>OX419715.1:27801372-32801372 GCA_948474765.1 Patella depressa
GAGATAAGCAATTCGATTGGTTGATGCTTTGGGACACAATAACTTTAGTTCTAATTAAGTGAGATTGATGAAACTTGGTGTATAGTTTCATTACAGTAATACCTTGACTAAGATCGATAATGAGCATTTTCTGCTCAGGGTAAGCAGAACGATAAGCAATTTGATTGGCCGAGACTTTGGAACACAATAACTCTCCTTTTAACTCAGCTAGAATGTTCAAACTTGGTGTGGGCGTTCATAAGGTGAATGCCTGGATGGAGTTGGATGATGAACATGTTATTCTTACAGTAAACAGTGATCAGCAATCTGATTGGTTGATGCTTTGGGGCACAATAACTTTGGTTATAATGAAGTGACAGTCATGAAACTCGGACTATAGATTCATTATTATATCATTACCTTGACTAAGCTCGATAGTGAGGATTTTCTACTCAGGCTGTTTTTTCTTTTGTTGATATATTTCCACCCTACAGTTATATTTCTGCTACATTAATATGTCATGTCAGCATTTCCATTCAAGTCAGTGGTGAGAGTTTATTTTGTCCCAGTAAATTGTACATTGATAATAAAAATAAATTATGATTCTTTTTTTGTTCAGATCTCCAACCAGAAAGAAAGTAGAAACTTTGAGTTATACAAGTGATAAAAAAAATGATTCATCCATTAATAGGTAAAATTAGGTATATTATTATTGAACTCTGATATTGTAATTATTACTCAAATCCGTTAATATATAAAACTAGGTATTATTATTCAAATCTGATATTAGGTATTATGGAAATCTTTTAATTGATAAAGTTAGGTATTATTATTGAAATATGTTATAACTAGTATTATTATTAAAATGTGTAGGTATTACAACAATGTATTATTTGGTTATTGTATTGGGTCAAATTAGGTAAAAGCTGTTATTACGTCAAATTGATTATTATTGAAATCATTATTGAAATGTTATTACTAGGTATTGATATTGAAATCTGTTATTAGGTCAAATTAGGTATTATTATTAAAACACCAATACCACTCTTGTTGAAACTGAATAATATGTCCCAATCTTCATTCTGGTCAACAAATTGCATTATTTTACAATATTCCAATTGATTGATGATATAAATTTCATCTTAACACACCTAATTTAAAAAATTGGAAAAATTCAACTAATTGATTCGAAAAGTCCAACGTAAACCTTTTCAAATGTGACTTGGATTTTAAAATATTTTCGTACCTTCTGGACAAGTAAAAAGGGTGTAATAGATAATTTACACAACAGGTAGGACGCTTAAACATCTAGTACTTAGAATATTTGTTTTCTCGAGCTGCCAAGCCACCAAGAGTGTTATTGTCCCTTTAAAGTAATATGTTGGTAGGTCAAACTTGTTATTTTTATTGAAATATATTCATACTATCGAAATCTGTTAGGAGTTAAATATAGGTATTATTATTGAAATATGTTATTCTGTAAAAATTAGGTACCATTATTGGATAAGATAGGTATTGCTAGTATTATTATCTCCTGGCTTGGATTCAAGAGGATTAAAAATAGGTCTATCGAAAGATTTCAGCAACAATTATATATGTGACACTGGCTTTTTTGACCATACCCGGCTTACATGTTGTACATCTTAGCGTAGAAAACCGAAGGTTGACAAATTTAATTCATCAATATTGAACTGATATTCATATTATAAAAACTTTTATCTATATTTCAGGAAAAGGGAAGACAGAAATGGAAGTAAATCATCTTCAACAAGATTTGAGGATTCTCACGTCAAACGTGCTCGATCTTTTTCTCGTTCACCTGTCAGAAAAATGTCTCCAGAGTATTCATCAAGTCGTGCAATTTCGGACAGACTTGGGTCATCACCTGTACAATCTGGTCCAAAGATAATTCGGGACACGACTGGAATCAGTCGATTTGAACCATTAATTATTAGGAAAAGAACTTTGGATGAACGATTTAGGACTATAGATGATGGTGCTTTTAAAATAGAAGAAAACATCACAATAGGAATTCAAAGAAACCCATATGCACCAGCATCAGCATCTGTAACTGTGCGTAAAGTTTTTGATCCTCTTTTGTTCTCAATGATACACAACAGGGATACAGGAAGACGCCCTGTGTTTGATCGACCCGAATTAAAGTATTTCCGATTTGACGACATGCCACATGATGATACAGTGGAGTTTGAAAAGAGAATTATTAAGGTGGCACCACCAGCTACTCTTCCTTCAACGCCCAGGTAACTTCTTCTTAGCAATTTTTTTGAATTTAGGTGTGTGAAAATGTTAAGAAAATATATCTTTGGGTGAAAAGCAAATTGATCTATAACTAGCTGCCATAATGTTGTAACTACATGTGCGAAGCTACATATATTTACTCTATTACTACATGTATACAAAGGCTCTGTGATACATGAATCAAATCAATAACATGTTGAAAAGATACAGTATACTGGACATTTGCTGTACCTCAATCAAATGAATTAAACTTCTTTTTCGTTTACGTGAAAATAAATCATTGGATTACTTTAATCAACTTAAAAGTTATAGAGAGATCAGGGCTGATATTTTTAGTTATAACACAACCAGTAATTTATGATGTCAGATATATAAATTATTCTATTTTATATTTCAGTAGTTCACGTTATAGTCATATTCACATCTCGAAAAGATCTCCGTCGCCTAAACGACCTACTGAAGTTAAGTAAGTATCTCACGTCTTTTCTGACAGTTTTTATACGCCCACATTGAAATGTGGTCGTATATTGTCGTCGCCCCCGTCCGTCAGTCCGTCCGTCGGTCCGGCGTCCACAATTGCTTGTGGACGCTCTACAGGCTAAAGTTAATATCCGATTGACTTTAAATTTATACACAGTGTTTAAGGTCATGAGACAAAGAAGCCTATTGTTTTTCAGCGATTTCCGATAATAACTACCAGAGTTATGGCCCTTGAACACTTCAAAAAATCTTGTGGACGCTCTAGAGGCCGAAGTTAATATACTATTGACTATAAATTTATACACAGTGTTTAAGGTCATGAGACGAAGAAGCCTATTGATTTTCAGCAATATCTGATAATTAGTGCCAGAGTTATGGCCCTTGATCACTTAAACAAATCTTGTGGACGCTCTAGAGGCCAAAGTTAATATCCGATTTACTTTAAATTTATAAACAGTGTTTAAGGTCATGAGATGAGGAAACCTATAGATGTTCAGCGATTTCCGATAATTAGTGCCAGAGTTATGGCCCTTGATCACTTCAAAAAATCCTGCGGACTAAGTTAATATCTGATTGACTTTAAATTTATACACAGTGTCTAAGGTCATGAGACGAAGAAGCCTTTTCATTTTCAGCGATTTCCGATAATTAGTGCCAGAGTTATGGCTCTTGATCACTTCAAAAAATCCAGCGGACGCTCTAGAGGCCAAAGTTAATATCCGATTGACTTTAAATTTATACACAGTGTCTAAGGTCATGAGACGAAGAAGCCTTTTGATTTTCAGCGATTTCCGATAATTACTGCCAGAGTTATAGCCCTTGATCACTTCAAAAAATCTTGTGGATGCTCTAGAGGCCAAAGTTAATATCCGATTGACTTCAAATTTATACATAGTGTTCACAGTCATGAGACTAAGACGTCTATCGATTTTCAGTGATTTTCAATAATTGCTGCCAGAGTTATGGCCCTTGGTCACTTCGAAAAAATCCTGTGGAAGCTTTAGAGGCCAAACTTAATATCCGATCGACTTTAAATTAACACACAGTGTTTACGGTCATGAGACGAAGAAGTCTATTGATTTTCAGAGATTTCAAATAATTTCTGCCAGAGTTATCTCCCTCGATAACTTCAAAAAATCTTGTGACGCTATAGAGGCCAAACTTATCATCCGATTGACTTTAGATTGATACACAGAGTTTAAGGTGTTGAAACGAACAAGTATTTTGATTTTCAATGAATTTTGATAACTGAACAGCTAAATCCATGATATTAAATGTTTCATGTATATATTAATTGTTAGCGTGGGGTAACACTTTATAAAAAGCAATCAAATTCTAATGATTTTCTGATAATTACATAATGAGTTGTTACCCTTAATCAGTTTTTAGTGTATTACAAATGTTTCATTAGCGAAAAAAGTAAAAATATGCGACAACCCTTGTTGACTGCCCGGACGATTTAGCTGCTGTGGGCGTATGTTTCGTTGCCTGGCAACCTATCTTTATCTACTATAATTCCTGTTTTGCTCTTTTGAAAAATAAACCATTACGTCCCATTAAAAGATTTCAGCAAAGATTAGAGGTGGGCATGGCACTGTTTGGTAGACTTATTTTTACTATATTCCATTTTTATGAACCTGCATTATGCGAGAGGTAAATCTGCCTATTGTAGGTCTTTCTTTTGGCTATAAATGTTATCATAGTTATTAATTAGACATTAATTAACTTATGCAGACCATAAAATCTCTCAATGCCATGAGATGCCTGCGATATTTAGTGGATTCAAATACATGTAAATTTTGTGCTGGATGCAGTTACGGTAAAAATGCAGACTTTGTTTATTATTGTAACAACAGTATTAATGACGATCGAGGCTGGACGATAATTATATAACCTATTCCATGGATCAGGGTGAAGTAATTTGACAAACTATTATGTTTATTTGTATCTTTGCTCGATATTAAAATCCCTCAAATAATAATCAGTTACTTTAAAACATTAAAATTTGCTTTTGGTTTAGTTGAACTCTCTGCATTTCAGGTTAGAGATGCGACCAGACCCAAAATATGAGAGATTCTATCAAGACTCGTTACATGAGCAAGGTCCAAGTTTCCGTGACAAAGTCAAACAAGCCAAGATCATTACAAACCCAAATGATTTACGTCATAATCTGTCAAAAAGGCAGGAAGAAGATGCCAGGTATGTAGAAAATTTTTAATGATAAAAATTGGTCATTTGTCAAGTACTTGGTCATTTGACTTAAACCATGGAACTGGTATATTTTCGTATGAAACAATCAGGGGCGTAAAAATCCACTAGCCCGACGCCCGGGGCTACCGAAAATAACTTGCGGGCTTATGATCTGTTTAGCCGTACTATTCCTGGGCTCGTGCTCTTTCACTGATTTGTGAATTAAAGTAGTGAAGACTGACGATATAGATAAATAAACTGTAAAAATTTGCACATCTATTTCTCAAAATTCAAGGAAACATCAGCCATAACAATAGTCCAGGGACTGTCCCATTGAATCAATGTCAAATGTATGACCGACATTCCTGAATGTGGACGTTGACCTACAGTTAGAGTGTCATGGCTGCGAAATTGTAATTTGATAGGAGGGGTTGTATTTTTTTAACAGCGTGTTGTTTTGCTCATACTGACTCTAGCGAAGTAAGCAAGGTCTTACTAAGATGTTCGTTTACGTTGTACATGCATCCACACGGATTGACACCCCATCGTTTAGCAGTGAAAAGTTGCCCAGTAAAATTGACTGGGGCACCAATTTTCTTTCGACATTGATTCAATGGGACAGTTTCTGAACGTTCACAGTTAGAAATGAGATCAACGTTCAGAGCTGAACTACCATAACAATAGATTATCTGTAGTGAAACTTAGAGCTGCATGGCCAATTTTTGGTAAGATGTCTATTCATTCATTCTTGACATTTCATTTCTCCATTTTGCACGGACAAGTCAGTATAAAACAGTGGAGATCAGGATGATTTAAAAACAAAAGACTCCCTTATACTTTATATTAGATTAGTCCTGACATAAATATTTGAAAGCATACCTTCTGATTATTTAACATGTGTTCATTACACAGGTCATGCTGAATGGTTCCAGTGACACGTGTGTCGTCAACTTTGACCCTATCGGCACACAGCATGGCACTCAAGTGATACTATAAACAATTTTACTAGCCTGTCTATTTTAATATTATATCAGCACATCAAACTGATGTGTTTCATTTTGAGGTTCTTTATAGAGTGAACACGTAAATAAATACAGTAAAACAATTAATTTGTCAATCAGTCAAGGATATCTTGTGCTTTACAGTAAAGTGCTGAATACATGTAGCGTAACGTAAACAAATCTGCGATCGGGAATTAAAGGACGTTAATTTACTGCGATTTACAAATGACATGTGCTATACATCCCTAATTATTTGGCAATCAAGTCTACGACCTTTATTAAAAAAGATAGGTTGGCCGGCAACAAAACATGCCAAATATTGATGATTAAATCTTGTACCTCGTCGAAATATTGGGACTAGTGGATATTAATGCCGGGCTAGTGCCTGACAGTAGACTACTAGCCCTGGGCTAGTGGATTCAAAATTTTTTTTACGCCCCTGGAAGCAATGCATTTATTAAAGGGGTTGTGTTTTCTATAAAATTTGTATGTTAAAGGTTGAAATTAGAAGCTAGACGACGCGATACCGAACGAGAATCCATCCATGGCCGAGATAGAAGTCGTGAGAGAAATCGTAGTAGAAGTCGAAGCCGTGGTCGACGAAGATCAAGGGATAACAGACAAGGTATATATTTTAATAGACCTAGAGATCTTAATTTTTTCTGTACCTGTTTTCTGATTACCATTTCAACAACTTCTCATAAACCACTAAAAAGATATCGTCAAAAGTTGGAAGGGTATTTGCCAGGATAACATGGCTATTTGTAATATATTTTGATCTAAATTAGAGGTGGGTAGGACAGCCGTGGGGTTAGCATGTGTGCATTCTAAAATTAAAGGCGGGCCATTGAGTCAACTGGCATGGTTTTGATTCCCCTTTTGTACATGTACGTGAAAAGGAGCAGGGTTGCCTGTATAACATAGTGGGTTTTCTCCGGGTCATCGGTTTCCTCCCAATGCTAAAGACCTCATTTCTCTCTCTCTCTCTATGAACAAAATAAAGAAAGTATGTTGTCAACTACTGAGATCCCATCATAATTCAGAACTAGAAATTAAATGTGATACACAATTGAAAGTACTGAAGTTGAATTCAATTTCATAAACAGTCGGATACACAAACTGATTTGCTGAATAAAATGTTATGTCTACTGATCATACTTGTTTGTAATATGCCTGTGTTGTTGTGATACGTCTGTATTCTACTCGTATTATATCCATACACTACTGATTTTATCAATTCGATTGGTTCAGACTTTGGATCCTAACCAATTTGCTTTTAATTGAGATGGAATGTTTAAATTTTATGTAGCTGTTCATTAGGTGAATGTCTTGACTGAGTTCAATGATTAACATTTCCTGCTAAAGCTAAACAGAGCTTGATACTTTTGAAAGAGATAAATGTGCAATTGATTAATATTTGTCATCTCTATTGATATTGGGATTTCAGAGGGGTAGATCAGCCTTACTGTTGACTTGTTTTTGCAAATACAGACACCATCACACCTGTACCCATCAAGCTGGAATACAGGGTTAAAGTGTTTAATTAAAGTACAATCCAACTGAATGTGAATTTTCAACCTTTTGGTCACAAAACCTGCTCTAACTGCCAAATCTCTTCCATACAGTTAATACCACAGAACTCAATCCTTGAACAAAATATTTCACTGAATGGAGACCCCTGAAATCTACCTTCATAACATTTGTCTTATTAGTAACCAAGCATCTTGTTCATCTTAATCTAGTATTTATTCATTGGTGGTTCTTTTATTTTAGTAGAGACAAGAGATCGTAACAATAGTGTTACTGATAGTAAAGATCTACCAGACTTCTCACGACGTCCAGGTAGGTGACACTTAATTTACAAACACACCATTAATCTTTATTGTACTCTTAACATCTTCATCTTCACAGTCATCTTCACATTATCAAGTTTTAATGATAGATTTACATTATACACGCAAAAACCTTATAAAGCAAGAAATCCATTCATGCCTCATCCTAGATTATAAATCTATGAGATAATGTGCACAACAAAGCATTATTGTGTTAAGAGAAAATCTAGGTGTATGTATATATGAAGAGATTAAGTGTTTATGTGATATACAATTCCTGCCTAAATGGGAGATAATTAAACAGTGATATAGCTTAGGTCAGTATAAGAATTTACCAATGTTAGTTTCTGTTAATTACTTGATCTATAGAATTGACTGTCTGAAGTTAGAATTTATTATCAGAAAAAGTGGTATATGCCGCAACATTGAATACGTTTTACTCAGAATGACTTAAATGGATATACCAGGTACATCATTTTGCATATTAACTCTTTATGCACAGATATCATTTCTTGCTTTACCCCTATGTATAGACATTACTGATTGTATGTATTGCGCTTAATAAATTACATACGTATTGTCTTCGGTATATATTGATAAGTTTTGATTAAATGAATAAATGAGTAACATTGGTAAAACAAATGTTAAAAAAAAAAATATGCATGCCCATTGGTTTTGATTATGTATTCAAAGACCTTTAACCCATAACCGCTCATATTTGCACCACTACATACTACGTGAATATTTGCGATCACAACAAGAAATTTTTTATAAGTAGTCCCGAAATTAAGTAGTTTGTGTCGAGTGGACGTTAAACCCCATTTCTCTCTCTCTCTCTCTTTTTTATAAGCCTTATTTGAGTATTTAGTTTCATATTTAATTGGCATTTTTATACGCCCACATTTTCATGTGGACGTATTATGTCGTTGCCCCTGTCCGTCTGGACGTCCGTCCATCCACAATTTGTTTGTGGACTCTCTACAGGTCACAATTCTTATCCGATTTTGACGAAACTTGAAATATAGGTTTATCCACAAAAGATCTCGGCTGCTTTTGATATTGGCATGTATCGGATCAAAACTTCATGGATTATGGCCCCTGATTGTACGAAAAATCACGTTTTTAGCTTGTGGACCCTATAGAGGTCAAAATTTTGAACCGATTTTGATGAATCTTGACATGCATGTTTGTAACCCAAAGATCTTGGTTCCTGTCGATATTTGCGGCTATCGGAATGTAATTTCCTGAATTATGGCCCCTGATTGTCCGAAAAATTACCCTTTTTAGCTTGTGGTCCCTCTGGAGGTCACAATTATTATCAGATTTAAAAAAACGTTTGATAATATCACCGTTACACCATAAGGAAGGTTGAGGTTGAATTTCGGGAAAATCGGACCAAAATTGACAGACAAAATGGCCGCCATTTGTACGCGAATACTGTTAAAAAAATGATATATCATGGTTGTGGACCGATTTTATAGGTCACGATTTTAATTCGATTTTGATGAGGAAGGTCGAGTTCTAATTTCGTGAAAATCGTACCAAAATTGCCGGACGAAATGGTCGCCGTTTGTACGCGAATAGTGTGAAAATATGGTATATCATGGTTGTGGACTCTCTACAGGTCACAATTCTTATCCAATTTTGATGAAAAGTCACATTTCTAGGTTGTGTACCGTCACACCATAATCATTGTCGGCTTCGAATTTCATGAATATCAGACTGGAACTGACCAACTAAATGGCTGCTCCCAATACAGTATGAAATACAGGACTTAATGATGTAGGAAAATCACTTTCGGTATTGCTTGTTCTCTGTCCATCTCTCGAAAATGTGGGTGTATCCTGCCTGGCAGTGCCAGCCTATCTTTAAATGAGGTGAAACAAATAGTCCAAATGTTAGATTAACTTATCCTCTTCAACTTTTTATACGCCCACATTTTCATGTGGACGTATATTGTCGTCGCCCCTGTTCGTCCGTCCGTCCGTCCGTCGGTCCGTCCGTCCGTCCGTCCGTCCGTCCGTTCACAATTGTTTGTGAACAGTCTACAGGTCACAATTTTTATCCGATTTCAATGAAACTTAAAATATAGGTTTATCACCCTAAGATCTCGGTTCCTTTCGATATTGGCATGTATCGGACTGTAACTTCATGGGTTATGGCCCCTGATTGTACGAAAAATCATGTTTTTTAGCTTGTGAACAGTGTAGAGGTCACAATTTTGAACCGATTTGGATGAAACTTGAAATGCATGTTTATAAACCAAAGATCTTGGTTCCTTTCGATATTTGCGCCAATTGGATCGTAACTTCCTGAATTATGGCCCCTGATTGTCCGAAAAATCGCCCTTTTTAGCTTGTGGTCTCTCTGGAGGTCAAAATTGTTATCCGATTTAAAAAACCGTTTGATTATATCACCGTTCCATGGTTATGAAGGTTGAGTTCGAATTTCGTCAATATCGGACCAAAATTGACGGACAAAATGGCCGCCATTTGTACGCGAATAGTGTGAAAATATGTTATATCAAGGTTGTGAACAGTGTAGAGGTCACAATTTTGAACCAATTTGGATGAAACTTGAAATGCATGTTTATAACCCAAAGATCTTGGTTCCTTTCGATATTTGCGCCAATCGGATCGTAACTTCCTGAATTATGGCCCCTGATTGTCCGAAAAATCGCCCTTTTTAGCTTGTGGTCCCTCTGGAGGTCAAAATTGTTATCCGATTTAAAAAAACCTTTGATTATATCACCGTTCCATGGTTATGAAGGTTGAGTTCGAATTTCGTCAAAATCGGACCAAAATTGACGGACAAAATGGCCGCCATTTGTACGCGAATAGTGTGAAAATATGTTATATCAAGGTTGTGGACCTTATAGAGGTCACAATTTTGAACCGATTTGGATGAAACTTGACATGTATATTTATAACCGAAAGATCGTGGTTCCTTTCGATATTTGCGCCCATCGGATCGTAACTTCCTGAATTATGGCCCCTGATTGTCCGAAAAATTGCCCTTTTTAGCTTGTGGTCCCTCTGGAGGTCAAAATTATTATCCGATTTAAAAAAACGTTTGACTATATCACCGTTACATGGTAATGAAGAGAGAGTTTGAATTACGTGAAAATCGGACTAGAATTGACGGACAAAATGGCCGCCGTTTGTACACGAATAGTGTGAAAATATGTGATATATCAA
Organism: Patella depressa; assembly: GCA_948474765.1. NCBI lineage: Eukaryota > Metazoa > Mollusca > Gastropoda > Patellidae > Patella > Patella depressa. Next base: position 27,812,311 of record OX419715.1, read on the forward strand.
GGTTGTGGACCCTATGGAGGTCACAATTTTTAATCGATTTTGATGAAACTTGACATGTATGTTTATATCCCAAAGATCTTGGTTCCTTTCGATATTTGCGCCCATCGGATCGAAACTTCCTGAATTATGGCCCCTGATTGTCCGAAAAATTGCCCTTTTTAGCTTGTGGTCCCTCTGGAGGTCAAAATTATTATCCGATTTAAAAAAAACGTTTGACTATCACTGTTACATGGTAATGAAAAGAGCGTTTGAATTACGTGAAAATCGGACTAGAATTGACGGACAAAATGGACGCCGTTTGTACATGAATAGTGTGAAAATATGTTATATCAAGGTTGTGGACCCTATAGAGGTCACAATTTTGAATCGATTTTGATGAAACTTGACATGTATATTTATAACCCAAAGATCTTGGTTCCTTTCGATATTTGCGCCCATCAGGTCATTACTTCCTGAATTATGTCCCCTGATTGTACGAAAAATCACCCTTTTTAGCTTGTTGTGTCTCTGGAGGTCACAATTATTATCTGATTTAAAAAAGAAAACGTTTGATTATAAAAACCAAACAAATTCTAATGTTTTTATGATAATTCCTTAATATGCGACAACTCTTGTTGACTGCCCGGACGATTTGGCTGCTGTGTGGGCGTATGTTTCGTTGCCTGGCAACCTATTTTTTTATTGGTGTCAAGAGTCTATCACTTATAGTTATCAGGCAGTAGACGTTTGAAATAGGCATATGAATATTTCATTTTGCATGACCACTTCAGGTTATGATGTCAAAATGATGTTGACCGGTTAAGGGTTAAAGTGACATACAGTATACATGTACATGTAGCATGGTCAAGATTTGAAGCTTTGATGTTGGGATAAGTGTAATATTCATTTTCAGAATAAAATTGAATTACTATAACATATAAATCAAAATTGTAGGAACTATATAAAAACTGCAAATTTCTGATATTTTTTTTGTCTTATAATATAAAGTCGTTTAAGAAATTATCTCATGTAGCCAAGCAGGGCCAAGTCTAATCAGAAGTAACACTGTTTCCGTGTGTACGTATTTATTCTATAGACCAACCTAATTTTGCTAAATACACCACTACAATGAGTACATGTACATAGAATCAAATTGTTCTCTTGTAGAGATATGTTCATGGATATTATTAAAGCTCTAACATTCCAGACTAAGGCAACTATAGACTTGATATACACAACTATATCTGATCAAAATTATAAAGTCGATCAACCTTGGCATAAACTAGTGTAAATAGTGATGCATATCATCATCATAAACAATTTTAATTATTCATAGAGATAAATAGATATGATCCCATGTACCCACACTAGTCAAGCATCCAAAATGAGGTAGGATTGATTCGATTGGTTACTAAAGAATTTAGCAAACTATGATGGAATATTGGAATTTACTCTGGAACAAACATTAAAACAAAGGGTAGCATACAAAACAATAGATTAGATTTTTTATTATTATTATTTGTAATGATATTTTTGATGTATAACGCTATTTTATTTTTCATTACAATGTATCTGTCTATTGCAATTATTACTTATGTTTTATACATGTATACTGTATATTTATACACATTTGTAAGTTTATTGTACAAGATGTAGTTATTGTTAATGTAAAATTAATTTGAAATTTGTCAGTGACCCAGAGCATTGTTCCCAAACAAAATTCATTTCGTCATAAAGATTATTGTATGATCAAACAATATCATGCTTTAGTGTATCTTTGAAACCTTAAGGCATAATATTAATTATTGTATATTTAGAGATAAATTGATTCGAAGCACACAAAAATATGACCTACTGCTTTGAAATTTTAAAGTTTGCTTATTTTAAAGTATAGAGTTTAGTTCCAGATTTTTTTTTCAGATCTGAGAGTTTAGATTCCCAAATTCGTAAAAAAAAATGTGATTGTAAACTAAGATTTTAGTGAATGAATAAGAAACAAAAACATTAACACTAACAGTATAAAAAAGATAAACTTTAATGATAAAGAAGTATTTAGAATTTATCTAAAAAAGGAGAAAAGTTAGATGTTATACCTCATTTTTCAAGAAATCCTCAGGTTGACTCATAATCAGGAGAAGTCTACAGCATCCGGAAAACGAGGAAGAAATTGATAGATTATGGAAGATATGGTAGATTATGGAAGAAATTTACAGAAGCATCAAGAACTCTTTAAAATCTTATAATTATCTGTAGAATTTATCTACAAAATCTTAAGGAAACCTACAAAAAGAATGCTGATCTAGTGGGAACTCTACAAGAATGATATGGATCCCGAAAGACATCTACAAGAATACTGATTCCAAAGGAAATTTACAAGAATGCTGATCCCAAAAGAAATCTTCAAAAAAGATACTGATCCCAAAGGAAATCTACAAGGATACTTACTGATCCTGAAAGAAAATCTACAATGATGTTGATCTCGATGGAAATGTACAAGAAGAGAAGAATACTGATCCTGAAAGAAATCTACATGAAGGATACTGATCCTGAAAGAAATCGACTAGAAGACCACCAATCCTCAAGGAAATCTACAAAAATACTGATCCCAAAGGAAATTTACAAGGGTTCTGATCCCGAAGTGAATATACAAGAATAATGATCTTAAAGGAAATCTACAAGAAGTACATTGTATAATGAACCTGAAGGAAACCTACAAGAAGAATAATGAACTCGACAAGAAGAATAATGAACCTGAAGGAAATCGACAAAAGAATAAGGAAGCTGAAGGAAATCTACAAGAAGAATAATAAACTCTACAAGAAGAATAGTGAAGCTGAAGGAAATCTACAAGGAGAGATGACTACTGATCCCAAAGGAATCTACAAGAAGAATACTGATACTGATGGAAATCTACCAACAGTGAAGAATACTAATCCTGAAGGAAATCTACAAGAAGTGACAAATACTGATCCTGAAGGAAATCTACAAGAAGACTACTGATCCCGAAGGAAATCTATAAGAAGACTGTTCATCCTGAAGGAAATCTACAAAAGTACTGATCCTGAAGAAAATTTACAAGAATGCTGATCCGGAAGAAAATTTACAAGGATACTGAACCTGAAGAAAATTTACAAGGAAACTGTACTGAACCTGAAGGGAATCTACAAGGAAATCTACAATGAAATCTACAAGTAAAGAAGAATACTGATCCTGACGGAAATCTACAAGCAGAGAAGAATACAATCCCGAAGGAAATTTACAAAAAGAATACTGATCCTGTAGGAAATTTACAAAAAGAATACTGATCCTGTAGGAAATCGACAAAAAGACTTCTGATCCTGTAGGAAATCGACAATAAGACTTCTGATCCTGAAAGAAATCAACAAGAAGAGGAGAAAAGATACTGATCCCAAAGGAAATCTGCAAGAATACTGTTCCCAAAAGAAAATAGCAAGATTACTAATAATTCCAAAAGTAATCAGCAAGAATACTGTTATTATGAAGACATGCACTGATTCTAGAAGAAGTTAACAGATTATGTTTGATGTTCAAATACTCTGGAAGAACAGATTTTGGAAGAAGTTGATAGATAGTTGTAAAAGTCCAGAGACTTGGAAGAAGTGATACTTAAAGTGAAATATGTTTATGGTACCATTTTCTAGAAGACGCTTAGAGAAATAGAGAAACAAGCAGTGAATAAAATAATCTACAAGTCTACAGTTTAATTGCTTTCAGAGGTATCAACAAATTTTAACTGGAGACAACAAATTTATGGAAGCAGTAGACCAATGATGGAAACATTTGGAAATTCTGCGAACAATACAAAGTTAATTGATATTTCTGGTATATTGAATTAAATTTAGGAGAATGCTAATCAAATTTTTAAATCTACATGTACAATTACTGGAAGATGTTTAGCTACATAAGAATTATGAAGAACTCTTTTTCAAAACATGAATAGTGATTTAAATCATACCTTTTTGAAGAGATTATTTTCTGTTTATTATTATTATGTTCTGTTATTTAAAAGCAGAAATGAAATATTGATTCAAAATAATTTTTTCATTTAACCTTCCCACAAATTATCCTCCTCAGCACTGTATGCCCATAGAAAAAGTAATCATTTGTTAGTTTCAAAATAACCGAATATTGTGCAATGTAGCAAATATTTTGGAAAAGAGCTCTTTGTGTTTTGTTTCAGTTCTAATGAGAGACCCTAAGGAAGTCAACAGATAAGAGAAGTTGCATAACAATGTACACTAAAGCTTCAGATAAAAAGACAACAAGATGTCTATAGATTGTATTACAGATTCTGAATGATTATGAATTATCTGGAGAACTAATTTACAGAGATATACGTACAGAGAAATGTTCTTAACATTAAAGAGTTCCTGCAAGAAATTGAGTTACAGATACTGAGTTATTGTGAATTATTTGGAGAACTAATGTACTGATAAAGCCAATGATTTAAAGAGCAAACCTCAGAGGAACTGGAACTTTTTTTTAAAAAAAAAAAGAATTTTTATGAAGATTCTAAGGTGAAGAATTTAACAGGTGCCAATTTTCACTGCTTGTGAGATTCAATACTGTCTAGAAGAAGTTAATTTACGCAACATTTTTAAGCATATTTTTTAAAGATAGGTATCCAGGTGATTTGAAAAGGTTCTCAGGAAGATGGTATTAGAAGTCTGGAAGATTGTACAGATGATCAAAATTGTCTACAAATTAAGAAAATTTGTATTCTTTTTGTTGTAGAATAATTTCTTTACGATTATTAATTTAATTATTGTTCATCTGTGTATAAGCACAAGCTTTTGCTTACAATACTACATGTGTTATTGCTACAGCTAAGTCTTAGGTATAAATGTCTTTTGAATGCTGTTTATCTATAACAAAATAAAAAAATATCCTAGAAAATCAAAGAATTGGAGTTTAGGTCAGAAATTAACAACCCAGATATGCACTAAGCAAAATTGGTGAAATTTTGATTTTGATTTTGATTTTCTTTTAGATTTAGTCATTGTAGGATTTATATTACACAAAAGTTAAAATTGAAGAAAAATACAATTTGTATATTAAATAAAAATTTTCAATTTTCTTGGACTTAATTGATTTAATATATCTGAAATTGTCTAGTTGGCTTATTTTTGTGTTATTTTTAATTTCATCTTAACTTTTAGTGCATTATACTGTATGTGACATACATGTAGCATGTCGTTATATTGTTCAATAGAGAAGAACTGTTGTGATCACATGAAGATTCATTTTCAGTACAGAAGAAGACTGAATGGTGGAAATTATGTCCTGCTCAATGGTTATTTTTCAATTTTTATAATCTATTGAATTTGAGTTCCTTGATTTAGATATTTTCTTTTCCAGATAAGAATAAGTACGAGCAGTGGCGGGACATCGCATCATATATACCAAAAGGCATCAGCTATTATCAGGTAAAACCCCATTTTCAGATCCCAAGAAACAAAGAGACAGTATTTTTTCCATAATACAAATTTAATACCGGTTTACAGTTGCTGTTAGAGACAAACTATTAAACACTACCGAAAAACTGTTCAGCAATACCAGACAAGATAGAGAATACAAGGCATCTTTGAGATAAATAGTGAATCCTAAATTAGCCAAAATCGAAACTCTCAAACTATCAGCCAGAAGAACTAGCCACCAGGTCGCATCCTTTCATGTAGTATCATGGTATCAGGAAGCAGTAAGGCATACCCTGTCTCATGCACAATTGTGGTTGCAGATCAGAATAATGATAAAAATAATCATCATGGAGAACCATAGAATTAAAGGTAACCAGTGACTTTCTAGACGCAATAAGCAAATCCTGACCAGAAGTCTTGCTTACATCAACATGCTATTAGAAAGAAGATAAATGTGATAAAACATCGCGGTTTTATTATTTATTTTTTTGCATTGCACAGATGATTGCTTCAATTGGCATGATGTATCCCCAAAGTCAAAAAAAGCGAAAAGTACCAGGTCTGAAATGTATGTCGCAAAATAAAATGTTTTATGTTATATACCTGTTCAGTCTATTCTAGCTCTAGATTTTTACAAGGACAGGAACGGTTCAGGACACCAAGAGCTTTTGGCACAATGAAGGATTGTAAACATGAAGCAGTAATAATGATAATATGGGAAAATAACTGCAGTATGTCACAGTTTTGGAGGGTTTTCTTTCTGAAAAAAGTTATACACACCAATTACCACAGAGAAGGTTTTTTAACATAAGTCGCTAAAAGAAACAGATGTCCAGATAGACATAACATGACAAAAATTTATGATGTAGAAATCCTTATGTTACATAAAGCTGCAGAAAAATATATGATCATCCCAAAGGATTGTAGACATTTACAGTTACATGAATTTTTTTTTTATCAAAACTAAAACCAAATATAGCATTTTTTTTTCAGAGACATTTCCAGACAGCAAACTCTACATAAAAGAATTTTAGACATAAACAACTTCATGAAATAGATTTTATAGAAAAATTGATCCTTAAATTGAGATATATTTACAAATGTTAGGCTGGAGTAATTATGTGGTCACGATTTGTTAAAAGTATTAATTCCATATGAAATTGACATTTTGACTGAAACTATAGGCAGAGATTGCACTAACCCGATTTATGATGGACAAGTCACCAAATTAAATTATAAGTTTAATTCAAGAATGCGGGATAGTTGTGTCAGTCTTAGCATACAATACATACAAATACGAATAATTCTCTGAAGGGTATACAGAATCTTTTTTGTTAAGATGAATGACCAATGCAGAAGGCATTGTCCAACCAAAACAAGTAATAAACCTAGACACAACCTGTTCTTTGTTTCCTGTTCAGTAGCAGAACTATTTCTGAAGAAATAAATATGTTAAATAGAAGGGAAAATAGAAGAAGTAAATACGTCAAATAGAAGAAACAAAATATTCAAAAAGCTACATTTTGTTGTATGTCTAACAAAAAGGAACATCTTTTCTTTTGGAAAACCTTAAAGAAGTCCAGACTTGAATTGTTGTATGTGAATCAATAGATGATGTATATGTTATGAACATGCCCATAGCAATGAGAGTTTTAAGAAAATCTTCACTAATTTTATGAATGGATCAAAAATGAGATTTGATTTGTTTAACGACTTATTCAGTTAATTGATAACATTGGATTGGTATCATAAACATCAGAATAAACAATTAATTAGAGTTGAAGCATTCAAGAATTGTCCCCAGATCAGCAAGATGACAGTATTGTATATAACCATCTTCTTGGTTCCTAAATTTGCCTACATTTTGCATTGAGGTTTTTCAGAATTTTGCATGTGTGCTAAATGAAATATTTGAGGGAATTTATATTAAGGATATTTCTGATAAAAGATGTAGAATATATCTTGAGATTTACCAGGATAAACTGACAGTCGTCAATCAATTTATTTGCAAATTCCAAACAACGGCCTAAGTTAGCTTTATGAATTTAATGTCATTTGAAATGTTTATTTTGAAGGACATTAATAGACCATGTTATAGTGACAATATCTTTGAGAAATGAAATTCACAACTCATTGACTGTTATCCAGACACAAAATTGGCTGTGCAGAATTTACCATGAATGCAATTGAAATTCTTGTTACTCAATTATGAACAACCTTGATAACAAACATTTGCATAATATACGTGTATGTATAATTTTGTTAGAATGATACCCAGGTAATTTTTCTGTGTGAACCTTAAATTTCTATTTAATGTATTACCAAATGCATAAATAAATAATTTTTTTCTTTTCCAAATTTTCCCATAAAGCCGTTTAGATGTAATTTTCTTAATTTAGATTTTATGTAAGGTCATTGAATTATAAAAATATTTAATCATGTTTGTGTAAGTATGATAATTGGTCTGTCACTAATTTGATTACATTGAATTATTTTTTTTTTTTGTCTTTTAGAGTTCAGGTAAAGCAATAATTATCCGGTCCATCAAGGGTTATGTTTCTAATGTATCAGAGAATTTTTCTGGATTTAAGAAGAAGATAGAACATTTCACCTTTAACTTCTACACAGAGAATGAATTCATCAAAGGAATCAGTTTTAATCCTAACTTCTGGAACACCCTAAAAACTGTTGATGGCTCTACATGTCTTGGTGTCATGCTCAATAAAGTGAAACTACGACCCCCAAAAGATTGGAAGGATTGGAATTTAGTCATTGACAGATTTAGTCGTCTGGAAGCCATGCTGATGCCCTTTGACCTTAAGTTAGAGACAAGAAATCTAGGATCCACGGCAAACACTAAAGATACAGTGACTTATGATTATGACTCACAGGAAGATAAGAAAAGTAGTAATGGCAGTGATGTAGACCACAACATTCAGAAGGTAAACCAAAGATTGGTTAAAAACAGAAATTTTTAATTTAACATTTCAGAATCAATGTGCTGGTCATGTACTATCACCGATTGCTTTGAGCAAGGCATTGTCATGCAGACATATTATTTTGATCAGACGAAGTCAGTGATATTTATTTTTTTTTAAATTCAGACAAGTCTAAATAAGAATGCGTTTTGAAGATCAAATAGTTTCTTTGGATTTTTTATATGATGAGGAGGAAAAGTCTCTTAAAAGCTTTGACAAAGTATAGAACATGTCGAATAGATGAGCCAAAATTTTCATTAGGGGATTAAAGTGTTTAATGAAGATTTGTACAGATTGGTTTTTGATGGAGTTTGGGTTGAAAGAACATTGATCAGAAGTATATTTATAATATAAAATATACAAAGCTGACTGTTAACTTTTGAAGGCTAGTCCAGAAATTTCATATGAAACAATGTATAACCTCATACCTCAAAGACCTTAGATAAAAACTACATGTACTAATATGCTGTTTGAATAGTGAATTAAACAAAATGCTTAGGATTTCTGATTGCTTTCACACAATGAGGAGATTTTGATCAAATATAACTTAGATTTAAATTTAATCTAGATTTTATGGGTTTGGAGCTTTAGAGACCACAGAGATTGCCATTGATTTAATTGATTTCTACTTCTATTTATTGGATGTTATTTCATTTCTTAGTGTTGGTGAATGATACACCCCTCTCTCTCTCTCTCTCTCTCTCTCTCTCTCTCTCTCTCCACAAAGGAATCATCCCAGAAAAATTCATAGAATTAGATGTTATTTTATTACTTAGTGTTGATGAATAATACCTCTCTCTATCTCTCTCTCTCTGTCTACACACCCTTGAACTTTTTTTTATGTCCCCCGCCTTTCGAAGAAAGTTGGGGGACTAATAAATAGGTCTGTCTGTCTGTCCATCACACGTTTTGGGACACAATAACTCTCTTCCTAATTGAGCTAGAATGTTCAAACTTGGTGTATGTGTTTATTAGGTCAATGGCTTGATGGAGTTTGAAGATGAGCATTTTCCGCTTAGGGTAAGCAGAGATAAACAATTTGATTGTTTGATGCTTTGGGACACAATAACTTTAGTTATAATTAAGAGAGATTGATGAAACTTGGTGTATAGTTTCATTACAGTAATACCTTGACTAAGATCGATAATGAGCATTTTCTGCTCAGGGTAAGCAGAGCGATAAGCAATTTGATTTGCCAAGACTTTGGAACACAATGAATTGAGTTAAAATGTTCAAAATTGGTGTGTATGCTTATTAGGTCAATGCCTTGATGGAGTTCGAAGATGAGAATTTTCTTCTTAGGGTAGGCAGAGATAAGCAATTTGATTGGTTGATACTTTGGGACAAGATAACTTAGGTTCATCTTGATTGGTGATTTTTATGCCAATACAATGACTGCATTCTCATTCAGTAATGGATTCGACAGTAACAGTGTATAGAAACGATTGACTCGGACACGAGGGCCCTTTCCCTTTGCCAGAGGGGCCCTTTTGTCAAGCGTGGGGGCCCTTTTGTCTGCCTTTAGGGTCCCCCTAACTAGAGTTAATTTTTCTCGTCGGTTTTAGCATTTTTCTTTATAAAACACTTTTGGATGACACTTCGTGTACAGTTTGATTGCTCGATACGTTTGAAAAAAATAAATGTGCGATTAATTAATATGTGTCATCAATTTATTTGGGGATTTCGGCAGGGGACATCAGCCTCACTGTTGGCTTGTTTTGGTTATGTTTCAAAGTTTAAAACACAGATATTTCTTATGGGAAAAGGTGTCTTCACATTTCGCTCTTTAGACAATGGGGACCAGGTTTTATTGGTGGAACAAGTTTATAAATAATTCTATAATGAGATCACTTATGAATGTATAAGAAAAATTGACTACCTGGTCATATGGCAGTTAAATAGAAAAGGTAAAACAACGGATAATAAGGCTCTGAGAATTTTATAATAAAGTCTAGGTTGTGAGTTATTATCTGTGTTGCTCATAAGCAGTTGTAAGAATAAAAGTTAACCTTAATGTTGTTCAGATAGCAATGGTTATAATATTTTTAAAGAGTAACAATCCATTTTTATCCCACTTTACTAATGTTGATTTTAAGCCACAGGATTTGTGGATTTTACTTCAGTTTTTGGTGTTAAGTGACCAATGAGGTCTTTCATAACCTTGATTTCTATCCTCCCCTTGCACAACTAAAAGCTTTGCCCTGCCTGGGCAAAATTTCTCTCACGGCACACTGTATAGCATATGTCCGTCTTCATCCGTCCAGTTGGTGTAGAACAGTAGGACGTTAAACTTGAACCTCATTTCATTTCTAAATTGCATGATTTTTGGGGATTATTTTTTAATAACAGTTTCTTAGACAAATAGCCGATTGAAAATTGAAGTTCAATTTAAATCAATATGCAATAACTTTTAATGAAAATTGCAAGTATATGGACAGGAAATCGAAGTTTTATCTGCTGCTTGGCAAATGTATCAAGAAAAAATTTTGGTCTGGAATCCAGATGAGAACAAACATAAATGTGATAAACTAGACACGGGATTTCAATTGCTTGAGATACATCAATTAGCAAGTCCAAGGCAGTTTAATCCCTGTGGAAAGAATAAAGATATAACGACCTCCACAGGAAGATGTTGAAGAATCATGTTCTCAGTGTGTGAAGGCATCATTGAAGTAGATGCAGTGATGTACATGTGGAGATGACTGATTTAATGAGAGACATAATCGTGCTGGCGATGAAGTTGGCGTAAACTTCTTGATAGTGGAGGTCCCAGTCATCAATATATTGTGTCATCTTTTTGGATACAGGAATTTGGATGGAGGGAAATGCACATTGAAGAGTTTCTGGATCATTTTTTGGATTCTATTAAGTTTGTTGCTTTGTAAATATATGCAAATGAAAGTAAACCAGTTTTCTCCATGGCTTGTTTAAATTGCTGAATACTCGTAAATTTAAAAAAAAAAAACAACATTGAGTAGTGTTGAACCTATTCTGGTAAACCTATTACCTTACTAAAACACTATCATAGTTGCTCACTCCATGTGATTTATGCAGATGCTCTATTCCAGATAGTTATATCCATTTCTGATTTTTGAAAGAAAATAAACTTTTATTTGTAATTTTATTTGTATTTAGATATGTAATATAGTAAATCCTATCTTAAATGAATAGAAACATTCCTGCCATTTCATTCCCCAAACAAACCTTGCCCAGTAGAATAAAGTTTTGGCACAGTTAACAATTCGGAAAAGCAATTTTTGTTGTAGAGTAGAATTAGAATTTTGGCACATTTAACGTATCTGATACATAATAGTCATAGTTGGTAGTATTAAAAAGATATAAGTTAAAATGACTTTGCAATGTCTAGTTTTCAAAATCTGTTACCAAGAATGTTTGTGCTCCGGAGAATGTCCAATACTATAAAAGTGTATTGGTTTTATATGTTATCTAATTCTGAGTGGCACTAAAGGCTTACGGAAGAAATATTTATTCATGTTTATTTATTAACTGTTCTATCTTAGCACGATACCAGGGACGGTGATATAAAACTAGGTGCTGAACGAAGAACCAGGAAAGATTTAGAAGTAGCTAGAGCTAACTTCCGAGCTCAGTTAGTGGGAGCTGATCCCAGAGACTCCAAACCACCATCAAAGGTTTCACCCCAGGACAAACATAAAAGAAATAATCAGGGTCGAGGAGGTGGAGCCACAGCTCGAGGCCGTAATATAATGGATAACAAGCATGGTATGTTTTATGATTGCCTTCTCAAAGACTCCATACAATTTTAATTTATTTGATTTTGCACCAAATTCCAACAACACTTTAGTTGACCACTTTATTGGATTGACATATGATGGAGAGCAGGTCATAGAAACTAAATTTGGATCTGTTGGGGTTTCTTGGATAGCGATTAGATTACATTTTTCTGTCAACAGAGTGTTAGACATTATATCCCAGAAAGTAGCTAGATTAAAGTACCTAGAAGGATTTTCTCAAATATTTGATGGCCGATAAGTAGACATGACATGACGGCTATTATATTTGGCACTATTAGTATTAGGGTTTGTATGACAAGAATTGCTACATTTAATTTGATTGGTCACCTCATGAGATCTGAATGCTGACATCAAAAGAAATATAGCCAATTTCAATGTAGTGCACCATTAGATATACGAAACATATCTTATACTGGCATTATTTAATCTTTCTGTATGTATACATGTATCATGTTCCCAGTCTAATATTTATTATTATATTAATAGTACATTCTGATTTTGTGTTCTTCAGGTCGAGGAGGGATAAATAGTGGTCCATGGAAATCACACTTGTTCAATAAAAATGCGAATAGTAAGTAATATTTAAAATACTTTTACCAAATACTTTTACAAAAGTTGTCTTTAGGTCTGTATGAAATTGTTATGCATCATATAAAATTGGTGAAACGACGAATCCTATTGAGGTTCCTTTAATTTCTTCAAATGTTATGACCCTTGTTTCACATTGCTGAACCTTATGAACGCTCTAATGAGGAATGTTATCATCTGAGCTTCTAATCATGATGTAGTTGCAGGGGTGGATCCAGGAATGTTTATAGGTGGGGGTTTGCCAGGTTCCTGTTAAGGGAATTTGACAGTTGATAATGCATAATGCAATCATCGTCTCCAAATTATAAAGGCATATATTTGCACCCTGAGCTTTTTAAAAAGAGAAATACCCATCTCTAGATCTAAAACGTCTGTTCTAATAACTAAATACTGCATAAAGTGTGGATAAATCAGTATTAAAAATTGTTGGTTTTTTGTTTTATTTCCAGAAAATCGTAATTTGGCTGATCGTGGTAAATGGAAACATGATATGTTTGAACAGCAGGTTAAAACAGAAAAAGCAGATTGAGTGGATAAAATGATGGAACTTGGAACATTTTAAATAGTAAACCAGAGATTCTCAATTGGATCATTGGTTAAATAAAATTCAAATGGTGTTTTTATAATGAAATTGAAGAGACATTTAAGATTATACGCATGATGGATAGTTTTTATAATGATAAGAAGAGACATTTAAGATTATAAGCATGATGGATAAAAGTGGTTAAATTTAGTGGAGGAAAGCAAATAGTCGAGGATATAGTATGGCGGAATTGATAATTTTTTTACAGAGGAGGATGGGGTTTTAGGAGGAATGAGTGGTGTGGTATATGCTAGTGAATATACAATGTATAATTAGCTGGTGAATATACAGTGTATAGGCGTGTCAGATTAGATTTCTGAGGAATTTATAATCAAATATTCTTATTTAGTATCTTATGTTGAAAATTCATTACAAATTGCACTAAGCTTTATATCATAGGACAGTTAATATTTTTAATAATGATGTTTCTTTCATACTGACTTGATTATTTTGACAATTTGCATGAAACTAATTCAGTTTTGTTATGTGTATTACATGCATGGCATTCAGACTAAAACGTGTGATTTTCTTGTCATTATTTCCTAAAGGTCTGTTTAAGAAAACCGTTTCTTCTCCGTCATGACAGAATATCCAAACCAAGCAAATGTCTGCGTAATCAAAGCTTTGCAAACATATTGCGGGATTTTGATGTATTATGGATTTGATTGGTGGGTTGATCTGACCACATCCAATAAACATTTTTTTTACAAAATTTGTTGGGAGTAAACAGCCAAACAAAATAATGGAATTAAGTGTTCATGTGATTTTAATTAAACTGCATAAGTTCAATTGCGGTTTTATCATGGAAAGTTACATTTTGAAATTGATCTTTTAAAAAGATTTAATTGTTTATTCATTGTTTTGTTGTGTTATTGATGAAGTGTCTCTCAATATTAATATCTAATTGTATAATGTGTGAAATTTGACAAAGTTGTGAATGTGAACCCTGATGTTGCAATTTTTTTTTCAGTGAATAATTTTTCTAAAACTTAATTCCTGTTTTATGTATTAAGGGAGATCAGGTGTGACATGGGTTTTTATATCATAAGATATGTCATAGAGCGGAGTAGATTTTATTTCAAGGGTATGTGACTAGGATCACCTGCCCAATCTAATGAGTTTTGCTCTGATTTCCTCATGCTGGAAATGCATGTAAATTATTGAAATAAGATTGTACCTTGTTAGTTCCAAAATACAAATTTTGCTTACAGAGAAAACTTTAAATCAGTTGTTACATATATTTAAGTAATTTTATAGTAATTTATTAAACTATTTGATTTTTCTACCTTTTAAATTGACTGACATGTAATTTCTAAGTCAGACATTTTCACTGTATGGTCAGTCCTTGCCTGGTAAAAGATGACTGAAACCAGGCCTAGAATGAGATCCAAAAATAGTCTGTGATACATGGCACGTATGGAAGGGAGTAGAAATTTGTTGTCATTTCAAAGTATTTTAAATTTGAGACAAATAGTGGCAAAGTCAAAAGGTCAAATTATGAAAAGCAAAAAAGATTTTATAAAAAAATTCAAAAGATTATCTTCCCTTATCTATCAATGACCAATTTTATGGGGTTTTTTTTTCAAAAAGGTTAAGTACACCGCTTAGATCCACCCAGATCAATATAATTTAAACCGAGATACTATTTCTGTACAGATCTGTTTATTGTGAAATTTGAACTGATGTAATCAACTGATATGTTTAGTAGATCATTAAACAGAATTTTGACAGTCATTTACTAAGCAGTTTAGAACAGATCAAAATTTAAATATACGTACATACACCTCTGTGTTTTCACCTATATAGCAGATGTATATGAAATGGAGTCTGTTGAAGTATAAAGATACTAAATTTAGATTTGTATTTTAATTAGATTGGACCCAAATCAAAAACTGGACTATCATTTTAATCATGTATTTATAATTCTTACTGAAGTATGTTTTATGAGAATTAGGATTTGTTGAATTGAAAATATTGCTTAGTACATGCAGTGTGTGCTTTAATTTTTGACTCAGTCACTTTATTAAGTAACATACATGTATATATGATAAGCATCACTTTATTATGTAACATACATGTATATATGATTATCATCTTATCTTTATTTTGTTGACCTGAAATAAATATTCGAAACATAAAATTTGTTTTTAATACTTCATTCAAAATTACTTGTCAAATTTAGACATCCATGCTGTTATCTTCCGCTTTTTATACGTCCACATTTTCAGTTGGAGTCGTGGAAGTATATTGTCGTCGCCCCATTCCATCTGTCACACTTGTTTGTGAACACTTTACAGGTCATAATTTTCATCCGATTTGGCCGAAACTTGAAATACAGGTTGATGTCTCAGAGATGTAATGGTGTATTTCGTCCCCTAATTCACAATTTTTATTCGATTTTGACAAACTTGATGAAAGAACTTGGTTTATTTTCATATTGTAGCATGTTGGACCATAACATCCGAAATTATGGCCCCTGATTGTACGAAATATCACTTTATAAAAAAAACTTAGGAACCTTTGTTCTCGGTCCATCTCTTTCAAAATATGGGTGTGGAAATGCATGGAAACCGTTTTGGGTTTTTTTTATCATCACAGTTTCAAATGCTTGGTATTGCCAACACCACCCATCCCACTTGAGGATATCACCAAACAACTTGAAACATTAAGGTATATTGAAGAGAACAAAATCAAATTCTCAGCGGTAAAAAATCTCCCGATTTACGTGGCTGCAGATGATGTACAATATTGCGAAATTTTCCGGTAATCATCTGTCTCTCAATACTGAACGGGATTGGATAAGTTTGGACTTAAGTTAACTTCACAATATTGTAGTTTGACAGGGATTCAGAATCTCTGAAATGATGTTCAGCAGCTTTAAGTAAGCGTGTATATAGAACAAAACAAACATTGTGGTTCTGTAATTAAATATCACTCTTTATTTGTGTTCATCATCCACCCGGATGTCTGTTAACTCAGTGCCACTGGAATATATAAACAAAAAATAAAAACAATTGAGTGTAGAAATTAAATTTAAGCAGCCGATCCCTGCCCATATTGAGTAGTAGCCACATGCATTAACCCACCCTTCTCATTGCCCTTTTCCGTAAATGATTACGATGCCCACTTGTCTAACGTCACCTAATTGAATTCGAGAAATTTAGTTAAAGGAGCTAAACCTAACTAAAAATATTCCATATTATTCGAAATTAAAAACATGAGTTAGAATTCAATATTGGCCCATTTCAATCAATATAAATGTTGTAATCTTGCCGTACAAATATAGGATCCTAATCTATATAAATAAAATGTGTGTATATTCGCATTGCGCTTCGTCGCATCGACCTCCCCAATGTGATATCAAATTACCTAGCATGAATGTTTTAGGCCAATAAATTTAGGCCCCTGGTGAATCACGCTTCACCGTTTCCCCCCACGGTCCCCATATAATATGGTATCAATTTAACCAGCATGTTTTGAGCCATTGAATTTGGGTGCCTAGAGATTTTGGGCGAAACCGGGTATCCTACTAGTATACTGTTTTTAAGACACAATGAGCATTTTAAAATCAGTACTCGAGTCGTGTCTATAGTTTTGATTGACATTTGTAATCAACAAAAATAAACAAAGCAGAAGTAATTAGAAACTGATTCACAATAAAGAAAAAAATAACAATTTGAAAACTGTGTAGAACGGACTAAGCCGGTGTAAACAATTGCCGTTATGTTCGACAGTTAACGTATTTCACCAGAAAAATTGATTATAAATTACAGTCATTATTTTAAAATTGAATATTAATCACTTTAGATACATTTCTATTACATTAATATGTTATTGTGCTTTTAGACCCATTTGCGTCTTGTTAAGGCTCCAAAGAATGGTGCATTACGCCCCTTAACCCTGGTACTCTGGACAGTTTTCGCCTGTAGTATAATCTGCGAACTAAACATACCAATACTGAATCATCAAGTGTTTTACTAGGATGTATGTCGAGAACAATAACATATTCTATAAACAAACCAATTTAATCCAATTGTGCAAGTTTATTGCATATTTCAGTGGGTCAATATAAGGAAAATACCCCCTCAACACCCCAAAAATTGCTACAAAAGGTTTTACAATTGATTCTGGTAGGGTTTAGTGTACTATATAACATATACTAAATGTTCAGCAAAGTAGGACTCCAATAAAATTGTTTTTTTCTTTCAAGATGGCGTCAAATATGGCCCCCGGAGCGAATTAAAATGATCAGAACTATAAAATTATCAACTCAAATTTGATGTTGGTTTATTATGTCAAAAAATGGCCGCCGACAACTCCAAAAGTCCATAACTATTGACTCCAATTACTCCAATTTGATGATCACGATGTCTATCATCAGGGTTTGAGGGACAAGGTACACATTTTAGAGAACTTTGGATATCCCTGAGCTGTTGAATCATTATAAAATTGAATTCGTGGTCTTCAGCTGTCCACTTCCATAGTATAAGTTTCAGAGCGTTCAGTTTTGGGTGTCACCCTCCTCTGTATCAACCTCTTGAGTATTGTTTCAATTATCACAGATTTGCTTATCTTGCTCCTTCATTACTCCAGAATAAACAATGATATCATCTACGTCAGTTCAAACAAGCAGTCAAAAAACACAAACTGTATAACATTAACCTGGTCAAAGAAACTTTAGGAGACGATGCGTGCAACGAGTTGCTCTTTGTACATGTCTTCTCAGGCTGTGACGTAACGTCAAAGATTTTAGCCATTGGAAAAAAGTCTGCCTACCGGAAATCATTGAAATTAGATCCTGACACGAAATACTATGCTAGTGCATTCATGTTTCAAAACAAATCTCAAGAGGACATATTATAAGATCTTGGCAAATACCTGATGGTTCATCTATTTGTGGCATCAATTCGAATGATACGCTATCAACACTGTCCCATATCATTTTCACCAAGAAAGCGGCAACTGCTGAAGCATCTGAAGAGTTCAGGGGAAGAACGATCTAAGTCACATTTTTGTCTTTTCGCATAAATGGCAAAACAAACTTTTGGGCGAGAATCCATGACGCTAAAAGAAGAACAAGTGGGTTTAATTACGATTTCAAAATGATGTTTAATACGATTCGTAATACCAGTATAGCAACTCACTTACACTGTTCAGTCAAATTAAGTGTATGATGGACGTGTTAATCCGGGAGGTCATTTCAGAGGGGCCTTGCTTCGATGTGACTCTGATCGTTTTTACCTGAAATTGATTGTTCCAGCTACCAGATGGTGCTATTAACTTGGGTTCGTTAAAAAAGTGACTCTCGAAAATTATCCATTGCAACTGTTCAAGGGGATGCAAGTCCTCTCGACGCAGTGGACTCGCCTACACTGCTGTTTGTGGCCCTTATCAAACTAAAAATCTGTGACAATTCAAACAACACTCAATAGGTCGATACTGAGGTGGGGGATGACACTCAAATCTGAACGCTCTGAGACTTATTCTTTGGACAAGGATGTTTGTGCATTAGGGGACAGTGGGCAACTGAAGGCCATGAATTAAATTTCGTAATGATTGACCAGCTCAGTGACATCCAAAGTTGTCTTTTAAGATATGTTCCTTGCCCCGCAAAACCTGTGGCGAGACAAATTTGAGTCAACAGTTATGGACTTGCGGTCATTTTGAAATAATAGGCATACATCATTTTGAATGAGTTCTTTACACCCCCTTCCCTCAAATAGGCCTCAAGATCGTTGGCAATCTTTGGCGCTTGGCAAAACACGTTTCCGGGGGTCTTACTTTGGTAAACCTTCAGTATGTTATAAAGTACACTAAATCCTGCCAGAATCAACAGAGAAGCCTTTTGTAACAACGGGGGTGGGGGTAGGGGGGTTTAACCTGTATTTTGACCTGACTATTAGAACTGTTCACTTACAATTACGTATTAAAAGCAGAACAATCCAAATCGTTAACATGTGTCTCAAAGGAAAGAAATGGTTTGGATTATTCGTACTTGGTTTTATTTTATTAAAGTAAAGACTCCTTCAAATGAAATGGGGTTTAACGTCCTACTGTTCTGCTCCTAACCGGGCTAATGAAGACGGACATACGCCATACAGTGTGCTATGAGGGAAATGGTCGATATGAATAATTTGTGAACAAGAAGTTTTATTTTTTTTTAAATTAATAAAATAGTATCGATGATTGCATGTGGTCTTAAACCTTACATTAATTTTACTCTGACACGTTCGGTGTTTTAAAAATTCAGTTTATTACCATTAACTGTTTTCTGTGGCTGTTGTTGTATTTTGATAGCAACAAACAGAATCTTTTTCTTTCAAACAAATATGCGATGGTCCTTGACTCCATCCAGCCCCATCACAATCAGCAGGTAACATACACACGCCCACTGTATCTGTATCATTATTAGCTCCACAAACTGAAAAAATATAGATAAATAAAAAAATATACACCAATAGCAAAAGACAGATAAATGGTAAATGATGCGAGGCGGGTAACAAAATAAATAGTAAAAAAAAGATAATAGTATAGGCAGGTCGTACAATTACTAAAATAGAGATAAATAGTAAAACAAAGATAGTAGAGATACATACTAAAATTGAGATAAATAGTATAATAGAGATCGATGATATACAAAGTAAAATAGGGATAGTAAAATGGAGATAAATAATAAAACAAAGGTAGTAAAATAGAGATAAATAGATGTATGTAGTAAAAGAGAGATATGGTAAAATACAGGCAGTAATATTGAGATAAGTGGCAAAGAGGTATTAAAAAATAGATAAATGGTAAAATAAAGATAGTAAAATCTATATAGAGAAAAGTAGTAAAATAAAGGTAGTAAATAGAGATAATTAGTACAGGTGGTAAAATGGAGATGAACAGTAAAATAGAAGTAGTAAAGTAGAGGAATGTAGCAAAATAGAGGGAGATAGGAAAGCAGTAAAATAGAAACATAAATACGCCGTCGCTTTACGTGTTATGTTGAAGAAATTGAAATATTCTGAAGCAATTTTTATTATCGGTATTTTAAAATAAACGCTATAAGGTCTTTAAATAAAAAAAAAACTTATATTCGTATGTTCATAATGTAGGCTTGCCGCTTGACGACATAAACAGCATCGCAATAAAACATTGTTATTATTTCGATAATACGGAATTCCAGACAAAGCTAATTAATCAAAACATAAACCAGGACAAATATTGATTAAAATAAAATGAGAGTTGAAATACACATTTTACTTTTTCTATAATGTGCTAAAGAGGCATCATCACTATCAACAAATAAATACAATTATTAAAGTAACAATAATCAATATAATCACAATCGAAATTCATGGTACAGAACGCATTTTATACTCTCTCGATGCCATCGGATACTCGAGAATTCGGTTCTTCCATTTAATGATTTAACTAAGCCTCGAATATACCAGTACCACAGTTACGATAATACACAATTAATGCACACATCTGGTCAAAACTACAAACAGTGATAAAGTGGCTCGTTTTGCATTACCCTTTTTTGAACTATTATAGCAAGAAGGGCCAATTTTTATTAATTAGTATAATTATAGTATACTCTAATTACGCAACTTTCAACATAGATATTACCTGGGTAAATTACAACGTAAATCGCTAAACCCAAGTTCTGGGTCTTAGGCGACCGTACAATGACAAATCCCTCTAAACGGTGCAAAAAATATTATGCAAGTTAAATTTGTCGACTATAGCTGTTATTTCGAAATTGTCGGCACATAACGTCAGCTTTTGTCTTCATGGCAACGTACAGCGTTTAAGCACACGTGAGTGTGTTATCTGGCAATGTCCCTTTAAATATAATCAATAGAGTCATAGAAGATAATAATATACCTACTGCAATATGATATATGTATGGCGATAAAATATAAACAATATTACACTGAATTATACCACACTGCTCTTTATTGATACTGTTATATTTTAGTTCATTTGTGTATAGTCATTATTAAACCCGTTCGTACTTTGTTCTGGTCATCTGTTCTGGTCATTTGATTCATGGTTCACTATTCTCATTAAAAAAACTATTTTTTTAAATTAACATTTGAAGCCAAAATAAAAATCCACATCAGGCAAACTTAAAATGTAGCAATTACACAATACGTCTTTAATATTACTATTTCTCATTATTATTGTAGGACACACACATTGTCAGATGAGTACCCTATTGCTTATCATGGATGTTTGCTATGGTCGTTGTTGCTTTGTAATTTAAACAAAACGGGAACCGAACCAAATCGGGAACTGCGACAAACCACCACGCCGGTGCCATTCAAATTTCTTATCAAATATTATTATAAATATTATTATTATATAAATATATAATTGGTGCCCAGCTGGTCTTTTGTGGCGTATACAACATTATCGTAACCGGTAGCTTCTCATTTATTAAAGACACATCAGCACAACAGGCCAAATATTTCGACCTCTAGCTGGTCGGTCACCTCTGCCTTGCGGCTGTGGTTTCGATCCCTGGTGTGAGCGTGTGTGGCATGGGGATAGGGGCGCCTCGTGGGTTACCTCCGGCGCTCCGGTTTGCTCCCACTGCTAAAGACCCCTACGCACAAGGGAATTATTGAAATAAAATTAAAAACCATATGTTAGTCCCGAAATGACCTAGTTCGTGTCGAGTGGACGTTAAACCCCATTTCTCTCTCCCTCAATTATATCTTAACAGTCACGCAAATACTTGTTATTATGCAATTAGACACACCAAACTGACCCCCCCCCCCCACATACAAACACACACACACAGACAACTAATAATGGGATTATTATTACCACAGAACTTGTTATTATGCAATTAGACACACCAAACTGCCCCCCCCCCCCACATACACACACACACACACAGACAACTAATAATGGGATTATTATTACCACAGAACGAAACCCCAATTTATTAGGTTAAAATATACTCACGTATGCCGTTCGGTTCTGCTTTGTCTGAGTTGGTCGTATATAGAGAAATTATTACAACAGCTAAAAAACACACTATCATTCTATTACACGCACACGTTGAGTCTGACAACTTCTCTCCCTTATACTAAACGTCAAACAACAACAGACAAACTTGGTCCAAAAATTCCTCACTAGGTACCAACGACGGCGACACATAAACTGGCGGCGATGATGCCGAGCTGTAATTCTAATATATTCCACGAATAAATTTAATTGATAGTGTACGGAGGCGAAGCGATTGAACGACATAATATCATATCGGATGGTTTAACCGTATAAAAAGAAAATTAGCACAGCTGTGAATCAGGTGGGAGCACCCGGGGACCCATTTTGTCTGCGATTTCACTATTGATGTAGAAGGCGATAAACACCAACAAGTAAATCAGCAACGCCCAATAAGTTTATGGATTTTAATCAGGCCCGTAGCTAGGGCCTCGGGAAAAAAGGCGCTCTTCTTTGCCTGTTAAGGAAAAATCGGCTCCCTGAATGGGCGCCAAAGGACGCAATACGAGGCCAACGACCAACGTCTCCATATTAGCATGGGCGCCACATAAACGGTTTGATCTGTGGGCCGGAGGCGTACATGATTGGTGGGGCGCCCACGACTAGTGCTATAATGCCGAATCAGATTGGTCGGGCGCCCATGACTTGATCAATGCGGCACCCAAAACGGCATGTGGGGTGCCCCATCCCAGGGGAGCGCCCATAATGCTGAGATCATGGGCGCTCATATGAATTGGGCGCCCAAAACGGATTGACAATCTTCAAAATTCAAACGGAATGATTTGTGAAGTACCCCATCCCGGAAGGGCGCCCATAATATAATGCTAGTGAGATTGGTTAGGCGCCCGGGGGCGCCCTTAATGCCGGGTTCATGGGCTCCCATAATATAACCCTAGTGAGATTGGTTAGGCGCCCACGAATGTATTGGGCACCCAAAACTGCGTGATAATCTTCAAAATTCAAAAAGTCAGGACTAACATGTGGTTTCATTTCATTTCAATAATTCGCGTGCGGGTGGGGGTCTTTAGTAGCCGGGGTGGGGGTTGGATTGCCGAATGGTTAGCACGTGCGCGCTGCTCTGTATCATAAAGCCTGCCATTGAGTCAACTGACGTGGTTTCGAATCTCCGCTGTACGTGACAAGGAGTAGGGTCGCCTGTCCAGCATCGTGGGTTTTCTCCGGTTTCCTCCTACTACTAAAGACCCCTACGCGTAAGCGAAATATTGAAATGAAATTAACCCATATGTTAGTCCCGAAATGACCTAGTTTCTGTCGAGTGGACGTTAAACCACATTTCTCTTTCTTTTTAGAGTGGGAGGAAACCCGCAAGGTTGGACAAGCGACCCTTCTTCTTGTCACGTACAAACGGGGATTCTAAAACCCCGCCAGTTGACTCATTAACACGTGCTAACCAATTGACCATCCAAGCTTCATGGTCAACGAAGTACTTTTGTATGTTACATGATCGTGCCCTCATTAAAAACTATCCATTAAGTTCAAACTCTCATTAACTTCATTCCCTCATTGATATCATTTATTAATGATATATTGATTGCATGTTCACCTTGAAGATACCTTTCCCGCGTACAAACTGCGTGGTTTGATGATATATTTGGGCTAAAAATATATTCAAGCTAATTAATCTATCAAACATTTGCTTCAAATCCCTCTCAAAACTTTGTATTCGTCGGGAGATACCACAAGCTATAAATAAACGCTCTGTCGGTCAGCTCATTTCACTGAGGAAGGGTCCATTTTTCAGAATATTTTTTTCCTTACTTACTGTCTATAATTCAAAATTTAAACAAGTTTTCCGAAAAATATAGATAGCGTTCCGTGGATTCAAGGAGCGCATTAAGATTATGAATCATGATATAAATATGTAGTTGGTGAAAGTATGAAGTCAGTGGTATTTATGGGAGCATAAAATCGGTGTACGGCGACCTTAAAATTGTTACCCATGGGCTTCTCGCTATCTTGTAATTACAAGATAGATTATTTTAGGCTATCTCGTAATTACAAGATAGGCTATTTTAGCCTATCTTGTAATTATAGTCAGATTTTTTTTTCATTTGATTGACCCTCATGGGCTTCCGTAGATTCGCCCTTGCACGACCATTGTAATATACTACCTGATGAATGTCAACATAGCGTAATACACGTGTAACTACTGATAAATTATCGATTTCAGTGGAAATGCCAAATTACCAACAACAGTTGATGCATGTAGATAACTTCACGTAATGGCTTATTAATCGGTAGGATTATAACATTTCTAATTTTACTGTCATAAATAGATGCTGTATTTATTTATAAAATAGCCTATATTATTCATAGCCTGTTTTTGACTTTGGTTCGATATACTGAACGATCGAGAACTTTCAACCTGAATCACTGAAAGGCACTCAATGAGCATTTGGTTTAAACAATATCCTATATTTATTTAAGCATACAGTCTACGCATATGACAACAAACAAATGACATATGAGCATCGCTTCCTGGTGTGGTATTTCTAAGTAAAAGTTAGAGTGCGTAAAATGGCGTGCATTAATGGACAGTGGGTTGAACATGTACCTGGTAGAGCTAAATCATGGATATAGATAACAAACCGAACAGTAGGAAAATGGCATAAGCAGTCCGGGGCCCGATTCCTAGAAAATTCATAAGCACGTTCTTGTGCTTAGATTTTAAGTAGACTTTGCAATTAAGTAAACTTGTCTTATTTTGTGATCCCAGAAAAATTTTAAGAACGTTCTTGTGCTTAGATTTTAAGTAGACTTCAGTGTAAGCACAAACACGTTATTATGTGTTCCAAGAAAAAACTTAAGCACAACTTCGTTCCTAAATAATCTTTGAGTGGCATTTAGTAACTGGATAGAGCAATAAACTATAACACATACTTATGGAAAAAACAGCTACTTATTTATTTAGGCGACGTTTCGAAGAGTATTCTCTTAACGTTATCAACGTTCCTAAAATTGTCAATCTAAGCACAAGCAAGGTATAGGACTTGCTTACCAACCTTAAGCATGTTTCTTCTGCAAACAATCAGAAGCGTAGCCGTGAAATATATATGGGGGGGAGGGGTCCGCAACTTCGGGGGGAGGGGGTACCCCCATAAATTTTGTTTAAAGTCTCAGTCTTCTGTAAACATTGGCATAATTTACAGGGTTAAACTAAAATATCACACCAATACAACGTTTATCATGTTTACAGACAGCGGCACCGGTCTTCCCCGAGAGGCGAAGAAGCGTGGCTTACCCCCATCTAAGAAAATTTTGGAATATTGAACGGCTGCAAACACTTTTTCCTGCTATTTCGGCCCATGAACAAAGCAATTTCAAAGTTGTCTAATATTACCTAATTAAGGTGGCTTGCTGACTTGAATTCCAATCAATCGTTTACACCCACAGCAACTTCAATTTGGTCCAATAAACATGACTGCACAGAATTCCAAACAACCAATCAATCGTTGTGGGCTATAAAATTTGAAAATTTAACCACGCCAAATGCGTTTTCTGCTATTCTAGTCTGTGTGAGCAAGTCCAAAAGTATCCAATGGTTCTGTAACCGAAATCCCACTCTGAATTCCATCCAATCACACTGTTGCAGTTGCATTCACAAAGTAGAGTGGCCCCAGACAAAATGTTTTAATCAATAGTTAACTCAGTACAAATTCGTGGTATTCAATTAAACGAAAAGTGAAATTAGTGTTTTATTATCCCAGTTCGTCAATTTCATTTCAAGAAACTGGAGGAATATGATATGTTATTGTTTATAAGAAACTTCAGACAATTTATATACATTTAAAGACCTCGCGGTCAAGGGTATACTTAAAGGTCTATGACACAGGAGGAATGATGTTAAAACAAATGGGAGATCGAGTAGCTGTGGCAAACTTTTAAACCAGTAGACGTGGTACAAGGGTTAATCAGTGAACTGGATGTATGAGATGTGTTGTTGACGTTTGGGAAAGTAGGTCGAGGGGAAATGTGTAGGGAGTGATAGTTAGATGTATTATGAATTGTTACAGTGGCTGTGGTGTTACGTTGAAATACTATGCCGCTACCGTAACACCACAGCTTTATGATTTGTTCGACAGGATTGATACCGTAAGTCCGACAATAATAAATAAACTATTTCTGATTTTAATGTTGTCTTTTCCCACCGGCACTGGCCGTACGCCAGCAACTGAAAATAGCTGACGAAACAGCTAGGGCGTCGATTGTTAGTTCGCGTACAACTTGAAAAACCGAATGTCGTACGCCATTGTGAAACTGAAAGTAGCTGACGAAGACAGTTAGGGCGCCGATTGTTAGTTCGCGTACAACTTGAAAAAACCGAATGTCAGTATGGTATTTCTGACATAATTGGTTATCGGTGACCTGAAAGCTGGTAATCTCGACTCAAAGCGAGTAATCTCGACTCAAAAGTATAGTGTATAACCTACTTACTGTCTACATTCGTCGCTACTCATAGTTCATTCATGATTTTTTGTGGACGATTTACTACTCAGTAAGAAAGCCTGTGCCCAAAAAGAGTTCTCGTCTGTTATTATTAGTATAATGACTTCCTCATGTGCGGCAGGTTCGTTTGTTTTTAAAAACACTGTTTTTCGTTCCAAAAAATAGAAAAGTAATTTTTTACCAGATGATCATGGTTTTTCACCGAGACTAGATAATTTCTCTCGGTGTAAGGATATTATCGTTTATGAAAAAGTTCATACACTGTTGAGAAAATAGTCCCATTGGTTTTCTTAGCTGCAAATACAGCGAGAATAAACTCTGTACTGAAAAATTTTCGCCTGATCTATATAAACTGTCTTCACACACTCGATTTATAATTAGCGATATACAGGTACAGTGGCAAGTGTTATGCTTCTCAGGCTAATACCTCAAAAGTACCTCCGCGCAAAACCCTCGATTTTGGTACATGGAAAACAAAAAAAAATAGTGCCCGTGCGCGTGCCAGTAATAGAAAAACTAAGAGTTCGCGCATAAAAAATGCACGAACGTACCAGGCGCGATGTCATCCAGTTTGTTGACCCTGTGTATCCTTTACAGAATGTGGGCGATTGTCGGGTGTTGTCCCCAGGTTCGCCCCCCCCCCCCCCGTCCCTTCCACTGATAAAGACAGATTATTCGGAACTTGGTCAGTCGAACACTGGCTCACTAACCTAGTCTCGGTCATCCAGAACCCCCTAGTCTTCAACGTACGGAGGGTCTGGGTCAGTTCTCAATTGTTGACGAAAATTACTGGACAATCTGCCACATAAAAAACGAAACTCACGGTTACGCATGGGCAATGGAACCCTTTGGCTAAAGTCTCGGTAAGTGCTAGATCTTATGAAGCCGGGCCGATTTTGCTAGATTCTATAAAGCGAGTCTGAAATATATCCCACAATTCACTTGGCACATCTATTATTAGAAACAAAATAGATACGAGGAATAAAGCATGAATCGCGATGAAGAACTAAGAAGATTGTGAGAAGCCATACGTCTGATACATGACGAGAGAAAAATACCATTTCAATTAAAACCCTTACAAACAAAAGTTTAAACAGGGTCATTGTTGACAAGCGAGATGTTTTGATAGATTCAGTACGTGGTAACTTAAAAGACTGGATAATCTAGACAATGACTAGTTACTATAATGTAACGATAACTATAGCTGGTTATCGTTACAAGTGGTACCGTCTAAGAACGTTGACGCAAGTTCAAATAGGTTAAAACGCACAATTGTCATTACAGTTTGTATTAAAATAAGTAATCCTATCATACATAATGAAGTGTTAACAACTAAAAGAGTTACCGAACACTTTTTCTTTGTGGTAATGTGTTTTACATTTTCTTAGCGGTGTTTCTTGTAATGTGCAGGCAGCCATGACACAGGCCAGTTGAAATCTCGCCAAATACCGCGACGCCTTAACCCCGCCCATTGCTTTCCATATAAGGCAATGTCTGCTATACGCTGACCATCACAAATACTATAAGAGAATCTCGGCTGAAATGTCAAAGACGCCCATTACATCCTATTTTTGAACAATAAAATCTATTAACAGTTTTTGTTCAGGTTTGAGCGAAAAATTTATGCCCATCCTCCCAAACAAACGGTCTATTATTGTTTCTGACATTTTTTCCCACGCTAAGGTCATTAGCATATAATTATGGTCATATGCCATATATGGAAAGGGGCGTATGATCACGAGTTGGATTGCGCTTGCTCTATTTGACTGGGCGGCCATTATAATTTCAGAACTTGAGAAATTTCACGAAGAGTTTAGATTTTATCAAATCATATAAGTATGCGGTAAGCTTCACCTTTATTTCAATGGGGAATTGATTTATTATATGTTAAGCTATGTGCAGTACAGTTTTGGGTTAGTGTCTGTGTAAATTAAGGGAGCTATAGGCCAGTAAACTTTTTGTAGTCGTTTGACTAAAAAACTTGCGCAAAGGAACTCTGTAGGAAAAGCCACTACTGTGCCTGAAGTATGACGGAAGGCATCAGTAGTGGAACCATTTCTAGACAATGACATGCTTTCCGTCAAATTTTGGATTATAGTTATAGAGACTATCACTAACCAGGCGGTTGGTTCGATCCTGGTTGACCAAGGAGGTTGCTCGGGATTTTCCTTACTGGTGTCGCCATCTAAGTGATGATGTAATGAACAGAATGTTGTTCAATGAATAATGCCAAGACGTTCGGATAGAACTTACAGCCAAGATTCCGTGTATTTTATATTTGACAACATTTTGAAAAATGCCAGTTGGAAATTTTTTTGGAAAATAATGTAAATGTAAAATTGGATAATCGAGAATAGGGTTTTTAAATCGTACTGACTTTAGTAATGATGATCGAGGCTAGCTTACTATTACAGCGACAACTGTCAATTCTTTATCTAATCTCGCATAATAGCCCTTTACGTTAAAAAAGAAATAAAATAAAATGGGATACTGCTAATTCCGACTGCTAAAGGTTCTTTTACGCACACGCCAATGCGTACACGCACCTCAGTTTTCCGTGCCATCCGAACGACTATATATTGTCTCCTACCAGGCCCACATCCTGCACCACTGACAAAGGGGGAACACACTGAAAATCCAGATAAAATTTCTCGGCCCACACAAAGATCGAACACGGGACCCCGGGTTAGCGAATCAACGTCTTACTCACTGAATCACCGTGGCACCTGAGCCTTAAGTTGAATAATTTACGTAGGCGCGAAAGAATAGGACGTTAAACCCCATTTCATTTTGAACAATTTACGATTATTTCATTTATGCTACCATTTTATTCAGAGTGAAGTATTGTGTGGATGCTACCATTTGAAACAAATTCAATATGCTTGTCAATTTAAATTATATATTAGACCCACTATCAATATTTATCGCTCAGTTACGTTCTTTTATTGTACTATATTTCAATTATGATCTCAATCTCTTTTATACCTGGACGAGCTCAAATACCATAATCATGATTCATAACCAATATAAGTTTACATAAGTGTTATATTATGAATGATATGATCTATATCATCACTATACATTTATACCATGTTCCACTCCACCTCCATGTTAACCAGCGACACGCTCAATAAATTACTTAATGATATAAAGTCACAACAAGTAAGATCGTTCGCGGGATTAAAACTAAAATTAAATAATACGTACCATTTCAATGCGCACTGTATAGCATATAATATTCCCATATTCCTGAAGCAATGGTCCGACAAATCCCTCTCTGTCCATTGCTGGATTAGCTTCTGATTCTTGAACTTTTGCGGGAGTGTGTCTATTCTTCAGTTTCAATCAAAGATATAACTTAAAGCTGAACTCCAGTTACAAAAATACCGAAATAATGTAATAAAAAAAAGTTAACGCCTTCAAGCCGCCATACTTGTTTCCAATTTGTGAAATAAGTATGGCGGACATGGAGGCTTATGACCCGGAAAGGTTAGCCGATCTCACTTCCAGTTTGTTTCTTGTCAGCAAGCTATACACACCCGGCTTTATTCTCTTCACACGGTTCACTGATTGCGGTATTTTCCCCAAAAGTATTGTTTACATTTCATTCGACTCAAAAGCCTCGTTTGTCACGCAATTAGTTTTACTGCAGTATTCTGCTACGCACGGGTTTATTGGGCATAATAAAATCGTGAGCCATGACGTAACGTTATTTTTAAATGTAAAGATTTTGTAGAGCAGCTAGTCATTGGTTGGTAGTCGGACTACTGACCAATCAAAATTTAAAACAACAATACCCACTCATTACAGCAGTGAGTAGTGGGATTACTTCTAATCAAACGAAACACTGCGCGGAGTATGGCATATTCCATGTAGTGTATTAGTGTGCTGCGAGGGACATTTTGCCATTTCTGCTTAACCCCCTAAGCTTCATCGAATTCCAACTGTTAGTGGTTCTTTTAAATGCACATTAAGGTTTGGAGCAGCATATTTGTAAAAGAAAGTACTTTTGATTCAATCTGGTTAAAACACATATCCCATTTCGTTTCGTTTTTATAGTTCAAAATTTAGTTTTACTTGTCTTTACTACACAAGAATCATTGACGTGTTTAGGATGATGTGAGGGATTAGCTAATGAAACGATGTTTCACGGCGAGTTCTTGGCCTTTTGATGCACGGAACTGTGGGTAAAACCATACCAAACGTCAACGCTGATTGATTAATCAATGTCTGACGTCACAGGGTCAAAAAGCCACTCGTTTGACCCTTAACGTGAACTTTCACCATAACTTGTCAGATCTTCAGGCAATCTGAACGACAGACTCGCCCTATCTGCAGAGAAGTGACTCTGACACAATGAATAGCCATGATATCCATATGACGTTATCTAAACGTCACAGGCCACGAGGTCACATCAACAAACAAAATGTCAACACTGTCATTATGATCATTATCAACATTACAAGACACAATATTAGCCTTCCTGCACCCTTTAGGACTGTATAATCCGTACAGCCATAACGTCTTATCGCTTCTTCCAATGATTTCTTCACAGAAATAACATCTACAACTCTGATTTGACGTCGGCATAATATTGGCACTATTTTGTGCTTCGGTCTTGTCAATTTCAGATATACACAATCAATTCTGTTAATGTTTTTAGCTCGGGGATTGACTAATAGTTAATTTATTTCAGTTCTAAACAAAAATTTAAAACTTTAATGCAATTTTAAAAAAATAGCCAAATTCTGGCTGAGATTACTGAGCAAAATGGCCATTCAGTGTATACGTGCGAAAAAAAAAGTCAGCTACCATTTAATTTTCGCATGTTAGTTACGTACGATCTTCACATAGTGTAGGCCATCGAAAGTATTAAAACAACGAAACGAAATATAGATCTGTATTATTCAGATTGTTATTGATTGTAAATGGTCTGAAAGTCTATATTTGGAGTAAAAACTACAGCTTACCCTATCTAACAAACTTACTATTTCTTAAACCAAAATTCTAAGCAAAGTCACTGACAAATTACCAAGGTATAATATTCATGAGGGTCTATTACAATGATTAAAAGGCCCATCAATGGCCACAATAAATAGTCAAAATGGTGAATATTTCAAAATTTCTAACACCACTTTAAATTTCACAAACGATAAGTAACAATAACTATTGTGCTTTTTGAATATTAAATCTTGGTTTGTAATTGCGATCTATAAATATGATTATATA
Organism: Patella depressa; assembly: GCA_948474765.1. Classification (NCBI taxonomy): domain Eukaryota; kingdom Metazoa; phylum Mollusca; class Gastropoda; family Patellidae; genus Patella; species Patella depressa. Next base: position 27,844,352 of record OX419715.1, read on the forward strand.
TTATTTCAACCTGCTACATTTTGTATCAATAATCTACTAGCAGATCGCTTTCATACTCCGGTAATAAAAACGTGTGACAAATATGACCCACAACAAAACGTAAATGTAATAATTCAGTTATTTGTATTCAACATAAAGCTGAAGCCTATTTTAATGACATGTTTTATTTTATATGAGGTAATGTACACATTCATTCACCCACTCCACATTTTAATATTATAAGAATAGTTGCAGGTTTGGGCGTGGAGGTACTGTCGAGTACTCTCACAGATTCGATCCCATTGTGTGTACAAAACAAGGAATAGGGTTGCCCGCTTAAAGTTCCAATTTCACTTTTTCTAAGAAAGTCAAAATATAATTATTTCTATGTTTTTTGCTCAAAAGGTTGTCAACTCACTATTATACGATCATGGATAAAATTTTTGGGGGGTTAAAAAGGGTGACACTGGTTGATTGAGGAAATAGTTACTCAATTACCTCCCCTGTTTTCCCATTCTTCTACATGGACGGCCATCTTCAAACGTTTGAATTTGAAGTTGAAAATGATATTTTTGCCAATTTCTCAACTGGCAATAGTGAATTATAGGATTAATAGGATTATTCTTTAACAAGGTAGGACTGTTTATAGGTTCAATCTATTTTGGGGCTTTATTTTCATAAATTTTAAAAATATAACTTAAAAAAATGCTATTGGAACTTTAAACTCAAGGGTTCTCCTGGTAAAGATTCTTATGCGCAAACAAATTAATACAATAAAATTGTACCATATTATGTTGTTTATATCGCGCGAATGGATATTAAATCCCATTTCTCTCCCTTTATCTCTGCTAGGCCATTTCAATATCAAAATGATGTGAGATTATCCTATTTTAAATCAAATTATTTATATAAGTGAGATGGTTTTGAGAGTTAATTATGTCTAATCAATGATTTAAATCAGTTTGAGTCTAAAAGAATGCCCTGCAATAGGCAGATTTAGCTAATATACAATACATCTTTAACACCCAGTATAAACCGAAAGTAGAAAATGGCTTGCACAGGAGTCATTCGTATTTACATCCATCTCGGCGTCAGTTATTGTTTCTTTCTTTCCTTCACTCCTCCTCTTTTTTCCCACCATCTTTTTTCTCTTAGATATTTTCTTGCTAGAAATGGCCGGCAGTTCTGTAAAAGATTACGCATAGAAAGAAATACATTCAAACCAAAGGCCATCTTCACAGGTAACAGACAACCATGTTCCTGACATAAATTCATGTCACTCCATCCTGGAAGCAGTTTATATTAAGCATTAAGTTGCTTGTTATTGTATCCAATTCATTCATATTATTCCCTCTATGATTGTATATAAGAATTCTGAATAAATACTTTTTAAATCAAATGTTGCTGACTGTAATCCCATGCATGAGTTTAGGAATGGAAATCTGTGATACACAAAATGGAAGTAGTAACATATAACTAACTGCCCTATACCTTTCAATTTTAGCTCTGTTATTTTTCCGCCTCGAAATCAAGAATTTCCATCAAGTCAAATGTAAATTTAAACTCCTGTCTGCGATTGTAGATATTTTACATAAATCGTCATGCAAAAATGTGATTGGGGGTATACATTATAAAGAACTAGATTTACAGTTGCCAATATAAATAATAGTTCATTTTCTCAATGGGAAAGATTAGTTTCGTTGTATACTAATTTCATGGCTAGGGTTCATTACTTGATTTGGCGTGGAATAACCCCGCAACTTAAACTGCTAGGTAATATACTATTGTTTTCTGGCGGATAAAAAGCCCAGAAATGAACTAATTATTTAAATGACTTCGTAATATCACCTGTAGTCGTCATATCATTGGTACGTGTGCCTTTGTCCACATGTGGGATGCGCCCAGCAGTATCACCGACCAGAGAAATATTGGAGGGCTTCAATACACCATTTAGTAAACCCTCAGAATCATCATCAAAAGATGAAGTCGGTAGTGTTGTATGGACGCCTTTCTTGTTGTACTTTGGTGTTTTATCTCCAGAGATCAGAGGAGCCTCGGACGATTCATCTGCTGTACTTCTATGGGCATGAGTTACATGATTTTTATTGTTTTTCCAAGGAGAAGGTAACCTTTCTCTTGCTGGAGGACTAGTTGATTTAATAGCAGCGTCCAAAGCATTTTCCAGTTCGTCTTCTCGGGACAGACGGGTATTTCTAGATTGGTTAACTAGATTTGTAGATGCTGGATTCCGGTTCACTGAAGGTGGGTAGTTTCCGCGGTCTGTTTGAGAATAACTTTTGGATGGGCTTTCTAATGGAATTTCGTGATTTGTCTCATCATCTACTTCAAAAGGTTGTGCCAGATTGTCAGGTTTTTCTGTTTCGAGTTCTGACGCGTCCTCATGTTCACTGCTATCTGCAACACAAATATATTGCAATTAATGTTTTTTAAATACAAATGTGAGCTTAGCTTATGCTGAGAAGGAATAAGAAAATGGGGAAAAATAAATATACCCGAGCCAGATAACACCCATTTCTTATCGCAAATTTAAACAAACTTCCAATGGTTCTTCAATTCTTTAATATACCGCATCGAGGACTACTGTGGTACGTGTGAGGCTTTATTTGTGGTAACTAAACGTGTGAATACACCAAAACAGCAGCCTCTGTCGCGTTCACATGGTTTTCGGGGAAGAAGATAGGGTTCATCCTTTGATGAACCATTGCTTTATGCCAGATTTGAAACAAATCCATTAAAGACTATAGCCCATCATGGTCACATTGGGCGTAAATATCGACACAATCTGTCATCTCATGACACCAATGCTTTACTTTTAAAGAATTTTTACCTTCTTGACTTTTTGGACTGTCGCTCATTAGCAGATAAACCAAATAATTCACAAAACTGCTTTTTCCGTTGATCTGATTCTTCATCTGTTGTTTGTCTGTTGAACAGGAAGGTCGTGATTATAACTTGATCAATTTAAATCAGAAGTAAGCCCCTACATCCCAAATTAATTCCCGATTTGAGGTCATATATTAACTTGCGAAATCAACGTGTTGATTATTTTCAATCTAAAATATCTGACATGTCTCGGACCTCGAATAATTCTATGACAAATGTAGGTAAGGAACGATCGGAACTTATCGGTCTTGGCTATCGAGGGGGAATATACGTATTTAGCCATGTGAGTCGATCTTAACCATCCATACAGAATTACATGTACATGTCTTCCTTAAAAATGTTAGAATCTGTATTGTGGATGAATTAAATTGGTCTTGTAGAAGATGTTGTATTATCCCCAATACACATGGTCCGTTTCTGATTCGTCCCCGGTCGTCACCCACCCCATAAAGTCCGAGATTGAAGCACAAAGATAGTCGATGGAACTTGTATAACTCATCTTATAATTTTAAAACCCTCTCCAATAATTTGGTATTCGAACATCTTTACAACGACTATAAAGCCCGTCCCAGCAAATGTTCAATGCTATCATATAACTGGACAAACTAATTGGGAGGTGCATGCTTTCGATTATAAGGCAAATCATTTATTCGACCCTACAAGGAGCAGGGTCGTTTGTCAGATCTCCCGAAGTTCCTCCAGGTAATCTGGTGTTCTTCCACTCCGTCTACAGACTTCTATGTACAAGCGATTTATTGGAATATAAATTATGGTCAATATAGAAAGATACACATATCTATTTATTTCTATATTGTTAAGTCCCGTGCTGACGTTGAAATTACCCCCCCCCCCTTGAATTTTGGTCCCCTAGACTAGGCCCTATTGTATCTTTATAATTAACAGGAATGAAATCGGGTGTAACGTCATACTTTTATGCACCGATCGGGAAATAAATACGCATATACGTCACGCCGTGCGTTTCAATGGAGATTTTGCACTGGCACTGGTGCTTTGACAACCATAAATAGTAATGGGTAATGAAAGGATTTTAAGCAAAATTAGGTCATGACTTGGTTACTACTCTTAAAGTGACAGTCTATCTCTTACAGTTACGCGCCTTTGTATAGCCTATAGTATCGATTATTTTAGTACAAAGACGGTTACAGAGACTGTCACTTTAAGTTAGCAGAAATACAAAATAAAATATAAATAAAACAACATTGAATATAAGAGTAGTATATTTTATTATAAAATTATAAAAATGCATTGAAAAATTTACAAAAAATAAAATGGAATGGCAGGTTAAAGTGACAGTCTCTGTATATAAGGCCTAAAACCTAAGCTATATATGAGGTACATTCTGATGGGTTTCGGGTCCTGCCGTTAAGCATCAAGAAACGATCGTGTTTCGAGTAATGTATGATTAATTGATATAAACAGAGCACGATTACAATATACTTTGAATATTAAACTAGGCGAAATTTTAATTAGATCGAATCCTACACTACTGCATTTATTATAAAATGTTATACTGTCAAATACACTGTCTAGTATTTAAATGGTTATACAGATGTATTACTAAATATTTAAAGGAGACGTCCCAGCTCCTATCAAATCATGTCTCGTGTCTTTACGATATGTTATATTTAATACAAAGGAAATACACGACCAGTCTTTAAGTGGGGTTTTCGATAATATTTGCCACTCAACATTGATACTCATGTTTATAAACTGTTTATTAACTTGTGGAGGTTTGTCAACTTATAAGTTAACTTATAATATTGTTTATCGGGACACAAAATTTACACAAGTAGGGAAATTTCTCATCTCTGTAACGAAGCCCCTTTGCGACACAATAAATGCTACATTATTTTGGCATTGCTTCTGCATACTAAAAGGCACTTGTTTCGCGGTACAACATATAAAAAATAAACTGGGACAGGTCCTTTAATACACGCATGTTTAATGTTTAATTTACAAAATGACGTTGCTTAAAATCGCTTTAAATGTTGGAGATTGAGATTACTAAACAGCTTATTTTCATAAAAATTTTTAGATTTGGTTTTCTTACGTTCTTGGTGTTGGTTTATTTTCGTACGAAGAAGATTGAAGAATCGTTGTCGCCAGGAACCATGGCCGTTACCATTGGAATCTTCTTCAGACGTTCCCCCAGATGAATTTCCATCTTCTGTAATTAAAATAATCTTTCAAACCGTGGACACGCCCAATTAAAGAAAAAAAAAATTCAATAGTGTTTAAGCAAGATTCATGAACGCGCCATCTTGGATATACCAGTGATCTCTTTTCTTGTCTGCGATACCCCATTTTTGTAAGCAGCTTACATGACTAATGCTCCTCCCTAGCAGAGTTGTCGTCCCTTGCAGTTCACACTAATGCTGGATAGCCTGACTTGCATAAGAGAATCGGTGTCCCATTAACATACATTTTTAAGAAGGAATGGGTTTAACGCCCCACTTTTCTGCGCCGACTGGGCTCGTGAAAACGGGGAAATTAATGACAGCCGCGCCCCCTTTGCGCATTTTTGGTTTAGTTGTCACGTAAGAATTTCTCTTTCGATTATTTTTCTCACCATCTGATTCACCGCCTGGCTTATCAAAACGATAACCATGATTGCTATCACGTGATGTCTTCTTCCTTAAAGCTTGTCTTATCGTCAGGTAACGGTTGATAAATGGCGGCCATGTTGGTTGCATCTTGATTGATTTATTCAGAATTGATGACATGGTAGTAGTCATATCCATATTTGTCTTGCTGTTATGCAGTGTATTATGGGAGGAAGTAATAACGTCAGGTTTGGAGATATAATGAATTTTGTCGGTTGTGGATGACCGTCCACGATGGTCACCAGTGCCATGATTTTCGATATATCTTCTTGGCGGGTCTGTTACTGCAATTAAATATTTCAAATATAAGATTACACGTAGAACGGATCAGAATGACCACACATAACTGAAAAGTCACAAAAATGACTGTTGTCATTATAATAATTAAGCTAAACTAAAAGCTAAACAAAAAACATCTTCACGTGGAAAAGAATGAGTTAAACCAAAGAGATATTCTTGAGGTGGTGACTTTACACCTTGCCTATTCCTATTTCAGGAATGATGCTGGATGCTTTTTGAGACAAATCAATGTCATGGTCAACATGTTGGAGGAATAATCTTGAGTTACGCATCGTTTATCTATAAAACCGGGCCTACCTGTCGGCGAAGGTTGTTCAACGTCCGGTTTTTCATTCTGTGTAATGACATTCGTTGTAGTTCCTGATAGTTCTTGGGGTGAATCCCGAGATGTGTCAGGGGGAATACCAGTAGGGTTATAATGGCGGTTGTTCTTTCGAGTTACACCAGGTGAGGGTGTGATGTTTCTTGTAATTACCGGCATATTTCCTTTAGTAATATAGTTTTGGGTATCAGCTTCTGGATTAGGAAGAACGGACGAATCGGGGTTTTTAGATTTAAAAGTCACTCCTCCGATATCATAAAGAGTTGTAACTGGATTTATTTTGGATGTCACCGTCTTAGTAGCAGGCGTTGTTACCGGCGGCACAGGATATTGCGCAGTTCCTAAATTTGGATTAATCAGTGTCGCAACCTGATTTGCAGACGTGGGAATAGCTTGTGTGGTTATGGTTGCTAAAGTTGTAGTCGTGGGCGTGGTAGTGGTTGTTATGGTAGTAGTGGTAGCGATAGTTGTTGTGGTTGTTCTAGCTGGTCGAGTTGGAAACGGCACATCAGAACAGGTTTCACAACATTCAGAACTCCTCGTTGTTTCGTTGTAATCATTACAGACCTCTTTAATACAATCGCTTTGACGATCTCCAAACTCACAACCTAAAATAAAACAGTTTATAACTGCTGTCAAGTGCTCTTAATACCATAAATAAATTTTCACCAAATTGAGTCAAAATGTATCTTACTTAAGCTTTTACACTTTACTATTGCTTCTTCAATTACCAATGATTTTATTGTTTGGAATCGGTGAGTTCAGAATAAAAAGTTATTGATCATGTTAGAGTTTTTGTTGGTAAAAGAGTTAACCTTAGCCCCTTGTGTTCAGGTCAGCAAAAAGATTACACTTTGAAAAATATATTACATTCTAAAATCGAAACCCATGGGACATTTTCAATAATTGGAGATGCTAGCTAGTACAATAAGGTTGAAATGCGCCATTTCACACAATCTTTCCAAAATAGTTTTTTTGCATGTTTTTGGACCAGAACATTAAGCTTGACATATTTCGAATTACAATTGTGACGGGTTCTTTTACATCCATGGCAATGTGTACAAAGGTCTTTAGTTTTCGTCCTTTCCGAACAACTGGACACTATTCCTGCTCAGGTCATCTGTCTTGCAACACTGAAAAGGGAAACCACGCGGGAAAGTCTAAAGGAATGTTCTCGGCCATCACCGGTAGCGAACCCGAGACCTCCTGGAGAGCTAGCCAACGTCTTACCCACTGAGCAACTGGGAAATTATATACCATTCATAATAATTTTCAATAGTTTTCAACAATTGTGGCCGGTTGAAGCGATGCAAAGCAGTTAAAAGCAAATATTCATATATTCGCCCATTGCTTCATTTTACCTACCTGCTACCGTGGTATGTTTGTAGAAACACGAATCACAACAATTTAAGCGGAATCGTTCATCATAACATTCCCATGGTGCACTAGAAACAAGATGGCGACAGGTCTGATTATCTCGAACCACTACTGGAATATCTCCAAACGGACAGTCGTCTTTAAAAGAACAGAACAGTCGAAATATAAAATTGCACAATCTTAAACGGTGGTATTGACTGTTACTTTCTATGACCACAGTTTCCAAAACAGCATACCAAGGCGACCAGATATGAAAACTGCATTACATTCGCATTTGGAATATTGTTCTTTTAGCAAGAATATTAATGGATGTTGATTAACTGCTTTTTTTCCTACAATATCGATTCTTTACCATCAAAGCAAATCTTAGATGTTCCATGTTGGAGATTGCGAGTGGGTGACTTGTGTTTTTGTGTTTATTAATAAAATTGAATGTGGAATGTGTAAATGTTTAAATTGAGTTTTATTAAGATAAAATTGTTTTAAATACCTGCTAATCTATTGACAGTTATTTCTTCTACACACGTCCCATTAATACACCACTGTAACATATTATAAACATAATTATATTCATCCTTACTATACAATATATTATTACACCATTCATATAGTATGTTACATTAATACACCCAGGGGCAGTTTGGGCCATCGGGCAATCATTTTGTCCAATTCGTCTAAAAGAAAACCTTTTACTGCTGAACATCATATGGAGGAGGGGGTATTGGACCGACCATGGAGCGATGATGATCATGTTGTATGTGACCGGTGGCTTTCACGGGCCACAACGCTATCACTGGAATCTGGAATGGCCTGGTATAATAGACTTTCTGGGCCGGGTGTGCTTGGTGTAGGCCAGAATTCGTAATCCTACAATGGGGATTCTAAATTTCATCCGAATATTTCATCGGATTCACCCGACACTGTCACCCGCTAATTTACCAATTACTAAGTTACCTGCACCCTGTTTGTGGGGATATGCCAGAATCCAAAATTCAAAAAGCAGCTTTTATGAATTACACTTTCGTCACTCTGTACCAATGTGTCTCGTGGACTTCCATCACAGGAGGAATCAACAAGCGCTCCCGGCAACAAATATTGGACATTTTTCAATGGAAACATTCCTACTTATTCAATCTGCCTAATTGGTAAATCAAATGGTCAAAATTTGGGGTTCATTTTTCAAAAATTTCCAGGGGAGAGCCCGCGGACCCCCCTCCCCCACCGGCCGCTCCGACACGGAAGCCCGGGTCGGTTCCCGGTCCCAATCCGCCCCTGAATACACCACGGTAATAAATATAAGTATATTGATCCTTACTATATAATATATTACATTAATACACCACTGAAACATATTATAAACATATCGATCCTTACTTTATAATATATTACATTCATACACAATGTAACATATTATAAACATAATTATATTGACCCTTACTATATAATATTACATTGTATGATTATATTGATCCTTACTATATAATACATAGAGAATATTTGTCGTTTTAGAGTGAATAACATATTTTATTTCATCGAGAAGCAAGAAAACTTATATTTTCACATAAAATATGTTATTCACGAAAAAACGACAAATGTTCTATTTATTTTATGATTTTACAATCATTTTAAGTAAAACAACATGGACTACTTTGCTAGCCAGTGGAATAACACTTTTATTTCACTGATAAAACGCGGTATTCCACTACTGATCATAAAATAAATTACATTAATACACCACTGTAATACATTATACATATAGAAATATTGATCCTATATGCGTACTAATATTGAACATATATTTTCTACGTGGAGTGGGGTGGTGGACGTTTTTAACATAGTTGTGACTAGTTTGTGCTTATATATCACTAGTCGGCGCAGTATTGCCACTCAATCATTTTATTATTTGAATTAGCAAATCCAAGCATGACAAAAACATGTATTCGCAGTGGACAGATTTTACGGGCGACAAGGAACTTATGCGTTGTCGTTCGGGAGGGACAATCAACCCAGGTCCTTTAGAATAAATGTAAGATAAGACAGTTGGATTCGTACAAGAATAGGCGAAAACGCCGCTGTCCAGGCAAAGTTCTCCTGTTTCTAATTACGCACGTACCAATATCAATCATAAAAGGTATCGTGCTGGCGAAACATATACAATGTGTCGTATACAGCTAGTCAACTCTTAGAAAAAAGAATTGGGGTCATTTTTAATTTATTTTTCGAGTAGAGACGTACCTTAGTTTTAGCACACGGTGTACCATCAGCTGGTAATATTTTAGAACACATACCAATATCTGTGTTATAACATAACATACCCTGGCTACAGGTACTACTAAAATCACCATGGTGTTTCTCCTGAAAATAGATTTATTTTTTCAAATCAAGGTTAAAGAATGAAGCTGATAAATTATACGTGAAAATAAGTATAGCAATAATTATGGCAAACCATGCCACAGTCGGAATAAAGTTAAAATGTACTGATATCACAATTAAAATTATATTTGGAACGTTTTTAACATATGTGATAATGACTGACGCCAATATTGTCCTTTAATATATAATCTTGGCAATTTGTTGTAAGTAATTACGCGTTTAGTATAATTTGGACTCATATAAGCTTTGAGTTTTGTTTACTTTACCCGATAACAGTTAATTCCCTTTGCCAACTTCCTTTGCAATTAGCGATTTATGGGATTGGTCGATAAAATAGCACAATGATCAAGGGCAGATAACTCGAGAACGTGCACCCAGCAGCCCCCCCCCCCCACCGCCCCTTTCAATAAATTACCCTAATTTTTAGTGTGAGAAGAGAATGAGACCACTGTGGATACGGAGAATGCTACTTACCCTACATACATAAGAACTGTCACCTTGACTGTTTTGACATTGTATATCTGGTGTATATATCTCACCAGGTTGATTGATCAGAAACCCAGATATCTCCTTTATATCTTGTAGAGCATCACGTGTCTTTAAACAATACGACCCGTGCCTAAAATATAAAAAATAAAATATATTATGTAATAAACACCGCACATCATATTTTGGGTGATATTAATCTCGGTCCATCAAATAGTTATGATAGTTATTATTGACGCTGTAATGGAAATTGTTATTTCTATGGGTTTTCCGGGGAGGGTGGTGGTAGTGGGGGGTGGGGGTGAATGGTTATCACGTGCGCGCTGCAACATAAGGTCTGCCATTGCGTTAACAGGCGTGGTTTCGATTTCCCTGTTGTTCGTGATAAGGAATGTTTTATGCTTAACGTCAATAGGTCTATGCTAAGATAACCTTTTACCTTTTCAAAGAGAAAATAAAATCTTTGAAGTACTGTATACTACATTTGGAGAACCTGTAGGGGTTAGCCGCTTTACTTTTACTGGGGAATTTAAAACGTGACGTCATAATATACAGCTGGAATGACAGACACGTGTTTTCATCCATATCATGGCGGGCACCCAGACTGAAATATGTAAGCAAAAATATAGTCAATTTAAACGTCGAAAAAAAATCCAGGGTTTGAACCCTTTTGAGGCATATATTTTATTTCTTCTGGAATTAGAAAGCAAACAAAAAATGGTGTATAAATTTCGAAATGCCCGTCTGGTTCCGGTTAAAAATTACGATGGGTAAGCAAGATTCTGTAGGGCTAACGTTTACATACCCTATCGGGTCATTCAAACTAGTCCAATTAATTAGAGTCAGTGTATAAAGCAGTGGCAAGGGCCGGGGGATTCCACATACGAACCGTGTTAATTTCATACATTGTGATGGATACAAATTAATGTACCGTTGTGGTATCGTTATCTTTTCTAGATCAACTGATACCACTTCTCGTATATAGCTTACAAAAACCCATTGGTCATAATATTTGTATTTTGACACCACACGCGAGTTCTAAAATTAAAATGTATAATAAGATTATTACCTGTGCCCGAGCTCGTGAGCAGCTATAGAGATAACTCTAAACTCAAAATATTCTTCAACAATCGAGAAAAAATATTCACTGTTACATATAGACCTCAAATACGCCAACCCTAAAGAGGAGAAACCATGTACAGTAAAGCTTAAACTGTAAAATAATGTCTGTTTTGTCTTCGTTGGGGTCTAATTAAATATAATATAACATGATTCTACATAAAAAAAATTGTTTTGTGAATGAATAAGTCGTTTCTAAGCGACGTGTCAATTGCCTCAATACTTTCAGCAAAGCGTTGGTAAACAAAACAAAAAAATGCTCAATCTAATTGAAATTATATTACAATTTTGTTTCGTGTTTTTTTTATACACTTGTTGCATCACATAAATATTAAATACCACCTTTAGACACAGTTGAAAGATTTGATAATATAGCATGTGTTGTGAATTCATGGTGCCCAACAGTCTGTAGTATAATTAATATTTTAATATTAAAATGTCAATCAATAAAACTAAATATTTAAAGATACCTAATATAAGAGCTATAAATCTGCCTATTGCGTGTCTTTCTATTGGCCTAAAATGTTATATAAATCACCAAGTAGACATTTATTCATATGCCAAGCCCACAATTGACTCCTTTGACCATCGGATTGTTGTGATTTTCAATGTATCACCATTTAATAATTAATCTAAAAAGGGATAATCGGGACTTTGTTTACTATCGTAACAATGGTATTTGACAATGTAGACTATATTGTGAAAACTTCAAAGACTGGCAACCACGAATATAATAAGGTAAATCTTCAATTTGTACATAATAATTAATCATTATCTACTTTTGAACTATTAAAGCAGGAGCACTGAGCAGTCAGCCATAATTTTACATAATGCACATTTAACAAACTAATTCAAGAGCTTTTAAAAATGAAAATTGTTGATAAACTAAAATATTAAATACCTGCGTTTGATGTTGACCCACCATACGTTAAATTAAACCTGTAATCAAAATAGAAGCTCGAAAGATAACCTTCGGAACTCTCACTGTTTTGTCTGAGCTTTCTTTCTTAAGTTGCAATCTATTTTAAAGAACTATAATACTCTCCACTTCCTTATTTTGGACATAAGATAGCTGTATAATATTTATAATGAATTTTAAAATTCATTTTGAGTTTAAACAATTTGTGTTGGTGTAGTCTCTATCATCCAAACAAATATTCTACGAATATTAGTCTGGATGGGTCCTCAAAATTTGACGGAAAACAGGGCATTGACTGGATTATCTAGACTTTTAAGTTACCACGTACTGAATCTATCAAAACATCTCGCTTGTCAACAATGACACTCTCTGAAATTTGGTTTGCAAAGGTTTTAATTGAAATGGTAATTTACTCTCGTCATGAATCACACGTATGGCTTCTCGCAGTCTTCTTAAAGCCCCAATAACACTCTTGTTGTAACTGAAAAATATGTCCCAATCTTCACTCTGGTCAACAAATCGTATTATGTTAGAATATTCCAATTAAATGATGATATAAATTTCATCTTAACACACCTAATTTAAAAAATTGGAAAAATGCAACCAATTGATTTGAAAAGTCTAACGTAAACCTTTTCAAATGTGACTTGGATTTTAAAATATTTTCGAACTCTCTGGACAAATAAAATAGGTTGTAATAGATAATTTACAGAACAGGTAGGACATTTAAACATCTAGTACTTAGAATAAGGGTATTATTTATTTTCTGGAGCTACCAAGCCAGCAAGAATGTTATTGTCCCTTTAAGTGTTCAGCGCGATTCATGCTTTATTCCTCGTCTCAATTTTGTTTCTAATAATAGATGTGTCAATTGAATTGTGGGATATATTTCAGGCTGGCTTTATAGAATCTAGCAAAATCGGCCCGGCTTCATAAGATCTAGCACTTACCGGGACAATCTGTTTCACAGAGAATTACTTACGAAATATCTCTGTAACAGACGACAGTTCACAACAGGTGCGTTGACTGCACGCGCCGTTAGTCATTGGCTCAACGGCTCGTGCAATGTTTACTTAACACCTAACTGCTTCGGGCAAAATGATGCATTTTACTCGTTTTAATACCCATTTACACTAAATAGGAAATATTTTTAAACTCCAAATACTTCAAACGTCATTATTTATTTTTCTTTTACCTCAAAAAAATGTTTGAGAATTTAATTTGTCGGAGTTAAAAAGTTAATATGCCGTACTCATTAAGCCTCGTCGATGTCATGCTTATCAGTGATTGTAGCGACCAAGCGAATATTCACTGCGGGATCAGTTTGTTACCGGGACATTAGTCAAAAGTTTCCATTGCCCATGCGTAACCGGGAGTTTGCTTTTTTGTGTGGTAGATTATCCAGTAATTTTCGTCAAATTGACAACCGACCCAGACCCTCCGTACGCTGAAGACTAAGGATTTCTGGGTGACCGAGACTAGTGTTGATGAAGAATATGTTGTTCTATACTAAGGTGCCCAACTGTTACGCTTGAATATCCCCAACATTGTTGGCGTAACTCACTGAGGACTCTCCCCTTGTGGCCTCGGAGTTATTATGTTATCGGATAAAGGGGCTGACATGAGTATTTAGACATACAACTGTGGTTCCCGATCACTGCCATACTTAGATTTTGTAATGGAATAATTATTGTCGTATTTTGAAATGTTAAAATTTTGGATGTCAGTTTTCTTGATCAACAGACAGACTTCGTAACATGAAAAAGTTGAGTAAATAAAATAAATATGCATAGACCTACCCAGTAAATAACATAACATGATCACTAGGCGGAAGTGACGTCATGTTACTTAACACCCACTGTCTAAATGTCTCGAGGGCATCTGATGATTCCACCAAATCTCCAGGAAGTAAATTGCTCGGTGATAAATACGAGTCATGACTGTCCTTCAAAAAAATAAAACCATTCCAAACAAAGTATAAAACAGTTTAATGCCTTTTGGGATTATAGTATCGATCACCAGGAACCTTCTAGCCTTCAAAGTACCGTTCCATTGATTGACAGTGATGCGTTACCGGTGGTTTGGTGTTTAATGTGGTTGATTATCCAGTAAATTTCGTCAATCCAAGTAAGAGTTGTGCCCCTTCCCGAAATAAATCCCGTAATTTATGCATTATTTATAAACAAACAGAATTCGTGACAACGAATTATATAATATAGGATTATTTTAAAACACAGATATGGTCCATTAAAAAATGAAAAGTGTTGGATATTGAATTGGCAATGCAGATCAAAATATAAACAGTTTGATTTTTTGTGGGATTAACGACTAAGGATAACTCGGTCTACTAGGGTGGAGGTGTTGTGTGGTGATCAGGGGTGGGCCTAAAGTGAGCGCTTTAAATCATAGGGTTCGTGATCGATTCAAGTTTTATTATTGTATAAAAAAAAACATGTTGTGTAAAACTTACATCAAAGATGAGAATACCAGCGAATGTAACGTCTATTTGTAAATCGGGTTCTTGTATAGAAGCATAGCGTACATCAATCTTGTCATAAAAATACATAAATAAAAACAAATATTATTTCAATCATTGAACAAGATCATTTAAACACAAACAGGAGCAAATCACTTTGGAAGAATTTGGTCCATTATGTCTCTTAAAGTCAAATACAAATAGAGTTCTCGGTCCATTTCAAGAAGAATTAACGATTTGGGGGGTATATTCGACGGCTGGCAAAGAAACGTTTTTATTTTACGATTCCTATCAAATTGACTGATGCAATAGTGGCACATATTCTTTAAAAAAAAAACTTTTACATGTTGGTACACAACTGCCTCTCGAAATACAATTTTACTCATCTAAGTAAGTCGGTGCTCGGTTTTCGATGATTAGGAGAGTGTTAGCTAAAGATTTTGGTGTATGGATTCGAAATTTATCAATTATAAATCGAGGGGGGGGGACATTGACCAAGGAACGGCAAACAATCTAGAAGTGAGTACAAATGAGCCTATCGTAACTTTCAATAACTTCAACCCTAACGTCATATTATTTTCAGTTCATCTAAACTTGAGTAGTTATTAAGCGAAGACACATACCCCATTGAGAACAAACGCGTAGTATTGTTTAATAGTCTCGATTGTCTTTTCTCTTCTCTTGACAGGATTGGCCTCTGTTATACCATTATACCATCTACATAACGTTTTATAAACAATGTTAAATTAATATGCACTAAAAACAATATTAAACTAATATACATTCAAAACAAAACCACATTAAATGTTAATGTATGAAAATCCCTGGTTTTGTGAGAATACTGGCGTTACAATCATAATGGCGACGGGATCAAAACGACGTCAATCTCCAGAGTTAATTTATGGTTACAGAACAAATAACATAGAATTCGAAAAAAAAAGTCAATCAAGAAAAACATGCAGTAGGTTTCAATTTACAAATGTATTAAATTACGTAAACATAATACAAAACCATCTACGTCACACGTCAAGGTCTTTATATCCGTGTCTGAATGTCCCGGATAACATTTTCACCTTCAGGCGAAGTGGTTTGTGAACGTAGAGCCGTTTGATAAGTCGAAAGACCACCAACAACTAACGCTTAATAAATAGCAAAACCTATAGCAATAGCGAGAACTTACGTTTGATAAATAGCATGATAAACATCAGCAAGCTATGTGGCCATCAGTAACACACGTTTGATAGATAGCATGATATACATTCATCAATGACATACGTTTGGTAGATTATATAGTATATAATCATCATTAAGTATGTAACCATCATTAACTTAGTTTGGTAGATAGCATGGTATGTATTGTCATCGCGATCATTAACTTACGTTTGGTAGATAGCATAGCCATCATTAACTTACGTTTGATGGATAGCATGACCATCAGCAACTTACGTTTGGTAGATAGCATGACCATCAGCGACTTACGTTTGATAAATAGTACGACATGCAATGAGCAGCTTACGTTTGATTAATGTCATCAGCAGCATGATATATAACGATCATTAAGTTAAGTTTTATAGATGGCATGATATCCAATCATCAATAACTAACGTTTGATAGATAGCATGATATATAACGACCATTAACTTACGTTTGGTAGATAGCATGATCTATGACCATCAATAACTCGACAGTATATAAATTATCTACAACCAATTGACGTTTATAACGGTTTATAGTATTCTCCAGTGGTATACCGTATTCACCTGAAAAGGTAGGTAGCAAACATAATAAAATTTAGATGAAAGGTCAAATTTAGATGAAAGGTCAAATACAGTTACTTGTAACTCTACTGCCTGTTCCAGGTAATACTACAACTCGAAATTTGCCTGTCATTTGTTTAATTAAAAGGGCTAAAACTTCGGAAAATACCTGGAAGTGTCATCCCATTGCTTTCTATCTTGTGAGAACTAAGTTCAGATCAAGCTTTATAGCCCTTCTCCCTTGAAAAATCGAAGTTTGTTGATATCTTACAACTGGAAAGAGCCATGTTTGGCCTAGTTATATGGACGAGCTTAAGTGGACAAGGGTGCTGGGTTTTCTTTAAGTCGTTTCACCCTACTTGGATGTATAGATAGAGGTTGTTTCGGCCTAGTAAAATATATATGACTGATTTGAAAGAGTTATTTACTGAACCCCAGACCATGGTTGTTTGTCCCATTAATTTGAATATTTAATTGTCCTCCGTCAGAAGGGTTGTAAGTTAGAAATTCGTTTATAATACACTGCATTATGTTTCTCAAATAACTACAGTAATATAATTGTTTTACACATTACTTGACATATCGCGTATTTTTTTATCTTGAAATTGTGCATAACAATATTCCATTATTCAAGGAACTATATTTTCCTCACATTCGTTTGTTTCGATAATGTAATGGAAAGTGGGGAATATTAAAATCTGTTGATGTATATACAGTATGTTCGCAAAAATACAATTTTTGCCAGAATGACGTCATTTTCAGTGACCAATTGGTTACATCTAAGGAATATTAACAGATTGCTGCCATTTTATTTTATGAAAATCAAACACCCATTTATTCTTTTATGGGCATAAAAAGTTGAAAAGTGATTCCCATAAACTGGTTTATTTCCCGAACATGTCAAAAGTGTTCCGAAAAGGCAAAAAATGCACGTTGCTCTATAATGCCTGAGAAAACAAAATTCGGAATCATTTTACTCGACATATTTATTCAAATTTAAATAAGGGCTAACCTTTTACACCAATCTACTTATTTCGGAGAGTTCGCATGGTTCTGACTTTTCAAAATAGTTTTAATCTTAAAGTAACTCCATATTAGCCAGTTGGAATCTTCGTGCGAAATAAGCAAGATGAAAACAGAAAAAGCATATCAATCTGAACAAAAACAATATTGTTTCCCACAATCTTCAAAGTGTGAAACCCTAAAAAGTATTATTGTCGCGAAACAAACGGGCGAATACTCCTTCACAAGACATTTCTAACCGAATGCACCAAAGTTATAAAGTACCTGTCTACCCTAATGTGATATGCAAGTGTTCCATTTAACGCACGCGCAGTCGTAATGTTTATGTTATGAGAAAGTGAATATGTCGAAAGAGAATACTGGATTTTATCGGACGTCTAGTCATTTATTCTAAGGGAAGAAAGTAAAGGGATGAAAATTCCAGGTATGTCACGAAGTTTTAGCCGTTTTTTATTTAAAATTGAAAAGCATGGCAAGCATTTTTCGAGTTGGAGTATAACCTGGAACAGACAGTAGATTGATATTCCATCAAGAGTAGGGAGTAATGGAAGGTTACGTTCTAAGCCTTTAGGGGGAAGTAATTTAAATTTAAATTTACGTTATATGTAGATTGTATCTATTTTTATCTAATGAGATGCTTCATGCTTAATGTTTAATTTTTGCGTACCCTTGCCATGAATGTTGCAGTAAACTTACCAAATTTAATTATATCATCTTTCAAATTCAGATGCTCATTCAAGATACTAATGGTATGATTAAAGGTAATAGAAAAACTTGGTTGCGTTTCTTTATTTGGTTCGATTGGTTCTATACTGTACTGGTTATCTTCCAGGTAATATGTCCCCATCTACAAACAAGGGACATGATCAAATATGGCTTTATTCTTTGTTCATTACTATAATCCTATTTATTGGTGGCCTGGATACTAATATATTCATATTATAAAGGCCAGTTAATCTATAAAGGACAGTTATATAAAAAGGGCGAGATTCGTTCTAGTTCTTGAAAAATACATTGATTTAGTTAAATAGGAAAATAAGAAAGGGTCCATCTTTAGACAGTCACAAGCTGTGTCGTGGATTGTGTCGTTCCGCCCACATTCCATTAAATTCCAAGTTACTGTTAATGTTTGTTTAAAATACTCTTCAATATGTACAATCAATGATCGCGATTGTCCGTCCAATCTGACTGACTGGTCGAGGTTTGGATGACCATGCGCGCTGTATGATAAGATCTGTCATTCAGTCAAGTGGCGTGGTTTCGATTCCCCGGTTGTATGTAACAAGGAGTAGGATCATCTGTCCAACCTCGTGTTTTTTTCTCCGAGTCCTTCGGTTTCTCTCCTCTCACTGCTAAAGACCTCTACACGCAAGCGAACTATTGAAATAAAATTTAACCATTTCTCTCTCTCTCTCTCTCTTTCCCCCCTATAAGACCTACAGAAGCTACCCATGACATGATTCGTCTTCTGAACTTTGTTCAGCGAACTGTTTTGGGATATGCTAATTGTAGGCCGGTTGGGGAGGTTCGGGTATTCCCGGAGTCCAAAATGGCCGCTTTATATAAATGACTTTTTGAGGGAATACTAACCCGAACCCTAACCCTAACCCTTTCAAGAGGAGTAAAATGTAAATTTGATCAAAGTTCATTCTTCTGAAAAGGTCTGGGGTTAGGCTTAGGCCTAATATTCCCCCAAATTTTTATTTTTAGAAAGCGGCCATTTTGCTCTCCGGAAACATCCGAACCTCCCCAACTGGCCTACAATTAGCATCTCCCAATTGTTTTAGATGGTACAGTCATTTATGATTATTGCTTTAATGCCGGCGACAATTATGTCAAATGTTAGCAGATTATTTACTTTACTTTATTACAAGGCAAAGCAAATCACTTGCTATAGCCAACATAAATACATAGAATATATTGAGTGAATATTGCAGAACAAATGAGGAATATAAAAACATAATCATAATAGAAGAAAAATGATAATTTAAAAAAAATATAAATAAAACTAACAAAAAAACCAAAAACAAACCCAAATAGATAAATAAAAAAAAATAAATAAAATATTAAATATAATATATAAATAAAGCAATTTCAATATATATACATGTCACGAAAATAGTACAAAAGTATATAAAACAAAAATATTAAATATAATATATATGTAAATAAAGTAGTTTCAATAGTTTCAATATATATATATACATGACACGAAAATAGTACAAATGTGTGAGAGAGAGAAAAAAAAATGTGTGTGTGTGTGTGTGTGTGTGTGAGAGAGAGGGAGAGAGAAATATCCCAGTAGGTATTTAGTTTCATTTTTGGCTGTTTAATATTTGATTTCGTAATTTCATACTTTGATAGAGATATTTACCTAAATAGATTATATGTTCACGTTTGGTGTTAGTTAAAATATTTTTGAACTTATGTATGGAAGGAAAGGACCAAAATCTGCGCGGAAAGAACTTGCGATGTAAATTTATATATGCTGTGCAACAGAGGAGAAAATGGTATTCGCCTTCTACGGCGTTCGATTTGCAACATGTGCAAATTCTATTTTCACGGTCTGTTTTTGTATATCGCCCAGTTTCGACATTCAATTTAAGCACGCCACAACGAAACTGCTCGAATTTTCCAAGGAAGATAACCACTCTTGTTTAAATTGGTCTTGGATTTGGTTTATGGAAGCAGGGTTCTGCCAAAATTCAGGAGATCCAAGAGTATTCAATAAGTGTCTAATCCCCCTACCCAATTATTTTTTTCCATTCTCGTTGTCAGTACACAATAAATTGTAAATTTGAAAAATTAATGAATTTGGTGAACGAATAATTTTCAACCAATATTTTAGCATTCTTATTTTCCTAATAACTATCAGGGGAAATAACCCAACTTCTCCGAGCATGGCCATAATTGGGGTAATTCTGCCTAGCCTTAATACATATCTTAAAAAATCATTTAAAACCTGCTCTATGGGTTTACCAAAATGAAACCCCAATACCTCGCAAGCATACGTTAAAGTAGATGAAATCAATGAATTGAAAAGTTTACATTTAACTGATGTAGTCAGCACAAATTTACTCGTTATATTTTAATAAGGCACCCGGAGATTTCCTATCTTGTGATGCTATTCTAGTTACTGTTTTTGTGAATTTGCAGTTATCATACAATAGGATACGTAAGTAAACATACTCTTTAACAACATCGAGTGGATCGCCATTTAACGTCAATTTATAATTACAGCTAAGTTTACCTCTATGAAAAATTACTATTTTGGATTTGTCGGTGTTTATCTCCAGTTTCCATTTTGAACAGAATTCCCCAAATTTATGTAACAACAATTGTAAGGATTGGGAACTTAGTGAAAATAATGCCGTGTCATCCACAAAAAGAAGAGAATATAAGATAAAATCACCTATGTGGAAAAAGTTGGGGTCGTTATCAAGGAGATGAATTCTTAAATCATTATATCCAATCTTTTAGCAAAAAATAAAATCTGGTGATTTTTTTTTTTTTTTTTTTTTTTTGCGGGTGGTGGGTGCTTTCGGTGAAACTGCTGGACATAAAATGATCCCAGGTTTTTCAGTAAAAGAAGTATGTCGGTTTGCTGCGAATAACTGGACTAGTGAGAGTCCGATGAAACTCGTGGAGTGGGGATGGGTGTGTACGCTCTTACTGTGGATCAGAGGGTCTGTCAATGGGTTCGTTGGCGTGGTTTTGATTCCAAGCTTGTATGTGACAAGGATTATGGTCGCCTGCCCAACCACGTGAGTTTTCTCTGGGTATTCGTTTTCTTCCACTACTAATGACCTGGTTTGTGATGAGTAGCCGTTAAACCCGTAAATGGACGCATTTTTATACGCCCACATTTTTATGTGGACGTATATTGTCGTCGCCCCTGTCCGTCCGGACGTACGTCCGTCCGTCCGTCCACAATTTCTTTGTGGACTCTCTACAGGTCACAATTCTTATCTAATTTTGACGAAACTTGAAATATAGGTTTATCCCCAAAAGATCTCGGCTGCTTTCGATATTGGCATGTATCGGATCAAAACTTCATGGATTATGGCCCCTGATTGTACGAAAAATCACGTTTTTAGCTTGTGGACCCTATGGAGGTCACAATTTTGAACCAATTTTGATGAAAACTTAACATGCATGTTTATAACCCAAAGATCTTGGTTCCTTTCGATATTTGCGCCTATCGGAATGTAATTTCCTGAATTATGGCCCCTGATTGTCCGAAAAATCACCTGTTTTAGCTTGTGGTTCCTCTGGAGGTCACAATTATTATCCGATTTAAAAAAAAACGTTTGATTATATCACCGTTACACCCTAAGGAAGGTTGAGTTCGAATTTCGGGAAAATCGGACCAAAATTGCCATACAAAATGGCCGCCGTTTGTACGCAAATACTGTTAAAAAGATAGGTTGCCAGGCAACGAAACATACGCCCACAGCAGCTAAATCGTCCGCGCAGTCAACAAGGGTTATCGCATATTTTTACTTTTTTCGCTAATGAAACATTTGTAATACACTAAAAACCGATATAAGAGTAACAGCTCATTATGTAATTATCAGAAAATCATTAGAATTTGATTGCTTTTTATAAAGTGTTACCCCACACTAACAATTAGTATATACATGAAACATTTAATATCATGGATTTAGCTGTTCAGTTATCAAAATTCATTGAAAATCAAAATACTTGTTCGTTTCAACACCTTAAACTCTGTGTATCAATCTAAAGTCAATCGGATGATAAGTTTGGCCTCTATAGCGTAACAAGATTTTTTGAAGTTATCAAGGGAGATAACTCTGGCAATAATTATTTGAAATCTCTGAAAATCCATAGGCTTCTTCGTCTCATGACCCTAAACACTGTGTGTTAATTTAAAGTCGATCGGATATTAACTTTGGCCTCTAGAGCTTCCACAGGATTTTTTCGAAGTGATCAAGGGCAATAACTCTGGCAAAAATTATTGAAAATCACTGAAAATCGATTGATGACTTAGTCTCATGACTGTAAACACTATGTATAAATTTGAAGTCAATCGGATATTAACTTTGGCCTCTAGACCATCCACAAGATTTTTTGAAGTGATCAAGGGTCATAACTCTGGCAGTAATTATCAGAAATCGCTGAAAATCAAAAGGCTTCTTCGTCTCATGACCTTAGACACTGTGTATAAATTTAAAGTCAATCGGATATTAACTTTGGCCTCCAGAGCGTCCGCAGGATTTTTTGAAGTGATCAAGGGCCATAACTCTGGCACTAATTATCGGAAATCGCTAAAAATCAATAGGATTCTTCGTCTCATGACCTTAAACACTGTGTATAAATTTAAAGTAAATCGGATATTAACTTTGGCCTCTAGAGCGTCCACAAGATTTTTTTGAAGTGATCAAGGGCCATAACTCTGGCACTAATTATCGGAAATCGCTGAAAATCAATAGGCTTCTTCGTCTCATGACCTTAAACACTGTGTATAAATTTAAAGTCAATTGGATATTAACTTTGGCCTCTAGAGCGTCCACAAGATTTGTTTAAGTGATCAAGGGCCATAACTCTGGAACTAATTATCGGACATCGCTGAAAATCAATAGGCTTCTTCGTCTCATGACCTTAAACGCTGTGTATAAATTTAATGTCAATCGGATATTAACTTTGGCCTCTAGAGTGTCCACAAGATTTTTTGAAGTGATCAAGGGCCATAACTCTGGTAGTTATTATCGGAAATCGCTGAAAAACAACAGGCTTCTTCATCTCATGACCTTAAACACTGTGTATAAATTTAAAGTCAATCGGATATTAACTTTGGCCTGTAGAGCGTCCACAAGCAATTGTGGACGCCGGACCGACGGACGGACGGACGGACGGACCGACGGACGGACGGACGGACGGGGGCGACGACAATATACGACCACATTTCAATGTGGGCGTATAAAAAAGGTATATCAAGGTTGTGGACCCTGTAGAGGTCATAATTTTAATTCGATTTTGATGAAACTTGAAATTCATGGTTATAACCCAAAGATCTTGGTTCCTTTCGATATTTGCGCATATTGGATCGTAACTTCCTGAATTATGGCCCCTGATTATACGCAAAATCGAACCAAAATTGCCATACAAAATGGCCGCCATTTGTACGCGAATACTGTTAACAAATTGTATATCATGGTTGTGGACCCTGTAGAGGCCACAATTTTAATTCGATTTTGATGAAACTTGAAATGCATGGTTATAACCCAAAGATCTTGGTTCCTTTCGTTATTTGCGCATATCGGATCGTAACTTCCTGAATTATGGCCCCTGATTGTCCGAAAAATCGCCTATGGTCCCTCTGGAGGTCACAATTATTATCCGATTTAAAAAAACGTTAGACTATCACCATTACACCCTACGGAAGGTTGAGTTCGAATTTCGGGAAAATCGGACCATAATTGCCAGAAAAAATGGCGGCCGTTTGTACGCGAACAGTGTAAAAATATGGTATATCAAAGTTGTGGACCATAATTATTGTCGGCTTCGAATTTCATGAATATCAGACGGGAACTGACCAACAAAATGGCTGCTCCCAATACAGTATGAAATACAGGACTTAATGATGTAGGAAAAATCACTTTCGGTATTGCTTGTTCTCTATCCATCTCTCAAAAATGTGGGCGTATCCTGCCTGGCAGTGCCAGCCTATCTTTTCAGTTTTATTTGGAGGCTATAATCATTTCATACGTCACCATTATCTGAGATAGCAGAAGTATTTCAAGTTTTTGCGTACTCTTGCGTGTTTTTGTGGTCTAGACGTTTCATACATGTGTTACCCGCAAACACTGAAGAAAAGACGATTTTTATACTTTTCAAATAACTTTATTCCGAGCGGTCAAGAATAAAATATTACAAAGGGTGGATAAGAATGACATCGACATTCATTTACCTGCACAATCTGTATAATTTCTACTTTAAAGTTAAAATAGATAAAACTCATAGAAACAACCTTCCTTAATAAACACCTTCCCTTAATCTTGACACAGAGATAGGCTTCTCTGTAATATTAACACAGAGGTAGCCTTCCCTGTCCAAAGTTACCATAACTTGACTAATCCCACTCTATTAGTATATATTAGTAAATGCAGGGGGACCGCACTACACGAAAAACAAAAATCTATAAGATTAACCTGCGGAAAATATCAAATTAAGTGAATGGATCCGGGGGCCAGCCGTAAGCGTCCACTGCACTGTACAGTCCCGGGCTTGTTATGGTACCGTGACAAAATATATTAATGATAACTATCACTGTGAATTAGCCTAACAGTAATTAAAAGAAAGTAAACTTTTACAAATTACATCATTTCACTATTACAAATTACATCATTTCACTATTACAACATACATATGCCGAGATTTTGATATACAAATAATACAGATACTATTCAAATTAAATTTGATTTATACTAATGTAGATATTTAGAAAGTAAATTACCTCCCCTGATACTTCAGGTTTACTTGAGGAAAGTCTTACAGCAGACATAGAAATACTGACTAAAATGAAGGCACGGACGGTTTAACATAAAGGCAAGGTGTGTACGTTAAAGAATAATAGTTTCCCTATTAATTAATACAACAGACAAGTGTGAAAAGTGTTTTGCCTTAAAGTAAGTGTAACAAAATCAGTGCCCCCTCCCACCATTCATTGAATTAGCAGTAAGAAACATACATTAAAATCAATATTTGTCACACATGCATATTGTAAGGATTATCTTATGACAGTTTACGGAATTAAAATTGATCGGGACCTTTAAGCATGCACATGGTTAGTACAAACCATCGTAAAGACTGTAGATTGAAAATAGGCATAGCTTACCAGTTCATACATATCCGCCACCTGTTCCTGTCTTCTAACCATAATAGACGCTCCCTTGGTTACATCCTGGTAAAAAGCTACATCTTTTGTCTAGAATAAAGTAAATACAACGAATGAATAACAGCATGTTAAAGTCACGAGTAGCATGCACGAGCAAATACGTACAAAGCAGACGCCAGTTCAAATATACTGAGCGCCATAGAAAATGCATCACTTAGTTTTTCGTATAACAAAATGATCCTGTAAACATATCTTATTTATTTTGCTTCTTATTGTGAACAATATTCAAATGGGAACACATCAATAACACATTTGTACACTTATGGATATTTAATCTGTAATCAACGGTACAAAGTCAGAGGGGTCAAAACCAAAAGTACGACACTGGAGCTTTTTTTAACAAAAATTGCGGTTGCCATGGAAACACGACATGTCCACGTATGTGGATATCAGGTTTTCGTTTGATAAAAAATGTTGGCTCAACCAGTAGAACGTTGGTCCATGAAAAGAATCTAGTGGTTCGAATGGGGCTAAAACGTGTTCAATAAGTTGCAAAAATAATTTGAACATCATAGAGACATCATAGAGGGAAATTTAACAATTAATAACTATAACATACCGGTCTTTGAAGCAGGCGCCAATTGCTTAATTGGGGCACCTATATCTTGAATTTAACAAAAGACTGGATAATCAAAAAACTGGGACAGATATCTCGCCACATCTGATGTCCGACCACTAATATTATTTAGATGCACAACCAATAGTTTAACTTACCCTGAATCAGTTTTATAAATTGTCCACATTTGTGGACGTTGGGTCTCAAAGGGATATGTTAAATGTCTAATTAATAATTAAGATAACATTTCAGGCCTAAAGAAAGACCTACAATAGGAAGATTTAGCTCTTGCATAATGTATGTTTAGGGTATCTATATGTATATTAATTAAATGTAGTGTGTATGGTGTATATAAAAGAATTTTTAAGCACGATTTATAAACAATGTTTATGAAGAAATGTATAAAGTTTTAGACTCCCTCTTTAACAAACAAACAAACCTTATGATTGGTTGAACCTAGAGGAACCGCTTCACCCTGTCTGTGTAGGAATACAGGAGTATTGATACCAACATTAGTATTCTTCTCCAAATTAAGCAAAACCTGATCACCACCGTACTGAAACTCAAACGAAAGAGTCCCAGGTAGTGCTGGTGATCGCTTGGTTCTATCAGTGTTAGAATCTGATGTAGATATTAGTTCTACAGTCACCTCGCCTGAAACAGTATTAAATGTGATGGCTATCAAATGTGTTTGAACGCTGTGTGAATGGTCGGGGATGAAATGTACAGTTTATTAAAAATGTAAATCTCGGGCCCTTTTAAACAGCTGGATTTTGTTGGGGTTTTAATGGCTGGAGCTTGAAATGTCAATGGTCGCCCTGTTCTGCTCCGTTATGGATAATGAGACGTACATACGCCATACAGTTGCCTTTGACGGAACTTTTGCCCAGACAGCAGATTCCGAAATCTGTCTGCCAAAGATTTTTTTTACGAGCATGCCATTGGGGTACGCGGGACCCTGGGTTTAAGTCACATCCTGTACACTAGACGCTATCCTTGACAGGGCCAACACTTACAAGTAGACACAGAACTGGAAAACCCCGAGGAAACTTTCAAATACACCGGAATCGAATCCGAACCCGTGATATATTGCGTGGACCGACTAATAAAGGGGTCCCGGATTGCATCCGATTGGCACTACTACAAGACGCAGAACCTGGCAAGAAAAGTGTTTAGTCGTATGGTTGGGACAATAAATTGATGTCTCATGTATACCAATGGATTCGTGCATTCTGGTGTACATCGAAATAAGATTAGGTCGTGAAGCATTATCTCATAGCACACTGCATGGATTGTATGTCCTGTCTTTACTAGGCGGATGCAGAAATACGAGACGTTTAATTCCATTTCGTGTCCTGTGTTTTTCGAACTCCTCAAAATGATCTACATACAAAAAAAGAACGAAGAAATTTTAAAATATTTACCTAATTTTTGTGAATTTAAATTACGGAATAAATTCACTCCGCTAACAGAAGAATACTCCACACACAGCGCTAACAAAACCATCCAATTCATTTTACAATTCATTTTATGCCTGTCTTCGCTACTTACAAACATAGATTATACGCTGCTAAGATGAGCTTTGAAAATTTCTAAGCCTAGTTCTTAAATAATTCTCAATGTATTAGTATGAAATACCCGACAATCTACAAAAATATCTCATGGAGCACCTCCAATTAATTTAGTATCAATTAATGATTCACAATATTGCTTTCTCTGATAAACAGAAAAGCCGGTGTGTGTGAATTTTCAACTATTTCCGACACAATATAAATACACAAGTAGATTCTTCAACAAAACAAAGTCTAAAATTGTATTTAAACGACACTCGTTTTCGAAACAAGATTTTAAAAATTTGAAAAATAATTTGAGTTAGCACTGAACACATGGTTAAAGACACATTGTGACTAAGAACGAGAGCTCGTCATTGGGATGATAAAGTCTCTGGCTAAGCGAAAATCGAACCAAAATGTGAATGTGCAGAATTTGAAGAGACATCACACTTTCATGTCAAAGTGATGTTTATTAATACTAACAATATTATTTTTTAGTATGCCATACTACTATGTGAAATGTCCCGTTAAGTTAGCATCAAATGTATCTTTCCTACATACATGTATGTCTATGGTTGTTACTTTGTAGCCACTGTCAATTATTGTGAAACTTGAAACCGGAACAAGTTATTGGTATTCTTAGCATGCAGTTCAAATTGCAATCGTCCATTGTTAAACAACAATAGCCGGGCATTTGCTGTACGGCTTTATTCTGTCCCCAGTCATGTTCCCCGTCAATCACCTTGTTACAAACACAGCTAATTGTATCGACTTTCCGTTCGTCTTGAGTATTGGAATCTGAGCAGAGACAGGAATCGGATTTAGCGTCCACCACTTGCTAAGCAGGCCATTTCTGTTAGTGCTATGTTAGTGCTTTTATACCTCCAATGTTGCAAACGGTGAATGTTACGTGTAAATTGGACCAAGTCAAAGGTAAACAAAAAACTTGTAATACTGGCGAGATAGAGAGAGACGGAGAGAGAGGGAGAGAGAGAGAGAGATCCATTCGAAACAAACTACGCCATTTCGAGCCTCACATATAGTTCAATATTATTTCAGTAATTCGTTTGCGCGTAGGGTTCTTTAGCAGTGGGACTGTACAAAAAGAATTACTCTATTACATCTTGAAATCGTGAATAAAATGGCATCTTGACGTTTGACAAATTACATTTGTTCTACGTATAATTTATTTTGTGATATAACCAATTCAATAAAACTTAATTTATTTAATATTTTCGCTTTCACATTGCACTTTTGACATTAACGTTTTGTCATTCAACCTTTCACATTAGACTTTTGTCATTCAACATTTGCCTATTGCATCAGAACAGTTTACATACAACATGAAATCAAGCTAGTATGAAAATTCGTTCACACGGCACCCTTTTGTCCCAAATCAATCTAGCATACAATAAGGTGACTTATTATACATTCAGGCAAGCTGATAAGGTGTGAAAATTCGCTAGGCCGTTACAATCACTGAGAGGCTATATAGCTTGCAATATTAACTTTTTTTTCCTTACTCTAAATTAAATTTCTATAACAATTTTTCTTAAGTATAGAGAAATAAATAAAGGTGTTTGAAGCACGGTCTACGGCCTACTTTCATATCGAATTCAAGCTGCCAGGGGATATTTTACGTTAACGCCAATGTGTTCACGGGACCTCGGATTTTCGTCCCATCCGAACGACTACACAGATGTACCAGAAAACTGAATATGGAAAGGGGTCGTTAAAAGAATCGTTTATAAACTGTAGACCATCTCACGGAGAAGCCAATTGTTGACACACTGATGATGACGACATACGAGGTCTGGCTGAACAGTTCTAAGCCTATCTGTGAAAGCCCTGTACAAAATCAATGGTTTCCATTTTTTTTAAACGCGTCTCCTTCGAAGTTTGCTCAATTTAGCTAAAAATGTTGCAAGGTCTGCATGTCAGTCTTCCTCTATTTATCATAAAGTTTATTAGGATCACCCATCCCCCTTCTATTATCATAAAATTTATTATCATCACCCACCGCCCCTCTATTTATCATAAGTTTAATAACACCATTCATCATCAATCTATCATAGTTTATTAACACCACCACCAACCCTCTTTATCATGAAGTTATTAACACCGCAACCAACCCTCTATTTATCATAAAGTTTATTAACACCGCAACAAACCCAATCTGTTTCACAGAGAATTACTTACGAAATATCTCTGTAACAGACGACAGTTCATAACAGGTGCGTTGACTGCACGCGCCGTTAGTCATTGGCTCAACGGCTCGTGCAATGTTTACTTAACACCCAACTGCTTCGGGCAAAATGATGCATTTTTCTTGTTTTAATACCCATTTACACTAAATAGGAAATATTTTTTAACTCCAAATACTTCAAACGTCTTTATTTATTTTTCTTTTACCTCAAAAAAATGTTTGAGAATTTAATTTGTCGGAGTTAAAAAGTTAATATGCCGTACTCATTAAGCCTCGTCGATGTCATGCTTATCAGTGATTGTAGCGGCCAAGCGAATATTCACTGCGGGATCAGTTTGCAACAAACCCTCTATTTATCATAAAGTTTATTATCACCACCCATACTCCCTCTATTTATCATAAAGTTTATTAAGTTCCTCCATGGTTTGTGGCACTTCCTTGCCCATAGTTTCTGGTAAATATAAAATGGTAACTGTCACAATTAAACAACATGCTCCGAATATAGCTCCCGGTGCCCATGGTACACTTGCAGCCTGAAAATTAAAAGACCCTAAAGCCTTTCAAAACCCTTTTTTCAGAAAATATCAAATTATTAGCGGCTTTATCCACTCTACTATTTTCTCAAGATTATTAAATATTTAATTACGAAAACAAAATGAACATACCAATGGGAGATAATTTGTCGGCTTGGATCTAATCGGATTATATTGGTACCCTTAAAAACACCGATACTTGAAGATGGCGACGAATTATTTAAAGAGTGAAAGCAAATAATATGCTACATCGTGCATTATTTATATTAATGTTTCAGTCCCGTGAATGGTGTAATGAGATCTCCCAGTGCTCTTCTAACAAAAATAAAAGTATTTAGGCCTACCAGCTTGTAAAAGGAGACGCTACTACAGGCGTAAACAGATATCATAGCGATAAAACAATCAAGCGAAATGTAAGTTTACTTAAATAGTCTTTGAGAGGCATTTAGTAACTGTTATTGTTCTGTGTGGTTTCAGGAATTTTGTTATAGTTTTCTGTATAAATTGGCCTCATATTTTTGTATTAGCCTGAAAACGTTGAGGGAATACTCTTCGAAACGTCGCTCAAATAAAGAAGTAGCTGTTATTCCATAAGTATGTGTTATAGTTTATAAGTTTCGCCCTACTATTGTGTTGGTGTAGGGTTGCAGGGGCGGATCTAGGAATTTTGAAAAGGGGGAGGGGGCGCCGCAAAATGAGGGCACTTACTGCGGAGACGGGGCACGCCGCTGCGAGACGGGTTGAGGGGGGGGGGGGGTCCTCCAAGACAATTATCCGTCATTTCTTTGCATCTGTAGACATTCCAAGAGCTATTTGGCTGATATTTTCATCTATGTAAACGTTCGGAGAGGACATATTTGGGTCTGAAAAAAGGCACTTTCAGCAGTAAAAAGGGCACTGTCGAAAATTAGGGGGGATCCGCCTCTGGGTTGTAAAAAGGATCAGATATTAATATCAACTAAGACCGTCATGGGTTCTATCGTGTACACCTGATTAACATTTTCATTAAACAGTAACTCACCAATAAATTAGAAAAGGGTGCCAACATTCCACCGATCCTGCCAGCAGTAGAAGCCGTCCCAAATGTAATATTCCTGGAGAGAAAATTATAAGTCTTTAATTATAGATTGGTAAATATGGAAATGAAGTATTACTTGTAACTAATTAATTTTATCGTACCTAATATTGGTCGGGAAGATTTCCGGTGTGTAGACGAATACAACATTAAAAGAACCGGAAATACCCAGTTTCCCAATAAACGAAAATATGGTGGCCGATATTGACGCAGCTTCGTTATCGTCTAAAAAAGGAAAAACACAGTTAAAGAGGTTATTAATTCATAGTATATTATAACTACCTATTTCAATCAAGTGAGGTGGACATAATAAATCACTATGAATTCTTATTTTAAAAAAGAGTGGAACTGAAGATAAGTTAATTTATCGCTTCATCGTCTAATTGCAACTATGAGTACAGTTATTTTAAATACGAGAAAAGTAAATGTTAAATTTTTTCTTATAGGATCTGGAAAAGTTGTTATATAAAAATAAAATAAAACCAAGTACGAACAATCCAAACCATTAGTCAAAATTCGAAGTCCAATAAAAACGGTCGAGGCAAAATAGTGTTATCAGCAGATGGACTGGTCACCGTGTACAAAATACACGACAAACAGTGGTAACAGGTGTCCGGACGAGTAAGCTTACCCTGCCTGGCGCCACACCCGCCATCGCTGCATCCAAACTATTAGACGAAATCTCAATGAAATAGCATGATTGGCCAATGGACTATCGGTATACAAAATGCACGTGATGAAGAGTGTTAACGATGTAATAGACAGACATAATTAGGAAGATAATATTTTACGAGTCAATAAAATATATCTTGAATAATAGCCGAGAGAGACATGTTATATTTACCAATCAAGTCAATATGACGTCCATAAAACTTTTTAAAGGTTTTAATGAGTTTAGTGCGCAAGTATCCCTGTAGTTGAAGCCTAGATGACAAATGCCTCGATCTATTTAAAAAATCAGAATAAAAGGAACAAGCTCTCGTGTATCGTATTAGCTGAGACACAAACACTCCATAAGCTGGTGATATTGGAATGTTACTACTAATAAATGGAAAGTTAACGATCGGAAAGTCAAAGTCATCACGTTTATCGTACAATTTAACACTAAGTTTATGGCAATTGTCAAAATCGAGACGCAGATCCAAGTAGGAAGCGTGATTGTCACTGTCAGTAGTGTTTTTAATTTCGAGCTCATCGGGATATATGAATTCAATGTAATCACTAAATTTAGGATTGTTCAGTGATAGAACATCATCGATATATCGATAAGTGAAATTAAAATGTCTGACTAATCGTTTATTAGTTTTTACGAGTGCCTGTATGTAATCGGCTTCGTACGAATAGAGAAATAAATCAGCAAGCAAAGGTGTACAGTTGGTACCCATGGGGATACCTACCACTTGCTGTTATATTTCCCCTCCAAATTCGACAAAGATATTATCAATTAAAAAATCCAACATCTGAATTATCTTGTTGGCGGAGAATTTATTTTTTGAATCACTATGGTTTTTGACAAAATATGTGGAATTGTAATTAACAACTAGATATTGATATCTAGTCGTTCCTGATTTTGATGAAAAGACACTGTGAATAATGTCTTTTAATCGAGCTTTTAATTTACTATGTGGAATTTTCGTGTACAATGTAGAAAAGTCAAAAGTTTGTATGGAGGAGACTGAAGCAAGTGATCTCGATTGTAAAGCATCAAGTAATTCTTTGGAATTTTTTAATATCCACATCTGATTAATCACCCAATCCAGCAATGTTACCCACTACTATAAGGAATCTGTTAGTAAATAAATCCTTATACTACTGGTAACAACGGTAGGCCGTCCGTACCGTACGGTACCATAATATCTTATACTAGTAGATAACAACGGCCGATCACTTAACAAAGGACTGGACTATCTCGTCTTTCTCACTCGGTATTCTGGGTTATCTTTCCCGGACCATTATTTGGCGGATTAAGGCTAAAAGTCAATACCGATAGTAATTTACTCACGAGATTTCCAACTCAAGGACTATGCATGTTTTGACGCCCCCCCCCCCCCAGGGCGCTCGATTTTCTCGAAATAATCCCTGGGGATCGAGTATGGTCTCAAAATTATTTACTTTTAATCCCGTTTTAGTCAGTCTTGGTCGATATCTTAGCCGGCAATCACGCCACAAGCTCGAAATTAATAGACACACCTTATTAATATTAGTTCTATGGCATCTAACATGTCAACAAATATCAAGTCGCTACTTGGTCGACAGATCCCCTTTGGGCCTTTTTAGTCTTTAAATGGCAAGTGCGCTATGAAATATCTGATGTGCATTTGTTAGTGAGGTGTCCATTCTATTATAGGCTAGCCCAAAACCTCCATTGCGGCATTAGGCCTTAAGGCCCAATAACGACCAAAAACGTTTTTTGGGTTATAAATCTGCCAAAAACAACCCGAAAGCCGAAATTTTGGGTGCCGAATTGCGCTAATACTGTCCGATCGTGCTAGAAGAGTTCGAAAATCACAGATTTTATTTACGAAAAACGTCGAACTTTTGCATTCAAAAATGACACAAATGTTTTCGCATAAACGAACAGTATCTTCTGAGTTGGTCCGACTACACCCCCCCCCCCATCGATCCTTTCGAGTCACGTGCCCTGCATATTTCAGGCACCGAAAGTTCGTGAAACCGAGCCAAAATTGTCAATTGACCTTGACCTCTTTGGACCCAATTCCGGAACTTGAAGTCAAAGAGGTCTGAAATTTGGGGACGTGGCCCAGAAAGGCTCCACCACAAGGTCCCATAATCTCAAACCCCCAATCGAGGTCCCTTGGGGCTCCGGTGCCCCAAATCGTCCTATTTCAATAATTATTTTTTCTATTTTTTTAGATCTGCCGCTGAACTAGTCTTCGCGGCTATCCCCACTATATCGACCTTTGCGCGTCACACGGCGTCCTTGCAATTTTTATGCGACGACCGGAAGTAGGACAAAATGGCACACAATGGTCACTTGCCCATGACCTTGACCTTTAAAGGTCAAAACAAGGTCACCACGCGTCTCACAGGGGTCGATTTAGTTCAAGAGGCCGCGACCTTAAGGTCGTCTGATGCTTTTCGGGATTGGCCAGTTATCTGCCCTTGGACCACATCACTAAAAACCCGGCTATTTGACTTTCTCAGGGACTTTTGCCCAAAAATTTCTTCCAATCGGCCCGGGATTTGTTGTCCCGATCGACCGACCAAACATTTCTTCTTCATTTTTTAAAATCGCCAACCAAAAGTCGTGACCTTGACCCGCTAGGGTCCCCGGAAGTATTTCGGTTTTTGCCCCCTGGGAGCCAATCTAATAAAATCAGGTCTACCGGACCTTGACCTTCCGACATTGCATCATGGCCCACGTGACCTTGGTGGGTCAAGTTCATCTGTAAGGGTCAAGGTCACTGAAATATCTACCTACTCAGGTGCTCCGGGGCATCTGATGGGACCCCCGGCCTACGCAGCAAGTCCAAGGTCATTACGTTTGATGGACATCTCATTGACCTTTGGAATGAGACCTTGACCTTGGACCTGAAATTTGACCTTGGGATCGAAAAAGTCATAAAACTTCATGTACCCTCCAGACTTTCGCCAGCAATGTCAAGGTCAAAGTGAAGGTTTCGACCCACAAGGACGGTGACGGGACTGTCCGTTGGGTCAAGGTCATGACTTTAACTGACATACCCTAACCACGGCGGCAACTTCGGTAAAAAGTCACCTTCAAAATTCACCCGAAGACACACATACTCGTCTGTAAGCGCCCGAAAGGACTCATGGGCGGACTCACACATCTGGTGGGGGGGGCAATTCAAGGTCACGGCACTTGCCCCCGAGGTCGATTGAGTTTGAAAGGCCACGAGCTGAAGTCAAGGTGCACTACCCGACTGGCCTTGTGTTTCGCACCAGTACCGGAATAGGGTTGTATGTCAAGGTTGTCCGATCGGGCCGCGACTTGACCCACTAGGTTCCCGGATATTTTCAAATATCCCGGGCCTTGACCTTTGGTCATGTCGACTCGGTGCGTTGGGCCTTTGGGAACACCCCCAGTCCCCCTTGGCATATCAAAGGTCACGCCACGGGATGAACAATTCATTGATCTTTTAAATTTCACCTTGACTTTTGATCTGCCTATTGACCTTGGGGTCGGAACATTCCTAAAACTGCATATGCCATCTAGACTGTAGGGAAATGGGTCAAAGTCAAGACCATGACTCGGAAGGCCTGTCACAGGGCTGTCACGATATATGGGGTTGACCTCGTTTGACCTTTCCTGGGAGATAACTCGTCATCGTTAAAGGTTGTCACTTTTTAGAAACTCTTTCAAAGGGTATACCACCGTGCATGATTAACTTTTGATAAGGTCGGATTTCCTCAAACGACCCGGAATGGCACATGGGCAGGACCGGGGACTGTGTATTCTTGAACTAAATCGACCCCGGGAATACTTCCAGTGGTGTCAAAATTGGCTTCCGGTGACCGGTAGTGGGCGAAATTGATAAAAAAAATATCTCTATTAACCTTGACCCTAACCATTAAAGGTTAAAGTTATGTCACCACGCGCGTCCCCGGGGTCGATTTAGTTCAAGAGGCCACGAGCTCTGGATCGTGGGTAAAGATCCGGACTGACCGTGTAGGTCCCTCCATACCCAGACTGCGGACGTGGGTAAAGGTCGTCCGATCGGGTCGGAATTTGGTGACCCGATACATCGACACAACATTTGTTCATTTTTCAAATCGTCAACCAAAAGTCCTCACCTTGACCGCTGTGGGCTCCGGAATTATTTTTTATATTTGCGCTTAGCGAGCCCCCAGATGAGGTCACGCCCACCAAAACTTGACATGCCGAGGTAATGCAGGACAAGAGGTCATGTCCAGAGGTCAAGGTCATCGATTCATTGACCCTAAGCCCCACGGAACATCAAAGGTCAGGCCTCTAGATTGACAGTTTATTGACCTTTCACATGGGAGCATGACCTTTGACCATGATAAACTCTCAAACTTTCTTGTACCGTCTAGACTTTAGCCAGAGAAGTCAAGGTTAAATTCAAGGTCACGTTACGGAAGGATGGCAACGGGGCTGTCACTTGGGCCCGTTGTTAGGCTGAAAAACAGGCTTCCCGTGGGACTATTGCCTTGAGATGTTCACAGTGCCTTCGCATTATATACAGGAAGAAGTAATTTTAATTTCAGGGTGCTAGCTGCAAAATTACGGAAACGCAACCCTCCTCACTTTGTGAAAAATATGACCTCGGTGTCGATTGAAATGATATAAAAATCAGAGCATTCTAAGATTTTTGAAAAAAAAAATCATTTCGGTAACCTCGGGAAAATGGCCAACCCTCGACTGGTAGAGGCCGGAATTGAAAGTGGATTTATGGAATCCTGTAGAGAGTCCAAACACAGGTACGCAGTGAATTTCAGGCTGATACCCACGTACGGATGCCTAATTCGACCCAATTTCACTCTGAATAAGGGTTCGCACTCAGCTCCCATAGACCCATGGGGATTCATATTTGGCTGAGCGAGGGGCGATTGGTTGAGGTACCTGCCCTAATAGTTTAGTGCCAATCACCCTCTAAAAGGGGTTTGGCGTGGTGATAATCCACCTGAAAACAGGGTAATTAGGGTAAAGTCGATTTTTGGCATTTTGGTACCCCCTGGAAAAAGCCCATTACTGTTCATAATTGCACTTATATTTTCGCTGAGGCGGGAAACGTTGATCGAGTTATTTCCATGTACAAAACATTTATAAACGACCCATGTCTAACTAAAATTGGACCCGATTCCAGTTTCAGTAAATTACCAAACCACGGCGCGCGCCTTGTCATTTCAAGATGATATAAAGAGTTCAAAGTTACCAAATTCCCCCTTTTCTATGAGAGATTTAAACTTTTTCAATTTTCTATTTACTGAAGAACGCTTCATCTCATTTTTAAGCAAAAATCACTAATAAACTCTCCTTGTCTTTCCGAAATCAGAGAAGAACCCCGTGGAAAAAGCCCATTGCTCAGCCCCAATCGGTAGTAGGTCAATATAATTTGGAAGGTTCACGGTAGGGGCTCGATTGGCACACCCGGGTCCTGATATTGCAGAAAACAAGCTATAATATATAATGATTAAGCTATTTTAACAATAATCATTAGATTGCTGGTAAGTTGGGGGGTCGGGATTTTGAGGGTAATAACATTTTTAGTCGAAATGGGTGTAGTCGAAATGGGAGTGAACCGATAGAACTGGTTTACCACGTTCCAAATATAATTTTAACACAGAGATCATTCCTATGAGTGATAACAGATACACGGGAGAATTTCTGCTCTATAGAACTGGTTTAACACGTTCCAAATATAATCTTAACACAGATCATTCCTACGAGTGATAACAGATACACGGGAGAATTTCTGCTCACTAATAATTCCTTCGAAGACCAAAAGTTGTTATATAAGTCTGAAAGGATATCGGACAATTCAAAACAGAAACTGTCACTATAGAAAAGAGAACAAGTCCGGACATTACCATAATTATTTTAATAGTATAGAAGGAATAAAAAACAAGTGAAAGTACCACTTTTTCCATTTTTCTCGTGTTTTCACAGGGAAAAGGGGTTTTTTGATGATAATTGTTTGAAAATGAGAAGCCCCGTCTAATCTTTGAAATATAAATGGGGTTGTTCTCTGATTTCGGAACGACAAGGCGGGTTTATCAATTTATTTTTGCTTAAAAATGAGAAAACGCGTTCTTCAGTAAATATAAAATTGATTAAAGTCAAATCTCTGATAGAAAAGGGGTAATTTGGTAATTTTGAACCCTTTTTTCGTCTTTACTATCATTAGAAAAGAGAAAAGTCCGGACATTACCATACTTTTATTAGTATTGCAGGAATAAAAACAAGTGAATGTACTTGTAACCCACTATTTCTCTTTTTCTCGTGTTTTCAAAGAGACAACGGGAGTTTCTGGATGATAATTGTTCGAAAATGAGAGGACTTGATCTTTAATTCACAGAAAAGTGAAAATGGTCAAATCTCTGATAGAAATACGGTCTTTTCAACCATTTTTGCATTGAAATTTACAGAAATGGAAATGTATTCAATTTAGGAAATGACACGAGGGATATCTCGATGATAATTGTTTGAAACTGAGAAGACGCGTCTAATCTTTGATATAAATGGGGTTGTTCTCTGATTTCGGAAAGACAAGGAGAGTTTATCTGTGATTTTTGCTTAAAAATGAGATGACGCGTTCTTCAGTAAATAGAAAATTGAAAAAGTTTAAATCTCTCATAGAAAAGGGGTAATTTGGTAACTTTGAACTCTTTACATCATCTTGAAATGACAAGGCGCGCGCCGTGGTTTGGTAATTTACTGAAACTGGAATCGGGTCCAATTTTGGTTAGACATGGGTCGTTTATAAATGTTTTGTACATGGAAATAACTCGATCAACGTTTCCCGCCTCAGCGAAAATATAAGTGCAATTATGAACAATAATGTGTTTTTTTTATTATGTGCTTTTTTTCTAAGAAATCTTCAGGCGTGTTCCCTAATCCACTAAAAATGGACCTGGGTACAGTTTTGACAAAGGGAGTTTCCAAATGATCTGTTTGGAAATGGGGGAGACGCATTCTTCAATTACCATAACAGTGAATTCGGTCAAATTTTTAATAGAAATGAGGTCGTTTTCCAATTTCGGACAAAAATGGGTGAAGTTTGCTCGAATTTCGGAATCTTTATAAATACTCTTTGAATCTTTGATTGCAAATGAGTTGGCCGTCTCAAAAACAAACAAGATTTAGTCATGTCCAGTGACTCCAGTTACGGGTAGAAATGGGGTAGTTTTTAATGCTTTGTAAGAAACGGCTGTCCAGTTCACTAAAGTCCAATCCAGTTTCGGAAAGTGCTGGAGTCACTCTCTTCACCTTCCACCCTTGAGCGATGTCTCTCCCATATATTGAATAAAACCATTAGTATACATTATATTATGTTTTTGGATTCATTATCCCTGTCTGCTGGTCACAGTTGCTCAGTAACACGTTGGCTCAGCCTGGATTTCCGTCGTAGTTTCCCATTGTCATTGTGTAGGACTGAGGGCCTGTTAAGGGACAACATAGTTGTCTGAATGGAACAAGAAAGCGAGGTTCCTTGACAGTTAGAATTCAACGTAAGTGTAGGCCATAGTGCCGCTACCGGGGCAAAATCAAAACAGTAGCAGGTTAAACCCCATTTCATTTATCTTTGCCTATACAACCCGCTTAGCGTTTTCATTTCAATACCAGTATACACGTTTTAGTGAAAAAAATATTAGTGACTTTTGGCAAGCGTAAATTTCTGGTCCGTATCGCGTATCCGTATCGATTTTGTGTGTGACGTCAACAATGTTTGTGTATTTCTCATACGTGATACTGCACACGAATACGAGAGCACGTGTAGAACAGCTTTCATACAAAAAAAGCAATCTGTTTCACAGAGAATTACTTACGAAAGCCAAGCGAATGTTCACTGCGGGATCAGTTTGACAAAAAAGGTCTGTATAACATCGTCGTCTTTTTGCTACTTTTAGACGTTGAAATGTTGTGTCAGTGTTTTTATGAATACATGTGTACCCTAGAACCCGACCGTGTATATTTGATGCAATTTTGACCATGATAAAGACAGGGATTCAATGATTACTTTTGATGAGATTTTCGCAGAATTTTCATATTTTCCCGTCTGTCAATCTGCATGCTGGCTGATTTACGTGCTAGGGGTATATCATACTTTCTGAAATGATACATTAGTGAAACCCAAAAAAGATTAGACACTAAATTTCTTTTTAAATTTTAAATAGGTCAACCACTGTCGAGCGACTTTATTCCACTCAGGAATTTGTAGGCTAGGCACATGACTAGTACTGGTGTTGCTGTATTAGAACTAAGCTCAGCTCAGCATATGTACACGGCGCGAAAATCTGCCATAACTCTAAAACAACATTGACGCAACGTATCACGTAACGATACGGATGCGAAAAATTCCTCTTGCCAAAAGTCTCTATTAAGCAGCATCTCTTCCGTATCAGCAGTATCATAAATCATATTGGGTGGATCGCGTGGCTAAGTGGGTAAGACGCTGGCTTGCTAGCCTGAGGTAAGGTGTTCGATGGCTGAATTGGCCGACAAAGCTCATCCAGATTTTCCAGCGTGGTTTTCCCTTGTCAGTGATAAAGGAAGGAGGGCCTGACAAGGACAGCTGCCTAGTCATTCAGATGGTACAAAAAACAAGGTCCAAATACACATGCACATAAAAGATCCCTTGGAAGTTGGAATTCGATATAGTAGCAAAATGTCCCTCAATGTGTAGGCTGTAGCACCCCTGTATGGCATTTGCCCCTCTTCATTAGCACAGGTTAGGTGCAGAACAATATGACCTTAAACCCCACTTCATTTATTTTCATGTCATAAATCATATGCGTTCAGTGATCAAATTATATGCTGTTTGGGAAGTCAATCCTGAACTCTTAATGATAAGGTTTTATGCCAGCTACTAAATTTGGCAAAAAAAAAAAAATTATATTTATAAATTTATATTTATTTCCATATTAAAATACTATGTTCACTTTCATTTAAATATAATATGTTATTGATTAATTTCAATATAAATATACATTCCGTTCCACATAATAAAAAGTATACAGTGTATATCAAAAGTTCGAAGGTATGCCCAAAGAAACTGATTTCAACAATGGTTTAAATGACATTTTTAAAGAACTTTTCGATCATCTGGTCAGAAATAACGTCAAGGTATTTACATTTAGTTCTTTGTTAACATAATTACATATTAAGTTTAATATTAATATAATATCACATTCAGTTACAAATTAAATTGTAAAATAAGCGATTTTTTAAAAATGACTAAAATTAAAGTCATCCGAATCTCCTTTAGTTCATATTAAGTTTAACATTAACATAGTAAAACATTCAGTTATTTGCCAGTTATTATAATCATATTCATGAAATCAGATGTTCCAATTAATAATATTTTAGGCATTCTTGCTTTCATTTGATTCTGGTGGATCATTGATGCTTGACAAACTGATCATCTGTTGACTGCCATGTTTTTTTCTAGATGACTTAGGCTTCTTTTTACACTGTAATTAGATAGATATAGATTTTATTTGCTTATTTAAAACACCTTAAATATTAATTACAAATATATGATGGATGGAAAATCGATAAGGCTCCTCCTATCATACACAGATTGGCCCTACAGCATCCAAATATATGTTAGGTAGGTTGATACAAACTAAAAAAAGATAAGGTTTAAAACACGGTTTTTGCTGTTGACATAACTAGAAACTGTCCTATGAAATTTTGATTTTGTCTCTTTATGTTGAAAGCATCCTGAAGATCAACTCATTGGTGCCTTACTTCATCATAACCATTATTAGTGAGGTAACACAGTACGGGTATTCTTAGTTCAATTACTAATGGGCCATGTTAAGCATCATGTGATAGGTGCTCAATAAAGGCCCTAATAATTCAAATACACTTAGGGTCTGACATACTTCTGTCACGCCAATAGTTGGCTGTGATATCTGTGATATAGAACTACTGACTTACTGGTGGATGTCTGGATAAGGATAAATCTCTCAAAATTTTGAATTTCTGTAAAGAAGGGTGGTGCCTTTAGCTGTAAAAAAATTCACTGAATTGTCACCATTCTCATCAAACACATAACATCCAACGTGGTAGTTAAAGTGGAGACTGGAAAGAATGCAATAAAACTGACAAAGATGGAATTTCACAACTTTTGGTAATATTGGCATTATACGTGTTGATCCCAATCACACTAGTTTAATTAGATCATCTGCAGTCTAAATCTCTGCCACATTCATGTGAAGTTTCAGCTTGTTTAAGAAATCATATACTTGTTTCACATAGGCTGATCTTGTATGAAATAAACACATTAGAGGACATTAATTCTGCCTTATTTCTAGCTATACTACCTCTTTTGGAATAGCCATTGCTGAGAGCAAGTTAAAGTTTCCTTTATTAATTGGTTAACACTATTAACTTTAAGTTAATTATCAAAGCTCGCAAATCATGGTTATGCCTATATGACGTCACAGAGTGTTAACGCATTAATTCATTTCTATCAACACACTAATTAATCTCATTTACACTTCAATTAATAAGTTAACTGCTCTCAGTCCTGAGAATAGCTGTTTGGTCTCTGTTTTTTTTTAATTTTCCGTCTTGTTGGTTTGTTGCCACCCTTGCGCTCTGTTTCCAATATAATTCCGAAAAAAAATAGCCATTTTTCATCCTGGAAAACATAAAAATATTCATGGCATTCCTTTCTAATAATGTATCACCGGCATTT
Organism: Patella depressa; assembly: GCA_948474765.1. NCBI lineage: Eukaryota > Metazoa > Mollusca > Gastropoda > Patellidae > Patella > Patella depressa. Next base: position 27,887,224 of record OX419715.1, read on the forward strand.
ACTTTGATTTTTTGTATTTGTTTATGTACAGAAATGGATTACGATATTGAATCAATACTCTTGATACGTTTGGAGAAGAGAGGAAGAAATGGGGTTTAACGTCCACTCGACACAAACTGGGTCATTTCAGGACTGAAATGAAATGAAAGGGGGTTTAACGTCCTACTCTTTTGCACCTAACCTGGGCTAATGGAAGACGGGCATACGCCATACAGTGTGCTATGAGGGAATGTGTACACGGGACCTCCGTTTTTCATCCCAACCGAACAACTAGGCAGCTGTCCTTGTCAGGCCCTCCTTCTGTATCACTGACAAGGGGAAATCACGCCGGAAAATCAAGATGAACTTTCTCGGCCAATGCAGGGATCGAACACCCGACGTCCAGGCTAGCGAACCAGCGCCTTATCCACTTAGCCACGGTGACCATTTCGGGACTAACACAGGGTTCAATTTTATTTCAGCAATTTGGATGCACGTAGGGGTCTTTAGGTCTTTAGCAGTGGGAGGAAACCGGGGGAGTGAGACCCCGGAGAAAAACCATGAGGTTGAACAGGCGACCCTATTCCTTGTCACGTACAACCAGGGTAACAAAAACCACGTCAGTTGACTCAATGACAGACGTAATGATTCAGCGCGCACATGCTAACCATTCGGCCATCCAAACCCATTTGTACCCCCTCCTTTTAGCAATAGTACTAGCAGATTACTACTAACCTTGTGATGATAGGGCATCTATTCATCTATAATTTTTTGGCGTCCTGCAAAAGAGGTTTTAAGAAATGAAATGGGGTTTAACGGGCTATTGTTCGCTCCGACTGGGCTAGGCCTTAAGGATAGCAATATGCCAATAGTGCAATAGTATTAAGGCTTGTAGTAAAAGTAAGAATTAGATTACTACGCCCATTAAAATTTGTGACGACAGGGCATCTATAATGGCCTAACTCCAAGGCCAGTTAACGTTGTTCTTAGCGTTTAACGTCCGCTTCCACCGAAGGTGATATCGCAGACAATTCTTATTTTTCATTTTTATTATCTTAGCGCACGCGTCTTTGCAGTGGGAGGAAAAAAGAGTGCCCAGAGGAAACCCACAAGGTTGAGAAGGAGCCCCTATCTCCATGCCACATATACGCTCACACCGGTTATCGAAACCACAGCCGCAAGCCAGAGGTGACCGGCCAGCTAGAGTTCGAAGCGTGGCATCCTAGACCACTAGACCATCCCAGCCCCCCCTCCAAGGCCAGCCTAGACAGTAAAGTAAATAAATATGGGAGGTGCTATTTATTGGTTTGGGAATGACATAATGATACACTATATAACCAATCAAATGCCAAGCTCCCTCAGCTTTTTCGTGAATTATATTCTAGGCTAGTCTAGGCTAGGCCTAAATGTAATTGCTCCTTTTTTTTTAGAACACCAGCCAGATTTAAGGCCCAGGAGTTTACTTTGAACTTTAAGAAGACTATTCATTCCTAATTGATTCTGATACGTAGTGTACTCATAGTCGCCTAATAATTGCACCCTGTTCACGGATGCCTTTCGACGGACCCGACCGGAATGTCTAGGTTAGCTATGCAGTTTAACCACTACGGTGACTACGCCATCATTAGCAGTACTCACAACTACTAGACTAGAGCCATTGGGGGTATTATCTATGGCCTAGAAGAGTACTGTGAGCCGTCAAGCAGAGATAGGTACACCAGGCCCGATTCGTGGTCGAACCCTAGCGCAGTAAATTAAAATTACATACAATACCATCGATCCAGAATCCTTCTCTCCACTCCAACCTCGCGCCAAATGGTCCGGGAAAGATAACTCACAATACCGAGTGAGAAAGACGAGATAGCCCAGTCCTTTGTTAAGTGATCGGCCGTTGTCATCTACTAGTATAAGATATTATGGTACCGTACGGTACGGACGGCCTACCGTTGTTACCAGTAGTATAAGGATTTATTTACTAACAGATTCCTTATAGTAGTGGGTAACATTGCTGGAACGGGTGGATTAATACCACTACGAGAGTATATTTTGTCACAGTATTTTTGGATACCTTCTTTAACTGCCGTTAATATAGATGTCAATACTTTAGAAATTGGTTTTGTGGAACAACGGGATGAACCTGCTATAAAACGTTGCTTGTAGGGATTTTTATGTAGTTTAGGTATCCAATATAACAAGGGCAGATCTGTATAGGTATCTCCACATGGAGTACCAAATAAAGGTAGTACAGATCTGTGATTGGATATAATTTCATCCTTACTAAGTGTAGTACGTTTATACGTAGCACTGTCAACTGATGTCCCAAAACCAAGTTCTTTGAACAGACAGTCATAATAGTATCGTTTACATATAAACACTATGTTATTGGACGCTTTGTCAGCCGGAACAATGATATACTTGTCATGTAAGGCGTTGAGATTTTCAACAATGCTAACATCATTGAAAATAGATTTAGGCCTTGTGTCAACTAACAAACGTTGCATGTAAGTTCTTCTTTTCAGTAAACGACTAATAGACTTAGTCCAATCTGAGAGGGTATCGATGATAACATCTTCCCTCTTGGCCCATGATCTAGCGTAGTCCTCTACGGCATCCATAATAAGTTTGAAATTTTGATCCCATGAAAATGGTTGCGGTTCCCGGTATTTGGGTCCTTTAGACAAAATTTCACGTAACTTATTATTCTGAACTATATTCAAATCACCAGTAACCACATGTCCAGCTGGCTGGTAAAGGAAGGACGACGTAGAGCAAGAGCAGGGCGGAGGGTTATCATATAAGTCTTTTGCATTGATGTCAGATAATGCGTTTCTGTAATTAAATATCTTGGAAGCAATGGGTTTAGTATAAGTATAAGAAATCCTTGGAACAGTAACAGTTTTGAAGTAAGGAGGGATGTGTGCTGTGACATGCTTATGGTGTAATATTTGGCTTAACCCGATAGCATCAATGCCTTTATTAGCAAATTTCAGTTTTAGAAATGAACTGTTGGTGTTAGATGCATCGGGCTCAGTCACAACGTCCAAACGACGATGGGCAATGTCAAGAACAATGGACACAACCCTGTATTCAATGGATGCAGGATCAGTACAATTTGAATCCAAACATTCAGATTTAAGTAATTTCAAAAATGAAACGGTCTGTTACGACGAGTCATTGGCGTGCTCTGCACGGAACAGTAGGTAAACCCCTAGAAACGTCAACGCTGATTGATTGATCAATTAACTTAAAACATATTTTATTGCAAAAATATTCTTTACAAAGGGATAAGAACAATTTGTAACAAATTATGAATGCCTGATGTTACGTTTTGGCTATATTATAAAACCTATACTGATCTGTCAAAATGTTAAGTGCTGTTTATCGTATTGTGAGACTACCCCTTGTAACTTATTCATTGTCTTGCAGTTGTGAGATTTCCCCCTTTATTTTATTTGTGAGGGATCTCCTCTTAGAAAATGAAGTCGGCGCACGACGAAATTATGATGTCTGTAACTTTTCAACGTTAATTCAAAGAAAAAGGACGTGGTCGTCAACAATTCGGCAATTATACATGCAAACATGTCATAGGCACTTCTTAAACAATAATTTAGCATATGTCATTTGTATACATGGTCAGAAACTGCATTTTGATTGTCACCGCATGGTTTTTGTCTTGGTTGGACTCAGACTATAGATTGCTGTTATTTACAGCATGTGCAGATTTAAATAGAAAGTAGACGTTTCAAGTGTTTTACGTTATATTTGTTATTGAATGTGTAATCAAGCAGGAAGCTGAACATTTAATGAAGCAACGAATATTTGTGAAACAAAGAAAGATTTATTTCGTCAGTTTAGAATTTGATTACTCAAAATCCTTTATTTTCTTATATTTTTCAGTTAATCGTCACCGTCACTGTCATCGTTATTTGTTATTGTTATCATTGAAATTAAAGAGATTATACTTCATGATACTTGTTTTTGATGAGTTGAGAGAATTGAGAATTAGATTGACGCATTATCGAATATTCAAATATTGACCTTGAGCCCTGAAACTACATTTCATTAACGAATTGACGAAGTTAAGATGGAAAGTGAAGACAACGTCGTTGCTGGCTTGGATGATCATACCGAAGAGCAAAAAAGAACTAGGAAAATGACAGAAAAAGCTAGATTACAGAAGATAGAACAACTGGCTTTGAAAAGAGATGTGTCATTTACCAGAGTTAGGGGTAAGATGAAATCTATTAGAAGCCATATGAATGAATACACATATGAACAAATGGTTGCAGACCACCGTGAGTGGCTCTGCCATGTAGAAGATTTCCTAACAGCCCATGATGATTATAGCAAAGTGCTAACTGATCCTGAGCGTGAAAAATATTTAAAAGATTGGTACATTACTAGAGATGATGAGATTAAAGATTTCAAAAATAGACTTGAAGCCTGGTTTAAGGAACATAAGAAAGAAGATGAAGAAATTCAACCTACCGATAGTATTTCACAGACAGGCCCCAAGAAATCTCGACATGGTTCACGGAGTTCAAGTTCGAGTTCATCTCTATCATCTACCAGAGCGAAACATGAATCAGAAAAGGCTGCATTATTAGAACGACAGAAACGACTTAAGGCAGCTCAAGCTTTAGAAATAGAAAAGATAAATCTCAAACACAAGGAGGAACAATTGAGAATAGAAACAGAAATAGCAGTCGCCCAAGCAAAAGCGAAAATAGTCAATGATTTTATGGAACAACATTCTGATTCGAAACAACCAAAGGGACAACCCATAATATCGCAGCCCCAAAATGAATCAACAACTCCTACTAACGAAGATATAATCGGTCAACCTGTTACTGAAAACGAAATGGAGCCTATCAACAATATAAATGTTTCGACTTTGAATAATGTCCCCACATGGAATGCAACAGAATCTGAACCATTGACTTCTACAGTAATTAAGAAATTGCAAAGGCCTGTTATAGAAATTAAGAGATTTAGTGGTGATCCTATAGAATTTAAAAAATTTCTTCGACAATTTGAAACAAAAATAGTAGCCTACACCACTACTGATGATGAACGAATGGGATACTTGGAACAATATACCATAGGTCAACCCAATAGAATAGTCTCAGGATTCAGCTACCTTGATGCTCATGTAGGATATTCGGCTGCAATGAAGGCTCTCCGTGAAAGATATGGGCACCCAGACATCATGTCAAGTGCTTTTTTGAAGAAAGCCTTAGGCTGGCCACCAATGAAGAATGATGACCCTACATCTTTAGATGAATACGGTATCTTCCTAGCAGAATGTGAAAATGCCATTTCAAACATTGAGACTTTGAAGTCATTAGAGCACCCAGATAACATGAAACGCATGGTACAAAAATTGCCATATGGTTTGCACGATAAATGGAGAAATATATACTATAACACTGTCCAAAAAGAAGAAACTGTAAAATTTGGTTTATTGGTGGATTTTGTCAAGAAAGAACCCAGGAAGATAGTTGATCCAACATATGGAAAATTAGCGATGATGGAATTAGATAAGAAACCACAGGTACACAATTTGAAATTGAGTGGTCGTCCTAAAGTTAATTTTGCAAGCAATTCGAAGGATAATGGTCAGAGATATAGTACCAGTAGTCAAGAGAAGAAAGATTACGAGAAATCTAAATTCTGCTATTATTGTAAGGAGGCACACGTCATTGGTGACTGTACCAAACTAAGTCAACTAAAATATGAAGATAAGATTGAATATTTAAAATCTAAAGGAATCTGCTATGGTTGCTTAGAAAAGGGTCATATGAGAATTCGTTGTGGTAAAAGACTGACTTGTTCTAAGTGTGGTGCTACACATCCTACAGTTTTACATGATGAAAATAGAAGAAAGGGTATAGACAATAAAAGAAGTGTAGAGAAAAAGGAAGAATGCACAATGACTGAACAAACCATACCTCTGAAGGCGAATGTGAACATGCTGGTAAAATCCCCCATGGGAGCCGGTGATTATCAATATGAACATTGTACATTAGCCATAACTGCTGTGAAAGTGAAACGTGGAAACAGTTTTTACCCTATCACTACATATGCATTCTTTGACACTGGCAGTAATATTTGTTTTATCAGTACAAGTTTGATGCAACAACTTGGTATTCAAGGGAGACAAATCAGAATTAAATTAGAAACCATGGGAGAAAATGTATGTTTAGACTCCGCTATAGTGAAGCAGTTAGAAATCTTCAATTATGATTTATCTGATGGTATTATTATTCCAGTTTGCTATGCCAAAGAAACAATGCCTGTAGATTCGAGGGATATTCCAAAAGCTGAAGATGTAAAACAATGGTGTCATTTGAATAATTTACCAATTCCTGATCCAGATTGTTCGATTGGACTTGTAATAGGAAACAACATGCCGGAAGCATACACGCCCCTTGAAACAGTCACTGGTCCACGTGGTAGTCCTTACGCATCAAGAACAGCCCTTGGCTGGATACTATGGAATGTAATAAGAACAAATCCTGAACCATCTGAAGAATTTAAAGTTAATCATGCTGAAGTTGTAGCAGAACATGAACACTTGAATGAACTTGACAGAATGGTAAGACAATCGACATCCTTCGACTTCCCAGAGAAAACTATAGACGATAAGGATGAACATTCTGTGATGGACAAATTATTCTTTGAAAAGGTAGAAAAATCTGTAAGAATGGTAAATGGTAGATATGAAATTGGTTTACCATTCAAGAATGATGAAATGGTACTCCCAAACAATAGGAAACAGATATTAGATATTCTGAAAAGTTGGAAGTCACGATTAATCAGAAATGATGAACTTTATCTAGACTACAATGAATTTATGAAGAATTTGATTTCTAAGAGATACGCTGAAGAAGTTCCCAGGAACGAACAAAAAGTCGACAATAGCAGACGGACTTGGTATCTTGCCCACCATGGAACCTACCACAAACAGAAACATAAGTTACGAGTAGTATTTAACTGTTCTCTGAAGTTTAATGGTATATCACTGAATGACACTCTTCTCTCGGGTCCTGACCTCGCCAACAATTTAATTGGTGTTTTGATAAGATTTAGGATTGGGAAGATAGCAATCATGAGTGATATAGAAGCCATGTATCATCAAGTTAAGGTTCCCAGTAAAGATAGAAATAACTTACGGTTCTTCTGGTGGAAAGATGGACAACTCGACACAGAGCCAACGGAATACAGAATGACGTCACATCTATTTGGCGCTGTATCTTCACCGAGCGTTGCAAACTTCGCTTTAAAACGAATCGCTTCAGATTTCAAAGATTTATTTGAAGAAGAAGTAAGAGAAACTATATTATTCAACTTTTATGTAGATGACTGTCTTCGATCCCTTGACGACAAAGAAGCAGCAAAAGAAATGGTCCAGAAATTGACTGAGATTTGTGCCTTGGCTGGATTTAGACTACATAAATGGATCTCTAATGACACAGAGGTTTTGAACACTGTACCAGAATCGAGCAGAGCTACCTGTAAACAAGCATCACTAGGAGAAGAAAATTCAACTGTCGAAAGAGCTTTGGGTGTTTACTGGGACGTAACTTCAGATTGCTTGACATTCAAGATTAACATTAGAGATCAGCCAACAACCAGAAGAGGATTGCTCTCTATCATTGCATCTGTTTACGATCCTCTTGGACTCATCGCACCTGCTATCCCAGTAAACATGGATGGTTAGATTTACGTTACTTTTACGTCATTATGGTTAGATTATGGTTAGCGTCCAATAATGGTAAAATTTTACGTTTAAATTTACGTTACTTTTACGTCATAATGGTTATGGTTACTTTTACATCAGAAAATGACGTAAATCTAACGTAAACTTTATGACCGTTTTCTTACCAATTTTTGTCGCTTTAAATACTTCTTGATTAAGTACCCATACCAGTATGTGCACAGTCTAACAATTGATAAATAGTCGGAATTCAGACAAAATAATTATATATGTGTTATTGGTGATAATTCTAACGTTAATCTAACATAAATTTTACGTCATGTATCTAACGGTTAGATTATGGTTAGTTTTCTGACGTAAATGTAACGTTAATTTTCTAACGTTAATATAACGTTAGTTATCTAATGTTAATGTAACGTTAGTTTTATGTCATAATTCTAACATATGAGGGAACTTTTTCTCAGACAGCGGCACGACAGCCTACTCTAATATCGAATTCCAACTGCCAAGGGATCTTTAACATGCACACCAATGTGTACATGGGACCTGGGTTTTTCGGACCATCCGAATGACTAGGTGTAAATCTAACGTAAATTTTATGACGGTTTTCTTACCAATTTTTGTCGCTTTAAATACTTCTTGATTAAGTACCCATATCAGTGTGTGCACAGTCTAACAATTGATAAATAGTCGGAATTCAGACAAAATAATTATATATGTGTTATTGGTGATAATTCTAACGTTAATCTAACATAAATTTTACGTCATGTTTCTAACCGTTAGATTATGGTTAGTTTTCTGACGTAAATCTAACGTTAATTTTCTAACGTTAACATAACGTTAGTTATCTAACGTTAATGTAACGTTAGTTTTATGTCATAATTCTAACATAAGTTTCTAATGTGAATCTAACATAAACCTAATACTTGTTCTCTATCAGAAATGAAATGCAATGAAATGGGGTTTAACGTCCTACTTTTCTGCACCTAACCTGGGTTAATTGAAGATGGGCATACGCCATACAGTGTGCTATGAGGGAACTTTTACTCAGACAGTAGCACTACAGCGTACTCTAATATCGAATTCCAACTGCCAAGGGATCTTTAACATACACACCAATGTGTACATTGGACCTGAGTTTTTCGGACCATCCGAATGACTAGGCCGCTTCACCGACAAGGGGAAACAACGCTGGAAAATCGAGATGCAGGGATCGAACACCTGACTACCAGGTTAGCGAGCCAGCGCCTTACCCACATTGTCTAACAGAAAAGAATGTCAGTTTTATAATGTTGGGATACTAACAATTACGTAAACAAATGTCAGTTTAATATCAGGATAACAACGATTAAATAAATGTTAGTTTTTGATTGTTGGCTATCCAACCATAATCAAAAAAACCCATTTAAGTTAACCAAATTTACTAAATTTTAAGCGTTCTTTTGGGCAACTTGAACAAAATCTGTTAATAATTGTAACCTGTATAATATTTATGGATAAAACATTAAAAAGTGGGTGTGGCACCACCCCTGTGTTGAGCCATGCACCGAAATTGATAGTTGTTAATATCCTTACGGCATAAGGAATAAATATACCAAGTTAAAAAAAACAACAAAAAAACACGAAAAGTTGATGTGGCTCTGCCTCTGGGACTCAGACATGAAACAATTCTGATTATTTATCAATTGGTAAAATGTGCACACACTGGTATGGTTATTTAATTAAGAGGTACAATGGGGGAATCATAAAACTGTTACTAACTGGAACCTGTAGACTATTTATAGACAAAAATTAACAAAAAAGTTAAATTGAATGAAACAAGGTTTAACGTCCTACTCGTAAACTGGGCTAATGAAGACGAGTCTACATCATATAGTGTGTGTGCTATGAGGGTTATTTTGCCCGGGCAGTGGCACTATGGCCTACTTCCAACTGCCAAGGGATCTTTTACGTGCACGCCAATGTGTACACAGGACTTCAGGTTTTTTGTCCCATTCAAATGACAAGGGGAAACCTCGTCAGGAAATCTGGATGGAATGAAATGAAATGAGGTTAACGTCCTACTGTTCTGCTCATAGCTAGACTGGGCTAATAAAGATGGGCCTATAGGGAAATTTTGCCCAGACAGCGGCACTACGGCCTACTCTTATATATCAAACTCCAACTCAGGTTTTTTTTTCGTTCACCCGAACGACTAGACAGTTATTGTACTTGTCATGCCCTCCATTTTGCATCATTGAAGGGGAAACCACCCCGGAAAATCTGGATGAACTTTCCCAGCCAATGCAGGGATCGAACACCCGACCTCCAGGGTAACGAGACAGCGTCTTACCCACACAGACAAAAAACTGGCTGTGGCACCATCAAAAAGGGAGCGAGAATAAAAATGGGGTTTAATATCCACTCAACATAAACTAGGTCATTTAGATGTAAGGTAAAACAAAAATCTCCACAAATATTATATACCAGTACGTAATTTTTGCACTGCCTGAAAGATCTTCCAGCCCAAATGTTGTGGAGCAACATACACGTATGCCAACCCTTTTTTTATATTTTATAATAATCATCCTTAAAAAACTAGAAAGTCAATGTTAAAGTCAAAATATATGTATACATTTTGTATTTTCATTTTGTATGACCCAATATTATAAGGAGATGGGTTGATTAAAAGATTTTAGCTTGTCTTTACATCTTCCCATATAATATAATAATATGTTCTTAGAATGAATCTTATCTGATTAAAACATTAAATTTAATGATTTAAATTCTTGTGGCGGTTTATGAAAAAGGCCATGACGCCCAGACTCGTTCGTTGGTTTGTTTATATCAGATTTTTTAAATTTTACGCTTTTATTTATTATTATATATAAGGTGTAAAACCCGACAAATATAAAGCTTATAAAGTTTAATGTATATAGGGCCACGTATAATAATAGGGGTGAATTGGATTGTACAATCAAATTCAACCGAAAACACATTTTACAAGACTTTCACTTTGAGTCAAGAACCAGTTCGAACCAGTTATTATAGATCTTGTCGACATATCGTCCCCGATAAAAGACATCTGAAAATTAAAACTTCTCTATTGGATTATTCGTATAATATTAAGTATAGCTAATATAAAATCTAGCAGAGCGCACAGAAACAGATTACATTCTATAGATTCCATTATCAAAAAAAAATACGTATCGACGGCTTCCGTGTGGGGAATATTAAAAGCGAACGGAATTGTGGGTATAGCAAGATGGCGCCCAAAAGCGATTGAATGTCGGAGATTTTGGACAAAATACTATTTATTTCACACAAAAAAGAAATGGTGCCCTGATTTAAAGTTAGAAGAAGCATATAGGAAAGTAAGTGTCTTTTTTACATACAAACATCCGTCTAAATATAATTTGTAGAACTACAAATTCAGAAAATAATGGCCGTTGACAATTTTACACAATCACCGTAAAAATGCTAAAAAAAACCTAACGGTAAAACAAAGTCACAAGATTAGATGGCCTGTTATTTTCTGAATGTAAAACTTTGTAGCTGCACGATTTATACACAATCTAAACTACTTTAATTGAAAAACATCATGTTTCAAAATCACGGGAATCAAACATTTTTCACTTTGAATATATTCTTTATTCTATCTCTAAGCAAAATCTTTTTTACAGATCCTAAATTTGAGCAATATTGATGGTACTAATGTGAAAGAAGTTACAAAAAGATTTTTTGAAGGCTTTGTTTACGTAAATGGTAGCCAGGTGACACCAGCTTACTCCTTGTACAAATGTAGGATCTATGTTGCCACCTAAACTTCTCCTTCAAGGTCTCTGTCAAAAAGGTTTATCATGGGATGAAAACATAAATGAAGAGCAGAATAGATTATGGACAAAATGGTTGAAAGAATTACCGATTTTAGAAACAGTAAAATTACCTAGATGTTTGAAAACACGAGATTTTGGAAAACAAATATCAGCTCAACTACATAATTTTTCTGACGCAAGTCAACACGGATATGGTATTGCCAGTTATTTACGACTAGAAGATGATGAAGGGCGTATTGTCTGCACACTTGTACTCGGAAAATCGCGAGTTAGCCCATCGAAAAAAGTCACAATACCCAGATTGGAACTGACTGCCGCAACTACGTCTGTAAAGCTCAGTAAGAAGATTTCAGATGAATTAAGAATTAACATTGATAAGATATTCTTCTGGACAGACAGCACGGCTGTACTGAGCTATATAGCAAACACGGCCAGCAGGTACCAGACTTTCGTGGCTAATCGAGTCTCATTTATCAGAGAATCAACAGAGCTTGATCAATGGAAATATGTCAACACACACGATAATCCAGCAGATGACGCCTCAAGAGGACTCACTGTGGCAAATCTTGTTAAACAAAGTCGTTGGTTTAATGGACCAGAATACTTAAATAAACCAGAATCAGAATGGCCGAATAATGAAGTTAATACAGAAATTTCAGAATCAGATGTGGAATTGAAAAAGATTAAAATATCGTGTGCTGCTGCTGTAATGGGACTTGAAGATCCAATCGAGAAACTTCTGAATTATTATTCTACATTTAACCGTCTGAAGAAAGCTGTAGCTTATCTACTATGGATCAAACGAGAACTAAGACAAAGAATTAAATGTAGAAAATCCAAAACAAAAGAATCAAAGAAAAATCATTGTATATTGACCGCAAATGATTACGTTGAAGCTGAAGAATGCTTAATTAAACATGAACAAAACAAATACCTAGGTGATTTATCATCAAAGAAGATGAAAGAAAGATCTATCCAGAAATTAGATCCTTATGAATTGGATGGAATTACAAGAGTAGGAGGACGTTTGGAGAGATCAGCTTTAAGTCTAGATTCCAAACATCAAATCATATTGCCTAAACAATCCAGATTATCAGAACTCATAGTAGTCCACACACACAATTTAGTTGGACATTTAGGAAAGAATTGCATCCTGTCTGAATTACGAAGAAGATACTGGATAATTGGAGCCTCTGCAATAATCAAGAGAATCCTGTCAAAGTGCGTGATATGCAGAAAATATTCAGCACGTACCAATGAACAAAAGATGGCGAACCTTCCTGCCACTAGAATAACTCCTGGAGGATTACCCTTTGAATACACCGGAATGGACTTTTTCGGCTCCTTTGAAGTCAAACAACGTCGAAGTCAAGTCAAAAGATATGGAGTTATATTCACCTGTTTCAACAGCCGCGCAGTTCACATAGAAATCGCCCATACAATGGACACAAATTCATGCATTAATGCTATTCGACGCTTCATATCTAGACGAGGAAACCCCAAAATCATCAGATCAGATAATGGAACTAATCTAGTAGGAGCGGAGCGGGAGCTCAGAGAGGCCATTGAAAGCTGGAATCATCAACAGATTAATGACGAGCTTTGTCAACAACGTATTAAATGGGAGTTTAACACCCCTGCTTCATCTCATCATGGAGGAGTTTGGGAGAGAATCATTAGGACTGTCAGAAAGGTTCTATACTCGCTTCAAAAAATACAAATGGTTAGATTGGATGATGAATCATTAAATACACTTATGTGTGAAGTAGAATCAGTAATCAATAGAAGACCCATCACTAGGTCATCAGACTTGCCAGATGACGTAGATACTTTAACACCTAATCATTTACTTTTAGGAGGAGAACAGAATGAATTCACTCCTGTCAAAACTGAACCAAATAATCTTTATGTACGACACCGATGGAAACAAGTACAGTATTTAACAGATTTGTTCTGGAAGAGATGGACAGCCGAGTATCTTCCAGTACTACAAGAACGGAAAAAATGGTTACAACCCAAAAGAAATGTTACCATTGGAGATATTGTAATGGTCTATGACAACAATTTAAGAAATTCTTGGACTTTAGCTCGAGTGATAGATGTTAAGCAAGATAAAACTGGCTTAGTAAGAACAGTTACAGTTAAAACAAAAACCAGTACTCTAGATCGTCCAGTTACTAAATTATGTACATTGTTGGAATGTGATACTTAAAATATTGTGAAAATCGAAATGTGATATGTGATGTATAATGGAGGAGACTTTATTTTAGGAATGTGCGTTGATTCTATCCGTTAGACATTATATTATCGAATAAGAAATTCGAGGAGAAAATTATGTTTAGTGTAATTGCATTCAAACATGTGCTGCAATTAGGGAGCCGGAATGTTACGTTTTGGCTATATTATAAAACCTATACTGATCTGTCAAAATGTTAAGTGCTGTTTATCGTATTGTGAGACTACCCCTTGTAACTTATTCATTGTCTTGCAGTTGTGAGATTTCCCCCTTTATTTTATTTGTGAGGGATCTCCTCTTAGAAAATGAAGTCGGCGCACGACGAAATTATGATGTCTGTAACTTTTCAACGTTAATTCAAAGAAAAAGGACGTGGTCGTCAACAATTCGGCAATTATACATGCAAACATGTCATAGGCACTTCTTAAACAATAATTTAGCATATGTCATTTGTATACATGGTCAGAAACTGCATTTTGATTGTCACCGCATGGTTTTTGTCTTGGTTGGACTCAGACTATAGATTGCTGTTATTTACAGCATGTGCAGATTTAAATAGAAAGTAGACGTTTCAAGTGTTTTACGTTATATTTGTTATTGAATGTGTAATCAAGCAGGAAGCTGAACATTTAATGAAGCAACGAATATTTGTGAAACAAAGAAAGATTTATTTCGTCAGTTTAGAATTTGATTACTCAAAATCCTTTATTTTCTTATATTTTTCAGTTAATCGTCACCGTCACTGTCATCGTTATTTGTTATTGTTATCATTGAAATTAAAGAGATTATACTTCATGATACTTGTTTTTGATGAGTTGAGAGAACTGAGAATTAGATTGACGCATTATCGAATATTCAAATATTGACCTTGAGCCCTGAAACTACACCTGACGTAATGCGGTCAAAAGCCGCTCGTGTGACCCCTGGCACGACCTCCCAGTACAACTGCTGAGTAAGCCATCGAAAGTATAAAAAAACGAAACGAAACGAAATATGGATCATTATTTCAATCAGATTTATACCAAACGCCACCCTCTCGATTGGCGTCAAGAAACCGTTCTAACACAACACATTTCATCGAATATGACTTTCAGCGAATGATTGTAATTTACAAATCATACGCGTATCTCACCTCTATGTATACGTCGACTTACCGTACATTCTAAGTACCGTAGCAACTATTAGACCAAATGCAGCAAGCCCATGAAAGAATATTGCCATCTTTTTCCTCCCAAATCTGTAAAATAATATCAACTATAGACATGCGGGTGTGATGGCATAGTAGCTGGTGAACTAGAACAGCCTGCTTATATTCACAAATTAATCACCACTAGTCACACCATACCTGTCAATAGTGAACCAGTATATAAATGCAGAAGGAACTTCTACCAGGGCATTGAGGAAGAAATTCAGATAGACGTTACCAGCCAGGCTTGAAGAGATGAGGAAAATACCATAATATGTCAAACTGTTTGTAAACCTGTAATGACAATGGACAATATATAAGACTTATTACATTGGTTAGCAGCTAATAACAAATGGAAACTATCGATTAGCAGCTTGTAACAGATGCAAACTATTGGTTAGGAACTTTGGACAAATTAATGGAAACTATTGGCTAGCAATTTAAGCTAAATGGAAACAAGAACATTAATCTTTCCTAAATTAAAACAATTAAGCTCAAAAAGATATGAACATTAATAATTGCTGATGTTATTCCGAGGCTCCAAAATCTATCAATGTGCAATCGATTTGACTTTTAGAAGCCCTGGAACATTATAGCCGAGATCTGATACCGATGGAGGTCACACTTGTCCACATCTCTACCACAATCTGGTGTGTGGTGTATATGCTATCTTTGTGATACGGTGGCTCAGTAAAAAAACTTGCTCACTGAACTGGAGAGCCCATGTTCGACCCTGGAGTTGGCTGAGAAATTGCTTCTGTTTTTCCACAGTGGTTTCTTCACGTTAGTTGTCTATGGAGAATTTCTTGGATTTTATGTCATCTTTGAGTCACTGTTTCCCATATGCTTGCCTTTAGTTTGGGGCAGTAGTACAAAGAGGCTTTAATACCCATTTCATTTCGATGTCAGCTGGCCAACTCGGTATTCTTCGCTCATTTCCGCCCACCCTACATTATGTAGGGTATCTCTTGCAGCAATTGCCCGTATAAATGCAATCATTTTATGTATGGTAGAATGACGAAATGGCTATTTGGAATGAACGTGTGATAGGCGATGCATGATTGCCTAGTCATCAGCAAGGCCATTAGTAACCTTGGCCAAAACGTCTTAATATCACCGTGGATCTGTGTGATCGCCTTGCCTACTATTAGTCTGGAGGCTCAGCGCGGGGAGGGGGCATCAAATGGACACAAAACGAGACCCATGTGATGTCAAGTGGTAATCAGTACGCCGTCGGGGTGTTTTCGAGATATTCTTGGTCGAAGATCAAATGAGTTCATTTCACCTTCAGCATATTTTTAGCATATTTTCATGATACAAGAACTGGCTGTGCAATCACTTTCAGGGTCAATGAACTCATTAAACCTTGGATCCCGAATATCTCGAAAACGTCCCAAAGGCGTTTACAATAGAAAAGCTAGGTCTGGTTTAGTGCCAATTTTATGGTCACCTTCGCGCGCTGAGAATCCGGTCTATATGACGTCCTGTTGGTATGCGCAGTCATTTATTTACAAAAATTGTGTAGTTAATCATTTAAGATGAAATGTAAAGTAAAAGAACCTCCTGAAAAACGACATGACACTCATGGACTAACACCTACGAATACAACAATGAAAATACATGTAAACTTACCACGCGAACCATATTATAATCAAGGTTATTGTCACACGTTTATTTTTAAATATATCTAATAGCGTGTATTTTTCTATATGAATGGCCTGGCTCTCCAATCCAACTTCTAATGCCGAATTCTGTTTCGTCTCGTCTTCACCAGTATCTAATGTTACAGCTAGTAGTTTATCGGTTGGTTTACCAGAATCAACTGGTAACATCTCTTTCTGGTAGATCAACTAAAACAAAGAGTTGCCGGCAATGAAACAATCGGTCACTAACAGCTTTGTATGTACATGGTATGGATAAAGAACATTCTCAGCTTCGGATATCCCTGCTTAACCTAAGTTGGCAGTATTTTTCGTCAAGACAGTCATACCTTTTCTGCTCTGCTTCTGTAAAATGTCAACCATAGGGCCGGATCCGAGTATGAAAGAGTGTTTTGACCGTAAAAAAAGCAAATACCTTCAATATTTCGTTAATATTAACACCGTTCATTCTGGCGGCTTTCTTAACTACTTTAACTGTGTCTTCCAGCCTGTTATTAGCCACCAACCACCTTATGGATTCATCTGTCGCCCTTAAAAAGGGGAGATGAATTCATCAATGCCGCTTCATTATAATTGCCTCCGCCCCCGGTGTTCGGAGAAAGCAGGGCATTATTAAAATCGGTCCCAGTGTTCGAAGAAAGCAGGGCATTATTAAAATCGGTCCATCCGGCTGTTTGTCTGTCTGTCTGTCCTGAACACCCTTTGGGACACAATAATTCTCCTAATTGAGATAAAATGTCAATTTCTGCTCAGGGTATGCACATGCAGGGCAATAACAAATTTGATTGGTCGAGAATTTGGAGCTGGATAACATTGGTTTTAATTGGGCGAGAGTTGTGAAACTTCGTGCATAG
Source organism: Patella depressa (assembly GCA_948474765.1). Taxonomy (NCBI): domain Eukaryota; kingdom Metazoa; phylum Mollusca; class Gastropoda; family Patellidae; genus Patella; species Patella depressa. The sequence goes on from OX419715.1 coordinate 27,904,675, forward strand.
TTTTATTACATCAATACCTTCACTAGGCTGATGAACATTTTCTCCCAATCAAAGTAGAGACGTCAAGCTAATTGGTTGAGATGAACGCAATAACTTTCTTCTAATTGCGGTAGAATGTTCAAATGCGGTTTAGCTGTCTATTAGGCGAATTCTTTGACAGAATTCGATCATGCATATTTTCTACTTTCAGAGATATATTTTATTAGCCATATTTAAAGAGACATTATGTAAGATTAGATAAATGGACCTGACAGTTCTCGTTCTTACAATTAAAATGAATAATTAAAAGGGAATAAGATTAAAAGTTCGGTCAAATTACTTCATCCTGAGCCTAGTAATCGGCGAATTAATTACAGTCTATCCTCGATTGTCATTACTACCGTTGTTGCGATAATACACAGCCTCGTTTATCCATTTTTGCGATAACCGTGTCAACGGCAAAACGTATTAAAATCTACTTAATATCGAAGCCATCCGATAGCATCAAGAGTGGATTATGGACCTGGTATCTTAATGAATGTCTAATTAATAATTAATATAACATTTATGCCTAAAGAAATAACTACAATATGCAGATTCTTCCATTATACATAAATAAGTAGTTTATTCATGCAGGGCGAAAACACTTTTAGCGTGGCGCAGATTGTTGTCTTAGTCAATGAAGAGGAAAACAGTCCATCAATAGGGAATACAAGGACGACAACCTACCAGTACTGTACAAGGGAATATAAAGAAACGCTGGCTAAAGTTAGGTAGACGACTCTCCAGCTGTACATACGAGTTAAATATGCAATAGGTGTTATTAACATACAAGCAAAAGTCCACATTAATGAACCATAGAATCCACAATATCTTCTCTTTTCTTTAGGAAATAATTCAATGGCGTAGGTTACTGCACATAAACTAGCTCCCTGCAAATGACAACTCATAAAATGAAAGTGTTGTCAGGCATTCTAGAATTGCAATCATATCCTGCATCGCCTTAGGGCCCAAGATCGCAACCCGATTTAAGAGTATGGTGATTAAAATACAAAAACAGTTGGACAGAATATGAAATAATTGGTAACAATTATACCAATTACAATTTAACGAAGTAAATACAATTATACATGATACTGGTTATTCTGCCGAATCCATGTTCGTTAGCGGGATTATCCAATAACTGGTCTGATTCCAAAGTCTTAACCCAGGGGCAAATAACTCCTTTCTCTTTCAGTAGTTATGATAATACCAAGGTAAGAAAATGATTGGAATTAGATAATTGGGATCAAAGTTCACTACTCTAGATTCCAACATAATTATAATTTACCTGTTGAACTACTCCACTGAGAAATCTCATCACCATAAACACAGCATAGTTCGGAGCAAAGGAAGCACAAATAGCTGTAGCAAGACATCCCAGATGACTCAACACACATACAGGTTTCCTGCCATATTTATCAGATGCTAGCGTCAGGGTTGACGCTCCGATTGCCATTCCAACATTTAGCACTGTCTGCGACAAATCTGCGAGAGATGCTTGATCACATACTAGATCCAACTGAAAAAGGAAAAGTATTCGCTTTTCTTATATACAGCTCGTATAAAGATTTGTGGGAAACGCTGCTCCAGTCCCATCAATTATAAAACGTGCGCAACTCGCTGTATCACCTTGGATACTTGGAGCAACTTTGTATGCAGCGACCATGGCATTGGCAGAAATGAGCAATCAGTCAATCACTTGATAGCATTACCCTACACATGAATCATAAAAATAAATTCATTCTTACGTCAGAGACAATGGAAAAATCCACCGGATGTTCATACTGGTAGCCATAGATACAGGAAGTAACGTTTGTTTCATTCTGGCTCAAAATAGAACATTTGCCAAATACGTCATCATTTTGGTTGACGGGTAGATCAGGTGACGGTGCACATTTATGTGGATTAGGTTGACCTGTAGATAGAGAAATTATATTTAATAAACGAGTTGAGAAAACCACTTTTCCCCCATTAGAATTCAATCCCCAACATATAAGTCATTGTAATAACCGGTAAAGGATATGATAAAGAAATGAAATGGGTTTTGACGTCCAACTCAAAGATATGAGTGTCGAGGTAGACATTGTAGTAATTTATAGGCACGTAATACATATTCAGTTGATTTCGAGACTATAAAGACGTATATCCGTCGTTAAATTCACTTTCAAATACTTCTCAGACTTTTGCTTTTTAAATTAATAGCATATTTTCGGCAATTTACTAATTGCATCATTTTGCTTAAGTAACCAGTCATATCAGTAACTGCACAGGTTCAGGGCCATGAATAGCCTAGTCTGTGCGTGATGCCCATTGGTCCTATAAAAGAAATCATGGCAAACTTTTAAAGAATATTTTCATTAGATTCCAGATAGATTAACATTCGAGTTCCAAGACGATATGAAGTAGCAATTTCTATCAGTAGACTCGCCCGGCCAGTCTGACTGAATGAGGTCTTAGAGAATGACTTTATTCTATTATGCATTGTACCATATGTAAGCAGCTATGATTTATAAAATGTAAAAAACGAATTGTTGCATTGTTATACCTAGTAAGACAAACGTCTTAATTGACTGAGATAGATAAGAATACACAACGTGAAGGGAAAGCAAAGACATCCCGAGACAAGGCTACTAAGATATGTTCATACGTAGGATTTGGCGACCGGTTTGGCGTGTTCCGCTCTCCACGTCTGACAGAAAGGCCCATGGTACTACATCATCTGTATTTATACAGCTTATTCAATGCCCCAGAAATACTTAGTCTATTTAATAGATTGGTAATGTTCAAATGGGTGTTCACCTGTAAAAACATTTTGACTACTAGCCATATGAAGAAATTTCTCTGGTGAATCGGGGTAGCCATTTTCCCGGAAGGTGACATGTAATTCCTACGCGCGAAATTTCTCGTTTATTTGCGTCGTACACCCCTGATTTTACGTGCCTGGGTGACGGAATCACTTAAAAATATACCCACGCGTAGAAAAATAGATCTTTACAAAAACTTGAATTTGTTCGTTTAGGATCCAATTTTTATGTCAGCGAGTTGACTTTGACTCAAGGATCATTTTACAACAAACGAAACGACGACCCGACCTCTATTTTTAGAGAAATCGACCCAAAAAGATGGACGGTTTAATGCGCCAGAGGCCTTCGGCTCCGCGGCTGCCTCTGGGAACGAGATTGGCACATTATATAACACATTCAGTTATGTCCAGGCAGCCATAAACCGCGTTCATCATGTGATAGTTATTCAGTTTGTTATATACTGACCGCCCAGTGGTCACCGTCTGATGAACAGAACAGATATGACTTAACAAATGACTAAACATTAAATCCCGTAATGTTCATAAACATATCATAATTCTAATTGGCTCGGTGCATATATATATACTTGATGAATTGCCCGTGAACTTAAAGTCAAGCTAAAGCTTGGTATCTTTGATCTAAATGAAATTAATTTACGTACATTTCTAATTACATGAATAAGTTGTGAAAGCATTGACATTTTAGGACACTACATGTATATGTTTTTAGCTTACCTATGAAGACTATATTTAGTGAATGAAAAGCCTCGGTAACAGAATTTATTGTGGACAGGAAGTACATCAATATTTGGTATTTTCCTCGACTTCCAAGGGCATACAGTATCTCATCCACATCAACATGACGCATATCCATCATGACGTCAGTTAACACAGCTTCACCTTCTGTTTTATAGGAATATGCTTCCGCCGACTCGCCTTTAAATATCAATCAGGATGTGTATCTACTAAAGTTAAAACTGAAATGTACATGTACTACCACTAATGATGAAAAACACTTCACTTTACGGTAAGAGTAACAAACATACAGTTTCGTCCGTAATTGACGCTTGTTATCAAAGGTATAAAACCCATCATTCCTATATTCTTGCTCACACTTTGCTCTGACTGATCATAATTTTTCTGAATATTTCTGTGACCTTTGAGCTTGAAGTCCCGCTTTATCTACAACACAAATATTTGGGATATTATATTTCTGGTTAAATGGTCGCGATGGATACCTAGCGTAAGACCGTGTGTTGTATATTACGCTAATGTCTTGCTCCTTACCAATAAACAACAAGTTAGGGAAGCAGAATCCCCCGCCTCTGAAAAGAAAATTTTAGAATATTTGACGGCTGCAAACACGTTTCCCTGCTATTTCAGCCCGTGAACAAAGCAACTTCAAAGTGGTCTAATAAAGCCTAATTAAGGTGGCTGACCTGAATTCCAATCAAATCGTTTTACTGTCCACTGAGACGAGGCCGTTTGGACAAAATTTTGAAAATTTAACTGCTGCAAACACGCGTTCCTGCTATTCCAGCCTGTGATTACAGCAACTTCAATTTGGTCCAATATAGCCTACCTGTCTGTCCCTAATTCCAAACAACCAGTCAATCGTCGCTGGGTTAAAGGGTCATACCCCCCGGAGAAAATGTTAAATTTAACCACCACAAATGCGTTTTCTGCTATTCTAGCACGTGTAAGCAACTCCAAAAGCATCCAATGGTTTTGTAATCGAAATCCCACTCTGAATTTCAGCCATCCAATCAGACTGTTGCAACTGCATTCTCAAATAATAATCGATGCCCGAAAAATGTCGCACAAAGTAGAGTGGCTCCAGACAATTTTTTTTTATCCATAGTCAGGGGCGGATTGGGCCGTCGGGCGATCGCCCGAAGGGCCGGTTGGGCGATCGCTGGAAGGGCCGGTCGGGCAAAAAATGAAAAGAAAATTTGTCCAATTCGTCTGAAAATGTAAAAATGTATTCATTAGAGCAGCAGACAAATTCCCATCACCCAGAGCCTTTCAGGAATTTTTGCGCAATCATGCAAACAAAGAACGTCTACAGAAATTCTTTCAAACTGAGTTTAATATACTGTGTAAGGTTTAACCCAACACAAAGTTTGTGTATTCGGTTGGGCCAAAATGTTGGACTATGTCTGATGGAAACAGATATGGGAACTATAATGAGTGTGACCACATTGAAGCAGATACTGTGATATTCTTTGTATATTCAAGAATTAGAAGATCAGGAATACAGACATTAGTTGTCATCGATACAGAGGACTCAGACATACTTGTTTTATCCGCATATGTTGCAAACACGATCGACGGTGATCTAGTAATCAAACGCAAACAGGAAATTATTGACTGCCGGAACCTATGTCCCAAAGAGATAGCATATATCATTATTCCACTACACATTCACAGTGGATGTCATACGACAGCAGCCTTCTTTGCACATGGCAAGACAACTTATGCCAAAGTATCTGCATCAGAGGATGCACGTGCAATTCTACGCTAAGTTGGCAAGTCACTCCCTGCACCACAAGTTGTACTGGATGAAATGGCAATGTTCACCATCAAGTTTATTTATAATGACAAGCGCAGCCAAACCCTGGGAGATGCGCGTGCACGAAAATGGACAGAAATAATAAAGTAAAAATCAACACTCAGACTTCCACCAGACAGAAATTCATATGAACTCAAGATTCAATAATAATAATAATTATATTTTTATTCAGTATGGAGATCTTACGATCTATAGATACAAATTAACATTTGGACATATATACATAGTGATATTTTCTAACAATTGTACAGAATGTAGTGTATATTGGTGGCTTCTTTATAATGAGACACTGTTTAGTAAATAGGTTTTGAGTTATAAATATAATGCGATATAATTATATTATTGAACAATGATAAATTATTATTCTATTTACAATATACAGTTTCGTTATTATCCAACACAGCCTTAAAGTTTCACTATTTGCAATTAAACTGTCTAGTACGTATAGCTTTATTTATATAACAAGATATCGAAACAAGTGTATTTATATCGTAACTGTTACATAACTGGTGGAATTTTGCTTTAGTTGGGGGGTGGCTGATATACTGATTTGATATATAAATTGATCGTAAATGTTTATAATGGTTACACTCAAGAATAAAATGAAACAAGTCTTCAATAATACCACAGTTACATTGTGCACAAATAGGGCTATTGCTTTGGTTGCGTCTAAACAAATTTTGGGCTAATGGAAATAAATTAAGACGTAATTTTGTAATATTTCTTTTTACGTTTTGATTTATGTTAACTGTCAAGTATGATTCTTGACTTAGATTGGTTTTATATATACAATAGTCCTTTAGACTTTCACTGTTATGAATTCTGGCTGACCATTCTTGTGTGTTAATATCAATTAGTCTTTGTTTCAAAATTTCTAGAAAGTGCTTATGATCACCAACTTCGTCCATCAACTAAACATACGCGAAACCAATTGAGCTCAATAGCAGTCAAATCCTAGTTGTCCAGGTTACCCTACCAGCAGAATCGAGCTGTCTTAACATCATATATACCTGTTTGGGATATCTTTGATTTGACATTACTGTGAGTTTAAGCCAGTATTTTATACAAGCTAACATATAGCAGACCGATATGTCATACCTGCCGCATTCTCCCTTTGCAGGTACGGAAGAACTGCTCTTGTGTATTTGAAGAACAAATTTACAAAACTGAGACTGCACATTTTCAATATCCTTCCTATATTCAAATCCCCATATTTCAGCACCATATAATAAAACTGGCTTTATAATTGCGTCGAATATTTTAAAACTTAATGAATAGGGTATCGACCTGGTTTTCCGAAGCAAAGCTTGTATGGATAGAAGTGACTTTTTGGCTTTGACTGATAAACTATACACAGCTATGGTGGCCTATCGTTATCATTCAGGATTTAACAAAATTTCTTTAAAAACCTAAACAAAATGGAAAGCGAAGTCAAAATTAAAAGTAAATTAAAAGCAAAAATTAAATCAAAAGCAAAAGGTAAAAATTAAATCAAACGCAAAAGTTAAAATTAAGTCAAAAGCAAAAGTTAAAATTAAATCAAAAGCAAAAGTTATATCAAAAGTAAAAATTAAATCAAAAGCAAAAATAAAAGTAAAATCAAAATGTAAATTAAAATCAAAACACAAATTTAAAAGCAAAAGTAAAAGCAAAATGTAAATTAAAATCAGAACACAAATGAAAACTAAAATCATTTTTAAAAGTAATTTAAAATGTAAAACAAAAGTGAAAAGCAAAACAAAAATATTAGTCTGCCTATCGTTACCATTCAACTTTTTTTTTTCACGCAAAAGTAAAATGAAAAAATGTTGGTCGGCCTATCGTTATCATTCAACGTCCTTGACCCCAATCGGTAACCATCGGCTATTTCCGATCGCTTTGACTCGACGATTTGTTCTCCCACTGTACAAATAAAACTGAATCAGAACATTCTTTCCTTATGGGATGCGAAACGTATAAAGATTTGAAAAAGCAATATATTATATCCAACCGTAAACGTTACTGATTAAACCTTTTTCTTTTATTAATCTCTTCAATCCATCAAGCATCATAGCAGTATTGTTGCAGTGTTTGTGATTTATATGTCCACCTAATATTAGGCTATATTACCCGTATCTATTTTATACGCGCATGTTGTTTTTTTTCTTTATTGTCCTGTTTTTATTTTCAATATACGATATATTGTATGTATAGTTTGTATTGTCTGTCTGTAAATTGGTACACGTGTATAACTTTTTCATCTTTACATAATTATTGTATAATATGGTCTCCCTAAAAGGCGTTCCGATGCAATCAAATTCGGTTCTTTTCTATTCTATACACACGTTTACACATTCGTTAGTGTAATGGTAGACGTTGCTGATCCCCTCTACTACCGCCGCTTTTGGGTGGGTGGCCCTCGTGACGCAGCTATACCCAAGGTCAGGTTGTCGCTATGAGTATTTTCGGAGAGAAGAAACACTCTGACGCCCACGTTGGGCAAACATTAGAGACTTTTGGCAAGGATAAATTCCTGGTCGGTATCACTTATCCGTATCGATATTGCTAGTGACATCATCAATGTGTGTGCATTTCTCATACGTGTTACGCCACACGTTGGGCAAACACTAGAGACTTTTGGCAGGTATAAATTTCTGGTCCGTATCACGTATTCGTATCGATTTTGCTTGTGACATCATTAATGTGTGTGCATTTCTCATACGTTTTACGGCACACGGATACAGCAGCACGTATCGAATTTCTTCCATACGGAAAAAGTCCGTAGAACATCGTTATCATTTTACGAACTATTTTGCTACTTTTAGACGTCAAAATGGTGTACCATAGCGTTTTTATGAATCTATGTGTATCCTAGAACACAAAAGTGTATATTTGATGTGATTTGAACCATGATAAAAACTGGAATTTAATAATTATTTTTGATGGGTTTTCTCGGAATTTTTATATTTTTCCTGTCTGTCCGTCTGCATGCTGGTTGAGGTGAGTAGTGGGGAAGGGGACCTTACAAATCTGTAAATTAAAATCCCGGTTGAAAGACATTATTCACAGTGTTTTTTCGTCTAAATCGGGAACAGCTAGATATCAATATTTAGTTGTTAATTACAAATCCACATACTTCGTTAAGAATCACAGTGATTCTAAAAACAAATTCACCGCCATCAAAATAATTCAGATGTTGGATTTTTTAATTGATAACATCTTTGTTGAATTTGGAGGAGTAATATATCAGCAAGTGGTGGGTATCCCCATGGGCACCAACTGTGCACCTTTGCTTGCTGATTTATTTCTCTATTCGTACGAAGCCGATTACATACAAGCGCTCGTAAAAACAAATAAACGATTGGTCAGACATTTTAATTTCACTTATCGATATATCGATGACGTTTTATCACTGAATAATTCTAAATTTAGTGATTATGTCGATTTCATATATCCTGATGAGCTCGAAATCAAAAACACCACTGACAGTGACAATTACGCTTCCTACTTGGATCTGCGTCTCGAATTTGACAATTGCCATAAACTAAGTGTTAAATTGTATGATAAACGTGATGACTTTGACTTTCCGATTGTTAACTTTCCATTTATTAGTAGTAACATTCCAATATCACCAGCTTATGGAGTGTTTGTGTCTCAGCTAATTCGTTACGCGAGAGCTTGTTCCTTTTATTCTGATTTTTTAATTAGATCGAGGCATTTGTCGTCTAAACTTCAACTACAAGGATACGTGCGCACTAAACTTATAAAAACCTTTAAAAAGTTTTATGGCCGTCACATTGACTTGATTAGTAAATATAATGTGTCTCTCTCAGCTATTATTCTAGATATATTTAATTGACACGTTTACTATTACTATCTCCCTAATTATGTTACTACATCGTTAAGACAGTTCATCACGTGCATTTTGCATACCGATAGTTCATTGGCCAAACATGCTATTATATTGAGATTTCGTCCAATAGTTTGGATGCAGCTATGGCGGGTGTGGCGCCAGGCAGGGTAAGCTTACTCTTCCGGACACCTGTTACCACTGTTTGTCGTGTATTTTCTACACGGAGAGCAGTCCATTTGCTGATTACACTATTTTGCCTAATAACGTTTTTAGGACTTCGAATTCTGTCTAATGGTTTGGATTGTTCGTACTTGGTTTTATTTTATTTGATTCTATGGTAAACGGGTATAAACTTTTTATTCATCAGTGAAACAAATTACTACAAGTCGAGATTTTTTAATAAGATTCGACATTAACTTTTTTTAATAGCTCAGCCACTGTCGAGCGACTTTACTCGCTTTAGGTATTTGTACTTGTAGGCTAGGACCTAGGCACTAGACTGGCACTGATGGTGATCTTGGACGATAACTCTCAGCATGCTGTAATAGAACTACGTGGTAAGGAGTAGGGTCGCCTGTCCAACCTCGTGGGTTTTCTCCGAGTACTCCGGTTTCCACCCACTGCTAATGACCCTTACGCACAAGCGAATTATTGAAATAAAATTAAACCATATGTCAGTACCGAAATGACCTAGTTTGTGTTGAGTGGACGTTAAACCACATTTCTCTCTCTTTGCCTGGATTAGCGGGTTCGGTTCTTGACGGGGTATCTTGTCATATTGTTTGCCCAAAGTGGGCGTCGGAGTGCTTCTTTTCTCCGAAAAAACTCACGTGGCCGCCGGAGTGCTTCTTCTCTCCGAAAAAATTCTTAGTGACAACCTGACCTTGGGTGTAGCTGCGTCTCGAGGACCACCCATCTAAAAGCGGCGGAAGTGTAGAGGGAATCAGTAACGTCTACCATTACACTAACGAATGTGTAAATGTATATCGAATAGAAAAGAACATACCAGAATTTGATTGCGTCGGAACGCACTTTTAGGGCGGCCATTAAAGATGAAAAAGTTATACACGGGCATCAATTCAGTTTTATTTGTACAGCGGGAGAACAAATCGTCGAGTCAAGGCGATCGGAAATAGCCGACGGTTACCGATTGGGGTCAAGGACGTTGAATGATAACGATAGGCCGACCAATAATTTTTCATTTTACTTTTGCGTGAAAAAAAAAAATGGTGAATGATAACGATAGGCCGACAAATATTTTTGTTTTGCTTTTCACATTTATTTTTGTTTTACATTTTAAATTACTTTTAAAAATGATTTTAGTTTTCATTTGTGTTTTGATTTTAATTTACATTTTGGTTTTACTTTTACTTTCAATTTATGTTTTGATTTTAATTTACATTTTGATTTTACTTTTAATTTTGCTGATTTAATTTTTACTTTTGATTTAACTTTTGCTTTTGATTTAATTTTTACTTTTGATTTAATTTTGACTTTTAATTTAACTTTTGCTTTTGATTTAATTTTTGCTTTCGGGGCATTCCATGTCGAGTGTACACAAAATTTGGGCGATTTTGACATGACCATCACAGATTTTGATGATTTTTGGTGTGCAAGTTGATCATGGCGAAAAAACATGATGTGTAAAATTTTAGCGCTGGGGGCCCCATGGGGCCCCTTTAGGGACATCCCAAAATGTTGGCCTTTTCGGCTGACCTTCAAACTTTGAAAATCCATAACGTCGCTCCTAGTCATCCTACGTACATGAAATTGGTACCAAATTGTTCAGAAAACATGGATCTTTCTAGAAAAAAATCCAGGCAGATGTTGTTGACCTTGACCTTGGAAACCACGCCCATAAAAAGGGGCAGATTCGATTTGGCCAATTTTTCGTGTGAACATTGCCCCACCTATATATTACAAACACACAAAAAATCAAAGTGGGATCTCCATGGGAACAGATTTGATGGACATGAAGTCCATCTTGGTCGCTAAAACAGACGTCGATTTTATTCGAATTCACTGTAGGTTGTTTTGTGCAAGCTGACTTCTGATCACTAATTTCACTATGATAACTTGTTCTCTCTGTTTTTTATACGCCCACATGGAAATGTGGACATGCCGTTGCCCCTGTCCGTCCGTCCGTTTGTCTATCCGTCCGTCGTCCACACTTTCTTGTGGACACTCTAGAGGCTAAAGTTAATATCCGATTGACTTTAAATTCATACACAGTGTTTAAGGTCACGAGACAAAGAATCCTATTGATTTTCAGCGATATCCAATAATTATTGTCACAGTTATGGCCCTCGATCACTTTGAAAAATCTTGTGGATGTTTTAGAGACCAAAGTTACTATCTGATTGTCTTTAAATTTATTATACACGGTGTTTAAGGTCAATAGATGAAGAAGCCTATTGATTTTCAGCAATATTCGATAATTACTGCCAGAGTTATGGGCCTTAATCACTTTGAAAAAAAAAAACTTCTGGATGCTCTAGCGGTTAAAGATAATAATCGATTGACTTTGTATACACAGTGTTTAAGGTCATCAGACGAAGAAACTTGTTGATTTTCAGCGATATTCGATAATTACTGCCAGAGTAATGGGCCTAGAAAAATCTTGTGGATGCTCTAGATGCTAATGTTAATATCCGATTGATTTTGAATTTATACACAGTGTTTAGACGAAGAAGACTATTGATTTTCAGTGATATCCGATAATTACTGCAAGAATTATGGCCCTCGATCCTTTTGAAATATTTTGTGGATGCTCTAGAGGCTAATGTTTTTATGCAATTGACTTTAAATTTATACACATTGTTTAAGGTCATAATTACTGCCAGAGTTATGGTCCTTGATCACTTTGAAATATCTTGTGGACGAATTCTAACTATTACTTAATGGGCTATTACTAGTAATAAGATTTTCATGCATTGTAGACTTTCTTCTTACTGACAAAAGTAAAAATATGCGACAACCCTTGTTGACGCCAGGACGACTTAGCTGGGCGTATTTTTCATTGCCTGGCAACCTATCTTGTCACTGGACGATCCATTAATAGTGTACAGACCTCAAATTTTTACCGCACCTCGAAAATAGAACCACATTTTTCCCCACACGAATTTGTGAGTAATGAGAATGCAACGTTACGAGCTTAAAGCACTATAATAAACAACACTGTGGCCGATGTCACTACTATAGGTACTATGTTAGTTGGACACCGCGTGTTGCTCATCGTTGGCATCTCTTTCCACGGCCGAAATCAGGTTCGCTGAGTTGTTGTTACAACGTCATCTAAAAGCGGCGGAAGTGTAGAGGGAATCAGTAACGTCTACCATTACACTAACGAATGTGTAAATGTATATCGAATAGAAAAGAACATACCAGAATTTGATTGCGTCGGAACGCACTTTTAGGGCGGCCATTAAAATAGGGTGCCCCACCATATATAAATATCTCCAAATAGCTAAACAATTACACCACAATATTTATATATATAACATGTCTTAAAACTATTTCACAAATTTATAGTCACTAAATAAACGGTCATGTTAAACTTAATAAGCTATGACCATTTAAACATCATAAATAATACACTGAAAAATGGTTCGGAGCGTCGTCCATAACATCCAGACACTTTCGAGTAAAAAATAGGTTACGTGCCCTTGTTTTGAAACTAGTCTCACTTCACCAGCCTACCGACCATTCTCCGTCTGATTGACGGGCCGGGATAATCCAGACTACTTTTTACGAAACGTGACTGAAAGCTGGAACAAGAAATCGAATTTATAAATAACACACAGTGTTGACTCAACAATTGTTTTTTCTAACCTTGTAAAAGTAAAACGAAACTGCTGCTGGTATCATGATTCTGTACAACCCAAGTTATTCATAGATATTATTTGTACTAAACCAAAATATGTCGCTTCTAACGGTTATGCGAAGGATAAAGCAATTTAAAAAATAAAACGAACGTAATTTCTAAAGATGCCGTAATAACCAAAACGATAAATATTACTGCTACTCAGAATCGTCAACAATAGATTTTTTACGACTGTAATAGTTACCAGTGTGTTTAGAATTTCCACGGGCTGTTGCTATTTATAGACTCAACTAGTGTGCGAGACTGTCAGAAAATTAGTAGTAGTGAACCAAGTAAAGCGTGCATATTCAACGTGTCTAGTACAACTTTTCAGTAGGCACGTGGGGCACCCTAATTAAAGATGAAAAAGTTATACACGGGCATCAATTTACAGACAGACAATACAAGCTATACATACAATATGCCTATATAGAAAATAATAAAAAGGACAATACCCCCTCCCCCCCCCGAAAGAAAACAAAAAAAAAACCCAACAACATGGGCGCATAAAATAGATACGGGTAATATAGCCTAATATTAGGTGGACATATAAATCACAAACACTGCAGTCTGCAACAATACTGCTATGATGCTTTTGATGGATTGAAGAGATTAATAAAAGAAAAAGGTTTAATCAGTAACGTTTACGGTTGGATATAATATATTGCTTTTTCAAATCTTTATACGTTTTGCATCCCATAAGGAAATACTGTTCTGATTCAGTTTTATTTGTACAGTGGGAGAACAAATCGTCGAGTCAAGGCGATCGGAAATAGCCGACGGTTACCGATTGGGGTCAAGGACGTTGAATGATAACGATAGGCCGACCAATAATTTTTCATTTTACTTTTGCGTGAAAAAAAAAAAATGGTGAATGATAACGATAGGCCGACAAATATTTTTGTTTTGCTTTTCACATTTATTTTTGTTTTACATTTTAAATTACTTTTAAAAATGATTTTAGTTTTCATTTGTGTTTTGATTTTAATTTACATTTTGGTTTTACTTTTACTTTCAATTTATGTTTTGATTTTAATTTACATTTTGATTTTACTTTTAATTTTGCTTTTGATTTAATTTTTACTTTTGATTTAACTTTTGCTTTTGATTTAATTTTTACTTTTGATTTAATTTTGACTTTTGATTTAACTTTTGCTTTTGATTTAATTTTTGCTTTCGGGGCATTCCATGTCAAGTGTACACAAAATTTGGGCGATTTTGACATGACCATCACAGATTTTGATGATTTTTGGTGTGCAAGTTGATCATGGCGAAAAAACATGATGTGTAAAATTTTAGCGCTGGGGGCCCCATGGGGCCCCTTTAGGGACATCCCAAAATGTTGGCCTTTTCGGCTGACCTTCAAACTTTGAAAATCCATAACGTCGCTCCTAGTCATCCTACGTACATGAAATTGGTACCAAATTGTTCAGAAAACATGGATCTTTCTAGAAAAAAATCCAGGCAGATGTTGTTGACCTTGACCTTGGAAACCACGCCCATAAAAAGGGGCAGATTCGATTTGGCCAATTTTTCGTGTGAACATTGCCCCACCTATATATTACAAACACACAAAAAATCAAAGTGGGATCTCCATGGGAACAGATTTGATGGACATGAAGTCGCTAAAACAGACGTCGATTTTATTCGAATTCACTGTAGGTTGTTTTGTGCAAGCTGACTTCTGATCACTAATTTCACTATGATAACTTGTTCTCTCTGTTTTTTATACGCCCACATGGAAATGTGGACATGCCGTTGCCCCTGTCCGTCCGTCCGTTTGTCTATCCGTCCGTCGTCCACACTTTCTTGTGGACACTCTAGAGGCTAAAGTTAATATCCGATTGACTTTAAATTCATACACAGTGTTTAAGGTCACGAGACAAAGAATCCTATTGATTTTCAGCGATATCCAATAATTATTGTCACAGTTATGGCCCTCGATCACTTTGAAAAATCTTGTGGATGTTTTAGAGACCAAAGTTACTATCTGATTGTCTTTAAATTTATACACGGTGTTTAAGGTCAATAGATGAAGAAGCCTATTGATTTTCAGCAATATTCGATAATTACTGCCAGAGTTATGGGCCTTAATCACTTTGAAAAAAACAACTTCTGGATGCTCTAGCGGTTAAAGATAATAATCGATTGACTTTGTATACACAGTGTTTAAGGTCATCAGACGAAGAAACTTGTTGATTTTCAGCGATATTCGATAATTACTGCCAGAGTAATGGGCCTAGAAAAATCTTGTGGATGCTCTAGATGCTAATGTTAATATCCGATTGATTTTGAATTTATACACAGTGTTTAGACGAAGAAGACTATTGATTTTCAGTGATATCCGATAATTACTGCAAGAATTATGGCCCTCGATCCTTTTGAAATATTTTGTGGATGCTCTAGAGGCTAATGTTTTTATGCAATTGACTTTAAATTTATACACATTGTTTAAGGTCATAATTACTGCCAGAGTTATGGTCCTTGATCACTTTGAAATATCTTGTGGACGAATTCTAACTATTACTTAATGGGCTATTACTAGTAATAAGATTTTCATGCATTGTAGACTTTCTTCTTACTGACAAAAGTAAAAATATGCGACAACCCTTGTTGACGCCAGGACGACTTAGCTGGGCGTATTTTTCATTGCCTGGCAACCTATCTTGTCACTGGACGATCCATTAATAGTGTACAGACCTCAAATTTTTACCGCACCTCGAAAATAGAACCACATTTTTCCCCACACGAATTTGTGAGTAATGAGAATGCAACGTTACGAGCTTAAAGCACTATAATAAACAACACTGTGGCCGATGTCACTACTATAGGTACTATGTTAGTTGGACACCGCGTGTTGCTCATCGTTGGCATCTCTTTCCACGGCCGAAATCAGGTTCGCTGAGTTGTTGTTACAACGTCATGTCGTGGTGATAAGGTCGTGTGCACTTGAATAACTGTGTAGCACCTGACTTGACCGGCTCCTAAAATCTGTTCCCATGGAGATCCCATTTTGATTTTTTGTGTGTTCGTTAATCATAGGCGGGGCAATGTTCACACGAAAAATTGGCCAAATCGAAGCTGCCCCTTTATGGGGGCGTGGGTTCCAAGGTCAAGGTCAACAACATCTGCCTGGGTTTTGTTCTGTCGAGTTTGTGCTCCTGATCTTTAGAAAGATCCATGTTTTCTGAACAATTTGATACCAATTTCATGTAAGTAGTATTACTAGGGACGAAGTTATGGATCTCCAAAGTTTGAAGGTCAGCCGAAAAGGCCCAAATTTTGGAATGCCCCTGATGGGGCCCATGGGGCTCCCAGCGCTAAAATTTTGCACATCATGTTTTTTCGTCATGGTTAACTTGCACACCAAAAATCATCAAAATCTGTGATGGTCATGTCAGAACCTTGTGTACACTTGACGTGGAATCCCCCTTTCAATTTACTTTTAATTTTGACTTTGCTTTTCATTTTATTTAGGTGTTTAAAGAAATTTTGTTAAATCCTGAATGATAATGATAGGCCACCATACACAGCCTTGCTCCAGACTACCCTGGACGAAAAAAGTACACCTAGATAATTATGATATGAAACACATTCTATCGTATTAATATTGTAGTAAAATCGTTCGTTTTTGCGCACAACGCCCCTATTTCTAAATACTACAACCTTTGTTTTTGAAGGTTTTTGAAGTATTGACAGTAAGATCGAAATCAGTACAGAAAGTATGTAAAATGTTTATTTTCTTCTGGAGATCACCCACAGTATCAGATGGTATACCTAAATCACCCACGGTATCAGATGGTATACCTAAATCATCAGCATATAATAACATAAGAATATCTTTGGCCTCTTGATTAGTGAATATCCCTCTAACGTCACCACAGTTCATGTAATCGATTAGTCGATTGATGTATAAGCAAAATAAGAGGGGGCTTAAGATGCAGCCTTGGCGAACGCCAGAAAGACAATCAAAATAACATGTTAAAAGACCTTTGTGATGCTGAATTTCCACAAGGCAGATCCACCTCCAACTCCCATCAACCATGGGTGGACCCTTGACAATGATATGTGCATTCCAGTGAGATATTCACAGCTAACTCTACCCAGGTATCTAAGTGAAGTCAGACAACATCACTTGCAAATAGATACCGGTTTAGGAGAAAGTGATGCTGGTAGCGACTTTGACGGTGGTGCTGGTGCTGCTGATGATGATAATGATGATGATGAAGACGATGATGATGAAAATTGATACCAATAATTATAATGTTTCTATGACCTGTATTATATATATCCGTTTCAGCAATCTCTCAATTTTTTTTGATAAATTCCCAAATGAAACTTACTTCTGACATCATAAATAGATTCCTTGATCCCAAAAACATATATTTAGACACCAAGAACACATTTTTAGGTTGTATAATATGAGCAAATATACGCCATATTATGGTTTCGCAGGAGCCCGTGGATTTTTGCCTCTGGCGGAGTTCGCCCACATTTTTGCGAGGGGTCCGCCCGCTCATTTTGTTCAGCATCCTCAAACCATGTAAAATCAACCTTCAAACCATGATACTCGGTCAAACATTGTCACGGATTCTGTGGTAGGGTCCTCTACTATATAGGCCAATATGTACAAGACCGTATTTATTCAAAGTAATGAAAATAAGGATTCTGTACAGGGTCTCGAAAATAATATATAACCAAAAGCTCTTTTTACAATTTATTAATGATTTATAATGGACTTAAACTTAAATTTATGAATATTTTATTTTTGCTTTTATTTGAAAATAATACCCACAGGAAATTTAATGTACTTGGCCTTGAAGATATTCTTACGGATAAAATAAGGTATAAATAAGCTGGCACATAAGCAATAATAGCTAAAATAGTAATGCGAGTATTGGTTACGCCCACTCTGCCGCCATCTTGGTAGACACCAGCAGTGGCGAAAGCTAGGCCTGTAAGGTAGACACCAACAATGGCGAAAGCTAGGCCTCTGATATGTTTTGACAGACTGCGTAAGTTGTCGTATTGTGACACGCCAGACAATATTTCTAAACAAAGATACTTATCGATAATTTCGACGATAGATAAGAAAGAGCGAGAGAGATAGAAATGGGGTTTAACGCCCAGTCGATACAAACTAGGTCATTTCGCGATTAACATATGGTTTAATTTTATTTCAATAATTCGCTTGCGCGTAGGGGACGATAGATAAAACTGACCCCTATAGTATACATAAAGATAAATGAAGCAATGATCAGGATTTATTTCCTAACGTGTCATACCCTGACATAGTTAACTACCTCGTATACACACCAATTACCTATACATCAGATGACTTAGCCTAGAATCGTATAAAGGCCTTGATGCATACAATCAGCTGGTATGTGGATTGGTCAGAGAGGATGTATCAACAGAATTAAACAACTTGAAAGTTATTGGTACAAAGGTACGGTATTTCAAATTGACTGATTTAGTAGATTATGGTCTGTTCCCAAAATCAAATGGAGCAAGAGACTGGGGGCTCAGAAAATAAGTCTATGGCTTGATAAAGAAGTCGTGAACCGAATCCATGTGTTAGCGGTGATTTTCCATCCTAGTTTCGCCCCAACCACAATTTTACTCCAAGACATATGGGATGTGATCCTTTAAATATGCTGCATCCACCAAATGGAATGAGATACCTATAGACATTAAATCATCTTCAAGTCTCAACATATTCAAAACTAAATTGAAAACTTTTCTTTTTCAAATCTGCTATTAGTATTGAACAACCAGCGCACAGAGCACTATCAGTAGTGAATGTCAGCGCGATATAAATGCAATTATTATTTTTATTATTAAGATTGCTCGAGTCTTTGGATCAACCATAGTCGCTCTACGGCAAATATTGAATTTATTCGCGAATGGAAATTTATGCTAAAGTTCACGAAGTTCATTAATGAGCCGGCTGTTTATCATAAAATCAGGTGCGGATCCAGGAATTTTTGCAGGAGGGGGATTGCCAGCTTTCGGTTAGGGAAATCTGCCATCATCGTCTCTAAATTACATAGGCATACATACAAATTGAGCTTTTTAAACAGAGACATCGTTTTATCCTGATGTAGGATCACTTTGTGATGTAATTTCATTGATGCAAGGCATTATTTTTGTTTTATGTAGCTGAGCAAGGGAGGGGGTGGACCCCCCCCCCCCTGGATCCGCCCGTGAAAATATATTAAATCAAACCACAATCCTTTTATTTATCACAAAGTTTATTAAGATCATCAATGGTCCATGGTCCCAACTATTATATACAGATTACCCATGGCCTTGCTTTTTATCGTAAAGTTTATTAAGATCTTCCATGGTTTGGGGTAATTCCTTGCCCATCGTTTCTGGTAAATATAAAATGGTAATTGTCACGATTAAACAACATGCTCCAAATATAGCTCCCGGTGCCCACGGCAGATTTGCAGCCTGAAATATATAGACATTTCAATTAATACCAAAGGAGTCATGTAAACCTTTGTTAGCTATATTTGATTGGGTGAAAATATTAACCCTTTCATAATAAAGTATCTTACCAAAAGACTGGAAAATGGTGCTAACATTCCACCGATCCTGGCAGCAGTAGAGGCTGTTCCAAATGATATATTCCTGAAGACAAAAATTATTTGAAGATACGTTACTTCTGAACATAGTTATCACCACTGTATTTTTTTTCGACTAGAAATGGTAGTTAACCCCATCTTCACCGATTCTTAGTATGGCCGATCGTTTGATTGACAGGCGTTAACTCCACCTACATAATCTCTGCTATCTGCTGTCAACGTATCCGAATTTGTGTTTTGCATTTTTATAACAACTGGACAAAATGAGTGAGAGAGTAAATTTTCATTCCTACTTGTATTTTGGGCATGCATTAAATCAGTTGGATATATATCCAATTGATTTTATAAATACTATCATGAAAATATATAGGTGTACCAGTGGCATCGTGCCTATTGGGGAAATAAAAATATTTTTATTGTTATTATTTAGACAGAAGACCTGTCTGTCTGTATTAGTCATCACACGGTCTCCATGAATTGTATAATTTGTCATTATCTGTGTTTAGTTTATTGCACTTTAAATAGTTTAGATGTCATTTGTTAAGGCCTCGCTCAACAGCGGCATAGCTTCATACATTCTATCATTAAGCCTCGAAATAAAATTTCTGGGAGTATGCCGTCAACGTAACGGTTAATGTCCGCTCACGACGCCATTTAAAATTAAATCAGTCAACGAAATCCTGTTTAAATCCAAGATGAATCCAAGCCATCCGTGGCTCTACAGAGTTGATTTTGTGCTTGTTGTGTAAATAAAGATCTAATTTATAATTTCTATGACACTTGAAGCCTAAATAAAGACTTGCAATAATCAGATTTACGCTTAACACATGACAACACACACAAGTCACTACCCGTACAATCAGGTTGATCAATAGACATTTGCAAAGTTTTTAACCAAGATGAAAATAAGTTTTTATGGTTATAATATTATTAATCAAAACTGTGGAACATTGTTGAGTGTTTAATCTATCGTTTGATTCTTTACAATGTTACACTATTGAGTTTTGTAATTCATTTACCTTATATTCGTGGGGAAGACTTCCGGTGTGTAGATGAATATAACATTAAAAGAACCGGAAATACCCAGTTTACCAATCAACGAAAATACGGTGGCCGATATTGAAGCAGCCTCGTTATCGTCTAAAACACACACAAAATAAAACGATAATACAGTTTTGTTACCTATAATTATTTAAGTAAGAGTTGTTAACCTAGAACAAATTGCAAGAGAAGGTTACTTGATAGTATTGTGTTTGTTGGATCATTCTTTGCAACATATTGAAAGTTCTCTGATTTTCGGCCCAGGAAAGGGTCTAGTTTGCATAAATTCAAAATGGTCACCATCTATGCTTTGGGGCCTTATAAATATATTACAAACAGATAGAAACATGACCCTTACAAGTCGGATAATCTAGTCAGAAATATCACAAATCAACCCAATTTGACGTTAAGATAAACTGATAAAACCTTACAAAAACTTTCTCATATTTCATGTATTTGACCATTCAAACACTACATGTCCGTTTCTCCCTCATCTACCCATCGCCAAGCAACTGCTTGGGGTTTTCTTGGGGGGGGGGGGGAGGCGGTCCTGCTGGGATCAAGCCATAATTTTTTGTCAATAATCAGAACTTTATAGAATTTTGTATGAAAAAAGGAGGATAATGAGAAGGCGAGGGGGGATGCCGATTTGCCGACTGCCCAGAAGGAATCGAACATACAAACCTCTAGATTCTACTGTTATGTCATGCAAAGCCAAAGATGCACAACCTGGATTTTTTTTTGGGGGGGGGGGGGGTCTGACGAGTATTTAAACTTGAGTAAAAAAATGCAAAGGGCGAAGTTTGTTCGTGTCATAGCTGGGCGAGACAACATTCAGATTGTTTAGAATTGGCAAAAAGGTTCCTGTTTAAGGGATTTCTGAGGATTCGAACATTCGCAAACACGCTGATATCTTTGTCCATAAATAATCCACAATTTCCCAAATCAGAAAACAGTCTATATGTTGTTGAGGATGACCCCATGAATAATTTGGTGCCTAGAAACTTTCTTTTTCAATTTGTTCTAGGTTGCTCTAACTTTACCATAGATTGGCTGGACTAGTTATACATGTAGTATTATTCGCAATAGCCGTAGCCTTACAGATGCATCGAAATACCAAGCACGCACATGGCTCTTCTGTCTAAGACTATTATATATGTACACCAAATAAAGAATCTTAAAGCCATTAAAAACGCAATGCCTAATTCGTGAAATATTTCTGGTAAACGTTTTCTTGCAGTTTCCTATCGCATGGCCATAGGTGAAACTTGTGATGGGTCCGTCGACAAATGGATTCCAGCATGACAACGCCAGACCGCACACTGAGACTTTCTGAACAATCATTATGTCCGCGTTATGGATTTGCCCGCTATGACTCCCAACATGAACCCGATCGAACACCATTGGGATATCTTGGGCGACCTGTTCGAACTCAAGCCGTGCCACCACGAACTGTTGCAGATTTGGACAAGCCAATCCAAAATCATTGGCAAACAATTCCACACCGTGTAGTGAGACATCTGTGCCAGTCCATGCCAAGGCATGTGTAAGAGCTCATTGACTTCAGCTGACCCCCTGCTTTGTTTCATGGTTCTCTGACGTTTCGGTTTTGTACTTTTGTGGTGAATTCATTCACGAAATTGTCCACAGATACTTGCTGTCTCGCTTTTGTCAAATTTTATATACATTTGTTAAAAGTTGTTGCAGTAAATAAACTTTGAATTTGGCATCGCGTTTTAATAGCTTTGAGTGTATTTCTGATACGGATTTATCCCAAATTTTAGCACATGATACAATATGATTTTAATACTACCGATATACAATGTTGTTGTACTTGGTGGGACAGACTTATTCAAACCATCCTGAAATTCCTGGTACTAAAAACCTGATTAGAATTGAAACTATGTTTAATTATAGCTGTGGAAAAAGTAACGGTAGGCATGAAGAACCATGATCGGTCAAAATAAACATTTATTCCAAGTCCTCAATTAATTTATATTTTAATAGATCGTACGTTTACTTCACTCTATAAGTCTACTTACCGTACATTCTCAGTATTGTAGCACCTATTAGGCCGAATGCAGCAATTCCATGAAAGAGCATTGCCGTCTTCTTTCTCCCAATACTGTAAAATAGTACCCTTTAATCAATTTGAGACGTAGAGGCTCAGTGGATAGTAAACAACTAGAATAACATCGGTTCGAGATATGCCAAATCCGGTTCCCTTTATTTTGTGAGGCACTGATAGTGACGCGCATTCAGTTATTCGGTTGATACAATACCATTTTGGTTTACCATTGTAAAATAATATCCAAACTCTCCTGCGCCAATTTCCACACGAAATCATACTAAGTTAATATCAAATTGGTATGAAATATCTATGAGAAGTTGTAAATTCAATAATATCACATTAGACATTTTAATTTCTCATTGGACTATGTGACCGAAAAGACTGTGCCCTTTGTTCGTATTTGGTAAAAGTTGTCCCTTAGTTGACTATGCAAATATAGACACTTTTAATTAGCTTGAATCGGCACGTGGGAACATTAGGTAGGTGTTAATCATTATGGAAAATTCAATTTCTTCGGCCCATTCTTTAAAGTAAAATACAAAAAGCGATGAAATTAGGACATTATCATTTAATCCATTTACTTGAATCTCTAGTGGATAACAGCTTTAACCGTGTGCTCACATAAATTTGATGTTTCGGTTGCTTTCCCAGACGAACCGTTCGAAGACGCAAATTCGTATAATTTACGAACCACCAGAAGCAAATCTATACCTGTCAATTGTAAACCAGTATATAAATGCAGAAGGAACTTCTACCAAGGCATTGAGGAAGAAATTCAGATAGATGTTACCAGCCAGGCTTGAAGAGGTGAGGAAAATACCATAATATGTCAGACTATTTGTAAACCTGTAATGGAAATGAAATGGGGTTTAATAATGTCCTTTTGTTCTGCCGCGGCTGGGCTAATGAAAACGGACATACGCCATGCAGTGTGCTATAAGGGAAATTTTGCCCGGACAGCAGCACTACAGTCTACTCTTATATCGGATTCCAACTGCCAAGGGATATTTACCATGCACGCAAATAGACGTCGGTTTTTCGTTTCATGCGAATGACTAGTTAGCTGCGCTTATCAGACCCTCCGTCCTGCACCACTGAAAGGGGGGACACCACGTGGGAAAATCCCGATGAACTATCTTGGTCAACTCAGGGATGGAACACGTGACCCCCAGGCTAGCGAGCCGATGTCTTAGTCACTTAGCCACCGTCACTCCAGCTGTAATGGACCGTCAACATGGACAAAACAAATCATACACGTACGGAATAAGTATAATGGTCTGTCTTCTTTTTAGATACATGTACATATTTCTGCCCATTTCAGACGCGGATTATCCTATAATTAGGCAACTGCCTTTAGCCAATTAGAAAATCGAATTACATTGAAGAAACAGTCCTAATGTGAGTCAGTTCGAATTAAATTATATGGGGTGATCTGACGATTAGTCTAGGCGTGTTTGTCGGTGTTTCATTTCATATTGTTTGACGGAAGGTCTGATCCAGAAACGTGTGTCAAAACCTCAACTTCAGAACCGATATACTGAATTTTTATAGTTTGGTGGTGATGAAGTCTGACATTGTCCATAGGATAAACACCGATATACTCATCCATATGTTTCTGAATAAGAAAAACAGGAAACTACCACCTACAAAACTGTAGATAGGGTAAGAATGCAGTCTTATCTCACTATTATGCAATGGATAGTGGAATTATTATTATTCGGTCAATACATCATGAAAAGGGAGCTAAATTGCTAATATTTGGCACCTAGAAATTGACGGAAATGGGTCGCAACGCATACAATAATATCGTTTGAATGTATATAAACTAATATATACTATTAAAAAAAAGTAGGGGATATTTGATTTTGGGGGCATAATACTAAAATATGCAAATGACTACGAAAAAAGTCACTATAGAACCTAACAGAAGAAACATTTCCAGTTACATGTGACGCCCAAACGCACCAATAGCTACGTAGGAGGGTGTGGCGTCGTCGAAACGAGCGCTTCCAAGACGTTAACGTCATCAGACATGATCGATTTGGGGGTGGTTCTGTTATGGTGTGGGGAGGCATCACTGTTGCTGGAAGAACGGCTTTACATGTTGTTGCAGGGCGTGTTACAGGCCAGTACTACCGGTACAACATCTTGGCAGTCCATGTTGTGCCGTTCGCACGACGTCATGGTCGCCGTTTCATCTTCCAGGATGACAACGCAAGATGTCACAGGGCCAGGATCGTTACAGGTTACCTCCAACAACAGAACATCACCATATTACCTTGGCCAGCACTGAGTCCCGACCTCTCCCCCATCGAGCATGCCTGGGACATGCTTAGACAGAGGTAACGTCAACGTCAACAACGGCCTGCCAATGTCCAAGAACTTGCTGCTGCGTTGCAACAGGAATGGGACAATCTGGACCAAAATGACCTTAGACGTCTCATTAGGAGTATGCCACGTCGGATCAATGCTTGTTTGGCAAACAGAGGAGGATTTACCCCTTACTGACTTTGTTGTGATGCTGTGGTAACTTTTCTGTTTGACCCCGGGTATCATTTTACCCTTATAATGGTCAGTCTGTGCAGGGGCGGATCCAGGAATTTTTGCAGGAGGGGGTTTGCCAGGTTTCTGTTACGGAAATCTGCCATCATCGTCTCTAAATTACATAGGCATACATACAAATTGAGCTTTTTAAACAGAAAAATCATTTTTATACTGATGTAGGATCATTTGGTGATGTAATTTCATTGATGTAAAATCTGCTTCGGTGTTTTGGCAGCCTGATTTCGAGTTGTCGTAAATACTGACCTTTTATTTGTCAGAATTTTTAATAACACAGACGAATACACTCATCAGCAATTAAAAAAAAACTTACCACATGAACCATATAATAAGCAGGGTTATTGCCAAACGTCTACTTTTGAATATATCTAAAAGTGTATATTTTTCAACATTGACTACTTGAGTCTCCACCAACCCAGCTTCTAACGCCTTCTTCTGATTCTTCTCGTCTTCACCAGTATCTAATGTTACAGCTAGTAGTTTATCGGTTGGTTTTTCAGAATCAATAGGTAACAACTCTTTCTGGTAGATTAACTAAAACCAGAAAATAAAGTGTAAGCCCATCAACCGCTTTATCGAATGTTTGAAGGGCAAACCAAATTATCAGTCTCTGGGATCAGCCCTTGTGTATCATATTATAAAGCAGTTAACATAGTATTATCCCACATTATATTATTCACTTCATACACTCGTTATAATTAAAGACCCGATCCTTTGTCATTGATTGTGTGCTTTAATCAATATTAGGCATGGAATTGACTATTTAGTTTAATTTAACAACGGGTTGTTGATCATTTAATTTATGCCGTTTCATTGCCATGAGTAACGTTGATAGTGTTCTTCTTTCTGAGTAGTCGAAAAATCCGGAAATCTACAAAACTAAGATATGCGAAACACGGGCAATAGCTCTAAATAAGTTAGAGAATTGAATATCCGAATGCTTAGCGCGTGCGCGTTATATCAAAAGGTCTGCCATTGAGTCAACAGGTGTGGTTCCATTTCCCAGTTGTACGCGACAAGGAATAGGGTCGCCTGTCCATCCTCGTGGATTTTTGTCCGGGTTCTCCGGTTTAGTTCTATTGCCGAAGACCCCAACGCGCAATCGAATTATTGAAATAAAATTGAGCATTATATGTTAGTTCCGAAATCACCTAAGCTGTGTCGATAAAACCTTAAACTCTATCTCCATCTCTCCCGAATCAAGCATTTCGCATTCTCAGATTGGAGCTAACTACGCGGTCAAATTTTACCATGCACCCATAGATCTGATCAGGCGGAGGAGGATAACTCATATTTAACGCTATGGTAGACAAAACTACCTTCAATGGTTCGTTAACATTAACACCATTCATTCGTGCGGCCTTCTTAACCAGTCTGACAGTTTCTTCAAATCTGTTGTTAGCCACCAACCATCTTATAGATTCGTCTGTTGTCCTTTAAAATAAAGAAAATGGATTTAACCCCGTAATATTGTGTAGTATTCTAAGAAAAAATGAAAATAGAGATATCGCAGCAACGCTGTATAAATAAGAAACAGATGTCACCAGTCTTGTGGGGAGGGGGTGGGGGTATCCACCAGGAGAAAGAGGGAGAACGACAATTCACAACCAATATATATAAATACACTCAAAGCCATCAGAACGCAATACCAAGTTTATTTACTGCAACAAATTTTAACAAATGTACTTAACAACTGGCAAAATGGAGATAACAAGCATTTGTAGATAATTTCATGAATGAATTCACTACGAATACACAAAACCCAAACGTCAGAGAATCATGAAACAAAGCAGGGGTTAGCCGAAGTCAATGTCGGGTATGTCCATCCTGAAGTCGCTTTGGCATGCACTGGTACAGATGTCTCACTACACGCTGTGGGATTATTTGCCAATGATTTTGGAGTGTCTGTGCAAACTACGCATCAGTTGGTGGTGGTACGCCTTGATTTCGAACCCGCCGTCCAAGTTCATCCCAAAGGTGTTCGATCGGATTCATGTCGACGTCGGTAGATACGGTGACGACCACCAGGAAAAGTGAGGTTGAATCGGGATTGATCCGAGAAGATGACATTTCGCAGATACCCCTGATTTGCCGCCAATTTTATATAAATAGGGGTATCTATAGTAAATAAAGAGGGGCAACTCACCAGTACTGTATAAGGGAATATAAAGAAGCGCTGGTTAAAGCCAGGTAGACGATTCGCCAGCTGTACATACGAGTTAAATAAGCAATAGGTGCAATGGACATAACACATACACTCCACATTAACAAACCATAGAATCCACAATATCGTCTCTTTTCTTTAGGAAATATTTCAATGGCGTACGTTACTGCCGCTAACACAGTTCCCTGTAAATGATAATAATCAAATAGAGAAAGAAAAACAAATAAATGGCTGTTTGCTTTATGACGTCTTCAAATGGGGCAAATCTGGAAATAAACTGAATTAGTATTATTGGTTGATCATATGTCATACTTGTCTTACAATGTCGATTTCTTGTACGACTTTAGTTATTGGGTAGTTTGAAGTAAAGAGATACACATGGTGAACTTCTATTCAGAATAAATGAGATTAGAATTTCAAATTTACGATATAAAACGTCCATAGTGTAAATTCGGAATAACAATAATGATATACCTGTTGGACAATTCCATTGACAAACCTCATCACCATGAACACGGCATAGTTTGGAGCAAACGCAGCACCAATACCTGTAGCAAGACATCCCAGATGACTCAATACACATACAGGTTTTCTGCCGTATTTATCAGATGCTAACGTCAGGGTTGACGATCCCACTGCCATACCAAGATTCAACAGAGTTTGAGATAAATCGGAGAGAGCCGCTTGATCACATACTAGATCGAACTGAAAACAGAGGAATCAAATATTACACAATTGCCATTGCGGTTATTAGGCGCCTGTGTACACACCGATGAGAAGCTTGATCGCGTCTAAAGTTGAGGGACTTGCTGAACGGATTTCGTTCACCGCCGTAGAATTCGTAAAAAATTCTGCAATCGTAACTATTTCATCGGCCAGCATATGTGAAAAGGTTTGCGGCGGTTCGTTACAAAATTCTTAAAGCCCCAATAACACTCTTGTTGTAACTGAAAAATATGTCCCAATCTTCATTCTGGTCAACAAATCGTATTATTTTAGAATATTCCAATTAAATGATGATATAAATTTCATCTTAACACACCTAATTTAAAAAATTGGAAAAATTCAACCAATTGATTCGAAAAGTCTAACGTAAACCTTTTCAAATGTGACTTGAATTTTAAAATATTTTCGAACCCTCTGGACAAATAAAATAGGTTGTAATGGATAATTTACACAACAGGTAGGACATTTAAACATCTAGTACTTAGAATAAGGGTAATATTTATTTTCTGGAGCTACCAAGCCAGCAAGAATGTTATTGTCCCTTTAAGACTGTCATGCTTTCATTTCAACATGAGAAACAATCGTAGGGATAGTTTAAATTACTCAATCTCAATTAGTTTACGTTTCTCATATCACCAAATTTGTAATGATGGAAATAGTTCTTTTTGATTGAACCCACAGCGACGAAAACAAATGTATTATGTATCAGTTCTCTGAAAATAAATTGGCGATAACATAATCATGCGTATGTCGTATCATTGCCGCGATGAGCTTGGTACATCAACTCGTGTTCATTTGGTCACGTTTTAAATGTAAAATTCAGTTCCTGCACAATAATCAATGCAATGCATTCTTACTTCAGAGACAATGGACATATCCGGTGGATGATCATACTGGTAACCATAGATACAGGAAGTAACGTTAGTTTCATTCTGACTCAAAATAGAACATTTCCCAAATACGTCATCAGTTTGGTTGACGGGTAGATCAGGTGGCGCTGCACATTTCTGTGGATTTTGTTGACCTGTTGATATAGTAATAAGATTATATTAAAGGGGGTAGGAAACATGACTACTCGAGGCTTGGAATGACCAAATAATATATTTCAAATATATCCCATTATCATTGAACATAACTCACCTATAAATGCAATAACTAATGCATGATATGACGCAGACATCATAGTGAGGTAATAAAAGAAATATTTAGTTATCTGATATTTTCCACTACTCCCAAGACTATATAAAATATTATCCACATTAACCAAACGTATATTCGTCGTTAGATTTAAATCACATTTAAATTCCTCTTCATCAACATTTTCAGCAGCTTGTTCAATACCTCCAGCAACCCTGGGAAGGCAACCACAGTCAGTCATTTTAAAATGCGACATCGTCTTTGAGAGGTATATGGCCGCATATAATAATATGGTAAAATTTCAGGTCAAATTAAATATTAATATGGATGAACTTTTGACCATTATTGACTTTGTTATAAACTTGTCTGGGAGTTATCATCTATGATTATAAGTGAGCAGCCATAAACCATACACATTATGTAATATGTATTCAATCTGTTGATATGATGATATGATTGACCAGCAACCATATTGGCCTTAAATTAATACTGATTTCGAGTCATGGCATATTGACAAACTTAAAGAAACGATCCCAGATTAAAGGTCGTATTAGTGCAGAAATATCATAAACAGTTCGTCTGAAAGTGTCGATTGGAGCCATGGAGACGTTCAGAAGTGATCGCTAGATTTGCTTTTTCAAATCACTGAAAAAGCTTCAAATAGCCAGATATGTTTAAAAACCGAAGATTGAGTTTTAATTAAAGTTTACTAATACTCTTGAACCTAGTAAAGTTGTCGGCGGTTTTTTCATAAAATCTTAAGATTATTTTTTACGAAGTGAAAACATCTCGGAGATTTGAAGATCTAGCCAGAGGATGGGTGGCCGAATGGTTAACCCGAGCGCGTAGGATCAGATCTGTTATTTAGTCAATTGGCGTGGGTCACCTTTCCAATTTCTTGGCTTTTTTCTCGGTCCCCTGGTTCCCTCAAACTGCTCAAAAAATAATTTAGTCCAAAAATTATTAAATTCGACCAATTCCCACGAAGAGTAAGTGCAGAAGGACCGCACTACACGTATACAAAATCGAAAAGATAAACACGCGGATAAGACACATATTACACAGCTATTGTAATCAATAAACAACAAAATTACAAACGATGTGAACGAATCCGAGGAACACTCGCGTCCAATGAAATACAAAACAATGATTTATAAGAAAAAATAGATTGCCAGGCAACGAAACATACGCCCACAGCAGCTAAATCGTTCGGGCAGTCAACAAGAGTTGTCGCATATTAAGTAATTATCAGAAAATCATTAGAATTTGTCTGGCTTTTATAAAGTTCTGCCCCATGCAAACGTTTAGTATAAGAAAATCGGTTCAAAATCCATGAAGTTTCGATCTGATACACGCCAATATCGGATAAGAATTGTGACCTGTAGAGAATCCACAAACAAATTGTGGACGGACGGACAGGGACGACGGCATAATACGTCCACATGAAAATGTGGGCGTATAAAAATTGTGACCTCTATAGGGTCTACAACCTTGATATACCATATTTTTTATAGTATTCGCCTACAAGCGACGGTCATTTTGTCCATCAATTTTGGTCCTTTTTTCACGAAATTCGAACTCAACGACTTCATTACGGTGAAACAGTGATAATATAATCAAACGTTAATTTAAATCCGTTTATAATTGTGACCTCCAGAGGGACCACAAGCTAAAAAAAGACGATTTTTGTACAATCAGGGGTGCAAATATCGGCAGGAACCAAGATCATTGGGTTATGAACATGCATTTCAAGTTTCATCAAAATCGAATTAAAATTGTGACCTCTACAGTGTCCACAACCTTGGTATACCATATTTTTACACCATTTGCGTAGAAGTGGTGGCCATTATGTTCAGCAATATTGGTCTGATGTTCATGACACTCGGCAAATCTCGGCAGATTCCGTAAACTACATCTAGCCTCGGCTGTATGACAGTAAGTGATATGTACCTACGCCCATACATTTGCGGTGCGGCTACCGGTTTACTTTAACAGGAAAACTTGACGCTATTACACAAATTGGGAATTTATTCGGCTAGCGACCTATTCGACCGATCGAGCTGCAACCTGTTCGTTGGAAACCTATTTAGAATAAAGACAACAGTCGCCTTAACTCATCTATTTATCAACCAATAAAATCCAACGTTATGTCTATATATCAAATGAAAGTAGAATATATTATTTTTTATCCATTCCTTTAGCTCAGAATAGAAGTGTAATTTCGTCAGCTGGATCGGTCGAATAGGTCGCTAGCCAAATAGGTCGCCACCTTGTGTTCGGAATGGGCGCAGCGATGTTTCATCCGGGACCTTTAAAGTAGTTCCAATATGGCGGAATGCATCATACAGCCGAGTTTAGATTGTCCGAAATCTTCCGAGGTTTGCCGAGTGATGTTCATGAAATTCAAACCGAACGTTCATTACAGTTTAACGGTAATATAATCAGAAAATAATTGTGACCTCAGGGGGGGGGGGGGGGCACAAGCTAATAAGGCGATTTTTCGTAAAATCAGGGGCCATAATTCAGGAAGTTACTATCCGATATGCGCAAATATCGAAAGGAACAAGATCTTTAGGTTACAAACATGTTTTTCAAGTTTCATCACAATCGAATTAAAATTGTGACCTTCATAGGTCCACAACCTTGATATACCATATTTTTACACCATTCGCGTACAAACGGCGGCCATTTTGTCCATCAATTTTGGTCTGATTTTCATGAAATTCGAACCCAACCTTCATTACCATGTCACGAGGATATAATCAAACGTTTTTTTCAAATCGGATAATAATTTGAACCTTCAGAGCGACCACAAGCTAAAAAAGGGCGATTTTTCGGACAATCAGGGTCCATAATTCAGGAAGTTACGATCCGATGGGCGCAAATATCGAAAGGATCCAAGATTTTTGGGTTATAGACTTACATGTCAAGTTTCATCAAAATCGATTCAAAATTGTGACCTCTATAGGGTCCACAAGCTAAAAACATGATTTTTCGTACCATCAGGGGCCATAATCCATGAAGTGTCGATCCGATATATGCCGATATCGAAAGCAGCCGAGATCTTATGGGGATAAACCTATATTTCAAGTTTCGTCAAAATTGGATAAGAATTGTGACCTGTAGAGAGTCCACAAACAAATTATGGAGGGACGGACGGACAGGGGCGACGCCAATATACGTCCACGTGAAAATGTGAGCGTATAAAAAGCAAATAGGAACGGTCTTGGTGGCGGTTGTCTTCCGACTCCATTTCCTAGTGCCGATAAAAGCAAACAGTTAACAATAATAAATGTGACAATCACGGCCATCTTGAATTTACCTTGGTTGCTATCAAGTCCATACTACCACCTTTAGTTCTCGTAGACATATTATGATAATAAGTGTGCTGTCCTTATCAAAGAAGAACCTAACAATTTTGTCATGAAGATTTTTTTTTTATTCTCTTAGATGTGCTTAATTACATAAACCCCTGAGCAAGTTATGCAGTAGCAGATTATATGATGTTATTATTCGAATGTAATTAATTTCGGACTCCAACATCAATTCCAAATTTTCTGAAATTTGGACTTACCTATAAATACTATACTTAGTCCATGAAAAGCTTCAGAAAAATAGGTTAATGTGGATAAGAAGTACATCCACATTTGGTATTTCCCTCTACTTCCCAGGGCCACTAGTATTTCATCCACATCCACATCGCGCATATCCTTCATGACGTCCGATTACAAAGCTTCACCTTCTCACGAACAATTTATCTTTTTTATCAGAATTATACCTTCTCTAAGACAAAATATACATAGCCAAACTTAATTGTTTTCTGTTCACGATTACAGAACTTCTTTTGGACAAATATTTCTTTTTTTGCCAAGGTCTCCTTTTTTTAAAAATTCCACCTTCCCTGAGGCAAAAAATAGCCTTCTTTTTACGAGTACAAAATTTCAACTTCTCTCGAACAAATAGTTATTATAGTCGATGATTTACGTGGCGAAATCCTCGAAGACGTAGCCTACGATCCAATGTTTTCTGATCACTGGAATCGTTATTTAAACAAATCGTTGTTTGAAATACGTAATCTGGGTAGGATATTATTTAATGTTCCCAATGTAAAAGTTGGTATAGAACGTCCTTCATGGAGCTTATTCGCAGAACATACTAGTCCTTCCAACCCGAACTCAGGTGCTTCTCAAACTTTTATAAAAGATGCCAAGTGATGTAAGTTTATGCAATGAGATAATTTTACTCCCGAACAGCGGATTTCAACGTGAAGACCTGTATCAAATGACATTACACTTTTTAAAACCCATAATTTCTTTATTCTCACTCACACTTTGCTCTGACTGATCATAAATTGTCTTAACCTTTCTGTGACCTTTGTGATAATCTTCCGTCCCCATAATCTGTATACAATACAGACAGTTATAGGCCAATATGCTAGGGGCCGTATTAAAAGTACGGGGAACAACGTTGCACATGGTAACCAATAATATGTACATGTATTAAAAAGATTTTTTTTTAAATTTTAAGGACTTTTTTTATGTTATGTAGATATATAATTTAACGTCACAATTTTTATGAATATTATTCGTTCTGTTTTTTTGGGGTTTTTTTTTGGGGGGGGGGGTGTTTTCTTTTGCAGAAGAGTAGGACCCCATTTCATTTCATTTGCTTTGTTTGAAATAGTTCAATAAAAAAAAATATCAAATGGTCAACAAGAATTGTTATGCACTGGGTCCCATTAATATTGAATATAGTTCAGAAGATATTCCTGTATATAAAACAATGTATAAACATCCTTGGACATCAGCAGTAATAGCTAAAATAGTAAAAACTATAATAATAATAGTAATCACTATTATAGTAATAACTATAATATGCACTCCTATTTGAATATAGTGGAAGTGTAAAATCAGATATCTCCATTAGCCCAGTCAGAGTAGACCAGTAGGACGTTAAATTTCATTTCATTTCACATAAGATATGTTACGTTCTTGAACTTAAGGTATCCAATCTTCTTGAACTGCCTCGACGAAACATAAAACCAACAAAGAAAGCCAAAGCTGGACCTTCAGTTGGGGATTTAATGTAATTATGAGGATTTAAAAAAAGGAGGGGGGCGGAAACCACGTCCATACAACTACGACTGGTACACAGGTAAATAGTAAATCCTACATTTCAGCTGTCCATAGAGTCGTCAATACAGCGAAACAAGTCAATATATGGCGTGGAATTCACCAGTATGGACCACCATCTCCTCATTGACTGAATAGGACGCTGGATCTACGCCTGCTTTAGTCTGGGGTATTGCCTGGTTCAAATTGTCAAGATTCTACACTGGTGAATACCTCTGACAGATTTTACGCCCCAGAATGTCTCATACCTCCTCCATTGGATTCAGGACAAGGCTTCTGTAGCAACGGTGTGGCCTAGCGTTTTCGTCTATAAAGACATGCCTTGTGACAAGCCGCCGCCGTATGGAAATTTCTAAAGGATGCTCTTCTGTATATATGCTTGCCCAACCTCGTGGGTTTTCTCCGGGTACTCCGATTTCTTCCCACTGCTAAAGACCCCTACGTGCAAGCGAATAAAATTAAATGATATGTTAGTCCCGAAATGACCTAGTTTGTGTCGAGTGGACGTTAAACCCCATTTTTTTCTCTCGCTCTACCATCCGTCATGAGCAAGAGAAGGCGACTCTTGTCTGAACAGTGACTTTTCCTCCACGACGCCATCCAATGATTGCGTGCTCGGCACCATGCTTATCGTGCAGAATTATGGTAACTTGACGAGAATTCACCTAATTGTTTTCGTAACCCCACATCCAGCTTATTACGAGCTGGGACTATAACTTGCACGAAGACATCAGTACTTTCAAAACGAAGTATGCATCTACTAAAAATAAGTGCATGGTTTTTCTACATTCAAACGCAAACGCAAAGCTAGACGCGATCTGATTCACAGAGGTATTGCAAAGATGACTGACCTCTATAAAGTCCATATACATTCTACGTGTGACGTCACGTCACATGACGTCAATCATTGGCTCGAAAACTCGTGAAATGTTTACACAACTTGTACTGACCCAGACAGACTGGTGCCTTTTGATCACTGTATAAATGCATTTACAGTCAATAGGAAATAGTTTTAATCCGGTATTATTCAAACACCTTTGTTTATTTTTCTAGGATTTAATTTGCAGAATGAAAAAAACTTAATCATTATACCGCGCCGATGTCACCCCTCTCGGTGATATTAGCGATCAAGTGAATATTTACTACTGATCGGTGTGAGATAGGCTCACAAGTAAATAACGACAATTGTGAAAAGTAGACATTCCCGTTGAATTGTTAACATTGTAAATCATTGTGCACAGATTGTCACGTGGAATGTATCCATAATCGAGAGAGAGAGAGGGGGAAGAGAGAGAGAGAGAGAGAAATGGGGTTTAACGTCCACTCGACATAAACTAGGCCATTTCGGGACTAACATATGGTTTAATTTTATTTAAATAATTGGCTTGCGCGTAGGGGTCTTTAGCAGTGGAAGGAAACCGGAGTACCCGGAGGAACCCCACAAGGTTGAGAAGGCGCCCCCTATTTCCATGCCACATACGCTCACACCAGGCATCGAAAACACACCCGCAAGTCTGAGATGACCGGCCAGCTAGAGGTCGAGGCGTGGCACTCTAGACCACTAGCCCCCCCCCCCCCCTGTATCCATAATCGCTTTCATTTGTTATGTTAATGTACATTAATGTATCATATTTCAAACTTCGGTCAGTAAACTACGCTCAAGACCATTAAAACGCAATGCCAAATTCAAGTTTATTTACTGCAACAAGTTTTAACAAATGTACATAACAATTGACAAAATCGAGATAACAAGCATCTGTGCATATAATTTCATGAAAGAATTCACTACAAATGCACAAAACCGAAACGTCAGAGAACCATGAAAAAAAGCAGGGGTAAGCTGAAGTTAATATCGGGCATGTCCACCCTGGGATCTTGCACATGCCTGAAGTCGCCTTGGCGTGGACTGGGACAGATGTCTTACTTTTATTTTAGTTCACATATAGTTTATGTCATATTAATGATTGTGCCTATAACACTGAGTAATTGGAGAAAATTTTTAAAAAATGATTCAATATCCTGGCATTTGAGGACATTACTGGGAGAAATTCTTGTGGACGCGTGGACCAGAAATGTCAGTCGATGGAAAAGAATCTCCAGATGCTTTTCGTAAGAGTTGGCATAACATCTGTACAATCTGACGCCTCCGCCCCATACACCAGTGGAACTACGAACTGGGCAGTTCACTATAATCGTGAATATGATAGTGCTGAGACAGTATAAGATAACTGAGGATTAGAAGAATGATTTTAAAATGGAATAGAGCGCCGCAGGCGCGAAAAAAAATCAGATATGTAACCGAGTAGAAGAATGATGTTATAATTGAATCGCGGTGAGTACTTTTTTGAGACCGACTATTTTTTGCCATGGTAGGAAACATTTCATAGAACAACATACTCACAACAGAATAAGAGTGACAAGCAGACATGGTTATTTTATACTATAGTTCCGTGTGACGAAAGCAATTTAGGCACACGGATTCACGCAAATACATAGTATTTGGGATCTATTCTGGCATTGTGTTTGAGACCGACTACAGTGACTGCACTTATTTTGAGACCGACTATTTTTCTCCCTTTTCAATCATGAGAAGTTGGCAAGGCTATTTTATACTAATTTTGCGACCGACTATTTTTATACTAAAGTTTTTCGTGAGTAGCGTGACGTATACAGTGAGTACTTATTTTGATACCTACTACTCCTATTTTGCGACCGTCTGCACTGATTTTGCGATCCCCCCCCCCCCACATTTACGCTCCTGTGGTTGGGGCATATTTTCGAAATGGTATATTGTCCAAGAAATGGCAAACCGCAGGTTGCCAAATGACAGCTGGGGGTGCCCCAGTTTAAGTTTCGTCAAAATCGTATACCCATTGTGACATGCAGAGTGTCCACAAACAAAATGTGGACGGCGGACGGACCGGGGCGACGTGAAAAGCTTCTGAAGCTTATCTTGTCCAAGCCGATCTCTCGTAGACCATGTGGACTGGAACAATCGGCCAATCTCAGTATAGTAGTGTATTGGCACCTGGCGACTCTTGAATTAATCATATTCCTGAAGCAGTTGTCCGAGAAATCCCTCTCTGGCTATTGCTGGATTGGCTTCTGATAGTTGAACTTTTTAGGGAGTGTGTCTATTCTTCCCATTCGATCAAATCTATCCAGGGGTCTTCCCTAAAACTTTAGACAGTGATTTGAGGTATTAAAAACGGTGAAAGTATGTTCGTTTCCAAACAGTATTGTTTACATTCTTTTCGATTCGATAGGCTCGTTTGTAACGCAATTAGTTTTACTGCAACATCTGCTAGGCACTGGTTAATTGCGCATAATAAAATCGTGAGCCATGATGTAGGTTATGTAAACATATTTTGTCCAATTTGGTGCCCTGTTTTAAGCGTAATGCTTTTGTAACGCAGTTAGTCATTGGTTGTTAATCAGACTATAGACCAATCATAATTTAGAAGAAGAATTGTCCCTCTTTAGCAGTGAGTAGTGGGAGTAGCTCCAATCAAACGGAACACTGCGAGAAGTATGCAATTAATGAGATGGTGCATTCTCGGTGTTCATGACTCAACCCCGTATTTATGCTGGCATACGAAATTTAAGATTAGATTTGTCCCCATAAGATAAAGTGGATTAAAATAACTTCAAAATTAAATTCATGCGAAGACAAATGGCCTCTGGTTATTGCTATTATCTCTTCAAAGAACAAAAGTACTATCCACATGGCGTGTATTGAATTAATATGCTATGTAAGCTTTCCGTGTCTCTATTTCTCAGTTTAAAGTGTCGTTACGCTCAGAACACAGGAATTGTTAATATCAATTTGCCTCCATTGCGAACCCGTGACCACCCATTACATTTTTTGAAAACAAATATTAGATGTCAAGGAAATGGCCAACTAAATATGCACACTTGAAATTTGATTTAACACCAGATAATTGTAACATACCAGTTAAAATAATAATTATAAATCACTGTTGGACGGTCAGATATTGTTATTGTTTAGTTTGGTTGGGGGGGGGGGGTGAGGGGGGGATTTGTTGGATTGTCAGATATAGTTAATGTTTTGTGTGTGTGTGGTGGTGGTGGGGGGGGTGTTTGGGGGGGGGGGGGGGGGTCACGTTGGTTACAATAGGGGAGGAATACCGCGAGAGACAATCTATACGCATTATATACTGATCGTATGGTGGATTAACGCAACACATTTTGTGATTCAAAATAATATAGATTTATTTTGTAAAATTTAATTTTATGTAAAGAGTACATGGGAATACCACTTTAATTATTCTAACCGACGCGTATTAGGGATGAGATTGCGTTTTAAACTTTCGACTGTGTGACATTGTCTAATTGATTTCTGGTTAACAGCGGACTGAATGATTCCTGGTTAAATATCGTCTATGAGACACTTGCTGGCTGATTTAGGCTGGTTAAATATCGTCTTTGAGACACTGGGTGATTAATTCCTGTTAAATATAATCTACGAGATATTGACTGATAAATTTCTGGTTAAACATCATCTGTGACACATTGACTGGATAAATATGGTCTGCGAGAAAACGACTGATTGATATCCGCTAAAACTGTAGCAATTTAATTCGAATTGATTGTTAGCCAATTACTAATGAGTTTCTAGCAAACCATCAACGCTGTGATTTTGATTGGATTGATTTCTTTCTGATCATTAACTGTGAAAGGAGTAGTTCTTTGGAAATTTTATGACAATGAATGATCTGAATTATGTAGGTGTTGATGAAGTATTAGAAAGTCTTGGAAGCTATGGAAAATATCAAATAATTCATTTTTTCTTATCAACTCTGACATTTTTCTCTGAAGCTTATCAACAGTTTAGTATTGTGTTTATAGGTATGTCCAGACACAGAATAATAAAACATTTTATAACTAGACCTGCATGCAGGAATGACGGGTTTCACTGGTGCCATGTTACCTTTGAACTTGAACTTGTGTCACTTTCGGTGCCACGTTACCCTTGAACATATGTCACTTCCAGTACCAATGAAACCAATATACAGGTTTCCACATAAGCATTGCACACATCAAATAAAATGGAAACAGAAACAAACAAACCCAGCAATATCATTTCATTTTATACATTTGTTACATGTAATTGATCCTGACAAAATTACAGTACTTCCGGTGATAATGTAAATGTTCCATTAGTTTTATGAAATCAGAAATGGCATAAGGCATCTCATGGTGAAAATTTTATGTAAATCGAATAATAATTGCCACTTTTATAGACCAAAAACCTTGAAAAGTGACGTGTAGAAAATCGTCTATTTCTCGGCAACCGTACAAGTTAGAAACCATTTTTTGGTATTTATATGACCGTATGGGTTTAATCTATTTGTTGATTGGAATCAAATATCATAATTGTATAAACATTACAAATCAGACTCATTTGAATAAAATATCTGTTTTGAAGGCTTAAAATACAGTTTTTGCAAAAATGACGTTACTTCCGGTGATAATGAAAACGTTAAATTAATTTTATAACATCGTCTATGACATTAGGCTTCAAAGGGTGAAAATTTTATGAAAATCGAATAATAATTAACACTTTTATGGGCCAAAAACCTTCAAAAGTGACTTTTAGAAAATCGCCTATATCTCGGCAACCGAACAAGTTAGAAACAATCTTATGATATCTTTTTGACCGTATGAGTTTTGTTAATATGTGAATTTAAACCAAAAGTTGATTTTATTATTATATGTGACATAATTCTTGGTTGAAAAAAATATCGATTTCAAAAGTTAAAAATTGAGTTTTTGACGAAATGACGTCACTTCCGGTGTCAATTTTAAATAGTAATCAACATGATATAACGCACACTTGCTTTCTGAATCAAATGATGTCACTTTTGTGAATATCCATTAATAATTGACTATTTTACAGGCAAAATTGCGAAAACAGTGACTTATGCAAAACTGCCCTTTTCTCGGCAACTGCTTATATTACAAACTAATTTTTACATACATTCTCTTCGTATGGATTATAGCTACAAGTTTATAAAAGTTATGTAAAAATATTTTAAAATCTGAAAAGCCTGAATGGGTTGTAAATAGGTCAATTTTACGCCTTTTTTCACCCCTTAATCCAATTTGCTAGAAAATGAAATAGAAATTAAAAAAACTGCTTCCGCCATTTTTTGCGCCTTGAAAGGACACACTCTTTGAGTCATATAATTTTTCAAAAAAAATAATATTTGTTTTTGAAGATCGTAAAAAACTGTCAAAATTGTAGTTTTTGGTAAAATTATGCCACTTCCGGTGCCGACAGATAACACTTTCGGTAATAAAAAAAATGACAATTGAGACAACGAAGCATATGAACTTTGTTTTATACAAATCGAACAATAAAAAATTAATCTAGGACTGAAAAACTGAATTAGCCAATGGCGGCCAAGGAAAATTACTGAGACAAAAAATTTTAACATTTTTGCGCTAGTCAGATGACTCTTTAATTCTGTGCACAATACGACTAAAAAATATTCATAAATAAAAAAGTTTTTTGTAAAATTTTAAATTTTCGAAATTTGGCGCCTAATATCTTCGAAGATTTGCCGAAAATCAAAAATCGTAAGTAGCGTAGCTATGTGCCCTGTCTCAGACTATGCCAAAATGTATCGAAAGTTAAAATCCAATGATTATTGTTAAAATTACTGCAATATTTTCAAAAACGATAACTTCGGTGATTTCGGATATTTCGCATTGTCGCAGAACGTTCAAAATAGCTTTATCCTCTAAGTCACACCCACTTTCCCAGTAAAACCGAAGAAATCGTAACGATGCGACACGTAGTTGCTGAGATCTACTCAAATTGGAATCTGAATAATAATAATAATAATAATAACTAGACCTGCATGCAGGAATGACGGGTTTCACTTTTGCCATGTTACCTTTGAACTTGAACTTGTGTCACTTTTGGTGCTACGTTACCCTTGAACATATGTCCTTTCCGGTACCAATGAAACCAATATACAGGTTTCCACATAAGCATTGCACACATCAAATAAAATGGAAACAGAATCAAACAAATCCAGCAATTTTATTTTATACATTTGTTACATGTAATTGATCCTGACAAAATAACAGTACTTCCGGTGATAATGTAAATGTTCCCTTAATCTTATGAAATCAGAAATGGCATAAGGCATCATATGGTGAAAATTTTATGTAAATCGAATAATAATTTCCACTTTTATAGACCAAAAACCTTGAAAAGTGACGTGTAGAAAATCGTCTATTTCTCGGCAACCGTACAAGTTAGAAACCATTTTTTGGTATTTATATGACCGTATGGGTTTAATCTATTTGTTGATTGGAATCAAATATCATAATTGTATAAACATTACAAATCAGACTCATTTGAATAAAAT
The DNA here is from genome assembly GCA_948474765.1 of Patella depressa. Taxonomy (NCBI): domain Eukaryota; kingdom Metazoa; phylum Mollusca; class Gastropoda; family Patellidae; genus Patella; species Patella depressa. The sequence continues at coordinate 27,946,594 of OX419715.1, forward strand.
ATCGGTTTTGAAGGCTTAAAATACAGTTTTTGCCAAAATGACGCTACTTCCGGTGATAATGAAAACGTTAAATTAGTTTTATAACATCGTCTATGACATTAGGCTTCAAAGGGTGAAAATTTTATGAAAATCAAATAATAATTGACACTTTTATGGGCCAAAAACCTTCAAAAGTGACTTTCAGAAAATCGCCTATATCTCGACAACCGAACAAGTTAGAAACAATTTTATGATATCTATTTGACCGTATGAGTTTTGTTAATATGTGAATTTAAACCAAAAGTTAATTTTATTATTACATGTGACATAATTCTTGGTTGAAAAAAAGATCGATTTTAAAAGTTAAAAATTGAGTTTTTGACTAAATGACGTCACTTCCGGTGTCAATTTTAAATAGTAATCAACATGATATGACGCACACTTGCTTTTTGAATCAAATGATGTCACTTTTGTGAATATCCATTAATAATTGACTATTTTACAGGCAACATTACGAAAACAGTGACTTATGCAAAACTGCCCATTTCTCGGCAACTGCTTATATTAGAAACTAATTTTAACATACATTCTCTTCGTATGGATTATAGTGACAGGTTTATAAAAGTTAAGTAAAAAAATTTTAAAATCTGAAAAGCCTGAATGGGTTGTAAATAGGTCAATTTTACGCCTTTTTTCACCCCTTAATCCAATTTGCTAGATAACACTTTTGGTAATAAAAGAAATAACAATTGGGACAACGAAGCATATGAACTTTGTTTTATACAAATCGAACAATAAAAAATTAATCTAGGACTGAAAAACTGAATTAGCTAATGGCGGCCAAGGAAAATTACTGAGACAAATTTTTTTTAACATTTTTGCGCTAGTCAGATGACTCTTTAATTCTGTGCACAACACGACTAAATAATATTTATAAATAAAAACGTTAAATCGAATAATAATTGCCACTTTTAAAGACCAAAAAACTTGAAAAGTGACTTGTAGAAAATCGGCTATTTCTCGGCAACCGTACAAGTTAGAAACCATTTTGTGGTATCTGTATGATCGTATGGGTTCATTCTATTTGTTGATTGGCATCAAATACCATAATTTGAAAAAGATTTCAAAACAGACTCATTTGAATAAAATATCTGTTTTGGAGGCTAAAAATACAGTTTTTGCCAAAATGACGTTACTTCCGGTGATAATGAAAATCTTAAATTACTTGTATGAAATCCCAAATGGCATTAGGTATAACATGGTGTGACGTTTATGAAAATCGAATAATAATTGACCCTTTTATGGCCCCGAAACCTTCAAAAGTGACCTGTAGAAAACCGTCTATTTCTCGGCAACCGAACAAGTTAGAAACCATTTTATGATATCTATATGACCATATGAGTTTTGTTTATATGTGAATTTAAACCAAAAGTTAAAATTATTAATACATATTAAGTTATTCTTGGTTGAATAAAACATTGATTTAAAAAAGTGTAAAATGCATTTTTTGACCAAATGATGTCACTTCCGGTGTCAATTTTAAATTGTAATCAACTTGATATGACGCTACGTGCTTTTTGAATCAAATGATGTCACTTTTATAAAAATCCAATAATAATTGACTATTTTACAGGCAAAATAACGAAAACAGTGACTTATGCAGAACTGCCCATTTCTTGGCAACTGCTTATATTACAAACGAATTTTAACATACATTTTCTTCGTATGGATTATAGCTACAAGTTTATAAAAGTTACGAAGAAATATTTTAAAATCTGAAAAGCCTGAATAGGTTGTAAATAGGCCAATTTTACACCATTTTTAGCCTCTTAATCGAATTTGCTCGAAAATGAAATCGAAATTAAAAAAACTGCTTCCTACATTTTTTGCGCCTTGAAAGGGCACACTCTTTGAGTCATATAATTTTTCAAAAAAATAATATTTGTTTATGAAGATCGTAAATAACTGTCAAAATTGTAGTTTTTGGTAAAATTATGCCACTTCCGGTGCCGACAGATAACACTTTCGGTAATAAAAAAAACGACAATTGATACAACGAAGCATATGAACTTTGTTTTATACAAATCGAACAATAAAAAATTAATCTAGGACTGAAAAACTGAATTAGCCAATGGCGGCCAAGGTAAATTACTGAGACAAAATTTTTTAACATTTTTGCACTAGTCAGATGACCCTTTAATTCTGTGCACAATACGACTAAAAAATATTCATAAATAAAAAAGTTTTTTGTAAAATTTTAAATTTTCGAAATTTGGCGCCTAATATCTTCGAAGATTTGCCGAAAATCAAAAATCGAAAGTAGCGTAGCTATGTGCCCTGTCTCAGGCTATGCCAAAATGTATCGAAAGTTAAAATCCAATGATTATTGTTAAAATTACTGCAATATTTTTAAAAACGATAACTTCGGTGATTTCGGACATTTCGCATTGTCGCAGAACGTTCAAAATAGCTTTATCCTCTAAGTCACACCCACTTTCCCAGTAAAACCGAAGAAATCGTAACGATGCGACACGTAGTTGCTGAGATCTATTCAAATTGGAATCTGAATAATAATAATAATAACTAGACCTGCAAGCAGCACTGAACCGGCTTTCAGGAATCATACAGGAAGTTTATTATACCATAGCCGATCCATTGAGCTACCAAACTATACTTTAGTTGTTTTGCTTCAGTGACACCCTCTATCATATGTAAAAGTAATATTTGCTGGCTAAAAGACCGGTCAAAATTGTAAATTATGGCAAAAGTATGTCACTTCCGGTGCCGAAAGAAATTTTTATAGATGAAAAATAAGTCGAAAATTCGCAACATACAAAATACAAACTTTTTTTTATAAATATCGGACAATAAATAATTAACCTATAACCCATAAACTGAAATTAAGAAGGTAAAAAACTGAAAAGTGACCCTCGGAAAATTGGTTATTATTCGGCAAGGGAACATGCTAGAAGATTTTTCTTGATATCAATATGATGGTATTGATTCAGTCTTACTGCCCATTAGAGTCAGACGTTATAAAGTTATACGAATAATAAATATAAATCCCTTCAAAAAAATGTTTGTTTTAAAGGCTAAAAATACGTTTTTTGCAAAAATTACATTACTTCCGGTGATATTGAAAATTTTAACTTGGTTCATAGAAGTCATAAATAGCATAAGGCATGAAATGGTAAATAAATTGTAAAAATCGAATAATAATTGACAGTTTTACGGACCAAAAACCTTGAAAAGTGACTTATAGAAGATCGCCTATTTCTCTGTAACCGTACAAGTTAGAAACCATTTTGTGGTATCTGTATGGTCGTATGGCTTCATTTTATTCGTTGATGGGAATCAAATATCATAATTTTAAAAATATTATAAGGCAGACTCATTTGAATAAAATATTTGTTTTTTAGGTTAAAAATACAGTTTTTGCCCAAATGACGTCATTTCCGGTCACAGTGAAAATGTAAAATTGGCTTGACCTAGTCCAAATTGGCATTAGGCATCAAATGGAAAAAAAATATTGCAAATCGAATAATAATTAACTCTTTTATAGGCAAAATAACGTGAAAAGTGATGCATGCAAAATTGCATATTTCTCGGCAACTGCTCATATTACAAACTAATTTTCGCATACATTCTCTTCGTCTGGATTATTGCTACGAGTTTATGAAAATTACAAATAAATATTTCAAAATATGAAGACGCTGAATGAATTGTAAATAACTGAATTTTACACTTTATTTTACATTTTATTCGAAATTGCCCGAAAATGAAGTTGAAATTAAAAAATATGAGCTAAGGTTTTTGTGCACCTTTGCAGGGTGCATCCTTTTAGTTATATCAGTTTTGAAAAAAAATAATATTTGCTTTCAAAAAGTGGTACCGAACTGTCAAAATTGTAGTTTTTGTTAATATTACGTCACTTCCGTTGCCGACAGAAAAATTTCACCGTAACAAAAAAAATTACAATTGGGACCATGGTGCATATGAACTTTGTTTTATACAAATCGAACAATAAATAATTTTTCTGGGTACGAAAAACTAAATTAGCCGATGGCGGCTAACGCAAATTACCGAGACAATTTTTTTTCTCATTTCTGCTCAAGTACGATGATATTTTAACCCTGTGTAAAATATCATCAAAAAATATTCATAAATAAAAAAGGTTTTCGTAAAAAAATTATTTTTTTTCGAAATATCGGACATTTTTTCGACTACTTCCGGTTTTACGATCGTTGTTGTGATAGCTTTACGAAGTCCTTTGGATACTTAACTTTCTGTACCAAAAGTGTCAGAAACATCCATTGAGTAGTTTTAGAAAAAAAGATAAATTAAAGAGCGTTTCAAAAAATTTAACGATTTTTCAATTTTTTTCAAAGTTTGAGGCCATTTTTCGACCACTTATATTATTTCAATGCTTTTCATTTTGGATTCCCTATATAGACAACTAACAGGACTTTGAGTAAGAAAAGTTTAAGAAAAATCGTAGTCGTCGTTTTCGAGAAAAGGGCGTCTCAGAATGTTAAAAAATTGGAAAATACTAGATTTTTGGCATACAATAATTTATTTCCTTACCATCGAAGTCGTATTATTTAGATACCATATGATGGTCCATTAATAGGGCTATCCAGCGACACTTTAGTTCTTTTGGTCCGCTATTACCTAAGGGAGAAATCAAGTTTTTCGCAAGTGCGACAATGTTTTTACTCTTTTTTTACATTTTTTGAATACTTCCGGTATGGTTATTATTGTCGGAATAGTTCTAATAGCCGGTTTGGGCACTAAAATAGCCACAGGGCTCTGTAATGATATATTACATTATCTGATCAGATAAAATGCCCCTGAGAAATCCTATGTTCAAAAGTGCCAAAAATGCAAAAAATTTAAAATATCGAAAATTAAATTTTAATAATTACATACATATTATACATCGTTAGAATCGTAATTAGGTCATCTATCTGAATATACAACCTTTTTTTAAAAATCTCCTAAAATAAAAAAATAGTAGAGCATTTTCCAAAATTTCACGATTTTTCGACTTTTTTCGATTTTCAGTCCCTTTTTTATTCTATTCCAGACATTTCAAAGTCTTATTGGTTGGCTTCATGCAAAATACCTCCAAAAGGACTCTCGATAGAAAAAATTAAAAAATAATTGTAGGTTAAGTTTTCGAGATACAGGCGTCCAAAAATGCTAAAAATCAGAAAATTCGTGATTTTCAGCGTGCCATATTTTGCTTCCTGATCATAGTATCCGTATGAATTGGGTATCATACGATAGTACAATCCTAGTGCAGTCCAATGGTACCCTAATTTCTTTAATCCATTGATATCGGGCGAAGAAATCACGTTTTTCCCAAAACCACCCATTTTTTTCGTTTTTTTGCAAATTTTGCACATTATTTCGACCACTTCCGGTTTAAGGAGTCTTGTCGAAATTGCTTTACCTGTTGATATTGGACTTTAACTTCATGTTCCAGAAGTTTCGGAAACGTCAATTCTGCCATAAAACGAAACCCGAGCTCACAAAATGGGAAGAAAATTCGAGAAAAATCGAAAAATAAAGGGCGATAACTCTGAATGAAACTTATATTACTGGAATCGGATGGACTTCAGGTATCCAAAAATGTAGGTCAAATTTGAAAATTTTGAAAAATAACAAAAATTGTCTCGTAAACAACATGTGTTCAATTTTCGAACTATAAAAGTCATAGACGAATGTTCGAAATTGAAAAATGTCTCAGAATAGATTTTCTCAGAAAAGATCCAGGGATTCCAAAAATGTAATTTGTTTGAAAATGGATAAAGAATTGACGAAACTATAGCCGATTTTCAATTTTTAGAGAAAGTACAAAGTTCGGTCACTTCCGGTATGCGCAGAAATTTCAAAAATATTTTATCAAGTAGCCACCACATGGTTTCCCAATAGAAAAGCTAATTCCAGATCGATATCTGTTTTCGATCATGGAGATCTAGGCCCTCGCGGTAAATAATAATAATAATAATAATAATAATAATAATAATAATAATAATAATTTTAGTAATCTCAATAGGCTTTCAGACGAAAGTCTGAAAGCCTAATAATAATAAGAATAATAATTTTAACAAAAACAATAGTGTTTCACACAAGCTACGCAGTGTGAAACCCTAATAACTAGACCTGCATGCAGGAATGACGGGTTTCACTGGTGCCACGTCACTTTCGGTGCCACGTTACCCTTAAACATATGTCACTTCCGATACCAATGAAACCATCAAACAGGTTTCCACATAAGCATTGTAAACATCAAATAAAATGGACGAAGAATCAACCAAATCCAGCAATATCAATTCATTTTATATATATGTTACTTGTAAGTGATCCTGGCAAAATTTCATTACTTCCGGTGATAATGAAAATGTTCAATTAGTTTTATGAAATCAGAAATGGCATAAGGCATCATAATGGCGAAAATTGTATGTAAATCGAATGAGAATTGCCACTTTTATAGACCAAAAACCTTGAAAAGTGACTTGTAGAAAATCGTCTATTTCTCGGCAACCGTACACGATAAAAACTATCTTTTGGTATCTATATGATCGTATGGGTTCAATCCATTTGTTGATTGGAATCAAATATCATAATTTGAAATATATTACAAATCAGACTCATTTGAAAAAAATGTCTGTTTTGAAGGCTAAAAATACAGTTTTTGCCAAAATGACATTACTTCCGGTGATACTGAAAATGTTAAATTAGTTCTATGAAATCATAAATGACATAAGATATCATATGGTGAAAATTTTATGAAAATCGAATAATAACTGACACTTTTATAGACCAAAAACCTTGAAAAGTGACTTAAGGAAAATCGCCCATTTCTCTGCAACCGTACAAGTTAGAAACCATTTTGTGGTATCTGTATGAGCGTATGGGTTCAATCTATTTGATCAATAAAATCAAATATCACAATTTGAAAAAAATAACAAATACGACTCATTTGAATAAAATATTGTTTTTTGAAGGCTAAAATTTAAGTTTTGAGCAAATGACGTCATTTCCGGTGGCAGCGCAAGGGGTAAAATGGTTTGACATAGTCCACTATGGCATTAGGCATCCAATGGCGAAAGAAAATTGAAAATCGAATAATAATTGATTCTTTTACAGCCAAAATTACGTGAAAAGTGACTCATGCAAAATTGCCTATTTCTCGGCAACTGCTTATATTACAAACTAATTTTCACATACATTCTCTTCGTATGGATTATAGCTACAAGTTTATAAAAGTTACGTAAAAATATTTTAAAATCTGAAAAGCCTGAATGAGTTGTAAATAGGTCAATTTTACGCCTTTTTTCACCTCTTAATCCAATTTGCTAGAAAATGAAAAAGAAATTAAAAAAACTGCTTCCGACATTTTTTGCGCCTTTAAAGGACACACTCTTTGAGTCATATAATTTTTCAAAAAAATAATATTTGTTTTCAAAAAATGTACCTAACTGTCAAAATTGTAGTTTTTGGTAAAATTATGCCACTTCCGGTGCCGACAGATAACACTTTTGGTAATAAAAAAAATGACAATTGAGACAACGAAGCATATGAACTTTGTTTTATACAAATCGAACAATAACAAATTAATCTAGGACTGAAAAACTGAATTAGCCAATGGAGGCCAAGGAAAATTACTGAGACAAAATTTTTTAACATTTTTGCGCAAGTCAGATAACTCTTTAATTCTGTGCACAACACGACTAAAAAATATTCATAAATAAAAAAGTTTTTTGTAAAATTTTAAATTTCCGAAATTTGGCGCCTAATATCTTCGAAAATTTGCCGAAAATCAAAAATCGAAAGCAGCGCAGCTATGTGCCCTGTCTCCAGCTATGCCAAAATGTATCGAAAGTTAAAATCCCATGATTATTGTTAAAATTACCGCAATATTTGTAAAAACGATAACTTCGGTGATTTCGGACATTTCGCATTGTCGCAGGACGTTCAAAATAGCTTTATCCTCTAAGTCACACCCACTTTCCCAGTAAAACCGAAGAAATCGTAACGATGCGACACGTAGTTGCTGAGATCTACTCAAAACAAAAGAAGAATAATAATAATAATAATAAGAATAACTAGACCTGCATGCAGGAATGACGGGTTTCACTGGTGCCACGTCACTTTCGGTGCCACGTTACCCTTAAACATATGTCACTTCCGATACCAATGAAACCATCAAACAGGTTTCCACATAAGCATTGTAAACATCAAATAAAATGGACGAAGAATCAACCAAATCCAGCAATATCAATTCATTTTATATATATGTTACTTGTAAGTGATCCTGGCAAAATTTCATTACTTCCGGTGATAATGAAAATGTTCAATTAGTTTTATGAAATCAGAAATGGCATAAGGCAGCATAATGGCGAAAATTGTATGTAAATCGAATGAGAATTGCCACTTTTATAGACCAAAAACCTTGAAAAGTGACTTGTAGAAAATCGTCTATTTCTCGGCAACCGTACACGATAAAAACTATCTTTTGGTATCTATATGATCGTATGGGTTCAATCCATTTGTTGATTGGAATCAAATATCATAATTTGAAATATATTACAAATCAGACTCATTTGAAAAAAATGTCTGTTTTGAAGGCTAAAAATACAGTTTTTGCCAAAATGACATTACTTCCGGTGATACTGAAAATGTTAAATTAGTTCTATGAAATCATAAATGACACAAGATATCATATGGTGAAAATTTTATGAAAATCGAATAATAACTGACACTTTTATAGACCAAAAACCTTGAAAAGTGACTTAAGGAAAATCGCCCATTTCTCTGCAACCGTACAAGTTAGAAACCATTTTGTGGTATCTGTATGATCGTATGGGTTCAATCTATTTGATCAATAGAATCAAATATCACAATTTGAAAAAAATAACAAATACGACTCATTTGAATAAAATATTGTTTTTTGAAGGCTAAAATTTAAGTTTTGAGCAAATGACGTCATTTCCGGTGGCAGCGCAAGGGGTAAAATGGTTTGACATAGTCCACTATGGCATTAGGCATCCAATGGCGAAAGAAAATTGAAAATCGAATAATAATTGATTCTTTTACAGCCAAAATTACGTGAAAAGTGACTCATGCAAAATTGCCTATTTCTCGGCAACTGCTTATATTACAAACTAATTTTCACATACATTCTCTTCGTATGGATTATAGCTACAAGTTTATAAAAGTTACGTAAAAATATTTTAAAATCTGAAAAGCCTGAATGAGTTGTAAATAGGTCAATTTTACGCCTTTTTTCACCTCTTAATCCAATTTGCTAGAAAATGAAAAAGAAATTAAAAAAACTGCTTCCGACATTTTTTGCGCCTTTAAAGGACACACTCTTTGAGTCATATAATTTTTCAAAAAAATAATATTTGTTTTCAAAAAATGTACCTAACTGTCAAAATTGTAGTTTTTGGTAAAATTATGCCACTTCCGGTGCCGACAGATAACACTTTTGGTAATAAAAAAAATGACAATTGAGACAACGAAGCATATGAACTTTGTTTTATACAAATCGAACAATAAAAAATTAATCTAGGACTGAAAAACTGAATTAGCCAATGGAGGCCAAGGAAAATTACTGAGACAAAATTTTTTAACATTTTTGCGCAAGTCAGATGACTCTTTAATTCTGTGCACAACACGACTAAAAAATATTCATAAATAAAAAAGTTTTTTGTAAAATTTTAAATTTCCGAAATTTGGCGCCTAATATCTTCGAAGATTTGCCGAAAATCAAAAATCAAAAGTAGCGCAGCTATGTGCCCTGTCTCCAGCTATGCCAAAATGTATCGAAAGTTAAAATCCCATGATTATTGTTAAAATTACCGCAATATTTGTAAAAACGATAACTTCGGTGATTTCGGACATTTCGCATTGTCGCAGAACGTTCAAAATAGCTTTATCCTCTAAGTCACACCCACTTTCCCAGTAAAACCGAAGAAATCGTAACGATGCGACACGTAGTTGCTGAGATCTACTCAAAACAAAAGAAGAATAATAATAATAATAACTAGACCTGCATAGCAGTGCTGAATCGGCTTTCAGGGTCCTTTAGATCATTGCCATGCTTTTAAATTTACCTTTATACCCTAAACGACCGATAGGACTCGGGGTAACAGAAGTTTAAGAAGTGAAATAGAAGTAGTTTTCGAGATAAACGAGTTTGAAAAGGCTTCAAAAAAAGAGGAAAATACTATATTTTCGGCATCTCATAATCTATTGCCTAACCATCGAATTTGTATCATTCTGATATCATATAAAAGTCCAAAAAGGAAAATACTAGATCTTCAGCGTCCCGTAATATTTGTCATTGAACACGCCATCTTGAGTCGGATCGCGCAAAATCTAATTTTGGAGTAAAATTTTATTTTGAAGTCTAAAAATACGGTTTTTGCAAATATGACATTACTTCCGGTGATAATGGAAATGTTAAATCAGATCATTGCAATCATAAATGGCATAAGGCATCACATGGTGAAAATTGTATGAAAATTGAATAATAATTGACACTTTTATAGACCAAAAAGCTTGAAAAGTGACTTATAGAAAATCGTCTATTTCTCGGCAACCGTACAAGTTAGAAACTTGTTTGTGGTATCTGTATGATGGTATGGGTTCATGCTATTCGGTGATGGGATTCAAATATCATAATTTTAAAAATATTATAAACAAGATTCATTTGAATAAAATATTTGTTTTCTACGTTAAAAATACAGTTTTTGCCAAAATGACGTCATTTTCGGTCACAGTGAAACTGTAAATTTGGCTTAACCTAGTCCAAATTGGCATTAGGCATCGAATAAAAATTTTTTATTGAAAATCGGATAATAATTTACTATTTTACAGGCAAAAAAACGTGAAAAGTGATGCATGCAAAATTGCATATTTCTCGGCAACTGCTCATGTTACAAACTATTTTTCGCATACATTCTCTTCGTCTGGATTATGGCTACGAGTTTATGAAAGTTACGAATAAATAGTTCAAAATATAAAGACGTTCAATGGGTTGTAATAACTGAATTTTACCCTTTTTTTTTACATTTTATTCGAAATTGCCCGAAAATGAAATTGAAATTTAAGAATCTCAGCCAAACATTTTATGCGCCTTTACAGGGCGTATACTTTTTGTTATATCAGTTTTCGAAAAAAAAAATATTTGCTGTCAAAAAGTGGTACTTAACTCTCAAAATTGTAGTTTTTGTTAATTTTACGCCACTTCCGTTGCGTGCAGAAAAATGTCACCGTAACAAAAAATATTACAATTGACATTACGAATCATATGCACTTTGTTTTATACAAATCGAACAATAAATAATTAATCTAGGTACGAAAAACTAAATTAGCCAATGGCGACTAAAGAAAATTACTGAGACAAAATTCTTTCTCACTTATGCTCAAGTAGGGTGATACTTTAACACTGTGTAAACTACCATCAAAAAATATTCATAAATAAAAAAGTTTTCTGTAAAAATGTAAAAAAAAATCAATATATCGGATATTTTTTCGACTACTTCCGGTTTTTCGATCATTGTCGGAATTGCTTTAACAAGTTGATTAGATACTTAACTTCCTGTAGCAGAAATATCAGAAACATTCATTAAGTAATTTTTGAAAAAAAGATAAATAAAAGAGCATTTTCAATAATTTAATGATTTTTCAACTTTTTTCAAAGATTGAGGTCATTTTTGGACCGCCTATAATATTGCAACGCTTTTATTATTAAATGCACACGCTAGGCCACCGATAGGACTCTGAGTAAAAAAAGTTTAAGAAAAATCGTAGGCGTCGTTTTCGAGAAAAAGGCGCCTCAGAATGCTCCAAAACGGAAAATACTTAGTTTTCGGCGTACCATAATTTATTTCGTAAGAATCAAATTCGTGTTATTTAGATGTTATACGATCGTCTATTAATGGAACTATCCAAAGACACTTTCATTGTTTTGGTCCGCTAATATGTGACGGAGAATTCGAACTTTTGGCAAGAGCTCCAATTTTTTTTCATCTTTTTTACATTTTTCTTTGTTTTTTGAACTACTTCCGGTATACGAATCATTGTCGAGTAGTTTTCACATCCAGTTTTGGAGTTTGCATGGGAACAGGGCTCTCTAATGATATACGACACTATACGATCAAATAAAATACTTCTGAGAAATCCCATGTTCAAAAGTGTTAAAAATGTCAAAATGTCAAAATATTGAAAATTAAATTTCAATAACTGCATACATATTATACATCATTAGAATCGTAATTAGGTCAGCTTTTTAAATATATATCTTTTTCTTGAAAATCTCTTAAAATAAAAAAATAGTAGAGCATTTTCCCAAATTTCACGATTTTTCGACTTTTTTCGATTTTGAGTCCCTTTTTTGTCTTATTCCAATTATATAATAGTCTTAATGGATGGATCCATGCTAAAGACTACCGGAAGGACCATCGATAGATAAAGTTTAAGAAAAATCGCTGGAGCAGTTTTCGAAATACAGGCGTCCAAAAACGCTCCAAATCAGAAAATACTTGATTTTCAGCGTGCCATATTTTGCTTCCAGCTCATCGTATCCGTACGAATTGGGTATCATTCAGTGGTCCAATCACCGCTAGACCAAATGATACCTTAATTTGTTTAATCCGTTGATATCGGACGGAGAAATCGTGTTTTTACCCAAGACACCAATTTTTCACGATTTTTTCAAAATATCGCATATTATTTCGACTACTTCCGGTTTACGGATTGTTGTTGAAATTGCTTTAAACGGTGGTTTGACAATATTGCTTCATGTATCAGGAATTTGAGAAACGTTGATCCGGCCGTAAAACGAAACTTAAGCTCACAAAATGTGAAGAAAATTCGAAAAAAATCGAAAAATAAAGGGCGATAACTCGGAATGAAACTTATATTACTGGAACCAGATTGCCTTCAGGTATCCAAAAATGTAGGTCAAATTTGAAAATTTTGAAAAATAACAAAAATTGTCTCTCAAATAAAATTTTTCATTTTTCGATCGCAAGAAGTCAGCGATGAAGTTTCGAAATATCGAAATTTTCAACTGCTATCGTCCGAGAAAAGACTCAAGGTTTCCGAAAATGTCATTTGTATGAAAATAGGTACAGAATTGACGAATCTACGGCCGTTTTTTAATTTTTTGACAGAGCACGAAATTCGACCACTTCCGGTCTGCGCAGAAGTTTCAAAAATAGTTTATCAAGTAGCCAACACATGGTTTCCCTATAAAGAATTAGGTCCCAGATCGGTATCTGTTACAGGCGCTGAGAAATAGGCTCCCCCGAAAAATAAAATAATAATAATAAACTAGACCTGCAAGCAGCACTGAACCGGCTTTCAGGAATCATACAGGAAGTTCATTATACCCTAACCGATCCATTGAGCTACCAAACTATACTTTAATTGTTTTGCTTCAGTGACACCTTCTATCATATGTAAAAGTAATATTTGCTGGCGAAAAGACCGATCAAAATTGTAAATTATGGCAAAATTACGTCACTTCCGGTGCCGAAAGAAATTTTTATAGGTGAAAAATAAGTCGAAAATTCGCAACATACAAAATACAAACTTTGTTTTATACATATCGGGCAATAAATAATCAACCTATAACCCATAAACTGAAATTAAGAAGGTATAAAACTTAAAAGTGACACTGGGAAAATTGGCTATTATTCGACAAGGGAACATGCTAGAAGCCTTTTCTTGATATCAATATGATGGTATTGATTCAATCTTACTGCCCATTAGAGTCAGACGTTATAAAGTTAAACGAATAATAAATATAAATCCCTTCAAAAAAATGTTTGTTTTGAGGGCTAAAAATACGTTTTTTGCAAAAATTACATTACTTCCGGAGATATTGAAAATGTTAATTTAGTTCATAGAAGTCATAAATGGCATAAGGCATCAAATGGGAAAAAAATGATAAAAATCGAATAATAATTGACACTTTTATAGACCAAAAACCTTGAAAAGTGACTTATAGAAGATCGCCTATTTCTCTGTAACCGTACAAGTTAGAAACCATTTTGTGGTATCCGTATGGTCGTATGGCTTCATTCTATTCGTTGATGGGAATCAAATATCATAATTTCAAGAATATTATAAGGCAGACTCATTTGAATAAAATATTTGTTTTTTAAGTTAAAAATACAGTTTTTGCCCAAATGACGTCATTTCCGGTCACAGTGAAAATGTAAAATTGGCTTGACCTAGTCCAAATTGGCATTAAGCATCAAATGGAAAAAAATATTGCAAATCGAATAATAATTCACTCTTCTATAGGCAAAATAACGTGAAAAGTGATGCATGCAAAATTGCATATTTCTCGGCAACTGCTCATATTACAAACTAATTTGCGCATACATTCTCTTCGTCTGGATTATTGCTACGAGTTTATGAAAATTACAAATAAATATTTCAAAATATGAAGACGCTGAATGAATTGTAAATAACTGAATTTTACACTTTATTTTACATTTTATTCGAAATTGCCCGAAAATGAAATTGAAATTAAAAAATCTGAGGTAAGGATTTTGTGCACCTTTGCAGGGTGCATCCTTTTAGTTATATCAGTTTTGAAAAAAAATAATATTTGCTTTCAAAAAGTGGTACTGAACGGTCAAAATTGTAGTTTTTGTTAATATTACGTCACTTCCGTTGCCGCCAGAAAAATTTCACCGTAACAAAAAAAATTACAATTGGGACCACGGAGCATATGAACTTTGTTTTATACAAATCGAACAATAAATAATTTTTCTGGGTACAAAAAACTAAATTAGCCGATGGCGGCTAACGCAAATTACCGAGACAATTTTATTTCTCATTTCTGCTCAAGTAGGATGATATTTTTAACCCTGTGTAAAATATAATCAAAAAATATTCATAAATAAAAAAGGTTTTCGTAAAAAAATTAATTTTTTTCAAAATATCGGACATTTTTTCGACTACTTCCGGTTTTACGATCGTTGTCGTGATAGCTTTACGAAGTTCTTTGGATAATTAACTTTCTGTACCAGAAGTGTCAGAAACATCCATTGAGTAGTTTTGGAAAAAAAGATAACTTAAAGTGCGTTTCCAAAAATTTAACGATTTTTCAATTTTTTTCAAAGTTTGAGGCCATTTTTGGACCATTTATATTATTTCAATGCTTTTCATTTTGGATTCACTATATAGACAACCGATAGGACTTTGAGTAAGAAAAGTTTAAGAAAAATCTGCGGCGTCGTTTTCGAGAAAAGGGCGTCCCAGAGTGTTAAAAAATCGGAAAATACTAGATTTTTGTTATACAATAATTTATTTCCTTACCATCGAAATCGTATTATTTAGATACCATATGATGGTCCATTAATAGGGCTATCCAGCGACACTTTAGTTCTTTTGGTCCGCTATTACCTAAGGGAGAAATCAAGTTTCTCGCAAGTGCGACAATGTTTTTAACCTTTTTTTTTCATTTTTTGAATACTTCTGGTATGGTTATTATTGTCGGAATAGTTTTAATAGCCGGTTTGGGCACTAAAATAGCCACGGGGCTCTGTAATGATATATTACATTATCTGATCAGATAAAATGCCTCTGAGAAATCCTATGTTCAAAAGTGCCAAAAATGCAAAAAATTTAAAATATCGAAAATTAAATTTCAATAACTACATACATATTATACATCGTTAGAATCGTAATTAGGTCAGCTATCTGAATATACAACCTTTTTTTGAAAATCTCTTCAAATAAAAAAATAGTAGAGCATTTTCCAAAATTTCACGATTTTCCGACTTTTTTTGATTTTCAGTCCGTTATTTCACCTATTCCAGACATTTCAAAGTCGTAATGGAATGTTTCGTACTTCAGACTACCACAAGGTCTCTCGATAGAGAAAGTTTCATAAAAATCGCTGGAGTAGTTTTCGAGATACAGGCGTCCAAAAATGCTAAAAATCAGAAAATACTTGATTTTCAGCGTGCCATATTTTGCTACCTGTTCATAGTATCCGTATGAATTTGGTATCATACGATAGTGCAATCCCAGTGCAGTCCAATGGTACCCTAATTTCTTTAATCCATTTATATCGGACGGAGAAATCGCGTTTTTCCCCAAAATACCCATTTTTTGCATTTTTTTCAAAATATCCGACATTCTTTCGACCACTTCCGGTGTACAGATTATTGTTGAAATTGCTTTATTCCTTGCAATGGTCATTTGGCTTCATGCCTCAGAAATTTCAGAAACGTCAATTTGGCCATAAAACGGAACCCGAGCTCACAAAATGGGTAGAAAATTCGAAAAAAATCGAAAAATAAAGGGCGATAACTCTGAATGAAACTTATATTACTGGAATCGGATGGACTTCAGGTATCCAAAAATGTAGGTCAAATTTGAAAATTTTGAAAAATAACAAAAATTGTCTCGCAAACAACATGTTTTCAATTTTCGAACGATAAAAGTCATAGACGAATGTTCGAAATTGAAAAATGTGAGATAGCCATTGTCTCAGAAAAGATTCAGGGGTTCCAAAAATGTAATTTGTTTGAAAATGGATAAAGAATTGACGAAACTATGGCCGATTTTCAATTTTTAGACAACGTGCAAAGTTCGGTCACTTCCGGTATGCGCAGAAATTTCAAAAATATTTTATCAAGTAGCCACCACATGGTTTCCCAATAGAAAATCTAATTCCAGGTCGATATCTGTTTTCGATCATGGAGATCTAGGCCCCCGCGGTAAATAATAATAATAATAATAATAATAATAATTTTAGTAATCTCAATAGGCTTTCAGACGAAAGTCTGAAAGCCTAATAATAATAATTTTAGTAAAAACAATAGTCTTTCAGACGAAAGTCTGAAAGCCTAATAAGAATAATAATTTTAACAAAAACAATAGTGTTTCACACAAGCTTCGCAGTGTGAAACCCTAATAATTTTAACAAAAACAATAGTGTTTCACACAAGCTTCGCAGTGTGAAACCCTAATAATAAGAATAATAATTTTAACAAAAACAATAGTGTTTCACACAAGCTACGCAGTGTGAAACCCTAATAATATAATAATAATAATATCAGGATTTATATAGCTCACGGTCACTACACATTTAGGTTTAATATATAAGTAAGTAACTAGTTAGAGGGGGATCACGTGGCTAAGTGGGTAAGACTCTGGGTTGCTAGCCTGGAGGTCGGATGTTCGATCCCTGGATTGGCCAAGAAAAGTTCATCCAGATTTTCTGGCTTGGTTTCCCCTTGTCAGTGATGCAGGACGGAGGGCCTGACAAGGACAGCTGTCCAGCCGTTCGGATGGGACGGAAAACCAAGGTCCCGTGTACATATTCGCGTGCACGTAAAAGATCCCTTGGCAGTTTGAATTCGATATAAGAGTAGGTCGTAGCCGCTGTATGCCCACCTTCATTAGCCCAGGTTAGGAGCAGAATGTAGGACGTTAAACCCCATTTCATTTCCGCTAGATTAATGGTTGACTAAGTTTGGCATTCATCAACAATTAAAATTAAGTTTTAAAATTTAAATCATTGATTTCATATAATCATCGATTAAAGAGTTTTTCTTTATCATTGATGAAAAAGCTCAGTTAGAGGAAATAGATTACCAAAACAGTGTTTCGCAAACCAGGGGTTCAAAGTGATCAGTAGGGATTAGCAGGTAGAAAGGGGGGGGGGCGTGGAAATAGTATGAAATTTTTGGTACTGTATTGGGACAGTGAATTTCAGTAGTTGTTATATCCGTCCCACAAGCGACCTAGTTGAGTTCACAATGGGGGGGGGGGGCGTGTGGAGGTGTAATTGTCTTTACTACAATAGAAAATTCTCTTGGATTAACGTAAGAATTTGTCATTATTTGTATAAACTTGCAATAATTTTACTTAAAGGTACATCCCGGATGTACAAACGTGTACTTATGAAATTTAAGCGCCAACATATAGAGGAATGGTTTATTTACCTTGTCTCAAAATTTCAGTTCGAAATATTAAGTCGTTTGGACGTGGACGTCAAAACCGCTTATCCGGACAGGTAACCCTTTTAAGATTTCGTGACAAAGTTTTCGTATTGCTGTTTCTTTAGAGGTCTACACAATGCATTGCACACGCGCTGTACTTCACCTGAACGTTGTTGTATAAAATAAAAGTCTGGTTTTATCCAGACACCGTATAATACAGCTTGGGACACCGGGCTCTATTTCCAATATAGACTGGCGAGATTTAAGTAGTTTGAATTAGTTGCTCGGTCGAAAGGTAGAGTTTTAAGGGCTTTTAACACAAAATTAAGTAGTTTTATCCTCCAAAATAGAATCTAGGCCTTTTAAATAAGACCCTAGGCCCATGACAATCACCTGGTAGATGAAAATGTAATTATCCTTTTTAATAACGTTGTTCGCATAATGTATACAATGCATTTCTCATAAAATGTGTTTATTTCATGGTTCGATAAATTTAACTGACCGTTTAGATACTGTTTTGCATAATGTATACAATGCATTTCTCATAAAATGTGTTTATTTCATGGTTCGATAAATTTAACTGGCCGTTTAGATACTGTTTTGCAATTTTTTAACAAACAACTGAGTGTTAATTACATAAAATGTCATGAGAAATATTAAATTTATTATCGTTTATTATATAAAAAAACAGAAACATTATAAACATAATAATTGTAATTATCACACTTCAAAGGCCTAAAATACAATTGTTGAATTGGCTCCGCTTCGAGCTTGGCTGCTTGAAAGCGTCACCAAATATGCTGCCCTCGATACGCTCGAAGAGACTTTGGTTTGCCTGACCCCTAACCCACCCCTTTTGAAAAATCATTTATCCTCACTTATGAACTGTCCCGTAGTCAGAGTTGTGGGGGGGGGGGGACAAAAAAGGAAGGCCGGGGGCTTGATCTCCGTACATCATAAGAAGATTGTAAACTCTCGGTCAATCATGCATCATGTACAACTCGCAAATATCTTGCACTTTGGTGGGGTGGGGGACTGAATTGAAAATGTATATAATTATGAAGAATCTGCGTAAGTTGGCTATACGAAGCGTGTGTGCGAATTATTGACAAAGGGCAATACATGGTGTAAAAAAATAAATAAGGGGAGCTTAGGGGGTGTGTCGCTGGCTCGCTAGCCTGGATGTCTCATATTCACTCGCGTTGTTGGCCGAGAAGGTTCATCTTGATTTTCCCGCCTGATTGGTGAGTCTTTGTCCTTCAACTCACCCCCCCCCCCCCGCCCTAAATATGGTAGTCTTGTATTCTGTAGAGTAGTGCACTGTGGTAGTCCAACTCTGATGATATAAAGACATGCATGGGCAGGCCTCTGTATATCTTTAATGTATTCTGTGGAGATGATAAAATGCTGTTGAGCAGACGGATTGGACGCGTTTTGGGGGTGAAGTTTTAATCCAACGTCGATACGATGTTTTGGTTGATGCTAATGGTTGGAAGACCGTTTTGTCAAATTGCAATTGTGGTGATTTGGTTTGGAAAGTTGTTCTTTTGTACTGATTATTAGGAATTCCGTTATCTTTGGGTTGGGGTGGGTGGGGTAAGTTTTAGGAAGTTCATGGTCAAGTTGATGATGGTGTGACAGTCTCGTCTTCGACATTTTCGGCGATTGTACTTGTCTTTAAGTTATATCGAGTCAGGTCATTTTTTCTTCGGATTTCACAGCGTCTTTAATCTCATCATTAACCATGGACTGTTATATGTAACGACAACGCGGACGTTGAAGTTGAGTAAACCGGTAAAAAATAAGTAAACAGATGTGGACAAAAATGCACAATATCCGACAGTTTGGTCAATTATTATGAACAACTAAAAACTAAGATTCTTTTGGCGATAGATCTTTGTTTCATTTCGCTTTCAGCTATGATGGACCAACACGGCACGGTTCATATACGTCTGTAGCTTTAGGTTAAAACCTATTTTGCCCCAGTCAGGGCTTCTCCTCGTTTGCTAGAAGCGGGAGTCTGTTGGGTCAGTTAAATTTATCTATTCGTGAATACCATCATAATAGTACATTGCATACCAATGTATATTTCACTAATATGATAAATATTGTGTTCTTTCTGATATAAATATGCTTTGATTTGTTCTTTAAGGTCAAGCCAACGCACAAAGATGTGCACCTCCACCATCGCTGCCTCCCAATCAAATGGGAAACGTATTTGGTGAATGTTCCATTTCAAATCAGAATGAAAGTAACGCCAGTTCCTGTATCTATGGTTACCAGTATCAATATCCAACTGATATGTCTATTATCTCCGATGTAAGCTTAAAAAAGAGTGGTATAAATTATTCTTTTTTTTCATGGGACATTAAGAGGTTGGAGATGGGGATAAATTTAGTATGCTTCATAGGCCTATAGATCTTCGACATTTTAACGGAAAAAGAACAGCGGGGTCTGTTCATTCGTTCGTTCGTTACTGGAGTCATCCAGTTCCACCTATAATAAGGGTGACATCGTAACACAAAAGCAACTCCATCCTATCGGTCCAGTCCCACTGAACTGAAGAAGAAATCGTTTATGTTTTATGATTTCAGTTTGATTTAGTGTGCGAACGATCAGGTTTAGCTGATCTTTCACAAACCATGTTGAATTTTGGAATGGCGATTGGATCATCAACCCTCACCTTGGCATCGGACAAATATGGACGGAAGCCAGTATCTGTTTTCAGTCACCTTGTCGTTCTAGCAACAGGACTTGGGGTTGCATTTTCCCCAAATTACACAGTACTCATTGTGATGAGATTTCTAAATGGCATAGTTATACAGGTAATCTTTTTATAGGTCAGTTTCTGTGAGTGAGTTAACTCCATTGATTTGATTTATCTCACGTGCTTCTAGAGAACAAATCATTCAGTATTGTACTGCTCGAGTGCCATTTTCATCAATAATTATGTTAAAGCCATAATTTCATATTTTCAAAGAATGTCAAAACATAATTATTTCTATGTCTTTTGCTCAATAGGCTGTCAACTCACTATTAAAAGATCATAGGCTAATTCCACACTCTTATAACTCAAAACACAGGAAATGATAATACAATTACCTCCCCTGTTTTTCTATTGCCCCCATGCAATAGCTATCATCAAACGTTTAAATTTGAAGTTGAATATGACATTTTTGCCAATTTCTCAACCGGCAATAGTGAATTATAGGATTATTATGATTATTCTTTAACAAGGTGGGACTGTTTATAGATACCATCCAGGCCCGTATCTAGACACCATTAAGCTGGGGGGCATAACCTTTCGGTAGGGGGGCGAACATTTTGAGGAAATTTTCGGAAAGGTCATTCTAATATACTGCTGTAATCATCATGCTATGTAGTTACCTAGGTGTCTAATAAGCATTTTAAAATAAGTATTCAAACAATTAAAATTTAGCTTTTTTAGGTTAATATAAGGAACTGTGTATACTTTAATGATTGTTAGCAATTTCTGAGCGGGGGGGGGGGAGCATTTCACGCGTGGGGGGGGGGGGCATGCCCCCCCCGCGCCCCCCTGTAGATACGGGCCCGATACCATCTATTTTAAAGCTTTATTTTAATAAATTTTAAAAATAGAACTTAAAAATATGAAATTGCAGCTTTAAGGAGTAGAAAACAATAATTGAATTTAAATTTAAGGGAAGGTCGTTTTTCAACGATTATATGCCGAATACAATGTGACTATACCATTGACGTCTTTGGTGTTGTTAGATTTCCTCTTTTCGTGATTTTGTTCATGTTTCTTTACTTTTGTGCAAGAGGGGATGTGTACTTAATCCATGTTTGTCTCAAAATACATTTCTTGTACTTCCCAATTTCCAGGGCACCATTTTGGCAGCAGTGACCTATGGCGTAGAGATGTTCCCGAAAGAAAAGCGTCGCTTTTGTGGAGTATTTACGTTTATAGTGTGGAGTATTTGTATGATGACTGTAAGTCCAATAGCTTACCTAGCTCGTCAATACAGTTGGAGAATGGTTTACCTTTCTCTTACAGCCATCTCTTTATACTCTCTTCTCCAATACTGGTGAGTACAAATATGGCCGCTGGGTCCATTCACTTGATTTGATAAGTTTGTTTCTTGCCATGTTTGTATCAATCTGATTATAAACAAAGATCCTTTTTCGTTTCGTTTTTTATAGTTAAAAATTTCGTTTTACTTGTTATTACTACACTAGGATTTAGAAGAGTTGTAATGTCGCCGGCGTTTTGGTTGCAGTGAGGGATTAGCCAATGAAACGATGGGTCCTTGGCGTGCCATGCACGCACGGAATTGTGGGTAAACCACTAAAAACGTCAGCGCGGATTGAATAATCTATGCGTCCTGCCGTCATAGGGTCTGACGCGACCTTCCAGTACAACTTGTCAGATCTTCATGTAGTGGAGGCCATCGAAAGTATAACAAAACGAAAGGAAATATAGATCTGTTTTTTAATCAGATTGTGTCTATGCATTCTATCATCCATCTTGTAAGTTTTGCTATTCGTACTGAAAGGTCCGACGTTATGGGGAGTTATCTCCCATATTTATTTGGCGAGAGAATGTCAATGCTCTTGGTTGGATACTTTTTTATATATATATGTATCTAATGTTACAGCCAGTAGTTTATCGGTTGGTTTATCAGAATCAACTGGTAACATCTCTTTCTGGTAGATCAACTAAAACAAAGAGTTGCCGGCAATGAAACAATCGCTCACTAACAGCTTTGTATGTACATGGTATGGATAAAGAACATTCTCAGCTTCGGATATCCCTGCTTAACCGAAGTTGGCAGTATTTTTCGCCAAGACAGTCATACCTTTTCTGCTCTGCTTCTGTAAAATGTCAACCATAGGGCCGGATCCGAGGATGAAAGAGTGTTTTGACCGTAAAAAAGCAAATACCTTTCATTCTGGCGGCTTTCTTAACCACTTTAACTGTGTCTTCCAGCCTGTTCTTAGCCACCAACCACCTTATGGATTCACCTGTCGCCCTTAAATAGGGGAGATGAATTTATAAACCCTGGTATTTTATAAACATTTCCAGACCAACATACAGTTATCCCATTCCTGCTTTCTATAGCCTTTCTTCTTAGAGTAATTTTGCAAATCGATTTTGATTTTGAGACCACATATATGTTGAGCTGTGACATTAATTACACTACCTCTGGCCAGTAATCTCCCACTGTATTTACTTCAGGATAACAGACGAATCTATAAGATGGTTGGTGGCTAACAACAGATTAGAAGAAACGGTCAAAGTTATCAAGAAAGCGGCTAAGATGAACGGTGTTAATGATAAAGAGCCATTGAGGGTAACTGGTTTTAAACATGATTTCAAACCTGGTAGTAACAGACGTGATTACATGGATTGTATCGAACATTCGAATAGCATCGAAATTGTCTCTTAGTAAACACCTGTCAAATCATCTTGCCGTTTTTCAGAGAGAGCATCTGTACAGTTATGATTTATAGTATTCAATTCAGTTCAATCGACAGGTTCTCTTTCGTAGGGATTAACATGTATATTAACCCCAAACTGACCGACGAGACACCAAGCTTCCCGGTTTTTAGGATACAGGATTAATCCCGTTTAACCCTCTGATTGTGACCACTCCATTCTTGGTCGATTTGTTTAAATATAAACACGATCCTAAGTTTCACCTACTTTGTGTTCTTTTCCAGTTGATCTGCCAACAAGAGTTGTTGTCCATTTCTGAGAAGCAAACAGATACATTACTGGATGCAACACTAGATTCTGACAAGGAACTCGAGGAGGAGACGATAATTATCCATCCTGAAAAATACACTCTTTTAGATATATTTAAAAGTAAACGTTTGGCAATAACTCTGATTATAATATGGTTCACGTGGTAAGTATAATACATCCAAATGATTCCAAGGAACTCAAACCTTGTTATTATTTAGATGATATATTTATATTGGGTAATACAGCTAAATCTGTATTTATCTCGTATAAAAGTAGGGCATTGTTAACTTTTAAAAGTAGTATTAAACGTTAATATACATATGGTAGGTATCAATTCTTATTTAAACAGTACTGGGGGGTTCTCCTGGCCTGTTGAATTCAGTGGGACACATATTTCGGTGCAAAGTCCAACAATAGTTATAGAAGGTATTCTAAAAAGCCAACCTCGTGGGTTTTCTCCGGGTCCTCCGGTTTCCCCCCACTGCTAAAGACCCCTACGCGCAAGTGAATTATTGAAATAAAATTTTAAAATACAAAAAACATATGTTAGTCCCGAAATGACCTAGTTTGTGTCGAGTGGACGTTGAACCCCATTAATCTCCCCCTCTCTCTCTCTCTCGCTCGCTCTCTCTCTCTCTCCCTCTCTCTCTCTCTCTTCTAAAAAGAAGTTTTCCGAGACCTACTGCTTGGCAAAGGGTAATCCCGGTTCCGGAGGCCACCTGTGGAATCTCCAGTCCATCCACGCTATAGGTTTTGTATAGCCCTAACTCTACTGTGCAATATATACGATTTATTCCCAAAACAATTCGACCGATTCCTCATTTAATATTACAGGTTTACAAATAGTTTAACATATTTTGGTATATATTTGTCATCTTCATCTCTAGCTGGAAATATATATCTAAATTTCTTCCTTAATGCTCTGGTAGAAGCACCAGCAGCACTTATATACTGGTTCACTATTGACAGGTAGGGTACTTACAGAAATATTTATTACATATTAGAGCTGTGCGCTAAAATACAGGTGTTTCAACGAAACGTGTTTCTTTGGAAATAAACGGAATCGTCGGCAAGAATTGATCACCACGATCACACATAACTTCAAACATTAGGACTACGTTCCCGGCCCCGCGTGGATACAGGGCTGTAGAGTAAGCAAAACAAAAAGTCTTTCAACTTGTTTCAAATGTTGTTGTAAACCATTTTGTACCGGAGCCCGGTGATTTATTGTTTCCTGGACACTTTAACGGTATTAGGTTATAGTTCTTTTAATTAAAATAGTTGCTAGGTTACATTGCCTTGAAGCGTGGGGTATACTGCCAATGTTATGTGCATGTAAACTGCAAACTCTCCCAGTAACATTATATCCAGATAATCTATAATCTAATTCCTGTAAAAGTAACGAGCAGTTTCCTATATTTCGGTCAACACTTTATAGATCTTGAGCGATTATGGCAAAATTGCATTTTTGTTTAAATGGGATAACTTTCTAAACGGAATGTGATACGAATTCTCAAAACGTTATTTCACTGGTCTTCCCACAGAACCTATATAGCGGAATTTCCCCCATAATTCTAAATCCTAACCTAGTAATGCGTATGCTAATATGCTTACTTCTATGCATGTAACTTCTTACTTACAAATGTTAAATTGGCTATTTAACCATGTAAAAATGCTAATTTACATTACTTATTTCTTAAATATTGCAGTTAGAATTTGTATTTTGTTCTCTTTCCATTATTAGTTTTAATTTGTTGTAGTCTGTTTAGTTTCGTTAACATTTTGACATTTCACAAATGTTGCGCGGTATAGCTGTCATAATTCTAAGCCAAATTTTGCTAACAGACGGCGCTGTTTACAATTGTATGGAGGCTGATTGGGGACATGCAAAATCTCGCCCTTTTCATAACCCGACATAGACCAAAATCATAAACTATTCTATATATGTTTAAAATATATAAATAGGATTCTCTGTCGTGCATTTATCATAATAATACTGCTAAATTATCGATCGATTTAGCACATTGTGTTTCTAAAAGAACAATAAAATATATAGTAAGAACTAATTACGTCACGCACGCGAATGAATAAATAAATATAAATAGGTAATCATTTTTCCCCTCAAATTTATGAAATATTTTAGGCACATAAGTAAATTTTTTTTTTGATTTTATTTTAGCTTTTTATCGGGTCAAGCTTCTAAATTTTCATGATCCTCGCTGGCTCGGTGGGTATGTCCCAGACTCGGTCTCGGGTTCGCTGTCGGTGTTGGAAGAGAAAGTCCCTCGGGTTTTCCACGGGTTTAACGTCCTGTATTCTTCTGCACCTAACCTGGGCTAAGGAAAGATGGGCATACGCCATACAGTGTGCTATGAGGGAAATTTTGACCGGGTAGCGGCGCTACGGCCAATGTGTACACGGGACCTCGGTTTTTCGTCCCTTCGGTTCCTGACTTGGAACAATGTCTATTCGTTCTAATGGCGTGCACGTAAATGAACCCTGGACGTTGTTCTCGCCTTGATGCTGAACGACGGGACGTTAAACTCGATTTCATTTAAAGATGAATTAAGGGAGAATAGATAGGCCCAAAATGCTGACTAATGTAAAGGGAATTTGCTGCAAATTTCAGTTTCATTCTGACTGAGAATTTAGCGATTGAATTTTGTACATAGCCTCGATCATCATTACTAAAGTCGGTAAGATACAAAAAAAACCCCACATAGTCTCTATTATTCATTTTTTGATTTAATCATGAATCAGCGTTGAGCATCAGATCGGATCTCTATACAGTAAACATCGCAGGCTAAAGGTGACATCGACAATTGGTAATGCAGATTCTGCTCTTGCATAATGTATGTTTAATTTCCAAATCATCGGGTTGTCTTATGAGGTAGAGGGTCTCTTTGGGCATTGAGCGAACGATTCGCCCCTTAAATTGATCTTATTAATCTCATTCCAAAGTTTGGGTTTGTGGGTGGGTGAGGTGTGTCTGTGTGGAGTGGGCGGGGCGTGGCTTTGCTTTAATATTTATATCTGAATTATCATTTCCTGTTTCTCAATCCAATCTCAAATAAAATAAAATATTGTTTATAAACCAAAACAAACACAAAATAGCTTATTCTACCGGTGTATTTCTATATCGTTTTAATAATATAAGAATAATTTACTTTTGTACGTAACATATTTTATAGGCTATATCTTTACTTCTTTCAAAAATATTGAGAACGAATATTGCAAAAAAAGGAGACTAAATCAATCGATAAGGCCGTATCGGGGGCAAATGCACGAAAAAGTATCATATTTATTGATCTGAAAAATATGTAGAATAATTTGCCTTTGTACGTAAAGTATTTAAGTATTTTTGACATAAAAATGTCGTCATGTCTGACGGGTAATGAAAAGAGTGATATTGTACTTGTCTCCAATGAACTACCATATAATACACAGCGCCACCTGTTAGCATAATGCGTATTATGCTAACAGGTGGCGCTGTTTACTATACGGTGGCCTATTGTGAACATGTATATGTATTCCATGCTTTGTAACTGCATGTATTTGCGTAAAGGGGCGGAGCAATTTTAACGAGAAGTTACGGACCGATTTACTCCAAAATCGAATTCACCAGTGATTGTTGTTTATGTTTAAAACATATTATATACAGCTAATTAAAATTATGATCTCTTCGGGGCGCACAAGCTATACATGTAGGCGATTTTGGCTCAACCAGGGGTTAAAATCCAGGAAAATACGGTCCAAACGCGCCAGAATTGAACCTAGTCGAGTTCTTCGTTTATAACATACAATTTTAGTTTTAAAGAAATTGAATAAAAATTGTGATCCACAAGCTGTTTGTGCGACTTTCGTGCGATCAGGAGCTACACTACTAACTGTTATCGAAATCTTTAGGATATCAATATACATCAAAGTCGGATAACAAATTGGGATCTGTAGACACACGCACGGACAAGTGTGATGGCATAATACGTGCACGTGAAAAGAATAATATTTGTCTATACTACCCTATGTTGTCTAATCAATTTTAATGTTATGTACCTGTCATTTATCATTGGTATAAGTTTATTGATTCCAAATGATTTACAGGCATGGTAACATTAATTGGGGGGGGGGGGGGTCACGGTGGCTGAGTAAGTAGGACGCTGGCTAGCTAGCCTGGAGGTCGTTCAGATTTGTGACACTCTTAAGGACAAGTTACCCTGTGTCCGGACGGCCAAATCTTCTGTGTCACACTGTCGTTTGTCTAGGTAGGACTTGACGTTGTGATCAATAACAATTCAACTCTTTTCTGTACTCTTGAGATATTCTTTATATGTTACGATACTATATTCGACAGCACAGATACAACCTTTGTTCTTTAGGTATATAAACGTTAACCACGATTAAAACCTATGAAACCTATGTTGTCTACCCTGGCTATTTCGCCTAACCGTCTCCAACCGTCTCCCGGGAAAACGCGCTTGTCTAATTTATATAAAAAGGTGAGGGGCATCCACTAGTATCAGGGTGGATCCTTGACCATATTTGGGCTAGTGCGGCAGTAGAGCACGCCGTTACGTCAACCCTGATTTTATGAAATTGGGCTAACAAAGGTGCGTAGACCTCTGACCGGATGTCTGATCGTTAGCGTAATAGGATATCATTTTTAACTAACTGTGACACAACAGTAGCCCTCTTCCATGGCAGAAATAACTGGTAGCAGGAACCGTGAGTCAGTCTAAGACAAATAAAGGAATCCTACCAGCGTACAGCCTGCATTGTGTCACAGATTTCCCGGAATGCCCCCCCCCCGCCCCTAATCAGTGATGCAGGACGGGGGTGGGGTGGGGCTGGCAAGAAAAGCTTTCTAGTGTACGTATAAAATCCCTTGACAGTTGAAATTCGATATAAGAGTAGGCTGTAGTGCCGCTGTCCGAGCAAAATTTCCCTCATAGCACACTGTATGGTGTATTAGCTCAGTTCGAAGCAGAACAGTATCATTTGGAAACATTAAGGTATAAGAGGAGAGGGGCGGCGGCAATTACCCCGGAACCCCTCAACGGGTGCATAATATAGAAATTTGAGAGGGTGTAAACAATGTAGAACTATACCATTTTTAAATTCGTGCATAATAATGGCCCAATCCCCAAAACCCCTACCTCCAGACACAAAACCGGTGATTTAGAAATGAAATAAAGTTTAACACCCTGCTATTATGCACTGACTATGCTAATGAAGACGGGGAAACGTCATGAAGTGTGCAAACATTAAGGTATAAGAGGAGAGGGGCGGCGGCAATTACCCCGGAACCCCTCAACGGGTGCATAATATAGAAATTTGAGAGGGTGTAAACAATGTAGAACTATACCATTTTTAAATTCGTGCATAATAATGGCCCAATCCCCAAAACCCCTACCTCCAGACACAAAACCGGTGATTTAGAAATGAAATAAAGTTTAACACCCTGCTATTATGCACTGACTATGCTAATGAAGACGGGGAAACGTCATGAAGTGTGCAATTTCTAGGGATTTTGTACGGACAGGGGCGCTATGGCCTACTCTTGGTGTACGTAATTGGGTTTTCGTCCCACGAAGACATAGTTCCTTGTCAGGCACTAACAGGTGGAAAGCGAGCCGGAAACCCGAGATCTCCTGGTTACCGAGCCAGTGGCTTACTCACCGAGGCACCGCGACTCCCGATGATTTGGAAGCCTAGCCCGATATAGGTAACTTCAATAATATTATAAATACTTTGTTTGTGTACGTATAGCATTTCATAATTTTGAGGGGAAGAGATAAGCCAAACTAAGCATGACCAATGTATAATTATTTATTCACTTTCATTCATGAAGTAATGAGTTCTTGCTATATATTATTCTTTTAGAAAACAAAAAAGCCAAAACAATCGATAGTGCATTATTTGTGAAAATGCACGATAAAATAGCCCATTTATTTATCGGGTCATTTTTACGTGTTCCCAATGAGCCACCATACAATTGTAAACAGCGCCGTCTGTTAGCAAAATTAGAATTATGACAGCTTTACCGCGCAACATTTGTGAAATGTCAAAATGTTAACGAAACTAAACAGACTACAACAAATTAAAACTAATAATGGAAAGAGAACAAAATACAAATTCTAACTGCAATATTTAAGAAAAAAGTAATGTAAATTAGCATTTTTACATGTTTAAATAGCCAATTTAACATTTGTAAGTAAGAAGTTACATGCATAGAAGTAAGCATATTAGCATACGCATTACCAGGTTAGGATTTAGAATTATGGGGGAAATTCCGCTCCATAAGAACCTTCCTGGAGTTCTTCTGAATATAATATTTTCATATGGTGGGCGATGTTTTGTTTGATAGATATTTCTTAAGACAAAATGTACAATGCTTACATGCAACATTTTTTAAATAGCAGCGTGGCAGCCTATAGTGGTCTATATAGGGTGGTTTCAACATTTTTTTCAGTATTGGAAGAAAGAAGACCTGTATATTATTCCATGTTATTGCCACATTCGGACTGATAGCGGCTACTATACTGAAGGTGTATGGTACGTGCTGATTTCTAATAATTTAAAGCGTTAGTTATATCTAGCACCAATTCGATGATTTCTTTTAAATTAAGAAAAACGATCACTTAATGTAATGACTAACGTAACAAGCAGATTAATTGAGAAATAAACAGTGGCGTAGGCAAATGGAGTTGGAGGAGGGTTCTCGAGCCTCCCACCTCCTGTACCACGTTAGGCTTCCCAAACGATGTGATCTTCCCTCGAATATACACGCTGCTCGAAATGAAATCAAAGTGATAAAAATGTCATTGCAAGAATTTGAAGTTTCGTGAAGCCATTAGACTGTTTGGTGAGTTAAATTAATATATGTGTCAACAATATGAAGAAATAGAATTTATCTTCCTGCAATTCTGTTCCGCCTAGTGTACTGTGAAGGAAATTCTCCCCCAACAGCGGCATGTATATTTATTCATTTTTCATTTTATTTTAGCCAATGATAACGAGTCTGTGTCTACTGCTGCCACGGTTTTTGCTTTGATTGGTAAACTGGGGATAAGTGGTTCATTTAATGTTCTATTCACCTACACACCGGAAATCTTTCCTACCAATATCAGGTACGATTTATTCTCGGAAATCAAGTATAAAACAATTAAAGATTCGTACTTTTGCCTGAAGGAATATTATATGTTTATATCACTAAAATTCACCAATTTATTGATAGTGTACTTTGGTAATTATGGTTGATATGAGGAAGACCTAATAGTAAACATGTAAATTTGATTTGGCGGTAAGGTTATTTAAATATATGTTTTCAGGAATATAGCTTTTGGAACATCGTGTACGTCTGGTAGAATTGCGGGAATGTTAGCACCATTCTCCAGTCTTTTAGTAAGTTTCGCATTTATGCAGTGTATGTTTCTCACCTTTTACATGGTTTCGTTAATATTTATAGTTTAGTAGAGGCGTGAGAATACATAACAGGCCTACGATGCTGGTTACAGTGATGTGTCCTGGGGGTATTTACATATTTTACATCAAAATTTCAATGAACGGCCCTATACAAGCATACCATGTTGTGATATTGTTCCGTCTATGTTCGGGACTGTCCATCCCAACGTTAGCTGTAAACTCAATGTTGGATTATTTGTTGGTCTGTATCCATATACTATATTATCCTTGGCTATTCTTGCTTCCCTTTAGAACATTTTTTCTGCAGCTTTGCCACAGCCTACATTGGCTTTGACGGTCTCACTGCTACACTGAAATATGGCGATAAGTTTTTTCGATAGAACATACAAACGTGTGGCTACATGATCTTAAAGTATATATCATTTAGCGATTACAGATGTAGCTGGATAACCGCTGTGGCGTTTCCCTCCAACGTGAAATTTATTAATAACCGCTCGAAACTCACTGACATTGTTAACAATGACTCTGCACAAGGCGCTGGTTCACTAATCCGGGGTTAGAACTCGATTATAGCCGAGAAAGTTCCGTGGGACGTGGGTTAAAATGGTGTTGATATCTACATGTATGTTAAAGCATACTTATGTAATTTCAGGCTGTAAAGATACCATGGGCACCGGGAGCTATTTTTGGAGCCAGCTGTTTCTTTACGACCCTTTCCATGTTATACCTACCAGAAACGATGGGCAAGGAATTACCACAGACCATGGATGATCTTAATAAACTGTATGATAAATAGAGGGACGGTTGATAATCCTGATCAGCATTATGATAAATTGCCAGGCAATGCGTCTTTATAAGTGTTGTGATAAATGTATATCATTCATCCTAATGTACTTTTAATACAAATCGTAGCCGTGGCGTCGGGCGATGTGTCAGTTAAATACTGCTTTGGACAAAGAGTCTCATCTTCGATGATCCTGATAAAAAGCCACACCAACCACTATCCTCTTAAACTTTATGATCAATAGTCACACCATCTACGATCCTGTTAAACTTTATGATAAAAAGTCACACTATCCACGATCCTGTAAAACTTTAGGATAAAAAGTCACACCATTCAAGACCCTGTTAAACGTTGTAATAAAAAGTCACACCATCCACGATCCACTAAAACTTTGTGATAAATAGTCACACCATCCACGATCCACTAAAACTTTATGATAAATGGTCACGCATCCACGATCCCGTTAAACTTTGTGATAAATAGTCGCATGCAAATGTTATTCACCGGTCCAGTCATTTGCGCAACTTTTGAAAAACATCTTTGTGTCTTTGAAAGGTCAATAATATGCACTTTCGCCAAAACCATCAAATTATTTCATCACCACGTTGTTAATTTTTTGTGGTGGCAACTGCCTTGGTAGAAAGTACAATGACCCTGGAGAACTGAGAAGTAAACATTGTTGCCGAGAAAATCGAAAACAAAGGGATAAGGGTGTACAATCTGAATCTACACGGCGTATTTCCACGTGGTCTTAATATTTCGGTGAAATTTAAAACATGTATTTTTGATAAAGATAAAATACAGATGTGACGTCATCCTTTGATGTTGGGCTACCATTGTTTCAAATAATGGTGTACGGACAATGTGCCAAGCGTACATTATTTATGATTTATTGCAATATTGGTACCGTGTGACGTATTTCATTGAAATGCATTGGCTAGATAGTGTATGTATCTTACGTTGTTAAATGGTCTCGTGCAAGACATTACGTAGGCCTAACATAATAATATTGCTTATGTCCGGCAACCGACCATTAACCCACACTTACTGGAATAGCAAACTATTTAGACTGGATAACCTGCCCTAAATGACGTCAGGCTGGTTCCTGTGTCATTGCGCTATTCTGACCACTGATCTATTTAATATAGATCAGTGATTCTGACTTCAATATTATGCAAGTCCGAAAAGGAGTGACGTAGGAGCGAATATCTATGAAGGGGGACAACTCCATAAAAGCAAAAAGGATGTAGACCACCATTACTTATCCCATCGATTTATTCTCCTTGTCGGGCGCTAACTGTTTTCCAAATATTAATTAGGCCGTGCACTTTTAACCACGGCTCATGTTTCCGCTCCCAATTGTAAGAAATTGACCTGTTAAATTTTGAGATACACTAACTTGAAGTATAATACTACTGACATGTAAACTGCTCGCCGTACGTTTCAGTATAACCTCATGTATCTGTTATCCTTCCGCCTCTAAACCATGAATATGATTGAAGAAAAACGGCCATGCAAAATAGGACAAATTTGAATGATAGAGAAATGCTATTATTAGCAGGAACAGCATGGTGTAATTTAATGGCGGTCTGCCTCCAGAACAAGCGAATGTAGTGTAAGCTCGCGTGTATAGAGAACTTATAATATTATTACAAACGTCATAATTTCACCCCTTCTGTCCCCAAGAAATATTTTACGAGAAAACAAAGATTTTTTGTTTGAGCAGCCAAATTTAAAACAACCAACCCAAATGCCTCTCGCCGCCCTCCTGTCTCCGAAAACCACAGACGCGGAAAATTAAGTAGTTCGGTGATATTATTACAGAAAGCAAATGATTATATATTGCCTACTCTGAATTCCAACTGCCAAGGGATCTTTTACGTGCACTCCAATGCGTAAACGGGACCTCGGTTTTTCGTCTCATCCGAAAATCGAAATGAACTTTCTTGGCCAATGCAGGGATCGAACACCCGACCTCCAGGCTTGCGAACCAGTGCCTTATCCATTAAGCCACCGTGACCCCCAAAATACAATGAAATGGGGTTTAACTTCCGACTGGGCTAATGCGACAAACATTGCCGGGGCAGCGGCGAAAGGCCTACTCTTAAATCGAATTCCAACTGCCAAGGGATCTTTTGCGTGCACGCCAATGTGTACTCGGGACCTCGGTTTTTCATCCCCATTCGAACAGTGAACACACGTTTCTTGGAGTATAACACCACCACCCCACACACACTCGCCTCTCCAACTGCATCACGAAAAAATGTAATAATTTTATTTCTTTGGAATAAATTTGTTTATGGATTTTTTACAAAGCATAAATGAGACAAATATTCAGCACCACCGTTAACAATGTGTTTAATGGAATGCGTTAGTACGCATTTAGAAATGTGCTTGGGTTATTTAACCCATGTGCGTATACTAGGGGTATATTGGGACCCCACGACCATATCTTTAACGTTTGGGAGGAATTAGTTAATAATTTTCTTGTGAGCATTTTATACATTGTCAGTTACTTAATGTCGAGTATTATGCTTTAAATAGAATGGACGTGAGGCAGTGGCAGCATTCATCATTTGACAAGAAACTAATAGTATTATTATCACCTTCCCTTTCAATTATTTTCCGGTTACTTAGTGTCTAATCTATTCAGCACTCGGTGCTAGCTTTGTATTTGGAACCTTTCTTACTGATGTTATTGTTTTGGTCATTCTGGTAATCCAGATTTGAAAGCGAATCTAGGTACTCTACCAAACCCATCAAAAGACGGATTCTACATGGAAATTAAGTTATGTGTAGATTTGTATGGTTTCAAAAATACCTAATAATTCATATCGGCACTGATAATACCTCAAATATTATTATTCAGTCTTGATATGAAGCAGTAATTTGATCTTATTTGAATAAAATTATGCATCATGAAACCCATATTCCTCTCTGGTCATTGCTGGATTAGCTTCTGAATCTTGAACTTTTGCGGGAGTATGTCTATTCTTCCCGTTCAAACAAAGCTATCACTTAAGAACAGCAACAGGACAGTCCTTCGTTTAATCTGGGTCTTCCCTACAACTTTGGAGAGTGATTTAAGCGGGCCCGTAGCCAGCTCATAAAATTGGGGGGGGGGGGCTATACAATACGGAATGTTTTGGAGGGGTTGAGGCAAACTGATCCCGCAGTGAATATTCGCTTGGCCGCTACAATCACTGACAAGCGTGACATCGACGAGGCTTAATGAGTACGGCATATTAACTTTTTTACTCCGACAAATTAAATTCTCAAACATTTTTTTTTGAGGTAAAAGAAAAATAAATAAAGACGTTTGAAGTATTTGTAGTTAAAAATATTTCCTATTTAGTGTAAATGGGTATTAAAATGAGTAAAATGCCTCATTTTGCCCGCAGCAGTTAGGTGTTAAGTAAACATTGCACGAGCCGTTGAGCCAATGACTACCGCCGCGTGCAGTCATCGCACGTGTTGTGGACAGTCATCTGTTACAGAAATAATTCGTTCGTAAGTAATTCTCTGTGAAACAGATTGGGGTTGAGGATGTGGCCGGCCAAGAACACTCCTAAGAAATCACCCCCGCCCCCGTGGCTACGGGCCCGGATGTAAGGTATTAAAAACGGTGAAAGTACATGTATGTTCGTTTCCAAACAATATTGTTTCCATTTCATTCGACTTGATAGCCTCGTTTGTCACGCAATTAGTTTTACTACAGTGGGATTACCTCAAACGAAACACTGTGCGGAGTATGCCTAAAACCTATTTTTGTCCGGGCCCGGGCCCCCCCCCCCCCCCCCCGCGTGAAATACTCCCCCCCCCCCCCCGCTCAGAAATTGCAAACAATCATTAAATTATACACAGTTCCTTATATTAACCTAAAAAAGCTATTTTTTTGTTTGAATACTTATTTTAAAATGCTTATTAGACGACTAGGTAACTATATACATAGCACAATGATTACAACTATCTGTTAGAATGACCTTTTCGAAAATTTACTCAAAATGTTCGCCCCCCTTCCCTACGGAAAGGTAATCCCCCCCCCCCGCTTAATGGTGTCTAGATACGGGCCCGTTTTTGTCTGGGGTCTTAGATTACCTCTTGACTTGTTGCCGACGTTTTCCGTGCAACATGACTGTACAAGGGCTATATCATTTGTAAAATAATTAATCATACGTAGAATAATAAAGAGAACTGATAAAGATTGCCATTATTCTACATTACAGAATCCTTAGACTAAACATTACCAGTTTGTTATTTCCGTTAGATTTGCCGTGATTTTAGACATATACAAAAGTATGCTGTGTTAAAATCGATAGTTGTAACCTTTAAAACTAGAGTTTATACGTTTACTACAAAGGAATAGAAGATTGATTTCATATATAACTCAGATTTTAAGTACCGAAATTCGCGAGTCAACGTTTGTAAAATTGATTGATTTTAGAATAATGTACAGTAGCCTATATTCAATTTTTTTAAAGGTCATCAGAGAATAATATCATATTTCGTTTGAGGATGGGAAGACCTAATCATAATCAAACAGTTCTAACACGAAGATACCATTAGGATTCGTGGCGCACATTTCTATTAATTATGCTTTTATCAGCTGAACTATATCCGTATTTTTCTGTGATTTATCTCTCACTATCTGTCCTGACTATTCATGCTTACGACAAAGTGCGGGTTGACGCTGGTCATTTGTTAGTCTCGGTCATTCCAGTCTATATTTTCTTGGCTTCGGCAACAATGAACATTTTTTGCAGTCGAACGCCTATGTTCACAGAGATAATGGCGCCTTCTCAACCTCGTGGGTTTCCTCCGGGCACCCCGGATTCCTCCCACTGCTAAATACCCCTACGCGCAAGCGAATTATTGAAATAAAATTAAACCATGTTAGTCCCGAAATTACCTAGTTTGTGTTGAGTGGACGTAAAACCCCATTTCTCTCTCTCTCTCTCTCTCTCTCTCTCTCTCCCTCCCTCCTATGTTCACAGCGCATAAGCTCTGGTGCATTACGTACGATTTAGCTTTGGTATATTATATAGTTCAAAAATAGATAATGGAAAAATAATATATTGAAAATTACTTTATTCTGAGCGAAGATATGAGTGTTTGGGGTTTTGACGTAAATAGTACGAATGCCAAGTACCATTGCTTGTAAAATTATTATAATGACGTTTGTGTTCTAATTTGTTGAATATCTCGGCCATCCGGCGATCTAGAGGACTGATCATGGACTTGTCATATGATTAAATGTCTT
The DNA here is from genome assembly GCA_948474765.1 of Patella depressa. Lineage (NCBI taxonomy): Eukaryota > Metazoa > Mollusca > Gastropoda > Patellidae > Patella > Patella depressa. Next base: position 27,983,757 of record OX419715.1, read on the forward strand.
GTATAATTACCTACGCAAAAATGTACTTAATAAGATAAGATTAATCTGTTTAAGTAACGTTGAAACTTTTAAGACAGATTATATCAGTATAATTGAAGCAGTTGATCAGGTTCAATAAAAATACATAAGTAAGATCTAAACCTGCCTAGTGCGGATCCGGCTTCAAATGTTACGTGAATTATTACTGAGCCATTTATTCACATGTCAAGTTCATAATCAGCTACCTAGGCCATCATTGAGTGGATAAGACAACATTATTCGTATCACGTTAAACGGTAAGAAAACTAAGAGTCCGTTTATTATCCAAGCAATGACACTTGGCTTGACAATCCAGATTATCTATGATTGTATCGTGTTAAAACTTAAAACATTCATTACTTTGCTCAGAATAAAGTAATTTGACTGAAATTTTCAATAATTATTAATTTTTCGTTATCTGTTCTTACACTGATGCAGCAAGAAAGACGACTCTTTATCTAAAAATAAACTCTCTGATAAGCTGTAAATATATGTGTTTTACTCAAAGCATTAGACGTGGATTGAGTTATAGGGGTTGATAATAATATTGCTATACTTTATGTCGCGGTGCAGGCATGAAAACACAAACCCTTAATTATTCTGATTGTATTACTATTACAATTATGCGCCGCTCGATACCCCCTCAACAGAAAACAAACAAAAAGTCGACAGTTTGGACTTTCGGAGACGGTAATTATTTTTTGTTTGACATCAAATTAGTCTCATATCATATTTGTGATTTCTGAATATATTCGAGGGCAGGCCGCAGAGTATACTCTTTTCTCCAGGTTGTTGCACACAAGTAATTATGCAGTTAGATACCGCGAGGTTTGATTTTAGAAGTAAAACTTCTAGAACGTAGACTTTCAGAGGAAACTCCTTATATTATACTGATCACTTGGTAGAAAGATTTCAAGGTGCGATGGTCGCGATTAGTTATCTGAACAGTCAATCTTTATTTCAACCCCATCTCACTTCCGTTGTATATCTATGACAGATAGGGCAATTGCAAAAAACGACGGGAAAGGCTATTTTTGTCACACTCTTTCCCTGTGTCCCTAATTATCTATCAAATAAGTCACTGCTATCACTTATGACCTTTTAAAACAATTTTCCAAGAAATCTATGTGGAAAAGGTAAAATCAATAAGGCTGATCCTCTCATTCAAGATCTTTTCATCCTTAGCATATTTGTAAATATTCATCAGAATGAGCAACAATTGTAGCCTCTCTGGGGGCCTAAAGATCCATTCACTTGATTTGATATTTGTTTATTTTTTGCAATGTCTGTTTTTCTGTCTTGTCCGCAGGTTCATCTTGTAGATTTTGGTTTTACGTGTAGTGCAGTCTGGTTTTACGTGTAGTGCAGTCCTCCTGCACTTACTATATTTCACATTTTGCGTTAAAAGCGGGGACCCTAAAGCTTCTTGGTCCAAGACGGTTTTTTTTTATCCTTAACACATAGTTTAAGTTTCATCTCACGAATCGAGCAAAAATTGTAGCCCCAGACAGGTTCACAAACTCCATTCATATTTCACATTTTGCGTAAAAGGCAGGCGATCAATGCGCATCGGGAGGTGGATGACCGAATGATTAGCATGTGCGTGGTTTCGAACCCCCAGTTGTACGTGACAAGGAGTAGGATCGCCCATCCAACCTCGTGAGTTTTCTCTGGGTGCTCCAGTTTCCTCCCACTGCTAAAGACCCTACGCGCAAGCAAATTATTGAAATAAAATTAAACCACATGTTATTCCCGAAATGACCTAGTTTGTGTCGAATGGACGTTAATTCCCATTTCTCTCTCCCCAATGCGCACCAAAATTGAATTCATCCAATACTCGTTTAAAGATCGGATAAAAATTTTGACCTCAATCTTGGCATCATAGGGTGGGGGGGGGTAGTCATTTGACTGAAAGTTTCGGTCCGAGTTTCAGAAAATTCGGACTCAACAATGATTTAGCGGTGAAATAGTTTAACGGTTTTGAAAATAAGATAAAATACTGACCTCTATAGAGACCGAAAGGAACCCAGACCTAGGGATATGTATCAAAATTGGATGAAAATTCGAACGTCTGGATGGCCCACAACCGGATATTACAAGCTTCAAGTGGTAGCGACCATTTTGTCACACAGTTTCGGTCCGATTTTATTGTAACGGTGAAATATCTGAACGGTTATGACAATCGAATAAAAACTGTGGGGTATACAGAGTCCACAAGTTAAAAATGTCGCGATCTTTCAGTTATAATATATACATAATGTTTGGTTTCATCCAAATCGTACAAAAATTGTGACCGCTAGAATGTCAACAAACTTGATGTTATTATATTAGCAAAGTTCCACGTCGGAGGAAGCACCGTCGACTGTGTTTGCACGGTAACATGCACATGATGGGTTACGATTCCCATTGAAAAGAAATACAATTTCACTTCATTTCTGCACATACATCATTAACCATAAGGCGTCCCTGACGATCTACAGTAGATCTCTAGGAGCTTCCGGAGTCAAAGCGACCACTGGTCCCTCGCCTGAAGTCCTGGGAGGGTGCCCCACCCTTCCAACCAGGAATTGCTTCCGCTGGCCCTGCACGTGATTAATCTAACAAAGTAAAGTGTTTGGCTGTGGATAGAGGAGTCGATTTTCAACTGGTATGTCGCTATTCTTTGTTTGATTTAGTTAATGGCAATTTAAACGACGAAGAACCTTGCAAGGAACGGCGAGGGGCGGATCTAGGAATTTTGAAAAGGGAGGGGGGCGCGGAGACGGAGCACGCCGCTGAGACGGGGCGAGGGCAAGAAAATTATCCGTCATTTCCTTGCATCTGTAGCCAATTCAAGAGCTATTTGGCTGATATCTTCGTCTAAACGTTCCGAAATCGTAGAAAAAGAGCCTCAAAATCGAGCAAAAAAGCTAGTTGAAAGTCACTTTCAGTAGTAAAAAAGGGCACTGTCGAAAATAAGGAGGGTGGGCGCCCCTTGCGCCCCCCCATTGAATCCGTCTTTGAACGGTGTCTAGTAGTTGGATAGGATGGAATAAAAACCGATGGTGTACACGTAAAAGAACTATGACAAATGGAATTCGAATTGCAGCGATAGAAAGTTTAGTTGGAATTTTAATATTTTTGGACCAAAGTATTTTATAATATAATATGTAGACCTACTTTCAATAGTGCACAATTTTAATATCTATATTTAACGTAGATTTTAAAATGTTTGACTTCGAAAAAAAAGAAACACCCCAAAACCCCATTTTGTACGTAAATTACATTTTTTTTTTCTTTTTTATGTAATTCTTAATTAGTCCTTAAAATGATAATGCATATAAAATCAGAATTATTTCCCGTATAGTAAGAAAAATATTGTCAATATATTGTGAACATAAAATATACTGAATGTTTTAAATTCAGCTTGACAAAATATCCGGACAGAACGTAGTGCTTTTCAAAATGTCACGTATATCTTATATTGCGCTTTACAAATTGGCATACACAATTTATGACATTAAAAAAGTTGAGTCAGCAACATTATATACAAAAGCAACGAATTAATTTCTCCGACTTATAGAAAATATAATTGTCAGCGTTGTGTGATAGTAATGTTCGATTTGTCGCGTGAAGGCCGATTAAACCTTAAGAAATAATACCGTTATACACAATATTGATTGTTTCACTACTGCCTGTATATATGTTACTATAAATAGAACATCGGTTATATACTACAGTTGATATTTCATACTTTAATATAGGTCGATTTCACGAGCTCGTATTTATTATTAGTACACAGATTTAGTAACTTCAATAAACCATATAATAAATAGCGCGTGCGAAAGATTAAGTAATGTTATTGAGAATGCGTTACGTCCATATGTTAATAGCGGTTAATTTTATCAAACCACGCAGAGGGGTCATTTAACGGTTTCAGGTTTAGGTAGATACCTCGCACGTGATGTGACCCCAAATAACTCCGATGACCTGTAGCGTGCCACCTAGCGGAAGAATTTCACGTACCTGCTCGTAAGGCATGCTGGACTATCTGTGACGTCACGCTGTGTATATCCTTGCATTCGAATATTGTGAGACGGGGTCGAGTTAAGAACTTCAAGGCTGCCCTAGTTTTTATTTGTTTATTTACTTGTTTTTTATGATTTTCCCAGTGAGGAAGTATGACGGATTAATTGTTGTATGTTGTGATCTAGCGGAATAGCTGTCTAAAGTCCGCAACATGTTGAAGTGCATACCTTTATTTCGTGCCTGTAATCGGCAAGTTGAATACATAGATCGACGACATTTCGGACTAACAACCATTCCAGACGATGTTTTACGCTACGCCAGAAGTCTGGAAGAACTTTTACTCGATTCCAACCAAATCAGAGATCTTCCAAGGGTGAGTATCATTCGTAAATGCACAATATGTTTTCTTATAAATCACCATATTTGGATGGTAAACACAGACAATTTTATTACGGACCGGTCTGTTTTTTTCTTTACGCAGGGATTTTTTCGTCTCGTTCAGCTGAAGAAAATTGGACTGAGCGACAATGAAATCGGTCGAATTCCACCCGACGTGGGAGTCTTCATCAACCTCATGGAGCTCGACGTCAGTAAGAATGGTAAGTTAAAAGCTTTGGGTGTTTATTTACGTTTTATTTGCTGTCTGTTCCAACTTCCGATTCGGGACACGAAGGCGGCCATGTTGGATGGGAAGAGAAGTGTGTAATGATAGAAAATGGGCGTGTACCGTATGAAAGTGATAGAATGTCGGATCATCATACGTTTTGACCGTAGAAGATGTTTTCCGAATCCAATTACCGAAGCCATGGATTACTAATCCTGGCTTATCTGAATTGAAATAGATAGATGAACACCAGAGTCACGCTGTCAAGATGAAAATAAACAATAAACAAGTGTCTATGTTTATCTGACTGCTATTTTAAGTTTAAAATCTATGACATATAAATGGGTTTGGCTACAGTGACTGTATGTATGTATGACGTGTATTACTAATATTCATCAGGCCAACAGGAGAGATGTATATTGAGGATGCCTCATCTCAATACACATTTTTGACATCATGTGCTTTACATTGTATTTCCCTGTGTACAGTGAGAGGGTCATACAATGTACATATACATGTAACAGTCTTAATTGAATCATAATGTCCAAAATCTACTCTGGTCATAACAGCCAATAAATATTAATCAAAAACAATATACAACATTTTACAAAACATGAATTTTCCTGTATGTAATGATAATAAATACATAGAGTTACTGACTATTTTATAGTCATTTGGTAGGGCTGGACGATATTTTCGGTAATTCGATATATAGCGATATTAAAATTTGAATTACAATATTTTATAAACCACCTAAAATATCGCGGTATAATGATATATCGTATCTTGTGTTTTTCTATCAATTTACACGATATTATCACGATATTTACGACATTATGTCACGATCGATGACTCAGATGACTTGTCACTTGTTCATTGACAAGGCCTACTAAATACATGACTAGTCCAGTAGTTTTCTCGATTATTAAACTTATTATACTGGTCATTATAATGTCAATCAAACCCATTGCTAATGCTATGCAACATTCGAATAACCAGCCAGGTAAGTCATGGTGTAATATCTTCTCTTTGCCGTCTTCGATCGATTTATCATTGGCACTGTTTGGAAACAGTTATTATCATTTTATGTATGATGCCGTTTGTTAGTTAACTATCATTTTGTGCGTGTGTTTGGGTGGGTTTTTTTTTGCCAATTTTTAAACTGTAGCCGAATTAAATAAAAATAAAATGTTATTTGTAAATAAAACCTTATTGCGTCTTGATATACGAGATTTAGACAAACATGCTGTTGTAGTGTACCGAATAGGGGAAATTACATCTGGTTCTTTGAGTCTAATCATAGTCATACCCACATGTTATTCAACATTTTGAAAGATGGCGGAGCATTGCGAAGCTCAAGCTGATCGAACATTAGTAATAATAAAGCCTAAAAAACATTGCACGAGTCGTTTTATGTAGATTTTGCAAGCATCGTGTAGCTGCAATAGGCGGCAACACCAGCAACTTGTTACGTTCATTTAAAAATACATCACATAATAAAACTAAAATATCAGGATATTGTGATACATGTATATCGTGATATATCGTTAGCTTTTTATAATAAAACTAAAATATCGCGATATAGTGATATATCGTCCTTTTTTGAGGAAATATCGCGATATTTGATTTTACTAATATCGTCCAGCTCTATCATTTGGTAAAAAAAGCACAATTTTTTTAGCTATACATGTACAAGTAATCAACTAAATACATGTATGTTATCAAATTTGGAGTAAAATTTTAAGGGCTATTGTCAACCCAGAAATTTACATGCTGATTTTCAAATGATCGATTACTAATTAATCAATTGATTGGTTAGTCCCTAATTAACTATTTTACACTAATAGTACTCAAGCCTGGAAATAAGGCACCTGTCACTGACAATGTTAGACACAGATTCAGGTTTTGTCAGGCACAAAACCTCTGGTACCTGTCATTTTGTCCGGCACTGATATGTTTATTTTATTGATATTATTAATACATGTCCGGCACTAAGTTGAAAATGTCAGGTACCATTTCATAATTAGTGCCTGACATTTTGTCAGGTAAATCTAAAACCGTTACATGTATGTCCAGGCCTGCTGGTACTAAGCAATTACTGATTATGCATGAGCTATCCTTGATTCAGAAATTTTTGTACCCGGTAAGTTTTATTGTAACACATTGTAATGTAAGTTTCATTTCAATGATCAGCTTTTCAAAACCTTCTTGGGTACTGATATAAATGTCAAATTACTAGACAGCATCTTTTTTGTGTGTGAAAATGATGCCAGTACCGTATATATATATAATATTTTATTTTTAACATTGTTTATTCAATACATATACATAATGATGGAATCTCAAAGCAAGCAAGGGCAAGGGTTAACACTACATAAATTTATCACCTGTTAAAGATTTTTGTTTAACGTTATAACTATGCAAATTGAAAGGGTTTGATATTGAAAATTGGAGGTACATGTATATGGACACGAAGAGGAGGGAGAAATTCTCTGTTAAGGTTTAAGGACATATTTTCCATTTCATCAAAGCTATTTGAAGAAGACATCACGCTATGTTCAATTTATGTAATATAAATATCATTAGGTTGATAATGAATAACGAATATTACTTAAACTATTTAAACATTTATCCGGATATTGATGTCCTTCTCTCTATAGGGCCATTGTTGGGCTTTGGATAATAAAAGTAGGCTCTTAAGTTTAAAATGCTATATACTATATGTTTTCATTGTTTGAATCAATATAGCCAGAATTTGAAGTCCAAAAATGATAAGTCTGTCTTCATTAAACATACATTATGCAAGAGCTAAAACTACTTACTGGTTTAGAGTTGAGCAGTTTGACTTAAACTTTTATCATATTCCCTTTACTTTTACACTATCAAGTTTTTTTTTTAACTACATGTATTATAGTGAGTACTACTAGCTCTTTATATCAATTAAAACTTCCATAATGCCCCTTTAGAATTTTTACATTGTATTGTAAAGTAAAACCAGCACTGATGTACATACTTGTAAATTGAATTTGTGTCCACTGCCAAACTATTTAGCCAGAATGGAAAATTTAAACTAAAATTAGTAAACAAGTCAATTCTTTTCATTTAAAATACATACATGTACCATATATACAATGTAAGGAATGTCAGAGGAATACATAAATATGAAATACATATGTTTAAGAATTCTAACATTGTTTCTTAACATACTTTGTCATTATACTTGTACATGTACATATGTGTGTAATTTTACGTCTGACAATGACAGCAGGTACATGAACCATACAGTTGCATTGTGCTTCAAGTACTGATGTACTGTTAGTGTACATGTACTTCCATGTAATATGTAATTAATAATAATTTATTCAGTTAGTACAATATAAAATTCAAACATACAATATGCACCTACATGAACATGTATACAGACTACAGCATGATTTTTCCGAAGATTGTTTTAGAGTTCAGTGTATGTTACATGTATGATAAATTGTTTAATAATTTTAATTCATGGATACATACAAATACAAATTACTATTGAACACTATCTTTTTTGTGATATGATTTATATTTAAATTACCATATATTTGGTGCAATATAGCCCGGTTGGAGCTATAATAAACACAATTTCATTCATTCCATTGGACACTGATCAGGAATTACCATTTACATGTTATGCCACTACAATTATGTCTACACGTATATTTGAATAACAGGATAAATGTAATGGTGTGTAAGCTCAACTGCAATATGTACACATTGTAGGCTACATATTTAGATGATGAGGTTATTGGGAGCTTCAGTGTCGCAATGAGTAAGATGTTGGCTCGCTAATCTGAAGGTCCCATGTTCTATCATGGTATTTTAAGAGAAACTGGGAACCCATTTAGACATTGGCGTCCACATAAAAGAAACCTTGGGAGCAGAAATTTCAGATAACGTACATGTACATCTAATAGTAAAAGGTAGATTGTACATGTACATGTAATGCCGCGGCCCTGGCATAAATTTCCCCCATAACTCACTGTATGCCATTTTCCCTATCCCAGTTAGAACAGAACAGTAGCACGTTCAATTAAATAACATTTCATATGCAAAGTAATTAGAAAGCTTATTTACTAATACTGTAAGAATATCATGGGATAATATATGTACATATGTAACTAACCTAATCATAATAATGGTACTTCTGTTACCGTATTGATGGTTAAATTTTCATACATGTACCATAAACCAGCTCCCAGATTCACCTGATAGCATTATTCGTTTACAGGATTTCAGAAAACAGAATGTCATAAGACAATTTTTGTCACTGTTATTTCATACAATGTACATGTATGACTTTGTATAATATGTAATTGGCAGTGGTTACTTGTAACATGTATGTAAAAAGTAAATTTTCAACAATAGAACAGAACATTTGAATTTCAATATCCCATTGTTCATTTCAATTGTACAATTTCTAGTATTTGTTAGCTTGAATTTTTTCCTGTTGAATGTGTACATGTTTATTAACCATTAATCATTAATGATAAATTTACCTGTAGGCCAGGTCTATATATATATATATATACTTACACCCAATTTATATTTTATTGTATACGTCATTAATTAGCTGACCAATATACATGAGTAACACTGGAGTTATTTACAAACAATCAATGAAATTAATTATACACATTCCATGGCTCTCGTCCAACTAATGGACACATACAAAGCTTACATTAGATGTACATGTACACACCATACATGTATGTTGTAAAATACGATAATCTTGAGTAATTAAGCCAAGTCTAAGACAGATAAGACTTTAGAAAATCCACATGTCCTATAGTATAGAAATGTTTTCAGAATTAGTAAGCTTTTGAAATGGTCAAAATTTTGATAAACTTAATGTCTGAGATTGGCTTAAGTTTCAATTGAATAATTTTTGAACAGATGATACATGTATGCTTACATGTACATGTACATCAATCACTATACATGTACATTATAGATAAATGTACCGGTAAGCTGTTTTTATTTCATTACGTTTTCCCTGATTTTTACACCACATTATAATTTACATTACATTATATGTATATTACTTACATGTACATGTACTTTCTATAATGTCATTCTATCAGTGAATGTGTGTCAGTCAATCATATTCGAAACCTACTGGTAATTACAATATAAGTCCAGTAAAAATCACTAGTTAAAAAGAAATTATGCCACATCAATGTACATAGACATGTACACCTTGAACTGCAAAGAAATAAAACTTAACATGTGTAACTTGATTTGTAACTTGTAATATTAACCTATATTTAAACCAGAGATATTAAAAACAATCTGAATAGGCTGATAGGTAGTAGATATTTTCTCAGGTTCTTTTCTCAATAGAATAAGATGGCACATTTAAACTTTTTGTTAAATTAATGGAAATTCTACTACATGTACATGTATGAAGTTTTCTGTCACATGAAATGATCCTGTCTTCGACATGTCTTCCGCCATATTTGTACTTGTAAGTAAATTGAGTATTATTATACATTAACTCAAAACTATGATATAGATGTACATGCATTTATTGTGTACATCATTATAATCTGGGAATAATCCACCTGTCACAGATATTGTAAGGTGTCTACCATTTTGTCTGGTAGACTGGCACAGATTAATGTGTGATATCTCTGTGTTTTTATTAATTTATAAATGTCTGGCACAAAGTTCTAAATACCAGGTACAAAAGTACATGTCTAGACTAGCAACCAAAATCGTCATTTCCAGGCATGCGGATAAAGACGAAAAAATTCAGTGGATATGATAAACTTTGAAGATCATTTTTGATCGTTAAAAATTTTTGACTTTTACAAATATGTAAAAAAGAATTACATGTACATGTATAGCCATTTTGGAATTAAAGTTTGAAATACCAGTATACAAAGGTGCCATCAATAGATACATGTACATGTATTGGATGTTATTTGGAACAAGAATGTTATCAAGACCCCAGTTCAACAAGTTGAAATTGGTTGCAACAATATCCACCATCAAATTACAGGTAATTCTTTGCTTTCGATGTACATAAGGAGATTGTTTTCAATTAAGAATCTTGTTGAGATCCATTGATTTGATTTGATAGTTTCTCTAATGGCTTGTTAAATCCACTAGAAGATAACTCAAGCATATGGAGCATGCACAAGATTTTTCAAAGGGATGTAGGGTGATAACTCTTAAATTAATTATTGGATATGTTAAAAATCAGTTGGTTCATGAACATACATATAAACAAATAATCAACTTGTATAAATTCTACCAGATCAAGGGTAATTCTACATGTATATCCTGGCAACTCTTCCAGTGAGCTTATTGATCAGAAATCGTTCAAAATCAATAGGATTGTATTAACCCTCCTTGAATTGACTTTACTGTTAATTTTATAGCCTATTTCTCGAGATAATCTCTTAATACTTAAAAACACGTTGGCATCGAAAGATTATAATATACATGTACCGCCAAGACACTTCTTTTTAGTCGTTTACTATTCACTGAACATTTGAAACTAAAAAATTTGGAAACAGATAATGGTTTCTTAACAGAAAAAACAAAGTCAATGTTTAATGATAGAAATGACAATTTTACATGTACAGTGAACAGCAGACATTTGTGGAAATGTGTTAAAATTATCATTGAAAGCACAGAAAGTAGATAAATCTGTTCCTGACAAAACTACATGTACAAGACACCTAAGGATGTGTTCCGGACAAAACTATAGGACTGAATGACAGGACACCAAAGAGATTATGCTTGATTGTGCCAGAATATGTGTTGACATGTCGGTGACAGGTTGCTTACATGTACATGTATGTGTACCAGACTTGTTTTCAATGACACCTTTCACGTCAGATTTTTATTAGATTTAAAACCAGAACTGGTTATCGACCTTCTTTTACAATGTGCTGTCAAGAATCCTAATAGTGTACATTTATTATGATTGTTGAACATGGAAGGCAACGTGTAGATTTTGTCTCTGTTGAAAAAGCTGATTGAAGATAAATCGTATATTATGTACATGTACAGTAGTTTGGAGTGGTCTTGGCTATGGATAAATACATTGACAAGATAATATCACTGCTAGATTGCTCAGCAAAAATGAAGCATCGTGACTCAACATACATTTAAACATGTAAATTCAATGCAAGAGAAATGTCACTGATATACGTGTAAGCATCTGTTTGGAAGATATGAAATAAAGTCTCACACAATGAATAAAACAAATTGTCAGAGGTGCATTGGTTATGTTTGGTTTTTATGATACACGTAGATGTACAATGCACATTCACATACATATGTAGTCATTGTATCCATGCTATATATTTATTATTTTTATACGCCCACATTGAAATGTGGTCGTATATTGTCATCGCCCCCGTCTGTCGGTCCGTCGGTCCGTCCGTCGGTCCGGCTTCCACAAGCAATTTAGCTCTAGAGGCTAAAGTTAATATCTGATTGACTTTAAATTTATACACAGTGTTTAAGGTCAAGAGACGAAGAAGCCTATTGTTTTTCAGCGATTTCTGATAACTACCAGAGTTACGGCCCTTGATCACTTAAAAAAAATCTTGTGGACACTCTAGAGGCCAAAGTTAATATCCGATTGGCTTTAAATTTATACACAGTGTTTGAGGTCATAAGACGAAGAAGTCTATGGATTTTCTGCGATTTTTGATAATTATTAGTGCCTGAGTTGTGGCCCTTGATCACTTCAAAAAATCTTGTGGATGCTCTAGAGGCCAAAGTTAATATCTGATTGACTTTAAATTTATACACAGTGTTTAAGGTCATGAGACGAAGAAGCCTATTGATTTTCACTTATTTCAAATAATTATTTCCAGAGTTATCTTCCTTGATCACTTCAAAAACCCTTGTGACGCTATAGAGGCCAAACTTATCATCTGATCGACTTCCGATTGATACACAGAGTTTAAGGTGTTAAAACAACAAGTATTTTGATTTTCAATGAATTTTGATAACTGAACAGCTAAATCCATGATATTAAATGTTTCCTAGACTAATTGTTAGCGTGGGACAAAACTTTATTAAAAGCAAACAAATTCTAATGATTTTCAGATAATTACATAATGAATTGTTACTCTTAATCAGATTTTAGTGTATTACATATATGTTTCATTACCAAAAAAAGTAAAAATATGCGATAACCCTTGTTGACTGCTCGGAAGATTTAGCTGCTGTGGGCATATGTTTCGTTGCCTGGCAACCTATCTTTAAATGCTGATAGCACAATTGATGATGTCTAGTAATTACAGTACATGTAGAATGAGAGTGACATAATTATGATACATACATGTACAGGTGGTGTTAGGGTGACAGTACATATATACATGTACACAAGTAGTGTTACGGTGACAGTATAATTATAGTACAAGTTGTGTTAGGGTGACAGTAATTACGGTACAAGTCATGTTATGGTGACAATAATTACAATATGTGTATGTACTGTTGTGTTATGATTAGTGTAATTACAGTACAATTAGAAGTAGTGTAAGTATTATCGTAATTACAGTACATGTAAGAGTAGTGTTATAATAGCAGTAATTACAGTAGTGTTAGAATTACAGTCATGTAAATGTAGTTTTAAGAGGACCGTACAATTATTACAAGTAAAGTTAGGATGACAGTAATTGCAGTACATATACATTTTTGGATTATGGTGAATGCTGTACATGTATATGTAACGTTAGAATGACATTAAATTGCAGTACATGTACAAATAGTATTAGGATGACAAACATTATTGGCAAAATAATTATTTGTACTGTAATTACAGTCATCCTAATACTATTTGTACGCCTGTTGCCATTAGTGAAATATATATGTGTATGTAATGTACATTTATAACAAGGTCATTAAATTCGACAATGCTCCTTAAGGAAGCAATAATCCCAATATTGTTAAAAAAAAATAACCAGTTAAAAGATGCTACTGTATATTATGGTCATCTGAAAACATGTATTTATTTCTACAAACCTCCACATTTCTCAGAAGGTACAAATTTAAAAGTTGTAGTACATGTACATGTAGGCTACCAAACTAAGGGTTGTTTACTATGGTATTATGCAAGTATGTTGCAGCCATTTTATAATCTGAACACCTCACAGCGGGAAGGCAGGAACTAGTACCGTAGACAAGAGATGAAAATCGAGAATTTCCAAAACTAAAAAAACAGCATACATGATAGAGTTGCTATTATTGCAAAAAGGCTGCAACAGGTTTCCGCAGTTTACAATAATTGACATTATGGAGGATAACAATTATTAAAGAACAATTAATATCAACAGTTAGTAGGCTACATGTATGAAAGTGGATTTTTGACTTTAAATTATTCTGGTTTGCATACATTACATGTAGACTTACACTGCCACTTTAAGTGATTCATTTCTAATTCTTCTCAGTCACTTGCCCTGGGGAGAGGTACATGTACACTTACCAAAAATTGCTAGCCTGTAGAATGGGTTTTATTTTATCTAATAACCTGAAGTAATTAACTTTATTATTCAGTCTCTGTCCTCTTGAGACGAAGACAGACTCTATATGTAGTAGACTAGATCATCACACATAACAGGCTGAAATATTATTATAAAACTGATTGCGCTCTATGCCATTAGTGAGTGTAGACAAAATTATCAAGACTCTTGGTAATGATTGATGTAAATAAATTGTACGAAGAACTTACATGTAAAAGTTTTTTTCTAAAGTTGATTAATTTTTATTTGGGCAATGCTTGCACTTTGGATTTAAACTTCTTGTAATTAGTTAATTGCTTGCCTTGAAGGCCTACAATGTACGTCCTTGAATATTTTCAAATTTTTCAGAAAAACTAGTGTACAAGTGATTTTGATACATGGCACTGTTTACATGTCAGCCTACATGGAATTACTCAGATATATTACTCACGTACATGTACACATATAATTTGATTTAAAGACCTACATGTACATGTAGATTTGAGTCTGGAGAGGTTATCTCCTTAACCCATGAATACATGTATGTGTACATTCAGATTGTATACAAGCACTGCATGTAATTTAAACATGCGCACAATAAATGAAATAACTAAATTCGGTGTCTGTAATTTTGATATGGAGATGCACTTTATATGATAGTGAAATATAATTTTACAGTATCAGTATCATTCAATTATAAATGACATTTTCTCCAAGCACATACATGTACACAGGGGTTGGGATTTGGATTCATTCAGTGAGTTCAGTAGTCTCTATCATTCAGAAAAATATTCTACGAATATTAATCTGGATAAGTTGTCAACATTTGCGAAAAATCGGTCATTGACTAGATTATCCGGTCTTTAAAGGGAGGTAACTCGTCCTTAAACAAGATGATGACATGAAATGAATTTAAGAATGCCATTTCAAATAATCCATTTGATTGCATGCCAGTTAATATCCAACACTCTTATTTTTTTTTCATTGTAAAATTTGTCTCTTCATGGGCCTTATCTATGTTTTTTTTTTAAATTGAAGACTAATTCGTCGTCACGATTCATTTTTGTTTATATTATGCAAGAATTATGGGATTTGTTGCGGGAAGGGGTACAACTCTTACTTGACTTGGACGGAAGATACTGGATAATCAACCACATTAAAAACCAAACTCCTGGTTATGCATGGGCAATGGACTAACTTTACGTCAAATATTGACCATTTTCCCAGACCCTCAATATTTTGAAGACTAGGAGGTTCTGTGTGACCGAGACTATAGGGGTTCAACAGTGGGAGAAAACAGGAATATACATTTAAAATGAATGGATACAAATTCCTGTCAATAATTATTCATTTATGTTCTCATTTGTTGAAATTTAAAAAGATATACGTATGTCTAATCTGATTATAACCTTTGTAGGAATGATAAATGTACGTATTGCTCTTTCACAGAAAGAGTAAAGATATGAGGCTATTAGAATTTGATTTTATTCACATGATGAAAAGAGAAAATGAAATACAGGCATAAAGGAGAGGCCTCCAAATCATAGCTAGAATAGACCAAAATTTTTAGCACATTCTTATTCTTATACGACATGTAATTGGATTTCAATATATGTATATTAACAGTTGGAGTATATGGGTAGTAATAGAAGTATAAGGACTAAGTGATAAGATATAGTAATAAAACTATAAATTACATTAATCAGTCTCACTGACCATTGACCACACCAGATCAAATTCACACTAGTGACTAGACCATTAGTAAGGACACTGACCAGATAGAGTGGTGTGGATCATTAGCTGGTCAAAGATAGCTGACCAACATTACTTTACATGTACATGTAGTATTGACCTTACCACTGACCGTAGTACATTATTAAGGTGTTCTGTTTTATAGAGAATTAGGGCCGTTGATATAATGTTCATGTAGACACGCGGATCCAGAGGGGGGGTTTGGGGGGTCCAAACACCCCCCTGCTCAGCTACATAAAAAAAAATAATGCCTTGCATCAATGAAATTACATCACAAAGTGATCCTACATCAGTATAAAAATTATTTCTCTGTTTAAAAAGCTCAATTTGTATGTGTGCCTATGTAATTTAGAGACAATGATGGCAGATTTCCGTAACAGAAACCTGGCAAACCCCCTCCTGCAAAAATTCCTGGATCCGCCCCTGGTAGAATGGGGTTTAAAGTCTTATCAACACAAGGCTTTTGTTGACCCGAGGCTCAATTTTATTTCAGTGGTTACTTGTGCAATGCGAGTGAGGAGAATTTTGCCAAGCCAACTGCCCTTCCAAGTACTGATCTTTGAATTCCTACTGTATATTGGCCCAATATACAGTAGGAATATTATTGGGTTCTTTTGTCAGTGAAGGTGTATGGGATTGGAAAGGACCGGTTTTTCATCCCATCTGAACAACCATGCACACTTTCCTTGTCACCACAGTGCCAGGCACCACCTCTGTGTCTAAAAATTGAAAACAATACATGTACATGAGTAATTATTAAGGGTTTTCTCAAGAAATGATCACATTCAATAAATGTAGGTGTAACTAAGTTTACATTCATATGTAGATCTCATGAGACCAAGATTCCTATAATTGTTGGAAGTTCTGTTAATGGTGGCCTTGGATAAAAGGAATATGATTTTTGAAATATGTAGCCTTTGAACTTATAGTAATGTTATAAATGGAATAAAACAGGTGACAACAGTGAGATTATAGTCGGTCAGGAAGTAACCAAGTCTGAAAATAAGGCACCTGTCACTGACAATGTCCGGCACAGATTCAGGCTTTGTCAGGCACCAAACCTCTGCTGCCTGTCATTTCGTCCGGCACTGATTTGTCTTTTTTACTGATATTATCAACAGATGTTGAAGATGTCAGGTACATGTACCATTTTATTAATGCCTGACATTTTGTCAGGTACATCTAAAACCCTTATTTCCACGCCTGGAAGTGTAATATGATATGCATACGAAACGTAAGAGGATCATCAGTGCTCTTTGAGAACAATTTTTCTTGAATAGTATGATTTATTCTTAATTTAAATGTTGGAGAATCGAAGATAGATTTACATGTAGGCTACCATACATTTACATGTCCATACTCTTCTTGCTACCATACCAACCAATCAACATGTTTGGTTTTTTTTGTGACTCAAAGAATATTTTATAATAGAATAATAATGTAAAATGTAATGCAGAATGCTCTGTGTTGTCTTCAAACTGCTACACTCCAGTTGCTGTCCAATATCTAATACTTTTTATACGCCCACATTGAAATGTGGTCGTATATTGTCGTCGCCCCCGTCCGTCCGTCCGTCCGTCGGTCCGTCGGTCCGTCGGTCCGTCGGTCCGGCGTCCACAATTGCTTGTGGACGCTCTACAGGCTAAAGTTAATATCCGATTTACTTTAAATTTATACACAGTGTTTAAGGTCATGAGACGAAGAAGCCTATTGTTTTTCAGCGATTTCCGATAATAACTACCAGAGTTATGGCCCTTGATCACTTCAAAAAATCTTGTGGACGCTCGGTCCGGCGTCCACAATTGCTTGTGGACGCTCTACAGGCTAAAGTTAATATCCGATTTACTTTAAATTTATACACAGTGTTTAAGGTCATGAGACGAAGAAGCCTATTGTTTTTCAGCGATTTCCGATAATAACTACCAGAGTTATGGCCCTTGATCACTTCAAAAAATCTTGTGGACGCTCTAGAGGCCAAAGTTAATATCTGATCGACTTTAAATTTATACACAGCGTTTAAGGTCATAAGACAATGACGCCTATTGATTTTCGGCGATTTCCGATAATTAGTGCCAGAGTTATGACCCTTGATCTCTTTAAAAAATCTTGTGGACGCTCTAAAGGTCAAAGTTAATATCCGATTGACTTTAAATTTATACACAGTGTTTAAGGTCATAAGACGAAGAAGCCTATTGATTTTCAGCGATTTCCCATAATTAGTGCCAGAGTTATGGCCCTTGATCACTTCAAAAAATCTTGTGGACGCTCTAGAGGCCAAAGTTAATATCCGATTGACTTTAAATTTATACACAGTGTTTAAGGTCATAAGACGAAGACGCCTATTGATTTTCAGCGATTTCCGATAATTAGTGCCAGAGTTATGGCCCTTGATCACCTCAAAAAATCTTGTGGACGCTCTAGAGGCCAAAGTTAATATCCGATTGACTTTAGATTTATACACAGTGTTTAAGGTCATGAGACGAAGAAACCTATTGATTTTCGGCGATTTCCGATAATTAGTGCCAGAGTTATGGCCCTTGATCTCTTTAAAAAATCATGTGGACGCTCTAAAGGTCAAAGTTAATATCCGATTGACTTTAAATTTATACACAGTGTTTAAGGTCATAAGACGAAGAAGCCTATTGATTTTCAGCGATTTCCCATAATTAGTGCCAGAGTTATGGCCCTTGATCACTTCAAAAAATCTTGTGGACGCTCTAGAGGCCAAAGTTAATATCCGATTGACTTCAAATTTATACACAGTGTTTAAGGTCATAAGACAAAGACGCCTATTGATTTTCAGCGATTTCCGATAATTACTGCCAGAGTTATGGCCCTTGATCACCTCAAAAAATCTTGTGGACGCTCTGGAGGCCAAAGTTAATATCCGATTGACTTTTGATTTACACACAGTGTTTAAGGTCATGAGACGAAGAAGCCTATTGATTTTCAGCGATTTCAAATAATATCTCCCTTGATAACTTCAAAAATTCTTGTGACGCTATAGAGGCCAAAGTTACCATCCGATTGACTTCAGATTGATACATAGAGTTTAAGGTGTTGAAACGAACAAGTATTTTGATTTTCAATGAATTTAGATAACTGAACAGCTAAATCCATGATATTAAATGTTTCATGTATATACTAATTGTTAGCGTGGGGTAAAACTTTATAAAAAGCAATCAAATTCTAATGATTTTCTGATAATTACATAATGAGTTGTTACTCTTAATCAGTTTTTAGTGTATTACAAATGTTTCATTACCGAAAAAAGTAAAAATATGCGACAACCCTTGTTGACTGCCCGGACGATTTAGCTGCTGTGGGCGTATGTTTCGTTGCCTGGCAACCTATCTTTCCTTAAAGTCTTGATTAATCTAGTTGATGCAAAACGATACGACCATTAAAACCCATTTCATTTCATTGCTTTTTCCTTATTAAAAGAAGAAGAATGTTTGTAGGTGAATGACGTACATGTACTTAAGTAAGAATGTCTACTTAAACACACACAAATCTCTTCTCTTAACATTCCTTTACATCTTACTTTATTTATAGTCTACTTCTCACATTCACTGTTTTAATATGGACATGCATGTAATATTAGTGTAATAATACAAAATATGACTTATTGTTATATATGTACATTGTACTACTGATTAGGAGAAGTATACATGTAACATATAATGTAATTTTTTTCTCCACGATTTAACATGATTAATAGATTAAATACCATAGATAACCTCATGTTCCTTGAGCAACGTCCGCGAGTTTTACAACATCTAACTATTGTTTCAATACTTAGCAATTCTCGAACTTTTGCACTGTTGTGACTAATTAGCATTGCCCAATCCAAGGTCGTGGCACAAAACACACTGTAAACAAACAAGTATACAGCCGTTGAAAGTTTTTTTAATTTAAATTGACAAACTCACGGAACGGAAAACAAGTAACCTTGACATTGATCGATCTTTGAAGTATACAGCCGTTGAAAGTTTTTTTTTTTTTTAAATTGACAAACTCACGGAAAACAAGTAACCTTGACATTGAAATTTGCAACTCGATTGTCACATGTAAACATTTTAGCTAGAACCGCGAGACTTGATATTCACGATGACCGATGAATCTGATAAGCTCCCAAGCTGGGCTTGTTTGTTACCCAATCGATCTTAGTGGTGAAATATGCAGGATTATGTG
Source organism: Patella depressa (assembly GCA_948474765.1). Taxonomy (NCBI): domain Eukaryota; kingdom Metazoa; phylum Mollusca; class Gastropoda; family Patellidae; genus Patella; species Patella depressa. The sequence continues at coordinate 28,003,836 of OX419715.1, forward strand.
AAGGGCTTGATAAGATGTACGTAGTTAGGGTAAGATCAAGCCTTCTATTGAAGATGAGATAATCTGTAACCAATATATATTTAGTCTTTTTCCGTCAATATCCTGAACTGAAATCCCTTAAACACCCTGTAAGAAGCCTTTCCAACGTCATGGGTATTCTCTGGGTCCGCCAGTTTCCCCCCGCTGTGAAAGACCCCTACATGCAATCAAATTTTTGAAATAAAATTAAAAACCATGTGTTAGTCCCAAAATGGCCTAGTTTGTGTCAAGTGGACGTTAAACACTCTTACTTTCTCTCCCGTTTAGAAATTGTAAGTTGATCGCTGTTCGCATACATGAACGATGTATAGCTCCACCCACTCCAAATACATATAGATTAAAGTGCCAATCCCGATAACTTTTGGGGGAATAAAACTGCTTAATTTTGTGTTAAAATCCTTTAAAATCCATAACCTAAGGCCCACCTACTAAACCGATATTTGTGATACGCTTGTAAATACTTAAACCTGACAGTCTTCATCTAGAAATGGAGAACGTTTTGTTATACAGTATCTGGATAAAACCAGACTTTTTTCTATAAAAATGACACGTAGGTGAAATTTAGCTTTTGTTATCAAGTACAGGGCATGGGTCATTCACTGTATAGACCTCTCAAGAAACATTAATCGATTATCAGGTCACCCAATGAAAAAATTGACCCGAAATCTTAAAAGGGTTACGTGTCCGGATAAGCAGTGTTGACGTTCACGTCCAAACAACTAAATATTTTGAGCTGAAATTTTGAGACAAGGTAAATACACCATGCCACTATATTTTGGTCCATAAATTTCATAAATACTCGGACTTTAATTTTTGAGACTCTGTTCTTATCGGGATTGTCCCTTTAACGGTGAACATATAATTAACAAATTGTGGAGTTTGTATTTGAACCTGCTTGTACATTATACATGTTCACATTTTCACGGCAGCAATACTATTTTACAAGGCTTTAAATTTTTCAGAAGGACAATAGTATTTTAAGACTCGCTTCCTCATTCTAAATTGACATATGTATACATGTACATGTACATATCTACATGTATGTATTCAGTAATATCGACACGCAAGCTATCCACAGTGATCCACGATTTAGTACACTGCCGATTGCTAGGAAGGAACTCCTGCAAATTCCAGCAGGGTTCTGTACACGCATGAAACAAAATGTCAAGCTCTAACACTGAAGTTGTATTTTTAACTTTGTGCTAGAGATGACAATAAATCAAGACAAATCTGTGATGGACAAGTGGGATTGTGCCTGAGAATCAATTTCTGAGCTACAGGTGTATGTTCCTTATTTCCAAGCTTGTTAAAGATACATTATAGGAGATTAGTTAAATAGTTGGCAGTTCTCACTGTAATAGTTAAAACTAGATAATGTAAAGGGATTTGCTGAAAATTTCAGCCAAATTAATCCACTCTGAATCAAGAATTTAAATGCTGAAAATTTCAGTCAAATCGATCTACCCTGAACCGCAAATTTTGCGATTGATTTTTCGGCATAGCCTCGATCATCATCACTAAAACACAAAGTCTCTATTATCCATTTAATGATTAAATCATGAATGAAAATTGATCAGCCAATCGAATCCAAATCCAGTAAATATCGCAGACTAACAATGACATCGAGAGTTGATTATGGTCTGAATAGCTTAATTAATGTCTAATTAATCCTTTAGATACATGTACATGTAACATTTCAGGCCTAAAAAAAACGACCTGCAATTTGCAGATTTAACTCTTGCATAATGTATGTTTAAACTAGTACAGAAAATACATGTTACAATGACCTAGAATATTCAGCCCTCGTAAATGGTTACTGTTTATTGGTAGGGTCACACTTTATCCAATAAGATTACGAAACAGTTACCATGAAATTTAACAGATTGAAATTTAAATCTACGTGTGTGTAACGATCTGTTACATGCATTTCAACACATGGTCTTTATAAATTTTAATCATAGGCTACAAGTATCTATGTTTGTTAATTCCAGAAATTGGTGAAATTCCAGAAAATATCAAGTTTTGTAAAAATTTACAGGTTTTGGATTTTAGCAGTAATCCTTTAACAAGGTAAGAACTTTTAAAGGTTTAGTAATGTGCAGTTTATTTTTAAGACAGTGTTTTCCCTACATGTATACATGTATTGATACATGTATACATGTACATTTATTCTCACTAGAACTGACATATTTGACAACGTTTTCAAGTCTGGAGAGTGGAGAGTGTAGCTTTTGTAGGTGATAGTTAACGGCTCTGACAGCCAGATATATGTAGTTGATACAAACTTTTATATCACAAATGTACACGAAACCTCAAAAAGTAATGACGAGTGTTTGCCCTAAATACAATAGCTGAAGACAGTGTGTTGGGGTGGGGGGGGGGGGGTGGGGGTACATGTATGGCCAAGATAAGCCAGTTTAGAAAAAAAGCCCTTCCAATTGTACAGTGTATGTACTGGTAGTTGCTAACTGTTTTTTTTTTATTTTATTATTTTTTTTTTTTAAATTGTTCATATGCTCCACTTTTGTGTTCAGACTCAGACAACAGAGTTATGCTAAATGTGCAAATAATCTTTATTTCTGATGGCCCTTTACATGCACTGTTCTTCTTTTTCTTATAGTATAGTGTCTAACTTCCACTTTCACCAATGTTGATAAAGCAGACATATTGTCTTATTATATTATCCTTTTCACATGCACAGGGGTCTTTCTTGTGGTCCGAGTAAAATTACGCGGTTAAGAAAGTTCCCCTGCATGTACAGTATCTCCATGCCACATAAGACTTACACTAGGGATTGAAAAAAACGACTTTAAGACAGATGTGAGCGGCCAGCTATAGATCCAGGTGCAACACTCTAGACCACTAGGCCATCCCACCTACATGTACTGTCTGTTTAACTGGGAATTTTTATATACATGTATGTATATATACCAGTTGGAAAATGTCATTCTTCAGATGAGTGGATTATTGATGATGCTTCTCCCAGCCAAGATTAGAATCAGATTAAAGGGTGTAAACTTGTTTAAATTAGGCAGAAATCTGTATTATTATGTGTCTGCTTTACATATTATTGACAGAATCATTTCCATGCAGACTTCTGGTCATTTCACGTATCTTTTCCCTTCTTACTTGGCTATTATAAACATGTACTCACTTCATCATTCCACAATAACAACTGCACCTTATGAGCTTTGTAGCGATTTACAATGTACAGTTCAACCTGTAATATCTACATGCTATGTATGACAGTATGCGTATTTGTACATTTCTCCAACAGGGTCGTACAGTTATGAGATGTTGATAACATACAGTACAAAGAGGGTGGGTCCAAGGAAAACTACCGGTTCAAGCCTTAGACCCTGGCAATTTATTAAGTTCAATAAGCACACGTATAATATACATGTAGTATTTGCCAGGGGGACATTATTTGCAAATATTTCAATCTCTGATGTTAAATGTATGTGTAAATAGTGATTTTAACATGAGGACAGATTACTGTACTTTGATTGAACATTGTGCGTTGTACATGTACTTAAGTGTCAATTTGAAATGTCTTACCATGATACAATTATGTAACCTAAAAAAGATAAATTTGTCATACTGTATTGTCTTGTTAACATTTCAGATTACCCGAAGGATTAACACAGTTGCGTAATTTAACACATCTGGGTTTAAATGACGTTTCTCTCACCAGATTACCTTACGATATATCAAGGTAAATATCATCTCCATTAAATTCAACATGGTACATGTAGACATCAAGCGAAAATTTAAATGGATCTCTTAGCGCTCTATCTTAAAATTAATTGAAATACATGTACACATGTATGTTGCTCTACTAAGTCTAATAAATATCGCTTTGGATTTTCTGTTAATAAGAGAAAAGGGGGCTGTGGATTATAAGACCTCTCATTTACAATGTACGTGTACAAATGTATGCAACAGGAATGGGATCCGATGATCACCTGCCTTATCACTGAGACAGTCCTCAATAATTCCTGCAATTTCTTGTGCAATTGAAAATATTATTTTAGGACATCCTGCAGTTAAAAGGATTAACACAAAGAAGGACTAGTCATGTTTCCTCGCCAGGCCATCAGACCTACATGTATCTCACTAACAAGGCTTAAACCCCTATTGGAAAATTCTGAGGGACTTTGAACTGGGACCTCCTAGTGGGCTAGCACAATTATATTGAATGTGAAGTGTGATATGGAATACCAATAAATGTAGGCGTATGCGTTTTACTACTGTATATATAATTCTATATATATACAATAATAAAAATTTGTTTGACTTCTATTTTCAGTTTAACAAGTTTAATATCGTTAGAATTACGAGAGAATGAGTTGAAGAATTTACCAGCATCTGTGTCATCATTGGTTAAATTACGTATATTAGATTTAGGTAGCAATCAGATTGAAGAACTTGTAAGTAAAGTTCATGTTTTCTGTCTTTAAATAGGATAACAGATATTCTCAAATAAAAGTAATGGAATTTGATTGTTTTTGGTTTCCTATTGGAACTTTCTAGTTATTAATTCAATGGTTTCAACTACAAAATAGATTTATTTAAAAAAAAACACAATCTGCTGTCCCTTAAATTGTTATAAAGTTGCATGTATTTAGATATGATATATTGTATTTTAACAGCCGTCATCTATTGGAGTTTTACCGAATCTAGAAGAACTATGGTTAGATACTAATCATTTAACAGAATTACCTACGGTAAGTATAATACTGTTGACTCATAAGCTTACTCTTTCTACAACACTTGATACCACTTTTCATTGGCGTATTCACATTGGTATCAATTGGTAAAATGATAATCCCTGGTCCAAGGCACTTTTTGAACTAATGTCTCAAAATGACTTTATCGATATGATTTATATCAGCCAACTTGCTAGACATGTATTCCTCAGATAACAAAAAATGTAAAAAGATTAATGTATAGTTCAATGTATGGACTTCCAAAAATATGTTTGCTTATTTGCTTTTAGTTGAGTGGTGGTTTCTCTCTCTATATATTTAATATGTATATTTACAGGAATTAGGTAATTTGAAGAAACTAACACAGCTTGATGTGTCCGAAAATTTATTAGATCGTTTACCAGAGGAAGTGTCAGGATTAACCAGTCTCACAGATCTTTCTCTATCACAGAATAACCTTGAAGCTTTACCAGATGGAATAGGTACTTTAATTCTTAACAGCTCATATTATTTTAATTTTCAATATTTTTATCAAAACTTTTAAACTTATTATATGTCATTGTCTGTTAAAAGTAATGGATTTGATCAGTTATTAATAATGATAATACTGAGTATATTTATAATGCGCTATATCCATAAACCAGGTTTATGCTCAAAGCGCTACACAATTATTATCCCGGTCTCTAGGATACAGGTAAAGCCTTATTACCTCCCTTTACACCTGAACTCTTAGGGGATGCTCGATTCACAGTTCCGGAATTAAATTCCCAAAACAGGTGTCAATCAAGTGAAAGGAGAATTTCGGAGTACAACACATGCGTCGACTGTATAAAAAATATCTCAACCAATCATGACAGCTGAAACATATATTTTTTTACCTAGGAATAGGTCACGATTCTACTCACTCCACCTCAGCTATCGGGACTGGCAGAAATGTGACAGGACTGAATTCTGTGTCACTCGATTGTAATTCTGTCGATTTGGGACAATCTGGACTGTGAATCGAGCGTCCCCATAGAAAGAGCCCCAACATATGCTGCTTCAAGGAGCACAACAGTTTTTTGTGTAATACATACACCATCCTACCAGTACCCATTTACAGCTGGGTAGACTGGAATACACGGATAAAGTGTCTTATTCAAGGTCACAAGAACTCGGTGCACAATTCGGGTCTTGAACCTGCAACCATTCGGTCACAAATCCTACTCTCTAACCATTGTCTTCTATGTAAAATATTTGATAATATTTAAAGATACATTATGAGAGATTAGATACAGATCTAACAGTTCTAACTACAATAGTTAAAATCTAGATAATGTAAAGGGAATTTGATGAAAATTTCAGTCAAATTGATCCAATCAGAACCAAGATTTTAGCAGCAATTCAGATAATAAATATCGCAGACCATGCATTAACATCGGGAGTTGATTATATTCTGGATAAGTTAATTAATGTCTAGTTAATAATCTAGATAATATTTCAGGCCTAAAGAAAGATCTGTAATAGGCAGATTTAGCTTTTGCATAATGTATGTTCAATTATAATAATTGAAATCTGAAATGACCCCAAAATTAGTCAATGGAACCTGAAATGCTTCATGTACACAGCACATAGAATGATGCATATAGCAAAGATTTGAACAAGTAAAAATAAAAAATATTGATTTGATTTTGAATCAATGTTTTTGTTATTTCAGGATTTTTAAAGAAGTTATTAATATTAAAAGTAGATCAGAATCAATTGACTTGTTTAACACCACATATTGGTAGTTGTGAAAGTTTACAGGAATTAATTCTAACTGAGAACTTTCTAACTGATCTACCTATAACTGTTGGCAAATTAAAAAGTTTAACCAATTTAAATGTTGATAGAAACAGGATTACAGAAATCCCCATTGAGGTAAGTACGATTGAGTTTGTAATTTCTCTTTTTAGTGGCAATGGGCTCATATTCTCATATCAGTCTGAATAATTGACTTTTAAAATGAAATGAAATGAAATGGGGTTTAACGTCCTACTCTTTTGCACCTAACCTGGGCTAATGGATGACGGGCCTACTCTTATATCGAATTCCAACTGCCAAGGGATCTTTTACGTGCACTCCAATAAGTACACAGGACCTCAGTTTTTGTCCCATCCGAACGACTAGGCAGCTGCCCTTGTCAGGCCCTCTTTCTGCATCACTGACAAGGGGGAAATCACGCGGGAAAATCGAGATGAACTTTCTCGGCCAATGCAGGGATCGAACACCCGACCTCCAGGCTAGTGAGCCAGCACCTTATCCACTTAGTCACCGTGATTCCCCAATTGACTTTTAAAGATCTAATAGTTTGAAAATGCATAATGAGAAGGGATATACAGGTATTGAGAATTTCAGTCAAATCAGTCCTTTCAGACAGAAATCAAGACTGTCTCGATTTTCATTGCTACCGTTATGACGGTAATAAACAAAGTCTCCATTATCCATAATTCAATTATAAAAGGTCGATTGTTTTTCAATCAGATCACAATCATAACCATACGATGATCTACAACGTTGATTGTGGGCTTGATATGTGATGTCTGATTAATAATTTATATAATATTTGCGGCCAAGGGATTAATCTAGACAGCTGTAATGGGAAGATTTAGATCGTGATGCATCTTTTGATTATACTAAGGTAAAGGAAAACTCCCCAATCAACGAGGTTGGAGAATGTTACCTTTACTGTATTATCTTACTTTCGGTTCCCAACCATATCATGGAGGTCCGATCTTGCTTGCAATGTACAGGTATTCTTCCACCCATCAACTGTTAATTCATCACAGACTTGGATTTTATTTAATTATACAATTAGAAATTCAATGAATTTAAGCTCTGTTATTTAAAACACCATCAAATATTATCTGTTGTTTATCTTCTGATAACATTGTTAATATAAACAAACACTATGTTGCCAACTAATTTAAAGGAGCTAATATAAGTGTCTAACTCAATAATATTTTCTGTAATATTTGAAATTAAAAACATGAATTAGAATTCAATATTGATCAATTTCAATATTTAAACTATAGGATCTTTTAACTATAGGATCCTAATATTCAATATTTAAGACACAATTGAAATTTTATAAATCAGAACACGAATAACGTGTACCCTATGGATTCGGGTGCCATTTTGTAATGAAAAAATTAAAACGTATCCTACAACATAATGTTGAAGTATTTAAAAAAGACTGATTCACGAACTGTCAAATAATTATTTTAAAAACATGTACAATGCTTAAAGCAGATGTTCGTTTATAACTGATTAGAAATTACAAAGTTTTTTTCAAAAATTGAATATAAATCCCTTTACATACATTCATATCACATTAATAATATGTGCATTTAGAACCATTTTTGTCTATTACAATGTTCCAAAAAATAGAACTATATTTCCCTTTAAGATTAAGGGGTTTTTAAGCACTCATTTGAGAAAATGTAGCTTTTCAGATATGCTTAAGATGGATTGAATTTAGAAACCTTATAAATTGATGGTGCGTCTTATAATTTGCGTTTGTGATAAAGGCTATTATTAAAGGGGATAACATCGCTACTGCTTCTAGTATCTGCTCTATATCTCAATTTTTAATGAATTAAACTATAATCTGATGGAAATACAGATCTATATTTTTTTTATACTTTCGATGGCCTACAATACATGAAGATGGGACCGGTTGTACTGGAAAGTCGCGTCAGGGTTCATATGAGCGACTTTTGACCCTATGACGTAACAAACTGCTTTATTGACTAATCCCTCACTTGAACCAAAATGCCGTTATATAATGACTTGTAGTGTACAGAACAGTATGCATGTAAATGTATCTATAGTTGTATACTTTACAATGTTAACAACAGCTCTTGACTATGGCTGTATTTGTGTGTTATAATACCATCTAATGAATGTTCTTTAACACGCAGACTGTCTGTTTAAATATTGATGATATATTTTATTTCTATAGGTTGGTAAATGTACAAAATTAGGTGTTTTATCTATGAGAGATAATAGGTTACTACGGTTACCACAGGAACTAGGAAATCTACAAAAACTTCATGTTTTAGATGTCTCTGGTAATAGGTGAGAAATAACTTTCATTATTTCCATTAATCTATTTATATTGGCAAATTAGATATAAAACTTTAAATCCATTTTCTTAACCGTATTCATGAAATATGCATTTTATTTTATTACTATTATGGTTAATGATATATTTTATACATGGGAATACAACAGGATTGTATTGTGGCAACAATATATAGGGGCAACACAATCTGTTCTATGATTAGCCCTTGGGCCCGAGCGGCTCAAAGACCTACCGCGATGCCCCTTGGCTGGAGTACCGACCAGCCAGTGTACTGGCCACTACAGGTTCCTGTGCAGCCAATCAGTGACGAACAGGTACCTGTGGTGGCCAATATACCAGGTACTCATTGTTCTCAAAGAAAATGGGGTTTAATGTCCAACTGTTCTGCCCCAACTGGGCAAATGAAGACGGTACTCAGTATTCTAGCCGGGTTCTAAGGATTCATAATAATAACCCAAAAAATGGTTGGTCCTTCTGTTTGAGATTACATAGAACTTTGTACACATCAAACATGTTCTGAAGTACTCTCCTTTATATTTCAGATTAGAATATTTGCCTATTACAATTGCTAATTTAAACTTGAAAGCATTATGGTTATCCGAGAATCAAGCTCAACCCATGTTGAAATATCAAACAGATTTCGACGAGCGAACAGGGCAGAAAGTTTTAACATGTTTTCTCCTACCGCAACAAGGTTTCCACACCGAATCTATGGGTAACATTAGTTTTTATATGAAAATAGAAATTTGTGTGAAAGCAGACGTATGTGTAGGTGATTTGTGCTAATGATTGAGTATTCTGTGATGCATTTTGTGGGTGGATGCTGCAGATATTGATAATCACATACGGCAGACTGGACAATCTGCGCTCTCATCTTGGTCATAATGGCTTTGAAATTAAGTTAAAAGTAGCTGACAAATTCATATTTCAATCAATTAACATTTCATGAAATAGGGTGTGAGGTCAAAATATTGAATTGCATGGAAGATAGGTTACTGAATTGTCTTTGCCTCTCATGGGTTGGATTCTTGTTGACAAAAAGAATGCCCTTCTAGCTGGCATTGTGCGTTTTCTCCAGATATACTCTGAGCTTATCCCTCTTCTAAAGTCCCTGCTGTTGTGCCAGTGAATGATTGAAATAGAAATATTCTTTGTTAGTCTCAAAATGACGTGGTTAGTATAGTTGTAAAGGGTATAGTTACAGAACATGAGTAATTATTCACATTAGCTGGTGTAATTTCAGAGAACTTATTACGTGGCAGTGTAACAACAGATCAAGAGAGCTGGACAGAACGAGTGGACCGACCACGCGACAGTGTTATACGATTTCTGGAAGAGGATCATGAGGCAGGTTCCGATGAAGATTCGGATGTAAGTCTTAAACATTCTGCCTTCAATCACTCAAATAATCTTATGTCAGGCAGGTGTGCTATAGGCTTAGCATGAGTTGTTGGCAAAACCGGCCATACAAAAACTAGACTAGTAATAACTCTATCCGATTGGTTGAAATATGAACTCCTTAAAATAATTTCAGCCAGTTATATGTGTTCAGCAAGAGACTCCAGTTATTTATTTCCTAGTCCTAAAATGTCTAAAAATTGACCAATTAAATTCTAAAATGATGTTCTTAATAGATTGCATCCCTAAACCCGGTAGTGACCTTATAAAATCAATGATATCCTATAGACATCTTTTTCAAGTCTTTTATCTTATTGTACATATTAAATAACCAGGAATACTGATTTACTCTTACAAATTAATTTGCTTGATGACTGCGGATTGACCTTGAATGCTTTATGGGTTATCTGCTTAATTAATCAAATGCATTTCTTTTTTATTTGTACATACTGGCACATTTTGAAAATTGATATCCTTAATTCTTCTTTTTTATTTTCTATTTTTTTTATTTACTTGGACACTTTATTTTTCAAGTTGTTGATTTTGAGAGTGTCTGTGGTTAAGATAAGAGGAAGATGTTTTAGAATAATTCTCACCCTGGCATTGCAAATTTGACCATAGAAAATAGAAGAAAAATTCTCCATATTAGTCTCCTTGTCTTATTTTAACCACAAAAAGTATTTACTTTTTATCCTGTTTTATTCAAATGCATGATGAATGATCTTAAAAGCTTCTTGCTAATCTTATGCATGACTTATCTCCCTTTCCTTTATATCTTAGAGCCACTTTGTACGTCATGGTACACCTCATCCACGGGAGTTAAAGGCTCGCCATGGTAAATATCTGAAACAGAAGGGCATTGATGGTCATGTGATACCCCATCAAGATCGTAAACCCGGGGTAAGCCATTTTCTTTTTCTTAATTTCCAGAATTTTTGAGCATTTCATTTAACTCCTCTGCTTTTACTTCATTACCTTGATATTTTTCTAATTTGAATATAAATCACTTTAATGCCATACACAGTAAGGGAAGAAGCAGTCCAAAAATTACTCAGATCTTTGAGAAGTCATAAAGCTAGGGCAATCTTAATGTATAGTAAGGTTTTACGCCACCATCATATATTTCTTGTAATTGTCTGTGGACATACATGTATGAAGGATAATTCATTTCTATCCATGAACATTGAGGCCAAGGTGGTATCTAACCTAGGTTTTTTAAATTTCGATAATGGAATTGTTTATTGGCCTTTGTCACATTGTGTGTTTTAGTGAACCTTCAGATGTTTTATTTTCTTCCCAAGTCCTTGTGTATATCTCATAGCATTTTGTGCATTTTAACATTTTAAACTGTAACATATATATATAGTTATTTCATAAAGGAACTGAATCTCTTTGATATAGGCCAAAATAAATGATTGACTTAGGATGGTTTGGGTCCTATTTCTCGAAATCTTAACTGAACATAAAATCCAAATTTTAGTTGAGATTTCAATTTTGATTGGCTAAGCACCGAAATCAATGTTATATTATCCCATCAAATTACTAAAATTTGGATTTTATCTTAGTTATAATTTTATGAAACAGGCCCCTGATGTTTTATTTCAATTAGTGATCAAGTTTTATACTGTGTAGATAAATGAACACACGGTCGATTATATCTTAACATTGTCATCCCACATAACGAATGAAACACGTAAGACCAAATGAAATCAACCAAGTCGTCTTATAAAAAAATTAACAGGAAAGTGATATTGGTTTTAGGATCAGGCATTTATACCAGCAAGAGATCATGACCCTAACATTCAGAGAGCAGTTGAAGAAGAGGAACATCGCGCTGTGAAACAAGTTGATAAAAAAGTTACAATGACGATACAAGCTCCGCAGATTATAAAAGGTAGGGGCTGTATATTTTGATAGTCTCACTAAACCAGCTTTATTGACTTGCATATAGTTTGGTATAAATTTCAAATTTGATTTTGAATCCATGTATAAATTACAAGCTAACTAGATGAAATAGCTTATGTGAGAGTGACTAAGTAGACAAGTTTTAACATCAGTCTGTAATTACAGCATTAGGTAATTGCAATATATGTAAAATTGCTGAAACGTCCTGCAGAGTAATCAATGGCAGTCGTTTTTGAACTGCAGATAATGTTTTGACATTAGAAAAGAAATGCATACTAATTATTATCAAATTTGTATTTTTTTTCGTTCTTCAGCCCCTGAATTGCAAGGTCCACCCCCACCATCTGCCCAGTCAGAATCCTCATCAGAAGGGGAAGACATGCCAAAAGAAACAGAACCTCTTATGAGAAACGTGACAATATCATCAGCATTTAAAACCATGCCATCAAAAGACGACGGTGCTAATGATGGTCTGCTGGAAACCGAGAAAGAACGAGAAGAAGTTACAACAGATGAAGGAGAGTCTAGTGAATCTGAAAGTGAGACAGATAGCGATGGCAGCACTGATGTACCGGTAAATTCATTTTCTTTTATTGATGATTTGATGATATAAAGAGAGAAATGGGGTTTAACATCCACTTGACAAAAACTAGGTCATTTCACGATTATCTTATGGTTCAATTTTATTTCAATAATTCGCTTGTGCATAGGTGATCTTTAGCAGTGGAGAAAAGCCACAATGTTCGACAGGCGACCCCTGCGCCTTGTCATATACATGTACAACTGGGAAATCGAAACCATGCCAGTTCATTCAATGACAGACCTTATGATACAGCACACACATGCTAACCATTCGCTTTCAGCTGTCCTAATTTGAAGACCTCAAATGAGATAGATCCAGTTGTAATAGTGGAATTAACCCTTGTCGGTGCACGTGGGGTCTCCGTGGACCCCATGCACTTGTTTTATAGTGTTTTGTAATAACTACTGGGCACTGCTTTCTGAAATTTAGTGACTTTGTCTCCAATATATTTTTAAACATAGCGAATAGATCGGTATTCATCTGCTTCCCACATGAAGAGTTATGTTACATGCCAAACAGGCCCAACGCTTGAAGGGAACAAGGGGTCCAATCGGACCCCAAACTTACAACTCGCAGTAGGAATTTTGCTAATGTGTTTGCTGCCTGATACCATATTGGGTATGCCAGACTATTCTCTCTTTAAACATCTGCATGTTAGAAATACCAAAAATTAAATGATGAATTCCAAAAATTCTATGGTTTTTGTATCAAGCGTGAATCGCCATTTAACCTCGTTATAACATAGAACACACAGTAGCAATTTTGTGAGTATTATTAAATCTGTTCAAAATGTCACTTAAATGTTTTTGTATAATAATTTAGTTGTTTTTCAGTTGTCAAATATAAATGCAAATAAAAACTTAACCGCTGCTTTTAAATTCAAATACATCTGTACGTTACAACTGGGGTCCATACGGACCCCTTGTTACCTGCTATGTGATTCTCACCACGTGCACCCACAAGGGTTAAAATTCATGTTGCTACACTGACGTAACTCATCTTTTATTGCATGTATTGAGATAAGCAAAATGTGACTAAATAGTCCAATCATCTTATCCCACAGATTTTTATCCTAATTTTGAATGGTTTGGAAAAATATTAGCAGATTTGCTCTGCAAGAAATTTAATTACTGAATTGAATAAGCAAACAATAACTTTGTATCCTGACATAATAACTGTATGTGAGTCACATAATGACTGAAATTACGCTCCCATTCCGCTTTTTTCTTTTGCTGATTCCATACTATTTATTTTCAATTTATACAGAAGAAAAAGAAGAAGGAGAAGAGTAATAAGGCTGTCGGTTTTACACCAGAGTTTGAAGAAGAACCAGATAAAGAACAGAAATTACGGCGTCGTGATACACCACATTATCTAAAAAACAAACGTGTCAATCTGAATGCTAGTAAAGAGGATGCAGAGCAGAAAGTAAGGGAAATTCTGGCACAAGCTGCAGCACATAAAGATACAGCTGCTATATCTTCCAATCTACAGGTAATTATTTAATAATAATAGAAATGGTAACTCTATTCGTAACTGGCCACTGTAGTTAAATCATGTAGCTTTAAAACTAGGCCTGGAAATAATGGTTTTAGATGTACCTGACAAAATGTCAGGCACTAATGAAATTTAATACCAGATGCATATTAATGATAGCAATAAAAAAGAAAGATCAGTGTTGGACAAAATAACATAACATCAGAGGTTTTGTGTCTGACAATGCTTGAATTTGTGCCTGACATTGTCTGTGATAGGTGTCTTATTTCCAGGCTTGTTATTAGGTGTGGTTATTGAGGCATAGATAAAGAAAAAAAATGTTTTCATACAAATTGATTTTATATATTGATGTACTGAAGATGTATCCAGCGTTTTGTTACACTGACAATGAAACGCTAAAACTACTACAACTATTCACCAAGAAATACAATTGTTTGTTACTTTAAATAAACATTGATTTTATTTCACAAACTAATTAGGAAAATATTCCTTAAAAAAGGAATTTTTAGGAAGCAATTATCTGGGTCTAGAATGGAGGCTGGTTGTTGAGGAGTAATTATCCACCGACAAGACTTGTCCCACACCAGTAAAAATGAAAGGTGTCTCGATGTCGGGTATTATTGAAATTTGAGGTTCTGGGTAAAATTGCAGGGAGTAGGGAAAGCAAATCATGATGTACATTAGAGATATAGCTTTTGAAATAAAAAATGTCCATAGTAAGAAAAATATTTGTGTAATTTGTAGCCACCAGAAGATGATACTATAGCCGTGTTAACTTCAACACAACATGTACCAGTTAAAATACAAGAAGAGGAGGTGGAGATGCATATCATACGTCAACCAGGACAGGGATTGGGTATTAGTATAGCAGGTGGTAAAAACTCAACACCTTATAAAGGAGATGATGAGGTGAGTCAAACCATCAAAATTAACAAGTAAAATCAAACAATTTCATTTTAAATTTATAGAATCTTCCACTCATACTTTCAAGCTAGAAGTATTGAAATTAATGCTATCTGAAGGGAGTAGGCATGAATGTGAATATAAAGTAATGGTGTCTGAAGGGAAACCAAAATATGATTTCGAGTCCAAGTGTTATCATTGCTGTCACTTGTTTTATTATTTTCGTATAAATCTAGGGCATATTCACTTGTAAAATCACTTCCTTTGCCGTAATTTGACCCATCAATATCTTTGCCATTATCGCCCATAAGCCGCTAAACCGACATTTCGAGTATATGCAGCACAATGTCAAAGTCAGTTATGTGGCATATTGGATTCTAAGAGTTAAATGACTATCTATTGTTTTTAATACTATATTTATATACAACTGGTTTAAGCTACATCAATACTCTTGATAGTTATAATAGATCTTAGCGAGAGCCTCAACCAGAATGTCAACATTGTAATGTTTCTTTGACAGTTAAGCACATTCTGATTGAGTGCAAGTTTCTTAAGGACATCAGGTCTAATTATTACCGTTGCCAATCATTAAATCAATTATTTGCCCAACATGGTCTATATTGCAAAGTACTAGACTTTTAAAAGAGACAAATTTTTATCGCCAGTTTTAATTGTAAATAGATAATTCACCTTATTTTTTCATTTTTATACGCCCACATTGAAATGTGGTCGTATATTGTCGTCGCCCCCGTCGGTCCGTCCGTCCGTCGGTCCGTCCGTCCGTCGGTCCGTCTGTCCGTCCGTCGGTCCGTCCGTCGGTCCGTCGGTCCGGCGTCCACAATTGCTTGTGGACGCTCTACAGGCTAAAGTTAATATCCGATTGACTTTAAATTTATACACAGTGTTTAAGGTCATGAGACGAAGAAGCCTATTGATTTTCAGCGATTTCCGATAATTAGTGCCAGAGTTATGGCCCTTGATCACTTCAAAAAATCTTGTGGACGCTCTAGAGGCCAAAGTTAATATCCGATTTACTTTAAATTTATACACAGTGTTTAAGGTCATGAGACGAAGAATCCTATTGATTTTCAGCGATTTCCGATAATAACTACCAGAGTTATGGCCCTTGATCACTTCAAAATATCTTGTGGACGCTCTAAAGGCCAAAGTTAATATCCGATTGACTTTAAATTTATACACAGTGTTTAAGGTCATGAGACGAAGAAGCCTATTGTTTTTCAGCGATTTTCGATAATAACTACCAGAGTTATGGCCCTTGATCACTTCGAAAAAATCCTGTGGAAGCTCTAGAGGCCAAAGTTAATATCCGATCGACTTTAAATTAACACACAGTGTTTAGGGTCATGAGACGAAGAAGCCTATTGATTTTCAGAGATTTAAAATAATTATTGCCACAGTTATCTCCCTTGATAACTTCAAAAAATTTTGTTACGCTATAGAGGCTAAACTTATCATCCGATTGACTTTAGATTGATACACAGAGTTTAAGGTGTTGAAACGAACAAGTATTTTGATTTTCAATGAATTTTAATAACTGAACAGCTAAATCCATGATATTAAATGTTTCATGTATATACTAATTGTTAGTGTGGGGTAACACTTTATAAAAAGCAATCAAATTCTAATGATTTTCTGATAATTACATAATGAGCCCTTACTCTTAATCAGTTTTTAGTGTATTACAAATGTTTCATTAGCAAAAAAAGTAAAAATATGCGACAACCCTTGTTGACTGCCCGAACGATTTAGCTGCTGTGGGCGTATGTTTCGTTGCCTGGCAACCTATCTTTAACTATTTATGTACATGAAGTTGACTTTTATTTTTAATTATTTAATATACTGTGATATTTGTTTTTATTTGTGTACATAAATACCTTATGTGATATCATTTAATTTGTCTCATAATATTCACTATGTTTGACGCTATATGGCACGGTTGGAGCTGATGTGCCATAAAACTCTATTTCATTCATTCATTCATTCATTATAATAGATGTTTGATTGTAAACAAACATTCTATTTACAATACTTAGTTAATTCCATATTGGCACTCTTTAATTATTATCTTATCTGGACTATTTTTTTTAGAGTATATTTATATCACGTGTAACAGAAGATGGTCCAGCAGCTAATGTTGGTATTGTTAAAGGAGATAAACTTATTTCTGTAAGTAGTACTAGTATACAGTAATTTTATTTATAGAAATGTAATAAGTCTGTCTCTGTGTTTGATGGGATTTACTGATTGATATCGCATGTAAAATATCCTATGGATGTTGTTATTCAATGATAAATTATTACAAATGGCTCTCTCACTAACTGTCGGAATTCTGAATAGCACACATCCGTGGTATTTTTATATTTTATCTGATGTATTCATTGAGCGACTGATGATTTACGCCATGTACAAACGAGATCTATAGAGTGGCGTTTTATCTATAAAGAAGAGCATGTGTTGAATTACATGTAGCAGACAATATACTGTATCTACCCTATAGATGTACATGCTATACAACAATGGCTGACCTTGGTAAGGACACTATGCGTGGAACAGCCAGCATGATTAAATCAATTTACATTCTAGTAAAAACTGATAGGAAAAGGATAATGGTGTACTAAGATATACATATATATTCTGACGATAGACAAGACTCAAGATAGGCAAGACTGTCACATAATTCCACATATATATTGTAATATAAACATTGTGCAATAATTTGTGTCTGCCTATATCTGTGACAGGTGCCTTATGCCAGACATGAATTAAGTCATTAACCAGAGGTATAAGCTGCACCAATATGTGTTAATGTATTGTGTTTTTACCAGGTAAATGGTGTAAGTTTAGTAGAAGCAGATCATTATGAAGCTGTAAATGTATTAAAGAATTCTGGTAATGATATAACTATGGTGATTGGTAGAGAAGTTGTATTACCAGCTGATAAGATCGCACCAATAGAAGAACACACCCATACCAGCATCGCTACAGTGTCATTTGAAGAAGATCCTTCTGCACAAGTGTACGGAGAGGTAGGACATTTTTTACGCCACTCCCTGTACTTTCAATCAGAAAAACATGATTAGACACTGTCAATTGATATATTCATAAACTATCACGAAAATCTTGCAATCAAAGTCTGGTATCTGAACAGCAGTCATTTCTATGTTTTATTCTCCAGATTCCTCTCACCTGCTAAATCCCAATGATTTTAACATCTTTTCTGGAATTGTTTGGCGTCTCTCTTTCAAGACTTTTTCTCTTCATTTTTATACCCCAACATTGAAATGTGGTTGTATATTGTAGATGGTCCTGCGATCTAGCCTCCACAAGTATATTGATTTTTAATGATTTTTTGATAACTTGAACAGTAAAATCTATGATGTTATTGTTAGATGTTTTGTATACTAAACGTTAGCAATGGGTCAAACAAATGCTAATGATTTTCTGATGATTACTTAATGAGATTTTACTCTTTTTAGTGTATTTCATTACCGACAAAAGTTGACTCCCCGGACGATTTAGCTGTTGTGGGTGTATGTTTCATTGCCTGACAACCAATATTTATCTTTGTAGACATTAACAGAAGTTGTTCAGCGTGAAAAAGGTGGTCTTGGTTTCAGTATAGCTGGTGGAAGGGGAGCAACTCCATTCCGTGGAAACGATAATGTAAGTTAGTTAATGCTATGTTCTAGTTAACACAATAATAGACCCTAAAAGTATTGGTGCTTTATCACCATATACAAATATTATCAACAATGAAAACCTCCTTAATGAAAGAAAGGTGTTCCAGAAACCTAAGGGAAATTAAGCAGTCCACCAAACATATTTTCTTTGCGCAAAACTTTTTGAGCAACAAGCCTGAGCATGTCAATCCTGGAAACGAGAACATAGGTAGTGAATAGAAGAGAAAAACAACTTCGTGAATATTTGCTTCTGTCGTATTGATTGTCTGTTACTATGAACACACAATCATTGTTCTGTGGGTGGTAAACTTTTGATTAATTCTTGATCACAAAACATCCACTCGGGCTAATTGTTGGAGCAGAGAGCCAAATCCAGTCATCCTAATGTGCATGAGCCACTACAGAATAATTTGTTTCGTGGACAATGAGAAAAGGGTTTCTTGGCCTGTTACAAAAGTATGTCTGGTGGTGTTTGTCCAATCATGTTTAATGTTGTATTATTGTCTACTGTAGCTTTATATTATGGCTTTTGCATTGAAAGATTTGATTGGCTGAATCTGTGAGAAATATTGTAAATCATTATTTATATTTTTGTGATTAATAATTGTTTCTGTTTCATTTAGTCATCAAAAAAAGTATATCTGGATTTTTGCCAAAAAGCACCATTGGATTTATTTACACATTGTAAAATAGTTAGGTATTCAATACAAGCATTAAGGTCAAGCTTACACTGTAACCTGGGTATCATTTAATCTTGTTTATCTCACACTAATTTCTTCCACATGCGTTTAATATCAAATCTTTGTTTAAAAATTTGTAAAAATCATTTAAAACCACCCAAAATGATATAATTTGTACTTGTGTCCAATTTAAAACTGACTGATTAATTTTGATAATGAGTGTCCATTTTAGAAGAGAGTGTTGGGATGGCTTACCGCTTAGTGGTCTAGAGTGCTGTGCTTCGACCTCTAGCTGGTCGGTCACCTCTGGCTTGCGGCTGTGGTTTAGAGACCTGGTGTGAGCTTTTGTGGCATGGAGATAGGGGTGCCTTCTCAACCTCGTGGGTTTCCTCCAGGCACTCCGGTTTCCTCCCACTGCTAAAGTCCCCTACGCTTAGTGGTCTAGAGTGCTGCGCTTCGACCTCTAGCTGGCCGGTCACCTCTGGCTTGTGGCGGTGGTTTCGAGACCTGGTGTGAGCGTATGTGGCATGGAGATAGGGGCGCTTCTCAACCTCGTGGGTTTCCTCCAGGCACTCCGGTTTCCTCCCACTGCTAAAGACCCCTACGCGCAAGCGAATTATTGAAATAAAATTGAACCATATGTTAGTCCCGAAATGACCTAGTTTGTGTTGAGTGGACGTTAAACCCCATTTCTCTCTCTCTCTCTCCCCATTTTAGAAGTATTTAATTTCCTGAACAATGTTCAGAAATTATACATTATACATCAATAATCAATTGGGTTGTTAGGTTGATCAAAATTGAAAGGTTACAAGTACAAATCAGATGACTTTTGGGAATGTTAAACATTTGATATTGAGTGAATGTGAAAGAAATTAGTGCTAAATACACAATATTAAATGATACCGCGTTACAATGTTATTGTTACATGTCATGGGCAAGCAAGTGAGACCTAATTAATTAAATGATGTGGACTCCTTGATAATTATGATCATTTCTAAAAAAAATCAAGTGCACAAAATTGATATTATCTATATGTGTTAGAAATATATCACTGCAGTGGAGAGGCAGGATTTTAAATATATAATTTTAGAGAAAAATTCCCTTTATTTTCAGCAGTTTATTTCTCTGTTAGAGGTTGGTATCAATCAGAATTTAATAAAGCGGAGATTTGTTGGTTTTTGTTGTTATAGAATATTTTTTTTTGTAAATGTGTTGATGTTAGATCATCATGATTGTTTTGAATGTTGTGTGGTGCATCGTGTATTTATACAATATATATTATTCAATGGTGTGACATGTAATGAGTGCAAGTTTTAACCAATGTTAATTAGATATTGTCACATTCAACTGAATGAATGACTTGTATTAATTTAGAATTAGATATTTTGGAAATTATGATTTGGATTTTGATTCATCTTGCTCATATTATGGGATAAGTTGCCAAGTGCTTAAACCACTGTACTGTTAGTCTCTATCATCCAAACAAATATTCTACGAATATTAGTCTACATGGCTCCTCAAAATTTGATGGAACGTAGGTCATTGTCTGGATTATCCAGTCTTTTATGTTAACACGTACTGAATCTACCAAAACATCTTGCTTGTAAAGGTTTTAGCTGAAATGGTAATTTTCTCTCGTCAAACGTATGGCTTCTCAAACAATCTTCTTAATTCTTCATCGCGATTCATGTTTATTCCCCGTTTCTATTTTGTTTCTAATAATAGATGTGCCAAGTGAATTGGGATATATTTCGAGACTTCAACCAAAAGGTTCCATTGCCCATGCGTAACCGGGAGTTTGTTTTTTTGTGTGGTAGATTATCCAGTAATTTTTGTCAAAAATTGACTATGGACCCAGAACCTCCGTACATTGAAGACTAGGGAGTAGGGGGTTCTGGGTGACCGAGACTACTGTACTGTTACCCTTTCATTTTGGGAAGTCATCAATGAGATAAGAATTGATCAAAGAGCAACAGTCCAAATTTCATTATAAGATGTGTTAATATTAGTATACTTTATTGTTTCTTCCCATGGCTCAAGATTCCTGAAGCAAAAGAATGAAATACTCTAATAGCCAATTTGGTACAAATATAGTCTAAAAGTGGGGTTTTTCTTGGCCTAAAACAAGTTCATCTGATTTATTTATGGCATGTGTTTAATGTATTTTCAAATTTGACTGATTATAAATATATGAGAGGAAAGCCTGTTGATATTGTTGAAATAATATTCATGCAAAATGATTAGAAATACTAAATTAAATATGCATTTCCACTCCCGCAGTTTATATACCGTAATCTATAAAATATTATATCTATGAATGTTGAATGGTACGACCACATTTTACATACCACATTCTTTTCACACCGTTGGACTAACTTCTGTGGACCACTTGTTTTTCTGCACATTAACCCAGTTGGTGCCATGAAGTAGAACATGAAATCTCATTTCACTTAATGTTTATTTTGCTTAAACTGAGGATTGCCCAGTGGTCAGACAACTGAGTATGCTTAGAATATGTGGTATGTGGAATAGGGTTGTAGTGAAATTATATAACATGACTATATTCTCCTCAAGGACCACAAGTAGATAGTTATTAACTGACATATATCAAGAATGAAAACAATAGATTGCAGATGGAGAGAATTTTAGTGAAGATGGATTGATTTTCTTAATAAAATTTAATTACGTTCTGAAAGTCTAAAATTGCCACTTCTACATATAATCTTGAATAGTGCAGCTTTAATTGATATTAGATTAAATCCAGTGACCAGTGCAGTTGTATTTTCTTGACATTATTATCTTGTGATCCTTTAATACTAATAATAGATTTATTCCCAATCTGTTGTATGTATCTATATATGTAATTTTGTGCATTTAACTTCTAGTACATGTATATATTTTTGTAACATCTTTACTGATTCAATATGGATAGTTATGAATCTGATTTTAATTCTGGAAACAAAGAGTATTACAAAGATATTCACCTATGACTATACATGTAGTATAGGACTTTTGAGTTCAGTTGAGACCAGCTATGGGCTTGAAATCTGAAAATACACACACAAAAAATATGATCAACTAATATAAACATGAAGATAAACAAAATGATCACATTAATATAAACATGAAGATAAACAATATGATCACATTGAGATAAGCATGAAGATAAACAGTGTTATCACATTAATATAAACACGAAGATAAATGCTATGATCACACTATAAATAACATGACAGTGACTTTGAAGTTGTATACTATATTATATATAACTGATTGTTTTAATTTGTAAACTAACATTGCATGTAGTATTGTGAATGATTGACAATATATTGGCTGTATGACTGCTTCCCTGAAGTTTGCTGAAGAATATAATTGTCTATTTCATGAACTATTGAATTATTCTATGATGTTTAATCACAACAAGGTGGGTGGGATGGTCGAATGGTTAGCATAAGGTCTGTCATTGAGTCAACTGGCGGGGTTTCAAATCCCCTGTTATACGTGACAATGACTAGGGTCGCCTGTCCAACCTTGTGGGTTTTCTCTGGGTCCTCTGGTTTTCCTCCCACTGCTAAAGACCTAGTTTGTGACTCTCACTCTCTCTCTTTAATCACAACATGTGGGAGGGAGGGGTGTGTTGTGTGTGGTCTAGACAATTATGATGGGTTGAGAATTGTTATATGCACCATTGTCGCTTATTTTGTCTAGGCCAATATTCATTGCAGTTGAGGCAACGGCAAATGTGGATGGAACAATCAAGACTACATGTTCCCTTGATAATCCTGTTTGATGGCCCAAAACAGAAATGTACTGTGGAACACCAGTTTATCTAGACCAATATTTGTTACAGTCAAAACAGACAGTTTGGGATTATTTTATCAAGACCACCCATAGCCTCATTTTATATAATTTAATGCATAATACAGTATATAATTTTACTTCAAGAAGTGATTTTGGTTTTAATTTTGTTATTTTTTGTTCAGTGTGTGGATGGATTAAAATTGTAAGGAATTGATGCCACAGTTGGATGGGAGTTTTAGGTAATCAGTTCATTATTAATGGGTGATTATATTTTTATTTTTCTGTATATTTCAGGCTATTTATGTATCGAGAATAACCGAGAATGGTCCAGCTCATCGGCAGGGTAAACTTATGGTTGGTGATAGAATTATATCGGTGAGTAAAAATATAATTTGAAACCACACATACGCCAATTAATTATTAAGAAATCAAAACCAAAAAGATCAACGTTAGGTAATCTTCTGGCTAGGATTCAATCAGATTAAAAAAAGAATACTAAGAAACCACACTTAAAGGTGGCGCTTTCATGGTTATATTGTCTGCAGAGAATGGTGAATATAGCAAATATTCAATTATTTTGTCTTGTAAATACTGAATGAAACAACCATTTTTGGATCGATTTTCGCTTTTGTTTGCTAGAGATTCAAAAGTAAACCCAGTATTTAAGAGAGTGCATCCAAAAGAAACTTTTTGGGGCATATATTTTTTTGCTTATCCTTTTGTGGTAGTTTACTAGTAATAGTTACTAAACTACAAAGTGCAAGAGGACAGCACTTCACACAATGTGTATGTTCTATCTCTCTTACTTATTTTTCACGTTTTTCAGATAAATGGAGTAGATATGACAGACGCTCGTCACGATCAAGCAGTGGCGTTGTTATCTGGATCCGAACAACAGGTGGAGTTAGTAGTTTATCGTGAAAATCTTGTTACAAAGGAACAACAGGCCAACATGTCACCCAACGAAAAACTTCAAAAACCTCATCCGAGGATAGATTGGAATAAAGTATCTCCGGGGACAGAGGGTGCTGCATTTACAGTCACCCAATCACCAGCTTTGTCTACCGGTAGCCCGAACAGAAGTTTTGAAGCCACGCAAAAGCCAAGTCCAGGATATACTCATATTAACCAAAAAGCACCCACGGTTCAAGCATCACCTTCAGCGACTGTCACTGCCCCCTCCTTTTCTCCAAAAGTCAGTCCAAAATCGCTCTCTTCTGATTGGTCTACACCACCGTCTGCAATCCAACCTCCGCGATTTGTTTATCCAGGAAAATCACCCACAATTCAAGCTCCAGCAACAGTGACATTTAGAGGCCCATCGCCAGTGGCGCCATCAATAATAGATAATAAGGAAAACATTTCTCCAAAAATATCTGTGAATAACAATACAACATATAGTGTGATTAAAAACAATGTATCTGTTAGTGATTCTCCGCGATTAACTTTTGGGGGGAATAGTAGTGTGGGGGAAAGTGTTACAGGTGATAAAGAAATTAGTGCAGGGGAGAGAACTCTTGTTTTAGAAAGACAGACAATGAATTTAGTGAATCGTGATAGTAATCATATTGTTTTACCGTCATCTTTAGAAACTACAACAACATCATCACCATCATCTTTGTCTACTTCATCACATGCACAAGAGGTAAGCTTCAATCACTGTTAATAATTTTAGTTAAGTTTGAGTGTCAAAGGCTAATTAAACACCATTTATTTTATACTCAAAGCTTTAAAATAACATAGGGTGTCGAAGAATGAATAATATTTTGTCATGAACATCAGATGCCAGACTCCTGGCTGTTTGACACTTGTCACACAGATACATCATCAACAAATATTTATTTGTATTTCTGCAGGATTCGGCAAAGCTTCCAAACTTTAGGATATATTAGGGACCTTTCGCATCGATTCATGTGTACTTGTGACGTCAATCCGTAATGAGTGTTCGGTCAGTGAAAAACGTTACGCGTATGGAGTTAGATTCACATAGGCATGTATATTGAATTTCCGATCATTTTTCGAGGCCTTGTGTATAAATTTTGATTGTGTAGGGTATGTAGAATGTGGTCAAATGCAATATTCTGCTTGAATTGTTGCGTATTCGCCAAAATATCAATTGAAAACATTGGCTTGACCAAGAAATTCATCTATTAGAGTACGTTGGATTGCGAAACCATTTGTAAGAAGATATGAAAACGCAAACGAACATATGTTTGTTTTGGTCTTCGTTTTCGTATCGATGCGAAAGGTCCTTATTATTGTTTACCATATACAATTACAATTTATGGCATTAATTAGATGACCTGACATTCATTAATGTCCAACAGGGTAGTCATAACATTAACGTATATGTCATGATACAAATAAACAGTCCTCGAAATTAAGAATTTTCTACCACGGCACAACAAAATGAAAAATGCCATGGCAGAATGGTACTGCTACAGCACCACGGCATTTTTTTGTATTTCAAAATCAATGCTTTTCTTAACTTTTCAAGATGAATGAAATTCATTTATTCACTCCACAAAATTTGACGCGAACGATACCCACCAGTTACGTGTGGTCGCGCGAGCTCAAAAACATTGGTTACGCAAATTGAAATATCGGTTACGTTAACAAATTTCATTAACAAATTTATTCACATTTGATCAATATTTATACAGGATAACTTTGTGACACTTGTCTGAATTATTAGTATTATAGCACAAACTAAATTCATTCATTCTTCATTCTTGCCATTTCATTTCTCCATCAGTCTTACCGGTACTTTGAGTTTGACAGATGACGTATTTTTGACATCAGGTATTGATTGACCAGTTGTAAGCAGGTTGATTTAAAAATGCCCCAAGCCTTAATTCTTTAAATGGTTAGTATTGCCATAAATATTCAAACATTTCAGCTATTTCCAAAGAATTTACTACACGTGTTCCTTTCATTTATATAGCCATGCTGTACGGTGCCGGTGTGACAGTGGCCCATATGTAGGTCGTCTACTTTGACCTCCACAAGACATCGCTTGACGGCCAATGTAAACGGTTTTACTGTCCTGTCTATTTTAATATTATTTCATCACATCAAATTATTCTGTTTCCTTTTGAAACTTGGTTTGTAGAGTGTTGAGGTTAATAAATAATATTTATTTGGTCAATCAGTCGCTACCTCCGTTACATAGGGCGTAGTAATTATAAACAAAGGGTGTAAATCGGTCCAGGTCCACCGTATTTGACAAACGATAAAGTTAAAAATACAGATGACGAGAATGGTAACATTGTTCATGCATTAACCAGAGTTACTAGGTACATGTAACTAACAGTCCGTGCACGCTCTATCATCTATGTCTATTTTATTTTATAATCGTTGAAAAAAAACTCCACTGTAAACGGTAAAGCATGGATATGCCTACAACACATGGGTTAAAAGTGTACCGGTATTCGGTAATTGCAATATATTTGTCAGACTTTCATATACAAAATGATAAATATACGACGTTATTACACTGTCCTGAAGACGACATCCTCTTGGTACTATTCTATAACCGGTACATTTACTCCATTTAGTCATAATTTTAAGGATAGTAAGATCTACCACGGCAAAAAAAAATTAATTATGCCGTGGCAGACGAGGGTTGCGTCGGCTTTTACCACGGCTTTGCCGTTTGCCATGGTTAATTTCGAGCGCTGAATAAATAAATACCTGTACATTCACTATCATTCATATACATGTATTTATAACCAATGACATTTGCTTTTACGTGTATTTCATACATAGGGGGTTGGGATGGCCTAGTGGTCTAGAGTGCCGCGCTTCGACCTCTAGCTGGCCAGTCACCTCTGGCTTGCGGCTGTGGTTTTGAGCCCTGGTGTGAGCGTATGTGGCATGGAGATAGGGGCGCCTTCTCAACCTCGTGGGTTTCCTCCGGACACTCCGGTTTCCTCCCACTGCTAAAGACCCCTACACGCAAGCGAATTGTTGAAATAAAATTAAACCATATGATAGTCCTGAAATGACCTAGTTTGTGTTGAGTGAACGTTAAACCCCATTTCTCTCTCTCTCTATTTCATACTATCATGGCAGTGTTACACTAGTAGATAGTCTAGCTTTGTTAGCAAGAACCTTAATTTTAACTGTTTCCAAACTATCGCTGACTCTAGGGCCAAATTTAAAATTCAAACAGGACACTGCATAACATTTCTTTGGGAACCTTATATTTTCGAATTTCTGACATTTTTTCAATTAAATTAAAACGAAAATGTAGTGTTCATAAAATTATAATGTTTAATTCAACCTAACGTCTCTCTGCACATTTTTATAATGATATGAATATGTGTCAAAGAGAACTTTTCTTGCTTTTAGTAAGGGTAAACTTCTTGGAACGCTTCAAATGCAGCCCTGGGGCTTGGGCCTTGGTTCTCAAATTTTAGTAGACACTACTATTTTGATTGGATATGCACTAATATCAACCTAATATTATCAAATCAAATTACTAAAATTTGGATTATATCTTAGTTATATGTAAAAGTTTTGTGAAACAGGCCCCAGATTGACCTAGTAAAAGGCACTGTATGGTAGTTTCATCGGTACGTAGATGAAGTGACGTATCTTCATACTATAAGTAACTGACGATAGGTCACTTCGTCTACCTACTGACGGTTTGTTCCCACAATGTATCTTCAAAATTAATGATAAGTGTATAAACTAGTGGGTTATTCCCAAACTATATTTTTGGAATAAATGATAATTGTATAAATTGGTTGTTATGGTTACAGGAGATTATTATAAATAAAGCTGGTGGACCGTTAGGATTAAGTATAGTAGGTGGTAGTGATCACTCAAGTCACCCGTTTGGAGCGGATGAACCCGGTATTTTTGTTTCTAAGGTAAGGAAACTCTTGAATAGGTTTTTCTCACAGGCACTTGAAGAGATTAAAATAAAACTTCTTACTACTGCTTGACTATATATATATAATATCATTATATATATATAGTCAAGCAGTAGTAAGAAGTTTTATTTTAATCTCTTCAAGTGCCTGTGGTTTTTCTTTTCAAAGCATCCATATATCAATAAAATGCTTATTCTTGACAAAATGTGGCCAGGTGGTGTTTTTGTTAAACGTGATCTTCTTTCTGTTTTTACAGATAGTTAAAGATGGGGCAGCGTGTAAAACACATTTAAAGATAGGGGACAGAATTTTAACTGTAAGTACTTTTCAGTTGAACATCCTGGAAAGTTATCACATATTTAGAATGTGTCAGAATTTTATCCATGTCATGGTCCAAAGAACCCAGTGTAGTGGCAGTCGAATGTTCATGAAATCGGCTGTCATAGTGTTAGAGTTAACTTTCCACACCACCCTAGCCTAGCATTCTACATGTAACAATTTAAATGATAATTAGAAGACCTTACTCTCAAAATGTATGAATTATTGTACTGACAACATTCTAAACCCCAGTTTATTTAATCACAAAGTTTATCAGCCATTTTCACCAATAGCAATCATGTATTATATTTGTTCAGGTTAATGGTATGGATGTTACAAGTGCTACACATCAAGAAGCTGTGATGGCTTTAATCGCACCAACACATCAAATACGATTAAAAGTTAGACATGATCCCCCACCACAGGGATTAAAGGTAACATTCTTTTAAATGAGAAAACAAATCCAAGGCAATTAAGGTTTCATTAAAATAAAACTAAATTCTTTCCATTTCCAAGTCTGGGAATGTTTGTTTGCAGATGGAAATGTTAAATAGAGAATCTATATGTTTATGTAGCAAGAAATTGATTTAATATAGATATTATTACTTCCACGAAAAAATAAATGACAATAGATGAGAAAAAGAGGGAACAACATTAATATTTGGTCATATTAATGAATTAAAGCAAAATAAGGATTTTGGTCAAGATTGAGATTTTCACAAAAATGATTCTATTAAGTATACTGTTGGTGACCCTGAAGATCAGAATAGCAATAAAACGTATTAAAAGTACCTTTTTTTTAGATGTTTTGTACAAGTTATGTATTCATAAATCTTTATTTTGTCGTAAATTTTAATTTTTTTATTATTAGGAATTGGTTGTGAATAAATTACCAGGTGAAAAATTAGGAATGAGTATAAAAGGTGGTATTAAGAATTATTCCGCAAACCCCATGGATAAAAACGATGAGGGTATATTTATATCTAGAGTAAGTATTTGTTTTACCATTTCATGAGTATTCATTTATGCACAAATACATCTAGCATAAGAAAACGTAGGTCTTCTAATAATCAAAATAAGCATTGTAAGCTGTGAGCAGCTTGTTAATTAGATTGAGAAATCACATGGCTAAGTGGGTAAGACGCTGGCTCGCTAGCCTGGCGATCGAGTATTCGATCGCTACATTGGCCGAGAAAGTTCATCCAGATTTTCCGATGTGGTTTCCCCTTGTCAGTGATGCAGGACGGAGTTCATCACAAGGACAGCTGTCTAGTCGTTCGAATGGGACAAAAACTGAGGTCCTGTGTACACATTGGCGTTCACGTTAAAGATCCCTTGGCAGTTGGAATTCAATATAAGAGTAGGCTGTAGCGCCCTGCCCAGGCCGAAGAATTCCCTCATAACACACTGTATGGCATATGAGCATCTAAATTAGCCCAGGTTAGGAGCAGAAGGTAGTACATTAAACCCCATTCATTTCATTTCATTTCGTTAATTAGAGGTGCTGATTTATAATTTAACCAATACATTTTCTTACTAAATCGTTACTCATAAAGGTTATCCACCATTAGAATTGTTTTATTCGGTCATCAGTGTTTTATATGTTTTGTTGATCAGGAAGATTCTTCGTTAGATTTTATATTACTTTTAACTGATTGATATTTATGAAAATAAAGACTGCGATTTTTAATTGAGGTAAGAATATTTCCTTTCAGTTAATGACCTTTATGTATTTGTTAATAGATAAATGAAGATGGTGCTGTTGCTAGAGATAATAGGTTAATTATAGGTCAGAGAATATTAGAGGTATGTTTTATTAAGGATCTCAGATTTAAAGAGGGTTTTGTGAATTATAAATTCGTTACATTCGAAAGAATATGATATTTGCAAATATCAATAGTTATATCTGAGTCTAACTGCATAGATTTGTCTGGATAAGAAATGACTTCATTGTATTCCAATCATTTCTTGTTATTTTCATTCTTTTTATAATATGCAAATTAATTTCCTTAGTAGGTATTAACTGACCTAGTAATTTCCATATTTAGTCTATGATTATATATTAATGGAATCGTCAGCCATCACTTTTATACATATCACTTTCTTAATTAGGTGAATGGTCAGAGTCTGTTAGGAGCTACTCATCAAGAGGCTGTGAGAGCGTTACGTAGTGTTGGGGAGAAAATGAGTATTATGGTTTGTGATGGCTTTGATCCTACAGCTAGTACATCAGAGTTATCTTCCCCAGGAAGTCCTGTAGGCTTTTTTGCATCCTCACGACAGGGATCAGTATCGAGTATAGATCGTGAAGATACAGATACAGCCGTTGTGAAAAAGGTAAGTTTGCGAATAAAAAGATCAAGTTCTGCATTGTTTTGTTTTTTTCACATATTAAATAAATCTGACTGTGAAGCCACTTGCTCAAACTGTAAAACACCAATTTCAGTTTTAGCTTGAAATTTCACTCTCCAAATTTTTCTTTAAATTAAATATGAGCAAAATGCACTGATTTCACTTTAGTTTTGTAAATTGCACTTATCAAGTTTGCTATGATTAATTACATGTATGTGTGTTAATTACCTTGTGGGTGAGATGGGTGTTCTAAGTTTTCTGTATTATTATGCTACTGGATATAATTAGTTGGATGCTATGAAATAATTCCAAGGATGCTCTAGAGGCCAATTTGTTCAGAGTGTCTTATGTTCTTGAGGTGAAGAAGCCTGTTGATGTTTATTGATTTGCGATAATTACTGTTGAAGTTATGGTTCTTGATCAATTTGGAAATTAAATTTGATCGGTTTCTATAAAAGATGCGTAATCTAAGATTTTGATGAAAGGTTGGCCATTCTTTTTAGTATAGTTGAAAATAGATAATGAAAAAGAGTACATTGAAAATTCCATTCAAATTACTTTATTTTGGGCAAAGTTTTGACTGAAAATGTAGCACAGGTTGTTAATAAGCGTAATGGTACTCGAGACTAATAAGCACTAGGGACCAGGTAGCACAAACTGGGCGGTTTTTGATAAATCTTGACGGCATTTAACTCATTCTAGACGGCAGTCTATTGTCTGGACACGTGTATTAGATTCTAGACAGTAAGGGTAGTTTCTTTCCTTTTTTCGTAAAATCTGGACGATACCCGGTCCCTAGTGAAGTGAGACTAAGTCTTGATCAGCATTTTGTCATTAAATATTAGTCTTAAGATGTGAGCAAATCCCTTTAAATTACATCCATCAAGTGTTCTAGAGAGTTGATGATGGGCTTGTCATGTGAATAAATGTTGTAATATGTAAGATTTAAAGAGAAAAAAAACCTGCAATAGGCAGATTTCACTCTTAGTTACATACTTTTTTAAGTTATCTGATTACTGGTAGATCTTTGGTTTAAGTTCTAGTTCTAGCAGTCTGTCAAATTTTGAAACATTTCTGATAATTACTTCATGAGTTGTTTTCATGTTTTGTATATTCTGTCATAAAAAACTACTTGTTGCTATCTGTCTTGAAAACTTGTGTTACCAATTCTTGACGTTTTAAAACTTGTGTAGGACCTAGGCTTTTGAAACCCATGTTTTTAGAAACTGAGCTTTTGAAACCTGATTTAGTAATTTTAATTTTTACGACTCTTGCAACTTAATGTTTCAATGACTTGAGTTATAGAACTTCTGTTTTATATCTTGGATTTTTGTAACTTGAGATCGCCACTATAAACTTGGGTTTTTTATAACTAAGTTTTACAATTTTGTTTTTTCTGAGCTGTCTTTTACCACTAGAGCTTTTACGAATGATGTCATTTTAGGAAGTTGAAATGTTACATGAAACGGCTCGCTGGGAGAAAGAAGATTTTGATAAATTGGTAAATAAAATAACTAAGCAATGCATATGACTATATATCTTCATGAATAATATACATGTAATATAGAAAACTGCTTTTTCTATCCGACTGCCACAATAACGTTCCACTTTTATTACTGAATATAGTATTGCTTATTATCTTCTGCTAATTTCTAATCTTTCATAACTCTTATTGGAGTTTCGTTTACTGTAGATTGCAAGAAGATGAAAATAAATAGCATGTATATGTAGGTCTCCGGATATGTGAAAAGCTTCATTAGAATGCTAGAAAATGTGAAGTAATACCAACAGAAGATTTACATGCATTGAAAATTCAAATTATATAAAATATGTGGGTTCAGATCAATTGCAAATAACTTGTATGAATAAGAAAATATGATATTTGAAAATGTATGTGAAAATTCATATCACAGTTTGCAAAACAAAAAGTTTAAATTTTACTTTATGTTAAAGTTAACATTGTACATAGCTGTTTTATAATATTTAAAATCTTCAATTAGATTGCTAGTAATTGACAATGGAGTTAATCTTTTAGAAAAAGGTGTACACATGATTTTTTTTAATACTTAATAACTTCAATTAGATTGATACTTAATTAGAAAAAAAGATAGCATCTAAACATTGCTAATTTAAGCTGTAACTTTGTGAAAATATGATGGCTTATTACACTCTGTAGATATCTGTTTTCTTAGCAATTATACCATGCATATAAAGTTCATTCTCTATCTTAGTACATAACATGTTTACTTCTGTAGCTTCTATTTTATGCCTGTAGATTTAAAGATTTGTTTAAGAAAAGTGAGTTCTAGCTTCTTTGACCCTGATTAGACAAAAGATAATCAATGTCCCGAAAGACTATCAATAGATTTCTTGTAATTTTTTGTATGACAAGTTTTCATTGCTAGGTTGTTTTAGACTTATCCAATCATAATCTGTTCATTACCGAACACGCCCTATACAGAAATGTCTTTGGATGAAGCGAAAATACCTGGGAGTTTTCTTAATTTAAAGTAATTTCTCATTCGATTTTGTTGTATATTTGTCCTGTCAATAATTATACTTACCATCTGACAAGTTTTATCATTATGTTGTGTTCGTACTTATACAGCCAATTAATACTCCCCAATACATGAACCAGTGATATATTTGGATATATAGCAAGTTTTAAGTGTATTTATTGATTAGAAATATTACCTATTATAAAACTGATATTTATATATGTTTCTTTTACCAGGAAAGATTAAAGAAGGAACGCGAAGAAGCGGCTAAAAGACTTCCGTCAGAATTAGTTGATGAAGCTAATGCTCAACGGGAAGTTTTACAACGTGAACATGCTCAAATACGTGGCCCTGAAAGTCCTAACCAGGTAAAGACTGTGATATAGTTAATTGAATGAATTCAAGTACATTTGTGGGACTTAAAAATAGATATAAGTTTACTCTAGATAAAATATCACCACTTCATGAATTTATTGCAACCTGTTGAATGCAAGTTCAACCTCATTTCTCTTTCTTAATAGGGCGGTTGGGATGGCCTACTGGTCAGGAGTGCTTCGAACTCTAGCAGGCCGGTCACCTCTGTCTTGCGGCTTTGGTTTCGAGCCCTGGTGTGAGCGTTTGTGGTATGGAGATAGGGGCGCCTTCTCAACCTCGTGGGTTTCCTCCGGGCACTCCAGTTTCCTCCCACTGCTAAAGACCCCTACGCGCAAGCGAATTATAGAAATAAAATTAAACCATATGTTAGTCCCGAAATGACCTAGTTTGTGTTGAGTGGATGTTAAACCCCATTTCTCTCTCTCTCTCTTTCTTAATATTGATAATCAGCAAATGCTCACACACATAGTTTATCAGGGCTATTTGTTATCCAATATTAATTAAGACTTAATGGAATTTGATCGTTTAATGAAACACTTTATTCAAAGACTTTCAAATGATGTGGAAAACATATTGATTTGAGAGAGGCACAATTTCAAGAATCTGAACTGAAAATGCACCAAAACTCAATCTAAAAATTTGAATAATAGAATAGTAATATCTGCAATTATTGTGACTGCTGAAAATGACATTTATATGGTTATAAGTTTAATATGGTAATATGTATTGATTGATATTAATGATATATAAGTATAAGAAATATATATTATATCTATTATAGACAGCTGTGATTGAACAACAAGTGCCTGAATTACCTACTTCTAAACCTCCTGTTGTAAGTACATAATAAACTATATCTTTTCATATTACGTTATTAACTCTAGTTTGTTTTTGTGAATCCCGCTAAAGGTAACAGTTGAGTAAAAACAGGTAATTACAAGGATAAAACATGAACCAACTATGAAGTCTTCTCCACACCAGAAAAATGTCATGTTTGATTATGTCTGGATTTAATGGTACTAGCTGAACTGTGACAGAACTCCTCACATTTGATTGTCGTAAATTTGAAATGTCTGGATGTTGTGTTCAATTATTGATATTACATGAATTCTTGTGCAATACATGTATATACTTCATACTTCATGTTTCCTGTGTGGTGATGTTACGTTAGTGACTGTACAAAATTGGTCGACATAACTTTATTAAATATAAGAAATATACAGGTAAAAGTTAGTCATATAAACCAAGGGGAATGAATAGGTGTTTAATCGTCTGTAATCAAACAGACACAGGTTCAAGATTTGCTGATTATTTTCCCATTCTTTGTAATGTAAGATAGGATTTTGTTCATTTTCCCTGCCCCCTGACAGTCTCTAAACCTAGTTATTGCAAAATTTCCAAAATAAATAGAGATGAGATCAAAACTAAATGGTTCATACTTCGTATATAGTTTGAATTTGAAAACAACCGAATTCTCCTCCCTAGCATTGCATATATATGTAGGAGAAAAATTATGTCAGTCACAGAATAAGGTATATGAATGGGACATTGTCCTATTCCCTTGCATACTGGAAATCAACAATACTAACAATGTCTGTCATATTTAACAGGGTTGTATTGCCAGAAGAATTTTAACTTAATACTTGTGATTATCCTGAGGTTGAATTGGAATAAGAATGTGCACATGCAATCAGGAGGTGGTTGACAAATGCATATTTGAATTAATAAAAGCTGCCACACCCACTATTTAAAGTAAATAAATGGATTAAATGTCAGATAATTACAATATTGCCCTCTTTTAAATATCATTGATTAGCCATCATCAGTTATTATGTTTTTTATAATCAGGGCTGTTATTTTTGATTGCAATACAGATGTACTTGTGGAACTACCCACACTTATTTTGTGTTATTTTGCATACAACTTAAATTTTACCTGGGGCTTGGAGAGGCAACCTATTTTTTAGAAATTAATTGCGACTGGTTGAATTTTGTATTTAAGACATCATTTTTCACTTTACAGTGTACCTTTTCTCGCTATTTCCTACTAACTTAGGATATCATAGAGTTAGAAATTGTCTGGCAATATATCCCAGGTACAGCTCAAAACCTTTCTGCTATTGAATCGGTCCCTTGTGCATTGATGAATTTCAGTTTCACAACAAAAGTAGTGTATTTGTTAATTTGGCTTTATTCTTTTCATTTACCCCCTAAAAATGTATCGTTAGTCATTTTCTGTATGTATGTTTGTTTATTTATTGTTATTAATAATTAGATTAAATTAATTTTATTTCTTTAATATATTTTAGTTTATTTGAAAAGTTTCAATGCAAAACACAGATATCCCTTATAATTTTTTTTCTTTGGAGTAAAGGGTATTTAAAAGTAAGACATATTTGATAATTAGTATACCACATCGCATACCAGATATTTAGTTAACGTACATGTAGCATATACTAAATTTTACTATTTTGCATATACCCCAATTTGCAAATTTCGACCATCGTTTAGCCTCATTGTAGCAGAATGGCTTATTCTATTGGTCTTTCTACTTTATTGATGAAAACTAGCATTGCTAAATTGACCTAAGATATCTCACGATCAGCATATTTGCATTTAAGCTCTTCAGTTGTTTGTTAGCTTTTTTGTTTGTTTGTTTATTTTCTTTACGTGCATTTTGTTTTTGTTGTGTGTGTATGTATGTTGACAGTAAAGTCTGTTTAAGCCCAAACACTGTTTTTAAAGACTTGCCCTGTACATTTTTAGTTTTTGAAATTTGTTTTGCTCATTACCTACAAGGTAGTAGTGTTTAGATATTAATTCAAATCAGATGTACGTTAATGTTTTGGTTATCGTCACTGATTCAAAATTATAGTCGTGAAGTAGTGAAGCAGCAGGGCAGTGTCCTATCAACTAAAATTTTCCAAGGTCCCAGCAGGGGCTGAGGACATTCAGGACTTTTCACACCAGGTTCTCTAAAGTCATTGGTGGCAAGTGTGGGGAAAATGTTCCTTGTCATTCGGATGAAAGGCAATATCCTTGGCAGTTAGAATTGGAGAGGAATAGGCAGAAACATTGTGCAGACAAAATTCTTCCCCTAGCATTGGGCATAATACCACAAGGTTGTAAAGTGATGCCTGCTACTTGCAAAATGACTCCTGTAGTTAGTGATGGAACATTAAACCAGATTACATCCATTTGGCTTATTGCCTTATCACCTATCCTTAATAGGGGTGTTGGGTGCTCTAATACGTCTACACGGAGTATCATTGTTAATCTCAAAATGACCTGATTAGAGTAGCCAAGTGACCCCGACTTGAAAATCACTTAATCAGACTTTGTTGTCATTTGCATCTTCCTTTGCATGGTGTGTGAACTTTAAACTTTGAACTTTGCTCTTTAATTGCCTGCAGCCTGCCAAACGAGGCCCTAAGCCTCCTGTACCACCAAAAAAGGTTGTGTTAGTTCCGCAAGTTTCCCTGGAAGAGGAGGTAGATCCACGTCGTCAAGCCAAACATCCAGCGGGAAAAAACTTATTAGCCAAGGTAATGATTTTTATCATGCAGTGTTGATATTATTACCGTGACTTTATGTTTTGGTTATTCAAGGCTTTAGATCGTTTTATTCACTGTTTGAAATTCTTTTGCTCTCTTAAAGTAGCAATACTCTTATTAGTTTAGAAAAGTCAATCCAGTCATGTCTTATAAGTATTATAACATTCAGTTATCAACAAACTATTTGAATCCTAGAAACTCACACATTTCTCAAATATAATGTTTGAAACTTCAATTCTTAAATAAGTAGTCAACAAAAAATAACACATGTTCGTCTTAGTTGTCCATATGTTATAGAAAACCTTTAATGTACATAATACACTTCAAGAAAAATTAATAAATAGACTCAACAAACAGTTAAAGAATACAGCACATAAATTACTAGTATAGATTTATAAAATGGCACATTTCATTTACAAATATTGCCGTCTTTTAATTTGCATGAATTTCATTTGAATATGAAAATAGCTATTTAATTCTAGCTGCAATGATTTTGTATTTGATTTATACAATGTATGAACCTATTTGATTTCTTTGTGTGATATGCTTATTGATTTTGTTTGTGCATTTATTTTTTACTCTTTTTTTGCTATAATTCTTTAAAGGAGAAGTCTCAGTTTCCATGGTTTTCCCCAAAAGTAAATCTTTTTTTAAGTGTGCAAATTAAACGCCAAAATGAGAAAAAATATCCTATTTACAATGTCTAAAATTTTGAGCTCGAAATAATGAGCTGTTCTCGGTAACAGTTTATAAGGGTTATGTAACTGTTTTAGAACACTTGCCTCAAATTTTTCAATTAATGTGTTAATTGTCACTCTTTGATAATGCTTGTAATGTTTAAATGCCGAAATAATCTGTAAATTCTATTACTGATTGAGCATGAGGAAGGAGGGGGGGGGGATGAAACTAGACATTAGGATGATGCCACTATTATATTTGCTTGTGACTAGAATAAAGTGTTCTTAAGAGTTTTTTAAAACAAATGAACCAGTTTCATAAACTGAAAAATATCTGGGATTTCTCCTTCAAATGTGAACCTATGTTCAAATCTTAACTTGCATTTGTTTTATGAGTTAGTCTTTAACATATTTTGGGTGTGTTTTGTGTTTTCAGCAGATAAAACAAATAGAAGAAAAGGTTGGTTGAACATAGTAGAAAAACTAGTTTAAAATCAATTTTTTGATACAATTACTTTTCTTTAACAACCTTAATATTTCTTTATGGATATTATTTTAACATTAATTTCTTTTTTTAAAAATACATTTTTTTTTATCACAAATGCTCTGTTTAGCACTAATTGCCAGTAATATTTAATTCAGTGGATTGTATGCCCCATCATTTTTGTTTAAAATTCCTCCAAGATTTCTTAATGTTCTCATTTGATACCTATTTCATTAATGATGAAGAATAAATAATGTTTTGGGGGGATGATATATTATTGAGAATGGAGAAATTAACCATTTTCGTTTCTTTTAACACTGATTAAAATAATTGTAAATTCTAACTAATTGTAAGGATTAACAAAATAACGTACACAATTAGTAATCTAACGGTAGTAATTTTTAAAAATTGATTTTTAAGGTGATGGGTTGCTTTATATGTATTCAAATTACAAATGTAGAAGCATTATTTAATAGAATTTTGCAGTGCAGATGTGGAAGAATTCAATTCTATGATGTACATGTATTAATGTAATGCTCTTGGTAAAAATGTTCTCAATTGCTTGAGTATTAAATTTATCAGTAGTTAAATTGTTTGGTTGGAGAGAATTTACCTGTAAGTCAATATACATGCCATTGGATGGGGTAAGCTTATACAAATGGAGCTTTGAAATTTCTGGTCGAAAATGCATGAGGCTTTAAAATGTGTGGACGGGTATGCTTTGAGCTTCGATGGTTGTGTTGATGTTAAAATGTGAGTAAGCCTCACACTCACCAATTTGTTTTAATGTATTGTAGACTTAAACATACATTATGGAAGAGCAAAAACTGACTTTCGTCGGTCTTCCTTTGAGCCTCAGATGTCACAGAAATTATAAATTAGATCTTTATTTAAACAACAAGCCCAAAATGAACACTGTAGACCCACGGATGGCTTGGATTGGGCTCGGATTAAAACAGGATTTCGTCGACTGATTTAATCACTATGGCGTCGTGGGTGGGCTTTCTCCGTGACGTTGACGTCATCATACTTCCGGAAATTATTCATAAAAGACAGTGATGACCGAGGCTATACACAAGCTTCACTAGATACCGTTTAAACATTACTTGATGATTGAGACTATGTAGGTGGAGTTAACGCCTGTCAATCAACAATCGGCCATAGTGGGAAAAGGGTGTCGATGAATTTAGCTACCATTTCTAGTAAAAAATTATAGTGGTAACAACTTTGTTCAGGATAAAGTTATTTGACTGAAATTTTCAGTATATTCTTGTTTCAACATCTATTTTTGAACTTTTATAGCAAGAATGGCTAACTCCTTGTCAAAATCTCCCATAATGTATCTTTAATCAATTAGTCCATGAATTCATTATTTCTTCTTATTACAAAGTTGGATTTTATTAGATAGCCAGAGTTATCTTACGAAATTATGTAACATATCTTTTAATTTTCTTGGCCTGATGATTTAATTTAGATGATATAAAGGCAATACTGAATGTGCTGCCACCATTGGGGAGGGGCAACTTTTTAAATACATTAATTATGTTATCGGATTTGCAAAGTTAATTTGTATTAAAATGAAAGCTGCATTTAATGAATGACTAAAAGTGTTGTGCCCGCCAACTACTCACGATAATTTCAATAGAACATATGCTATCTGTCAATGACAGGCCATGCTTCATCAATAGATCTGTTGTTATCTCTTTATTGATTGGATGTAATTAGACATGTGACTTGTGTGTTTAAGACGGTCATGCATCAAAAGACACCTGAGCCTTCACATGCATTTATTGATGAATTGTAAAGCAACTTGTTGCCATGGACATGCAGAATGACAGAGTGATAGTTATTATTTGTTTACAAGGATTAAGCAGTGCTGTGATAGTGTCACTGAAATGTCCAATAAATGTTGATCTGACATGGACAATGCTCACATGAAGAGAAAAGACAATATGGTTTAGAATCTTGAGAGTACAGGTCTTATAAAGCCATAGGAAATGAAATGAAATGGGGTTTAACATACTACTGTTCTGCTCCGAACTGGGCTAATGCAGACAGAGATATGCCATGCAGTGTGCTATAAGGGAAATTTTGCCTGAACAGCGGCACTATGGTCTACTCTTATATCAAATTCCATCTGTCAAGGGATCTTTTACGTGCACACCAATGTGTACACTGGACCTTGGTTTATCGTCCATCCGAATGACTAGACAGCTGCCCTTGTAAGGCCATCTGTCCTTCATCACTCACTTACAAGTGGGAACCACACCAGAAAATCTTGATGAACATTCTAGGCCCACGTTTCTCAACCTTTTCTCACCGCTCACCCCTAAATGAATTCTCAACCAACCCATTTACCCCCAGAGTTTTTAGGAGGTTACTGACCGCGGAGTCGTGACAGGTGAGGAGGTTCAAGGGGGGGGGGGGGAATTTTTAGAAATTGGAGCCCGGAAATGTGATTTCAAGCCATTTCAGGCACTCTTCAGGCGTTTCATAGGAACTTGAAAATGGCCTTTTTCTATAGAAGCCTTCCGACATGAACCGCGGATCCTTGCACGGGCCTGCACCCCCTGACCACATTGACATTGAATATGGAATGAATACGGATCGAAGGTGAGATTCAATAATCACCAAATTCATATTTTAATGAAAATACATTGTTTCCAGTTCAGTGCGAAATTTGCTGGTGATTGTCACAAACGATTTTTTTTTATTCTCGGCACAGTGTTTGAGAGTGCTAATCTCAACTGCACAACCTTTATATGATCATTTTTGAAGTTACTGGAAGTGTGGTCATTCACCCCCTGGATGCCAGCCATTCCCCCCTTGGGGGTGAATTCACCCCAGGTTGAGAAACGCGGTTCTAGGCCAATGCAGGGATCGAACACTTGACCTCCAGGCTAGCGAGCCAACATCTTAGTCACTGTGATCCCCCTTTAAAGCCACAGGAATAATAATTGTACACACAATAAATTGTTAACACTTTAATGGATGAAAATTTATTCCTTCTATTAATTTCATTGGTGACTATTGGTCATTTAACCTTTGATCCTAATAACAATTTAGGGTTGCATAAATTGATTCAAGTGTAATTGACCATTTGACTTTGTATTGTGACTATTGATTGGATAATGAAATATTTCCTGAAATGATTAGCATGTCACTTTGACTTTGGTCTGTCATTCTGACCACTTGATAGATCAATATCCATATAAGGTCTATCAAGTCTCTTGTAACAAACGTGATTATAACAATCACAGATGTGTTACACTGGTATTATGCTTGTAAACAGTGGTGTTTTCAAACTTTCTGAAATGGAGCCACAGATTGTTTCAAATACTTCAATTGATATTATTGTGGGTGGGGGGCGGAGGATTGTCACAGCTCTTGAAGATAGTATATTCCCCAAAAAGCATTTATCGTTTTGATTGATCATGTCAGATATTCGACAAATAAATATCCAATGTGCACCCCCTTATCCCTCTCTCTAAATACGATACCGATTAAGATAGACTCTTAGTTAGTCTTACCAAAAGATATCTTGTTTGTCCAAATGTTATTCTTTCAAATTTGTCAGTTGTGCTCTTTGGATCATAAGGTCTGTCATGGTTTCTTGTATTGGTGAAGGAGTTAGAATGCGTACTGTTTTCTCATTCTGTTTTCCTCATACGTGAAAGACCCACAGGTACTTGCAACTATGGAAATAACGAACATAACAACTGAATCTTTACATTTTCTTATGGTGAATTATTTCAACAAAGAGAATTTATTTCAATATTTAACATCACTAATGGTTACCATTAATAAAATATTTAGTGATAAGAACGGTTTATGCTAATCTGTTATCCACTTATTGATTGGTTTGATGTAATATTGTAATTATGTAAGGGTTATTCCGATTGGATAACCTAATTGTTGTAAAAGGCTTTGATCTAATTATAGATAGAGTGGATCAATACATATTGTAATGTCATGGGGATATTCATGGTAATAGAGTTTCTGTGAAGCCCAGGGGAGTAGTAGTAATAAATTTTTATTGCATGGTTATTTTTAGCATCAATTGAATTATCTTTGCATTGAATCAAGAGGCTGTGTTAGTGAAAGTTTCACTAATACCCAATAGAGTAAAAAAAAATCATTTTTGTTCAAGAATTGTTTTTGCTCTATCAAATGTATTGTTGAGAATAATCGATCAAACAAGCCGTTTATTTAATTTGACCTCACTGGTACTCCTATATATATATAGCTATTATGGGGACTTGTATATTGAAAACGTTAAC
Organism: Patella depressa; assembly: GCA_948474765.1. Classification (NCBI taxonomy): domain Eukaryota; kingdom Metazoa; phylum Mollusca; class Gastropoda; family Patellidae; genus Patella; species Patella depressa. Next base: position 28,046,574 of record OX419715.1, read on the forward strand.
AAATATTTGCCATATTTGCCGATAAAACCTATTGCAAAGGTTTTGAATTCACAATGCCAAAACTACATGTACCAGATTATAACACAGGTAATTACAAGGAAAAAATAAATAAAACTGAAAGTAAAATTGTGACACTAATTAGTAGAATTTAAGAATTTCTCTCTTGCAAAGAAAAAGAGATGTTTGTACTTTGCATGAACACAAGAACATGGTCAACTCTTGGTTGCTCACTTGTTCATTTTATAAGAAACCATTCTCATTTTTTAAAAAAACAAACTATAATGATATAAACTAAGTAACATTATCATTATCAAGTTTGTATGTAGTACCAGTAGGCCTACTCTAAAAAGGCAATACTGCTCTGTTCATTATGGTATTCATGGAAAACCATCACAGCTTCTTGAATATTTGACAAACATGCTAAATAAAAATGTTCAATATTTAGAAATAAATTAATATAATTTTGCATTGATAAAATCATGTCTGGTTGTGACGTATTTGCCATGTATTATAACCAATTCCCACGCTCAATGCAACTTGTCTTGTCTGAGAGTCTAATATTCTATACAGTAATGCTATGTAAAAATCAATACTACTAGCACAATATTCACTGATATCACTACGCCACACCACACCGTCTGCTAGTTTGTGTGACCTGGGACAAAGGAACCACAAGACTGAATCAGTTTGTTATGGAAGCATAAGGAGCTAAGGAGGGATTTTAGTTCAAGTCAAACTGCTTCAGGGTCTGGCGCTTGTGAATATAGGTCGAGTGTCTTGCAATCAGTGTGGAACTATTTGGGAAGAATTTGCATATTCTGCAATTTTGAATATCTTGTGTTGCTGTGGAACTGTTAATAGAAAGAGTGGATGAAAACGGGTGATGCAATCGTTGCTTGGATATTTCCTACTGAAGTACATTATTGATTTATTTTAAAAATTAAAGCAATTAGTAGATGGTTGTCATGATAATATGAAAATTATTTAATTTTGGGATTTGAAATTGCGACACATGATATAGTGTTGAATATTTTAAGTCAGACACTTAAAATATATGCAGTTTACTGCCTAAAATATTATATTTTGCCTAAAAGCTACAGTTTGTAGAATTGATGCTTATCGCTTGGAGCAGACAGATTTTGGAGACATATTCACCAAGGAGAGAGATTGTTAATTTGTTTAGTGACTGAGTTTATTTATCTGTTTTGCTGGAAGCTGGTATTTTATTATTCCAAATAGAACTTCATATAGACTTGAATTGTTGGAGTTGATAAGCAACTAGATAATTGGTGTGTTTTGCTTACAGCTAGAATACTATAATTTCAGAATTTGCTAGCTGTAAAGAATGAAATTATTTGCTGTTTCGCTTTGAGCTAATATATGTGTTGCAAAGACTTTATCATCCGTGATAAAAATTCTGAGTTATAGTAAGTTATTTGTGATGATAGCTGAAAGCTATATTGTAACAAATCAGTGATTATATTGGTCTAGCATCTGACTGACTAAGAAACTGGCAATACATTATTGAAGATTGATTATTCAGAAGTTTCAGATTATTAGAAGTAAACTATATCAACACTATGCAGGTATTATAATTTGCACATTATTAGGGGCGCTAGACTTTTAACTAGAATATCGCAGGTTTGATTCCAGTCATGGGCCCTGTCTGGAGTAACCCCTCCATTGCTCATAAAATTTCCAAAGTATTGTGTGGTCTACTTCTTCTTCAAAGTATTTAACGTCCACTTCCATGGAGGGTGATCATCGTAGACAAGTTTTCTTAATTTTTTATGCTTGCCGCACATGCAGGGGTCTTTCCTGTTGGAGGAAACTGGAGTATCCAGAGTAGCCCTATTTGCAGATCCACACAGCTCACACCAGGGATTAAAACCATGACTGCAAGCCAGACGTGACTGGTCAACTAGAGCTCAAAGTTGGACACGCTAGACTATTGGGCCATCCAAACCCCCCAGTATGTGTTCATGAGATGTTTTAAAAACTCTTGTTTCTTTTGTGTTCTTTTGATAATATTGATTTGTGAAAGGCTAAAAAAAAAAAAAATATGTTGGAAAAGTGACCAGGAGCCATGATGATACACATGTAGGCTTCCGATACTGAAATCATGCCTTGTGGTTATGATTTTAGCGATATAACTCAAATAATTCAGCAAAGTATTTGTGCAGGAATATTACTTTAATTTCGAAAATTTTCTGCCATTACGTAAAGTAGGTTGACTGCACCTGTAGCAAAATTTCGATTTTCTCTGTAGTATCTTTTCTATTTGGATCAATAATTGTAATGTAAAGAGTAGAGTTGATTGTAATTATTACATGTATCAATAGTATAAAATCTTCACCTTCTCAACTATGATTCATTCATTTTATTGATTATAAATTATTAATGTGAACAGCCGTACTATACACTATGATTAGTCTGTGTTAATCACTTTTAAACTAGTATCATAATGTAGCCTAGTTAACACGCTAGTTGCTACTTACAAGGTCAAACTTTCAGGATACCGTACTCAAGTTTAGATCTTTACCCTATGAAATTTTGATAGATTCTCTATGTCCTCTGACAACTTGAAGAAAAAGTCCAATACTTTTACGTTGAAATACCTCATTCCAAAACCAAATATTGTCTTGGTAAAGTTGTCATAAATCAGCCCCCCAAAATACTGTAGCTATGTAATACTAGTGCAGTAACATCAACATGGAAGTTAGCATTTTGTCTCCACAGAAAATGTGGAAGTTCATTTCATTCTTGCCTTAAGAAAAGGACTGATTTACATTGTTCTCACTTATAGCTTATGCCCAGACCCTGCCTCAAGCCAGCTTTATATCCCTACATGAATGAACATGATGAAAAAGTTAATTAAATTTAACTGTAGTTTTAAAAGTTGTGCTAGTTTATTATGCCAATTTTAATCAAAATAGCATGCCAGTATTTTGACAATAATTCTGTTTAAATACTAATTTTTATGTGGCAGGTATACAGGAAAAAGGTACATTTTTCATTTCAGAACAAATTTAAACTTTGCCTTTACTCTGTCTCTTTTCAGAAGCACGAACGTGAGGCTGTGAATTTTACCGATAAGAAGAAATTCTTTGAACAGGAGATAGAACAGCAGCACCATACTACCACACAAAAAACCAGTAAGCTACTCAATGGATCTGAATAGATATAATATTATATTCAAATGTAATAAATCATATTTGTTAACATATTTAATAACTGTTTTAGGCTCACATAGCAACATGTACACCAAGTGTTTCACTCAGATGTTGTGGTCCACTCATGAACGTTTCTGTTAAGTAATATTTGTTAAACACATTTAGTATCTCAGTTTTGACTCACATACATGTATCCATAATATTTTAAAAAAATATATAATTATAACTTCGTTATAGGCTCACCTAAGATTAATGTACGCAAGAACCTGTTGAATAATTTGATATCTTAATTGTATCCTACATGCAAATTTCTTTATTTAAAAACACTGATGTTATGGCCCATATATATTGTATATTTAAGCTATACAGCTGTTAGATTCAAATTTGTGCTATTAAAGTCTATAAAATTTCATTTTGCACCACTGCAGCAATGGAACACGAATTGATAAGAAAATCAAATTTTACCATATAAAATTATAACAGTGCAATAATGTATTTTCTTTTCTTTTTTTTTAATCACATAAATTATACAATCTTACACATTTACTTTGGATAAAGAATAATCAACCCAGATTTTTAAACTCATATCATGTGATTAGTATTAATTTTGTATTTTGATACTTAATACATTTTTATAAGAAATGAAAGTAGAAAAATGTAATAACTAGTGGAGATACAACAGTTTACATAGTCAGTACATGTATATAGTCGTTTTGTTGATGTTATAACTCATAGGTCCTTACAGATTTGACCCATAGTTCATTCAGGTCTCAAAATGAAAATCTTAGTGGGAATATGTAATTTTAAATCACAAAATTTGTCTATCGAGTATCGATATTTGCAATCAGATCGTGACTGATTGTTAACTTTAGGCAAAAAAAATATAATTCCCCGAACTTTGATTTGTGCTTGGAAATTCATCACTAATACTGGAAATTGGAAAGCTATAAAGACTGCTTTTCAAGTTATCTGGGCCTGGATGAATTTTACTATATATTGAGTGAGGAGAAGAATCCTTTAGAAACTTGAGTTTGGAGGAGTTATTTATAGTTAAATAATTAAATCAGGTTTACTTTGATATTGATTGTATATATACAGTATGTATATTATTATATAGTATGTAATTAATGGAGAAAATTTTTATAGCTAATTATTATTATTTAATTACCGTTGCATTCATTAAAAGCTCAACATTTGTTAACAATATGGACAAATTGTTTATAATGGTAACAATGGTTGTATCAAACAAGTTTGGGTTATGGTCACAATAAACAGCTTTGTTGCTGTAAATATAACTTTTTTAAACTTTTAAAAAAACCTTCACAAAGTTTTTTTTCTTATTACCAAAAACTTTTTACATGTATATTTACTCAACACCTTGGACTCATAAAACAGTTTTTCATATTGTTAGCAAATATTTCTGTTTTAATGGACAGCAACACTGGAATCTTTTCTATGATTTTATCTGCTGGGCAAATGTTTTTCTGGGTTTTTTTTTAAATTCTGCATTTAAATGGCTTTCTGTGTTTTTGTTTTTTTGTCACATTTAAAGTCTGGTTTTTCCATGTTTTCTTTTGGATTGAAATTCTGCTCCAGATCCCTTCACTCACGTTCAGAAATTTAAATTTGAAAAAAAAAATATCATTTAATAACAAAAATTATTGTTAATGATTATTGGATATTATTGCTTCAACATTGAAGATTTTACGCATCTTAAAATGTATTGAAAAATCAAAATTTTAAAATATGGGAATCATAAATTTATTATTTAAATTTGAATTTGCCACGAATTTGTTAAAATTAATTGCATTGTCTACTGTAATCTGATTGAGTAAGTGCATAAGATTTCGGAGCATGTAAAAACCAGATTAATGATTTTAACTACGCATTTCTCTTACTGTGTGAAAGTAATGTAGGCTATCATTTTATTGAGAAAACCACGCAATAGATTCTTTTTAAGCTTAAAATAGTTTTTGTTTTCTTTTTTAAAAGTGTTTTTGGGGATATTTTTTGTTGTTGGTTGTCAATTTATAGACTAGACTTGATTGCTCCAGACCAGATTGTCTCTTCTGTAACTGTACATGTAGCTAAAACATTGATGTACATGTATGTTTTAGAAGCATTTGGCCTCTAGGATTTATCATGATGAAGCTAGCAATTTTGATTATCATCTTTGATAGATTTATTTCTATCTATCATCAGAAATAAACATGAATCACTGTTGGAAGGTAATATTTAGTATTTTCTTCCCATTCATGTTGATAGATATGGTGAAAAATTTCTACCAAGACATTACGTCCTGCAATGTGAATGTAATTTTCCTCTTAATCCATTACATTGCACACTGACAATTGTGGCCTTTTTGATCCAGAATGCTGCAGTAAGAGCAGAGATAATTGGTGCTGGAGTGATCAAGAAAAATTAGATATATTCTAGTCTTGTAGCTGATTTTAAAAAGTGGTGAATTCTGTTGCTTGGAACAATCATGAAATCTTTACAAATTCAACAAACATTCTGTATTTGGTGATCAGAATGATTCTTTTTAATACATTTTGGTTTATTTAGAAAACTTGAATTTATCTTATCCGAGGTATTTTTAAGGCATTACACATCCTATTAAATTAAAGGTACATCACTCCATTATTGTTAAATCAGCTACACGACATACACCCTTGGTGAAGGCTAAGATTTTTCAAAGTTAGACTGGGTAGGCCTTTTACACCTAAAATCGTATAAAACCCCATCACAGAATAGCTTCTCGAAAGAAATGCAGACCAAAAAAACTTACATTGCTGCTGTTTCAACTAAAAGCTGCTGGGGTTATATTCTGCACTGGCTTTTTGCTGCTGCACACTGCCACTATCACATATTAAACACCTGTATGAAAGGTCTCAAATAACGTGGACTCATCAGAAATAGTAAAGTTTAATAAGGGGTGGTGTTGTACCTATGGCTAAGGATGAATAGATTGTATCCTTGGAAACAAAGGTACTGGGGAATTGGGGAATATTAAACAGTAATTTAAATAAGACTGATAGGGAGGGAGAAAAACTACAGATGTAAAATCTAATTGTAGGCAATTGAATATCCCTAAAAATGTAGTTTATCCATGTAAGTCACCATTGCAACTATTGACATGGTCATGGTTGTTTTGGGTAGAAATCAAATGTGGAACAGGAAAAGAATGTGAATGTTGATGTTGTGTAATCATTGTGGAAATATCTTTCTTTTCTTTCTTACAAACCCAAAATTGTTCGGTTTTCAAGAATATTCGTAGTTTAGTGTATTCAAAATTAATTTCTCTTTATCTTTTCTCTTTCTGGAATGCCATTGTTGTAAATTTAAGTTTCATATCGATGTCTAAATGTTTTTGAAGCTTAGTGAATATTTCTTAAAGTACCAAAACATCATATTATTATGAATTGTAACTGTTTTCAGAGACCAATCAGTGTTTTTGCTTTCTCTTCTTCATCTCAGGTGGGATAGTCTATCTCGAGAACCTGTTGTTTTATTTTTGAATATAAAGACAAAAAAATATTTCAATAATTCTTACGTATGGAAAATTTGTGTATGGTAACGATGTGCCCTCATTCCATGATTGACTATATTTGACTAGTCTTTAGTGGAACCCTGTTAAAATTGAGACTCGCACAAAGATTTTTGATGAGTTATTGCCCCTGTTATCAAAACCTTACAAACATTCTACAGTTTAGGCAGATAGTTATTACAGTGCAATGTTATACGCTTAAAATTATGGTAAATAGCAGCCCCAAAAAGGAGAACAAATTTGTTTGGCGCTGAGGTGAAGATTATGATAGTTTATATGACATGAAAATAGTAAATATAACATAATTTTGGTCAAAATACCCTTGTTAGTGACACATGGAGAAATCTTTGTGGTTGCCTTCGTTTCAGAGATAGTGAGTTTACTGATTGGTTATAACAAAAAATAGTCACAATTTGAGTATGATGATTTATATAATGGCATATTTGAGGTTGTTTCCACGATGTTTATTTACAGCAAAACATTTTAGCTATCTTGCCGATCATGAAATAGCCAAGATGAAACAGGAGGAAGGTATGTCCACAATTAATCTGAGTTATCTGTCCAAACATTTCTGAAATATCAAGAAAAATTTTATACACTTAGAAATAAAATCTGCAGTTTGTGAGGTCTATTGCAGAACTAAGAACCTTCAGATAAGATATTTAGGATTCTAGGATCTATATGATAGTTAGTCTGGTGACCTGGGGTTAGTGATAGATTTTTTATACGCCCACATTTTCATGTGGACGTATATTGTCGTCGCCCCTGTTCGTCCGTCCGTCCGTCCACAATTGTTTGTGAACAGTCTACAGGTCACAATTTTTATCCGATTTCAATGAAACTTAAAATATAGGTTTATCACCCTAAGATCTCGGTTCCTTTCGATATTGGCATGTATTGGACCGTAACTTCATGGGTATTGGCCCCTGATTGTACGAAAAATCACGTTTTTTAGCTTGTGAACAGTGTAGAGGTCACAATTTTGAACCGATTTGGATGAAACTTGAAATGCATGTCCATAAACCAAAGATCTTGGTTCCTTTCGATATTTGCGCCAATTGGATCGTAACTTCCTGAATTATGGCCCCTGATTGTCCGAAAAATCGCCCTTTTTAGCTTGTGGTCCCTCTGGAGGTCAAAATTGTTATCCGATTTAAAAAACCGTTTGATTATATCACCGTTCCATGGTTATGAAGGTTGAGTTCGAATTTCGTGAAAATCGGACCAAAATTGACGGACAAAATGGCCGCCATTTGTACGCGAATAGTGTGAAAATATGTTATATCAAGGTTGTGAACAGTGTAGAGGTCACAATTTTGAACCGATTTGGATGAAACTTGAAATGCATGTTTATAACCCAAAGATCTTGGTTCCTTTCGATATTTGCGCCAATCGGATCGTAACTTCCTGAATTATGACCCCTGATTGTCCGAAAAATCGCCCTTTTTAGCTTGTGGTACCTCTGGAGGTTAAAATTGTTATCCGATTTAAAAAAACGTTTGATTATATCACCGTTCTATGGTTATGAAGGCTGAATTCGTATTTCGTGAAAATCGGACCAAAATTGACGGACAAAATGGCCACCATTTGTACGCGAATAGTGTGAAAATATGTTATATCAAGGTTGTGGACCTTATAGAGGTCACAATTTTGAACCGATTTGGATGAAACTTGACATGTATGTTTATAACCGAAAGATCTTGGTTCCTTTCGATATTTGCGCCCATCGGTTCGTAACTTCCTGAATTATGGCCCCTGATTGTCCGAAAAATCACCCTTTTTAGCTTGTGGTCCCTCTGGAGGTCAAAATTGTTATCCGATTTAAAAAAACGTTTGATTATATCACCGTTCCTTGGTTATGAAGGTTGAGTTCGAATTTCGTGAAAATCGGACCAAAATGGCCGCCATTTGTACGCGAATAGTGTGAAAATATGTTATATCAAGGTTGTGAACAGTGTAGAGGTCACAATTTTGAACCGATTTGGATGAAACTCGAAATGCATGTTTATAACCCAAAGATCTTGGTTCCTTTCGATATTTGCGCCAATCGGATCGTAACTTCCTGAATTATGGCCCCTGATTGTCCGAAAAATCGCCCTTTTTATCTTGTGGTACCTCTGGAGGTCAAAATTGTTATCCGATTTAAAAAAACATTTGATTATATCACCGTTCTATGGTTATGAAGGTTAAATTCGAATTTCGTGAAAATCGGACCAAAATTGACGGACAAAATGGCCGCCATTTGTACGCGAATAGTGTGAAAATATGTTATATCAAGGTTGTGGACCTTATAGAGGTCACAATTTTGAACCGATTTGGATGAAACTTGACATGTATGTTTATAACCGAAAGATCTTGGTTCCTTTCGATATTTGCGCCCATCGGTTCGTAACTTCCTGAATTATGGCCCCTGATTGTCCGAAAAATCGCCCTTTTTAGCTTGTGGTCCCTCTGGAGGTCAAAATTGTTATCCGATTTAAAAAACCGTTTGATTATATTACTGTTCCATGGTTATGAAGGTTGAATTCGAATTTCGTGAAAATCGGACCAAAATTGACGGACAAAATGGCCGCCGTTTGTACGCGAATAGTGTGAAAATATGTTATATCAATGTTGTGGACCTTATAGAGGTCACAATTTTGATGAAACTTGACATTTATGTTTATAACCCAAAGATCTTGGTTCCTTTCGATATTTGCGCCCATCGGATCGTAACTTCCGGCCCCTGATTGTCCAAAAAATCGCACTTTTTAGCTTGTGGTCCCTCTGGAGGTCAAAATTGTTATCGGATTTAAAAAAACGTTTGATTATATCAACGTTCCATGGTTATGAAGGTTGAATTCGTATTTCGTGAAAATCGGACCAAAATTGACGGACAAAATGGCCGCTGTTTGTACGCGAAAAGTGTGAAAATATGTTATATCAAGGTTGTGGACCTTATAGAGGTCACAATTTTGAACCAATTTTGATGAAACTTGACATGTATGTTTATAACCCAAAGATCTTGGTTCCTTTCGATATTTGCGCCCATCGGATCGTAACTTCCTGAATTATGGCCCCTGATTGTCCAAAAAAATCGCCCTTTTCAGCTTGTTGTGCCTCTAGAGGTCACAATTATTATCTGATTTATAAAAAAAATGTTTGATTATAAAAACCAAACAAATTCTAATGATTTTCTGATAATTCCTTAATATGCAACAACTCTTGACTGCCCGGACGATTTGGCTGCTGTGTGGGCGTATGTTTCGTTGCCTGGCAACCTATTTTTTTACACTGCATTCATACAGTATCAAACTTTCTGTTGTTCTGCCAGTATACCAGTACAAAATAGAAAAAAAGACCAACTAATTTTAATCAGATTGGCTGATGAGATACATGATCTTCTCATATTAAATGTTCGGTTATCATAGTTCACTGGTCAAATGCATTGGAATGAAATATGGGATCTCTTAACCTTAAGATGACTGCTTGTGGGATGAATTAAATGGGTAAACTGATAGTTCTTTTAATTACTTATTGCCAGTGAGAATTTGGCACTTTGGGTCTTTAAGTTCCTAACCCTCAGATTGTCAATGGCAGTGCAACAAAATAATCAGGAGGGAACTTAATAGAAAAACAATTACAGTGTAGGCACATGACCTTTTTAATGTGTTTTGGATGTCACAGAATCGGTTGGGATCTTCGATGAGTGGTAATTGTGTTGTCAAGAAGGGAAAAAAAAGGGATGCCAGATTGGGATAGAACAGGAACAGAATAAATGTCTTGATTATTTAGCATATAGTATGTTAATTCTTAACAGTTTCTTAGATTCTAACATTCACTCACTCCCACCATGGTTGAGAATTGATAAGTAGATTAACATCTTTCAGGAATACTTCCCTTTAATCCCTATTCTCCTTGTAGAACCTTACAACCCTGCCATATATATCCTCATTACCTATAATACATCTTACCACATGCTTATGGCTTAATTCACACCTAAGATGAGCTCAAATAGTAAAATGCTAACATTAAATTAATCATCACACAATCATGGTGCATTACACCAATTGCCTCCAATACCTTTTATTTTTTCTTATTTATATGACCAAATAAAGTAAATTGAAAGTCATCAGCATTGTAGTGTAGTGTACCTTCTGGAAAATACTAGTTTGGGATGGCAACTGGTGTGATGTATTATTCAAACTGTCTTTATTCTTTATGATGTTTCTATAAAGAGATTTGAAAAAGACAAAGGAGCACAGGCATTTCGATTTGATAATTGATTAACTTGTTTATGTTTAACTGTGACACCAGTTTGCTTTATTCGATCAAAATGTGTTCAGTCCTCTCGTACTTTAGAAGAAACACCAATGAAAATAAAGGTTGGTTTCTTGTACTTGCAGCGTTCTTGACAACAAATTCAATCATTTTCTAGACTATTCTTACTATTAAGTATAATGCCACAAGCTATCTTTAATGGCCCTTTAACAAACAATATGAATCAAGTACATCTGATTGACTAAAAAGATATTAATGAAATTCAAATTTCAACTAATCGAGTTCAAGCATGTGTTACTAATGCAATAGCTGGAACTTGGTAAACAAGAATGACATCATGGACCACTTACGATTGACACTATAATATTCATTGATCTGCAGGTTTGATATGACATGGTTTTATGTGATAGCATGATAGTCTCAGTTGTCAAGAATGCGCTTGTGGTTTATGCCACAGCTGTTGAATTGCTAACTAACTGCTTTACTAACAAATACTACCGTTTTCTCTTACTGCTGCTCTTCCCTCCATCATCTTCAATCAGAAGCCAAATCGAAGAACATGTCCCAACAAGAGTTACTGTCCTTTGTTACAGGAGGTATCGGTGATTCAAGCGAACAGGACTATGATAAGGTCTTCTCAAGGTGAGTTATTGTTATTTTAACTATTTGAATAACCATAGTTATGCAGATCCATATGATGTTTTGAGTAATGCATGTGTTTTATGTGGACCCAAGTGTGTTAAAGGGAAGCACCATTGTATATTGCAATAACAATTGTTTGTTCATTCTTGAATAAGCTATTTTACTGCAATCTATGGTGAACTGAGGAAAACTTGAAGTTCATATCAAAATGGGAATTCACAGGTTACTCTTTGACACTAGGGTTGTATCTTGGTGTCTAAGCATTAAAAACTGGATGTTATATATTCTCTATGAGAAGTACGGTTGGTACTGATTATCAGGAAAAATGAAAATCCTATGAAGAATATAAAAGAAAACTAAGCAGAAGTAAATGGACTTCCAAAATCCTGTCTTCATAAGTCCAGTAGGAGCAGAACAGTAGGACGTAAAACCTGTTTCATTTTATTTCATTTCACTTTCAAAATGGGAAGTGAATGCCACTTAAGATTTTGTAATACTCACTGTGTGTTTTTATTCGTATAATGAGCACATGTTCAATTATTCACATTAATCGAGTATTATTCCAAAATTGCTAGTTTATAATATAACATGGGTTTTATGTTATTTTTTACACCAAACTAATATATTGTGTTTTTGTGGATTTAAATTTATCAGTCTTGGCACACGGAGGTAATATAACACTTATAGAACATAGCATGTTGTCATTTATCATTATTGCATGAACATATTTGTTCCCTTTTTCCCCTTTTAATGTCACTCTAAAAAACTAGCTATGAGATCTTAAAACAGAAATAATGTAAGAATGTGTTGTCTTCATTGACGAAGTTGTTGGAACAGATATCAATTATGTTGTTCAAAAGTGCAATATTCTTGAAAAGTTTGTATTTAAGATTTGGTGAAAAGGTTTTTCATAAATTCCCATAACAAATGACATATATTTCTTTTTTTGTATGTCACGTTTGTTTCTTCAAATCATTGTTACGCATCTACCGTAGTAAGATCTCAGTGTAAGAATTACATTTTGTTAAATCAGTTCTATTATATGTAATATTGGTCGACAGTTAGACACCAACATTTTCCTTTAATGGCAAGTAAAGTTTGGTAGTATTGAAAAAAGCTTTTAATTGCAAGTGGAATAAATAACGATGCTTTATGTTTGGTTAGGCATATACACTGAATTGCATGGTGCTCTTGTGTATTTTTGAATGTGCTTTTTATTAGCCAATTCAGTTGTGAGTACGAACTGTGTTTTCCTGTTATGCGTGGGCAGCCAGAATGTTCTACTACATTCTGTTTGGAAAAATATATCCAAATTCTAGTATCTGAATGATGTTATATTAATTATTATCCATTTCATTAATTCATTCTATGAATCTAAATGAATTTAAACACTAATTACAAGTAGTTTGAATTGGCTTACTCAATACCCATATTAACACAGTTGCTTTTGTTATCCTCACCAATACTAACACAGCACATGTACTTTTGTTCGCAAAGAATAAAAAAATGAAACATTTTTTCTCAGCTTATCCTATTTTTTTTATGATATTACTGTTATCATTTGGATTATCTAATGCCCTAGGGTCTTTTCAACAACTTATGTTAACTATTTTTAACATGCCATTAATGTAGTAAATATGATTTTCCTATATGTACTTTGATTTAGTTAATAACTTAATGGTATTTCAAAGGAACAGTCTCTTGTCTGATAAATTTTATCCTGATGGACCTTTTTTCTAAATTAAAGAGGCATTAATCAGTAGCTAAATCTGCCTATTGCAGGTCTTTCTTTAGTTCTTAAATGTGATGTATACTATTAATTAGACATTTATTAACATAACATGACAAGACCCTAATCAACGCTCTAGGTCATTGGATGGCTCCAATTTTAAGTAGATTACAGCAGTTTGGCCATTTAACGATTTAACCTGTACAGTGTTTAAGATCATAAATAATCAATGCTCAAATCTTGTCAAAATTATGAACACTGATAGCCTCGCTTAGAATTAAGTCATTTCAATGAAATTTTCAATATATTCATTTTGCATTATCAATTTTTGATCTATTTTAACAAGAACGACCAGCTCTTTATCCAAATCTTACATAATGTTAGTTTTAAAAAAAGTTAAAGAAAATATATTAGGTTAAGAGACTGTTGCTTTACTGGTTTATAACAATTGATTTAATCTTATTTGGAAAGTTTTAATTTATTTGAAAGTTATGTGAATCAAAATTAAATAATTTCAAAATATTCTAAATTACTCGCTTTTAGTGAAAATTCTGGAATTTTTCGAACTGCCAAGGCTGAAAAGCGCCATCTATATCAATTGAATAATGATGAACAGATAACTCTTGATGGTGAGAATCACTCGCTAAGTGATAGAGAACTTCAGGCCGAAAAGCGAGCAGCATGGCGTAAGGCTAGGTGTGTGTAGTTTTCTTTTTTAGTTTGATGTGTGATTTTTTTAGAAATGTTAGAAATTTCTTGCTGTATTAATATTAATTTAATCTTCTTTTTTTTTCTATTTCTGAGTGTCTTTATTTTCTGTATGACTAAAAACATATATGCTTTTGAATTAATGTCATAGAAAAAAAGTAGTAGATATTTAACAATTAACAATTATATCTAACTATTGAAAATATCAGTGGTGGCCCATATCTTTTCTGTACAATGTGTATAAAGCACATGAACTTTAAGCACAATTACATTTTGTAGAACTATGTAATCAAGATAATGAACAGACAACTATACCATCAGACTTATGTTAAGATGGCTTACAAACACAGGCAATAGTTAACTACAATCTACATGTAGCTAGTCTTAGCTTCGATAAGACTTTTTATCTAAGCTGGCTTATCTTGGTTGTCTTAAGGGTTTGGCTTAAAGTTGCTAAAAAGGGCATTTCATTACCTTTTGTGGAAATTTACTTTTTCATGTTGGATATAAAAAAATAACTAAAACCACTATGGTGTGAAAGGCTACCTAATCATTTATAAGGGCACCTTTGCTGCCAAATTATGTCAATAATCTAAACAGACAATAACGAAATCTGCTATAGTTTGAATTTCACTTTAACCAAATGTTCAGTTACACACACACACACAAGTTAACAATGACAAGATCAAGAACTGTTTGACAATTACTTTTGTAGAAATCAATTCTTGATGCAATGTTGATTGTGGCGAATGTTTTCGTCTTCGGCTTCCATGTTGTTATGATTCATGTGATGGCTTTGAAGATTTACAAGGTGCTATTGTTGGATACACACTGATATGCTCGAGCTAAATAATATTAAATTCTCAATACCTCTTTTAACAAAATAACTAGCACATCCTTAGCAAAACAAGGTCTCTTCCTAGTTTTCTGGAATTGAACATTCCCATTGCCAATTCTAAAGATTTTTTTTATATTCTGGACATCTGAGGAATTTTCATTCGAAAATGATATGCCCAGATTTATGCAAAATTATGTAAATATTATTTGCAGAATGAAGTCACTGGAGGCAGATGCAGTAAGAGCACAAGCTGTAATTGCTCATGTTCAAGAACTTAAAACAGATCCTTCCAACGTTAAATCAAAATCAGCAAATATATCAGCTGATAATATTGCCTTTGCTGGTAAGCTTAGAGATGTATAGTATAGAAATATTGGGAAGAAATGTCATGTTATCATCCATGTTGTTGTAACCTATGAATGTTAACAGTACTCCATGGGTTCCGCGTCGGCCGTATATGCCAATCGGGACCGAGGGCTATGGAAAATGACTGTAACTAGATGTGACCCAGCGGTCATTTTGCACGCTGGAAAAAAGCCTTTATTTCAAAACACAATTTTCAAACATGGCTACGATAGACATCCACTATGTAACTATAACATTGTACGGCCAGTGTAGAATAATGCGTATGTAGAGAAAATAAGTCGTCAATAGATTATACTGGTAATTGTGTTGATAATTAATGATGATTGTCTTGTAGTAGAACAATAAAAGTTAATTGATATTCAGGAATCAAAGGTGTGAAATGGTCCATTCTTAGTCAATACTCAATCACATATTTTCCATGTGTCATAAGAATTTTCTAGAGCAAAGCTGTTTACCGCTAATACAGGTACGCACGATGTAAACAAGATTATCATGATTTTCAAACAAAAAGGGCAATTAACAAGAAGTACTACTCTTCGAATCCAACTAACTGTCATATTAAATATAACTGCATAGAAATTACGTAAATCCTCAACAACGTACGTGGTGGGAGAAAATTGCATTATAATTTTTTATAGTGATACTACGACCTTGTGGGAATCGTAGAAATAAAATCTAGAGATTAATTAACTTGCTTATCGAAAAATTAAGAACATTACGTATTCCATTGCTATTCCAAGTGTACATGTAGCAATATTGATAATTCCACGTGCTACAAAGATGTCGTGTATATATATGGAAACTCTTATACACGACGGTAGTCTAGGGGGCGCTAGTGTCGCTAACAGTGAACTTAGCTGTTTGTTAGGCGTTACATATTTAGTTCTTCATTATTAGGTTTTACGTCACAATTCTGCGGCCCGTAATGCTGTGCGAGATGGTCTAAAACCAATAAATGTAAAAAATATGCCGTGGATAATTATATATTTATCTTCATGTCGAAATTATTGTATTATAACTCATAATTATCCAGGTCGGTGTGTTTTCTATAGAGCATGTGGTAATTACCTGTCGGCCACTGGAATGGTTTTTCTATGGCCAATTCAACTATGTCGATTATTTAACCAGCAAAAAGGGAATATTTAATAAATAAATAATTATCATAAATATAAGCCTTACTAATATTTCAGTTTTAAGACCCAATATATAACTTTTTGTGTATGTAATGCTGACAAAATGGTATTGACACGTGAATTCACAATACCCTACCTTGAATAAAAAACATGAAATATGAATTTATTTTGCAAAGTTTTCGTGCGTTATCATAAATGACCCGTTGTGAAAATTTTGAAGTGGAAGTCCTGGTTCACTCACCTACGAGCTTAACCCGGTGTGCAACTGATGTAAATTAACAAACCATGTTATTCTCACAATAAATTAGTCTCTATGTAGTCTGTCTTTCATCATTTAATATTTTGTTGTTTTTATTCCACCAGATGAAGATGAACCTGCTCACACTACTCATAATGGTGAACAAAATTCTCAGGTATGACCTTTAACCATTCCAATCTTCTAATACATGTAATATAAAATAATAGATTTGAAGTTGACTGATGAAGTAAATTCATGAGATTATAATTTGCATATTTCAAAAATTGTTTATATTTTGTAAGATGTCAGTTCAATAGGGAGTAGGTTCACCTGCATAATCTCAAGAACTTTCTCCAGAAACTCTAGTAACTGCTTGGATGCATATTATTGGATTAAAATATGTACCATATGATAGCCACACAGTGATCTGTTTTGGGTATATCTGTTCATGAAAAATGGAAAAAAAAATTACTATGATATCATGCAACTGAAATATTTAGTGATGGTCCCATAATTGGTTTCAACATTGGAAATTGGTCGATAAGTGTTCTGTCAGAAGAAATAAGTATCGGCTGATTCTTGGCCATTTGTTAGGTCCTTAGTATCAGTCTTATATTTAAAAAAGGGCTTTTTAGGTACCGTATTGGTGCTAAATACAGAACTTTTCTTCTATTTCGCAGTTGCCAAATTTCATATTAATGTTTTCTGCTTCAAACTAACGAAACCACAACATAATTTGTTTGCTCGATTAAGCCTCCAAAATTGATTTTGAAAGCAGAACTTTTATGAAAATTTTCTGTGGTCTAACATCCCCTTTCAATGAAATCTTAACTTCTCTATGCAGTTCATCGAACAGCTTGAAATCTGTCAACTAAGCACATATCTTATCCTATCATTACTTTACACAAATTAAAAATACTGATACTGATGTTTAATTTTTTTTTATTAACAAATGATATTTTTGTGTAGAGATTAAAATTCTATAGCTTTTGACTTTTTAAGCTTTTAATAATATGTTATTTTGTAGTAAGTTCGTGAGAAAAATTGGTCAGATTTCTGCTTATGCCAAATAAATGCCAAATGTAAGGAAGTACTAAAAGTTTTAGGATTATTTCTAATGGCAGACAACTGACAAATTTTATCTCATTTTAGTAGATTTGTTTTGTTGAATGTTTTAAATTTTGATGTGAATTTTATTTTTTGGTTTTTGTTTTTCATCAGCCTATTTTCGTCCCCTCTCCGTCGATAAATAAAAATCTTGTAGTTCAGAGTCGTGACGGGGACACGACTATACAAGAAACTACTCGTGTGATTGGTGAAAATATTAAAACCGTTACCGAGGAAATTATTGACGAGAAAACTGGCAAACCAACATTTCGAACTGTCGAGGTTATAGAACGAACGCTAGAGCGTGAGGTATGGGATTATGGGTAATGTTTCTGCTTTTGTCGGAGCATGCCTGGGCTGATCACGCTTTCTTCTTCCCACCTCTCAACAACACTTTGATTTGTTTTTCACCCTTGGCTCTTGGTAATCAGACATGTTACGAAAGTAGAATTTTTATGGTTTGAAATCTTTCTTTTTAATTTTGTTGTAATTCATGAAAACAGATCACATAGAACTTAAAAGTTCAACACTAATGACAATAAACTTGCTGTACACCATCCCACCAACCCAGCTGCTATAAGCGCCTCATCACCACATTGCCATTTCATATTGACCGCTATTTATTGCACATGAGTTTGGCTAGCAGAAATTTTTAGATTCATCATTATATAATGCATTACTATAATAATCTTTCGATTTGGGTGAAAACCCAAGATCATAATATTTCCCATTGGCAGCAAGTTAATATTCCCTTGACAGATGGAAATCAAAGTAAGAGTAGGCCATAGTACACTTCATGAGCACTCCAAATTCAGTTGCTCACGTACAGTTGTCCCCAGTTAATGATACAATTGACATAAACACACTTGCAGCTGACTGCAATTAGTTGCTTTGAGTTGCAAAGTCGACATAAGCCCCCCTTAAGACCTTAAACCCTGTTTCATTTTATGTGTACTTACAGTTGGTTATATTATCATTCTATCAAATTGCAATACTATAGAATAAAATATATACATACCGGTAATGCATTTATTTATATACTACTATGTGATGTCTAAAACACAAATATATTGCATTGTTCACTTATTTTACAGTTGGTTATGTTATTCTGTGAAATTGTACTACTATAAAAAAATATACATAATAAATATACATCTTAAATTCAGATATATAATTGCATTGATTTAGCAAAATAAGACCATACCTCTCCTTAGATGTTGTTTGGTAATGTTGACTTGAACATTTCAATATGAATTTGTGTAACCCTGCCGTGAGAGGAACTGGGATTTGGTAAATTGTTTGTGAAACAAAGATCCAATTTCTTGGATACTTGGAGGAAATTTGGTTTTCATTTAGCATTTTGTTTTAAAGGGAATTTTTGAGTACAGATTGCACATTACCCTAAACACAGGGGGCCACAGTAGTCAAGGGGTTTGGACATTTGGAAACTTAACTCAGTTTGAAATTCTATGGATGCCCTGTCAAATTATTTTCACGCTATTTGAAGTGGTTAATGTGCACTCTAAAATTTGTGCCCCTCAAAAATCCTTTTAGAATTGGATAAGGACCATTATGGTATTCAGTTTTGTTTTTGTTGTTATGGCATAGCAGCTCTCTGTTTGTTTATTTTCTGCTTTCATATTTCTTTTTTTCATCGTGTTATTTCTTATTTCAACTTTTCTTGTTAAAAGATGAAGATACTCTCTATTGATAATTTGTTTATGGATATATGCTTAATTTGTAGGATTTATAATGGCATCCATAACCTTTGTAAGATAATAAAACTGGCTAGAATTATATTTGAGTGTCTGTTTGCCCAAATTTTCTGTTACATAGTGGAACATGTCCTTGAAAATACCAACTCTTCATTAATTCTTTAATAAAAATCCACTGATAGGGAACTTACCAATGTTTTAGATAATCTACATGCATCTTGTTTTTGAGAGAGAAAGGTGAAAATTGTGTGCCGGGTGAGGGTTTGGGCGTCGTTGAATAATAACTTGTGAAGAAAAATATCTGTGTATGGGACAATATCTAGTTGATATCATTCACTGTATTATGGTATTTTTGCAGGTTGAGGTCACAAAGCAACAAATTTATGAGATGAAATTAGATGATGATAGTACAACTTTTTCTAAAAATAAATCACGTGAGAATCGGTAGGTAAGTACAGACAGGTCAATGGTCACCTATTTAATTATCAATAAATAACATTTAATCATCAATATATAATATGATAAACGCATCACTTAGTTTTTCGTATAACAAAATGATCCTGTAAACATATCTTATTTATTTTGCTTCTTATAGTGAACAATATTCAAATGGGAACACATCAATAACAACACTTTTGTACACTTATGAATGTTTAATCTGTAATCAACAGTACAAAGTTAGAGGAGTCAAAATCAAAAGTACGACAAAGATCTATACACTATGATAGCTTGCAATAGGGTAAATGTTGCAGTATGTGAGAATGGTTGTGATACAATATTTTAACATATTATGGTCTATGTACAAGAATTTCAAATTGTATCTTAGATGATCTTAGACCAATGTAGCGTATATTGGCTATATGCAGTGTGCGAGGGCAAGCATGAGCTATCACAGTAGAATTTTGATATGGATCCCACGTTTGACTAGACCAGAAAGGTATATTCTCATGTTCCAGATTAAAGAGCAATGATGCATTTTTATGCTGTAGTTATACACCACTTTTCACGTTTGACTAAACCAGAAAGGTATATTCTCATGTTCCAGATTAAAGAGCAATGATGCATTTTTATGCTGTAGTTATACACCACTTTTCAGTGGTGTATTTGGCCCCTGACATTAGAAGAAGCAGGAAACTATTAAAATGAGTTCATCCGTCCATCTTTTTTGGAGACAATTACTTGACTTAGCCTCTAATTAAGGTAGACCACATTACTGGAAGTTAGGATGGTTTATTAAGATTAGAAGGTGGAGGTCCCACTTTCTTCCCAAAGCTAAAGTGCCCTTAACAAGATGTTAGTCTCTAGTGAGCTTGTTGCATTGAATGGAAGTTAACCCTATTTTTGATCTCCCACAAAACGTGTTATTTTATCTTTTCAGTTGAAGCTAGTGAAGTTTATGAAAGAAATATACATCTCATTGTAACCTAGCTTATCACCATGGAAACCACTATTATTGCCATAGCAACCACCTCATCGATGCTTTTTATATGCTGTTAATGTTCATTACACTCTTTCGTTGCAAACTGACCTTGATATAATATCAAGGTCATAGGATGAGATGGTAGCAAAATGTGACAATATATGTTCAACCTTTCACAAAGTTCACTTCTTTTAAGAGGTCATAATTGACTGACTATAGAAGGGATAAAGAGACGGGAGTTGATTTTTGTCAAGTTATTTGAAAGTATTTACATGGCAATCATATTTATGTTATTTGGTTACAGTGTATGCATAGATTGATTAGCTTTCATTTCATTGGACAATTTTCATTTATTTTATCCAATCATATTTAACATATCATGTACGTATGTAAGCCAATCATGTTATTTTAATATGTTTTGTTCATATTTTGTTTTTTTGTTATGCTATGTAAAACCTTGTTTAATTGGCTGTAATTATTAATAATTTATATTATTATACATATACATTTAATTAGAACCACAGACACTTGCCGTTTCCTTAATCAATTCGCCCTCAACCCCAAATATGTATACTTATGAAGTCTTATTATCAATTTATTTGAAAACATTATTGAAATGAAATGGGATTTTGCATAAAAAAGGATTGAAGGGGCAACATGCCAGAATAAAGTTAAACAGAGTTACACAATCAAAAGAACTTGTTAAAAAATTACATATTATTTGAAGTAATCATCACCATCAGTCTGTATTTTATCTTTTGAAGTATATTTGATGTAATAAACACAAAAACATAACAGGAACTCAATTACTGTATTAATTAAAGCAACGTTTCTCTCAGCATTTTCAAGTAAGTGATCTGTAACACAAACCTAGCTTCCTGGTTTTAATCTCATTATTATTATTTAAAAACCCCATTTCACCCTTTAATTTGTCAATTCGTTGGCATATTGTCCCTTTAACTTGTTTATTCTAGACATCTGCTTATTTTGTTGATGAAAGTCTTCTTAATAAGAACATATCATTTTAAAGATTGGTGCATTGTATATGGAACAGGGCAGTCATATTCAAAATCATCTTAAAGTGCAATGAATTGTAACATTTTTAAACAAAATTTTATTAAATGTTTTACTGATATGACAAAATATTACCAGTGTATTTGGATAACAATGTTTTGATAGTAGGATATAAGGAGATTAAGATCTTAATAGTGCTAATCTAGGCGGGGTATTCTCACTGTGCCACCCGCTATTGTTCTCATGGGGGGATTAATCAAACAAGGGGATTATCGAATACAATGGTGTTAAAAGTATAGTCCGTTTTTAAAGCACTAGGTTTAAACTAATTAACATCTTTATTCACAATAAATAACATAAACGTAACAACAAATACATGTATCAAACATAAATCATAACCCTACTAAATGAGATATGGCGTCCGTATATTCAATTGCACTTTTTACCCCATTTAATAAGTCGATTTTCAGATCGTTAATAGTTTCTTCTACTCTTTTATATTTTCGCCTTTTAGGGGGCAATCCAACGGAACAATGGTATTTTCAACACAAGTTTGCTCTTTCAACACAATGTTAATAAATTTAAATATATTTGGGTGGCTTGTTCCGGTCTTCTTCATTGACCTCCTTGAGAATTAGGAATAAACCGTACACGCACTTGAGCCATTTTAAAAAATATAATTGAATTGGGGGTGACAACTATCCTTATAAAATGATAGTGAGTTTCTAATCATATATTTGATTGATTTATGAGTACTGTCTGAATGAAAGATGGGTTAGTAATATTTAAGATACTCGATAACCGATGACACGTTAACTTAACTTACATATTTTAATCATTAAAATAATTAAATCTTAACTAGGTGAACAGTACTAATAAGGATACAGTCTATAATCCTTTGTTTATTTAACTTTTCACACCACTACCCCATAACACCAGTTGATTGGGTGGCACAGTGAGATTAAACCATCTAGGCAGTCTTACTTCAGTGGTTTGTCAACCTTTATCAACTGGGTAATGTTTTGCATAAGAGCTCGGTTGTTTATTAAATAGACATTTTACTTTTTTTTTAAAATTTTCATACTTGATATTTATGCGTAGAAAATGAACAAGTTTATTCCACTTTATTGCATAGATTATCACAGGTTTTGACTGACAGGGTAATTTTGACTGTTGGTCATTTTGATTTTTTGTCAGTTATGACTGGTATATACGAGTAACTGTGAGGTTGTACCTGCTATCAAGCATATCATTTATTCTTGATAGCTCCATTCCAAATTATTTTTGTTTTGACTGCAACCGATGTAAATCTTGAAAAAATAGTGTTTGACCTTTGACACTACACACAGTGAATGCAACTGAAAACCAATATTCATTGCAGTCACAGCATAGACAATTTGACCTGGAGCAATAGGGATGAGCATATCATTATCTTTTCTTGTCATTTTAGACTTCAAAACTATAGCATGTTTTTTTTTTTATTAATTAAGCTTTAAATCTAGTTTAAACAATATGTATTTGATATATCTTTAAACACATCGCTTGCTCAGTTTTATATAAATCATTTTTATAAATCTTTTCCTTATTCAAATATAATGAGGGTCTGTTTTAAGAAACTTGCATCTGTGTATTCGTTCATTGTTAAGTCTCTGGCAAGTACTAATCAGTATAATAAGTTGACTTACATTGTAAGAAATATTAATATATATGA
Organism: Patella depressa; assembly: GCA_948474765.1. NCBI lineage: Eukaryota > Metazoa > Mollusca > Gastropoda > Patellidae > Patella > Patella depressa. The sequence goes on from OX419715.1 coordinate 28,070,175, forward strand.
GGGCCCATTGAGTTAAATTGTCAACTATATATATATTTTTATTCTTTCTTTGTATCCAATGTAAGCCTCTTGTGAGTGAAAATACCTAATGAAGGATTACCACTATTTTGAATGTGATAATTATTTGTTTTGAATTGTGTTTGAAGAGATTAAAATTTGACAAAAACTATTCTTGGTGCCTGTTGTCATATATTTGATCATGATTTACTAATTAGGAAATAATTTGATATAAATAACAATGTACATAGAGCAAAATATGTATAAATCTGACTGAAAGATTTCAATTTTGAGTTATTCCATTTATTTATGGTAGTATGATAGAGTGACTGCCCCTTAGTCTTGTACATTCAATCTGTCACCAGGGTGCAGCAGTTGTCTTGTGTTATTTTTAGAATATTTTAGAGGGAATTTTGTTGTTAAAATTTTTATATCTATGAATTTTGTGAGTAGTTAAAGTATAAATTCCAGTTTTTTTTAGTGAGAAATAACTCTGCATTTTTTAATGCTATTCTTGTGTTGTTTTTAGGAAGATAAAATAAATTGTTTTAAGTGTCAGGGGTCATTTTCATAAAACATAAGTCTTTCTGTAAAGTTATTAAAAGTTTAATGCTTTTCACATGCGAAATAAATAGCTTTCAAAAATTGTATCTATACAGTATTTTATTAAAATGACCCCTAATATAAAAAGGATGATTTCTAAATCATATTACCTTTGTCTGATTTTGAAATAAATATTCTACTGTAAAAAAGAATAAAATCTAAAAATTAAATTTATGAGAGTCAGGTACAGGTCTTAAATTTTGAAATTTCAAATCATATCTGTATTTTGATACTTGAGCAGGGTTGACAAAGAATGTGTATCTAGATGTTCAGATGAGACATATATGATCTGTTTTAATTAAAGCAGTTGGAAAATTTGACTTGTATTGTGTTCAGACTTGAGACCCTAAATCCCTTTCATTTCCTATCTTTTGGAACCAGAACATAAAAAGAAACCTACTTTATAGCTATCAAGCCATATTGGTTCCAAATGTGTATTAAATTTGTTAAGAGTATATGATTTACAAACCAAATTAGATATGTATATTGAATTTGGTAAAGTGGTATATGATTTAGAGATCACCTATGTAAAGAGGAAATGGAAAATACAGGATCTATATGTAATATATAAGTTCTCTATATAAATACTATTATTATAACTATCATATTTTAGCTGCCTTTTGTAATATAACTACTTCATGATATAATTAAAATTATAATATACACAAAGACTAGACTTTTTAATGCTCGTGGAAGGAATCTCTAAGCTTTGCTGGAGAACTATGCAATGTGGCTTTATTAAGCCAGGTTAGGTCTTGCCACCTATTATCTAAACCTATTCAGAAATATAGCATTCCATATTATACAAACAACCGCAGCTTTTTGAAGGGATACTGAGCCATGCTTGGTAGAATGTTTACTTCAACTCTGTGAGGTTCTTGCGACTGATTTATGACCCCTAACAATTAGCCAAATAATGACAAGTTTTAACTAGTGTTCAGTTCAATTCTCTGAATGTGTGAAACGGCATCAGAAAATGGATGTCATAAATATCAATTTTTTGCACTGGCACGATTCTGTAAGTGTTGACAGTTCTGCTACAAATTGATCAAAGGCAATAACCTTGTAAACTAACAGAATTCACCAAAATTAAATACAAACTGAGTTGATGGCAATATTATTCCACATTTAAATGTGGAAGTATAAAAACTATTTATCGTAGACCAGCGACAGCATTTACTTTATCTTAAATGGGTTAAAACAAAACCATTTACAGGTATATAGAATTTTATTTAATCCTCCAATATACAGATGATATTTAATAACATGAATTAATTTATTAACATATAAAATCATTTAATCTATTAACATATGTAAAATATTCAAATTTAGTAACATCTTATGATTATTATTAATACTTTTTTCCCACTGCCAACCACACTTTACAAGGTTGTCTTGGCCATTGGGTTTGGCAATAAAAATTGTACATGTGTGTTTGAAATTACTTACCTTTTAAATCAAAATCACTATTTCATTTGTGGTTGACTGCAAGACATCAAGTAAGGCCGTAGAAAAATAATATTCTGGTTCTTAGACAATCTTTTCAAAAAATCACATGTGGGAGAAATCACATGTGGGGGTGGGGGGGATATGGGATATTTAGAGGTAATTAATGAGATTGTTCATTCTGATCAAAAACATATCTATATTTCGTTTTTGTTTTAATTTCGATGGCCTACACTACGTACAGATCTGACCAGTTGTACTGGAAGATTGTGTCACAGGTCGTATGAGCAGCTTTTGACCCTATGGCTTCCGACATTGATTAATCAATCAGCATTGACATTTCTAGTGGTTTACCCACAGTTCTGTGCACAGCACACCAAAAAGTCACTGTAAAAGACTGTTTCATTGGCTAATCCCTCACTTCAATCAAAACTCCAGTAATATGACAATTCTTCCAGATCCTAGTGAAGTAAAGACAAGCCAAACGACATTTTGAACAATAAAAAACAAAATGAAATAGGATCTGTTTTTTAATCAGATTGTGAGATTGTTTTGTTTTTTTTTTAAATTCTTAAATTAAAATAGGTCATGTTGTCCTTTATAAGTGACACGGGTGTATCTGAGAACCAAAAATACTTTTTTGTATGGCCTAATGTATTGATACTGCACCAACTTAAAATACAGACACTGTCATTCTCATGTATTTCAATGAAATCGTCACACCAATCAAATATTTCATCGTGTATGACATAATGTTAAGTCGACATCAACTGATGACATCACCAGCGGAATTTTAATTATAGTTATCTCTAATATAATAAGTGTTCTTTCAAGTCCTGCATAGACAAGTTGCATGTACTGATTTGAGTGCAGAACTAAAATGTAATAATATTGATCTGAAAGAGCAATCAAACTCAAAAATCTATCAATACAATAACACAAAATAGTGCAAAAGTAAAGTATGTGAATTTGACTGCTACTTTGCCCAGACAATATTCATTTTACTGTTCAAATGGAGACCATATAGATTGGAATTATCAAGACATATAGTTTAAATAACTAGTTATAACACTCAAATCTATGCTACAAGATGTAACTTATACCAATACCACCTTTTCGGCATAAAGAGACTTGTGTGGCTAGCGATTATCATGGGTGCAGTCATAGGACAAGCTATTATTGGCTGAATAATGAATATTCACACCCATACCCTAATTAAACATGTGTTACAGCTATCATGCCTTCAAGCAATCATAACGATAAAGTATGATGCAAGTACCAGTTTGCAAACTGACGTCATCATAAATTATGTACAAAAAGAATTACAAATGGAAGATAAAAGCTACTCATCTAATTAAAAACAAATAACAAAAAATGTAAAAAAAATAATTTAAAGCTGTATTTCAAATAATCATTCGCCCTTTACATCCTTGAACAGTTAAAATAAAATAAAAACATTTTTAGCCATAATAAAAAAAGACACAGATGAATGAGATGGGGTACAAAATGCTCCAAAAATATATGTACTAATCATACACTGCCTTGTGCATGTAAACATCTATCACTACCTACGGATAAACCTTTAAACAAATTGGAAGCTGCTGTGGAATTGAACTACAGCTTTAACCCCAACATCCATTCATTCAAATACCGGTAGATGGTTCCTTAATGGGTTACAATATCTATGTCCTGTGCTAGTTAATGTTTATGTGTAGTGGGATCCCCACACGCTTCCTATTATTGTCTACAATACAATAATAATTATACCCCTGGAACTAAACACGCTACAATAACAATCATTCATAACTTTGGAACTTTAGAGTCAAAATGAAAGCAAATCTAAAAACGTTTGCTCACAGTTTCAAACACTAAAGCAACACACTCATATTATGCATTAAATATAACATCTATCTTTTAAATGATAGGTGTATACTTGTTTTTCTTATCAAATTACACTAAATTTGGTTCAAGTTAAATGATTTAAAATTGCTAGACTTCTTTGACTTGGATCGGAAATTTGTTTTCTGAAATAAAAATCTATATTCGTTTTAAAAGTTTATGTGCATAGATGGGTCAGGCCAAATTGCAACTAAAATCACTCAACAAGCTGACTGCCCTTTTATCTTTCAAAAATAACAAATTTAATCATAAAAACTGTGCCCCATCACCAATAGAAAAAAACATCAGATCAACTAAATTTTATAATGTAATCTTACTCAAATCAAAGAGTTGTAACTCCTTTGAAGATTACACAGTCACACAATATTTTCTAATTAATTTTCACACATGCTAAAGTTAATACAACCAATCTGGATTAAAAAAAAGAATCCTTATATTAAATTTAATTAAACCCATTCTTAAACTTTCAAATCTATATCAAGTAAAATACACAATATTTACAAATATTACACATTCTCATCTTGAAGACTGTTTTAATGCTATGAGTACTTTGACAATTATATGTTAACGGTATATAATTACATCTTGAACATTACATCCTTTTATTACATGAAGCTATTAATACATGTAATTTACTATGCGATGATATGTAATATAAAACTTTGGATAAATAAATTCTTTGTAATTTTGGAAACATAAAATTATATGCTCAGTAAAGAAGGAACTATATTGCCACCATAGTACTTTTGAAAAGCACAGAAAGTACATGTATGATTTTTATCATTATTTGAGATTAACATGTGGTTTATTTTATTGCTATGGTTACATTATAACTAAAGATGAAGATCAACAAGCAGCTGGTGTGGTAAATTTGAGAATGTAAACACACGTCTCTTCTTCTTTTATTGTTAATGGTAAATCTTGTAAACCACAGAAAAATCGAATCTAAAAATAAAAAAATAAAATAATCTAAGTGAATATTCATAAAACAGTAAATACAGTCTTCAATGTCTGGCACTTTCCCTTGTCTTTTTACGAATGCTGTCATTTCTTTTCCAAGATTTAGAGGCTTTCAAAAATCATTACATTTAAAGACACATTATGGGAGATTAGATAACGGGTTGGCAGTTCTCACTATAATAGTTAAACACTTGCTAATGTAAAGGCAATTTGCTGAAAATTTCAGTCAAATTGATCCACTATGAACCAAGAACTAAGCGAATGAAAGTTCCGCTTAGCCTCGATCATCATTACTAAAGCCGATAAGACAAAACTAGTAGTCTCGGTTATCCATTTAATCGTTAAATCACGAAGGAAAATTTTGCAGCAAATTTAACTACGATCCAACGCATATCGCAGGCTAACTTTGACATAGAGAGTTGATTATGGTCTGGATATGTTAATTGATGTCTAATTAATTATTTGGATAGCATTTCAGGCCTAAAGAAAGACCTGCAATGGGCAGATTTAGCTCTTGCATAATGTATGTTTAAATGACATGTATTATACTGTAGGGAAAGCGGCCAAGTGATTACATGCATTATCTGTCTAACTTCGAGGGATCTCTCTTTGAACATCTGCTTACTTCAGTCCAATAGCTTGTGCACAGGGGTATCTTGAAGTGGGTGAAATCCAGTGTAACCAGATAATACCTATAATATCAAACCTACAGCCTTATCATTTCTCACCTAAAAGCGTACGGTTACACCTATGAATAGATGACAGATATATCTGACACCTATAACCCTTGAAATAATAAAATTTACCTTTGTGATTCGAGCGTTTCCACCTGGACATAACCTAATATCCCCATCTTTCATCAGTAGAACATAATTCCTACGTTCTAGGCTCTTCCATACAGGATTACGACCCAGATTAAAACTACTGTGTGGGAATTCATCCTGTGTGATGGATTTAAATGGACAAATTTTATACTCATACTGGTAAACTTTTAAATCAAAACATTTTTCACTCAATAAAAAAAATACATTTTCTGGTCCATAATTCTGAAATGATAAAAAAACAAAATATCAGTGAAATATAAAAAATGTGACTAAAATATAAAATATAAAAGTTTTACAGTTTTGTTCTGTTGTCCAGTGAAATTCAGTCTTATCATTGCGACAATTCACAGTAATCTATATTTATTGGTCCATTTTATTATTATTATTATTGCAGCCTATTTATAGTGCACCCTTTCATGTAACATGTTCAGGGGTACTTTACAAAATGACAATGTAATCATAAATAAACAACAAGATTATGGACACGTTAACAATTGTATACAGAGTCGGTTAAAAGCAGGATTAAATAAATGTGTTTTAAGTTGTTTTTCAAAAGAATATAGATGTACAACATGGTAGATTATTCCATAAAACAGGTGTTTGATAACTAAAAGAACGCAGACCATTCAGACTAGTTGAACAGTTTGGAGCTTTAAAAGTATTTTATCTGATTCTGATTACGTAATGTCAGCCCGGGTGTATAAAGTTCTAAAAGATCTGAGAGGTAAACAGGAGCTAGATTACTTAAGCATTTAAAAGTAAGTAATAAAATCTTTAAATCAATTCGATGTTTAACAGGTAACCAGTGTAAATATATAAAACAGGAGTTATGTGGTCAAATTTAATAGTTAAAGTTACAAGTCTAGCTGCAGTAGTCTGGACTTTTTGTAATTTATCTATAAGCTTTAATGGTAAACCAACTAAAAGTGTAAGACTCCTTAGCAGAAATTATTCAGTTGAAGGTAGAGCTGGGCGATATCGCTAGAAACACATATCGCGATATTTATAATCACTATATTGTGATATTTTATAAAAGGTCAATACTTTCAGTTTATCAATTTTTAAATGTAAATAAACATGCATAAAAAGTTGGAAATACCCCTCAATATTATTATCTCTAATCTCAATTCAATATTTTTTTAGCATACAGTACCAAATTTACAAAACATTAATTCGAGCTGGTTCAAACCAAGATCTATAGCCAAGAAAACTTGCAAAAGTTGTTGTTTATTACAATTTTAATATTCAAAATATTAATTATAATATTTTATTCAAATCAAAAATATTTTGCATGTTGTTTATTACAATTTTAATACAAAATATTAATTATAATATTTAATTTAAATCAAAAATATTTCAAATGTAGGAGGCCCTGAAAACATAAAAATTTAAAAAAAAGTTTGTGTTCTCTCGGCCGTGCATAATTGTATAGCTACGCTACATCTGAATGCGGTTCATTTAAACTTGTAAACTCGTTTTTTCTCATTCACGAGTATACCTTTTTAAAAATGCATTATACAATACAAGGATACTAAATTAAACTATAATGTACTACACTGTATGTAGTGTTCATTGATTTAGTCAAATATTTTTCCTGTATCACGACCGACATGACATGTCCGACGTTGAATGATAAAATTTTTACTCTGTGATGATAATCACTATCAGTCTACCGGAACTCTCAATGTAATTGGCATTATTTACATTTCAGCTTTATTAAAATTTAATCCGATCCTAAAATCAATGATTACTTTCGAAAATCAAAGTATCGGTCTTCACAATTCGTCAAGATGTATAGAAATTGAACAGAAACAGAACGGGTGGAAAGGTGAGCGAGAAGTCAAATGATCGACGTAAACAAAGCTCCATGTCGGCATTTGCAATTTTTATGGAATGAGTACTCAGGAGTTTATAGCAGTATTTTTCAATATTAAGCAATAAGATATCGTGAAAATCATGAAAAAGAAAACATTTTTGGTCAATATTTATGTTAAATATCATCTAGAAAATCGGTATTTCGATATTTTTCTGAAGACGGTATTTTTCACGGTTTTTATACGCCCACATTTTCATGTGGACGTATTATGTCGTCGCCCCTGTCCGTCCGGACGTCCACAATTTGTTTGTGGACTCTCTACAGGTCAGAATTCTTATCCGATTTTGACGAAACTTGAAATATAGGTTTATCCCCAAAAGATCTCGACTGCTTACGATATTGGCATGTATCGGATCAAAACTTCATGGATTATGGCCCCTGATTGTACGAAAAATCACGTTTTTAGCTTGTGGACCCTATAGAGGTCACAATTTTAAACTGATTTTGATGAAACTTGACATGCATGTTTGTAACCCAAAGATCTTGGTTCCTTTCGATATTTGCGGCTATCAGAATGTAATTTCCTGAATTATGGCCCCTGATTGTCCGAAAAATCACCTTTTTTAGCTTGTGGTCCCTCTGGAGGTCACAATTTGAATTATTATCCGATTTAAAAAAACGTTAGATTATATCACCGTTACACTCTAAGGAAGGTTGAGTTCGAATTACGGGAAAATCGGACCAAAATTGCCATACAAAATGGCCGCCGTTTGTACGCGAATACTGTTAAAAAATGGTATATCAAGGTTGTGGACCCTGTGGAGGTCACAATTTTAATTCGATTTTGATGAAACTTGAAATTCATGGTTATAACCCAAAGATCTTGGTTCCTTTCGATTATTTGCACATATTGGATCATAACTTCCTGAATTATGGCCCCTGATTATATGCAAAATCGCCTTTTTTTTTTAGCTTGTGGTCCCTCTGGAGGTCACAATTATTATCCGATTTAAAAAAAAACGTTTGATTATATTATCGTTACACCGTAAGGAAGGTTGAGTTCGAATTTCGGGAAAATCAGACCAAAATTGACAGACAAAATGGCCGCCGTTTGTACATGAATACTGTTAAAAAAGATAGGCTGGCACTGCCAGGCAGGATACGCCCACATTTTCGAGAGATGGATAGAGAACAAGCAATACCGAAAGTGATTTTTCCTACATCATTAAGTTCTGTATTTCATACTGTATTGGGAGCAACCATTTAGTTGGTCAGTTCCAGTCTGATATTCATGAAATTCGAAGCCGACAATGATTATGGTGTGACGGTACACAACCTAGAAATGTGACTTTTCATCAATATTGGATAAGAATTGTGACCTATAGAGAGTTCACAACCATGATATACCATATTCTTACACTATTCGCATACAAACGGCGACCATTTCGTCCGGCAATTTTGGTACGATTTTCACGAAATTAGAACTCAACCTTCCTCATCAAAATCGAATTAAAATTGCGACCTATACAGGGTCCACAACCATGATATACCATTTTTTTAACAGTATTCGCGTACAAACGGCGGCCATTTTGTCTGTCAATTTTGGTCTGATTTTCCTGAAATTCAAACTCAACCTTCCTTACGGTGTAACGGTGATATAATCAAAAGTTTTTTTAAATCGGATAATAATTGTGACCTCCAGAGGGACCACAAGCTAAAGAAAGGGGGATTTTGCGTATAACCAGGGGCCATAATTCAGGAAGTTACGATCTGATATGCGCAAATATCGAAAAGAACCAAGATCTTTGGGTTATACCCCTGAATTTCAAGTTTCATCAAAATCGAATTAAAATTGTGACCTTTACAGGGTCCACAACCTTGATATACCATTTTTTAACAGTATTCGCGTACAAACGGCGTCCATTTTGTATGGCAATTTTGGTCCGATTTTCCCGAAATTCGAACTCAACCTTCCTTACGGTGTAACGGTAATATAAACAAACGTTTTTTTAAATCGGATAATAATTGTGATCTCCAGAGGGACCACAAGCTAAAAAAAAAGGCGATTTTGCGTATAATCAGGGGCCATAATTCAGGAAGTTACGATCCGATATGCGCAAATATCGAAAGGAACCAAGATCTTTGGGTTATAACCATGAATTTCAAGTTTCATCAAAATCGAATTAAAATTGTGACCTCCACAGGGTCCACAACATTGATATACCACTTTTTAACATTATTCGCGTACAAACGGCGGCCATTTTGTATGGCAATTTTGGTCCGATTTTCCCGAAATTCGAACTCAACCTTCCTTAGGGTGTAACGGTGATATAATCAAACGGTTTTTTGAATCGGATAATAATTGTGACCTCCAGAGGGACCACAAGCTAAAAAGGGTGATTTTTCGGACAATCAGGGGCCATAATTCAGGAAATTACATTCCGATAGCGGCAAATATCGAAAGGAACCAAGATCTTTGGGTTACAAACATGCATGTCAAGTTTCATCAAAATCGGTTCAAAATTGTGACCTCTATAGGGTCCACAAGCTAAAAACGTGATTTTTCGTACAATCAGGGGCCATAATCCATGAGGTTTTGATCCGATACATGCCAATATCGAAAGGAACCGAGATCTTATGGGGATAAACCTATATTTCAAGTTTCGTCAAAATCGGATAAGAATTGTGACCTGTAGAGAGTCCACAAACAAATTGTGGACGGACGGACGTCCGGACGGATGTCCGGACGGACGGACGTCCGGACGGACAGGGGCGACGACATAATACGTCCACATGAAAATGTGGGCGTATAAAAATGGTATATCATGGTTGTTGACCCTGTATAGGTCACAATTTTAATTCGATTTTGATGAGGAAGGTTGAGTTCTAATTTCGTGAAAATCGTACCAAAATTGCCGGACGAAATGGTCGCCGTTTGTACACGAATAGTGTAAAAATATGGTATATCATGGTTGTGAACTCTCTACAGGTCACAATTCTTATCCGATTTTGATGAAAAGTCACATTTCTAGGTTGTGTACCGTCACACCATAATCATTGTCGGCTTCGAATTTCATGAATATCAGACTGGAACTGACCAACTAAATGGCTGCTCCCAATACAGTATGAAATACAGGACTTAATGATGTAGGAAAAATCACTTTCGGTATTGCTTGTTCTCTATCCATCTCTCGAAAATGTGGGCGTATCCTGCCTGGCAGTGACAGCCTATCTTTATTTCTGTGGCGGTTTTTATTTCTGTGACGGTTTTATATCGAAATACCGAAATATCGCCCAGCTCTAGTTGAAGGCCTTACTCAATATCAAACTAATTGGAAAGTATTTGCACTGTGTAATGGAGGTCTATAGAATATTTTGACATCTGGGCCTCATGACTAACCTGTTAAAGATCTTTCAGACTTTCCAACATCCGAACCCAATGGTTTAATTATTGCGGGATTTATGTGCAATCAGACATTTGGGACTAATTTTTAATTAAAGAGAGAGAGAAATGGGGTTTAATGTCCACTCAACACAAACTAGGTCATTTCGAGACTAACCAATGGTTTAATTTTATTTCAATAATTCGCTGGCACATAGGGGTCTTTAACAGTGGGAGGAAACCAGAGGACCTGGAAAACCCCCAAGGTTGGATAGATGACTCTACTCCTTGTCACGTACAACCGGGGATTCGAAACCATGCCAGATGACTCAATGACAGGCTTTATGATACAGCACCCACGTGCTAACCATTCGGCCATCCAACCCCTCATGTCATTAAAGAAACGGGGATCAAACACAATGAAAGGGTGCCCCACCATATATAAATATCTCCAAATAGCTCAACAATTACACCACAATATTTATATATATAACATGTCTTAAATCAGTTTCACACATTTATAGTCACTAAATAAACAGTCATGTTGAACTTAATAAGCTATGACCATTTAAACATCATAAATAATACACTGAAAAATGGTTTGGAGCGCCGTCCATAACATCCAGACATTTTCGAGTAAAAAATAGGTTACGTGCCCTTGTTTTGAAACTAGTCTCACTTCACCAGCCTACCAACCATTCTCTGTCTGATTGACAGGCCGGGATAATCCAGACTACTTTTTTACAAAACGTGAAAGAAAGCTGGAACAAGAAAGCGAATTTAGAAATAACACACCGTGGGCGACTCAACAATTGTTTTTCTAACCTTGTAAAAGTAAAATGAAACTACGGTTGGTATCATGTTCCTGCCCAACCCAAGTTATTCAGAGATATTATTTGTACTAAACCAAAATATGTCGCTTCTAACGGTCATGTGAAGGATAAAGCAATTTAAAAAATAAAATGAACGTAATTTCAAAAATGCCGTAATAACCACAAGTGTGCGAGACTGTCAGAAAATTAGTAGTAGTGAACCAAGTAAAGCGTGCACATTCAACGTGTCTAGTACAACTTTTCAGTAGGCATGTGGGGCACCCTAACAATGAGCAGTCAAACTATAGCCTAGTAAAAATAGATAAAATATCTTACAGATTATTGTTCAGTCAAATTCATTTTATTTTTCAATTATTCACTTCATCTTAGTCTAAAAAAATCGTGCACCTTCAGCCAAAAAAAAAGGAATTTAAGAATCCATTTTATTCAATCTGTAGAATGCAAACAATTGGGTAGTGACAATATTTTCTTCAGCATTTCAAATTTTTCATTATCTTGCAGAAATATTATTATGCTTGGCCAAGATCATAAAAAACATGAAAAACTCCATATAGTCGAACTGACCTAAGATCTGCATCACTTCTGACTTTGCCCAAACAGACCTAACTCCCAACTAGTGCGATAACAGAAGTTTAACTTACAGCATCTGTGCCTAGATGTTTAGCTGCCGATAAATAATTTTGTCTTAATTTAAGACCCATTCTAAGGACTCGTTGTTCTTGAGCTTTATTACGAACATCATTCTGACAAATGTTAACACATGGGGTGTGAGATACAGAATACGTCTTACTATTATCTGTAAAATAATATTAATCTTGATTAAATACATAAAAACATAAACAGATTTCAACTTATTTCTATAATTGAAATGAAACGGGATTTAATGTCTTACTTTCCTGCACGAACTGGGTTTATGAACATGAGCATACACCATGTTTGCTGAGGTCTACTATTTCGATTTCCAACTAATGGGGATCTTAATTGTGCTGGCAACTGTATGAATGGGACCTTGGTTTTTGTATATCATTCAACGACTGGACAATTTTCCTTTCCAACCCCTCTGTCCTGCACCTCCACCAAGTTAGATCTATTTTATAAGGCCAACTTCAAGTTTTGTCAAAGGTTTACCCTAACCCTAACCTACAATCTCTCTAACGATAACATGCCCTAACCTTATTAACATCTCAGCAACCTTTGGGAAATCGTGAGATGGTCTTAAGAAATAAATGAAATGAAATGGGGTTTAATGTCCTAGGGTTTTGCTCCTAAACTGAAGAAATAGATCAGGCCACCACCACCCTCAGACTAATTTCTATATAAAAAAACACTTAAAAGGTATGATTTTCTTACCAACTATGCGAATATTGTCAGGCACTTTATGATTAGCCCATTCATCACTTCCATCACAACAATCACATATCCCATCATTCACTTTACTTCCTGTTATGAATAATGGCTCTTCGTCTGGCATCTGATATTTACAATAAAATCTACAAACATAGAATGACAGTCTGTCATTTAGATGAATGGGAAGGTTGGGTTTATAATCAATTTGACAATCAATTTAACAGTGACCAATGGTTTTTTTTCTATGCATTACAGAATAACTACTGATTTCTAGATGACATGCACAAGTCCTATCAGATTCATTAGTTTGCAAGAAACGTGATGATTTATAACTTCTGGTGTCATGATAACATCTTCTGGAACCAAATTATCCAATCCAAGTCCCCAAAAAGGTGTCAATTGAATACATATGCAACATGTATGCATCGGCTGAATATGATGCTATCCCAACCAATTGCTTTACTGGAACTTTTTAATTCTTTTACCGGTAGTAAAACATTAGTTTTGGGACAGACAAAAAAAGTAACAGGACAGAATTATAAATTCAGTCACATTGATCCACTCTGAACCGAGAATTTAGCGATTGAATTTTGGGCCTAGCCTCAATCATCATTACTAAATTCAGCACAATAAAATACATAGTCTTGATTATCCCTCTTTTGATTTAATCCTCAGCAGAAGACAAGGTTCTAATCCAGTAAATATCGCACGCTAGCGATGACATCGAGAGATGATTATGGTCTGGATAAGTTAATTAATGTCTAACTAATAATTTAGATTACATTTCAGGTTTAATGAAAGACCTACAATTGGCAGATTTATCTCCTGGATAATGTAAGTTAAACAGAAAACATTCTTATATTTGAACAAAGAAGGACTTTAAAGTTCCAAATACATATTTTTAAGTTATATCTTTAAAATGTATTAAAATAAAGCCCTAAAATAGATTGTACCTATAAACAGTCCTACCTTGTTAAAGAATAATCCTATTAATCCTATAATTCACTATTGCCAGTTGAGAAATTGGCAAAAATATCATTTTCAACTTCAAATTCAATCATTTGAAGATGGCTGTCCATCGAGAGGAATGGGAAAACAAGGGAGGTAATGGTTTACTATTTCCTCAATCAGCCTGTGTCAGCCATTTTAATGCCTGTGAAATTTTGCCCATGATCGGATAATAGTGAGTTGACAATATTTTGAGCAAAGGACATAGAAATAATTATGTTTTGACTTTCTTAGAAAATATGAAATTGGAACTTTAAATAGTGAAAATAACTTACTTGGAATGTGGACAAGCATTGGTGCCAGGTTCATCTGATGAATCAGCACAATCACAATAGTCATCATTTAAATTACTATACTCTATCTTTACCTTTAATAGAAATATATATATTTTAATATCTGTTCAAGCAAGTTTCCAAACAACAATATTGCGAAAGCTTAAGTTCTGCAAGGAATAACTGTCCAAATTCTGTTAAAGAATATAGTGAATCGAAAACTTTGCTAGATACATAATGAACAAGATGGTGAAACACATTAATAGGGTAATATATTTTGATGGTCCTCTTTTTACCTTGTACTTACAAAATTCTTCAGTTTATTGTGTACCATGATAGTTTAAATTTGACAGACTCAACATACACATCTGTGTGGATATCAGTCTGCTAGAAACTGCCGCTATTCTCAATGAAAGCACAGTGATCAGAGTTATTGGACGCTTGCTTGGAACTGTATGTACAGTCATTAAAATAATATATAATGGAAAGACTGACCTGCATTGAACAGATTTTAGAATTGTTATTTTTTTTATGAAATCAAAAGCGTAAAGATAAGGAACAGAATGTCAACTTCAATCATAACTGATCGATTTTAAATAATGTATCGCCTAATTGAAATGAAATCAAGTTTAACATCTTAATTTTTTGCACCAACCTGGCTAACGAAGACAAGCATGCACGATGCAATATGCTATTAGTAAGTGCAGGAAGGCTGCACCACACACAATTCTACACAAAAACAAATATATGGACAAGATATCATACTCAGAGACCACAAACATAAACAATTCGAAAAGAGGGACATTTTACCAGGACAGAAGGTGTTTTTGATTACTCTTCATCCAATTACAACCGTTGTTAAAGGTTGTTTTACGTTAATGCCGACAAATACATGGTCAGACCTTGGTTTTATGGGCTAACATGTAAACACTTTCCCATGCCAGGTTCTACATCATTGACTAGGCCATACCAGGCTGGAATATACTGAGCAACTTTCTTGGCCAAAATTGGGATCAAACTCATGATCTCTTTGTTAGTAAGAGCTAGTTCTATACTTGCTGAGCTATCATGGCTCCAAATCTACGAAATAAGGTTTTGAAATGTCCCTCATTTGTAATTTGTATTATAATACTTTACCCTGGTTTGCACTTCGCAGTATGGATTCAGGGCCAGGAGTAATTATCTTTAAAGTCAATCATTACCTTAGTAATAAGACAAGTAAACAGGCCTTGTTTATCAGGTTTATAAACTTCCAGATCCTTCAAATGAACACCGGTTAGTAAACTCTTTGATTCTCGATCATCTTTCTCAATTTTTGCTTCGACAATGGCCAACTCCTTTGCAAATGTCTCGCCATCATCAATATTGCCAATATCTTCCAAAGTATATTCTGGTATCCGGCGATTCCAGACACTCAAACGATTTAATGAGAAAAACTGCAGTAAAAAGAAAATGATCGCTATGGCAACAATTATTCCAATAGTTTTATATTTTCTTTTACACAGATATCTAACTTTCATTTTCCTCATCTCCTATTTCGTCATCCGTCATGTCGAATTAACAATTTCAATTCAAATTCAACTGTTTGTTGCCTGAAAAAAATAGGTTTAAATGTTAAAACTTATTGATATTTACATTATCTAAAAAAAAAAACATTGCAAGGTCAAAATGGACCTCTTACAAGAAATCTTTAAATATTAAACAACCAAAATCTATTCCTTTTCAACTTGAATTCAATTACTGAATATAAAAAAACAACCTTTTTATTTCAAAGTACCATATCCAAATATGGCTTGTGGAAAACTTTTAAACAGGATGTTGTGTTTACTTTAGTAGTCCGTTTTGTTTGTCAGGGCATTTTACTGCTGTTCAATGATGGATAATTGAATACTGCACATTGTTTCCTACATGGGGGTGGGGTGTGGATGGCCGAATGGTTAGCATGTGCGTGCATAAAGACTCTCATTGAGTCAACTGGCTTGGTTTCAAATCCCTGGTTGTAAGTGACAAGGAGTACATGTAGGATCTCCTGTCCAACTTTGTGGGGTTTCTCCTGGTCCTTCGGTTTCCTCCCACTGCTAAAGACCTGTACACGTTAAACCCCATTCCTCTCTCATGTAGGCCTAGTACAGTGATTCTAATCCAATGTGCTGCGAGATCTTCCTAACTGTGCTGTGAATGCACATTAAGAAATATGAAAAATCATGTGATTCTATTGAGTATTCACTGGTGTCTACTGATAAGTTCATAGCTGTGTTTTTCTATGTGTTTATGACTAGTCTCTGTCCACTGTTGTATGCCGTCTGACTTTATGTTTTCATTTTGCAAAATTAAGATATTTTTCATTAATAATAATATAAATAATTTAGCCAAGTGTGCTGATGGGAAAAAAGGTTGAGAATCTGGTCTACTATATGTAAGCTATGGAATTCATCGCTGGAATCCCTTCATTTTCAGAGTATGAAATGTCTGGAGGAGTTAGGGTCCAGATTGATACTGATACTGATAGGTAACTTAGCGGTAAGGTACAGTTCAGGTGTAGGCCTATATCAAAAAAAAAAACCAAAAAAAAAACGAACTCAACAAACAAATCATATTATAATTTATCATTCGATTGAGTCCAACCAGTTTGCCACTGAATAATTCTGTATCAACTCAAGATGATTTAAATCTCGATAGATCTCTATCATATTAATTTCAATTAGTTAAATTTGTCAGAAAGATGACTGAAGTATCGATGCGAAAACAATATTACTGTTATTGAAAAATTCTCTCATGGATGGCGCCATTTTGAATCATAAGTCACGTGACAGATGTACAAAATTTTTCAAAATGCAATTTACTGATTTTTGTGATCATTGAATTTATATTATACGAATTTATATTTTCAATCTTCAATATAGAAGTGTTAATATATTCCAAGTTTTTGCCTCCTCGTGAAAAACTGCAAAAGTTTTGTTAATCGAGACTAATGTAAAAGCCAGTCACAACTTCCGCCTTGCCCCTGTCGGCCATTAAAATTCTGATTAGAAAATGTCACTGTCATTATGTTGAAATAGGTGTATTTGTCATGGAATAGTGTAAAAATAATGTCGCTGCGAAAAAGTTAAAATATACATTTATTATTATAAAGCATTCCTTGGTCAAAAGGTGAGTATTTTACTGCCCTATTTTTTTATGTGAAAAGTCGGAAACGGACTGTTACTGTTATTATGATGTTGTGTTTTGTTTTATTTTCTGGAAGTCTAGGCCAAGCCTAAATTGTTTTGATGTTGTGACCGTGGGCGTAACGATACAAATAATTCAAAGTCAATGGCCTCGAATAACAAAGATCAATTAATCCATGTGTATTACTATTAACATTAGGCTCCATTCTACATTTGAAATTTTAACCGACGGAAGACGGAAGAATTTAGAATAGCCTACTGATTTTTGTCGTTATGAGTAATTAGCATTTATTTTTAATTAGCACAGCACAGGAATTTGTATTTGGCTGTTAATGTTTTTATTTCATATGTATAATGTAAACTAATTAGAAATGATAATTGATAACACTTCATCAACACGTCTTATTAAGTTATTGTAAAATGCTGTTTCACTTCACTGACTGACAGGTTTCAGTTTAATTAAGTGGGCCTATGTCATCTGGGATGTTGGCTGTTTCATAACCTGACTGTTTCGTACTTAGTTCATTTGTACCTCAATTTGTCCTTTCATTCGTACTTCAAATAAGATTCGTAGTTCCTACCTTTTCCTATATTGTTGAAATCAGTTAAAAAAAATTGAAATAAAGGTGAAACGATTTGATCACATCCAACGGTTACGCTAAATTTATAAATATGGCAATCAAACCAGAATTAGTATAATGCACGAGATTGGTACCGCAAATTGATTAGTTTCTTTTCTTAAATGTGAGGCATTTTTGTGAGTCGATTAGATTAGGTTTTGATTTGCTAGTACGATTTAGTATGATTTCGATTTGATTAGCTATGGTCCACAAATGTGAAATTTGATAATTACGATTTGGTAAGATGGTTGCCATCAAGGAAATCGATGCCCAATACTGGATCTTCGACGTCGTGCTAAATAATTTGATACCAACTGTTATTTGTGGGTTATGGTAAGGGTTAGGCTTGGTCCAGGGTCAGGGCTAGCCCTGTTTACATCTCGAGACTTTGACGAAATCTACAGGTCCTAGCCCTTACCCTTCCCCTAACCCACTATCTACGTTCTCTAAATATTTAGCATGACGCCGAAGATCCAGTATTGTGCGACACCGATCAGAAAAAAAATTGTTTCTGCTAATTGTTGATGACTTGTTAAAGACAAATGAAAGTTATCTACCCCAAAAAAAGAAAAAATGGCGTTGCCGTTAAAAACAATCTCCTATGTCCCACAACTTCAAGTATTTTTTTGAAAACTGAAGTGAGAAAAACAATAATAAGCATTAAAAATTACCTACAACGTCGAACATTCCGCCATTTTGAAAATGTCAAATCTAATCGCCTAAACACCTCCTGGGACGATTAGATCAATTTGCTTAATCAGTTCAGTTAAATCGTCTCACAAATGTAACGATTAGCATAATCAACTTGGTTCACAAATGCGTATAATGGCTAATCGGTCTAATCTAATAGGTTCACAAAAACGCCTGTGGTTGAAAGAAATTGAAATAAAGGTGACACCTAATTTAATGATTTGATAAAAATGGCTGCAGAACCTGAATTAGCTACGATGATTTAGCCTAATATAAAAAGTGAATGGTATGCATTGGTAATTACATGAACAATGAACATGAATTATTTAAAATATACCACAGTTAAAATATTCAAAGAAAAAAAACTGTGTCACTGTCATGATGCAAATCCATAAAATGGTAGTAATTCACACACAAAGGATAAAATATTTAAACTAAAATTGCTTCAGCATTTCACTAAATTTATATCTTGTTACAATCAAATGTCACCAGATTTAAAAAAAAAAACCACCAAAAGGCTGGAAATCGTTTATTATTTCAATTTCTTTCTACAATATAGATTTATATCAATTTCTTTCAACTTATTTCAGCAACATATAAAAGGGTACAACATACCCAATTTCAGAAAGCCTGTCATTGAGTCAAGTCACAAGTGGTGTAGTTTTGACTCCCTGCTTGTACTTTACATGGAGTAGGGTCATCTAACCAACTTCTAGTTACTATACTTGCAACCTTAAACTGTGTTAAAGTTACAATTGATACAGTCTAAGAACCATTACACAAGTTCAAATAGGTTCAAACACACAATTGTCAACACATATTATTACAGTTTGTATTAAAATAGTTACCAAACAGTTTTTCTTTCCATAGCAATGTTGTAGGCCTAATGACGTATTATGCAACTTTCCGTCATGACACCGGCCAGTTGAAATTTCGCGTAGCAGTTGGGTTTCATCAAATCGTATAATTATGCGGTAAGGTTTGACCTTTATTTCAACAATGGGAATTGATTTATTATATGTTAAGCAATATGTAGTTCATTTTTGGGTTAGTGTATGTGTAAATTAAGGGAGTTATCAACCAGTGAACTTTTTGTAGTCATTTGACTAAAAACTTGCGCAATGGAACTCTGTAAGAAAAGCCACTACTGTACTGGAGTAAGACGGAACCATTTCTAACCAACCTCATATTTTTTTCCCCTGTCCTCCAGTTTTCTCCAGCTGTTAAAGACCCCTACATGCAAGCAAATTATTGACCATATGTTAGTCCCGAAATGACCTAGGCCTATTTTGTGTCAAATGGGTGTTCGACATTATTCCTATCTCTTTCACAATTTGTATTAAAATAGTTACCAAACAGTTTTTCTTTCCATAGCAATGTTGTAGGCCTAATGACGTATTATGCAACTTTCCGTCATGACACCGGCCAGTTGAAATTTCGCGTAGCAGTTGGGTTTCATCAAATCGTATAATTATGCGGTAAGGTTTGACCTTTATTTCAACAATGGGAATTGATTTATTATATGTTAAGCAATATGTAGTTCATTTTTGGGTTAGTGTATGTGTAAATTAAGGGAGTTATCAACCAGTGAACTTTTTGTAGTCATTTGACTAAAAACTTGCGCAATGGAACTCTGTAAGAAAAGCCACTACTGTACTGGAGTAAGACGGAACCATTTCTAACCAACCTCATATTTTTTTCCCCTGTCCTCCAGTTTTCTCCAGCTGTTAAAGACCCCTACATGCAAGCAAATTATTGACCATATGTTAGTCCCGAAATGACCTAGGCCTATTTTGTGTCAAATGGGTGTTCGACATTATTCCTATCTCTTTCACAAACAGGGCTGGGGTAATGGTAATGGGTAATGGTAATGGAATGTAATCATTACATTTTTTAAGTAATGGCCATGTAATGAGTAATGGAAGATTTCAAAAGTAATGAGTAATGGAAATGTAATTAATTACATTCCAAAAATGATGTAATGGTCAATTACATTTCAATTACTTTTCAATTACATTTTATGGCACATATAACTATTTCCATATGATAAACATCAAATTTTATAGCCCCAAAGAAGAAAATTAAGTGTATCTGACACAAAATCCAATTTGTTATAATTCTTGCCAATGTGTACACAGGACTTCTGTTTTTCATGCCATCTGAATAACTAGACAGCTGTCTTTGTTTAGGGTGCCCCACGCTATGACTGAAAAGTTGTACAAGACATGTGGAATGTGCACGCTTGAGTTGGTTAACTACTATTAATGTTATGACAGTCTTGCACACTCGTTGAATCTATATATACTATAGCAACAGCATAGGGAAATGACCCCCCCCCCCCCGCGTGAATTGCTCGCCCCCCCCCCCACTCAGAAATTGCTAACAATCATTAAAGTATACACAGTTCCTTATATTAACCTAAAAAAGCTATTTTTTTTGTTTGAATACTTATTTTTAAATGCTTATTAGACGCCTAGGTAACTACATAGCATGATGATTACAACAGTCTGTTAGAATGACCTTTCCGAAAATTTCCTCAAAATGTTCGCCCCCCCTACCGAAAGGTAATGCCCCCCCGCTTGATGGTGTCTAGATATGGGCCTGCTGAACAGCAATAATATTTAGCGTTTTGGTTATAACGGCATCTTTCGAAATTACGCTTGTTTTATTTTTTAAAATTGCTTTATCTTTAACAAGACCATAAGGAGCGACATATTTTGGTTTAGTAAAAATAATATCTCTGAATAACTCGGTTTTTGCAGCAAGATGATACCAGCAGTAGTTTCATTATACTTTTACAAGGTTCGTAAAACAATTGTTGAGTCGCCCACCTTGCGTCATTTCTAAATTTGATTTCTTGTTCCAGCTTTCTGCCATGTTTCGTAAAAAAGTAGTCTGGATTATCCGGCCTGTCAATCAGACGGAGAATGGTCGGTAGACTGGTGAATTGAGACTATTTTCAAAACAAGGGCATGTGACCTATTTTTTACTCGAGAGTGTCTGGATGTTGTGGACGACACTCCGAACCATTTTTCAATGTATTATTATTTATGATGGTTAAATGGTCATAGCTTATTAAGTACAACATGACCGTTTATTTAGTGACTATAAATGTGTGAAACTGATTTAAGGCTTTGTATATATAAATATTGTGGTGTAATTGTTGAGCTATTTGGAGATATTTATTAATGGTGGGGCACCCTACTTTGTTAGGCCCTTCAACCTGCACCACTTACAACAATCTGAACGACACTCACCCTGTACATGTACCTGAGAGAAGTGACTCTGACACAATGAATAGCCATGATATTCACATGACGTTATCTAAATGTTACAGGTCATGAGGTCACATCAACAAAAAAATATCAACACCATCATTATGGTCATTATCAACATTACAAGACACCACGTTACATTGTAAACAATTCTTGCAGCCTTTAGGACTGTATAATGTGTACAGCCATAACGTCTTATCGCATTTTCAAAAAATAACATCTACAACTCTAGATTTGACGTTGGCATATTGGCACTATTTCAGATATATACAATCAATTCTATTAATGTTTTTATACGCCCACATTTTCATGTGGACGTATTATGTCGTCACCCCTGTCCGTCCGGACGCCCGTCCGTCCACAATTTGTATGTTGACTCTCTACAGGTCACAATTCTTATCCGATTTTGACGAAACTTGAAATATAGGTTTATCCCCAAAAGATCTCGGCTTCTTTCGATATTGGCATGTATCGGATCAAAACTTCATGGATTATGGCCCCTGATTGTACGAAAAATCACGTTTTTAGCTTGTGGACCCTATAGAGGTCACAATTTTAAACCGATTTTGATGAAACTTGACATGCATGTTTGTAACCCAAAGATCTTGGTTCCTTTCGATATTTGCGGCTATCGGATTGTAATTTCCTGAATTATGGCCCCTGATTGTCCGAAAAATCACCCTTTTTTGCTTGTGGTCCCTCTGGAGGTCACAATTTGAATTATTATCCGATTTGAAAAAACGTTTGATTATATTACCGTTACACCATAAGGAAGGTTGAGTTCGAATTTCGGGAAAATCGGACCAAAATTGCCATACAAAATGCCCGCCGTTTGTACGCGAATAATGTTAAAAAGTGGTATATCAATGTTGTGGACCCTGTGGAGGTCACAATTTTAATTCGATTTTGATGAAACTTGAAATTCATGGTTATAACCCAAAGATCTTGGTTCCTTTCGATATTTGCGCATATCGGATCGTAACTTCCTGAATTATGGCCCCTGGTTATACGCAAAATCCCCTTTTCTTTAGCTTGTGGTCCCTCTGGAGGTCACAGTTATTATCTGATTTAAAAAAACGTTTGATTATATCACCGTTACACCGTAAGGAAGGTTGAGTTTGAATTTCGGGAAAATCGGACCAAAATTGACAGACAAAATGGCCGCCGTTTGTACGCGAATACTGTTAAAAAAATGGTATATCATGGTTGTGGACCCTGTATATAGGTCACAATTTTAATTCGATTTTGATGAAGAAGGTTGAGTTCTAATTTTCGTGAAAATCGTACCAAAATTGCCGGACGAAATGGTCGCCGTTTGTACGCGAATAGTGTAAAAATATGGTATATCATGGTTGTGGACTTTCTACAGGTCACAATTCTTATCCGATTTTGATGAAAAGTCACATTTCTAGGTTGTGTACCGTCACACCATAATCATTGTCGGCTTCGAATTTCATGAATATCAGACTGGAACTGACCAACTAAATGGCTGCTCCCAATACAGTATGAAATACAGGACTTAATGATGTAGGAAAAATCACTTTCGGTATTGCTTGTTCTCTGTCCATCTCTCGAAAATGTGGGCGTATCCTGCCTGGCAGTGCCAGCCTATCTTTAACGTTGGGAATTGACTAATAGTTAATTTATTTCAGTTCTAAACAAAAATTTAAAACTTAAACGCAATTTTGAAAAAATAGCCAAATTCTGTCTGGGATTACTGAGCAAAATGGCCATTCACTGTAATACTGCGAAAAAAAAAAAATGCCAGCTAGCATTATATTTTCGTACGTTAGTTACGTACGCACTTACAAGTGAAACAATGTTGGAAAATCCAGATGAACTTTCTTAGCCAATTCAGGGATCGAACATGCAACCGCTAGGCTAGCGAGCTAGCGTATTACCCATTTAGACACCATGGCTCCTCAAGTGAACTGTTCCATGTATTCCTTGATTATAATGTTTTGTTACTGACAGTTTTAAGAACTCCTAACTCGGAGCATTGTTTGGGAGGTCACTGAGGGAGGTTACCTGTTGAATTTTCATGTAGAGATAAATGCATATTGTTACAAATTGGACTGGACATTTTACCCAATACCACCAAATAATTATACAACCCAATATATTATAATCCTATACATTGTACTTCCAAATACATGTACTAATACTTGAACTACATTGTACAGATCCAAATTTCTTCCTTTTTTTAAAAAATTATGTAATTCACTAATTGATTACAAATAAAATCAAAAGAAACTAAGAAAAAGGAAATGAAATGGAATAGATCTGTGTTTTAATCAGATTGCTTATCTACCACATGTCCCAATGTTGCTTTTAACTTTTAGACTTAGACATTTAGAGCTCCAGTTTTAGTCTACTTAAACTTTAAACATAATATTGTATTACGATACGTTATGTAAGGTACAGTGAGTTTTGTACAATACAATATTGTAAAAAATCTGTTTTACTTGTACATGTTGTATAATAACATATGTAACATATTTTATGGTGGGTTGTTGCACTTGATTAATCTTTCTATTTTAAGATGATAAGATCCCTGATTAATCTGTCTATTTCAAGATCTTGTTTAATCTCTCACTATTTCTATAATTGTTACTCACATGATTTGTAGTGTATAAGGATATTGCACGCAGGATTATCTGTCAAGTGTGTTGATCATGATATTTATAGTAAAATATGTCACTGTGCGTAAGTCGAGTAGGCTTACTCTAATCTGATTATACTTGTTATTAGCTATCTGTAACCTGGAATGCTTATTTACATGTAAATATTCTAGAAAACATGATGTCACCATGCTGTTTCATTGGAGCCACAGTTGCTTAGTGAAAATAGTGTAGACTCGCTTAACCAGGAGAATCAGTATTCACTATTCATCAGGATTTTCCAGTCTTGTTTCCCCTTTTCAGTGTACATGTACATGTACACGTACATGTAGCTCACTGAATAAAGTATACATGTATCATTGTTAGTTCACTTGGTGCCGAAAAGTATTGTAGGCTGTAAAGCCTATTTCATTTTAATTCGTCTTTTTCTTCTGAATAAATTATATTATTTTGAATGAATTGAAATTTTCAGGAAAAGACTAATAAGTAAATAGGGCATTGTTGATACATGTACATCAATGTTTATGTTTCATGCTAATCATGCTCATGTGAATATATATATACACAAGGAAGTATTTTAACAGGTTTGAATCCTATCAACTTGTTTGTATTATGCCGATAGACAAAAATATTCATGAATCTTACTGTTATTCACATTGATAATACAGTACATTACACTGTACTGTATATACTCATACTTTTACTCCTGTATGAAGGTACATTTACACATAGTCCTATCTATACATGAACATTTGCATGCAAAAAGAACATTATTCACTTCTAGTTCTACTGTATATATAACTCTCAATTTGATTAAAAGACTGAGAAACTTTGACAGACAAATCACAAGTACAATTGCTTTTAAAGCATGAAATTTTGCATCATCTAAAAAAATAAAACCGACTGTTATACATGTACTTCAAAATCAAACTTTTTGATATAAATGGTTAGTAGAGTAAAAGGTCATTAAAGTACAAGGTGATGTACATATATATTATTAGTGAGGCTTTAAATGAACCATTTTTAGTTTATTTTTAAATTGGAGAGAAATGAGAAATATTTATGTTGGGGGGAAAATCAGTTCCCGGAAGCTCTCACAAAAAATTGTAATACGAAGGCATTGATTTGTTCCTTATTCCTACCAAGTTTCAACTTGATACAAATGTACCTCAAAGTCAAATTTCGGCTGAGATAAACGATCTTGAATGTTGAAAAAAATCGGATGAAACCTTTTGCAAAATCTTTAATGCTGAAACTAATTTAGTGAAGTTCCTAATTTCGAATAACCGTCAGAGTCCCATTGGATTTGTCTAAAGAATCCAAAACTGAAAACCTGACAAAAATGAAAATCTGTTGAGAAATAACCGAGATACCATGTTTGGGCAATCTGGGATAATTTTGTGTACCATGGGTGAAAAAGTAATAAAGAGTATACTTGTTTCTAGCACATTTAATGTGGGAAACGTGAATAACTTAAATGGAAATTAGAGAATTAAGGCAACTACATGTATTAATAATAATTTATGAAACAGGATGTCATTTTTAATATTGTGAATCTAATTCTACTAAACATACATCATGTAACAGGATCTTTTATACATGTATTTCACAAGGATATTAAGGTGAGGTACTACACATACGTATGTATTGTAAATAAGATTTTTCAAGATCTGCCATGTTTCTTGTCAAGTTTACAAGTATGTCTGCATGTTTTTAAAGTGAGTTTTGTTTTATCTCGATGTAACCTCAAAAAACCTGGTGCTATACATTATATTTTACCAGAATCAATGGTAAACCGGTACATAAAGATGGGTTCCCAGCAAAGTATTTATTGTGTGGTTATTGCCAATAAAAGTAGGCAATTTTGGTATATATTGAAAGTAGAGATATCCAATCATATTAGAAAAATACTGGATTCCCTGAAAAACACTCATTGAGCGTATACAGGACAAAAATGTAAGGGTTCCCCTAATCAACAGCCCGACGATTAGGGCTATCCCCGCGTGCGATGTCAAAGGCTGCACGAGTACATTGAGCACTTTGTGTACATGTTGATAAATTCGATATTTGTAATAAATAGTCAGCGATTACACACAAAATCATATTGTGTATGCAATGAATTCTCATCTGTCTCCGGCTGTGGTTGCCATAGGGACGGAGAGGGGTAATCCCCTGACGCAAACATAGCCTCTTTTGATCGATTTTCATAGCGGGGTATACTTGGCAAAATAATTGCAGTGTTTTGAGAAGGATTTGAAGCAAAATTATGTTAAATTAATTAGTTTGAATATGTTTTTAGTCATAATATATCATCAGATCACCCAGTTTGTACCCGGGAAAGCAACTTTAATATCTGACATATTTTATCAAATATTTAATTAGACAAACAGTTTATATTATTTTCCTTGGTCAGTAAAGAACAAGAATATTTTGTGCATGCTACCAAGTTTATATTATATGCATGGTATTCACAAACTATGATGAATATTCTCAGCATCATTACCTCCATGTACATGTACATGTATCTTTAGGGTAATTCCAACTTAACTTCCCACTTTGGTAGAATTTTCAAATTTTTCTGATTAACTTACTTTTAGGTTTTAATTAGTAAGCATATATCCTAGTTTAATTTTACAAAAAAAATTTTAAATCCTGTGAGACGGTTTTGAAAATATGTGTATTTACACACTCCTATGTAAAATATGTATCAATTTCGTATGATTTCCCTTCTTTTCCTGCCTTGAAAAGAATAAATATGATTATTCAAAAACCTGTTATTTTATTACTAATAGCTACTTTCATGTGATGAAATTAAAGACAAAAGCACTTGGTTTTGGTTTTTACTCTGTATACTCCACAAATGGCACCACAAAATTAGCAATATTGTTTGTCCCATCTGTCACAATCTTAATGAATTTTTCTTTTAAAAAGTATTTTTTGATAGATATAAAATTAAATTATAATAATATTATCTTCTGTATGCAAGCCATAAACTAAATATATGGTTGTATTTTTCTTGATTTAGTTTTGCAATGAATAAACTGGAGATTTCATGGTGTCCCATCCGTCACAAATCCCCCGCTGTCCCATCTGTCACAGAGTTTCATCCCATCCGTCACAATGAAATTAGTGTCTGAAATCCAGACACCTGCAGATTTCATACTTAAAAAACTTTGTTGACTATCTACTAAGCAATAATATTGCATCTGAAGGCCAGAGTAATAAAAATCATAGCAGTGCAACATTTTATTGGCAATATTAACTGTATACTTAACAGAAAGTCCTGAAATGCTGGAAATCAGCACGGTTCATTTTTAATCATTTCAATGCTTCACACCAAATTTGAAAAAAAATCCATTAAAAATTGTAGCTTGTATCACTTTAATTTTGTTTTCGGTAAAGGGGAGCATAATTGCTTAACAGAAGGCAGTATATGTTGTAAATCGAAAGGATCAGTCCTTTCATGATCCCAATCCTTCACACCAATTGTGGAAAAAAAAAACAAAAAAAAAACATCTGATAAAAACTGCAGCCTCTATATATATTGTGTGCACATGTTTTGGAAAAGGGGCAATTACTATGGAACAGAAGGTTGCACCCTTCAAACCCCAAATCAATTGGGTCTATATATACACATTCACAATAAATTTGAAAAAAACCCTTTAAAAACTGAAGCTTGTATTATGTTTACAAGGTAACTCCAGAATGAAAGGTCCTAGCAGACTGTAAATAACATTAGTCTATTGATTACCCCAATTCTTCACACCAAACTTAACAAAATTATGTTAAACTGTAGCCTCGATTGCGTTCACAAGCTTTTCGGCAATTTAGGTCTTTCGACAAGTGGGGTAACTGTGGAACGGAATACCATACCACAGAATGCTGAATATGGATGGGATTAGTGCTCTTATTATCAAAGTGCATCACACCAAATTTGAAAAGAAATCTGTTAAAAATGGTAGTCTCTATCAAGTTTTGGACGGGGTGGAGGTAACTCTAGAATGGGAGGTTATGTAATGCTGAAAATGGACAAGTTTTGTCATATCATGACACCAATACTTCACACCAAATTAGAAAAAAGTCTATTAAAAACTGAAGCCTCTATCATGTTCAGAAGGCTTTTGAAAACAGAGGATGACTTTAGAATGGAAGGTTGGCATTAAATTCTAATCCTGAATAATCAATTTGTTGCATATATTTAATGTCCCATCCGTCACATATTCGGATGTCCCATCTGTCACAGTGTTGATGGTGCCACTGTGGCATAATGACAAATATGAAAACATAGCTATTTTACCTAAATCCACTTAAATGATTCTATTTTAACATAGGCATGTCAGTTAAACTAAATTTTAGTAATTGAGATAGATCAATGTTCCGGTACCAAGGTTACATAAAACGGTGGTCTAGAAATGTCCCATCCGTCACATCAAACATAATCCCAAAATGCTCAGTAATTATTTTTTCTGAAAAAATTTTTTTTGTTGGATATTAAAGGGTTGACATGGTGGTTGTGAAACATACTTTCAATTGCATGATTTCAAATGTATTGAAATAACCAGATTTCAAATTTACTCTGAAAATGTTATCTTTTGTCCCATCTGTCACGCTGGAATTACCCTTTAGTGTAAATGCTAGGTGTACCAAGTTATATAAGAAATAAAATATTTACAGCTCTGAACTGGGCTAATGAAGATGGGCATGATACGCCATACATTGTGCTATGAGGGAAATTTTGCCCAGACAGCGGCACTATGGCCTACTCTTAGTCTTATCAAATTCCAATTGTCAGTGGATATTTTACATGCATGCCAATGTGTACACAGAACCTCCGTTTCTCGTCCCATCCGTCCGTACCAAGTAAGAAAAATTGGTCATCATGTGTTAAGATGTTGGTTGGTGAACACATGCACTTCGGATCACCAATTCGTGTTGTATTTACATAGACTGTCATGGAATTGTTGTAATATTTATCTCTATAATAAACTCGGACTGATTGTATATTTTGTATCTATTTCAGTATTACGATGAAGAAGAAAGACAGCGAAGTAGTTTCTACATCATCTGGACAATCTCGCAATTCGGATTATAAAAAAGGCTCCTCATTCTCCTTGAGGAGGATTTTCAGTGGACAGAAAAAGCGCTCAAAATCACACAGCAGTTTGGATTCAGACTCGGCACGCTCGGAAACAAGTTTAAATGTTTCCAACGAGAGTTCAGCGGGTTTGTCCCAAGCATCTGGCTTCCAAAGCACATGTTATGCGCAAAAAAGGAAAGACAATATGACAGAGTGTCCTGTGTGTCTGACAGATCAACCAACTGAAAATTTTCAAGTTGTGATGACATGTCATCATCGTACATGTCGTGACTGTCTACGTCAATATCTACAGATAGAAATCACAGAGAGTCGAGTTAATATCGCTTGTCCTGAATGTAGCGAGAAATTTCATCCGAATGATATTCGGCAAATTCTACAAGACGAAGGTCTGATGGTAAAGTATGAAGATTTCATGTTACGTCGTATTTTAGCCATGGACCCAGATACTAGATGGTGTCCAGCTCCAGACTGTGGGTAAGTTACTTGCCAGAAGCTTTCTTTCTTAATCAAAAATTATTTAATTAAACATAAGTGGCTGCCAATTTTGTTACAGTCACTTTTAAGAAATTTGTGTTTTATGGTAAATATACTACCAAGTTCAGCATAACTAATGACATAAATTTGACATATTACGATTTTTATCAGTTTGCTATATTTACATATCTGATTCAGAAGTGATGACTGCATTTATGTTCAAAATTAGGTTATTATAACAAAGGTTTTATGACAACATAACAAGAGATTACAGATGTGTAACTGGGGCAAATATTTAATGATAAAAATCTTAACACTTGCTTCTTCACTATTTATTAAGTGTTAAATACTTTAGTATACTACTATAATTTCATTATTTTCTACAGCAAATATCTATACAAACAAAACTCATTGATTTTTACTGAGATCAAAGAATAATTTATACAAATGTGTTGTGATCAAAATAACGCTAAAAATTAACTATAGATTTATTACAAATAAATCAATGATACAGTTGAATAAGATTTATTATACATGTAAATATTCAAGTACTTTTCATCTTCATAATATCTAATATGATTTTCATGTTAATTTTATGGAACTATTTTGATGTCAGTCTGTCCGTCCAACTACAATTTGTTTGTTGACACTATATAGATCTATACAATTCTATAGTGGCCTATCCTTATCATTCAGGGGCCTGTTTGATTTTCACGAAATTTTAACTAAGATAAAATCCAAACATTGGTAATTTGATTGGATAATATTAGATTGATTTTAGTGCTTAGCCAATCAAAATTGAAGTATCTACTAAAATTTGGATTTTATCTTTAGTTAAGATTTCGAGAAACAAGGCCCAGGAGTTTAACAAAATATGGTTTAAAAAACCCTACCCGTAAATAGAAAGAAGCGAAATAAAATAAAATTAAAGCAAAAGTAAAATGTAAATTGAAATCAAAATGCATAAAAACTAAAAAAAATTTTTTTTAAATACCCACAAATGTGGTTGTATATTGCTGCTGCCCCATCCATCCGTATGTCTGTCGATCCGTCGTCCATAATTACTTGTGAACAGTCCACAGAGCACATTTACATGTATCATGATTGTTTTGATGCAAAAATCTGTTGCCAAAGCAAAATTCCCCTGCTCACATTGCATTATCCATACTGAAGATATAAAATTTAGAAGTACTAACTAGTCTACAATGTACATTATTATGATTCATGTATACCATATTTTAGTATAAAATAAAGGACCCAAGTATTGCCTCGACAAGATTTCTAATTCCTATTACTGGTACTTTGCTTTAGCCCAGAATTAATTCAACTTGATTACATGTTCGTACATGTATGTATTGTATACTTGTTGTATAATTTGTTGTATGTTTTTCAGGTATGCGGTAATAGCGACGGGATGTGCTGGATGTCCAAAATTAAAATGTGAAAGAATTGGCTGTGATACATTTTTCTGTTATCATTGTAAGCAATACTGGCACCCTAATAAAACTTGTGATGCTGCCAGGGCTGAAAGATCCCCCAATTTACGATCTGGGTCTATTTATAGTCATGAAAACGGCTCACAGAGTAAGTTTACTTTTCTAGTTTAGTTTCTAATTGAAATTAGATTACAATTATTTTTCTGGCTGTATTTTGATCTTTCCATTAAGAATTTGTTTATATAGCCAATCCCTATATTGAAAGTAGACAATTTCATTTTGGCTGCCTTCAAGACATGGAACAATGTTTTATTTAACTTATATAAAGTTTGTTAAATGGAATTGAAAAGAAATAGGGTTTAATATCTAGCTGTTCTGCTCCGACTAGATTACTGTTCTGTTTCGACTAGACTAATGAAGAGTGCCAAGCAGTATGCTATGACAGAAATGACGCTATTTTAGTCTTGTTTAGTTTCATTTTTCACACACCCCTGCCATTGCATGTCCCTGAAATTTACTACAGTTAATGAAATTGGTCAATTAGATGGTGTGCTATAAATGCTGGCATCAGATAAAATATGTGAATGAAGGAACATGTACATCATATACAACATCAACAATAAAATGAAACCAAATTGATGGCTGAAATAGAAATGACCATCTCTTTCTCGATCTTTGCAGTATGGTATTCAGTGTAGGCATAATGTATGAAGGACTCAAACCAACAGCTACATGTATGTGTAGAGGAAAGCTAATGTTTAGACATAAATGATATTTAAAACATACAAACTTCTGTACGCAGCCAGATATGACTGGTTTCACTTGTAAACAAAAACATTTAAGATAACTACCTTATAAGTATTTGTTAAATCTTTTTTCCGGAGGTGCATAAAATGTAAATTTACAAGAAAATTATATTTATTTTACTATACATGTACACTTTACTGGAACAGCTTGTGTAGTGTGACAGTTGCCATAGAAAACCTTGAGGACTTGAGATGAAAAAATATATATAAAATTGAGGTTCTACAGTTTTGGTTTCTGGATGTAATTTAGTCTAATGTAAAGGAACAAGATAAAAAATTATGTTGCCAATATCTAACTTAATTGATGGACTAAGACTTCCTGGCGAAAAAATAGAAATGGGGACTAAAAACAAAATATAAAGGGACTATCTATGGCATTTGATAGATTTTCTGACTGCTGTATTTATGTTTGTATTTTTTTCATTTTTATATCAACAGATGATATAAAACCATGTCCTAGATGTGGAGCATTTATTGTCAAGATGAACGATGGTTCCTGTAATCATATGACCTGTGCCGTCTGTGGTGCCGAATTCTGTTGGCTATGTATGAAAGAAATTTCAGATCTTCATTATTTAAGGTAATTGCCTATATATCATATACAAACTATTCTAGATTTACTCATCTGCTTCACTTGTTCTGTGGAATTTTAGTGTAAAAATCTCTCAGTAATAAACAGGAATCCTTGAAATTGAGTCTTGTGTAAGCTTATCCAGTAACATTATTAAATGTCATTAAAAATGTTTAATTTAGATTTGTACCTCCAATGATTTTCACAATTAGCTGTCACCTCTACGAAAATATACATTTTCCCTTTTGTCATTGATTTTACATTTTATCTATTTATTTCTGATTGATAAATTTTTCTTGGGATATTTTATTGGTATTATTTACATGTGAATGTTACTGTTGGATAATTTTCATATACATACACATGTATGCCTGTATTGAAATGTGCCTGTAACATTTTCAGTTCAGATATTTTTTAATACATGTCTCTGACACATAGTTACAAATATTAGGTGCTAGTTTGTCAGGTATTAGCATAATGAACAGTATTGAAAATTTACTAATTTGTTGTATATTTCAGTCCATCTGGTTGTACATTTTGGGGTAAGAAGCCATGGAGTAGAAAGAAGAAGATATTATGGCAGTTGGGTACATTAGTTGGAGCACCTGTAGGTATATCATTAGTAGCAGGTATAGCTGTACCAGCTATGATCATAGGTATACCTGTATGGGTTGGTAGAAAGGTGCGTCATCACTTATATATTATAAATTAAGGAGAACTTTTTCCAGACATATATAGAAAAAAATGACTTATGTGCATGATTTATGCTATTATTATCTGCTGAGGGTGACTAAGCCCCCACCTATAATGAATACAAAAGGGCGACAACTTTTACTCTTGAGGGACTGTAGTGGATTTACACTGTACTAAAAGTTGTAATCACCTTCCAACATTGACAGTATATTCTGAATATATTGAGTTCTATTGATAATAAATATTAATACAGTTGAAGTGACCAAAACGTTTTTTGCTAAAGAAAAAAAAAAAAAAAAATACATTTTATGTGGGGTTTTTTTTCAGATTCATTCTCGCTATGTTTTGGATTCTAAACATAAACGTCGATTGGCGGTAACAGGTGGTGTGACAGCTTCTATTTTAGTTTCGCCAATCATAGCTGGCTTAGCCGTCGGTAAGTACTGGTTTCATTTGTAACTCAGTAAGTAGTGTTGATTTGTAATTCGGCTGTCAGTAAATAATGTTTTATTTTGCAACTTAACATGTAGCCATTGGTAGGTAAATGTAGCCATTGGTAGGTAAATGCTGATTTCTTTTGTAAGTGTGTCGTCAGCGGATAATGTTTTTATTTGTAACTTAGCCGTTAGTAAATGTTAATTAGTAGGATTTCCTTTTTAGTGTCCGAGTAAGAAACATGCATTCACATTGTAAAATGACTGAATAGTAGATGAAAGGCTTTTGCTTACAGAAAATGTAACTGCTGTCAGACATGTGTACCAGAGTGTCGCTAAAAATAGCTCATTTTCTAGAAACATATTTATCTCGACTGATTTTTAACCGATTGAGCTCAGAATACAGGCAATCTGATTAAAACACAGGTCATATTTCGTTTCTTTTTTATAGTTCAAAATTTCGTTTCTTACTTGTCTTTACTACACTAGGAAGATTTGTTCAGGCGGATGTGAGGGATTAGCCAATGAAAGTCTTGGCGTGCAGTGCACGAAACTATTGGTATCCTAGTAGAAACATCAACCCTGATTGATTAATCAAATGTCTGACGTCATGGGGTCAAAAGCCACTCACATCCCCCGGTTAGATCTTCATCTTATTTTTAAAGCCTTCATATTTGAATTTTTTACAGGTATTGGAGTGCCGATATTGTTAGCGTATGTTTATGGTGTTGTACCAATATCATTATGTCGCAGTGGTGGATGTGGGGTAACAACGTCACAGAAAGGAGGAGTCAGATTTGAGTTTGATGAAAATGACGGCAACGCTGCCAGTACTTACGGAGCTTATGGTGGTAAATATCATTTATGACTTTTCTGAAGTTTACATGAGTCATTTATTTTGTTTTAACGTTTAACCTGCAATAAATTGAGTTATAATATTTATTCTCAAAATGACCAATTAATATCAAATTGAACTCATTAAATGATGGTTCAAAAAGGCCAATTAATATCAAATTGAACTCATTAAATGATGATTCAAAATGACCAATTAATATCAAATTGAACTCATTAATGATGATTGTATATTTGAAGGTGATAATCAGAGCGTTGAGACAGCTCCACATGTAGCAAATCCTAGTATAGCACCAAGTATTGGTGAGGCATCTGTAGGAATGACAGGAAGTCTTAGTGCAAGTGGAAGTCATATGGATCGTGTGGGTATGCTGCGTGATGAAAGTGATCGAGATTCATCCAGTAATAGAGCTATAGCTGGTGCTAGTTTAAATGGAAGTTTGTGTGGATCGGCTTATGCTGCTGTAATTGGTTATCAAAATAAGTAAGTCATTTTCTCAATCTAATTCAAACTAGAATTTATTTTCACTCCAGTAACATTTAAAATCTATTTATAATTTCACTGAAGTCTTGTGCTTAGCGCAATTGACATTCTGCAATAAAGATATAATAGACAAGAATTCTGCCTACCAACGATGTTTTTTCCTAATGAAGACCTTGTATATTTCCTGACTGATTGTATGAGAAATTGCACCTTGATTGTCTGTATTTTCAAACAATAGTAGACACATTTACTGAAACTACTCGTTAGTATTAGAGTTATTTCAACTCTACTGTAGTGTTAGTGTCCAAGATATGAATTGAGCTTTTATAAGGAGGTACTCGATTGAAGGTTTCAGTCTCTCAAAGCTGTCAGTCAAGTAAAACAAGAATTTCTGGCGACTAAGACATAATAATCTTAGCACCATCTCGACCAATCACCATACCTTATGACATCACAATGCTGCCTACAGTACCTGTGACAGTGACAGGTCTCAATTCCATGTCACTTGATTGTGATTTCATTCACTTGGGAAGGTTCACCCTGAGAGTGGAGCACCCATGTTTATGTTTTATTTATATTGTTCAGGTTAGAAGTACAAGCTGATGTATCATCTAATATGTCATCACATAAAAGAGCTAGTTTTTCTAGTGAATCAGCTAATATCAGTCTAAGTGAGAAATCCGCTACAGTATCATTCTCTGATGATGTTTCTACTAGAGCTCTTGCTGGTTCTATATCAGCTTATAGGTAATATACATATTATGCTATGCTACTCCTTTCAGGGAGGGGGGGGTGGGATGGCCTAGTGGACTAGAGTGCAGCGCTTCGACCCCTAGCTGGCCGGTCACCTCTGGCTTGCGGCTGTGGTTTCGAGCCCTGGTGTGAGCGTAGGTGGCATGGAAATAGGGGCCCTTCTCAACCTCGTGGGTTTCCTCCGGGCACTCCGGTTTCCTCCCACTGCTAAAGACCCCTACGCGCAAGCAAATTATTGAAATAAAATTACACCATATGTTAGTCCCGAAATAACCTAGTTTGTGTTGAGTGGACGTTTTAAACCCCATTTCTCTCTCTCTCCCTTTCAGGGAGTGTTGATGTTCCCCTTCCCCAGAAGTGTTTATCTACATAAAAACTATAGATTTAACTGTATTTATAATGTATACTTATTGTATCGTGATGATGGTAATTAAGAACATTGATGTTAATTTATAATAACCAACCATATCCAGTCTTTGTATGAAAATAACGCATGATTATATGTGACAAAGGACATTATTCGAAAATATTACTAGTTCAGAGATAAAAATGTTAGAATTTCTAATTTACGATGCATATTGAACAATTACTATGATTAAAATCTGATTAATGACAAGTGTAGATATATTTCTACTTTAAACCCACTGATCATCGGTTTGAAGGGTCTTGACTATATTAATGTCAAAGTTGAATCTCTGAAAGGAATATCATTCCGATAATGGTTCCATTCTATTCAGTATTTACAAAGATCGGATAAATTTTTCAGCATATTCCATCCTCTGTACAAGATACATAAGGCAGCTTTATCTATAAATAATCGGGTGAATCAAATAGTGCATTGTATCATAAGGCCTGTCATTGAGTCAACAGTGTGGTTTCTTTGATTTCCCGTTTGTATCTGACAAGGAGAAGGGTCGTGTGTCCTACCTCGTAGGTTTTCTGCGGTCCAAAACTTGCATATTATCAGCTGCTGTGTTTAACTCATGAGCCATAAGTTCATCTTTTTGTTCACATCAAACACCCCACAAATGTATTGTCATTTTATTTTGTTTCGTTTTTCATTTTAGGGATAAAGATGGTGTATCATTGTCTTCGCCTCCATTTGAAGTGCAGGCAGATGTGGAGCCTAATAGATCAATCCACAGTAAATCATCATATGAACGATCACCAAGTTTACGACGTAGTGTTAGCAACTCCATTGAAGAACTCAAAGAACATTCACACAAATCCAAAAAGTGTACACGATTCATAGATGATGACGATAAAGCTATAGGAATTGTACGAGTTTATCCGAAAAAACATGAACCATCCACTTCCAATCATACAGAGATTCCGTCACCAAGGGCAGTAACTCTGTTGGAATCTAAAACTAGATCAGTAAGTCATTCCTCTGGAGAGAGCATAACGAGTGAAACAAGTAAATTTTTCGTTCTTCCAGAAGTGGAGACAGACAGACCCACGCGGTCGCTTTCCACGAACAATGTGACAGAATCGTCTGTACTCTTGAAAAGAAATCGTCAAGTTAGTTACAGTTGTTCAGGAGTTTATGAACATGTGACAGACAATTCAAGGAGCTCAGAACGAAAATCTCCACGGCGACACAGTTGTGAGATGGCGTTTAAGCACGGACGAATTTCTCCATCGGAAATGAAATAAGACATGGAATAATTATAAGATATTTATATTTTTGTTGTGTTTAAGTATTTTTATTTGATATTTCATACAAAAGTTATTAATATGATTGCTTTGTCTGCCCAAAGAAAGACACGAGAGGCGGGTTCAAATTTTTTTTGTAGCCAACTTCACTATCAATTGACTTCCAATAATTTTGTGCAGAGAATAAAATATGTGTTGCATGTCATTTGTAGGAAATTAATTCAGCAAATTTTTTAATCACTAGTCCACTGGGAATTTTACTTTTTTTCTAGAAACCAAACCCTAAAGCCTTATTCACGATAGCTATAATCACTTTTAAGCAATTGTAAAGTAAAATCAGCACTAAAACTAATGAGTTATCATTTTAAAATTGGTATTTTTATTTATAATCAATTTTAAGCGATTTGATTTTCTTGCATTGGTTTATATAAGTGAAATCTTATTGTGCATGATCATAATTTTTTCATAATATTCTGTCAAATGTTTTTTCAAAACAACTTTTCCAAACCTTCATGTACATCAGTTTACGACTCCACATTTATTTTATGATCTTACTCATTTAATATTTTTTCTTGGCTTATTTCATGAAAACAATTAGTCGATTTCACATTGTAAATGGTCAAATATGATTTTTCCGGTTTCGTATATATGACAGTGCTATGAAAATCAATGTAGATGATATAATTTATTTATTTTTGTTAATTGTATAGATAGAACCTCAAAGTAGAGGATAAACAATTAGTATAGCTCAGATTGCGAATATCCGGGATGTAAGGAGCTATTCCATTTCAAAATATCACCTACTTGTAGACTAATAGGTAATTTCTTCCACAGATTCTTAGTCATCAAGCTTGATTTCTTGTTGACTTTATAGTTAAGTCGACTCCAAGATCCTGCATGTAATTGTTTATTACGAGACAAATCTTCCTGTCAGTATCTTAGTCATTATTCCAATTCCAAAGAGAATTGAAGAATAGTATTCTTTTTTGTGGTCTCAATTATCCAGCCCATTCCTTATCACCAGTGTGGGGATCTGAGCCCATGCATTATCATCAGTGTGTGGTTCTCAGGTCTTGTACCTCAATTGTATTTAAGTAGCAGGAGCGGATCTCAGAATTTTGCAAAGGTGGGGGGGGGGGGCGTCGCAAAATGAGGGCACACACGCAAGACAATTATCTGTTATTTCCTTGCATCTGTAGCCATTCCAAGAGCTAGTTTGCTGATATTTTCGTCTAAGTAAACATTCGGAACGGTCATATTTGGGTCTGAGAAAAGGCACTTTCAGCAGTAAAAACGGGCACTGTTGAAAATTAGGTGGGCCCACGCCCCTCGCTCCCCCCATTGGATCCGCCTCTGAGTAGCTTTGATTAACAAAGTGAGCTATTGAATTATAAGTTACAATCCATATTAACATAATGTTTTCTCATGATTTATGGCCCCAGAAGATACGCTTTAAGTCCAGGACTTCTGATGCCTCATAATCTGCCTGGTTATTTTTGTAGTATAATACAATTTGGGAACTCATATACTGGTACATGTTGTTGTTTAAATATATTTTGTTGTAATGTTTTTTTTTTCTAGGTGTCTATAATTTACAGTCTAACTGATGTGATAGTAGTTTATTTCATGTTTTATAACATCTTGTGGTTGTACATTGATGTTCGTGTATATCATCTTCCAACTATAAGGGGAAACTCAACTCCCGCATTTGATCCCTTTGGCTCGATAATTTGTTTTAACAGTTTATCCATTGTGCAGGACTGAGGGCCTGGCTGACACAATGTATAGTCATTTGGATGGGCTAAAAACATGCACGCATTGATGTGCACGTAAAAGATCCCCTGTTAGTTAGAATGCGATGGGTCATAGTGCCACTGTATGGACCAAATTTCCCTCATGGCACACTGTATGGCGAATGTCCATGTTCATAAGCCCAGTCAGAGTAGAAAAGTAGGTCGTTAAACCCCATTTCATTTCCACTCTTATTAAGGGGGATAATATGGCCCGAGACAGCATATTTTCTGAGAATTAACATCTCATTTTATGTGCAACCACAAGATATAGATTAAATTTATATGTATATTATTTTTATATGGCTTCAGTCTTTCATTTGATGTATCTGTACCATCGTCAGATATATACACTGTGGTCCCATTTCACAAAGTATATGTAATATAATGTAGACACTCAAGTTCAGTGGAGTTATATTATACTAAAATGTTTGATTTGTGTGTGCTTTGTGAAGCAGGATCGCTGTTCATACTTAATCAGTGACCTTGGATGTACAACATCTGTGGTTTTTGAGTGAATATGAAGAATGTGTAGGATACTTAACGATGTAACTGTAAATATATATGTATATTATATATAGTAATATATTGTTTATATGGCGTGGATTACTATAAAACTGGTTTTAGTATACAAGGATTCTTTTGCAATATTTGACCTCTCCCAGGCCTAACAAACAGTTATAGTGCAATTTTCACGTCAACAATGCAATTTTTGGCCAACTTTCTGGATGTTAAATGTTGTAACCAAAATATATCTCTAAAGAACAATTATTTAGTTTTTTGTGAGACAGATTAAATATTTGGGACTACAGGTGAACATGACTTTATTAATGTAGCCATTGATCATTAATCTGAACTACCATCATGTCATTCATTCTTTAGTGGTTAAACTGGGTGTAAGGTAAGTTCATTATGCAAATGTATTAGCTATAAATACCTTTAAAATTCAGAAAATTTGTGATTAAGTTTGTAGTAGGTAGGCCAAGAACTAATTTCTTTCTAAGCCCCTTGT
This sequence comes from Patella depressa, assembly GCA_948474765.1. Taxonomy (NCBI): domain Eukaryota; kingdom Metazoa; phylum Mollusca; class Gastropoda; family Patellidae; genus Patella; species Patella depressa. The sequence goes on from OX419715.1 coordinate 28,110,994, forward strand.
TGTAAGGAAGGTTTACTCAACAAAGTTAGTCCAATCTTTAACATTAAATATCACAAGCCACTTCAATGTAACATTGGTTGTAAGTTTTTTGTCGCCAGTGCCACATAGAAAATTCTAAAAAGTTTTAGATGTCTGCTTTCATGAAACCATTTTGAGGGAAGTTGTAATCATTAATCTTTCAGGTTTAAAGTACAGAAGTTTTTGTCAAAATAATGCCTCTTGTCAAAATATTGTAAACATTTGCTGCCAAAATTGTTGATTCATCTCCTATGGCTACGAAGGGTCATTCTTCATCTGTTATGGACCTGTGTTGAAAAAGTAAATCACACCATAATTTTTGCCTGTGGCAATGATAAAAAGCTATTGTACAACTTGCTCACTGAATGTAAATATAGCATCCAACAGATATTGCAATAAGGCTTCTTTCCAGTTCAAAAAATGTTTGCATCTATATTGTATTTATTACTAGAGATGAACGTATTTTATCTCTTATATGTTGTGAACGATAAAAGTGTTTCAAATATTATAACATGGTAACACCGTCACTGGACAATATCTTACAAGTTTTTAGATTTTGGGGAGATATAATATATTGAATATTAGCTGTTGAGCACCTGTTGGTTAAACTTATAAGGCTGGTCATACATTGCTTAGTTTTATATTGAAAGTCATCCTCCGTAGTAGATAAAATACTTTATTCATAATGGTCAAAACTTTTAAAATTATGAAATTACAAATTTTATTCTTCATACAGGTGTTGCTGACAGTAATTAGCTGATAATAGTGGCAATAATAAATACAAATATTTCGACTATACCTAGATTTCTAAAAATAGTAACTCAGTGGCCGATGAGGGACGAAGGGGTCGCCAAATGTTTTATGCATCATAAGGTCTATGATTGAGTCAAGTGCCCCAAAATCGACCAACTCTCTCGCTCTGGTTGATGGCAAATAGTAAACTCCATTCTTACTACTAAGAATGATTTTCTATATAAAATTTGTGTTGTATACAGCTATACAGTGTATATAATGTATAAAACATGTCATACATTTGTATATTGATATTATTGTATAATCCATTCTGAATTGTTTTCTGAGAAAAAATAAAATAATTGAATTGTCCAAAAGATTTGTCTACTCTTTGTTAGAAACTTGAAAGATCAAGGAATTCTTTTTTATACGCCCACATTTTCATGTGGACGTATATTGTCGTCGCCCCTGTTCGTCCGTCAGTCCACAATTGTTTGTGAACAGTCTACAGGTCACAATTTTTATTTGATTCCAATGAAACTTAAAACATAGGTTTATCACCCTAAGATCTCGGTTCCTTTCGATATTGGCATGTATCGGACTGTAACTTCATGGGTTATGGCCCCTGATTGTACGAAAAATCACGTTTTTAGCTTGTGAACAGTGTAGAGGGCACAATTTTGAACCGATTTTGATGAAACTTGACATGCATGTTTATAACCCAAAGATCTTGGTTCCTTTCGATATTTGCGCCTGTCGGATCGTTACTTCCTGAATTATGGCCCCTGATTGTCCGAAAAATCGCCCTTTTTAGCTTGTGGTCCCTCTGGAGGTCAATATTTTTATCCGATTTAAAAAACCGTTTGATTATATCACCGTTACATGGTAATGAAGGCTGATTTCAGACCAAAATTGACGGACAAAATGGCCGCCGTTTGTACGCGAATAGTGTGAAAATATGTTTTATCAAGGTTGTGGACCCAGTAGAGGTCACAATTTTAATTCGATTTTGATGAAACTTGACATGTTTGTTTATAACCCAAAGATCTTGGTTCCTTTCGATATTTGCGCATATCGGATAGTAACTTCCTGAATTATGGCCCCTGATTTTACGAAAAATTGCCTTTATTAGCTTGTGGTCCCTCTGGAAGTCAAAATTATTATCCGATTTAAAAAAACGTTTGATTATATCACTGTTACACTGCAATGAATGTTGAGATCGAAGTTCATGAAAATCAGACCAAAATTGACAGACAAAATGGCCACCGTTTGTACGCGAATAGTGTGAAAGTATGTTATATCAAGGTTGTGGACCCTTCAGAAGTCACAATTTAAATTCAATTTTGATGAAAATTGAAATACACATGTACATGTTTATAAACTAAAGATTTTGGTTCCATTGCATATTGGATCGTAACTTCCTGAATTATGGCCACTGATTGTACGAAAAATCGCCTTTATTAGCTTGTTGTCCCTCTAGAGGTCACAATTATTACCTGATTTTCTGATAATTCCTTAATATGCGACAACTCTTGTTGACTGCCCGGACAATTTAGCTGCTGTGTGGGCGTATGTTTCGTTGCCTGGCAACCTATTTTTTTGGGGGGGTTTGGAGTGGATGGGGTGAGGTGGGGTGGGATAAATCCCAAAAGATTTTGCAAACTTGTATATACTCTCAATTTTCTTACTCCAACTGTAAATCTGTCCTGATTCAAGCTACTATTGGAAGTGACCAATGCACCTCGGGATCCGACTGTTTATTTGAAGATTGATTTTCTTATTGGACTTTATTAACCATATTGTACCAGGGCTGCACCTAGTGGGGGAGGGGGGCATCTGCCCTCCCTGGAAAAAAATTGGCACCTTTTGCTCATTGGGGAAAAGATCTGCTTCCTTAATGGACGCCAAGGTGGACTTTCCATTGGACGCAATACGACCCACGTGCCCATATCAGTATGGCCACCACATACAGCCGTGTGACATTGGTTGGGTGGCCTACAACGAGATTGGCGGGCATCTTACTAATGTCACTTGGTTTTTTTTGGCGCCTCGCCATTCATGCTCTTTTATAAGAGGCGTCCACGATTATCACCACAACTTAATTAATTGATAGGGTGCCCAATATTATTGGGATCACATAATGCCGAGTAAGATTGGTTGAGCACCAACGACGTGATCAATGGGGCGCCTAAAACGACATGATCGGCTGGGTGATTATTCCCAGAGGAGGGTCTATAATGCTGAGATTGGTGAGTCGCCCACCACGAGATCATGGACGCCGATAATGCCGAGCGAAATAGGTTAGGCATCCACAAATGGAAGGAAACTAGAGAGAGAGGAATGGGGTTTAACCTTCTTGACACAAACTAGGTCATTTCAGGAGGACCTGGAGAAAACCCACGAGGTTGGACAGGCAACTATACTCCTTGTCATATACAACAGGGAATTCGAAACCATGCCAGTTGACTCAATGACAGGCCTTATGAAGGAGCGTGCACATGCTAACCATTTGGCCATCCAATCACACCCCCCCCCCCGAAAGACCTTACGATACAATGCACATGTGCTAACCATTCGGCCATCCACCACTCCCAAAAACCTGCATTACTTAGATATTGAATGGATTAGACAGTGCACCCCGTATCTGCGTTACACGATGATATGACCAGTGTCATAGAGATGTTAATCAAAAAACGTTGAACACAATTAGTCCCGAAGTGACCTAGTTTATGTTGAGTGGACGTTAAACCCCATTTTTCTCTCTTTCCCATATGAATAAATGTCTAAATGATAATTTATCTAACATTTGGAGCTGGTAAAGATATGTTTATAATCAGTTCTATCAAATATGTGATACCAACATTGTCCTTTAAATAATAAAAGAAAGGTCAAATGCGACATTTTGTAAGATATGAAATGTGGGTTAACGTCCTACTTTTCTGCTTCGTTTGGGATAATGAAGACGGACATTACGCCATGCAGTGCAATTGAAAATTTTCCGGGCAGCTGCAGCGGACGGCGTAGTCCTAAAGCGAATTTCAGCTGCAAAGCTGTAGGCCTACACGGTGTGGGAGTGTTTCCCAGCGACTATATTGCACTGTCCCTTGCCAAGTCCCCTGTCCTGCATCGTTAAATAGATGAACTTTCTCGCCAAACACAGTGGCCTTCAGTTTAGCGAGCCAACGTCTTACTCAATGAGCCACAGCGGATGTAAGACAATCCAAAGATCACGTGATATAAATTGCGTTGATGCCTTTGAACAACGACTAGTCATGTGGATGGGACTCGGAAACGAAATGGGGTTTAACGTCCTACTGTTCTGCTCCGAACTGGGCTAATGAAGACGGGCATACGCCATACAGTGTGCTATGAGGGAAATTTTGCCTGCGCTATGGCCTACTCTTATATCAAATTCCAACTGCCAAGGGATCTTTTACGTGCACTCTAATGTGTACACGGGACCTCAGTTTTCCGTACCATCCAATCGACTAGGCAGCTGTCCTTGTCAGGCCCTCCTTCTGCATCTCTGACAAGGGGAAATCACGCCGGAGAATCAAGATGAACTTTCTCGGCCAATGCAGGGATCGAACACCCGACCTCCAGGCTAGCGAACCAGCGCTTTATCTAACTAGCCACCGTGACCCCCCCCCCACCACCATGGATGGGATACAAAATGAGGACCTATGTGTATATTCACGTACATGTTTAACGATAAATTAAATAACCGATAGCTAGATCATAAGGTCCGACACCGAGTCAAATGGCGGGGTTCGATTCTCGCTTGTACGTGACAAGGAGTAGGATCGCCTTCAACAACCTATAGTTTGTGTCGAGTTAACAGTAATCCCAATTTCGCTTTCTTGTGTTAATTCTCGTTGAGTAAACCAACAAGAAATGAACGACTTTTCGTCTTCCAGCCATCAGTCGAATAATATGGTCATTTTCCGAGAAGCCAGTTATTAGTTAAACAAAACCAAGATTATTCATTCCGGAATGGGTAGAGGTGAACGCCCGTGGCACCGATATTGAAAATGTTCCCAATTCTATTGAAACACAAAACCAACACTTGGCAGCTGGAATTACAAAGAGATGCAGGCTAAATTTTAAAAATTGCGCACTTCAAATCGAATGTGCCATACTCAATCAAATACTAAACATGTAACTTTACGTCTACCGTCAGCTTGTTCAACTTTCGTTTCACAGGGAATTTACCAAACTGGCGCCAATATCAAAGGTACAGTAACATCTCATTTTCCTAAACTCCACAAAATATGGAAATGTGACCTCTCATTTCCCCCGAAACGTATGTTGGCCCGTCTAAAGTTTCAATTAAAATTATAATTTGACTTCATTCAGATCCTCTTAAAAAGGCGTATGACCTTAGAAAATGAACAATTTTGAATTTTTGCAGGCTTTTCTGACAAAGATGTAAACAGGCACCCGTTCCAATTTTACTCACAACCGACTAGAATGTCATAAATTTTTACTGAACGGGAAAAACGTTTTTACTTCCACGCAGGCCAATTTATTCCGATATTATTCCGTCTTTGACGTTACTAATATTGGGTCGGGTGACATATGAGTGATCAGTATTGAGAGCCGGCTACCTAACCCTAACTCCCTATTAGGAAGAGGGAGGTAGGATTTTCCGAAGTGCTACAATCAAACAGAGGTGTTTTCTCACTTATGACCACAATACACTTAAAGAAAATAATGATCACTTTATTTAAAGGGACAATAACATTCTTGCTGGCTTGGTAGCTCCAGAAAATAAATAATACCCTTATTCTAAGTACTAGATGTTTAAATGTCCTACCTGTTGTGTAAATTATCCATTACAACATATTTTATTTGTCCAGAGGGTTCGAAAATATTTTAAAATCCAAGTCACATTTGAAAAGGTTTACGTTAGACTTTTCAAATCAATTGGTTGAATTTTTCCAATTTTTTAAAGTAGGTGTGTTAAGATGAAATTTATATCATCATTTAATTGGAATATTCTAAAATAATACGATTTGTTGACCAGAATGAAGATTGGGACATATTTTTCAGTTACAACAAGAGTGTTATTGGGGCTTTAAAATGTAAGTTAATAATGGACAAAACACAAAACATTAGTTTCTAAATTCTACATTTGGAAAGGATACTTTAGCAATAACAGGTTTATTAATAGAAGTGATTATTGGTTATCCGAACTAAAGTATTGAAAACTAAAATGGCTGCGGATAAGCCTAAAGATAATTTTGCCAAAACGAATTATTTGATTTAGATACATTGACTTTTAGAGAAGGTGTCGGCTTAAACCCACGAAGAAACAGTCCCGAATATTTGTTATGTGCCAGCGCCAGGGTAGTATCTAGCGGGGGTCCAGGGATACATTGCACCCCAGAAAAATAAGGCGCCCCGGAAAATGGCACCCCCTAAAAATATTTGAGAACTTCTCAATTACAAAATAATACACGTGGTTATGATCACAGAGTGATGCTCTGAAGGCGCTGATCAATCGGCCGGTTTTAAGGACGCCCACACTCTTATATTACAGACGCACCACACAGACGCGGATCTGCCGTCCATATAAAATACAAAATCGACCTTTAGATATCACCAGAGTTGCAGAAATAGAAGTTTCTAGCACCATTAGTTTTCAAGATTTTGTGAGGGTCATGGACCCCAGACGTAGGTGCCACCCCCATGGGCGAAATGCCCCTCCTATTAATCTTTTCTAGGTCAGCGCCTGTCCCACCACATGACAGAGGGTTCGTTTTGGTCGCACTATCCACGTTTGATAGGGCCTTGTATTAAAGATTCTTGTTCTGGGCGCCCTATCCACATGGCCTTATTGGTGTTTCGGACTAGTTCTAGTTTAGAGGACCAGAAGTGTCTTATTCTGGTGTGATAAACATCATAATGAGAAATAGTGCCACCGAAATTGACACACGGAATTGCGACTCCAAGTGTGTGTAAACGGGTTTGCGGCAGTCAAATTTTCGGGGGGGGGGGGGTGATGTCTGGGAGTCGTCGCTCAGCGACCAGTAACTTGGGTTATTATATTGACGCCCCCTGCCACCACCCTGCTGCACCCACACTTTTAAAATCCTACATACGGCCCTGGCGAGCGCAGACAATCAGCCTAAATTACTGTCTTTGTTCACAACTTAATGCTTCTGCTTGGTCAATATCGTGGTGTGGTATATCCCTATAACTAAGGCTTATTCCTTCCTTGTGATCATCTACCTTAACTTGGTAGATAGGTTTATGATAATTGTTAATCTCTAACCGTACAGAATCGCCAGAATAAATCCCGAAAATTCTACAACTCACTCCTTGGAGATAAACAGGAGAGGTGTGAGTAAAAGGCGAACGCACGCACCGACATCACAACAAACGCCACAAACCGCTAAGACAAGAGGCAAATGACGGAGTCTCCAGAAATCTCTTAAGAAGTAAATCAAACCATTGAAAATTACAACATATCAATAATGCCACACCCCTTGACGGATAGGTTTCTCAAAACTGAAAAACCACTAGTGAAAAGCAAATTATGTAACTCTCCCCATAGAGATCATCTAGAGATGAGGTGTTTCCAAGGATGAGGTAGGGACTTTCGGGAATAGATATGTAGAAACACGAAAGTCCACGCAACCGACGTTAAAAAAACCCGCACCCGACGAACAACAGCTATACCGAGAATGTGTTGTCTAGAAATCTCTAAGAAGTGAAACAACCAACAATCCTAACATATCTCCAATACTACAAGAACGACCAATAAAAATCAAATTCTAAAACTCCCTGCTTAGAGATTAACTAGAGATAAAGAAGTATATCAGAGTTCCATATCCAAATATTAGGTATAGGCTGTCGAGAACTGATATGAAGAAAAAACACACACGACTGACCGACCGACCGGCTTAAACAAAACGCACCCGAAATAGAAACGAAAAAACGCACACGACGGACGAAAAACGGAACGTGGAACTAATGGCTACAACCAGAAATGTTTATCTTTGAGGAACGAACAATAATAAATACTAAGATTAGGGGCAAATGCGGATCTCTAGAAATCACTAAGAAGTAAATCAAAGCATTCTTCCAAAATTTTAACCACAAACGAACCACCAACAAAAATCAAATTCTACAACTCCCTTCTTAGAGATGAACTAGAGATGAGGGGGTTCCATATGCACAGATTCGGTATGGGCTGTCGAGAATATATTTGAAGAAAAACGCACACGTACAGATCGAATTAACACAAAAATGACCGCACAGCATAAACTTATACCGGGAACGTCACGTTTTCTTTGTACGCGCTATATTCCACGGGAAAGCGAACAGAAGTTCAAGAGAAGGCTGATTCTTTTTGATCCTGCAGCCAACAGCGTCAAGAACCGTCAGATAAGATTTTGATTTTGTTCCCCGGGCTTCTCAACCCCCCAACCTTCACTAAAAGCCAATGATGAAATGGAATTAATTACTATAATTAAAGAGATTAAATTTTGAAATTGAAACAAAATTAATATAAACAGTGCATACAGTACATGGAACGGATTAACCTGTTATTGCCAAACTAGCATATCCATGTTGAAGATCCATGAAAAGGCTTTGATCTATTCAACTGCTTGGTTTCCAATTTCTATCCATACTCACACACCTGAAAAGATTAAAAACTGCTTCAAGAGTACCAATCGTGTACCATAATGCGTTTCAGCCCCAGTTCTAACAAGAGACTCGAGGAACGAGACTAGAAACATTGCACCAAATCAAACGGCGCATGTAGACTGGAATAACTAGACGCTAGAAATTTGCATTCGATTGACACTGTTGGCTTATTTCGCCGAACAAAACTGATTTGAAATTAGAGTAAAAATGGTAACCATTAAAGTATTATATGCGTTGCGACCCACTTGTGTCAATTTCTAGGTCCCGAATGTTAGCGATTTAGCTCCTTTAAAATGGACTTGTGTCTAAAAGGGTCTTCGGAAAAGTCGAGCAGTCATAAATGATGTATTCATCTTTAAACATCGCACCAAACCATCTCGTATCTCCTGCAGCACTTCCACCGCTAAAGCACAGTGACATCCAACATTCTGTGTCCTTCCATCTGTGTTCACCATTTTGCATTCATTAACCCGCATCTCCGTCCATCTGTGTCCACCATTCCACGCCAACCTGTACCCCCTTCCATCTGTGTCCACCATTCCACGCCAACCTGTACCCCCTTTCATTTGTGTCCACCATTCTACACCCACCTGCATCCCCCTCCATCTGTATCCACCATTCTGCGTCCACCAACCTGCACCCCCTTCCATTCTACAAAAAAGGAAATGGGGTTTATCGTCCTACTGTTTGCTCCTAAACTGGGCTAATAAAGACGGGAATACCCATACAGTGTACAATGAGGGGAATTTTGCTCGGTCGCTAGAGCCTACTCTTATATCGAATTCCGACTGTCAAGTAATCTTTTAGGTGCACGCCAATGTGTAAAGGGGATCTCGGTTTTTTGTACCATCCGAACGAGTAGACTACTGTCCTTGTCAGACCCTTCGTCCTGCATCACTGACAAGGGCAACCATGCCTGAAAATCGGGATGAACTTCTTGGCCAATGCAGGGATCGAACACCCTACCTAATGGCTAGCGAGCCAGTGCCTTACCTACTTAGCCAAAGTGATCCCCAATCCCCATTCTTCACCAACCTGCATTCCCTTCCATCTGAGTCCACCATTCTGCATTCACCAACTTGCACCCCTTCCCATTTGAGTCCACCATTCTGCATCCACCAACCCGAGAAACAAATTTAGTGGGCGCGATCAATTAATATACGAGCAATTGAAAAAGGGAGCAACAAAAATACTTTAATGAATCGCGGGTAAGACGCTGTCTCGCTAGCTCAGAGGTCGCCTGTTCAATCCCTGCGTGGCCAGAGAAAGTTCACCCTGATTTTCCGAGCGGCCTCCCCTTGTCAGTGGTGCAGGATGGAGAGCCTGACAAGGACAAATATCTGGAACGATAAACCGAGGTCCCGTGTATACATTGCCGTATACGTAAAAGATCTCTTGACAGTTGGAATTCGATGTAAGATTTGGCCATAGTGCCGGGGACCGGACAAAGTTTTCCTCATAGCACACTGAACGGCTTCATTAGCCAAGTAAGACGTTAAAACACATTTCATTTAATGAATTGAGAGTCAATTTAACTTAATTCCACCCGAAATTAGAGTCTGCGGGCTGCAAACTGACACCACCTTCATTCCTGGTTGTTTTCAAATTTGAGTGAATTCTGTGTCACTAGAAGCTCCCGGATTGTAAAGCGCTGTGGACGCTTACGGCTAACCACAGGACCCATTCACTTAATTTGAATTGTTTATGATTTCTACGTATTGTGTCTTGTCCGTATATTTGTTTTTGTGTAAATTGTGTGGTACAGTCCCCCTGCACTTACTATTTGAGCCAAACCGCCCGCACAGACCACAATACTGACATAGCTTTCATCTTTCCATCTGTGTCAACAATTCTGGATTATCCAATCTGTGTCCCCTCCCATCTGTGTTCGCCATTCTGCACATACCAACGCTGGCCCTGAAAAACAATCTTCAGTGGCCGAAAGATATTAGTATATTGTGTGAAATGACAAATAAAATCTTTATTGAATTGAGAGTCAATTTAACTTAATTTATTATTTTTCTTTCATTGAGAGTTAATTTAACTAAATCGTACGAATGGAACTGAACTGGACTGTTCAGTTGGTCTTATTCCTTGACGGACTTCCAACCGACACCACCCTCAGTCAAGTACATCAATCAGAAAAGCGGTACTCTCCTTTTAACCAAATTGTCAGATAGACGGCCATACCGCCTTGACTTGTATCCTTCCATCTGTGTCCACCATTTTTCATCCACAACCTTCCATCTGTGTCCAGATTTCTGCATCCACCAACCTGCATCCCCTCTCATCTGTGCCCACCATTCTGCGTCCAACAACCTGGGTCCTGAAAAACAAACTTAGAGGCCGAAAGCAATTAGTATATATGAAATGACAAACGAAACCAGTGGATGCCAGACAGGACACGCTCACATTTTGAAAGATCGATAGAGAAGAAGATAAAAAAAAAATTCGACCGTGGACTATAATCTCGGGATCCGTGGTCTAAAATGCGCGAATTCTACAGCCACCAACCTGTATCCCCTTCCATCTATGCCCACCATTTTACATCAACCCGCAGCTCCTTCCATCTGTGTCCACCATTCTACACCAACCTGCATCCCCTTCCATCTGTGTCAACCATTCTAGGTCGTCCAACCTAAATACCCTTCCATCCGAGTCCACCATTCTACATCAACTTGCATCCCCTTCTGTGTCACCCATTCGGCATTCACCAACTTGTACCCCCTTTCATCATTCTGCATCCACCAACTTGCACCCCCTCCATTTGAGTCCATTAGGCATCCACCAACCTGAAAAACAAACTTAAGTGGGCGCGATCAATTAGTATATTTGCAATTGAAAAAAAGAGCAACAAAAATACTTTAATGTATTGAGGGTAATACGCTGGTTCGCTAGCTTGGAAGTCGCTTGTTCAATCCCTGCGTGAGCTCCGAAAGTTCATCGTAATTTCCGATGTTAAATCCCCATCTCAGTGGTGCGGGATGGAGAATCTGACAAGGAAAACTGTCTAGTCGATCGGATGGAACGATAAACCGAGGTCCCGTATGTACATTGGCGTATAAGTAAAAGATCCCTTGGCAGTTGGAATTCGAATAGATCATAGTGCCGCTGCCGGAGCGTTTCTCTCTCAAAGCAAATTTGAGTGAAGTCTGAGTCACTAGACGCTCCCGGATTGTACAGCGCTGTTGTCGCTTACGGCTAGCCACCGGATCCATTCACTTAATTTGAATTGTTTATGATTTCTGAGTATTGTGCCTTGTCCGTATATTTGTTTTTGTGTAAATTGTGTGGCGCTGCCCCCCCCCCACCTTCACTTACTGTTTGAGCCAAACCGTCGGTACAGATCACCATACCGCCTTGACTTTCATATTTCCATCTGTGTCAACAATTCTGGATTCACCAACCTGCGTCCCCTCCCATCTGTGTTCGCCATTCTGCACATACCAACGCTGGCCCTGAAAAACAATCTTCAGTGGCCGAAAGATATTAGTATATTATGTGAAATGAAAAATAAAATCTTTATTGAATTGAGAGTTAATCTAACATTATCGCCTCTGAACTGAGTGGAACTGAACTGGACTGTTCTGCTAGCCTTATCCCCTGAATTTAGAGTCGGTGGGCTTCCGACAGACACCACGCTCAATTAAGTACATCAATCAGAAAAGCGGTACTCTCCTTTTGAGTCAAATCGTCCGATAGACGGCCATACCGCCTTGACTTGTATCCTTCCATCTGTATCCACCACTCTGCATCTCCTTCCATATGTATACACCATTCTGCATTCACCAACCTGGGTCCTGAAAAACAAACTTAAGTGACCAAATGCAATTAGTATATATGCCGTGACAAACAAAACCAGGGGCCATAATCCCGGGATTTATGGTCTGAAATGCGCGAATATCGAAAGGGGCTGCGATATTTGGGATATAAAGATATGTTTTAAGTCTCATCAAAAAAGGATAAAATTGTGACTTCTAGAGAGTCCACAGCCTATGTATCACATACTTTTACACTGTACAAGATGCGGCCATTGTCTCAGACAGTTTCGGACCGATAACTGTGACCTTTATATGGACCACAAGCTAAAAACGCAATTTTTGTACAGTCATTGGCCATAACTGACGACGTTACGATCCGATATGCGCAAATATCGTAAGTAATCAAGATCTTTGGGTTATAAACATGTATTTCAAGTTTCATCAAAATCAGATGAAAATTGTGACGTCTATATGTAGAATGCCACAAGCTAAAAAACGTGATAGTTCGTACAACTTGAGGGCCATAATCCATGAATGGGTGGTCCACTGCATGCGAATATCGAAAGGAACCGAGATCTTTGGGACCTAAATTTCAAGTTTCATCAAAATCGGATAAAGTTCTGACCGGTAGAGTGTTCACGAATTTAGAGTAGCTTGGCTGCATCAATCAGAAAACTCTCCTTTTTGAGCCAAATACTTCGAAAAGACCACACTGTACTGGCTTGCATCCTTCCACCCATGTCCATCATTCTACATCCATCAACGTGCATTCCCTTCCATCTTTGTCCACCATTCTGCATTCACCAACCTGGAAAACACATTTAAGTGGCAGAAAGTCATTAGTATGTGAAATAACAAACAAAAACAACCTTTAATGAATTGTGGGGCAATTTAACTTGATCCCCTCAGAACTAAATGAAACCCAACTTGACTCTTGAGCTGGTCTTATCCCTCGAATTTAGAGTCGCCGGGTTGCATCACCCTCAAGAACATCAATCAGAAACCCTTTTGCGACAACAGACCACCATACCGTCTCGGCTTGCATGCTTCCATCCACGCCCACCATTCTGCATAATCGTCCATCTGTGTCCACCAAACTGAAAAACAATTAATATATGTGCAATGACAAGCAACAACAACAAAAAAATCTAAGACCGTCGGTTCTAGTTTTAGAAAGCTACTCGAAATGGCATACCCCTATAACTACACTAACACTATTGAAATGTTTTACATACACAAAACTACCTGGCGTTTAAACGTCAGTTTCCATCTAAGTTGCCGTGTGATGAAAATTGAGTGACATTTCGTCAGGTTCAAATGTTTCATGTTTAAACATGAAAGATTTGAAGTTAAAACTATCTTTCTTATTTTGTTAAATACATACATAAACAATGCTGTTTTAGTCAACAACTACCATGTTCATTATCCATCCCTTTCAAACATATCTGCCTGCCCGGGTCCTGCAATAAAAATAAGCATTTTTTCTATGGTTATATGTCGTGTTTTTACCAAGGTAGCTAATGATTTATTGCTGACTCTTCTGAAGTCTACATAAGCGGGGGGTCACGGTGGCTAAGTTGGTAAGACGATGGCTCGCTAGCCTGGAGGTCGGGTGTTCGATCCCTGCATTGGCCGAGAAAGTTCATCACGATTTTCGGGTAAAAGATCTCTTGGCAGTTGGAATTCGATACAAGAGTAGGCCGTAGCACCTCTGCCAGGTCAAAATATCCCTTATAGTTATAGTACAATAGCGAGACGTTAAACCCCATTTCATTTGATTTGGGTCGATAAGCAGGATTATAATGATTGTTGTGGCCTGTATGTAATATGTGGTTGGGGAATTCTGTCCGGGTAGCAACTGAAGTAAAACTTGTGGTCAGGGGATTCTGTCAGGGTAGCGACCTAAGTAAAACATGAGTATTCAGGGGATCCTGTCGGTAGCAAATGAAGTAAAACACCAATCTGAGTAAAATACAGATACTATTTCGTTTCGTTTTTATAGTTCAAAATTTCGTTTTACTTGTCTTTACTATACTAGGATCTGAAAGAGTTGTTCTGGATGATGTGATGAGGGATTAGCTTATGAAACAGTCTGTAACGGCGAGTTCTTGGCCTTTTGATGCAAAAATTGTGGGTAAACCACCAGAAACGTCATAGGATCAAAAGCCTCCCGTTTGACCCTTGACATGCACTGCCACTATAACCTGTCAGGTCGAAATGCAGTGTGGGTCATCGAAAGTGTAAAAAAAAACGAAACGAAATATAGACCTGTATGGTAAAACCTGTGGTCGACGGATTCTGTAAAGGTAGTAACTGAAATAATTAATTACTTATATCGAGGGATTCTGTCAGGATAGCAGCGGAAGTAAGACATGTGGTCACAGGATTCTGCCAGAGTGGCAACAAAAGTAAAACATGTGTTGTGGGAAATGAAATTGGGTTTAACGTCCTACGGGTGGTGTTGTGGGAGTAGGGGTCTAAGAATTCTGTAAGGGTAGCAACTGAAAGTAAAACATGTGTGGTTGGTAGATTCTGTCAGTGTAGCAACTGAAAGTGGTCGGGGAATCTGTCGGAGTCGCAACTGTGTATGGAGGGGGATTATGTCAGGTAACAACGGACATGGGTTTAAAGAGTTCAATGTGCGTGGACGAAGGAGGGTCAATGTAAGTCACTGGTGAGAATGACAATATTATATAATACATAATCAGATACTAGTTTTTGGAAAAGACAACAGATGACACGAAGACATGTATATTGTCAGTGATATTGGTTAACTCACCTGTACCTGTATTTTCTGTTCAATCATCCACCAAAGAACCTCTAGCTTACCATAGAAACACGTTATATTGCGTCCATCCGATAATCTTACTAGGCCCTCTAGAGAAATTTGGAATATAAGTCAAGAATACGTCAAGCGAAATCAAAAAGATCAGAATTACTGAATATGACATCATATCCCTAACAGGCAGGCAAAGACAGGTGGGTTATGGTGGTGCTGAAAGTGGTGCTAATAAAACAGTGCTGATGTCATACTTGTAAAACTTAAATCTACCCAGGCAAATATCATTAATCAATGTCCAAAAGAAGTATCGTGGATACATATTTAGAAAATAAATTATTGTACAAGCTGGGTTTATACAAGAAGTGATCGAGTCAGGTAAAGGCCTAGAATAAGATAAATGATATAGCGTGTCTTATGATACGTCTTGCTTCTGGGTGGTAAACTGTAACAAACAAGAGAGAAGCACATAGTGTTGTTTTTTTCTTCTAACTTTTTTTGACAGGATGATGCACATTGTACATTAGATTAATAGACAAAACCTCTCTATTACTTTTCTCCCGGAAGTGACGTTCTCAAATTTAAAGTAATTAACCAGTCGTACCTTGAAACAGCTGTAGCAATTTATATATGACCAGGAGCAGTAGATAGATGCATGCGTATATCTGTAGGTGGAAAAGAAATATTATTAAAACATAAAATATTTTACAGATGACACAAGAAAATTATATTGTTGTATTTATTGTTGATTATATTCAAAAGTTGAAAATGTGTATGAGTGGAATTCGATGGTAGGTGGGTGGCACGTGACCTATTCTTTATGCAAAGTCTTGAATTATGTCCTGCACCATTACAGCCGACAGGAACAGGACCCAACCGAAACTCCGCGTTTTTAACAATATGTCATATATTAGTCTCAAATTCATAAGGTATAAGAACATCTTCAGAAAATAATACAGATTTATGCGGCAAAATAGATGACCCATGTTGGCATTTAACCTCAAAAGAAAATGTTTTTAAACATTTGGATGGTCGAGTGGACTAGTGAGTGCGCTTTAGATCATAACGACTGTTCTTTGATCAAGTGACGTGGTTTCAATAAATGAAATGAACTGAAATGGCGGTTTAACGTCCTACTGTTCTGCCCCGACTGATAAATGAAAGAGGCGTAATCACGTTACCTAAGGAAATGAATGTTTAAATATTTATAAAATCGAAGATATTTTGCTCAAGGTTTATTATTAAATTCTGTGAAAATTACAATTCGTAAATTGTGCGTCTGTATCACAAAAGCGGCTTGATTTGTCTCGAGGTTTACAGAACTTGTGATTTGAGAACATTCGTTGTAACTGCATGATCGAATCGAAAAGACTCAAATAAAAAGTCATTTGTTTTACATACCTATTTGACTTTCAGAATAGACACAATCACCCAACTGACCAGAATAATCGATCTGTTCTCGAAGGCGGGTAAATTCAAACTGAAGACAGTTGACCGGTTGTTAAGTAGTCAAACATCCTGGACGGTGGTTGGATAAAATAACAAAACGAGTGACAAGTGTTCGGTTGTATGGTGGCTGGTTTAGGACATTCAAAAATAAAATATGTTTTTTTTCTCTCCTGGGCGCGAGTTACTTATGTCTGACATGAAATGTTAATTACTTTTGAAACTGTATTATTCTTCAAATCATCTATGAGACAATATTCTTCTTCAATATACCTTTGTCCCGAAAGTTATCAAGCATATCCCGTTAAAGTTGATATGGAAATTATAACCTTAATCCGGGCTCGCTAGCCTGGAGGTCGGGTGTTCGATCTCTGCATTGGCCGAGAAGGTTCATCCAGATTTTCCGACGTGCCCCCCCCCCCGCCCAAGTACAGCTGTCTAGTTCGGATGGACGAAACCCTGAAGTCCCGTGTACGCATTGGCGTGCACGCAAAAGATACCTTGACATTTGGAATTCGATATAAGAGCAGGCCGCATGTGCCGCTGTCCGGGCGAAATTTCCATTATAGCACACTGTATGGAATACGCCCTTCTTCATTAGCCCAGTTCGGAGCAGAGCAGTAGGGCGTAAAGCATCAATCCATTTCATTTCAGCACCCTAATCCCGGAAGAAATGCACCTGAGCGCATTCCTGGGCCTTAAATTGAAGGGTCTCAGGCAGGGTTTTAAAGCTGAATTTTCTGAAATGTCCGTTTTCGACTCCTCCCACCAACATCCTCTTGAGGGTAGTAGAGAGTGTCTTTTGATTTACGCGGAGAACTCCAGGCTGAGCAATACAGTAGTATTTAATGTCAGGTCAACTATAGGCATGGGCGTCACACATGCCCCCCCCCCCCCCCAATTGTTTTCATGGGGGGGGGGGGTCTGAATATACTTGGACCCCTCAAAATTTGGCAAAATAAAGTGCCCGAAATCTAATAAAATACTAATTTTAGGGCTGGAATAGCAGGGTTCCATACAAAGTCAGCTCCGCTTTTACGCCCCGCGAAGAAAACTGGCCGCAGCACGTAAACCTCCTTCGGGCATTTCTATTTTTGGTTCCCTAATTGTCATAGAGTCCAAAAAATGCACTAATTTTACTTATCTTTTAATTGGATGAGTTGACTATTGATTAAAACATTTTGTCTGGAGCCACTCTACTCTGTGTGACATTTTTCGGACATCGATTATTACTTGTGAATGCAACAGGATCAGTGTGATTGAATGGTTGGAATTCAGAGTGGGATTTCGGTTACAAAACCATTGGATACTTTTGGAGTTGCTCACACAGGCTAGAATAGCAGAAAACGCATTTGAGGTGGTTAAATTTTCAAAATTTTCTCCGGGAGGTTGAGGCTCCCATAGCCCGCGACGATTGATTGATTGTTTGGAATTCGGGGCAGCCAGGTGCCCAGGTAGGCTATATTGGTCCAAATTGAAGTTGCTGTATTCACAGGCTACAGACTGGGATAGCAGGAAAACGCGTTTGTTGCAGTTAAATTCTCAAGTCTTCGTGGGTGTAAACGATTGATTGGAATTCGAGTCAGCAAACCACCTTAATTAGGCTACATTATACCACTTTCTTAGGTGGGGGTAAGCCACGCTTCTTCGCCTCTCGGGGAAGACCAGTGTCGCTGACTGTAAACATGATGATAAACGTTGTATTGGTGTGATGTTTTAACTTAACCCCGTAATATATGCTAAACAATATTTACAGAAGACTGAGACTTTAAACAAAATTTATGGGGGTATAGGGTCCCCCGCTCCCCCGTTGCGGACCCCCCTCCCCCAATATATATTTCACGGCTACGCCCCTGACTATAGGTATTCTATTACAGAATTACAATATAGGCTACACAATAGGCACCTACATTTTAGGCGCCCGTGGGCACTCTACATCGGGTGTATGCAATTGCAAACATTTGAACCGGCGCCTTGTTGGCGAATAAATAAACCAGGCCACGTGTTCAGTGACAGTACACCAACATGCCTCAAAGTAGTTTTGAACAACGCACGTATGGTATCAAGACAAGAGTATCAGTAGGTGATGAGGACAGGTAGTCGTTGGTGGACCTAGTACATCTCTGAACGCAGGTAGACGTATAGTTCAGAGCTGAACTTCGGTGGACCATGCTACGAGTCTCCGGGTCGCCTACCAATTTGAACACTCCAAAAAAAATTATTATTGTCGGCGTTCTACAGGCTATGATTTAGAGTTCACCGTTATTTACGTGTGTTGCATGATTGTGTGAGACAGGTGAGGCGAGGATCTGTTCAATATTGTTGATTTCCTGCAACTTGCTATGTCTGTCAATTGTCCAATTTTGAAATCTAAAAATAAATGCAAATCATTGAAATCGTGTCAAATGTTGATGACAAACGATTAAGTAGGTTGCAATGTGCTAACGTTGAGAGTTTTAGCAAAATTGTTTAGTAACCAGGGCCCATGCAGTTTCACGAAATTTTAACCAAGATAAAATCAAAATTTTAATAATTTGATTGGATAATATTATAAATTAGATTGATTTTAGGGTTTAGCCTATCAATATTGAAGTATCTACTAAATTTGGATTTGATCTTGAATTAAGATTTCGAGAAACAGGGCCCATTTCATTTTCGTACGTTAGTTACGTACGGCCACAACCTGTGACCAAAATCCCAAATTTACGAAGAGGCGAAACTCTACAATGCTCCGTCATATGCATACTCCGCGCAGTGTTGCGTTTGATTATAGTTAATTGTACTACACACTGCTATTTTGAGTGGATATTGTTGTTTTAAATTTTGATTGGTCAGTAGTCCGTCTACCAACCAATCACTAGCTGCCCTACAAAAGCTTTACATTTAAAACGAGTGTCAATATTGGACCAAATATGTTTACATAACGTTACGTCATGGCTCACGATTTTATTATGCCTAATTAACCCGTGCATAGCAGAATACTGCAGTAAAACTAATTGCGTGACAAACGAGGCTATCAAGTCGAATGAAATGTAAACAATACTGTTTGGAAACGAACATACTTTCACCGCATGTTGCATGTTTTAGTACGGAGATGGGCCGGTCGTCATTGTATGCCATAAAATGGTTATATGACGTCATATTACTTTTAATGGGCTCATTTGACATTTTGATATCATATTCCTATATACATAATATAGGGTCTTAAACGAAGCATTTAGAATTTTCTTGAACATTGACTACGCCTCGCTACTATTCTGCTTCGACAGGGTTTTGAAGACGGGATTATGCCATACAGTCTGATGTGAGGGAAAATTTTACGAACGACAACTGCCAGGGAATCTTTTACGTGCACGCCAATGTATACATGGGACCCTGGTTTTCGTCCCACCCGACCGACTAGACAGCTGTCCTTGTCAGCCCCCCACACCCTGCACCCCTGACAAGGGGAAACCATGCCGGAAAATCTGTATGGACTCTCTTGGCCAACACCTCGAGCGAACCCACGACTGCAGGCTATTGAGCCAGCGTTTCACTCACTGTGCCACTGTGGCCTCTGAAGCAGGGGGTGGGGGTGGCGGACCGAATGGTTAGCACGTGCGCGCTGTATCATAAAGCCTGCCATTGAGTCATCTCTCGTGGTTTCGAATCCCCGGTTGTACGTGACAAGAAATGGGGTCGCCCTTCCAACCTTGTGGGTTTTCTCCGGATCCTCCGATATCCTGGCACTGCTAAGGACCCCTACGCGCAAGCACATTATTGAGATAAAATTTAACCATATTTTAGTCCCGAAATGACCTAGTTTGTGTCGAGTGGACGTTAAACCCCATTTCTCGCTCTATTCCGGAGCAGAACAGTTGGACGTTAAACCCCATTTCTTTCATTTCATTTTCCTAGTTTTCTGCACCAGTTGTCGGCAACCGGACTATTGAAGATAATCGCTATGTAAAGCAGAGTAATATGACGGAAATTTTCAACGGACCATGCCATTTCTTCATCGAATTTCAACTGTAAAGCATTCTTTTATGTGCACGCCAATGTTTTCTCAGGAGTTTATTTTGTTGTTTTTTTGGTCCTATCTACAATATACATGTATACTATTCTTTGCCAGGTCTTTTGTCCTGCACTACCGAAATGGAGAAAGTACACACTGCAAAATCCCGGGGAACTTTCTTGGCTGACACCAGGATCAGTGTACATAATCATAGTATTGAGAGGCATATGACCGATAACCCGACACTACAACCCGACATCACGTCATTTTTAATGTCGCGGTGTCGGGAGAAAAGGTATTGTCGGGTTAAAATGTGCATGTCCGGTTGCCGTGATGTTGGGTTAAAATACATAAGTCTTATCAATTTTTTGAAATTTACCCAACAAACATTACAAAATTCAATCACAATGTCGCGGTGTCGGGAGAAAAGGTATTGTCGGGTTAAAATGTGCATGTCCGGTTGCCGTGATGTTGGGTTAAAATACATAAGTCTTATCAATTTTTTGAAATTTACCCAACAAACATTACAAAATTCAATCACAATAATTTAAGATTAGTAATACAAATTTTTAAATTTATTTATTATCGCCAAATAATACAAGAAGCATGGAAGAGTATTTAAAAAAAAAAAATAATGAAAAGAAGATTTAATTTGTCAGACGCTAACTTTGAAAGTCGGTGAATTCCACGATAAATCCGATTAGCGTCAATGATATATCAATCAAGCATAGATCTAATCAAGTATATCAAGGAAAATCGCCGATAAACCAAGCCATAACGGGGTCGTTTACACGTAACCATGCAACCATATTAGATCTACAAGTCTTTTATTGATTAGAACATCCAGACAACCAACTATTAATTTAAATATCTTTGAAATCTATTCATGAAATCTATTTAAAATATAAAGTATTTTATCTTTTGTTTAATATTTGACCAAAATTGAAAAGTCTTCTATGAAGAATTCCAAAATAATATCATTTATAACGGTAAAATTACTGGTTTGATCCTAGTCCCGTTTTAACTTAACCATTATCTTTTTGTTCGAGACTAGCATGCTTTTGTGTGAATGTTTACACTGTTCGCTGTTAATGAGCAATGGGAGAGTAAATTAGATTTATATTATGGACTTTCAGATTGTAATGGGATAAATACATTATGAAGTAAAGATACGTTTGATCGGAGAGGAATAGAGATCGGTGTGAGAAGAGGATAATATCAGAAGATAACGGTTTTAAAGGTGATTTGGTTAAATATAACTAGATTATGGATGGGCATGGACCTTATAACACATGCATTTGTTTAATGACCATACGATGTTATAAGTTATATACCATTACCAAAGTGCACATCATTGAGAGTACGAATTCATTTCGTGTACTTCTGTCAATTAGATCGCCCTGTCATCTATTAGTTAATATTCCCATTTTATATTGAATGACGTACTGTGCATTACAGATATGAAATACTACTATAGCCAAGATACCAGATCAGTACATAATATATCGTGTTGTATTTCAAGGACTCGTACATGCATTATTTATTTATTACACTGAAGATATAGAATTTCGTATTCAATATATGAAATGAATATTATTTATTCATTATAGATGTAAATAATAACCTTGGTTTTGATTTACACAGACATTGAGGAGCCAGGCAACAGGGCTAGGTTTTGTCTTTCGTTTCTTATTTATAAAATCGTTATAAATAAAGAGAGAGAGAACTGGGGTTTATCATCCACTCGACACAAACTAGGTCATTTCGAGTCTTACATATCGTTCAATTCTATTTCTGTAATTCACTTGCTCGTAGTGGTCTTTGGCACTGAGAGGAAACTGGAGGACCCGGAGAAAACCCATGAGGTTTGACAGGCAACTTTACTCCTTGGCACATACAACTTAGGAAGCCACTCCAGTTGATTCAACGACAGACCTAATGATACAAACAAATATTTGAAATATGAGTGGTATCATCTGTCGAGTCACCAAATTCTGCATAAATATAACTTATATTTCCTTGTTTGGCACAATAACTGATATACATGGACATTAAATTCACTCATGGTTGGATTACATATTTTAAAGGCTCAATAACACTCTTGTTGTAACTGAATAATGTGTCCAAATCATCATTCTGGTCAACAAATTGTATTATTTTACAATATTCCAATTAATTGGTGACACAAATTTCATCTTAACACACCTAATTTATGAAATTGGAAAAATTCAACTACATGATTTGAAAAGGTTAACGTAAACCTTTTCAAATGTGACTGGGATTTTGAAATATTTTCGAACCCCCTGGGCAAGTAAAATAGAATGTAATGGATAATTTACACAACAGGTAGGACACTTAAACATCTAAGGATATTATTTATTTTCTGGAGCTGCCAAGCCAGCAAGAGTGTTATTGCCCCTTTAATATACTGTATAAACAAAATGAAATGGGGTTTAACATCCTAATTTTGGGGCACCAACAGTGTTGTAATTATGGTGGCATGCATAATAGGTTATAACTTATAATTTAGTTATTATCACCCAATAACACATTTGACAGTAGATATGTGATAAAATACATAATCTACTGCGATATCTCCATATACAACGCCTAGCTCTGTCAATCAATTAAATGTCTAATTCGAATTTTTGATGTTTGTTTTTCAGAACATAACTCTTAGTACTTGGTGGAAAAGATATGACGTTGAGTAACTGATTATTTTAAAGGTCCAGAAATAAAAACAAGGGATAAAAAGATGCCTACCAAAGATCCACGATCTTATATACAGAGAGTAGCGCTACCAATATCTCCACAGAAGGGTTTAAAGATCCAAGCCAGATGTTCTACAGTTTATAACCCTGTCACGCCAACACGAGAAGTTGTACGTAAAGTCAACTACAGACGTCGACAAGAACAACTCCACACACAGGGTTTTAATGCATTAAATCATAAACCTTATAAAGGAATAGGGGATCCATTTTATTTAGATGAGAAACGATTGGTACTGAGTGCTCTTGGACAGCTTGATGATGTAAGTCCATTCAGTTATTACATGATGAAATTATTGTAACATGGAATTATTTCTTATTAGAATTATTGCTCCTTTCAATTATTTCATCATAAACATTTCCTTTGCAATTATTCCATCATGACATTTTTGCACTACAAAATTATTATGTCATAACAGTTTTTCTCCATCAAATTATCGCTCCATAAATTTATTGCTTATTGAAATTATTGCTCTTTAAAAGATATTGCATCAAGAAGTTAACTCAACAAAATTATTATGCCATAGAAGTTATTGCTTAACAAAATTTTGTTTCTCCATAAAAAAGTTACATCATGAAGTTATTGTCAAGGAGTTTTGTGAAATTATATTTCTTCATTGACTTATTGCTCCTTGAAATCATTAAAGATACATTATGAGAGAACTTAATCTGCCAATTGCAGATCTTTCTTTAAGCTAGAGAGAGAGAGAGAAATGGGGTTTAACGTCCACTCGACACAAACTAGGTCATTTTGGGACTAACATATGTGTTCAATTTTATTTCAATAATTCGCTTGCACGTAGTGGTCTTTAGCAGTGGGAGGAAACCGGAGTGCCCGGAGGAAACCCACGAGGTTGAGAAGGTGCCCCTATCTCCATGCCACATACGCTCACACCAGGGATCAAAACCACAGCCGCAAGCCAGAGGTGACCGGCCAGCTAGAGGTCGAAACGCGGCACTCTAGACCACTAGACCATCCCAACCCACCAGATCTTTCTTTAAGCTTCAAACTTTCAATGAATTATTTATTCACATGACAAGCCAATATTCAACTCTCTATAACATCGGATGGTTGTGGTTTTGATCGGATTGAAATATGATAATTTGATTTAGAAATGGATAATCATCCAGACTTTGTTGATTATCGTAACAATGGTAGCAGTGAAATTCAAGACTTATGTTATTCTTCAAACACTCAAATTATTTTTTTTAATATTATTTATTGTTAAACCATTATAGCGAGAACTGTCAGCTCTTTATCTATAATTCTTTTATAATGCATCTTTAAGCTTAGAGCAAGAATTATTTGACTTCAATTGTTGGCTCTATTTAGTATTTCTTTGTGAAGATATCTGTGGAATTGTTGCTCCCTGAATTTATTACCCCCATGTAATTATTTTATAAATTTTTTACTCCATCAATGTACAGCTACGTGAAATTATTGTTTCATTAAACCTATTGCTCTTTATTAAATTATTCTTTTTCACCTGTCTTCAGATTTGATCAACAATAGCTTAAAGTAATGTAATATTTATATTTTTAGTCAGATGATTTTTACTCAACTAGTAGTTCGGATGATGATGAAACACATCAGCGTTCCACCATTTCTACGCCTTATAATAGGAATGTAAGTAGACCTATAATATTTACATACGGTACTTTATTTCACGCAATTCTGGTCTTGTCTATTTCTCTGATTATAATTTCATAGTTTCGACTGGTTTTATTTTCGTATTAAATGACATAAATTTTAATTTTTACAAATTTGCTTATAGCAAATACCGCTAATAACTATCTCGAAAAAAAACACGTTTACTAAACGAGGCATTTTTACCAAGCCTCGTTCTGAACAAAATACCTCGTTCCAAACACAGAGCAATTTAAAAAACCTTGTTTCGGAACTCCAGACAAACGAGGCATTTTTTTACCTCGTTTGGACAGAAATGCCGAACGAGGCATTCTGAGGTTTATAGTGTTAGAGCTTACATGTACACATGTAGTTTTGATACAGTAATCCAACAAGGCTTGTTTCCATTCTGGATGCAAAAAAAGATGTGTGTCCAGTTGGACGAGAGAGGGAGAGTATGTGTTCGACATGCACTCGACACATTTCAGGTCTTTTCGGGACAAACTTATTGTACAATATTTTTTTCAATTCAATCTAATCTTTCACGTATGGGTCTCAAGAAGTAGGAAGAAACCCTCAAATTCGAGCAGGCTACACTACATGTACCCTACTCCTCGTTCTGTACAAGTTTGGGATTGAAACCTTACTGCAAAACAGACCACATGATCTAGAAACCTCACCCCACCTCACACTACAACATCCTCACCCCTACCCCCACCCTAGTTGAATGAAAAGGCCTGGATGCCTGTTTGTAATATATTTCGAGAAGGCTTACCGATCAATCCTCTTGTATTAAAATTATTATCTATTTTCCTAATGTTATTTCATGAAACCTGTTATATTAATAAAATCTAATTTAATATAATGTGTGTGTAGTTATGTGGAAGTAAGATATTAATTTTGTTTTTATATTAGATTTTGATATTAGTTCTTGCTTCTTTAATAGTCCTGTGTAATGTAAATTCATAAATAAACATACCCGGTACAAAGATTGAACTTTGATTATATAGTAAATAACTCAGGCCCTGGACTGTTTTTCAACTAGTATTCATATAATATATGGCTTAAAATTTTGGTAATATTTTTTAGCGTGTGCTTATTAGTTTCATAAGTCATTCGATTGTCGAAAGGCTAGGTCTTTTATTCAGTTGGCGGTTTCCAAACCATCCAAGTTGATTGCCCCTGAAGACAAATAATAAAATTAGTGATAATTTCACGAGGATGCCAACTGATTCAAAATATTTTTGCAATATGTTACAGTCTTTCATGTTAAAGGTGCGCTTTAGCTCAGACTGTTCCTGGCACATCTGGACTTTTCTTTGCAGGATTCATTAAAGGCTTCTGCAAATTAGTTAAATCACTCACCTAATATTGAGATTAATAAACTGCTTTCTGTTTTGTTTTTTCTATATTGCATACTTCTGATGCTACCATATTCACCAAATATCAAACAAGACTAAAGCATAAATACAAGTTGGCTCTCCTTAACTGTATAAAATGTAGAATTACTCTTGTAATATAATTAAACATACATTAATTATGCAAGGGCAAAAGCTGCCTATCGCAGGTCTTTCTTTAGGCCTGAAATGTTATACAAACTATTAATAAGACATTAATTAACTTATCCAGACCATAATCAACTCTCGATGTCAAGGCTAGCCTGCGATATTTGTTCGATTGTAGTTTGATTTACTGAACAATTTTCCTTTGTGATTTAACGATTAAATGGATAATTGAGACTACCAGTTTTGTCTTAATTTGCTTAGTTCTTGGTTCATAGTGGATCAATTTGACTGAAATTTTCAGCAAATTGCCTTTACATTAGCTTATTTTTGACTATTATAGTGAGAACTGCCAACTTGTTATCTAATCTCCCATAATGTATCTTTAAGAAGAGTTTTTTTTACAGGAGCTTTATTTTCATTTTTGAAATTTGCAGTAGCTTTTTATGGCTCCTGCCCAATTTTATAAACGTGAATGACTGATTTTAGTCTCAAAATGACGGTAGTATTGTGTTGACACAATGTTTAATAGTACCTTCTCAGTATTTTACAAGAACCTATAAGAATGTAAATGTTTATTTTGTCATAAATATTGGATATTAATAGCCCATCTTTTCCCCGTAAGATCACAACATCAGTGTTGATTTAAATTGATAAATAATTTGTGTTTTCCATGACGAAGACTTTGGATGATATTGAGAGAGACTAGCTACTTTAAGAAAAACTTTAGATCCACAACTGAAGTTAGGATTTATGAATTTGTTACAACTACTTTTGAATGTGTATAGACTGAAAGTCTTTATTTGCCTTTTAGCCTGGAATGTTATGCCATATAGTAAAAATAAAATATTTATTTTATTCATATGATTAACATGAACATATAAATTTATATGCATTACATACAAATGTATGCATTCAATTTTATTTGTAACATTCAGTCATTGCCATTCGTAATACCCGCAAATCTTATTCATTTATAGCCTAATCTCTTTAGCACATTTAACATACAGTAACACAGTGTTGGTTTGAATAGAAATGACAAGATTGTATTAATAGAATGAGATTAACCCTGGTGGGTTTAGTGAAAGTTGACAGCTATGACTTATGATAAGGGTATTAGTCTGTTATATAAAAGATTAGATGAGATTTATGTTTCTACAGTAATAATCATCATATCGTAGATATCAAGAGATCTATATATTGTGGTGGGGATTTGGGCTAGACTATGACGTTTATTTGAATTCTAAAGGCTTTGTGATATCATGCATTATTATGTTGTTTTTTAAACCCATCTCAAAGAATAGGCAATTTCATGCCCTGCCTCAAGCATTCGATGTCAATTTGGACTTGGAATTCAGATGGGGAAATTAATGATTAAAAAACACAATATTAGACAACCCCACCCCTTCCCTCCTCTTTCTCCAAAATCTGATTAAAGTGTGTTTCGATGTTTTATACTTTCATGGCCTCCACTCAAAACATCATTAACTTTTAACGTTTCATTAACATGGATTGTTATCTTTAAAAAACAAAAAGTATGTTGTTTTATATTTAACAGAGGTGTTTGGCTCCGTTATCTGTTTAACGATGACATTAGTTGGCTGTTAGTCGAAGTATGGTTAGCAAAATGTCATGAATACCAGTGTAATTTTCTGTAGAAGATTCTAGAGAGTTGGGCGATGGGGGGGGGGCTATTCTATTCTCTACAGGATCAAATTCTATAGTATTCTACATACTTTTAGGGGCCTGTAGGAAATAATGGCCCCAAATATTCTACAGTTTTTTTTAGTTCAAATACCATAATTTATCCTACAGATTTATGCTAATATTTCTGAAGTAAAGAAAATAAAGTTTCCTGTAGTTTTTATAGTGTTTTCTTTAGTAAATTTTACAGTTATCTTTTTTGTCTTTAATCATTTTTTTTGAACAGACTGCAAAGTTGTCCCACTATTTTCAGTTTCTATAAAGTTGTTAACCATGTACATTGAATTTACAAATTCAGCCAACGAACAAACAGTCTTTTCTTGGATTAACTTTAATCAGTCCGTTAACAAACGACACATTAGTAAGATAACAATCCATTAGAGTCATTAAAATAACTTAGTTTTGAGAGGGAGTTGAAATTGGTGAACTTTGAATTTATATGTTCTATTCAAATTTAAAGTGTTTTTTCTACTGATTTATGGATTTCTCTCATCATTCAGTGCACACCTCACCAAAGGATTGACGAGGTAGACGATTTAATTGGATAATTTCATATATCAAAAAGAATATGTTTTATTGTTTTTTCTGTGTTTTATTCAGACCTCCCCCCAGAATCGGATTCACACCTCCCCTTCCCACCATAGAACTAGATTGCTTCCTCCACTCTCAATGTGTCAGCACATAATCAGAGACTCTCACATGGATTTGTTTTAATTTTTTTGATGCCATTCTTAACAGATTGAATATATTTGTTTTGTTTTTTTGTAGACTGCTGCCAAGTTTATGTTAAGAAGAAAGAGAAAAGATTTAAACAATTTAAACAAAGAAGTCAGCCATGGCAGGTAAATTATTTACTGAAATATGTTTATATTATGTGTGCTTATTGACAAAAACTTGCCTGTTTTCATTTGACATCAATGAATATTTCACTGTGATGAAAATTAGATGAGCTGGTGTCTTTTGATCATGTGAACTTATTATTTATCAATCAAATGGTCTGTATTGGCATTTGGAGATTATTTTGTGCAGAATTATGGAAATTTTAAACCTAAATGTATATGAGAGTGATTCTGATTGGTTTAAAAACTATTGTCTCGTCAAAAGTGTTGGATGATGGAAGAAATGTTGTTATTTGTTCTCAAGAATCTCTCGGGGGTTGGATAGCCGAGTGTATGTCCGGTTGTCATGACAAGGAGTAGGCGTGCCTGTCTAACCTCATGGTTTTTCTCTGGGTCCTCTGGTTTCCTCCCCACTGCCAAAGACCCCTACGCGCAAGCGAATTATTGAAATAAATAAACTAAACCAGATGTTAGTCCCAAAGTGACCTAGTTTGTTTCGAGTGGACGTTAAATCTCATCTCATTTTTCTCTCTCCCTTTCAAGAATCTCTATATTTTTCATGAAATTGACACTTCTTTAGAATGGCTCAGGATATCAATCTTAAAGCCAATGAAGAAATCAATGAAGACAATGCATGTGTAGTTGTATTATTATGAATGGAATATATTATGACAGAAAGAGGAATGAGTTTTTATTGAATAATAAATCATGCAACAAATCATATCATGTGGTTTATTAAGATAAACTGCTTAATAGAAAGATAATAACACATTTATGGTCATTATTATATAATAAAAAATATTTTCTTAGGTTATGATACGAATATAATTAAACAGCGACTTAATTAACTCTTATATAAAGAGTACTCAAATGCCATACTAATGAATTTGTTTAGTGGGTAAGGGATAATGGGTTTACATTGTTTTCAGAAGTTTTGCCTTAAAGCTGAACTCCGATTTCAACACTACATAAATACTTAAATTAAAAAAAAGTTAACGACACAAAACAACCGCCATACTTTTTTTCAATTTCTTGAACTAACATGGCGATCGCTTTGGGCGTACATATACCGTGTCCAGCGAAGTGTTCACATCCGACTAGGTGGTCAACAACCATTTACCTCCTGACTGATTGAATTTTTTTTTTACACTAACAGTTCACAAGAAATATTATTGCTACACAATTATTATGTCTGATCAGGTATATATTAGTTTACTAATTAAACGAAATAAGTCAACCACAACATACTTTTGCTCTAAAGATAACCGAAAACTGCCTTACCCTAAACAATAACTGATAATGCCCCTTTATTGTAATGTCCAAAAGTATTTGGTGTTTCTACTCTGTTGTGCAAAGCATTTCACGAAATAAGAAAAAAAAATCGTTGGTTCTGGCAGATTTGTTATTGTTTGGGGTAAGGCAGTTTTTCTGTTATTTTTAATAATTTTAGAGCAAAAGTACACCGTGCCTGACTTACTTCATCTAATTAGTAAACTAATATGTACTTGTGTAGCAATAATATTTTCTATGAGCTGATAGTGTACAAAAAAACTTCAGTCAGTCAGGAGGTAATTGGTTGTTGACCACCTAACCGGATGAGGACGCTTCGGTTGAAAAGGTATACAGTGGCCTGCTTGTGTGTCTGTCTACCCAAAAGAACCGCCAATACTTGTTCTATAAATTGAAAACAAGTATGGCGGTTGTTTTGGGCCTTACCTTTTTTTTTATTTAATTATTTCTGTAGTTTTATAATCAGCTTTAATGTTAATCTATGTTGTCATGAAATGTCATGTATGACGTCAACAATTGATCAAATGAAGTCGAGAATACACTCTACAGTTTGCCATAGGAAAATTTGCTTATATGTATGTTTCTTTCGAAAGATCAAGCGAAAGTCAGCGTATTTACTACAAACAATTAACAGATTGTTATCACACACAAAAATCAACACAGGAACTCCTATCTAAAAAGATACACTCATGTGAGCAGGACTGATCAACCCTAAAACAAGGGGAGTGTTGGTCCCTTATTTATTCCAACACTATAATGTCAAACAACACTGATATATCTGTAGCAAATTAGACTGAAATAGCTATTTCTTTATAAAGCTGACAAAAAATCTCTTGGTCACACAATGTTTTAAATTGCTAGGTTAAAAATATATATACAGTGGACTCTGTCACATCCGACATCCTACGGGATCGTTACAATATGTCGGATCACAAAGAGGATCGGAATACCGAGTTTTCTCCAAAACCGGAAATACTGTCTTCGAAAACCGGAAGTACATTGTATTTTTATAATGTAACTGGGTCATTCCATGTCAAGTGGGTCAATTTTCAGAAATTTGGGAAATTGACCCCCTTGAAAAAATCTGGAAAAAATATATGTTATTGTACATCTAAAATCTAGAAACTGTCCAAAATATGTGGTCTGTAGCATGAAAATTGACTGAGATACGGGCATTTAAGTTTCATGAGTTACCAATAAGTTTTCGAAACAAAATATATATCACTAATTTACTTGAGTTTCAGATATCTTGATTTTACCTTTATAGTGAAGATATACCGCTCAAATTTGGTAGTCTTGAAGAACTTTTTGTGTAGATTATGAATCTGCAATCAGATTACCGGTGAGTTGTAGGGTTCGCATGCTACTTGGCCACGAAAATGACAAAAATTTGGTGCAGTTGTATTTTGTCTGGATTTTGAAGTGCTCCAGGTGCTACAAAGTAATAGATATAGACCCAAATATTGGTATATCCAGAGATTGCCAGTAGTAGTACTACATACGAAACGAATGAAAACGCACCAGTCTTGAATAGATTCCCAGAGAATTGACCGCGAAAATGGTTTCAGACACAAATTTTCGAAAATTGTCTCATATTTTCGAGCCGATATAACCCGGTAGATGAGCACCTAAAAATCTGATTATAGTTTGTAAATATAGTTTGTGCTTATGTTTTCAACATATGTAAAAGCCATTCTTGTCCCGGGCCATTTTGATATTTTTTCAATTTTTTGAAAATCCGTGATTTGGGTCATTCCATGTCAATTATCACCCAACGAGGTAAACAGTACCCGATTCGATTTCGCCGAATTTTATTTTATATGTCTTTTAGGGCTGAAAAAGCTTATATGCCGAATTTTAACTTTGTCCGACTAACAGTTCCTAAGATACTGTCCACCAAATTTTGGAGATTTTCAGCTAAAATGGGTTTCATCGACATTATTCAAATGACCATAACCCAGTAACCAAAATGTTAAAATTGCTGGAATAAGTGTTTTTGGAATGGGAAAGATAATGACGTGCTGTTTGAATCATAGATATCCTTCTTTAGGAAAGTCTGCTGAAGGTTACTATGTATCCTCAGAGCTTATCCATGAAGACAATCCTGCTTTAAGTGTGAAGATACTGATTTTAAGTCTCACGTGTGAATATTTAACTTGATTTTACATGCTTATAAAAGATATTATACCTCCAGTTGTTTAACAGTGTGAAGAAAACATGTTGAGCTAAACTTTTCATGCAAGTTCATCCCAAGGTCACATGGTCTATAAGGTCAAATTCAAATTGTCTTCACTCTTTTAAAACACACCCGGATGTCAAAAATAAGTGTAGATTTAGAATTCTTGTAGATTTAGAATTCCCATCCCTGGAAGACATATTCCAGCAATTTTGACCAATCAGTTACTGGGTATGGTCATTTGAATAATGGCAGCCACGCCCACTTTTGCCGAAATCCCCCAAATTTGGTGGACCGTATCTCAGGAACTGTTGGTCGGATCAAGCTAAAATTGGGAATATTAGCTTTTTCAGCCCAAATAAATGTCTAAACCAAATTTCAGCAAAATCAAAGGTGATTCGGTTTAAGTCATTGGGTGATAATTGACAAGGAATGGCCCATAACACAGATTTTGAAAAAATCTTAAAAATATTGAGATGACATGGGACAAGAATGGTTTTAACATATGTTAGAGACATTAGTACAAACTATAATTCCACCAAGTTTCAGATTTTTAGGTGCCCATCAAACAGGGTTTAATCGGCTCCAAAATACGATTGTTGACATAGATTAACACAAAACACAGATTTTCAAAAACTTGAAAAAATATCAAAATGGCCCGGGACAAGAATGGCTTTTACATATGTTGAAAACATAAGCACAAACTATATTTACAAACTATAATCAGATTTTTAGGTGCTCATCTACCGGGTTATATCGGCTCGAAAATATGAGACAATTTTCGAAAATTTGTGTCTGAAACCATATTTGCTCTCAATTTTTGGGGAATCAATTCAAGACCGATGCGTTTCAATGTGTTTCTTATGTAGTACTATTGGCAATCTCTGGATATACCAATATTTGGGTCTATATCTATTACTTTGTAGCACCTGGAGCTCTACAAAATCCAGACAATATACAATTGCACCAAATTTTTGTCAGTTTTCATGGCGAAGTAGCATGCGAACCCTACAACTCACCGGTAATCTGATTGCAGATTCCTAATCTACACACAAAGTTCTCCAAGACTACCAAATTTGAGCGGTATATCTTCACTGTAAAGGAAAAATCAAGATATCTGAAACTCAAGTAAATTAGTGATACATATTTTGTTTCGAAAACTTATTAGTCACTCATGAAACTTAAATGCCCGTATCTCAGTCAATTTTCATGCTACACACCACATATTTTGCACAGTTTCTAGAGTTTAGATGTACAATAACATATATTTTTTCCAGATTTTTTCGAGGGGGTCAATTTCCCACCACTGGCCCACTTGACATGGAATGACCCAACTTCGAATCACCATAATGTTATTCCCTTTAAAAATGATAAACCTTTATGTACTTTCAGAATTTTATTACATTACATTAAATAACAAACAATAACAATGTATGCGTACAATATATGTATTCATAATATCAATGTATGCGTACGATATATAATTCATTTCATAACATCATTCAACGCAGTTAATCGTATAAAGTAGCTTGCTTGAGGTTGTCGGAAGTATTTCTTAAGGCGGAATCTTGTACACAGTCTTCTAACAAATGAATTTTTGCAATCATCGTTTCGTCTTTAACCTGGGCGAACTGTTTTATGTCGTCGAGCATGCGTAGGCATTTGGCATAGGTCAAGTCAGTCGTCAATGTGTCTTCTTCATCGTCCCCGTCTTCACTCGATTGTCCACTTGTTTTTCAAGCCAATCAGAGTAAATGGCACCTGTCATCCAAGCTTTGCGATTGGCCGACCAATTGACTGGCAGGTTGATCTTGTCCACGCCCCTAAAGTCGCGGCAATTTTTATATAATGTCGCGGTATTTGACATGAGTAACTAAAATCAAATACCAATCGCACGCTTACAAGAGATTAAATAATCAACGAAGAATTTATAACATTATCAAAGTAATCAACACAGACTGGCGCTTGCAAGTTTTAATCTCACCGATAATTGATTGGTAATTGCTTGTTAATCTTTCCTGGCTTCACACCGATCGAGTTTTAATCTCACCGATAATTGGATACTTCACACCCACCGTTTGAAAGTCGGATTATACCGTGTCGATTCAATGAAAAATCATGTGACGGGACGGCTGATTGATGTCGGAATCCGGAACGTACAGAGTCCGGATCTACCAGAGATTTTTTGGCTGAAGTAATATGGAAATAAATCGGGACATTAAAATCATGTCGGATGTCAAAGAGATCGGATGTGACAGAGTCCACTGTAGTCTACCTACTAACTTACTAACTATGTGGGAGCCATGGTGGCTATAAGTGGCTAAGACGCTGGTTCACTAGCCTGGAGGTTGCAGAGAGAGAAAAATGGGGTTTAACGTCCACTGGACACAAACTAGGTCATTTTGGGACTAACATGTGGTTTAATTTTATTTCAATAATTCGCTTGCACGTAGAGGTCTTTAGCAGTCGGAGGAAACCGGAGTTCACGGAGAAAACCCACAAGGTTGAGAAGGTGCCCCTATCTCCATGCCACATACGCTCACACCAGGGATTGTAATCTTAGCCGCAAGCCAGAGGTGACTGGCCAGCTAGAGGTCGAAGAGTGGCACTTTTGACCACTAGGCCATCCCAACCCCCCAGACTTTCATTGCTTGATATAATACATATTAGTCTCGAAGGACACGACAGTATAATTCTTATGAAACAATTAAGGTTTAGTGACAAAAATATGTCACAGTTTAAGTACTTTTGCTATGGATGGCTCAACGATAAGATTTAGAACAGAAGGGTCCCCACCCTCTTTGTTAACAACATATTTTATTCATTGAAATCGAGGCATTGAATAGGTCTGATCTGATAATTGATTATAGAATTTATTATCATCTGATTTCTGATAAAGATATCTAAACAATCGACTCGTATTATTTTATTTTCTTTATGGTCGACTCATCTATCATACTTAACTTTGTTCAAAATAAACACTGGATGATTAATCTACTTGTAAAATAAATACTGGATGATTGATCTACTTGATTTATGTCCCGATGTTAGCAGACTAAACTGTCCTTGATACACTGTATTAGGCACATGAAGGTGTTCTAAATTTAAAAATAATATGACTGGAGGATTGAGATATGTTTTCACTGGTATAGCCAGTTTGTGTTCCATTTTCCCTTTTATTGGCTGTGACTTCAGTTTCAAATACTGTTGTATTAGTGCATTGTATAGATTATTGTTGAGCCTTGGTGGTTCAGTAAATAAGCCGCCATGGCACTCTAATCTTGAGTTCGATCCCTGTATGGGCTGAGAAAGATCATCAGGATTTATCAATGTGGTTCCTCCTTCTCAATGTTGCAGGAACGAGGGTCTGGTAAGGGGCAACGTATGGGATGAAAAATAAAGGTCCTGTGTACACATCGCCGTGCATGTAAAAGATCCCTTGGCAGTTTGAATTCGATTAGTAGGGCCACTGACTGTCATTGCAATGTTCCCTCATAGCACACTGTATTGGGTATGCATGTCTTTATTACCCCTGGCGGAGTAGGACGTTAAACCCCCATTTTATTTCATTTTTATTTCCTGTTTACTGTTCAAAAATAACACTAATTGAAATGAAATGAAATGAAATGAAATGAAATGAAATGAAATGGGGTTTAACGTATTACTGTTTTGCTCCTAAACTGGGCTAATGAAGACGGGCATACGCCATACAGTGAGTTATAAGGGAAATATTGCCTGGGCAGCAGCGCTATGGCCTACTCTTATTTCAAATTCCAACGACGACACAATTTTCCTTGTCAGCCCTTCCATCCTGCATCACTGACAAGAAGCAGCCACGCCGGAAAATCTGGATGAACTTTCTTGGTGCCAATGCAGGCATCGAACACTCGACCTCCAGGAGAGCGAGCCGGCATCTTACCCAATTAGCCATGTGATCAAATTGAAGGAGATGGTTAGCAAAAATAAGTAAGCTGCTGGTCACACGTTAATTCTTGTGTTAGCAGAGAAAAGTCCTCTTAGGATTTTTTAACCATGAACTGGTTCAATTCATTTGTTCTTAGGGCGATGCTGTTAAAGAAAAAAAAACCTTAAGTCACCAATAGTTCATATTAGTTCATAGTAATTGTACTGGTTCACTACAGCTTCCCCTTGTGTGCATGGTTGAGGGGTTACCAAAGAACAGTCTCTATTTGTTCGGATCCGATTATAACCTATGGTCCACTATACACATTGACATGCACTAAAACAAACCTTTTAGGGTGAGACAGGGGCAATAACAGGTCCAAAATGACTGTAGGGCTGTAAGCAGTGGCATGAAAAGTTTACGCCTAAATTTGTCCATGTATGCATGATTGAAAGACAACTAAAAGAATGCTGCCAGAATTAAAACAAACACTTCTTGCTGAACCTTTTTGTAATTTTAGAGTTGTTCTGCATAGCATAACAAGGATGTTGATCTGTGTTATTTGTGTTTTTCAGGAGTTTAATACGTAATGTAAAGTTGGGTCATGGTTTATTTGATCTCATTAAACAGGAACGATCAGCTAAGGTAAGTTGCATGTTTTATGTAGGTCTACAGTAATCATGTGGTTAGTTAAAGACTAGAATGATTGTTTAATTGATAACGACAATAGAAACCTTGTGAAAACCTAGTAAATAGTCCAGGCAACAGGTTGGCAGTAATGATGCCAAGACTCACAAAGGCCTTTGTCCAAAGCTTGAATACCGGATGGGGGGGCGGGGGGGGGGGGGGGGGGGGGGGGGCGTGGTATAACACAAGGCCAACAGCATATCTCTAATGAATCTGATTCAGTAGGAATGAAAATGAGGAAGATTTGAGTTGACTCAAAATAGCCTGAAATTGAACAGAAAGTCATTTTTTTCTACCTCTTATAATCGCTCGCAGATGTGTCTTGTATTATTAAGAATTACATTTTTGATCTTTTCTAGAAAGCAGCCATTGCTAAAGCATATCGTCAGAAGGTAGAAGAAGCTAAAAATGCTTGGCAGCCTCCAAAATCTGACAGCTCTGATGAATCAGATGATGCCATTCCACACGAGGTTGAACTTGACAGGTAATAAAAATTAAAGGAACCTGATGGTCTCCTAGAAATGAAGTCAGGTGAGGGTAAAAAAATATCAGTCTTCCACAGACAATAAGTCCTATAAAATGATTATACTTATTATTATGGGGATGGAGGGTGGTGTCGAGCGGGACTGCATTACAGACCTCCCATGTAGATGGAGAATTTTTGGACTCCAAAAGACATTTTTTGACAAAATTAAGATATAATTGGCGCAAAAATCATAGATTTTTTGGAAAAGGGAGTATTGTTGGACAACATCTGTATCGATGAATTGTGTCTTCCCATACGTCCATTTTGTGTTGATTTTGCCTTTTAATCAATGGAATTTTGTTAGTGATTATTCTGTAGATTAATTATGTAGATTATTTGTGTCATTAAAGTCAAGCTTGTTGTTCATGTATTGAGCTTTCAGAATATCTTCAAGATATTGATGTTGGAATTGTATCTACTAAGGAATATGTTTATGCTTCTAATTAGATTTTGGTACAGAAGTAGGCTGTATTATTTTGATCAATCTGATTTTCAGTTTTATTATATTTTTTGTATTTTTTTTTTTTATACGCTCACATTTTCATGCAGACGTATGTTGTTGTCGCCCCTGTCGGTCCATCCGTCGTCAATTTGTTTGTGAACACTCTTTAGGTCACAATTTTTAACCAATTTTGATGAAACTTTGAATGTAGGTCCATCTTCCAGCGATTTTGGTTCGTTTCATGTATCGGACCTTAACTTTCTGCATTAATGGCCACTGATTGTACGATAAATATTTTTAGCTTGGGATCCCTCTAGAGGTCACAATTTTTATCTGATTTAAAAAAAAAGCATTTGAATATTTTCGGGGCCAAAACTGCCTGACAAAATAGCTGCTCCTTGTATGCAAATAGTTTAAAAGTATGGTATATCAAGCTTGGGGACCTTCTAGAGGTCACAATTTTTATCCAGTTTTGATGAAAATTGGCATTTTTAGCTTGTGGACTCTCTAGAAGTCCTATTTTATATTCAGTCTTAAAAAGGGTTTAGATATATTTAATTCTAGTGCTTGGTGTAGATGATGGCCTGTTTTAGGTAGTTAATATTCACAATTAGTTTTAAAAGCCTGAGTTGGAAATGTACATATTGCTATAATTATATTCTAGTAGTTATAGTGCTTTACATATTTTTGCTATATTTTTTGATTGACAGTAGTTATTATTCTGGTGATGAAAGAGACAATGTATTTCTAACACAACCTAAAGATCACAAAGGTGTGGCTTTCTCCAGGTACGGTAAACAATTCTGTGAATTGGAAATTTTTATTTTCAAAGTTCTACTTTATTAGTATGATTTATTGCTTTATAGTATATGCTTCATTTTTCATAAAATACATTTTGATTATCAAACATTCATTATTAATAATAAAGTGTAATATTATTACTGTTACTCATGAAATTTACTGACAGTCTAAATTTTGAGACCATCCAAATTAAAGAGGCAACCCACCAGAAGGTCCATAATTGTTTTACTTGTGTAATGCATGCCCCTTAGGAACAGTTGACAATCAAAGTCTAAAATCTTAAGATATCTTTGTAGCCGATTATGTTTCATCACAATTAATTGACATTTTGTACAATGGATTCTCTTCACTTAATAAGAGGTTTGTAATTATGCAATCTAAGCTTTTTAAAAAAAAATTCATGTGTAAAGGGATGGTTGGCTTTTAGAATTATGACTATTTTGATCAATAACAATAATGGCATATAGCATAACTATGATTGGCTGATTTGGAACATTTTTGGATGAATATGGCTTTTGGTAGAGTATGGTGGATCTAAACATAATTAGTAAGAATTTTAAAGGCGACACTAGCACTTTAACTTGATTTTTTAAGTGTAAACAGATTTTAAGCATCATAATAGTGTTTTGTTTTTTGTAGTGATGGAGGTTCAAGACCAAGTAGTTCTCGTTCAACACCTCGAAAAAAGAAGAAAAATATTCCTCCACGTCCTTTCACACCAAAATACACCAGTTTATCGGAGGTCACAGATCATACGCAAGATTTTGAGACAAATTTAAACAGCAGTAGATCTCCTACTAGAGATGCATCACCTGAGTCTCTGCCTGTCGTTTCCGTCAATACTTCCATTGTCAGCACCGACAGTAAAAATCCTTCATTTGATGTCTCCAGGTTTGTTTTTATTTTCCATTTGGGGTTATGGTGGTTGTGTGATTAGGTTACTACGCTCAACACAAGAACCAGGGTGGTTGGATGGCCGAATGATAAGCACGTGCGCGCTGTATCATAAGATCTGTCTTTCAGTCAACTGGCGTGGTTTTGATTCCCCGGTTCCACCTAACAGAGTAGAGTCGCCTTGTCCAACCTTGTGGGTTTTCTCCTGGTAGTGGTCCCCTGATTTCCTCCCACTGCTAAGGACTGTTAGGCGCAAACGAATTATTGAAATATAATTGAACCATGTCTTAGTCCTGAAATGACCTAGTTTTTGTTGAGTGGATGTTAAACCCCATTTATCTCTCTCTCTCACCTTAAACAAAGCCACCTGGGCAAAATTATCTACCTAACATTGCTAGTTTCACACTTTTTTTTTCAATCCTAAAAAATTTTCAAGAACACAAATATTTTCTAATGTTGTTATTTCTTAATATTTAATTTAAATCTATTTTCAGAGATTCACTGTTTCGTCAGCTATGTGTATTAAACTGGATATTAGAGGCGATGAATTTAGATCAGGGATATTCAATGTGTCCAATAACAACTTGCTGGAAACTTACAAAAAGGTAAATATTTCATATATTTCCCCGTAATTAAAGCCTTAGTGAACCGCGTGGCTAATAACTATTTTCATTATCGAAATTGAACAAAATTTTGTAATGGATGGAAAGTCTTCTTTAGATAGTAATTTAGAAAATTATTAAAATGTAGATTAGATGAAATTTTAGATCCATGTCTTTGGAATTAAATGAATTATTCTTCAGAGATCTTTGCAGTAAAAAAAAGATGGCAGCATGATATCAATAGTACATGTGTATTTTATTTCAGTGATATTGGTGGTAGTAAAATATCAACTAAAAAACTACAGAAAGAAAAAACAACAGAAACTAATTGGAACCATTTTGTAACAAATACGGGTGTCCATTCTAGGGTAATTATATACTTGTTTATATATATATATATATATTTGTTCTCAGATACTGCTGCATAACTTATAAAGGGGTTCATGACATGTTTATATTTCAAAACTAATAGCTAAAAACGTATTCTTTCCTCATTGCTTAATGGTAAAGGGAGAAAACTCTATTGAACATGTCAGAGATGAAGAACACAGCTAGGAAACAATGTCTAGTCATTTGGATGAGGCAAAAATCCAAGGACCCTTGTACACATTGGCTTACATTTAAGAACCTTTGACAGTAGGAATTCAATGAAGAGAAGCTGGAATGTTGCTGACTGGCAAAAATACCCTTGTAGTTCTTTTGAAGAGGATACTTTTACAAAATGAAAACATGAAAATAAAAATTTAACCTCCCTTCTGTGTCCTATTTTTGGCAAAGATTGTCTTAGAAATGAAAAGAAATGAAATGGGGTTTAATACCCTACTGTTATGCTCTGATGACCTTGTTATTTCATCCATTCCAAACGACTATATGTTGTCCCTTGCCAGGCCCGCTGTCCTGTACTTCGGAAAAGGGGAAACCCCTCTGGAAAACCCCATTGAACTTTCTTGGCTAACACCAGGATTGAACACAGGATCTCCAGGTTATCAAGCCAACATCTTACTCACTGCGTCACTGTGGCTCCCGATTGTCTGAGAATCAGAATATATTATTTGTATGGCCAGATAGAACTATATAAATTTAACTACCATTTCTGATATCTGTTAAAAGGTGAAAGCGGTCAAAGTTGCATCATACGTCTAAATTTAATATTGTTTTTCCTTTCGTCACTCTCATATCACATATTTGTATTTAATAGATGAGTAAAAGATCAAGTGGACAAAGATTAAGTCGACAGTATACAAGCAGACGTGTATTTTTACGTACGTCTGTCCAATCATCAGTCAGTCCTAGTAACAGTGTAACACAACTTAACGTCAGTTCCTTGTCCAATCAGCTTCATCCAGGGGGCACTATTCCAGAAGATTCGTCTGTATCGCCCGTACAAGAACCACCGGAAGAAGAAGAAACTGCCTATAGCAGAAGTAAGTAAATAAAAAAAGTTATATGTTGTAATTGGTGTTCTGATTTATCATGCTCAGATTAAAGGGACTATCCCAATTTGAACAGAGTCTCGAAAATATAACTCTGTGTATGCATGAACTTTAAGCACCAAAATATAGAGGAATGGTGTATTTACCTTGTCTCAAAATTTCAGCTGAAAATATTGAGTTGTTTGGACGTGAACGTCAACACTGCTTATCTGGACACGAAACCCTTTTAAGATTTTGGGTCAATTTTTCCATTGGGTTACCTGATTCCTGTTCCTTTAAAGAGCTATACAATGAATGCCCCATTTGCTGTACTTGATAACAAAAGGTAAATTCCTCC
This sequence comes from Patella depressa, assembly GCA_948474765.1. Classification (NCBI taxonomy): domain Eukaryota; kingdom Metazoa; phylum Mollusca; class Gastropoda; family Patellidae; genus Patella; species Patella depressa. Next base: position 28,152,912 of record OX419715.1, read on the forward strand.
AACACGTTAATTTTATGAAATGAAAGTCTGGGTTTATCCAGATACCGCATAATACAGCTTGGGGTCTCTATTTCCATATGAAGACTGGCAGGTTTAAGTTGTTTGAAAAGGTATCACATATATTGAGTTAGTTGCTCGGCCCTAATGTATGGAATTTAAGCAATTTCAACACAAAATTATGCAGTTTTATTCTCCAAAATATTATCGAGATTGGCTCTTTAAGGTCACACAAAAAAATATTCTGGTTCTCAAACAATCCTTTAAAAGAAATTGATGCGGAAGGGAATTTTTTGTTTTTACTTTGTCAAAGTATTCAAAATCTAGCTAGTTTTCCATTTTTAAGAAACTCACAAAATTATTATAAATTCAATATTTATTCTACTGTTTATAGGAAAAACAAAATACACCTCTCAAAAATTGCTGTAAACATTAATTGGGTCCTTGGAAATGGCTAAATCATTCTCAGTGATCATAATAACCTTCATCTGTTATGTTTTTCAATATATGCATTTATCTTGTGGTTATTCGGATATTGTAAATAATTTCCAAGACGAAATTAGAAATACTTTATGATTATTTTTTTAACTTTTTTTATCTAATATTTATTTTTAGTGGGATCAACAGGTAACATGTCATATTTTATGTATATTGTAATGTCACGTCACATCACTGACCTATATTAACCCTTTAAGCACAACATATAGTTTATAGACATCTTGTTCTAGTAAATGATTCATTGTTTACTGATTTTAAAGAAACATCTTATTATACATGTATAAAATGAAAAATCTCCAAGTAGCAACTTAAAGGGTTAATGTCACAATAAATCTTGCATCACATCACAAGAATGTTGTTTATTTGTTTCACGGAGTTTTTGATGTGCACCTCACTTAATAATATATGTTTGATATTATCATATATTATCACTGTAACCTGGGTATCATTTAATCTTGTGTATTTCACACTAATTTCTTTCACATGCGTTTAATATCAAATCTTTGTTTAATAATTTATAAAAATCATTTAAAATCACCTCAAATCATCTAATTTGGGCATTTATCCAGTTTAAAGCTGACTGATTAATTTGGAGAATGAGTGTCCAATTTACAAGTCGTCGCCTGAAAACCATATTGTTCTATCTCCCATTACAATATGGTTTTCAGGCGACGAAGTGTTTAATTTCTGTAGATTTTAAACGATTTTTACGAATTTGATATAAAACATATATGAAAGAAATTGGTGCTAAATACACAATATGAAATGATAGCTGGGTTACAGTGTATTTTGTTGCCTTATTATCAGATATTTATATTTTTTGTTCCATGATTATCTCTTTACTTATGATTTGTTGTCTATGACTTGAAATATAAGATATTTTAACTACTGTACAGTGTTGTACTACATGTGTGTTGTGGTTTGAATTAATGTGTGATAATATAATAATCTTCTATATTCAATGTATATTTTACCTTTAATATTTTTTGTCAATATTGTTCATAAAAATTGATTGTATTGATTGTTAGGGAAATAATTTAATGGATTAGAATGTAGTTTAATACCTCGTAAACACAACATCTTGGTTAATGTGAGACACGCGTATTGTATGGCCATTGTTATTTGTGTTGCTATGTGTACTATGTTAGTTGAGCAAAGTTTGCTGCTCACTCTTTTTCAATTTACTGTTAACCCTTTGGACCCGGTACACAATCAGACTACCATGTATATAGAAAGGTGTAAAAATTTTTTTTACCGTTATGATTTAAACACAGCCATTTGGTAGTTAGTTTCTATACACTGCACTCAAAACTGAACACTTGTAAACTAAATGCTCATTCTCAAAGCTAATGGTTTAAATTAAAGAGTGGTAAAACAGCTTGCCTTTTGTTTATTATAACTTAGTTTTTCAACTTTGTAAATGATATTTAATTATAAAACTATACGATACTGTTAGACTCTAGAAAATAGGAAAGATAGCAAATTTAATGTTTTCCTTCAGCACTCCATTCTGAAGAACAATGAGAGGGTAATTTATAAAAGTGATGGGGAGAAATAAAGTTTCATCCAATATCTTCTAAGAAACTGCCCCAACTTCAAATCATGGTCCTGATGCAGTTTTCGTACAACCACTGACGTAACCTTCCAGTACAACTGGTTAGATCTTCATGTAGTGTAGGTCATCAAAAGTATAAAAAAAAACAAAACGAAATATAAATCTGTTTTGATCTGATTGTCAAAAAATTAGAGAGTCATACTGATTGGCCTGGGCTGTATATATGTTCTGTTTTCTTTCAGGTATATTTAAGTTTTTAGATGAATATTACGCTACTTTAAAACCAGAGACTGACAGTCTAGATAAAGCAGACGACACTACTTCTGAACGGCAGAAACGAGACAAACGGTAATTATTATAAAGCATTCACAAACCAGCAGATAATCTTTGACATTGTTCTATGCTAACTCCTTTTGAAATCAAGAGGTTGGATTGCAGAATGGTTACCAAGTGCACCCTGTATCATAAAGCATGTAGCTGTAGCTTCAAATCCCCGCTTGTACCTGACAAGGAGTAGTGTGGCCTGTCAAGCCTCATCAGTTTTCGCCCGGTCCTCCGGTTTCCTCCAACTGCTAAAGACCCCTACATGCAAGCAAATTATTGAAATAAAATTAAACCATATGTTAGTCCCAAAATGACTAAACCTCATTTCTCCCTCTCTCTATCCTTTATGAAATCATGCTCAAGTTTTGCACCTAACCTGAGCTAATGGAAGATGGGCATGCGCCATATACTGTGTGCTATGAGGGAAAATTTGCACAGGCAGCGGCGCAACGTCCTACTCTTATATCGAATTCCAATGCCAAGTGAAAAACCACGCCGGAAAATCGAGATGAACTTTCTCGGCCAATGCAGGGATCAGCCTCCAAGCTAGCAAGCCAACGTCTTACCCATTTAGCCACCGTGATATAAAGGCTAATTAAATACAGACTTAAAGATTATTGTAATCATGTACCCTATTGTCTGAAGATCAGTGAAACTTTTTCGAAGAAATGGAAGCTTTCAGATTCAATGTGGATTTGGCTACAAATTCTCAAATTCCTTGCTTGGCGTGCCTAGGTAATCTTTTATACACACTACCCAAACTTAAGTCATCATCGCTATTGTCAAAGTTTTCAAACAGGTGTTAAAATTTTAATTGCTTTTTCAATACATAAAATTTTAGTAGAATTTTAAAAAAAAGTTTCCATAAGTGTGTTTACTTCAGCCATCCAGTGGGAGTGTCCCCTGTTTTCTGACCAATCAACTCTGTTGATAATTGGATGATACTTCATCAATCATAAGGACGGTAATGATTTGATATTATTTTAGAGCAAGTATATCAGATGGCAGATCATCAAGAAAATCCCACAGAAAAAAATCAGGAGATCACAGTTCGGTAAGTTGATTTTATAATTCTTATGAAAATGAAAAAATATCTGTTGATAGATTACAAGGTTGTGTAAAAGAAATGGATAATGATTTGTAATTGTTTTATAACTTTTAGCCCAGTCATGTGATTTAGCTATAGTTTGTGATTAAATTGTTCATTAAATGATTAAAGCAGTTGGATAAACGTAAAATCAAAGACCACTAATACCAATACAAAACGCATTTTATGTTGTTGAAGACTAAATTGTTAGGATTTATTATTTGTAGAAACAAGAGCGAAGAGAATCACGAGTTCAGTCAGCTCGTACCAACTCTACAGATGAGAGACTTCCTTCTCGTGGGTCAAGCACCAACTCTAGAATTATCAGACCTAAAAGGTAAATTCAATACTAGTTGCTGTCTAAATAATAAAAATTGTACGTAATCTTGTGTTTTAAATATTAATTTAACTTTTATTAATTTAGTCTAGTAAATTAAACGGACAGTTATAATTTGTGTAAGGGCAGAAATGAAGCACCACCATTTAACAAATATTAAGGGGTCTTACTATAATTAATGGAATGAAATACAGTGTAATGGCATATCAGAAAAAAAACTTAGAGCAAATTTCATAGTCAAAGTCCCAAGTTCACAAAGTATTCCATGACTTAGGTTGAGAATTTACTCAATTTTCAATCACTATTTATGAGACATAATTATCTTTGACTTTGCACATAGTTTCTTATTGATGTATTTGATACATTAAAACAACAAAACTTGTATAAAAGGTTATATTTTAGTTAAAATAAGGCAAACAATTTTGAGCAAATTCTTGACTTTCAGTGCTAGGTAAATATATATTAATATGTAAAACAATTTGCTTTATATAATAATGTGATTCTTGCTATAATAATCATACTTTCTCTTAGGTTGATACCTTTTTTTTATTTCCTTCTGCCAAATTTCAATTTAAGTCTTTTTAATTATTTTTTAGTTCTCCAGGTTTAATAGAATATCAAGCAACGTTACCTAGCAATAAATACTCCACGCTATCAACAGATTTCCGACTTAAGTTTGAAGAGATCCAGGAAGATAAGGCATTGACCTTACATGAACTTTTACAGCAATTAGATAGGTTTGTGACCAATTTTTTGTGTATTTGTCATATCTTTTTTCTTTCATTTCTTCAAGCACAAAAAAACTTTGTTCATGAGAATTTAGATCATGCATATTGGGTTTACATTGGGAATACAAATAAAGTAACTCATGCTAGTTCAAATTGTGCTAACCGGCTTAAGTGCCACTAGCTCTGAATTAAATTGAATTATAAGAGCTATGTTATAACATGACGTAACAATTTCTTACATGTATGTATCTTTTCCGATTTGTTTTTCAGAGAAAGGTTAGGAAAATGTCAGAACAAGTTTTCTGCCATGAGACCCAAGAGCAGTATCGTACATCGTGCTTTAGATGAAATGAGAGAAGAAGGAAGTAAACTAATGACCCAATCGGCGCAACAACTTCGTAAAAAATCTTCTTTTAAGGGAAACTGGTATGTACAATAATTTTCACAATAAGTAACTAGGATGAAGCATACCCTTATATTATTTTGTATTGTGGCAAAATTAAGACTAAATTCAGATAGTAGGCCTAAGGATCTGTAGCATGTTATTAAAGGAACCATAATTAAACAAATACACAAATGTTAAAAGATCAATATTTTACTTGTCTAGGAATGTAATTATATTTCTTTATTTGCTATACAGTCAGATTATACAACAAAAATATCCTCATGGTCAGGCTCAGGCCGCATACGGCAAAAATCACAACTAACGTATGAAAATTGGCATATTTATTCTATAACTACATGCAAATGCAAGCAAATATCATTGAATACAGCCATTAAATAACCTATGGTTGTATTCAATGTCTTGGACACCTACTACTTTTGTCTAGAATGACGTCACTTTCAGAATTATGTCAAACTGTAATGCCGTCACCACTAGGCAACCGCAATTTTTGTCAAAAAGAAAGAAAAAAGGGCGGAAGCTAAGATGAATTTTAACGTTATTGGTGCTGATTTTTTGTGATAATCTGGATAGTACAGTGTATTTTTAGATTTGTATGTAGTTATAGAATAAATACAGAACTCAATGACCATTGAATATTGCTCGGTTTATTCAATGGTTCACTCGAAAGTATCCCTGCCGCATTTCACGAGCAATACACTTTCTTGCATTGAATAACCAGAGCAGTATTCAATGGTTATTGAGTTTATTCATATATTATAGGAAGTTATATACTCAAAAATTATATTTTAGTAGCATCCACTGAACTCATCAACAGTGTTTTCATATTAATTTCATAATCATATCTTCAAGTTTATTTTCTGAAAATACACGGAAACATTCCTTGACTTCTGAAAACACACAGAAACATTCCTTGACTTCTGAAAGTTATTTGTTGTCTAAAATCTGTTGAATTGTCTCAAAATACAAATTTATTGATTGCACTCTCATCGCACAAAATAACTTAAGTAAGGAAGTTGGAGCTACCTACACACAGACAAGCGTATCATCTACCAAAAAGACACAAAAGAGTAACAATTACTTCCAAAATAGAAACTAATAAATTAAAACAAAATAAGTAATTATATGCCAAAAGTGAGAACAATTGTTATCTTGGATATAATTTTGAAATGTAAAACACCTTTATAATTCTCGCCTCCGGCTTGCGGCTGTAGTTTTTTTTTAGTAATTAGCAAATTATTCTTTGAATCTAAAATGAATCAGGTCATATGTCTGATAACATTAAAAACTACCTGTATGCCAATTTTCATCACTTTGTCAATGAGTTAATGAGTCTATGAAAATATTGACCTGATTATTACCGAATAATGCCTTTCATTATAAATTCACTGTTTACTAGTATTAAACTTCCGAGATCGTAAACCATCTCTCACAGGAGGATGAAACGAAAATGTATCCTTGTCAAATACTAATCCTTTTAAGTCACTTTTGCGAGAGGTGGGAATAACTTTCTGTCCACGACCATCTTTAATATTTTCCATTAATTTTTCTGCACTGTGTTTGGAGGGCCGATGATTCGACATTAAGACTTTAACTGGCCCCAGTCCACTTCCATAAGAACAAAAACAACATCCAGTATTACATGGCATAGAAATTTTACATACGTCCATTTCCGTTGTTGTTGGTGTTTTTACTTTGCTTTCTTTAACATATTTCTTTGTTAAGGTGGGTGAATGTCGAATCTCTCGTTTAGGTAAAGAAGGAGAGAGTGATTTAAAGGTTGTTAACCTATTACACGTTATGGTAGCTGAACTAGGCTCCAAGGCAACGGAAGAAGGTTCTTGATCGGCAATATCAATTTCACTATCGCTCTCAGTCTCTTGGGGCTGGTACAATACAATTTTTGGCATTGTAGAATTTTCAAACTGACTCTTCAAAGAAATGTTGGTGCTGGACTAACTACATGGTATAATTCAAATATTATCCTTCAAATATTCTTCATTTTTAACAGATTTGATGCAATTATGATAAATAGTATCTCAAAAACTAGAAATTCAATTCAAAAGCAACTATATCGTGTTGCGTTTCCAATGACGAACTTCAAATATTTGTAACAGAAACCTTTAAAATAGTTACCTCTATGTTTCTAGTAATTATAAATAGAGCAAAGACCATTATTCATCACCATTCACCAACACAGACATATTTCAACAACTTTATTTCAGATACATGTTTATGTCTTTTCTCTGCATTAATTGAATCAAATTATTATGATAAAATGTATCACTTTTTCCTCAACTGTTAGCTCTTTAGATTTGAAAAGGATATATTCCCCAAAACACACTTATAAAATAAAACAGAAAAAAAAAACAAGCTCGGCAAAAGATTCACATTTGTAAATACCTCTTAGTTTAGACTTTCCAGTTGTGCGATAGATCCAAAATCTAACTTCAATAAGGCTTGTCAGAAATTTTGTAATCCAACACAAACTAATTTAGATAAAGTGTTTGTCTGGCTTAAAACAATGAACAATGAAGATTTATAATTCCACAAGACACCCTTGTAAAGATTATGCCCACACTCATGTTTAATTATTGTAAATACGAGATGTTCATGACGCCATTTATTGACAGCAGACACTTATAGCCTTGTTTGTGTTTCTTCTTGACAACCAAACACTTGATAGATATGATAGCCAGGCTAATGTCGAGTTTCAATTTAACAATAATAATTTCATGTCTGTATCAAGAAATAATTCATTTCGACACCTGTTAAAAAGCACTACTATTGTTATAACTTTAAACTAAACACTAGAGAAAATTTATTCGCTGTACACATTGAGAAAGATTCCTCATAACTATTCTGATCGGTTTCCAAATACAATATTACCTTTTCTTTGGTTCAAGGAAACTGCTGTTTCTTTAGAGAAAGAAATACCCTCTTCTGTTTAAGGCAAATTGTGCACTTAAAGGTAAAGATATCTCACTCAATATTAACAACGAACTTAACGAACCTGACAAATAAATGTTCAATCTCTTTGTACTAAGGAGAAATTCAGTAATGTCATTAGCATATTATCGTTATTCTAACTATCGGGCCAGATACAAACAAAGAATATTTTGATCAATTTGTGATAAATATATTAATATCACCCTATTAATCATCAAAACGGAACTCTGGTGATTTATCCACAAGAGAATAGCATTATATCATTGTTCAAGTCGTTATTTATCAACTATTGTTAAAAAGGAAATGGGCACAGTGCATGAAAAGCAATGATCAATCAGTACAATATTAGTCAGGCGATTGCCAATTTGAGCGGGAATATTTGTACTATGTATAGCCTCTTATTGATTATCGATAATTTCGATCGTATAAATGTAATAAACATTGATTAGTCGATCAATTGATAAATTCTTTCATTTCACAGGATTAGGCTATAATTGTATCACTTAGATCAATATGTCATTAATAAAAGATATTAGAGTAATCAAGCAAGTGCAGAATGTCTGGTTCAGAATTGATAATCGGTATTGTTGGTAAAAAATATTGTATTGTCAGTAACCAGTTATATTATTAAATTATTACTATCCACGTTTAGAAATGTAAATCTGTTGCAAATTGACCTGTGGGTCACGGTGGCTAAATGGGTAAGACGAAGGCACACTAGCATGGGGCGGGGTGTTCGACAAGGAGAGCCGGACAAGGATAGCTGTCTAGTTGTTCGAATGGGACGAAAAACCAAGGTCCCATGTACACATTGGCATGCACGTAAAAGATCACTTGGTAGTTTGAATTTGAAATGAGAGTAGGCTGTAGCGCCACAGCCTGGGCAAAATTTCCCTCATAACGTATGCCCGTCTTCGTTAAACCCAGTTTAGGAGCAGAACAGTAGGAAGTTAAACGCCAGTTCATTTTATTTATGTTGCAATTGACCTAATGCTAATTAAATTCATTACTGCAGTCTTATTAGGTATCTTATTATTTCCATGTTCGTGTTAGATGTTGTAAGATGTTTGGCATGTGGTACAGTAAGGGTTATATATGATATGCCTAGAGAAAATTCACATATATTAATGGGTGATCCTACTGATGGTTATATGCAATAATATGGGATTGAACACATGACTTGCATAGATAACAGACCTTATCAGTGTTACATGTATAGTGATTGAATATATTAAATTATGTTTCAGGTTTACAGATTTACAAGATTGTATACCTAAAGAACTACGAGATCTGTGGTATTATAGTCTTGTTCTTGGCAAACTTGCAAAACATGGTCTGGTAAGTAGTATTTGTTATGTACTGAAATCTCTTATTAAGTTGTAAGTAGTGATGGGTGTCATGCTTGAGACATGGTATGCTTACTTTTCAGGTCCATCTGATTGCACTTCTCAATTGATAAACTGAGAAATGCATGAAAAAGGTTGATAGGGTGTCGAAAAGTACTTGATGCATGTGATAAACTTTCTAATATTGACTTTTAAAATAGTACATGATAGGCCATTAAGGAGAGAGAGAAATGAGATTTAACTTCCAATCGACACAAACTAGGCCATTTTGGGACTAACATATTGTTCAATTTTATTTCAATAATTCCACTGCATGTAGGGGTCTTTAGTTGTGGGAGGAAACCACAGGTCCCAGAAAAACAAACGAGGTTAGAATGGCAACCAGACTCCTTGTTATATACAATCAGGGGAATCGAAATCAAGACAGCGCACAAGTGCTAAACATTCGACCATCAAATTCTTTAAAGGACTTTGGTAGTTTTATATATTGTTGGTTTATATACTTGACAATAATTCTGCTGTTTTAGGGTAATCAAACATCTAGAACATCCTATAAACAAAGTCTATTAAAGGTATACATGAAAAATATACAGATTCACAGCATTTATTGTTTGATGCACAGTGTGGTTATAGTTGATGTAATGTCTTCACAATGTTATGGATGCTTTGTAAATGTAATTATATTAAGACATTTGGCTTGAGCTGTGAAAATGTAGTCTCTCCACGGTGGTTGTATAATTTTCACTATGATCGCCAAACAATTGTAATTTTTGGTTGCTGATATTGTGCTATTTTTCAGAAAATCAATTAAATTTACCTTTGTTTTCACTACAAGTTTTCTGATGTATTACGATTAGTTATTAAAAGAAATTTGATTTGGGCACTGTGTGTTTATTTATTGTTGTAACATGAATTAATTTGTGTGTTTACAAGCAATCCTTGTCTCCCACTCACTAACATATCAACTTGGGTAACCTAGTAACAAGAACACTTTGATACTATAGTTTCCATTTATGTTAATAAGTCATGTGATATTCTGTAATCTATCAAAGATACTATGCAGAAAGTGTGAGGGACAAAAGAGATGCAGCAGAGCAAAATGTAATGAGGGAAATGTAAAATGCTGATCATGATGTGTCAAAAAACAGCATTTTCCAATTAAACATTTATAATATTGGACCTTTTACTATATATTGACGTTTTACTATTAACGTTTTATCTTTAGAGGTATTTTGACTTCATGATTACCGGTATTAGGACTTTGTACATTGTACTTTTAACATCTAGTCAATGGAAAATCCATTTTAGAAGAGCATTTAATACTGACAGCGACATCCTTCCATACGGACAGGACGAAGAACCCAGGTCCTGTATAAAGCATTGGCTGCATGTTAAATATCCCTGTCTGGACCAAATTTCCCTCATAACACAGAACATGGTTAACACAGAAAAGTAAATTTTCCTTTCGTTTTATTTTTTAGATTGAAAGTTCCAGTAAACTAAGTGTTTATCAATTCATAAAAGTACTTGGTGAACTCCGTGATTGGGAAATCTGTAGTCCTGATATTACAGCAGCTATTGAATTTTGTCGAGAAAAAATTGTAGACATGACAGTTGAAGATTTTGAAGAATGGTTTCATCAGCAATTTCCTACAGTATGGAGACCACCAACTGTTATACCAACTAAAAATAAAGATAAAAAAGATCCAATGTTCCGATCTACACCACAGTCACAAACATCCAGACCTACAACTACAGCAGCAACGCCAATAACCATCAATTATTCCACACATTAGTCTTTACATAGGAGTCTGGTTTTCTATAATATTTATCATTCTTAATTGGATATATAGCTTCTGCTTATACTTGTGATCAATAAAATCTCAGACGGATATATAGTTTCATGACAGACAATGAGTTCAGATGACTGTTGCATACCCAGGTGCGGATCCAGAGGGAGAAAAGCGGGGGAGGGGAGAGGCTAAACCCCACCCTGCTAAATTACATAAAGAAATTTTAATGCCTTGCATCAATTGAATTAAATCACAATGTGATCCTTCATCATTATAAAAATTGACATCAAACAGAGTGTTGTTGATTTTTTCTCTTTAAAAAGTTCAATATGTTTGTATGGCTTTAGAGTTGATGATGACATCATCCATTGTCAACTGTCAGATATTTTTAACAGGAGCCTGGGAAACCCCCTCCTACAAAAATTCCTGGATAATTGCATTCCAAATGGCCTTATGATTAGATTGTACATCCAGTGATTGAATAATAATGACCAAAGTTTTGTGCATTATTCTTTTTTTCTGTAGTTTGGATATATTTTCCAATCAATTTTTGTGTATTAAGACTGTCGACTATCAAGGAACTACATTGGATGGTTCAACATACATGTCATGCTAAATATTATTGTAATTTTATTTCAAGACAACAAAGCTGTTGGTGAGCACATTAATAGTGTTTGCAACTACATTTTTAGCATCTCATAAAAATAACTGTGATATATTATATTTTTATATGTTGCTGATTGATAATGAAATTGACAAAAGCACTCTTTCATTTATTCAAACTTCGAAGATCTCCTTGAACTTTATTATAGACCTACTATTAAAAATTATCATATGTTTATGTTCACCTCTTAAACTGATCTGAAATAAATATTTATTTATATACCTCATGTCATTAATTAATCCTTTAAAATGATCTGAAATTAATATTTATATTCTTCTACCAATTTTTAAAATTATCTTAAATTTATGTTTCTGCAAATTCAAAAAATAATCTTTTATTTATTTATACTTTATCCTTATATGATTTTAAGATAATATTCATTTATGTAAATTCTTAATATGATTTGAAACTATTTATTTACCTATGTAAATTCTGATCTGAAATTCTGAAACTTATACTTAACCAAATTTATACTTAACCAATGAATTTTCTTGAGTAAATCTGAAATTCAGTGAAATTGACATTTAGCCATGTACATTCTTAAAATGATCTGAAACTAATATCTAATTTTTGTACACTATATCACTATTTCAATGATTTTAGATTATTGGCCTTGACGGGCTCCTGTGTGATCCAAACCATATTTATTCATGATCCTCTTATAAATAATCTAGAATTATTATTTATTTATCATACCATTATTTTATGATCCTCATGTAAATGATCTAGAATTATTATTTATTTATCATTCCATTATTTTATGATCCTCATGTAAATGATCTAGAATTATTATTTATTTATCATACCATTATTTCTTTCATAAAATGATCTGAAATTTATATTTTATTATGTACAGATATTATATTTTTCAATTTCATATTATTATCAGTTTTATTTATACAAAAAATATATTAGATGTACACATTATCTATAAAATTTTACTTTTTTTTCAATTTTTATTATATTGTTATATTTCTATCATTTTGTAAAATATAATTTGATTGAAATTAAATTATATTATTATAGCTATATTTTTTATGTGACTGGTTCTCTCTCTGTTTTTTTTTGACTTAGTGGGTATGATTTGTATAAATTAATGGGTATCTTGGAAAATTATATGGTGTACAATGTTTATTAATCAAATCTAAATTTTACAGATGTATATTATTATTATTAATATATGCAATTGTTAGTTATTATTATATATAATAAAAAGACTAAATTCTTATTTAATATGTGTCATTTTCTTTAGTTTGAAGCAAAGGTGCTTGGGTTATTGATAAGGATGGATGTTGCTTGTACCATAGGATATGGGCTAAAATAAATTGAAATTAAATGACTGCATTGGTGCTTGATGACAGATCAGCACCAACCAAGTTATATTGAGTCATGGTGATCTCTATTAAAATCGCAGGGGGGTGGGGGGTGGATGATCACCGAATGGTTAGTACTAAGGTCTGTCATTGAGTCAAATGGCGTTTCGATTTTCAGGTTTTATCCAGCCTCCTTGGTTTGCTCTGGTTCCTTCGGTTTCCTCCCACTGCTAAAGACCCCTACGTACAAGTGAAGTGTTGAAATGAAATTGAACAATATGTTAGTGTCGAAATGATCTGGTTTTTGTTGATAGGACCAAACCCGGTAAGTGAGTCAGCCCCTTACTGAGCCACTGCGACTCCCCTGTACACTGCCATGGAAAGCAGGAATAATAATTGGACAAACTGTATTATGCTTTTATCAATAATTATTGATATTGATATTTCCTTAAATGGATTTTCATAATTTCGTATGCTCCCTTGTCCATTATGTTTTCTGCATGTTGGTTTAAATCTAAATTTTACCAATAGCATATTTTTTTGCATATGATGAAGACAAAATTTAATTTTATGTCAACTTCACAATTGTCAGTATAAATATAGTATTTACTTGACAATTATCACAATTTTTATCTGGCCCCAAATTGAGTTAGTGCCAAGTTTTTGCCTGGAACTCTATGGATTTATGTCCCTGGTGTTAAATGCTTTCCAAAAATGTATAGTTTGGTTAGTACGGAAGACCTTGTAGCGGAACTTCACGCAAGAAATTTTGGCTGCAGGCCTATTTGTAAATGTCAATTATTTTCAATTGAATTTATACTTTCCTGAACCTGGATTCCAGTACAAACTCTTAAGGGAAAAACAGACTTGGATTCAGTCAGACTTGGTTTTGTTTGCAAACAAGAAATACAAATATACCTGTCTTTAGTTTTAGCCCCGGTCTTAGTAATACAAGTAGTCAACGCAGGGGCGGATTCAGGAATTACTACATGAGAGTGTTTGTCAAGTTCCTTGACAATGCATGGTGCCATAGTCTCCAAATTACGTTTGCATACATACACACTGGGCTTTTTCAAAGCGAGAAATCCATCATCCTGTTAGACGTCCATTTTTATCATGAATTTATAGGAACGCATTATGATACAACGGCACTTGGAACACATGAAAAAATAGCGGTACAACTGGCGAAATATATATGAATTTGGAATATTTGAATTTGGAAAAATAAAAAGATGGTAAGTTAGACGGACGGTATACAACCGTGGACAGAGACTATAATCATAGACAGGTAGAATTAAATGACTCAAACTAAATAAAGAAAACCACAGCTGTGAAATTACCAGTAGACACGAGTAAATACTCAATTGGGATCACGTGCTGTTTCACATTACTTCAATTAGTTTGACGTTCAAAATTTCGCGGCACACTAGGGAATATTTCGCAGCTACACTTAGGAATATCTCGCCGCGGCACACTGGTTGAAAATCACTGATCTAGCGCTTTGAATGCCCAGAACAGCGACACTTTTCTCATAAAAAAAGAATAAAGTGTTGTTTTACCATTTCTTTTATGTAGCTTCGCCCCACCTCTCTCCTTGGATCCCCCCCCCCTCCCGCAATCAGAAGAACGAACTGTTCTGGTCACTGTCTTATCAGATATAGATTTAGGTTACACAGATAAGGCGAATTAATATTACAACTTAAAAGGTCCAAGATGTCGCTGACGTCTATTATTCTATGCATGACAATTGCCCTCATAGTGGGGACTACCTTGGCCAAACCTTCTGACCCTCAACCTGTTCGGACATATAATGTGGACATTGATGCACCAGCGGAAGTCAGATGGTCTCAAGTATTAGCAGATTATCAATATATGGTACCTAATATTCTACAAGACGTCAGGTAACATACATTCTTTACAAAGACTATTAACGCAATTAATCTCGAGATTTTAAATTAAAGCCATATAGAGTTTACATTATTATAAGAATTCCAAGCCCGGACTTCACGTGTCAAGGGCAAGTGGTTCTAATCGTTCGGATGGGACAACTATACACATTAACGTGCTCGTGAAAGATCCCTCTACAGTTGTAAATGGAGGAAGAGTCGATTGAAACGTCGCTGTATAGACAAAATTCGAATAGCTGACATTGCACACTGCACAGATAAGCATATATTATAGCCATATGTTCGATTACAAATGGATGTTGAGTTTACGAGAAGTTAAAAATATTCATTCTGTTATCTTTACTTTTATCATTACTATGTATGTTTATATTTTAGAACATTAATACCTGTGGATTATATTCCTCTGGTAGAGAAAATAGCTGATGATATAGAGACATATATATCACAGCCATTCGCTGGTGAACTGAAAGGTGATTTTAAAGGTTTTAAAATAATACTATTAAATTGTTGGTTGGCAAACACAGGTAACATCATAAACCGAATTAAATACCCTACTGGCTAATTACGTGTACAATTATAAAGTTATAGCTAAAACCTTTAATATTTTATATTATTACATTACAGCTATTATACACCCTGGAATATAGATCTATTTTCTATGTAATAATATTAAAATTATATATTTTTACGAAATAGTTCCATGCCATGCTATTACATAATAGTTTACCTAAATTCGAGATATGAATTTATGTTATAATATTTTATTACAGCTATAGCTAAAACCTGAGAATTAATTCTATGTTTTAAAATAATATTACTATACATAAAACCTGGGATATATGTTATATTATTGTATTACAACTATAACTTTTACTTAGAAATACTACTCAAAAGAAGTTAAGGGTCAAACCATTTTTCTACCAGGTAATTGTTTATATGCACATATCTGATATATATATATATTGGCGGAAATCGTGTCAAAATTGGTTCATGATATCCTTACGACAAAACCTGTGTACAAGGCATGTGTCATTTTCTAACAAAACGATTTTGACTGAAGCTCGAAACAAGGCTCCACAAAACTGTTTGCATCGCCCAAACCCAGAGGGTCATTGCACGTGCACTATATGCATTTTCCATCAACAGTTTGTGCATAAAAAAAACTTCCATAACCGTGCTGCTCTCGGTTGAAATTTCAACATGGTCTCACGTCAGCCGAGTGAACTTGACAGAAGAAGAGCCATTGCGTGGCTTCAACAGGGTTTTATACAGAGGAATGTGACACAGAGAATCGGTTGTAGCCAGAGTGTGATTGGGAGACTCTGGCAACGTTGCCAGGCAACCAGTTCAATTCAGGATCGCCCACGGTCTGGTAAGCCAAGATCAACGTCGCAACATCAAGACCGGCGTTTTATTCAAATGGCCTTACGTCAGCGCGTTGTTACAGCGAGATGTCAGAGAGATGAATTGCGAAATGCAAGTGCTGCTTAGGTATCAGACCACTATAAGAACATTCGACCACCTCTTCTTCAACGTCATAGGGCAGCATGTCGTGACTGGTGCACACGTCATAGAGACTGGAGACGGCGACAATGGGGGCGGGTACTCTTTACTGATGAGTCCCGATTTGCATTACAGTTCAATGATTGTAGAAAGATTTGCTGATGTTAACGTCAGACAACGCCATCGCTTTGGAGGTGGTACGGTAATGGTGTGGGCTGGAATTTCGGTACATCCAAGGAAATTTGACGGGTATCAGGTACAGAGACGAAATTTTACAGCCTTTTGTCATCCCAAGTCTTTGTCAAATTGGAGCAGGTTCTGTTCTTCAAGATGACAATGCTAAGACAGCATGCCTCGTCGTTGTGTCGACTGCTTACGAGCACGTGGTGGTTTCACTCGTTATTAACAAAGTTATCGAATTTTAGACAGTTTTATTGGCCAATTTTCATCAGAAAAGTTGTGTATAAAAAGTGCATATGCTTTGCATAACAGACTCAACTTTGAGACATACTGAACTCATTCTGACCAAAAATGTCAAACAAAAATAATTGGATGACCCTTAACTTCTTTTTAGTAGTATATATTGCATCTATAGTTAAAAGCTAGGATGTAGATTTATGTTATAACATTACGTTACAGCTTTAGCTAAAACCGCGATATAGATCTACGTTGTACTATAATGTTACAATTATAGCTAAACCAGGGACATGGATGTGTGTTTTAATATTGTGTTACAGTTGTAGACAAACCCCTGGAATTAAATTTAAGCATTCTAGCTGTAATACGGTATCGAAAGTCTGTTATATGGATCTCATAGTGTTATAATATTAAAATTATATTATAGTTAAATACAAAACTATGTTATTTATAACATTTTATTACAGCTATAGCTAAAGCCTGGGATATAGATCTGGGTGAAATTGTTCTTCTAAATATTATATATGATGTCACAGCGTAAGCATAAAATAACTTTCTATTTCTTAATATAAAGTAGACCATCCTGGAAGTAGGCATTTGCTTGCTCACCTTCCTCTGATTAATTCATTTCTTCCAGATAAATACGAACCATACCCAACGCCGGATTAACCATGGGCCCATCACATTAGGGGGCCCCCCCACAAAAATCTCAGTTGCGCGCCTCGAGCATGGTCGGACCGAGGACTCCAACGTCCGGTGACCTAGTGACGGGACCCCTCCGATGCTTCGAGGGCCCTCCATCGGAAGTCCCTGGGGCCCCCTCAATCCATGATGTGTTGCGATCGACATCCGAGAATTCGGTGTAATCCGGTGATGGGTGTAACACATGTTTTTTTTATTGTCGTGAGATCTTCTATCGCACCGACCATCGTCTAACTCGAATTATCGTATAACTCGAACAAATTACACGTCCCCATCATTTCGAGTAGCGCGAATTTTGCCTCAGATTGACGTACGATTGTATATAAGCTGTAGTTGTTGTTGTTGTTGATATTTGTTGTGGGTATAAGCTGAATTTGATGAGATGCACACCATGATCACACGAAATATTCATATTTCGTGATTAAATCTCGTATTGCAATTTTGTTTGTCAAACATCGAGTCCGGCTTGGTCGTAACGTTACGGCCTCCATTCATCAAATCATCGTGGGGGTATAATACGATTCCGAATCAAGTAACCCCGTTATTTATCACTGAGCGACTTCAAAATTAGGTTTGATGTCGCTCTGCCCACTTACAGTCCCCTCCTCTAGAAATGTCATCATTTCATAGCACTCGCATGGATTGGTCCATTGAAATAACACCAATTTGGTGGCAGAATTTTATTTTTTTCTTGGGGAAGTACTTCTAAATGGCTCCAACACAAGTGCCTGAAATGCCAGGAAATCACGTTTCTGGCCTCCAATTTCTGAAAATTTCTTTTGGGGGGGGGGGAGAAAACCCCCAGACCCCCCTATGCGGGGCTAGCGCTCGCAGTCAGTGATCAGGGGCCCCCCACATGTTCCAGGCCCCACGGCCCCCATCATGGTTAATCCGGCGTTGACCATACCCCATCTTTCGTAAATATATACTGTAAATAATTGTGACTATAAAACGACTGAGTCCCTTATTATGAATATTTCACGAAGGCGATTTCACTCGATTTGAAATAGTGTTTATTTAATTTAATTGTATTTCTTCATAACGGGAAAACGTGCTGCATATCCAATTCCGTTGACATGTGTTTTCAATTAGTATTATTGCTTTTCCAATCCTTTATCTGTGATTATGCAGCTGGTCGTATTTGTTATTTTGTTTTCCCAGTGATATGGCCATGGAGATGGTGTTTGGCACCCAATCCATTCAAAATTAAATAGAAAACTAAAGGGATTCTATAAAGGGTTTTATGTTGGCATTTAATTGCACTACCATCAACAACGTCAAATAGGACAATCGACTTTTTAGTCAAGTTGGTATTAGAGTAACTTTTATTCTGGAGAATTTAGGGATCGGTTTAGGAAGTCGTAAACTTCGCCTCCCGAAGATCAGATTATCTTGGACTGATTTTAACAAACATGCTTTTTTCGCATACTGTCACCAACCATGACTAACACATATTTCCCCCAAATTTACTCTATTTTCTCAAGCACATACTCCTCTCCACTGATATCAGCCTGGCACACCCAAGATATTATACGCATAAAAGACACGCATATTCTGGAAAGTGGGCTTTTTATGTCCATATGATGAAGGCTATAAATTTACCCAACGGTAAAAATTGGTTGCCATTTACACCCTTAGAGGTCGATTTATTTGGTTACCATTAATTATCTCCTTCTAGGCGGTAATAATAAATAATATATTTATTCACAGGTTTTGTACGAGTATAGTAGCTCAAGATGGTAATGGTACAATATGGCATGCTAGAAACTTGGACTATTATTATGGTGATCTTCTCAGAAACCTGACTATTATGGTCAACTTTCAACGACAGGGAAAGGTAAACGACAAGCGCCTTGACTAAAATTTACTAGTCGCTTGCTTGGCCGAATGTTTAATGTGTACGTGACAAAGAGTAGGATCGTCTGTCCAACATCGTGGGTTATATCTGGGTCCTCCGGTATCCTCCCACTGCTAAAGACCCCTACACGCAAGCGAATTATTGAAATAAAAATTGAGCAAAATGTCAGTCACGTAATGACCTAGTTTGTGTCAAGTGGACGTTAAACCACCCATCTCTCTCTTTTTTTTCTATCTCTGTCTGTCTGTCTGTCTGTCTGTCTGTCTGTCTCTCTCTCTCTCTCTCTCTCTCACTTTGACATTTTCGATCCAAACTAAATCAAATCATTAGATATTATCACAGTTTATAAAATCAGATATCACTGATTAACGAAATGAAGGTCATCGATACAGGTGTTAGATTTTATACTTGTATACGTGGCAATAAATGCGGTCTTTGGTTTTTGACATAATCTCTGATTTTCTAAAGTTCATCTAGTTGATACGCTAATGTAAATGTCAACCTTAATTTCACCAGGACCACTGCGACAAAATCAGCTTCAACAGAAACGTAAAGACATTGTATGATTTAAAATCATATCACTGCTGATTTTAAATTCTCATACAATGCTTTTTGAGATTGTATACCCTCTTTTACCGCACACATTCTATCGTTTTTGGTCCACAGTTCGATTAATAATTTCCAGTTTTGTGTATTTTCTAGACGGTGTATACGGCCACAACCTATGCTGGTTATGTTGGTATTGTATCTGGGCAGAGACCAAATGCTTTTACTGTAACAGTTAATCAAAGAGGGCACCACGGTAAGGTTATCTAGACTTGGTTCTATTATTAATTTCTTACCCCAACAATCTTATCCAAGATTTATATGAGACACTGCCTTCATGCATATCTGAATAGTACTTTATTGTGGGGTACTCATTTTCTCTCTATAAACCAGTAAAGAGGCATATTCCTGAAGCAATGACTACATTCACATCGGGAATATAAAGAACAATATAAATAAAAATATTTTTGTCGAAAGAATAATAAATATAACCACCAAAATAAATTCATTTATCAGACATCGTTGGTTAATCTTTTAATAGATCTGATTTACAAGATATGTTTAAACTTCTACTTTTTTCAGTTCATGTTGGCTATTGGTGGCAAAATATTCTAATCGCCATTGTTGACAAAAATTCACACTTTGTTAGTTTCTTAGTTCGACAAGTAAGTAAAAGTATTTAACATATTCGACCATACGTATGCAAATATAAGTAAAATTATTTAACCCCCCCCCCCCCCCCACACACACACAATTCTTGGTCACCTAAAATAATTTCACTAAAATAAAGTAAATGAAAACATCATAAGAGAAAGAGTCTGTTTAAAATACTAAAATTGTCAACGAATTCTAAACGTCAATGAATCGCCTCCTAAATTGTCTCAGATGCACTGAAGTTTAATTTAAAAAAAAAATTTTGGAAGAAAAACACCCCAGGCACTCAAGGGGGCGGAGTACATACTATTACGGTCCGCGGTCGGTATGAACAATATGAACAAACAATAATGGGGTCCCCGCACAGGTGGTATGTCCCGGATCCCCCCCCCCCCCCCCACAAGGTTAATCCGGCACACCTATGAACGTAAACTATTTAAAATTATTTATCGTTTCCAACGAATATCTCAATCCATTTAACGTATTCGACATGTATGCAAAACTATCTAACGTACATGCAATCGGTAAAATCATTAAAGGGCCAATCCCGATAACATTTTGGGGAATAAAACTGCTTAATTTTGTGTTAAAATCCCTTAAAACCCATTACCTAAGGCCGACCAACTAACATGATATTTGTGATACGCTTGTAAATACCTAACACCTGACAGTCTTCAACTGGAAATGGAGACCGTTGTATTATGCAGTGTCTGGATAAAACCAGACTTTTTTCTTTAAAAATAATATGTAGGTGGAATTTACCCTTTGTTATCAAGCACAGTACATGGGTCATTCACTGTATAGACTTATCAAGAAACGGGAATCGATTATCAGGTCACCCAATGAAAAAATTGACCCGAAATCTTAAAAGGGTTACGTGTCCGGATAAGCAGTGTTGACGTTCACGTCCAAACGACTCAATATTTTGAGCTGAAATTTTGCGACAAGGTAAATACACCACGCCTCTATATTTTGGTCCATAAATTTCATAAATACTCGGACTTTAATTTTTTAGACTCTGTTCTTATCGGGAGGGTCCCTTTAACGTTTTCCTCATTTAAAGCTATTAACGTTTTCTACATATTATAAAACTATTAACGTATAACCACTACCTGAGCGATGAAAACATATGTAGGATAGGATACCAATATGACATATCACCATTGTAAGCAGACGAAGTACTAATAAAATTTTATATTTTTAGAGCATAATGGCTTCCGTACGTCAAACTGTTACCACCTTTCAAATCAATAAATGAAGAATTAATGTAAATAAAAACAAAATTAAATGATTGTATTGGAAATTCCACTGATTGTTTAAAATATAACAAAATCATTCAATATAAATAATTAATAATCAACAATATACCATTCTTCATAATTAAGTTTCACTTCACATGAAAATGTATTTTTTTTATATATCACTTAGCAACTTCTGAATCGATTTAGTTTATTTTATTTTTAAAATTCATTAAGAAAATTTGATTGACATTGAAGAAATAAAATAATTTCTGAATATAATCATAATTTAGGTTTTAGAGAATAGTACAACATATAGTGATGCTGTAGATCAATTGTCAACACAAGTTATACACGCTCCTGTTTATTACATAGTAGGAGGTAAGTCAAGACTCTCATCTTTTTTTTTCATTTAAAGGGCCCCTATGTAGATAAATGGAGTCTATGTATTAACTTTCTGATCCACCTGGGCTAACGAAGACGGGTATACACTGGGGTATTAAGAGAATCAGGGAAATTTTTCCCGGACAGTGGCACTATGGCTTACTCTTGCGTTAAAGAGTTAGTTCACGTATACACGCGGGTGTGTACGCAAGACCACTGGTTGTTTGACCCGTTCGAACGAAAAGACACTATTCCCCAAGAAGATAAGAAAAAGCAAAACGTCTCTTTAGTACTAATTTGTCACTTTTGGTTATAATGAATATTGTTATATGAAACATTCTATTTCTTCCTCGTCCACTGGAAATTGGCTCGGGTTTCTGTTATGCATGGATTCCGCTAAGATGCATAAAAGATCATGCTTCGGTGGAAGCGGACGTTAATTTAAGCTTTTTCGCACGCACGCACGCACGCAGCACCGACTCCTTATCGAGAACAGGTGACGTCACCTGAAATATACATTTCTAACTTCCCGTTAATATTTTCGCTAAACTAAGACAGGCCACAAATCACTAATTATTTCCCCATTGACTTCAATGTTAATTCTCGTCTCTTACACCGGCTGTAACCTTTTCCCAAATATTCGTTGGGTAGAACGCTTTCTGCCACAGATGGAGCAACATGTGGCAAACTCTGGCCCAAAAGCATGTACGAGCTTCACCATGAAAAACTTGAGATACACAGTTTGGAAGTAGAGACAACTGAACAAGCAATTTTCGGCCCCTCCTTTCAACGTTACCAACCTCACAACTCTTGTATCCTTCCGCCTCAAAATCATGAATATTAACCAAAACCTGGCAGAAAATGTATTTTCAAACCCCTTTCTTCGATTCTACACCAAAAAGTCAACAAAACCTCGCCACACAAAAGGGGGAAAAGGGAAAGTGAGAGACTAAAAATAACTTGGCCCTAAAAATATTTAGTGATCGTGTCCAAATGTCTGAAATACTATCTTCCGGAAACAAATAACTATTCTTGAAATCTTTCATAAACACGTTGTCAGTGAAAGAAACACGTTGTCATTTGTTTATTAATATTGGGACAAAATATACCTGTTTTTACTATAAGAATATAAAGGATGTATTATCTATTATTGTATTTGCAGGTATAAACCCAGGAGAGGGTGTTGTCATAACCAGAAATCGTTTCGCATGGGTCGACAAATTATACCTTAAATTGCCTTACAGAGTGTAAGTTTATTGCTGTATATCACTTTACATCAAACTTCATTAGCTGATCAACAAAAACTATAATTCTTATAGGCCTGTCTCGGAATTTAAATCTGATAGCAACCACCTATTTTTTTATTTTAACGTCCTGCTGTTCTACTCCTAAATTGGGGTAATGGAGAGGACATACTCCATACAGTGTGCTATGAGGGAAAGTTTGCCCGGGCAGCGGCGCTACGACCTACTCTTATATCGAATTCCAACTGCCAAGTGATCTTTTACGTACCCGCCAAAATGTACACGGGACCCCGGGATTGCGTCCCATCCAACGACTAAACTCCTGTCCCGACGGGCCTTCTGTCCTGCATCACTGATAAGGTGAACCATGCCGGAAAATCTGGATGAACTTTCTCGGTCAATGCAGGAATCGACCATCCGACCTTCAGACTAGCGAGCCAGCGTCTTACCCACTTAGCCACCCTGATCCCCGGGGCGGTGATTGACATTAATCGAATAGTGGAGGCATCACTTCGCTTGACATTTGGTGCTGCCGTGCCAAACAAGTCGTCATCCAAATGGCACTGTGCATGGCCAGCGGAGGGGTGGGGGTGAAGCGAAACTTTCTTACACTATTTTCACAGTTGGGTACACTAGTGCTCATTAATAAATACAGAGTTCAATCCACTAATCTTTTCATGCGAAAATATATAACGTTCAAATTGTAAAATGCATAAATCGGGCCTCAATTGCATGAAATTACGCAAGAGTTGATTTGTAAGCCGTGAGCCACATATTGCAGATGTCGCTATGTCATGGAAGCCTATTGCGGCCATTTCAGAATCTCGACTCCTCGAAAAGTCGACGGCGAGAAGACGAGAAGTCGCACTCGGCAAATCTCGACAGATTCCGTAAACTACATCTAGTCTCGGATGTATGGCAGTAAGTGATATGTACCTACGCCCATACATTTGCGATGCGGCTACCGATTTACTTTAACAGGAAAACTTGACGCTATTACACAAATTGGGAAGCTATTCGGCTATCGACCTATTCGACCGATCGAGCTGCAACCTGTTCGTTGGAAACCTATTTAGAATAAACACAACAGTCCCCCTAACTCATCTATTTATCAACCAATAAAATCCAACGTTATGTCTATCAAATGAAAGTAGAATATATTATTTTTTATCCATTCCTGTAGCTTAGAATAGAAGTGTAATTTCGTCATTGTTTACAGCTGGATCGGTCGAATAGGTCGCTAGCCAAATAGGTCGCCAATTTGTGTTCGGTATGGGCGCAGCCATGTTTCATCCGGGACCTTTAAAGTAGTTCCAATATGGTGGAATTCGTCATACAGCCGAGGTTAGACGTAGGTTCCGGAGGTTTCGGAATCTGCCGAGGTTTGCCGAGTGGAGAAGTCGAGGACGAGAAGACGAGAAGTCGGGGCAAGAACGCGAGGAAACTTGAGAGCGCCCCATGTTCCCACTTACCGCTATTCTCTTATTAAATCATTTAAAAACATAAATTATGTTATATTTAAACAGATGGTATGTATTAGAAACCAATTATGATAACTGGTCAAACCCACCTCCTTATGACAACCAGAGAAGGTGAGTGGATAATTCATTGAACTGGTATAGCCAATCGTATTCATCACAAATCTGAGCTATATTGACGTCTAAAGAAAGTATACCAAGACTGTGATAGAACTAAAGAAAGAATGGCGTTTATAGCATGTCAACTGGTATATATTGTGTGGGTCATTGTAATCAATACCAGTCTGCAGACTTACTAAAACGAACAGCAGTTGCGATAATACAGTTGAAAATTAATATCCTTAAAGAGCACATAAAATGGGGACAAATTTTTCTTGCTAGGTGTATCCAATGGCAATGGTTACTAATGGTTACTTAATAAAATAAATGAAATGGATCACAGTCTGTACATTTAGTGTGTATAGGTGACCGAGTGGTCTAACTTGTGTGAACGAGAATGAAGAACCTTCGTCGCCAAACGAGTTATGATAAGTCATTCAAAAATCGAAAAGAAGTAGGCCTGTGGCTGTGCTTACACTATTATATGATCATAGGCATTATTAAATGATATTTTTGCCAATTTTCTCAACTGGCAATAGTGAATTATATTATTAATAGGATTATTCCTTAACAAGGTGGGACTGTTTAAAGATGCAATCTATTTTAAAGTTTTATTTTAATATATTTTAAAAATATAGCTTAAAAATATGAAATTGTAGCTTCAAATGAATTCTCTTTTTCGAGTGGACCCCTCTAAAATTAAAATCAAAATGAGATACTTTAAAGTAAATCATTCATGTTTTAAAAATGAGATACGATGTTCATTAATTTTGTTCTTATTACAGCATTGCAATTAGTACTAAGCACGTGATCTAACATTCTTAAGAAACCACCAAAAGAACTGGCTGTTCTCAAAATATGGTAAGGGCTTAAAGTAGCAATCAATTTAATATTTAAACAATGTTACTTCATTTTGCAGAGCTGTTGCTAAAGCTTCCATGAACAAGCTGGGGTCGGATGGAGTAAATAAAGATAGTTTATATCAAGTTGTATCAACAAAACCGGTCATGAATATGTAAGTTTTTATACATTCCCCTACCCTAACATAGTTCATATGGGCACCGACCGTTAATCTTGACTACTGCATTTAGTTTACATGAACACCTACATATAGTTCATGTATATAGCGTTGCTCTGATGGTAAATCAGAACCAATAACTTTGGGATTGTATTGGGATACCGACAGCGAACATGCGAAATCTAATAAGGGAAATTATAGATGTGTTAATTGGGACCCCCCCCCCCCCACCACCACCACCACACACACAAGTACAGCAGACTCATAATTCCGCTCTTCAGAAAAAATACCGAGCAAAGTGGTGTTTTGATAACCGATAGGCAGTTCGATAACGGCCCACCAATCCAGATCACTCTTATATTTGTATGTCAAAGTCAACAATAGGTACTATTGTACTATAATTAGGCACGTCTGAGTACAAAAAAGCCTGACTTGAATGAAAATGATAGGTGAATTTTTATTTTTACATTTTAAGATACATTTCATCCATTTGACTAACTTTGGACTAATATGTTTAATATCAAATGTACATGTTTATGTTATTATTATGGGATGTTGTTTCATGACTGTTTTTGTTTTATTAGGAATACAACGTATACGATTGTGTTTAGTGCTTCACAACCGGAAGTATACACCAGCTGGGTACGATGGCCTTAAAGACAACATCTTGAGTGACCATTCAAAATAAACTATTCATTCAATTATTGTTATATTTGTATCTGAAAGTGTAATATTATGCTCAATGATATAAATTGAATAATTTTATGTCATCCTACACTGTTTAAGAATGCTCCCTGATTAGCGTTTTTGGGATGCTTGCATTGAGCCAGTGATTAACGCCGCGTGATGTCACTGCACGTGTTGTAGACAGTCATCTGTGGCAGAAATAATTCTAAGTAATTGAAAAGGAAGTTGGCAAAAGGAAGTAACCGTCATCTGACAAGGTTTAGGAGTTAGCCTAACATGAGTCAAGTCCAAATTATTCTAATTGCGTATTTGTTAATAACAAATTATATAATATTATATTTAATGACGTTAATATCTATCTTTTATTGATCGTTCGTTCGTTCCCGGAGTTTTACGTCTACGTTATATCGTAGACCAATCATTGTGAATCAAATTGCCAAGTATAAGTTAAATAATAATAAACATACCAGAATGAAACATTTCAAACAAAGAACGAATAGTAATAATAATAACATAACATAGTTTTGAGTAACCTGCCCAGGACGAGTGGTCGAGTTGCCGAGAACTTGGTATTACATATACTATTGTGGTTGTAACTGATCTAAATCCACCCCTTAGGTTTCGCCTTTTAAAGAAAAAATAGGTTGCCAGGCAACGAAACATACGCCCACACAGCAGCCAAATCGTCCGGGCAGTCAACAAGAGTTGTCGCATATTAAGGAATTATCAGAAAATCATTAGAATTTGTTTGGTTTTTATAATCAAACGTTTTTTTTTAAATCAGATAATAATTGTGACCTCCAGAGGGACCACAAGCTAAAAAGGGTGATTTTTCGTACAATCAGGGGACATAATTCAGGAAGTAATGACCCGATGGGCACAAATATCGAAAGGAACCAAGATCTTTGGGTTATAAACATACATGTCAAGTTTCATCAAAATCGGTTCAAAATTGTGACCTCTATAGGGTCCACAACCTTGATATAACATGTTTTCACACTATTCGTGTACAAACGACGGCCATTTTGTCCGTCAATTCTAGTCCGATTTTCACGTAATTCAAACTCTCTCTTCATTACCATGTAACGGTGATATATTCAAACTTTTTTTTAAATCGGATAATAATTTTGACCTCCAGAGGGACCAAAAGCTAACAAAAGCGATTTTTTGGACAATCCGGGGACATAATTCAGGAAGTTACGATCCGATGGGCGCAAATATCGAAAGGAACCAAGATCTTTGGGTTATAAACATACATGTCAAGTTTCATCAAAATCGGTTCAAAATTGTGACCTCTATAAGGTCCACAACCTTGATATAACATATTTTCACACTATTCGCGTACAAACGGCGGCCATTTTGTCCGTCAATTTTGGTCCGATTTTCACGAAATTCGAACTCAACCTTCATAACCATGCAACGGTGATATAATCAAACGATTTTTTAAATCGGATAACAATTGTGACCTCCAGAGGGACCACAAGTTAAAAAGGGCGATTTTTCGGACAATCAGGGGCCATAATTCAGGAAGTTACGATCCGATGGGCGCAAATATCGAAAGGAACCAAGATCTTTGGGTTATAAACATACATGTCAAGTTTCATCCAAATCGGTTCAAAATTGTGACCTCTACGCTGTTCACAAGCTAAAAAACGTGATTTTTCGTACAATCAGGGGCCATAACCCATGAAGTTACAGTCCGATACATGCCAATATCGAAAGGAACCGAGATCTTATGGTGATAAACCTATATTTTAAGTTTAATTGAAATCGGATAAAAATTGTGACCTGTAGACTGTTCACAAAAAAATGTGGACGGACGGACGGACGGACGGACGGACGGACAGGGGCGACGACAATATACGTCCACATAAAAATGTGGGCGTATAAAAAGTTTCAAAAGATTGAATTTTTATACGCCCACATTTTCATGTGGACGTATATTGTCGTCGCCCCTGTTCGTCCGTCCGTACGTCCGTGGTCCCTCTGGAGTTCAAAATTGTTATCCGATTTAAAAAACCGTTTGATTATATCACCGTTCCATGGTTATGAAGGTTGAGTTCGAATTTCGTGAAAATCGGACCAAAATTGACGGACAAAATGGCCGCCATTTGTACGCGAATAGTGTGAAAATATGTTAAATCAAGGTTGTGAACAGTGTAGAGGACACAATTTTGAACCGATTTGGATGAAACTTGAAATGCATGTTTATAACCCAAAGATCTTGGTTCCTTTCGATATTTGCGCCAATCGGATCGTAACTTCCTGAATTATGGCCCCTGATTGTCCGACAAATTGCCCTTTTTAGCTTGTGGTCCCTCTGGAGGTCAAAATTGTTATCCGATTTAAAAAAAACCGTTTGATTATATCATTGTGACATGGTTATGAAGGTCGAGTTCGAATTTCGTGAAAATCGGACCAAAATTGACGGACAAAATGGCCGCCATTTGTACGCGAATAGTGTGCAAATATGTTATATCAAGGTTGTGAACAGTGTAGAGGACACAATTTTGAACCGATTTGGATGAAACTTGAAATGCATGTTTATAACCCAAAGATCTTGATTCCTTTCGATATTTGCGCCAATTGGATCGTAACTTCTTGAATTATGGCCCCTGATTGTCCGAAAAAATGCCCTTTTTACCTTGTGGTCCCTCTGGAGGTCAAAATTGTTATCCGATTTAAAAAAAACGTTTGATTATATCACCGTTCCATGGTTATGAAGGTTGAGTATGAATTGTGTGAAAATCGGACCAAAATTGACGGACAAAATGGCCGCCGTTTGTACGCGAATATTGTGAAAATATGTTATATAAAGGTTGTGGACCTTATAGAGGTCACAATTTTGAACCGATTTTGATGAAACTTGACATGTATGTTTATAACCCAAAGATCGTGGTTCCTTTAGATATTTGCGCCCATTGGATCATAACTTCCTGAATTATGTCCCCGGATTGTCAGAAAAATCGCTTTTGTTCGCTTTTGGTCCCTCTGGAGGTCAAAATTATTATCCGATTTAAAAAAACGTTTGACTATATCACCGTTACATGGTAATGAAGAGAGAGTTTGAATTACGTGAAAACCGGACTAGAATTGACGGACAAAATGGCCGCCGTTTGTACACGAATAGTGTGAAAATATGTTATATCAAGGTTGTGGCCCCTATAGAGGTCACAATTTTGAATCGATTTTGATGAAACTTGACAGGTATGTTTTAAACCCAAAGATCTTGGTTCCTTTCGATATTTGCGCCCATCGGGTCATTACTTCCTGAATTATGTCCCCTGATTGTACGAAAAATCACCCTTTTTAGCTTGTGGTGCCTCTGGAGGTCACAATTATTATATGATTTAAAAAAAAAACGTTTAATTATAAAAACCAAACAAATTCTAATGATTTTCTGATAATTCCTTAATATGCGACAATTCTTGTTGACTGCCCGGACGATTTGGCTGCTGTGTGGGCGTATGTTTCGTTGCCTGGCAACCTATTTTCTTTCTAGCAGGTTCTGGTCCTTCTAGAAATGGGTCACCACTTTGACTTTGTTACACTGTTCAAATTTGACCAATGTGAGATTAAAACTACCAAATATGTTTTATTAACTAACAAACACTAATCAAAAATTTCAAGACAGTCCAGTATGTGGCGCCTTACCCACTTAGCCAATTGATTATGGTACCCTTCTTTCTCCATCCCTATGCATCTGACGTCTTTTACAATACAGGCGGATCCAGGGTGTGGGGGGGGGGGGGCAGGGCAGGGGGCCGTGCCCCGTCAGCCCCAGTGACATAGTTGATTTTCATCTTCGTTTGCTTTGTTACTGTAGTAGTTCACATATCTGCTCTTTAATAGATGATATTATAAACATGATTTACGCATTGTCTCCGCCCAAGCAATCCAAGGTTGCGACAATGATACAATAAAATATTATCTTATCTTATTACCCTTTGCTCCATATGGTTTAATTTTATTTCAATAATTCGCTTGCGCGTAGGGGTCTTTAGTAGTGGGAGGAAACCAGAGTGCCCAGAGGAAAGCGCCCCTTTCTCCATGCAACAATACGCTCACACCAGGGATGGAAACCACAGTCGCAAACCAGAGGTGACCGGCCAAGTAGAGGTCGAGACGCGGCACCTAGACCACAAAGCCATCCCCCCGAGCTTGAATAACGACGCAGGGCGTGTTTCGTTATTCGGGATTCATATGTGTAATAACGAATAACGAGACGTTTTTCGTTATTTGGGTTTCAAATAAGCTGATAATTTTTTTTTTTAGAAATGTCATATCTTTATTGTTCATTTGTCAAGTAGACTGTTATTTTCATGAGCACGTCACTCTACCTACTCCTTGCCGTGTACAAAACTAGAAAAGATCAAAACCCGACCACATAACGCAATTACAGAGCTTATGATCGTGAGCGGCCGTAAAAAAAAATCACTGGCGAATTTCACCCCCTTCCCCCAATCCTGAGAAAAGAATCTCGGTCGTTTGCTCTATCCTTTATTATTAGGTGGTGGGATGAGATGGGCATTCAAAGTGCGTGATAATGATATGTAAACTTGACTCAGAATGTCGTCGTATTCATTAATAATAATAATAAAATGACATGAAACGTCTGTTATTGGAAATGAAAGCAATAGACACGTTTCATTTATTGATTTATTGGCATGATCTGTTGCATATGATAATATAATTTGTATATATATCAGGAAACAGAGCGGGAAAATAAAATTTTATTTAAGTTTAATTCATCGATTTTTTCGCAAGGTTGCCAATCATGATCAAATTTTATAATTTTTATTGACTAAGTTACCAGAATACAGAACAGAACAATAAAATTTCACCACAAGAAGAATATAGATTAAGTCTAGCTATTAAAGATACATTATGTGTGATTAGATATTGAGTTGGCAGTTCTCTCTTTTATAGTTAATGTATAAAGGGAGTTTGCTGAAAATTTCAGTCAAATTGATCCACTATGAACCGAAAATTTCCGTCTAGCCTTGATCATCATAACTAAAGTCGGTACGGCAAAAAGCATAGTCTCGATTATCCGTTTAAAATTAAATCGAGAAGGAAATTTATGCAGAAAATAGGATCAAAATCCACCAAAGATTGGAGTAGCGATGCGATCGGGAGTTGATGATAACATTTCAGGCCTAAATTCACCTGCGTTATTGCGGAATGTTGGTATAGCCCCCTTTTCCGTGTAAAAGTGGCCCTTGTGCCTGTCTGGATATTCTGGGGCTGCTGCACCATCCTCGATACTGTCAGGCCTTCGTTTAATTCTGTTTCGCGGTAAACTTGAAATTGGAAGTCCACGTTTTGTGATGTCCTGACAAACGAAACTCTAAAACGATCACATCTCTTCGAGAGTCAGTAAAATGCATTTGGCTATTGCCTGGCCTCCAGACGCGCACATCTGCAATGTTTTCGAAAGATCGCCAGTTTCAGAACAAGTACATAAATAAAACATCTAGCCGATGTTGAACTCCAATGCGTCTAGCCTTCGCATCGGACCAAGGTTCCCTTTCGTCCCACACTAATCGCAACACATCCATCCAATGCGATTTGCAAGGAATTGCCACGAACCGCTTGGTGTTTGGGACCAGGAGTCGTTTTAATTTGTCCACGAGTATATTGCGCTAAGGTGAGTACTTCATTAACTTTGCTATTTACTGTCCAACACACGTTAATACCTTTCATTGACATATAACAATGTGTGAAAACAGCCCTATGTGCTTCCATCTGGATCTGGGTGGCTATCCGGGTTTTTGAAACCCGCCTTCATAGCACAGCACCCTGGTGTCTGTCATCTATTTCTGTCATATGGTCTGTCATTGATTCAACTGGCGTGGTTTCGACTCCCCCGGATGTACGTGACAAGTAGGATTGCCTGTTCAGCCTCGTGGGATTTCTCCGGACCCTTCAAGATATGTGAATTGTATTTTGGTTTAATTTCATTTTCTTCATATGAAGATAAAATTTATTTCAAAAAGTCAAAGAATCAGCATACAACTAGACTTCATCATAGAAAACCCCATAAACGGTTTGAAATGTAGAAAAAACAGTGTTTGCTTGTTTCCTTCTGGTGTCCGATAAGTAAACTAAAACTATCCTCTGGTTATCGCTATCCATCAACAAAAAATGAAATGAAATGGGGTTTCACATCCCGCTGTTGTGCTTCGACCGGGAAGGCTTCTTGTATGTATACGCCCATGTCATGTGTACACAGGTTTTTCGCCACATCCGAACGACTGTATGTTATCACTTGATAGGACCTCCGTCCTGCATCCCTGAAAAGGAAGACCCACGCCAGACAATCACGATAAACTTCCTCGGCCAACGCAGGGATCGAACACGGGCCCTCCAGGTTGGTGAGTCAACGTCTTACCAACTGATCCACCGTGGCTCCCCAGGATTAAACAATCATCGACTGTCATAGAGAGATAAAAAAAAATGGGGTTTAGAGTCCACCCGATACAAACCTGGCCGTTTCGGGAGTAACATATTATGGTCCAATTTTATTTAAATAATTCGCTAACGAGTAGGGTCGTTAACAGTGGAAGGAAACCGGAGCAATTGGAGAAAACCCACGAGGTTGGACATACGACCCATCCCTTGTCACGTACAATCGTTCCATAGAAACCACGCCAGTTGACTCAATGACGGGCCCGATGAAGCAATGTGCAAACGCAAACAATTAGTACTATTCACTGAGCCACCGTGGCTTCCGGGGAATAAACCATATGGGCACCCGGGGATTAAACCATATGGGCACCAGGAGATTAAACCATATGGGCACAAGGAACTTAATATTTACGCAACAAGCGTGAATTCACTCAATTCCCAAGAACACTTAAACGAGTCAAACTGGTTATCGAATCAATTAACGACACCAAGCAACTACGTACACGAAACGCTAAGCAAACACAAGATCAAACTATCTAAAAATAATCAAAATTATCAAACAACATTTCATTACTTCAGAAACGTGTAACTTTTTTATATCGAAAACATATTAGCAGCTGTCTACCTGTGAATTGTATAAAGGATACGGATGCCACTTAAATTTCTGTAGTCTGTGCAGTTGATCTGAAAGAATTATCAACATGCGTTCTTTGCTGACCGTTCTTCTCTTGGTTGCTGTAGTTATGGTTGTTACTGATGCGTATCATCAAAGGCCATCGTTGAGACACGTCAGCTGTCGAAGGGTAAAGAATGCAGGCGTTTGTGAGAGATGTGTGGTAAGACTTTGCTTCATTGTAGTTTGCAACCAGAAACCCAATCTGTTTCACAGAGAATTACTTAGGAATTAACTCTGTAACAGATGAGTGTCCATAGCACGTGCGTTGACTGCAGTCATTGGCTCAACGGCTCGTGCAATGTTTACTTAACACCTAACTGCTTCGGGCAAAATGACGCATTTTACTCATTTTAATGCCCATTTACACTTAAAGTTCCAATAGCATATTTTCTAATAAAGTCAAAACATAATTATTTCTATTTCTTTTGCTCAAAATGTTGTCAACTCAATATTATACGATCATGGGCAAAATTTCATGGGGGTTAAAATGGTTGAGACAGGCTTTTTGAGGAGATAGTAACTCAATTACCTCCCTTGTTTTCCCATTCCTCTCCATGGACGGCCATCTTCAAACGTTTGAATTTGAAGTTGAAAATGATATTTGTGCCAATTTCTCAACTGGCAATAGTGAATTATAGGATTAATAGGATTATTCTTTAACAAGGTAGGACTGTTTATAGGTACAATCTATTTTAGGGCTTTATTTTAATACATTTTAAAAATATAACCTAAAAATATGCTATTGGAGCTTTAATAGGAAATATTTTTTAACTTCAATTACTTCAAACGTCTTTATTTATTTTTCTGTTACCTCAAAAAAATGTTTGAGAATTTAATTTGTCGGAGTAAAAAAGTTAATATACCGTACTAATAAAGCCTCGCCGATGTCATGCTTATCAGTGATTGTAGCGGCCAAGCGAATATTCACTGCGGGATCAGTTTGCCAGAAACCTTGCAAAATTCGACTGCGTTTTCCTGCACGTCATTACGACGGAAAACGGAGCGTTGTCTTGTATTTTATCGCAGATATTGTATTATTTTTTTTAAATGGTTTAAATCAACCAAGTAAACCGGATAATCAAATTACTATAGCCTGAGATGTTTTAAATATTCATTAATAAAACGGTGCATTTCAATGAAAAGTTTCCGGAAATTGTTGCGCGACTAATCACATACTCTCACGAATTACATTTCAGGTTACAATAGCGTGCGCGCGGCGAGTAGCGACTCGCTCTAACGAGACCTTTATACATGTAAATTATGTGGTCATGAAAATTAGACTTAATGCATTTGTTTGTTGTAACATTCTGCTGGCTCGTCGATTTCATTTTTTTGCACGTATATTCGAAAATGAAAGTAAGTAGTTTTAACTGGATGCCATATCCAACATGTGCGTCATGAGGGTAATCAAACCGGTGTCGCAGATTTTAAAGCCACTGTGATTCAGTAAGTAGGGCGCTGGCTCAACTAGGAGGTCCGAAGATCGATCTCGGTGATGGTTCAGAAAGTTCCTTTTGGGATTTTCCAACATGCACATAAAAACAAACCTTGACAGTTCGAAATCGATATTTATTTAGTGTTTGTTATTTTAAGACAAAATCATCTTGTGTGTTATAATATTTGGGTACGAGACCAAAAATCCGTGACCAATTTGCGGAGAAGTTGCTTTGAAGGTTGTTGGTTTCTTTATGACAAAAACCTGCTGAATCCACCACAGGGCCAAATTCAGACTGACTGTCAAATTTGACAGGAAAATATAGAATTATTTAATATAGGCTTCCAAGGTGTCTATTCGTATGTTTTTAGTGTCTCTGAATCGAAATATCAATCAAAAATCCATTCGGCCACTAGTTTTACCAATATGGCCGTGCAATCCAAGATAGTCGGCGGAAGTTTTTTTCCTTTTATGCTTGATCATTTCTTGGCTTTCGCCTCTGTCAGTGAGATGCTTTGAAGGTGGTTTAATTTGTGATTAGTGATTTAGATCTTAAAAGCAATTGTTCTACCCAACCCCTGCTACTGATGGTAAACGGGCAATCTTTAAGGAATCAAATTCCTACTGGCCCCTCATCCAATTTGACAGACCCGAATGTGTCCAGTCCTTGCAATTTGAGGGCATATTCCTTCAACTGCGAGAGAGAGAGAGAAATGGGGTTTAACGTCCACTCGACTCCTTCAACTGCCGTCAAGAATGTAATTAACTATGAACATACTTATGGAAAAACAGCTACTGATTTATTTAGGCGACGTTTCGAATTTTTTTTTTTTTTTTTTACAACAGTTTATTTACAAATATACACGTATACATAACTATAATATTCATGGATAAACATATAATACATTCTAGTATTTTCCCCAAAATTTATATACAAAACAAACAGATTTACAAATATACATTATCTATTGTCAGGTATATACTATATACACTATCTTTTTTTTTATTACAGATTAATCTATTATAACATTCGTATATTAAATTGATATATGCATAGTACGTGTTATTGTTATATCATTAGTAAAAAATAAAAAAGGAAAACTTCATTAAGGAAGAACAAAATTCAACGAATGGAATCAGTTGTCTTATCTTAAAGTATACTATTTTTTAAAATATATATATAATAAATACTGCAGCAGTAACACTGAAATCCACTCCAGGCTTGTATAAGTAAACAAGATAGACACATAAATCTATCATAGATTTCATAAACAAATATATTATACAAAAATATACACCCTGAAATTATATATTTAACCAGTCAAGGCATTTCTACATTTGTAGGGAAAATAATAATTAAAACAAAAACAAAACAAAAACAAAAAAAAAAAAAAAAAAACAAAACAAAAAAAAAAAAACAAAACTCTAGTTTAGTATTACGAAATACTGTCATGGTAAAATTTAAATATTAGGTCATCCGAATCCAGAAGTTTGTCTTTATTGTCCCACACAATATAAAAATAATAGAAAAGAAATAATATAGTTTGATTATTATAAGATGTCAAATTAAAATATGGTTTAGGTAATTGGAAAGATTTATTACCGGAGATGTTTTGTATATGTGTTGTAGTGAATTTCCGATAATAATACAGATAAGGGCAGTTTTCAAACAGGTGAGTGAGTGTTTCTTCTTTAATTTTGCAATAATTACAAGTTGTATCAATTATATTGAAAGTACGTGATTGTAATAGTGTCTTAGTTTTAAGTGCAGAGTGAACAATAAAGTACAGAAAATCACGTTGTCTACTTAGTAGAAATTTGTTTTGTTGGAAGTTAAATATGTTTTGAAGATTTAGCCCCTTGTTATTAGAAATTACATTAGGTTTATGGTTTATCTTTAATAAAAGTTCTGTATAGATCGTCTTTGTTTCATTTTTTGATTTCCAGTTAATGAGTGTCGAATGATTAAAGTAAGTATCTTTTATTTCAGAGACAGTTGATGATGAATTGATGTTATATAGTATAGATGGGTGGTATGGAATATGCTTCCTAAGAGTAATACCAAACCAGTACAAACCTAGAGCTATCCAGGCATGTTGAGGCTTAGAGTGTCTTAATATTAACTGGTTAATGATTTTAAGGTGGGAACATTGAATTTTTAAATTTATGTCCAATCGAAGAGTATTCTCTCAACGTTTTCAAGCTAATACAAAATTTTAAGCAACATATATAGACAAAATTACAACAACAAGTTTGAAACCATACATAGAAACAGTAAGATCAAAGGTCTATGACACAATGGGGTTAAGATATACAAAAACAAGATGAAGGGGATTAATTACCTTTCTCAAAGCCACTGAGTAATGATGATGTATACATAATGAAAGTGTTAGTGATAGGGATTATTAGTGTTTAAAGGATAATATTTTCACCTAATTAAAAAACAAACAAAAAAAAACCCAAAAAAAACAAAAACAAAAGAGGCACAACTGATTAGGGATATTGCATTGCTGACCGTATTAGATAGATGAACTAAATACTGGTTGAGAGTAAACTATTAATAAATAAAATTGACAAAGTAATATAGAGTTGTGTAGTAGTCGAAAATAAAGTTTGAATGTTTATGATTTAATTATCCCATCGTATGCGCTCGGCAAAAATATGCCACTGTGGCGGTTGAGTTCTGGTGTGCTTTTTCGGATATGTATCGCCTCAATTAGTTTGCATGTCTTTTCTACGGGGAGATTAAGAATGTAATTGATAAACACTGCTATCGTCATCACTTGGTTTACCACACGACCTCCAGCATCTTGTAATAAATTAGAACAAAATATATAACATAGATAAAACCACTTCAGTCAAAATCAAAGTGTGACCACAGGCCCGTAGCTAGCGGGAAGGGGGGGGGGGGCAAAGATAGCCAGGATTGTCTTTGATTTCGTATTCCGACAAATGGAAAGGACATAAAGGCAACCAATGGGGTAAGCGACCGTTTTTCCCCAAAGGGTAAAGGCACCCATTTGTTCCAGGGCAGTTCCATTTGTCAGATTTGTTCCAGGACAGTGAACTGCCTCTCTTGCCCCCCTCCCCATGGCTACGGGTCGTACTTTTTAGTCACTATAGTTCCAATAACCTAAATAACAAATTTCTGTGAACTTGCATTATGCAAGAGCAAAATCTGCCAATTACATGTCTTCCTTTAGGCCTAAAATGTTATCTAAATAATCAATTAGACATTAATTAACTTATCCAGACCATAATAAACACTCAATGTCAAGGCTAGCCTTAGATGTAAGCTGGATTAGATTCAAATATGCCGCTGAACGGCCATTGTAATTAAATCACAACACTGTATAATCGAGACTACTCTGTTTATATTAATGATTTTAGTAATGATGTCCGAGGCTATGCAGAAATTTCAAGCGCTCCGATCTCGGCCTACAGTGGAACAATTTGTCTGAAATTTTCAACAAATTACATTTACACTATGTAGTTTTTAACTATTATAGTGAGAACTGCAAACTCTTTATCTTATCTCCCATAATGTATCTTTAATAAAAAAGTAATCTATCAAATATATAGCACTTTTCGGTTTATTAAATATATATTGTAAAATCGTCGTGTTACTGTCGAAATGACGAATATTGAGTTTTTGACTTTTCGACAAAACTGTATATATTGTATACCGGAAATATTAAAGATATGTAAGATTTAGATGTTATAATAGTTCGATAGTAGATAATGTAAAATGAGTAATTTGAAAATTTCATCCAAATTAGCCTTTGATGGTTTGACAGACGTGTGCAATAATATCAACCAAGGTACTGGTTGATCAAAGCTATGTCTCGGTCCACCATATTTGATTAAATCAAAGGATTGCTGAACTATTCTAATCTGTTTAATATCGGAGAAATCTGATGCCATCGAGATATGATTAAGGCCTGGATCAGTTAATTAATGTCTAATTAATACTTTAGAAAACATTTTAGGCCTAAGGAAAGACCTTCAATAGGCAGATTTAGGTCTTGCATAATGCCTGTTTAAGGACTGCTACTCAGCATTTTCTTCCCGATATCATTCTCACACTCTTTACTACACCGTGCACCGTATTCTGTTTTATAATTATTGTGTTGTCTCTTACCTTGAAAATAGAAGTTTCATTTTAAAAACGGGGGTCATTTTAATCTTTCATTATATTTAGGCTATCTTATAATGGACTTTTATTTACAAATCAAGTCAATACATTGTATAACATACATATTACATCTATAATATATTGTTTCACAATATACATTCCACAGTGATCGGTATTAATATTACATCCACTCGACACAAACTAGGTAATTTCGGGACTAACATATGGTTCAATTTTATTACGACAATACGCGTGCGCGTAGAAGTCTTTAGCAGTGGGAGGAAATCGGAAGGCCGTGAGAAAACCCACGACGTTGGACAAGCGACCCTACCCCTTGTCACGTACAATCGAAACCATGCCAGTTGACTCACTGAGAGACCTTATGATACAGTGCGCAAGTGCCTACCATTCGCCCCCCCCCCCCCCAATAATAACGAAGGCTTGCAAATATTTGGGCACAATTCACGTGAACAATTTTTATAAGGAAATCAGAGTGTGAGATCAAAAGTCATACGTAGTAAGATGGGAATTGTGTCAGTTACATCCTCAAATTTACGCTGTATTCAGTACGAATGTAGGTCGCCATGATCAGTGGTCACGTTCGCGCTCGCGCTCAGTATAAATGGCGCTTCACTGAACAAGATTATGATGATAATTCTGTCATCTCAAAATAATTTCGTACCAAAACACTATAATAAAACAGAAAATACTTACGTCTATACACTATTATTGTAATGATAATACATATTATTAATATTACTGCCGCGGCTACTGTTGCTGCTAAATAATAAGAGACAAGAGAACTCGTCACAGGGTCTGCAAAATAGCAAATCAAACGAGCTTTAAATTCACCACAGCCAGATTTAATCGATAAGATCGACTGTGACAAATATAGAATTACCAGCCAGAACAGTGCACCCCCCCCCCCCCCAAAAAAAAACGTACCCTGCATGGATATTATTAATTTATAAAACCCTTGCTTAAAACGGTTAGATCTTCATTATGTAGGTAAGTTTCATTAAAAACTGTAAGACTGATTGATATATCTGCAATAAATGCATGCTGATAAGTACTATGTACAGTGAAAAGGAGCTAAATCGCTATCATTTTGGAGCTAGAAATTGAGAAATTGGCAGACGTGGGTCGCAACGCATATAATATTGTAATATGAATGTATATAAACTGATTTACATTCAATGGTTTCCGTTTTACTCCAATTTCAAATCAGTTATGTTCCACAAACAAGCCAGCGGTCTCAATCGAATGCAAATTTCTAACGTCTGGTTATTCCAGTCTACACACGCGGTTTGATTTGGCACAATGTGTCTAGCCGTTTCCCCGATGAAACGCATTATGGTACACGATTCGTGTACCAATGGTAAACTGTTTATTATGTCTTAAATATTGGATATCAGAAGCCCATCTTTTCCCGGTAAGATCACAGCATTAATGTCGATTTAAATGTCGACAAATAATTCGTGTTTTCAAAGTTGAAGATTTTGGATGATATTGAGCTAGAGACTTAGCTACTTTAAATACAATCCATAGCTCGACAGACAAGACAATATAAATGTACAAACCTGCTTCTACCATTACAATTTTTGTTTTAACTTGAACAGTTTTAAAGATGTTGGATATATCCAGCGTGTAAATTCCCTCAACCTTTCTGTAATCCACATCTGATAAAACCCTGGTATCAATGTATGGAATAAGATCATAAGTCTGGTTGTTGAAATACCATTGATATTGAAGTGATAAGTCTGATGTAGCTATTACTATTAAGTCGATCATATCGCCTCTAGTTATCTTCTGTACTGGTGGGGGTTTTTCACTGATCGTGATATTCCCTATAAATATAAGACCACACCATAAGGTAATAGTTGGGTGACAGTTGTCTAGAAAAGTCGTGTGTCGTTGTGCATTTAGAAACTATTTAGAAACAAGAATTTCAAGTAATATCTACTATACATGTTATTTGTAGGACAGGATATAATTGGTTAACACCATAGAAATAAATATTTCTATGGTTAACACCCTCTTGCCAAAACAAAAACCAACAGATAAAGCCACGATAAAGGGTCGGCCTAAAATGGCGTAGAATCAGTATTAAATGGTGGAGATGCCTGGGTGGGGGTCAGTAGATTAACAATATCTGATTACCCAACGGTGAGTACCGGTAGCCTACCAGTATGGGATTACCCAGGGGAAGTGTGTCACTTGTGACCCGGAAATGCATGTTGTAAGTAGTCGCTTGGAATTGTCTATAAGTATTTGGGAGGGGTATGTTAACGGTGACTATACGACATCACTCGGCAAATCTCGACAGATTCCATAAACTACATCTAGTCTCGGCTATATGACAGTAAGTGATATGTACCTACACCCATACATTTGCGATGCGGCTACCGGTTTACTGTAACTGGAAAACTTGACGCAATTACACAAATTTGGAATCTATTCGGTTAGCG
The DNA here is from genome assembly GCA_948474765.1 of Patella depressa. Classification (NCBI taxonomy): domain Eukaryota; kingdom Metazoa; phylum Mollusca; class Gastropoda; family Patellidae; genus Patella; species Patella depressa. Next base: position 28,194,766 of record OX419715.1, read on the forward strand.
ACCTATTCGAGTTGCAACCTGTTCGTTGAAAACTTATTTAGAATAAAGACAACAGTCGCCTTAACTCATCTATTTATCAACCAATAAACTCCAACGTTATGTCTATCAAATGAAAGTAGAACATATCATTTTTATCCATTCCTTTAGCTCAGAATAGAAGTGTAATTTCGTCATTATCTTACAGCTGGATCGGTCGAATAGGTCGCTAGCCAAACAGGTCGCCAATTTGTGTTCGGTATGGGCGCAGCCATGTTTCATCCAGGACCTTTAAAGTAGTTCCAATATGGCGGAATTCGTCATACAGTCGTGGTTAGATAGATGTAGGTTCCGGAGGTTATGGAATCTGCCGAGGTTTGCCGAGTGTATACGACATGACATGCAAACTGTGTCAATACCAATATGTCATATTCGGGTGGAAAGTGTTAAATACTCACAATTTACACGTGGTACTTGATCTAGGGAAATTTTCTGTCCATCTCCAGGTATAACATCACATCTGTAGGGGAAGTTAACATCGTCACGTGTTACACTGAGTATTGTTAGAGTTATCATTTCTTCTATAAAGCCCCCTATATCAGCCATTGTTTTATTGAACATCAGCCGCCCTGTATAATTCTTCTCAATTTCAAAGTTACCTTGGTACCAAAATCCTAGTTCCTAAAATAATAAATACCAAATACTAATAGAGAAGTGTTAACTAAGCGCCGAAATAAGATATAATCTGGGTTATATCTACGCACATTAAAAAGTTAGTCAGTTAATTAGATGAACTATCCATATGATCTTTTATGGCTATGGACACGATAATGCTACAAATGTAACGTGTATTGACTCGTTTATATACACTTATTAATTGTGTTGCCTGGGCCAATGTTTAAAGTAAATTACCCCTTTTGTAAAAAAAATACCCACGTTTATTTTTGTCAGCATGTTAATGCCCCGTACACGAAATACACGTGTCTGTGTATTAATAAAAGCTGGAAAACCAAACCCCGATGTGTTTTGAGGAGTGAAGAAAAGACTCTCGTGTTACATAACGACATGATGCACAACTCACAAGGGGCATTGACGGTTTACAACGTCAACTTCTGTAGGCTGTGGCGTTTGCAAAGATGTGATATTTCTTGAAGTGAACAGTTTGAAACAGTTTGATATATTCACCTTTAGTTTGGACCCTTTCTGTTCCAGTATAACAGCGACTATAGGGTAACGATATCTGTATTTCCATACCAAGTGTAATTGATCATTTATTATGTCGTAGGAAAACGCCAGTGTTGGCCCTGCAGAAATGAAGAAGCAACTCAATTTCAGTCATCTTGCGTAGGCCTATCAATGCATGTCATTAGAATGTAAGTCTGCCAGGTATCTGGTGATGGGTGTGGTATTCCACGCCCAAAATGCCATGTCCCCCAACTTGGCTAAATAAGCTCAAAAGTGTAAAACATGAAAAACGCACAGAAGTGTATTGTACATCTTCGGGTATTACAAACACACTCTGGTGGACATTTCTAGTGGTGGGGTACCCATGACAGAGCTATGTAATTATCAGACATTTGTAGTGATGGAGTATCCCTGACAAGAGTTATCTAATTCCAGACCACAGCTAGGCTAGATTAGATGAAACCTGTACCACCTAAAACAGCTTTGGAGTTCAGTACCACTACAGGATTCATGAATTACCACTGCCACCCCTCTGTCAGATTTTTTTTGTAATACCTGAAGATGTACGATAGACTGCTGTCCGATTTTCATTCAGTACACCTTTGAACTAATCTAGTCTAGTTGGGGTGCATGGCCATTTGGACATGGAATACCCCACCCACCACCAGATACCCGATAGGCTTACATTCTGATGATACCAGATACACATACATTGATGTCATCCATTTAGGAGACAATTGGTATATTTTTCAGCTAGGTTAACCCCCTAGTCTATAATTACCCTTATTCAAAATAAATTAAAAAGGACATGCTTACATCTTTCGAAACACCCAATACCACCTCTCAATGGGTACACTAGTTACTTTAGTGTGCTTGCTTATTACATTATCTTGTCAATTTTTATTGGCGGAATTGAGTTTGAATAGACTTTGCAATCGATTGGAAAATATACGCAATATATTCACTGAATTATCGCCCCTGCATCGTAAGCACAGCCCCGTGACATTTTTCAGGAAACGATAGGTAGAATAACATGAATTAACCTACACTCAACACTAATTTGCATATGGTGTTATATTTATTTCAATGATTCGCATGCCTGTAACGATCTTTAGTGAGAGTATCCGGGAAAAGCCTAAGCAGTTGATCTTACGTTTTGATTACAGCACACGCGTTTTACAATTCGACCAGCTAATGCCCTCATGCCATCCTAAAAGTTGAAATAAACAAGTACTCTACTTACTTTCAGCAATAAGGTGAATCTCTGATATTTCACTGAAAGACTTCCCATAATAGACTTGACACCGGTATATCTTATCAAAATCTTTATAAATAGTTTGGATAAATTTCAGGGCGATTCTTTCTTCACTTAGACCGAGTTGTGCCTCTGTTGATAGAAATGGATCAACCACAAAACCCTTTACCTCTGTCCATTTTCCAATATTTTCAACCTAAACCAGATATTGTTTCTATAGGGTTTGATATAACATTAAACATACATTATGCAAGAGCAAAATCTGCCTATTGTAGGTCTTTCTTTAGACCAGAAATGTTATAAAAACTATTAATTAGACATTAATTAATTTATCCAGACCATAATCAGCTCTTAACGATTAAATGGATAAACGAGACTATTAGACTTCAGTAATGATGATCGAGGCTACGCTGAACTTTCATCCGCCTAGTTCTTGGTTCATAGAGGACCAATTTGACTGAAATTTTCAGCAGATTGCCTTTACATTATGTAGTTTTTAACTATTATAGTGAGAACTGCCAATTCGTTATCTTATCCCCCAAAATGTATCTTTAAACCATACTAGTCTGTCCAATAACCTGATTTTTACCTCGCTTTTTATTATTGATGTAGCCTACTCCATCGTGTCATGGCGGTTTCCATGTATAACACAATGCCGTATTGGTATACTGGACTGTGCTTTGTGGTGATTGTTGGATTTCTAAAGTCAAGCCTTGATATAAGTTATTGTGATGGGTCCAGGACTAGAGTGAGATTGATTCATGTAAATGAATATGCTTGTTTTATCGAAAGTTTATTATATTACAATGTAGTGTAAAATTGGAATACATAAAAGTAACGAAATTTGTTGGGAGAAGAGGACAAATCAACAGTGAGCCTATTGAATCCTCTGTAAATGATACTGAGTCGTAAGCCTGCAAAACCAGTAACATTACAATCTACTTGTCAATTGTTTTGGAAAAATATGTTTCTATTAAGTTTGATTTATTATGATCTTGGAAAACTTAGGAACAATATATAAACAATAGACCTATACATTTACCTGGTTGGTATTGTTGTCATACCGGATAATATCTATTCTGTGTATGGACCGACTGTTCTCATACTCCCAGACCAACTGAACATCTTGTCTGAGAGTTGATTTTACTGGATTTCTTGTTTTCAGCCACCTAAAGTCTGGTTGCAAAAAAACGACATAAAAGTATTAACATAAAAACTTAGTATACCACACCTATCCAATGAAAACCCACAAATAATGCCGGCAACATCGCACAGCACCGATATCAAGATTCGTTCAATATATCAAATTAGACCTCTGGCATAAACCGGGTTTCAAAAATCCTTGCGAACTAACTAGAAGTGATGACCTTGGAAATGTGTGTTTTTTTCCTCGAAAAATTGGGATTCCCATATATTTACTTACTTGTAGTAACATTGAGTTGTATATCTTTGTATTCTTCCAATAGATCTATAGAACATCTATATATCCCAGAGTCTTCAACATTTACATTGTTGATGGTCAAGGTTATCTCTTGTATTGTTTCATTTTCAGTTTTATGTAGATGATATCTTTCATCATCTACCATCTTTACCTGATCGTCCATAAGAAAGGATTCTATGGGTACCTGGAGCATGAATAAAGAACAAGTTAAGCTAATGTTTATGTTGTAGGTAATCTTAGGAAATCCATAACCCTGATGTAGTGATTATAATTAAAGAGTGCTTCTCGTATCTAGCATCATGCAAGTAGTAAAGTCTGAATTCAAATTTTCCAATTCAAACAAAACAAAAATAAACGATTCTAAAATACAACACAAACAAATAAAAAGTACTTTTATTAATATCATTTTGGTCAAAATACTATTTACATCCAATTCTATTTATTCATCATCACTCTTTTAAACAAATAAAGTAATAAATAATTCTGCCATCTTTTTAAGTGCAAGCCAATCGATTCTTACCTAAATTGCACAATAACAAACTCTTTATAATAAAATAACATACCCTTGATGCATGTTATGTTACACACAGGTAAGCTGTGTCTCCAACACAGCATATTATGATAGCTTTAGTCAGGAAAATATATTTGTTTGATCTTAAAATACACTTGAGTTAAGGCATAATGTTCTTGAAATTATATACCGGTAGTTAAAGGAGCTAAATCGCTAATATTTGGGGCCTAGAAATTGACACAAATGGGTCGCAAGCCATATAATAATCTAATATGAATGTATATAAACTGATTTATATTCAATCGTTTCCATTTTTACTCTAATATCAAATCAGTTATATTTGGCGAAGTAAACCAGAAGTCTCAATTGAATCACAATATATGTAGTTTCTGGTTATTCCAGTCTACATAGTATTTGTTGCGCATGCTCACCGTTTGAGATGTAATGTGGAGTACTACCTAGCCTTGTTTGGGTCCCTAGCTGAAAATGAGTCTGAAATGCCGTATGGTACACGAATCGTGTACCAACGGTAAAAAATTTATTTCGTCTTAAATATTGGATATCAGAAGCCCATCTTTTAGTGGTAAGACCACACCATCAATGTTGATTTAAATTGACAAATAGTTTGTGTTTTCAACGTCGAAGACTTTCGATGATATTGAGTTAGAGACTTAGCTACTTTAAGAATGTCTTACATTATTTTTGTATATAGTGATGGAATCATCCTCTGAATGTTGTTGATGAACCCATGCAATAGTAGCATTATGGCCTGTGAATACAATCAACGGTGTGTTGGTTCCTAGAAGCCATTGTACATTTCCAACTGATGACACTGGAAAAACAAAATGATTCAGATTAGTACGCTAAATAATATCAATCATTACAGAATGATCAGAAATAACTGAAATGATCAGACTTACTATTAGCGATTGTTTTTAGTATTTCCTTTCTGAAGTGTTACAATTTAATAAATTATGCTTAAAAACACAAAAGAATTTTGTTCAACGTCAACGCAAATATGATCATTCTGGGTCTAACATTTTAATTCACTTTTTATCATAAGGTAGTAAAATCGGAGAGGCAGAATTGAAACTAGGAAGCTTGTTCCTCTGGCCGATCTCATGACCCCCGATCCCTCTCTCGCAAGTCCCATCATGTTTATAAGCTTGTGGTATAATTCAGTAGTATATTTACTTACCATCATCTATTACTGTAAACAGTATGGCTACCAGTTCTGCAAAAACAACAAAGATGGTCACACACAGTGTGGGATACTCTAACATAGCAACTTTGTCGGCAGCTTATCCGAACGAAAGCTTGGATGTTGAGCAAATTTGGTAGGGATCAAGGATCATTGAAGAAATCTAATCTCTTGGGTTCATCCTCTTTGAAATTACATATAGCCTCTATCACGTTCACATGGATTTCGACAGGGGGTGGTGGGAACGGAGGGTTGAAGATTATGAATATCGATATGGATCGATGACCGCAAAGCTTTAAACCAATATGAAAAAGATCCATTACAAATTGCGGCCTTAAACGCGTTCACAAGGTTTTTCGGAAATGTTGGCATAATTCCGGAACCGAAAGCCATGGATCGCTGAATATCGCTAATGATTCATGTCGAATTTTACAACAAAATCAGTTAAAACTGTAGCCTTTCAGAAGCGGCTACAGATGACCTCGGAACGGAAAGTCACGGAACGCTCTATTTCGATAAGGTTCATCCTCTCATGACCCCAATGCTTCCCACGAAATTTAAAAGAAATATGTTAAGGACTATAGCTTATATCGCGTTCACAACGTTTTCGGGAAAGGGGGATAACTTCTGAATGGAAATCGTGGAAAGTTGATAATAGCCTACAATACTTACAAATTCAAAAATATTTCGTTAAAAATGTAGTCTCTATCGCGTCAACAAGATATTCGTTCAAAGGGAGATAACTTCGTAACGGAAAGTCGTAAATTGCTAAATGTCGACAAGGTTTGTCCTCTCGTGATCACAATGCTTCACACCAATTGTTGACGGATCGACGGACAGGGTGACAGCATAATACGCCCACACCGAAGTTTGGGCGAATACTAATTCAAGTTATGGACATAAAGTTAAACAACCAATTAATTACAGCATGTAATGGAAAGGGTATACACTCCATTTATATAGTCAACAGCAGACTCATATTTTTGGCTCGTTATTACGGTGTAGTTTGATATTCTATTTCACACTTATTGGATTAATTTTATTTTCATTTATTTTCAGATCAGTAGGCGTATATTTTGATACTCGACTATTGTTAACTTGTGAATAGATATATAAGTATTTCCAGATAAGAGATGGGACACTAATCAGATAAATATTACTTCAAAAAGCAAAACTGTCATGCTTTCCTTCAAAACAACGATTGATAATTGTTGTTTATTACATTTCTACCAAAGCCAACTACAATTAAGCACATAATCCTACCTGACACGGGTAAAAACTATGTCTTTTAAATTGGACTCTGGAGAGATAATAGCTGGCTTTGCGCGACATGTTATATATTACAACGGATAGACTTTACGTCGTGAAAGCTTGGCTTAATATAATGTCATGAACAGCCAATCAAAATAGTTTACGAGTTGCGCGCATGGCTAATTTACCATAATTATTATGAATAGCCATTATACATTTTGATTTAAACACCGCTGGATTAACTTTACTGACAATACCTGCAGATAAAACCAAAGCTGTTTCACTAAATTGGGCTGGGTATGTTTCAATTAGTCCTAATATAAAATTAAGATGTTACATGTAATAATAAAAATAATGATTGCCAGGTGAAACTAAAGGCGTTCAATCGTAGCCAAAAACAAACACATCACAGTAGGTCTCATCGTTTTTAGCGATGTTCTCGTAGTCAATCACAGTGTCGTGTTGTTACACACAAATAGTCAAACATAAAGCCCCGCGCACATCGACAATTCCCTTAGACATTTGTCAAAGTGACTTTTAATTGATCCTCATATCGGTAGAGAAAATAACATCACCACATTGCACATCATTGTTGTGGTAAAGGATATCGACTTTTTTCGTTGGCGACGAGATGCAAAATATCAAACAAGTCGGCGGTAAAATTATTACTCGTTGTATTAAAAGGGATAGATATTAAAATATGTCTGTGCAAATACATGTACTTACGTAGGTACGTAAATGATGTCACTAATCTCATGATTTGGTAATTCTGATTTATGACACACGAATCAGATAAGCACAAATCTGTCATAGAATTGGATGTCTTTCTGTTTCAAATTATCCTTTCTAACTAGGAAAACAAATTCTTTAAGAATGTTATGCAACATAAACAGTTTCAAGAAATTTAGCGCATGTTGGTTATTATATGTTAAACTTGTAATTTGCATCTCCTGAAAAACACACAAAAACTGACATTAAAGGGACAATAACATTCTTGCTGGCTTGATAGCCCCAGAAAATAAATAATACCCTTATTCTAAGTACTAGATGTTTAAGTGTCCTACCTGTTGTGTAAATTATCCATTACAACCTATTTTACGTGTTCGGAGGGTATGAAAATATTTTAAAATCCAAGTCACATTTGAAAAGGTTTACGTTAGACTTTTCAAATCAATTGGTTGAATTTTTCCAATTTTTTAAAATAGGTGTGTTAAGATGAAATTTATATCATTATTTAATTGGAATATTCTAAAATAATACGATTTGTTGACCAGAATGAAGATTGGGACATATTATTCAGTTACAACAAGAGTGTTATTGGGGCTTTAACGAAGGTTAATACAACATTAGTTATTCCACATGCTGGACATCAAAATAGCCTCGGAATTGCCTAATTAATTTTATATACTATCTATAGCATCATATTTGAATTAACACTAGAATTGCAATGATTAAAACTCGTTCTTAGATCACTTTTCTTCGTGGAAAACACAATACGAAAATACACTATAATGTACACAAAAACCGAAATAAGTTCCAAGAATTATAAATCTCTTTTAATTTCATTTTCTCTTTTTATTAAGGCCTCTTGAGGTTATAGATCACACCAAATTTAGAAATGGTAGATTTGTTTTCAATTTGAGATAAAATATAATTTCAAACTCATCGATTTACCTAAAAGACAAAAGTCGACAAAAATTATTTTTTGACCCACCGACCTCTTTAATGTTTCAGCAATTAACTTTCATTATTGACTTCGGTCTTTGAACAAAGCTACCTAGGCTTTTAACACCTTACACTGAAAGTCTCAGGTGCGTTCGTTCGTTTGTTTCTAAAATTTTAACATACGCTCACACCTTGAGTGATATCACTGACAAACGCCAAAGCGCTTACTTACTTAAGCTGGTGGTTTAACGCCCGCTTCCACTTAAGTCGCCAAAGCGCGCTTTTGGTTCGTTCGTTACTGGGAGTTTTACGTCCACTTCCACCAGAGGTGATATCGTAGACTAGCCAAAGCGCGCAAACGTCAGTGCTTTATAAGCTTGTTGGTGTTTGTATTAACCAATCAGGATCGAGGCATTTATTTTTGGGGAAAACCAAGTAATAGTTTTATTTTCAATTTAATATCTTCCTCCAGAGAGCAATTAGGCTTGCACACGGCTCCAAAAGCTGATTAAAATCGCAGGGGCGAATGTGCGGTTAACAATTGGATAATATACATGTACAATACATGCTTATTGGTAGGCCCGATGGCTCGCTGGAAGTCTATCACCGTCTGGTGTGTCCACAGATGTAATGTCTGGAGAGAGCCTAATCCACGGCTGGACACAGCGATGGAAGAATGAGTCGGACCCGTAGCCAGCTCATAGATTGTTTGTTTTGTTGTTTTTTTTGGGGGGGGGGGGGGGCTACGGAATGTTTTTTTTTTTTGGCGTGGTAAACATAATTTGGTCCAATGTGGAGCTATGTTTGTTGTAAATCGGACTATGCTGGTTCTTAATTGGACTACTGACCAGTCATAAGTCGGAACAGAAATTTGCTTCCATTAAAACAGTGTTTGTTGAGATTAGTTCTAATCGAACGAAACACTGCGGGGAGTATGCAGCTCATGGGCATAGGCGTAGGAGCTCAAAGTAATTCAGGGGGGCATAAGAGAAAATTGCCCGAAATCAATATAATATAATTAATATATACTATTCAAAAAAAGTAGGGGATATTTGATTTTGGGGGCATAATACTAAAATATGCAAATGACTACGAAAAAAGTCACTATAGAACCTAACAGAAGAAACATTTCCAGTTACATGTGACGCCCAAACGCACCAATAGCGACCGCATGGAATGCAGGTGATGCTTGGGATCATCATGGGGTCCAACACAAGATTTGCACGACTCTGACTTTGAATGTTACAGTCATTGTGGCATTGAATTCCAGGGTGGAAACATCAGTTTAATTGTTTTAGTGACCAGAAAACAAAGTTTGATATGCGTCGGCTTACCCAAAATGAAAGGTTACGTGCCCTTGGCATGCTACAGATCGGCACAACACAGGCGGTTGTGGCGCGGACGATGAATGTTTCTCAGTCTGTCATAAGCAGGCTATGGTCCAGATACCGTGATACACAATCTGCACAGGACAGATCACGCTCAGGTCGACCAAGTGCGACAACTCAAGCCCAGGATCGATGTATCCGTACCTTGGCCTTGAGAAATCGTGTTATCACAGCAAATCAGATCAGCGGAATCGACTGCATAGGGTCACCTTCGCGCCCGACGTCCTCGCGTGATCCCTTGTTTGAGAGATCATCACATTCAGGCAAGACGTCGTTGGTGTAGGGATCGTCAACACTGGGATAATCGACGCTGGAGCAATGTGATGTTTTCAGATGAGTCAAGGTTCACTGTTGATTTTTTGGACAGAGGTAGGAGGGTGTGGCGTCGTCGAAACGAGCGCTTCCAAGACGTTAACGTCATCAGACATGATCGATTTGGGGGCGGTTCTGTTATGGTGTGGGGAAGCATCACTGTTGCTGGAAGAACGGCTTTACATGTTGTTGCAGGGCGTGTTACAGGCCAGTACTACCGGGACAACATCTTGGCAGTCCATGTTGTGCCGTTCGCACGACGTCATGGCCGCCGTTTCATCCTCCAGGATGACAACGCAAGATGTCACAGGGCCAGGATCGTTACAGGTTACCTCCAACAACAGAACATCACCACATTACCTTGGCCAGCACTGAGTCCCGACCTCTCCCCCATCGAGCATGTCTGGGACATGCTTGGACAGAGGTTATGTCAACGTCAACAACGTCCTGCCAATGTCCAAGAACTTGCTGCTGCGTTGCAACAGGAATGGGGCAATCTGGACCAAAATGACCCTAGACGTCTCATTAGGAGTATGCCACGTCGGATCAATGCTTGTTTGGCAAACAGGGGAGGATTTACCCGTTACTGACTTTGTTGTGATGCTGTGGTAACTTTGCTGTTTGACCCCGGGTATCATTTTACCCTTATAATGGTCAGTCTGTGCCTTACTTAGTCTAACGATCATTTGGAATAAGTGAACTTCATTTCATTTTGTCATTTGTTTCTTCGTCAGTTTCATTAGGTGACTTTAATAACACTCAAAAATCAAATATCCCTTACTTTTTTTGAATAGTAGTATATATATCGAAATCAATATGATCAATATATAGTATATTATATTGATTATATATAATCAATATAATATAATATAAATCAATATAATTCTAAAAAATTAAACAATATTTTGATATTCAGAGATCATCGTCTCACCAAATTGATCGTACAAATCAGGACTCGGGAACAAAAGTAAAACATTTTAGAAATATGAGAGGCACGTCCATACGGTAGAATGTTCACAATTTCGTACAGTTTCTCAAGTAGTCCAATACTCTTTTTAGAAAAAGTGAGAGGCACGGCCATGACGTCCAGCAAAAATGACGTCCGAAAACAGGTGAATCCACCCTGGCAATTGGCTGTTTCCAAGCAGTTTTCCATTTGGCTCGTTTCCTCTGCCGTTTTCCGGCCCGATGCCCGTTTTTCGGGCAATACCGTTTTTACGGGCATACCTATCATAAGAGAGCTTCGGGCATATTTTCGGGCATGCAGTGGACAAGAAAAAGACGAGAAAATACTTTTCGGGCAGTGTGGATCTCATAGAAATAAGTTAGTTATATTTTTTCTCTAAACATTAATAGAAAAAAAAGGTCGTCGAATTTTTCATTGCCCGAAAATAAATTTTCCGGACCGATGCCCGTTTTTCGGGCAATACCGTTTTTTCGGGCATACCTATCATAAGAGAGCTTCGGGCATATTTTCGGGCATGCAGTGGACAAGAAAAAGACGAGAAAATACTTTTCGGGCAGTGTGGATCTCATAGAAATAAGTTAGTTATATTTTTTCTCTAAACATTAATAGAAAAAAAAGGTCGTCGAATTTTTCATTGCCCGAAAATAAATTTTCCGGCCCGATGCCCGTTTTTCGGGCAATACCGTTTTTTCGGGCATACCTATCATAAGAGAGCTTCGGGCATATTTTCGGGCATGCAGTGGACAAGAAAAAGACGAGAAAATACTTTTCGGGCAGTGTGGATCTCATAGAAATAAGTTAGTTATATTTTTTCTCTAAACATTAATAGAAAAAAAAGGTCGTCGAATTTTTCATTGCCCGAAAATAAATTTTTGCCCCCCCCCCCCTGTCCCCCCGCCTCCTACGCCTATGCATGGGGTTGTGATATTCTGTTGACTGCTCCTTGAGTAAAGTCCTTGTAGTTGCCGATGACAATGCGTGCTGCTCTCCTTTGTAGTATCTCTAGTCCCACATTATGAAGCAGTATATTCCAGAGTTAGGTTCACTACTTCCGGGTATGCTTTTGCCTTCACTGATGGTCTGCAAATTGTCGAAAATGGCATCTACAGGTTTCCCCCATCCCCCACTCTAACTTGTTATAAATCATGTAACATTTCAACAAGGCACTAACTTCTCAACATAAGGCAAACTAAACCCTGTCGTTAAAATATTTTAAAAATACCAGTGTCTTTTATTACCGCCCCCCCCCCCCGATTAACCCAGTCATGCTTTGCGTTAAAATGAAGCCATTCGTCTGATGAAAGCGAGAAAACGCTTAAAGCTGCAATTTCATATTTTTAAGTTATATTTTCAAAATGTATTAAAATAAAGCCTTAAAATAGATGGTATCTATAAACGAAAAACACCATTAATCCAATAATTCACTATTGTCAGTTGAAAAATTGGCAATTTTTCATTTTCAAATTTAAATTCAAACGTTTGAAGATAGCTATACCACGGGGGAATGGAAAAACAAGGGCGGTAATTGTGTTATTATTTCCTGTCTCAATGATTTATTAGTGGGGGGAATAATGCCTATGATCGTATAACATAGTGAGTTGACAACCTATTGAGCAAAAGACATAGAAATAATTATGTTTTGACTTTCTTTGAAAATATGAAATTATCGCTTACATCGAAATGATGCACTCTGTTGATTTTATACAATATAATTTCTGTCAATTTTTTTATGCACCCAGGTAATGTGAATATGTCGCTGAGATTATTATTATACAATTTAACTCGGTTGGTTTGTAATATTATCAAGGTAAACAGGTAAAATGAGCCAATAGTGAGGCTTATCCACCGCCGAAATCCCAAAATAAATTGATGACACATATTAATTGCACAAAATTTATCTTCTTCAAAGTATCGAACAAAAAATACTACCGGTGTAGACAGGAAAAACCAGACGCTAGATTCTATTTGAAATTAGAGTAGATCGGAAACGATTGAATGTAAATCAGTTTGCATACATTCTTATTGAGACCCATTTGTGCCAATTAGCCCCTTTAAAACATGTTCGTGCAGTTATTTACAATTAAAATCTGTTTTAGAGTCTAACTTTTTTAAATGATTATGTCATTCTGTTCAACCTTCCTCTTCCCTATGAACATAAATAACCCGAGTTACTAATGTATTGTTCAGCAGAGGTTTTGACAATATGCGACGCAACGTTTGGGGAAATTAGGTTCAATTGCAAAATAATTTTAAACACATATCATTACAGTTTGCACGGAAGTAAATAATTATATTACAAATAGTGAAGAGTGACATGACACCCCGTGTTTCTGGTTCGGCGGCCATTTTAAATTGAACAGAAATTTCGCATAGCAGCTGGGTTTAATCAAATCATATAATTATACGGTAAGGTTTCACCTTTATTTCAATGGGAATTGGTTTGTTATATACTATTCAAAAAAAGTAGGGGATATTTGATTTTTAAGTGTTATTTAAGTCACCTAATGAAACTGACGAAGAAACAAATGACAAAATGAAATGAAGTTCACATTCATCGATTTATTCCAAATGATCGTTAGACTAAGTAAGGCATAGACTGACCATTATAAGGGTAAAATGATACCCGGGGTCAAACAGCAAAGTTACCACAGCATCACAACAAAGTCAGTAACGGGTAAATCCTCCTCTGTTTGCCAAACAAGCATTGATCCGACATGGCATACTCCTAATGAGACGTCTAAGGTCATTTTGGTCCAGATTGTCCCATTCCTGTTGCAACGCAGCAGCAAGTTCTTGGACATTGGCAGGACGTTGTTGACGTTGACATTACCTCTGTCCAAGCATGTCCCAGACATGCTCGATGGGGGAGAGATCGGGACTCAGTGCTGGCCAAGGTAATGTGGTGATGTTCTGTTGTTGGAGGTAACCTGTAACGATCCTGGCCCCGTGACATCTTGCGTTGTCATCCTGGAAGATGAAACGGCGGCCATGACGTCGTGCGAACGGCACAACATGGACTGCCAAGATGTTGTCCCGGTAGTACTGGCCTGTAACACGCCCTGCAACAACATGTAAAGCCGTTTTTCCAGCAACAGTGATGCCTCCCCACACCATAACAGAACCACCCCCAAATCGATCATGTCTGATGACGTTAACGTCTTGGAAGGGCTCGTTTCGACGACGCTACACCCTCCTACGTCTGTCCAAAAAATCAACAGTGAACCTTAACTCATCTGAAAACATCACATTGCTCCAGCGTCGATTATCCCAGTGTTGACAATCCCTACACCAACGACGTCTTGCCTGAATGGTATGATCTCTCAAACAAGGGATCACGCGAGGACGTCGGGCGCGAAGGTGACCCCTATGCAGTCGATTCCGAATTGTCTGGCCACTCACTCTCACACCAGTGTCTGTTTGAAGACGAGCGCTGATCTGATTTGCTGTGATGACACGATTTCTCAAGGCCAAGGTACGGATAAATCGATCCTGGGCTTGAGTTGTCGCCCTTGGTCGACCTGAGCGTGGTCTGTCCTGTACAGATTGTGTATCACGGTATCTGGACCATAGCCTGCTTATGACAGCCTGAGAAACATTCATCGTCCGCGCCACAACCGCCTGTGTTGTGCCGATCTGTAGCATGCCAAGGGCACGTAACCTTTCATTTTGGGTAAGCCGACGCATATCAAAATTTGTTTTCTGGTCACTAAAACAATTAAACTGATGTTTCCACCCTGGAATTCAATACCACAATGCCACAATAATTCGTATTCTCAAGCTACATTTCATATTTTCTAAAAAAAAAGTCAAAACATACATATTTTATATCTTTTGTTTAATGGGTTGTTAACTCACTATTATACGATCATAGGTATCATTCTCACACTTAACACAATTACCTCCCTTGTTTTCCTCCATGGAATAGCTATCTTCAAACGTTTGAGTTTGAAGTTGAAAATGATATTTTTGCCAATTTCTCAACTGGCAATAGTGAATTATAGGATTAATAGGATTATTCTTTAACAAGTTATGACTGTTTATAGATACCTTTAAGGCTTTATTTGAATACATTTTAAAACTATAACTTAAAAATGTGAAATTCTCGCTTTAATCTGAACAACAAAACACAACTCGTAATATATCAACTCAATTTGACCTATGGATCTACAATTTGGAGTGAAGTTGCCAAATATCCATATTGTACCACATGGGAAACGTTATAGATACAATATTTTTTGTAATCATGCCACTTTAAATTACATTGTAGTGTACTCTTTTTTTCTTTTCTAGGAACCCTATATAAAGTTTTTATTATACTACATCAACAAACCATGCGTCAACGCGCTTAAAAAGACATGATTCAATTTTAACCATCAATTTGAAAAAACGTTATTGAAAGAACATAATATGTTCTTTTATATTCAGATATCCCCAGTAATATGATAAGCCTATATTTTTTTTATTTGGCTAGTCTATGCCTAAAACAGTAATATGATAAGCCTATATTTTTTTTATTTGGCTAGTCTATGCCTAAAACAGGTCAGAAGTTCGAAGCCGATGTTCCCTGGGAGATTTTGCAGCGTGATCTTATTGCAATGGTACAGTAAGATGGGTCTTGCAAGCTAAAGATTATAGTCGTTGGAATGGGACAAAAACCGAATCCTCGTGTACAGGTTGGTAGGCACGTAAAAGAACCCTTGACAATTAGAATAAAATTGCTGTCCAGGATAAAATTCCCCTCATGTAAAGCCTACTGTATTGTGTGTGCTCGGTTGGTACAGAAAAATAGGGCATTAAACACCATTCCATTCATCCATTCCTGTTTGCTCTGTCTGTAATAAAAGTAAATGCGTTTAACAGAATATTCAGGTATTGCTTTGAAATTAGAGAGCAATATCAAATCAGATCAACCCAATGTTGTCACAAGTTCACCCATTTTAGCCATGAGATCGCGTCACAGTTGACGTCGGGACAATATGTGCCAATTATGAAACCATTGTTGCAGCAGAGATAACCTATTTCATTTCGAATTATTCACCATAAAGTAGTACACGTTGTTTGTAAGAGTAGCAATTTCAAGTCGATAGTTTAGCTTGACCTGTATATGTCTCTCTGTTCGATATCTTACATCTACATTGTCTAAATTTATACAGAAATCATCAATAAATCATAGTCACCCATTGACTCTCACTGAAGGACACCACGAGAAATACCAAGGGTCCTTCTGCACAACATGTGCATCGCAAAATTGTACTGAGGAAAATATGGAAAAAGAACTAGGAAATCCATAGCAATATGGCCATGGGTGCAGATGAAATGAAGAACACCTATATATAGACGACCATTTGCAAAGAAACAGAGCAACCAAATTCGTCAATGCAGCGCCATCCTGAGACACCTGGCAAACGGCCGGAAATAAGAAACGTTGGCAAACATAACCCGAATGACACTTCTCAAGCCCTAATGTTTTATTTTGAGACAAACTAAGCCAAGCTGCACCGACCACCATCCCAGCCCCCAACCTCGATCATAAATAATCCTCCCACAGAAAGGGTTTAAATTAACACCCACAAAATTATTTACCTCTCATTTTTCCTAAATTATAGGGGGTTTGATGGTCGAATGGTTAACACGTGCGCGCTGCACCATAAAGCCTGTCAATGAGTCAACTGGCGTGGTTTCGAATCCCCGGTTGTACGTGACAAGGGATAGGGTCACCCGTCCAACCTCGTGGGTTTTCTCCCGAGTCCCCCGGTTTCCTCCCACTGCTAAAGACTCCAACGCGCAAGCGAAATATTGAAATAGAATTAAACCATATATTAGTCCCGAAATGACCTAGTTTGTGTCGAGTGGACGTTAAACCCCATTTCTCTCTCGCTCTCATAAATTATACCCATATACATGTACAACAGATTAACACACGTGTATATCCGTTCTCTGTTAGTTACCGATGTACTTTATTTGCAACCACAATATTACTATGTAAACATATATGAATTATATTATTTTGTCATCTCAATACAATGACATTATTTCCAACAAGCTTTCCAGATGAACTAAACTTATTTGAACATGTTAAAGTGTTATTAAACCAGTGTTGAAGTTCTATAGTGGAAGTTCACGTCAGAGGTTTAACGAGCGGTTTCGGCCATATGACGTCAGACATTGATTAATCAATAAACGTTGACGTTTTTAGGGGTTTACCCACAATTCCGCGCAGAGAACGCCAAGAAGTCGCCGTAACAGACCGTTTCATTGGCTAATTTCTCACATTAATGAAAACGCCTATTATATAAAAACTGGTCCCAGTGAAGTAAAGACAACTAAAACGAAATTTTGAACTATAAAAAACGAAACGAAATAGGATCTGTGTTTTAATCAGATTATTTCATCGTTTACCGCGAAACAAAGTAGTGCAGCTTTACGGTTGTGGTAATATCCAATTTCATCAGCTGCAACCCTAAAAAGTTCAAATAGGTGTCAAACAAAATTATCAGTGGATTTTTTTTATACTGGGTTGTGGATGGGGACTAGTCCCCCACTTGAAACGCCACTGATATCTAAATTAAACGTTTAACACATGGATAAAGATTTAGCCAACATGTAAACACCTATACCCTAGCATTATTTCACAAATAAAAACAGTTAGATCATAAACATCGGATTGAATAACATTTTACTTTAAATCAGATTATATCGTAACTATACATTTATACCAAATTAGATGGGGCAATTAGACGTGGCTAAGTGGGTAAAACGTTGGCTCGCTAGCCTGGAAGTCGGGTGTTCGATCCCTGCATTGGCCGAGAAAGTTCATCCATATTTCCCGTCGTGGTTTCACCTTGTCAGTGATCCAGGGCGGAGGGCCTGACAAGGACAGCTGTCTAGTCGTTCAGATGGGACAAAAACCGAGGTCCAGTGTAGGCCTACACATTGGCGAGCACGTAAAAGATCCCTTGTCATTTGGAATTCGATATAAGAGTAGGCCGTAGCGCAGCTGCTCGGGAAAAATTCCCCTAAAGCATACTGTAAACCCGTCTTCATTAGCCCAGTTTAGCTGCAAAACAGTAGGTTGTTAAACCCCATTTCATTTCCAAAATAAATGGCGTAGCCGCCATTGTGCCGAATATAAACCTTTATTCCTCTGAATTTATCTAGTGACGATATATAATATGATATATAACACTAATAAATCTTAGTCCATGTCTACTTTAGTACACAACTTTATTTAAAACCATTGACGTAATACAAGGATATATTATAACAGTAATTTAATAACGGTTCATTTACATTAAAGGGGCTAAATCTCTAACTCAACAATCGAAAGAAAGTGTGATCCTCAATATCAAAAGGAACAGCAAACTTTGCGATATAAACCCATATTTCGTCAAAAGCGGATAAAAATGTGACATCTAGAGTGTCCACAAACAAAATGTGGACGGACTTATGTCCACTTAAAAATGTAGGCATAAAACAAACAAAAAAAAAACAAAAAAAAAACCCACGCAGAATGGATTCAGTTGAACTGAACAACTAACGTTCAATTTGGGCTGTACACGTATTCCAAAATAATAAACAAAGAAAAACATATCCTACAAGACATTGCAGTAGTGAATTAATAATAGCTGATTCACTAACGATAAAATAGCAGGCCTGAATGACTGTCATTCAATTTAGACTTTCGTAATTTATCATACATTATTTTCATATTATTCTGATGCTTTACAATATGATATTTTGACATTTTCCTAGTAATGACAACTAAGGTTTTAGTAGAGTATAGTGATGCTCTTGAGGGGACATAACATGCGTGCAACGTGAGAAATTCGTGATTTATGGCAGAGGGTATTCCATTCGTTACAAATTCATGCATTTTAGCTAATGTGGGTATTTTAAGTGAGCAGTTAATTTTTTCACATAGCCAAGTATATGTAAATTAAAGCCTTTGAATACCGATTTAAGGTAAGACACTTGGTTAAGTGGAAAAATTAAGTATTTTTTACTTAACTTAGAGAAAACCTTTGAATTCGGACCCAGATTACCAAGACCGGGCTCAGAAGAAGATCGAGACTGCCAATCCTCTTCAATATTTGTATCATGCCCATGCCCCCTCTACACAGAAGCTGGGGTTATTCCACTCGTAGGAAGAAGACAAACAGACAAAAATTAAAACTACTATACCAAGTTATCAATAATTTTATTCCACCTCGTAAGTACATCATAAATCTGAAACCAACAAGTTATTTATATCCCCTTCCAAATTAAGATAAGTTAAAACAAATTCAATGTCCTACTTAATATTTTTCTAAATCATTTCTCCTACTTAATTTTAAAAAAATGAAAAAACTCAGTAACCCTGCAAGAAACTCAAGAACACTCTAAAATATTCTCCGACCATCTCTACAAACGTCGGATGGAAGTTCAAAAGAATTCACTGCAAACTTAGACTATGATGCTTTGACATTTTGCTGATAGTCCCGCATGCCACTGTGGTCATATACTGGGAGATCCCGATCACCGCTTTCTGCGATGCTCTTTACATTCTAATGTACGAAAGGAAACCCAGACAAACCATAAACCGAATTCCAGATGTAAGCAATAATGTAATTAATCAAGTTCAAAATTCTAGTGTTTGATGTGTCTAATATTATATTTCCTCATCAAATTATTCTTTTATTTTTAAGTGTAAAAGTCAATGGGTGGACAGACAGGGACAGAAATGGGGTTTAACATCCACTCGACACAAACTAGGTCATTTTGGGACTAACATAGTTTCAATTTTATTTCAATAATTCGCTTGCGCGTAGGGGTCTTTAGCAGTGGGAGGAAACCGGGGTGCCCGGAGGAAACCCACAAGGTTGAGAAGGCGCCCCTATCTCCATGCCACATACGCTCACACCAGGGATCGAAACCACAACCGCAAGCCAGAGATGACCGGCCAGCTAGAGGTCGAAGCGCGACACTCTAGTCCACTAGGCCATCCCAACCCCCGTCAATGCGTGGAGGGGAGAATTACATGTCTTTATCCACCACGGTACCTTACACAGTAAGTACCCCTTGTTTGAAACGAAAAGGATACTCTATTGCAGGTTCCAGAATTGAATTCTCCCATTAAGGATGATAGAATGAGATTGGGTAAATGGCTTAGCCTATAATACAACGCCGTTAGAGAAGGGCTTGACCTCGATTGTCATTGCTACCGTTGTTAAGATAATAAACAAAGTTTCGATTAACCATTTTTAAATTAAATCATTAAATGGCTAAACCGTTGTAATCTACTTGAAGGCCTGAAGAAGGAACTGCAATAGGGAGATTTAGCTCTAGCATGTTTAAATACATATGACAGTGGGTTCAGATGACGTATTTCATTTCATTTCAAAGCTGACTGTGTGTAATTAAATTTCTATAACTGTGACATGTTGGGCTCTTTTTGGTTATACAGATTACGATCACCAGAATGTTGAAAAGTATGTTATTGGCAACGGAAATATCGCGGATTTAACATTTAATCTAATAGGAGAGAGAATGACTTGTCTTAATCACGTCCAAGGTACATAACAGAGTAGTTTCCCCTGAATCTTCCACAACAATGTGTTTCCTCATGTTGCATAGTAATAGTAAGTGCAGTTATAACTGTCAGAATATATTTTGTTTACGCACCCTTGTAAAAATATTACATGATTTTTATACGCCCACATTTTCATGTGGACGTATTATGCCGTCGCCCCTGTCCGTCCGTCCACAATTTGTTTGTGGACTCTCTACAGGTCACAATTCTTATCCGATTTTGACGAAACTTGAAAAATAGGTTTATCCCCATAAGATCCCGGCTGCTTTCGATATTGGCATGTATCGGATCGAAACTTCATGGATTATGGCCCCTGATTGTACGAAATATCATGTTTTTAGCTTGTGGACCCTATAGAGGGAACAATTTTGAACCTATTGTGATGAAACTTGACATGCATGTTTATAACCCCAAAATCTTGGTTCCTTTCGATATTTGCGCCAATCGGAGCGTAACTCCCCGAGTTATGGCTCCTGATTGTCCGAAAAATCGCCCTTTTTATCTTGTGGTCCCTCTTCAGGTCAAAATTATTATCCGATTTAAAAAAACCCGTTTGATTATATCACCGTTACATGGTAATGAAGGTTGAGTTCGAATTTCGTGAAAATCGGACAACAAAATGGCCGCCGTTTGTACGCGAATAGTGTGAAAATATGTTATATCAAGGTTGTGGACCCTATAGCGGTCACAATTTTGAACCGATTTTGATGAAACTTGACATGCATGTTTATAACCCAAAGATCTTGGTTCCTTTCGATATTTGCGCACATCGGATAGTAGCTTCCTGAGTTCTGGCCCCTATGGTATATCAAGGTTGTGGACCCTGTAGAGGTCACAATTTTAATTCGATTTTGGTCAAACTTGAAATGCATGTTCATAACTCAAAGATCATGGTTCCTGTGGATGTTTGGACATATCTGATCGTTACTTCCTGAATTATGGCCCCTGATTGTACGAAAAATCGCCATAATATTAAATGTTTCGTATCCAGTGGAGGTGACAGCTAATTCCATAATATTAAATGATTCGTATACTTAACGTTGGCATGGGGCAGGACTTTATAAAAACCAAACAATTTCGTGGTAATTACTTAATATGCGACAATTCTTGTTGACTGCCCTGACGATTTAGCTGCTGTGTGGGCGTATGTTTCGTTGCCTGGCAACCTATTTTTAGCTGAATTCTTAAAAACTAAAATTTCAAATTTACAGCTGATGACATTAAGAATTTTAAAATTTGGACTGATTAAAAACCAAAACAACTAGACATGAACACTGCGGCTTAACGTCATACTTTTTGGTTAATGCAGACGGGCATAGGCCATATTACAGTGCGGGCTGAGGGAAATGTAACCGAAGCAGCGGCATCACGGCCTACTCGTATATTCAATTTCAACTGTCAAGGGTTCTTTTACATGCACGCCATGTGTACGCGGGACCTCTGTTTTTCGTCGCATCCGAAGGAGTATCTGACAAGGGAACCACACCAGAAAATCAAGAAAAACTTTCTCGAACACGCAGGGGCGTAGCCATGAAATATATATTGGGGGGGGCGCAACGGTGTGTGTGTGGGGGGGGGGGTACCCCCATAAATTTTGTTTAAAGTCTCAGTCTTCTGTAAACATTGTTTAGCATATTTTACGGGGTTAAACTAAAACATCACACCAATACAACGTTTATCATGTTTACAGGCAGCGGCACCGGTCTTCTCTGAGAGGCGAAGAAGCGTGGCCATAGGCGTACGAGGCCGAATTAGTTTGGGGGGGGGGGGCCAGCATATTTTCCCGACAGATATATCTCCTTAGAGTCTGCGAGCGCTGGACGCGTTAAGCGTCCGATGGGGGGTCGGGGGGGGGGGCCTCCGCCTGAAAAATTTTGAAAACCAGACAGCCGTAGACCTGATTTCCAGGCATTTCGAATACTTTCTAGTAATTTGGAGTGGGTAGTAAATTATGTCAGTTGCAGCATAAAAACTGGTAAAAAATCAGTTGAACTTGAAATTGATTAAGAGAAACTAATCAAATTTAATAACAATTTAGTAAAATTGGATTCAAATATTACATAATGTAATATAAAGCTTATTTAATGATATTTAACATCTACATCATAGTGGTTTTGGAACTTTTTCCTGAAGAGATTTATAAGTAAAATAAGCGTTGTTGAACACATTATCTTTGTATAACTCTTGCCAGTGGCACTTTACATTCACCTATGAATATTTAATTCCAAAGAAAAGGGCTCAATATCAAATTATTTACGGCCAATTGAGCCATCATACATGTATATTATATGTGACTACTATGGCGGTATATTAGTGCCAAAATTCTAACATGCTATCGTCTAATTTCTTACTTCTGTTCATGTAATTTCTAACCTCCATTCATGTAATTTCTAATTTAAGACAATGTATAACCCAACTTCTTTATTTGTTCAGTGTAAATTTCAATTCTGTCCCAACTTGTCTCTATTATTTAAACGAAAAATGTCTTCTTAATAGATGCTTTACATGTTTAGCATCAACATCAACGAATTTAGAATTTTACATTTCTGCCTAGCAACCATCATTATGAAGTCGTTTGGTGTCGCCACTGCGTGCTCAATTGGGTGATTGCGCAC
The DNA here is from genome assembly GCA_948474765.1 of Patella depressa. Classification (NCBI taxonomy): domain Eukaryota; kingdom Metazoa; phylum Mollusca; class Gastropoda; family Patellidae; genus Patella; species Patella depressa. The sequence goes on from OX419715.1 coordinate 28,218,101, forward strand.
CTGATCGGGACCATTATTTGGTATAAACGACCCATTCTTGGTTGAAGGTTGGAAGGCGTGCTGAGAGTGAGAGAGAGAAAGAGAGAGAGGGGGGGGGGGGGTCACTAAGTATTAAACTCAGTATCTGTGTAGGCCTATCCATAACATTTATACCCTGTGTTTAATATAGACCAACTGCATATAAATATTAATTATTGGCTCATCCGTAAAAAAAAAAAAAAAAAAAATCAAATAAAATTCTCCAAATCCCTCGTTTAGCTTATAATTGAAATAGAAAATGAAATGAAATGATCGAGGGTTTAACGCCCTACTGTTCTGCTCCGCACCGGGCTAATGGAGACGGACATACGCCATACAGTGTGCTTTAGGGAAATATTGCCCTGAGAGCGGATCTACGACCTGGACTTATATCGAAGTCTAACGGTCACGGGATCTTTTACGTGCACGCCAACATGTACATGGAACCTCGGGTTTTCATCCCATCGGAACGACAAGACACTAATAAGGGGGAACCACACCAGAAAATCTGGACGAACTTTTTTCGACCAATGCAGGAACCGAACTCCCGACCCACAGTCTAGCGAGCCTGCGTCTTACCCACTTAGCAACGGTATTCGAAATAGTATTTCAAACCATACATTTATATCACGTTCAATGTTGTTTAGAGGGTATGATGACCGAATGGTTAGCACGTGCACGCTGTAACATAAGGTCTGTCATTGAATAAACTGGCGTGGTTTCGATTTCCCGTTTTTACGTGACATGGAGTAGGGCCGCCTTTCCAACCTCGTGGGTTTTCTCCGGGTCCTCCGGTCTCCTCCCACTGCTAAACAATCCTACGCGCAAGCGAATTATTGAAATACAATTGAACGGTGTTAATACCGAAATGACCTGGTTGGTGTCGAGTGGATGTTAAACCCCATGTCCCCATCTCTCTCTCCCGATGTTGTTTTCAATTTTAACACTTAGGCAAGCCACTAAATCTGACGAAAAGCGAGTCGTTTATATCTATAGAATGGTCCCGATCAGGTGCTCAATCGCCAAACTGAGCACACGGTGGCGACACCAAACGACATCATAATGATGGCTGCCGGGTAGAAGTATCATAATTCTAAATTTGTTTACCGTTCATGCTTAACATGTAATACCACAGTGCTTAATTACATTAAAATAGTAGATAATTTTGTTGTTCATAATATACATGCACAGTTTTGGGCTTAACTTTTTTTAATAACATATGCCACAGTTGGAAGAAAATGGTAATGGTGAATAAGTTCCATTAAGATGCTGATCAAAAATCAAAGTTCCTAATTATGTTGTCCAATGTACTTAATGATGTAAATATGTATATAGATATTTGTTATGTTTTAAATATATCGGTATTCTAAATTGTTGTTAGTTTAATCCTACGTCTCATCACCAGTTAAGGCTAACAAACCATTTCCATAATGTTATGCAGTGTATACAATGAACCACATGATGTGATAATATACTATGTCATCTATCTTGGTATATTCTCATATATATATAAATATAGTAGGGTAAACTAGAGGCTTATCAACCAGTTCATTAAGGCAATAACAATTTGATTTTTGATTCTTCTGGATCTTTAAAGAGCCTCACACAGAGGTTATTTTTAAGATTTTAAAACAAAAAAATTTCTGTCAAAAGCAACCCAAGAATATTTGGTTTTTTTTTCAATTTTTCTTGCAACAGGAACAAAAATTTTAATTGATATTCCCTAGTGATCACAAATCTTCAAATTGATTTTTGAAAAAAAATTATTCTTGAAATTTAATCTGGTTTGTTTTATCTCCTATGAAATATTTATTACTATAAATTTTTGGAAATCAACTAATATTCAAAAATAAACAAACATAATATGGCGGGGGAAAGCGGCAAAAACCTAATGCTATGTAGAAATGTCTAATTCAAAACACACATGTAACATAATGCCATACCAAATACCTAAAACGTCTAATGCAAAAAACAAAATACAAGAAACCTCTAATACAAAATACCTCATACGTCTACTGCAAAAGACAAAATACAAGAAACCTCTAATACAAAATACATATAACCTCTTATGCACAATTGATTTTACAATCTGAAACATCTACCATAAGCATTAGATGACATATCTCGTTGTCACATGGAGGTGTATGCGTTGTCATTACTTACATTTCTCCACTGAATTATCTTTATTTAGGTCAATGTCAAGGTCACCGAACACAACTTGGCGACCTATTCGGCTAGCGAGCTATTCGACCGATCCAGCTGGCAACCTGTTCGTTGGCAACCTATTCAGAATTAAGACAACAGTCGCCCAAACTCATTTATTTTTAACAACCAATAAAATCCAACGTTACGTCTATCAAATGAAAGTAGAATAATATATTATTTTTATCAATTCCTTTAGCTCAGAATAGAGATGTAATTTCGCATTATCGTACAAAATTCTAGACATCTAACTAAATATATTCCGAAAGGTAATTAAATAGGCTTTCTAAGTATTATCAGTAAAAATTGGCACATTCATATTAAAGGGGTGCACTCTCTTCCTAAACATGACCAATTTTTTAAAAATTTTAAAGGGAAAAACTGTTAATATCCCGTGTCAAAATTCGGACCATCGTACAAAATTCTGATGATCCAACTAAATATATTCTAAAAGGTAATTGAATAAGCTTTCCAAATATTATTAGTAAAAGTTGGCACAATCATATTAAAGGGGTGCGCTCTCAACCTGAACATAGCCAATTTTTCAATATTCTATATGTAAAGATAGACCGGTATTTTTTTCGAAGTCCGAATTCGGACCATCGTACAAAATTTGGAGCATTCAGCTACACTGAAAAAAAACTTGTGTTGAAACAACACAAACTTGTGTTGTTTTCAACACAAGTTGGGTGTTACTATTTAACAACACAAACTTGTGTTAAATGTTGAAACAACACAAGACTTGTGTTAAAATTTAGCAAACAACACAAACTTGTGTTGAAACTTGTGTGAAAAGCTACACAATACATGTGGTGAAATTTCTGAAACTTGTGTTGAAATTTCTGAAACTTGTGTTGAAATTTCTGAAACTTGTGTTGAAATTTCTGAAACTTGTGTGGTTCAATACAAACTTGTGTATAACTACCAACCAAAAACTTGTGTTGTATTTTCACCCAATTTGTATCCATTATAGCAAGCTTTCCCTTGCAGTACCCCCACCCCCTTTATTCTATTTAACCTGTAATGTTTGAATAATGAGGTAACAATAATATTTTTTTTGTTAAATTATTATTTATTCAAACATGATGAGAAAAACAGAAAAACAGAAAAATAATTATTATACTAACAAAATTGTGTTATATAATGCCCCCCGCCCCTTTCCCCATGCCAAAATATAAAAAAGTTATTTTTTTTACACTAAAACATAATTTAAAAGAAAGTTGCAAATACATGTATTAAATAATATGTACATAAGCAAGGGAGGGGAGGCATAATGGTTCAATGAGTATAAGACGTTGGCCGAGAATTTTCAGCTAGATTTTCGGTCATAGGTCCATCATGTCAGTAGTGTAGGACATAATTGGGCACAAGCCCGGAATCGACCCCCCCCCTCCCCATTGTGTTCACTTTAAGGACCCTAGATAATTGAATTATTTGACTCAATGACAAGCCCTTCTGATCCAAAGTGGGTGTGTTTACCATTTGCGCCCCCTCTCGGGTTCCCCTGACAGTTGAAATATTTGATATAAGAGTAGGTTAGTTGTAGGACAGGATCACCCTAATAACACAGAAAAGTAGAACGGGAAAGTCACCTTAATGCAGGTCAAGGCTTTTTGTAATTCTGGGTATATTTGATCTACATTTGGTTTCTAAATATTGCCTATTAAATACTTTATGATTTCCGACCATATTTCTAAGTGAGTTATATGTCACTTTACTGTCTATATGATACATAAATTTGTAAAGAGAATTAAAATCTGATTGTGTTTGGGAGAATATTTAACATTAAAAACAAAAATAAATATTTAAAAATTGGGTCAAATGCATTCTTTTCCAGAATTATAAAATAAATTGATGCCTGGGTTCTGTCGTTGTTATCATACATCAAAATCTCTTTCAATGGTGTTCCAGTCTAAAAAATTAAAAAAAAATAAGCAATAAGAATACTTGTTTATGGTTCACAATGTTTAAATAAACAATTTATTTTGCAACATCCAGAGTGAGTCTCTATTTTGTTTTAACTTTGCGTAACACTTAGTATGTCTTGTCCAGTTACAGACCCGGGCAGATTATTATATTCAAATCAAATAGGTTAGAAGTCAGAAAACAAATCGGGAGATCTGGGACTGAAACCTCATAATAGGCCAACAATTCACCCGGTTTCAACATGTATTGAGTTTCCAAATCCAAATTCTCTACTACATCAGGACAGCGCCTATTTACTTGGCAATGTCTAATTATTTTGGCCCATTCATATTTTTTTTCCATTGGCAACAAATTAGATATTACCTTTTAAAATCTATTTGAAAAGTAAAATATTGTCCAACAAATTTATACTGCTATTTACAGTAAAAATACACTTATCACAACTATGGATGTGATTGTTAAAAATCAAGCATGCCAAGTACTTGAAAGGGCAGAGTCCTAGGCATTGCCCCGATTAGAAAAACTCATACCAAGCAAGTGTATAGACCTAGTTCCTTAATTAAAAATACAAATATGTATGTTACTTACATTTTGCCCGATTATCAAATTTTGTGAGAAAAAATTTCCACAATATGAATAGCCATTTCAAACTGTCTTGATCTTTCTGATGTAGTTAACTGAGAAAAAAATATACTATATTAGTCGACTTAAATAGACTCAACAGTTATAAGATGAAAGCTTTAATTTAATTACATTGTATGTTAAATGTTTTAGTTAGCTTTGTTACAGATGAAACGAGATGAAAAAATGAAATGAAATGGAGTTTAGCGTCCTGTTGTTCAGCTCCCACTTGGCATATGCCATACAGTGTGGTATGAGAGCAATTTTTCCAGGTACCTCGACCCTAAGGTCTACTCATATCAAATGTTAGTTACATTTTCCTGTTTATCAAGCTGTGTGAGAAAAGTTTCCACAATATAAGTAGCTATTTCCAACCATCTTAATATTTCTTCTCCTATAAATGCATCCTTGCATCTTAATATCTTATGCATTAGAGACATCCAAATCTGATGATATGTTGAATTTCTCTCAGAGAAGGGGAACCTTGTTTATTCATATATGGCTGTTTCTAAATGTATATGTACATGTTAGAGGTACCAGTCAAGTCGTCCACAAGCAAAGTCGTCCACAGTCAAGTCGTCCACACCCGTTGGTGGAGTCGTCCACAACTGTTAGTGATGTCTTCCACAATTATTGGTGATGTCGTCCACAACTAAGAATAGGATTAGTAAAACAACTAAGAATAAGACTCGTACACAATTTAATCGCATAGAAGAAATAGCTAGTACTTGTTGACTATTTATTTTGTTATTTGATTTCAGATCGAATCACCGATGACTTGTAATAAAGTTAATCGTATTGTTTGTATAATCGTACTTGGTAAGCGGTTGAAAGTTTCAACCACTCTAAATAAACTGGTACGATAGTTTTCGGGTAGCGGCAGCGTGTACCGACTCTATATACTTTCGGAAGTTTCCCCAATCCCTTTACTAATTGATTAGTACGTGGTGGCCGACGGAAGTACAATTCGTAATTACATTCAACACCTATTGCAGATCTATTTTACACCTTATAACTGTTTTGTTACTGTTCACATTTTATGTTGACTTGATTTATATTAAAGTGTCTAGACCAAATATCTGTGTTGATCTGTTCAGGGAAGTGTTACCTTTTGGCTGACACCTTGCCCTCGTCTATCGATCAGGATTTTATGTTAGCGGAAAGGGGTTGCGTATTGCGTTAACATTAGCCCTTGGGCACGCTACACAAGCTTGCGTTCTTTACCTATTCATAGGCTACATTATGAACCATGGGCTGCAATAGCAGGAAAGCGCGTTGCCATGATGCGGCCGTGATATTTTCTAATTTTTTCTTCTTTGTAAACGGGGATTTGTCTGGCCTTCCAGCCCCCCCCTCCGACATTCATCTGACCCGTATGTCTATGGGAAAAACAAAGAGTAGATTGCTAATTCTGGATAGTAAAATACAATAAATTACCCTAAACACCATTGACAGGTAGCTCAATGGGTAAGTCGCTGACGCTTACCATAAGGTCTCGGGATTTTTCCCGGTGTTGACCGAGAAAGTTCCTCCAGATTTTGCGACGGTTTCCCCATGTCGGTCGTGTAAGGTGGAGGGCCTGACAAGGAAAGTGTCTATTCGTTCGGATGGGCGAAAAATCGAGGTCCCGTGTACACGTAGAAGCTCGCTTGGAATTTGGTATAAGAGTAGACCGTAGTATCATTAGCTAGTCGGAGATAAACCTCATTGCGTTTCATTTAGCATGTAGGTATATTCTTTATTTCGAGTGTATATTATAGATTGTAGTGTTTCATATACCATGTAATATTCTTTATTTGGATTGTATGCTACAGATTGTGTAGTATTTTCAGATAACGAAAATATCAGACATTTTGTCATATCTTTAAACATCTGATTAAATATTCATGGACCTAACCGAAACAACCAATCAGGATGTAATTTAATCTCTTGTACATAATATACCACCTCAGCTTGTAATTTAATCAACCATAACGATCAGCGCAACCCTAACACGACATGTGGTGGTAAAATTGATCCTGCATTGTTTCGGCGCCCCTGAGCATGAGTGTAGCACGTGAAACAAGAACCGCTTAAAGCGTTCTTTCATCCAAAATATTGCAAAAAATAAACCGACAAAGACAGCTATTATGTAGATAATATATTATATGATATTCGAACTTTTAATAATATAAAAAAAATGATATGTTTAGGGATATTAAAATCTGAAGCAAGTAGTGTTATACCGACACGTACATTTATAGTTCAAAGGTAAGCACGATAACATATAAAGACATTAAACCGACAAAAAAGACAAATATGTATAAATAACCTCAGCCCGCCTACGGTACGAAGTATAAAAAAACGCGGGTTTCAGAAAACAAATTTAAAACGTGGGTCGTTTGGTAGCGGTGTATGAATATATTTCTGCATGGGGTTTATTTTGATGAAATTAGATTTGTTTTATTGAATAAAATGATTTACTTTGTTATTTATTCATGAACGGGGCCGCTCAAGCTTGTGGACGACTGTATCATCGTACTATTAAATCCGGAAATTAAACTAAGTTGTGTGGACGACGCAGAACTCGGCACAAAAAACGTATACTATTACTAATAAGAAAGGAATACCCATGTCGCGAAAGTAAACTATGTCGTGTGGACGACTTTACCAACGTATTATTATATCCCAAAATTAAACTAAGTCTTGGCACCACAAATGTCTTGAAATTTCTTTAACTGTAGTACTTTGTTGTCAATAATGTCATGTTATTCTTTATCATCTGAAATAAGCAGAAGAGAACTTTTCTACAACACTTGTTCTCGGTGCATCAAAGTGATCAAATGTGATTATTTATTTTAAGCTTTTTGCTTCAAGCACTGCTAATTTATGTAAACTACAATTATAGTAGACACATAACCAACTGTAGAATAAAGTTGTTGTGGTCATTACTTAAAGTTCCAATTTCACATTTTCTAAGAAAGTCAAAACATAATTATTTCTATGTCTTTTGATCAAAAGGTTGTCAACTCACTATTATACGGTCCTGGGCAAAATTTTTGGGGCATTATAAAGGGTGACACAGGGTGATTGAGGAAATAGTTACTCAATTACCTCCCTTGTTTTCCCATTCCTCTCCATGGACGGCCATCTTCAAACGTTTGAATTTGAAGTTGAAAATGATATTTTTGCCAATTTCTCAACTGGCAGTACTGAATTATAGGATTAATAGGATTATTCTTTAACAAGGTAGGACTGTTTATAGGTTCAATCTATTTTTGGGCTTTATTTTAATACATTTTAAAAATATAACTTAAAAAAATGCTATTGGAGCTTTAATAAAGCAAGTAGTGATATTTTAGTTATTATGCATATAGGGAATCACGTGGCTAAGGGGGTAAGACGTTGGTTCACTAGCCTGGGCGTCGGGTGTTCGATCCCTGCATTGGCCGAGAAAGTTCTCAATATTTCCCGGGGTGGTCTCCCCTTGTAGGTGATGCAGGACGGAGGGCTTGACAAGGACAGCTGTCTAGTCGTTCAGATGGGACAAAATCCAAGGTGCCGTGTAGGCCTACACATTGGCGAGCACGTAACAGATCCCTTGTCATTTGGAATTCGATATAAGAGTAGGCCGTAGCGCAGCTGCTCGGGGAAAAAATCCCCTAAAGCATACTGTAAACCCGTCTTCATTAGCCCAGTTTAGCTGCAATCAGTAGGTTGTTAAACCCCATTTATTTTTCCAAAATAAATGGCGTAGCCGCCATTGTGCCGAATATAAACCTTTATTCTTCTGATTTAATCTAGTGACGATATATAATATCATATATAACACTAATAAAACTTAGTCCATGTCTACTTTAGTACACAACTTTATTTAAAACCATTGACGTAATACAAGGATATATTATAACAGTAATTTAATAACGGTTCATTTACATTAAAGGGGCTAAATCTCTAACTCAACAATCGAAAGAAAGTGTGATCCTCAATATCAAAAGGAACAGCAAACTTTGCGATATAAACCCTTATTTCGTCAAAAGCGGATAAAAATGTGACATCTAGAGTGTCCACAAACAAAATGTGGACGGACTTATGTCCACTTAAAAATGTAGGCATAAAACAAAAAAAAAAAAAACCCCAAAAAAACCCACGCAGAATGGATTCAGTTGACCTGAACAACTAAAGTTCAATTTGGGCTGTACACGTATTCCAAAATAATAAACAAAGAAAAACATATCCTACAAGACAATGCAGTAGTGAATTAATAATAGCTGATTCACTAACGATAAAATAGCAGGCCTGAATGGCTGTCATTCAATTTAGACTATTGAATATAAACCTATTATACATTCATACATTATTCCCATGTTCGTCTTTTCTAAGTTTTTAATGAAAGAGCCATATGCCCTGCAAATGTGATTGTATAAATGTAAATACATTCCCTGTGAGAAAACTTGTAAGAGTCCACTGAGTCCAGCAAGCACAGTTTTTTTTAGCAAGACAAAGGAATCCTCCCGCTTAACACCCGGTACACAATTACATCGAATCGACTCGCTTGAAATAATGTTTGCGCACGTTGAACTTTCCACGAACTACATGTAGACTGTAGGTGGTGTACATTTTCGGGGAAAATTATTTTTCAGAGAATAAAAAGTTGGTACATAAATGTTTCTGGAAAAATTATTTTTTAGGGAATAACAAATCAGTACATATCAAGGAAAGATCTATAAACCGAATGATCAAGAGTAGTAATTGTTTTCAATAATTTCATAATATAATATAACACACTAAACACTATTTATGGATAACAATTACTGGTTTATTAACATACAACCTTTCGACGATGAAGCTCTCGTCTTTATCAAGCAAATGATAACATACTACAGTATATGTAAAATATCGAGTATTTATATACAGTGGCCATAAATATATATGTAGATAAAATGTCGCCTGTCCACTCCATGCATGCAGTTTGTGTTGACATCTTGATTTAGAATCGAATAAGAGTGTCTAAATGTACATTGTCTGGTGGGTTTTGGTGAATATTCATGAGGGTGGGGGATTCAGACATGAAATAGGGAATTGAGCTACCAGAACAGGGTCATTATTCAAAGGATAACTTAAGTCTAAGATAGCCACTTAATTACTAGATTTCACTTAAATATACGTAACTTTTAAGTGTCTAGTCTTTTAGCGGTATTCAAAGGCTAATTTAAGTGAGAAAAATCCATTTAACTTTAAGTGACCTATGGGAGGTACCTTAAAGTTAAGCGAGATTATAATGACTTCTTTTAATCATAGTACACAGTGTAGTAGCCGGCCGGTTATGGCGATTTTAAAATTGAGATCGAAACACAGACAATGTCGCCGAGCGTAGTTGGCCTCTAACATTTTTTATTATCATCGTGATGTATAGATGTTGCCCTTCATGATTCTTGTTTGACACGGTTGTAGGATGGATGGCCTGACAAGGGATGACATCTAGTCCTTCGGATAGTACGAACAACCTTACTCACAATGAACTTATTGGTGTGCATGTAAAAGACCCCTGACAATTGGAATTCAATAGAAGAGTAGGCCATAGCGCCGTTATTCGGGCAATAGCTCATCATCCCAGTCGGAGCAGAACAGTAGGACGTTAAACCCCATTTCAATTAATTGTCCTACTTTTCTGCACCAATCGGACTATTTAGGTTGTAGTGCCATAATAGATAAGTTTTCGGAGTATTTCAATGACAAAATTGCCAATATTAGACTACATATCATCGAAAAGCAGAAGATACTCCGAAGCACTGTACCATCATATAAATACAACTCTTTTTCTGTCTTAGAATCTTTTGAACCGTATGACACTGAAACCTTGAAGGAAGTTGTTATGAACACGAAGACAAAGTCATACTCTCTTGATCCGCTGCCGACTTGGCTCCTGAAAGAACACATCGACGTCTTTCTTCCATTCTTGCTTTCAATTGTTAACAGTTCCTTGAAATCAGGCATATTTCCAAAGCAGCTCAAACAGGCAATTATAAGGCCGCTAATAAAGAAAGTCAGTTTGGACCCCGATCTCCTTAAAAACTACAGACCTGTCAGTAATCTAAGCTATGTTTCCAAGTTGCTAGAGAAATGTGTTCTTCTTCGACTACAACAGCATATGTCAACCAACAGTCTCGACAATACTTACCAATCCGCGTACAAAGAATATCATAGTACAGAAACAGCCTTGATCAAAATTGTTAATGATATCTATTTCGAATTAGACAAACGCTGTTGCGTAATATTAGTTCTCTTAGACCTGTCAGCTGCATTTGATACCCTGGACTCAGAAGATCTCTTGGATACTCTCTGGGCAGAAATCGGGCTACGTGGTACAGTTTACAGTTGGTTCAAGTCCTATCTAACAGATAGAAAACAGCGAGTTTGCATAGGAGATGAATACTCCAAGGATGTTCCCCTGCTCTGTGGCGTCCCACAGGGTTCAGTTCTGGGACCGGTGTTATTCATCATCTTCACCAAACCACTGAATAAAATTGCACAGAAATATGGCCTTAATATCCACCTTTTTGCCGACGACACACAGCTTTATATTAGCTTCGAAGAACAATCCCAGTCGCACACTGTCGCAAATGTCGAGACATGTCTGCAAGAAATCCATGACTGGATGACACTTCATTTTCTAAAGCTAAACCCTGACAAAACAGAGATTCTCTTTCTCGGGAGTAAACACCAACTGAAAAAAATTAAACAAACCACCTTTCAACTGGATGGCGAGATCATCAGTCCCACTAGCAAAGCTAAAAATATTGGCGCCATTATTGACTCGTGCCTCTCTTTTGAAAACCATATAACTGCTGTATGTTCTTCATCATATTATCAACTTTATAAACTAGGAAAAATCAAAACTTATTTAAGCTCCGAAAACCTCGAACTTTTGATTCATGCTTTAATAACCACTAAATTGGATTATCATAATGCTCTACTGTACGGGCTTCCCAAATCACAAATTCAACGTCTGCAACATGTTCAGAATTCGGCTGCACGTCTACTTACTGGAACTCGAAAAATGGCCCATATCACCAAAATACTGAAATCCCTCCACTGGCTTCCTGTACATCAAAGAATAATATTTAAAATACTCTTATTGACCTACAAAGCTATTAACAACTCTGCTCCATCCTACATCAAAAATCTCATCTTCACATATATTCCTGGAAAATGTCTACGATCTTCTTCAAAACATCTCTTAGTAGTACCATCCACGAGCTTAGAAATGACCAAACGTTCATTCCAGTACTCTTCGGCTTTTTTATGGAATTCACTACCCCTTCATATTAAAACATCAAAGTCTGTCTGCATTTTCAAATCAAGACTGGAAAGTCACCTGTTCATACAACATTATAGATGAAATGGAACCAAAATGTATAACTTTGCAAGCGCATTTGGAACTCCTAATACGAGTATTTATTGCGCTATATAAATTTGGGTGTTATGTTATGTTATGTTATAATAGTGTATAACGTTACTACCACCATGATGGTCAGGGATTTTTTTCTGGTAATTTATCGTGTTCATATGTGCTTAATCATGTTTTCCACGACTGTCATATAATAAAGTTTGCTACGTTAAATTTATTGCAAAATTTTACATTGTGATCAAATTCCATTGTAAATTTCAGAAAATATTTATACTGCTGCGATAAGCAAATCACCATTTATTTTTTTTTACAATTCATTTACTTATACATATTTGAAGTTAGCTGCAAGTTGACAATAATAATTGCAACATGTTATTGTCTTCGTTCGTATACAACTTTACAAATATGATGATGATTACTGACCCAAGCTAGCCACCAATGATTTACCTATTTAATTTTAATCAGTAATATTTATTCGGGTAGAAATACGGGCCAGTCTGATTCTACAGTGTAGGCACTGACACAATTTCTATGAATTTTCCCAAATTTAATGATTTTATTGATCAACACTGAAATGATTTGTACAATTCAACTAAAAGCAAACGGTCTTTGCGTATTGCTTATAATAATATGTTGTTTTCTATCGTTATACATATTTAAAATAATACAGTTTACAATAGCCATCATATAGCATTACCATTTTTCAAAAACTGCAATTGAAATCTATTGAAATTGATTCTTTTAAAAAACATCTACGAGAACAACTGTTCCAGCAGCGAATGCGTACTTTCGTAATTTATCATACATTATTTTCATATTATTCTGATGCTTTACAAAATGATATTTCGACATTTTCCTAGTAATGACAACTAAGGTTTTAGTAGAGTATAGTGATGCTCTTGAGGGGACATAACATGCGTGCAACGTGAGAAATTCGTGATTTATGGCAGTAGAGGGTATTCCATTCGTTACAAATTCATGCATTTTAGCTAATGTGGGTATTTTAAGTGAGCAGTTAATTTTTTCACATAGCCAAGTATATGTAAATTAAAGCCTTTGAATACCGATTTAAGGTAAGACACTTGGTTAAGTGGAAAAATTAAGTATTTTTTACTTAACTTAGAGAAAACCTTTGAATTCGGACCCAGATTACCAAGACCGGGCTCAGAAGAAGATCGAAACTGCCAATCCTCTTCAATATTTGTATCATGCTCATGCCCCCCTCTACACAGAAGCTGAGGTTATTCCACTCGTAGGAAGAAGACAAACAGACAAAAATTAAAACTACTATACCAAGTTATCAATAATTTTATTCCACCTCGTAAGTACATCATAAATCTGAAACCAACAAGTTATTTATATCCCCTTCTAAATTAAGATAAGCTAAAACAAATTCAATGTCCTACTTAATATTTTTCTAAATCATTTCTCCTACTTAATTTTAAAAAAATGAAAAAACTCAGTAACCCTGCGAGAAACTCAAGAACACTCTAAAATATTCTCCGACCATCTCTACAAACGTCGGATGGAAGTTCAAAAGAATTCACTGCAAACTTAGACTATGATGCTTTGACATGTTGCTGATAGTCCCGCATGCCACTGTGGTCATATACTGGGAGATCCCGATCACCGCTTTCTGCGATGCTCTTTACATTCTAATGTACGAAAAGAAACCCAGACAAACCATAAACCGAATTCCAGATGTAAGCAATAATGTAATTAATCAAGTTCAAAATTCTAGTGTTTGATGTGTCTAATATTATATTTCCTCATCAAATTATTCTTTTATTTTTAAGTGTAAAAGTCAATGGGTGGACAGACAGGGACAGAAATGGGGTTTAACGTCCACTCGACACAAACTAGGTCATTTTGGGACTAACATAGTTTCAATTTTATTTCAATAATTCGCTTGCGCGTAGTGGTCTTTAGCAGTGGGAGGAAACCGGGGTGCCCGGAGGAAACCCACAAGGTTGAGAAGGCGCCCCTATCTCCATGCCACATACGCTCACACCAGGGATCGAAACCACAACCACAAGCCAGAGGTGACCGGCCAGCTAGAGGTCGAAGCGCGACACTCTAGTCCACTAGGCCATCCCAACCCCCGTCAATGCGTGGAGGGGAGAATTACATGTCTTTATCCACCACGGTACCTTACACAGTAAGTACCCCTTGTTTAAAACGAAAAGGATACTCTATTGAACGTTCCAGAATTGAATTCTCCCATTAAGGATGATAGAATGAGATTGGGTAAATGGCTTAGCCTATAGTACAACGCCGTTAGAGAAGGGCGTGACCTCGATTGTCATTGCTACCGTTGTTAAGATAATAAACAAAGTTTCGATTAACCATTTTTAAATTAAATCATTAAATGGCTAAACCGTTGTAATCTACTTGAAGGCCTGAAGAAGGAACTGCAATAGGGAGATTTAGCTCTAGCATGTTTAAATACATATGACAGTGGGTTCAGATGACGTATTTCATTTCATTTCAAAGCTGACTGTGTGTAATTAAATTTCTATAACTGTGACATGTTGGGCTCTTTTTGGTTATACAGATTACGATCACCAGAATGTTGAAAAGTATGTTATTGGCAACGGAAATATCGCGGATTTAACATTTAATCTAATAGGAGAGAGAATGACTTGTCTTAATCACGTCCAAGGTACATAACAGAGTAGTTTCCCCTGTGTTTCCTCATGTTGCATAGTAATAGTAAGTGCAGTTATAACTGTCAGAATATATTTTGTTTACGCACCCTTGTAAAAATATTACATGATTTTTATACGCCCACATTTTCATGTGGACGTATTATGCCGTCGCCCCTGTCCGTCCGTCCACAATTTGTTTGTGGACTCTCTACAGGTCACAATTCTTATCCGATTTTGACGGAACTTGAAATATAGGTTTATCCCCATAAGATCCCGGCTGCTTTCGATATTGGCATGTATCGGATCGAAACTTCATGGATTATGGCCCCTGATTGTACGAAATATCATGTTTTTAGCTTGTGGACCCTATAGAGGGAACAATTTTGAACCTATTGTGATGAAACTTGACATGCATGTTTATAACCCCCAAATCTTGGTTCCTTTCGATATTTGCGCCCATCGGATCGTAACTTCCCGAGTTATGGCTCCTGATTGTCCGAAAAATCGCCCTTTTTATCTTGTGGTCCCTCTTCAGGTCAAAATTATTATCCGATTTAAAAAAAAACCCGTTTGATTATATCACCGTTACATGGTAATGAAGGTTGAGTTCGAATTTCGTAAAAATCGGACAACAAAATGGCCGCCGTTTGTACGCGAATAGTGTGAAAATATGTTATATCAAGGTTGTGGACCCTATAGCGGTCACAATTTTGAACCGATTTTGATGAAACTTGACATGCATGTTTATAACCCAAAGATCTTGGTTCCTTTCGATATTTGCGCACATCGGATAGTAGCTTCCTGAGTTCTGGCCCCTATGGTATATCAAGGTTGTGGACCCTGTAGAGGTCACAATTTTAATTCGATTTTGGTCAAACTTGAAATGCATTTTCATAACTCAAAGACCATGGTTCCTGTGGATGTTTGGACATATCTGATCGTTACTTCCTGAATTATGGCCCCTGATTGTACGAAAAATCGCCGTAATATTAAATGTTTCGTATCCAGTGGAGGTGACAGCTAATTCCATAATATTCAATGATTCGTATACTTAACGTTGGCATGGGGCAGGACTTTATAAAAACAAAACAATTTCCTGATAATTACTTAATATGCGACAACTCTTGTTGACTGCCCTGACGATTTAGCTGCTGTGTGGGCGTATGTTCCGTTGCCTGGCAACCTATTTTTAGCTGAATTCTTAAAAACTAAAATTTCAAATTTACAGCTGATGACATTAAGAATTTTAAAATTTGGACTGATTAAAAACCAAAACAACTAGACATGAACACTGCGGCTTAACGTCATACTTTTTGGTTAATGCAGACGGGCATAGGCCATATTACAGTGCGGGCTGAGGGAAATGTAACCGAAGCAGCGGCATCACGGCCTACTCGTATATTCAATTTCAACTGTCAAGGGTTCTTTTATATGCACGTCATGTGTACGCGGGACCTCTGTTTTTCGTCGCATCCGAAGGAGTATCTGACAAGGGAACCACACCAGAAAATCAAGAAGAACTTTCTCGAACACGCAGGGGCGTAGCCATGAAATATATATTGGGGGGGGGGGGGGCGCAACGGTGTGTGTGTGTGTGTGGGGGGGGGGGGGTATCCCCATAAATTTTGTTTAAAGTCTCAGTCTTCTGTAAACATTGTTTAGCATATTTTACGGGGTTAAACTAAAACATCACACCAATACAACGTTTATCATGTTTACAGGCAGCGGCACCGGTCTTCTCTGAGAGGCGAAGAAGCGTGGCCATAGGCGTACGAGGCCGAACTAGTTTGGGGGGGGGGGGCAGCATATTTTCCCGACAGATATATCTCCTTAGAGTCTGCGAGCGCTGGAGGCGTTAAGCGTCCGATGGGGGGTCTGGGGGGGCCTCCCCCTGAAAAATTTGAAAACCAGACAGCCGTAGACCCGATTTCCAGACCCCCCCCCCCCCCCCCGCCTCGTACGCCTATGAGCATGGCTTACCTCCACCTAAGAAAACACCTTTTCCCGCTATTTCAGCCCATGAACAAGGCAATTTCAAGTGGTCTAATATTACCTAATTAAGGTGGCTTGCTGACTCGAATTCCAATCAATCGTTTACACCCATGAAGACGAGACCGTTTGGAGAACATTTTGAGAATTTAACTGCAACAAGCGCGTTTTCGTGCTATTCCAGTCTGTAGCCTGTGAATACAGCAACTTCAATTTGGTTCAATTTCAATATAGCCTACCTGACTGCCCAGAATTCCAAACAACCATTCAATCGTCGCGGGCTATGGGAACCTCACCCTCCCGGAGAAAATTTAACCTCCGCAAATGCGTTTTCTGCTATTCTAGCCTGTGAGTGCAACTCCAAAAGTATCCCATGGCTTTGTAACCGAAATCCCACTCTGAATTCCAACCATCCAATCGGATCCACTGTTGCAGTTGCATTCACAAGTAATAATCGATGTCCGAAAAATGTCGCACAAAGTAGAGTGGCCCCAGACAAAATGTTTTAATCAATAGTCAACTCAGTACAAATTCGTGGTATTCAATTTAAAAGAAAAGTGAAATTAGCGTTTTATTAGGAAGTTAGGGAAGCAGAACTAGAACTGCCCGAAGCAGGTTTACAGGCTGCGGCCAGTTTGTTTTCTTCGCAAGGCGAAGAAGCGGAGCTGACCTTGTATGGACCCCCCCCCCCGAAAATTTTGGAATATTTGATGGCCGTAAACGCGTTTTCTGCTATTCCAGTCCTAAAATTAGTGTTCTATGAGATTTCAGGCACTTTATTTTGCCAAATGTTTTTTTTTTTTGGGGGGGGGGGTCCAAGTATAGTCAGCCCCCCCAGGAAAATAATTGGGGGGTCCGACCATGTGTGACGCCCATGCGAACACGGGACCTCCATGTTAGCGAACGAACGAAATACTCTAAATGGCGAACGTCGTCTGAGTTATAAACAACTGCGGTCTCAAACTGTTGTTAACGTATTATGTGTAAGTTCTTATAAAATATGAAATTATTGACTTTTGAAGTTTTAATAGTCAAGATGTT
This sequence comes from Patella depressa, assembly GCA_948474765.1. Lineage (NCBI taxonomy): Eukaryota > Metazoa > Mollusca > Gastropoda > Patellidae > Patella > Patella depressa. The sequence goes on from OX419715.1 coordinate 28,235,936, forward strand.
GTGATGGCCACAAAGATATAAACACGAAATTGTACCGAGTAACATAATACTCAACTTAAAAACATTTTCCATCCACAGAATTTACGTGAAAGATTATTTTAAACAATACAACGATCGAAAGTGCCGGATGTGACGCAACTAGTTAACGGCATGTTGTCGGGTAAGTGTCGTATCGCCCCATGTTATTTTGGAACACAAAGTCGATAAACTTTATCTACAAACGTAACAGATTGTCATTCAACAAACAGTATATGTAATCCAATGCAATCGACATTGAAGTATGTATTGAGATAACACTTTCTGTGGTCATTCCGTGGGAAATGCATCATTATTATTTATAGATATCTAACAAGATGTATTGTCACCGCATTGATTTTATACACTTCAGTTGCGATGTCTATTGACTGCATTTCTAGCATCCCCATTCAAACCGAATCCTAATACACCTTTACAATCGTTCCTGTCAAACTTTATTTGACAGCAATTTTTATCTTTCTTAGCGGTGGCGAAGTGCTTGCCTATCAGATCGACTACTGTCGCCTGTTAAGTTTTCTACTGGCAGATCATCGTCCCGATCAGAACTCATTCACACTTGGTTCAACTATTCCTCAAACCGATGTTTCATAGGTGGGTAGATAATAGAAACTATCTATAGATATTTGGCAAGCTTTATTGTCAATCCCACTAATTTTATACACTTCAACTGGTGTTGGTTGAAAGTCCTGAAATAAAAAAAAACCCCATCAAATATATTTAACTCATACATTGTCCTCAGTAAGACCGTGCGAATATATAGACGCCAATGCCTGGGAGCGTTGGGGGTAGCATTGATGGTACGATAATTATGCTTTGACTTTTGTCTTCCATGTGAGTAGCGTATATCTTTGTGTCTCGTCTTTTTGTGAATCGTGCGGGTAAAGACTACTCGGGGAGAGGGAATTCAAAGAAGGGTAGCACGAAGCGCCGCTGTCTTGACAAAGTACCTCTTCCAGCGCACACATACACCAGGATTGCGAACAGATACAGAAATATGGAACTATCATATCAGTCTCGAAAGTAAAGTATATTCCATGGATCGTTGGCTCAAAGAACCAATGAAATACTGTACCGATATCAATAACAAACTTACCTCTTTAAAACATGATACTTCATATTCAGTGTAATACGCAAAAACTAGTACCCCTATAAATATAGCAGACATGATAACACCGACTACAACATCTACATAGTTAGGACTTTCCATATCTCTTATTACAACCTCTTTCGTTTAAGTTGATTATTGATGATCAAACCATATACTATGGGCTTCATGACAAGTTATAGACATTACTATTATGACCATTTTTGTTATACACGTGTTAAATATTAGACTAGCTTATCAGTTAAGGTCACCCTTATCACTGTAGACCATGTCATGTTGGATCAACCTATAGGTTTAAAGATCGGAGATTACTTCTACCTGTTGCAATTAGTATACATCAAAGCAAATGTGACTCAATGGGGCACACCAACAAGGAGGTCCGGGGCGTTCGGATGGGAAGAAAAACCGAAGTTTTTTACACGTTGGTGTATACGTAAAAGAACCATTAAAATTTGGCTCTCACTTGCAAAATTTTCCTCATAGCACACTACATGGTGTATGCACGTAAAACTGCCGAACGATGTAGTTCAAGGTCACCCCAACAAAAACAAAGTCATTGTGGAACTAGCACATTATGAACTATCTTTATTTTAATAATTCGATTCAGCACAGGAGTCTTTAACAGTGTGAGAATCGTGAAAGAAAACAACAATGTTTGCCTGGTGACCCCAAACCATAATCCCTATCACGTACAAATCTGGGGTCGTTACCACGACGTGTTAAAAGTTTATCCTTAGCAAATAAAATATCATCACGGTTAGTACAGATGGGAAGTCTTATATTTATAGTTATATGTCTATGATTCATTACAGATATAATCTGACGCCATCAAAGTTTATAAATGAGACTTTAAGTCAAGAAATATGTAAGAATTTTATCACAAGTAAATATTATAATACCATTACTATCTTAACTACAAAGCCGGATGGTCATTGATAGATAATATATGTTCTTATATATGGCGGTATATTAGTGTCAAAATTCTAACATGCTATCGTCTAATTTCTTACTTCTATTCATGTAATTTCCAACGTCCATCCATGTAATTTCTAACTTCCATTCATGTAATTTCTAAATAAACACAATGTATATTTCAACTTCTTTATTTTTTCAGTGTAAATATCAATTCTGTTTCATCTTATTTCTATTATTGAGGCGAAAAATGTCTACTTCATTGTGGTATTACATGTTAAGCATTATGAACAGCAAACAAATTTAGAATTATAATACTTCTACCTGGCAACCATCAATCATTATGATGTCATTTGGTGTCGCCACCATGTGCTCAGTTTGGCGATTGAGCACTTGATCGGGACCATTCTATTGATAAAAACGACTCGCTTTTCATCAGGTTGAGTGGCTTGCATGAGTGTTAAACTTGAAAACAACATCGGAAGAGAGGGATGGGGACACCGGGTTTAAAATCCACTCGACACCAACCAGGTCATTTCGGTTTTAACCCCGTTCAATTGTTTAGCAGTGGGAGGAAACCGGGGGACCCGGAGAAAACCCACGAGGTTGTAAAGTCGGCCCTACTCCATGTCACGTAAAACCGAGAAATCGAAACCACGCCAGTTTATTCAATGACTGATCTTATGTTACAGCGTGCACGTGATAACCATTCGGCCCTCTAAACAACATTGAACGTGATATAAATGTATGGTTTGCAAATACTATTTCGAATACCGTGGCTAAGTGGGTAAGACGCAGGCTCGCTAGGCTGTGGGTCGGGAGTTCGATCCCTGCATTGGTCGAAAAAAGTTCATCCAGATTTTCTGGCGTGGTTCCCCCCTTATTAGTGTCTTGTCGTTCCGATGGGATGAAACCCAAGGTTCCATGTACATGTTGGCGTGCAGGTAAAAGATCCCGTGACCGCTAGACTTCGATATAAGTCGAGGTCGTAGATCCGCTCTCTGGGCAGTATTTCCCTAAAGCACACTGTATGGCGTATGCCCGACTCCATTAGCCCGGTTCGGAGCAGAACAGTAGGTCGTTAAGCCCCCTTTCATTTCATTTCATTTTCTATTTCAAATATAAGCTAAACGGGATTTGGAGAATTTTATTTGATTTTTTTTTACGGTTGAGCCAATAATTAATAATTATATGCAGTTGTTCTATATTAACACACGGTATAAAATGTTATGGATAGGCCTACGCAGTTACTGAGTTTAATACTAAGTGACCTCTCTCTCTCTCTGTCTCTCTCAGCACGCCTTCCAACCTTCAACCAAACGAAGAATGGGTCGTTTATACCAAATAATGGTCCCGATCAGGTGCGCAATTACCCAATATTGAGCACGCAGTGGCGACACCAAATGTCTTCATAATGATGGTTGCTAGAGGCAGAAATGTATAAATTCTAAATTCGTTGATGTTGATGCTAAACATAAAGCACCTATTAAGAAGACATTTTTCGTTTAAATAATAGAAACAAGTTGGAAACGAATTGGAATTTACACTGAACAAATAAAGAAGTTGGGTTATACATTGTATTAAATTAGAAATTACATGAATGGAAGTTAAAAATTACATGAATGGAGGTTAAAAATTACATGAACAGAAGTAAGAAATTAGACGATAGCATGTTAGAATTTTGGCACTAATATACCGCCATACTTATAGACGGCTATAATACCTTTCAGCGATCAAACGTTTCATTTATACATTGATAAAGCCATATTTTCTTGGCAGTTGAAAGCCTATATACATAACGATTGATTGAAAAATATTATTGAATAAGGCGAAGAAAATATATTTGTTGCTAAAACATTCCATCCCATGAGATGTTTCAAAGTTCTATTGTCCTTGTTTTCGAAGATCATTGAGCAGAAATTTGACTGTGTTTCTTTTATCGCTCGTTACTTCAGTCAGTTATATATAGATGGATGACTCGTGTTTTCCTTTGCTTTTGTTATTTCCGTTTCTTAAAATCTTCGTCACGCGCCTATCTTAGCAATGATCTGTGTGTTAAAATTATATTGGGAATGTGTTTAACCAGTTCTATGACATGTGATAATGACTAACACCAATCATATAGATCGATTAATTATAAAGTTATGGTAATTTACAGTTTAAATTTGGTTTCACTAGATTTCCTACATACATTTGAATGTGTCCTCGTCAAATACAATGATGAATATTCTTATATTTTACATAAGATATAATATAATATCACAGAAGACAACATACTATAAAAAGGAAAACATCATATAAAAAAGACAACATCATAGAATGTATCTCAAACATTAACATAACAGAAAGTATGACAAAAAAATAATATAATAAAATTTATATCGTTATTATGCTTAATAGTCAAAGTTGGATTAACCAGCACAAAAATCACGTGCTAGGTCCATCATTGCAATGGGGACACCACAGACTGTCTGTTTTTAGATGCCAAATTTAAAATATTTAATTTGAAACTTTGAATTTGTTTTTCGTGTTTTTTTGTTACCTATTTTGTTGTAATTAAAAATGGCAGGTATAAAACCCCAGAAAAAGTTTGATCACGTTATTAGCGATTGTTTGTTTGTGGTTTATTAGTGTTTATATTTAGAATTACATTATATATTGGGGCAGTGATTCTCAACCAGTGTGCCGCGAGATCTTCCTAAGTGTGCCGCGAAATTTCTAACTGCATGCAAAGAAAAGCGCAAAACCACATGATTGCACCTGAGCATTCATTTGCGTCTACTGACGAGTTCATAGCTTTGTTTTTCTTTATTTAGTTCAGTCATTCTATGTGTCTATGACTAGTCTGTGTCTACCGTGGTATGTCGTCTATGACTTGCCATGTTTTTTCATGTGTTCCAAGGTGTGCCAGCGGCAAAAAAAGGTTGAGAACCACTGTATTGGGGCATCGAAATCCTGTAAGTGCTTGTGGGTCTTAATCCGGCCCCGTGGATATTTAAAAGCCCACTTTCAAAGTCTCTTGTCTCATTCCTCAGTATCTGAAATTAGATAAATGAAGAAAAACAATACATGTTTAACGTATGGACTTTCCCGAAATGCCCACGGAGCAAGACAACCAGATTGCAATTTTCATTTCCCCCATTTGTTCTACTTTTTACACTACATTACAATCAAACCTCTGTATGTAAAGATATTTTGATTGGTGACATCGGATATAAAAGATAGGCGATTTACGAAGTTGAAATCCAAAATAAATACTGCTTAAATCTATATTGTAATGTATTTAACTTAACCACACATATAAAATACTGGAAGCCATATATTAGTATACAATCTGTAAATATATTTTAAAACAAACCCCTTGGTGATGACCTGTGTCGAGCAGAGATTGGGCGTTTCAGTGGCATACACACCGGACATTCAGTTCTGGTACAATTTTTCCAATGAGTTATGATTTGGCGAGAGGAAACACAGTGAGCAACTAAAAATATAAAAAGTCATGATTTTATATATTCCGTCTGATTATGGATATCACAGAATATTTGGATGTTTTTTTTATCCAGCGTTTAAAGCTTTATTGTAAAGAAGAATTGATACAAGTAGTAATATTGTTCTTGGACAAAGCCAAACATGGCCACTCTTACTTGGCCATATAAACTTTCTGAATCTTACAAACTTCGACTTTTCTCAAATGCAATGATTGAAAATTGTAATTCTTATTTCAAAACCAATATATCGTTTGTTTACAGTAAACGACTTTATCTAAAGATATACATAGGCATTATTCAAGCTAAAGACCTAAAGCGCAATACAACTCATTTCTCATTTTGGGGATCACGTGGCTAAGTGGGTAAGACGCTGGCTCTCTAGCCTGGAGGTGGGGTGTTCGATCCTTAGGTTTTCCACCGTGGTTCCACCTTGTCAGTGATACAGAACGGAGGGCCTGACAAGGACAGCCGTCTAGTCGTTCGGATGGGACGAAAACCGAGGTCCCGTGTACACATTGGCGTGCACGTATAAGAGTAGGCCGTGCACGTTAAACCCCATTTCATTTCATATCTGCTTTTGTCGAATTGTAAATTGTACCACGTGCCAGTATATAGACCAGAAACCCAGGGGATTCAGCGTCGTTGAAAAGTGTACCATTTTTTACCAATATGGTATCAATACATATATCTGGTATCATCAGAGTATAATTCTGCCGGGTATGTGGTGGTGGGTATGTCTGTGAGGGCTGGGATTCTGGAATGAATTCTGAGTAAGATTAGCCCAAAAGTCTACCACATGAAAAAGGCACAGCAGTGTACCTTACATCTTCAAGTATTACAAAACACACTCTTGACAGTTTGCGTGGTGGGTTACTCCTGACAAATACGCCCAAATTACTACAAGAGCCTCCTCCCACCGTAGCCGAACCGCGTAGGGGACCAATCGCCGTTAGGGGGGTGGGGTGGCTGAGGATATTTGCCCGAAAATTTATTTGTCATCCGAATTTTCAGGATAACCAGTCTTTAACTAAAACAAGTTTCCCACCAAGGTTATTGTGCGAGGGCTTTTAAAAGTATTATAGTATTCAAAACGTAAACTGCGAGTTATTTCATTTTATTATTACCCTGTCAGACGCACCCTAAATACCACGCCCCCAACTAGATTAGATTATCTGAAGTCCGTACCACATTAAAACTATTTGGAAGTTGTTGAGCATGCCAGACAGATGGTGTGGTGGGTTACCCCCGACAGACACGTCCACAATACTACCCCCCCTCCCTCCAACTAGGCTAGATTAGTGGAAGTATGTGCGGTGTGGTTGCCTTGACAGACAGTCCAAAATGCCAAGCCCTGCAACTAGGCTAGATTAGCTGAAGTCGATGTCACCTAAAACTGTTTAGAAGTTGTTCAGCACTACAACTGGAATCAAGAATGACCACTACAAGACAGTTTGTTCCGTGGAGTACCCCTGACAGACAAGCCAAAAATTGTCACACCCCGTAACCAGGCTAGATTAGTTGGTCTGTGCCACTTAAAAATTACTTGGAAGTTGTCCATCATCACTACCCGTCACGAAAGACCGCTATAAGACAGTTTGTGCGTCTACCCATGAAACCCAAATATTTTACTGCACGGAATATTTTACTGCACGGAATTGACGACACGGAAAAATCTCTTTTTCAAAACTGTCCCCACTAGTTTTTCGAAATCATCCGAAGGTTCCAGTGACAACTATAACACACTCACTGTAAATATTTTTTCACCTGTACATTCTTTATTTAATATAAAATGTAAATACATGTATCTATATCTGGCAGAGCGTGGGGTTTAATATAGGATATGCCTGTTCGTCAATACCTATTCAGATACAAAACTGAATAAGAATATTGTTTATTAAAAAAATGTTTGTGCGTTCAAAAATTGTCGCGGCCCCAAACTATAGGCTAGATAAGCTAAAATTAAGGTGTACCACCTGAAACTGCTTGGAAATTGTTCAGCACGTCAGAGATTAAACTGTCCATTGCTAAGGAAAATGTGTGGTGGGGTTCTCGCAGCAGACGCTACGACCAAATGCCTCCTGTTTTTTTAGTAGGGAAGGTGACCCTGACCCTGTCATGTATGCTTGACAATTATTCACGGGGGGGGGGGGGGTCCCGACACCCCTGCTCAGGCTTGAAAATTTGAAACTTAAATCTATGCGATTTTATTGGCGATTTTTAGACCTGTAATTTTGGAATTTACCCTCCGGAAATACGTCAGAATGCACCAAATTGAATCTAATTTACCAAATTTTTAATTGGTTGACCGCAATTATCAAACCTAGACCCACCCTGCAAAAAATCCTGGATCCGCGCCTGGTATTGCATTGTAATTTGTGCTCTTAGTCCTGTGACGCCTGTGACACAGAAGTTTTTACATTACGGGTACTATTTTCTTCTAGAGTTTACTAAACTTATTTATTTTTTCAATTTGGAAACCATAATGGAGTATCGTTCGGTCATGACACATTTCACTTTTCACATATGAATTCGGCGAATCTGAAGACTTAATAGTTTAATACATTACTAACGAGAGCTCAACCTGTGATACCTTTAGGTCGGAACATGTTTTATGTTTATATCTGGTCTAGCTGTGGTCTCGCAATTACATAACTCTGTGAGCGGTACCCCACAACTAGAAAATGTCTGTCAGGTTGTTTTGTAACTTGCGATTGTCTTCATATAAACGCTTTCGACATTCGTTATATCGAAAATATATAAATGGGGCATTATGTCATCAAATCGTTATGACATTGGCTTGTTTAAAGAAAGCCTAAATACAGCAGAAGAAAATGCCTACCTAGACAAGACTGTCCAGCCGTACATACTGTCATATGCTGTAATACATTCTTCATTGTATGACAATAGGGCAATGAACAAATGTGTTGCGTGTTCTGGTTGTCTAGTAATTGACACTTGTGAGCATGAAGCAGTACTACTAACTGTCGCTGGATAAGTTTGCCCTGAAATCGAATCAGTAATAATATGTTAATGCTGAACTATATTCTGTAATTTTGCGTGATTTACATTTTTCGGAAAATGTCAAATTTCCAATGCTCAAAGCCAGATCTTAAACATCAATATATTTTTTTATGTCTGTCCCCTGCTGAATTAAACTATTTAAACTCATAAACCACTGTTTGGTGATAAGGATTGCAATATAATATAATTGCAATCCTTACCACAAAATATTATATTATATTATATTATATTATATTATATTATATTATATTATATTATATTATATTATATTATATTATATTATATTATATTATATTATATTATATTATATTATATTATATTATATTATATTATATTATATTATATTATATTATATTATATTATATTATATTATATTATATTATATTATATTATATTATATTATATTATATTATATTATATTATATTATATTATATTATATTATATTATATTATATTATATTATATTATATTATATTATATTATATTATATTATATTATATTATATTATATTATATTATATTATATTATATTATATTATATTATATTATATTATATTATATTATATTATATTATATTATATTATATTATATTATATTATATTATATTATATTATATTATATTATATTATATTATATTATATTATATTATATTATATTATATTATATTATATTATATTATATTATATTATATTATATTATATTATATTATATTATATTATATTATATTATATTATATTATATTATATTATATTATATTATATTATAGGCGTCTTCAGATATTATAATGTATACAAAATATTGCAAATACGATACATGTATATATACATTCTTAGAACAATAGATTTCCATGACAATCGATTATAAATAATATTAAGTAACAAACAACAAGAGGTTAAATGTATATAATACATAACATGACATTAATCTACATAATCTTCCTGGTATAGTTTGACAATAGACCAATTATGTAATCTGGTTATAATAATTTACATAGGTTTCCTGGTATAATTTGACAATGGGACCATATAGGAGTGAAGAGATTTACTATATTCACCTACACTTGCATTTGAGTGAGTGTGACAGACAGTGACAAGAATTTGCCCCAATTTTGCTGCTAATGAAGGGAGCCCGTGACATTTTAAGCCAGGGGCCCTGTGAAAACTGGGAAACACATTGGCGAAGTGGGAAAGACTACCATTAGCAGTTCTACCATTAGTATTAGTCAAGTGCCTAGCCTACAAATTCGACAGTCGCTGAGCTATTACAAAAAAAAAAAAAAAAATATTTATGTCGATTCTTATTTAAAATCTTCGACTTTGACTGATGGCAATTTTTGGCTTTACTAATGTATCATTTCAGAAAGTTTATACCCTCTACCATAGAATCACATCATTTACAGATTTACAATGTCCCCCGCTCTAAATAAATTTAGCACGTAGATGAACCAGCACATGGAAAAATTCCCGGAAAACTCATAGATTCATAAAAACGCCATGGCACATTTCAGCGTCTGAGAGTAGAACAAGACGGTAAAAAGAAGAATGTGTTATACTATGGAAGCCTATTGCGGCCATTTCAGAATCTCGTCCCCTCGCCGCGAGAAGTCGAGGGAGCGAGAAGTCGAGGGCGAGAACACGAGAAGACGAGAAGTCGAGGGAGCGAGAAGTCGAGGGCGAGGGAGCGAGAGAGCGAGAACGCGAGGAAACAGGGCGAGAATACGAGGATCTCGCCCCGAGAACACGAGATTACTTTCACCTCGACTTCTCGTCTTCTCGTCCCTCGACTTCTCGCTCCCTCGTGTTCTCGCCTTTGAAAAACCTCGTGTTCTCGCTCCCTCGCCCTCGACTTCTCGCTCCCTCGACTTCTCGCCCTCGACTTCTCGCCCTCGACTTCTCGCTCCCTCGTGTTCTCGCCTTTGAAAAACCTCGACTTCTCGCTCCCTCGCTCCCTCGCCTTTGAGTCAATCTCGTCTTCTCGTGTTCTCGCTCCCTCGCTTCGTCACAATCTCGTCTTCTCGTGTTCTCGCTCCCTCGCCTCAGAAGTGCAGTTATTACGCATGTCCACTGACTACCGTATCGGCATTTTTGTATTTTGACATGGATTATAATAAACGAAAATGTTTGAAGTTCTAGAAAGTGTAATAGTCCTATACAAGCTTAATTTCTTCTTGCACAGATAGTATTGTATTCTGTAATTGATTTTAAGTCTTCAGTCAAATCTTTCTTTGCTCTCTAAAAATATCCATCGGGTGTTTTCACTTGATGCGTGGTTTTGTCAGTGCTGCAGGATGGAGAGCCTGACAAGGGACAATGTATAGTTGTTCGAATGGGATTTTAAAAAACGATGTCCTGTGTCTGGAATCGCAAGGAAGTTGGTTCTATGGTGGCTCACTGGGTAGGACGTTTGCTCTGTAACTTCTTCAAAGTTCCTCGTGATTTTTGGCGATGTTCACTATTGTCAGTGGTGTAGAACAGAGAGCCTAGCAAGAGACAACGTATAATCGTTCGGATGAAATAAAAATAACCGAGGTGACGTGTCCGGAATCTAAATGAAATGAAATGAAATAAAATGGGGTCTAACGTCCTACTGTTCTGTTCCTAAATTGGGATAATGAAGACGGGCATACGATACAATAATACAGTGTGCTATCAAGGAAATTTTGCCCGGGCAGTGGCGCTAAGGCCTACTCTTACATCGAATTTAAACTTCCAAGTGATCTTTTATTGTGTACGCCAATAGGTGTCCTTGACAGGCCCTACGATTTGCATCACTGACAAGGAGAAATCACGCCCGAAATAAAATCTGGATGAACTTTCTCTTCAAATGCAGGGATCGAATACCAAGTGGTGTAAGTGGTGTAGGACGGGGGGCCTGAGAAGGGACAATGAATAGTTGTTCGGATGGAATACAAATAACCGAGATCCCGTGGCCGGAATACAAATGGAGCTACGATGGCTCAGTGAATAGGATCGACGTTTGCTCTTTTACTTTATCAAAGTTTTTCAGGATTTTTCGGTCGGGTTCCTGCTTGTCAGTGGTAGCCTATAGGACTGAAGACCTGAACGGTATATATATAAAATACGAGGTTCTTTGTCCGAAATAGTAATGAAGTGGTGGCTACAATGGCTCTCTCGCTTCATCGAAGCGCATCGGGCTAAACTTCTGGAGATGTCCTCCCATGTCAGTTGTGTAGGATGGAGGGCCTGGCAAGGGATAACGTGTAGTCGTTCGGTTTCGATTCGCCGTGTGGGGTTTTTCCGGTTTCTCCCACTGTCGCATACATTTCTTTTCCGATGCATTGCACAATACGTCAGCACTAGAATTACGCCTCGGACTATATTTGTCAAGTTTAGCCATAGGCCTACTGGGGTGAAAAAAATCAAATTCTAAGACAATATCAGAAACCAAAAATCAACGTCATAGGGTCACGGGTCAATAGCCATAATTAGACCACGGAATACCTTTTACGAGACGGAACACGTTGGTTTGTTTCCATTTGTTAGAGAGAATTTTTCTGAAAATATCACAGGTACATGGGGACAGGAACGCCCTTATTAGACTAAGGCACACCAGACCTATAATATAATAATACTAATAGAGTCAATGTGATTTTTCAAAGTTTTAGAGTTTTTGTTTTTTTCTGAACATATTTCAAATTTTTGATCTTATTTTATCCATATTTGATGCTAAATAATATAATATTTACTATCAAACATGTAATTCATATTTAAAAAAAAAATACCTTCTGATGTATAGATCAGGTGTGCCATAGTCTAATAAGGGCATTCCTGTCCCAATGTACCTGTGGAAAATATGCCGGGATTACTGTATAATACCACATATTAAATGTTGCAGTGACACGATGAAAACAACTTATCCCAGGTCTGTGGAATAAATATGGTCAACAGTAGAGAAATAGCACCAATGATTGAAAGAATCTGTTATTTACTGGAAACAAGTATTTTTTATAAAAAAACTATTTCAGTAAAACAATATCCAAGAGAAATACATACTAAATACACATGAAAACGATTTTGGCAAAAATAAACAAACGCAATAATATAAATTTCCTCATACCAGGCGCGGATCCAGAGGGGGGGTCCAGGGGGTCCGGACCCCCCCCCTGCTCAGACTTGAAAAATTTTATGCGATTTTATTGGCGATTTTTAGACCTGTAATTTTGGTATTTACCTTCCGGAAATACGTCAGAATGCACCAAATTGAATCTAATTTACCAAATTTTTCTAGGGGAGGGACCCCAAACCCCCCTTAATTGGTTGAGCTCCTTCGGCGCTGGGCGTTATCAAACCTAGAACCCCCCCCCCTGCAAAAAAATCCTGGATCCGCACCTGCATACACAACAATACCATATACTACTAGTAAGAGAAATGAGGTTTAACGTCCACTCGACACAAATTTGGTCATTTCCGGACTAACATGGTTTAATTTTATTTCAATAATTCGCTTGCGCGTAGGGGTCTTTAGCAGTGGGAGGAAACTGGAGTGCCCGGAGGTTAAAACCCACAAGGTTGAGAAGGCAACCTATCTCCATACGCTCACACAGGGATCGAAACCACAGCTGCAAGCCAGAGGTGACCGGCCAGCTAGAGGTTGAAGCGTGGCACTCTAAACCACTAGGCCATCCCAACCCCCCCACTACTAGTAAATGAAATGAAATGGGTTTTAACGTCCTACTCTTCTGCACCTAACCTGGGTTAATGGAAGACAAGCATATGCTATACAGTGTGCTATGAGGAAATTTTGCCCGGGCAGCCCCGCTACAGCCTACACTTATATTGAATTCCAACTGCCAAGGAATCTTTTACGTGCACGCCAATGTGTACACTGGACCACGGTTTCCCATACCATCTTAACGACTAGACAGCTGTCCTTGTCAGGCCCCTCAGTTCTGCATCATTGACAAGGGGAAACCACACCGGTAAATTGAGATGAACTTTCTTGGCCAATGCAGGGATCTAACACACCACTAGTATTGATGAAAAATGTATATAATAATTATAATAATATCATTGTTCTGGAGAACGGTTTCTAATCTGCTGTTCAGATTGTTATATTCACAGAATACACACAGATCAGGTCTTGTGCCCATTTACACAGTACAAGATATATACCAGTATATAAATATATATATAAAAGAAAAACAAATAGTTATCTTAATGATTCCAGTAAAATGAATTAGAAATGAAATGCAGTTTAACGTCCTACTGTTTTGTTCCTATACATGTACTGGGCTAATGAAAACAGGCATACACCATACAGTGTGCTATGAGGGAAATTTGGCCGGGTACAGCACTATTCCCTACTCTTCATTCGAATTCCAACTGCCAAGGGATCTTTTTATGTGCACACCAATGTAAACAAAGGACCTCAGTTTTTCATCACATCCGGACGACTAGACAGCTGTAATTGTACCTTTTTACATGCACACCAATGTATACAAGAGACCTCAGTTTTTCGTCACATCCAAACGACTAGACAGCTGTCCTTGTACCTTGTTAGACCCTCCTTTTGCACCACTGACAAGGAGAAACCACGTCGGAAATGAAACAGAATAAAAAAATAAAATGGGGTTTAACGTCCTACTGCTCTGTTCCTAAGCTAGACTAATGAAGATGGGCATATGCTATACAGTGTGCTATCGAATTCCAACTGCCAAGGGGTCTTTTTACGTGCACACCAATGTATACAAGGGACCTCGGTTTTTCGTTACATCCAATCAACAAGACGGCTGTCCTTGTACCTTTTTACAGGCACACCAATGAATACAAGGGACCTCAGTTTTACGTAACATCCGAACGACTAGGGGGGTGGGATGGCCTAGTGGTCTAGAGTGCCGCGCTTCGGCCTCTAGCTGGCTGGTCACCTCTGGCTTGCGGCTGTGGTTTCGATCCCTGGTGTGAGCGTATGTGGCATGGAGATAGGGGCGCCTTCTCAACCTCGTGGGTTTCCTCCGGGCACTTCGGTTTCCTCCCACTGCTAAAGACCCCTACGCGCAAGAGAATTATTGAAATAAAATTGAACCATATGTTAGTCCCGAAATGACCTAGTTTGTGTCGAGTGGACGTTAAACCCCATTTCTCTCTCTCTCCGAACGACTAGACAGCTGTCCTTGTACCTTGTTAGACCCTCCTTTTGCACCACTGACAAGGAGAAACCACGTCGGAAATGAAACAGAATAAGAAAATAAAATGGGGTTTAACGTCCTACTGCTCTGTTCCTAAGCTAGGCTAATGAAGATGGGCATATGCTATACAGTGTGCTATCGAATTCCAACTGCCAAGGGGTCTTTTTACGTGCACACCAATGTATACAAGGGACCTCGGTTTTTCGTCACATCCAAACAACTAGACGGCTGTCATCGTACCTTTTTACATGCACACCAATGAATACAAGGGACCTCGGTTTTACGTAACTAGACAGCTGTCCTTGTACCTTGTTAGACCCTCCTTTTGCACCACTGACAAGGAGAAACCAAGTCGGAAATGAAACAGAACAAAAAAATAAAATGCTGTTTAATGCCTCCTGCTGTGTTCCTAAGCTGGACTAATGAAGATGGGCATATGCTATACAGTGTGCTATCATGGAAATTTTACCAAGGCAGCGGCGCTACGGCCTACTCTCATCACATCAGAACGACTAGACAGCTGTCCTTGTACCTCGTCAGTCACCCCCTCCCCACGGCCTGCACCACTGCCAAGATAAACCACCTCGGAAATGAAATAGAATAAAAATAAAACAAAACCATACAATATTAATCAGCATAGTGACAAAATATAACATGAAAATTTATTGACATGTACAGTACATTTAATTAAAACATTTTTTAAAATATGTATTTAAAAACTGCTTAAAAAATACATGTACATGAATACAGGTTTAAGCCTACTCATAAAAAATCACATAATTTCATAGATATCATCATCAGTATTAAAATCAATGTCACTGTCGAACAATTTACACAAATCCATACAAGAAAGTTTTCACTTGTAACAAGTACATCTATCTGTAATGCAGCCTGATTTGTATCCACAGTGAAAATTTTATTTGGTGCTTGATCTCTAGTCACCCTAACCCTGTCATTTTAAACAGTAGTGTTTAACAAAAGGGGCAAAAAGTTTTGCAGCTACAGTAAGGCAACGCGGGGGGAATGCGCCAGAATAGGCCCCTGTTTTGATTGGTGGTGCAAGGGACAAAGCAACATTTTCATCCAGGGGACACATGCAAAGTCAATCTGGTGTGGAATTAATTCACACATATTTTTTTCATCAATAGGGCCTAACATGTGCTCTTGTACCAACTCATCTATTTTGGTTCTCTTTTTCTCCATAACATCTTGGGTATATTTCTTAAAGTACTGTGCATGGTGTTTCACCTCAATGGTGACACAGTCTTCACCATATTATTCCTCTATTGGTCTGAGTGGTCTTGATTCGAGTAGTCCTTACTCCTTGGTGACTGCGAGTTGTCATGCATTTAGGAATATAAGAATATCTATCTTTATCAATCAACTTGTTAAATGATCCCCATAACAAATTAACACCAATTATTCTTTTTTTGTTGGTAAAATTTTAGCTGCTTGCTTCTCTAACATCACTTTCTAACTTTCGTCAACAAGTTTGGAATCGTGATAATGTTTCATACACAGTTGTTTTGTTATTTTTTAAGTTGAAATGTGAGAACTCTGTATTATTAGTATACCCCAATGATTGAGTCTTTGAGAACTTTGTCTGCACATTCCTGGAGTTCTTTGTCTTACAAATCAGCATTTGTCTCCGGCACAAACCTGCCATTTCCATCTAATTCGATCCAATGGTTAGCCAGGACCTAAAATTGTTCCCAGCTTGTCGCACTGAACGGTTTTAGCTTAGTGTTTTTAACAAAATATTCACAAGTATTCAGTTTTCGCTATCCTTCCGCCATATTTACTATCAACACAGAACGGTAACCTTTGACTCTACTCGACCTTCCATTATGTGTGTCTGATTGGCGAGCTATGTCACGTGATTTGTTAAAACCAAATCACCGCGAAATTCAAATACCATCGCACATTAAAGGAGCTAAATCGCTAATACTTGAGACCTAGAAAATGACACAAGTGGGTCGCAACGCATATAATAATGTAATATGAATGTATACAAACTGATTTACATTCAGTCGTTTTCGTTTGTACTCTAATTTCAAATTAGTTATGTTCGGCGAAATACGCCAGAAGTTTAAATCGAGTGGCTATTTCTATCGTCTGGTTATTCCAAACCACTTTGGTTTGGTGCAATGTTTTTACCCTCCTTCCTCGAGACTCTTGCTAGATCTGGGGCTGAAACGCATTATGGTACACGATTCGTGTACCAATGGTAAAATGTTTATTTTGTTTTAAATATTGGATATCAAAAGCCCATCTTTTCCCGGTAAAATGACAACACCAGTGTTGAATTAAATTGACAAATAATTCGTGTTTTGAAAGCCGAAGACTTTGGACGATATTGAGTTAGAGACTTAGCTACTTTAAGTAAGCCTGTATTTATTTTACGGCTTCTGTCAAACGTCAAAGAATGGATAACAGAAAAGTCGCGTGACAATGAAGTAATACTAGAAGAATTAGATGATGTACCTTTTTTTACCCGAAACTTGCTAGGACGGAAAACAGAAGCAGGCAAGCTAGAAATTTCACACCACGGCATATATATAGGCTATATATGTAGGCCTAAAGTGGAGAATTTTTTGCCTGGACGTATTTTTTTATGCATTGTCTACCGTAAACAAAGAAGTACTTGTACTTTATCTACTTTAATATATATATATTATAAATAAAATCTAAGTGTGTATGGGTGTGTTTATGTATGTTTGTTTTCTCCACCTACACATTATTATGTGTTATTAAATTAACCAGCATCACAACAGGAATGTTTTAGGTCAGTGAATTCGGGCCAAGGCGAATTACGCTTCGTCGCCGCGATTAACCCCAACATATCTCGTATCAAATTGAAAAGAACGACCACGTACATGTATTTTAGGCCATCGAATCTGTCCTACAGGCAAATTTGGGCCACGAACGAATAAAACCTCGGGAGAATTTAGGTCCCGTGGGAATTTGAGCACTGGGCGAATATGGGCCCCTAGCAAATTTGGGCCATGGGCGAACTTGGACCCCGGGCGAATTTAGGCCCGTGTATAGGCGGGTAAACTACGAGTAGTTTATTTGATAATATTTGATAATATTAGCATCATAGAAAGAAGCGGGTATCGAAACCGAGCCCCCCCCCCCCCCCACACACACACACACACCCACGCCAATGTGTAGCCTATACGAGACCTCGCTGTTCCATGTCATCCGAACGACATGCTGTCCCCAGGCCTTCCGACCTACACTGATAAGAGGGTACCTCGCAAGAAAGGCTAGACTACGCATTGAGCCACCGCAGCTCCAACTTATTTCGAATCCGGACACATGACCTCGATTATTTAACCCAACCCTTCCTTCTCCACTGATATGGAAAAAACCCGCTAGAATATTTCCGATGAACTTTGATGAAATGAAATGAAATATGGTTTAACGTCCTACTGTTCTGCTCCGACTGTACTATAAGGGAAATTGTGCTCGGAAAGCGGCACCTAGGTCTCCTCTTATATCGGATCCAGGCTGCCAAGGGATCTTTTACGTGTACGTCAATTTACAGCCTAGGATTTTCATCCCATCCGAACAAATAGACAACTGTCCTTGCCAAACCCTCCGTCCTGCACCAATGCAATGACATGGGGAAACCACGTCGGAAAACCCGATAAACTTTCTTGTCCAATGCAAGGATCGAACACGTGACCTTCAGTTTAGTGAGCCAGCGTCTTACCCACTTAGCAGCCGTGGCTCCAAACATTAACGTCCTACTCACTGAGCCACCGTAGCTCCTACTTCATTTTGATTCCGAATACGGGACATTGTTTTTCTATGCCACCCGACGACTTTACGTGGTCCCCTGTCAATTCTTTCCTCCTACACCACTGAAGTAAGAGAGCAAACGTCCCACTCACTGACCCACCGTAGTTCCCACTTCAATTAGATTCCGGACACGAGGCCTCGGTTATTTTTATTCATTCCGAACGATTATACTTTGTCTCTTGCTAAGCTCTCCGTTCTACAGGACTTCGGTTATTTTTATGCCATCCGAACTATTATACTTTGTCTCTTGCTAAGTTCTCCGTCCTACACCACTGACAATAGTGAACATCGCCAAAAATCACGAGGAACTTTGAAGAAGTTACAGAGCAAACGTCCTACCCAGTGAGCCACCGTAGAACCAACTTCCTTGCGATTCCAGACACAGGACATCGTTTTTTAAAATCCCATTCGAACAACTATACATTGTCCCTTGTCAGGCTCTCCATCCTGCAGCACTGACAAAACCACGCATCAAGTGAAAACACCCGATGAATATTTTTAGAGAGCAAAGAAAGATTTGACTGAAGACTTAAAATCAATTACAGAATACAATACTATCTGTGCAAGAAGAAATTAAGCTTGTTTAGGACTATTACATTTTCTAGAACTTCAAACATTTTCGTTTATTATAATCCATGTCAAAATACAAAAATGCCGATACGGTAGTCAGTGGACATGCGTAATAACTGCACTTCCGAGGCGAGGGAGCGAGAACACGAGAAGACGAGATTGTGACGAAGCGAGGGAGCGAGAACACGAGAAGACGAGATTGACTCAAAGGCGAGGGAGCGAGGGAGCGAGAAGTCGAGGTTTTTCAAAGGCGAGAACACGAGGGAGCGAGAAGTCGAGGGCGAGAAGTCGAGGGCGAGATGTCGAGGGAGCGAGAAGTCGAGGGCGAGGGAGCGAGAACACGAGGTTTTTCAAAGGCGAGAACACGAGGGAGCGAGAAGTCGAGGGACGAGAAGACGAGAAGTCGAGGTGAAAGTTATGGAAGCCTATTGCGGCCATTTCAGAATCTCGTCCCCTCGCCGCGAGAAGTCGAGGGCGAGAACACGAGAACACGAGAAGTCGAGGGCGAGAACACGAGAAGACGAGAAGTCGAGGGAGCGAGAAGTCGAGGGCGAGGGAGCGAGAGAGCGAGAACGCGAGGAAACAGGGCGAGAATACGAGGATCTCGCCCCGAGAACACGAGATTACTTTCACCTCGACTTCTCGTCTTCTCGTCCCTCGACTTCTCGCTCCCTCGTGTTCTCGCCTTTGAAAAACCTCGTGTTCTCGCTCCCTCGCCCTCGACTTCTCGCTCCCTCGACTTCTCGCCCTCGACTTCTCGCCCTCGACTTCTCGCTCCCTCGTGTTCTCGCCTTTGAAAAACCTCGACTTCTCGCTCCCTCGCCTTTGAGTCAATCTCGTCTTCTCGTGTTCTCGCTCCCTCGCTTCGTCACAATCTCGTCTTCTCGTGTTCTCGCTCCCTCGCCTCGGAAGTGCAGTTATTACGCATGTCCACTGACTACCGTATCGGCATTTTTGTATTTTGACATGGATTATAATAAACGAAAATGTTTGAAGTTCTAGAAAATGTAATAGTCCTAAACAAGCTTAATTTCTTCTTGCACAGATAGTATTGTATTCTGTAATTGATTTTAAGTCTTCAGTCAAATCTTTCTTTGCTCTCTAAAAATATCCATCGGGTGTTTTCACTTGATGCGTGGTTTTGTCAGTGCTGCAGGATGGAGAGCCTGACAAGGGACAATGTATAGTTGTTCGAATGGGATTTTAAAAAACGATGTCCTGTGTCTGGAATCGCAAGGAAGTTGGTTCTACGGTGGCTCACTGGGTAGGACGTTTGCTCTGTAACTTCTTCAAAGTTCCTCGTGATTTTTGGCGATGTTCACTATTGTCAGTGGTGTAGAACAGAGAGCCTAGCAAGAGACAACGTATAATCGTTCGGATGAAATAAAAATAACCGAGGTGACATGTCCGGAATCTAAATGAAATGAAATGAAATAAAATGGGGTCTAACGTCCTACTGTTCTGTTCCTAAATTGGGCTAATGAAGACGGGCATACGATACAATAATACAGTGTGCTATCAAGGAAATTTTGCCCGGGCAGTGTCGCTAAGGCCTACTCTTACATCGAATTTAAACTTCCAAGTGATCTTTTATGTGCACGCCAATAGGTGTCCTTGACAGGCCCTACGTTTTGCATCACTGACAAAGAGAAATCACGCCCGAAATAAAATCTGGATGAACTTTCTCTTCAAATGCAGGGATCGAATACCAAGTGGTGTAAGTGGTGTGGGACGGGGGGCCTGAGAAGGGACAATGAATAGTTGTTCGGATGGAATACAAATAACCGAGATCCCGTGGCCGGAATACAAATGGAGCTACGATGGCTCAGTGAATAGGATCGACGTTTGCTCTTTTACTTTATCAAAGTTTTTCAGGATTTTTCGGTCGGGTTCCTGCTTGTCAGTGGTAGCCTATAGGACTGAAGACCTGAACGGTATATATATAAAATACGAGGTTCTTTGTCCGAAATCGTAATGAAGTGGTGGCTACAATGGCTCTCTCGCTTCATCGAAGCGCATCGGGCTAAACTTCTGGAGATGTCCTCCCATGTCAGTTGTGTAGGATGGAGGACGGAGGGCCTGGCAAGGGATAACGTGTAGTCGTTCGGTTTCGATTCGCCGTGTGGGTTTTTTCCGGTTTCTCCCACTGTCGCATACATTTCTTTTCCGATGCATTGCACAATACGTCAGCACTAGAATTACGCCTCGGACTATATTTGTCAAGTTTAGCCATACTGGGGTGAAAAAAATCAAATTCTAAGACAATATCAGAAACCAAAAATCAACGTCATAGGGTCACGGGTCAATAGCCATAATAAGACCACGGAATACCTTTTACGAGACGGAACACGTTGGTTTGTTTCCATTTGTTAGAGAGAATTTTTCTGAAAATATCACAGGTACATGGGGACAGGAACGCCCTTATTAGACTAAGGCACACCAGACCTATAATATAATAATACTAATAGAGTCAATGTGATTTTTCAAAGTTTTTGAGTTTTTGTTTTTTTCTGAACATATTTCAAATTTTTGATCTTATTTTATCCATATTTGATGCTAAATAATATAATATTTACTATCAAACATGTAATTCATATTTAAAAAAAAAATACCTTCTGATGTATAGATCAGGTGTGCCATAGTCTAATAAGGGCGTTCCTGTCCCAATGTACCTGTGGAAAATATGCCGGGATTACTGTATAATACCACATATTAAATGTTGCAGTGACACGATGAAAACAACTTATCCCAGGTCTGTGGAATAAATATGGTCAACAGTAGAGAAATAGCACCAATGATTGAAAGAATCTGTTATTTACTGGAAACAAGTATTTTTTATAAAAAACTATTTCAGTAAAACAATATCCAAGAGAAATACATACTAAATACACATGAAAACGATTTTGGCAAAAATAAACAAACGCAATAATATAAATTTCCTCACACCAGGCGCGGATCCAGCCAGGCGCGGATCCAGAGGGGGGGTCCAGGGGGTCCGGACCCCCCCCTGCTCAGACTTGAAAAATTTTATGCGATTTTATTGACGATTTTTAGACCTGTAATTTTGGTATTTACCTTCCGGAAATACGTCAGAATGCACCAAATTGAATCTAATTTACCAAATTTTTCTAGGGGAGGGACCCCAAACCCCCCTTAATTGGTTGAGCTCCTTCGGCGCTGGGCGTTATCAAACCTAGACTCCCCCCCCTGCAAAAAAATCCTGGATCCGCACCTGCATACACAACAATACCATATACTACTAGTAAGAGAAATGAGGTTTAACGTCCACTCGACACAAATTTGGTCATTTCCGGACTAACATGGTTTAATTTTATTTCAATAATTCGCTTGCGCGTAGGGGTCTTTAGCAGTGGGAGGAAACTGGAGTGCCCGGAGGTTAAAACCCACAAGGTTGAGAAGGCAACCTATCTCCATGCCACATACGCTCACACAGGGATCGAAACCACAGCCGCAAGCCAGAGGTGACCGGCCAGCTAGAGGTTGAAGCGTGGCACTCTAAACCACTAGGCCATCCCAACCCCCCCACTACTAGTAAATGAAATGAAATGGGTTTTAACGTCCTACTCTTCTGCACCTAACCTGGGTTAATGGAAGACAAACATATGCTATACAGTGTGCTATGAGGAAATTTTGCCCGGGCAGCACCGCTACAGCCTACACTTATATTGAATTCCAACTGCCAAGGAATCTTTTACGTGCACGCCAATGTGTACACTGGACCACAATTTCCCATACCATCTTAACGACTAGACAGCTGTCCTTGTCAGGCCCCTCATTTCTGCATCATTGACAAGGGGAAACCACACCGGTAAATTGAGATGAACTTTCTTGGCCAATGCAGGGATCTAACACACCACTAGTATTGATGAAAAATGTATATAATAATTATAATAATATCATTGTTCTGGAGAACGGTTTCTAATCTGCTGTTCAGATTGTTCTATTCACAGAATACACACAGATCAGGTCTTGTGCCCATTTACACTGTACAAGATATATACCAGTATATAAATATATATATAAAAGAAAAACAAATAGTTATCTTAATGATTCCAGTAAAATGAATTAGAAATGAAATGAAGTTTAACGTCCTACTGTTTTGTTCCTATACATGTACTGGGCTAATGAAAACAGGCATACACCATACAGTGTGCTATGAGGGAAATTTGGCCGGGTACAGCACTATTCCCTACTCTTCTTTCGAATTCCAACTGCCAAGGGATCTTTTTATGTGCACACCAATGTAAACAAAGGACCTCGGTTTTTCATCACATCCGGACGACTAGACAGCTGTAATTGTACCTTTTTACATGCACACCAATGTATACAAGAGACCTCAGGTTTTCGTCACATCCAAACGACTAGACAGCTGTCCTTGTACCTTGTTAGACCCTCCTTTTGCACCACTGACAAGGAGAAACCACGTCGGAAATAAAACAGAATAAAAAAATAAAATGGGGTTTAACGTCCTACTGCTCTGTTCCTAAGCTAGACTAATGAAGATGGGCATATGCTATACAGTGTGCTATCGAATTCCAACTGCCAAGGGGTCTTTTTACGTGCACACCAATGTATACAATGGACCTTGGTTTTTCGTTACATCCAATCAACAAGACGGCTGTCCTTGTACCTTTTTACAGGCACACCAATGAATACAAGGGACCTCATTTTTACGTAACATCCGAACGACTAGGGGGGTGGGATGGCCTAGTGGTCTAGAGTGCCGCGCTTCGGCCTCTAGCTGGCTGGTCACCTCTGGCTTGCGGCTGTGGTTTCGATCCCTGGTGTGAGCGTATGTGGCATGGAGATAGGGGCGCCTTCTCAACCTCGTGGGTTTCCTCCCACTGCTAAAGACCCCTACGCGCAAGCGAATTATTGAAATAAAATTGAACCATATGTTAGTCCTGAAATGACCTAGTTTGTGTCGAGTGGACGTTAAACCCCATTTCTCTCTCTCTCCGAACGACTAGACAGCTGTCCTTGTACCTTGTTAGACCCTCCTTTTGCACCACTGACAAGGAGAAACCACGTCGGAAATGAAACAGAATAAGAAAATAAAATGGGGTTTAACGTCCTACTGCTCTGTTCCTAAGCTAGGCTAATGAAGATGGGCATATGCTATACAGTGTGCTATCGAATTCCAACTGCCAAGGGGTCTTTTTACGTGCACACCAATGTATACAAGGGACCTCGGTTTTTCGTCACATCCCAACAACTAGACGGCTGTCATCGTACCTTTTTACATGCACACCAATGAATACAAGGGACCTCGGTTTTACGTAACTAGACAGCTGTCCTTGTACCTTGTTAGACCCTCCTTTTGCACCACTGACAAGGAGAAACCACGTCGGAAATGAAACAGAACAAAAAAATAAAATGCTGTTTAATGCCTTCTGCTGTGTTCCTAAGCTGGACTAATGAAGATGGGCATATGCTATACAGTGTGCTATTATGGAAATTTTACCAAGGCAGCGGCGCTACGGCCTACTCTCATCACATCAGAACGACTAGACAGCTGTCCTTGTACCTTGTCAGTCACCCCCTCCCCACGGCCTGCACCACTGACAAGATAAACCACCTCGGAAATGATATAGAATAAAAATAAAACAAAACCATACAATATTAATCAGCATAGTGACAAAATATAACATGAAAATTTATTGACATGTACAGTACATTTAATTAAAACATTTTTTAAAATATGTATTTAAAAACTGCTTAAAAAATACATGTACATGAATACAGGTTTAAGCCTACTCATAAAAAATCACATAATTTCATAGATATCATCATCAGTATTAAAATCAATGTCACTGTCGAACAATTTACACAAATCCATACAAGAAAGTTTTCACTTGTAACAAGTACATCTATCTGTAATGCAGCCTGATTTGTATCCACAGTGAAAATTTTATTTGGTGCTTGATCTCTAGTCACCCTAACCCTGTCATTTTAAACAGTAGTGTTTAACAAAAGGGGCAAAAATTTTTGCAGCTACAGTAAGGCAACGCGGGGGGAATGCGCCAGAATAGGCCCCTGTTTTGATTGGTGGTGCAAGGGACAAAGCAACATTTTCATCCAGGGGACACATGCAAAGTCAATCTGGTGTGGAATTAATTCACACATATTTTTTTCATCAATAGGGCCTAACATGTGCTCTTGTACCAACTCATCTATTTTGGTTCTCTTTTTCTCCATAACATCTTGGGTATATTTCTTAAAGTACTGTGCATGGTGTTTCACCTCAATGGTGACACAGTCTTCACCATATTAGTCCTTATTGGTCTGAGTGGTCTTGATTCGAGTAGTCCTTACTCCTTGGTGACTGCGAGTTGTCATGCATTTAGGAATATAAGAATATGTATCTTTATCAATCAACTTGTTAAATGATCCCCTTAACAAATTAACCAGACCTATTATTATTTTTTTTGTTGGTAAAATTTTAGCTGCTTGCTTCTCTAACATCACTTTCTAACTTTCGTCAACAAGTTTGGAATCGTGATAATGTTTCATACACAGTTGTTTTGGTTTTTTTTAAGTTGAAATGTGAGAACTCTGTATTATTAGTATACCCCAATGATTGAGTCTTTGAGAACTTTGTCTGCACATTCCTGGAGTTCTTTGTCTTACAAATCAGCATTTGTCTCCGGCACAAACCTGCCATTTCCATCTAATTCGATCCAATGGTTAGCCAGGACCTAAAATTGTTCCCAGCTTGTCGCATTGAACGGTTTTAGCTTAGTGTTTATAACAAAATATTCACAAGTATTCAGTTTTCGCTATCCTTCCGCCATATTTACTATCAAAACAGAACGGTAACCTTTGACTCTACTCGACATTCCATTATGTGTGTCTGATTGGCGAGCTATGTCACGTGATTTGTTAAAACCAAATCACCGCGAAATTCAAATACCATCGCACATTAAGTAAGCCTGTATTTATTTTACGGCTTCTGTCAAACGTCAAAGAATGGATAACAGAAAAGTCGCGTGACAATGAAGTAATACTAGAAGAATTAGATGATGTACCTTTTTTTTACCCGAAACTTGCTACGACGGAAAACAGAAGCAGGCAAGCTAGAAATTTCACACCACGGCATATATATAGGCTATATATGTAGGCCTAAAGTGGCGAATTTTTTGCCTGGACGTATTTTTTCTATTTTTTTATGCATTGTCTACCGTAAACAAAGAAGTACTTGTACTTTATCTACTTTAATATATATATATATTATAAATAAAATCTAAGTGTGTATGGGTGTGTTTATGTATGTTTGTTTTCTCCACCTAAACATTATTATGTGTTATTAAATTAACCAGCATCACAACAGGAATGTTTTAGGTCAGTGAATTCGGGCCCAAGGCGAATTACGCTTCGTCGCCGCGATTAGCCCCCACATATCTCGTATCAAATTGAAAAGAACGACCACGTATGTATTTTAGGCCATCGAATCTGTCCTACAGGAAAATTTGGGCCACGAACGAATAAAACCTCGGGAGAATTTAGGTGCCGTGGGATTTTGCGCACTGGGCGAATATGGGCCCCTAGCAAATTTGGCCATGGGCGAACTTGGACCCCGGGCGAATTTGGGCCCGTGTATAGGCGGGTAAACTACGAGTAGTTTATTTGATAATATTTGATAATATTAGCATCATAGAAAGAAGCGGGTATCGAAACCGAGCCCCCCCCCCCCACACACACACACACACCCACGCCAATGTGTAGCCTATACGAGACCTCGCTGTTCCATGTCATCCGAACGACATGCTGTCCCCAGGCCTTCCGACCTACACTGATAAGAGGGTACCTCGCAAGAAAGGCTAGAGCCACCGCAGCTCCAACTTATTTCGAATCCGGACACATGACCTCGATTATTTAACCCAACCCTTCCTTCTCCACTGATATGGAAAAAACCCGCTAGAATATTTCCGATGAACTTTGATGAAATGAAATGAAATATGGTTTAACGTCCTACTGTTCTGCTCCGACTGTACTATACGGGAAATTGTGCTCGGAAAGCGGCACCTAGGTCTCCTCTTATATCGGATCCAGGCTGCCAAGGGATCTTTTACGTGTACGTCAATTTACAGCCTAGGATTTTCATCCCATCCGAACAAATAGACAACTGTCCTTGCCAAACCCTCCGTCCTGCACCAATGCAATGACATGGGGAAACCACGTCGGAAAACCCGATAAACTTTCTTGTCCAATGGAGGGATCGAACACGTGACCTTCAGTTTAGTGAGCCAGCGTCTTACCCACTTAGCAGCCGTGGCTCCAAACATTAACGTCCTACTCACTGAGCCACCGTAGCTCCCACTTCATTTTGATTCCGAACACGGGACATTGTTTTTCTATGCCACCCGACGACTTTACGTGGTCCCCTGTCAATTCTTTCCTCCTACACCACTGAAGTAAGAGAGCAAACGTCCCACTCACTGACCCACCGTAGTTCCCACTTCAATTAGATTCCGGACACGAGGCCTCGGTTATTTTTATTCATTCCGAACGATTATACTTTGTCTCTTGCTAAGCTCTCCGTTCTACAGGACTTCGGTTATTTTTATGCCATCCGAA
This sequence comes from Patella depressa, assembly GCA_948474765.1. Lineage (NCBI taxonomy): Eukaryota > Metazoa > Mollusca > Gastropoda > Patellidae > Patella > Patella depressa. Next base: position 28,263,617 of record OX419715.1, read on the forward strand.
CTATTATACTTTGTCTCCCATCTAAGTTCTCCGTCCTACACCACTGACAATAGTGAACATCGCCAAAAATCACGAGGAACTTTGAAGAAGTTACAGAGCAAACGTCCTACCCAGTGAGCCACCGCAGAACCAACTTCCTTGCGATTCCAGACACAGGACATCGTTTATTAAAATCCCATTCGAACAACTATACATTGTCCCTTGTCAGGCTCTCCATCCTGCAGCACTGACAAAACCACGCATCAAGTGAAAACACCCGATGAATATTTTTAGAGAGCAAAGAAAGATTTGACTGAAGACTTAAAATCAATTACAGAATACAATACTATCTGTGCAAGAAGAAATTAAGCTTGTTTAGGACTATTACATTTTCTAGAACTTCAAACATTTTCGTTTATTATAATCCATGTCAAAATACAAAAATGCCGATACGGTAGTCAGTGGACATGCGTAATAACTGAACTTCCGAGGCGAGGGAGCGAGAACACGAGAAGACGAGATTGTGACGAAGCGAGGGAGCGAGAACACGAGAAGACGAGATTGACTCAAAGGCGAGGGAGCGAGGGAGCGAGAAGTCGAGGTTTTTCAAAGGCGAGAACACGAGGGAGCGAGAAGTCGAGGGCGAGAACTCGAGGGCGAGAAGTCGAGGGAGCGAGAAGTCGAGGGCGAGGGAGCGAGAACACGAGGTTTTTCAAAGGCGAGAACACGAGGGAGCGAGAAGTCGAGGGACGAGAAGACGAGAAGTCGAGGTGAAAGTAATCTCGTGTTCTCGGGGCGAGATCCTCGTATTCCCGCCCTGTTTCCTCGCGTTCTCGCTCTCTCGCTCCCTCGCCCTCGACTTCTCGCTCCCTCGACTTCTCGTCTTCTTGTGTTCTCGCCCTCGACTTCTCGTGTTCTCGTGTTCTCGCCCTCGACTTCTCGCGGCGAGGGGACGAGATTCTGAAATGGCCGCAATAGGCTTCCATAGAAAGTAATCTCGTGTTCTCGGGGCGAGATCCTCGTATTCTCGCCCTGTTTCCTCGCGTTCTCGCTCTCTCGCTCCCTCGCCCTCGACTTCTCGCTCCCTCGACTTCTCGTCTTCTCGTGTTCTCGCCCTCGACTTCTCGCTCCCTCGACTTCTCGCCCTCGACTTCTCGCGGCGAGGGGACGAGATTCTGAAATGGCCGCAATAGGCTTCCATAGTTATACGGACCATTTCTGTATGAAAGCTGTTCGATACATGTTGCCATATCCGTGTGCCGTATCACGTATGAGAAATACGCACACGTTGATGAGGTCACGAACGCGCAAAACCAATACGGATACGCGATACGGACCCACGCTTGCCAGTTTTTAATATTAAATATACATACCTTTGTGTCCATTATGATTATACGATTCAGAGTGGACTGAAACTAAAAGAAATGGTTAACATAAATTGGGGATCAAATGGCAAAGTGGGTAAGAGGTGATGGCTCGCTAGCCTGGAGGTCGGGTGTTCGATCCATGCATTGGCCGAGAAAGTTCATCTCGATTTTCCGGCGTGGTTTCCCTTGTCAGTGATGCAGAACGGAGGGCCTGACATGGCAGATATTCTATTGTTGACTGAGTCACACCGCTACTGGGTTATTAAATTCTTTAACTATATCTTGGATATTCCGTTATGTGCATAAGTAATTTCCATAGACGTATGAATATCTCCCAGTTCTTTCTCCCAAAATCATGTCTAGTATGAAAATAAACAATAGGGGTTAAAAAGAGAAACGGATTGCCTAAAAAGCTTGATATTCTAGAGTGAGAAGGGCATTGAGGCTGATATCAAATACATTTATCCATATAACTTGAAAATACGACAGACAATAAAGATAGATTGCCAGGCAACGAAACATACACCCACAGCTGCTAAATCGTCCGCGCGTGTGACAAGGGTTGTCACATATTTATTCTTTTGTATGGGAATTTAATTAGGGGCATTTAATAGATAATTCCATACAGATGACATCATATTTTTTGTCGTTTGAGGATTCATGAGGTTCTAAAAAGTAAAAAAAGGAAATTCGACATGCTTTTTCAATTTACTAATTTAAATAATGCATATAAATTTCATACAGATCGGATGATAACTTTTGTCTTCGAAAGTTCACAAGGTACAACAAAGTAAAGCAAGGGTCATAACTCTAGAAATAACTGACGGAAATTGCTGAAATGCAATATATAGGCTTCTTCATTTCACTAATCTAAATGATGCATATGAATTTCATTCAGATTGGATGATAACTTTTGTGGTTCGAGCGTTCACAAGATTCAACAAAGTAAAACACGGGCCATAACTTCGTTCCATTAATTCAAATGGCGCATATAAATTTCGTACAGATCGGATGACATCTGTGGTTATTAGAAGGTTCACAAGATTAAAACAAAGGGCCATAACTCCAGATGTAATAAATTGAAATTCAATAGGTTACTTTATTCTACTAATTTAAACGATACATATAATTTTTATATAGATCGGATGATGCAACAAAGCGAAACAGGGGCCACACCCCAATAGGTTTCTTTGTTTTACTAATTAAAATAGTGCATATAAATTCCATACAGCTCGGATGATAACTGTTGTCACCGGAGCGTTTACAAGATTCAACAAAGCAAAACAAGGGCCATAACTCAAGGCGTAATGAACGACAATTGCTGCAGTTCAAAGGGATATAAATTTCATACAGATCGGATGACAACTGTTGTCATTAGAGCGTTCACAAGATTCAACAAAGCGAAACAAGGGCCATAACTCAATGCGTAATTAGCGACAATTGCTGCAGTTCAATAGGATTCTTCCGTTTACTAATTTAAATGACGCATATAAATTTCATAAGGGTCATAACTCTAGAAATAATTCAATAGGCTTCTTTATTTCACGAATCTAAATGATGCATACGAATTTCATACAGATTGGATGATAACTTGTGTGGTTCGTTCGAGCGTTCACAAAATTCAACAAAGTAAAACAAGGAACATAACTCTAGATGTAATTAACGGAAATTGCCAAAATTCTATAGGCTTCTTCGTTTTACCAATTTAAACGATGCATATAAATTTCAAACTTTTGTTGTTAGAGCGTTCACAAGGTGCAACAAAGTGAAACAAGAGCCATAATTCCAGAAGAAACTAACGGAAATCATTGAAATTAAATAGTATTCTTCACCTCACTAATGTAAACAATATAATACTGTACATGTATATCAATTTCAAAACAATCAGAGGATAAATATGGACGACGGACGGATGGACGGGGCGAAGGCAATATACAACCATATTTCCACGTGGGCGTATCAAAACGATTTTAAATTTAACACACTCCAATACTATTGGTGACAACAATTATATATATATATATATATATATATATATATATATATATATATATATATATATATATATATATATATATATATATATTCATTAGTCATATCAATTCTAAATATGTTTCCATGAACAGTTATAATGTTATAAGTCAAGTGTAGCCACGGTGGCTCAAGGTGTGGTTCAGTGGAGGTTCCGTGTTCGATATCTGCGTTGGTCGAGAAAATTCACCGTGAACACCCGGCGTGGTTTACTCTTGTCAGTGGTACAAGACGGCGAGGGGGGGGGGGGGGGTCTTGCAAGGGACAACATATCGCTGTCTGGGTAAAATTCCCCTCAAATCACACTATAACTATGACGTATACTCGTCTTTATTAGCCCCAGTCCGTTTTGCACAAGGGGAACCAGCTCACGTTCACAACGACTCGATTATCAAAAAGTACATTATGAAACAGCCGAAATGTAGTGATACAATGCTATACGATAACTTACATACTGCTGTAGAGAAATATTTCTAATTTGATCGAACACTCGATTTTATAAACGCCCGGACATACCAGGAAGTAATTCATATAGATCATGACGTCACAACAATTTTAAAAGGAGGCAGACACACTATTTATAGCAATTTCCACTTTCTCTGCTTTTCCCTTTTGCATGCCAATTTTGTTGATATTATGGTCTAGAATAGACTTAGAGGGTGTGAAATTATCAATTTCTGCCAGTTTTTGGTAAAATTTATGATTTAGAGGCGGAAGGATAACAGAGTTAACAGATTGGTTACGGTGTTAATTTAGTATTCTACTTCAATGTTGTGTACGGTATCTTAAAATTTTGGTGGTCAATCTTATACAAATTTAGGTGCACAGACATGACCACTGTTTCTCTGTCTGTGGTGAAAAGCATTCAGCCCAACGAAAATTTGAGGAAAAGAGACCAGAATTAACATTGAAGTCAATAGGGGATATTAATGGTGGTCTGTCTCCAAATAATCATCAGAAAAATAATTGAATAATAATACTAATAGAAAAAAAGAAAATCAGGAGAAGTATAGTTCTATTGGATTCATGTGGAACAAACAGATCAACTGAGCCGTGGGATGTTTTCAAATACATACAGAACCAAGGACAACACAAAAATTACGCGATGATTGTGTGATATGATGAACCGAGCCGAGATAAAGAGATATACATAGGTTATCTCCCTTTAATTGTTCAAGCTTTTCTCCTCGTGTGTGACATGCTACCCACCGATTATCGTATTTTGTTCTGTATTTCAAGAGAAAATGTTACAATTGCATACCCGGTGGAAAAAAGTTATAGTAGTTCCCGGTGGAAAATGTAACAATAATAATTAACGGAACAGTTGATTTAGTATTTGGAACTGCAACACTTTGTCAGAGCTGAAGTTCTACAGTTGGAAATGTCTACTTCGTTTGTTAATTTATTAAAATACAATAATGCTGATCTATTTACGACAAAGTAATCAAGACTATAAACAGACAAAATATATAATTTCAGATCATAACCAGTTCCATATTCCTGAAGCAATGGCCAGAGAAATCCCTCACTATCTATTGCTGGATTGACTTCTGATTCTTCAATATTTGAGGGAGTGTTTCTATTCTTCCCTTTCAATCAACATGACATTTCTGCGTTTAATCTAGGTCTTCCCTAAAACTTTGGACAGTGATTTAAGGTATTAAAAACGGTGAAAGTATGTTCGTTTTCAAACAGCATTGTTTACATTTCATGCGACTTCATAGCCTCGTTTGTCACGCAATTAATTTTATTGCAGCATTCTGCTATGCACCGGTTAATTTGGCATAATAAAATCTAGTCTCTTATCATCCAAACAAATATTCTACGAATATTAGTCTGGATGGGTCCTCAAAATGTGACAGAAAGTCGGTCATTGTCTGAATTATCCAGTCTTTTAAGTTACCACGTGCTGAATCTATCAAAACATCTCGCTTGTCAACAATGACACTCTCTAAAATTTTGTTTTAAAGTTTTTAATTGAAATGGTAATTTTCTCTCGTCATGAATCAAACGTATGGCTTCTCACAATCTCCTTAATCACGATTCATGCTGTTGTATCGTCGCTATTTTGTTTCTTATAATAGATGTGCCAAGTGAATTGTGGGATATATTTTATCCTCGCCTTATAGAATCTATCAAAATCGGCCCGGCTTCATAATATCTATCACTTACCAAAGGGTTCCATTGCCCATGCGTAACCGGGAGTTTGGTTTTTTATGTGGTAGATTATCCAGTAATTTTCGTCAATAATTGAGAACCGACCCAGACCCTCCGTGCGTTGAAGACTAGGGGGGTCTGGGTGACCGAGACTAAATAAAATCGTGAGCCAAGACGTAACGTTATGTAAACATATTTGGTCCAATATTGGCACTCGTTTTAAATGTAAAACTTTTGTAAAGCAGTTAGTCATTGGTTGTTAGTCGGACTAATGACCAATCAAAATTTAAAACAACAATATCCACTCATTACAGCGGGGAGTATGTTCCAGTTCAGGCCTTCTTTTGTTGTTTCTACACATGAAAAACGATTCTGTTGCTAGTCGTACTGTTTATTTCGATAATTCCTTCGGATTTAAAGTCTGGTTTCGACTGGTCGATCAGTAATTGTTCAGGACGGGGGGCCTGCTTTGCGAAACGCGTCTTGTTGTTCGGAGGGGACGCCGCTGTCATAGGCGCACGGGCACAATAGATGTTAGGGGGACAGACCTGAAATGCCTGAAAAAAAATCCTGTTTACAGACCCAAAAAAATTTGGAAAACTTGGTGCTCGCAAAGGCACGTTCCTGTTATTTCAACCCGTAAATACGACATTTCTAATGCGCTCCAATAATCGAACTGAATTTCAAACAACCAATCAATAGTGTAGTCCACGGTGCACCGGTGGCGGGTTTTTCTGCAAAATTCGCCGGTTAGACAAGTAACTTCAAAGTCATTTCAGTCAAATTTAAAGAAAAGTAAAGTTAGTGTTTTATTGGGTTTCGGGCACTATATTTTGATATTTTGCCAAGCAGAGTGGCTCCAGACAAAATGTTGTTATCCTTAGTCAATTCAACACAGATTCGCGGTATTCAATCAACAGAAACGTAAGATAAGTGTTTTATTGCATTCCAGGCACTTTATTTGGCCAACCAGATCATATTTTCCCACTTTACCCGACGGCCCTAAAACTCAACCCCTCCACCCCCACCCCCACGCCTTTGCTCTTACGGTCGATGGCCGCTGTCCTGGAAACATTTCCCTCGTGGCATCGTGGCACATTGCATGCCCGATGACGCTCTTCAATAGTCCGACTGGTGTAGTGGAGTAGGTGGTTAAAGCCCAATTTATTTCGTTTAATCAACGTTAGCGTCAAATAAGTAACGCAAACAGAGCACCACCGTTTGCTGAATTACCCCCCGCAAACATAATATTATCGGAAAATTGGTGCTTAGTATCTGGAACATTGACTTGTGGAGGTTTGGTAATGTAAGGTGCCAATGCTTTGATTGCATGCAACCATCACTCAAGTATAGGGCCTATAGTACTGAGAAATGGAACAAATGAAATAAATTGACCTTGAGGAAACAACCCTCTATCCACGCCATTCGCCTGAAACGATGAAATCTTCACAAACTATAGATGTCGCCGTAGATCTTCTATTACAAAATTGGCAGAGAAAGAATGCGGAACCTCTTATCCATTAAAACAAGATGACCGTAGATGAATTAACCTAATTTAAGCTATTTGACACGATACTGTGACTTTGGTTTCGCAATGTTCTGTTAAAAACAAAAACTTGTTGATTTAAGTATTAAAGTAGATTGAATATATTTATAAGGTAAACAAGCAAATGTTTAAATAAATAACATCAAAGGGTGAACTCTTGTAGCAAACACTGAATCGTGATTTGGATGGAAGGGACATTTTTATATTCTTATCTCGTCATCTCGGCGTGCGTGGAGTTTTATTCTTTCCTTTTTGTTTATTGTCTAGTTTTATATCTGAAATGGAATGGATTGGGGTTTAATTCCTCTACAACACAATATTTTGTTCATTTCGAGGCTGGTAATCTGGTAACGACAAATCTTTTAATTAATGTCAACAATACGCGACTGGTGGGGGCGGGACAGGACAGAGATCATTTTCGCCTTTTCGTTTCCTAATTCTAAACAGCCAAGGGCTCTTTCGTGTGTACCACTTGCATGAACTTTTTTCGCAGCTCCGCTGCTCCTGAGAAGTGGGGACGGTGATTGGAAAATCCTACATTTTGTCCCACGTCGGGATTCGAACCCGGGATTCGAACCCGGGATATTATATTGTGGGTTCAGCGATCTAACTACACAGTCACCGCGTTCCCTTAGCTGCAATACAATCAGCGATGGAGAATGTATTACCAAAATACACCTAAAGTATCAATAAAGAAATGTTTAAGATCATTAAATACTATTCTCGTTTCTAGAACAGGTAGAAGGAGGGCTTTAAAGACAAATGACAAATTTGGTATGGAAAAGAAAACACCCATCGAACGTGTACAGAACATAAAGGCCGCTTCCTATGTATTGGTCAAATGACCAGCGGTCGTGAGAACAGCAAGATATTTAAACGTACAGTACAGACTGCTATTAAACGACAGATAAAGGGAATAATCATAGAATCTTCCATGGCTTCGATATTTATGGTAAATTGACAGCGAGTAAAGTGACAAACAATACTGCTTGAATCAGTTGTTGGTAGTTTCTTGGGATTAAAATGTTCCGAGGGGGGGGGGTGAAGCAGATTTTGATGTTTACGTTAGTTTGAATATATTATTTGTTCAAATATATCACCAAATCACATATTTATTAACTAAACAGGAATACTGCTGTGGTAAAGGAAGTAAACACCAGAAGCAGGGACATTAGTAAACTACGGTCGTAGTATCAAAACATACCATCATAATAGTTCGAAACATGCGGCCTGGTTCATAAAGTAGAGTCCAAACAGGGGACATTAATTAAGCAGAAACAGGACACCATCAACGTAAATTTACCAAGGTATTCGGGCAAGCTAGTTTTCTTAGTGATTGGGCTTATTGGTCGATAATTTACTGAAATGATATGAAATAAAATGGGATTTACGTGCACACCAATGTGTACACGGGACCTCGGTTTTTCGTCCCGTCCGAGTCAAGCCCTTCGTCCTGCATCACTGACAAGGGGAATGAACCCACGCCGGAAAATCTGGATGAACTTTCTCAGCCAATGCAGGGTCGAACACCCGACCTCCAGGCATTAATTTACTGAAACATAAATCGCTGGATAAAAGAGCAATTTAAGACGAATAGTCACATTGTGTTCTCCTGACTGTATATGGACACAGATAACTAAATATTCATGGACCAATGTAGGGCGAAAGTTATTTTTAGTCTCTCTCTCCCTTTCCCTTTTTCCCCCCTTTTGCATGGCGATTTTTGTTGACTTTTTGGTGTAGAATCGAAGAAAAGGGTTTAAAAATACATTTTCTGCCAGGTTTTGGTGAATATTCATGATTTTGAGGCGGAAGGATACAAGGGTTGTGAGGTTGGTTACGTTTAAAGGGAGGGCCGAAAATTGCTTGTTTAGTTGTCTCTACTTCCAGCCTGTGTATCTCAAGTTTTTCATGGTGAACCTCATACATGCTTTTGGGCCAGAGTTTGCCACATGTTGCTCCATCTGTGGCAGAAAGCGTTCTACCCAACGAATATTTGGGAAAAAGTTACAGCCGGTCTAAGAGACAAGAATTAACATTAAAGTCAATTTTAATGGGGAAAAAATTAGTGATCTGTGGCCATATGATTTCAAGCAAACGGATCTAGCTTCAGTTCATTGTGTGACCCACTTAAAAGTTATAATAATAACAAAAACATATTTACTCCATCGCCCATGTGTATTAAATGGATTACTCTATTACTAATTTTACTATTATATTGCCAAGCCAGGATAAAAAGATTTTCACTAATGTAGCCTTCCTTTCGTTTCTACAAGGTATCGTGTACTTGCTTATAAGAATGAAAAGATTGCGTTATTTATTTGGTTAAATATCATTATAACGCCCGTCTTTAATATTAACAAATATCAGTGGTCTTTACAGTCACTTCGACACAATACTTCCATGATCATATTGAGCTGACTAGGCGTAGGTTTTCAGGGTGGTAATGTTGCCCGGCCAGTGGCGTAGTGACCCGCCTACTCTTTTTCATGTGATGACAATGGTGTTTGTAACAACCAGAAGCACAAGACGCACTTTCATTAGAATTTTTAAATTGCATTGGTATTCTTTGTTAAAAGTTTACCATCCATAGATGAAGCTAATGTTTAGAGATCGATTGTGTGAAAATTAAACAAAACGACGTTCCTTTAGACTTTCAAAACAAAAAATTTAATCATATGTTCCATCACTCACCGAATTAACACATCAGCAGATTGAACCAAATGAACGCTTTATTTTGCCATGACATAAAACGGTCTAGCTCCTTTAAACATAGTTAAGGGGGTGGAACGAATTATAACAGACCCTTCCTCATCACCTCCCCTCTGGTTGTTCGGCCTAGAAGTCCCATTTAATGAATAATTCAATCCTATTTATAAGGATTGGTCATAAAGAACCGTTCCGTTCTGCTTACATTCAATTAAATGACATACTTAAAGGGGAACTTTAGTCAACGCAATTTATCATTATATTTCATTCATTAAAATAGTTTCATCAATGCAGAAACGGAAATACCTCTCAATTCGCCTTTAATTACCAAACTACCAATAGCGACGAGATCGGGGGAATAATGCCCTAAGTCTGTAGAAGATGAATTTCACTTTACCCATTAAACCCAGCTGTTCATAAATTAAATGAATTAATGGAAATCTTCAAGTTAAATTATTTAAATATGTTACTGGATTGTTACTTCTATGTAATGACAAGGTTATGATTTTTTTCCATGTAATGTGTTACCATTGTTGTACCTTGTTTTAAAGCTAAAATTCATTGACCTACAGCCGCTATGTGAATAAAAAAACTTGAAAAGGCACCTAAACACGTGTCATTGATTATATTCTCTACTAGTATGCCATCCAGGCGTGAAATCAAAAGAAAATAATGTTAATCTATTTCAACAATATTTGTTTGTGATCTTAAGGTCTAAATTTGATGTTGTTAGTAATCAGTCAATGTTTATAAGTTTTCGAAAAAAGTACACGCAGAGTTATTGCCCCTAATTTATGATTATTAATAGGGGATGCTCGATTCACAGTCCAGAACCTCCCGAATTGACAGAATTGCAATCGATTAACGCGGAATTCAGTTCTGTGAGTAGAATCGTGACGTAATTAAACGATTTCGGCTGCATGGTTTGTTGAGATATTTACTTACGTTGTAGCCCGAAAATCACCTTTTCATTATTTTGTGGATTTAGAGAATTCAATTCCGGAACGTTCAATCAAGTAACCTCTGAATAAAAAATGTTTAATTATTTACAGTACATGCCCATGATCTCAAAACAGGGAACAAAAATTCACAAGTGTTATAAAAGCGTACTACAATTCACCCAATTTTAATCTAGAATGGTTTGACATGAATTGATTGCGTAATGCGTTTGTATTGCTTAAAATTTCCGTACGGTTCAATGGACTTAAGTACATTTCAGGATCATTAATTCAGAAAGTTTGCCAACATCACAGGTGGTTCAGTGAGTATATAGATACCCAACCTCCTGGGTTCTATCCGAATCAGTGGGGGTGGAATGGCCTAGTGGTCAAGAGTGACGCGCTTTGACCTCTAGCTGGCCGGTCACCTCTGGCTTGCAGCTGTGGTTTCAACCCTGGTGTGAGCGTATGTGGCATGGAGATAGGGGCGCCTTTTCAACCTCGTGGGTTTCCTCCGGGCACTCCGGTTTCCTCCCACTGCTAAAGACACCTACGCGCAAGCGAATGATTGAAATAAAATTTTTAAAAAACATATGTTAGTCCCGAAATGACCTAGTTTGTTTTGAGTGGACGTTAAACTCCATTTTCTCTCTCTCTCTCCAAATCCTACTGCTAAATAACCCTGTTGTACGCGCAAGCGAATTATATAAATGAAATTCTACCACATGTTAGTCCCAAAATGACTCCCTTTGTGTCGAGTGTACGTTAAACCCAATTACACGCATTATTGTATGGGTGGTTTTTCTTATATTAGATAATTTTTAACGAAAAAATTATCCATTAATTAAAATTACTGACGTTGGCTGAGACTTGACATGACTTGTGTAATAGCTGCACCTGATTGTTGTAGACGAATGTCTATTGTTCTAGTTGACAAGTGAAATAATACGTAATATTTAAGGAAATAGAAAACTTGATGACGGGTAGCTTACCGCAAAGCTGTCTAGTACAGTTTATGTAATTCAAAGGGGCGGGGTACGATAAAGAGAAGCTTTCATAGTTATATACTCTGTCCTTACACTCCCGTTTTCTGTACTCCGTAACTTTTACATCAAAGGAAGAATAGCACAACTATAATAAATCGCCATATTGTACAACTTTGCCTTCAGCTCTAATGCATAAAAAAATATTTTAAAATTTAATAACTGATATAAAATGACAGAACGTTAATAGTATCGTATTATTCAACAGGAAGTGAACAATAAAAAAAATACAATAAATACACCCTTGAATCCTGTATGTCATAGTTTGGTATTGATATCCTAGAGGGTATTTTTACCAGCAATCACAATCTATGTGCCCTAAGGCAAGTAAACACCCACGCCCATCTACGCCCACCAAGTACCATTTGCTACTGACATCCTAATTTGTAGATTTCTTTTTTTTTTTTTTTTTTTTAGAGATTCCACCTTTTGAAGATCCACAGTTCCACAGTTCCACACATTCGCCGTTCTGGGGTTCTGCAGGTGCTTAAAGACCCCAAACACCCCACCGCTAGCCGCTCAACTACCACGACCCCCTTCCCTCCACACACGCACTTTCAGTTATTTTTTCTTTATTTACTAATTACTTGCATGTGTAGAATCTGGAACCTTGCTGATGAGATGTTAATATGAAACAGAATCATTTTGAACTATTGTGATGATAAAATGTAAACTTCCGGGGCTAACATAATAAAATGGTTCAATCATATTTCAAAAATTCACTTCAAAGTGGGAGGAATCCGGAGCACCCAGAAAAAATTGAAGAGCGTGTGGCCCCCTCCCCCTTCCCAATCCCGGTGACATATTAAATTTTCATTTTCGTTTGCTTTGTTACTGTTGTAGTTCACATATCTGCTGTTTAATAGATTATATAAACATGTTTTAAGAATTATCTCCGCCCAAACAATCCAACTTGGTAACATATTACCCTTTTCTCCAATGTGTGCCCCCCCCCCCCCTCGGCAAAATCATGGATCCGGGCCTGCTAATGATCTAACGTGTTAAACTATTCGGCCAACCAACCCCCCTTTTGAATGTGAGAATGATATATGTGACGAAACATCCCCCGCTTTCTGCACCCAATAACACGAGATTGATATCAAAGGGAAGTAACCACAGAAATTTTAATTATTCAAATGTACAAATTGCATGAATAGTAAAGATGCTTCTGGTTGAATGAATTACTATATAACACCCTCTATTATTACTACAAGTACGCTACGTAATCAATCGGCGATCCTCGATATATTCCAGTGTTTTCCAATTGTTCGGAATACAATATAAGCTTGAGGCTTGAGATACAAATCTGTGCACGCCCAATAAATTTATTTATAAAGAAATGAAAAATCTATTGTGCATTGTAAATAAATAACTTCATTTTTCTAGAGTCCTATTTTTACGCACGTAATCATACACACCGTTTCGTGACTGGTAAATTTCCTTGTACAAATTTATATATAATTATAAAGAAATGAAAAATCTAGATTATACATTGTTAATAAATAATTTCATTTTTTCCCCTGGGCTTCTAATTTAATTATACAAATTATTACCTCTAGATACATGACTAGGCGGACTTAACCAAGATGATCAAATAAAACTTATTTTGGTACCAATTTTCTACTCTCATATTTAAAGTTTTAAATCGCTATACAAAATCACGGGCTTGTGACTAAGTTTCAATCAGGAGACGGATTTATAATGATAATGTTGTAAAACTGTGACTACATCAACACACAAAATGGTTATCAAATAACGGATTGTGAACCTTTTCTGTAAACTTTGAAATGGAATCTGAAAATTAGACGTACATTATGCAAGAGCTAAACCTGTCTATCGCAGGTCTTTTTTTAGGCCTGAAATGTTATCTAAGTTATTAACGCTAGCCTGAGATATTTACTAGGATTCGATTTGCTACGCAACTTTCATATATGAAAATCTCGGTTCAGAGTGGATCAATTTGACTGAAATTTTCAGCAAATTCCCTTTACATTATCTAGTTTTTAGCTATTATAGTGAGAACTGCCAACTCTTTATCTAATCTTCTATAATGTATCTTTAATTGTTAACTGTGTTTATTTATAAGGCGTATCCAGGGATCAAGTGATCCCTTTTAACAACATTCAGAATGCGAGTATATGATTATGAACGGATTGTTTTCCAAATGGTAGTTAGACGTGACATTGATACTTTTCCGCTGAGGTTTTCATGATCTACAAATAATGCTTTCTTTTAACACTCTGTCCAGTCCAATTTGTTTTAAGCAGTTGTAAGTTAAAAATACATTATTCAAAAGCTAAATCGGCCTATTGCGGATCTTCCTTTGGACCTGAAATGTTATCTGAATTATTAATTAGACATTAATCATTAATTAACTGATACAGACCATAATAAACTTTTGATGCCATCGTTAGCCTGTGATATTTGGTGGAATTGAATACAATTTGTCATGGATAATTTAACGTAAAAATGTATTGTTGAAACTTTGTTTATTATCGTATCAACGTTAGAAATGGCGATCGAGGGTAGCCTAAAATTGAATTGCTAATATCTCGGTTCAGAGTGAAGCAATTTGACTGAATTGTTCGGTGTATTCTCTTTTCATTATCTAATGTTATCCAATCCAATATCCTTTTATAACAAATTTTAGTAATGTTATGGGTAACGTAACGCAACACAGACTAGGTGATTTTATAAACAATATAATACACAGTCCATCAATTTCGAAGGGAATAAAATGGAATGGGGTTTTAAGCCTGCTCAGCATTGTACTTCGGTAATTTTGAGACAAACGTGGTACATTTTAGTGATACGCGTGCGATGCGAAAAAAGTGGCAATTCCTTCCACATTACTTCGTATTGGAATATCTCCATTGTTCTTCGCGGTAAACTCTGAGTTTCTTAACACGGATATTTCATGTCCCCAATCCCAAAGGGTCATCAAATAAAATGAAATGGAGTTGGGTTTAACGCCTTACTTATCTGCTCCGACTGAGATAATAAAGACGTAAGAAGGTGACCAAAACGAATATCAAATCTAGCCAAGTAGGTAGGGTTTTTTTTAATTGCAATAAGGAATGATAATGCTTTAAGATGACAAGACAGTGTCGTTAATTGCAAGCAGGTAATGCACTCACCATCACCAATCTCAAATATTTTGTCTTACACAAAGTTGGACAGATTTATGGCGACAAAGAGATCAAAGGGATTGTGATAGAACACGATATATTTAAATTAGTAACAAGTTCATCAATTGGTTGGACTGCCTGACAGACGATGTTATCTGTGTTTTTATTTGTCAATAAATAAAATAACGCTTGGGTTTTCTTCCGTCTTTTACCTGACGGAAATAGCTCTCCCACATTTACATGTACTCTAATGGTAAAAGGGTTGTATTAATTCATAATTTTTATAAATATTGGGTAGACATCTTTTTTTGTAAAAGGTACAAAAATTGAAATGGCTCTTATTAAGTTTAAAATGTTATCGAATTTGTTAAACAATCTAAATTATAACAATAAAGTTTACCCCCAATGTAACTTTTCACCCCTAATAGACAATGGTATCGTCCAGTTTCTTTACTTTCGTTTACGCCTATAGAATGACTAGAATGTTTATAAAACAAGTCTACATATACACGAGTATATAAATACACCACGCGTGTTGAGCATATAACGGTAAAACACGTCGCTCGTGTGTCGTAGTCAAATATGGTCAATTGTAACTGTGAAATAAGTAAAACGGTGACAATGTTGTGTTCCATTTGAACGGTTCACATAACTAAAAAATATTAGTTTTATTCTCTATGGACATTCAGCCTCTAAAACACCGCCGTAAAATGCATTTATGATTTAGAAAACTCACGCATGCAAATAATCTTTGTTTTACAGCTTGATTAAATCTCTTTGAGGGCTGTATTTATTGTTAAAGGACAAATAACATTCGGACAGTTCATATAGCTGACAAACTTATATTAATTATTATATATTCCACTATTACAAAATGGATTCGTGTTTATTACTTGGAATTGGCGCCTTAACAGTGGTGGGATTCTTAATCAAAAAATATCTTAACAAGTAAGTGTCACTTTTTTATATCTGTTTTTAAGTTAACGATACTCTCCTTCTACTCCTTTTTATTCTTTAATCAATATCCATATTATTTTATATTCTTGTGAGTCACAATTATTTCATCATATTAAAGGCATTATGGGCATGAGTAGGGTTGTGTCTCATGGTTGCATCTCAAAGGGTTATATACGTTTTCCAGGTTATATATCTCAAAGAGTTATAGATTGTATCTCAAAGAGTTATAGACCTTACCAATCAAATTGGTAGCTCAAAGAGTTATAAACATTAAAGTTTATCTAAATTAGTTGTAGGAGTTAACGAGGTAGAATCTAAAGCAGTTGTAGACATTGTTAAGGTTGTATACTCTCCACTGAACGAGGAGAGGAACACAGCTAAGTTGACCATGCCGAAAATCTAAACCAATCTTACTGACATCATCTTTGGTAAAAACATAACCACGGATGTACCGTTATACTACTCCAGTTTATCTGACCCCATCTTACATTTACCTAAACATAAACATAACTGCTATAATCGTCAAATCATTTGGAGATAAAAGTGCTAATTAGAAGACATTAGGAGCTAATAAAAGGGCTGATTAGGAGATCAAAGAGCTAATTAGGACACTATCATAAGTTTATGTTATTTATGTTAATCGTTGCGATGTTGTTTTTTTTTTCTTTTTTGGCGTTTGCTATTTAATATGCCCGGATAAGGCAAAGCATATTTGTAAATTTCAGTCTTTTGGTACACAAATTACACAAGGCTTGTACTGGGGAAATTAGCCTTGAACATTTTGTTATGTACAAACAAGACCATATGAATTTATGGTCAGTTGCTCTATTTTGATTTTAATTGTGCTGAAAATATTTAGAAGTTATATATATAGACGTGTTCGTGCATTATTTATGTAAACAGGTGTCATGTTTAGTTATGTTATATAAAAGACTAACTTTGTGAACATAGCCATACACGTAATACTCAATGGTGGGTTATCAATAAAATCCATTCCATTAAAATCTTTAAAGGGACAGACTGTGTTGTATATTTTGTCATGTTAACTCTGCCTATGTACGGTTCTATCGTTTATTATTAGTATTATACGTACAATGGGGGTCATGGTGGTAATGTGATTAGACCAGACCACAGGACTCATGGCAAGCAGAACCACTCATGGTCGAATCATGATCTGGACCGAAAAGAATGTTCAGGATTTCTTTAAGCCACGTAGAAGAGGATACACATTACTGTATGATACATTCATCACAAAATAAACGAAGTGTCGACGTAATATTCAATTCCATTAAATTGGAAATGTTTCGCCTCTCCTCACACTCTCCGTGTCGATATTTCAAACGTTAGATTAATTGGGGTTTATTATGGATATATTCTACATATTTTAAAATAACAAATGATACCGTCACATATAAGCTCCCTGATAAATGACGCGTCCGTTATCCGCCACTACTTACGTTTAAAATCAGCCTTTTTAAAGTTAAAACTGGACTTGCAGTTCAGAAGATGAGGCGGCTTGGTAAAATATGTAATGAAAACTTCCAATGATTGTATTTTCTTTGGTTGAAATGTCTCTTTAAGGTTGTTATTTCTATAAAGTGATGAATGGGAATTTCTAGTTGAGTAAAATGTGTGCTACGGCTGATCGAACACAACATGAAGGCAAACTGAATCTGTGTATTGAATATCGCTAGTCATAAAGAAATAAAATATTATAAACATTACTTGTATAGATCACAATAACATGGAGGGATTCTTTCGATATTATTCATCCATAGCCACTTAACCAACTACATGCACTCGTATTATTAGCCAATAATAAAAAAAATAAGGAGAGTTTTCAGAATATCCCGTCTACCTGTTTTCTAACCCTTATGTGTTTCACCTAAAATGCATATATTGTGAGTGATTGGCAGATTCTGTGATCTGGCAATTATGAAAAGTAATGAATTGGACTGAGGTGTACGCCTTGCTGTTCTGTACCCACTAGGTTATACCCAATCTGTTTCACAGAGAATTACTTACGATTTATCTCTGTCACACATGACTGTCTACAACATGTGCATTGACTTCACGTGCCGTCAGTCATTGGCTAAACGGCTCGTGCATTGTTTACATAACACCTAACTGCTTCGGGCAAAATGGTGCGTTTTACTCATTTTAATACCCATTTACACTAAATAGGAAATATTTTTTAACTACAAATATTTCAAACGTCTTTATTTATTTTTCTTTTACCTCAAAAAAATGTTTGAGAATTTAATTTGTCGGAGTAAAAAAGTTAATATGCCGTACTCATTAAGCCTCGTCGATGTCATGCTTATCAGTGATTGTAGCGGCCAAGCGAATATTCACTGCGGGATCAGTTTGTGTTATACCCTGTGCTACTAGGTACGTTTTGACCGTACAGCGGAGCTATGGTTGGATGGCGGAATGGTTAGCACGTGCGCGCTGTATCATAAAGCTTGTTATTGAGTCAACTGGCGTGGTTTCGAATTCCCGGTTGTACGTGACAATGAGTCGGGTAGCCTGCCCAACCTCGTGGGGTTTCTCCGGGTCCCCCGGTTCCCTCCCACTACTACGCGCAAGCGAATTATTGAAATAAAAATTAAACCATGTTTTAGTCCCGAAATATCAGGAAAATAAATGAAATTGTAATCTAATTTTATTTCCACTGTGCTATTATATGATGATATATTATTTCCCTGGAGTTCTTTAAAGATGCAATATGGAAGATTTAGATAAAGAACTGATCTAGTTTAAAATCTTCAGTCATATTTCTTTGACTGAAATTGTCTAATCCACAGGATGTCTTTGCCACTCGGGGGGGGGGGGGGGTTGGGATGGCCTAGTGGTTTAGAGTGCCGCGCTTCGACCTCTAGCTGGCCGGTCACCTCTGGCTTGCGGCTGTGGTTTCGAGCCCTGGTGTGAGCGTATGTGGCATGGAGATAGGGGCGCCTTCTCAACCTCGTGGGTTTCCTCCGGGCACTCCGGTTTCCTCCCACTGCTAAAGACCCCTACGCGCAAGCGAATTATTGAAATAAAATTAAACCATATGTTAGTCCCGAAATGACCTAGTTTGTGTTGAGTGGACGTTAAACCCCATCTCTCTCTCTCTCTCTCTCTTTGCCACTCAATGTTCTAGAGAGTTGATTATAACCTAGCCATGTGCATAACTGTCTAATTGATAATTTATATAACATTTGAAGCCAGATAGGCAATAGGCAGATTTAGTTCCCATATAATGTATCTTTAAAAATATACTTTTTAGGGGCTAAAACGCGACGCAAACGTCTATTAAAGATACATTCCCGGGTACAAACTGATGTTATATTTGGACTAAAAACATATTCAAACTAATTAATTTATAATAATTTTGCTTCAAATCCGTCTCAAAAATTGTAATTGCCAAGGAATATCCTGCTATAAAAATCGAGCAAAAGAGGTCATGTTTGTGTCACGTGACTTACCCACTCCGTACCTATAGCAACGGCGGCGGCGGCGAGGACGGGGGAGAATTCATTGCATACTGATCGCCGACTATTTATTACAAATATCGAATCCTAATTAAATTCTCCGATTATCCACTGCCAGCGTCATTTTCGTGATTTTTATCTCAGAAAGTGTTGAACGTCTAACTCTTCATAAAGTTTATCAACATGTACACAAAGCGCCCAATGTTGGCGTGCAGCCTTCGACGCCGCTTGTGCCGATATCCCTAATCGTCTGGCTTTCGATTAGGTGAACCCTTACATTTTTGTCCCGTATACGCTCCATGAGTGTTTTCAGGAAATCCAGTATTTTCTACTAAGACTGGATATCGCTACCTTCCATATATACCAAAATTGCCATATTTTATAGGCATTAACCACTCGATAAATACTTTTCTGGGAACCTATCTTTAAGGAAAACGACGTAATTAGAATGAGCTCCTAAACGCCCTTTATTCTCCCTCTCTGCACTAATATACAATTTTTATTGATGTGCGTGACGAGGATTTTCATAAATATAGAAGGCTAATCGTTTATTTATATGTAGACTATTAAAAGACAATTGTTCTATTGTTGTTTGTATTGGATGAACCTGGTTATAAGTAATAAATCGAACGTTATTTTTGATTTCTATTGTACTTGTTGATTAGTTATTTATGTAAATCACTGGTAGTCTCTTCAACCAATATTTATATCTTTAAAGTGGCTATGTCATTTATCTGATAAATGCAAAATGGCGAAAAATGGACTGTGCAGTTTACTAAATAGTGTATCTAAATTAGATCATCTGCAATAATTTTGATAGTGGTATTGTAGCATTGGTGTTGTAGATAGATCTGGCATTGGGTTACCAATAGTGTCGAAAATGGCAATGAAATCACACGAGTTGTTTCTATTGAGAGGGGTCGTAAAACCTCCAAAAAAAAATACGCAAATCCCGTCATTGCACCCTTCTCAATCGCCTAGCACTGAACAAGGCTATGTAACGCGGAAAAATGTTAGTACAAAATATTCGCAATGTGATATAACATCAAAATCAACTGAAACCTATTGAACAAATTATTCAACGTGAACTCGACACAGGAAAACAGCCCAACAAAGGAATATATTTATATGAAATTAAAAACATTTATTTTCCTGTGGAAAGTGTCAACACTCCTTTAACTACCCACGGTTACAATCTTCGAACAAGGGGTGTAACTCGGGTCATCAGATGCATATTGATGACGTCATAGCTTTCGAAGGGACACTTTTATGGAAATATTATATAAGGAGAATGTATAGTGTTTTGTTTTTTTCTGAAAGTTATTTTTCGGATTAAGATCTTGTTATTTTCTCATTTTCTTATATTTCTTATTTAATGATTTCAGTAATGCACTTTTTATTTATTTGTTTTAAGGCTTGAAATAAATTAGTTAATCGCAAATGTCTTGACATTTTGCTTATTTCTTATTTATTAATGACTTCAGTGACGCTCATTTTAAGGCTTGAAATGAATAATTAGTTTATCACAAATATCTTCTTAACATGACGTTTCCCCTTATATCTAGACCATCTATATGTTTACATCTGTATCTGGCTTATTATCGTCCTATATTCCCCTTCAGGTCTGATTCTCAAGCCAATATGAAACAAAAATAACAAAATAAAAAAAAAATAATATTTTGAGCTGTCCAGAAATTTCCACCCAATCTATGTATATAGACAGTCAGTCAATAACTAATAGAAGTCCGCCCAAATATTTGATAAAAAATGGGGTTATTGTAGGAGTGAAGACATTAATAAGCGCTGTCTCCAGGTAGTGTCATGTCAACAGGTGGCTATATTTGGATATTTGCTGTTAAAATACACGAATGTCTTAATTAATTTTAAGACGCCGCACCAAAATAAACTAACACAAACTGTCGACATCTTCAAACACTCGAGAACCTTTCGTACACTCATATCTTTATATAAATACCAAATCCAGTTCTGAACATTATGTTCATGTCATACATGTATATAGTGAACCTTTTCATGTTTATTTCCATGTTACGTATATCTGCAGCGAGGCAAAAAGATTCCATTATTTGTCCAATGCGTGTTATGTCATCTGACCGACTAAGTATGCTACTAAAACCAATAAAATAGCAAAAACCTTTGTAAGTTTGAAGATGAACGAAATGTTCCTTCGAATATATTATTAGGACATTCTGTCAGAATCTCTTAATATTTATCTAATTTGAATGGATTAAGCCCACATTAGCTTAAATGAATTAATTATTACAAAGTGTTAACCGATGTTTGACATTTAAATATTAAAATTTAATTATTACAAAAATACAAGAGAATTAATATGTTTTCCAATGAATGGTTTTGAATTAAATATTGCGACTGGCGATAAAACAAAATTAATACATCCTGCCCCTTTAAGTATATAACCTGTTTATCAACATGGAGAACGATGTGGATAAGTAGGTGTTTTATAAAACTACATACAAATGTTACCTATATGAGAACCAGCTTTAATATATATATATACAGAAAGGTATTTGGGAGGCAGTGCCATGTAGATTGCGTTTCGTTTTATACATTTTATGTTGCACCCCAATGGAAAATCGTATAGCAATTTGCTTACAGTTTCTGGTATTACACCATAAAAGCATTGTTTTTAAATCCCTTGCCAGATCAAAGCAACATTGAAGCTAGTAAATAATATGAACGACTTGTAGATTTTCACTCAACATAAGCAGACGTTGTCAGTATTTAAATTAAAAAAAAAATGGGCTGAAATGTGTTCTTTAATTAGATATATAGTAATTTAAAACATTGAAATTGGGTACCCGCATTGCCGCGATGTTGGCGGATATCTTTCATGCACCGGTAGACAGTTGCATGCAACTAGAAATGGTGAGTTTAATCAATAGAAGCCATCGGAATGTTAGTATTGATCAATTTGGGAGGAATGGGGGGCGGGGGGGGGGGGGAGCTGCTTATTATTGTGTACGTTTCCCGTTTAAATTGGAATATCGTGTCTTTCACTTTTTGCTACAACGTTATGTTATTTTGCTACAAGGTAATGTTATTTTGGTAACATGATACATAACAATGTTGACTTTTAAACTACTGAAACATGTATGACGTATTGTTGTCTTTGAAAAGAGTATGGTCTGTACCTTATTACTGTTTTATTGAAAACAGATCTAAAATACATCTGAAGAGGAAACCTGTATAGAAATGCCAACATGTAGTGTATAAATACCGTATTCGACCCAATAAATGTCAGTGCCCCAGACTGCTCTACTGATTCAACGCAAAACGTCATAGGAATAAGTGCACGTGCTGTTTGTATTAACTGGGACTACCCCAGTCGGCTTATTTATGTTATATTGTCCAGAAGATGATGAAGTTAAAGGACAATACTGGTGTTAGTCAATATCACATATCATGTGATAGAACTGGTTAAACAAATTTCAAAAATATTTTTAACACAGAGATTATTGCTACGATAGATGCGTTATGAAGGTTTCATGAATCGTCACTTCCGATTGTTGAAACCTTTATTACTCATCTTTCGTAGCAATGATCTCTGTGTTAAAATTATATTTGGAAAGTGTTTAAGAAGTTCTATAACATGTGATAATGACTAACACCAATGTTGTAGGCCTACTTTAATTGCGAGCACGACAGAAACGGAGCGAGGAATATCGGGTAGATTTGTCTTGCAGAGTGTAAATTTGTCCAGTTAAAAAATTGAAAGTTATAAAATGAATATCTCACGTTTCAATTTTGGATTGTGGAAGATGTATGCTTATTCTGTTGAGCACGGTATATTTATTAAAACAGAACGAGAGATTCTAGGGAATTCTACTTTATATGCGGATGTGACATCTGTTTAATATTTACAAACTTTAGTTTATAACGAACTTTATAACGAACGATATTACCACATTTTGATTTACAAACTATATGGTTGCCGTCAGTACAAAAGTCTGGTGTTTTTTCTATCAAATAATTTAAGATTATTTTGTGATTATTAAAATATACTTCCAAGATAAACCAATTTGTCGAATTAACCATGTTCACACTCTGTAAAGATATTTCTGTATAGATGAATATTAAGAATTCTGTTGGATCAAAGATTATTATATTATGGCGCATGCGCAGTTTTGCTTGTTTACATTAGAAATGAATGGTATTTACGTAACTGCACAGTCGGCGTGTTAATTTATTAATCTTGAGGTAAAACGATTAGTCGCTGAAAATGTTATAGGAAATATAAAGAATCTACAACGGCTGACCTTCCCTTTTAACTAAACATGGAAGCAAGTTGACTAAGAAACGACGAGAACCCGCGAGCCTATACTAATTAAGTGATTAATTACGTGAAATATTTCAATTAATATACAGCCTACCATAACCTGTCATGTGCAGTAGGTGATACATATACTGTCAGGCTATCTTATATCTCTCTTTTATAAACTTGTCAACTTAAGTTGTACAGGGCGAGAATTTATATTATACATTTCAAACATGAACTGAAATGTGGTTGGTTTAACATCTTTTCTAATTACCGGGGTTAATGAATATGCATAATATAGTGTGCTGTGGGTGGGGTGGGGAATTTACCATGACAGCGGCACTACTGCCTACTCTTACTTGTCAGTTTTCTTTAAGGTCTCGGTGCGTCCTTCTGTGTCAGGTCCCTCGTTCTATACCACAGTCGTCAAATCCAGAACCTCATGGTTATTGATCATATTCTCCCAAATAAATCATAATTTTAACATGTTTTAAGCGTTGTCTTTCCCGATTAGTGGTAATTCTGGGATAAATCTCGTTTAACGCTTATATATTAAAAGTGTTCTAGAATTTGTTTGATAAGAGGACCGGAGGCAACATTAATTCTTCACTCTCATTATACGCTTTAGAATTCACTTAGCTAATGATACAATGAATCCAGGAAAGACAATTTTAAGAGACCATCCCGATTTTAACAGTCTCAAAAATAAGAAATGATGTAGTTAACTTTACTCAAAATTTCAGCTCAAAACCACTTATCTGGAAACCTAACCCGTGTAAAATTCGGTCGATTCTTTCGTTGGGTGACTTGACAATCTATTGCCGTTCATTTAGAGGTCCATACAATGTATGATCAATGTACTGTGCTTGATAACAAAAGGTAAATTTCAAATACACGTTTTGCTAGTCTCGGTCACCCAAAACCCCCTAAAATATTTGTATGGATGATAGAGACTAACGTTTTGCTTGTAAAAATAGGAGTCTGGTTTATCCAGACACCGTATAATACAGCTTGGGATACCAGTCTCCATTTCCAGGGGCGGACTTGCGTCTTTTAGTTGTTTTAAAACATATCACGTATATTGAGTTAGTTGCCCGTCTCTGAAGTAGAGAATTTTATGACATTTTAACACAAAATTAAGCAGTTTTTATTCGCCAAAATGTAGTCGAAATTGGCCTATTAATGCCGTCTTGACAACTGCAGTATGTGTGGAATGGGTTTTTTTGATTGTTGATCGCATTAACCAGACAGTTTATAGATCATACAATATGATTATAGACAAATATACTCGTACTCACGTCGTTTATCACATGTGTGTCTGTAAGTTATGTATATAGATAGCATCATACAATGCCGCGCAAATAAATCATACTCATTAGAGATGTTTATGATATCAGAATGATGCCCCTTCCCCATCCTCTCCCTTCTTTCACGATACAACTCCTTCACGCGTGGGGCTGATAAGGAACATTGCATTCCACGTAAAAGATCCCCCGGGGGTAGAAACTACTGAAGTCGGTAAGACAAAACTAATTGTCTCCTCAATTATCTAGTTAATCGTTAATCACGAGGGGAAGTTTTGAGTGTTAATCGGACAATAATCCAATATCACTGACTAGCCATTGACATCGAGAGCTGATTATGGTCTGGATAAGTTAATTAATGCCTAATTAGTAGACCTAATGTATGTTTAATTAGACGTTTATTAACATAATGTATGTTTAATTAGACGTTTATTAACATAACAAGACCATAAACAGCTCTCGATGCAATCTGATAGGTACGATATTTTAAACAGATTTGAATCTGCGGTTTAAGGACAGTTAATGATTAACCGTAAAAAAATAAATGGATAATCGAGACTTTATTTATGATCATAACAACCGTAACAGTGACAATCGCGGCTAGAGTGTTACTGAAATGAAAATATCTCGGCACACAGTCAAATAATATGACTGAAATTTTCAGCACAAATTTTTGTTACATCCTCTTATATTTTAACTATTATAGCGATGTCTGTTGGATTTTTCTTATCTTCCCTAATGGCACTTTAATTCATATATTCTGGAATTTTATAATTACAGATCAGTAAATAAGGCTGATTATCCCAAAGACACAGTTATATTACATCAATTAGGATCTGGTCCCTACTGTCCTAGTCTCTCACCATTTGTTATCAAAGTTGAAACTTATCTCCGAATGAATAAAATACCTTATAAGGTAAGTTTAATACTATACGTCCTTTAAAAAACAAATTACCGTGTGCAACAATTTTAATACGGCATAAAAGCACATCTGTATTTGAGAGAGAGACAGAAATGGGGTTTAACGTCCACTCAACACAAACTAGGTCATTTCGGGACTAAATCTGTAATTGAGCCATGATAGTTATGTCTGTACTCCTGTATTACGGGATCACGGTCTCTAAGTGGGTAGGACGCTGATTCGCTAGCCTGGAGGTTGGGTGTTCGATCCCTGCACGGCAGAGAAAGTTCATCCAGATTTTCCGGCGTGGTTCCCCCGTGTTAGTGATGCAGAATGGAGGACCCGACAAGGACAGCTGTCTAGTTGTATGGATTGGACAAAAAACCGAGGTTCCGTGTACACATGTGCGTCACGTAAAAGATCCCTTGGCAATTGGAATTCGATATAAGAGTAGGCACACAGCACACCGTATGGCGTATGCCCGCGTTCATTAGCCAAGGTTAGGAGCAGAACAGTAGGGCGTTAAACCCCATTTCATTTCCTGTAGTGATAGTCTGTCAAATTGCACACTGTCTAATACTACAGTATAGCTGTTGTAACCACTTCTAAGCCAGTTTCTTTGTTTTGTTGTTTGGTAATAAACGCATGATTTTGGAATCAGTAAATATCCCAAAACATAACCCCAATAACAATGAATAATTGTTGAGACGTGAACGACCAAGCTCGCGATTATTAAGTACGTAAGAATGGGTAAACACACCCAGTGATGGTTGGGTTGGTTTCATAAACTTGTTTGTGAATTGAAAATAAAATAAAACTAGATTTAAGCTGGTTTAATAAGATGAATAGAAAGAGTATAATAATAAACCATAAAATTCCTTTCAGCGATGTTATCACCGTCTCAACCTTAAATGGGGTGGCCCATCTATTACTGTATAAGATTAAACATACATTATGCAAGAGCTAAATCTGATTATTGCAAGTCTTTATTTAGGCTTCAGATGTCATAGAAATTATAAATTATTCTTTATTTACACAACAAGCACAAAATCAACTCTGTAGACCCATGGATGGTTGTATTCAGTTTGGATTTAAACAGGATTTCATTGATTGATTAAATTTTAAATGGCGTCGTGAGCGGAGATTAACCGTTACGTTGACATCATACTCCTGGAAATTTTAAATCAAGGCTAAATGATAGAGTGTACGAAGCGAGGCCGCTGTTGGGCGAGGCCACGACGACTGACATCTATAACAGAACACAAATTTTATGGGAAACAATCACTGGTACTGGTTTTAAAACCAGTGATTGTTTCCCATATAAATTGTGTTCTGTTATTGTGTTCTCCAATCACTAAATGCCACTTAAAAATTAAATGACATCTAAACTAAAGTGTAATAAACTAAACACAGATAATGACAAATTATTCAATTCCTGGAGACCGTGTGATGACTAAAACAGACGGATGTGTCTTCTGTCTTAATAATATCAATAAAAATAGTTTTATTTCCCTGAGCAAACCGAATAGTTTAACGGCGTGTAGGTAGAGTTAACGCCCGTCAATCAAACCATCGGCCATATTCAGAAAAAGTGTAGATGGAATTACCCACTATTTCTGGTCACAAATTACAATGGTAATAACTTTGTTCAGAATAAAGTAATTTGACTGAAATGTTTGATATAGTCCTCTTTCATCATCTATTTTTGAACTGTTTTAGCAAGAATAGCTAACTCCTTACAAAAATCTCCCATAATGTATCTTTAACTGATTTTGTTATCATTGTTTTTTGTATAACATTAACTGATTTTGTTATGTTTAGTGTTTTTAGAAAGTAAATTTTACTCCTCTGTGTTTTTAGATAAAAAGTTTGATAGATAAAACTGTTGTGTGTTTTTGTAATAATAATAGGCCTATATTGTTACTAATTTTGTTATCAGCTTTTAGTATAACATTAACTGATTTTGTTATGTTTTATGCTTTTAGAATATAAAGTTACAACGCTGTGTTTTTTAGATTATAGATTGTTACTGATTTTGATATTTTATGTATTTCAGAACGAATACGATAGAGTTATGAGTAGTAAAGGCAAGACACCTTGGATACAGTATAATGATGATGTCATGCCCGATTCCCATTTTATCATACAATATTTAAAAAATAAATTTAATATAAAAATCAACGATAAACTGACGCCAGAACAAAAGGCTACCGGGGCTTCTTTTACACATCTTGTAGAAGATCATCTTTACTGGTAGGTAGAAGCTACATTATGTCAAATTTCATTTGATCTTTGGAATAACTTCTGTAAAGGCTACATTATGTTAATTTAATTTGATCTTTGAAATAACTTCTGTACGAAGGAGAAATCGTGGTTGATTTTCTTGACACATGTACATGTTCTAATTTCTAAAATGCATGGGATGGGCAAGAATCTTTCTTTAGGACGGAAATGTTATCTAGCTTATTAATTAGACATTAATTAAATTATCCAGACCATAATCAACTATCGATGTCATCGCTGGCATGTGATATTCAACGGATTAGGATCCGAATTGCTGCTCAACTTTCATTCATGATTTAATCATGAAATGGATAATCGAGACTATGTTTTTATCGTACCGACGTTAGTAATGATGATGTGAACAACTGTCAGATCTTTATCTAATCTACTATAATGTATCCTTAAAGGAAAGTCACATTTGTTCTCTTTTAAATTCATTTTCCCTCATAGTAATTGTTCTGTAACACAACCCTGGACTTAAACGTCCCCTACACATAATCTATAATAATTATGTGTAATAGAGGTGCTGATGCTGCATACATGGCAAAGAAACAACATCCGCTGTTTTCGAGGCCAGGTCTAATGCCAAGTCTACTAGTAATTCTGGTTGTGGAATTGCAAAGACCAAGTAAATACAGGAATTGTGGAAATTATTCCTCTATTGGACCAGCCTCGTCCTAGCGTTTCAGAAAATGAATAACCCAACCCTAATTCACTTGTAGTCGCATTTACGAACATATTTCCTCTTTCTTTTCCCAGGGGCTTATTATTATGGAGATCTGTTTATGACAAAAATAAAACAATATTTCGTATGATCGGGTTGAATTCTATCATCCTGTGGATATTTGAGAGAAAGGCTCGATCTGTATGTCACGCCCAGGGCCAGGGTCGTCACACAAGAACCGAGACTATTCAACTAATAGAAGATGACCTGAGATTTATATCTAATTTTATAGGTAAACTTTTAGATTCATTAATAATTTGGTTTATATTTCATGCATGGGACAGTGTCTGTGTAATGGCGATTGTTTATAATATTAAAATTCTGTTTTAGTTGGACCACGGGGACTTAGTGAGGATCCAGGATTTTCCTGCTGGAAGGAAAATGTGATGGGGTAGGACGACAAATCAAAGTTGCTCTGACAATATTGCATTCACAGCACACTGTATGGCACATACAGTGCAAAACAGGGTGATAATGCAAAAGCAGGCTGCGCAATTCCGATTCACTATTCTGTCCGAGACCTCCTTATCAGTTAGCCAATGTCACTGATGAACCGCCACTTTCGGTTATTAAAAGTTTGCAAACATGTTATTTTGACGGATTTGTTTGTTTAAATATCGTAGATTACATTATGTTAATGTTTGTTAATAACAGGCAATAAGAAGTATTTTTTAGGAGATAATCCTACAGAAACAGATTGTGCTATATTTGGTCAGCTGTGTCAGTTTGTATGGCAGACACCGGATTCACCAATGGAAACATCTATCAGAGGTTAGTTTTAAATGCCCAGTGAAAAGAGGTTTAACGACTAGTAAACAGTTTTCAAGGGCCATTTCCAGACTAACATAACTGCCTGGGATAAGTTCTATTTGGTCTGGTTTGGGGCGTTATCCAACACCAAACTGATTAAAACACAGATTATATTTCGTTTCGTTTTTTATAGTGTAAAATATCGTTTTACTTGTTTCCACTACACTAGGTAGCGTAAGCCATCGAAAGTATCTGTATTCCAATCAGATAGCTCAAACTCTTGCTTCAAATTCAAGATGCCTATACCATTCTTGGACTTGCACGCGAGTGTGACAAATTTTTTATGATCTTGAACATTTATTACCCCTGATAAACTTCTTCTCCACCCAGGCCAGAATCGTGTTAATGATTCCAGAATATATCGCTGTTTATACCCGTGGAGCCCATATTGCTAATTACAAAGATGCTATGAGGTCGATTTTTGACGACTGAGACCACATATATTGATGTCCATATCCTCTACACACATTTTGCTTTTTATTTCAGAGAAATACACGAATTTAATTGATTATTGTGAGAGAATAAAGAGTAGATATTGGCCAGACTGGGACGAACTCATCACTCGTGGCAACAATAACAATAAGAAGTGAAACTAAGGGATACTATGTCGAAAAACTCAACATATAAACTAAATGGGATGAATGTTAAAACCCTGTATGCTTACAATGAATGGAATACCCTGTACGCCTATAATGAATGGAATACCCTGTATGCCTATAATGAATGGAAAACATTATAACATGTTGATCATGTTGATCAGTCAGGAGTGACAATTCAAGGTTGATAATCCATCAGTCATATTAAGGTGCAGTCAGGATTACCAGGACATAAAACAAAAATATTTATATGTGTGATAAATAAGGACAAATGCATAATTTGGTGACATCACAGTGCAGCCAGTCTGCTGAACCAATTTTGAGATATGTCCAACGTTGAGTTCAACAGTCGACAGTGTAAGGCGAAAACAAAAATAAAATTTGTAAATGACTGCCTTTAGTTTAAACCCTGGAAGCCAAAATTCCGTATATAGATTTGATCGCACTCCTAATGGAAACAGCAGACCAGATCTGCCGGATTAAATACCCTGGTGTGACTTAAGCCCCCTTAAAACCCGAAACAAATTGTTATTCAAGAAAAAGAAAATCTAATTTTATTCAAAATATTATAGTAGGAAAATAACATTACCTACAAACAAAACAAATTTACTGACAAACGTAAAAAAAATAAAATAAACGCGAATCAGTCAGGGGCGCATGGGGCGCAGGGGCGCATTGCAATGGGGATTCCGAATTTCATCCGAAAATTTCATCGGATTCACCCGAAACTGTCGCCCGCAAATTTACTAATTATTAAGTCACCTGCACCCTGTTTGTGGGAATACGCCAGAATCTAAAATTCAAAAATCAGCTTTTATGAATTTCACTTTCGTCACTCTGTACCAATGTGTCTCGTGGCCTTCCATCCAGAAGGAATCAACTCCTGGCAACAAAAAGGGGACATTTATCAATGAAAATATTCCTACTTATTCAATATTCCTAACTGGTTAATGTAATGGTCAAACTTTGGGGTTCATTTTGCAAAAGTTTCCAAGGGGAGAGCCCCCGACCCCCCCCCCCCCCCTCATCCGTCCTGGCTCCGCGGTCAATTAAAGGGGCCGCTCCAACACGTGAGCCCGGACCGGTTCCCGGTGCCAATCCGCCCCTGGAATCAGTTGACTAATCTAGCTCAACTACTTATATTATATTATTTACATATATACAAGATTGGTCATCTTTCTCTGTTAAGAAAAGGTACATGTCAGACACCAAAGTTAGATGAAATAAATTATGGAATTATTTACAAATGAAACTGCCAACAGTTGCCAATATGTCCGTATTGCAATAAAACAGTGATAAAATTATTTTGTTAGTTCTGCTAAATGAAGTTTACGAAAGAAAACTCAAAATATTAAAAATGTGAATTCATTGTGAATGGTCTCCACTTACCAAACATTGGTTTGAACTGGCATTATTTGACGTGAAAGGTCATATACCCTTCGTTGAAATGTTTTTAAATTTTCTTAGGAATTGTTCATGATGCGATAATCATGTATATGAATATCCAGAGAAACACACTTAATACAGACGGCAGGGTATTTATGGAATCGGCTGTTGCACACGGCGAAGCGAAACCCTCCACGTTCTTACATACGTCACACCACGGCATTCCCAAACTTGTGTACACGTAACGCACATATTCGTCATTAGCTGTCACGTGCCAGGTAGCACCAATCAGCTGTAGGTTGTGATTTTGAATAACTGTTTTGGATTTGTATCGACACCTGAAGAAAAATATAATTATATATTTAGAATGTGTTTTTATATTCAGTGTTGTCGATCTGGGCCTAATTGGCAACACAATTTGCTGACTAGTATTTCCGATTCAAATTCCCCACACTGATATTCATTTTCGGCTGGAACACACACACTATTAAACACGGTGGCCTGGGCATGTATTATTAAGATTGCAGTAGTCTATTCAAACTACACTAAATTCGCACAGCAGGACTAAGACTAGTAATACGAATGTAGTGCGAGTTATAAATAGACAATTTTTCCCTTATTTTTTTCTCCCCTCTTTCTGCATTTTTGGGTTGACTTTTTGGTCTAGAATTGGAGAAAGGGCATCAAATTTTCAATTTCATAACAGTTTTGGGTAATACTGAGGATATTACAGCGGAGGGATAGGGGGTGTAAAATGTCTTTCTGCGGAGCAATCATTGTGTCGGAAGTGAGATTTTTACCCCAGTGAACTTCAAATCCCTGTAGCAAAAAATCTAAATGGTCAACCCCCTACAAATTTATGATGAGGAGGTTGCCAAATGTGGTCCCCATTGTGCCTAAAAAGATTGGAACCAACGGAATGTTGAGAAAAAAACTACAGCCTGTGACGTTACATGTATTTAACATTGAAGTCAATGGGCAAATAATTACTAGTCTGATTCCAGCAGGCATGTGCAACTTACCTCCCTTTAAACAAATGACTACAGTCTGTGTTGGCGTAAGCGCCGATCTCAGATGGATGAAGGACATAGTCTTGTTCAAATA
Organism: Patella depressa; assembly: GCA_948474765.1. Lineage (NCBI taxonomy): Eukaryota > Metazoa > Mollusca > Gastropoda > Patellidae > Patella > Patella depressa. The sequence continues at coordinate 28,296,350 of OX419715.1, forward strand.
AAAGATAATGGTAGGTATGTGGTTTAGAATCAGGGGGCGCAGGGCCGACATAGGGGGCCACCGTCTGTCCCTTAGTGACATTTCCGTCATAGATATTAACCACTAGCCAATGTAGAAAGGGTTCTGCTTTATCCCCAAACTGTGGAAATGGTACGTCGCCATCCAACACCATTAACGTTAATAATTTATCTGAAACATAAAATCTTTCTTGATGAGATTATTCTATGTCATAATAATATTCCAATCATTACAACATGTATTTTTTCATACTGTGAAAGTAACTAAATACAAACCAATTTGATTAGGGTGTTGAACCTTTAAATAGTTGGCGGCAGCCTCCAACTCAATATCATCCACAACCTTTGTCATTGGAAGCAGGACATTGATGTTGTTATCTGACTGCGAAAAGGTCGGCTTCTGACATCCAATATTTAAAATAAAATGAAAATTTTAAAATTGGCATACGAATCGCGTGCCAGAATGCTTTTGAAACTCTTTATAATAAAACGAGTCTAAGCCATTGTTAATGTATTTCGCGGATCAGATTAGAAATAATTACAGTAAAAATAGAAACGATTGAATGTAAATGAGTTTAAATACATTCATATTACATTACTATATATATGCGTTGCAACCTATATTTAGCTCCATTAGTTATCTTATTTGACAGAATCGAAAAAGATATTGAGATTGATTACTCCTGATGGATATCAATTACTTGCTATATAATTTTTGTCAGTTACACATAGATTTACAGTGACCAACCTTTAAAATCTCTGTTTATATTTGGAAATGCTGTTGCCATAGAAAGGGTTACCATGGGGACAACATCGCTACGCAAATACGCTGCTTGTATATACCCGTTACCAAGGGGATTGAGCGAAAACGTGGCTGCCCTGAAATAAAAACAAAACGTGTTATGAAATCTTTTTAAAAACAGTAGTCCTATAAAGATGATTCAAACAATTTACTGTAATTTTCTTTATCTTTTTAATTTTATCAATAAGAAAATAATAATAGAAACTCACGGATACTCATAGACTGAGCAACAAGAGTTGAAGGTCACAGCAGGAGAGGTAAAGGTCACGTTAATATAAACAATCAAATCATGATGTGCACTTTGCTGCACTTCTGGTAAGAACTCTAACTGATGGCTTTTGAAAGCTAAAAATAAATATGTTAAAATATTTTAAGAAATCTCGGCATAATGGTAAAATTTTGACGATTTATTATTATTATTTGGCCCACACTTCGGCACAAAAGGGCTATAGTCGGAATTGAATTGAAATTAAAATGTTGTTTAACATTTCTACACCGACTGTGCTTAAGAAGACGGGCATACGACATTCAGTGTGCTGTGAGGGGAAATTTGGCCCGGGTGGCGGCACTATACCATACTCTTATTTCGAATTCGAACTGTCAAGTGTTGATGGGACCATGATCTTTTTGTATGACAACCAGGCCCGTAGCCAGTTTGCTGGCTTCGGAGGAGCAGTGAAGTGTTTAGGAGGGGCACATCCGTAACAGTCTACAGTAGGTATTTTAGAGTTATGGTTGGCAAATTTTCTTTCGGGGGGGGGGGGGCAAAACATTTTTTCAGCCACCCTTGGCTACGGGCTTGAAGACAACAATAACACTATAATTCCACAACGTTAAATTGAGTATTCCGTGCGTTTTGTATGTTATAAGGTACAAACCTTCACTGACGAAATATGGACACGTGTTCATATAACCAGTTGTCTTTTTATGTTCAGCAGCATACGGGTCACCGGTTACTTGTATCCAGTTTAAGGCTAAAGGTCCTGAAGTTAAAAAATAAAACCGATCTGTAAACATAACCAACTAATGCTTACTGTCAATGGAACCAGATTAAGATCGTCTCACTTAGTCAATGGGCAAGATGATTACTAGTCTGTTTCCTTGTTTGCTGAGAGTTACTTCCCTTGCTCCGATCAGCCAAATAATTATTCGTTTATTTATAGCCCGTATTGTAATCTAATTTAACAACATGTTGTGAGTGGTTTCGGTAACGAATATTAACGTATCATCAAAACCATAGATATAGCTTTGTGACACATTGAATATCAATAGGCCTCGTATAACTGACGTTAATTAACGAGAGGCTGGAATATGAAGTATAGGTCTCGAAAGTGGGTAAATAAATGAAGGCAAAAAGTTGGGAAACATCGAGTGCGAGAGTGGACAATAGAAACCCCAAATGACCGAGCTGAATCTCTCACCCGTATTCCAGCACCCGGATTCGAGATCAAGTTAGCACCCATGTTATCTCACCTTATTCCAGCGCCTGGATTCGAGATCAAGTTAGCACACATATTCCTAGCGCCAAGAAAAAACTAGATATAATTATCACGAAAATAATTGTTACCCTCATATTACAAAATAAAATTTTAAAACATATTAATGCAAAGTATATATCTAATAGATCCTCCGACCCACCTCACACCCCAAAATATACTATTACCGTAAACATACTAAAATATCGCACACCAGGAGAACTAAGCATGCGAAAAAGGTGTACGTCTATTCTGCATCAAAAAGCACCCCAAATCAGCTTTGGTGGGAAAATGTTTTTTGATTCACGGAATTAAAAGATGAATAAGCTACTAGAATACAAAATTTCAGAAGGTTCCTATGCTGGCGTTTTGAGATATATTACCGTAAACATACGAAAAATATGCAATAATATGGGGAAATCGGGTTAGGGTAGGCTCCCTTCACACGCCATAACTTATGAACTGGCTTAGATGGTTTCAATACCTTTATTTCACTAAATGGACAGATGCTGGCGTTTTGAGATATATTACCGTAAACATACTAATTATATGATATGGGGCAATTGGGTAAGGGTAGGCTCACTTCGCACGTCATAACTTCTGAACTGGCTCAGGTGGCTTCAATATCTTTATTTCACTACATCGACAGACTCATAAGGTATGCACGTGCCAAATTTCATTAACTTTCTATGTTTCCCTATCGAGTTATACCATCGCAAAGTTCCTAGCACCCGGATTCGAGGTAAAGTTTGTGGGTTCAATAAACAACGGGTACGCCCACGCATCATAAAAAAAAAAACGACCCGAACCAGTTTTGGTGGGAAAATGTTTTTTGGTTCACGGAATCAAGAGATGAATAAACTACTAAAATACAAAATTTCAGGAAGGTTCTATGCTGGCGTTTTGAAATATATTACCGTAAACATACGAAACATATGCCATAATATGGGGAAATCGGGATAGGGTAGGCTCACTTCACACGTCATAACTTATGAACTGGCTCAGGTGGTTTCAATATCTTTATTTCACTAAATGAACAGATGCACAAGGCATGCACATGCGAAATTTCATTATCTTTCTATGTTGGCCTATTGAGTTATACCACCGCAAAGTTTCTAGCACCCGGATTCGAGGTGGAGTTTGTGGGTTCAATAAACAACGGGTACACCCACGCTGCATCAAAAATCGACCGAAACCAGCTTTGGTGGGAAAATGTTCTTTATTTCATGGAATCAAGAGATGAATAAACCACTAGAATAAAAAATTTCAGAAGGCTCCTATGCTGGCGTTTTGAGACATATTACCGTAAACATACGAAAAATATGCAATAATATGGGGAAATCGGGTTGGGGTAGGCTCACTTCACACGCCATAACTTATGAACTGGCTTAGATGGTTTCAATATCTTTATTTCACTAAATGGACAGATGCATAAGGCATGCACATGCAAAATTTCATTAACTTTCTATGTTGGCCTATTGAGTTATACCACCGCAAAGTTCCTAGCACACGGATTCGAGGTGGAGTTTGTGGGTTCAATAAACAACGGGTACGCCCACGCTGCATCAAAAATCAACCCAAACCAGCTTTGGTGGGAAAATATTTTTTGTTTCATGGAATCAAGTGATGAATAAACTACCAGAATGCAAAATTTCAGAAAGCCCCTATGCTGGCGTTTTGAGATATATTACCGTAAACATACTAATTATATGATATGGGGCAATTGGGTAAGGGTAGGCTCACTTCGCACGTCATAACTTCTCAACTGGCTCAGGTGGCTTCAATATCTTTATTTCACTACATCGACAGACTCATAAGGTATGCACGTGCCAAATCTCATTAACTTTCTATGTTTCCCTATCGAGTTATACCATCGCAAAGTTCCTAGAGCCCGGATTCGAGGTAAAGTTTGTGGGTTCAATAAACATCGGGTACGCCCGCACATCATAAAAAGATAGGCTGGCACTGCCAGGCAGGATACGCCCACATTTTCGAGAGATGGACAGAGAACAAGCAATACCGAAAGTGATTTTTCCTACATCTTTAAGTCCTGTATTTCATACTGTATTGGGAGCAGCCATTTAGTTGGTCAGTTCCAGTCTGATATTAATGAAATTCGAAACCGACAATGATTATGGTGTGACGGTACACAACCTAGAAATGTGACTTTTCATCAAAATCGGATAAGAATTGTGACCTGTAGAGAGTCCACAACCATGATGTACCATATTTTTACACTATTCGCGTACAAATGGCGACCATTTCGTCCGGCAATTTTGGTACGATTTTCACGAAATTAGAACTCAACCTTCCTCATCAAAATCGAATTAAAATTGTGACCTATACAGGGTCCACAACCATGATATATCATTTTTCGCGTACAAACAGGCGGCCATTTTGTCTGTCAATTTTGGTCCGATTTTCCTAAAATTCAAACTCAACCTTCCTTACAGTGTAACGGTGATATAATCAAACGTTTTTTTAAATTGGATAATAATTATGAAATCCAGAGGGACCACAAGCTAAAGAAAGGGGGATTTTGCGTATAACCAGGGGCCATAATTCAGGAAGTTACAATCCGATATGCGCAAATATCGAAAAGAACCAAGATCTTTGGGTTATAACCATGAATTTCAAGTTTCATCAAAATCGAATTAAAATTGTGACCGTTACAGGGTCCACAACCTTGATATACCATTTTTAACAGTATACGCGTACAAACGGCAGCCATTTTGTATGGCAATTTTGGTCTGATTTTCCCGAAATTCGAACACAACCTTCCTTATGGTGTAACGGTAATATAATCAAACGTTTTTTTTAATCGGATAATAATTGTGACCTCCAAGCTAAAAAAATGCGATTTTGCGTATAATCAGGGGCCATAATTCAGGAAGTTACGATCTGATATGCGCAAATATCGAAAGGAAGCAAGATCTTTGGGTTATAACCATGAATTTCAAGTTTCATCAAAATCGTATCAAAATTGTGACCTCCACAGGGTCCACAACCTTGATATACCATTTTTTAACAGTATTCGCGTACAAACGGCGGCCATTTTGTGTGGCAATTTTCGTCCGATTTTCCCGAAATTCGTACAATCAGGGGCCATAATCCATGAAGTTTTGATCCGATACATGTCAATATCGAAAGCAGCCGAGATCTTTTGGGGATAAACCTATATTTCAAGTTTCGTCAAAATCGGATAAGAATTGTGACCTGTAGAGTGTCCACAAACAAATTGTGGACGGACGGATGTCCGGACGGACGGACGGACGGACGGACGGACGTCCGGACGGACAGGGGCGACGACATAATACGTCCACATGAAAATGTGGGCGTATAAAAACGACCCAAACCAGTTTTGGTGGGAAAATGTTTTTTAGTTCACGGAATCAAGAGATGAATAAACTACTAAAATGCAAAATTTCAGGAAGGTTCTATGTTGGCGTTTTGAGATATATTACCGTAAACATACGAAACATATGCCATAATATGGGGAAATCGGGATAGGGTAGGCTCACTTTACACGTCATAACTTATGAACTGGCTCAGGTGGTTTCAATATCTTTATTTCACTAAATGGACAGATGCACAAGGCATGCCCATGCCAAATTTCATTATCTTTCTATGTTGGCCTATTGAGTTATACCACCGCAAAGTTTCTAGCACCCGGATTCGAGGTGGAGTTTGTGGGTTCAATAAACAACGGGTACACCCACGCTGCATCAAAAATCGACCCAAACCAGCTTTGGTGGGAAAATGTTTTTTAGTTCACGGAATCAAGAGATGAATAAACTACTAAAATACAAAATTTCAGGAAGGTTCTATGCTGGCGTTTTGAGATATATTACCGTAAACCTACGAAACATATGCAAGATCGGGGGGGGGGGTCGCTTTAGGGTAGGCTCACAGCGCACTAAATAACTTCTAAACTAGCTCTGATGGCTTCAATATCTTTATTTCACTACATCGACAGACCAATTAGGTATGCACGTGCAAAATTTCATTAACTTTCTATGTTGGCCTATTGAGTTATACCACCGCAAAGTTTCTAGCATCCGGATTCGAGGTGGAGTTTGTGGGTTCAATAAACAACGGGTACGCCCACGCTGCATCAAAAATCAACCCAAACCAGCTTTGGTGGGAAAATATTTTTTGTTTCATGGAATCAAGTGATGAATAAACTACCAGAATACAAAATTTCAGAAAGCCCCTATGCTTGCGTTTTGAGATATATTACCGTAAACATACTAATTATATGATATTGGGCAATTGGGAAAGGGTAGGCTCACTTCGCACGTCATAACTTCTCAACTGGCTCAGGTGGCTTCAATATCTTTATTTCACTACATCGACAGACTCATAAGGTATGCACGTACCAAATTTCATTAATTTTCTATGTTTCCCTATCGAGTTATACCATCGCAAAGTTCCTAGCACCCGGATTCGAGGTGGAGTTTGTGGGTTCAATAAACAACGGGTACGCTCACGCTGCATCAAAAATCAACCCAAACCAGCTTTGGTGGGAAAATATTTTTTGTTTCATGGAATCAAGTGATGAATAAACTACCAGAATACAAAATTTCAGAAAGCCCCTATGCTGGCGTTTTGAGATAAATTACCGTAAACATACTAATTATATGATATGGGGCAATTGGGTAAGGGTAGGCTCACTTCGCACGTCTTTACTTCTCAACTGGCTCAGGTGGCTTCAATATCTTTATTTCACTACATCGACAGACTCATAAGGTATGCACGTGCTAAATTTCATTAACTTTCTATGTTTCCCTATCGAGTTATACCATCGCAAAGTTCCTAGCACCCGGATTCGGGGTAAAGTTTGTGGGTTCAATAAACAACGGGTACGCCCACGCATCATAAAAAAACGACCCAAACCAGCTTTGGTGGGAAAATGTTTTTTGGTTCACGGAATCAAGAGATGAATAAACTACTAAAATACAAAATTTCAGAAAGGTTCTATGCTGGCGTTTTGAGATATATTACCGTAAACATGCGAAACATATGCCATAATATGGTGAAATCGGGATAGGGTAGGCTCACTTCACACGTCATAACTTATGAACTGGCTCAGGTGGTTTCAATATCTTTACTTCACTAAATGGACAGATGCACAAGGCATGCACATGCCAAATTTCATTATCTTTCTATGTTGGCCTGTTGAGTTATACCACCGCAAAGTTCCTAGCACCCGGATTCGAGGTGGAGTTTGTGGGACAAATAAACAACGGGTACACCCACGCTGCATCAAAAATCGACCCAAACAAGCTTTGGTGGGAAAATGTTTTTTATTTCATGGAATCAAGAGATGAATAAACTACTAGAATAAAAAATTTCAGAAGGCTCCTATGCTGGCGTTTTGAGATATATTACCGTAAACACACGAAAAATATGCCATAATATGGGGAAATCGGGTTAGGGTAGACTCACTTCACACGCCATAACTTATGAACTGGCTCAGGTGGTTTCAATATCTTTATTTCACTAAATGGACAGATGCATAAGGTATGCACATGCCGAATTTCATTAACTTTCTATGTTGACCTATTGAGTTATACCACCCGGATTCGAGGTGGAGTTTGTGGGTTCAATAAACAACGTGTACGCCCACGCTGCATCAAAAATCAACCCAAACCAGCTTTGGTGGGAAATTTTTTTTTTGTTTCATGGATTCATGTGATGAATAAACTACCAGAATACAAAATTTCAGAAAGCCCCTATGCTGGCGTTTTGAGATATATTACCGTAAACATACTAATTATATGACATGGGGCAATTGGGTAAGGGTAGGCTCATTTCGCACGCCATAACTTCTCAACTGGCTCAGGTGGCTTCAATATCTTTATTTCACTACATCGACAGACTCATCCGGATTCGAGTTAAAGTTTGATACGACAACATAGAAAGTAATTGTGCATATTCATACCGTATGTATCTGTCTATTTGGTGAAATAAAGATCTTGGAGCCAACAAAGCTAGTTTAGAAGTTAGGCGACTAGCCTATCCTAAACCGATTCCCCCATAGTTTTAGTAAGTTTACGGTAATGTATCTCCAAAGATTCGAGATCAAGTTATCATACATATTTTTGCAACCATATTCTCTCACCCGGATTCGATATCAAGTTAGCACGCATATTCCCAGAGCCAATAAAAACCTAGAAATAATTACCACGAAAAAAAATTGTTACCTTTATATTATAAAATGAAATACATTTTAAAACACATTAATGCAAAGTATATTTGTAATAGAACCCCTGATCCGAACCCACACCCCAAAATATACCATTACCGTAAGCATACTAAAATGTCGCACATTAGGCTCACTGGGCATGCAAAAAAGGTGCACGAATGCATCCAAACCAGATTAGATGGTAAAATGTTTTATGTTTTACGAAATCAAGAGATGAATAAACTACAAGAATACATAATTTCAGAATGCTCCTATGTTGGCGTTTCGAGATATATTACCGTAAACATACGAAACATATGCCATGATATGGGGGAATCGGGTTAGGGTAGGCTCACTGCACACGCAATAACTTCTAAACTAGCTTTGGTGGTTTCAATATCTTTATTTCACGAAATCGATAGTTGTATAAGGTATGCACATGCCAAATTTCATTAACTTTCTATGTTGGCCTATCGAGTTATACCATCGAAAAGTGTCTAGCACCCGGATTCGAGGTGGAGTTTGTGGGTTCAATAAACAACGGGTACGCCCAAACTGCATCAAAAATCGACACAAACCAGCTTTGGTGGGAAAATGTTTTTTAGTTCACGGAATCAAGAGATGAATAAACTACTAAAATACAAACTTTCAGAAAGCTTCTATGCTGGCGTTTTGAGATATATTACCGTACATACTAAACATATGCCATTATATGGGGAAATCGGGTTAGGGTAGGCTCACTGCGCACGCAATTACTTCTAAAGTAGCTTTGGTGACTTCAATATCTTTATTTCACGACATCGACAGATGCATAAGGTATGTACATGCAACATTTCTTTCTATTAACATTAACTTTCTATGTTGGCCTATCGAATTATACCACCGCAAAGTGTCTAGCACCCGGATTCAGGGTGGAGTTTTTGTGTTCAATAAACAACGGGTACGCCAACACCATAAATCACTGAAAGCTTATGGACACTCTACAGGTCACAATTGTTATCCGATTTGGCCAAAATATAGGTCTATCTCCGAAAGATCTGGGATAGTTGTTATATAAGCCGCATCTTGGTTAATGTGAGGCATCAACCAATGAAAGCTTCTAGTTACGGTGAGTTCTTGGCATGCGAGGCACGGAACTGTTGGTAAACCACTAGAAACTTCAACACTGGTTGATAAAATAATGTATGACGTTATCGGGTCAAAAGCTGCTCGTATGACCATCAGAAGTATCAAAAAAAAACCGAAGCGAAATATAGATCTGTATATTGTAAAGCGCTATCATATAATTAGTATGTTTACGGTAATATATCTCAAAACGCCGACATAGGGGCTTTCTGAAATTTTGTATTCTGGTAGTTTATTCATCACTTGATTCCGTGAAACAAAAAACATTTTTCCACCAAAGCTGGTTTGGGTCGATTTTTGATGCAGCGTGGGCGTACCCGTTGTTTATTGAACCCACAAACTCTACCCCGAATCCGGGTGCTAGGAACTTTGCGGTGGTATAACTCAATAGGCCAACATAGAAAGTTAATGAAATTTGGAATGTGCATGCCTTATGCATCTGTCCATTTAGTGAAATAAAGATATTGAAACCACCTAAGCCAGTTCAAAAGTTATGTCGTGTGAAGTGAGCCTACCCTAACCCGATTTCCCCATATTATGGCATATTTTTCGTATGTTTACGGTAATATATCTCAAAACGCCAGCATAGGAGCCTTCTGAAATTTTTTATTCTAGTAGTTTATTCATCTCTTGATTCCATGAAATAAAAAACATTTTCCCACCAAAGCTGGTTTGGGTCGATTTTTGATGCAGCGTGGGTGTACCCGTTGTTTATTGAACCCACAAACTCCACCTCGAATCCGGGTGCTAGGAACTTTGCGATGGTATAACTCGATAGGGAAACATAGAAAGTTAATGAAATTTGGCACGTGCATACCTTATGAGTCTGTCGATGTAGTGAAATAAAGATATTGAAGCCACCTGAGCTAGTTCATAAGTTATGGCGTGAGAAGTGAGCCTACCCTAACCCGATTTCCCCATATTATGGCATATGTTTCGTATGTTTACGGTAATATATCTCAAAACGCCAGCATAGGAGCCTTCTGAAATTTTTTATTCTAGTAGTTTATTCATCTCTTGATTCCGTGAAACAAAAAACATTTTCCCACCAAAGCTGGTTTGGGTCGATTTTTGATGCAGCGTGGGTGTACCCGTTGTTTATTGAACCCACAAACTCCACCTCGAATCCGGGTGCTAGAAACTTTGCGATGGTATAACTCAATAGGCCAACATAGAAAGATAATGAAATTTGGCATGTGCATGCCTTGTGCATCTTTCCATTTGGTGAAATAAAAATATTGAAACCACCTGAGCCAGTTCATAAGTTATGGTGTGTGAAGTGAGCCTATCCTAACCCGATTTCCCCATATTATGGCATATGTTTCGTATGTTTACGGTAATATATCTCTAAACGCCAGCATAGGAGCCTTCTGAAATTTTTTATTCTAGTAGTTTATTCATCTCTTCATTCCGTGAAACAAAAAACATTTTCCCACCAAAGCTGGTTTGGGTCGATTTTTGATGCAGCGTGGGCGTACCCGTTGTTTATTGAACCCACAAACTTTACCCCGAATCCGGGTGCTAGGAACTTTGCGGTGGTATAACTCAATAGGCCAACATAGAAAGTTAATGAAATTTGGCATGTGCATGCCTTATGCATCTGTCCATTTAGTGAAATAAAGATATTGAAACCACCTAAGCCAGTTCATAAGTTATGGCGTGAGAAGTGAGCCTACCCTAACCCGATTTCCCCATATTATGGCATATTTTTCATATGTTTACGGTGATATATCTCAAAACGCCAGCATAGGAGCCTTCTGATATTTTTTATTCTAGTAGTTTATTCATCTCTTGATTCCATGAAATAAAAAACATTTTCCCACCAAAGCTGGTTTGAGTTGATTTTTGATGCAGCGTGGGCGTACCCGTTGTTTATTGAACCCACAAACTCCACCTCAAATCCGGGTGCTAGGAACTTTGCGGTGGTATAACTCAATATGTCAACATAGAAAGATAATGAAATTTGGCATGTGCATGCCTTGTGCATCTGTCCATTTAGTGAAATAAAGATATTGAAGTCAGTTCATAAGTTATGGCGTGTGAAGTGAGCCTACCCTAACCAGATTTCCCCATATTATGGCATATGTTTCGTATGTTTACGGTAATATATCTCAAAACGCCAGCATAGAACCTATCTGAAATTTTGTATTTTAGTAGTTTATTCATCTCTTGATTCCGTGAACCAAAAAACATTTTCCCACCAAAGCTGGTTTGGGTCGTTTTTTTATGATGCGTAGGCGTACCCGTTGTTTATTGAACCCACAAACTTTACCTCGAAACCGGGTGCTAGGAACTTGGCGATGGTATAACTCGATAGGGAAACATAGAAATTTAATGAAATTTGGCACGTGCATACCTTATGAGTCTGTCGATGTAGTGAAATAAATATATTGAAGCCACCTGAGCCAGTTGAGAAGTTATGACGTGCGAAGTGAGCCTACCCTTACCCAATTGCCCCATATCATATAATTAGTATGTTTACGGTAATATATCTCAAAACGCCAGCATAGGGGCTTTCTGAAATTTTGTATTCTGTTAGTTTATTCATCACTTGATTCCATGAAACAAAAAATATTTTCCCACCAAAGCTGGTTTGAGTTGATTTTTGATGCAGCGTGAGCGTACCCGTTGTTTATTGAACCCACAAACTCCACCTCGAATCCGGGTGCTAGGAACTTTGCGGTGGTGTAACTCAATAGGCCAACATAGACAGTTAATGAAATTTGGCATGTGCATGCCTTATGCATCTGTCCATTTAGTGAAATAAAGATATTGAAACCACCTGAGCCAGTTCATAAGTTATGGCGTGTGAAGTGAGCCTACCCTAACCCGATTTCCCCCTATTATGGCATATTTTTCGTATGTTTACGGTAATATATTTCAAAACGCCAGCATAGCAGACTTCTGAAATTTTGTATTCTAGTAGTTTATTCATCTTTTAATTCCGTGAATCAAAAAACATTTTCCCACCAAAGCTGATTTTGGGTGCTTTTTGATGCAGAATGGACGTACACCTTTTTCGCATGCTTAGTTCTCCTGATGTGCGATATTTTAGTATGTTTACGGTAATAGTATATTTTGGGGTGTGGGGTGGGTCGGAGGATCTATTACATATATACTTTGCATTAATATGTTTTAAAATTTTATTTTGTAATATGAGGGTAACAATTATTTTCGTGATAATTATATCTAGTTTTTTCTTGGCGCTAGGAATATGTGTGCTAACTTGATCTCGAATCCCGGTGCTGGAATAGGGTGAAAGAACATGGGTGCTAACTTGATCTCGAATCCCGGTGCTGGAATACGGGTGAGAGATTCAGCTCGGTCCCCAAATGTACATTGTCTGTCCCAAAGGGGGGGGGGGGCAGCATGTATATACCTATTTTGTGAGATTTAACTCTCAATACAATACCGGTACCTAATTATAAATTGGGCAATGTGGAATATACGTCATTACCTGTTAAATTAAACTGTCTGTCAAATTCGGCCTGATCAAAAGTTGATGACCTCTGATATAGAATGTTTCTCCAGTCCGGGGTTATTCTTAAATATCCAGACTGCTTGAATAACATGAATACATACGGATTGCGATTTCTTGTCGGGTTCATTGGACCTTCATAAGACAGAATAACCTTGAAGTAAAGAAGAAACGTAGGCCTATTAACAGAAGGATAATTTTGCGTCATGACAATATTGGTAAAGTGGCAATAAATTATTGAGATTTTCCAGTGATGTGTATAATATTAGAAAAATTCAAATACAAACCCCTATTCAAGATCATATTATTATTATGACAGCCTATGATGGGTTCCCTATGATGTATTGCTATGAGATCAGATCTTGACTTACCTCCCCATTAGAAACATCTGATCCAGGAATATTGATGATGAAAGACTTAATAAACATGTAGCCCACATCATAGAATATCAAAGTATATAGATCCCCCTCATCATAATCCCACCGATACACAGGCGCAGTGCGCAACTGCCATGGTGTGTAAGCATTATTAGATAGCGGGTCCACAGTTATTGCCCTTTCTTCTGTTGTTTCAAAATCATTTTCACAAGCGAAATAGGAACCTGAAAATAAATATTGATACGGTACAGCTTCAGTGATAGGAATTTAAACAATACATGAGACTTTTGTATTTACATATTTTAAAAGGGTATACGTGGAAACAATTTGGTAAGAGATTTAAATCAAACAGCACAAATAAATAGCTTATTTATCAGTAATTTGATCATTTCAGCTTAAAATACGGAGACCTTCAGAATTTTGGTCTAATGTTCTAGCGTATTACAGCGTAATGAGTCATAATCACCCACCAACGGCATGCGACTATAATAAACAGGTTTTTTTTCACGCAGACTTCACCCGATTCATTGAATAAAAATTGAAATTGAAATAAACAATATTTCCTTGAATTATTTCAAGATTTTGTTTGGCCTGTGTAACGTCCCTCTGTTGTTTCGCTTTTGCTTTACAATGAACCCGTTACCAGGATTGAGACCATAGTTATTACCTCCCTATTGATTTCAATGTTAAATTCATAATATTTCTTAGCCTACCATACTGTTTTGAACATGACCTTAATCGTTATAACCACACGATTTCGATTATCTGGTAGGCTTCGTTAAATGAATCTATAGACAGCGATGTCATTTTAGTATGCGATTTCTATGATTCATGTTTATTTACTTCCTGGTTCGTCTGTTTCAAAATGATGAATATTCACCTGGCAGAAAATTATTCTCTTATGCTAGACCAAAAAGTGAATAGAAAATGCATAGCGAAAGGGGTGGCGTGGGGCAAAACTATATGTCATGAAATTAGGGGAGGCAACTGCTATTCGTAGTCACACAATAAAATGTTATATGTTTGCTATTACTTTCTTACCCGATTCCTGTGAATAAGTAACTTCTATGAATTTATCCAAGGCAGCGTCATCAAACACGCCATTACTATAAACCCTCGATATAAGGCTATCTGTAACACGTGGTCTGGGATTAAAGCAATCAGCTAAGTATAACGAGTCCTCATCACATCGTGAAGGGTATTCTTCACCAAACCAGAAGAGTGACTTATCTTTAGCTTGCTGTCCAATAGACTCCAGGCATTTCTCTATGTTAGCTTTCCTTTTTAACTCAGCACATGGAGAATCCTCAAATCCTATTTAAAAATAAAGTAATGACATAAAAATAGCCTACTGGTATCCATGTATTTCTTCTAATGTTTGCGTTGTTTTCTGTCCATTAACGAATAATTTCTTTAGAAGCCCCGCCAAACACCCAGCGTCATTTCTCAACCAAGGAGTCCAGTCTCCTGCAAGATATATTGCAATATATATCGTTGTGATCCCCTCCCCACCCCGCACTAATAAAATGAAATAAAATGAAAAGAAATGGGGTTTAATGTCCCACTGCTCTCCACCGACCGGACTATTGAAGACGAACATACACCATGCAGTGAGCTACAGGGTATTTGGTGCCCGGACAGCGGCCCTACGTCCTACTGACAACGGGAAACACACTGGAAAATCACGATGAACTTTCTGGGCCAACACCGGGGGCGAACCTGCGATCTCCAGGCTAGCGACTCAGCGTCTTACTGACTGACTTAGCCACGAGTCATATTGATAAACTGACTGTAAATCGTGCATGGGTATGTTTCTAGCTTATGCTCGTATTTAACATTTTGGTAATCTTAACAATTCATCGAACATGACGTAAACACAAGACTATAAACTATGTTAGAACATTGACTTATTTATGGGCCTACCATGGGCTTACCATATTCGTACACTCTTTCGCAGTCCATCCCTGCTTAGAAATGAAATGAAATGCTCCGACTGGGATAATCTAATGAAGATGCGATATCAACCGTAAAATGCGTAACTGGGTCATACATGTAGGTCGAGTCTTACCCTAGATATAACATAACTGGCATAATAATTTTTGCGACATTTTCATATAATACTGTTTGTTTTAATCAGTTAAATTTGGGACATGGTGTAACGGTAATTGGATGATTTACACAAGTAAGTGTGTGTTTCTTGAGTTTCTGTTTAATAGTCGTGACAAAATGAATAACACGGCTGTCCAGCAATTTTTTTAGGATGTGACCAACGTCAGAAAAAACATTCATCCACGTAGATTAGTTTGTAGTTAAGATTTGTTTTGTACGTGTCAGTTTTTTTTTAAATAATAACAAACTATAACACATACTTATGGAAGAGCAGTTTCTTGCTCTATCCAGTTACTAAAGGTCTGTCTGCTTTAGATCTTCCCGTATCCGAATTTTACATTCCTTTTAAAGATTTTAAATCAAGTATTAATTCATTTATTTATGACCGCTGGCAACGGTCTTGGGATCTTGCAGACACAAATAAACTTCATCACATTAAGCCTCTCTTAGGAGACTGGCCAAGCTCCTATCGTACGAGCAGGAGAGATGAAGTCGTCTTGTGTCGCTCTCGCATAGGTCATTCTTTTTTAACACATATTTTCATTTTAAAGCGAGAGCCTCAACCAGAATGTGAACACTGCCATGTCCCCTTGACAGTTAAGCACATTTTGATTGAGTGCAAGCATCTCAAAGAAATAAGATTACGGCATTTCCGTTGCCAATCACTTCATCAGTTGTTTGCTCAACCGGGTCTTTATTGTAAAGCGTTAGACTTTTTAAAGGAGACAAATTTTTATCACAAATTTTAATTGTATATAATATCTGATTTTCACGTTCATGTTTTAAATATATATATACACAAAGTTTATATTTATTTTTATCCGATACTTACTGTGATATTTGTTTTTATTTATGTATATATATATATATATAATATTGTGATTATATTTTTCTAGTTTGTCTCGTTAATTTCATCATGTTTGGCGCAATATGGCCCGGTTGGAGCTGACGTGCCATTAAACAACATTTCATTCATTCATTCATTACTAAAGGTCTCTAAAACAGCAATGAAAATAATATTTGTTTCGCGCATGGACCACATTACAAAACATTTGCCATGACATAAAACGTGAAAGAAGGGTCTATGGAATTAGCCAGGGGTCCGTTCTTAATCCTAAATTATTGTTTGTTTGTACTATGAATATCGATGTCCGGTAAATATCTCAACGATCCAAGAAATAATATGTGTCGCTCTAATTTCCGCAGGGTAAGATTTCCAAAATGATGTCTGTTGTATATCAAATCAACACTATCATATAATATCAATACACGTCAGTTTTATATTAAATATATCAAAACATATCAACACTTTGTCCATCGAAATTTTTCTTATTTTCATATCAAATATAATATCAATATTTGTTCTTTTTGTCATCAAATTTAACAACACTAAGACTTATAGCCTACATTGTTTCATCAAATATGTCAACACACGATAAATTAGAGGCTTGGGTCATTATTTTACTATATCGACCTATGATATATGATATCAAAGACATTGATTGGATTATATATTCGAGACACTAATGTGAAAAAGCCTACAACACAAGTTAATATAAACGGTATCTAAAACAAAGTTCAAGGTATTCGATTGACTGTTCTTGTTTACGAAACTCAACACTTTAAAAGAATTGTAACATAGTTTATACTTAGGTCCAAAAAGAGTACTATTTTTTGTCAAAAGGAAAGATAAAGATGAATATTTCACACGTTTAGGGAAGTGAAAAAAGCATATGTTTTTTTCACACAGAAAATCTACTGTCAATCACAGAGATGATAATTAAACCCATGTCGTAAACAAGAAAACTTTTCAAACCCAACCTAAAACACCAAAGAAAGTTCTATGGGTGTATATGAAAATAACTGGAAAGATTACTATAGTCTGAACCTGGGCGCCATCAGGCTAATAATAATTCAAGTGTGAATTTTAATAAACCTTTGAGCTAAACTTATCCAATTTAGATAATAATGTCGTAACTTGGAAGAAACTGGAAATAGTATACCTGATATATAACAACATAAGGCAAAATATTATAATAAATGAATAATGGTATGTGATACTTTTTGAAGTTGGTTACGTGTTCCGAGCTGAACGTGGTTGTGTTATTCTGTTCACACAAGGGACTTTTCGTACCACTCTCCTTTAACAAGTGGCGCTTCTGCCGAATTACATTGATTTTAAAAACATTAACTGCGATTTCTAATCAGCTTTATTCGCCGAATTAAGTGGGATTTGCAAACTGAATGACAGTCGCGTGCGCCTGCTTAGTCCAGTCTACATCAGAAGTACGGTTGACCTTTCACCTACACACTGACATTTAGCCTAGTGCATCAAGGCGCCTCATTACAAATCGCGATCGCGGGCATACAGTACATTATGGGTCATTAGATACTGGGTTGGCAGTTACCACTATAATATAAAAATAGTCAAATTGATCCACTCTAAACCAAGAATTTTGCGATTGAATTTAGGCCTAGCCTCGATCATCATTACTAAAGTCGGTGTGATAAAAACATTGTCTCGATTATCCACGTTTTGAATGCGCGTTGAGTAGCAGATCGGATTCCAATCTAGTAAATATCGCCATCGAGAGTTGATAATGGTCTGAATGAGTTAATTAATGTCTTATTAACAATTTTGATAACATTAATTTCAAGCCTAAAGAAAGCCATGCAATAGGCAGATTTAGCAGACGATCGCCTAAAGTTTGTGTAATACCTATTCTCGTATCCAACCTCTTAAGAAAGGTACATTGCCAGTTTTACTTGGGATTATGTAACAGGAAGGGGTGAGTAGGTCACGGTATCAACCGGAAGTAAGTGTCATGTCATGCAGGTTATTAAACTGCTGAATAAAGCCTGAGCATGGATTTCGAGTGGATTATTCTAATCTTACTATGACAACTTGGGCTATTTATTTTTACTTTTTTAAGACAAGCTTATTCTTTCATCTAAAATCGGCACGATACGTGATAAATATGTTGTGTTGTGTCGGTGAATTATAACGAAAAATTGCCCACCAACAAGACTAGTGAAATGGGTTTTAACGTCACTTCAAACAACTAGCTGACGTCGAGGTTAGCATGGGAATCTTTATTCGTTGATGCGCTTAGACGCAAGGGTCCCTGACAGCAGAGAAATGGGGTTTAACATCTACTCAATACAAAATCATAGTACCATGGTTTTTGCGACCATATTGTAACTTTAATCATTAGATTCACAAATTGTAAATGAGCGATGGCTTTTAAAGGGTTAATCCCGATAATTGTTTGGGGAATATAGCTGCTTAATTTGTGTTAAAATACCTTAACATCCCCTATCAAAGGACCGAGGAACTAACTCAGTATTTGTGATACGTTTTCAAACAACTCCGCCAGTCTTCTTCTGAAAATTGAGACTGGTGTCCGAAACTGTATCATGCAGTGTCTACGTAAAACCAGATTTTCTTTTAAATAAAAATAATGTGTATGTGAATTTTATGTTTCATTTTCAAGTACAGCACATGGGCCATTTACTGTATAGACATCTCAAGGAACGGGAATCACTTATCAGGTAACCAACGAAAAAATTGGCAGGAATCTTAAAAGGGTTAGGTGTCCGGATAAGCAGTTTAGACGTTCACGCCCAAACGACTCAATATTTTGAGCTGAAATACTGAGACAGGGTCAATGCACCATTCTCCGATATTTTGGCATTTAAATTTCATATGTACTCAGACTTTTATTTAAGAGACTATGTTCAAATCGGGACTGCCCCTTTAAGCCATCACCCATTTACAATAATATGTGAAATATAAAAATTAAAACCAAAACATAGCTGATTTTAGATAAAACCAGAATATCATGTTTATAGGAAAATTCCTATTGCATATTTAACCGATTAGATAATTGAAAGCTGAAACCTAACGATGGAAAACCAGCAGAGGTCTTGACGTTTGTCAGACAGTCGCTAGGTTTTTGATGGGGACATGTAACAAGTTCTAACAGTAGACTCAGTCTTGCGAGGTAGGACAGGAGATTGGTTTGAGAGAAAGAGGTGTTAATTTTAAGTATTGTAGTATAATCTATTATGCATTGTAACCTATGTATCTGGTGCTTGATATAAAATGTATAAACAAACTGTAGCGTTGTCATTCCTGGTAAGACAAACGTCTTAACTACTGAGATAACAAGAACAATATGCACAACGTGTGCCGTAGCCAAAAGAAGAGAATTACAAATTAATACAACTAGAGACAACAATAGACGATCACAGGGCTATTAAATATGTAGCAGAAGAGAGTATAATGAAGGGGGGTTGGGATGGCCTAGTGGTCTAGAGTGCCGCGCTTCGACCTCTAGCTGGCCGGTCACCTCTGGCTTGCGGCTGTGGTTTCGAGCCTTGCTTTGAGCGTATGTGGCATGGAGATAGGGGCTCCTTCTCAACCTCGTGGGTTTCCTCCGGGCACTCCGGTTTCCTCCCACAGCAAAGACCCCTGCGCGTGCGCTAAGATAATGAAAATGAAAAATAAGACTTGTCTGCCATATCACCTTCGGTGGAAGCGGACGTTAAACACCAAGAACAACAACAGAGTATAATGATTAGCAAAACGACAAACATCTATACACATTTTGGGGGCTAATTTAAGGGTCACAGATAATTAAGGCTCGGATTGCCCAATACCAATGGCCCCAAGAACATGTAGTGTGACATACCATGCATTGAACATAATAACCTTCGTTGATTTAAAATGACATTCCTTGATGTTTGTATCTGAAAGGTCGCCGCTTTAAACTTGCTATGAATGAACAATTGTTTGGTCAGTGAAAGGTCAAATCATGACTTCGGAAAATTTTAACAACTCTGTTTTAAGTAGAACGCAATTAACACAAGCTGAATGGAAACACGACGCGGAAATTGGGTTGCATTAGATCTGTAAGCACGGGGTTGCCATTAAATGAGGGTGGTAGTTAACGCGTTGCGTCATAAGGTCTTTCATTGAGTCAAGTGGCTTGGTTTCGATTCCCCACTTGTACGTGACAAGGAGTAGGGTCGCATGTCCAACCTCGTTGGGTTTTCTCCTAATCCTCCGGTTTGCTCCGACTGCTAAAGACCCATACACGCAAGAGAATTATTGAGATAAAAAAAAATGAACAATATTATTATGTTAGTCCCGAAATGACGCAGTTTGTTTCATCAAGTGGACACTAATCCCCATTTATCTTTCTTTCTCCCTGTCGGTACTACTTTTCCGCACAAGTGCGAGTTTCATAATGCCGAACCAATTCAAACGTATTCAATATGCTTTTAAATCGCAAAATTTTATTGGAAAATAATGTTGAATTATTATAATTTTGTGTCAAGTGTGGCGAAAAATGATTGCTTTCGGATATCAAAGATGAATCACCTTGAAATGTATACGGTCAAAGATTCTATAACAGCCTTAACGCAGGTGAGGGTAGAGCGGTATATTCATATTGCAGCTAAGAACAGGAACGATGAGAGGACATAGTCCGATCAGGCACCGTTTCCAAAGGAACTATGTTGGTACCGGTGTTGCGGTTTGCATCACTATTCGGTTATACCCCCACTGCTCCGTATTGTATTTGAATAAAGTATTTTAATATTTAAAAGTTTTAACTTCATGAAGCCACTAACAGGTAACGGAAATGAAATGAGGTTTAACATATCCTACATTTGCCCTGGGCTAATGAAGACGGGCATATACCATGCATGCACTGGGCTATAAAATCATGCACACGGGACCTCGGTTTTTCGTCCCATCCGAACGACTAGACAGCTGTCCACATCAGACCACCCGTCCTGCACAACTGACAAGGGGTACCGTGCACGTAGAGGATCCCCTTGACAGCTGGAATTCGATATAAGAGTAGGCCGTGTAGCGCCGCTGCTCCGGCAAAACTTCCCTCATAGCACACTGTATGACGTATGCCTGTCTTCGTTAGCAAAGATTAAGAGCAGAACAGTAGGACGTTAAATCCCATTTTATTCCATTCATTTTTGAAATTGGGCGTGGCGTCGCAAAAAAAAAAAAAAAAAAAAAAATCTTGAATCTGGCATTGTTTTTATTTATTGTTAGTATGATATAGAGGGAGTTAAACTATTTCCTTTAATGTGGTTTGAGATCGTTTAACTTCCTCGTAACCAATTGAAAACGTATTCCTGCATGTAAATGTCAGTTAACTTGCAACAACATATTACAACACAGCCAGCTACCTATATATATATATATATCAACTAGACTTCAACGTCCGAAACACAACTTTAACTTAATAATAACAAAAAACTACCCTTAGTCATTACAAGTTATTTTAATTGTTTGTGGAAGGTCAGACCGAGGCATACGTGTTTTCCCTTTTTTCTATTTCCATGTTGCCAGTTTAAGAATCCCCAGTAAGACTGGATGAACAAGAAACAAACACTTTATTTCTATCAATGAACTATTAACACCACAATCAAGTGTATGTAAAGTTGACTGCAGAAAAAAAACGACAAAAGAAAACAAATAATCAACAAAACAAGGACTTATAAACCGACAACGTGCAAAAGATGACTCTGTGATGAACGTTAAACCTAATGTTTTAAGCAAAACGATCCTTCATTTTACAACAATTCAAAATAAAAGCGATTATGGAATGATGGTGATAATAAGTCCCTTCAGCACGGACGCCGGAACCCATGTACCAGGCTATACAAATGCTATCCTGTCCTTTTTCTGGGGTATATGTATGTATACCCATGCCCTAACGATGAAGTTTTCAACCTTTTGACTAGTCTATTCATTTTCAAATGATATATATGTAATTGCTTTCTGGTCGGTTGCGAATCATGTATTTAAAGGGTTTTATGTTGGAATTTGGAATGCTAGAGGAACTCAAAACGGCGTTCTCGGAATTGACCCGATATCTCTTGGTATCCTGGCCCTCGCGCGGTTCCGGCGCCACTGCCTTTCACACTTATAATTTGATACAAATGATGTCTTCTTAAATAAAAACAATATATTATTTTAAAATCTGTATTATTATATCCGACTTTTTGTATGATCCACAACTTAGAGGTATTATTTTGGCATTTTTTCTAAGCAAACAAAAATAAGAGCATAAAAATATGCGTTGGTTGCCTGACTTGATGCCTGGGTTCATATCATTTATTATCCTATCCCTCACGGTTTCCAGCACCCGATACTTATCAACCTATCGAACCAGATAATTCTCAAATAACGACAAAGGTTATCAACGGTAACATTTATTCCACAGAAATGTCTTTGACCATTAAAGACAACTCCACTTCGAATTTAAAATGCCATAATATGTTCTTTTATACTCATGACAAACTGTGCGTAGTTTGGCTCTTTCTATGTAACTAAGTGAGAGCCGGGTTTAAACAATTCCACACGTATTATTTTGGCTTGGATCACATTCGAACCTGGGACGGAGAACCCCCATAGCACCGAATAAGAAAACACAGGAGAATTGTTTAAGCGGGTTTCACCGGCCTATTTCTTTGAAATAATATAAAACTGTGTACGGTACATAAAGAATAGACCTGCATTATAAAAGCCCTTGTGTATTCGAAATATAAATGTACAGAAACTTAAGTGTTAGAAAAGAAAACAATCCTACCTTGGACTGTTTGGGCAAGAAATCCAAACGCTAACAGAAAGTCTAAAAAATCCATCACCCAGTTGAGTGAAATAATTATATTGGACCAACAGTCACGTTTAAACTAATGGATTTCTTTTACCGGCCGGTTGTTCTTCCTTTTAAATGGTTTGTCTGATCATGTGACACGATCACGTGATTTAAAATTATTGTTAAATTTTGTAGATGTCTTATTTTTTTTTATCAAATACAGGCTAAACGAAAATCAATTTTTATCGGGTATAGGACCCGGGCTAATTTGACACTTATAGAATCACATTCATAGTTCACGTTTTATCAGAATTTCGTCCGGTACATAGGCGAACCAGCCCAGTAGGGTGGGGTGGGGTGGGGGCAGTTGCCCCCTAACTTTTTGGCAAACTGACTCTTCGGGAAAACGGGTGTCGTAGTCAATATTTTGTATTTGATTTTAATTCGAATTAAGTCATCAGAAATTTGACTATGTTCGTGTGATATGTAAAACCGGAAGTACGTTTTTAACTAAGTAGTAAGAACATTTATTCAATGTTTTGTTGTTCCGGTCACTGGCTGATCATAATGGTTAAAGCCCCAATAACACTCTTGTTGTAACTGAAAAATATGTCCCAATCTTCATTCTGGTCAACAAATCGTATTATTTTAGAATATTCCAATTAAATGATGATATAAATTTCATCTTAACACACCTAATTTAAAAAATTGGAAAAATTCAACCAATTGATTTGAAAAGTCTAACGTAAACCTTTTCAAATGGGACTTGGATTTTAAAATATTTTCGAACCCTCTGGACAAATAAAATAGGTTGTAATGGATAATTTACACAACAGGTAGGACATTTAAACATCTAGTACTTAGAATAAGGGTATTATTTATTTTCTGGAGCTACCAAGCCAGCAAGAATGTTATTGTCCCTTTAATTAATTGTTGGGTGTATACTTATAGCGAGAGGAATTCTACACGAATAATGGCGGTTCTGAGTTCACATTTCAGCGTTTATCTAAACGCCAATGTCTATACAGGACACCTTCGTACTTGTCAACTAAAGGGGGAGCAGTGCGGAACTTGCAACGAAACCTGCGTTCAATATATACGCCTAGGCAATGGAGCAAAATGCGTGTATTTGTAAACACATTCGGGGATATATTATTTTCTGCCAAATAAAGAGAACTGTACTTGCTTGTTATTTCCTTATTAGTTACGTAACAAAAGCAGTCTAGCATGTTTGTGCAGCATGGTGATATGTTGAAGGAAAGGTCATGCGAGACATCAATAACAAGCGTAGTGCAGATTACATTTTTTTATTTGTTTATATCTGTGCTTTGCTGTGCTTGTTGTTGCAGTTCGTGTCTAGATCGTAAACGTAAATACGGTGTCTGTGATTCTCCTAAAACGGCGAATGGCGAAAGTCAATACGACTTCTTATTTCCCTTCTATTCACTTCATTCATTAAAGATACATTAGTTAAGAGCTAATAAAGAGTTGGCCATTGTTGCTATAATAATTCAAAAATAGATGATAAAAAAAAAATTGAAAATTTCAATCAAATTACTTTGTTCTAAACCTAATTGTCACTTTTGGAAGTTTGGACTAGAAATATGCATCAACTGTATCCGTACCGCCTACGAGAATTGGCAATCGTTTGATTGACAGACGATATCTCCACCCACATATTCTCGATTATCAAGTACCATGCTCAGTGGTTATGGTAGCCTCGCCTTGCAGGCCTTAATAACCAGTATCTGGTAGTGACATTTATTGATTTAATTTTAAATGGACGACTGTTAAAATCCAAGCTGTATCCAAGCCATTCGAGGTTCTACAGCGTTAATTTCCTGTTTGTCGTGTAAATAAAGGTCTAATTAATAGATTCTATAACATCTGAAGCTTTAAAAAGACTTGCAATAGGCAAATGTAGCTCTTGCATAATGTATGTCTAAATTTTCGCTTATCTACGCTAGTGAAATAATAATTATTATTTACGGTTTTTCGACCAAAATTAAATTTCAAGTTTTCTCCCAATTTCAATGAATATAATTTCATGAGTTTTGTTAAAAGCGATAAGCGAATATTTAATGAATTGGTGAATATAAGTCACTTCTTTTTATAAATCGTATTTAAAATAGACGCCTTCTCGTATTATCATCTCAGAGTATTTCGTTGTAAATTCTCACACAATTCTATATTTTAGCGCAAAATAAAAAACACGCCGGAAATAAAGTAATCTCGGTGATCATGTCGTATTATTCCTGTTATGATACATATTTGATAGTTGGGATAATAAATAAAATAAAGTACCATTTTAAGATAATATAATCCTTCATCAAAGAAACTGTCGAATTAAATAAAAAAAACAAGTGATTAAATTCATAACATGACATTTTTTCGATCCTTTATATCATAATCTTTCCTTATGACCGTTTTTATGTTACAGAAGTACGCGAAATTTGTAAGTATAAGGTTCGCTCAGTATAGGAATATGCACTCTAATTAAAACCACATCATTTCGTTTCGTCTTTATTGTTCTAATATTTTCCATTAACTGTGGTCGATTCGATGGCATGACGGGAACAGCAGTGCTTACATTTGTTGTTTGCAGTACACATTTAGAACAGGACAGAATCATAACTTTTCAGATGTATGTAAAAGTGCTTTCCGGAAAATATAAAGTATCAAATGAGAAAAAATGAATAGAAAAACTAATATCTTATAATCAGACTTCAGGAACAAATTATCATTCAATTTGTTCAAAATTAATCCTAGGCCACAGATTACAACCTTTATAAACCATAAAATATCCTCTGGTATTCAAAGGGCGTCGTTGCCGACAAGAACTAGGTTAATGGCCACAACAAAAATGCAATCCATGTTCAGCCCCCACCCCCAACATGGTACTGGCATCCATGGAAATAAATTCCATATTATGATAATGCCAAAAAGGAAGTATTGACGATACTTTAACCCATACTCCATTCCCTTCTTCTACGCACTTTCATTCAAAGTTTGGATTAATTTATTTAGTGTATGAAATATAACAATCATAATATTAAGTTAATCTTTAATCCCAGATCAAAGTCATAATTTAAAAGATTACAAAAGTTTGAATAAAACATACAAAATTTATGTTAATTAATAGTATAAGATGATTAAATTCATATCTAGATATTATTATTTTTATTAATATTTTTACCATTATCTCTTTTAACCTCAGTTTTTGTCTTTTAAAGAAAGTATCATTAAGGTCAATACTGTCGGACATATAAACACAACAGTTGTATAAAATGAATTACCTCGCAGAGGTGGTTGATTGTAACAAAAAGAAACATAAATGCAAATTGGCGAAATATTTTAGTTAAAAGGGGCCCAGGGTAACGACAACCCGTGACGAACGTAAGATGTACTCTCAAGCAGAAGAGTTGTAATATTGCATTAAAAAAAAACAAAACAAAACAAAATCGAATTAATATGTTGTACCCGTTTTGTTAAACGTTAAACTGTTACCCGCATGTTAAAAAGTACATCCAGTTTGCACAAAATAGTACATAGACTATTTTAACTTTTTTGTCTTACTGTCTTTCGTTTTAGGATAGTAATCGTCAACTTTAACTTTACCAAATATATGTTTCATCGCCTTTTTAACCTTTACTTTACTGCGTTTGTTTTCATCTGGATCTCGCAGCCCAATCGTGTCTGCAGCAACAGACCTAGATGCTGGATACCGCAATTTTGGAAAGTACGAAAACAATGTTCCCGACAAAGAATTATTCAAGCTTCGAGACAAATTTTTATCCTTTTTGTATTTCATTACACGTGAGTCAGAAAGTGCTAATTCATAGGCGGCTTTGTGGATATCGGCATCGAACAAAGACTTTTTAAATACTTTTTGGAGCTTATTTTCTAATAGTACATCGTTAAACCTTTCTACTACTTTGGTTTCCGCCCCCGAAATCGCCACTTCGTCGTATCTTTCGTCCACGAATTGATCACTAATTGCCATGGCGTCCATTGGTGATATAGATCTTACTTCATCTGTATCGGAGAAGCGAACTTTCAACTCTGAACTCTGTGGTTTAAGTGAAGAAAGAGCATTTCTCTCGTAATTTGCGGAAATAGTTGAAGATTTTCCTCGACCTCCCTTCATCAGGGTGAAAGATGGTGAACGGCTTAAACGCCCGTCACCTATTATACTCATGGTACTCTTTACAGCCTTTCCGCACTGAGGACACACACCCAATTTCGACACACACCATCGCTGGTGGCCACCTATCTTTAAGCATTCCGAACAACGTAACCGACTTATATCAACGTTGGAACATTCGCACCAGGATGCAGATTGCAAGCGAGACATAAAATTGCTTGGGGATTCGCCGAATGTTGTTTCCCTTGAAAACGAGGACGACACATCTTCGCGGACGAAATCAAAAGATTGTTCCCTGGAGGGTCGCTTAGAAGATGATTTATCCGAAGCACTACTCAACTGATAACGATATTTCATGCTATTTTCTTTGAATTCGTCGTAAAATTTTTCCGGTGAGTTTTGTGGGACCGGAATAATATCACTATCTTGACGATGATGATAACGAAGTATTCCTATGTCTGCTTGATCTGTTGAGAATTCGGACCATTCTGGCTGCGATCGATCATTGCGGCTATTTCTCCGGTGCAGCTTATTCATCGTTGAATACACGTCTCGGAAACGGTGATGGTCAATTCGGGATTCATCTTCAGTACCCAGAGCTGATGCTTCAGAGATTCTGGACAAAATAAGTGACTGAGACGTTTGGCGCGGAGTTAGATCCAGATAATTCTCATTACCGACAGAAGTGTCCATAAATGTTCTGTCGCTCGTTAACGCCAGTAAGCGACCTTTGTCAGTTGTTGTACTATTGTCTTTATCAAACACTGGAGGGAGCTTGAATCGATCTCGTCTGAAGTCTTTTGAATGTTTCTCAGCCAATGCTTGTGCTTCTAGTGACGGCAATTTGAAAGTCCCATCTCCTACGGTCCGTAAATCATTAATGAACCTAACTTCGTCATCGTCTGAACAACCATGATCACATTCATCCACAAATGATGGTTCGGGTACTCTAGGTATAACCATACCTCTATGTGTGTAGGACAGTGGTCCATTGAATAGCCTACGATCAGCATTAGGCAAGTTGCAGATGATACATCTGCGTTTCGGTGCTGGGCGATATTTCGGAACCTGAAAAAAGGGGGAAAGAGAGGCATTTATTGTTAAATTGTCTTTTGTGTGGACTATGCTTAGTTTCCAATGCGCATTGAGCATTAACATTGATAGATTATTATTTTTTATAATTATTATGGGACGAGAGGGGGAGAGGGAGGTAGGTATATGACTATTGCAACTGAATGCATGAATAAAATGGGGTTTAACGACCCACTTTTCTGCGCCAATAGGGCTAATGAAGCATGACCTGGAATATGACCTGTTACAAGTGAAGCATCTGCGTGTCTGCCCTGGAACCAAAAATAAAAGAAAGATAAAGCTATACTTACAGCAAAAAGCGGATCCCTGGTTTTTATTTCAAGCAGAGCAGCCAGACGCCTCTGTTCTTTTCTTATATCAACTAAATCGAGAGATTTCACGTGACTACTACCAATAGACGCCATATTAGATACCCCTGGACGATGGTTGTCGTAAAGTGGGTCTAATTTATTTTTGTGGTTGACAACCTGTAATGTATTACAAACAAAATACAAATCTTAAATATTGCAAATGAAAAGACATCACAGAGCTATTCCCCCTACGCTAATTTACCAAAGAGTGTTTGTAGCCAGCGACTCGTATTTCTGAATAAAAGAGAAAAGCAACCACTGGAAATGGTAGAGCAGTATCATCTCAATATATTGGATTGTCCTTTTCAGAACTCCAGTAAATGTCAGTTGAACTAGAAAGTTTCCATATTTAGGTTTTAGTAACTTTCACTTGAGGTATTGACTTTCTACTTTCATTTCTCATCCGGTGAATTCTAGGACACATCATGACTGACCCCCTTGCTACAGAAATATACCCAACCAGGGAATAACGATTATCAAGTATATGATTTAAAGTAGCTAAGTCTCTAACTCAATATCACCCAAAAATCTTCAATATTGAAAACATGAATTATTGGTCAATTTAAATCAACATTGATGTTGTGATCTTAACGGAAAAACATGGGCTTCTGATATCCAATATTTAAGACAAAATAAACATTTTCTAGCAAGAGACTTGAGGAACGGGGCTAGAAACATTGCACCAAAACAAACGGCATATATAGACTGGAATAACCAGACGCTAGAAATCTGCATACGATTTAGACTGCTGTCTTATTTCGCCGAACATAACTGATTTGAAATTAGAGTAAAAACGAAAACCATTGGATGTAAACCTCATTGTTGAGTCCACTACCTCTCACCTTCTTTCTGATCCTCTGTACCTCCATGGTGAGCACATTGCGTATCCCAAACATTTATGTTAGTATTGTGTCTAATAGCTCCCAGATCCATTCCAAACAAACAGCTTCGAAGAAATGACTTACCATCACTTCGGTATACATGTATTCAAATATAAACTACCCGAACTGTGAGAGTCGATTAAGTCACGAAATGGTGTAGTAAATCATTTGATGTCTGTTGTATGCTACAGGAATATTGCTTAGCGTCTGCTTCCGCAAAATGTGAGATCGCAGGGTATATAATTACACCATATGGATATTGTACAGTATAAAGTCAACATATGTATGATTATATCTTGTTTGGGATACCAACAGTAATGGTATACAATTATACCTATGTATTTATACATATATTTACTAATAACGAACTACTCGTGGTACTTATTAAAGTGACACTACCATTATTATCATATAGATATAAGTGAATAAATACGTACCCCGCAGAATTAAAAAAAACCCAATGGCCCCCATAAAAGACATCGACGAAGTGTCTTCGATTAATGCGGAGTTTCGACAGGTGCATATTTATCTAACATCGAAGCCCATTAAAAACAATTTGACTTTTACAAGAGAATAGTGAAACTTACCTTTTGCGGATAAACGTCACCAATGTGACGTATGAGTTCTTGTATACGTAATGGAGTAGCCATATTGTTTTTCAATGTCAATATAAACTTGAACCAAAGTGAATGTTTTATTTTAATATCTTGACAGGAACAGCTTTTCTACATAACTATTTAACTGCATTGCTCTTCACAATTATAGTTTATTGGCACAGTTGTTGAAATATAGTATTAACAGGAGGCTAATTCAAATTCTATTAATACAAACATACACATTAGTCCAATAGTCCTAGTAGGCCTTACATGGATTTCACCAAGGAACCCTGCCGGAATACCTAAATAAGTGTGTGGATCGGGCCCGTAGCCAGCTCATAAAATTGGGGGGGGGGGGGGGCTACGGAACATTCTGGAGGGGCTAAGGATGTGACCGGCTAAGAAATCAGTGTTGTTGGCGAAATATTTTTGTTTGTTTTCCTTTTAGGGGGGGGGGGGGCGGTTTGGATATCTGTAAAAGTTATACAGTTGAATTTCAGAACCCCATTTGGAGCCATTTAAATTATCCAAGAAGTGTTAGCTAAGTACAATAAGTCTTGATACTGGTTGGTGTAAAAAGGGTCAGACATCTATCGCTACTACTTGTTATAGTTCCAGCTACAGGCAGTTAGAACCTGTCACCCCTACCACAATATTATAACTGCCATAGTGGACTGGTCTAAAACCCCTGTTCATTAAGTCAGTAGACTAACCCAAAAAACCATGCTTTATAGAACTTCCTGTTAATACTATGTAGTAGAATTGTTGCACCATATTAAAAGTATAAAACAACACTTTTACGTTTCATAATTAAACAATATTATGACATGGTGTCAGAAGTGGTAAACAAATCCACATTATAACCAGTATAGAACAACTTTTGAAGAAAACAGAGAAGTATTAATATCTAACTAGTCTATATAAACAGATCTTGTAAGAGAAACAATCTCAAGTTCAACAAAGATGGCTGCCTCAGGATTTTCACCCCCCTCAATGAATTGGGAGAGCTCAGACCTACCAGACGAGTTTGATAGATTCTACCAGTACTGCAACCTAATATTTCAAGGACCATACTCAAGTAAGAATAATAAAGAGAAGGCATCATTCATTTTAATTTGGATTGGAAGAACTGGATTAGACATCTATAATAGTTTTACCTGGGATGACGAAACAGACAAAAACAAACCAGATAAAATATGGCAGAAATTTAAACAACACCTTGCCCCTAAAATAAACCACCTATTGACACGATTCCAACTTCAACAATTTAAACAGAGACAAGAAGATCCAGTTGATGATTTCATGTCGAGATGTAGAAATCAAGCCAAAAAATGCAAATTTCGCGATGAAGAAGAACTTTCCGAGCGATTAATCGAACAACTGATAATCGGTACCAAACACAAAACTGTACAGGAAAGAATGCTAGGTAAAGGAGACATGCTTGATTTGGATAAAGGAATAAATATTGCAAGGACGTATGAAGCAACCCTAATCCAAATGCAACGACTAGGCATTAGTGGAACAGCAAACTCAAACACCGAGTCCATACATGCAATAAAACCTAAAACAGACCACAGAAACAGAACACCTAGCCGCCACAGTTCATGCTATAACTGTGGAAACAGTCATGATATAAACAACCATCGAAGTTGTCCAGCTTATGGTAGCGAATGTAGTTACTGCAAAGGCTCTAATCATTTCTCCAAATGTTATATGAAACAAAGAGATGAATGGAGATCAAGAAACCGATACAGAAGTCCAAACCGATACAGAAGTCCAACCAGTCAAATTGGCAGATCACAACAGAGAAACAGAGGACGTGGTAGAAGTTACAGAGATCGAACACCACAACGCAATTTCCAAAGATTTCACTCACTGGAACAAGAAGATAAAGTTACAGATGAATTTGAATCTTTGACATTTGAAACAATCACCATAAACAGTATGGAAACTGACAGAAACCAAACAGAGATTTACTTAGATCTCAACATCAATCAGGGCCATAATAAGCTGAAAGCAAAACTAGACACAGGAGCACAAGGCAATGTCCTGCCCTTGAGAATATATAAACAGATGTTTCCTGAATATATTGTTGATGGAATTCCAAAACCTGGAATATTGAAACAACCTCAGAATATCCTCACAGCCTATGGTGGATCTCAAATTGATCAATATGGTAGCTGTACCATTGACTGTGAATATAATGGCAACAGAACAGCAGCGATTTTCCATGTTACCAAACCAGAAGGTCCCGCCATTATTGGATTTCCAACCATTGAAACACTGAAGCTGATTACCCTGAACTTCGAAATTAGCATTCCTACGAAACCCCGAAACATATCAAGTACAGTTATCCACGACAAACAAACACTCCTTGCAGCATACCCAAACAGTTTTAATGGAGTAGGAAAATTTAAAGGCCAATACCATATCACCATTGATCCCAATATACCACCAGTGATACACCCGCCACGACGAGTTCCTATCAGCCTTAAGGACGACATAAAGAAAGAATTAGACAGCATGGTTGAGAACGACATAATCGTACCAGTACGACCAGGTGAACCTACCGCCTGGGTCAACAGTCTAGTATACCGCCGAAAACCAAATGGCGACCTTCGATTATGCCTCGATCCAAAAGACCTTAACACAGCAATTAAACGAGATCACCATGTTGTATCTACACTAACTGAAATATTACCTAAGTTATCTGGTGCAAGATACTTTTCCGTCGTGGATGCAAAGTCTGGTTATTGGAACGTTGAACTAGATACAGACTCAAGCTACCTCACTACCTTTAATTCACCCTTTGGTAGATACAGATTCCTGCGAATGCCATTCGGATTGAAAATGTCACAAGACGTATTTCAATCGAAAATCGACCAGACTTTTGAAGGCTGCAACGAAGTAGTAGGCATTGCAGATGATATTGTAATATTTGGAAAAACAGCAGAAGAGCATAGCCAAAACATCCAAACAATGATGGAACGCTGTATTGCTACAGGACTCAAACTTAATCCTGATAAATGCAAAATTAAAGAATCGAAGATAAAATTTTATGGCGTTATATGTTCTGCAGATGGAGTACAGCCGGATCCAAACAAAGTTGCTGCTTTAAAACAAATGGCTGCACCAACGTCCACTAAAGAACTACAGACTTTCCTAGGTCTTGCTACATATATTGGTCCATTTATACCAAATCTAAGTAAGTTAACTGCACCCTTACGGGAATTCACCAAGAAAAACAGCATTTTCCAGTGGACTGCTAGCCATCAAACAGCTTTTGACGAAATCAAAGACAATATTAGTGAGAAAACAACTCTAACTTACTTTGATTCAACGAGACCTATAACGTTACAAGTTGACGCATCCTTAAAAGGTTTAGGTGCCACTCTACTACAAGAAAACAAGCCAATTGCCTTTGCAAGCAAAGCTCTAACAGACGTAGAATCTCGCTATACAAACATTGAACGTGAACTACTTGCTGTTGTATTTGGATGTGAGAGATTTCACACATATCAATATGGTCAAACCTTTGTAATAGAATCAGACCATAAACCACTGGAAGCCATACACCTCAAACATCTAGTTTCGGCACCACCACGACTTCAACGCATGCTATTGCGCCTTCAGTCATACAACTTTACAATAAAATATGTACCTGGTAAAGATGTACCAATAGCTGATGCACTGTCACGGTTATCGCCGCAAGAACATGGTGCCATACAGGACATGGATGTACAGATCCATGACATCATGCCAAATTTCACAAATGACATGATTAACAAGATCAAAGTTGCAACTCAACAAGATCAAGAACTAACAATTCTGAAAGAGATGATTTACCATGGATGGCCTAACACTATTAAAAATGTCCCAATGTCAATCAAACCATATTGTACATACAGAGAAGAGTTATCCGTAGAAAATGGTATTCTACTCAAAGGATGAAGAATCATCATTCCAGATTCATTGAAACAGAATATTCTCCACAGACTCCATGACGCTCATCAGGGCATTGAAAAAACTAAGCTGAGAGCCAGAACGTCTGTGTTTTGGAGGAATCTGAATTCCGATATTGTCGATATTACAAAAAATTGTGCCACTTGCCAAAAATACTCTCCACAACAAACCAAAGAGCCCCTCATACCATCCAATATACCACCAAGGCCATGGCATACCATCGGAACAGACTTATTCCATTTCAACGATAGAGAATACCTTCTTATTTCAGACTATTATTCAAAGTTTCCCTTTGTACGAAAATTGCCACAAGGAAAAGCCACAAGCAAAACAGTCGTTGACCTAACCAAACAAATTTTTAGCGAGCATGGCATACCAAAGATTGTGCGTTCTGACAACGGACCACAATATGATGGCCACGCATATAGAGAATTTGCAAACAAATATGGTTTCCAACATATTACAAGCTCACCACATTATCCACGAAGCAACGGATTCATAGAAAGTCAAATCAAAACAGTAAAAAGAACACTACAGAAAGCCGAAGATACCCAAATTGATCCAAGTATTGCCCTTCTATGTCTTCGAAGCACACCAATAGACAACAAAATCCCATCACCAGCTGAACTACTTTATAGGAGAGCTATTCAAGACAATTTGCCTCGAAAACATACCCTTGATGAAAACGACGGAATCATTGATATTCTGAAGCAACGACAAAATATCCAAAAGCAGAGTCATGATAAACACTCAAAGGAGTTGTTTACGCTACTTCCAGGTCAACAGGTCCGTATTCAGAATTCAACAACCAAGAGATGGGAATCGGCTGTGATCGACAATGCAGTAGGAGATATTCCTCGATCCTACATTGTCAAGACTAACTCAGAGCAAACATTACGCAGAAATAGATCACAAATAAGAGATATTCCACAAAACACTAAACGAGTTCATTTTGAAGATTCCCCTGATCAAACTCCAAGTAATCAACAACCTGCTTCACAACCAGAACTACAACAACGACAACCATCAGAATTCAATACCACGAAAAACCATTATACAACACGGAGTGGACGCACTGTGAAAAGTCCAGCGCGTTTGGATGTGTAACTGTGCATATTAACTTTACAGAAAATTAACTTTACGAAAAAACTAAAATGTGCTTATTTGAACAATTTTCAAATCTAAAGACTTACTAGTTAAAATTCAATAATTGTCATGATATATTAATAATATGTTTTATTTTAGAAAAACAGGGATGTTATAGTTCCAGCTACAGGCAGTTAGAACCTGTCACCCCTACCACAATATTATCACTGCCATAGTGGACTGGTCTAAAACCCCTGTTCATTAAGTCAGTAGACTAACCCAAAAAACCATGCTTTATAGAACTTCCTGTTAATACTATGTAGTAGAATTGTTGCACCATATTAAAAGTATAAAACAACACTTTTACGTTTCATAATTAAACAAGATTATGACACTACTGACAAACATAGGCGTAGCAATGGTTTCACCTTTCACATCAGAAGCAGAAGACTAAGGTCCGTAACATCACTCACAGAGTGACAAACTCTGTATTGAAGCAGAACAAACAAATCCTAAAGTGAGAAGTAATACCTATTGTTCAGATAAGACCTTCAATATAAATATCGAACCCTGACTGCCATTGAATTCCGAGTTCAACTATCTCTATAACAATGTCAAGCATGCCGTGTATGCAGTATGACCCTAAATGTTTTCTTGTGTTGGCTTAAACATACATCATTTGGAGATAGAAAAAATAGGATAAAGTCGTTTGCGGCAAAAATATGCTACCCAGGCTATAACATAAACACGAATTCTCATTATATATAACAACAAAACGCAAAACAGGAAAGAAACTACATGTGTAGTTTAAATCAAATTTTTGGCCGAACCTAATAGCACAGAGACCGACCCTTTAATACTGAGTCAACAGTTGTATTTAGTTTGGTTTGCACAATAAATCTTTAACTACTATTTATATGTACAGAACAATATATACATTAGTCCCCATATTGACTTAACGATCTCCCAACGATCATAAACCTGTAATATGAAGCAGCGATATGAAAAAAGGGATCGTAAATAATATTGATTTGTCATTTGTCTCTTAGCATAACCACAATACTGCAATCTGGCAAAGCGATCATGATATGAGCATTGAAAAAATAAAACCCCCACCATTTAAAGGACATTATTGGTGCCAGTCATTGTTACATGTGTGATAGAACTGGTAAATACCTTCCGAATATAATTTTAACACAGAGATCATTGCTACGGGAGATGTGTAACAAACTCATGTATACGGGAAGTGACGTCAAACATGACAAACACGAGTTGTCTTTCTATAGAACTGACTGAACTAACGAGCGATAACAGACACGCAGACGAGTTTCAGGTAATAATGACTGGCACCAATATTGTCCTTTAAATACCAATGCTCCACTGACCACTAAAATTAAAGCACGTCCAATTATCGCCAACTTAATATTCTAAATGGATAACATACACATTATGTTGAATATGTAAACTCCTTAAAAGACGAGTGGTTACGGGTGTTCAGGAAAGAGTTAGCATTTCATGTCCAAGATCTACTTCTTTTACCCTAAGAATCATGAACAACCGAATGTCAGAAACATATCGAACACCGATCCCTAGCCCAATGACCCATATAGAATGTACATAATCAAATTCTATAGCTAATAAAGCTGCTAATTAAAAACCACGCCTATACGTGTAATTCATATCACGTACTATGACTTTCCAGCTAATGAGCAGTGAAAATCGTAGGCACATATCTTTGCCTTGTAAGATTCTTTCATCACAAATAAAGGTCTGCTCACACTAAAGATCATTTCTTGTCAGAGGTAATTTTGCGGGCCAAACACAATGTGCACGCCCAAAATTATACTGATATTTAGTTACAGACGTTTCCTCGGAGACAATTGTAACATCTGGGTCGTTGGAAGGGGTGGGGAAAGGTTGTTCTGTGTTATATAAAAAAGTGTGCATTTAAGCTAACTTACGGCAGACCGACGATTATTCACGGGACTTTAAGCCAAAATTCTAACGTCAAGTTCGATTACATTCCAACATTCTTGTATAGTAGATATCTCGACTATCTTTTTATTTAACCTGAAAACTTACAATATAATATTCTACAAAGGTTGTAATATAAGAGTCATATTCCGTATGACACCACGCCTATATGTATAGCTAATTCATTGATATTCCATATGGCGATGTATTCCCAACTAATTAGCGGCGAATATACAAGGTGGACACCCACACCTATAACGGTTTACAGACATGTATTACAATTAGGGTCCCTTTCATTACAAATTTTCTGAGCTAGAACATTATTATAATAATTTTCTCATAACATTATTCAATGTTCACAGCGAATGCACTCGATTCACCTAAAATAATGATCTTGTCCGTTTGTATTATACTGAGATTAAAGCGAGACCGCTATCATTCAATCCCTGGAAAATGTTAATACATCAGATCTTCATTTCGATTTTAAACCACATGACAAATAACCAATCAATATATTTCTATAGGGATTAACCCACTCTTATAAATTGTTCTATATACATGAATATTATAACTGACTGGTGACAATGAAAGGATTAGCACAGATCCACACCGAGTTATCGATACTGAACAACGCTCTAATAATTTTAGGTGCGGTTGGTGGGTTGGATGGGAATAGATGAGATTGGATAGCCTATAATATAGCGCATTAAAAGGCGTGCGCTGGAGATGATAAAACCTGTTTTCTATGCAAGTAGTGGGCTAAATCCAACGCATGTTTATGAAACGCTGTGGGTTTTCAAGGGTTACCTCCCATTTCAAAAGACATCTGCACATACTCTAGTTGGCTCCATACTATAACAGCCTAGTTAATTATGTAACTTATAATGTAAATTCAAAATCACATATTTAAATTCAGAATGCCCACATAATCAGCATGAAGAAAATAACGAATTCTAGAATTACATGATGCAACTGCCTTAAAGCTACCTGAGAATTCTTACAGCTCATTTTAAGACCGGAAATGTCGATCTAATATTACCTATTTAACCAAATGAAACTCTTCTTAAATTGACTGTAGTCCATAAAAATCTTGCTACGACTCCAGGAAATAGATACACGCGACAGGAAAACTACATACCTAACTACAGACATAAACATACCAATACGTAATGTATGTGCTAATTCTAAATTCTAATACCAAAATTAAACCAAAGCTATACACATACAAAGTTCAATGAAACAAACTGTATTGCTAACTCTCAAACTAGAAATATAACCAAGTGTTCAAGAAGAATAAGTATAGATGCATTGTGGACGACACCTACCACAACTTAAGCTAACTGAAACTGGGTCTGGAAGAAACCTACACGTTTGCCCGGATCAATCCTTGTGCTGGTCAAGAAATTACCTCTGATTTTCCAACTTGGTTTCTCCTTGTCCGTGGTATAGAATGAAGGTTGTGGCGAGGAAAACAGTCTAATCGTCGGTTGGAACCAAAAACCGCGATTCCGTACGTATTCCACATTTACGACGCATTAATTAAAGGCCTCATGAAATTTGGAAATAGACCAAATGTCGTATTGCGCCGCTGTCCGGGTAAAATTTCTCTAATATGGCGTATACCCGTATTTATTTGCCTTTACTCTAAAACAATAGTGTCAGTACTGTGTCAGAGACTTACAACGTTTCTGCTACAAACTGAATATAGCCACACTATAAAACGACGTGAACTAAGCGTGTTCAACAGACAGTGCAATGAAATGAAATGGCGTTTAACGCCCTACTGTTCTGCTCCGAACTGGGGTAATGAAGACGGACATACGCCATACAGTGTGCTATTAGGGAAATTTTTCCAGGACAGTGGCGCTACGGCGTACTCTTATATCGACACTATTGCCTACTCTTATATCGAATTCTAATTGCCAAGGGATCTTATAGGTGCACGCTAATGTGTACATGGGACCTCGGTTTTTCGTCCAAGCCAAACGACTAGACAGCTGTCCTAGTCAGGCCCTCCGTCCTGCACCACCGACAAGGGGAAACCACGCCGGAAAATCGGGATGAACTTTCTCGACCAATGCAGGGATCGAACAGCGTGGTCCCAACAGTGAGTGCAGCTAAACATGTTATATATGGTGCTCTTATACATGCAGAATAACGTGTGTTCTAAATTCCTGTCACAACTAAATACACACTACAAATAAATAATACCACATAGCCTCTAACCACAGATCTTCTTTGCACGGTGTAACTAGATATTGATGCAGAGTTACTGGAGGTACACTCCTAATTAAATAGTCTCTAACCAACGTTCTTCCAGTCAATAAAGCACGAAGTTTTCTTCTATACTTTTCCCAATAATACAACCAATAAACTACAAATATTTCAACTACATGTAGTCTATCCTTACAGATATGTGTATTATCCTTATAAAATCCCGCT
The DNA here is from genome assembly GCA_948474765.1 of Patella depressa. Lineage (NCBI taxonomy): Eukaryota > Metazoa > Mollusca > Gastropoda > Patellidae > Patella > Patella depressa. Next base: position 28,336,079 of record OX419715.1, read on the forward strand.
TAACGAATATTAAGAGACAACTCATCGAGATATTTTAGTTCATAGAGAGAGGGAAAGAGAAATGGGGTTTTAGCGTCCCCTCAACACAAACTAGGTCATTTCGGAACTAACACATAGTTCAATTTTATTTCAACAATTCGCTTGTGCGTAGGAGTCTTTAGTAGTGGGAGGAAACCCGAGGACCCGGAGAAAACCCATGTTGTTGGACCTTCGACCCCAGTCCTTGTTACGGTTATCCGGGGAATCGAAACCGTCAGATGACTCAGTGACAGACCTTATGACACAGCGTGCACGTGCTAAGCATTTGCCCCCCCCCCCACCTTCAGTTCATAGGCTTTAGCAATGTATTTGACTGTAGAATATCGATCGTGGATTTCGTAACACCATCCGTAATAAGGAGGACATGTTAATGTAATATGCATGTATGTCAGGGGCGTATCTAGGAATTTTGAAAGGGGGGGGGGGCGCGCCGCAAAATGAGGGCACTGACTGCGGAGACGGGGCTCGTCGCTTTGCGGGGGGGGGGGGGCACCAGAAAATTATCCGTCATTTCCTTGTATCTGTAGCCATTCCAAGAGCTGTTTGGCTGATATTATCGTCTAAGTAAACGTTCGGAACGGACATATTTTGGTCTGAGAAAAGGCACTTTCAGCAATAAAAAGGGCACTGTCGAAAATTAGGGGGGGGGGGGGGGCGTCCCTCGCCCCCCCCCCCCCCCATTAAATCCGCCTCTGTATGTACATGTATATGTGTATATGTAAAGTGATGTATATATATTTGATTTTTGAAAAAAGAATATGATAATTTCTAATGAATTATGTACGGTGAAATACGTGAACAGTTCAAATTGAACAGCAATCGTTTACACCTCCTTACTGCATTCTACAGGTTTTCGTTGTTTTTTTTTTTTTGTTTTTTTGTTTATTTTTTTTTAATCATTATTTGACTGTTTGTGAATCAGTCTAATTACTTCCACGCTGTGTTGTAGAATATGGTTGGTTTTTTTGGTTCATTACAAATGATACCCGAAATCGTAGGGAACACGACTCGTGTATTGATTACAAAATGTTAATTGTGTTTTAAATATTGGATATTAGGATAGATATTAGATAGATAATGGAATATAGAACTTGTTTTTATTTTTATTAAGTAGTTTGTTTTTAATTCAAGTGTGTAAATAATATATATAACTGTGTTATTGTTTACTTTTTCTGCTAAAATATGCCACTGAACAGCATTTTTTTTTCCATTTTCGTCCTGTTAATTTTTTCGACGCATTGTCTCTTTATTTAAATTCTACCAATTATCAAATCCCCGAACACTGATTAACGATGATCTTAAATAAAACCCTAGTTGATCGCAGAAAGAATGATAATTGAAATAATATCCGACCATGGTTGTCATATTTCACAGCAAGTCTAAAGCTCTCCATAGATCGGGTAACTGCTGTGCCTAGGCGACCGTTAAATTTATCTTATTATATTACATTTAAAGATCCCTTGGATTTGACAGCTCAGTATAGGCAAGTCCAACGATAAGCCTGAGGTAATGGTACTTGAATTTATTTATCACAACGCAACACAACACCCCCTACCCCTCACTCCAAAAAGAAGAAAAAAACGTCACAAAATTCCATAGACAGATTAAAGATTTGTGGCACCCTAGTCCAAACATTTCGCCGTACCTACACAATCCCTCGGTGCTCACACGTAAGAGTAACAATTTAAAGGTCGAGAGAAGCGAAGCGCGAAACATTTTACATAAGGGCTTAGGGTAACCTGCCAATGACAACTCAACACATCACTCGACAGTCATCACTTACACCTACCCACAACACCCCTCTCCTCCCAAAAATAATCAAGTTCTTTATACAATATTAAATACCTACAACTTGACCCAATTATACGACAGATTTATTTCAACTCAATGAAGCGACACATTTTAATATGATATAGACATTGTAAGATTTACAATCGATAACTGGTGTTTTCAATCAGATTCCTATAGGTTGAAAAAGTGCATAGGTTGAAGAATATGACAAGATCGCCACTTCTCATATAAACGCAAATAGAGATTAATAGGTTTGAGGTGAGGGGGGGGGGGGGCAGAGTAATTCATTTTCCACCAGCAATAATCAAAATAACGTCTAAAACATATGTCCTGAAGCCATTACCTACATAATGAGAAGAAATACTGTCTATGAGTTCTGATTTTATAAAATTCTCTGGTAGTCCCCATAGACCCCACCTCAATCTTGATCTTGTCTCTACGATGGACCTCTCTCCCCAATTCCTGCATATTTTTCTACGTTTTTAGGAGACAGGCAATTAACCTGGGGTGAATATGACCCCTCCAGATTTGTCTGAAATGTTTTGCCGGTAGTCTCGTTTTTAACGAAGAACAAATTTCATTTTAACCTTGTTCATGGTAAATGCTTTATAGAGCTGGTGGAAGACATATTAATGGTTCAAACAAGTAAAAGTGAAAAATAACAGAAATTTGTTTTGACATTCAATAAGTGCGCAATGAATCATTTACAGAGATTTTCTCTTTTGTGAATCTAGATAATAACTTTTTTTTTTCCAAAAATGAGAAAATTTTCTTTTAAATTTAAGTGTATAGGATAAACACAGGGGCTATGTTGGGAGAAGAAAGAATGTTGAAAATAACTTGAGAAAAAAAAAAGAAAATCCGAGAAGGACAGTTCGAGGTTTTACTTTTGAGCTTTTTTCCCTTGAAATCTTACTTCCCCAGCATTACCGAAGTCGAGGACGTTTACCTTGCTTGCTTATATACTACGTAAAATAAGAATATTAAGAAAACCCTTATATTATGTTTTCTTATGAAAAAAAACCCTACCTTGGAAGAATAACCCGTTACAGATTTAAAAGAATAACTTTTAGAGAAATAACCGCCAAGTCCCCTTTATATATTCGAAGCTGCCTCCGACTTTCAGAACGCAAGCTACTCGAGGCATAGATTTTACTCCAAAGATCAAGGAGATTTACTGTTATAGGTCTATAATGCGAATTAATTGATGTAAATTCCAAATGATATTGCATTTCTACATACCTCTAATTTAGATTAGTATCAGAACAGGTAGACCCATGACGTAGTTCATCTCAAATGGAAAAAATGGTTCCTCACTAAATGCTATCATGCTTACAGAACGTTATATTATAGGCTGTAAGTTAGCAGCGCGAAAGTTTGTTATACTATACTAGACAAGAATACTGATAGTTAATCGATAATTTATATTGATAGGTAATCGATAGGGATTAATCACGATACTTTATACCCATGGAAGATAACAATTTGGTTATTATACCCCAATACATATTAAGAAATGTATTTTTATGCGCGGATCCAGGATTTGTTTTTAGATAAAGGGTGCTTTGTGAAGAGGGATGTCATAGAATTTGTGGGGGTGTCGATGACCGATGTTTAACAAAGAACTGTTGACGGGTGAAATTTGATGTGTGGGTGGAAACGCCAGATTTCACTCCTTAGAGCAGTGGTTCTCAACCAGTGTACCGCGGCACGCAGGTCTGCCGCAAAATCTTCCTAAGTGTGCCGCGAAATTTTGAACGGCACACTAAGAAAATGCCAAAAAAACACATGAGCCTAATTATTGAGTATTGACTGTAAATTCATAGCTGTGTTTTTCTTTATCTAGTTTGAGTCGATGTGTCTATGGCCAGTCTGTATCTACGATTGTATGCCGTCTGTGACTTGCCATATGTTTTTATTTTGCAAAATTCAAATATTTTTCTATATATTTAGCCAGGTGTGCCGCTATTTTTTTCATGTGTTCCAAGGTGTGCCGTTGACAAAAAAGGTTGAGAACCACTGCCTTAGAGACTTTTGGCAAGCATTAATTCCTGATCCATATCACGTATCCGTATCGAGTTTGCTTGTGACGTCATCAGTGTGTGTGTGTGTGTATTTATCATACGTGATACGGCACACGGATACGATAGTACGTATCGAATAGCTTTTATACGGAATAGGTCCGTATAACATCGTAATCTTTTTACCGCCATTTTTTGCTACTGTAGACGCTGAAATGAATCTATTTGATGTGATTTTAACCATGATATAGCCTGGAATTGTATCATTATTTTTGATGAGTTTTTCTCGGAATTTTCATATTATATCCCGTCTGTCTGTCTGCATGCTGGTTGATCTACGTGTATTTAGGGATGTGGGACCTTGCAATCTCTAAATAAGATGTGATTCTATGGTAAAGGGTTATTAACTTTCTGAAATGATACATTGCTGTTTAGTCGAAGCAGAAGATTTTTATTTTAATAGTTTAGCGACTGTCGAACGACTTTACTCCCTCCAGAAATTTGTAAGCTAGGCTCTTGACTAGTACTGGTGGTGATCTTGGTAGATAACGGTCATCATGCTGTATGTAGTAATAGAACTAAGCTCAGCTCAACTTTACTCCACGTACACACCGGGAAAATCTGCTAAAACTCTAAAACTACATTGCCGCAACATTATTACGTGATGATACGGATACGTGATATGGATGGGAAAACAGTCGTTTGCCAAAAGTCTCAATTTAGCAGACCGTGTAGCGTATCCCAGTCTTCATTAACCCGGTTAGTATGCAGAATAGGGCGATAAACATCTGTTCGATGGTTAGACATTTTCTAGATGTTAATGACGCCAGATAAATCTTATGTATAATGTACAAAATATAAAGTACAAGAAGGATACCCTGCTTCGCCCAGTCGGCCTAGGGCTAAAATTCGCACGGGACCAATTCGTCCGAGCCCAAACTCGATGGCCTAAAACATTCACATGGTAATGCTAATTGATATGATAACACATAAGCCTGATTGGCGAACATACATACATACACATAATTTGGTTTTATTTATATAGATAAACGTTCTGGCTTTTGCCCAATTGCGTCAGAGAGCCATCTGATTAAAACACAGAACCTATTTCGTTTCGGTTTTTACAGTTCAAAATTTATGTTTATTTGTCGGTACTACAGTAGGATCTGGAAGAGTTGTTTTATCACCTACGGTCTGGGCAGCGCGAGGGATTAGCCAGTGAAACTTATGCGATGCACGGAGCTTATGGTAAACCACTAAAAACGTCAACGCTGATTGATAATCAATGTCTGACACTATAGGGTCTAAAGCCGCTCGTACGACCCCTGACGCGGCCTTATAAACAATAAACAAAACTGACTATAGGCCATTGCTGGATTAGCTTCTGATTGGCCAGTGTAAGCCGGTTTGTTTCTATGGCAGAGTTAACAAATCTGCAAATTGATAATACCGCAAACAGTCCTAACACTGGCCATTATTAGTTGATAGATACGGCCTTTTCTCGATGAGGGTATTCTAATAAATATTAGCGGAGAGAGGTTACGTAAATATATCGCTAGCACTTCGGCGAAACGGACGTTAAATAAAGCTATTTCGCACATTCTATGAAATATTGATTTGAAAATGGAATTTACGTTAATTGAGAGAATTTCTGTAAATTACAGGGAAAAAAAATACGGATAAAATTCTCCTGGTAATTTTTGTTTCCGGAATTTTTTCTGTTTTTTTCACGGATATTTTTGTTACAGTGTACCACGAGCTTGCATCTGAAAGCCTGGGACCACGCTCTCGTCTACCAAACAGGATTATTCGATATAAATAACTAAATATTTTAGCTTCCGGTTGCTAACTCTCAGCAAAAGTTGTCCGTATCCTGCATGTAAAATTATCACTACATTTATTTAGTATTTTTAACAAAAGTGTAAATTAACAGTGTGGTGTATTTTTACAAGAAATGTAAATTTACATTGCAATGTATTTTTACAAAAAATGAAAATTAACATTGTGGTGTATTTTTCCAAAAAAATGTAAATTAACATATATGTATTTCTACAGTAAAATGTTAAACAACCAATGATGTAATTTTACCTATGTTTTAGGGCCAACTTTTGCTGCCCGTAGTTTTAGGGTAAAATACATTATGAATTGTATAAAAATGATCGATTTAATTCGATTCAAAAAAATGACTTTCACCCGCGCAATTACCTGCGGTTTTTAAAAGCCACTGTCGGAATTTTTGCGTTCATAAAAAGTTCGAGCAAGACACATTAGTCCGGTGGCTGAAGGGGGGGGGGGGGACCACACGAGCTGTGAATTTATGAGACCAAGTTTTTCTAGACCAGTTTTTTGTGTAGATTCCGAACCTGGGTGGTGATCAGGCGTTTGCTAACTCTCAGCAAAAGTTGTCCGTATCCGGGATGTAAAATTATCACTACATTTATTTAGTATTTTTAACAAAAGTGTAAATTAACAGTGTGGTGTATTTTTACAAGAAATGTAAATTTACATATGTTTTAGGGTCAACTTTTGCTGCCCGTAGTTTTAGGGTAAAATAACCAGAATTATATTCTTAACATTGTGCTGATGTAAGTCGGTTTTCGCCGTACAAGGTATAAACAATTAAGGAATCGCAGTCCTTTAATTTTTTTAGAAAGTTGGGATTATCTTGAAAAAGAAAGACAGGTAGTTATTACCGTAAGCCGAGATATTCCCGACACTTTCAATATTAATCTTGATTGGATCAAAAAATATCAAGATTAGTATTGAAAGTGTCGAGAATATCCTAGAAACGACAACTAACCACGTGTACACCTACTCCTCTTCGCATTTCAAATTAATGGATGTTCTGAAACTTATTGTATTTTACGTTCTTGCTCGGGCGAAATAGACATCCCAACCATCCTCTCCACAAACGATGATACAAGTATACAAATTTTGATCGATAATGAGATGGGCAATGGTAGAAAATATCGGGAAAGGCGACATCGGTAGATTGATGACGTTAGAAAAAAGATTTTGTGGGTGAAAAAATAACAGATTTTTCTTTATTACCATATGAACTTTTGATTTTGAATCTTCTGATGAAGACTAAGCATAGACTAATAACTAAACATATCTCTGAGTTACTGTGTTTTTGATTTACATTCCCAGATCTCTTGAACAGTACCATTAGAATTTAATATTTTGAACGAAAATGCTAACAAGATACCACTTTAAGCTCAATATGAACGAAGTGATTTCTGTCCACAAAAATACATGTTCCCCCCCCCCCCCACACACACACAGGCACCCACTGGGGCGTCCACCCCACACAATGTGAATCTTATAAACATATTTAGAGATGTCTCGTCAAGCTCTTAGACAATCATCATTTAAATCCCATGAACTCATTTCCCGCCAACTTTATCCCCACTCCACCCCACCCTCCACACACTCACGCACGCACACCTGTTACCCCCACACCACCTCCCCACAAATCAAAACCGTTGTTATTTATAGATGAGCAGTCCTAGAAATTTGTTTTATTAATATATTATGTCAACATAATGACATCCCCACCCCACCCGCTCACACACACGGCCGTTGTAGACTTTGGACCCCCTATACCTTGAAAACGCCCCCTCAAACGCCTGATCACCACCCAGATTCGGAATCTACACAAAAAACTGGTCTAGAAAAACTTGGTCTCATAAATTCACAGCTCGGGTGCCCCCCCCCCCCCCCCTTCAGCCACCGGACTAATGTGTCTTGCTCGAACTTTTTATGAACGCAAAAAATTCCGACAGTGGCTTTTAAAAACCGCAGCTAATTGCGCGGGTGAAAGTCATTTTTTTGAATCGAATTAAATCGATCATTTTTATATACAATTCATAATGTAAAGGTAATTTTACTAAAATGCGACAGAGCCTACATACGTCTTAATACGACACAGATGCGCCCGTTTTAGTTAGTTTGAAATTAAAGAATTGGGCCCTGTTTCACGAAATTTTAACTTAAGATAAAATCCAATTTTAGTAGATACTTCAATTTTGATTGGCTAAGCACTAAAATCAATCTAATATTATCCAATCAAATTACTAAAATTGGGATCTTATCTTAGTTAAAATTTCGTGAAATTGGCCCTTGAAGACGAAAAACCCCGGACAAATTTCTCCTAGCTTGACTCCAGCGAGAGAGAGAGAGAGAGAGAGAGAGAGAGAGAGAGAAATGAGGTTTAACGTCCACTCAACACAAACTAGGTCATTTCGGGACTAACATATGGTTTTAATTTTATTTCAATAATTCGCTTGCGCGTAGGTTAAGAACGCGCCCCTATCTCCATGCCACATACGCTCACACCAGGGCTCGAAACCACAGCCGCATTAAGCCAGAGGTGACTGGCCAGCTAGACGTCGAAGCGCGGCTCTCTAGACCACTAGGCCATCCCACCCCCTGTTTTCGGTAAAAGATCTTTGAAGTTCATGTTGTTTGTGAAAGGCAAAATGGATTTGCCTCCCTTATCTCTCTCTGGATTATCGCGACTACTTTCAAATGTTCTTGTCAATCGAGAAACTAATATTGACCTTTGAACCTGATAACATGGCCGCAATGACAGCTAACGTGAATCCAGACCTCCAAAATGAACGGAATAAAGCCACTTTTGATCCAACACAATTAACATATTTATTGCACAATGGTCCACAACAAACCAGGCGTAAAAGATACATTCGTAAGTTGATGTTTTTCAAAGTGACAATTCCTAAAACTTTCTTTTGTCGAGTGATAACAAGAGAAGCGTTCCACTTTTTGACCTTAGTTTTGACAGCTTTATAAACTAAGCCTTCTGAACTATTGGTGTCTTCCTGTACTTTACGTAACCATTGATTGCCACTGCTTTGTGAATTTTTCAATGAAAGTTGAATAAATTATTTTCCGAATGAATCATTTCAAGTTTCTCATTTAAATGTTTCTTAAGTTTTCAAATTATATAGGCCCCTAACGCCTAAGGTAATTTTACTATTTTAGACTGATACACTGCTAGGGTGCCCCACGTGCATACTGAAAAGTTGTACTACACACTTTGAATGTGCACGCTTTACTTGGTTCACTACTACTAATTTTCTGACAGTCTCGCACACTTGTTGAGTCTATATAAATAGCCACAGCCTGTGGAAATCCATGGAAATTCTAAACACACTAGCAACTATCACAGTCGTAAAAAATCTATTGGACGATTCTGAATAGCAGTAATATTTATCGTTTTGGTTATTACGGCATCTTTAGATATTACGTTCGTTTTATTTTTTAAATTGCTTTATCCTTCACATGACCGTTAGAAGCGACATATTTTGGTTTAGTACAAATAATATCTCTGAATAACTTGGGTTGGGCAGGAATATGATACCAGCAGTAGTTTCATTTTACTTTTACAAGGTTCATAAAACAATTGTTGAATCGCCCACGGGGTGTTATTTCTAAATTCGATTTCTTGTTCCAGCTTTCTGTCACGTTTCGTAAAAAAGTAGTCTAGATTATCCCGGCCTGTCAATCAGACGGAGAATGGTCGGTAGGATGGTGAAGTGAGACTAATTTCAAAACAAGGGCACGTAACCTATTTTTTTCTCGAAAATGTCTGGATGTTATGGACGACGCTCCGAACCATTTTTCAGTGTATTATTTATGATGGTTAAATGGTCATAGCTTATTAGGTTCAACATGACCATTTATTTAGTGACTATAAATGTGTGAAATAGATTAAGACATGTTATATAATATATAAATATTGTGGTGAAATTGTTGAGCTGTTTCGAGATATTTATATATGGCAGGGCACCCTAACACTGGCGATACAGGTGACATATTTATCTACAGTACTAAATAAGTAGGTCAATTTTTGCCAGGTACACAATAATAATATATAGACCTCTTGTAATCATCACTCATGGAAGGTCGAAAGTTTTATCTGGAAAATGCTAACTCATGGAAGGTCGAAAGTTTAAAGTCCAATCTATACTCGTACAAACCTGCTGTTATTATTAAATAGATTGCCCAATATGTAAAACATTTTTATGTGACTAATATAAACTTATACATGGATTTTAAGATCCAAAGTTTATAGTCTATAATTTTTATAAAAAAAAAAAATGAGCAGATGGGTAAACATGAATTATTGCATGTATCAAGTAGTACAGAAATGCAGGCATGTAAAAGACATGAAATAAATGGGGTTTACGATCATCCTACTCTTCTGCACTGGGCTAATGTAAGACGGATATGGGCCATACAGTGTGTTATGAGGGAAATTTTGCCCGGGCAGCGGCGCTACGGCCTATTCTTATATCGAATTCCAACTGCCAAGGGATCTTTTATGTGCACGCCAATGTGTACACGGAACCTTGGTTTTTTTTTATCCCATCCGAATGACTATACAGCTGTCCTTGTCTGGCCCTCCATTCTACAACACTGACAACGGGAAACCACTCTGGAAATTTGAGATCAACTTTCTCGGCCAATACAGGGACCTCCAGGCCAGCCAGCCAGTGCCTTACTCACAATTATATCATGATAAATACTATAGCCACATATATGGAATCATAAATATGAATTCTTTTAAGATTATACTCTAACTCTCAAGAATGGCCAAACTGGCCAAGTAGCCATGCATAACCTTTCACTGCATGTACATTTCCCATGAATTAAGTATTGTGGTTAAATTCATTCAAAACTTGCAGACTTTAAAAAGATTGAAATGATTGTATAGACTTGTTTGAACAGTAATTCCAATAACATCAAATCAACCCAATTAGATAATTTATCTTGACCTATCAAACTGGTTTTTGATATAAGATCATTGAACTTTAAAAGACCATAATAGAGAGAAAGACTAGCATATGATTCAATTTTATTTCAATAATTCGCTTGCATGTTGGAGTCTTTAGCAGTGGGGGAAAACCAACAAGGTTGGACAGGCGACCCTACTCCTTGTCATGTACAACCAGGAAATCAAAACCATGTCAGTTGATTAAAGACCATTATATAATTTTTTTCCATTCTGTTTATTTCACAGAATCTCTAGCATTAAGTGATAGAGTTAAACAGAATTTCCGAACATGGACAGAATTATCTCGTGAAGAAAGATATGAAGAATCGATGAAAAAATGTATTTACTGTGCTGAACGAGTGAAGGAACTCGGTCTTAAAGATCCTCTTGATATCTATATCTATAATCAGTAAGTACATGTAGGCCGACATGAAGTCCATAGGTGACTTATATTTCATTTCATTAAGTCGTAAGATGTTGTATTCAAAAAAAAGAAAAAAATCTGGATTCATTTTAGTGTCCACCATACTGCTTACATGATCCAGTATATTTTTTGATACATATTGCACCATATTGTTTATAGTGTACCACTCCCTCTCTCCCCTGGGATTCCTTTCTCCAAAAACTTCATGATATATCCTACCTAACTGACGTAACTATTCAAATGTTTCAGACCTTATTTTGAACACAGTGAATAGTCCATTTGCTGATTATATTATTTTGCCTGTACCTTTTTTTTAGGACATTTGTCTAATGGTTTGGATTTTTCGTACTTGGTTTTATTTTTTGTGGCCTTGCTTTAATGTGTATACATATAACTCACTAAATTATTTGTGAGCATTTATATACTACACAAAATTTACACGTTTCAAGGAGAAGAGATTAGCCAATACAATAGCCAAGTTTATTCGAGCTGTTTTGGCGACTTATGCTCTGAATTATGGGAGACACATGTAAAGAACTTAAAACCAACAAATTTAAATTTGCATAGTCAAAGTGGAATCATCCAAAGTATTGAAAAATGAAAATGAAGTTATACCTGTATTTTAATCTGTATTTTGTTTCCACTCATTTCAGGATGCTCACAGGCCATGAGAATTCACCTTTTGGACTTCACAACAGTATGTTTACTGATGTTCTCACACAGCAAGGTACCGAGGAACAAAAAGCTAAATGGTTACCACTGGCTAAAAATTACCAGATACTTGGTACATACGCTCAAACAGAGATGGGTCACGGTAGGTGCTACAGGTAGTCTCAATCAACAAGTATTCAATTTCTTGTGGATGTATTGTTACAAACACCACGCAAACACATTACCAAATAAAGGTGAATTTCAAAATTTACTTTCCTGGACAGAAGCTTTTAAAGTTAAAGAGGCTGAAATTGCCTCATAGTTTTTTTTTACCCAGACAAAACATGAATGTTTCTATTCAGAAGATGAAAGATAATGGTGAAATTGCTAATGTTAATGTTTCTTTAAACAGCATTGAGATTATGGAATTGGTATTTTTTTGCAATCTTATGATAGCATTTGGTGCAGTCAATAATGTGAGTGGTTGCCTTATATGTTATTACCACACCTGGCAACATATATATATAATATTTGATACATGCTATTTGCCTTGATATTTACAGGTACCTTTGTAAGAGGTTTAGAAACTACAGCCACTTATGATCCTAAAACACAGGAATTTGTGTTGAACTCTCCAACCTTGACATCTATTAAATATTGGCCTGGAGCTTGTAAGTATACTTATAATCCGAATCTCTACAAGAAATTACTGCGTTGTAAAGTTAATTGTCCCAAAAAATGTTCCTGCAGTTGTTCATCGTCTTTATGTCAATGTTCACAAAAGGCTGTTAATTCACAATTGACAAACTGGGTTGTTTCAAGTCTTGGATTTTATCTAAATTATAATTGAAATTGTGAAATGAGCTCAGTTGGGGTTAGGTTGATTTGGACTTATTGATATATAACTTAAATCTGGTCACATGATACATGTATTATGCAAACAATGTCACCAGTAGCTACACAAGAAACATTGTCATTGCCTCTGTCCATCTGTCCATCCATTAGTGATAATTGTTTGTGGATGATCGAAATCTTGAAGTTTTTCTTGAAATATAAACAGTGTTTTAAGTCATGGGTACCATCAAAGTGAATAATACCTGTTGCACTTTGTCGACAATCATCAGTTTTTAGGGTTTTGTAAATGCTTCTACCCACAGAAGAATATAAATGTGAAAGCCTTTATGAACCGCTGCAGTGGGCATATGTTTCGTTGTCTGGCAACCTATACTTCTATTTCCAGTGGGCAAGACCAGTAATCATTGTGTTGTCATTGCACAGCTATACACTCAAGGTCGTTGTCATGGGTTACAACCATTCATAGTTCCACTCCGTAACCTTGACAACTATCAACCGTTACCAGGTATTTATATATTTATACCAATCCTTAAGACCCCTGCAAATTATTGAAATAAGGATGCATCATATGTTAGTCCCGGAATGTTTAGATCGTGTGGACTGGACTTTAAACCCTAATTAAATTTAAATGTGTCTCCATTGAAATTCTGTAATTCCTATAATGTCGGCCAAACCTATAATTGAGAGAGGCATATGATTACCTAGGGGTCACGGTGGCTAAGTGGGTAAGATGCTGGCTCGCTAGTGTGACAACCGGGTGTTCAATCCCTGCATTGGCCGAGAAAGTTCATCCAGATTGTCTGGGAGGGTACCTCTCATCTGCAAATGCAGGATGTAGGGCCAAGGACAGCTGTCTGGTTGTTTGGATGGGACAAAAAACTAAGGTCCTGTGTACATATTGTTGTGCACGTAAAAGATCCTTTGACAGTTGGAATTTGAAATAAGAGTAGGCTGCATTGCCACTGTCCAGATAGAATTTCCCACACAGCACATCATATGGCGTATGCCTGTCTTCATTAGCCGTTTCGAAGCTTAACGTAGGACGTTAAACTCCATTTCGTTTAATTTCTTTGTTTTCTTATGATTGCCCATTGTACTCTTTTGTCTTCTCATCCAGGACACCATAAATACAGTGTAATCTTGATGTTCATAAACCTTTGCAAATTTGTACTCCAAGTGACTCAGAATTGATTTCTGTCAGTCTCATGAAACAGAATCATGACATAATCGATCAAATGTGTCCTCTATGATGATTGGTTAGACAGTATTATGTTCAGTTATGAACATGTCTTCTTATGTTTATTGGATCCTTTTAATTATGAATGATTTCCCTATTTGTGCAATCTAAGAGGAGAAGCAGTGGTCTACTTTCTAGACAATATTTCCCTCAAAGCACACTGTATGGCACATATTCGTCTTCATTATCCCAGTTGGAGCAGAACAGTAGGACGTTAAACTCCATTACATTTACTATATTAAAGGGAGGTAAACATGTTATTTTACAGGAGTTGAAGTTGGAGATATTGGTTTAAAGTTTGGATATGATGCAGTGGATAATGGCTATCTGAGATTAAGTAACATCAGAATACCAAGAGAAAACATGCTGATGAGGCATTCTAAGGTAAATAATTTGCCATAATAATTCAAGATTTGGGCCGGTGAGACCTGTAGTCTTTTCACACAGGTTTCCTTCTATTCATTAGCTTGGGCATCGGACACCATGTAAAAGTCATTTCTTGGGTGAGCTATCATTACTCTCTCTGGAACACCAGATACCACTTCTCCATGGGTCTATTTTTGTATCTAAATAACTAAAGGTATACAAGTGGTAGGAAGGCAGTAGTAAGAACTGATTTTTGTAATTTTGAGGTGTATAAACTTCATTCTGTTACAGGTAGCACCATTTATCATAATCTTTAAAATTGAACATTCAATAATTACATTTACAATACATGGACTAAAACATTTATCTACTTATTGACTTTTAAGTGATTTCCCAGGGGTTAGATGGCCGAATGGCTAGCAGATACCTACAGTATCATAAGGTTAATCATTGAGTTAACTGGCATGGTTTTGATTTCCCGGTTGAATATTAAAAGGAGTAGGGTCGTGAGTTTTCTCCAGTCCTCCAGTTTCTTCCCACTGCTAAAGACCCTTACGCTCAAGCGAATTATTGAATGTTAAACCCCGGGGGGTTGGATGGCCAAATGGTTAGCATGCACGCGCTGTATCATACGGCCTGCCATTGAGTCAACTGGCGTGGTTTCGAATCCCCGGTTGTATGTGGCAAGGAATAGGGTCGTCTGCCCAACCTCGTGGGTTTAACCCCATTTATATCTTTCTCTCTTTGAGTACTATCTGTTGGACAAGTCTATTTATTGTCATAATGTTGTTGATTAGGCTAGGGAAGGGTCAAGGGCTGCACATGAATCATGCAGATGACATCAGAATATTTCAATATTTTCATTTAACATTCCGTTCACAATTTTAAAGCTTGGGACAGTCCATAGTTTATTTTCGTTTCTTTTAAATTTACCCTGTTGGATTTATTGACAATATTTTTAGAGCTAGTACAGAAGACATATATGCCTAAAAATCCCCAATCTCATATTGTTGTATATCTTATAGGTAACAGAAGATGGTGTTTTTATTAAACCAAAGAATGATAAATTACTTTATGGTGGTATGGTTATGATACGATCTTTTATAACTGGTGATTGTGGCCGTGGATTAAGTCAGGCGTGTACCATAGCTATCAGATATAGTTCAGTCAGACATCAAACAGAGGTTACTCCAGGGTAAGACATCACTGATCAATTTGCGTCTGTATTTTTAACAAAGATAGATAATGTTGACAGATAGGTATATACTTAAAGGAATTTTTTTTTTTGGTGGGGGGGGAGCCCTCGGCTCACCAACAGAACAGTATAAAGTTTAATTCCATTACATTTCATTTATATACATGCATAATATTATATATATAGAAATACAACTTGGTCATTAATCATCCCGGTATAGCCAAGAATCGTCTGCTATTTTTTCTCAGCCAGTAAGCCGCCCACCATCATACAACAGTACTTTATGGGATGGTAAAGATCATGCTAGGCACAACCTATAAGAGGGAAATTCTTATTATCTCAGTTGAAACAAAACTGGTGTCTACAAAAGGTGTCTTTGATGTACAGTGTAATCAATATTACCAGATCTTTCAATATGGAGTCTGTTTTTAGTCATATTTCTACCTTTTCCAAAGAAACTGCATCATTAGCACAATTTAGTGTGGTGTTCACAGACATACACAGAAATTTGTTTGTGAAATTAGCTTGACATTCAGACACTAAATCATAATAATATTAACATCTGACAATACCCCTTTAAAAAATTATAGTTTTCAAGAAGGAGCACCTCTAATAGTCCTGAAAACAAGGAGGGTTTAATTGTTGAGACCACAAAGAACACACTATTTTTTGGTTTCATGTTGCAATTTGAATGTTTTCCACTATTGTAGCAAAGGTGAAGAGAAGATATTAGATTATCAGACACAACAGTATAAATTATTCCCTGCTTTATCAACAGCTTTAGCATATCTATTTGCCGGCAATGCTATCAGAGAGATGTATTTACGTGTCATGGCCGATATTAACAAAGGCGCCCTGGGTGAACTACCACAGGTAATTAATCATAATAATAAGGGGCTTGCTCGATTTCTCCACCGATAAGCCAGTCATTTGCAAAGTGGCCCTGCTTGATTTGTCCATACCAACTGACCATATTTCGGCAATATAAACATCGAAGTCACTTGATTTAACCTGAAATCTACAAGAGTTCAACTGGTGCGTATGCCGAATGCGCCACTTTGGTGGGAGCGGCGAATATCACTTGACCCGCGCACATCATTTGGAAACTGGCTCCCATATCGACAGAGAAATCCAGCAGGCCTATTTATTTCGGTGGCTGAAAGGAGAATATAAGCAACCCAGTGGAGATTCTGTGAAACACAGTTTTTCTATAGTAGTTTTTGGTGTAGATATTGGCCTTGGTTTTTGATCAGGTGTCCAATGCCAAAGATTGTAGAAAAAATTAAATTTTCGAGCTCTGTGCATCTGTAAAAAAAAGTGTTTAGGGTGACTTTGTAGAGCTGTTTTGGTTTGGGGTCCCAAAATGTTTACTACACCTTATTGAGTTTCGTTGCTTTGTGGACTACAACAATAATAGTAAATTGTAGATATTTATATATTAACGAAGTTGTCAAATATCGTCTAGCCCTTTTGTATATAATATAATCATAATTCAAGCCTTAGCTCATCATACATGCCTTGAAATTTCTAAACATAAGTTACAAAACCAACATGAGGCCATATGCAGATTGTAAAATCATTTATATGTAAATGCCTATTTACTTTGTGATCACAAAAACAAATCTCTGAAATCAGACAAAATACTTTAGAAATGTTCTTTTTTTGTTGATTTAAGCTTCATGCACTATCATCTGGGTTAAAAGCATGCAGTTCGTATGCAGCCAATGAAATGATTGAAACATGTCGTATGGCCTGTGGTGGTCATGGTTACAGTCAAGCCAGTGGCTTCCCTAAAATCTATGTGAATGTAACCCCAGCGTGTACTTATGAAGGAGAGAATACTGTCTTATTATTGCAGACAGCCAGGTAATTTGTTGAACTGTTTAACACATTTCATTTATTCCATTGATATATCGGACATTCTATCATTGAAAGAAGTTCTGATCATGACGCGGTAAAAGAATTGTCTCTATTTGTTGGCAAAATCTACCCAAAGCTTAATTTATATAACACACTTATTCACTGAATGAGGAAAATTTTGCCCAGGCAGCGGTATTACGGCCTAAATTCCAACTGTCTTTTACTTGCATGCTAATGTGTACACAGGACCTTGTTGTTTCGTCCCATCAGCCCCTTCATCCTGCATCACTGACAAGGGAGAACCACATCGAAAAATCTGAATAGAATGTCTCAATCAAAGCAGGGATCCAACACCCGACCTCCAGACTAGCAAGCCAGCGTCTTACCCACTTAGCCACCATGTGACCTCTTATTCTTTTAAACAATAATGCTAGCAATTATGAAATGCTACATGTATATATATAAGAAAGATGCAATATCTGTGGTAAACAACCACCTCGATCGAGTAGTGTAAAAATAGCCCTATTTATAGCATCATCATTTCAGTTTATATATCAGTTTCACTGCCAGTCTGTCAAGATTCATAGTGTGTGTTTATATTTAGATTAGCTTTCCTGTAAATCACCAGAATGTTGATTTTATTGCCAGTTAGTCAAGACTGATAAATATCTCCCTTATATTATATATAAATTTATGTTAATTTTATTAATTTTATGTTAAACTAGCTAGGTAATATCTACTTTTAATTTCAGATACTTAATGAAGTGTTTGAATTCTTCTGTACAAGGTGAAGAGTTGCCAAACCTGGTTTCATATTTGAACAAACCAACAGGTGGCAGCACCAGTACTATCACAGATCATCTTAGCTTACAGTCATTGGTTGAAGCTTTCGAACATCGATCTGCTAGGTACTAGTATGAACCATACACTAGCCCCAGGGTTTTTTCGTCTGTTAGATATCAGTTAACAATTGTAGTGATAATGTTTTAGCCTGGTCTGACATACTGTTACATATAGTTGTTGCTTGAGTATAATTCTCAGATGTTACTCTTCTAATTTTCTTATGACTTATGTTTTCAAACTTTATCATCCAAGTTCAATTGTGCATTTTTTATATGCCCACATTGAAATGTGGTCGTATATTTTGGTCCAGCCATCCGTTAATATCCAATTGACTTTAAATTTATACACAGTGTTTAAGGGCATGAGACGAAGAAGCTGATTGCTTTTCATCGATTTCCGATAGTAACTACCAGAGTGATGGCCCTTGATCACTTCAAAAAAATTTGTGGACGCTCTAGAGGCCAAAGTTAATATCCGATTGACTTTACATTTATACACAGTGTTTAAGGTCATGAGACGAAGAAGCCTATTGATTTTCAGCGATTTCAATGTCATCTCCCTCGATATCTTCAAAAAATCTTGTGACGCTAAGAGGCCAAACTTATCATCCGATAGACTTCAGATTGATACACAGAGGGTGTTGAAACAAACAAGTATTTTGATTTTCAATGAATTTTGATAACTGAACAGCTAAATCCATGAAATTAAATGTTTTGTATACTAATTGTTAGCGATGGGCAAAACTTTATAAAAAGCAAACAAATTCTAAAAATTTTCGGATAATTACATAATGAGTTGTTACTCTTAATCAGATTTTAGTGTATTACAAATGTTTCATTACCGAAAAAAGGAAAAATATGCGACAACCCTTGTTGACTGCCCGGACGATTTAGCTGCTGTGGGCAACCTATCTTTACTATAAAAGTGGCAGCAGGTACAGACATCTGATGGACTCGACTATAGAAATTATTCAAATTGCAGACCTTAATTAATCAGGCTTGTATTTGTCCCTACTAATTTAGATTTTAATAGGCTGTTCCTTGCTGGAGATACTTGACCCTGTTTCATTTTAAAAGACTTTATTTGTAAATTTTAACAGATTAATCAAAGAATGTGGATCAAGAATACAGACGTTAACATCACGTGGTATGAAACCTGATGTTGCTTTAAATTCTACATCTGTTCAACTAGTTAAAGCTGCTACAGTGAGTTATCTTCTATCTGTAATTCCTAGATCAGCTTATAGACTTGACTACTTTCTCTATCAGTCAGGTCTATGGTTCCTAGAAAGATTATTACCACTTGATACAGATGACTATAGGAACTATACGAACTACGAACCATACCTCATGTTCCCAGAATATGGGGGTTGGGTGGGATGGGGTGGATGCCAAATGGTTACCACGTGCACGCTGTATCATACGGTCTATCATTGAGTCAACTGGCATGGTTTTGATGCCCCAGTAGGGTCGCCTGTCTAACCTCATGGGTTTTCTCCGGGTCCTCCATTTTCCTCCCACTGCTAAAGACCCCTACACGCAATGAAATAAATTTGGACCCTGTGTTAGTCCTGAAATGACTAGTTTGCTGTTGAGTGGACGTTAAACTCCATTTCTCTTTCTCTCTCACTGAATATGTTGTTACCACTTAATATAGTTGTTTTAAGATGTGCACACAGAAATTGTCTGCTGCTGCTTGGATTTAAATGTTTTGGGTTTTTTTCAGGCTCACGTAGAATGTTGTGTTGTGAGGATTTTTGTGAATGAAGTAGAACAGGAAGATATGAACCCACAACTTAAACCTGTTTTACAGGCTGTGTGTCGACTTTATACAGTATATCTTCTATTACAGAATAGTGGGGAATTCATGCAGGTAAGTTGTAGGCAGAAGCCTGCAAAAAGGGAGATACAGGTAGTTTAGGGAGGGCAGACGGTGACGAATTTAATATATGGATAAGTGAAGTGAGACAGGTAGGGGATATAAAGAGAAGGAATATGTAGGAGAATAGAGATATAGAGAGAAATTTCAAAAATCGTAGTGTGGTATCATGTATGAAATGAATTGAAAGTCAGATTTAATGTCTTGCTGTTCTGTAGAGACTGGGGTGAAGAAGAATGTGTGCTTTGAGGGAACTTATGCCTGGACAGTTTCCCTAAGGCTTAATCTTATTTCAAATTTCAACTGTCAAGGTTTCTTTGTATGCACAGGGGTTGGGATGGCCTAGTGAACTAGAGAGCCGCGCTTCGACCTCTAGCTGGCCGGTCACCTCTGGCTTGCGGCTGTGATTTCGAGCCCAGGTGTGAGCGTATGTGGCATGGAGATAGGGGCGCCTTCTCAACCTCGTGGGTTTCCTCTGGGCACTCCGGTTTCCTCCCACTGCTAAAGACCCCTACGCGCAAGCGAATTATTGAAATAAAATTAAACCATATGTTAGTCCCGAAATGACCTAGTTTGTGTTGAGTGGACGTTAAACCCCATTTCTCTCTCTCTCTCTCTCTCTCTCTCTTTGTATTCACTCCCATGTGTACATAGGCCCTCCGTCCTGCACTATTGCCGAGGGAGAACTACCCCTAAAAATGCCTGATGAACTTCTCAGTCAACACTAGGATAGAATGATGTCTTACTCCCTCGATAACATTCAAAGATATCGAGATATTGAATTTGATAAAACTTGTATATCAGAAAGTTTGGAACTTGTTTTATTGAGTAAATCTTCTGTTCCGATTTTAATTTTTAAATCTCGTGAATGTGATACACTTAATGTGTAAAGCATTCTTGTCATACGGATCTCTATGTTCATGTTTTCTTAGGATGGTTTTGTGACTGGACAACAAGTTGAAGTCTTGAATAGCAAGTTGTTAGATTTACTGAGTGAAATAAGACCGAATGCTGTAGCCATTGTAGATGGGTTCGATATACCAGATGCAATGCTGGAAAGTGCTCTTGGCCGTTTTGATGGACAAGTTTACGAGGCTTTGTACCAATATGCCAGAAACTCTAAACTTAATAAAACTGAGGTAAGTTTCTGTGCTTCGTTATTTATATCTTGACTGTATTGTTTATTAGATAAATCACACACAGCTTCATTTAAAAACCGAATATTAATCCGTTCTCAGTTTCAAATTCCTAGAAATTCATGGGTATCAAATTCATATCATCAAAACTGTATTTGAGGGATACTCTGTTTAGCAAGAAATAGTGTATGACCTATTTATCCCTGTTCACTAGGTATACCCCCGAGATCTCTATTATATGTACTAAAGTTAAACCTCATTTCTTTAATGATTCTCTATGATTTGAAGATCACCATGTAGTTCATTTGTAAAATGGGCTGAAACAAACCCTTTTACTTTTAGTCTCAAAACACGTAGCAGCTCTACAAAAGTTTTAGCTTCAAATTGGATGGGAAGGTGGTACCATATATTCTTTAAAAAAAAAATGACCTGTGACAAAGGACAGATCAATAATGGTTTTCTGTTATATTAATCCTAGCTTAGATCAGAGCTCAAATTACAACTTATGAGCTCTGGCCCCGAGTTCACAAAACTCAGACTTACGTTTACTCAAAATTGTTCGCCTTATTTTAACTAAAATATAGCCAGTTATAAAACTTTTGTTGTTTTAATGTGTCAAATATATCAATAAGAAACTATATGTGCAAAAGTTTTGTGTTTCTGGATCAAAGATTTTTCTCATAAACATTGAAAGTTGAGTAAATTCTTAACTTATGTATGAGAATGCTTTGTGAACTCAAGTTTCAGGTGTTCTCAAATTGATGCTGAAATTCATGTCATTTATTTCATCTTATCTGTCTTTCAGGTGTCAGATGCTTATTATAAACATTTAAAACCATTCCTGGACCGTCAACGTCAGATCTCAACACCATCGGTTGTAACTTCCCGGTTATAAAAACAAGCTATGTACAGATAATAAACATTAGACTATTAATTTATAACAAAAACTATTAATTGATTTTCTTGATTAGCTGCACACAAACTATCCAAAATTGGTAATCCTTGTTATTCTTGCTTTATGCATTCAGTGGAATCTATTTCAAAACAGAAATGAAAACATGTGATCAGAGAAGTGATGGGCAGATAGAGGAAGAGGTTGACAGTGACTGTCATGAGCAGATAGAACAATTGGCAAAAAAACGTTATTATTAGTTTCAACGTCACCAGAATGCAAAAATTTACAAAAATGGCATTTGATATACTTGTACAATTTTAAAATTTAATTTTAGGTATCTCATTCTCATGAGTTCTTTTATATTCAGAGATGTCAGAATTATTTGTTGTTAGCATTATTTGTACAATATATTATCCTGTGTCACAATGAATCTTTTTGTTATTAACAGGGGTGGATCCAGGAATTTTGAAAAGTGGGGGCGCCGCAAAATGAGGGCACTGACCGCGGGGACGGGGCACGTCACTGAGAGGGGGTGGGGGCCCCAAGAAAATTATCCGTTATTTCCTTGCATCTGTAGCCAATTCAAGAGCTATTTGGCCTATATTTTCGTCTAAACGTTCGGAAATCGTAGAAAAAGAGCCTCAAAATCGAGCAAAAAAGCTAGTTGAAAGGCACTTTCAGTAGTAAAAAAAGGGGCGCGCGTGCCCCCCATTGAATTCACCTCTGATTAAAGTAAGTCACTGTTACAAGTTATTAGAATTACTTGTACTGCACTATTTTTTTGTTGTTATTGTTAAGAAATATATTTAAATGATGAATTTGGGATAAAAATTAAATATTGTAAGTACCATCATTATTTGAATGTATATTGAGATCACCATTTTAGGATTAGCCCTTCCCTGTTCACAACATCTAGCAATAGTTTGTTGATATATTATATACCATTTGAGATGAAAATTACACATTTTGTGTTTAATTGGTTTTCAAGGAGTTTGAAAAACACCAGTGCTAAATCGTATTGGATTGCGTTAGTATAGGTCATGTGAAATTTATTACATTTATTGCCTTGTTGAATTAAAGATACATTATGGTAGATTAGATATATAAAGAGCTGGCAGCAATCACACTGTAATAATTAAAGACTAGATAATGTAAAGGGAATTTGCTGAAAATTTTCGTCCAATTGATCCACTCTGAATTAAGAATTTAGCGAATGAATTTTAGGCTTAGCCTCAATCATAATTACTAAAGTCGGTAGATAAAACATATAAACTTGATTATCCATTTTTAGATTTAATCGTCACTTAGCCTTGAGAAGTAGATCGGATTCAAATCCAGTAAATATTGCAGGGAAGCAATGACATCGAGAGTTGATTAAGGTCTGGATAAGTTAACTGATGTCTAATTAAAAATTTAGATAACATTTCAGACCTAAAGAAAGACCTGTAATAGGCAGATGTAGCTCTTGTATAATATGTGTTAAATAATGCCTAATTAATTCACTGTGCATTAAATGTGCACTGGTAAAATTTGAAATTCATTCCTTGATCCTTTACTATATTTAAATTTAACCCATAGTGTACTTAATTATGTATTTGCATGTTTACTTACATTGATATCAGCAACAGACTTGAAATATGTATGAATTAAGAAAAAATATATATTATTATTATTGTCCTTGGTGCGCTATTTAAGATATCATGTGATTGAGAAAGATGTAAATAATAACGTTTTTAAATACCAGTATAAATTTATACAATTAAATTTTTCAAGAAAATATCTGAAAATTGTCATCTTGTCTTGATTGTCTTTTTATTGTAGGAATGGTTTTGGGACTGGCTGACATGGTTTTCATGAACGTATTCAGTCGTACATTTTTGAAGCTTCGCTTGTTATTTAGAGGTGTACACATGTATGATGAATTAATCAAAGTTGATGATACTGATACTGTATTTGAGCTCAAATGTACCGCAAGGCATTTCGCCGCTCAAAGCTTAAGATACTACTAAAGGCCTGTTTACAGATTGTCTGCAATTTTCCATCCACAAAGAATAATAGGTTTGCACTTCCAGTGCATGTGATATCTAATTGAATGGGGCCCACTATATTCAGTTTGTACATTACATGTTTCATTACATGTATATGCACTTTAATATACATGTATATCCCCATGTAGGCGCAATTGCTGGCACTATATATACTATTGAATCCATGTATAATGATTCTTTTTCATGTTTTTTTTATTGTCGCTTTTAAGTAACCTGTCGCTGTTCATTATCAAGGTCACATTTTATCCACAGGTACACAAACACCCGTTGATTTTTTGTTATAAAACTGTATTATTTCTTCGACATCGACGGGACAACAATATCTATTCATTTATCGTCTGTGTTTTTATACGCCCACATTTTCATGTGGACGTATTATGTCGTCGCCCCTGTCCGTCCGGACGTCCGTCCGTCCACAATTTGTTTGTGGACTCTCTACAGGTCACAATTCTTATCCGATTTTGACGAAACTTGAAATATAGGTTTATCCCCAAAAGATCTCGGCTGCTTTCGATAATGGCATGTATCGGATCAAAACTTCATGGATTATGGCCCCTGATTGTACGAAAAATCACGTTTTTAGCTTGTGGACCCTATAGAGGTCACAATTTTGAACCAATTTTGATGAAACTTGACATGCATGTTTGTAACCTACAGATCTTGGTTCCTTTCGATATTTGCGACTATCGGAATGTAATTTCCTGAATTATGGCCCCTGATTGTCCGAAAAATCACCCTTTTTAGCTTGTGGTCCCTCTGGAGGTCACAATTATTATTCGATTTAAAAAACCGTTTGATTATATCACCGTTACACCCTAAGGAATGTTGAGTTCGAATTTCGGGAAAATCGGACGAAAATTGCCATACAAAATGGCCGCCGTTTGTACGCGAATACTGTTAAAAAATTGTATATCAAGGTTGTGGACCCTGTGGAGGTCACAATTTTGATTCGATTTTGATGAAACTTAAAATTCATGGTTATAACCCAAAGATCTTGCTTCCTTTCGATATTTGCGCATATCGGATCGTAACTTTTTGAATTATGGCCCCTGATTATACGCAAAATCGCCTTTTTTTTAGCTTGGAGGTCACAATTATTATTCGATTTAAAAAACCGTTTGATTATATCACTGTTGCACCCTAAGGAAGGTTGAATTCGAATTTCGGGAAAATTGGACGAAAATTGCCATACAAAATGGCCACCGTTTGTACCCGAATACTGTTAAAAATGGTATATCAAGGTTGTGGACCCTGTGGAGGTCACAATTTTGATTCGATTTTGATGAAACTTGAAATTCATGGTTATAACCCAAAGATCTTGCTTCCTTTCGATATTTGCGCATATCAGATCATAACTTTCTGAATTATGGCCCCTGATTATACGCAAAATCGCCTTTTTTTTTAGCTTGGAGGTCACAATTATTATCCGATTTAAAAAAAACGTTTGATTATATTACCGTTACACCGTAAGGAAGGTTGAGTTCGAATTTCGGGAAAATCAGACCAAAATTGCCATACAAAATGGCCGCCGTTTGTACGCGAATACTGTTAAAAAATGGTATATCAAGGTTGTGGACCCTGTAAAGGTCACAATTTTAATTCAATTTTGATGAAACTTGAAATTCATGGTTATAACCTAAAGATCTCGGTTCTTTTCGATATTTGCGCATATCGGATCGTAACTTCCTGAATTATGGCCCCTGGTTATACGCAAAATCCCCCTTTCTTTAGCTTGTGGTCCCTCTGGAGGTCACAATTATTATCCAATTTAAAAAAACGTTTGATTATATCACCGTTACACTGTAAGGAAGGTTGAGTTTGAATTTCGTGAAAATCGGACCAAAATTGACAGACAAAATGGCCGCCGTTTGTACGCGAATACTGTTAAAAAATGATATATCATGGTTGTGGACCCTGTATAGGTCACAATTTTAATTCGATTTTGATGAGGAAGGTTGAGTTACAATTTCGTGAAAATCGTACCAAATTGCCGGACGAAATGGTCGCCGTTTGTACGCGAATAGTGTAAAAATATGGTATATCATGGTTGTGGACTCTACAGGTCACAATTCTTATCCGATTTTGATGAAAAGTCACATTTCTGGGTTGTGTACCGTCACACCATAATCATTGTCGGTTTCGAATTTCATTAATATCAGACTGGAACTGACCAACTAAATGGCTGCTCCCAATCGGTATTGCTTGTTCTCTGTCCATCTCTCGAAAATGTGGGCGTATCCTGCCTGGCAGTGCCAGCCTATCTTTTTGGTATGTATTGACCTGGTCATGAATTGTGATACGAATTGTATCATAGAACATGAATCACACTTGACACTTGAAGCCGCTGGTAAATTCTTGTGCACACTATGACCTTTTCTGGCAAATCGGTATGGGGTCTGGAGAGAGAGAAAAATGGGGTTTGACGTTTACTCGACAATAAACTAGGTCATTTCAGGACTAACATACTGTTTAATTTTATTTCAATAATTCTCTTTAACAGTGGGAGGAAACCGAAGGACCCAGAGAAAACCGACGAGTTTGGACAGGCGACCCTACTCCTTGTCACGTACAACTGGGGTTCTGAAACCACGCCAGTTGACTTAATGACAGGCCTTATGATACAGCATGCACGTGCCAACCATTCGGCCATCCTCCCTCCCATGGTGTCTGGTGTTTTGGACTTTGGTCAATAGATTGTCACTGTCACAATAGATAGTATGGGTGAAAAATTCAAAACATATTGGTATGTACATGTAACAATGAAGCAGGTGGGGAATTAAAATTAAAGCCGTAGAAACATAAGTAATGTGAAGTTGTGGCCAGAATTTGGTACATGTAAGAAGATAGGGAATTCCAAGTAAAGAAAAACAAACAGCATAATTTGTAATTGTTTTTAACAACTATTGAACATATAAAATATTATGAAATCTGTTAACACTGTTAGAAAAGGAAAATATAAAACATGGATATTTGTTGGTCAATAATCAGTTCCTAATTGAGCACTAGATTTCTGGTGGGGAAAAAATGTCTCAGATGCTATGAGTAAAGGGTGACAATTGTCACAAATTTCTGTGCAAAATAATACTTTATATAACAAAATCAACAACCTGTCGGGTATTAAAGGGATATAACACAAGTCTTTTAGTTTGGACCATACTTTGGTATCTATTTTACTTTGTTTACTAGACCATATTTACATTTGTGTTTAGTTTATTTCTACTTAAACGAGAGTTACGGTTAGGCCACATATGTAGCCAATGGAAAGCATTGTTTTTTTCTTTGGCAGTAATGGTTTTCGCCAAAGAAATAAAGATCTAATTTTATTTAGACTGGTACATGTACATGTATATAACCAACTCAAAAATGTCCCCCAATATATTTGAATAACATCTATTCCGTTCTAGCCACAAGTCAGAAAAGTTGTTCAAGTTGAGTTTCAGAATTACTGTCAATGCTCCATTGTTACTGTAGTATTTACAATACATGGGTGAAACCATGTTGACAATGCTAGACATTCCTTAAAAATCCAATCTGATTAAAATACAGTTATATATTTTACATTTCGTTTATTTACTGTACTTTCATCGGCATCTACTACACTAAGATCTGACTCGTTATAGTATTAAGTCGCATCAGGGGTCATACGCGCTACTATTGACCCTATGATCTCAGATATTTGATTAATCAATCATTCTTGATGTTTCACGTCACACCGAAAACTAGCTGTAACAGACTTGTTTTTTTTTGGCTAATCCCTCACATCATTCAAACCGTAGGTTATATACATGTAACAACTCTTCCAGATCCTAGTGAAGTATTAAAGACAAATAAAACAAAATTTTTAACTATAAAAAAAGAAACGAAATACAGTCTGTGTTTTGATGAGATTGTCCTCAATCCTTGCACGCATGTTGCTGGACTAGCTCAAACCTGGGGTATGTGTATATAGTCTTATTAACCATGATAACATTCATTAACAAGCTTCACAATAATACTGTCTAATTATTCATAAAAGAGAGACAACCTTTCCAATATGTCTTCTTTTATATCTGTAATAAATGTTCAAGCTTTATCAATGTCTGTAAGAGTGATAAATAGCTGAGGAAGTAACAGTTAATTACCGGTAGATAATTATGCAATAATATCTTTTCACATTCTTATTGGTTTACTAAGGGAATACTCGATTGAACGTTCCAGAATACTCACAATCGAGTGAAAAGGGAGATTTCGGGCTACAACGCAAGCGCCCACTGCATAATAAAATTTCTCAGTCAGCCATGACAGCTGAAAAAGATTGGTTGTGGTTAATTACTTTATGATTCTACTCGCATTACATACGTTGTCGGGACGGGAATGAACTCCACTTCACTCGATTTCAATTCTGTCCATTTGGGACGTTAGTGATTGGCAATCGAGCATCCCCATTGGTTTACTAAGAGGAGCTAACTATTAAAGGGAAATAATTATCACAATAAATGCCCATGTAACAAGTCAATGAAATCTATTGACAGTGTCCGTAATAATCGCACAGGTTCTACAATAATATCAGTTCGCCCTGACATTTCTAGCACTTTTAGAAGTTTCTGTTTCAGTTCTTGTTGATGGTCTAGGTTATCCAGTGGCGCTAACGCCACATCCCACAAACCATTGGCACATGTCACGAGGATTTTTTGCATGGATTTTAACTTGGCACAAGTTTGGGTAATGGTGATAAGACTGTCCATATTTAGAATATTGGCAGATAGGTCAAGCACTTTTAAATATTTCAGACATTCCTTGATAGTAACACAGAATTCAGGAATGATAGCATCTGCTAAGTTATTTTCAGCTAAATTAAGAACACAAACATTCGGGAAATGTCGCATAGTTTTTAAGAGGTAGGTCTGAGAAACGCGACTGATATCGAACATAGAAAAATGTGTGAGTTTACTTGCATTTAGTTCTCGTAATGATTTTGCATGATGGGATTTGCTCAAACTATCCAAATCGTCCTCGTCAATGTCACACCCGCTGATGTTGAGATATTCAAGCGGAATAGTTAGGGCATCCAGTACTTCCCCTAAACATCCTAGCACATAATTAGAACTTATATCCAGTCTTTTTAAATTCACCATACTGGAAAACAGAGACACAAGTTTACTTCGTCCTTGAGTACGACTTCGTGTTTTGCCTTTCTGTAAGTAAATACTACACTCCTGTATGTCCAAGAATCGAATGTTTACAAATTTCTGTAAATCAGAAACAATGGTGAAAAATATATTTTCTTCTAGCTGTGATAAACAAATACCATCTAATGTCTGAAAAGGAAAAAAAAAGAAGATTTATGGAGAGTGTGATATTGAAATGTCTACAAACTCAAGATTAGAGTGGTAGACTAGATACATGTAGTAGTGCTAGGCCACTAACACATATTTTAAAATAGAGATGTGACGTCATCCTGAGATGTTTTGAGCCATAGTGGCTAAGTGAGAAAGATGCTGATCCCAGTGTTGACCATGGATAGCTGTCTAGTCATTCGGATGGGATGGAAAACTGAGGTCCTGTAAAAGATTCCCTGGCGGTTGGAAATTGAAATAGAGAGAGAGAGAGAGAAATGGGGTTTAACGTCCACTCGACACAAACTAGGTCATTTCGGGACTAACATATTGTTTAATTTTATTTCAATAATTCGCTTGCGCTTAGGGGTCTTTAGCAGTGAGAGGAAACCGGAGTGCTCGGAGGAGAAATTGAAATAAGAGTAGGTCATAGTACTGAGAGAAGAAATAAAACTACTGAGGAAACTTGTGTAAAACAGAGTATTTTAAGCAAGTAAACAGTCTACATGAAAATGTGGGGAAATATGATCCATACTGAACTGCCAGCATTTCAACAACAGGCTCTATAACTATTTTACAGGGTTAGGAAGAATGGTAGAAATTTGAAATAACTATTTTATTCCATTTCTTTGGAATTTGTTTTTAAAGAAAGTGGAATAAACATAACATATGATAAACTGAAATGACAGGAAATGGTAGGGTTTAGAATAAAACTTCTTACTACTGCTTGACTATATAGTATAGTATAGAACGTATTTCAGACGCCATCTTTGTTATGATTTGTTGATGATACATTGTCTGTTATCATCTTACAATACTCACTAGTTCTAAGATTTTCCATCATTTTAAATGCCAACGAGACTTTATTTGATCATTATACACCCTCCAATGTAGTTAAATTGGTTATTTTACAGCGTTATTAATTACAAATCAAACTTGAAGCATGGTCACTTGGCTATTCGCGTGTTGAACGGAACGGAAGTAAGACGAAATGAGATCAAAAGAAGTCTGTACCACCCCTTTATAATCCTATCGTTACTCGATACATGTATGTGCCTAGGAACTGGGTGATCAAGACTGCACCTAAATAACACGCAGCGTGACACATGCTTGCCTCGCTCAACAGCGGCCTCGCTTCGTAGGCTCTTATCATTTACTGTGTTTTCATTTACCGTATTTTATGGGTGAAAATGGCAGGCTTTTGAAGTCATAAATTGGCACTAGACACTAGTTTTTTTTTTCTACACTGATTTTAGATATTTCAAATTTATTAGTCAATTTAAAATAATAACAGTTTCTGAAAATTGATGAAACAAATATTTTTTTTTTAATAAAATTGGATGCTTGAAAAACCTAATTACGATGGAAAGTCTTAGAACTAGTGAGTATTGTGAGATGATAACTAAACAGACGATATATCGTAAACCAGTCATAACAAAGATGTCGTCTGAATTACCTTTATTATACTATACTATATAGTCAAGCAGTAGTAAGAAGTTTTATTTTAATCACTTCAAGTGCCTGTGACTGAAATAATTATGAAATATGATAAATACCTTTTGTCTTCTACTATAAAAGCGTGGAATAGTTTAGATTATGAAATAAAAAAGGCTTCGTTTGTCTTCGATTTTAAAACTAAACTGTATCAAGCCTTATTTCCCAAAGTTAACAAACTTTTTTTCTATGGTGAACGACAATTCCAAATTATCCACTGTAAACTGCGCAATAATAAAAGTGATTTATGAAACCACAAGTTGCTTATGCATATATATAACCATCCTCTACTGTCCCAACTACACACTTCAGCTAAATAATACCATTAATTTATTACCTATGTATTTTAGAAATATCACTTGCCTACTCTATGGTAATGCCAAATTTTCTCAATATGTCAACAGCAATATTTTTAAAAGTGTTTACTAATACATTAAAGATGAGAAACATTTCACTCCGTAAAATACAACCTTTGGGTGAGGATTTTTTTTTTTTTTTAATTATTATTATTATTTATATATTTTTTTTTTTTCAAACTTTATTAATATTATTTATTTATTAATTCATTTATTCATTAATTTATTTATTTATTTATTAATTAATTATTCAAAATTATTTATCTGCTTATTTGTACCATAATGTAAATAGTTTTGTCCGTATCATATATCATTTGACTTTGTACATACATTATACACCCAAACCAGATGGAAGCAAATTAATATAAGCCTACTTGGATTGTTTTTGTATCATATTCTCTATACATTTATATATATTGTATAATATTCGCGAAATAAAAAATGTTTAAACCAAATACCTGGGTGTCTTGACCTCTAAGAACTATAAATGGTGCCAGAGAATCTAAAATCTGTTCTCCAATCTGTAGATCAGACCTAAAATAGAAGTAAAGTATCTTCATTTATCAGGGTCCCCAGTCTTGTTTTTGTGTCTCTGTGTGATTAGCGGGTAGATTTTGCAAAATCATAAGATCAGATCAATTTGATGGCTAGAAAAAACCCATTTAGAGTGGATTAGGCAGACTACATACATAAACACCACTTGATCTGTAACCTAGAATATTTTGTTTTCAATTTGGCTATTTGATATCATAAGGGTATGCCATTTAAAGTCAGTTCTTTCAACAGTTATTTGACTGAATTGCTCCAAGGCTATAAAAAAGCGGCAACATTGTAATTTCAATAGCTACCTGATCTGTAGAGAAGAAACTTGAATGTAAACAGGGGTAATATGACGTAAACAATTGCTGATCAGATAATCCATAAAAAATGTATTTCCGGTGAGGAACAGCAGTGAATCTAGTTTAACTATCATTCGTTGTCGTCTTGGCAACGCTATTCTAACATTGGTATTTTTAATCATCTCATGTTCAAGGATATCACGGAGTAGATTTGGTAGGATATCATCTGTCAACCTTGAAGCTTCAACGCCTGAAAATATTTTTAAAATGAACCACTTTTTTCGAAAAAAAATAAATAGGGCCTACATTAAGAACTTTTGTTTTTCAAAATCTTGTATCTTGAGATGTATAAAATAAAATTTTTAATATTTTTCCAAACATAAATTCTTATTCAAAAATAACAATTATATGAACTCTTGCAGCTTTTTGAAGGGTGGTGTTCAAATGTTCAGGATCACGGGCAATAACTATGCAAAAAACTTTAGATCAAGGTGATCCAAACTGTCCATGTAGTTGGCATTTTTGTTGATGATGTCATGGAAATATGATGTTGTCCGCTTGGTGGACATAATAAACTCACTGGCCCATAACTTACCTGCAGTTTGAGCAATCACTTTAGCTAATTTCTTCGGGTTTAGTTGGGATTTGGTAAGGGATAAAATTGGCCACATTTTTACAATAAGTTTACAGAACATTGCATCTACAATACAAATAGAAATTAAAAGCAATGGAAACAAAATCATTCTCAACCATACTTTTACTAATTATTCATGCAAGAAATAATGAAGTCCTCAAAAGATGGTGTGTATTTTCAACTTAGTAGGAAGCGTGACCAAATTACTCTTTCCAAAAACATAATGTTCATATTTGATTACCATGAATTTCAAGACCTTTTAAAGGGTATATTTTTTTTCAATGAGTCACTATTGGTAATTGTATCTGTATAGGCCGACATGTTTCACGTTCAACATTTGAAATAGTTAAAACTGATAGCAGCCATAAAGGCACATAACAGTCGAACTTGGTATATTTGAGGGAGAAGATACAACATAAACTGTCTTACTTAGTTTAAATCCACGGAGATCAACACATTTTATTTTACAGCGTTTCTTTCTTCCCACAATTCCTCTAAATACCACAAGATCATAGCCCATTTCTTCTTGAAATATTTCAGTATATTTTACATCACCATACAGAATTTCACGAAAACTAAAAATCAAAAAAGACCAACATTTAGGATATTTAAATCTGACAATCACATGTCAAAGCTAACAAATACATGTACATGTAATGAATGCCCATCCAGTTGGGTGAGACATAAATTATAGTTGTTTTGACAACAAGATAGACAATGAGTTTCCTTCCACAATTAAAGGGACAATAACATTCTTGCTGGCTTGGTAGCTCTAGAAAATAAATAATACCCTTATTCTAAGTACTAGATGTTTAAGTGTCCTACCTGTTGTGTAAAGTATCCATTACAACCCATTTTACTTGTCCAGAGGGTTCGAAAATATTTTAAAATCCAAGTCACATTTGAAAAGGTTTAAGTTAGACTTTTCAAATCAATTCGTTGAATTTTTCCAATTTTTTAAAATAGGTGTGTTAAGATGAAATTTATATCATAATTTAAATGGAATATTCTAAAATAATACAATTTGTTGACCAGAATGAAGATTGGGACATATTATTCAGTTACAACAAGAGTGTTATTTATTGGGGCTTTAAAGAACTCTATGCGCAAGCCAACCAATGAAATAAAATTGAACTCAAAATGACCTAGTTTGTCGAATGGGCACTCTCTCTCTCTCTCTCTTGTTACAAAGGGAAATACATATAACTCTAGAAGTTATAGTAGGCCTACTAAAAGTAAATAGCTTATACAGTGCACCACATCCCATCACTGGAGACAGGGTATTATTTAATTTTGCTAGGAAAAAACTTGGTTTCTCACATCTTACAACAAAAGAGAATATTGTTCAGAAAGTTGTAAAGATAGGCTGGCACTGCCAGGCAGGATACGCCCACATTTTCGAGAGATGGATAGAGAACAAGCAATACCGAAAGTGATTTTTCCTACATCATTAAGTCCTGTATTTCATACTGTATTGGGAGCAGCCATTTAGTTGGTCAGTTCCAGTCTGATATTCATGAAATTCGAAGACGACAATGATACATGCCAATATCAAAAGCAGCCGAGATCTTTTGTGGATAAACCTATATTTCAAGTTTCGTCAAAATCGGATAAGAATTGTGACCTGTAGAGAGTTCACAAACAAATTGTGGACGGACAGACAGGGGCGACGACATAATACGTCCACATGAAAATGTGGGCGTATAAAAATTGTTCACAACAAAAAGCATTTGGTTTCTACTACTCCCTAGTTTAAACACACCTGGCGTTTTGTTATCAGGAGGAGCATCTAGTTTATTCTCAAGCTTTTTAACAATACACTCAAACCTGAGCAGTTGTCAAAGTGCCAAGTGTAAATATCATTTAAAGGGGCATGATTACTTTACTTTAGATCAAAAATAAAACTATTAGTTTCTTAGTGGATTTGTTTAACACAAAATATAATGAAGAACAAGCAATATTGATCAGGATACATTTGTATAACCAATTATGTGTTGAACAGGAGAAAGATTGTGCTAATAAATAAACTTCCCAATGGAATTCTCACAACAGGTAAATGCAATACAACACTTTACTTCAACCTAAATGAAACCTAGCCGTAAGCGTCACTTGATTTTGATATTTGTTTATTTGTCTATTTTATGTCTTGTCCACAAGTTTATTTTGTAGATTTTTGTTTTGCGTGTAGTGCTTTCCTCCTGCACTTAGTATTAGAGTAGAGTTTTAACCCTTTGTATAGCAGAATGTTCTCTTGTTGGGCTTTGTTCCTGTTTGCTTAATATTCTTCTTATTTAAGCGTTTTCCAAGATTGCCCTTATTGTTAGAATTGTTTGATGTTCTAACTCATGGCGTTAATTGGCAGACTATCGCCATTGTAGGACGACCACTGTTAAGATTGATCGTATTATTTTCTGTTAATTTTTTTTGTGAATAATTTTTTTTCTTTCCATTTTTAGTGAAGCCTGTACCTTAACAAGCCCCTCCACTGTACAGCACAGTGAACGCTTTCGGCTAGCCCCCCCGGATCCATTTACTTTATTTGAATTGTTGGTTTGTTTATGATTTCTGCGTATTAAGTCTTGTCCATATATTTGTGTGTGGTGCAGTCCCCATGCACTTACTAATATTATTACATTATTATCATGCCAGGTTCTACCTACCATAAATCAGACAGTGGCCAGTTTGCAATTAAACAGCTAACAGCTGCTGGTTGGACATTATCAATAGCAGCTCGTAATAATGTTGGTGCCAGATGACATGGTGCGGTTTCTATAGCCAACTCAGCTAACTGAGGCCATTTGTTGATTGCCTTACAACTCAGCAAAACCAATGGTTTCACTTTATTTTTGGTAGGTTTATCTTTATTAGATGGAGGATTCACTTTCAGTCGTTCATAATCGATTCTATCTGATGCTTTAAACATGGTCTGTAATAAAAATAAATCAAGACTTAAATAACATTAATCTGATCTCAACACTTACAAAAATAACATCAAAAATCAAATGCGAATTCAACACTATGTTTTGACCTAAATCAAAGAGAGGTAAGCTTTAGCTCATCTAACTTTAGTGGTTGGGATAATTTGGTGATGCATAAATGAATGTTAACAGAACTAGTACATGTACCTTCCTGTATTGGGTAGGGCTAGAAATTCATGCGAATCTCCAAATCTGATTCGCGCAAGGATTCTCGCAAGAGATTACATTGCGAATCGACAAGGATTCACGTAAAATTCCAAAAAAAAAAAAAAATTCTCAGAGAATTGTCGAGTCAGACTGTTGAATGTCAGTCAGGGTTAGTGTTCATCATGGGTTTGTATTTTCTCGGCTTTGGCCGATTGATAAAACAATGAATCGATCACTGTGGTATCGTCAATAATCAATCTACTTTTGGGTTAATTATTAAGACAATTGACTCACTTGTTGGCTACAATAACAGTCATACCTTAGTGAGAATCGGCCATATGTGGTGATAATCCAGTAAAATAAAGAAAACTAGCTAGTTGATTATTCATATTAGGTTCAGTAAAATAAGTCACGTGACCATTGAAGTTGAAGACAGCCTCTGCATGGTTTCCGAATGCACATCTAACACCTAGCGTCCGTGTGAATTTTAATTCCAGGTACTGGAAAAATGATGGATTCACTGACCAGTTGTTAGATAAATTTAAATCTTCATTGAATATAATTCCCTCAGAGAACATCGATTATATGAAGAGAAAAACAATGAATATTTTCCCGACAAAATCTCCATTGCTGAATTCCAATGACAAGTGACATATCGGTTGGAATTATGCCAATAATCCAGTTCTAAATAATAGTGTTTATGAATGAACAAGCCAACAGTGAGGCTGATGTCCCCCGCCGAAATCCCAAAATAAATAGATGACACATATTAATTAATCGCACATTTATTTTTTTCAAACGTATCGACCAATCAAACTGAACCCGAAGTGTCATCCAAAAATTGCTTATCTCTGCCTACCGTAATATGAAAATGCTCATCTTTGAACTCCATCAAGGCATTGACCTAATAAGCGTACACACCAATTTTGAACATTTTAACTCAATTCGAAGGAGAGTTATTGTGTTCCAAAGTCTCGGCAAATCAAATTGCTTATCGCTCTGCTTACCCTGAGCAGAAAATGCTCATTATCGATCATAGTCAAGGTATTACTGTAATGAAACTATACACCAAGTTTCATCACTCTCACTTAATTAGAACTAAAGTTATCGTGTCTCAAAGCATCAACCAATCAAATTGCTTATCTCTGCCTACCCTAAGCGGAAAATGCTCATCTTTAATCTCCATCAAGATGTTGACCTAATAAGCATATACACCAAGTTTGAACATTTAAACTCAATTAGAAGGAGAGTTATTGTGTTCCAAAGTCTCAACCAATCAAATTGCGTATCGCTCTGCTTACCCTAAGCAGAAAATGCTCATTATCGAACTTAGTCAAGGTATTACTGTAATGAAACTATACAACAGGTTTCATCACTCTCACTTAATTAGAACAAAAGTTATCGTGTCCCAAAGCATCAACCAATCAAACTGCTTATCTCTGCTTACCCTAAGCGAAAAATGCTCATCTTCGAACTCTATCAAGGCATTGACCTAATAAGCATTTACACCAAGTTTGAACATTTTAACTCAATTAGAAGGAAAGTTATTGTGTTCCAAAGTCTCAACCAATCAAATTGCGTATCGCTCTGCTTACCCTGAGCAGAAAATGCTCATTATCGAACTTAGTCAAGGTATTACTGTAATGAAACTATATATACCAAATTTCATCAATCTCACTTAATTAGAACTAAAGTTATCGTGTCCCAAAGCATCAACCAATCAAATTGCTTATCTCTGCTTACCCTAAGCGGAAAATGCTCATCTTCGAACTCCATCAAGGCACCGACCTAATAAACACATACACCAAGTTTGAACATTCTAGCTCAATTAGGAAGAGAGTTATTGTGTCCCAAAAAGTGTGACGGACAGACAGACAGACAGACAGACAGACAGACAGACGGACGAACCCATTTTAATAGTCCCCCAACTTTCTTCGAAAGGCGGGGGACAATAAAAACTTTTGCAAGTTACGTGACTGTTAGGCGATGGACAAAGGACCACAAATTGTGTTATAAGAAATAAAATGCCAATATGCCGTAAAAGCTTATTTTGGCTACGGCTTTTTCTGATACTGGCAATAAACAATAAATAGGGGGTTCAGGTCAAAGTTTCAAATGACAGAAAAAAATTTTTAAAAAATATTTTGTGAAAATATACATAAAATGCTACCCAAATGTTTTCATTTCATTATAAAATATTTCAATTAGATCCGAAGTTATGGAATTTTAAACTCCAAGATCGACGTCAAAAATGTACAATCAAAACGCTCTATACCAGTCAATGCATGGAATGGCACCAAAATAAGTGCTGTCATAATGGGTATTTTCCCTTCAGAATCGCTAGTACCAATTTTAAAACTGAAATCTGCACGTTATTGTCAGCTAAGATTTATTAAAATCGTAATAATTTGAATGATAATATGTCAAATATTTATAATCTGGATGATACCACAAAAGACGTACGCTATATTTAGTTGAAATTTAGCAAATTTCAGTCAACAAAACAGATAAATCCTGTTTTTTTTCAGCTGTAATTATCGGATCACATGGTATCAAAAGATGTAATAATCACAAAAATGTTATCTATCGTTTGATTGGTTCTATCCAAATCCAATTACAAATCCCACAATTAGCAAATCCACACATACAGAAGTAAATTGCTTACTTCAAAGGTCCAACAAGGATTTTCTTTTGTTGAAAGGTCAAAGTTCGTTTGTTATCTGGCATAAAAACTTCATCGGAGAAGACACTGTTAGTTTTCAGCAGTTTTTTACCTAAAATGATCACAAAACATGGCTAAATATATTGACACCACCGGAAACTAAGGTGCGGAAATCCAATGAAGTGGGTCGTAGCGATGAAAAATTCCCGGTCGCGTGACGTCAGAGCGGTATTTTCCCACTGGCGTCTCATGTAAACAAACGGTAATTTCGCTTACATTTTGATAATTTTTTAGCCTGAATCTTTGCAGATATTGAGATTGACATTAAACTATTACAATACATGTTCTAGTAATGCATTTACATAAAATAGTAATTCAGAATCGTAGATTGAACTTGGCTATATTTCAGCCTTTGGATGTCCAATTTCACGGTAAAGTCACGTCACCTGAAACCCCTACAATAAATACAATTTTGTGTTTTAGTCAGTATTATTAAGATTGCATAAATGAGAATCCTCTTTGATTCTTGCAAAATATGACGAATTTCTAACACTGTAGGGGTGGGGGTGGGGGTGGCATGGTTTCGATTGCCTTGTTGAGTCCAAAATGAACGGGGGGAGGGGGGCGAAATGTTCTGCTACCCTTTCTAAAATGCAACAAGCAGCATCCAGCAGTAATTAGCAAAATGACGGATGTCAGCTGTTTCGTAACCTGGCTGTTTCGTACTTAGTTCATTCGTACCTCACGTTTCGTAAATTCGTAAATTTCAAGTTTTACATGTACTTAAACTTAACCCGTCTCACATGAGCTGTTTAATTAATTTAATTAATTTAAACTTTTACAATGCACTTAAGCTTAACCCTCCTTCTTTTGCAACCGGTGTGACAGTTTGAGATTGTCGCTGGTGTGTGTGGACGGGAATATTCAATTTTTATAGCCTACTGAATTATAAAGATCGTATCAATTTGTATTTCTCCTTTTTACTGAAATAAACTAACAGTAGAAACTCGATATCCTCGACTGCTGTCAGTAGTAATACTATATATTGGTAGATAATAGTAGAAACCGACCTGACCGTAAGAAAATCGTAGGGGTAATCCTATCACGGGGAGTCAACGCACACTGTGGCTTGGGACCGGCGTTGGCGGAGTTAAAGTTTTTTGTTTTAAATTATTTTCTTCTATTCTATCGTGCTAAGGGTTTTTTTTTCTTTATTTTTTTAAATTTCTTTTGTGCTGTGCTTGCTTCTATTCTATGGTGCAACAGGTGTGGCAGTGGGGCCGTAAACAAATGCGCATCT
Organism: Patella depressa; assembly: GCA_948474765.1. NCBI lineage: Eukaryota > Metazoa > Mollusca > Gastropoda > Patellidae > Patella > Patella depressa. The sequence continues at coordinate 28,375,842 of OX419715.1, forward strand.
TCTTAATAGAGAACTGGCTGATATCTGGTTCTGTGCCTGACCCTTTGATGCTAACAATCGCCGATTAATTATTGACAATAATCACAACTCAGAGTCAATAATCACAACTCCCCCATACGAATTTGCCAGCTTATATTTTTAAATTTCTTTCAACATATGTAAAACAGTACAAAGCAATTTGGGGTTCTAATTTTGGTTTAGCAGCAATTTGTATCAAATTCGCGCAACAAGCGGCCATCTTTGTTTAATAAAGTTCGCGTTACAGCCATTTTTATAAAATTCTCATAGTGGTTGGATATTATTAAGTGGTCGCGTTTCAACAACAACATGTAGGAAAAGGTACGAATCATGTTTCAACAACACGTAGAAAAAGGTACGATCATCCAATCATGTTTCAACTTTATTTCAACAACACGTAGGAAAAGGTACGAATCAACCTGAGGTACGAAACGAGGTACTAAAGAACTAAGTACGAAACCGCCAGGTCATGAAACAGCCTGCACCCAAAATGACAATATAGATAGAAGAAAGCATAAAGTTTTTACAAATGCAAAATTACGCAAAAAATTCCATTTGCATGCTAATCGTTTGGGTTCAGACTTCATTACTTCTTATTGTTTTTTTGGCCAAGTTCAGTGAGTATTATCACTCAGTATTTGTAAATTTGTTTCTCAAAAATAGATTTTGAAATACAGCCTCAATAACAATAACATGCATAAAAAGGTGCATACATCATATTACGCATTGACAATTGGGCCGTACGTTAGAGCAATTACCACAGATTATTGAAACCCTTGACATAAACTCGAACATGGACTGAATTATTTATAAAGTCAAAGAGTTATTTCCTGGTCGTAATAATGCCATGAAAAGTCCGCCATTTATGTTTCTTTCTCACAAAGTCTCGCGAGATTGGTTACCAACAATTTCATCCATGCAATAAAATGAAAAACGCCCAATTTGTGTAATAATTTTGTATTAGAAAAACGGTTCCTTAATAAAACTTGTTCAGAACATAGCCTAGCAAATGTTTGAATTAGCATCAAACAGTATTCTTTTTCGGCGAATATATATTTTAAAATTATATTATCACGTGACATCGATCACATGATACGTAATATTACAATATGGCGGTCTGTCATTTTGGAAAAAAAAAATCCATAATTTTTATATCGAATGAATATCAAAGAAATATTAATCTGTCACGATACTAAGTGATTATGTCTGGAAAAAACAAAGTCAATGAATTTCTGGGAACAATAATGGAGTGTTTTTGCTGGTCAAAATTCACAGCTATACAAAAGATTTTATGTGTTGCAGTCTGTATATTTATGTGTGCTGCCGTCACCGGTTATTGGTTCTCATTTGTCATTTTTTGTGCTTCAATATTTTTATCAAATATTATTGTTTCTTATTTTGTGAAAAGAATTATCCCAATTCAGTCTGAGTATTTATTGTATTTTGTGCGTTCTGTCAACAGTGTTTGCCAATTATTCCAAGTAACCGAATTCAAAAGTGATAAAACATCGCACAGTGACAGTTCTGATGATCATTCAAATGAATGTAAAATTGACAGAGAGTTAAGAATATTAATTGATCTCATAGAGCGTGATTATATCAAGTCTTGGTATGTGCACTTTAGTGATGAAGAACAAGTAATAAACGAATCTCGAATTTTATTTTATGAAGCTAGTCAAAATCTAAAAATGAGAATTAAGCATCTAAAGCGTGAAATATGTGCCAAACAAATTATAGATCTCTACCGAAAACACATCACCTCATATCAAGTAGCTAAATGGACATTCAACAGTTTAAAAGAACCTAAAATAAGGAAAGGGAGTCTGACATCTCAGGGTAAAAAGCTATCCCGACCTACATCCATCGAAGAAGCCTATCAATTGCAATTTCATCCAGCACTAACTGACCAACAAAGTGAAGAAAATTATCTCCAAAATGTTATAAAATTGCTCATATGTAAACTCTTCCCCCAGAATTTTACCTTTTGCCGCGGTGCTCAAATACTTATTAACGAAATCCTGTTAGCCAATATCTTTAAAGTTCTAATCAACAAATTTTCTGCTCCAGATTTCCTCTTTTGGTGCATTATCAAAATTACTAGCAACGAATTGGACCAAGTTGAAAGTGATAAAAAATCAGAAATTTTAGTTGATCATCAAAATATAGAAATTAACAAAAAAGAAGAATCAGAATTTTCAGAAATTGTCTCAGATCAAAATGATTTAAAAGATGACAATCAAACAAATGACTACATCATTCCACTAACCCTTCTTAAACCTAGTCGATCTACAATTCCCATAGTTACCATAGAAGGGGCAGACAACTTCGAAGAGACAGTTTGTGAAGCTGCACATTTGGATATTGGGGATACCCATGTTTCAAATCAGAACACAGATTGGAAACCACAATCAATTTTATATGATGATGACAATATTAGTCAATGTTCAGATTCATCTGCTCGCTCAGATATCGACATGTTTCATGACATTGAATCTGATGACATGTCATCACAATATGACATCATAGAAAGCGTCAGTGACAACAATGCTAAAGTTACAACCAAAAATAATATTCTTAGTGATAATAATAAAACTGAAGTACATAAAGTTGACACATCTATCACTGATACAACTTTGCCTTCATCAGATGAAAACAAAGAAAATTTAGCCAATGACACAACACCAGTATTAAGTGACAGCTCATTAATCTTTCAAGATGTCAGTATAATTGATACAGAAACAGCAACAGAATTTAGAAGTCAAAATAGTTATACACTTTATATTGTTCAGGTTTGTTTCATTTGAAAATTTGATTACTATTAATCCGATTTTATCAAAGTAAAAATACAAAATAATCAATTTTGAATGACATACTAAAAACATTGATGTGGTGGTAGGATTAAGGAATACATTCTTTACTTGAGAGTAACACTTGAAGTTGAACTGGGATTGATCCAAAGTTGATTTGGACGGTCACCGTATCTGTTTACTTTTTTTAATTGAATATTTTTGATTTTATTTCAGTTTGAAGCCATGTATTTTTCTGACAAAGGACCAGTTTTACGGTCTGGTACAACTAAACGACGTTTCCGCGAATTTGTCAATTTGAACTCCAGACTGGATAACAATAGCTATTATAAGGATTTATTAAAAGGTATGAGGCCATGAGGGCAGGATATGGACATGTGTAGAAAAACTGTAACTGTATTATCAGCAAATTGTTTTTACTCTTGTTGTGTTTCCATTCAAGTTACTATGCACCATGATTCCTAGTGCTATTACATGTACATGTATTCCAACTGTTATCGATCAACCAACATTGATACAATCAACAGACTTGCCTGCTAAATGTATTGTAGTTTTTCCCAGTTTTTCTCCTACTGTTTAAGACACCTGCCTGTCAGTAGGTTAATGATAAAAAAAATATACCAAACCATATTTTAATTCAAAACAACCAAACGTGTGTATTTAATATAAACATCATCTGGTACCAATAACTACCCACCTCCCAGTTTTTCCTGAAATTTTAGGCCTCACCTTTTTCTCTATCATTTAGTCTAAATTCTCAGTTAGAGTCACAGTAGCTCATTAAGTAACTTGTGTTCGGTCCCTGTGTTGACTGTTCATCATGGTTTTCTAGCTTGGTTCCCCCATGTCAATGGTGCAGGATGAAGCGGGAGTGCGTGGCAATGGATGTTTTGTCTATTTGTCTTTGAATATGACAAAATATCAAAGTCCCATGTACACATTAGTATGTACGTAATAAAACCCTTGGCGGTTGTAATTTGATAAATGAATAGTCTGTAGTGCAGCTGTCCGCACAAAATTTCCCTCACTCATAGCACACTGTATGGCGTATGCCTGTCATCATTAGCCCATTTGGCATAAGATGTAAAACCCTACAGTATTTCATATCATTTATTTCTTAGTTTTTATCTTTTAGTTGTAAAAGGACCAAAAAGGTGGCTGAATTTACCATTTAAAAATATGGACAAGGAGAGTGTGGAATCTAGAAAGGCTTTTCTTAATCAGTTCTTGAAGGTGAGATTCATATTATATATGATATTGTTGGGAACAGGACAATTACTGGCAAGGACTACTGTCGACAGGGCAACTATCATTGAGGCAACTGCCAATGATATCATTTGATTTTCTGTATTTATGTCATTTTTGTTCAAAATATACTTAATGATTAAATATTCCTTATTATTATCACACAGGTTGTCTATAATAGCACTCATGTAGTGATAGACTGATTATCTATAATAACACCCACAGACACAAAGTTATCACAGGTGAATATTATGTGCAATACTACATAAATAGTCCAACACATGGCAACTGTTGAACTTTCGGACAATGCCTAGTACACAGTCTGCTTGTAACATGTATTGTGCTCATCCATCAAGTAATAAACTATACTAAAAAAAAACCCAATGAAATCATTGGCAATAAGATTAACAGTTATGTTTTTATAATGATTACATACATCTTTTTAAGTATAGTTTATTTATTATAACTGTTTCCTCAGTTATCATATCAAAAAGAACAAATAAAATCCCTGGCAATAAAATCACCAGTTATAAACTAAATGAATTATAAAATGGTTAGTAGGTGTGTTGCTGGCAATTGTCCTAGTCAGCAGTTTTCCTGCTGGCAATTCTCCAGCCGGCAGTTGTCCCACCCACAGTCAAACCTAAGATACTTACACAATAACACTATTTATGGATTAACAATTACTGGTTTATTAACATGCAACGTTTCGACGATGTAAAGACAAGAGTATCATCGTCGAAACGTTGTATGTTAATAAACCAGTAATTGTTAATCCATAAATAGTGTTATTGTGTTACTGTTCAATTACTAAATGCCACTTAAAGAAGCTAAGATACTTAGTTCCTCTAATTGGATTATGAAGATGAATAGAAATTGCTGTTGTTATAATAATAATTATAATTTAATTCAACTGTTCTTAAAATTATTGCTGGCGCCAAGGTTTACATGTATGTTGTTAATTATTCTTTGGAGTTAATTTTTTTTTGGAGTAATTGTGTTGAAGGAAAAAAATTAACCAAAATGATTTACCAGATTTTTATTTCAGAGTTTGATAGAAATAGAGGCTATATGTAATGGACCTGAATTACGTGAATTTTTAGCGTATGAAGGAGACAGCCATATTGCATTTGTTAAAAAATCTTCAGAAATATCTGTACCAAGAATAGATAAGGTTTGTTTTTTACGTGTGTATATTCGTTCGGTTTAATATTTATTCAGAATAATATTTTCTGACTTACCAATTATTGATGTTAAAGGAGCTAAATCGCTAACATTTGGGACCTAGAAATTGACAAAAGTGGGTTACAATGCATATATGATACTCTTATATGAATGTATATAAACTGATTTACATTCAATGGTTTCCGTTTTTACTCAAATTTCAAATCAGTTATATTCCACGAAATAAGCTAGCAATCTCTCAGTGCAAACTTCTAGTGTCTGGTTATTCAAGTCTACATAGGTCGTTTGATTTGGTGCAGTGTGTTTAGCCTTGTTCCCTGAGTCTCTTGCTAGAACTGGGGCTGAATGAAACGTATTATGGTACACGATTCGTGTACCAATGGTAAAATGTTTATTTTGTCTCAAATTATGGGATATCAGAAGCCTATCTTTTCCCGTAATATCACAGCATCATCGTTGTTTTAAATTAACAAATAATTCGTGTTTTCAAAGTTAAATATTTTGGATGATATTGAGTTAGAGACTTAGTTACTTTAAGTTTAAAGAATGATCAAATCATCTATGTAAAGTAATTAAAAATTGGGTTTATCTGTTTGTTAGATGTTGTCTTTTATGTCTATAATATACTGAGCGTCATAGAAAACGCATCACTTAATTTTTCGTATAACAAAATGATCCTGTAAACATATCTTATTTATTTTGCTTCTTATTGTGAACAATATTAAAATGCAAATACATCAATAACAACACATTTGTACACTTATGGATGTTTAATCTGTAATCAACGGTACAAAGTCAGAAGGGTCAAAACCAAATGTACGACAAATATGGTTAATTGTGCTGCACAGCGTGCGTAAGAGCCAGTGGAGAACACATGCGCTACTGACAATTAACCATCTTTTCATACTTTTGGTTTTGATCCCCCTGACTTTGAACCATTGATTACTGATTAAACATCCATAAGTGTACAAACGTGTTGTTGTGTCACTCTTCTAATGTTGCCAGCGGTCACTATTTTACTTATAAATTTAACAAAACATAGCCCATTCAGCAGCCATTATTGAATGATACTATCTTGTCGTTCATTGACTGGCAACCAATCTTTTTATTTGTGATAATATTTTCTATTTTATCGACCTGTGCTATCAATTTTGTGAAAGCTTTGTGGCAAGAGTTTTAGAATTATTTATTGCTCAGATTCTGAGTAAATCAAATTCTCTGATTTTATCAATTCTGTGACTCAGACATTAATTGTATATGTTGTATTATACTAACAGATGTTAGTGAGGACAGTATCTGGAATGTTCGACAAAATCAAATCTTTACCAAGTCTATCTCAAGATGTAATATCAGGTATAGTCAGACGGGAAACATCCGTGGATCGGAAACTGGAAGAGAAATCACCAGAGATAGATAAAATAGACCTGGAATTTGATCACCAGGTAAACATTTAATTTATATATTTTTCATTCATATTCTTATTGAAAGTGCACTATGATGATGTAAAAAATATTATACTAAATATATTTGGTTGTGTAGATGAGCAATACAAATGTACAACAATGGTTTATTAGCTATGAGGAGTAGTGTCAGTTGTTCTAAGGTTTTGACCATGTGTTCTAAGTTGACCATATATGCTGGTCATGACTGGGGACTATGAAAAATGACCAAAACTAAATCTGACCCATCAGTCATTTTTCACACTGGAAAATTAAAACCCAATTTACTAACATGGCCACGATCGACCTCCACCAATTAACTTTAAGATTTTAAGACTCTACGAAATATTGCACACTTAATGAAGCCACATAATCTCATGTTTGGTTTTATACAGTTGTCAACAGAGTAGGCGGCGCTAGTGTGGCTTGATGTAAATTAGCAAATATGAATGCCAAGTTAGCTATCCGTCAGTTATTCATTATTAGATTTTCGTCAATATTCTTCGGTCCATAACCAATAAATGTGAAATATATGCCTTGGATAATTATATTATTTATCTTCATATCGAAGTTATTGTATTACAACTCATAATTATCCAGGTCAGTGTGTTTTCTATTGAGCACGTGCTAATTACGTGTCAGCCACTGACATGGTTTTCTTCGGCTATTTCGATTATTTAAGTAGCCAAAAGAGAATATTTAACTTATAAATAATTATCACAAGCCTTACAATAAATATTTCATTTTTAAGTCTAATATATAATTTTTTGTGTACCCCATGCTGACAAAGTGGTATAGACACGTAAATTCACAATTACCAAAGTTAACTAGTTTGTTCATAATCGTAGAAATCAGGGCCCTGTTTCACGAAATTTTAACTAAAGATAAAATCCAAATTTAAGTAAATACTTCAATTTTGATTGGCTAAGAACTAAAATCAATCTAATATTGTCCAATCAAATTACTAAAATTTGGATCTTATCTTAGTTAAAATTTCGTGAAATAGGCCCCTGTTTATTATTTACCATGACTCAAACAGTAGGGGTTGCTACTTTCCCCCAGCTGTGAAGTTAGTCTTTCCTTCAAATTAGTAATTCCCTATTAGGATTTATGTCATAACTCTGCAGTTTGTGATGTTGTAAGAGATGGTTTTAAACCAATAAATGTGAGATATATGCCGTGGATAATTATATATTTATCTTCATTTCGAAGTTCTTGTAATGCCACTCAAAATTATATTGGTTAGTGTGTTTTCTATAGAGCAGGTAGTGTGTGATCATTAGCTACTGGAAGTTTCGATAATAAAAGCTATTTGAATATTAATTAATATAGAATTATTATAAGCCCTACTAATATTTTTAGTCCTGAGTCGAATATATAATTTTTTGTGAACACCATGCTGACAAAACATGGAATATGAATTTCTTTGCAAAGTTTCTGTGAGTTGTTAAAAATTTAAAGTTTTATGAATAATTTAAAGGACAACAGTTATCATCTAATCTGATTGAAATTTATATTTTTATTTGTGACAACTTTTGTGGACAGCTAGTCAATCTTTTTTTTACCTTGAAATTTCAGGACTCGCCGCATCCACATCATCTGGATAAATATATCGATTTCTGTGATATTGCTGATGTTTTTATGGAAACAGGGAATGAAACAGGACAAGGAAAGGACAAGGCCAATGAACTTCAAGAAGATATGTTGTCTTTATTGCCACGGTTACAAGGTGATGGTTCAGAATCTCCAAGTGCACCCTGGGAAAAAGGTAAAATTAATATCTTTTTCGCAAATTTGACTTCCATCATGTACGTTTCCTTTTTATGGAGAGTAAGTTTTCAGTAAAGCCTGGTCCAACACCTGAGAAAACCAGCATTCTCGATAAACCAACTATTTAATTTTATCCAAAGCACAAGTGCAAGATTGCAAATCTGTAGAAATCTTGAATTGAATTTTTTCCAGAGATTTTTATCTATGTTGGAGTTTGTTTCTCATTGTAGATCATCCTTCTGAAGTGACTATGTGTCCACCATTGGCGGAAAGTGTCCTTGATCTTGCTGTTCAGATATTTACAGGTCGTGACCTCTGGTTCAGTCGTCATCGTGTTCTAACAGTACTTAAAGTAACAATAGGTCGAGCTTTAGATAGGTAATTATTGTAAACTTTCTGAAAGTGACTAGACGTTTTTGATATGGAGTGATGAGTTGCTTCCTTTTATAAATCTTTTTCTGCAAGATTCCAGCTTGATTGAATAGGGTTATTTGCCATATGGCGAGAGAGAGAATAAATGGGGTTAAACGTCCACTCAACACAAACTAGGTCATTTCGGGACTAATGTATGGTTAAATTTTGTTTCAATAATTCGCTTGTGTGTAGGGGTCTGGTAACACAATTACAGACCTTATGATACAATGCGCATGTGCTAACCATTCGGCCATCCAACCCCCCATGATTATTATAACAGCCTTATATGGATAGAACACTGATATTTTACTTTATATTGTTTTTCTTTTTAGGTTTATACAAGATGAAATCTGTGATTTAACGAGTGAGGATCAGTGGCAGTTATATATTTCTTTAATTCGAGAAACCATTTGGCCAGACGGCAAGTTGTCACAAGATCAACCACCAATCAAAACAGAAAATGAAAAAGAGGCAACAAAAGAAATGGCTAAAAAGTGCTTAACTGAATTTTTCCCAGGTGAGAAGAATAGAAAAACTTTACTTCGTTATTAACAGATTTTGGTATTAACAAAAAAACTCGCAATGTTTTGTCGGCCATGATATCATTCCATCGTTGAGTGGAATATTTACATCATGTATTTGTATTCTTCAAAAAAACAGCTTATGCCAGCATTTTGTTTAATGATTTATTTCTCACACACCAAACAAACTAATGAAAATAAAGTCAAAGTTTGACTGTGACATTTCATCTCATCCAAAGAGCAAGTGGTGGAAAAAGTTAATGTCAGGTCATGGCCATGGGAAGGTGTTGGGGAGTACTGGCGGCATTTGCAGGGTAAACAGAAGAAAAGTTGCCAATTATTATCATTTAGCATCTATTTCTGTGATTTTCAAAGAAGACCATACATTCGCTTGCGTGTTGGGGCCTTTAGCGGTGAGAGGAGACTGGAGGACACAGAAAAAACCCACAAGGTTGGACAAGCGACCCTACTCCTTGTCATGTACAATCATTCAGCTGCTGCTACCTGATGTTTTTACATCCGTTTCTACAGAAGTGATATCGCAGACAAGAAACCATTCAGCTATCCAACCCCCCTTATAAAGGCAGATGATTAAAGGCACTTGTGAAAATTCCAAAAAGTTTTGTTTTTTTCTCTTTTAGGTTGGTTACGGGGCTTTGTTGGACTGGAAGAAATGGACTATGGTGTAGACGAAGTTATTAAGTCTTTACAACATGAAAAATTAAATAAACACTTTTTGTTCTCGCTATTGGATTTTGCAGTTGAGGAATTATTTCCTGAAGTCAGTTCACAAGAATTACAGTCAATTCTTTTGTCTTCATGATGATATAGGGACAACAGATAAGGAAGGATAGTCCAGATCACCAAGTTGTATGATACATATATACATAAACTGGGCAGCACAGCAGGGTAGCAGAAACACTATTTGAAGTGAGATAATGCCAAAAAAAAATAGAATACATTATTTTAAGTTATGGTATGGATTTGGTATCACATGCCTTCTCATTTTCACTAGTGCACTCTGCACAACTCCTTTTCAGACATAAGTGGTTGGTGGTATGCAGATTTATCTGCACTTGATGCTTGATGTTTAATATGCTTCGTTATAAACTAAACTAATAATAACCAAGTCGTTATTCAGAATTAGATGGAAATATCTGACAAAAACTGTGTCGCAGATGTTCCTAATTAAGATATTTGATGATGCTGACTTTAGAACATCATGATTAGCAAGTCCCCTTTATTCTCGTATTTAAGCCCTGTCGTGGCTTAATAACAAGTTTAAATTTTGAATTTAAGCCCTTTGACTTAAATTAATATTTATTTTAGAATTTATTTTAAATTTTCGAAGCGTATGTGTTGACATTGTTGGAATCACGTCGAATTTGTGTACATTATACTGTTAGTGGTTTTTTTTAATTTAAGCCCTGGGCTTAATTTCAGAAGAAATGTTTCATCACTGACATGGTACGTTAGTTTGAAAACAATTGTTTTGTTTATATATAGTATATCAAGTACGCAAACCTGATAAATATTATTACCATTGTAAATTGACGGATTGTTATAAGAAAATGGCAACTGTCTAATTTTAAACATCTTCTAAGTTCATTCTTATTATCCTGCAATGGAGACTGTTGATTCTGCTTATTCTTTGAAGATCTCTTTAGCCCATTCTTTCATGCATTGTAATTATCCTGCAAACTAAATCTATATAGTAAAGAGAAAGAAAAATTGTCTTTATTATACACTCCATTGAGATTGGAGATCGAAGGAGAGGCATTTACATTAGAACTATAAATCTCTGTTACATCCATAGACCAAGATGACATAAAAGGCAAGGGTGTCAATCTGATCAGAGTAAATGCCTATAATGCTGCATATAATTTGAAATCTGATGTTTATGTTAATGATACCGAATTCAACTCTTTATTGTGAGGTAAATTTTAGAGATTTGGCTCCTTTAAATAAACTTCAACAAAATGAAAATAATAGTAAATGTAATGTCACAATATAACCTAAAGTTATGTCCACTATGTGTATATGTAAATAAACAATGAACATTTTTAAAGTTCTGTATTTTAAAAGTCTCGTATTAGTATGAAAAATCTGGCCATTATATTCATGAAGGGTGAAATATTTTAGATATAGTCCAGTGAAACGCAGAATATATTTTATGTTTAACTGAATTTTTTTCAATAAATGTCTGATATTTGCTAAATTTCGGAATGCTACCTCACTGTAAAATCATAAGTAGATTTTTTAAATATACTAGGCCAGTTATTTTGTTTGTTAAATTAATTACGGTGCATATGTTTGTAAAAGTGAATCTTCCACACCCACACAGGGTCCTCATATTTGTGAGCTTCATAATATTCTTTTTACATTTTTTATATCCACATTGAAATGTTGTCATATGTCAACACCCCTGTCTACCCATTGGTCTATCTATCCACAATTTTTGTGGATGCTCTAGAGTTAAAGTTATTGTATGTATATGTATATTCATGAGTTAAAGGCCCTTAATCAGTGTATACAATTCTTAGCCTCCCTTAATGACTTTGAAATGTTTTGAAGGTGCATCATTTACCAAGGTCATCCATCGTCCATGATGTGATGATCCATATTGACGTTCATCAATTGATCAAGCTGAAAGATCATCAGAGTGCTACAACCTTTATGGGCTGGCTGCTTGGAAAACTTGGCTGTTGTGGGTGTATGTTTCATTGTCTGCCAACCTATCCTTTTATTTTTCTGAAAGCTTTATAAACAGAAAACAATGTGTGAGAGAGAGAGAGAAATTGGGTTTAACGTTCACTCAACACAAGCTAGGTCATTTTGGGGCTAACATGATTCAATTTTATTTCAATAATTCGCTTGGGAAGAAACCAGAGAAAACACACTAGGTTGGACAAGCGACCCTACTCCTTGTCACATACAAGCAGGGAATTGAAACCACATCAGTTGCCTCCATGACAGACCTTATGATACAATGCGCACGTGCTATATTCCACTCTTTTTTTATTATTAATTATTAGTATCATGACTTATCTATTATGTGCACCATTTGTATGTTATAATTTGTTTTTGAATATTTTGCTTGTATTCTATTGTGCTTTATTCAAACATCTAGAAAAGTACATGTGAATTAAATATAATATCCTTATTGTTTTTCATCAGAGCATTGTAATTTAGAATAGAAAAAAAATAACACTTAGGACTCATATTATACATTGAATATAGATAAAACTAACTGTTTTACATACATCAAAATTATATTCAGTTGTATTAACTTTTAAGCTTTATTGCAGAGACAAAGCAAAGTTTATGGGGTAATTTTTTTTTTTCGCATTGTGCTAGTTTCTATATTTTGATGAGACAAAAAATATATTCATTGGATACCGGTTAGATTTCTATATTTATTTCAACACAAAATGGTCAAGGCTATAACAATAGCCATGGGTGATTAAGAAAATAGCATTAGCATGATGACTGTGGGCTTCTGGTTCCCAGAGAAATCATACGAGTCAAATTCAAATTAGTTTTGTTGATTTCCTTTATATATTATATATTCTGCACTGCTATAATAGATCTTGACGAATCTATGTGTTGTATACATAATTCAATGTTTACCTCTTAATGCAATAGAAATTGGTATGTAACATCAAGCAAACCCCTAAAATTGTAATGAAAATGTGGGATTTGCGCAGTCTTAAATATTGATTATAGAAAAATCCTCTCCAACATTTTGTTGGTTTACACTTGCTACGCGGAATATGGATTGAACATTATAATTAAATGAATTAAATCTTGGTCTTGCTCAATCTGATTAAAATACAGGGTCCGTATTCAAAGGATATCTTAAGTCTAAGATTGTCACTTAACTACTAGCTTTCACTTAAATATACGTAACTTCATGTAAGTTAAGGGCAAATGGTATTCAAAGGCACTGTTAAGTATCAAATTTTCCCTTAAAGTTAAGCTGCCTTAACTTTTAAGTGTTAGTCTTCTAGTGGTATTAAAAGGCCAGTTTAAGTGAGAAATATCCACTTAACTTTAAGTGACCTACGGGAGGTACCTTAAAGTTAAGTGAGATTATAATGACTTCTTTTAATTTTTTTTTTTTTTTTTTAAACAATATTTTATTCAGAAAATTTTGGATTGGGGAACAGGCTTAGCCTATGGACCCCCTCTCCATAGTGTACAAATACAAACATTAAAATACAAAATAATAGTAATAAATATACAAGATAATTGAAATTTGATGGCTATTTACATTATATACCAATTTCACAGCCACAACAATGTTTAAATTCAAAATTCATGACTTTAAAACCTCTTGGAGATGTCGAGAAAATCATGGACTGCATTAAATATCTGTGTTGCCTTATAGCTATCTTTAATGCTGTAGAAGCAGTCCCGTAATGGCGATTTTAAAAGATAGGGAATTCAGATTAAAACAAAGACAATGTCTCCCTATGTAGCTGACCTCCAATTTATTTTTTCGTGGTCAACTTTGATGTTGTAGTGCCATAATAGAGTATAAGGTTATTACCACCGATGTAGTTAAGGATATCTTTTCCCGATCATTTATCATGTTATGTCTGTATGTTTCCATGGCTGTCATAAAATATAGTTAAATTCATTTGTGGAGACTTGGCTTTATAGATTTCGGAAATTATTTATACTACCGCTAGAAGCTAGGCATGATCTAATTTTTACAACTCATTCCCATATATACCTAATCGGTAGTATTTATTTTGGTAAAATGTAATGAAGCATGAATATTTCGTACACACAATGTACCGTCAATGCCAAGTATGTGTAAAATACAACCTTTGAATACCGATTTAAGGTAAGACACTTGGTTAAGTGGAAAAATTAAGTATTTTTACTTAACTTTTAGAAAACCTTTGAATACGGACCCTGATCTATATTTCACTTCGCTTTTTTGTACTTTTGATGGCTTACACTACATGAAGATCTAACCGGTTGTAGATAGATCGCATCAGAGGTCATAAGAGCGGCTTTTGACACAATGATGTCAGCCATTTGATTAAGCATTAATATTTCCAGTGGATTACTTACCATTCCGTGAAAAACATGTCAAAAGCTCACCACAACAGGCTAATGGCTAACATTATCCAGAACACGTCATTGATAACAACTCTTCCAGTTCCTAGTGTAGTAAAGACAAGTAAAACGAAATTTTAAACAATAAAAAAAATGAAACGAGATAGGATTTGTGTTTTAATCAGATTGGGTCTTGCTCAAAGCCTGTGGACTAGTTGCAATTCCAATGTTCGGTGAAGTTATTTTACAATGTAGAGGTAAACACAAAAGATTATCATGATTATTCTAAGAACAGGGAACTGTCTATTATATATTTATTAAGAATTATTATTATATTTTCTTACATTTGTTTTTATTTAATTAATTTATTTTTTTAGCACTAGATATAGCCCACTGTCACTTTGAGCCTGTTGATATTATATATAATGACTTAGATTGTACATTAAGTTTGTTTTTTGATGAACTTAAATTAAGTTTGTTTTGTTCATTAACTTAAATTAAGTTTGTTTTATACTTTACCGCTAACACAAATTGAGTTAGTTTTGTACTTTACCTTAATTTAAATTTTTGGGGCAATATTTTCAACCACAAGCACTTGTCACTATGAATTATTGAAAAAAAAAAAATATACCGTACTTCTACTTGAAGACATACCCAAGAGGCCACTAGCCTCTATCTCTCGTCAAATTAATAGGTCTACTTTTAATAAACTGTGGTTATTTTTAATTTTGACTTCATTAAATACTGGTAAATTGGTCTTGTCAGGGAGCCACATTAGTTAAGTGGGTAAGACACGGACTCGCTATCCTGGAAGTTGTATGTTCAATCCGACATGGTTTCCAATTTCAGTGGTGTTGGACGGAAGGCCTGACAAGGACAGCTGTCTCGTCGTTCAGATGGGATGGAAAAACGAGGCAACGAGTATACATTGACGTGCATGTAAAAGATCCCTTGGCAGTTGAAATTCGATATAAGAGTAGGCCATAGTGCCATTGCCCGGGCAAAATTTCCTTCATAGCGCATTGCCTATCTAGGAGCAGGACAGTGGGACGTTAAACTCATTTCATTTCATTTGGTCTAGACAGTCAATAAGCAGATAAAACAAAGATATTGGCACATGAAGGCAAGGATTCAATTGAGGGAGTTCAATTTACCCTTGTACCGGTGTTTCGAAAATAACCTTTGGTTATGCCAACTGACCTTATTCCAACTGACCTTAGAGGTTGTACATACAAGAAATTTTTCAATTAATTTCATACACACAATTGCCTGTGGTCCCATTACAGCCCTTAAGAACAAAATGATGTTTTATTTCTTGAGATTATTATCATATTTTCGATAAAGTTAATAAATTATTGAAGAAATTGTTGTAGTATAACAAAGATCACCTGATGTTTTAGAATCTGGAACAACAAGGGGGGGATTTTCTTTGGTATCTTTATAATCAAATTATGGTTTGTTTGTGCAATTATATCAAAAATGTGTTTTTGAATTTTCTTGCCTAGGGACTTGATTATAAGTTATTTAAATTTGCTCTAATGCTATATATTACAATCAATATCTAATATCTGAGCTAGAAGGTATGAAAATTGGAAAGTGTATATACATTGTATTTGAAAGAAAATATTGAGAAAATAACTTATTTGTATCTAAAAGTATGGTATTTGAGATGAATGAGCAGGGTAAATAAAATTAGTATGGTATTTGAGACGAATGAGCTGGGTAAATAAAATTATTATGGTATTTGAGATGAATGAGTAGGGTAAATAAAATTAAAGACTCAAATGGTTTACTAAGCCCACAAAAATAAATTAATTATACAGTATGTCAACTAATTGTTTCTTCTAACACTGCTACATGTACTATGAGTGTATGCACTTCTTCATGTTGCTAAGCAATGATGATATTCACCCAGTAGTTGTCTGTCATGTCTACCAAACAATGGTGGGCTACATTAAAATTAATCTTTTGCTTAAAAATATATTATAGTCATTGAAACTACATGTTTTTCATTATCTAGTTGAATCTTGAAAAGGGATTATCAGTCTAAAATAGTTCAATTCAGTTCAGTATTTACAAAGATATGATGAATTGAAAACATCCTCTACTGATGTGATCAAAACAAACAAGTGCCACCTATATTCTTGGCTAAAATCATTTCATGTGCCCCATCATGCAATTGAATTCTATTTTGTTTCCACAATTGTATATTAATGAGCAATTTGAGTGTATAATAGTATGGAATAAACATTGAGATATTGTCTAATATATTTAAATAGCAATCAGCAACTTTAGCAAAATAAAGTAAATTTAATACCAATACAGGGACCATAACACCCCATATTGTATTTTTCAAACCTCCTGGCTCTGATATATAAGTTATATAAAATCCTTGTTAAAGATATATGATAATTATATATTTAAATGTTGTAATGATATAAAGTCATATTTATTTAAAGATATATATATTGTTAATAAATATCAAAATATTATCATTCGTATGTTCTTATATTTGCAACTTTACAAAGGTGTGTGGGGGATTTGTTTTTTTTATTTAGTGATCTCACCCTGAACGTTCATAGACTGTTCCATTGAATCAATGTCGAAAATAATTTGAGCCCTAGTCAATTTTACTGGTCAACTTTTCACTACTAAACATTGGGATGTTATTCTGTGTGGACGCCTGTACAATTGTTTATGTTTGTGGTCTCTTAGTATGATGTCTTGTCTGCACTATTAGTGAGAAAATAAGACCTTGCTTACCTCGCTAGACTAGAGTCAGTATGAGCGACAGAACACACTGTTAAAAAAACATCCCCTCCAATCAAGTTACCTTTTTGCCGCCATATGACACAGCATGTTGTGTCGCTCATACTGACCCTAGCGAGGCAAGCAAGATCTTATTATATCACTAAGATGTTCATTTACATTGTACAGGCATCCGCACGGATTGACACCCCAATGTTTAGCACATTTCCTCGAACTAAAAAAGTACTGTATGTCCTAAGCTAATATAGGACAGGAATAGTGGAGTGAGCTATATAATATATGTCTGAAAATACATTTTTTGGCATGAGCAAATTTTAACTGCAGACACATTTGGTAGAAGCACTCCTCAGACCTCAACCCAGCATAATACACCTGGTCCCGCTGTGAATCTTACTCAATCTTTAAGACAATAAAGATGACTTTGCAATTAGGCCCTTTATGCAAGTAGAATTTATTTCAAGTTATATAAGTGAATGATTGTCAAACCCTGAAAATATTAGGCCTTAGAGGTGTAGGAGTTATCTCCCGTAAACCAAAATTTAATACCAAGAATGAGTCATGATGGAAACGCGTTTCTGAATAAAGCCCACAAAAGGAAGTCAATGAAATAAATATACACCTATTACGGCCCTGATAAATATAGATTTCAAATATGAAAGGTTCTGTTTGTGAACAGCGTTTTAAATTTGAAACAAAATATGCACCTTTTGGGTGGAGATTATAAAGATGGCCGCCAATGTTGATTAGGAATTTTAGTTTAAGTTCAAGAATAAAGAACCCATCTAATTTTCATTCATGCAGGCTTAATATGCGGATATCCCGATATATTAATGTTGACATGCCCAATATATATTACCAGATAAACTAAAGATTACGTAGAAATTAAAAGGTAATTATTTTATTGCATTTTGATAGATTTTTTTAGTCACAGTCATAGTGTCATCATTTCATTGTCCACATCATATTGAATTGTTACAAATAGGGCCTATTATATACAAGATGTTAGTACGACTGTGTTTAGATCTTCACAAAATTTCACCTGTGGAAGTCAAGACTTCAGGCTCAAGCGATTTGAAGGACCCTGTTGATACACGACATGTACACAGCACAACTAAAGCAAATAAAAGTAAATAAACAAAATCAAAACCATACATACACACTTAATGACAAATAAAGCTCTCAGAGACCTTTATTGTTATTGGTTTATTAAAAGACTAGGCCTACAGAGATCCTGCCTTTTCTAAGATTTTACAAATGTATCAAATAAACACTCTGATGTTTGACAAAGATCAAACAGTTTACAATAACACAATGTGTATTGGTACCATCTCGGCATCTGTATGCATAGTGTATAGTTTCAAAATTGATTGTTCATCAGCTCATTATGTTTTCCATTTTAACCATTATTAATTGGCATTAGAAAATAAGCAAGTTGAACCTGTAACGAGGAATTCACACAGCAATATTAAGTGTAGGCCTATGTTTGTTTTTTAAATGTAATACCATAGCTTACGTAATTCGGTGCATGAACAGGGGCGGTGGGGTTGTGGAGTGCCGAATGGTTTGTGCGTTGCGCATTGTATCTTTGAGTCAACAGGCGTGGTTTCAATTCCCTGGTTGTACATGACAAGGAGAAGGGTCTCTCCTGTCTGCTCTCGCAGGTTTTCTCCGGGTCCTCCGGTTTCCTCCCACTGGTTAAGACCCCAACACGCAAAGCAAATTATTGAGCCATAAATGTTAGTCCCAAAATGACATAGTTTGTGTCTAGTGGACGTTAAAATCCATTTCTCTCTCTCTTTCTTTGATACTGTAATGCACAACGGTACGACACACAAAGTTATTAAAGATTAGAATTTTATTCCCATTAACCTTTGTTTTAATCAAATAATGGATGTTAGATGCAGTAGTTAGATGACATCGATGTAATTTATACAGTATTTCAAAGCCAGGATCATCCTCTCATAGAAAAACAGACTATGCATATATAAGTATCAAGAATGTTGATCAGGATCAAACTTTTGAACCAATACAGTAAGAGCATACATGTATCCTACATGTGTTCCAAGTCAAATCGTTCACAATATTTCACATAAACTTGTGAATCTGTAGGCCTACCATTTTTAATGTGTGGTAAACACTGTCATTTTTAAACAAACCAATTGTTTTTTACACAGAATTGTTTTTAACAGTACTTTAAATTGTGTATAGTCTTAAACTCTTGGTTTAAACATTTAATGTAGCTAGTTGGGGGCTTTAATTGGACATAAACAAAAATGGCATGCTATTATAAATCGTCATTCAAATAATGGGCGTATTATTTTACGTGATATTTGGTCTAAAATAAATTAGACCCGAATATACGAGCCGAAAGCAATCCATGTCAGTATATAGATTGACAAACTAACATGCCCTGTTAGTACATTTATATAAATCATTTTAAAGTGTCTGAAATTGCACCATATCTTAAACTGCTACATGTATCACTCCATTTCATATCTTTTTTGTTTAAAATGACAATGAGAAAGCATTTGCATACTGCTTATTTATTGGTTTATACACATGTAAATGTATTAACTGGTGATGAATACGATTCTGCAATATCTACATATTCCCAGTATTATGAACTCTACATAGTCACACATTTTATAATTTCATGATTTATTGTATTACTAAGTTTAGTCACTTCCTAGTGTGAAAGCCTACAGTGTTACTGTCTTATCATATTAAAATTAGTCAACTTTTGACATGCATGTAAAATCTACTGATAAAAACCTGATATCCGTTTGTTTAAAGAGGAAGTACATGTAATAGTTTCATTAAGATTAAATTTTATCCTTCTTCAATCACCAAAAATCTTTTATTTTAAATTAGAACTTGTTGAATAATATAGATAACAATTTCTATACTGCTCAAATCTATTTCTTAACAATTTGATTAGCACACTTTAATCATTTTGTAGCCAATACAGCTGGTGTACCCGCTCTCTTTAACAGCTTTTATAGACAAGTTGTCTAACTTGTGCTCTGTATTGCTGGCAGGAATTTTCAAATTCAAATAGTATTTGAACTAATTATTTGATATTTAACATCAGCCATAAACAATTTGTCTATTCGTCATCTTTTAATTTGCTTTCAGGAATTTAGTACGGTAAGCACAATGTAACTGTCACAATTTTTATCTGATTTTGATGAAACATAAAATGTATGTTTATATCCCTTGAATCGTGTTTCCTTTCGATAATGATGCATGTCGGACCATAACATCCTGGATTATGGCCCCTGATTGTATAAAAAGACCACTCTTATTAGCTTGTTTTTCTCTCCATCTCTAGCAAAATGTGGGCAACCGCTTGTTTAGTTGTTTTAATGAATAAATTCTCATTAATTGACATTAAGTAATCAGTAGTTGACAAGATAAAATGTGTCTGCTAACTCATTCAAAACACGAAACATTTAAACTATCTAAAGTACTTCCATTTAAATTGTTCAAAATCATCAATTCCCAAACTACTCTAACCAAGTTGGATTTTTATAAAATAGGCACATCTGAGGGTAATGATTAATGATATTTTTAAAAGTTATTTACAATTATTTTCATGGGGAAAGTGATAATGCCTGTTTAAAATTTCATTAATATCCATTACAATTTGGAATATAACCATTTGTCAGTGTATTAAATATTCAAATATAATCTGTCATGTACTATGTATCAATATTTAGTCAACTTTGAATTATATTCACCCATTTTGTTTTTAAAGGCACACTTTCAGTTTAATATACAGTCCGTACACATTAAAAAAGGGGATTGGATATTCGCCATTCGCATGGCGAATAACCCAGACCCATTAAGGATGGTTATTCGCCATTCGTTTTATATAATAAACTTAAAATCCTTGCAGATTGTTTGTTCTTTTATTCAAACTGCATGCCTAGAATCCATTTTTAATTGTTATTTGTTATTTGAAGCTTCACCGTGTAAATGAAAACCTTCGTTCACAGCGAAGCGAAGACAGAGAAACGGACATCGTGTGTACATGGAAGTAGAACACATGTGAAAAGTTCCGTACTCTGTAAAATTCTGTATCTTTACTAATTCAACATTGAAAACGCATTTCTTTGTACTTTTGTTTATCACAAAGTATATAAAGTACAAACTTAGTCTAATTCCATTCCTGTCGAGCGAAAGCAATAGAGGCTTATTGAAATTGTTCTATTTGATCTGCCCCACCGCCTACCACACGGAGTAGTCTACCCATATATTTCCTTGCCAACCGCATGTTTTATCTGCGACCTGTAGTTTATATATTTTATTTTCCATTCCTATATTTCATTCCCTACCAATATTGAGAGAGAGGGAGTTTAATGTTCACTTGACACAATGTAGGTCATTTTGGAACTAACACGTGGTCCAATTTCATATCAATAATACGTACACTTCCGCGTAGGGGATCTTTAGCTGTGGCTAGATATCGGAGGGGGTGAGGGAATTCGGGACTAACATATGGTTCAGGGTTTTTTTATTTGAATAATTCCCTTGCATGTAGGGGTCTTTAGCAGTGGTAGGATCCAGAGAAAACCCACGTGGTTGGACAGGCGACCCTACTCCTGAACATGGCCCAACAAAAGGTATTTCACCACGTATAAATATAAATGGTGAACAAATTAAGTAATTTAGAGAGAGAGAGAGAAATGGGGTTTAACGCCCACTCGACACAAACTAGGTCATAGCGGGACTAACATATGGTTTTAATTCTATTTCAGTAATTCGCTTGCGCATAGAGGTTTCTAGCAGTGTGAGGAAACCGAAGTGCACGGAGGAAAGCCACGAGGTCGAGAAGGCGCCCCTATCTCCATGCCACATACGCTCACACCAGAGATCGAATCCACAGCCGCAAGCCAGAGGTGACCGGCCAGCTACAGGTCAAAGAGCGGCACTCTAGACCACTAGGCCATCCCTACCCCCCTAGTAATTTAACCCTTTTATTCTACAGCATAGGCCCAGCATGAAATTCATATTGATGTATTCCGATAGAACATTCTGATCTACTCGAACCTTTTATTTTCAAAAAATGTTTATTTCCAATTCATATACTTGAATAAAACTATTTTGTCTTATTTAAACTGACAGGTCATAAGGTATGGTACTCTTTCGGGTAGTCACCGCTAGGCTATAAATAGACCTCCAATGGCGCTCTGCCAAACGACGTTTGTTGTAGTATTTATTTTCGCATTTTTACTGCAACGAAAATGATATATGTTCATTTTGTAGGATGAGGTTAAACTAGTTTAAGTGCTTTGTGGTATTACCACTCGACCAGACATCGTGATAGGCCAGAGAATATCGATTTAAAAAAAAAGAATGGCGAATAACAAAAACGAATGGCAAATAACGTAAACGAATGGCGAATAACTCTTTGCCATGCGCATGGCGAATATCCTCTGCCTTAAAAAAGTGGTCTCTTCTAAAAGCATATTGGGCAAAAAATTGATTAGAAATAGAATAGAGATGAGTCCTTATGTAAGTTATGACCATCTCACTTTTTATTATTGTAGAACTTTGGCCAGCTATTGTAGAATAACTTGTTTCTATCTACATGTATGAGGGGGGGTGGGATGTCCTAGTGGTCTAGAGTGCCGCGCTTCGACCTCTAGCTGGCCGATCACCTCTGGCTTGCATCTGTGGTTTCGAGCCCTGGTGTGAGCATATGTGGCATGGAGATAGGGGCGCCTTCTCAAGCTCGTGGGTTTCCTCCGGGCACTCCGGTTTCCTCCCACTGCTAAAGACCCCTACGCGCAATCGAATTATTGAAATAAAAATTAAACCATATGTTAGTCCCGAAATGACCTAGGTTGTGTTGAGTGGACGTTAATCCCCATTTCTCTCTCTCTCTCTCTACATGTATGAACATAAAGCTCAAAATGGCATCTAACCTTGCCAAGTTATTTTTATTTGATCATCTAACATGTACAGTGTAAATTCATGAAAAGTTGCCTATTGGTCAAGTTAAATTGTGGTGTTTGAAAAAATGCCTTTTCTCGGCAGCTGCTGAACTGATTTACTTTTAATTTTATTAGAAATTGGACGTAATCTGTTAAGTACGAGTAAGTCTTATATTGAGAAGACCAAGTGGTCTAATGTGTAAACCATAAATCAGAATGTCTGTCATCTATGCAAGTCAGGGTTGATCCCAGGTTTGTATGTGACAAAAGCGAATTATAGAAATTAAATTATACCATGTTTACCCCAAAATGTTTTTGGTGGTGTCAAGTGGAAATTAAACGGAATTACCAGTTCAGTTCAGTATTTAGTGCTTGAAATATTGTCAGGTATACACACAACTCAAATAATTATTTAAAGGTCTGGGCCCTGTTTCACGAAATTTTAACTTAAGATAAAATCCAATTTTAGTAGATACTTCAGTTTTGATTGGCTAAGCACTAAAATCAATCTAATATTATCCAATCAAATTACTAAAATTGGGATCTTATCTTAGTTAAAATTTCGTGAAATAGGCCCCTGATATGGTACATAAATGTATAATGTAGATTATATATAGATATCTATCATATTGGTTGGCTTCATCCATCACAGTATGACATTGCATGTAACTGTCACTCAATAAATATCTCAAATAGCTTCCATGCAACCTTACATCTTAATTACATGTACTTAAAGTGGCTGTCTTTTTTAATTTGAATGTCAAATTATAAAAATTTAACATTGAATGTATAAGAATAAGCTGCATATTTAGTGCGAGTCCAACATCTTAACTGCATCAAGTAACCTGCTTTGAATAATTCTTGAACAACTCATTTGTGGGTTAAACACATTCAACATGTAAGTTTGTCACAGATACTTCCTATGTTTTATCAGGTTTATCTATGATATCAGTTACATCTTTTTATTAATCATTGCATGAAGAATAACATCTGCATAAAAAATGTTCTTCTGCAACCCACAAATTTCAACTTGTTTTTTAAACAAACTTGAGGAGGGATGGCCGAATGGTTAGCGTGCGCGCGCTGTATCATACGGCCTTCCATTGAGTCAACTGGTGTGGTTTTAAATCCCCGGTTGTATGTGTCAAGGAGTAGTGTAGCCTGTCCAGCCTTGAGGGTTTTCTCCTTGTACTCTGGTTTTCTCCCACTGCTAAAGACCCCTACGACGCAAGCGAATTATTGAAATAAAAATTAAACCATATATATGTTAGTCCCAAAGTGACCTAGTTTGTGTCAAGTGGACGTTTAACCCCATTTCTCCCTCTCTCTATTTTCAGCAAACTTCTCTTTCAAATATGGCTGACTCAAACTGACTAATAAATTAGACAGACACACCTTTATGTTTATTTGTCAATAAAGCTTATTTGAATTGACCCTTGACGTACATGTATGTAGTTTTCTTTTTATACGTCCACATTTTCATGTGGACGTATATTGTCGTCGCCCCTGTTCGTCCGTCCGTCCGTCCGTCCACAATTGTTTGTGAACAGTCTACAGGTCACAATTTTTATCCGATTTCAATGAAACTTAAAACATAGGTTTATCACCCTAAGATCTCGGTTCCTTTCGATATTGGCATGTATCGGACTGTAACTTCATGGGTTATGGCCCCTGATTGTACGAAAAATCATGTTTTTTAGCTTGTGAACAGTGTAGAGGTCACAATTTTGAACCGATTTGGATGAAACTTAAAATGCATGTTTATAACCCAAAGATCTTGGTTCCTTTCGATATTTGCGCCAATCGGATCATAACTTCCTGAAATATGGCCCCTGATTGTCCGAAAAATCGCCCTTTTTAGCTTGTGGTCCCTCTGGAAGTCAAAATTGTTATCCGATTTAAAAAAACGTTTGATTATATCACTGTTCCATGGTTTTGAAGGTTGAGTTCGAATTTCGTGAAAATCGGACCAAAATTGACGGACAAAATGGCCGCCATTTGTACGCGAATTATGTTATATCAAGGTTGTGAACAGTGTGGAGGACACAATTTTGAACCGATTTGGATAAACTTGAAATGCATGTTTATAACCCAAAGATCTTGGTTCCTTTCGATATTTGTGCCAATCGGATCATAACTTCCTGAATTATGGCCCCTGATTGTCCGAAAAATCGCCCTTTTTAGCGTGTGGTCCCTCTGGAAGTCAAAATTGTTATCCGATTTAAAAAAACGTTTGATTATATCACCGTTCCATGGTTTTGATGGTTGAGTTCGAAGTTCGTGAAAATCGGACCAAAATTGACGGACAAAATGGCATCCATTTGTACGCGAATTATGTTATATCAAGGTTGTGAACAGTGTAGAGGACACAATTTTGAACCGATTTGGATAAACTTGAAATGCATGTTTGTTTATAACCCAAAGATCTTGGTTCCTTTCGATATTTGCGCCAATCGGATCTTAACTTCCTGAATTATGGCCCCTGATTGTCCGAAAAATCGCCCTTTTTAGCTTGTGGTCCCTCTGGAGGTCAAAATTGTTATCCGATTTAAAAAAACGTTTGATTACATCACCGTTACATGGTTATGAAGGTTGAGTTCGAATTTCGTGAAAATCGGACCGAAATTGACGGACAAAATGGCCGCCATTTGTACGCGAATAGTGTGAAAATATGTTATATCAAGGTTGTAAACAGTGTAGAGGACACAATTTTGAACCGATTTGGATGAAACTTGAAATGCATGTTTATAACCCAAAGATCTTGGTTCCTTTCGATATTTGCGCCCATTGGATCATAACTTCCTGAATTATGTCCCCGGATTGTCCGAAAAATAGCTTTTGGTCCCTCTGGAGGTCAAAATTATTATCCGATTTAAAAAAACGTTTGACTATATCACCGTTACATGGTAATGAAGAGAGAGTTTGAATTTCGTGAAAATCGGACTAGAATTGACGGACAAAATGGCCGCCGTTTGTACACGAATAGTGTGTAAATATGTTATATCAAGGTTGTGGACCCTATAGAGGTTACAATTTTGAATCGATTTTGATGAAACTTGACAGGTATGTTTATAACCCAAAGATCTTGGTTCCTTTTGATATTTGCGCCCATCGGGTCATTACTTCCTGAATTATGTCCCCTGATTGTACGAAAAATCTGATTTAAAAAAAAACGTTTGATTATAAAAACCAAACAAATTCTAATGATTTTCTGATAATTCCTTAATATGCGACAACTCTTGTTGACAGCCCGGACGATTTGGCTGCTGTGTGGGCGTATGTTTCATTGCCTGGCAACCTATTTTTCACTTTCATTGGAGCATGTATGAGTGTCATGCTATTGATTCTTTCACGGAAATGAAATGAAATGTGGTTGAACATCTTATCGTTCTGCTCCTGCTAAGCTAATGAAGACAGGCATATGCCATACAGTGTGCTTTGAGGGAAATTTTGCCTGGGCAGTGGCACTATGGCCTACTCTTATATCTAATTTCTACTGCAAAGGGATCTTTCACATACACACCAATGTATACACAAGTCCTCAGTTTTCCGTCCCATCATGATGACTGACACTTGATACATGTATGTTGGGCTATATTTATTATTTTGAGTTTTGATAGATTCCATTTTGGAAGTCCACTTACAACCCATGGCCATTATAAGGTACATGCACAGAATTTGTATTGCCACTGGTGGGTGGGAGTGGGGACGAATGTGGATTGATCTAAAGTGTACTCTGTAGATCACAAGATCTGTATTAATGTACATGTTAGTGTGAAGAATTTGATCATGTGTTTATATTTTTAAGGGACTAGTCTGTTTGACCTCAGGGATTTTCACCAGGTTCCCAAATGACATAGTTTATGTTGAATGAATGTTGAACCTCAATTCAACTGCATACATTTGCCACTTTAAATAATTTACACTCTGTTATAAATGTTTTATTGTCACAGTCTAATGCTCAGCAAACAGGACATAAAAAATGTATTAATATAGAAAAAACAACTTTATTACATCAAGTATATGAATTGCTCAAATAATGTGAATTCCTGTTACAATTAGGAGTGTTATGCTAGAGGATGACTGAAGTAAACTAAAATGATACATGTACATGTATTACTGACACATTATTATGTTATAGTTGCTTACATTTTCACAGGTAAATTGTTTGTGTTTTTCTTGTATACAAATTATCATGTTGCAGTGGTAAGCTAGGTGACAGGTAACTGTATTTTGGACCACATGTGTTTTAATTGTTTACATTTTGACAGGTACTTTGTTTATATTTTTCTTGTATACAATGATGCAATTGCAAGTTATACATGTATGCATAGCTGTGTTTTAATTGTTTACATTTTGAGGGGTAAATTGTTTTGTATTTTTCTTATATACAATCTGTTATACATGTAAGTTACTGAAATGTACTACATGTAACTGTATTTTGGACCACTATACTTTATATCTGTTATTTGTTTATTCAAGGATAACAACATGAATTTTCAATTTAATGTCTTTTTAACAATTTCATTTCTTTACCTTATATACATGTCTATTTACATGTAGGTAATTGCAAATATTCTTAAAATTTGCAAAGATTCAAATATGACTTCCAAGTTTTTTTCATGGCGGTGTCTTACATGTATTTTGTACATGTTCATTCGGAGGTCAATTCAATGAATTTATATTTATTCTGGTAGTTTAAATGCATTTTTATACATCAACATTGAAATATACACAAAGTTAATTATTTTATTATGAGAACATTTGAAGGACATACAACTATATAGAGGTGACACAGTTATAAACTTTTTCAGCAACCTTTAAAGAGATTGTATATGTACTTGTTTGTTTTTCTTTTTTTCTGTATAGATTAAAAGTCTAAATATAGACTCAAAATGATGTGTCAAAATGAATTTTGATCCTGATAAATTTTAATGATATGATTATTTAATTATGTAGACAAATAAACCTAAAGCTAAAAAGTATAACTGGTTATTTTCATAAGATAATTAAGACGATTAGAACAAAGTAGCTGCATCATTATTCTTTGGCAATTAGAAATTGGCACAAATGGGTCACAAGGCATATAATACTGTAATATAAATGTATATATCAACTGATTTACATTCAATGGTTTCTGTTTTACTGTAATTTCTAATCGTTTATGTTTGGAGAATTACACGAGGCGAGGAATCCAAATTGAATGGCAGTCTTTAGCACCGGTAGTTTGAAAAGTGGGATATGTTCTGTTTAGCCTAGTACATCAAGTCACTCCATTACAAATGGCACCTGGAAGCATTCTGGCACGCGATTCAGGAGCTAATTTTGAAATTTTCATTTTGTCTTAAATATTGGATATCAGAAGCCCATCTTTTCACGGTAAGATACCAACAAAAATATTGATTTAAATTGACTAATAAGTGAGTCGTGTTTGCAGCGTGGAAGACTATGGATGATATTGAGTTAGCGACTTGCCTCATTTAAAACATCTAATCTTAACAATGTAAAATCAGATTGGCTAATTAGAATTAAACATTTAAATCAAATAGTTTATATGCTTGAGTTTGATTGGAGAGGTTTAAATATTGGGGTTTAATTTCTCTGTGATCATGTGCTTCTGTTTTGAGGATGCTATTACGGCCATATATATTGCCATAAAAAAATATTGAATTTTTTCAACCAAGTGATAAGCAAGGTGTATAGAACAAGGTGTATATATTTCATAGAAAGCTTTCAAGGATAATATAATATTTGAGCTGTGTGAACAAAATCTAAAACTTTGACAATACAAATGTGAAATTTTAGATACATGTGTATTTAGCGTTGGATTAACGTTTGACATTTAGATTTACATGTACCGTTAGCAATTCATTGGTGCATTTTTATGTTATTGTCAATTCCCTTTTTATACGCCCACATGGAAATGTGGTCGTATATTGCCGTCGCCCCCGTCCGTCCGTCTGTCGGTCCGTCCGTCCGTCGGTCCGTCCGTCCGTCCGTCCATCGTCCACAATTTCTTGTGAACGCTCTAGAGGCTAAAGTTAATCTCCGATTGACTTGAAATTTATACACGGTGTTAAAGGTCGTGAGATGAAGAAGCCTATTGATTTTCGGTGATATCTGATAATTACTGCCAGAGTTATGACCCTTGATCACTTTGAAAAATCTTGTGAACGCTTTAGAAGCTAAAGTTAATATCCGATTGACTTTAAATTTATACACGGTGTTTAAGGTCGTGAGACGAAGAAGCCTATTGAATTTCAGCGATATCTGATAATTACTGCCAGAGTTATGACCCTTGATCACTTTGAAAAATCTTGTGAACGCTTTAGAGGCTATAGTTAATATCCGATTGACTTTAAATTTATACACAGTGTTTAAGGGCATGAGACGAAGAAACCCATTGATTTTCGGTGATATCCGATAATTACTACCAGAGTTATGACCCTTGATCACTTTGAAAAATCTTGTGAACGCTCTAGAGGCTAAAGTTAATATCCGATTGACTTTAAATTTATACACAGTGTGTAAGGTCATGATAGGAAGAAGCCTGTTGATTTTCAGCAATATCCGATAATTCCTGCCCGAGTTATGACCCTTGATCACTTTGAAAAATCTTGTGAACGCTCCAGAGGCTAAAGTTAATATCCGATTGAATTTAAATTTATACACGGTGTTTAAAGTCATGATACAAAGAAGCCTATTGATTTTCGGCGATATCCGATAATTACTACCAGAGTTATGACCCTTGATCACTTTGAAAAATCTTGTGAACGCTCTAGAGGCTATAGTTAATATCCGATTGACTTTAAATTTATACACAGTGTTTAAGGTCATGAGACGAAGAAGCCTATTGATTTTCGGTGATATCCGATAATTACTACCAGAGTTATGACCCTTGATCACTTTGAAAAATCTTGTAAACGCTCTAGAGGCTAAAGTTAATATCCGATTGACTTTAAATTTGTACACAGTGTTTAGGGTCATGAGACGAAGAATCCTATTTGATTTTCAGTGATATCTGATAATTTCTGGCACTTGATCACTTTGAAATATCTTGTGGACAAAGGCCTTGAGACAAACCATCAAAACTATTCTAATCATTTCTGATAATTATTTAATGGGCTATTACTCGTAATAAGATTATCATGTGTTGTAAATAGTAAATGTTCTCCTTACTGATAAAAGAAACAATATGCGACAACCCTTGTTGACTGCCCGGACGACTTAGCTGTTGTGGGCGTATGTTTCGTTGCCTGGCAACCTATCTTTTACTATTTAGTAGCAGATTAGATCTAAGTATAGTTGATTTTTACTACCAGCAAGTATTTGCAGATTAAGTCTAAGTGTATACCATAGTAGATTTTTATATTCCTACTCTCAATTTGTGTGGAAAGAAATTTGACATGGAAAATGTTTGAGACATGGACACAGTGCATGCCAAAGATTACTAAAACAATTTTAAATTTTTTTTATAACCTGAATGAGACCACATTTTATTAAGATATTTCTCTATTACAGGGTGAACAGAATGAATAACTAGAAGTAGACGTAGAAAACTCCAATGGTGGACATTTTATTACAACAAATAATCTGTCATGTGACTCTCAGGTAGGCCTTGAAAAGTAAACCAATCAAAATAGCTTTTCTATGTTAAAGTTAAAGTAGACATTTAAGACGAAATAAACTTTTTACCATTGGTAAACGAATCGTGTACCATAATGCTTTTGGCGCCATTTGTAACCAAGGGAATCGAAGAACAAGGCTAGACATAATCCATGAGTCATGTCAATCGGTGATGACATTTTCTTATCTGTAGATCATATGCAATAAATACTATCGGTGAAGACTGGAATAACCAGACGCTAGAGATTTCCACTTGATTAAGACTTCTTGCGTATTTCACCGAACATAATTAATTAGAAATTTGAGTAAAAACTGAAACAATTTAATGTAAACCAGTGTATATACATTCATATTACATTATTATATGCATTGCCACCCATTTGTGTCAATTTCTAGGAACCAAATATTAGCTATTTAGCTTCTTTAAAATGGTCCTGAATGTACTTTAAACTATTTAGAGTTAATCATTGTAATACTTGTGAATACATCAGTTTATTTGAATTGCAATATAATTGCAGCTCATATTTATGATCTGGGGCCTATTTCACGAAATTTTAACTAAGATAAGATCCCAATTTTAGTAATTTGATTGGATAATATTAGATTGATTTTAGTGCTTAGCCAATCAAAATTGAAGTATCTACTAAAATTGGATTTTATCTTTTAAAGTTAAAATTTCGTGAAACAGGGCCCTGCTTTGAGTTTGATTACCAACAGAATTGTAGCCGAACAGGTGTGGCTGTTGAAAATAATTTTGATCTTCTCAATGGCATTCAGTAATTGAACTGGTGATACACGGCACATAATTTCATGGAATACGGATGTATATTGTCGTCGCCCCTGTCCGTCCAGACGTCCGTTCACAATTTTTATACGATTTTTGATGAAACTTGAAAATATAGGTTTATCTTCCAACGATATCGAAATTGGCATGTATCGAACTGTAACATCATGGATTATGACCCCTGATTGTACTTTAGAGGTCACAATTTTTGTCCGATTTTATGATGGAATTTTGAATATAATGTTTATGTCCCAAATATCTCAGTTCAGACAAAAGATTACTGGATTATGACACCTGATTGTAAAAAAAATCATGGGTTTCTTTTTTTTAACTTATTCTCTATCTATCTCTTGCAAAAATTGCATAGAAAAGACTGGTTACTGTTTTATCATTGACCAATGTTTTCTCTAGTTTGCTTTACAGAGACTATGCAGTAGTAGTTTTGTCAAAACTTCTTTTAGTAATTATATGTATACAGTAATTGGATTTTGGCACAAATGTGTCCTCTACTCAAACTTCTCGAAGAATTAAGCTTATACATGTATTTATGGTTTTGAATTAATGAACCTTTCCTTCATCCTCAGAAACTATGAGTTCAATTGATGACCCCAATATAAAATGGGGAAGAAGGTTGCTTTCCATGGTAACAGAAAATCAAGATGGCGGTGATGTTTTATCAGTGGGCGTGGTAGTAGGAATAGCTGCTACTATCTCATTGGTTGTTTTAATGGTATTGTGTGTATGCGGTGACAGGTAAGTCATGTTTTAAATAAATATCTAAGAATTCGCCGATCACTGTTACAAAGTGAGTAAGACGCTGGGTCGCTAGTCTGGATGGAGGTTGAGTGTTCGATCCCTGCACTGGCCAAGAAATTTCATCCAATTTTCTAGGGTAGTTTCCCCTTGTCAGTGATGCAGGACAGAGGGCCTAACAAGTTCCTGTGTACACATTGGCTTGCACGTAAAAGATCATTTGGCAGTTGGAATTCGATATAAGAGTAGGCCATAGTGTGCTGCCATGGCAAAATTTCCCTCATCACACATTGTATGGCATATATGCCTGTCTTCATTAGCCCAGAACAGTAGGAGGTTAAACCCCACATTTCATTTCATCTCATTTCACCTGAGAATTGATCTTTTTAAATTAATTATGCAAAGATTATAAGATCAAATTTTCGTACAAAAAAAAAAAGAATTGAAATGAGTTTAATGGCTCACTTTTGCTTTTAACTGGGATAATTACGCAATGTGATAAGAAGGATATTTGACCCGAACAGCTGGACTATTCTTATCTAGAATTCCATTTGTCATGTCCCCTTTTTAACTTGCGGGGATGGGGGGGTGGGGTGGTGGGATGGCCTAGTGGTCTAGAGTGCCACGCTTCAACCTCTAGCTGGCCGGTCACCTCTGGTTTGAGGCTGTGGTTTCGAGCCCTGGTGTGAGCGTATGTGGCATGGAGATAGGGGCGCCTTCTCAACCTCGTGGGTTTTCTTCAGGCACTCCAGTATCCTCCCACTGCTAAAGACCCATACGTGCAAGCGAATTATTGAAATAAAATGAAACCATATATGTTAGTCCCAAAATGACATAGTTTGTGTCAAGTGGACGTTAAACCCCATGTCTCTCTCTCTTTTTTTAACTTGCCATAATGGTATATAATATGTATTCCTAGGACAACATGTTTTTGTTACCCTTCCAATGCTTGGTGAGCCAGCCCTTTTTCTCAGATCCAGATCAAATGAATAACCTTACATAAAAATTCAACATTAATTTATGTTTGCAATTCAATAATGATAAGTGCTAATGGTTAGCATGTGCGTGCTGTATGATAAGGTCTGTCATTGAGTCAACAGGCATGGTTTTGATTCCCTGGTTGTTTCCTCCCACTGCTAAAGACCCCTACGCGCAAGTGAATTGTTGAAATAAAATTAAACCATGTGTTAGTCACAAAATGACCTAGTTTGTGACAAGTGGACTATAAACCCCTTCTTCTCTCCTTCTCGGCTTAACTATATATGTCCGAGTATTTGAGAGGTTTATTAAAAAGTATTATCATAAGGTCTTATTTAGTATTCAAGTAGAAGACATTTTGAATTTAAAATAACAGAAAATATTATTTTTTTGACAGTAATGGTGAAGCTGAGTTGAAGAAAGTAAAGAAGAAGTCTAGTAGTAATAATGTCAGACAGCCGGTAATGAGGCCTAATACTTTTATCATTTAACTTCAATAGTCACCTTGTTTAATTCCCCAGTATTACTTGACAAGGAGTAAGGTTACCTTGCCTGTCCACCCAAGTCTGTTTTCTCTGGTTTTCTCCCACTGCAAAAGACCCCTATTTGCAAGCAAATTATTGATGGAAAATTGAACCACTTGGTAGTCCCAAAATGACGGAGGATTGCACTTGAACTATGTCTTGGGGATCGGTAGATGTAGGTATGGTTACTCTTCTTCTTGTTAAGACACCCTTACCGGCTATATCGCGCTATGGACTATCAAGTTAATTAACTCTCTATCTGATATTGTATATTTAGATAAATGTTGGTGTTGGCCTTTGATTATGTTGTTGTCAAGTATGGTTTCAGTTATGTTATTGTATGTTGTCTATATATGTTTGCCTCATACCTGTTTTACTGTATTAGTTTGATAACGTTGAGAGAATACACCACGAAATGTCGCCTAAATTACATTAGTAGCTGTTTTCCATAAGTATGTGTTTTGTTGTTAGATGTGCCTAGTTGTGTCATGTCCCCCTGCATATAGATCAAATTTTCTCACTAGTTTTAGCATAAACACTATACTAGTTCCATGGCCAGTGCGCAGAATCCATGAAGGCTATTCAATTGACCTCCATTTTAATATCTTGCACCCATCAGAAATTCTCTTCATTTGGTTCCTTGCGAATGTGATTGCTTCAATTAATAAAGTTAAAGAGTCAAGCGAAGAGACTGAAATTAACATTAAAATATGAGTTATTGGAATATATCAAATATTTGCTATTAAATCACATTTGAATATTTGCCATGATTTGAAATCTATATAAATAAAATCAAAGATGTCTGTGTATGTTTGCCCATCACGCTTCGTCGTCGCAATCCACCCCTCACATATGGTATCAAATTAACCAGCACGGATCCTGTGATTTTTCAGGACATGATTGGGTTCAATTTGGGGCTTGGACGAAAACGGGGGCCCTATAGTTTTTAATAAAATGTTATTTTTATTTCATCCAGGATAATCGTTATGATGAAGTACAAATTGAGGAAGTTGAAATCAGACCTAAAAATGGTATTATAGAATCTAATGGTGTTACTACTGATCCCAATCACCTTCAACAAGCAAGGTATGAATTAATATGTTGTTAATGAGGTTGACCCAATGTCTACTGTAATGACCATCTATAATTCAAATCAAGTATTTTAGACTTTTTTTCAGGTGTCATCCATAGATGTGTCAATGCAGCGCATTATACAAAATTTTGAAATGTACAGTTATCTTGTTTTGTGAGTCTTATTGTGGTCTATTACATGGACCAAGGTTAGCCACGAGAGTTACTACTTGCATCCACACAAGGCTCCTGCAATTTTTACAAAGATATTTAAGAAATAGAGGCATGTACGTGTATATACTAGAAATTTTACCTGGACTGCATGATTTGCACCTATCTTTTCATCGAATTCTTGTCAAGGTTTTTATATGTAAGTTGTTGACAAGACCTCAGTTTGTTATCCCATCTGAACAACTAGATGCTGTACCTTGACGACAAAATGAAACAACTCTTTTTTTTGATTGGATATATATAATCCATTTATTATTGCAGGCAAAGTCAAGCCAGTTCCTGCTCTTCACAGATGCGACCCACTAGCCTGAGAGAACTGCCAGAGTTACCCCCCTCTTATTCAGAAGATGATGATAACTGTATACAACCTAACTCTCGTGATAGTGAAATAATTAACGATGATTACGACCATCTCGGTCGTGAGAAAAATGTTCGTGTGAGACCTGAAAATTACGACCACATCACTCTAGAGTCTCCCACTCAAATTAGTGAAGCATCACCTTCGGATCCGCTTGTGGAAAGTCATTATGCCCAAGTTAATGATAGAACTTATGATACCTGTAATGACAGGGGTGCTGAAAAATATCCTAAATTAACTAATCAAGTCGAACCACCTTATAATAAGATAAAGGACGACAAAGATGATGTGTCTTTCAGTGAAGAACAAAATGAGCCGCCATACAACGTTGTTAAAGATGATCCACCATATAATAAAATACAAGACGATGATCCCTATAATCAAATTCTTGATGACACCTATTCAGTGCCGCGGGATGGGGTTGTGGGACAGGGACAGGACCATTACGAACTTGAACCTTTGGATCCTGAAGATCCCTACACACTGGTAGATAACGAAGAACTTAAAGTGAATGGAGAGGGCATAGATCAAGCGTCCGGATTCTCTACCTCCAGTGATACATTTAAAACTCCGGGAAGTATGTCAATATCCAAGGAGATGATGAGCATGATTAATGAAGGTTTTACTGTTACTGAGTCGTCCACCTCTGATGATTATGCTGTGGTAAATAAAGAGCGTAACCCTGTCAACAATCGACAACAGAGCTCACAAGGAGCAACTGCATTTCCTTGTCCTCCTGAACCGCCACGGGGATATCGAGCAGAAGAGATTCATAACCCTCAACCACCTCCACCTTCAATGTCAACATCAGGATCACGAAGATTCGATGGTGTGTCTGCTCCATCACTCCCTTTACCCACAATTCCACAATCTGCTCAAAGTAAGTTGGTCTTTCTTGCTGTTCAAAATGATTATATTTGATACAACCAGAAATAACTGATGCATATAATTTGAAGATGTTTCTACTCTTAGTAAAAAACTAGCTTCATATATATGTTCTTGTATAACCAGGAGCCAGGGAGGCTCATAGATTAGAGAACTGCTGGATAAATTGGGTGTTGGATTTGCAAGAAAGTACTTTCATGATATTTCCACATGATTTGCCATTTTCGCAACTTGTAAGCTCAATGACCAGTTCCTCTAGGGTAAAATAAAATCCTAAGTATTTCACTATTTAATGTTAATAGCACCAAGCTTCAATCACTGGATACCGTGGTACACTTGAGTATTCTCAATACATTAGTCTTCTAAAGTTTTTTTATATGACATTGTTTTCACTTCTGGGCCTCTATTTTTGTCCCAAATAAACAACCAGGCTACACTTGTCAGGCCCAGGCTTGACAAATATCAAGGTTCTTTTCATCTCAAACCAGAACTGCTCAACCACCATGGCTTCCTAATCAGACAGCATGTGGTAGTCTGTTATGATGTTTTAATAATTTACAGTGATTTCAGCTCGATCTGAACGTCAGTATTCAAAAGTATCAGCAAGAGAATCATTGGCAAGCATGTCAGCCCGTAATGCACTTAATCCATATGAAGATGTTGTAGAAACAGAAAATACTTACGCCACGGTTAGTTTTTTTTAACAGTTTAATATTTCACTTTATGAAATTATGTGCATGTAACTTTATGTATGCTCTAGAATTATACCATTTCAAAATGGGAGTTAACTATATGGAATTCATGTTAAATGAGATGAAAGTAATGTATAAAATAAAAGTAATAATTTTGAATGAAATTAATGTGAAATGAATTGAGAGTAATGTGAATTGAAATTAATGTGAAATGAATTGAAATTAATGTGAAATGAATTGAAATTAATGTTAAATGAATTGAAATTAATGTTAAATGAAGTTAACGATGAAATGAAATTAATGTTGAAATGAAATCAGATTTGTTAATTGAAATGGCATCTACATGAGTATGTCTTTGTTTACAATGAAGTTAGATTCTGATTAACTTTCTTATCTGCGTATAGAAATTAAAATGAAATGAAATGGGGTTTAACGTCCTACTCTTCTGCACCTAACCTGGGCTAATGGAAGACGGGCAGTGGCGCTACGGCTTCTTTTATATCGAATTCCAACTGACAAGGGATCTTTTGTATTATTACGGTAATGTATTATTACGGTAATGTGATTTAATAATATCTTTTTTTATAACTAGGTTGATGGTGGTTCTGGTGATGGGGTTGTTACACATCAAGCTGTAGCTCCACCCACTTCCTCTCTCCCACCAATCAACAACCGGCACTTTGTAAATCAACCAACCAGCTCACAATATTCAAATTTCAGCGAAACTTATGCCGAAATTGGAGCCTCAGGTACAGTACTTGTATAATTGCTACTGGGATATGGGGATATGATGTCTTGCTAATGAAAAAAGTCATGCTCATGTTTATAGTCATCACTTGCTGTGGTTTCAACTTGACCAAATATAGGTCCTGGTGGTTTGTGTCCTGGTTCCAATTTCACTGTTGGCTTTGTCTGGTCAGGGTTCGCCTGACATTGAAATTGATGTAAAATAAAACATGGTAGTTGAAATTTGATAAGACTAAGCAGAAAGGCAGTTGTCTGGACAAATATCCGCCCCACCCCCTTAATTTGCAAACATCAATGTGGAGTCCATTGTGGAGTCTCTATAGAATACAGTAGCCTGTAGATTGAATAGATATGAATTGATTTTGTATTTATCTGTAAAATACCCAAAAATTTAAACTTTGACATAGAAATTTAATTCAAACATTCAAAACTTTTGACCTAAAAATTTGCTGCCTTCTCCTTTTACAGGTGGAACTTTCAATTCCGTACCAAGTGTTCCCATTCCACCATCCTTAGATTCACTACATTCCATGAAAAAACATGAGAGACGCCACTTAGCAACGCCTGAAGACACAACCTTAGACGAAAATACGCCAAAATCTGTTTCACCAAAGCGCTCCAGTTTCTCACCCACAACTGCTCTTCCAGTTTTACCCGGTATGTCGACGAGTTTACATGAAAACGACGTGACCCTTGAACCCAATTATCAAAGTGTCAAAGACTCAATAGACGATAACGAGAGTGAAAACGATCCAAATTACGAATCAGTTGATGAAGCGAGATCGAAATTGCCAGAGCCCAAAAGACAGAGGAGGCACGTTTACGAAGAGGTCAGTCCAACGAATTCTGAACCTACGTCTCCAAATAATGTTCGGGATCGTGTTTTAAACAGACATACGTACGAGGATATAAGTGATGTAAAAGAAAAAAAGAAAAACATGAAGGGCAAACCAAAAGATGGAAAGAAATAATCGTGTATAAATAATTGTATATATGTCTTTTAACCAAAATTTTACAAAGCTTACATAATTAACGCCTCATATAATTAAAGGTGTCCAAACGAATGGAGAGATTGTTTTTTACTTGGATAGAAAATGTGCTCAAATCTATGGAAACGATCAAGGATATTGTGTTTTTATGTGAAATAATTTATTAACGAAGATCACTTTTTTTAGGATTTATGAATGTATAATGGAGTGGATTTATTAGTATTGATTTGTTTATTTGGACATTTTAAGAAATGGAATGATTTTTATAGGATTTTATATGTGAATGAGCAACATGTGACAGCTATTAGAACTTGGAGATACAATAGTTTTAAATATTGTTTTAATTTAGATTGACATGTATTATAAACAAACAGAGGTTTGTGTCGTTAAAGAAGCTGAACCTCTTAGAATTATTTCAAAATTCAGAGTTGGTAACTGGATAATTATAATCATTTTCTATATACTTAATTCTCAACATTCAGATAATTTGGCTGCTCTTTGGAATGAAGAAGTAGAGGACTATTGAAACAGATTGTATAGTCGTCTGCCACATCTGTTGGATTACAATAGTTTTGCTTTTAATTGAGGTAAATGCTTTGACAGAGCTCGATGATGAGCATTTTCTGCTTAGGCTAAGTAGTGATAAGCACATGTATTTTTTATGCTTTGATTCTAATGGGCGTCCTCGCTGAAGGAATTCCCACCAGGCGTCGCCAGTAAAAATGCGGTCCCACGTGACCTTGTCGATGGCAAAAGGACTGTGTTTCGACGTATAGGGATTAAATTCTATATTAACGACAAAAAATAACGTTTTTCAACACATCAGTTCGTATTGAATGTACAGGAAAACAATGCTGTGCGGTATACAAGGAGGTCATGTGGGACCCATTCTTCTATGAAATTATCTCCCTTTATCTCTAGCGAGGACGCCCATTGAGTGACAGTGACAACAATATCTTGACTAAGGTACAAATAGCATTTTAATTGGTCAAGACTTTCGGACAAGTAATTAATGAATGTCATCGATTGGCTTCACTGTTACCTTATTTGATTAGTGGTAATGCATACTTTAATCAGGTAGTAACGATTCAAGTTTCATTCAACTAGTGATCGAGGCAAGCTTAACAGTAAGTCATAAGGCAAGGTTAATTAATTTAGTGCGCACCTGTTGACAATTCAAAGTTTTGGCATTTTCAGTGATTGATTACAGCTTTAAAAGCTACAAATAATGGCTGTTGGAATTGATTTATGTGTAATTAAATTAAGATGTACATATTTCAATAAAAAAGGATTTCTAGCAAATTGTCTGATTCAACAGATTGATTGTTCAGCTTGACATTTATTAGTCTCAATCACACCAGACCAAATTTTCTCTACAAATATTGATTTGTACAAAATTGCATTCATCCATGTTAAATTCTTTTCTGTTCTGCATTTAATTTTTTTGTCTTTACCAATTAGATGGCTAACAGAAATCTCTGTGTGACCTTTGACATTGTATAGAGCATTTATTCGTTTACTTATATTTGTTGTAATCAAAACAAAAACAATATGTACATTGATTGCAAAATGTGGCCCAAGAAGAAAGCCCTGCTTCAATATTGAATTATACGTTTGTACATATAATGACATATATACTTTGTTAAAGTTTTTATATTAATGACCTTTTTTACTTACATTTAGATATGTACTTACATTGTTTAAACAGATTTGAAATTTATCTCTAACAGCTTCCCTGATTGGCTGATGGCTAATTTCACCATTAAAGACACATTATCACTTCAGACAGGAAGGAATATATGTTGGGGTCAATTATTTGTCTCAACTCAAGCCAGACAGTTGGAAATTAAAATAAGACTAGGGGGTAGCCACAGTATTTGGGCAATGTTTCCCTTGTAGCAGATTGCATGCTGTAGTCCCGTCTTCATTAGCTAGTTTTGGTTCAGAGCGCTAAGATGCAAAACCCAAATCAATGAAGCACCCTTAAATTATTTTTATGACTAAGGCCCACTATATTTATTTTGTTGTTGAGAGTAATAATACCTCTTTAATAATGATGAGCATGGCTAATCAAGGCCATTTAAGAAAAATGTTTTTGTTTATTTATATATTGTGTATACTAGAAGTGCTTTTATTGATGGAAATTATACGCTATTAAGAGTTTGTATATATATATTATTGTTTTACGTATGATTATCTGATAGAGCCAATCAAAATCTACTTTAGAAAACATGTTTATATATGCTTATTCTGAGAATATCTACAGGAATGAAATACTGGTATTGAAAATGATACATGTATGTCACAATAATTGTTATAAAAAAGTTTTATTTGTACTGACAGCTCAAGACACTTGGCTCGAAAGATTATACAATTAAAAAGTTTATACATATATGCTGACACTGGAGCATATTACTAACTAACCAACTCTTCGCTCACGAAATGTAAACAAAAGATTAAGTGAGGGTGGGGGTAAGTTGAGTAATGGGGTGGTGGTGGGGGGCACCTAGGAAAAGAGAGACTGATAATACATACACTGTATTGTAACTCTGAATACAAAACCCATCTAACCCTTGTTGGTGATGAAACAAATTAATTTTAAACCACCTTTTCTTTTGTGTGACACTGAATCTACCGTTGTTAGCATATAAATTATTGTGAGAATACCTGCAATGTCAAATGAAATCATGGATGATGATTGAATCTATGACTTCTGCCATGGTTGATATATCAGAATCTATTGACTGATGACATGAAAATCACATCACCATTCATTTTTATATTGAAGTTGAGATTTAGATGTTCTGACTTTTATTTCTTTTTAACTGTGTTGTTCTATCACATCAATATTTTTGGGTTCAGATTGTTTTGCTACTATAATTTACCTCACACTCACCAACTTTATGTTTCAGTTTTAAAGCTTGACCAATCAGGAGAACTCTTATTTGCTCACATTTTGCTTTTCGCTCAGTAGTTGTGAATATTCTCTTTATGTTAATAATGTCCACCATTATCATTTGTTTATCATCCTCATCTTCATCATTGTTATAAATTGATTGTTTATAAAAATATTCATTTCATAAATTATATTAAATCTACTGCACACTTGTATATGCAATATACATACAATGTTCACTTAGTCAAGCATTTAGGCTTAAGCTAGAAGAGCTACAGATTCAAGCCTCATAAAATTTTAGATTTTGCGGGGTTTTTAAAACATTGTTTTGTAACCCCTGGCCTGGTAAGATTTAAACAATTGGCCGCCAATTCTTTAGGACCTTATCAGGCCTAAATAAGATACTATGACGACATCCCCCATGGCATACAAATAACAGTCCAATAATAGTTTGCTATGTAATATAATAGATAATACCATATATACATGTATTATTGTATTTATCTTATATTATTAATAATAACATAACCATAATGTGTCAGTCTAATCAAAATCAGATCTTTATTTCTTTCAGGTTTAAGGGGTCTTGGGGGGCCGAATGGCTTGATGTGTGCAAGTTGCTTCATTGAATCAACTAGCGTGCTTTTGATTCAGCACATGTACGTGAAAGAAAAGGATTGCCTGTCCAACCTTGTGAGTTTTCTCCAAATCTTCTGGTGATTCTCCTACAGCCGTAGGCTGCTACGCTGAAGGCTGCTACTTGTCTGCTGACTCTCTCTCTCTCTCTCTCTCTCAAGGTCAAAAGAATGGGAGTAAGATCTAGATTTACTTGGACTGATAACATGTTGGCCTGTAATCAAAATTATATATTATAACTATACATATCTTATATATTAAATTTGATAACATAAACAAAATTACTTCAGCCACAAATGGGAGATTAAAGGAAATGACTGTCAAATTTTTAACCCTTTGTTCCGTGGACCAATTTATCTGATGGCTGCGGAATCGACTAATTGTTTTAAAAACATTAAAAACGTTGCTGTCTTTGTTAATCTCATCTCCAATATTCTACCTTGTGAGAGCAATTATCTGGAAATTCGATGCCAGGACGGAAAATCTTGAAAGTTTTACTTTCTTGATTTATCTCGAAAATAGTTGTTGTCGACAGTTGTTGTCTTGAGGTCAGACATCTTGACTTGTATTCTAAGGGTTAAGAAAGATATTTATGTGCATGAATAATAAAATTTGATTACACATACAATTGTTCTCAATGATAACAGGTATTTGTTAAATATAGTTAACTTTGTCATACTTTTAATTAGCAGTATTGTTGTTGAGAGGATCAAAACGATAAATATGTAATCTAGATTGATTTGTATAGATATAGTCTGTGCTTTTCTAAGATATGATGTACTAAGAACGATCTGCTTTTAATCATTGTTTAAAATATTAAAATGTCATTTCGACTGTTAATTAGTTGTAGGAGTGGTTAATTGATCGAGAATGAGACATAAGTAATGTATTTTGTTCCAATGGCATTTAGTAATTGAACTGGAATATACAGGGCCTATTCTATGGAATACAATTACTGCTTTTGTCTGAGCAATGTTTGGACTAGGCTTCTCTTGTTATATATAAGTAATATATTCATACTGCTGGAGGATGTTAGTTTGAGTGTTGTTTCGATACATTACTCAATGTCTTGCTCACGACCATTAAATAACTTAATATACAGACACCATTATGGTCATATTTAATTCTTGTTGCAGTTGATAATAT
Source organism: Patella depressa (assembly GCA_948474765.1). NCBI lineage: Eukaryota > Metazoa > Mollusca > Gastropoda > Patellidae > Patella > Patella depressa. The sequence goes on from OX419715.1 coordinate 28,419,335, forward strand.
TGGTACATGGTTGTTATATATCTTACTTAAAGACGCGTTATCGATAATAGTTTATGGGAATAGTTATATTAATACCGGTATATTTGATTGGTCAATATTTTACATCTTGTTTGCTCATTCCAAGATATTTTTTTAACTCAACTCAAAATAAAACAGATGTTTTTAACAGTAAATATCTTGTAAAATTGTTAGTTTTGATTATCATGACTGTAGGGCAGGCAACCATTACCTATTGCAATCTAAGGTATAATGAGACTAAAACTGCTGAATTCCTCTCAACTTACTAAATGTATGGATTATCATACAGCTTTCTGATATTTTGGTGGGAATAGTATACCATGCAACCAAAACTAAAACCATTTGTTGGTGTTTTACAACAAGTGTGTGTGCTCATAACAGAACAACTGTTGACCCAGAAATTTATATCTACCATGCATTTTTCTAGCATAATAATAGAGTGTACATGTACTTACAAAATTATGATTTTTTTTGTTTTAATAAACTGATTTAAAGCTGTGCTTACAATTGACTGATCAATAAACATTATTTGTTGTCATATTGGATATTTTGGGGAGTTTATTTTTATCAAATGTTGGTAGTTGTATGCCAGGGATCCTGCAGAAATGTAACCGGTTTGAATCTGCGTATGGTTAGAGAACCTTATCATCAGACAGAGCTAACAAGGCAAGTCATTCAAATGGCTCAAAAAACGAAATAGGCCCACTTGTATACCCCTTGACGTGCATAAAAGAACCGCTATGTAATGTAAGATGAGTAGACAGAAATACCTCTGTCTGATCACAGTGTCCATAGCTTACATATACCATACTACAATAATAACCGATGGAAATCACCTGGCTAAATGGGTGAGACGCTGGCTCCCTGCTTTGGTTGAGAAAGTTCATCCAGATTTTCTGGCGTGGTTTCCCCTCAGTGGTGCAGGACAGAGGGCCTAACAAGGACAGCTGTCTAGTCCTTTGGATGGTATGGAAAACCAAGGTTCCATGTAAACATTGACTTGCAAGTAAAAGATCCCTTGGCAGTTGGTATTCGATATAAGAGGCTTTAGTGTCAATGTCCGGGCAAAATTACCCTCAGAGCACCCTTTATGGCATATGCCTGTCTTTAATAGCCCAGTTTAGGAGCAGAACAGTAAGACGTTAAACCCCATTTCATTTCATATCCGAAATATTGGGTTGACAACGACTGACCCATTCTAATACATACCATCAAACTGATCCCGCAGTGAATATTCGCTTGGCCGCTACAATCACTGATAAGCATGACATCGACGAGGCTTAATGAGTACGGCATATTAACTTTTTTACTCCGACAAATTAAATTCTCAAACATTTTTTTGAGGTAAAAGAAACATAAATAAATACGTTTGAAGTATTTGTAGTTAAAAAATATTTCATATTTAGTGTAAATGGGTATTAAAATAAGTAAAATGCATCATTTTGCCCGAAGCAGTTAGGTGTTAAGTAAACATTGCACGAGCCGTTGAGCCAATAACTACGAGTCGTGCAGTCAACGCACATGTTTTGGACAGGCATCCGTTACAGAGATAATTCGTAAGTAATTCTCTGTGAAACAGATTGCCATACCATATGGAGGCATGTGATATAGTAACAAAATTCAAATAAATTGGTTAGGTCTTGGTGACGCACATGTACTCGTATATTTACACAAACTATATAACATCTGATAACACTTATTTTTACACAAATTGGCCCAGTAGGTTCGGCTTCTGTAACCCAGGTCCAAGCCATTGCTTCAATTATTCTATGTAGTTTCAGGAGTTTTGCAAGGATATGTTTACTCCTGTTTACTGCATTTGTCAAATCCATAGCATGCGCCATGGGCAGCACCAAACAAAGCAACAAATTTCCAAAATGAAGTACAAACTTATAAAAATCTAACTGAAACAGTTTTATTTTTTTTCAATATTGTTTTTCCTCTGAAAATAGAATATAAAATGTACAAGAGAAAATTTTGTTCATCATAAAATATTACACATAAGAGAGGAAAATATACTAAATATAAAATATATACTCTACTGGTACAGAATTATGCTTAGGAGTTAAACCTCTGACTCAGGTCAAATTAATGTGTTGATTTGGGTTTATCTAATGGGATAGACTATATTGTGTAGTTTAATGGTCGAGTGCAATACATTAAGTAATATATTGATATTGCACTAGTGCTATATCCATATATTACACAATGTCTTGAACGAGACCATTAATCAACTTAAAATACAGACACTATCCAGCCAGTGCATTTCAATAAAATATGTCACATGGCTCAAAATTTCAATTAGTACAAATAATGTATGCTTGGCACATTGCCCATACCATAATTTGAAATAATGGTATGCCAACATTAAAAGATGAGGTCACTTCTGTATTTCAAATACAATTAATTGTTTGGTTCTGGCAACTAAGTGGAGCTTAGTTTACTTACAAAGTTCATTTTTATTCTGGCTTATAGTGTCCACTTATGAACACAAAATAAGTTAAATCTCATCGTGAACTCTTAATTTCAGTTCCTACAAACAAATGGAAGCCTATTTTAGCTATAAAAAGAGTTAAAGACAATAAAATATAATATAGCAACATCAGCTGTAATTCTTGTGTGCATAAGTCTATTACTAATTTTGAATAAGATCATAAATATTTGCAATAGCCTGTATCAGCAAATATAAAGATTAATTTGTTACCAACTATTTTTTGAGATTTGCAGGGTTTTTTAAAAGATGAAATTAACCTATAATCTAGACACCATGGATTACAAATTCAAATTTTGATTGTAATATAAAACTACAATAAATACATCTAAACTGATCAAATATTGTATCTATAGCCAATTCCCATTCAGTATTATATAAACGTTACCATTTATGATTTTGGTTTTAATTTTCAAGCCAATTTAGAACACAGATCATATCTCATTTCATTACCTTAAAGTTTCAAACCATTTTAATTGTCTGGACTATTTTTAAAATAAACTGCATTCAATTAGATGTGGAAGTGTGGTATTAGCCAATGAAATGATGCATTCAATCCAGCTTTATGCAAGTAGTAAACAGAATTCTGGGAGATTGCTATTGAGTGGATGCATGGAGAACAAGCTGTCAAAAGTTAAAAGATATTCAGAAATTTCATTCTTAATTTTGATCAAATCTGCACTATATTCTGGCAATTTCCATATTGTGTATTTAGTTGTAAGTGTGGTTTGTAATATTTCAAAGAAATTGGTATTATTGATGAGAATTGAATATATATACATGCAAGTTCACAATTAAAGTTTAATGAAGACTACACAATGTTATTAAAGAACATTTGGCCAAATAAATATTCAAATCAATAAATTTGAATTAAGGTTTTAACCATGAAAATTCATATTTGGATGTGCATTTAAATCACATAACAACTACAATATTGACATTAACACACATTTTGTAGTTTTACAATATAAAATAGGCAATGAATCAGCTTCCCATACCTTTAGAGTTTTACAGCGCAAACAAAATTGTAGCCCACAGTGTTGTTTACATAGAAATAAATGTACAGTAAATAAAAGCAGAGTATAAAATATATTTATTTGTCAACAGGCACACTGGGTATCACATTTATTTAAATATTATGTCAATATCTAGGTTCATATTTATTATGTGTATATAATAATTACTTAGTATAACAACCATTACCGTCTGAGCCACACAGTTTAAAAATATAAATTTAAAGAATGCTCTTAAACACTTATTTCATGATTAACTGTCTTTATTAATCAAAACTTAATTTATATTAATGTATGCATCACAATATGTGCTCTTTAAAATGGATATGAAAGTTGAACCCTTCTCATTTTATTTCAATAAATTCTGCCGATTATTAATTAATAGTCAGTTATCACACCTTTAAATGACTGCAGTCTATTTACCGTCTTAAAGTATAATTTTAAAATTGTATGGCTCTGACATAGAACACTAACACTATAAATAATAATAATGTGTAAAATAGATCTACATAATATAATAAAACAAAAAGAGAGATTTGATACACTGTTTGGCACTATAAATATACTGGTATTAAAAATATAAATAAATAAAAATAAACTAACCAATACCCTGTATATTATATGTTAATATCACATTATCAAGACATTTAGCCACTCTAACTAAAGCACATATCTTATTTCATTTACTTATTGTTCAAATTTCACAATTTAGTTAGAGTTATCTCCACCTGATAGAGAGAAGCGATAGATGTAGCTTATGGATAGATATAAAGCTAGTTGAGATTATAATGACATAAAACATCGGTATTCATATTGGGCCATATGAAAAAAATAGGTTGCCAGGCAACGAAACATACGCCCACACAGCAGCCAAATCGTCCGGGCAGTCAACAAGAATTGTCGCATATTAAGGAATTATCAGAATTTGTTTGGTTTTTATAATCAAACGTTTTTTTTTAAATCATATAATAATTGTGACCTCCAGAGGCACCACAAGCTAAAAAGGGTGATTTTTCGTACAATCAGGGGACATAATTCAGGAAGTAATGACCCGATGGGCGCAAATATCGAAAGGAACCAAGATCTTTGGGTTTAAAACATACCTGTCAAGTTTCATCAAAATCGATTCAAAATTGTGACCTCTATAGGGTCCACAACCTTGATATAACATATTTTCACACTATTCGTGTACAAACGGCGGCCATTATGTCCGTCAATTCTAGTCCGGTTTTCACGTAATTCAAACTCTCTCTTCATTACCATGTAACGGTGATATAGTCAAACGTTTTTTTAAATCGGATAATAATTTTGACCTCCAGAGGGACCAAAAGCGAACAAAAGCGATTTTTCGGACAATCCAGGGACATAATTCAGGAAGTTATGATCCATTGGGCGCAATTAATATCGAAAGGAACCAAGATCTTTGGGTTATAAACATACATGTCAAGTTTCATCAAAATCGGTTCAAAATTGTGACCTCTATAAGGTCCACAACCTATATATAACCTATGTTTCACAATATTCGCGTACAAACGGCGGCCATTTTGTCCGTCAATTTTGGTCCAATTTTCACAAATTTCATACTCAATCTTCATAACCATGGAACGGTGATATAATTAAACGTTTTTTTAAATCGGATAACAATTTTGACCTCCAGAGGGACCACAAGCTAAAAAGGGCAATTTTTCGGACAATCAGGGGCCATAATTCAGGAAGTTACGATCTGATTGGCGCAAATATCGAAAGGAACCAAGATCTTTGGGTTATAAACATGCATTTCAAGTTTCATCCAAATCGGTTCAAAATTGTGACCTCTACACTGTTCACAAGCTAAAAAACATGATTTTTCGTACAATCAGGGGCCATAACCCATGAAGTTACAGTCCGATACATGCCAATATCGAAAGGAACCGAGATCTTAGGGTGATAAACCTATGTTTTAAGTTTCATTGAAATCGGATAAAAATTGTGACCTGTAGACTGTTCACAAACAATTGTGGACGGACGGACGAACAGGGGCGACGACAATATACGTCCACATGAAAATGTGGGCGTATAAAAAGGCAGGTACTCCTGCACCTTGACCTGGTTTTATTTAATGTAAACCTCCCTCTTGCATCCGATTTTTAGTAAGGATGTCCGATTGTCCGAGAACCAGAATATTTTGTTTGTATGGTCTTATAGGACATTCTCAATAACTAATCATATAATGTCATTAGTTTGGGTATTTCTACATGGTTTAAAGTAAAGAATAATCCCAAAACACAATAAGTACCATTTGCCCAGTCCCCAGTTCTAATATCATTAGTAGCCAACAGTAGGCTCAATACACCTATCTCAGATAACTTTAATTTTGTCTTTGCATATAATATTATGTATTATTATAAATTCTGTTTATCCCTGAAAAGAGGTGAAAACTACCATGTATCAAAATATTATTCAGTACCTTTATTCATGTAATGGCAGTCAACCTCCAGCATCTAGCCAAAACAATTTCAGTCCACTAAAAGACAGTCCAATTCAGATTCATATTTGAGATGTACGTATTTTAAATTTTGAGAGTTGAGTATGAGGGAATACCACATGTTAGTCTCAAAATTATTGGAAGACAAGACATTAATTTCCTTCCTGTAGCATCACAAATTATTGATCTAAACTGGTATTCAAAGCCCAATCAAATCTGATGAAAAGTTTGTGTTTGAATTATTTTACAAACACAAATTATTCAAATTAAATTAGATTTAATATATAAAACCCCAAAACTTTCTGAAGAAAAATCTGCAAGTCTATGTGGTCCTCATATACTAATATTCACTAATACAAAGTATCAGAAGAATATTAATGAATATCAATTTCAATATTACCGAATATTACCACAGATCTCTTTGTTAGCATACATCTTGAGTCAACATGTTAACAAAAGACCATTATTTCTGAGAAATATTACTTGTCCTCTAGAACAGACTCATTTCTGGAGATTGACCTTTATAAATCACATGAAAGGAGGTAAATACAAGATTAGAAACTGTAAGAACAACACAATAACAAAAATATGAAAGGTCTCACTAAAATAGATCTGTACATAAAAACTGTCACAGTTATCACAAGTTTTTCAACATCTCCATAATCACATTTTCTAGTTGAGATTGCTCCATAAAAAAACAGAGGCAAAAGAAAATCCATCACTAACACAAAATATAATAGGCAAGAATTTTAATTGTTTTCATTTTATGACTTTGAAAAATTGACTTTTTTTGCCGAGGACTGAGCTGCTTGGCTGTCCAAGTCTATGATGAGCGAAAGTGATGACACTTGTCATGACACGCAGTCATGTACATATATAAAAATAATCTATATTCAGGCACTATACATATACAACTTTTAAAAAATAAACAATTTTAATGTCGAAATTACGAGTTATGGTGGTAATTAATGCTTCTAAAGGCAAACAAAAATTAAATATTTTCTTTGGATTTAAATATCATTTCTCATTTTAATGTTATTGGGGCCTAATTTCTTCTGTCATAAATGTGGCTCCATCCCAAAATGATATAATATTCATATTGATTTAATATTGTGTAAATTTCGGATTTCTAATAATAATCAAGGCAGTTGTGGGGGAGAGGAGGAGGGAGGAGGAGGTGGTGGTGGGGGTGGGGGTGACTATCTAGTTATTATCTGACATTTGAGATAATATCAAACATTCTACTGAGATTCTACTTTTGAGTCCCCCAATGCAAACAGAGAGACAGATAGATGGGGTTAATATCCACTCAACACAAACCAGGTCATTTTGGGACTAACATGTGTTATAATTTTATTTAAAAATTTGTCTGGATGTAGAGGACTTCAAGAATGTGAGGAAACCGAAAGACCTGGAGAAAACCCACAAGGTTGGACAGGGATCGAAACCATGCCACTTGACCACCCTAATATACATGGCTCCAAGGAAATAGATCCTCCTCTGGTAAATTAGCACTTCCTGAGCTTAAATATAGTACCAATTAAAAATCAAATTTACTATCAAACCAGCAGATTATTTGATTATACAGCAGACTAAAGGTTATCACAGTATTCAGCTTCACTTTCCATTGGTTAATCTATTTATAGATATGGTCATGTGATGGTCAGGAAAGCTTCAGATTAGTTCCATTTATCACAAGGTCATGGTCACCATCAAAGATGTCACTATGCTGGTCACCAGGCAACCCTGAAATGCCAAATTGTAAAATTACTATATATATTTTGAGACATATTTCCCCCTGAATCTAACAAAACATTTCGATATACTTTGTACCATTTTTCAAACAAGATTTGTTTTTTTTCCAACTTGTAAGGGCTGCTTACTAATTGCTCAACACAGTAACCAAATGTATACCTTATATATTGAATATCAACTGTTGCATGCTTGAGAATAAATGTACATGAATGATCCCCTTTAATATCCTGCCATCCGACTGACTATGTACACTCTTCTTGTCTGCCCCACATACGATTTAAATCTGAGACCTCATAACATGACTTACCCAGATGTTTTCGTAGATATCCCAACATTCCTTTAGCACTGGTACCGAATGCTAGTTTAGGGGTAAGACTATGTCGAACTCTCATTATGCGAGCTATTACAGGGTTTGCAATAAACTGAAAATCTGATATACTCTGATGACAAGTTCCTCTGAAAACAGATAAAAAAATTAGTGTAAAAACAAATACTTACATAGCATTACGTATTATCAATTTATAAAAACAAACTATATGTAGTGTTTGCATGAAATGAATTATACTATATAATGGCTGTTCCTGGCCTAAAGTGATACAGGCTTTATTTAAGAAGAAAACAAACCTACAACAAGGGAGGCAACCCAAATACGAAAATGGGAGCATTTTCCAAACATTTTATTTATCATTCTGATGCATATCATGTTAGATCTATTCCATTCATAGAATTGAAGCAATCAATAAATACAAAGCCTTAAACAAGGGAAATATCAGATAGGGTAAAAACCACTGGAAGTGTTTGATAAATATATAACAGCATAGGAAACGGATGTATTAATTGCAATGTTAGGGCTTTATCGAAAAACGGACTATGGTTAAAATAAAGCCTACACAGGATCCAGAGTAAAACAACTTAATAAACAGACAACTTTATGGATAACATTCACTAGGTTTATTAACTGCAACGTTTCAATGCGGATACTCTCACTGTTATAAAGCAATAACACAATCAAACATTTTACAAGCAAATGATACAATCAAGACAGTAAAATTAAAACAACTTATTTAAAAGACCTCTTTACTATAGTAATTAGTGTAACAAAGTTGTCTGAACATTCATTTAGGTGCAAAGAACTGTATGACCTCTGTTAGTTTTGATATATATTATAGTGAACGTTTCTTAACTCTCTAAACGTATTTTAAGACACGTTCTTATTAACTATTAATTTATTCAATATGTTATTTACAAGCTACATATGATCTGTGCAAACATGCGGCAGAACTTTCTTATTTGATCATTCCTCCTGTCCATCTTCCCTAAGTGTTGGAGGCTTTATATACAGTAGTTTACTCACAGACAACCAGAGATAGAGAGAGAAAGAGAGAGAGAAGACGACGAGACAGCAGAGACCGGTGTATGGACTCTCCCGAGGCGGGGCAGAATGGTAGATACAATATGGTTAGATGTGTTCGTAGACACATAGTTCCAGTATATATAGACTAGTTTCTGTAGTGTAGATGTAGACCTCTTTATGTATCTATTTGATATTCTGTTCCCGTTGTAAATAAAACCATAAATTTACGAATATTTACGAAGCTGACTCTGTAATAACTAAAATACTGTCACACTAGTGTAGCAATGGTAATGCTCACAACCATTGCTTCCATCAATATGTACTACTTACCTAACGGTTATCATGGTTTTAGTAACAAATCGTGACATTTGTTTAACATTAGCCAACCATTGGAATGTTTCATAATTTATCATTAAAACAGGCTGGGTAACATTTTTATACACTTGTTCATCCAGTGGATGCATCCAGCCATCTACTACAACACCCGTTCTGTAAAAAAATAAATCTATATTGAAAATGAATCAGTTTATTATTACTGATTGATTATTCTGCACAGGGTCAGAGATTTTGTAAGTATCAAAATGACCTAGTTTGTGTTGACTGAAGATCAAAACTCTTTCTTTATCCTCTCCCCTTTAAGTTAAAATATAACAGACGGTTGATCGTACTTACTTAAAACGTTTATCTGTAGCCAATGTACACAAACAGGTGGAGCCCCCAAATGAATGACCAATCACAGAAGCTTTCGAAAGATCTAGGCAATTCTGAAATCATAAAGAAATATTTATGAGTTTTTCCTCCCAACAGTGCTATAAAGCTAATTAATTAAAGAGCATTGTTTAATAATTGATATACTCGAGTTTCTGTATCTGTATATAGATTAATATCTGGGAATAGAGTTGAGGTATAGAGCACATTGAACCTTCTATACTATGATACATGATACAACATTTTCAACACATTATTTCTTTCCTGATTTTATTTTTTTTTAACCCTTTTGAACTGGAGCCCTGGAAGCTGTTGCTCCCATCAACACCTCAAATCAGCCTGATTCATGTGAATGTCTGTGAACAATTTATGGAATGTATACTAGTAGTAATGCTCTCTGGAAATGCTATAAAGTTAAAGAATGAAAGTATATCTTTTGTATTGTGATATTCTCTCACATTCTGTGAAATTCAAGTACTTATTGATTGCTTTATTTTGTAAATCATACCGATATTGAACACAGGAAGTGGCTTAAGTCTGACCCACCAATCCTTAATATGCCCCCATTTGCAGCAAATAACTCTAGATCAAAGTTGACAAATCCCACAAAGCAAATTAAACTATGTGAGGGTTAAAAGATTCCTTTATAACCCAGGTCCATTTCTTAAAGCTGTGTTATGTGTTTATTTTTATCTCTTCTCTTTAAGTATTTATCAAATTAAACCACGCCTAGTATTTGCAAATAGTTAAAACATCATATATCATAGTTTTCAACACACTTCTCAAATATGTCATTTGTAAACTTTAAACTTGAATAATATTCGTGACCTTATTAAAATACACACAAAGAGCATTATCATTGAATACTGAATGTTGGAGCTTAAACTGACTTTTGGTAGACTCATATTTACATTTAAAATCTAACAGATTTAAATGTCTCCAAACAATGGACAAAACAAAGATATGTAACAATCGTAATGATTACAACTTCTGGTATATGTTCCCTGGCTATGGAGTATGTACATCTACCAACTCTTATTTGAACAAATATAGAAGAAAGAAAATCAAAAAATGTGTACTGAATGGTTTGATATCATGAATAATATAAAGACTGGGTGTATCTAGTCAAGTCCATACATTTGTATGTAAGCTAATACCCAGTAGTCTACCCTTGACATGTACATACATGTAATAATCAGTATCATTAGTATCAAAAATATGCAATAACCAGTATTACCCTATCTATCACCCTATCTATTAACCAGTATCACCCTATCTATTAACAAGTATCTATTAACCAGTATCAGCCTATCTATTAACCAGTGTATTACCCTATCTATTAACCAAGATCACCCTATCTATTAACCTGAATTACCCTATTTGTAACATAGTTTCTTGATATATTGGTTATTTATTTTTTTTCAATATAAACCAATATTATCATATTGTAGATGTTTTGTATATAACAAAAATAATCATATTGTAGATGTTTTGTATATAACAAAAATAATCATATTGTAATCATGTAGATTTTGTATACAGAAACATTCACATCATAAGCATTTTTATCGACCACTGATTAGCAATGGTGATTTGCATTAAATCATATTTTCATCTTTCATGTCCATCTACTTCAAATCAATTACCCTAATCAACAAATTTATCAACACCAATTTCCGAAGCAATCACCACAAATTGCCAAATCACCTCTGTGAGCCATTTGATCAGGTGATCACGTTTTTTTGCAGCTATGCCCACTGCCCAGCCACAATAATTATTTACAGCTAATCTGTCCATTTAATGGACTCCCCCAAAGTACTTTAAATCAACTATAAACTGTATCAGAATTTCCATTCAGTTTTTGTTAAAGAATGATGGATATTTGGCAATTATCCAACACATCTATGGCAACATTTATAGATGCAGGTATTCCCCCACACTGATCCCTCGTCAGTTTCCTCCAGGCACTCCAGTTTCCTCCACTGCTAAAGACCCCTACGCGCAAGCAAATTATTGAAATAAAAGTAAAACCATATGTTAGTCCCAAAATGACCTAGTTTGTGTCGAGTGGACGTTAAACCCCATTTTTCTCTCTCTCTCTCCCACACTGATCAACAGTGAATATTCGCTAAGTCTCTACAATCAGATAGGGATGACATCGGTGTGGCTTAATGAGCATGTGATATTAACATCTTTCCTTTAATAAAGTTTTGAGAAACACAGAGTAGCATACTAAAAACATGTAACTATCCGCCAGACCAACTACTTAGCATTGTAATCCTGATGCCTCTAAATCACTATTAATTACCAAAACATGGCAGAATATATTATTTCACCCCACCCCCCCCTTCTTCCATTGCAGACCCCAAAAATGGTGAGCAAAGACAGAGAAAATTGCTATAAATAAACAAAATATAATTTGTGTAAACTTAGATCATGAAATTTAATGGTGGTCTGCATCCAAGATTTTTTGGTGAATGAGCTCCAGAGTTATTGTTCCTGACTAACATTACATACTGAATACTAATGATAATGTTTGGAGAACCCATAAATTCTGGTGTGCATCTTACCTTAAATTGAGACGTATCAAACATGACACCGAAGACATTGTGTATTAACTCTCCCTGATTCATAGCTATCAATAAATCTAATACTTTACTGCATTCTTCTGATCGATGATATATCTATACAAAAAATGAAAAAAATAAAAATTGTCCAAAAGAAGGAATTTTAAAAATGTCTTGGATTTTCTACGCTGATTTGTTTTGAAAAAACGCAGGATACAGATCCATATTACAAGTGGAAGAACAAAAAACAAACCCACCTGTCCATTTCGATATTTAAAGTCAAAAATATCTTCCACTTTTTCAAACGGTTTCCAGTCCTCATTAAATGTGTTTAAATGCTGTAATCGGTGGCGCTGTGGAGTGTCGGGGGATGGTGGAGTAAATGCAGAGGCAGGTGAATCAGGGGAAGAGTGAGAGTCAGTGGAATCCTCTGTATTATTGTTGTTAATATTATTATTGAAAAATTCTTTTAGTCGTAATGCCATTGACGCTGAACCATCACTATAAAAGAAAAAGAAACCCACAATCTAAAAATTGTACTTCAAAAATTGTAGCTTTATAAAGTCAATAGTGATTTAAGATCTTCACATGTGTGTTCTCAATTCAAATGAATAACATCCTCTTCTTCTGCACCAAATAGGCAAATCAATTCCTTCATGAATCATATCATACTATACTTATGCTGTCTGTCTACAATTACCTCCACTTGAGAACAGACACTAAGTTAGTTGGCTGACATTTTAATTCCATAATCAACAATTTTAATCCAAACACTAAGTATAGTTTGTGAGTTTTGAGAAGTATATATTCTGCTGCTATCTATAACTAAATTAAAAATGTTTGTTTAGTCTCTGCATATAGATGTGAAATGTAGTAGAACCGTATCACAGAATAGTACACTAATATTTTGATATGGTGGCCATATTCAGGGTAAAGTTCTATTCCCGATCCAAGTAGTTCTCTGGGTGAAGAATGGGACCATGTGAGGGAAGTATTTTCTGGACAGGTGCATTGTCATAGCTATTTTTAAGTCCAATATATGGGTAGACCCTGGTTATTTGCCCCATCCAAACTGCCACTTTTCCCACACCCTTTAATACTATAGCGGTTATTTTAGTTCTATGAAAGGGAGAGAGAGAGAAATGGGGTTTAACGTCCACTCGACACAAACTAGGTCATTTTGGGACTAACATATGGTTTCAATTTTATTTCAATAATTCGCTTGCACGTAGGGGTCTTTAGCAGTGGGAGGAAACTGGAGTGCCCAGAGGAAACCCATGAGGTTGAGAAGGCGCCCCTATCTCCATGCCACATACGCTCACACCGGCCAGCTAGAGGTCGAAGTGCGGCACTCTAGACCACTAGGCCATCCCAACACCCATCTATGAAAGGTGCTCTGTTTAACATATTGAAGTTCTTCAACAAATGGGTGACGAGAAATGGACTAAGTCTGAATTTGGCTAGATTCAACTTTCTTAGACTAACTCACTGACAGTTCCTGTAACCATCAATTGCTGAAAGTAGAGGTGCTATCATCCAGTCATCTTGTGCACAGATTAATTCAATTAAATAACTAATGTCTACCTAAAGAGCCTGCTCCTACAAATTGGTGAATGAAGGGAATGACTGAATGAATTGGGCTAGACCCCATTCCTTCATCACTTGTTCTTTTATGATGATCTCAAGAGTCAGAGTGACCCTCAATCTTAATTAATTATCGCACATTGTGTATTACGGTAGATGACAGAGACTTGGTAACCTGCCAGACTATTTATGAATGAATGATATTCAGCACGCCAAGTTTGATAGACAAGTCTTGTCTACTTAATATTTCAATACTCAATTACTTTAATGCTCTTCTTTCAAAGTGGCATTAATTAGCTCTTTACAGATCTTCACCAGACAGTAAAATATAATTCAAAATGTGTCGTGATTAGTCTTTACACTAACAACATGAAATGAAATTGGTTTATGTTGTACAGTTTTACTTTGACTGGGCTAATGATGACAGGTATACAGTGTGCTATGAGTCTAAAATGCTACCCAGAACGCGGCACTACGACCTACTTTTATATTGAAGACCAACTTCCAAGAGTTCTTTGACGAACTAAAACGTCAGGGGGCTTAATTAACATTGTACGGTAGTTCTATTCCTACTGGGCTAATAATGACAGGCATACACAATAAAGTGTGCCTTGAGTTCAAAGATTTTGACCGCAAAGCAGGGCTACAGGTTATTCTTATATCGAATTCCAACTGCCAAAGATTCTTGTACATGAACGCAGGGAACATTCAGATTTGGGGGGAAGGCAGGGGGGGTATAAATCTGTCCTTCAGTCAAGCTGCATGGTTGTACATGTATGTTATATGGTTAGAAGTTGGATTATTTTTCTAACCTTATTGCAAGAGAAATTATTGAACTATAAATGTATTTTAAAGTACATTATGTAAAAGCTAAATCTACCTAATGCAGATCTTTCGTTTGATCTCATATGTTATATAAACCATTAAATAGACTCTTATTAACATGCCATGTATATATTTGATAATCATATAATCCCCAGACAAACTTTTGGTAGTTCATAAAGCCCTTTAAGTGGTTGGGACCCGTTTCACTGAATTTTAACTAAGATAAAATCCAAATTTTAGTAATTTGATTGGATAATATTAGATTGATTTTAATGCTTAGCCAATCAAAATTAAAGTTATCTACCAAAATTTGAATTTCATCTTTAGTTAAGATTTCGAGAAACAGGGCTGAGAATCAGGTTGAGTAGTAGTTATACACTCAGTACACGCTATTAATTTTGGAAATTTGAATATCATGTCCCATTGGGCATATTCCTGGTCGCACAATTTAGGACGTTTGGAAACTATCATCCGCCATGTCCCGAATATACAGGCGAAATCCCATCACTGCCCAGGATAGCCTTTTACATTTTTACACATGTACTCATGGACTTTAATCATAATACATAAGATCCATGACATATTTCACTCCTTCTAATTAACAGTAGATTATCTCAGAGCTTGGACTAGATCTGGTTTTAAAAAGGGTCCATCAATGGATGCTTGCTTGTTTATATTGTCACAAATTCTAAATTTTAAATTGAACTTTCATATTTCATTTTACAAGGGATTTAAAACACCTCAACAAATGATCAACTGCAGCTTTTACCGGACTTTCAGTTTTAGTTTATGTAAACTCTCATAAGGTCAGTCTTTGTTTATTAGTTGCCCCTGGCAACCGAAACTGTTACAAACAACAACAATAACAAAGTCTATGTTCTTACACCAAATAACCCTCGTTTTACCAACCAATAGGTTGACCCATTTTACTCCAGTCAACAAGCTTATACCCTATAAATCATAATAGTTATTTAGCAGTTTATAAGGTAACGAGGCATAGAGTTATCGATAATCACAACCCTTAACAACAAATCTGTCAAATCGATAATATTTTTGTTTATCTTTTAATCACACTACATAATGATACTAACCTGGGAATACCGTCAACTTGATGTTATAATAATTAGGTTAGATCAGAAATAAACAAAGACAAATATCAAAGACATTTAAATCATGTTACATTCCAACCAGCTGATCATAAAACAAGATTATGTGTGGTTCAATGGTCAAGAGCATGACATTAAGTAAGATATTGATACTGCAAGAGGCGTTAGCCAAGTGAATAAACCAATTCAAAATATGGTAATGAGCTGATGATATATTTAACTCCATTCTACAATCAACATTGTATGTTATCATATAATTTATGACCAACCAAGTGAGACCTGAATCAGACTAAGCCCTCGATGAGTCATTAAGAAAAATAAGCACATGCTTAGTGCATTAAGTAAATGTGTGGCACCATATAGTTTAGCATGGTGAAAATGGTATGTACATATGAATTAGGACAAATGAAAACAAACCCCATAGTAAATAACAAAAAAAAACATAATGCATAAACAAAAGGAGTAAAGGAAATACCGGTAATCTTCACAAAACAAGATCTGTGGACGCATGTATTATAATAAATAATGGTAATTATATAATCTTTCACCAACATTCACTAATTTATTTGAGCGATGTTAAATACATCTAAAAATATAACTCCTGTCATTGAAAGCAATTATCCAGCTTTTTTCATGCAGATTATTTAGAAGATAGGTTGCCAGGCAACGAAACATACGCCCACAGCAGCTAAATCGTCCGGGCAGTCAACAAGGTTTGTCGCATATTTTTACTTTTTTCGGTAATGAAACATTTGTAATACACTAAAAACTGATTAAGAGTAACAACTCATTATGTAATTATCAGAAAATCATTAGAATTTGATTGCTTTTTATAAAGTTTTACCCCACGCTAACAATTAGTATATACATGAAACATTTAATATCATGGATTTAGCTGTTCAGTTATCTAAATTCATTGAAAATCAAAATACTTGTTCGTTTCAACACCTTAAACTCTATGTATCAATCTGAAGTCAATCGGATGGTAACTTTGGCCTCTATAGCGTCACAAGAATTTTTGAAGTTATCAAGGGAGATAACTCTGGCAGTAATTATTTGTAATCGCTGAAAATCAATAGGCTTCTTCGTCTCATGACCTTAAACACTGTGTATAAATCTAAAGTCAATCGGATATTAACTTTGGCCTCCAGAGCGTCCACAAGATTTTTTGAGGTGATCAAGGGCCATAACTCTGGCATTAATTATCGGAAATCGCTGAAAATCAATAGGCGTCTTTGTCTTATGACCGTAAACACTGTGTATAAATTTGAGGTCAATCGGATATTAACTTTGGCCTCTAGAGCGTCCACAAGATTTTTTGAAGTGATCAAGGGCCATAACTCTGGCACTAATTATCGGAAATCGCTGAAAATCAAAAGGGCTTCTTCGTCTTATGACCTTAAACACTGTGTATAAATTTAAAGTCAATCGGATATTAACTTTGACCTTTAGAGCGTCCACATGATTTTTTAAAGAGATCAAGGGCCATAACTCTGGCACTAATTATCGGAAATCGCCGAAAATCAATAGGTTTCTTCGTCTCATGACCTTAAACACTGTGTATAAATCTAAAGTCAATCGGATATTAACTTTGGCCTCTAGAGCGTCCACAAGATTTTTTGAGGTGATCAAGGGCCATAACTCTGGCACTAATTATCGGAAATCGCTGAAAATCAATAGGCGTCTTCGTCTTATGACCTTAAACACTGTGTATAAATTTAAAGTCAATCGGATATTAACTTTGGCCTCTAGAGTGTCCACAAGATTTTTTGAAGTGATCAAGGGCCATAACTCTGGCATTAATTATGGGAAATCGCTGAAAATCAATAGGATTCTTCGTCTTATGACCTTAAACACTGTGTATAAATTTAAAGTCAATCGGATATTAACTTTGACCTTTAGAGCGTCCACAAGATTTTTTAAAGAGATCAAGGGTCATAACTCTGGCACTAATTATCGGAAATCGCCGAAAATCAATAGGCGTCATTGTCTTATGACCTTAAACGCTGTGTATAAATTTAAAGTCGATCGGATATTAACTTTGGCCTCTAGGGCGTCCACAAGATTTTTTGAAGTGATCAAGGGCCATAACTCTGGTAGTTATTATCGGAAATCGCTGAAAAACAATAGGCTTCTTCGTCTCATGACCTTAAACACTGTGTATAAATTTAAAGTAAATCGGATATTAACTTTAGCCTGTAGAGCGTCCACAAGCAATTGTGGACGCCGGACCGACGGACCGACGGACCGACGGACGGACGGACGGACGGACGGACGGACGGGGGCGACGACAATATACGACCACATTTCAATGTGGGCGTATAAAAAAGCCATTTTAATTTCAGCATTTGCATGAGTTCCTTCCTGTTTACCATCATGTTTAATTTGAATTACATATTTGGAAGTATTATACCAGAAGCATATTGCTTGCTTTCACTTTTTTTCCTGAAAATGTTGGTGCATATCAACATGCATTTCCATATTAATTTAATGGTCTTTATAATTTTCAAAATCTATGCATAGTTAATTATTCCTTTAATAACAAGCGAACCAATAAACTAATTATCTCACCATGGTGCTGTATCAGCTTATATCCATCGTGAAAAATGGATTAAGAACCCTGCTTCTTCCAGTACCAGATTAGTTCAGCTCTGAACGTCGGTCTCATTACACTCACCCTGACCGTTCAGGGACTGGCCTATTCAATCAATGTCGAAAATAATTTGAACCCCAGACAATTTTACTGGGCAACTTTTCACTGCCAAACATCGGAGTGTCAATCCGTGTGGACGTCTGTACAATGTAAAGGAACATCTTAGTGACAAAATAAGACCTTGCTTACCTCGCTAAACTCAGTATGAGCGAAACAACACGCTGTTTAAAATACGTCCCCTCCTATCAAACTACGCTTTCGTCACCATGACACAGTGTGTTGTGATGCTCATACTGACTCTAGCGAAATGAGCAAGGTCTTATTTTCTCACTGAGATGTTCCTTTACACTGTACACGCGTTCACACGGAGTGACACCCGTCGTTTAGCAGTGAAAAGTTGCCCAGTAAAATTGGGGGTCAAATTATTTTCGACATTGATTGAATGGGCCAGTCCCTGAACGTTCAGGGTGAGTGTAATGACACCGACGTTCAGAGCTGAACTAGTACCAGATGTGCTATTTATATCATGCATTAATATAAAGTGCATTTTCAGATGTGCAACTTTCATTATGGGGTTTTAGAAAGATAGAGGAAATATTAATCTCATCACAGTCAAATAAAGGTTCTAAAAAAAGAGCATGCGATTTTAATTTTACCATTGCTGATTCTTCCAGCATCTACAGATCCCCAAGAAACAACACTTTACACAGATATCTTCTGCTTACCATATATTATAGTTTTTATCATATTTTCTCCATTTAACAACTTCCATTTAATGGCAAATGTTCAGGTAAATCTGATATATTTTCAGATATTAATTCCAGGTTTTTTCAGGCAAAAGTGTTATTTTTTGTTAATTTTCATTTTATAAAGTCAGACAACAAAATCTTCAATCTGATTAAAATACAGATCCTATTTCGTTTCGTTTTGTATAGTTCAAAATTTCGTTTCACTTGTCTTTGCTATACTAGGATCTGAAAGAGTGGTTATATTGCCACTCTTCTGATTCAAGTGAGGGATTAGCCAATGAAACCGTCTGTTACGGTGAGTTCTTGGCGTGCAATGCATAGAAACCAGTACAAATGTCAACGCTGATTGATTAATCAATGTCTGACACATAGGGTCAAAAGCTGCTCGTATGACCCCTGATTTGACCTTCCAATACAACCGGTGAGTTTTTGATGTATAAAAAAAATAAATGTAATATAGATCTGTATTTTAATCAATTTCAAAATTTTATAACCAGCTCCAGTCCTATGACATCATATTGGGTCATGTCTGTGGCTGAAGACGTACACTTACCTGTGTTCAATGGCTGCTACAACAAATCCATGAGAAGCCAGTTCACAACATAATGTAGAATAGGTGGTACGATTACCTCCGAGACCATGTGATAAAATTATTACAGGATATTTCATGTTATCCATCTTTAACACAGGAGCTTGTGATAACGCTGGTACGTAAACATCCCCTGTAAACACATAAAAACACAATTAGCTTATTTCTGTGTTTATTAAACATATCATTACACATGATATCAAGAGTTGGTAAAGCAAATTGTATAAGCTTTCCGTGGAACAATGAATTTCCAGTAAAAATAATCAGAATCGCATCGAACCAGGGCCCTTCTGAAATGACCTCCGGACAAATACAAGTCCAGCGACCTTTAATTTAACCTTAATTTGCCTGATAAGTTGAAGTCACTTGTACTGGCAATTATGGTTTGTGTTAAACATCACTCGTTGTTCTGTTCACATCAAACATTCTCGTTCAAAAGTCTGTTTTGCGTTTTACGCAAAAAGACAAAAATGTTACGGTACTTAGATCGTTCTTCCCCTGTACTCTTCATATGTAGTGATGTAGTGTACATAATGTGCTTGGCAACAATCGCAAATCCTAAAAAAAATATCTGTTGGTTGCTTTTTGCTTCTATAGTGCTGACAGAGGTTAAAGATTTGATTTCCAACAGACACAGCTTGATGCATGTCTTATGAATATTGAAAGAACAGACGGTCAACAGATGAATTGCAGATATGTTTTCAGGTGTCCTATCATTTTTATCAAAAGTAGGAAGGGGGCAACTTGGATATTGCATTGTAATATTGAACATTTCTTAGAGGTGAATGATCAGGGAGAGTGGTTACAATTTATCATCAAAACTTGCTTGAAGAGCTATATTCAGAAAATGATTATTTCAAAAATGACACCTCACTAACCAATGGTAATTAATAAGTAGGCCTTCTGATTTTAAGAATGGTTTTTCAAAATGGCTGAGAAAATGTAAGTTCCGGAATAAAAATGTTAACTCAGTATACAAGTTGTGATATCATAGCCAATAGTAACTAAGTTGTGACTTGTGATATTAACAATGTTGGTATGGTAACCAATGGTACATGTCACCATGGACCTTATATAAGTTGTGATATTAACAATGGTAGCTCAGTATGTAGGGTAGCCAAAGGTAACTAAGTTGTGATATTAACTCTTAAATGACCCAGAGGTTTGACGTCATAACGTCATAAAAACCCACGTCATAATGGTCAATAGTGTTAAAAAATATAGGTATGCATTTTAAAGTCATATCAATAATAACAACTGAAACTAGACCTGCATGCAGCTATGACGGGTTTCACTGGTGCCATGTTACTTTTGAACTTGTGTCTTTTTCGGTGCCACGTTACCCTTGAACATATGTCACTTCCGGTACCAAAGAAACCAATAAACTGGTTTCCACATAAGCATTGCACACATCAAATAAAATGGACACAGAATCAACCAAACCCAGCAATATCAATTCATTTTATACATTTGTTGCATGTAAGTGTACAGTACTTCCGGTGATAATGAAAATGTTCAATTACTTTTATGAAATCGGAAATGGCATAACATATCATATGGTGAGAATTTTATGTAAATCGAATAATAATTGCCACATTTATAAACCAAAAACCTTGAAAAGTGACTTGTAGAAAATCGTCTATATCTCGGCAACCGTACAAGCTAGAAACTATTTTTGGGTATCTATATGATCGTATGGGTTCAGTCTATTTGTTGATAGGAATCAAATATCATAATTTTAAAAACATTACAAATCAGAATCATATGAATAAACTTGACACTTTTATGGGCCAAAAACCTTCAAAAGTGACTTTTAGAAAACCGCCTATATCTCGACAACCGAACAAGTTGGAAACAATTTTATGATATCTATATGACCGTATGAGTTTTGTTAATATGTGAATTTAATCCAAAAGTTAATTTTATTATTACATATTAAATAATTATTGGTTGAAAAACAATATTGATTTTAAAAGTTAAAATGCAGTTTTTGACCAAATGGCGTCACTTCCTGTGTCAATTTTAAATTGTAATCGACTTGATATGACGCAGACTTGCTTTGTGAATCAAATGGTGTCACTTTTGTGAATATCCATTAATAATTAACTTCTTTACAGGCAAATTACGAAACAGTGACTTACGCAAAACTGCCCATTTCTCGGCAACTGCTTATATTACAAACTAATTTTCACATACATTTTCTTCGTATGGATTATAGCTACAATTTTATAAAAGTTACATAGAAATATTTTAAAATCTGAAAAGCCTGAACGGGTTGTAAATAGGTCAGTTTTACACCTTTTCTCACCTCTTAATCCAATTTGCTCGAAAATGAAACCGAAATTAAAAAAACTGAGCTCACACTTTTTTGCGCTTTTAAAGGGCACACACTTTTAGTTATATCAGTTTTTAAATAAAATAATATTTTCTTTTGAAAAATGGTACCTAACTGTCAAAATTGTAGTTTTTAATAAATTTACGCCACTTCCGTTGCCGACAGATAACACTGTTGGTATCAAAAAAGATGACGATTGAGACAACGGAGCTTATGAACTTTGTTTTATACAAATCGAACAATAAATAATTAATCTTGGGCTAAAAAAACTGAATTAGCCAATGGTGGCCAAGGAAAATAACCGAGACAAAAAAAAATTTCATTTTTGCTCAAGTCAATATTAAATTAGGTTCTTAAAATCAGAAATAATAATCACATGGTGAAAATTTTATGTAAATCGAATAGGAATTGCCACTTTTATAGACCCCAAACCTTGGAAAGTGACTTGTAGGAAATCGTCTATTTCTCTGCAACCATACAAGTGAGAAACCATTTTGTGGTATCTGAATGATCGCATGGGTTCATTCTATTAGTTGATGCGAATTAAATATCATGATTTTAAATTTATTACAAATCAGACTCATTTGAAAAAAAATATCTGTTTTGAAGGCTAAAAATACAGTTTTTGCCAAAATATAATTACTTACGGTGATACTGAAACTGTTAAATTATTTCTATGAAATCATAAATGACATAAGATATCATATGGTGAAAATTTTATAAAAATCGAATGATAACCGACACTTTTATAGACCAAAATCCTCGAAAAGTGACTTGTGGAAAATTGCCCATTTCTCTGCAACCGTACAAGTTAGAAACCGTTTTGTGATATCTGTATGATCGTATGGGTTCATTCTATTTGATGAATAGAATCAAATATCATAATTTGAAAAAAATAATAAGTACGACCCATATGAATAAAATATTGTTTTTTAATGCTAAAAATTAAGTTTTCAGCAAATGACGTCATTTCCGGTGGCAGCGTATGAGGTAGAATGGTTTGACCGTGTCCACTATGGCATTAGGCATCCAATGGTGAAAGAAAATTGAAAATCACATAATAATTGATTCTTTTACAGCCAAAATAACGTGAAAAGTGACTCATGCAAAATTGACTTTTTCTCGGCAACTGCGCATATTACAAATTAATTTTCACATACATTCTCTTCGTATGGGTTATTGCTACGAGATTATTGATGTTACAAAGATATATTTTTTAATACGAAGACGCTGGATGGGTTGTAAATAGCTTATTTTGACACCTTTTTTCACCCTTTAATCCAAATTGCCCGAAAACGAAATCGAAGTTAAAAAAACTGAGCGCGATGTTTTGTGCGCCTTTATATGGCACATCTTTTCAGTCATATTAGATTTGAAAAAAATAATTTTTGCTTTCAAAAAGTGGTACCGAACTGTTAAAATTGTAGTTTTTGCTAAATTTACGTCACTTACGTCACCGACGGGAAACTTTGCCGGTAACAAAAAAAATGACATTTTGGACCATAGAGCATACAAACTTTGTTTTATACAAATCGAACAATAAATAATTTATACAGAACCGATAAACTGAATTAGCCAATAGCGACCAAGGAAAATTATCCAGAAAAAAAATGTTCACATTTTCGCCCAAATCAGACGACCCTTTAACATTTGGTTAAAGGTCATTAAAAAATATTCATTAATAAAAAAGTTTTTTGTCAAAATTTAAATTTTCAAAATTTGGCGCCTTATTTTTCCGAAGATTCGGCGAAATTTAAAAATCTAAAGACCCGTAGCTATGTGCCATGTCCCTGGCTATGTCAAAAACTATCAAACGATAAAATCCAACAATTGTTGTTAATATTATGGCAATATTTCAAAAAACGACAACTTCGGTGATTTCGGACATTTCGCATTGTCGCAGAATGCCGGAAATAGCTTTAATCTCTAAGTCGCACCCACTTTCGCAGTAAAACTCAAGACATTGCATCGATCCGACAAGTAGTTCCTGAGATATAAGCAAATTGGAAAAAAAAAAATAATAATAATAAGAATAACTAGACCTGCATGCAGCTATGACGGGTTTCACTGGTGCCATGTTACTTTTGAACTTGTGTCTTTTTCGGTGCCACGTTACCCTTGAACATATGTCACTTCCGGTACCAAAGAAACCAATAAACTGGTTGCCACATAAGCATTGCACACATCAAATAAAATGGAAACAGAATCAACCAAACCCAGCAATATCAATTCATTTTATACATTTGTTGCATGTAAGTGTACAGTACTTCCGGTGATAATGAAAATGTTCAATTACTTTTATGAAATCGGAAATGGCATAACATATCATATGGTGAGAATTTTATGTAAATCGAATAATAATTGCCACATTTATAAACCAAAAACCTTGAAAAGTGACTTGTAGAAAATCGTCTATATCTCGGCAACCGTACAAGCTAGAAACTATTTTTGGGTATCTATATGATCGTATGGGTTCAGTCTATTTGTTGATAGGAATCAAATATCATAATTTTAAAAACATTACAAATCAGAATCATATGAATAAACTTGACACTTTTATGGGCCAAAAACCTTCAAAAGTGACTTTTAGAAAACCGCCTATATCTCGACAACCGAACAAGTTGGAAACAATTTTATGATATCTATATGACCGTATGAGTTTTGTTAATATGTGAATTTAATCCAAAAGTTAATTTTATTATTACATATTAAATAATTATTGGTTGAAAAACAATATTGATTTTAAAAGTTAAAATGCAGTTTTTGGCCAAATGGCGTCACTTCCTGTGTCAATTTTAAATTGTAATCGACTTGATATGACGCAGACTTGCTTTGTGAATCAAATGGTGTCACTTTTGTGAATATCCATTAATAATTAACTTCTTTACAGGCAAATTACGAAACAGTGACTTACGCAAAACTGCCCATTTCTCGGCAACTGCTTATATTACAAACTAATTTTCACATACATTTTCTTCGTATGGATTATAGCTACAATTTTATAAAAGTTACATAGAAATATTTTAAAATCTGAAAAGCCTGAACGGGTTGTAAATAGGTCAGTTTTACACCTTTTCTCACCTCTTAATCCAATTTGCTCGAAAATGAAACCGAAATTAAAAAAACTGAGCTCACACTTTTTTGCGCTTTTAAAGGGCACACACTTTTAGTTATATCAGTTTTTAAATAAAATAATATTTTCTTTTGAAAAATGGTACCTAACTGTCAAAATTGTAGTTTTTAATAAATTTACGCCACTTCCGTTGCCGACAGATAACACTGTTGGTATCAAAAAAGATGACGATTGAGACAACGGAGCTTATGAACTTTGTTTTATACAAATCGAACAATAAATAATTAATCTTGGGCTAAAAAAACTGAATTAGCCAATGGCGGCCAAGGAAAATAACCGAGACAAAAAAAAAATTCATTTTTGCTCAAGTCAATATTAAATTAGGTTCTTAAAATCAGAAATAATAATCACATGGTGAAAATTTTATGTAAATTGAATAGGAATTGCCACTTTTATAGACCCCAAACCTTGGAAAGTGACTTGTAGGAAATCGTCTATTTCTCTGCAACCATACAAGTGAGAAACCATTTTGTGGTATCTGAATGATCGCATGGGTTCATTCTATTAGTTGATGCGAATTAAATATCATGATTTTAAATTTATTACAAATCAGACTCATTTGAAAAAAAATATCTGTTTTGAAGGCTAAAAATACAGTTTTTGCCAAAATATAATTACTTACGGTGATACTGAAACTGTTAAATTATTTCTATGAAATCATAAATGACATAAGATATCATATGGTGAAAATTTTATAAAAATCGAATGATAACCGACACTTTTATAGACCAAAATCCTCGAAAAGTGACTTGTGGAAAATTGCCCATTTCTCTACAACCGTTTAAGTTAGAAACCGTTTTGTGATATCTGTATGATCGTATGGGTTCATTCTATTTGATGAATAGAATCAAATATCATAATTTGAAAAAAATAATAAGTACGACCCATATGAATAAAATATTGTTTTTTAATGCTAAAAATTAAGTTTTCAGCAAATGACGTCATTTCCGGTGGCAGCATATGAGGTAGAATGGTTTGACCGTGTCCACTATGGCATTAGGCATCCAATGGTGAAAGAAAATTGAAAATCACATAATAATTGATTCTTTTACAGCCAAAATAACGTGAAAAGTGACTCATGCAAAATTGACTTTTTCTCGGCAACTGCGCATATTACAAATTAATTTTCACATACATTCTCTTCGTATGGGTTATTGCTACGAGATTATAAATGTTACGAAGATATATTTTTTAATACGAAGACGCTGGATGGGTTGTAAATAGCTTATTTTGACACCTTTTTTCACCCTTTAATCCAAATTGCCCGAAAACGAAATCGAAGTTAAAAAAACTGAGCGCGATGTTTTGTGCGCCTTTATATGGCACATCTTTTCAGTCATATTAGATTTGAAAAAAATAATTTTTGCTTTCAAAAAGTGGTACCGAACTGTTAAAATTGTAGTTTTTGCTAAATTTACGTCACTTACGTCACCGACAGGAAACTTTGCCGGTAACAAAAAAAATGACATTTTGGACCATAGAGCATACAAACTTTGTTTTATACAAATCGAACAATAAATAATTTATACAGAACCGATAAACTGAATTAGCCAATAGCGACCAAGGAAAATTATCCAGAAAAAAAATGTTCACATTTTCGCCCAAATCAGACGACCCTTTAACCCTTGGTTAAAGGTCATTAAAAAATATTCATTAATAAAAAAGTTTTTTGTCAAAATTTAAATTTTCAAAATTTGGCGCCTTATTTTTCCGAAGATTCGGCGAAATTTAAAAATCTAAAGACCCGTAGCTATGTGCCATGTCCCTGGCTATGTCAAAAACTATCAAACGATAAAATCCAACAATTGTTGTTAATATTACGGCAATATTTCAAAAAACGACAACTTCGGTGATTTCGGACATTTCGCATTGTCGCAGAATGCCGGAAATAGCTTTAATCTCTAAGTCACACCCACTTTCGCAGTAAAACTCAAGACATTGCATCGATCCGACAAGTAGTTCCTGAGATATAAGCAAATTGGAAAAAAAAAAATAATAATAATAAGAATAATAATAAGAAGAATTTTAACAAAAACAATAGTGTTTCACACAAGCTACGCAGTGTGAAACCCTAATAATAAGAAGAATTTTAACAAAAACAATAGTGTTTCACACAAGCTACGCAGTGTGAAACCCTAAATAGACCCATTCATTCATGTAAATGGATGAAATATTCTAAATTGCCATTTTCATAAATATGAATTTTAAACAAAAAAAATAATTTAGACATTTCATGCAAAATTCATGTAGGCCTACATAGATCTAATGGTTATTTCTATTTTTTAATCGGCTTTTGTGAACTAAAAATCATTTATCATCAATGATTATTAAAATTTAAAAGTAATTGAAATTTTGTTGATTAGCCTAGCTAAGCTTCTACGTTTTAACGCAAAACTATAAATATCTACACCACCGATAAAATCTGAATCACTGTAATTCAATAGGTATGGTAACCCGTCGTACGGAGAACGTTGTCGTATAGGACTAGGTATATCAACGTTTTATTGTAATTTTTCAAGAAGAAACAGTAAAATTTTAACTGTCAAAATGTCAAACAGGAAGTAAACAAATGAGAAAAGGCCGCCTGTTTATAAGGGAAGTATCTCTCATTGCGCTAGAAACGTTGCATTCGGCTAACTGGTTTTGTCGACAAAAGTCGC
The DNA here is from genome assembly GCA_948474765.1 of Patella depressa. NCBI lineage: Eukaryota > Metazoa > Mollusca > Gastropoda > Patellidae > Patella > Patella depressa. The sequence goes on from OX419715.1 coordinate 28,447,339, forward strand.
CCTGGGTACTTAACGGTAACGTCATAGGTGTCGACAAAAGTCGCCGTGGGTCAGTTAAGAGTTAAGGATGGTAGCTCAGTAGGGTAACTAATGGTAACTAAGTTGTGATATTAAGAATGGTAGCTAAGTATGGTAACTAATTGGGACTGATTATAAGGTATGATAGTAAGAATGGTAGCTCAGATGGGTAATGATGTACTCCTTTTAATTAAGGAAGGCCAAAATGGTAAAATACATGTACATGTACGTTAAGTAAGTTGTGACATCTCACTATGATAACCAATAGCAATTAAAGAATTGTATGATAATTATTCAAGAAAATTCTAGAATAAGTAAAACACTGTCAACTTACCTACATACCAATTAAAAAATTTACCAAAAGTTTTAATATTTCTGCCTAAAAAATACACATAACCGTGACCATATTGTTTTCTTGGTAACCATAGAGGCCATTGTCTGTCTCTTTTCTGAAAAAAAAGAGAAAAATAAATGAATCAAATATAAAGAATCTACAACGACTGGACTTTAAATAAAATTGTTATTGACAAATTGGCTGTGGTTGTGATATTGTTATATCCATGACTTTGCAATAACATATCCTGTCATTGTTAGACCATACGTGGAAGGATGATCAGGTGCTTGTCCAGGGGGTGAAGTGCAGAGCAGAGCATATTTTATGTTTGCCCTACACTGACAAAATAAAGTTGAACAAACAAAGGTATGAAAACATGTCGCCATCTTGGCCTCATTAATTCTATACATGTATGTACTTCAATGAGCAGCAATATTATCTCTGACACAGCTTCTGATTTGATCAGATTCTCGGGAATCCCCCAGATTTCACGTTAAACTTGACATTATCTCCAACCCGGTCACCTCACCTCTCTCCAACAGCTCAAATTCCTGAACACGCCCATAATGACATATATTGAACATCTTTATCAATTCTGGGTGGTAGCAGGCGCGGATCCAGAGGGGGGGTCCAGGGGGTCCGGACCCCCCACCCCCCCTGCTCAAGCTTGAAAATTTTGTATGCGATTTTATTTGCGATTTAGACTTGTAATTTTGGAATTTACCTTCAGGAAATACATCAGAATGAACCAAATTGAATCTAATTTACCAAATTTTTCTGGGGGAGGCCCCAAACCCCCCGTTAATCGGTTGAGCACAATTAGTTAAGCAATTATCAAATCTAGACACACACCCCCCGCAAAAAATCCTGGATCCACGCCTGGGTAGTGTCGCCTTCAATATTAAATTTCCTTTGTATTCAATGCATTGAATCAGTAGCAAATTGAGTGGGAAGGACGGTATTAGTTCCCTATCTCCCATAGGTCTCTTGCATTCTTGAAAAAAATTTTTTGACAGTTCCCGATACCAAAATTGTTTTTATATTAAACAAACCTTATAAGATTAGCACAGTCTCATTGCACCAGATGGGAGTCACGGTTGGTAAGTAGTTAAGACGTGGCTTGCTAGCCTGGAGGTCGGGTGTTCAATCCCTCCATTGGCCGAGAATGTTCATCCAGATTTTCTGGAATGGTTTCCCTTGTCAGTGATGCAGGACGGAGACCCTGACAAGGACAACTGGAATGAAAAACGAGATCCTGTGTACGCCTTGGCGTGCACATAAAAGATCCCATGACAGTTGGAATTTGGTATAAGAGTAGGTCATAATGCCGTTGTCCCGGCAATATTTCCCTCATAGCACATTGTATGCCCGTCTTCATTAGCCAAGTTCGGAGCAGAAGAGTATGACATTAAACCCCATTTCATTTCATATCCCTTATTGCACTCCTTCTTAGAATGTCCATTTAATACATGGTCAAAGTTTGGATACACCAGTTATATTATTTACGTTAAGAATCTGTTTTTCTACTTTCAATTACTGTTTTCTAGAACATTTCACCGCCCGCATTCTCAGACCTTTAAACAAACATTAAATACCTACACCCCTCTATTCTAAAATAAGCTGTTCTGTATATTCTACTGGTACAATGAGGAATAGTCAACCTATAAAAATAAGGGATGTTAACCTGAACAGCTGTTTCTTCATTCAAATGTTAACACCTTCATTCCACAAATCAAAACACCATTTGCAATTAGACTCCCCAATTTTATGAAATGAACTAGTCACAGATATCTAAATGCATAGCATCGTAGAATAATCCACCCGAACCAAAGGGGGGTTTCACCATGTGTTTTTAGGTAAAGTTTATGTTTTTCATTCTTAAGATGTTTCGAAATTTTACACCTTTCCCTAAATTTTGCTTATTTATTCAGGACTACAGAAGTCTTGACTTGATTAGATTTCTGTTGGCGCCAACCTATCTGATTCTTGATTAAATTCTAACAAAGAAAACAATACTTGCTGCCAAAAAATACTGCTTCCTACTTCCATTTTTTCCAGGTGAAAATTATTCGAACACAACTCTTGGACAAACTATTAAAATGAATTAGTCTAACAATAAAAAGAAATGGAATAAAGTTTATCAAGTCATCAACACAAGACTATGGTCATTTTGAGATCAACACAATTAGTTCTATGGTCAGTACAGAGGGGAGACTTATTCAATACACTCTTCACCCGGTCAGGCCTGTAAACTTACACCCTGTCCCCAGGATTCAAATCATTGACCGAGGTGTGGAGTAAGTGAGTAAGATGTTAATGGCTTGTTAACAAGAGATCCAATGTTTGCCTGAAAGTTAATCAGGATTTTCTGGTGTGATTCCCCTTTGTCAGATGTGCCGGATGGAGGGTCTGGCTTGAGACAGCATTTAGCCGTTTGGTTCAGATTAGAAACACAAGGTCCTTGATAGCATTTGCAGTCCAGGTCAAATTTCCTTCATAGCACACAGCATGGTGTATACCTGTCTATATTAGCCCAGATGGGGCAGAACAGATGGACGTTAAACCTCATTTCATTTCTAACATTATTGTCAATGCCCTTTACAATTAACTAAATGTCAAATTTTAATCTGAATGTGTTATCAGCTACACAAGCTTGACAAAGTACAAGATCACCCATTTATAAACAAAATACAGTCTCCCCTTTCGGTACATTGCATATTCCAGGCACGGATCCAGAAGGGGGGTCCAGGGAGTCCGGACCCCCCCTGCTCAGACTTGAAATTTTTTTAGGCGATTTTATTGGCGATTTTTAGACCTGTAATTTTGGAATATACCTTCCAGAAATACGTCAGAATGCACCAAATTGAATCTAATTTACCACCCCCCCCCCTTAATCGGTGGAGCGCAATTAGTTAAGCAATTATCAAACCTAGACCCCCCCTGCAACAAATCCTGGATCCGCGCCTGTATTCATCAAGTTTATTTCACCATATTTGATTAATACTCTAGTCAGCAAAAGAAACCTTGAGGACAAGATAAATAACTATGTGATCAGGGCAAACTTATATCCACTTACAGAAAGTGTGGGTGTCATCGAGGTCAAATCTATTAAAAATCTCTACCAACACCTTTATTTACATTTCATTAGTTTGACAATATACCTGTACTTAGATTACCTTTATCTATACCTATATTACATGTATACTCCTACGCTATGGTGGATCAATGGGGGTGGGAAGGAACAGTGGGGGGCAGAGAAGGGGGTAGAGGGGGTCATTGCTCCAGACATCCATTTCATGTTAACTTGGTTGTACAAATTGTCCTAATTAATTTAAATGTCTTCCTTTCTTACATTTCGAATTAATAGGTATTGGCCCTGGGCATCACTAAACCTCTACAATTAAGGGGGTATTGAACTGACCCCTCTGTCCTATTAACACACTGATTTAATGTGACCTTTTAAATTCACAATTCAAAAATCAAACAGACAAAGTAGGAAGTAATTACTACAAATTTGGCTATGAGAAGGTCAATTGTCTTTTTCCATGTGCTCCCCAAATTTAGCAAGCACTGTACTTTGTTGAAACAAGTGCAAATAGAAAAGAAGAAAAGATAAAAAAAAAAAGTACCTGCAAGAATCGCTTCTTGTGATTGAAACCTTAGATTGTGTAACAGTACTAACAGTTCATGATCACGTAGGAACACACATATTACATGTTCGATCCCTGCACTGGCAGAGAAGGTTCATCATGATTTCCGATGTGATTCCTCTTTGTCAGTGTAGTCGAAAGGATGGCCTGTCAAGGGACAACATTTATTCGGATGGGGTGAAAAACCAAGGTCCAGTGTACATGTACATATTGGTATACATGTTAAAGGGCACCTGGCAGTTAGTTTGAAATAAGAGTAGGTCATAGCACCACTGTCTGGGCAAAATTTCCCACTTAGCACACTGCATGGCATACTGTATGCACATGTTTATTAGTCCAGTCGAAGCGGAAACGTAAGATGTTAAAGTAAACCACATTTCATTTCATTTATTTATATTTTCTTTATTCAACTGAATTTTATTTACCAGGCGCGGATACAGAGGGGGGGCGCACCTGGCACACGCCCCCTCTATTTTTTTGCGGTGGCGAACAATGTGTTGCTCCATATATTCTCGCAGGAAAAGAGAACAAAAAACAGTTAAGGTTGGAAATCGTAATTTACAGTACTAGTATGAAATTAGTCCTTGTGATAATTTTGTCCACTCAAAAATCATGGGCCGGGCTTCGCACTCCCAAGTGGGTGCAGCACACCCCCCTTTCTGAAAATCCTGGATCTGCCCCTGTTTACATACAATAAATATTTATCAACTAAAGTATATTGTAATTATTCTGCTTGTTGCACTAATGAAGTATTCCGTACAATAAACATTTTTAGCTTTGTATTTTGTAATGGACAAAAAAACAAGATCCTCTTTATATCACTGGCAGTATGCTAAAAGGTAGGGTCACTATTAGGGTAAAATTTTCAATACTAACCACTATGATATATCTAATTTCATCTTTAGCATTTTTAAATACTGGTTATTCCAACATAATAACTACATCTATACCATAAATGGCACCCCCTCCAAAATAAATTGACAACCTTTCAATTATAAAATAATACACTCGATTATGGTCACACAGTGATGCCGTTAAGGCACTTATTGGTCGGTAGTCCCGAAATGATCTAGTTTGTGTCGAGTGGACGTTAAATCCATTTCTCTCTCTCTCTGATCAGTCGATCATTTTTAAGGGTGCCCACACGACAATGGGTACCTAGTTTGTTTGCCCTGATCCAAACCTTCTTATATCACTTATGAGGAGGCCACCATAGGCATGGAACCAAGCGCTGGGGGACACCAGGAGCAAATGCCGGACCCTTCCTTAAAAATCTGCCGCCCCTGAAATATTGCGCCCCTGAAAAATATCGACCATATAAAATAGAAAATCATTCGCCGCTCCGCACTCAGTAACTTGGGCATTATATTAGCGCCCCACCACTCGGCTGCACCCCCACTTATAAAATCCAACATATTATGGCCCTATCTGTTTCACAGAGAATCACTTGTAGCCAAGCGAATATTCACTGCAGGATCAGTTTGATTATGGCCCTGCATCTATAATGAAAGGTAGCATTTGGTAAACATGTACCTTGTGTATAATTTACCTAGCAATGGTAAACATCAAAGGGATGTAATACACAATAATAGACAGGAGTGAAACAATAGGGTATAAAATCATTATATCATACAGTCGTAATGAACAGTAAATGTGATACATTATACTTCTAGAAGTTAATACCTCATAATCCCTATGATAATATAACAAGGTTAATTATAGAGAACACAAGACCTGGACTATTGGATGGGGTATTTTTCCAAAGTATTTTTATCATTTGGTTAAATCACGGACACCATCCATGGTTAAATTAAATTGAAATAAAATAGATCTAATTAGAATTCCATCAACAGTAAAATTACAATTTAGGAGCACATACAATTAATTTAATATATATGGATGCCGCCACAGCTGTTCATTAAAAAACAAAAAAAATAAAAATACGTACATAAATATCTGATTTTTTGGTCGGATAGAACAATCGAAAGAATACACCTTCTTCTGTATGGTCATTCATAAAATCCACGCATCCAACAGTGTAAGGCCCTTTCCCCACGGGTAAATGACGGCGAATTTTATTCTTGAATATGTTCTTGGGCGCGGCAGCAGCCTTTCTCGATTCCTTCGTTCTGCTTTCATCCATTTTAATTCCAATTATATACGCTAACTATCTTCCATTCCTAGCGTGTTAACGGTGTGGACTTCAATCACTCGCCCTTCCGATTTCACAACTGCTGCCAAGCTCGAAGTTTCCAGTTTCAGACCGTTCGTATCTTAACAGCTAACATAATATTTAGTTTCTAGTCATAGGTCACTGGGTTCCCGTTATTTAGCCTTCACATTGCGAACTCAACCGTCCTTCACCTTTCTCGATGAATGGAAATCGACTGCCGGGAAAGCTATTTTGGAATCTCATATTATCAAATGAGAGAGAGAAAGAGAGAGAGAGAGAGAGGTAGAGGGAGAGAGATGGGGTTTAACGGGCATTCGACAAAAACCAAGTCATTTCGTGACTAACATAATAATATGGTTTAATTTTATTTCAATAATTCGCGTGCGCGTAGGGGTCTTTAGCGGTTGGAAGTAGGCTAACTGGAGGACCCGGAGAAAACCCACGAGGTTGGAAAGGCGACGCTACTCCTTGTCACGTACAGCCGGGGATTCGAAACCAATCCAGTTGACTCAATGACAGGTTGTATGATACATCGCGCACGTTCTAACCATTCGGCAACCCACCCCTCCTCTCCCACACTATCAAATGAAATGGAGGTTTAACGTCCTACTGTTCTGAGCCCTGTTTCTCGAAATTTTAACTAAAGGAAAAATCCAAATGTTAGTAGATCTTTATTGGCAAAGCAATAAAATTAGCTTAATATCATCCAGTCAAATTACTAGAATTTAGATTTTATCTTAGTTTCTTAGTTAAAATTACGCGAAACAGGCCCCTACAACTATATTGGACTAATGTGTGCTGTGAGAGAAATATTGCCTGGTCTATTCATGTCGAACTACAACAGCCAAGGGATCTTTTACGTGCACGCCACGAGGCCTCGGTTTTCGTCCCATCCGAACTAACAGTTGTCCTTGTCAGGACCCCGTCCTCCAGCACTGACAAGAAAGCACGTCGGAAAATCCCGATACAGGCTAGCGAGTCTATCCACTTAGCCATTGAGAAAGAACAACAGGAAACTCAACTAAAGAGTAAGCTTACAATTTGTTATTACAGTTTGTGATATTTTTTTTTATTTCCGTTTCATATCTTCGGGGATAGAGTCGTCTACATTTCAGCAGCACATCCATGATTCTCAATTATTATTTGTATATATTTCATAACGATATGAGAATATACTTGTCGAAACGTCGTGCTATATGTATATAAACCACTGATTGTATTCCATATAAATTTTGTTTGATTTTGGGGAGTATTATTTATTATCACCGATGACTGAAAACACCAATATTTTTGACATGTTTGTTTAGTTTGATCAATAGCTCTGAGGTTTCATATAATGTTATAAAACAATTACTTGCTTTTAATGTCCATATGTATAACTGATCAGATGCAAAACTTTTCCTCTAATAATAATTACATTTGATCTTCCCATTGATCGACCACAGCCCGTGTCTCGTTCACAATCCCAACTTTAACTGTCCCACCCCCTACCCCCGCCCCAACCAAAACCACTAGCTTAGTCAGTCAATAGGAAAATACGGTATTACAAGAAAGGGGAACACATTAAATACAACACTGGCAAATTAATTGATGGGGACAATATGGTGATATTGAACAGTATTAATCTAACTGGGGTGTAAATTCCGTGAGGCCATTATTAAATCAGTTTGGTGTTTGTATTGCAGACATAACCCAAGTAATTTTTCCACGAGAAGGACTAAGACAAGTAATTAAATGTAGTGCGAGTTATAAATAGACAATTTTTCCCTTATTTTTTTTCTCCCCTCTTCCTGCATTTTTGGGTTGACTTTTTGGTCTAGAATTGGAGAAAAGGCATCAAATTTTCAATTTCACAGCAGTTTTGGGTAATACTGAGGATATTAAGACCGAGGGATAGGGGGTGTAAAGTGTCTTTCTGCGGAGCAATCATTGTGTCGGAAGTGAGATTTTCACCCCAGTAAACTTCAAATCCCCGTAGCAAAAAATCTAAATGGTCAACCCCCTACATATTTATGATGAGGAGATTGCCAAATGTGGTACCCATTGTGCCTAAAAAGATTGGAAGCGACGGAATGTTGAGAAAAAAGCTACAGCCTGTGATGTTACAGACATTTAACATTGAAGTCTATGGGCAAATAATTACTAGTCTGAGTCCAGAAGCCTGTTATAGTGTTGTCTCCCCTGCTTTATAACGATACATTTCCGTTTCTATTACTCGCTTTTATACGCGATTTTCATGTCTATTACCGTAACTCATAGTTCATACATTTCGGATAAAAATGGTTTAAAGCAATGCATTACTGCTTCTGAAAGGCTAGAACCAATTAATGTTAATATTAGAGTTTATGCCATTATCCAGAGGCGAGCTGGATAGAAGGGTATGCGGGATAGAAGACGGGACCTTCTGCTAAACGAGAGAACGCCATAGCCTACTCGCTGAGCCGGATCGGCTCCCATTGAATTTGAAGGTATTGCAATCGACCCAATGTATAATACAAGTAACACGTTGTCAAATTAGTAATATAGGAATATATATTGAACTTTAAAGTTTTACACCGCACCATGTGTTACCTTACCAGGTCGAAAATCAATGGTGTCTTTAAGTAAACGACGTATAATAAAATATTCCACGCTTTTTTCTCGCTACGTGGCGCTAATAACAATACGTGTGCATTACACGTTCAGTTAGCAGAAAGCCGGTACAGAACACACAAGACGGGGATACAAATATTATGAACCGTTTCTTCAGGAACTTAAATATGAACATTATTGGATAATAATCATATCCTTGGTGTGGTTTTACTATTTGTGTGATTTTGTTTTGAGAGAATTGAATAAGTAAGGCGAATAATTTCTATTTGAATCAACGAAACTATCTGTTATCAACTGTGAATTAGTGAGGTTTTCTTAGAAAATATAATTTTGAAGACTGTGTTTTGTAACTTTGCAATCTAAAAATTTATTGAAATTGTATGCTCATGTACTATTAAACAAAATGGAGACACTTTTTGTTTTTACATGCTTGATTTTCATTGGGTTGGCGTCTGCTAAAATAGGATTTGTGAAAGATTTAAATATGGATGCCGAGTTCCCGCCACAGATAATCAAAGCAAATCGTCGTATTCCAGACGGCCACCTAAGACCCTTAGGTAAGAAATGACAAGATGAATGAATAGAAATATGGATGAATGCATAAATAAAATTGGTTTTGACGTCATAGTGTTAAGCACCGACCGGGGTATTGAAGACGATCATACGCCATATAATGTTGGAAATTTTGCCCGGAACTGTCAAGGGTGCTTTGACGTGTTTTACAACGTGTACAAGGGAGCTCGGTTTTGCACGCTACCCGAACTACTAGACGCTGCCCTTACCATGATCCCCGTCCTACACCACTCTCTGGGGGTGAACTACGATTGATAAATAAATGAATGCATGAAGTGTTTGGATTAGATGGATGGGTGGATGAATGAAAGAATGCGTGTAACGAATGAATGAACGGATGGATGATGAACGAATGTAGTGAAAACTTGTTTTTAAAACATCCAATACTGAAGACATATAGAGGGAGCTGTAGTAACCATGGTCCCTTACGCCCACGGGTACGATGATTTTGAGAAGGCGGTGACGCACAAATCCCTGTTTAGAAACTGTTATTATTTTCCTTGGGGGGGGGGGGCGAATAGTTAGCACTTGCGCGCTGTATCATAAAGCCTGTCATTGAGTCAACTGGTGTGGTTTCGAATTCCCGATTGTACGTGACAAGGAGTAGGGTCGCCTGTCCAACCTCGTGGGGTTTCTTTGAGTCCTCCGGTTTCCCCCTACTACTAAAGCCCCCTACGCGCTAGCAAATTAGTGAAATAAAATTAATCGAAATGGCCTAGTTTGTGTCGAGAGGACGTTAAACCCCATCTCGCTATTTTTCTTGGTCGTTTGACAATAATTTCCCAAAATAATGGCCACCATTATTACTGAGAGGGATCACATCGAATTAAGTTAATTATCTCTCAATATTTAATATTTTTCTTCTGGAAATTACATTCTAAATTAAACCAAGGTGTTTGAAGTATATCTGGATACAAAATAATTCCTTAATGTACATAAAATAGAACGCTGTAGCGTAAAATGAGTAAAATACCCCCCCCCCCCCGGATCAGTTTGTATTACTACGTCAGATGTAAACAACGCACGCGTTTATGACGCCATATGGTGTGACGTCACACGTAGACCTGTACTGGGCGTTAAACCTTAAAGATCAACCAACTTGTGCAGAGTAAAAGCTTTCGCAATACCGTTATGAAACAGGTTGAATATTGTCCATTGAATGGTTCTATACAAAAATACTGAAAAAAAAAACAACTTGATAAAAAACGGATCACAATCTAATGACATTTTATGAAATCTTTGCTCATGCTATATTGAATTTGTTTTATTTTAGGATATCAGGGATCACCTTTAGCGCCCGTAGAGGATTATGAAGGTATACCCGATGCTAAAGAACTTTATTATGACTATGCTAGCAAGTGGAAGCCTGTAGTATTTAGAGATTCTATAACAGAGTCACCAATATTCAACACATGGGAAAAGGATGACTATTTGAAAAAAACGTAAGTTTTGTACTTCATTGTTGAGATAGATGGGTTTGATACACGACTGTTTTGGGATGGGTTAGGTTTATTAGTAACTAAACAGTTAGGTTGGGCGGACTATTGGAATAGTTTGGGTAGGGATGGTATGTTGGGTTTTTTTTATCGACTATTGGGGTGGTATGGACGCGGCTACTGGGATAGGGGCAGCTGGGTTTGGTTCGGTATTCCACTTTTGAGGAGGGGGTTGTCGTACTAGATTGCTACACTGAGTGGGTATGTAAGGTTCATTACTGACTGCTGGGGCAGGATGGGATGAAGGTGTTGAGTTCACTCCTTGTGTGGCGTGGGTTCGATTGGGGTTAGTTCCAGAGTATACAGATAGATAGGGACGGGACATGTTGGGTTCGGTTCTAGACTACCACGGTCGAGTGGGGTTGGTTAAGTTTAGTAGTAGGCTGCTGGGATGGGATGGGACGCGTTTATTTAATTTAGTACTAGACTGTTAAGATGTGACGGGTTAGGTTATGTTAAATACTGGTACTGGTTAGATTAGTTTCAGTGCTAGGCACTCGGGTGAACATAATATACTCGGGCGAACATAATATACTTGTATAGGACAGTATTTTTTAGGCCTACTGTCGGTGGGTTAACATGGACGACGAATGAACATGCAAATAATGCTCGCCGGCAACCGTGTCCTTAAAATGACCTAATAAATTTAATACTACCATAGTGGTTACATTCAATGTGGATTTTAATATTTGAAAATTCTAAGCCAGTAATCGAAGGATATTGAAATGATGATTTTTGTATGTATTTTCAACAAGAGGCTTTAAATATATTTTCCATAGGCTGTGTATGGGCTATCAGTTGAATAGTAGTTAATTTTACTGAATTTATAACAGATTAGTTTTAAAGGGACAATAACATTCTTGCTGGCTTGGTAGCTCCAGAAACTAAATAATACCCTTATTTTATGTACAAGATGTTTAAGTGTCCTACCTGTTGTGTAAATTATCTATTACAAACTATTTTACTTGTCCAGAAGGTTCGAAAATATTTTAAAATCCAAGTCACATTTGAAAAGGTTTACGTTAAACTTTTCAAATCAAATGGTTGAATTTTTCCAATTTTTTAAAATAGGACTGTTAAAATGAAATTTATATCATCATTTAATTGGAATATTCTAAAATAATACGATTTGTTGACCAGAATGAAGGTTGGGACATATTATTCAGTTACAACAAGTTATTTGGGCTTTAAATAACTACATGTAGTACCAAAACAGATTCGTTTTTGGCTACTGGTTATGTTTGGTTAGACCGTGTTGATGTGGGGTTTTTTTTACAATAATTTATACAGATATGGCCACCTGAACATATCCGTTATAACGAGGAAAGGAGCAAAAAAAGATTATCTATATCGTGAAAGACAAACAATGAAGTTGAAGAAATTTTTAGCTGAATATATGTATGAAGATTGGTATTTAGCTGGAACGGTTCCACACGACATGATGCATGAATTACCGGTAAATATAAAATCAATATAATTATAATTAGATTACAATTTCGTTTCGTTTATAATTCTGATTTTAAATTAAACTATAATAAGTGAATTAAATCAAACCTACTTTCTGTCATCGTCATGTTTTGACCGACAGAGTTAAGGCAATCGTATTGCAAATGGCTTTAACGCCAAGGCCACCCAAATCCATCCCCCAAACTCATCGGAACAAAAAGACCCTGTATATATACAAATATAAAGAATTTGATTAGTCAAGACGTGCACGTGATCTAAAAGCCAACAAAATATATCAAATGTTAATAACTAAATAAAAAGTAAAAATTAAAACATAACGTAATTATCGTCCGGTTTTAATGAGCTTACCCATTGTTATTAGTTGCTCTGTAAGTTCAAAAACTTAATAAGTTCAGCGGACTAGGTTATCGTAACCCTATGCTGTCCTATTGAACATCGATTTCGGTGTCCCTGTAAAAACCCAAAGGACGTTGTGAATGCATCCCGGACTAATATGGTTTCAGATTGAGTCCCAATGAAAAGCACATGGTGATTCCACAGGACAATGACGATAAAATGAATCACAATAATTATTTAATACATTCATTCGCCAATTTCATTATTTTATTTCAGTTACCGAAATGTGTACAGTGTGGTACTATAGCTAACTATTTACAGGAAGCCGAATTATGGATGTCCAGTGGGGGCACCTCATCCATGTTACATAGTCATGAAGATCACAACTTGCATTGTGTCCTGTTTGGCAGAAGAGATTTTATACTTATTGAAAATAAACATAAATCAGCTTTCGCTTTTAAGGATGAAGTAAGATAACCCTTATTCATTAATGAAGCAAGCTGTATTCGAATCATTAGTTTGACACCTTGGGTAGCCTACAAATGTGACTGAAAATTACCGTTATATACGACATGTTTCGAATGCTGCAATGCACGATATAGAAACCATCTTCACGTTGTCAAGAGTGACGAGATACTTAGGTTTTTGTTACCCTGTTCACAGATAAAAACTGTTCTGGCAATCAGCTGTAAATGTTTTGGGGTTCCTGGTTTATTCGTAAATTTTAAATCTCCAAACTCTCCTCGGATAGAGGTCTTCGATAGATTCTCCAATTAATTAGTTAATATATCGAAACACACTTATTAAACATACATAGTCCTAATTAGGCATGATTAGCCAGCTACTGCATGAAAGTAGTTGAATCCTATCTAGAAACTTCATGACCAGTTTAAATTCCTTATTTTCAAGGGGAAGTAAATAATAAGTTTAAAGAAGTTATTTCAATATAAAGTGCCATGTTCATAATTTAAATTCAAAACAGATGGACATAATAGTTTGTAGTAAATGAATAAAATCCATATTGTCCAATAATCAATCTTAAAGTTGATAATTTAAGATACAATAAAACAACCAACATCGAATTATGGGTATTTACACTCTATCAGTTGTATAAATTTAAATGGAGATAGGTGTGAATGAAACAAGAATAGGCTTGAGGATATTCTTGATCATTATATTATTTCATTTTATTTCAGTACCCTAATTCAGTAGCTGGCCACTCACCGTTAGATATGGAAATGATAAACGCCCTAAAATACACGAAGATCGCCAACGTACCGTGGACGTGGAGTACATTACATCAAGGCGATTGTATATTTATACCTGCAGGTTTGTCAAGTTTCCTGGAAATGGGTGTGATTGATGGAGTTGGGTGCGGTCGAGTGCTCTAAATGCGCAGCTGATCAGCAGATCTGTGAAAAGTCATTAGTCCGTTCTCTAGCTTGAACGTAGTGATGGGTAGTTTCGCGTGCAGATCTGTGAAAAGTCATTAGTCCGTTCTCTATATTGAACGTGACAAGGATAGTTTATCGTGCAGATCCTTGCAAAGTCATTATTCCGTTCTCTAGCACGAACGTAGCAATTGGTAGATTCGTGGGCCTAATCCCACGCAGTTTTCTCAAGGATCTTCAGTTTTCGATCATGTCATGCATGTTATTTAAATGTAAATAGAGCAAATGAGGACTCAAAATTTAAACAGCTATCTTCCGCAGCTCCCCCCCCCCTTCCACCAACACCCACCAAACAAACACACACAGATGGGGTCCTCAAATATACTTCAACAATAACTCAACTGTTGTCTGATTCATCCACCGCCATGCAAGGTGTTCACTATTCAGTTTCCTGAATTTCACATGTGTACGTTATTTCCAGAAAGGATTTCATTAGTTATACACATTTTTCTAACGCAATGTAACGTCTAGGTCAGCACAGTGAAGTTGCTAGAGTTTGCGTCGCCCAGTCCTTTCCTTATAAGCTCCACAATAGCATTGTACTTAAAGGGACAATAACACTCTTGCTGGCTTGGCAGCTCTAGAAAATAAATAATAGTCCTATTCTAAGTACTAGATGTTTATGTGTCTTACCTGTTGTGTAAATTATCCATTACATCATATTTTACTTGTCCAGAGGATTCGAAAATATTTTAAAATCCAAGTCACATTGGAAAAGGTTTACGTTAACCCTTTCAAAGCATGTAGTTGAATTTTTCCAATTTTTTAAATTAGGTGTGTTAAGATGAAATTTGTATCATCAATTAATTTGAATATTGTAAAATAATACAATTTGTTGACCAGAATAAAGATTGGGACATATTATTCAATTACAACAAGAGTGTTATTGGGGCTTTAATGTATGCCGTGATCAGGTTTGCAGTATCACCTTCTGCTTTGAGCTTTAAAGACATAATTTACCATTAGTTCAAGGGAAATAACTCACTGGACAATTTGTGTGATGCTTTTCAGGATATCTTCATCAAGTTCGATCATACGGGAGAAGCATATCCGTAACAATACTTATAACACCCACGCCGGAATTCGATGATGCTGGCTGTAAGAAAAAACAATTTACCAAAATTAAAACTCTTTCTGATGCTGCTTTTATGTGGACTTTTGAAGAAGGAAAACGGGTAAGGTATAGAAATAGAAATACACAATCCCACATACAGAGAAGAGCCCGTTGAAATATTTTGCCCTTGCTAATACAAATCAGATACAAATCAGTAGTAGCTGATTTATGTTGAATGTCACGACCAATTGGGGCCCGTATATTCACTTTATTTGAATTGTACGTCTGTTTATGATGTCTGAGTATGATGTCTAGTCAGTATATTTGTTTTTGTGTAAATTATGTGCGGAGCAGTCCCCATTAGCTTACTATTACAGCAATTCCCGGAGCCGGACAAAGAAATCAGAAATGACATCAAAGTTGGGAAATAATAATAGTGATCTGGCTCATGATGCAGTCATGTGGTTCCCATATTCCCGAAGCAATGGCGCGAGAAATCCCTCTCTTACCATTGCTGGATAGAAGTCATATTCTTGAAATTGGGCGGGGCGTGTCTCTTTTTAACGTCCAATCAAATCCCTCCTCTCTTCTCGCATTCGGCATAATTTTCAAAATGGCCGACGAAGAAAACATGTTGGCTCTGGATAATCGAGCATAATAAATTTCGCGGGTTATGACGTAAACAAGTCGCGATTGTCACTAGATACATTGCGGTAACATATTTTGAGGTCTGGTTAACCCCGATATTGTTTGTTACAATGTAGGTCATTGGTTGGTAATGGCACTACTGACCAATAATAATTTAGCACAACAATGTTCACTCAAGATAGCAGTGTGAAGTGGATTAGTTCTAATCAAACGAAACACTGCGCAGGAGTATGTGTGGTTCCTCGCTTATATATAGGCGAAAAATAATGACCATTGATGAGTATAGCTCTCAATGTTGCAATATTTTCAAAGTACAAAGGTTATTTTATTTCCAGGTATTAACCAATTGGAAACTAAATGCTGAAAGTTTAAGATATATATTATTAGCACAGATACGTTCAGAAGATATAATGCCTATAGAACAGTTTACCATATTCTATACTCAAGCTATGGTAGTAGTAAGTATTGTTAAATAGGTAATGAAATCAAATCAAATGGGGTTTTACGTCCTGCTGTGCTGCTCCGACTGAGATAACGATCACGGGCATACACATACCATACAGTGTCCTACGACAGAAATTGTGCCCAGATAACGGCACTATACCGCATACACTTTTAGAATACCAATGGGATGTCGAGTTTTCACACCCTTCGAACGACACGTTGTCCCTTGTCAGCGAGACAGGGCGGATCGAACAATTAGCCATCGGGCAAGAGAGCCAAAGTTTTACACACTGAGCGATGGCCACCCCATGTTAAATTAGAAAAACACATCACTGGGTCACCATGTTATTTAAACAGGCTATGGTGGTAGTAATTATTGTTTTTTTCATGCCATTACAGACCCGTAGCTAGCACAAAATCGTTAACGGCCTATTCGGACTGTTGTAGTTGCATTCACAAAAAAATAATTGATGCCCAAAAAAATGTGGCCCCAAACAAAATGTTTTAATCCATAGTCAATTCAATACAAAAAAACAGTAAAATGAGTGTTTTGGAGGACTTTATTTTGCCAACTAGATAAAATAAAATAAAACCAAGTACGAACAATCCGAACCATCAGACAAAACTAGATAAAATAAAATAAAACCAAGTACGAACAATCCAAACCATCAGACAAAACTCGAAGTCCTAAAAAAAAACCTGTAGGCAAAATAGTGCAATCAGCAAATGGACCGCTCACCGTGCACAAAGCACATAATATTTTTTTTGTTTTCATTTGGAAAATACGATTTTCACCTGAAAATGACGGAAAATTTCAATTTTGAGGCTGAATTTGCAATATTGTCGTATTATGATATATTAATATGATCATTATAAAAAAAGGAATACGACATTAACATACTTATAATAATTTATAAGAAAAATGAAAAGTTCGGAATCGGGTTAGAGTGCGACTTGTTTCAATTCTGAGGATTATCACGCCGTATTGGGCGCCCAATTATATTATGGGTGCCAATGATATCGTCGCGGACTGACCATACATCTCGGTATTATGGGCGCCCCTACAGGATGAAGCACCCCACAAATTATCACGCCGTATTGGGCACCCAATTTATTCGTTGGCACCTAACCGATCTCACTAGCATTATGGGCGCTCCGCCAATTATATTATGGACGCCCATGATATCGTCTCAGGCTGCACACCAATCTCGGTATTATGGTGCACCCCACAAATAATGCCGTTTGGGCGCCCAACTACCTTACCCGGCATTATGTATTATGTGCGGCTCGACAATCGCATATTGTCATTATAAGGCGCCCTACATGTGTAACACTACAGATAACAGACGATCAGCATAGTTGGTAGATCTTTATTGAGAACATAGAATAGACATAGATTGGAAGGAGCTCTATTCAAGTCTGACTTACTGTCAGTTAATTCTGGCTTTATAAAGCATACGGCCATTAAGAATAATGATACATGACAGATTAACTTATTTGGAATTGAGATTATAGTTTCTATAACTGCACTGCATCTTTCCTTTTAAGTCGCGAAGTTCTGCTGATTGTTAAACACATAGAACATGTGTAAATTATAAATAACATGAATAAATAAGATATTTAATGAGATCGTGCGTTTTGTCAAAACGAGCAGAGGTCATTCGTGTGTTGCCCGTAAATAAATAACATATTGAACACATTAGCAGGAGTTGTATATAGTTGAAAACTATGGCGGTATATTAGTGCCAAAATTCTAACATGCTATCGTCTAATTTCTAACCTCCATTCATGTAACTTCTAACCTCCATTCATGTAACTTCTAACTTCCATTCACGTAATTTCTAATTTAAGACAATGTATAATTCAACTTCTTTATTTGTTCAGTGTAAATATCAATTCTATTTTATCTTATTTCTATTATTGAGGCGAAAAATGTCTACTTCATTGTGGTATTACATGTTAAGCATGAACGGCAAACAAATTTAGAATTTTGATACTTCTACCTAGCAACCATCATTATGACATCGTTTGGTGTCGCCACTGTGTGCTCAATTGGATGATTGCGCACCTGATCGGGACCATAATTGGTATAAACGACCCATTCTTCGTTTGGTTGAAGGTTGAAAGGAGTGCTGAGAGAGAGAGAGAGAGAGAGAGAGAGGTCACTTAGTATTAAACTCAGTATCTGTGTAGGCCTATCCATAACATTTATACCCTGTGTTAATATAGACCAACTGCATATAGATATTAATTATTGGCTCAACCGTAAAAAAAAATAAAATAAAATTCTCCAAATCCCGTTTAGCTTATATTTGAAATAGAAAATGAAATGAAATGAAAGAGGGTTTAACGCCCTACTGTTTTGTTCCGAACCGGGCTAATGGAGACGGACATACGCCATACAGTGTGCTTTAGGGAAATATTGCCCGGAGAGCGGATCTACGACTTGGACTTATATCGAAGTCTAACGGTCACGGGATCTTTTACGTGCACGCCAACATGTACATGGAACCTCAGATTTTCATCCCATCGGAACGACAAGACACTAATAAGGGGGAACCACGCCAGAAAATCTGGATGAACTTTTTTCGACCAATGCAGGGATCGAACTCCCGACCCACAGCCTAGCGAGCCTGCGTCTTACCCACTTAGCCACGGTATTCGAAATAATATTTGCAAACCATACATTTATATCACGTTCAATGTTGTTTAGAGGGTAGGATGGCCGAATGGTTAGCACGTGCACGCTGTAACATAAGGTCTGTCATTGAATAAACTGGCGTGGTTTCGATTTCCCGTTTTTACGTGACATGGAGCAGAGCCGCCTTTCCAACCTCGTGGGTTTTCTCCGGGTCCTCCGTTTCCTTCCACTGCTAAACACTCCTACGCACAAGCGAATTATTGAAATACAATTGAACGGTGTTAATACCGAAATGACCTGGTTGGTGTCGAGTTGATGTTAAACCCCATGTCCCCATCTATCTCTCCCGATGTTGTTTTCAATTTTAACACTTAGGCAAGCCACTCAATCTGACGAAGAGGGAGTCGTTTGTATCAATAGAATGGTCCCGATCAGGTGCTCAATTCCCAAACTGAGCACACGGTGGCGACACCAAACGATGTCATAATGATGGTTGCTAGGTAGATGTATCAAAATTCTAAATTTGTTTGCCGTTCATGCTTAACATGTAACACCACAATGAAGTAGACATTTTTCGCCCCAATATTAGAAATAAGATGAAATAGAATTGATATTTACACTGAACAAATAAAGAAGTTGAATTATACATTGTCTTAATTTAGAAATTACATGAATAGAAGTTAGAAGTTACATGAATGGAGGTTAGAAATTACATGAATAGAAGTAAGAAATTAGACGAAAGCATGTTAGAATTTTGGCACTAATATACCGCCATAGAAAACGTCCAATATAATATAATGTCAAATCTAGCAAAGTTCTATGTATAAATTATTTTGTCACATTCCTTCATCACCCATGAGTTATGTACCAAAAGGACATAACAAACACAATTCTCACATGTGACACAGTGTCTTCATCTGTATACATTGATGTTTCACACAATAAAATTACATTACACACGAATTAGGAAGAGCACACGCGATATAATACAGCAAACATGATATAATAACAGTACACATGCAATAATAACAGGACATATGATATATTTAAAACACACGCGATTATATATATATATATTATTTTTGATATGTGCTTACATTCTTTTTATTTTTATATATTGACAAGTGATCACAATAATACAATTGTAAAAAAAAACATATTTATATTTACTGGTAGTTTTTCTTTTTACTAAATTATAACTTCCGTTTGGTTGGATGATATATATATATATTACAAGTCCAGAACAACTATGGTTAGGGCTGGTTAAAATATCGATATAAATCGATAGTATCGATTGGACGGCCCTGAAAAGCACTATCGATAGCGGTGGGTTACTATCGATTATCGCTCTTCGTCTATTTTTCTTGCGTCTGAAATGTCAGTGGCTTCTTTCAGTTAATCATAATACACCGCTCACTTTAATTACTATCAAGTATTCAATGTAACACATAACAAAATTGTGACTGCTTATTGAACAGCCGTTTTCATAAATTCACTCTCATTGAAACGTTACTTTAGTTTTGACGAAATTATTGTTGAATATCGCTAAATCGGAGATACCCGGATGTGTAAATAAAGTTAGCGCTATTTCCCTTTGCAAGCTTCAGAATTCGTCTGAACAGTTCACTATTTCTGTACGTGTGCCTCAGTAATAGAGTACCCGGTACAATAAATAGTACACATGGACGTCAAAACGCTTGTTGATGTTAAGCCCCCGTCAGACCGGAGTGGTGACCCTACTGCGCTCTGCGACCGAACGGCGGCCTGGAAATACACAAGGTCGTCGGCAAGCGTGAACACAACGCGGAAAAATGTCTCAAAATTACAACCTTAAAAAAGTCGCGTTCTTACTGCGACCTGTGCGTTTATATAGCATTCTCGCGGCGGGTTCGTCACGATCTCTCCGCGCTTATGGCGTTTCAATTGAGATCTATAAGCGGTCATCGCGAACCCGCGTCGCTCAACCACACGTCTTATCTGGACTACACGTGCGTTTCCACCACGTGATCACGGCGACTATGCAAGCTGGTTTGATTTTTTTTCGAAATTTCAAGATGACCTTTGAATCGTCCGTTTTCAAAGCAAGTCTTGCATGAAATGCATGGTCGCCATAAGCGAATAATGCAAGCTTGGTAACCGCACCATGGTCGTATTAAGAACTCCATACACGTTGTGGGAACCTCATAAAATCGCCATATGCTTAAGAGATAGCCCCATGAGGTCGTGATGCAGTCGTGGAATCATCGTAACATCGCTATGACAACGCCATAAGGACTCAGAGCGCTGGGTGGGGTCGCGGTCAACGCGTGAGGGTTGTGGTGAAGACACCATGAAGGCACCGTTGCAAATGTTACAATTTTCGCAGCGTCTTTTCCACGTGTGTACTGCGCGTGTGCTACGTTCATAGAGATGTTACCACGCTTATCGCGCGACCCTCGCGACCCACCACGTTCTCTCGGTTTTCAATGTCATATGACAGGACCTTGGCGTTTGCTTTGAACATACTCAAAATAAACGCCGTGACTCAGCGATCATTGGCGACCATGGAGACCACAGAACGATATCTCGCGTTTCCACAGCGCTCAGGGTGATCTTGGCACGCTCTGGAAACATTTTTTGTCGCCGTAGCAGCGCAATAAGGACTTTTTCGACCACATCACGTTCTCGCAGCTTTCCAGATCATATGCACATGTTCAAAACAAACGTCGTGGCTCGGCGATCATTGGCGACCATGGAGACCACATCACGATATCTAGTGTTTCCACCGCGCTGTTACCACGCTTATGGCGATCTTGACTCGCTTTGAGACCATTTTTTGTCGCAGTAGAAGCGCAGTAAGGACGCAACTCCGGTCTGACGGGGGTATTACCGGCAAAGCTAAAAGTGCTGTGTGGAAGCACAGGAGCAAACGATCTTTCGCAACTTCGTATGGTGTTGAACTTTGAACTTACATTGTATCCAGTCTTGATATGATGACGACCGTGAAAATAAGTTTGTTTTCGATACTATCGATTATCGACCGACATTTCATTGCCGATTATCGATAGTAAAAATCCCTATCGATACCCAGCCCTAACTATGGTCCTAGAAGTTTTTGTAGGACGATACCATTCTAAGTGTACACTTCCTGTTACCATTAAATTCTGGTACTGACATCATACTATTAAATCTTTTTACTGGCATCCTTCTTGACAAACGTATGACAAAGTTAAGGTCACTGGATTATGTCGTAGTGCTGGTGTGGAATCATCTGTTCCATGGAACGTATTTCTGTCTTCGGTCTCTGCCGACACCATCTCCTTATGAGCAGTATACATTGCTCTGACTCTGTCATTTTCGATTTTCTTGGCTTATTTTCCCTGACGAATTTGGAAGTATTGTAGCAAAAGATAAGTAACGACACTAATAGTTAAAAGGAGCCCAACAATACTTAATACAGAATTTGTGTGAGGCCATGGCTTGTCTACAACTTTAACAGGTGTGAGTTCTTTGATAAATTTCTTAATAGGTATTTCTTTCACATCTTTTAGGGTAGGGGGAAGTTCAGGAATTTCAAGATTTGGAAATGCTACAGATAAAGGTTTCCACAAGGCAAGACTTGAAATATTAAAATGAGTATTAATGTTTTGAAAGGTATTTTGGATATGAAAAGTGCTTTCTCTATTATAAATTGGTAATTGAGAAATATATTCATTTGATGCCGAACAAGACATATTTAACTTTAGGATATCAATAGGTGGCTTAGCAGTAATGGATAACGTTGAGGTTGAATATTTTTTTTGATTACAAACAAGTGAAAAACGTAATAAATTTTGAGTGGACACGGCCCAATAACCATCGGTTAGATATTCAGCTAAAGACAAAATTATTGTAGGTTGAACATTCACGGTACACACGTCTTTACTCAATTTTGTGTTTTGCATAAACAAAGCGATTACACATAATTTACTTAAATTAATGGGATACAGTGGACTTTTGATAGAACAGGTTTTTACAAGCCGATTGGTACAGACTTCGACTTCGGATTCGGTGAGAAGTACATATTGTGTTCTTTCCGAATTAACTGCAAACATTTGACTTTCTAGTTGATATTTCGCTACTAATCCGGAAGTATGGGGTGATTTGGCATGAACGTATTTGGTTTGTATAGGTGCAGGTAAATTATGAGCATAAAATATTTCAAGTTTTTATAGTTGAATCCAAAAGTGGAATGGTTAAAATCACATAAATTTTGTCTACATCTAATTTAGTAGTACACGTTAAAAATTTATAATAATGCCAAAGTTTCAAGGAGGGATCCGCCGAAAGGTGTACTGTACTTGGCAGTTGAGATCGAATCTCAAGGAGTAACGATTTAAGATCAGCCGGTTTAAGTACACTTGGAGAGATGTGACCTAACGATAACATATTGAGTTGATCATTGAAATACTCTACATATCTTAAACATTGTAAAGTTAAATGTTTTAATTCATCTAAAATGAACTTAAGTTTGTAGTCAAGCGAAAGAATTTTTTTTATTAATATAACTTCTTTTGTTAAATTGGCCACTAAACCTTGGAATTGTAATTCAAATTGTTTTAAATTTAAAATAAGCGAGTTAATAGATGCTCGATTTTTATACGCCCACATTTTCATGTGGACGTATTATGTCGTCGCCCCTGTCCGT
The DNA here is from genome assembly GCA_948474765.1 of Patella depressa. Classification (NCBI taxonomy): domain Eukaryota; kingdom Metazoa; phylum Mollusca; class Gastropoda; family Patellidae; genus Patella; species Patella depressa. Next base: position 28,470,882 of record OX419715.1, read on the forward strand.
CCGGACGTCCGTCCGTCCGTCCGTCCACAATTTGTTTGTGGACTCTCTACAGGTCACAATTCTTATCCGATTTTGACGAAACTTGAAATATAGGTTTATCCCCAAAAGTTCTCGGCTGCTTTCGATATTGGCATGTATCGGATCAAAACTTAATGGATTATGGCCCCTGATTGTACGAAAAATCACGTTTTTAGCTTGTGGACCCTATAGAGGTCACAATTTTGAACCGATTTTGATGAAACTTGACATGCATGTTTGTAACCCAAAGATCTTGGTTCCTGTCGATATTTGCGGCTTACGGAATGTAATTTCCTGAATTATGGCCCCTGATTGTCCGAAAAATCACCCTTTTTAGCTTGTGGTCCCTCTGGAGGTCACAATTATTATTCGATTTAAAAACCGTTTGATTATATCACCGTTACACCCTAAGGAAGGTTGAGTTCGAATTTCGGGAAAATCGGACGAAAATTGCCATACAAAATGGCCGCCGTTTGTACGCGAATACTGTTAAAAAATGGTATATCAAGGTTGTGGACCCTGTGGAGGTCACAATTTTGATTCGATTTTGATGAAACTTGAAATTCATGGTTATAACCCAAAGATCTTGCTTCCTTTCGATATTTGCGCATATCGGATCGTAACTTCCTGAATTATGGCCCCTGATTATACGCAAAATCGCCTTTTTTTTAGCTTGGAGGTCACAATTATTATTCGATTTAAAAAACCGTTTGATTATATTACCGTCACACCCTAAAGAAGGTTGAGTTCGAATTTCGGGAAAATCGGACGAAAATTGCCATACAAAATGGCCGTCGTTTGTACGCGAATACTGTTAAAAAATGGTATATCAAGGTTGTGGACCCTGTGGAGGTCACAATTTTGATTCGATTTTGATGAAATTTGAAATTCATGGTTATAACCCAAAGATCTTGCTTCCTTTCGATATTTGCGCATATCGGATCGTAACTTCCTGAATTATGGCCCCTGATTATACGCAAAATCGCCTTTTTTTTTAGCTTGGAGGTCACAATTATTATCCGATTTAAAAAAAAGTTTGATTATATTACCGTTACACCGTAAGGAAGGTTGAGTTCGAATTTCGGGAAAATCAGACCAAAATTGTCATACAAAATGGCTGCCGTTTGTACGCGAATACTGTTAAAAAATGGTATATCAAGGTTGTGGACCCTGTAAAGGTCACAATTTTAATTCGATTTTGATGAAACTTGAAATTCATGGTTATAATCCAAAGATCTTGGTTCTTTTCAATATTTGCGCATATCGGATCGTAACTTCCTGAATTATGGCCCCTGGTTATACGCAAAATCCCCCTTTCTTTAGCTTGTGGTCCCTCTGGAGGTCACAATTATTATCCAATTTAAAAAAACGTTTGATTATATCACCGTTGCACTGTAAGGAAGGTTGAGTTTGAATTTCAGGAAAATCGGACCAAAATTGACAGACAAAATGGCCGCCGTTTGTACGCGAATACTGTTAAAAAAAATGATATATCATGGTTGTGGACCCTGTATAGGTCACAATTTTAATTCGATTTTGATGAGGAAGGTTGAGTTCTAATTTCGTGAAAATCGTATTAAAATTGCCGGACGAAATGGTCGCCGTTTGTACGCGAATAGTGTAAAAATATGGTATATCATGGTTGTGGACTCGCTACAGGTCACAATTCTTATCCGATTTTGATGAAAAGTCACATTTCTAGGTTGTGTACCGTCACACCATAATCATTGTCGGTTTCGAGTTTCATTAATATCAGACTGGAACTGACCAACTAAATGGCTGCTCCCAATACAGTATGAAATACAGGACGTAAAGATGTAGGAAAAATCACTTTCGGTATTGCTTGTTCTCTGTCCATCTCTCGAAAATTTGGGCGTATCCTGCCTGGCAGTGCCAGCCTATCTTTTGAAATTTCAATACGAGAAACATTTAATATTGATAAGCTTTGATCTACCACATGGATAATACTTTCCTGATTTTTATATAATTTTTTAACGTTATTTTTGATAGTATTAAATTCTGATAGGGAAACAGTGCCAAATAAATAACTCAAAGCTTTGCCTACTATTGGTAAAATTGCGCGACGAGGCCCTGTACTTACTATCAGTTTATATTCACCTGCTTTTGTTCTAAGTTCTGTATATAAAGTTTGTATATCATGAATATCTTGCAAACGATTAGCAAATAAACTAGCATAGTCCATATTGGTTTGTTGCTTAATATATTTAGAAATTATCTGATGGGTAGTAGCAATTCTCTTCTTTTTATCTCGACTTAACGAGGAAATAAATGCATTATAAGGCTTTAAATCAATAACAAAAGAGACAAGCCAACGAGATCTCGATGTACTAAATTCACTTATTTGTCGAAAGACAACATTTTCACGAATAAGGAAAGAATTAATCCTTCAAATAAAAAAATATCGCAAAATAAAAATAAAAAAAAATTCTAACATATATACAATGAAAACATTTGAAGCTTACTTAATCATGCCAATTATACTCGTAAGTAATTGTTTTAAATTAGCATTAGGATCTTTATGGGTATTTGAATTAGTTATCGCAATATCAACAGCATCGTCCATGCTTTCTTGACCGTAATTATCAACACATGTCTCGAGCTTATCATCACGGCACGTTTCTAATTGATCATCAATGTATGTTTCGGATTTCTCATCAGACGTGTGAGGCAGATATGTTTCAGATGCAACCCGATCTCTGTTTCGAAGGTGTTTGGCTAATTCCATGAGCGGAATATCGTCTTCGTCAGATGAATCATTACGTTCACGTCTGTATTGGTCAGTGATATCAAAGGATGTAGGGTCAAGATCGTTTACATGGTCCATATCGTCATCTGAAGAATCGTCAGGTGGAACAACATAATTAGCTTGCCGTAACTTTGGAATATTATCAGTTGGGATGTCCCAGTTATCTAAATTGGCTAGACGCAAATGTTCAGCATGTGGTTTTGTTGTTGAGCCATCTAATTGATTTTTAACAATGAAAGACAGAGGGCCTGTTTTTGTGATAATTCTATAAAAAGGTTTCCATTTGGATTGAAGTTTACTTTTACGTAAATGATTTTTGATATAAACGGGGTCTCCAACCGCAAAAGCAATGGCTTTACTATTTTTATCCGCATGGTGAGCCTGGCGACGTTTAGCTTTTTAAAGGTTTTTATGGACTAACAAAAATGCTTTATGCTGATTTTCAAGAGCAATTTGATGGAATTCTTCACCTAAATATTTCCGTCGTGGTTTCAGCAAATTATCAATAGGCAAAACTACATCTCTTGTATATAATAAATAAAATGGTGAAAATTTTGAAGATTCACTAATATTAAAGGGACAATCCCGATAACAACAGAGTCTCAAAAATTAAAGTCCGAGTATTTATGAAATTTATGGACCAAAATATAGAGGCATGGTGTATTTACCTTGTCTCAAAATTTCAGCTCAAATTATTGAGTCGTTTGGACGTGAACGTCAACACTGCTTATCCGGACACGTAACCCTTTTAAGATTTCGGGTCAATATTTTCACTGGGTGACCTGATAATCGATTCCCGTTTCTTGAGAGGTCTATACAGTGACTGACCCATGTACTGTACTTGATAACAAAAGGTAAATTTCACCTACATATTATTTTTATAGCAAAAAGTCTGGTTTTATCCAGATACTGTACAATACAACCGTCTCCATTCCCAGATGAAGACTGTCGGGTTTAAGTTATATACAAGCGTATCACAAATATCGGGTTAGTTGGCCGGCCTTAGGTATTGGGTTTTAAGGGATTTTAACACAAAATTAAGCAGTTTTATTCCCCAGAAAATTATCGGGATTGGCCCTTTAAACCTAATAGCTGCCAATGTTTGGTTTAAATATAAATCCCATGTATTTAAATTATCTTTTTGAAAGAACGCTAACCAACGTTTGATGGAATCTTGCATTAATAAGTATTTATTATTACTTGCACATGGTTTATTACTTCTTAACTGTGCAATGATATTGACAATATCCTTATCTTTAACCTGTTCTTCAATCATGTTATAACCGTCTAAAGTAGGTGGTTCAACGGGATTATCGTTATTATCTAAATCGACCGTGCACTTTGCAAATTCCCGTGGTTCGAACTGATTTGAATTTATGGCGTTGATTTCTAGTGTATTATCGTTTACTTCTGAATTAAGCAGTTCTTCCTCCTGGAATTGAGTCGGCATTGGACTAAGAAAATCAGCGATAACATTTTGTTTACCCGATAAATATTCAATCTTACAGTTATAAGCACTTATTGTTAAAGACCACATTTCAAGTTTTTTTATTATTCATCGGGGAATCAAGTAAATATTTTAAAGGTTTGTGATCAGTACGTATAATAAATTCTGCGTCATGTAAATAGAAATATAACTTTTGTAATGCATAATGGATAGCATAACATTCTTTTTCAATAGTTGACCAACGATTTTGTGTATTACTAAGCGTATGAGACAGCATATAAACTGGCAATTCTTCTTCTATGCCTTTAGAATTACGTTTAGTTTGACAAAGATAAGCCCCCGCGGAGAAATTACTCGCGTCCGTATATAGAATATACGGTTTGTTTGGATTAGGGTACGATAACATTGGTATTTGAACTAATGTTTGTTTTAAGGCATGAAATGAATTTTCACATTGAAGAGTCCATTCGAATTTTGTATTCTTGCGGGTTAAAGCAATCAATGGTTCAGCAAGTTTGGAAAAATTAGAAAAATAACGACGATATTAAGAACACATGCCAATGATAGATCGAACTTGTTTCACAGTTTGGGGCTGACTTATATTTTAGATCACACTGACTTTCTGAGGGTCGGGTGTAATGCCATTGGGCGTAATAACAAAACCTAGATAAGTTGTCTCAGTTTGGAGAAAACTACATTTCTTTAATTTCAATTTAAGCTTATGAACACGAATCCTGTCAAAACACTGACTTTCTGAGGGTCGGGTGTAATGCCATTGGGCGTAATAACAAAACCTAGATAAGTTGTCTCAGTTTGGAGAAAACTACATTTCTTTAATTTCAATTTAAGCTTATGAACACAAATCCTGTCAAAAACTAAATTAATATGTTTAAAATGTTCCTCTAAGGATGAAGAGAATATTAAAATATCATCTAAATATGCAATAGCAAATGTTTGCATATCACGAAGAACAATAGCCATTAATCCTTGAAAAAGTCCTGGGGCGTTGGCGATCCCAAAAGGCATAGTATTGAATTCGTAAAGCCCGCGATGACATGCAAATGCTGTTTTTTCTCTATCAGCTTCGTCCATTAACACTTGCCAATAACCCGATTTCATATCCAATTTTGAAAAATACTGTTTGTTATGCAATTGAGCTAAAATATGGTCAACCAATGGGAGGGGGTATGACACAGAAACACAGAAACGTTTCGAACCATCTTTCTTGGAAACGATTACTATGGGAAATGACCAAGGGGAATACGAAGGGCGAATAATATTTGCCTTAAGCATATCATCAATTGCTTGATCAACTACAGGTCGCTTATTAAGAGGTGTCCTATACGGTGGAAGTTTAATTGGGGGGGGGGGGGGTGAACCAGTATTAATCGTCATTTTAACTGTGTCAGTTTGACTAAGATCTAAATCTGTGGCTGCAAATAGGTCATTATTACTGGAGATAAGATTATGTAATCGGTCTTTAAATTGTGCGGGTACATCAACATCATGGAGATTAACCGCCGGCGGCGTTTGAGTCGTATTTGTTTGAGAAATTTCAGTGAAAGCTATTAGTTTGCCTGAGGCAATATTTTCAATCCTACCAACAATACATCCCCGTTTAAGTTTAAACGTACGATTAGTGCTGTTTGTTATCAGAGGGGGAAATCTACGTCGCTTAGTCGCATTACTGACACCATTACTAATTATCAACCCGGGTTGATTGCTAATGAAGCCAAAATCCACAGGCGAAATGATAACAGAATCTTCATGCATTAAATTAGCAACTGGTTTGTCGTTGACGAAACATACATGAGACGTTTGAGGTTTAATAATTACCTGGTTAGCTATTCGCACTAAAGAAGATATATGTAAATCTTCAATCAAAGGTATATATTCATCCTTAACTTTTAAGCACCCTAAATCATAATATAATCTAACGCCATTATTAATTAACCAATCGCGCCCTAATATAAAATTCCGATTGATATTTGATACCACATAAAATTTATGTGTCATCTTAGTTTTACCTATTGTAAAGGGTAATTCGATATAGCCATGAATAATTAGCGACTCTCCATTGACCGGTTGTAAATTAACCTTATCGGGGATTAAATTAGGTTTATATTGTAATTTTTGGTATATGCGATTATTAAGTATGCTTACTTCAGCTCCGCTGTCAATTAACGATCGGAAGTTTTGAGATCCTAATGCTAGTAAACAAGAACTTGGATTATTAGAAATATTTACATTAAATAAAGGCATTTTTTGTGAGCTCTTTCCATTAGCTTCAACATGAAAATAGCGTTTTAGTTTAAATGGGGATGTCGCCGGGAACCATTAAACCTAGGTGGATGGGGAGGGCGATGAACATACCTTTTATGCTCGCAATTTCGAGTGATGTGTCCCTGTTTATTGCAATTCCAATAAATAATATGTGAATTTCGCCGGAAAGGCTGTCGGTGTGTGAAATTTGACCTATTTGGAGAAAAGGGGAGTTTATTTATAAAATTAGACCTACTGGAATAAAAAGGTGGTTTAATTAGTATCCTGAACACTATTAATGGCAGGTGGTAAACTAATTATTGACCGACACTCATTAGTACGATGGCCGTAATTATAACATTTTTGACATTTTTGCATGGGCCGAAGATGATCAATTTCCATTGGCTCATGATTATTGGTAAACCGAGGGGTAGAACGCCGATTTAGACGTAATGCAAATCGAGCTTGCAAATTTTGTTCTGTCATAGCCGAAACTGTGGCTTCCTGAAGAGTTTTAGGATTGTCGCGAATTAATTTTAGTTTTAACCGATCATCTAACAATCCCGTTATGAAATATCCTACTAATTGCCGCTTAACGGGTTCTAAAAGAATTTCAGCAGAATTATAAGCTTTATTTGCCAAAGAAAGTAAACGTTCAGCATAGATTTGAACATTTTCAGAAATATATTTTTTTGCTTGTTGTAAGATAACTAAAGCATGTTGCGGGTCAGCAATAGTATCATATCGTGTGGCCAATTCCTTTTTTTACAATTTCCCAAGTACAATCCAGGTGTTCCGTTAAATATCTATTCAAAAAATCGCTCACTGTACCTTTACTGGATTGATAAGCCACATATTTAACTTTATCTGTAGCAATTTCTGCCAAAAAGGAATATTTTTCAATACTTTTTATCCAGGGTTCAAAAGTTTTAGGGTCCCCCGAAAAAGACTCAACTAAATTAGAAATGCCATGATGCTTTAAAGTTGTAGGCAGTCCACTTAATTCCCCAGTTAAATTCTGAAATAAAGTTGCAACTTCAGGATGTTCAGCCATAATCGAAAATTAACAAAGACAAAAGCTAACGTACCTTTTCAATGTGGAGATTGCATGTAACTGGAGATTTCTGGCGTCTAACAAGATGGCCTACGGCTACATATGAGGACTGTTTCACGTTGTTTCTGGTTCACTGGATCACGGCACCATTTCTGATATCTGTAACACTACAGATAACAGACGATCAGCATAGTTGGTAGATCTTTATTGAGAACATAGAATAGACATAGATCGGAAGGAGCTCTATTCAAGTCTGACTTACTGTCAGTTAATCCTGGCTTTATAAAGCATACGGCCATTAAGAATAATGATACATGACAGATTAACTTATTTGGAATTGAGATTATAGTCTCTATAACTGCACTGCATCTTTCCTTTTGAGTCGCGAAGTTCTGCTGAGTGTTAAACACATAGAACATGTGTAGATTATAAATAACATATGAATAAATAAGATATTTAATGAGATCGTGCGTTTTGTCAAAACGACCAGAGGTCATTCGTGTGTTGCCCGTAAATAACATATTGAACACATTAGCAGAAGTTGTATATAGTTGAAAACGTCCAATATAATATAATGTCAAATCTAGCAAAGTTCTATGTATAAATTACTTTGTCACACCTGTCATGTCATTATTGGCGCCTCTCCGAGATATGGCACCCCACAGATCAAGCCGTTTTAGATGCCCCGTCAGCTATGAGTCATATTGGGGCGCTTCAACATTTTTTTATTTTTTTTTTTGGGGGGGGGGGGGGGGGGCTCATATATAACGACATGATTGGCGATGCACCCATAATACCAAGTGACATTGATTGGGCGTATAGCCAATCTCGTCGTGGGTGCCCAACCAATGTCACAGGGCTTTATGAGAAAGAGAGAGAAATGGGGTTTTTGGTATGATTGGGTCTTTAAATACAACCGACATCTGAGTTTTATCAACGGTGAATGACCTCTATTTTTTAAATCTAATTTTAGAGTGAGGAAGAGGTTTTACCAGCGGCTACTGTTTTCGCCATGTTGTTTGATGTCGGCAAACGAGAGGCCACCAGAAGGGAGATAACCGAATTATCAACTGAAAAATTAAATCGAGTAGCAGCAATATTTAATAAACCTTATGAAAAGAGTCCAAGAAAGAAACGAGATCATTTACACGCACATGAAGAATTATAAAAGGGCATGATGTGACCTTCCAATGGCCCGCAAAATAACCATCCACATCCTATCTTTAGAAATAATAGTCTTTCGGACAGGCCGTCTTAACAGAAGTTATTGGTCCCTGGATAAACCAGTGCATTGCCTGCAGCCCCCCCCCCCCTCACGCCAACTACGTAAGTAACGTAACCATTCAAGAATACAGTGAAATCCCTAAAAAAATTGAATGTATATATTTATTGTATTGGTTCTTCCAACAAAATCAGTGTTGAAACACCAGTCATAACATACAAAGAAGCATTGGTTATCGACGAGGGGCCGGCTGTTCAAGGCGCCATTAACTTTTAACGACTCGTTAACACTAAGTTAATGGATCGTTAACTTTAACGAAGAGAAGGCTTGTTGTTGGAAGTCCCGTTAACTTTAAAGCGAAAGATGTATATTTTGTAAGAAAGTTAAAACATAATTATTTCTATATCTATTACTTAATAGGCTGTCATCACTTTTTGAAAAAAAAATCCCCTTTCCGATATAAACTTATGTACTTAACAATTTGCTCATATAGACACTTATTTGTTGTATAATAAAAACGATGATAATCTAAAAGTATATTGGGGTTTTTTAATGGAAATATAAACAAATCACAGCTGACGCAGATATCATGGTATATATTTTATGACATGGGTTTAATGTCCGACTAGGCTAATGAAGATATTGGTATGAAATTCATCTGGCTAATTAACAAGGAGGTACCTTAAACACGGGACCACGGGTTTTCGTACAATCCAAACGACTATATTATATTATCCTTGCCAGGCCCTTTGTCGTGCACCACTGACAAATGGAAACAACCCCGATGACCTTTCTCGGCCAATGCATGGGTCGAACCCGGGACTCCCAGGTTAGCTAGCCAACATCTTACTCACTGAGCACTTTATTTTACCAACTAAATGGAATAATAATTTGGATTTTTTTACTTTAACCCTCGTTGCATGGAGCGTACGCCTATTCATTTTAAAGGTTTTTTTGGTCACCGATTAATAGATTGGTATCCGATTAATGTCATAAACAGTTGATCCATTATGTCGACCAGAATCCAAAATGACTACAGAAATAGGAGCAAAAAGTATTCATTAAAAACTGGATCCACGATGTTTAAGTAAGTAAGACGCTGATCGCTACCCTGGAGGTCGGTGTTCGATCCCTGCATTGCCGGCGTGGTTCCTGCTTGTCATTGGCGCAGGACGATGGGCCTGACAAGGACAGCTGTCTAGTCGTTCGGATGGGACGAAAAACCGAGATCACGTTTATACATTTGCATGCACGTAAAAAGATCCCTTAGGAGTATGGGGTATGACCGTCTTCATTAACAGTAGGACGTTAAACCCCATTTCATTTCTTTAAAAAACAATCAAGATATAGAGGTGTAATTTTACGTTTGGGTAGCCGTGAGTTAAACATTATCCCATTTGTCGTTCGTTTTCACATTCATCGATTTATTCCAAATGATCGTTAGACTAAGTAAGGCACAGACTGACCATTATAAGGGTAAAATGATACCCGGGGTCAAACAGCAAAGTTACCACAGCATCACAACAAAGTCAGTAACGGGTAAATCCTCCTCTGTTTGCCAAACAAGCATTGATCCGACGTGGCATACTCCTAATGAGACGTCTAAGGTCATTTTGGTCCAGATTGTTCCATTCCTGTTGCAACGCAGCAGCAAGTTCTTGGACATTGGCAGGACGTTGTTGACGTTGACGTAACCTCAGTCCAAGCATGTCCCAGACATGCTCGATGGGGGAGAGGTCGGGACTCAGTGCTGGCCAAGGTAATGTGGTGATGTTCTGTTGTTGGAGGTAACCTGTAACGATCCTGGCCCTGTGACATCTTGCGTTGTCATCCTGGAAGATGAAACGGCGGCCATGACGTCGTGCGAACGGCACAACATGGACGGCCAAGATGTTGTCCCGGTAGTACTGGAATGTAACACGCCCTGCAACAACATGTAAAGCCGTTCTTCCGGCAACAGTGATGCCTCCCCACACCATAACAGAACCACCCCCAAATCGACATGTCTGATGACGTTAACGTCTTGGAAGCGCTCGTTTCGACGACGCCACACCCTCCTACGTCTGTCCAAAAAATCAACAGTGAACCTTGACTCATCTGAAAACATCACATTGCTCCAGCGTCGATTATCCCAGTGTTGACGATCCCTACACCAACGACGTCTTGCCTGAATATGATGATCTCTCAAACAAGGGATCACGCGAGGACGTCGGGCGCGAAGGTGACCCCTGTGCAATCGATTCCAAATCGTCTGGCCACTCACTCTCACACCAGTGTCTGTTTGGAGACGAGCGCTGATCTGATTTGCTGTGATGACACGATTTCTCAAGGCCAAGGTACGGATAAATCGATCCTGGGCTTGAGTTGTCACCCTTGGTCGACCTGAGCGTGGTCTATCAAGTACAGATTGTGTATCACGGTATCTGGACCATAGCCTGCTTATGACAGACTGAGAAACATTCATCGTCCGCGCCACAACCGCCTGTGTTGTGCCGATCTGTAGCATGCCAAGGGCACGTAACCTTTCATTTTGGGTAAGCCGACGCATATCAAAATTTGTTTTCTGGTCACTAAAACAATTAAACTGATGTTTCCACCCTGGAATTCAATGCCACAATGACTAACATTCAAAGTCAGATTTGTGCAAATCTTGGGTTGGACCCCCATGCTGATCCTAAGCATCACTTGCATTCCATGCGGTAGCTATTGGTGCGTTTGGGCGTCACATGTAACTCGAAATGTTTCTTCTGTTAGGTTCTATAGTGACTTTTTTCGTAGTCATTTGCATATTTTAGTATTATGCCCCCAAAATCAAATATCCCCTACTTTTTTGGACCCCGGGTATCATTTTACCCTTATAATGGTCAGTCTGTGCCTTACTTAGTCTAACGATCATTTGGAATAAATCGATGAATGTGAACTTCATTTCATTTTGTCATTTGTTTCTTCGTCAGTTTCATTAGGTGACTTTAATAACACTTAAAAATCAAATATCCCCTACTTTTTTTGAATAGTATACATGTTTTGAAAGCTTTACGTAAACCTTTTCAAATGTAACTTAGATTTAAAATTATTTTCGAACCCATGTAATACCACGGGTATTTCTGTCTGACGTGGGGGGGGGGGGGGGGGTCGCGGTGGTCAAACCGGTCGCCACATCCTACCTATGACCCATGCATCTGTTCGTACTACATATTTTCGTACTACATATTACTTAGTCTAACGATCATTTGGAATAAATCGATGAATGTGAACTTCATTTCATTTTGTCATTTGTTTCTTCGTCAGTTTCATTAGGTGACTTTAATAACACTTAAAAATCAAATATCCCCTACTTTTTTTGAATAGTATACATGTTTTGAAAGCTTTACGTAAACCTTTTCAAATGTAACTTAGATTTAAAATTATTTTCGAACCCATGTAATACCACGGGTATTTCTGTCTGACGTGGGGGGGGGGGGGGTCGCGGTGGTCAAACCGGTCGCCACATCCTACCTATGACCCATGCATCTGTTCTTACTACATATTTTCGTAGCTTTGTGATCGTCTAGGATTTATCTCGGATCGTCTTTGCTCCTCCTTCACGTTGTGTTTACTTCTTACTGGTTTTTTACGACGTTTGTCTTCTTCAGTTATAACAATGCAACAGTTCGTTTTTACCTTTTATGTAGCATAGGTATATATACAAGCATAGTACATATTACAATTACAGTCAATACTAACTAAACTCTTCTCAACCTAGACACCCTGGCGGTGTCTAGGACTCTTAGGTGGCAACCCTCTGGAATCTAATCGAAGTCTGATTTAATGACATAATATAGTTTCCTTTATAGCCGCAAGGGTATCACGCAGACCCATGCGTGTTCATGACCATGAACCTGTGCAATCAACGAAATGATTGGTTAAATTAAGCCAAATCCAAATGACGCAATAGGAATATCTCGAATCACATGTATTTTGTTGAAAGATATAACCAGTTTGTTATGGTTCTGTAGCTCTTTTTATATAACAATAATATGTCCATCATTGACTAATTTGATTTTAGTACATACCTACATATTATGTGAATTAAATCTACTGGCAGGAATCAGGCAAAGTTCCTGCGCAGTAGACCCGAAAACACGTGTTTTTCTGTATAATTGTTTCCAACAGAAACTAATACTAATATTGTCAGTTGCAAATTATTCGATTGACAACAAAAACTGTAACGTGTAACCACAACCTTGTAACCAAACTGATCCCATTAACCCTCAAAATGACGATCCACAGATACGTAGTTTTAAGAATCTTTAATGATGAAAACAGAGTTGGTAGAGTTCACACACATGTGAAATAATATTAAAAAGTTAATAACAGGTAAGTGGAAGGGTACGTTGCATGAGACTTTGTGATGCGTTGTGATGATGGTAACACTGATGTGTTGTGTTGGTAACACTGATGTAATGTTGGTAACACTGATGTTTCAATCTGAAAGTGAATAAATGTACATCTAAATAAACAATTTAAACGTTTAACTATTTACGAAAGTTTTGAGAATATATAACAATAAAAACGAACGTTTTCTATTAGTCGAGAAATTTCGACGTGACAGCAAACTATGAACAGTTCTTTATCAACAATAAATATATAAAAAGTCTTTTCTGGATAAGCACACGTGAACCAGTATTTGCTACAATGTTTATTCTTTATTTTCAGCTTACCATATGATGCCTTTCGAAAAACACTTAGAAACAATGGCGTCCTTTCAGAATCAGCTGCTCTTTATTACACAATCTCTGATTGGCTTACTTAAGCACTAAGCACGCTCACCGTTGGTCAAAGATGACATAATAGAGTTCACTGGTCGTTGAACCGAGACGGCCTATGAACTGCACGACCACAGCGTGTTGTTTTGGCGACCAGGGGCGAACTTGATTCATAACACTTATTGACCGGCGCACGGTTACAGTGAATAATATGATAGAAACATAAAACTATATCTTATCTCTTCATTCCTTGTCTATAATCTTTAAAAACAATGTCACCACGACTATATTGCTACATTACTTCCCCCTTTAAGAATATATATAGATACTCAAACTAATTATGCACGCATCAGGAAAATATAAATGATTACTATACTATAAAACAGAGCTGTGAAAGAAAAACACAAATAATCAAAAATCAAAAATCGCATGCAAAAACCATCTCAAAGTCCTATGGAAATTCACTAAGCCTTAACCTAAACACAGAAAACACAAATTGTCTTTTTTTAAATCTTCAAGTGTCCTAATTTCAAAACACTATAACACATCACTGCTATTTACAAAGTTCAGTTTTCACTTTAAATTCTGACACTGAAAATCGCAATTAGGTAAACTGGTAAACCATTTCTTCTTTTTGCATTTCTATTGGCCTGTTTCAGCTACCATAGTGTCAAGTTGAAAACTTTCTATTTTTCCTCAAAGTACGATTGGTTGGAGACAAAATACAAATTTTATCCGTCAATCAAACATGTCATTGCTATCAGACCAAGAGCTAACTATTACTAAAAAATTTTAAACCTTACTTTGATATTAGTCTAACATTATATTAATATATTATTCCTAAAATTTGTAAGTAACTCTTACTCTTAATTAAAATTAACCCTCAACTAATTATTATTAAACTTTGATGTGTCCCTTTAATTATATTCTTCAAACTAATTTTGATATCTTGAACTGACCTTAGTAATCTACAACTTTATAATTCCGTTTCCTGTTTTAGAATTTCCGTTTGTGTTTTAGAATTCCTACATGATTATTTTATAATTCTCTGTCAGTAATGTGACCTTTTTGACCTAATCATTTACAATTATTTTGTATTCCTATTTTACATGTCAACCAAAACAAATATACTGTTATTATACACCACCAAATGTCTAAAACAAGCCCGGATCCATAGCCTATTCAAACACTAGTGTGACATAACATTATTACAAAGAACTGTATCCCAAGCGAACGACTGCAGTTTCATTCACCGGGAACACAGTCTGTATTTTATAAACATGACAATCAAAATATACCTAGCTTTTAACTGCACATATAATACTAAATCCAATATATTATATTCTATATACATTAACATGCAAGTGTTAGAACCTAGTGTTTGTAGTAATTCGACCTAATGTCAAACTACCCATTCTAATCACTTACCACTGCAATCCGGAGACAACATTAGTTCCTATTTTATTCCTATTCCGTTTCTTTATCATTATTTATTATTACTTGGTTATATTCCCTCCTCCGTTTTTTTTATTTTTTATTAATTCGTAGTTATATCAAAGAAAATTTTGTTTGTTTTAAAACCTACTCCGTAGAGACTCTCTTTAACTTTAATTATTCGAATTTACTACAGGTCATGTTAACCTGATAATATACATACCTAACTCATGATATTATATCGTTTACTAAACCTATCAATCAAAACTTATGAATGGATATAATGTATTTCCTACAGTTAAATTTTAACAATTTAGTTTCTAATTAGATTTTTAAACTTAAATTCATATTATTCGGTCTTTTAACAAATGTAACATATCTAATTTAACAAACAAAGTGTATTTACCAAGATTTTTGCGAATATCATCCGATTTCTCGTATTTCAACAAAAAATTATTCTCCGTTGCTGTATTTTTCTTCTTAACGTGTTCCAATATGGATTCTTCTTCTATAGTAACTTCATAACCCAAAGGTCGAAACGGCGCCAAATCAAATATGTATTCTTCTTCTTCTTCTAAAGTTGGTATTAACCCTAAAGGTCGGAAGCTGTTACGGCACCAAATCGTATATGTATTCTTATTCTAAATGTCTTCCAGATTTCTTTTTATTCTGCTACCAATATTATTCTCCACCAGATTTTTTCCTGTTGCTGTCTACCAAAAAGTTCGAAACTGTGTTACGGCACCAAATCAAATATGTAGTACCATGGGCCTTTCTGTCTGACGTGGAGAGCGGGCTTGGGTCGCGATGGTCAAACCGGTCGCCACATCATATGTATGACCCATGCATCTTTTCTTATGTAATACCATGGGTCTTTTCTGTCTGACGTGGAGAGCGGACATGTACCAAAACCGGTCGCCACATCCTACGTATGACCCTTGCATCTTTTCTTACTACATATTTTCGTAGCCTTGTGATTGTCTAGAATTTATCTCTGACTGTATTTGCTTCTCTTTCACGTTGTGTATTTCTTCTTAATGTTTTCTTAAGACGTCTGTCTTATCAGGAATAACAATGCAACTCACTAGGTGAGTTTTTTCTGCTATCTAGGAACTCAGATGGTCATCTCTCTCAGGAATCTAAATGCCTTCTGACGAATTCGCGCAAGTATCAAAGTTTTCTAGCTGCGGGATTTGTACGTTCAAGTATCTAATTGGCCAAATATGATGTAAACAATTCGAGCTGTTGGTTAATTAAATCGAAACCCACCCTTATATGGTTATGGAAATTTACTCTAGAAATTGCCCATGAGATATCTGTTATCATGTTGTTGACATACAGAACCATCTATGTTTTGTTTCTATAACCCTTTTTTATATAACAATATGTCATTCAAATGCTAGTTGATTTCAGTACACACCTGCATATATGTGAATATGTTTGACCCCAAAACTTGCAAAACAATAGGATATACATGTATCACAATGCCATCATTAATTTCAATAAAT
The DNA here is from genome assembly GCA_948474765.1 of Patella depressa. Taxonomy (NCBI): domain Eukaryota; kingdom Metazoa; phylum Mollusca; class Gastropoda; family Patellidae; genus Patella; species Patella depressa. Next base: position 28,487,339 of record OX419715.1, read on the forward strand.
TGAAAACAATGTCACAACGACGATAGTGCTACACTTACTACATATTTTCGTAGCCTTGTGATCGTCTAGGATTTATCTCGGATCGTCTTTGCTCCTCCTTCACGTTGTGTTTACTTCTTACTGGTTTCTTAAGACGATTGTCTTCTTCAGTTATAACAATGCAACAGTTCGTTTTTACATTTTATGTAGCATAGGTATATATACAAGCATAGTACATATTACAATTACAGTCAATACTAACTAAACTCTTCTCAACCTAGACACTCTAGCGGTGTCTAGGACTCTTAGGTGGTAACCCTCTAGAATCTAATAGAAGTCTGATTTAATGGCATAATATAGTTTCCTTTATAGCCGCAAGGGTATCACGCAGACCCATGCGTGTTCATGACCATGAACCTGTGCAATCAACGAAATGATTGGTTAAATTAAAATTAAGCCAAGTGATGCAATAGGAATATCTCGAATCACATGGGTTTTTTTTTTTGAAATATATAACCAGTTTGCTATGGTTCTGTAGCTCTTTTTATATAACAATATGTCCATCATTGACTAAGTTGATTTTAGTACATACCTACATATTATGTGAATATGTTAGAAACATAAAACTATATCTTATCCCCTCATTCCTTGTCTATAATCTTTAAAAACAATGTCACCACGACTATATTGCTACACCCTCTGGACAAGTAAAATAGGATGTAATGGATAATTTACACAACAGGTAGGGCACTTAAACATCTAGTAGTTAGAATAAGGATATTTTTTTTCTGGACCTGTCAAGCCAGCAAGAATGTTATTGTCCCTTTAAACAATTGTTGTCATCTGTATGAATGTCTTTCATGCGCATCTATTTCATTCAATTGAATCCAAACCTGCAAATTATCTATCTTTGCGATCTTGGTTTTTTCTTTAAAGATACATTATATAAGATTTAGATAAAGAACTAGCCATTCTTGCTATAATAGTTAGAAAATAGATAATGTATAATGAATAATTGAAAATTCCATTCCAATTACTAGCCTTTGAAGGTTTGACTAAAAGTGTGCAATCATTGCAACCACCATACTGGTTGTTCGAAGCTAAGTCTCGCACCTCCATTTCTAAAATTAATTTAAAATATGGTTGAACCGTTGTGATTTATGTTTAATAATTAATTGGTACATTCAGACTTTCATCAACAAAATTTTCCAAAAATTTGTAAATGGCTTTAAAAATACAATGTCCCAAATTACAAGATGATCAGATTTTTTTTTTTTTCATTTAATTGCCCCTACCGGTCTTCCGTAGTATGCCATTGTGTGACACGTAAATCTCAGAAAACACGTTTCAAGATTCTAATAAAGTCATTTGACAGAAAGGTTCAATCTAACCATATTTCATTATCTATTTCTAAATTACTATAGCCAGAACGACCAGCTCTTTATCTAAAGCTTACATACTGCATCTATAATTAAAGAAAGTCACACGCCCCAGTGCAGTCGGTCGCAAAATGGGAACAGTCGGTATCAAAATAAGTGTTCACTGCATACGTCACGCTCCTCACAAAAAACTTGAGTGTAAAATAACCTTGTCTACTTATCATGTTTGAATACATGTTGTGTTACACTCTTATTCTGTAGTAAGTCTAACAACAAATTTCATCCAGGGAGAAAAATATTATACAATAATATCTATGTTCTATCGGGACACTTAATGTTATAGCCAGTAATTTGTTGACATTCACCCCACCCCCATATTCCCTAGAAAACTCGCACCTGTGGTGCTCGACTCCTGATTAGGGCATTTGTACTGGGGGGGGGGGGGGGGTATGTGCATCAGCCGTTCTCATTTTGGCAACCCCCCCACCCCCACAAGCAAAATCGTTATGTACCTCCGTATCAGGACACCATCTTCTGATTACACAGATGGTTGTGCTTCATCACGTCTTGAGTTAGCTTTCGTTTCTTCTTGCACAGCTATCTTAAAAAAGTATCTCATTGTAATCATGAGATTATCTCATTGTGCCAATAGACTATCTTTGTTCTAAATTTACGATAATCATTTGGGATCTTCCGATGGTTAATCTTTGCTCTGAATTTACGTTTTCCGAAAAAAAATGAATTAATTCTATATAATCGAGGCAACATGCCAGCAATATAAGAATAGAGAGAGAGAGATGGGGTTTAATGTCCACTCGACACAAACTAGGTCATTTCGGGACTAACATATGGTTTAATTTTATTTCAATAATTCGCTTGCAGTGGGAGTAAAACGGCGTGCTCGGAGGAAAATCACGCGGTTGAGAAGGCGCCCTATCTCCATGCCACATACGCCCCCACCAGGGATCGAAACCACAGCCGCAAGCCAGAGGTGATCGGCCAGTTAGAGGTCGAAGCGCGGCACTCTAGACCACTAGGCCATCCCCCCACCCAATATAAGAATATAAGCGTAAGTCATGACCATCTTGCTACTTTTTGTTAGCCCAGCAATTGCTTTCTTTTATTTATAGATATTTAAGAATATGGTATAGAGATAGTAAATGCTAAGTTTGATAAAACCAGTCCATTGTAATATCACCAATTGAAAGAAACAAATAAGTGTCTGATTCACGGGTTGAATAAACTGGGCTTGACAATGGCCTATTGTATGGCAGTCATGACTACAGGCCAAACCCATGTTCGTCATGTAAGTATGCATTGGTACACTGTTAGAAATGGGTGTAATTATAAACTTTAAGCTGTGTGAAATTTATGGCACAGGCGTAACGGATATTTATTATCTCTAAACAGTCCAATGGGTCTAAATTAACAAGAGGAAGAGAGAAATGTGGTTTAACGTCCACTCGACACAAACTAGGTCTTTTCGGGACTAACATATTGTTTCAATTTTATTTCAATAATTCGCTTGCGCGTAGGGGTCTTTAGCGGTGGGAGGAAACCGGAGTGCCCGGAGGAAACCCACGAGGTTGAGAAGGCACCCTTATTTCCATGGCACAAACGCTTGCACCATGGATCGAAACCACAGCCGCAACCCATGCAGAGATGACTGCCCAGCTAGAGGTCGAAGCGCGGCATTCTAGACCGCACTAGGCTACCCCCCCCCCCAATTGATAAAGTCGAAACAATGTCAATTTTACAGGATATATTTTGTTCCAAAAAACTTAGTGTTTGCTTACTTAAAGTTTGGAGTTTTTAAAGAAAAAGAAGCCCTACATACAGCTAGAGGTCGAAGCGCGGCATTCTAGACCACTAGGCTACCCCCCCCCCCCAAATTAATAAAGTCGAAACAATGTCAATTTTACAGGATATGTTTGGTTCCAAAAAACTTTGTTTTGCACCGATCATTCGTAGTAATTATTTATCATTCGTAATAATTCATTAACCACTCGCAATAATAAATTAACCATATGCAATAATTACATGTAATTGATCATTCGTAATTCTCATGACGTCCATTATAAATATACCACATAATACAACTAACTCGAGTGGTTATCTGTAATGCTTATACCTCAAAATTAAATTTTGACAAGAAGTAAATATATCTAAGTCAAAGTTGCTATCGAGTCAACTTCAATATTGGTCAAAAGGTCGTTGGTTTCGTATTGCGACCTATTGTAAGGGCCTCAAAGCGCCCATTGGGGTAACCGATTCTTTCCCCATGGAGTAAAGGCATCCACTGGTTGTCCGATTTGCAACCCCCTCCCCCCTTCTAGCTACGGGCCTGTATGTGTTCTCTGTCGTCCGTTCGTTGGTTCCTGGAGTTTTACGTTCATTTCATCAGCGGTCATATCGTAGACATTCTCAGTCGGGCTGAACGGGATTTTTATACGACCACATTTCTCCACCAAGTTTTAAGCTACAGTTTTTAACGGATTCTTTTCAAGTTTGGCGTGACGCATCGGTGTCACGAGAAGACAAAATCCATCGATTTTCAGCGTTCCGTGACTTTCCGTTTCTGAGTTATCCCCTTTGCCGAATGTGATAGAGAGAGCAGTTATTTTAACGGATTCTTTTTAAATACGACGAAACCTATAGATATCCAGCGTTCCACGCCTTTCCATTAAAGGGTGAAAATAACACTGTACATATCCCCAAATTATACTATAAATTTAAGTTAAGCTTGGGTTTGCAAGGTATAAACTGTCAACGCCTTTTGGTAAGCTATTTTAACATTGTTTACAGTGTAACACTCGTCCTGTCGAGTTCCTGGTCGTCTCGTGGTATGATGTAGATCTGAATATAAACATAAAGGACATACTACAAGTTTGGTGGATTATTATGTATAATAAATAATTGTAAGTACACTTTTACCATTTCTGGAACACTAGATACCACTCTACCTCAACCTCATAATAAATTATTGAAGGATACAGTTAAAGTATTATAGGCGTAATATATTTGTAGACTTCAAAAGCGGTTATCAATCTTATATTATACAATGCATGTAACTGAAAACAGATTATGTATATAGAAACTGCATCTAAGAGAAAGTCAACAGTGAGGCTGATGTCCCCCGCCAAAATCCCAAAATAAAAAGATGACACATATTAATTCATCGCAAATTTATTTTTTTCAAAAGTATCGAACAGTCAAACTATACTGTAAGCTTCATCACTGTCTATCAGATACATATAGGTTATCTTGTCCCAAAGCATCGACCAATGAAATAGCTTAGCTTTCGCTTGAAATGTCAATCATCGACTCGGCCAAGATATTGATGAACGAACATCTACATCTTGTTTTAAAATTCTACCTCAATTAAACGCAGATGTGTTATGTTCCAAAGTGACCAGTCAAATTGCTTATCGCTCCTAAGCCTTAGCATAAAAGTCTCACCACCAAACCTTAGTCAAGGTAATGAATCTATTTGGAATTTTGTCGCTCTCACTTCGGATTGCTTATCTCTGCTCAGCGTAAGCCGACAATCTTCGAACTCCACCAAGGCATGGACCAAAAGTTCGGCCCCGTAGACATTGTGTTGAAAATGGGCTGGATCAAACATTATTGATACCACTCGGAAACAGGTTGAAATGATCAGATACATTACGCCGAGTACAAAACAGGTCTTGCAAGACAAATTCTCTTCCGGTCCGCATAGGGCCCGCCAGACCCCCCTCCCAAAAGAGCCCAAACATTGAGCTAGATTAAACATACGAAACAAAATTAAAATGAACAATAAGACTCTGCTAAGGTAAAAAAAAAACAACCCAATACCAGACACCCCCAATTGTTGGCCCCACAGACACTGTGTTGAAAATGTGCTGGAGCAAACTTTGTTGATATCACATGAATTCAAATTTATTTGAACTGGTGCATCTCATTGAATACAAAACGGGCCCGGCCAGACAAATTTTCCTCAACATAGGGCCCGTCAGACGCTCCCGCAGGGCCCCAATTATTGAGCTAGATTAAACAATGTAGGTACCATACGAAACAAAGTTAAAATGAAAAATAAGAGTCTACTAAGTATAAAAATCCCAATGCCAGACGAATTGTGTGTTGTAAAAAGCCCCACCAGACACCCCTAAAAGTTAGGCAAAGTGGACATTAAAAATTTATATCCTATGTGTGTTGTAAATGGGCTAGTACATACACACAAAAAAGATTGGTACATCTATTAAATGGACTGATATATCAAACGATTAAGCTGCTGTCCATGTATATTCATCCTATTGTATGCAATATCCTGCATGTGTGTCACATTTAACATCAGTTAAAAAATCATAGTATAGTCATGGCCATTCAAACCTTCTTCAGGTACCGAATGTTTATTCAGAAAAACATGTAAAAAATTCGTTTAAATTTCAAGCAGCCAAGATTTAGATAGCTTACTACATATCAGGAAACCACTAAGTTTGGTTTATTTAAAAAGCTACCGTTTACTTGGAGAGAGAGAGGGGGAGGAGAGAGAGAGAGAGTGTTGACATCTCATATTATGTTTGTTGTATGGGCTAAAGTTTAATCTAGCTCAATATTTGGGGCCCTTTGGGGGTGTCTGACGGTCCCTATGCGTAGGAGAATTTGTCTAACAAGGCCTGTTTTGTACTCGGCGAGATATATCTGATCATTTCAACCTGTTTCCGAGTGGTATCAATAATGTTTAATCCAGCTCATTTTCAACACAATGTCTGCGGGGCCCAACGTTTGTGGGGTGTCTGGCAGGGCTTTTACAGCAGATACATTGTCTGGCATTGGATTTTTATACTTAGTGGAGTGTAATTGTTCATTTTAACTTTGTTTCGTATAGTACCTCCAATGTTTAATCTAGGTCAATATTTGGGGTCCTTTGGGGGTGTCTGGCGGTCCCTATGCGGAGGATAATTTGTCTGGTAGGACCTGTTTTGTACTCGAGGAGATGTATTTGTTCATTTCAACTTGTTTCCGACTGGTATCCACAATTTTTGATCCAGACCATTTCTGGGTGCCCTCTAGGGCCCAAAAGGCCAGACGCAGCAACTAGACACCGGCAGACATCCATATCTGAATATGCAAGGTTGCAGAGTAGTTATTCTGGTACTCAGATATTGGTACCTCGTTCGTTTGACCAACGTGCTCTGGGCTGCCGGTCTATAATGAACGCCTAAACCAAGTTTGAACATTCTACCTCAATAAGAAGGAGGGTTAATTTTGTTTCAAAGTCTCGACCAATCAAATTGCTTATCGCTCGCTTATCCTGAGCAGAAAATGTTCATTGTTGAACTTAGGCAAGGTACTGATAAAATGAAACTATACACCAAGTTTCACCAGTTTGACTTAAATACTACAGTTTTAATGTCGAAACAAAAATCACCAACCAATCAAATTGCTTATATCTGCTTACCCTAACCAGAAAATGCTCATCTTCGAACTCCATCAATGCATTGACCTAATAAACACCTGCAGGCAGACAGACCGGCAGACAGACAGACCCATTTTCGAAAGGCGGGGGACAATTAAAAATATAATTTGCACAAACTTTTTATTGAGCTAGAGATTAATATTAAATTCATTATAGAAACTAATTATAAGAAAAGTGCATTTTAGATGTTCTTGTTAAGAGACTTTTAAAATAATCGAATCGTTACAGATATTAATTCAAAAAGAGACAGATCAGATACTTAGAATTATTTATCTTACAAGTTATGTCATCCTTACAAGTTAAAAATAATATACCCCTTTTTTCTCGCCGAAATTATAATTTCAGACAAAGATCTCAGAATTCGACGACATAATAAATTGAGATCCAATTTATCGAAAAAAGATTATGCACATGGGGTTATTTACAAAAGATTGGGGTCTAACTACTGAAGCGTTAAGAACGCCAAGAGAAAAGAATATCTGTACCTTTATTTCGACATATAATCTTCGACATATTGTATTCAACATATTCATAATATTAAGAATATTTTCTTTTTTAAAGATATGTTACGGAGTGATAGAGTTCAAGTTAGACAATGCGCTGACCTATCACTGACCGTGCATATAGTATAAAATCTATCAATGACAGCTTATTCATTGTGTAGTTCTTTATTTAATATCCATAATATATGTATACGCATACTTTAATTAACTTTATACAACGTCCATGTTTAGTATAAATTAGCTGAAGTTGTTGAGACAAATCAGGCGTACGGCTACAGTGGTCCCCCATCCCCAAGAGGGGTAAACCACTCAAGGCAACGGAGTCTTATCGCCCAATAAGTCTCACCTCTACGCTATGCAAAACTCTTGAAACCCTGGTGAATGATAGGTTAATGTATTACCTAGAGAGTAACCAGCTACTGGAAAAGAACAAAAGCGGTTTCCGCCGAGGCCGCTCCACTTTCGACCACATTGGCAGGCTCCAACATACTATGACGGCGGCTTCGAGAGGCGGATCCTACCTCTGCGTCGTCTTTGTTGACCTGTCAAAAGCGTTCGATCTTGTCTGGACGGAAGGATCACAGGCACTTGAAGGGATTAAAATAAATTAAAATAAAACTTCTTACCACTGCTTAATAAATACAAGAAGGTAAGTCACTACGCCATCTTTGTTTTGACTGAGATACCATGAATCGTCTGAATTCATCTCACAATACTCACTAGTTCTAACACTTCATGTCATTTTTATTGCTAACGAGACTTTATTTGATTATTATTCACCTTCCGATGTAATTAAATTGGTCATTTAACACTGTTATTGATAACAAATCAAACTTGAACCGCTATCATTTATCCGCAATCAACTTGCCGAGACCGGAAGTATTCCGAAAATAGGTCAAAAGAAGTCTGTGTCACCCAGTTCCTTTATAAACCTATCATTACTCTATATGTGCATAGGAACTGGGTGATCGAGTTTCGCCTAACAGCGGCCTCGCTTCGTAGGCTTTATCACGTTATAGAACTTACGAAGCCAGGCCGCTGTTGATTGAGACTTGATCACCCAGTTCCTATGCACATATCGAGTAATGATAGGTTTATAAAGGGACTGAGTGACACAGACTTCTTTTGACCTATTTTCGGAATACTTCCGGTCTCGGCAAGTTGAATATCGGTAAATAATAGCTTTTTAAGTTTGATTTGTTATTAATAACGCTGTAAAAGGACAAATTTAATTACATCGGAAGGTGAATAATGATCAAATAAAGTCTCGTTGGCAATAAAAATGACATGAAGTGTCAGAACTAGTGAGTATTGTGAGATGACACCAGACAATATATCATAAAAAAGTCAGAACAAAGATGGCGTCTGCCATCCCTTGATCATATAGGCTAGTTATAGTCAAGCAGTAGCAAGAAGTTTTATTTTAATCCCTTCAAGTCCCTGTGGGAAGGATGTATAAACTCTCCTTAGTTAGTGTGCATGGCAACATGTACAATTGGATCAAGAGTTTTGTCTCAGATAGACAAATAAGGGTTACACTGAAAAAAAACTTGTGTTGGATCTCAACACAAGTACTTGTGTTAAAACTAACCTACACAAGTTTGTGTTGTTTTGCATTGCATTAACACAAACTTGTGTAGATTTATACAATCTTGTTTGTTTTCATATAATTAACACAAGTAATGTGTTGTTTTAATCTATTATTAATTACAGGTATGTCGTGAAATATAAAATTGCATAATAACCCCTAGAAATTGTTTATATTCAGAGCAAACTTTTGTGAAGAAAATTCTAACGTATCTTTATTTTTTCGACTGAAAATGTACTGTTTTTTAAACAAAAACTAAAATAAGAGGTCGAATTATGTCAACTTATATTATTTCTTTGTTTCTGTTTTTTTAAATGTTTTAGTTACTTAACAAAAGATTATTAAGACAATATCCACTATTTAGTTCGACATTTGTTGCACAGAAATTAATTGGATGTTAATTGGTGTTAAGATGTCTGTTATAGTTAAAATGTCTGCAAGTTGAGGATTTTTATTGGCCCTATAAACTGGTAGATCAAAGGAATATATAATCTAAATGTGATTTAAGTACATTGTTGTTTTTACAGTTGATTCAGCCTGCGTGGGAAAAATTAGTTAAAGATTCATTTAATTTAATTGGTTGTTAAAATCGAAATTAAATATTATTGGTTCACTAAAAAATAACCAATGAAATTTATTCTTTCATGCGTCAATTAACATTCATTACCAGGTATCCAGACAACTCATCCCAAAGACAACTCATCCCAAGATAACTCATCCCAATATAAGACAACTCATCCCAAGCTAGAAGACAAATATTATAACGTTTATTAAAATGATTTGAGTAAGTGTTAAAGCTGGGGTATTGTATAAAAATACTGAAATCAAATATTTTAAATTAACTTTTTAATATACAAGGACTTTTTATTTTGTGTTTACCAACTTTCAACCCACAAAGTGTAAATACATGTAATTTAATTTAATCAACCGAACCTGTCCATAATATATAACATATATTGGATGTTTAATCTGTAAATGTCTAGGATAGCTGTATAGTTTGTGAATCAGTAGTTTGCCTAATACAGGGGGCTGTTCACTGTGACGGGTGTGAACGATGGCAGCATAGAACTTGTAATACTGGTAAGACTTTAATGTCAAGTAATGAGTAATGGAAGATTTCAAAAGTAATGAGTAATGGAAATGTAATTAATTACATTCCAAAAATCATAATTTCTAATGGTCAATTACATTTCAATTACATATAAATATTTACATATGAAAAACATCAAATTTGATAGCAACAAAGAAAAAAATTAGGTGTATCTGACACAAATCCAATTCATTATTTTTTTTAAAAAGATTTAAATCGGTTTTAACAAATTATAAGAAGGCATTCAACATTTTCTTTTATTACTTTTTATGTAGGATTCTTCTTTAGACATGTGACTTAAAAAGTGGATCTTTGAGGAAAAGATTAGTGTTGATTTATAGTCAATCATTCAATCAATCAATCAGTTAGATTAAAAGACAATAGTTTTACTTCACTTTAATCTTAATCTCAAGGTAACAAGTGACAAACCAAAGAATGGCTTTCAATTATCTCATTATTTTATGGTTACTTAATATTTTAACCATCATATATTTTGTTATAGAATCATGCTGAATAATTTATCAGTTATGCAATATATTATAGACAAACTATTTGGATTGATTAAAAATCTTATAATATAAAATTACTTTATAATTTATCAGTTATGCAATATATTATAGACAAACTATTTGGATTGATTAAGAATCTTATAATATAAAATTACTTAAAAGAAAATTCAGTTAATCAACACTTTCAATTCATTTGTTGTTATAACAGATTGGTAGATGTTTTTGTTTTATTCTTTCATCATGAAGCACTTCCAACAAAAACAACGATTAACGAAACTGAGTTGTAGTATTTACCTCTATTACAAACTAATTAAATTGGTTAAGCACTTCAAAGACAAATATCATAATGTTAGTGACCAGACTACATCTCATTTATCAGTTTGCCCTGACGTCGATATGCCAGAAAATATAATTTAATAAATTGTTGATGTAATAAATTCATATTAGTGATTAAGTTGTGATATTTCTTTGTAACTTGGAATGAGTGGGGGTTTTTAAAAGTTGGGATGAATTGTCTTTTGACTTGGGATGAATTGTCTTTTGACTTGGGATGAGTTGTCTTTAAAAGTGGGATGAATTGTCTTTTATTGGGATGAGTTGTCTGGGATGAGTTGTCTTTGGGATGAGTTGTCAGGTATTCCATTACCAAATGTATCTTCTCTAAGTTTAATATACCTCTAGTGGCAAATTCTTTTTGTGGAAGCAGACGTTAAACAGCCCGACGGCTGCTACTATTGGATAATAATATAATACCGACGATCAGTTTAGCTACACTGAATCGAATCGGCCATTTTCTACCGATTTCTACAGCCATGGGACACCGGAAGTAACGCATGTATTTCTAAAATGGCTGACAAAGCAAGGGGAAGAAAAGGTAGGTTAATTCTGTAATCATAATAATGTACTTAATCATCTACTTTCTCTGAAATTTAACACGATTATCACTAGAATTCCAAATATTCAAAAAAAATCGTTTGACTAGGGTTAGTAGGTAAGAATTTTGTACGTTCCACGAGAGTCAATTCATTTATTTTTCTTCTACGCCGCCATTTTGATTTGGAAAATTTGGCCAAAATAGAAATTAACTCGTGCATAAACTAAATAATATGTTATTGCTCTTTTGTGTTAGTTCTTTGGTTGAAATGAAATCTACATTATGTGAAAAATTTCAGCCACAGTCAATATGATTAGATTATTTTTTTTTCAGACAATGATGTAGTACATGTATATATGGCCCTCCAGTTTTATGCAGATCGTTTAGAATTTGCAAAGAAGGACCGGTAACATTTTTATATTATTAGTTTTTTTTTTAACAATAATGCCCTTTGCCTATAATTATCATTTTATATAAAGATACAGGAAAATGAATTTATGTAAGCCCATGCTTGTTTCCGATCCCACAACTTAATACTGTATCTTCTAACCAGGCGCGGATCCAGGGGGGCCGTGCCCCCCCCCCCCCCCCGTCCGCCCCAGTGTGACATAGTTGATTTTTGTTTTCGTTTGCTTTGTTACTGTTGTAGTTCACATATCTGCTCTTTAATAGATGATTTAAACATGATATTCGCATTATCTCCGCTGGGGACTACACCAAACCTGATTATTACCAATTGCTCCAATGTATGGCCCCTCCCTCGACAAAATCCTGGATACGGGCTTGGTTATTGACTGAATAAAAGTTAGAAAAAAGATAATAAAAGTATGACATATTACAAATATGATTTTCTGCATATTATAATAAAGGAAGTACATACTTAAAAATCTTACTACCAAAATATCGGATTCTCTAAAACAACATTCATGTACAGAACAAAAATGTGAGGGTATCAGCATATGATTATGGTTTTGGACTTATATTTTACACGTTTTAACTGATCATGGGTAATTGTGAATATGATCAAATCAAAACTGTCAACTTAATTCAAGTCAACTACTATCTGTCATATTTATTTCAGTGACCAACCGCCAAAGGGACAGTTGAAAATGGCTGTGGAAATTTTGTTCTCAGAGATTGCCAATCAGTTAAAGGCTATGTAAGTACCATACATATTTGTTTTTGAATGAGGAACCGGGTCCATACTCTCCACAATCTAGTTGTTCTTCGGCATGCAATGTCTTGGGCTTTGTCATTTCAAGTACGAACACCAAGAAACTTTTGACAATTGAATGTCTTTGACTTTTGTTAATTGAATTTAATGCAATTTCCTGGCTCATGTAGTACGCTATTACTTGTTCATATACACGTATTAAGCTTTTACATGTTCATATGTTACACCCTTTCATAAATAAAACAACAGTCCCTAAAAGCGTTAAAATGCATCAAAATTTGTTAGAGCCAAAAGCGCTAAAATATAAATAATATACTAAAATACTGATTGCAAATATTGTATTCCCAACTGCCATGGTGGAACTAATTGATGAAACATGTCAATTTGTCAAGGGGCTTATGACTTCATCTTCAGTTGTTATTATCCATTTTTGAGCAATTATATATTTTTATCCAGGAGCCGAGAACAGTTTCATTACACACCAAACAAGGAAACTATACAGAAGATATGACAAAAGTCAAGAAATAATGCTTGGTATGTTGATTTTACCTAATTGCATAATAACTAAAATATCACTACTTGCTTTATTAACTAATGACCACAACAACTTTATTCTACAGTTGGTTGATGTGTCTACTATAATTGTAGTTTACATAAATTAGCAGTGCTTGAAGCAAAAAGCTTAAAATAAATAATCACATTTGGTCACTTTGATGCACCGAGAACAGGTTTTGTAGAAAAGTTCTCTTCTGCTTATTTCAGATGATAAAGAATAATATGACATTATTGACAACAAATAACTACAGTTAAAAATGAAAGCAAGCCATCTAGCTTGTACAGAAAGAAATTTCAAAAGACATTTGTGGTGCCAAGACTTAGTTTAATTTTGGGATATAATAATACGTTGGTAAAGTCGTCCACACGACATAGTTTACTTTCGCGACATGGGTATTCCTTTCTTATTAGTAATAGTATACGTTTTTTGTGCCGAGTTCTGCGTGATCATCCTCACACGTTGGTGGAGTCGTCCACACAACTTAGTTTAATTTCCGGATATAATAGTACGATGATACAGTCGTCCACAAGCTTGAGCGGCCCCGTTCATGAATAAATAACAAAGTAAATCATTTTATTCAATAAAACAAATCTAATTTCATCAAAATAAACCCCATGCAGAAATATATTCATACACCGCTACCAAACGACCCACGTTTTAAATTTGTTTTCTGAAACCCGCGTTTTTTATGCTTCGTACCGTAGGCGGGTGAGGTTATTTATACATATATTTGTCTTTTTTGTCGGTTTAATGTCTTTACATATTATCGTGCTTACCTTTGAACTATAAATATACGTGTCGGTATAACACTACTTGCTTCAGATTTTAACATCCCTAAATATATCATTTTTTTTTTTATATTATTAAAAATTCGAATATCATATAATATACTATCTATATAATAGCTGTCTTTGTCGGTTTATTTTTTGCAATATTTTGGATGAAAGAGCGCTTTAAGCGGTTCTTGTTTCAAGTGCCACACCCATGATCAGGGGCGCCGAAACAATTTTCATGTGCGGATGCAGGACAAATTTTACCACCACCTCTCAGAGTACGGCATCAGGTATCGGACCGCGGGCTCTGCTGCACAAATACTGGCCATGTCGACGTAAATAAAATTTAATAGATCTTTATGGGCCTCCGGGGGCTTCATGGGCCCGGGGCGATGTATCGACTGCACACAACCTTCTAGGGGCCCGCCCATGTTTTCCAACGAATGTCGTGTTAGGGTTGCGCTGATCGTTATGGTAGATTAAATTACAAGCTCAGATGGTATATTGTGTACAAGAGATTAAATTACATCCTGATTGGTTGTTTCGGTTAGGTCCATGAATATTTAATCAGGTAAACATGTTTAAAGATATGACAAAATGTCTGAAAATACTACAATCTGTAGCATACAATCCAAATAAAGAATATACCTACATGGTATACGAAACACTACAATCTATAATATACACTCGAAATAAAGAATATACCTACATGCTAAATGAAACGCAATGAGGTTTATCTCCGCTTAGCTAATGATACTACGGTCTACTCTTATACCAAATTCCAAGCGAGCTTCTACGTGTACACGGGACCTCGATTTTTCGCCCATCCGAACGAATAGACACTTTCCTTGTCAGGCCCTCCACCTTACACGACCGACATGGGGAAACCGTCGCAAAATCTGGAGGAACTTTTTCGGTCAATACCGGGAAAAAACCCGAGACCTTATGGTAAGCGTCAGCGACTTACCCATTGAGCTACCTGTCAATGGTGTTGAGGGTAATTTATTGTATTTTACTATCCAGAATTAGCAATCTACACTTTTTTTCCCAATAGACATACGGGTCAGATGAATGTCGGAGGGGGGGGGGGGCTGGAAGGCCAGACAAATCCCCGTAAAGAACACAAGCTTGTGTAGCGTACCCAAGGGCTTATATTAACGCAATACGCAACCCCTTTCCGCTAACATAAAATCCTGATCGGTAGACGAGGGCAAGGTGTCAGTCAAAAGGTAACACTTCCCTGAACAGAACAACACAGATATTTGGTCTAGACACTTTAATATAAATCCAGTAGACGGGAACAAGGGTTAATCAGTGAACTGGATGTATGAGATGTGTTGTTGACGTTTGGGAAAGTAGGTCGAGGGGAAATGTGTAGGGAGTGATAGTTAGATGTATTATGAATGGTTACATTGGCTGTGGTGTTACGGTGAAATACTATGCCGCTACCGTAACACCACAGCTTTATGATTTGTTAGACAGGATTGATACCGTAAGTCCGACAAAAATAAATAAACTATTTCTGATTTTAATGTTGTCTTTTCCCACCGGCACTGGCCGTACGCCAGCAACTGAAAATAGCTGACGAAACAGCTGGGGCGTCGATTGTTAGTTCGCGTACAACTTGAAAAACCGAATGTCGTACGCCATTGTGAAACTGAAAGTAGCTGACGAAGACAGTTAGGGCGCCGATTGTTAGTTCGCGTACAACTTGAAAAAACCGAATGTCAGTATGGTATTTCTGACATAATTGGTTATCGGTGACCTGAAAGCTGGTAATCTTGACTCAAAGCGAGTAATCTCGACTCAAAAGTATAGTGTATAACCTACTTACTGTCTACAGTCGTCGCTAGTCTTATTTTGTGGACGATTTACTACTCAGTAAGAAAGCCTGTGCTCAAAAAGAGTTCTCATCTGTTATTATTAGTATAATGACTTCCTCATGTGCGGCAGGTTCGTTTGTTTTTAAAAACACTGTTTTTCGTTCCAAAAAATAGAAAAGTAATTTTTTACCAGATGATCAAGGTTTTTCACCGAGACTAGATAATTTCTCTCGGTGTAAGGATATTATCGCTAATGAAAAAGTTCATACACTGTTGAGAAAATAGTCCCATTGGTTTCCTTAGCGGCAAATAGAACGGGAATAAACTCTGTACTGAAAAATTTTCGCGTGATCTATATAAACTGTCTTCACACACTCGATTAATAATTAGCGATATACAGGTACAGTGGCAAGTGTTATGCTTCTCAGGCTAATACCTCAAAAGTACCTCCGCGCAAAACCCTCGATTTTGGTACATGGAAAACAAAAAAAAAATAGTGCCCGTGCGCGTGCCAGTAATAGAAAAACTAAGAGTTCGCGCATAAAAAATGCACGAACGTACCAGGCGCGATGTCATCAAGTCAACATAAAATGTGAAGAGAAACACAACAGTTATAAGGTGTAAATAGATCTGCAATAGGTGTTAAATGTAATTACGAATTGTACTTCCGTCGGCCACGACGTACTAATCAATTAGTAAAGGGATTGGGGAAACTTCCGAAAGTATATAGAGTAGGTACACGCTGCCGTTACCCGAAAACTATCGTACCAGTTTATTTAGAATGGTTGAAACTTTCAACCGCTTTCAAAGTACGATTATGCAAACAATACGATTAACTTTATTACAAGTCATCGGTGATTCGATCTGAAATCAAATAACAAAATAAATAGTGAACAAGTACTAGCTATTTCTTCTATGCGATTAAATTGTGTACGAGTCTTATTCTTAGTTTTTTACTAATCCTATTCTTAGTTGTGGACGACATCACCAATAGTTGTGGAAGACATCACCAACAGTTGTGGACGACTCCACCAACGGGTGTGGACGACTTTGCTTGTGGACGACTTGACTGGTACCCCTAACATGTACATATACATTTAGCCATACAAACAGCCATATATGAATAAACAAGGTTCCCCTTCTCTAAGAGAAATTCAACATATCACCAGATTTGGATGTCGCTAATGCATAAGAAATTAAGATGCAAGGATGCATTTATAGGAGAAGAAATATTAAGATGGTTGGAAATAGCTACTTATATTGTGGAAACTTTTCTCACACAGCTTGATAAACAGGAAAATGTAACTAACATTTGATATGAGTAGACCTTAGGTTCGAGGTACCTGGAAAAATTGCTCTCATACCACACTGTATGGCATATGCCAAGTGGGAGCTGAACAGCAGGACGCTAAACTCCATTTCATTTCATTTTTTCATCTCGTTTCATCTGTAACAAAACTAACTAAAACATTTAACATACAATGGAATTAAATTAAAGCTTTCATCTTATAACTGTTGAGTCTATTTAAGTCGACTAATATAGTATATTTTTTTTTCTCAGTTAACTACATCAGAAAGATCAAGACAGTTTGAAATGGCTATTCATATTGTGGAAATTTTTTCTCACAAAATTTGATAATCAGGAAAAATGTAAGTAACATACATATTTGTATTTTTAATTGAGGAACTAGTTCTATACACTTGCTTGGTAATCTGAGTTTTTCTAATCGGGGCAATGCCTAGGACTCTGCTATTTCAAGTACTTGGCATGCTTGATTTTTAACAATCACATCCATAGATTTTCTTCAAGTTGTGATAAGTGTATTTTTACTGTAAATAGCAAATAGATTTTAAAAGGTAATATCTAATTTGTTGCCAATGGAAAAAAAATATGAATGGGCCAAAATAATTAGACATTGCCAAGTAAATAGGCGCTGTCCTGATGTAGGAGAGAATTTGGATTTGGAAACTCAATACATGTTGAAACCGAGTGAATTGTTGACCTATTATGAGGTTTCAGTCCCAGATCTCCCGATTTTGTTTCTGACTTCTAAGTTCTAACCCATTTGATTTGAATATAATAATCTGCCCGGGTCTGTAACTGGACAAGACATACTAAGTGTTACGCAAAGTTAAAACAAAATAGAGACTCACTCTGGATGTTGCAAAATAAATTGTTTATTTAAACATTGTGAACCATAAAAAAAGTATTCTTATTGCCTATTTTTTTTATTTTTTAGACTGGAACACCATTGAAAGAGATTTTGATGTATGATAACAACGACAGAACCCACGCATCAATTTATTTTATAATTCTGGAAAAGAATGCATTTGACCCAATTTTTAAATATTTATTTTTGTTTTTAATATTTTTTATTCTCCCAAACACAATCAGATTTTAATTCTCTTTACAAATTTATGTATCATGTAGACAGTAAAGTGACATATAACTCACTTAGAAATATGGTCGGAAATCATAAAGTAGTTAATAGGCAATATTTTAGAAACGAAATGTAGATCAAATATACCCAGAATTACAAAAAGCCTTGAATTGCATTAAGATGACTTTCCCGTTCTACTTTTCTGTGTTATTAGGGTGATCCTGTCCTACAACTAACCTACTCTTATATCAAATATTTCAACTGTCAAGGGAACCCGAGAGGGGGTGCAAATGGTAAACACACCCACATTGGATCAGAAGGTCTTTTCATTGAGTCAAATAATTCAATTGTCTAGGGTCCTTAAAATGAACACAATGGGGAAGGGGGGTCGATTCCGGGCTTGTGCCCAATTATACCTTGCCATGTCCTACACTACTGACATGATGGACATATGAACTAAAACCATTATGCCCCCCCTCCCTTGCTTATGTACATATTATTTAATACATGTAGTTGCAACTCTCTTTTAAATTATGTAATCTTGATGCTTTGCTCCATTTATGTAAAAATGTCATAAAATATTAGTGCATAATTAATCTTATTAGTGCTTGATTTGGATGTTATTAAATTTAGACATTTTTGAATTATATATTTTTGGGGAATGGGGTAGAATTACTGTGTATATATCTTTATATTTTCTCAGTTCTTGTTTTAGTGTAAAAAAAAAATAACTTTTTTATATTTTGGCATGGGGAAAGGGGGGGGGGGGCATTATATAACACAATTTTGTTAGTATAATAATTATTTTTCTGTTAACATTCAAATATATATTTACTTTTTTCTCATCATGTTTGAATAAATAATAATTTAACAAAAAAAATATTATTGTTACCTCATTATTCAAACATTACAGGTTAAACAGAGTAACGGGGGTGGGGGTACTACAAGGGAAAGCTTGCTATAATGGATACAAATTGGGTGAAAATACAACACAAGTTTTTGGTTGGTGGTTATACACAAGTTTGTATTGAACCACACAAGTTTCAAAAATTTCAACACAAGTTTCAGAAATTTCAACACAAGTTTCAGAAATTTCAACACAAGTTTCAGAAATTTCAACACAAGTATTGTGTAGCTTTTCACACAAGTTTCAACACAAGTTTGTGTTGTTTGCTAAATTTTAACACAAGTCTTGTGTTGTTTCAACATTTAACACAAGTTTGTGTTGTTTCAACACAAGTTTTTTTTCAGTGTGTACTATCGGCAACTATCTCAGTAAAGAGACCGTATTAGATAATGCAACTCTCCAGGTTTCAGTTTTAAGCCCAACTTTGTTCAATATCATGGTGAACGATATCAAAGAATATCTTGGCAAAGATATTTCACTTGCTACGTTTGCGGATGACAGTACCCTGCGGACGAAGGGTAAATTATATTTGCAGGTGCAAAAACGCATGCAAGGAGCCTTGGACGGATTCGCCATATGGGCAAATGATTGGGGCTTCCAAATCTCGTCTTCCAAAACTGTAGGCATGTTAGTCTGCGGAGATCAATGGTTAGTACATCGAATTCAAAGACGAAACCACGATTTTATTATGGCCAATTAACCCGTGCATAGCAGACTACTGCAGTAAATATTGTCTTATGGAAATGATTATACTAATGCAGGCAATTTATAAGAAATGAAATGGTGTTTAACGTCTTACTGTATCGCTCCGACTAGGCTAATGAAGATGGGCTAAGCGAGAGTTTGCATGGGAAGCGGCACAATGGCCCACTCTTATATCTAATTCCATCGGTCAAGAGATCTTTTACGTGCACGCCAATGTATCCACAGGACCTCGTTGTTTTTGTCCCATCTGAACAAGACGGCATTCCTTGACAAGAGGAATCATAATCCTTATGAACTTTCTCAGCCAATGCATGTATCAAACACATGATCTACGGGCTAGCGAGCCAGCGTCTTACCCACTTAGTCGTCTTGGCTACCCTACTTAGTGTGATAGAGAGAAATAGGGGTATTGCCGGGGTATACCATCAACGCAAACGAGGTTATTATGGGTATAACATTTAGTATAATTTCATAAATAAATATTAATTTGCTTGTGCCTGAGTTTTTAGCAGTGGGAGCCCTATGAGAAATTCAGGTAATACATAGTAGGCCTACACAACACGGACAATGACTAGAGATAAGAAAATTATAATTTCCCAAAAATTTAGCTGAAGGTATCGAATGTCTACGATTTTGTTTACTTTCATAGATTTAGCCTTTATTTACTGAAGGTTCGAAACTAAACTGTACTTCCAGTCAACTCTTACTATGTAACTCATTGGAAAATTATATGAAATACAAGTTTTAAGATTGAACATTTTTCAACATCGTAAATAAATAAATATAGGCCTGTTATTCAGACAACCAAATGAATGTATACGATAAGAAACACATAGCTATGGATCATTTTACTGCCTGTCTAACATGTTCAGAAAATAGGTTTTATTCATAATCTTCAAAATAGCTCTGCTTATTAAAAAAGTTCATTTATGCCAATACAGTCAGTTGTCTATTGCAGACAGATTTCCGACTGGGCTGTGAATGAGAACCAACCAATATCATTCATAAAGTTCTTTTTTTCGTTTTCATTAACAGCTGATTTCTGCTTACGATGGAAATTGTGTCTTATTAGTGAGCTATATTTTATAAGATCACCGAAGATCTTTTATATCATTATCCAGAATAACACGTCAATCGGCAGATAATAGCTGTCGCTGATAATATAGATATTAGATCAAATAGCAATGTGACAGTCTGTTCATCAACTCAAGTTTGAGCCAATTCCAGCGATATTTCTGATAGAATGTTGATCAGTGATCCTTTTTTTATCTTCTTGTATTGCTTGTCATATTCCCGTTTCTTCTTTTCACCGGTTTGCTCGTTTGTTTGTCATCCATCTAACTACAAAATTGTAGGATCCGTGTCCGGAATTTGATCAACCGCATTTATTTGTGTGATATTATAGCCTCGTTCTTCGAGTGCCTTATTGCAAAAGAAGCTAAGACGCAATGTGCTACACGATTCGTGTACCAATGTTAAAAAAAATATTTTATCTTAAATATCGGATATCAGAAGTCCACCCTTTCTCAGCAAGTTCACATCATCAGTGTTGATTTAAATTGACCAATAATTCGTGTTTTCGAGGTCGAAGATTTTGGAGGCTATTGAGTTAGAGACTTCGGTCCTTTAAAAGCTAAGTTATCAGTAAATCATCCCAGCAGGAAAATCTGCCGGTTGATAACAAAGCTGAAAGAAACACTCAGACACCGTACATTTAAGCCTATAAGGTGTAGTTGCGGCACGGACGTGTCTCCTGCACATATCCTAGTAGACTGTAACCGCTTCACAGCCGAAAGAAAAACTCTCGCGGATAAACTGAGTTCCCTAATACGGTTCTCAGTGTTCCTAGTTTACTTTACCCTAAAGCAAACAAACACGAGATCTATGAATTAATCTACGACTTCGTGTGTGAGATTGGTATTCTAGATATGATAACGCGACCCTGAAGGTTCGTAAAAGAGCGTTCTACTCTGTGAAGACTTAAGGAAATACCCCAAGACCAAACGGGCGAGATCCACAAGCGACCACCCAGAGTGACACCGCTGGACGGACGACCCTATGTGAAGGGACGTCGAGGAACCCGGGGGCGGTTTTTTGTTTTTGGACGAGGGTCAACGGCTACTAAACGCTCAGCCCAGAGAACACTGCTGCACCCACTTACCCAAGATTGACCCACAGTTGGCCCTCGTGCCCACTTGACAGTCATACGAAACCACTCTACATTTCAAAGTACCCTAGCATACATGGCAAAGTGGACCAGACCGCGTCCGCGTGCCATTTCCTTCCCCAACAATAACCGGAGCATCTCCCCCGGATGAGATCAATCATGGCCTTTACCCCGCAAAGACACTATGTCTTACCCAAATAGCCAACCTAGCCCTCTTTCCTGTGGCTGGTACAGGCTAGATTCCTAGGAAACAATTTGTCTACGATATCACCTTAAGGTGAAGTGGACGTTAAACCCCAGAAACGAACGACAATGAGACAAATCACCATAGAAGGGTCTCTCTGTTTCGAGAAGACGGAGAACAGAGAGAGAGAGACGCAGGCGTATGGACTCACCCGAGTTCAACCGCTGCCTTGGCAGAGAGGCGGAATGGTAGACTTAAATTTATGATATACCGTCCTGGTGCGTTACTGTTTAGTTTAAGTACCTGTAATGCTGTTGTAGTTATGTAGATGTGATGTATTCTGTTCCGATGTAAATAAACCATATTTATGAAACTGGTCTCTGTAATCACTAAGATTGTGTTACAGATAATCTTAATTTTCAATTTCAAAGCATAAAATCTAGTAATAGTAAACGTTAACCTCCTTCAACTCTTTGTCTCAACAAAAATACTCACTATAGCTAAATTTAAAGTTGCTAGTAATGTGTCTTTTTTTACTTCGAAGTGCCACCGCTCAATTGTAAATTCTGCATGCAGCCTGAAACCCATATTCCTGAAGCAACGACCCGAGAAACCCCTCTCTGGCCATTGCTGGAATAGCGTCTGTTCCTTGAACTTATGCGGGAGTGTGTCTATGCTTTCCGTTCAATGAAAGCTATCACTTAAGTACAGCATCATGACAGTCCTTCGTTTAATCTGGGTCTTCCCTAAAACTTTGGACAGTGATTTAAGGTATTAAAAACAGTGAAAGTATGTTCGTTTCCAAACGGTATTGTTTACATTTCATTCGACTTGATAGCCTCGTTTGTCACGCAATTAGTTTTACTGCAGTATTCTGCTATGCACGGGTTCATTAGGCATAATAAAATCGTGAGCCATGACGTAACGTTATGTAAACATTTGGTCCAATATTGGCACTCGTTTTAAATGTAAAGCTTTTGTAGGGCAGCTAGTGATTGGTTGGTAGACGAACTACTGACCAATCAAAATTTAAAACAACAATATCCACTCATAATAGTGGGATTACCTCTAATCAAACGAAACGCTGCGCGGAGTATGCCTGAAACCATATGAATTTTAATACGAAATCATTTTTATACATACACATTCATAATGTGAACGTATTATGCCGTCGCCCCCGTCTCTGTGTGTGTATGTACGTATGTAAATGGTGGAAAACGAGGACATACACCTGGATACACACCTTCTAATTGAGGACTTTGGTCGAATCGAGGACGTCCTCGGAGAACTGACTTGCTGAGGATGCTTAGGAGAGCCTAAATAATAATATAGATATATCTGAAAATCTTGTAATTCATTTTTTTTCCTCGGTTGACGGTACATTACTTGTGGGGTGTGTGATATGATAGCCTGAAAATTGGTGTGTATTCTCTTGAAAATCTACGTCCTCGTTCATTTGAACATGTACATGTCCGGAATATTGTCCTCGATAGAGCTGTTTTAAACGTGTACATACAATCACGTGATCATTACTTTACGTCGGGATAAAATGACGGATTGATTTTTGATTGAAAGTTTATTTCTCTTAAGTTAACTCCTCTACGTGACAATTGCCGACCTGGTCTTGATATTGTCACACGGACGCCGAATTCAGACCAATCCAACCGCTTTTAAATACTGTCCTCGATTAACTGGACCGATGTTTAATAATGTTAATGTGTTTAATAACATCTGACACCGGTCCCAACTACCGAGGACAGATAACGTCCGCAGTTGTTAATAAAAGAACCAAAATGTCCTCTATCTGTAGTAATGAGACACACACGCGCGTGTGACCTAAGTCTTTAATAAGATTTCTGCTATACTGATAAAATTCCGAACTTTTTATTGGCATAAATAAGCCTGGTAACAGACCAATCAGCTATTTATTAATTAATGTCATTGGTTAGGGGAACCGATGTTTAGTGTCAATGTGTTCAGCAGTATCGGACATTGGCCCCACCTTTAATAATGATAGGTAATTTTGTAACTTTGACCAGTAATCAGAGAACGAAATTAATTCGATGTGGTCAAATGGGAGAAAACATGGGTCTTTTTCAGGAAGACAGATCACGCCTACGATTGGTAATACATGAATCGATATGTTCTCGATTTATTTTAATCCTACACACACACGTTTGTCCTCAATTTCTATGATTCGAACAGTTGCATGTCCACACTTTACAATGACAATATCAAATGAATCAATATGTCCTCGATTTATACCCAATCAACCAATGCATAACAGAATGTTGCAGAAAAAGTAATTGCGTGACAAACGAGGCTATCTAAACGGATTCAATACCCTAAATCACTGTTCAAAGTTTCAGGGAGACCCGAGATTAAACGAACGGCTGTTATGTTGATGTCCAACAATGACCAGAGACGGAGTTCTTTGGCCATTGCTTCAGGAAGAATAATACCGCCGCGTGTGTTTTTTTTTCAAAACATTTGTTTCTGTTCTAAGCCAAGAGTAAATCAACTTTCATTTTCCAATCGTTTTCTAAGCGAAATCTCACTCTATGCCGACCTGAATTCCAACCATCCGTTCGGACTGTTGCGGCTGCATTCACAAATAATTATTGATGCCCGAAAAATGTGGTACAAAGTAGAGTGACTCCAGACAGAATGTTTCAATCCATAGTCAGTTTAGTACAAATTCGCGGTACTCAATTCCAAAAAAATATTATTTGTTTTCACTTTACCCTTCTGCCTGAAAGGTCAGATTGCTTATGGGGCTCTCCCCACACCCCCAGCCCGAAAATTTTGGAAAATAGTGTTTGCACCTGAAAATAACGGAAAATATTTCAATTTTGATGCGAATTTTGCAATATTGGCGTATTATGATATTTTGACATGAACATTATAAACATTCGAAGGAAGGAACCCGACTTTAACATACCTATAATAATTTATAAGAAAAATGAAAAGTTCGGAATCAGGTTAGGATGCGAGATTATCACGCAGTTTTGGGTGCCCAAATATTAGTGGGCGCTTAACCAATATTATGGCAGCCCAAGAACACGCCATTAAAGGTGCCCCTCCGGGATGAGGCACCCCACAAAACCTGTCGTTTGTATTTTGACGATCATCACGCCGTTTTGGGCCCCCAATTCATTCATGGGCGCCTAACTAATCTCATTAGCATTATATTAATGGCGCCCATGATCTCGGCGTTATGGGGCGCCCTTCCGGTCTGAGGTACTTCACAAATCATTCCGTTTGAATTTTGAAGATTGTCACGTCGTTTGGGGCGCCTAACCTATCTCACTAGCATTATATTATGAGCGCCCATGATGTCAGCATTATGGGGGCTCCCTTGGTCAATGAGGCACCCCACATGCCGTTTCGGGCATGTATTGATGCTCACGGTGGACATACCCGCTACTGACTTGACTTTTAGACATGTGGTGTGTCATTTCCCGTTGTTTCTGTGATCAGTGTTCTAACGAAATGTTTATTTTTCAACCCCATCGATCTTTAACGGCTTGTCATATTGATTGTAGAGATTTGTTTGAAATGATTTTGTGTACAGATGTTGTGAAAGGATTTCTCAAAAGAATAACACTAATCCTAAACTTCTGCTCTGTTTAGTTTTTCTTTTCTGTCGTTGCAAACAGGTGGTATCGTTTCTTTTGGACACTAGTTTATTTTTTGTTTTCTCTTTACCCGTCTGCCCGAAAGGTCATATGCCTATGGGCATTATGGACGCCCTTCTGGTCTGAGGTCCTTCACAAATCATTCCGTTTGAATTTTGAAGATTACCACACCGTTTTTGGCGCCCAATTCATTCCTGGGCGCCTAACCAATCTCAGTAACATTATATTATGAGCGCCCATGATCTCGGCATTATGGGCGCTCCCCTAATCAATGAGGCACCCCACATGCCGTTTTGGGCACCCCATTGATCGAGTCATGGGCAATGGTCGCCCAACCATTCTGATTCGGCATTATGCACTAGTCGTGGGCGCCCCACCAATCATGTGCGCCTCTCCGGGATGAGGCGCGCCACAGATCAAAGCGTTTTGCGCCCCTCATCAGTTGTTATTTGACATTGGTTGTGCGTCAATCTTATCGTGGGCGCCCAACCAATGTCACTCGGCTTTATGTGGCGCCCATACTAAAATGGAGACGGTGGTCGTTGGCCTCGTATTGCGTCCCATTGAGGGGGCCGATTTTTCACTAACAGGCAAATGGCGCCTTCCGTGCCAATCGGGGGCGATATTTTCAAGGGGGGGGGGGCAGCATCCCCCCCCCCCAACAAATTACAATGATAATGTCAAATGGAGTATATCATGTATTATAATCATGTTTTAATATATATTTTTGTGATTTGTAATACTGGCCAGTCTTAGAGAATGAATGTTCGACATGTGGCCAAAGCGGAGACAACACGTGCGTCCACGATTGGTAATACAGAAATCAATATTTCCTCGATTTATAGTAATCCTACACACACACACACACGTGTGTTTGCTCAGAATTATAATTTTTAACCCCTGTACATGAGGCATTTCACACTTTTTTTTAAAAAAATTTCAAATACATTATTGCCAGTCTGATCTTGATATTATTACAAAGAACGCCGATAACAGATCATTCCAACCGGTTTTAAACACGGTTCCCGATTAAATGGACCGATGTTTAATGTAAATGTGTTTAATAGCATCTGACACCGAGGACAGATAACGTCCTCGGTTGTTTATAAAAGAACCAAAATGTCCTCTATCTTCAGTAATTGGACACACACGCGAGTGTGACTAAAGTCTTTAAAATTTTTTGGAACTTTGGAAATATTTTCGGCTATACTGATGAAATTCCGAACTTGGAATAAATAAACCTGGTAACAGACCAATCCGCGTTTTATCAAATAATGTCCTCGGTGAGGAGGGGCTGATGTTTGGTGCAAGTGTTCATTGGTATCAGACAATGGTCCCACATTTAGTTATGGTATCTAATTTTATAATTTATAATATTAATCAGTCATCAGAGAACGTAATTCATTCAAATGTTATCCAATGGGGGACAAAATGTTGCTTTTCAACTAGTAATACATGAATATGTCCTCGATTTATTTTAATCCTACACACAAACCCTCTTGTCCTCATTTGCTGTCATTCGAACAGTTGTGTGTCCACACTTTACTATGGCAATGTGAAAGGGGATGTATCCGGTATTATAATCATTAATTTAATAAATATTTTTGTAATTTATAATATTGGCATGTCTTTAAAGAAGGAGATTTGTTCGACATGTAGTCAAAGGGGAGACAACACGTACGTCCACGATTGGTAATACATAAATCATTATGTCCTCGGTTATTAGTAATCGAACTCACACTCGTGTGTTTCTTTAGAATTGTATTTAGGTATTTGACACTGTATTTTTTTAAAATTCAACTACAATATTGGCAGTCTAGACTTGATATTGTTACACAGAAAGCCGAGAACAGACCAGTTCAACCATTTGATAAATAATGTCCTCGATTAGCGGGACCGCTGTTTAATGTACATGTGTTTAATGACATTTGACACCGGCCCCAACTACCGAGGATAGATATCATAAAAGAACCAAAATGTCCTCTATCTGTAGTAATTGGACACACACGCGCGAGTGACCAGTCTTTAATATATTTTGGCACTGTCTGGTTAAGTAAGATTTCGGCTCTACTGATGAAATTCCAAACTTGTTATTGGAATAAATAAACCTGGTAACAGACCAATCAGCGTTTATCAAATAACGCCCTCGGCGAGGGGGGTCGATGTTTAGTGCAAGTGTGTTCAGTGGTATCAGACAATGACCCCACTTTTAGTTATGATATTTAAGTTTGTAATTTATAATATTGACCAGTCATCAGAGGACGTAATTGATTCAAATGTAGTCAAATGGGGACAAAATGTTGCTTTTCAGGTAGGCAGATCACGCTTACGATTGGTAATACATGAATAGATATGTCCTCGATTTATTTTAATCCTACACACACACCCGCTTGTCCTCATTTGCTATCATTCGAACAGTTGTGTGTCCACACTTTACCATGGCAATGTCAAAGGGAATGTATCCGGTATTATTATCATAATTAAAATTTAATAAATATTTTTGTAATTTTTAATATTGGCCTGTCTTCAGAAAACGAGATTTGTTCGACATGTGGTCAAAGGGGAGACAACACGTACTTCCACGATTGGTAATACATAAATCAATATGTCCTCGATTTATAGTAATCCAACTCACACACGTGTGTTTATTTAGAATTATATAATTTTTAACTCCATTACTTTAGGTATTTGACACTGTTTTTTTTAAAATTCAGACTTGATATTGTTACACAGAAAGCCGAGAACAGACCAGTCCAAACATTTGATAAATAATGTTCTCGATCAGCGGGACCGCTGTTTAATGTACATGTGTTTAATGACATCTGACATCGGACCCGAGGACAGACAACGTCCACAGTTGTTAATAAAAGAACCAAAGTGTCATATATCTGTAGTAATCCAACACACACTGTACTAATGAACTCCCATCCAATTATCTATTAATTACAGCCTTCGATTGTTTCTCTTTGGGTGGGGATGGAGGGGAATGCCAATGTTGTCGTGGCGAATTGTTCTGACTCTGATGTCCTCAGTTTATATCATTTAGGTGAAACGGGGTTACTCCAAGATGACTCTAATTCTGCTCTCAGAGCATTATTTAACCGGCCCTCGGTATGGGGGGTTGATACAGCTGTCCTCGTTTTCCACCTTTTACATGTAATGGTGTGTGTGTGGGTCGCCTACATGACGCAATTCTTCATAGATTTTCTACAAACTTTGTATACTTATTCCTTATACCCAAAGGAAGATCCCTATTGTTTTTGGTGCATGCCCAACAGCCATGGGCAGAGCCACGCCCATTTTCTTTTCGCGTGTCTTTGTGTTGCCTACAGGGTGCAATTCTTAGTGCATTTTCTTCAAATTTTGCATATTTACTCTTTACACCCTAAGGATGATCCCTATCGTCTGAGGTGCATGCCCAACCCCCAGGGGCAGAGTCACGCCCATTTTCTTTTTGTTTACCCGTGTGTTGCCTACAGGGGGAAATTCTTACTGAATTTTCTTTGTATACTTACTCTTTACGCCCTAAGAATGATCCGTATTGTTTTTGTGCACGCCAAGGGGCAGAGCCACGCCCATTCCTTGTATTTATTTGTTTGTCGTCTACAAGCCACATTTCTTAACGTATCATCTTGAAACTTTGAATACCTATTCTTTGTACCATAAAGAACATCCCTATCATTTGGGATGCATGCCCAAACCCCAGGAGCAGAGCCACGCCCATTTTCTTTTTATGTGTTGCCTACAGACCACAATTCTTAATCGATCATATTGAAACTTAAAATACTTATTCCTTATACCCTAATGATGTTCCCTTTTGTTTTGGGTGCATGTCCGACCCCCTGGGACAGTAACGCCCATTTCTTGTATTTATTTGTCTTTCATCTACAGGCTGCATTTCTTAACGTATCATCTTGAAATTTTGCGAACTTATTTTTGGTACCTTAAGGAAGATCCCTATTGTTTTGGGTGCATGCCCGCCCCCGGCCCCCCCCCGGGACAGTGCCACGCCCATTTTCTTTTTGCATGTCTGCGTGTCTCCTACAGGCCACAATTCTTAATCGATCGTCTTGAAAACTTTTTCATACTTATTCCTTATACTTTATGGCTGACCACTATTATTTTTGGTGCATGCCAGACCCCCTGGGACTGAGCCACGCCCAATGTTTTTGTGTCTTGTGTTCGCCTACAGGATGCAATTCTTAAAAGATCATTTTAGAAATTTGCATATCTATTCTTTATACCCTAAGGATGACCCTATTGTTTTTGGTGATTTCCTATCCCCAGGTGCAGAGCCATGTCCATTTTTACTTCGTGTCTGTGTGTGATGTCTACAGGCCATGATTATAAACTTTAAACTTGGGATATGTATTCCTTATAGCCTAAGGACGACAACTGCATGTCCCAACTCCCAGATGCAAGCCACGCCCACTTTTTGTGTTTGTGGTTTACAGGCTGCAATTCTGAATGAATAAGCTTGGTACTTGGCAAAATGCGCTTAGAATCAATGATAATATTAATTGTAGTTGTGATGACTTAAAGTTCCAATAGCATATTTTTAAGTTATATTTTTAAAATGTATTAAAATAAAGCCCTAAAATAGATTGTACATATAAACAGTCCTACCTTGTTAAAGATAATCCTATAATTCACTATTGCCAGTTGAGAAATTGGCAAAAATATCATTTTCAACTTCAAATTCAAACGTTTGAAGATGGTCGTCCATGGAGAGGGATGGGAAAACAAGGGACATCATTGAGTTACTATTTCCCCAATCAGCCTGTGTCAGCCATTTTAACGCCTGTGAAATTTTGCCCATGATCGTATAATAGTGAGTTGACAACCTTTTGAGCAAAAGACATAGAAATAATTATGTTATGAAATTGGAACTTTAATTTATATTATTTTGTGTAACCAATGCAATAAATTTTATACAGGCGAATGCGGTATTAAAGTACATAGGCAACTGAGTATACAGACTAATCCTCTTTCGAAAGTCTCGAAACATTTAAAAACTTGTGCTAAGAATTTAGATATTAAATAGAGAATACAATCAAACAACGTAATATGGAATCATATTTCATTGACTAGATCTTACCACACTTAATTACTATTGGAATTAATGTATAATGTGTATTGTATAAAAAATATCAAAGTTGTTTCTAGAACAACTCGTTTTTAAAAATTGGATTTGTTACCAACATATTTTGCCTATAGGATCTTTATCAAATTTGGTGTATAATTTATTGAACTAATTCGCGTACATCGAGGCCATGGCATTATTTAACCTGTTATTGTTCTAATGCTTAATTAAGTATATTTCGACCATTTTGTGATTGATATGATTATTGGAAATAGTTTTGTTTTTGTTTCTTTTTTTTGTCCCGCAGCCTTGTAATTATTTGTATTTACTTCTGATTTCAGATATACCTGTAATTGCTGATAAGGAACAATGTGTACTCAGATTATTTATAAAAACACAAGATTTATTAAATATGTCATTGTTGTGTCTATACTGTGTTTCGTTTGTTTACAACGCTGGGATACATTTGTACAAAAATATAAGCATCGTAAAAAGCACAATAACCCAATATTTAGTGGGGGTTATTTATTGAATAATGACAATATTTGTTCCGGTATTTCGCAGATAACAGCTTTAGTAGTTGTGCACACGGCAACCCATCATTTCCAACGAAGAGATAATATTAGAAACACATACGGATCACGTGACCTGTTCCTGCCAGCGGAAGTTCGAGTTGTGTTTTTGTTGGGGAAAGTTACAAACCCGAAAACACAAGAAGATATAAACAGAGAGTTCAATAAACATGGCGACATCGTTCAAGGCGATTTTATCGATTCTTATCATAATTTAACCATAAAAGGAGTCATGGGTTTGCATTGGGTGTCAACGTATTGTCCACATGTTAAATACGTCGTAAAGTTGGATGATGACGTGGTATTCGATATGTGGAAATTTCTTCATGTGTTCAACGCTAACAACCTCTATGCGTCTAAAACATTATACTGTGATGCTAGCTTCCACGGAATAATTCGTCGAAATGGGAAATGGGCTACTCCAAATTATATCTTCAAGGGTCTGAAACATTACCCTTTTCCTCAC
The DNA here is from genome assembly GCA_948474765.1 of Patella depressa. Classification (NCBI taxonomy): domain Eukaryota; kingdom Metazoa; phylum Mollusca; class Gastropoda; family Patellidae; genus Patella; species Patella depressa. Next base: position 28,519,151 of record OX419715.1, read on the forward strand.
TGTTATGGTTTTGTCGTCATTATTAGTGGTGGCGTCATATACGATTTATACCTAGCGTCGTTCAGAGTTCCATTTTTCTGGATCGACGATGTGTACTTATTTGGTATGTTGCCGTACGAGATAAAGGGCATATCCATCCAACTTTTCCGAAAAGATATGATACTGAAGCCAAAGTTCAACGGATTAAAATGTTTACAAGAAAAGGGCGAAAAATGTCCTGTTTTAGCCGTCACCTATTCAGACAAGACATTCAATGATATATGGAAACTGATAAAATACCGAAATCTTATATTCACAAAGACAGGTTCGACCTCGGCTATCACTGTTCTGCCTCGCGTCCAGCATCGTGTTTGATTTCTATCGTTTGACATATCCCTGAAGCAATGGCCCAAGAAATCCCTCTCTGGCCATTGCTGGATTGGCTTCTGATACTTGAACTTTTGAGGGAGTGTGTCTATTCTTCCGGTTCAATCAAATCTACCCCAAGTAGACCAACATGCCGGCACTTTGGTTTATCTTGGGTCTTCCCTAAATGTATAAAAAACTGTATTAAAAAAAAACTTTGAACATGATGTTCATCTCAACCGCAGAACCGTAGGACGTTAAACCCCATTTCATTTCATTTGCGTCATGATAAAATGAAGTTAAATCAGGAGATCCAGCTGGTTTATGTTTGGTATCATCAATACAGATAGAGAACAATTTATATGGAACCCCTTGCTTTATGTGGAAAAACGAAAGTCTCGTAGCAAAAAACAAAGAGCCATAGACACTATGCCGTGGGTTGAATTTGTATTACTGGTAGAAGGTGAGGCTTTGTTTCCACAACCAATCCTTGTTGAGGAATGTACTCGTTTTCATTGGCTTACATCATATACGACTTTGTGTCGTCAATTATTCTGGGTGATTCTGCGTAACATTTGATTTCTTCTCCCTTGGTCAAGTTTACGAAAACAAGTCCCACTGTAGGTTACTGTCAACCAGAAACTGAATGTGGTGATAATGTCATAAAGCATCGAAGTCGGTCAATCGAATACCAATGTACATGCTTTGGTGGGGTCTTATGATTTTTGTTTATACGAGTGCAACCCCGTAGAACAACAACGCGACGTTTGTGATTAGCTTAGGTTCAAGTTGCTGATCCAACAATGACGAAAACCACCCACTTTAGCACCAAAAACTGGTGCTTATAATAGTATATTTTCCTCTGAATTACCGTCCCGCCCCTAGAAATGGTTCCACTGCTGATCTCTTCTGCCTTACTCCATCCACACTAGTGGCATGTCCTACGGAGTTCCTTTGCTAAATTTTTTTTTTTAGTCAAATGAATACAAAAAGTTACTGGCCTATAGCTCCCTTAATTTACATATAAACTGACTCAAAACTGTACTGCACATAGCTCAACTTATAACAAAACGATTCAAATTGAAATAATTGTATGATTTGATCAAACCCAACTGTTGCGAGAATTTCTCGCTAAGCGAACTTAAAAAATGTCAGCCCAGTCAGAAACATCATGCACACTCCATCTCACGTGATCATACTTTCAATATATGGCCTTCGTGGCCATAGTTATATGCTAATGACTTTATCGTTGGGAAAAAACAAACAATAATGGATCAAACGTGAATAAAAATTGATTATTGAATGTAATGGGCGTCTGGATTTGGCAAATCTTCAACATTTATTATGATCTTATTACTTTTAAAGGGGTTTAATGAATTCATTTTTGATAATTAATTTTGTAACTAAATATATCCTCTTCCAATACCTCTTAAATGGTTATGTCTATTTTAGCCCTACCCATGGCATAACCTTTGTTTAATGAAGATCTTTCAGAAGCTGGCTTGTTACTGCTTCCCATAGTTGCAACATTCATCCATTTTGGACAAAGTCTTAAGTTTAGTCTCGATTTCAAAGACCAAAGGCAAGTGATTCCGGTCATTGACATCTCAGTGGGTTTCGATATTCTCTAATAGTAGTCGAGCGTAGTAGCACGGCTTTGTGGAAAGGGATGGGCGGGGTTAACGCGTCGCGATATTTGACGAAACATCGCTTGAAAAGTGTAGAATGCATTGCCACAAAGAAACACTGTTCGGTAACTATTTTAGTAATCCAGTCTTCACTATTTCAATGCAAACTCTAATGATATGTGTTGACAATTGTGCATTTGAACCTATTTGAACTTTCGTAAGGAGCAGGGGCGTGGTGAGAATGAGTTCATGAGTAGCCATACTCATGCGCCAAAAAGTTTTTGCGCCAAAATCACAATCAAATTACTCAAAAAATGAAAAACATTTGTAAGTGGAAAAATTGTTTCATCTGACCCAATTAAAAAAATTTTGAAAGAGTCAAGTTGGAAAATTTAATCATATTTTATTACCGTATTTCTTGTCTCGGATTGCTGGAGATTGCGTTTCTGGGCTTCTAATTTTCGAAAGGCGGCCCACGACCAAAACTGTCCAGATATTCACCGATACACCGAGGAAAGGTGCTAATAAGTTACTTACATCACATTTCTATCGAGTATTATTGTGAAGCAAAATGTGAAAAATAGTATTAACTATCGAGTCGTTTCAACCGAAAAGTGACAAATACTTTCTGCTCTTTCATTTATCCCTTTCTGTGCCTCAAGTTACATTTCATGGTAGTATTTACGCGTGCGTCTTGCTGTGATATCCTGAGCATAAAACAGCCACGTGTTTGTTTAGACCACATCGTCAAACAACTTGTCTATGGCGTAGTGGACTGCGATGATATTAAATGTAGTGTAAAGGAAATGCGAAACGTGTGTCATTCCTGGTGAAAGTATGCGTCGGCGGATGGTTCGTCCGTTGAAATTTATTTGTAATAAAATTGATGACTTTCTAGGCGTTTTTTTTTATCCTGCTTATTTTCAAGGCTTGTGGTGAAGTGTCCAGCAAGAGAACTGTGCCTTCTATCATCACAATAAATTAAAATAATTATTCAATATTCTAATTTATATATTTTGAATATTAATATAAATCAAACCAAATTATGGAATAGATGCCAATTGATATGTGTAATAATTCTTTTTCGTAATATGTTGTTATGTTAATTTAATGTCATTGTATAGATTTTTGCACTGCCATGTAATTCCTCCGCCCCCCGGCTTGTTTTGTTACTGTACGTTAGTCAATAGCCTAATGCCGTATGAAACAACTAGTTATCATTGTGATCTGGGTCGGACTAAACTCCGTTTCTTATTGCTTGATAAAATTCTAAAACCATGTAAAAGTATCCGTGTATCAGAAATGAACATTACTGCGATATCACCTCGGTGGAAGCGGACGTGAAGTAAAGCTATTTCAGTACTCTTTTGAAAGAGTACTGTTCATTTCTGATACATCAAAGGTTGCCAGTGGCAACGAGTAGAAGTGGGGTGTAAATATTGTAACAACAATATATTACGCAATGTCTTAAGTTCGAGACCATGTACGATTGACAAGTTGCCCGTACCGGGCCCGTATCTAGTGGGGGGAGAGGGGGGCACCCCCCCCCCATGTAAAATGCTGCCCCCCCTCCCCGCTCAGAAATTGCTAACATTGATTAAAGTATACACAGTTCCCTATATTAACCTTAAAAAAAAACATTTCTTTGTACTAATCTAAAATAGTTTTAAATAAATTTTTAAAAATCACCATTTGTTTTGTTTGAATACTTATTTTAAAATGCTTATTAGACGCCAAGGTAACTACATAGAATGATGTTTACAACAGTCTGTTGGAATGACCTTTCCGAAAATTTCCTCAAAATATTCCCCCACCCTTGCCAAGGGATCTTTTACGTGCACTCCAATGTGTACACGAGACCTAGGTTTTTCCGTCCCATCCGAACGAGGCAGCTGTCCTTGTCAGGCCCTCCTTCTGCATCACTGACAAGGGAAAATCACGCCGGAAAGTCGAGATGAACTTTCTCGGCCAATGCAGGGATCGAACACCCGACCACCAGGCTAACGAACCAGTCACACTTTGAAGCTTTTCTGTTTCCACCTTGCTTATTTCGCACAAAAATCCTCATTGGATAATTTGGAGTGACTTAAAGATTAAAACTATTTTGAAAAGTCGGCACATATCAGGACCATGCGAACTCTCAGAAATAAGTAAATTGGTGTAAAAGGTTAGCCTTATTTAAAATTTGAATAAATATTTCTGGTAAAATGATTCCGAATTTTGTTTTCTGCGACTTTATACCTCTGTTTAACTGGACATAATAGTGTAAAATTATCTTATCTTTAAGATGTTACGTGCATTAATAAAGAAACCGAGTTTGCCACTTGGAACTATTAAAGGCAGGCATCAAATCGTAGCTAAAATCAAACACATCAGAATATCTCAACGTTTTTAGCTACGTTCTCGTAGCTACTTTTGGGTATGTCTTGCATCTTCCTTCCACAATTTCATTGATAGCGGGTTAAAATTTGCATGTAGCTGATATCGATATCAAAAATTTACAACCCTCGGACGGAGGGCGACTAAATATTCAAGTTAGTGGGACAAACAGTCGTGGTCTGGGATTCAGTAAATAGCTCTTTCACAAGAGTTATATTCTACTGGAACGAAACAGCCAACTGCTATTCAAAGTAGGGTGGAATGACTTAAAGCAAACCCAGCACTCCTTGTCCAGTTAAGCTCATCCAGATAACTAGGCCAAAAATGGCAGATTCAATTAGTAAGATGTAAACAAATAACGATTTTTCATAGGAGAAAGGACATAAAGCATGACCTGAACTTAGTTCTCACAAGACAGAAAGCAATGGGATGACCTTTCCAGGTATTTCACGAAATTTTAGCCATTTTAATTAAAAATTGAATGAATGACAAGCGATTTTCGAGTTGTAGTATTACCTGGAACAGACAGTAGTGTTTCAGAACAAGTGACGCGATGCAGTTGGAACACTCCAATCTTGCGACAAGGGCGAAATGAAATGAAATGAAATGGGGCTTAACTTCTTACTGTTCCGTTCTGAACACAGACAGCATGAACCAGTTCTGGCTAAAGTAATAATCTGATTGACTTGAAAATTGTACCAAAGTGTTCAGGGTCATAAGATGAAGAAGTCTTTAATTTATTTCGGGAGCATTGACATTGACTTTCTTGTAGCATGCTAATTATTGTAATGCAATTGAACTATGTTAATCCCACAATGACCTAGTTTGTGTCGAGTCCATGTTAATCCCCATTTTTCTGCTATTGAAATTGTTACAAAGTGGTTGTGTGAAGAGCCCTTTTGATTTTCAGTGATTTCTGCTAATCCACACAGCTAAATGTGTCACCTGATTATACGAATTATTTCAATCTGATTAACATATACAGATCTATATTTCGTTTCGATGTTTTTACTTTACTACACGAACAGAGGCGGATTCAATGGGGGCGCAAGGGCCCCTATCCCCCTAATTTTCGACAGTGCCCTTTTTTAATGCTAAAAGTGCCTTTTCTCAGACCCAAATAAAAATTATGCCCGTTCCGAACGTTTACGTAGACGAAAATATCAGCCAGATAGCTCTTGGAATGGCGATTCAAGGGAATGACGGATAATGATCTTGGGACCCCCCCCCCCCCCCGTCTCCACGGTCAGTGCCCCCACTTTGCGGCGCGCGCCCCCGCCTTTTCAATATTCCTTGATCCGCCCCAGACGAAGATCTGATCAATTACAGTGAGAGGTCGCGTCTTTTAGACCCTATGACGTCAGACATTTGGTTAACCAATCAGCGTTGATGTTTCTAGTAGGACACACAGAATTTTTTTATCATAATCATTATTATTACAGCCTATTTATAGTGCGCCCTTACATATAACATGTTCAGGTGCACTTTACAAAGTGACAATGTAATCATAGATAAACAACAGGACTGAGGCCATTTAGCATACCTTGTCAGTTAAAATACTAGCTTATTAAATAAATTCATTTTAAGTTGTTTTTTTAAAAGAATATAGAGATGTACAAATAAATTGCAGATTATTCTATAAACCAGGTGATTGATAACTAAAAGACCCCGAGGTATAAGAAACTCTAGTTGAACAGTTTGGGGCTTTAAAAGTAGTTTATCTGATGTACGTAATGTTCGGACGGGTGTATAAAGTCCTAAAAGATATGAGAGGTAAACAGGAGCTAAATTATTTAAACATTTAAAAGTAAGTAATAAAATCTTAAAATCAATTCGATATACAAGTAACCAGTGTAAATTATATGAAACAGGTGTAATGTGGTCAGATTTCTTACTCTGTCTAAACCATCCTAAAAAAATAAAGCGTTTCGTCTTGTCTGAATAAACCACTTAATTATAGTTATTAAAAAAAAATCAGCTATGTTTAAAGTCCGCCACGGTTAAATAAAATCTACTGTGCAATTAATTATATACTCTTTTGAGGAAAAAATGAAAAGCCATAAATTTGATATGGTTTCCTCGTTAAGTTGCATTGTTACAACTGTGATCTAGTTGGCCCAGTGTATCATCTGCCCTGCTAATTTTTCAACAGAAAGGCAAACACAGGTATTTGAAAAATAATCACAAGAATAAGTGTTTCACAAAAAGGCAATCTATTGTTCTCAAATTAAAAGAAAAGAAGTATTACTAACCAAACAGTAGCGGCGGTCACGGCAGTTCTTTACGTGCCCGCCAATATGTTCACGGAACCGCGATTTTTCGTACCATCCGTCCTGCACCACGCCCACTTGGTACTTTGATTTTTCGGAAATGGCAGCCCTCAAACAAGAACTGTTTTCCAGAGTTCATATTTGAAATGGTCGTAGTTCTCAGGATATAAGTTCACATACCTAGTTCCATGATGAACAATGTAAAGTCGAATGAATTCAAACGGAATGTTGAGTTGACTGGTGGATTGGGGCACGTTTGTCGTTGGTTTCCTATTGCGACCAATGGAAAGGGCACAGAAGGCGTCCATTGGGGTAAACGATTCTTTCCCCATTGGGTAAGGCACCCATTGGGTGTCCGATTTGTTCCAGGGCAAGTAATTGCCTCTCTTGCCCACCCCCGATAGCTACGGGCCTGGTGCATTAATATGGTTCAGTATACGATAATCAATTGATTCAACAAATTTTAATATAATATAACAACTGTCTCATGATCATATGGTGGCTGTTAGCGGCCATTCTACATCGTCGACTTGTCGGGTTGTGAAGGCGACAAGTCGCCGCACGACAAAGCGAAATAATTGCATTTCGTCGACTTGTCGCTTTGTCGGGTTGTGAAGTCGACAAAATCAACCCGACAACGCGACAAAATAACCCGACAATCGTCGCCCTCATTTTGTCGACTTGTCGGGTCAATTTTGTCGACTTGTCGCGTTCGAGTTATTCACAACCCGACAAAGCGACAAAGCGACGAGTCGACAAAATACAATTATTTCGCTTTGTCGCTTTGTCGCCTCGGAAGTTAAGCCATGCGTTTGCGCGAAGGTACTGTAAACAAGAAGCTCGCGTTCTTTACTGACTATTAGTATTTAATCGATATGAATTACACTTCCTTGTCGAAATCTGATGAAGAATACCGACGGATGACAAGTAGGTGCTTTAACATGACCTATCTACAGGGTTTATTGACGAGGCGATAATTCCCTGATAATTGGGGGGGGGGGTAAGGTAAGGGAGAGGGGGGACTGTCTGTCTCCCTCTGGCACCGAGAACATTTTTAAAATTCGATTGTCGGAAACACTACTTCCTGCACTCTGGGCAGCAATTGAATGATTCAATTTAGCTCCTCGTATCACTTTTATCAGCCCTATACTAATACTACGAGCCCTGCAATATTTCTTCGAGAAATATTATCACTCTTGTCTATACTCTATACTTACACTTTCATAACACAATAATCGACGGGAATAACAGGTTTATGTATCCGCGTGTCTGGTATAAATGTACTTGATGCCAGACTCATCAATCGAGGACGATGATGCACATGGGCATCATTCTCTGAATGGAACAATAAATGTAGCCCCTCTGGAGGTCATGAAATATTCATGCTTATTTCACATTTTCCGTAAAAAAAAGCAGGCGCTATTACTCTAGAATGTAAAGTCAAACTACCCAAGTACTTTTGATCCTTAGCTCATAGTTTAAGTTTCATCTCATGAATTGGACTCAACCATAATTATTATGTAACAGTGAAATATTTGAACCGATTTGAAAAAGTGGGGACATCTATAGGATCCACAACCTAAAAAAAAAACGTGATATTTCGTACAATAAGATGTCATAATCTAGAAAGTTGCGGTCCAATACGAGCCAATATCAAAAGAAATCCAAACCTTTGGGATATATCAAATTGGATGAAAATCCTAACTTTTGGGTAGTCCACAGTGTGGGTATTACATACATTGTCAGTTTCATCAAAATCGTATACAAATTTTAACCTCTAGAGTGTCCCTAACCTTGGACTTATTATGCATGTATTTGTCAACTATGGAAGGATAACGTTGCCAGTTTTATTGCTGAGTAATATTATTTGTTGGATTCTCGCCTGAAGTTCTAGGATGGTAGCCCCCACCCCTTCGCCAATCAAGAATTCCTTACGTCGGCCCTGAAGTATTTAACTCGTGTTTATTGCAGTGCAATTTAATATTTTCAGAATATGAACTTATCCGCGAGTTTTATTACGCCGGCTACAACAACAAAGAAATCGTTGCTTTACTGAGTTTGAAAGGTAAACAGACACTCAGGTAGGCCATACACAATTGTACAGGTACCTATAGCCCAGTTTTCATGTGGGCTACGAAGGCCACGAATCGCTCAGAATCCAATCTTTTCCCGATTCGTCAGCAATTCTGATCTTAATTGCTTCGTATTATTATTTTTTTTCATTTCGTACAACACTACCTTGACATCCGGCATATTTTACACCCGATTACCCACGAATTATCGCAACTCTTTCTTGACCTGCTAAGCGGCTATGACTGGCGCGCCGCAGTCTGGAGGTCGCATGTTCAATCCCTACATTGGTAGTGGTGCATGGGAGAGGGTCTAACAAGGACATTTGTCTTGTCGCGTATACATTGGAATGCACGTCGATCCCCCGGCACTTGCAATTTAATGTAAAAAGTAGGCCATAATTCCGCTCATAGCACACTGTATGACGTATGTCCGTCTTCATTAACCCAGCCATAACAGAACAGTAGGACGCTAAGACCCATTCTATTTCAGTCTTTCGTAAACTAATTGCAACTGCTTTGTAGCTGCTCCAGATTCGGGGGGTTGGGATGGCCTAGTGGTCTAGAGTGCCGCGCTTCGACCTCTAGCTGACCGGTCACCTCAGGCTTGCCCTTGTGGTTTCGACCCCTGGTGTGAGCGTACGTGGCATGGAGATAGGGGCGCCTTCGCAACCTCATGGGTTTCCTCTGGGCACTCCGGTTTCCTCCCATTGCTAAGATCCCTACGCGCAAGCGAATTATTGAAATAAAATTAAAAAACATATGTTAGTCTCTCTCTCTCTCTCTCTGCTCCAGGTTCTCTACAATCGTCTTGATCTTTTTGACAAATCGACACGAAATTTTTGTTATTCGCCACTATTCGGGACTATTCGTAGCATTGGTATCCCACGTGAAATCCTGGCTTTACGGGCCGGTCATTGGACGAATTCCCCTGACCCTTCCGAAAATAACAATTCGCAGACCATTATGAAATTATTTTGTATTCTTGATTACACATAACATCATACAGTATAATAGGTTGGCATGAAATTAAAGAAAGAGAGTGTCATATAACACTAATTCTTAAAGAACTCCATTTTCTCCCTGTTAGTTACAGAATCAAATTTAAAATTTTGTGTTATACATTTCGATGTTTAAATGGCGCAGCCCCAAAATACCTGAGTGATCTCTTACAATCATATACTCCTGCAAGAACCTTATAAGAAACACCTTGTTGTGCCTAAACCGAAAACAGTCCGTTTTGGACAAAGGACTTTTTCGTACTCAGCCCCAACAGAGTGGAATGATCTGCCACTGGAAATAAAGAACTCTCCAGATACTGCGGTGTTTAGATCCAGACTTAAAATCTTTTTGTTTAAGAAAGCATTCAATTTATGACAGTTGTGATCATTTTTGGGCTGCGCTTTGAGCATGCTCATGCATGGATATTGCGCAATATAAATATACTATTATTATTATTATAGACTATTATTAAATGTCCACTCGACACAAACTAGGTAATTTCGGGACTAAGACATGGTTCAAATTTATGTCAATAATTTGCTTGTGCGTAGGGGCCTTTAACAGTGGGGAGAAACTGGAGGACCCGGACAAATCTCACGAAGTTGTGAAGGCGAACCTACACCTTGTCACGTACAACCGGGCAATCGAAACCACGCTAGTTGACTCAATGGCAGACATTCGGCCATAAAGCACACCCCCTCCCCACCCCACCGCACCCCACCCCACCCACTCTTGGCATGAAATGGTCGAACATGCTGCAAATAACATCATCTTGATTATGATTTTGATTGTTATTATTACAATTACAGTTGTAGACAAATAAGAATAATTACAAAATCTCTAGGATTAAGTCGAAGGAGCGCCAACTTAAATAATGACCAGAATGTTAGAGATGCCCTAACTGTAAGTACACAACACGTAAAAGGTAGCATTTTGGACCCTCTTCAAATCGTTTCCTTCTATAATGGAACGCTATCCTTATTTGAATTTATTTACAGATTGTATATTTGCAGATTGAATTGGGTACAAGTGGGAAGTCTTTGGGTAGTAGAGCAATGAAGAAAAGACTGTTGTCAAAATATGGTCTCAATATTTCACGATATGGTTTTCAAATTATAACGAAGTATTAGTTTATCCGAAAATCTTTATTGAATGAAAAACTTGTATAATTTCGTAAATTGTTCAAGACAAAATCGACGGATTGAAGTTTGAGCTTTCGTGTGCAGAGGAAACTAAAGAATGGTATTTATCTACGTCTAAACAATACCATCCGTATGTGCACATTTTATTTGATGAAGTGGACCTTTTTATTTTGTAATTCAGACAAAAAGTAGCATCCTATCTACAGGAAATGGACCCCGAGGGAGTATATTTAAGATCCTGTCATAGACTTACAAGAAGGGTTTACAGGAATGAGGGACCAAACTATCTCATTCACATTGACGGTTATGATAAGTTGAAAAGATATGGGTTCGCAATACACGGAGGAATATGTGGGTATGCTGAAATTATCTTGCTTGTATAAACAAGACCATGGCTAATCATAATCCTTTAGCGGCATTTAGTTATTCGATCAAGTAATAAACTAAAAGACATACTTATGAAAAACTATTACTGGTATAATATACTTTAAACTACGTGTCGGAGCGGCCCCTTTTATTGACCTTTTTTGAAAAATAAACCCCAAATATGCGATTTGGTGGCATATCTGACTATAATCCCCGCTCCCTTCCCATATTATGTTCAGTTGAAAAAAAGGTTGTTAGACAAAGTCAATTTTTCAATTTTCAATTTAAAGGTTAACTTTTTGGTCATAATATGATGAAAAAGTTTATGATTAGATATTTCAAATTTTATTTTTAATTTTAACTTTTCTGAATTTTGTTAGATTTTCAAGACGTATATTGTGGCTTAAAGTGAATAGAACCAACAACAACCCTAAAGTAGTAGCAGGCTATTTTCATGAATACCTCAATGAAATAAAAGGTATTGACTTTGATCTATTTCTGATTAGGTATATTAAGTGGTGAGAATTGTACGCGAGGGAGAAAATTCTTACTCTTTCAAGAACATCTTATATTACTTTAATAGGGGAAAGGTCGGCGCATTGATGGTCGTTGCATTCTATGGATATTGTGTTGCTGAAGATATGATTAACACGGACATGACATTTCAATCATTAAATAACAAATAAATTAAATTCCAGAATTTGGATCGCTAGGCAGTAAAGGGGCATGAATAACGTGTGTTGAACACCCCCATCTCTACATGTTCATCTGCAACTGTGATTTACTGTAATTCTTTTTCGATCAAAGGTGTTCCTAGGTGCATACGCGGGGACAGAGGCACAGAGAATTGTTTAATAGAACTCATTCAGAAAACATTTAGATCGCACCATTTTGATGATATGAATGGAGATAAGAGTTATATAAGTGGTAAATCGACTAGAAATCAGGTAATGAATTTGTTGAGAAATAAATGATTGATCCAACAATATTCAGAAAAGCTTATTAATAAAATCGCATTTCATTTCATGAAGTAACGAAAGAGTGATGGACATGATTTTAAAAGGATAAAAATACGTCATACGGCGTTGGATAAAATACAACATATGCGCGTTGTAAACTGTGTGTGTGTGTGTGTGTGGGGGGGGGGGGGTACTGCACAATAGACCTGCCTAAATGTGTGACCCTATCTATATAAAAAGATCTACAACGCTTCAACTCTTCAATTGCTCCTTCACCCCAACACACACTTTCGGAACTGTTTCGTAGCTCATGCCGTCTCTGAAAGCCATATTACATTAGGTTTTGACTTTTTAGAGAATTGAACGATGGTGGCTTTCCTGTAGACAAGGTGGTGGACAATTTTGGATAGATTACTTCAAAGATTTGGAATCACTCTGAGTTATTTCAACCGCTGATACTGACCAATTATATGTTGAATGTATCTGTTCTTTAGATATTGTACTGTATTTTAAAATGAATGTTTTCTCGTGGGTTCCCATTGCCAGGTGCGGAAAGGTGGGTCTGGAATGAAAAGGAACTAATCCAACCCTAGATTTCCGTGTATCTGTAGCACCATTGGTCGTGTGTCAGACGTGGAGAGTGGACAACGGAAATAGTTGTCGCCACATGCAACTTTCTTGCTCTATATTTTGGAACAACCCATGATCGTCTAGCATTGTTTCTGGTCGCATATGTCATTCCTTAACTGCTTAGTACGTATTTTACGCATGCGTGGAAGTGGAGGAGTAAAAAAATGACTAGCTAAGATTTTTGATGAAATACCTATAAGTGAAAATGTGTTCTATGTGGCGTAAAAATGTGTGTGATGGCTTAGTGAACCTGTTTATGTACTTCAATGTGAGTTATAAAAACTAATTACGTGTTTTTAAGAAGAAAACGTTTTCACATCAAACTTTCACATTCCCGGCTTTTTCAAGATGGCGGCGACAAGCAGAACAATAGTTTGTGCCGGCGGTGGATTTCCTGATCTTCCTACTCCAAACGTAAACGAAAAAGGCAACTACAGTCCTCGATTATTGAGGAACCACAGTTACAAATTAGACATTAAGAAATGTCTAAGAAAACAGATCGATGCAACTTTCAGAGATGGTGTGACAATAACACAAACTGGCGGTGTAATTCAGGAAGAAAAACTTGATTGAGTTTAATAAAAGTGAGCAAACAGACAAAAATAATGTTAGTGTATCAACCACCGTCAGAATATGGTCTAACGTATCTAAAGCGAGCTTTAGTTATACTATTAACTTTTATCATACAACTTCAAAAACTTTAATAAATGGCCCAAACAAGGACGTGTTTATCAATGAGCATTTGTGCGATATTCTTAATCTTATAAACAAAAAACGCGCAGATTTAATTAATGAAGTTGTGCGTGAATCAGCGACTTTAGATAATCATAATGCAGACACCAGAGTACCGGATTGTCAACTGCCACTGGTACATGATGCCATATGCACACCCACTTATGTGTATTCATCTGAATCTTATAGAGATCATGGAATAAGTGAGACGGAAAACGATGTGGCAAATGCAGAGAGTGACTCATTTGAAACCCCGCTAAACCTGGATTTACATGCATATAGTTCTGCTAGCTCACTCTCGACAACAGAAGAAAACAATACTCCCAAACTGCTGCAACATGAATTAGTTAAAGGTAGGAAACTCAATCTTGTTTCGTCCAAATCTGCCCCCAAATCATCATCTAAGAAATTAGTCTCAAGAATAAAGTCAAAGCTACTAAACAACAAGAAATCACCACCCCACAGCTTAACACCCAGTGATTCGACGGAAATTATGAACTTTCGCCTTACTATCACTAACCTAGAGGCAACTATCACGCAGATGCGTGAAAAGGCAACCCTAGATTGTTATGAGCTATCCGAGGAGTTAAACTCTGTTAAAAGTGATAAATGTAAATTAGACGATCAGATAGAGTGTTTGCGGAAGAAAAACTGTGAGTTAATTGATGAAATAAAAAGTGAAAACAGTGAAAGAGTTAAACTTAACGAGGAGATAAAATGTGTTCAAAGTGAAAACTCAAAACTAAAACATGAGCTAAAATGTGCGGAAAATAACAACTCTATATTAACGAATGAAATAAAAAGTGTGAAAAGCGAAACATGTAAATTAAACGATGTGATAAAATGTAAGGAAGACAAAATATGGGAACTAAATGACCAATTAAACTGTATGGAAAACGACAACTGGGGCGTGAATGGTCAGATAGACTATGTCGAAAACGAAAACCGCAAATTAATTGATGAGATAAGGTTTGTGGAAAGTCAAAACTGTAAACTGAATGAAGAGATAAAGTGCGCAGAAAATGACAGTGGTGAACTCAAAGAGCTGTTGAAACGTGTGGAATATGAGCTTTATGAAGCAAATGAACTGATGAAATATATAGAAAACGAAAACATCAAGCTAAATGAACAGACACACGGTGTTCAAAATAAAAACTACAGACTGATTGAAGCAATAAAAATCCGCAACATCGAAAATAGTGAATTAAAAGAGAAAACGAACTCTCTTTATGAAGAAAATAAGCGCCTTGTATATCAATTAAACTATATATCAGCCCCAAATCATGAAAACCGCCCAACTTATCCTATTGATAAGACTCGCTCTCACCCTAGCCGTTTCTCCGAAGCTCCTCATCACAGATTAGCCAAAGTTAAACTCATTGAACCCCAAAAGAATATTGTGATCGGTTCCTCCATTTTACAAAAGTTAACCACGAAGGTTGGACAGAGAGGGTAACACACAGATACGGACAATCAGTGGCGGCAAAATTAGTGACGCTATACGCTTAGTAGATCACTCTCCCCAGTCAGAGAAAGTTGAAAATGTTGTCTTTCTCATTGGGTCAAATAACATACCAAGAAACACTAATATAAACATCGAGGAATGCTCTTCTCAATACTATGAACTCATAGTACTGTGCAGAAAAAATTACCCCAATGCAGTTCTTAAATTTATTCAACCACTTCCAAGGAGGCCCAGTGAATACACTAATAATCTAAATAAACTTAGCTCGGTCCTGTATAAAGTCTAAGTCTCTAATCGATGTGAGTATGTGACATTTAGTTTCTTTACTGAAACTTTCTGGAACTGAGATTAAAGAATTTCTCTATGCGAGTGATGGAACGCATTTAAATCACAATGGAAGTGCGATATTGGCTAGACACATCAAAAATATGCTAAACCTACCAATCTATGGAAATCCACATAGACTTGGAAGAGGCCCAGCTTTGCCAACCTCGGGTCAACCTGGACGAAACTACAATAGTAATCAGCAGTTTACTCAAGACCCCTCGATTTTTTCACCGTCTGGCCACATACATAAATGGCGTTCCTCGCCTCCCCGACTGGGATTCGGCACAAGTCTTCCACCTTGCCAACCACTGTGTTTCGAGCGCATGGTATAACTTTAAAAAAATGATTAGACATAAATTATAGGACACGTTTGTGTTGTGTATTACGTTTTACATGGAGGTACATATACATTAATCAAAGACCCGGTGTCCATGTCTACAAACTGATGTAATGTGTAGTGCTAACTTGGATTCTTTTTGCTGTGATGTGTAGTGTTCTGTATTTTGGATTTCACCGTGCTGTAATGTGTAGTGCTATTTTGGATTCCTTTGTCCATGCAGAAATACCTCCATGCAGTGGGTGTATATTCTTCCTCACTTCTGTTTTGTTCTTTTGTTTTTGGGTTGGTTTCCTCCCATATTGTGTGTGATATATAATTTGTCGCTTGGTATTTATAGGTATTTTGTTTTATTACTGTCGCCCATTTCATATATTTGCGTGGGGGGTTACACTTTTAGTGTATTTACTTTGTATTTGTACTTTTAATTATCATTCGTGTTTACAATTCTCATATTTGTTATATCCGATATCAAAATGCAACTTAAAATAGGATTTTGGAACATTAATGGTCTGCCATCAAAAATTAATAATCCCCAAAATTTATCTGATTTGCAAAGATCTGTTTCGCATTTAGACATTATATGTTTCCTTGAGACTTGGACCTCGTATGAACAGGAAACTCTAAGAAACTTTAAAGAGGCATTGAGCGGTTACCATGGCTATATTTTCAGTAGAAAAGGGAGTAGTCGCGTTAGACATTTTCCAAGGGGTGGGTGCGCAATTTATGTTAAGGAAGAACTAAAGCATGGGATAAATATTCTTGATACACAAGATGGGGACAAAATATGGTTTCAATTAAAAAAGTCCGTCTTTAGACTCCCTTCTGATATGTATATCGCATCAGTTTACATACCTCCCAAAAACTCTCCTATTTGGCATAAAAAGGATTATAACCCCTTTGATGAGCTAGAAAAGGATATACTTAAGTATAAAAACCTCGGAGATATTCCTTTAGGCGGTGACTTCAATGCGCGTACAAATAAACTAAATGATATATTTTCCTGTCCAGAAATAAATGCAGACATGCCTTTCCCCTGCCTAAAAAGCCATAAGTCAAATAATGTTTTTCTTAAGTTCCGAAACAATAAAGACGCTAAAGTAAATTCATGGGGTAAGGACTTAATCCAGCTGTGTAAGGCCAGCGATATTTGCATTGTTAATGGCAGATCTGTCGGAGATATGATTGGTAACTACACATGTATTAACCACATGGGGTGTAGCACTGTTGATTATATACTTCCTAATATAGCTCTGTTTGATCAAGTATTATCATTTAAAGTTTCGCCCCTAACATACCTCTCTGATCACTGTTTAATATTCACAGAAATAAATGTCACAGCTGCACAAACTAGTACTTACCCTGGTGCTAACTCCAATTGTAATACTAACCAGTCCATTTGTCATAATACTATGGCCCGGTGACCCACTCACCCAGTCTCACAGTGTTAATGTCAACAAGAAAAGGAATAAAAAAGCCCTAAAATTCATTTGGAAACCTCAATCGGATGTAGCTTTCTCCGATGAACTGAGAAAACCAGCTATGCGTTTTCAAGTTAATCAGTTTATGATGAAACACTATGACCAAAGTCCGTCCGATATACAAAATGCAACGACTGACCTGAGTGATATTCTGTTAAATGATGCCAGGTCTTGTGTCAAACTTGTTAAACCAAAACGTAACCAAAGGAAAAACAAATGGTTCGACCGGGACTGTGGTAGGCTTAGATCTGATATGCTGTCTGCTCAACGTGCTTTCAATAAAAACCCATTCGCCACTCATCTTCGTCGGGTATATTACGCAAGAAAAAAAGAGTACAAAAAACTCATTAAATTCAAAAGTCGCCAAGCTAAAAGTACTATTTTAACAAAACTCAATGATTTAGAATCAACTAACCCCAAAGAATATTGGAATCTAGTTAATTCTCTACTTTATGACGAGAAGAAAAATAAAAGTAGCGATATTCCAGTAGATACTTGGCAACAGCATTTTACCTCTTTATTTAAAAATAAAAATAACTCTGATGATAAAGATATCGACAACCGCATCAATAATCTCCACCATACCTCAACAATAAATGACAAACTAAATGGGGAAATCACGGCGAAAGAAGTACGCGAAGCCTTTAAGAAACTCAAGAAAAATAAATCTAATGGCCCCGATCTTATCCTAAATGAAATGCTGATTGTATCCCAAGACTTAATGATAGATAATTACTTAAAACTTTTCAATTTAATTTTATGCACAGGAATATTTCCTACGGTTTGGCAAGATTCCTACATAACACTCATATACAAAAAGGGTCCTGTACTAGAACCGGGAAACTACAGGGGTACAGCACTTGCAAACTGTCTAAGCAAATCTTTCCTGTCTATTATAAACGCCCGAATATCTAACTATTTGGAAGAGAATGACATCCTTGATCAGGCCCAATTTGGATTTCGCCGGGACCATAGGACTTCTGATAACATTTTGATTCTTAAAACAATAATTAGTAAGTTTAAAAACATGAAAAAAAATATTTTCCTGTGCTTTGTTGATTTTGGTAAGGCATTTGACACAATATGGAGAAAGGGACTATTTTTCAAACTATTAAATAATAACATAAATGGCAATATATTAAATCTACTAACCTCAATATATGACAAAACCAATTATATCGTTAAAACTCGCGAGGGTCTTTCAGAGCCTATCAATTCTTGCATGGGGGTTAAACAGGGTTGTGTTCTTAGCCCAACCTTGTTTAACATCTATGTCAATGACCTCCAATCATATCTGAAAGTTCCTGATGTTTATGCCCCTACACTCCATAATATTACTGTACCCCATTTACTTTTTGCTGATGATCTTCTACTTTTATCCACCTCCGCCAATGGAATTCAAAATAGTCTTCAACATCCTGAGAAGTTTTGCGATGACTGGAAATTGAACCTCAATCTAAAATTATGTTGTTTATAAATAACCCTAAGCTAAAGAAAAACATTTCTACCAAATATTTTTTCCGTGATTTCAACCTTGAAGTTGTACAATCTTAAACGTATCTGGGAATCAAGATATGCAATAATTCATCCTTCAAACTAGCAGTCTCGGACCTTGTAAAAAAAGTTAAACGTGCTTGGTTTAGTTTAAGGAGTAAAGTTGGCCTATATTCCTCTCACCATGTCCCTATTGATGTGTTAATAAAACTCTATAATGCTGTTGTGAAACCGATTAGTACCTATGGTAGCGAGGTATGGGGGAGTGAACTTGTACATAGCAAAACATTTAATGTGTCTAAATGGAGCAAAGTTGAGCACAATAAACTCACCACAAATGCATGTAAATCTATATTATCACAGCCACCAAGAACTACTAAGTGTCTAGCTGAAGTAGGCTTGTTTCCACTTCAGCTCGACATCTATAAAAGCATGCTGCTGTATTATAAAAGACTTCTCGCATTGCAAAGCACCATAAACACTACCCACCCCCTCCTCGTTGCAGCACTTAAGGCGGATGCCGAAATTGCTAAATCTAACTTTAAAATGTCTTGGCTAGCTTCCATTACCGAGATACTGCACTATTTTGACATAGATAAAAATCAATTAACAAAACCTAAATTACAAATGTCACTTGAATCTAAATTTAACTCACTGCTAACAAATGCATGTTCTCCACTCAATGATAATCATCACAAATTAAGAACCTATACGCTAGTTAAAACCTCAATCGCAAACCCTCCAGACTATCTTTTCTCTGTTACTAACAAACACCACAGAAGTGCCATGTCATCTCTCCGACTAAGTTCACATCAGCTAGAGATAGAAAGAGGGAGGTACAAAAATATACCCGTTCCACAAAGGTTATGTAACCAGTGTACCCTTTCTGTCGTAGAAGATGAAAAACACTTCCTACTTGAATGCACAAAATACAAAAATCTTCGGAAGCAAATTGTCTACCCAATTCTCTCCCAAAATAGCCTACAGTTCTCTTTCATCAATCTATTTAACCCCCCAAGTTGTATATCTCGCGAAATCTGCCGTTTTGTGTTTTCTGCTCTTAACCTAAGAAATGTTACGTGACAGTACCTTTCCTGATATATATATAAATATATTTGAATGCTCTAAGATATTCTACATGTATCCGCATATATTCTAGTCGTGCTTATTTTTTTCTTTCTTGTTTGTTGTAAATGTACCTTCAAAAGTACATTGTAATATTGAATTGGGTATTATGCTCGATTTAAACATCTTTACATACAGCCCTTGAATCAGTAGTGAACAAGGCAACGTTTATTTGTTTATGTTCTAATGTGATTTTCTTTCATTTTTGATAATTGTATGCTGCTCCACGTGGGCGTTTTTATGCAATAAACTTATCTATCTAATTCCACTCTGAAATCTCACATGAATGACACTTTTACGTTGTGATTGGGTATATTGTATCTTTAAGGATATTATCATCATCATCAAGAAAATAAATACCACACCTCGGTTCTGCATTTTATATTAAGTAATAAAGTCATTCTCTCTAACTCGTGCCATGCTGCAGACGCAGTGAGTCTACTCATGGAAAATCTTGCATACCAATAGGGACTCATTACCGAATTTTGCCAACAGACATATTCCATTCTTGACCATTAAGATAGTATATGAGAAATATGTTTATTAACGTATGGTTCAATGCATGTGTCATACCATATCTAATATTTATGATTATGAACTGAAATCAATAATTTGTAAAAATAACAATATTGTTTCAACCATCATTTTTCTGTATTCCTTAATTGTCTATAAATTTGAAAATAATGCTGCAACGACAATATTGTTACAATACTATCGACAGCGCTTTAAAGATCCGCTGACAGTTGGGTTTCATTTTTAATTGCCTTGTTCGGTTATGAATCAGATTTTGATTATCATTATAGGGAAGCTCTTCGCTTTTGCTACACACAATTGATCCAGGCTGATTTAGATCAGTGTCGACAGGACCGGAATCAGCATTTTATTCGTCACACAAATGAAGCCGAGAGTCCTGCAGGAAAACCAGATATTATGTTTTTTGCTCTAGAATTATATGGTAAGACATTACATTAGGTCAGTTAATTTCTCTGATACATAAATATCAAAAATACTATGGGCCAATTACCAAATAATATTATCAATTTATGAGCAATCTGTGAAGGGTGTACATTTTTTGCAAGCAAATTTTTTTGATAATAATTAGATGTATAACAAATTTCCAAATCAAAAATTTTTTTCATGATCTAAGCTTTTATCTTTTCACAGGGACTGTTGATTATAAAACTGAAGCCGCGATTGAAGATATTGATTCACTAGTAGATGTCTGCGAGTATCCTCAAATGGTTGTGAACCTGAAGTCAGTAGTTACTTCAAATGGATATGTCTAGAAGAGGGACGGATAGATTTGCCAGCAAAGCCAGATGAAGCGTTAGAACTTTTTAACTGGCTAATCTCTTTCCTATAATAAAAGTTTATTATATACTCACACATGCATAATTAAAATCTCCTGACGATTCGTTTGATAACAATGGATGTACTACTAGCCTAAAAGTCAATTCTTGGCGTTGTTCTCTAATATTTGAATTTTACATTACTTAAATGTTTAACTGAGAGTTAGATCGTTTTATATATTTTTATGAGATATTAAAACGAACATAACCACATCGATAAAAATATTAACTTTATTGAATTACAAATTATGTTATGCTATCCTGTGTATTTTTAGAATATCACTATAAATAAAAACTTAATGCATATAAACCTCCTGGGTTTTTCATACACAAATATCACAAGCATAAATACCCATGCCCGATTATAATATGCATGTACATAACTGAGAAAATATTACCAAACTTGCAAATAATTGCAACTCATAAAAAAGGAAATAATCATATTTCTTAAAAAAAGAAACACTGAGCGCGAATGTATGCCAGACATCAGATTTTACTATAAAAAGGCCCTTTTAGATGCCATATATCTGTTCTCAAAGGAAAAACTAACAGTCAGAGCTTCATAAAATTCAGAACTCATCCCCACTGACACACAAAATGGCAAGAACCTGATAACTTGATAAGGGGAATTATTTATAGAATTTAATGACTTTTGAGTGCTGAATAGCTCTTGAAAGGAAAGTCCAGTGTGCTTCACGCCCTTAAAAACTGCAGCCCCTATCTCGTTTTCACACGACAAACGGCATAATATGGACACGCGTATAAATACAGATTAGACGAGACTAACATTAGTAAAAAAACACAACGAAATAATCTTGTCCTCTTAAGGTAATAATCATTTCCTCCTAAAATTATTAATTATAATTAAGAAATAATCATATTAAAACTAAAAATGATACTCTATAAAATAAGCCTTAACTATATTCAAGCTAATAATCCTAATTCATGACGCAATAAAGAATACAAGGTGCACGGCAACGTATTACAGTAAGCCATTACAAAGCCATTACAAAGAAAAAAAAAGAATACAATCCACCACTTCAAAATTGTTTATGCACTTGTAAAGAAAGTGCCAAATTCTATTGCTGCCATCATTCGGTCTTTGAAGATATCAAAATCTTCTATCACTGGTATAGTTAGGGTGTTGCTACATGTGTTGGCGAATGGTAGAGAGTCATCCTCGCCTTCAGGGTGGTGGAATTGTAAAGTCAAATTTGGCTCAAATCCTAGGGGTGGAATTTCTTCGAAGGCGGTAATATAAACCAATAAGTTCTTTATTCCATCCTCTATTCCTGAAAATAAAGTGGTTGTTATGCAAGAAACGCTCACATTTTTCAAGAGATGGGAGGAAAAAAAAATGGATAATCGATAGGGCTAATCCTTACATTTTCCCAATATGTAATAAACATATATTTGAACTTTAATCAAAATCGAAAACACATTGTGACCATTAGAATAGCAACACGATGTGTAGGTGATTTTCGTAGAATCGGGTCCAATAATACAGGAAGTTACTTGCGGATAAGTGCCAAAATCGAACCCTATTCTAAATCTTTGGGACATACACAAATTGGGACGTCTACGGTCTCCACAAATTTTAGTTTTGTACGAGCGAGAGTGTGTGTATATTATTACATTTCATTTTACATGTTAAATGTGTTACAGGTACTAACTTTACCTTCCAGATCTTGAAGGAAATCTCTAAAATTTGTGTGGGTTTTTAGTTCCCTTTTGTATTTGTTTGAACCTTCTTCGGAAAAAAACACTGTCGTAAACAGTAGCTCCAGCTGCCAGCCATCAAGCGACTTATCTACCTCCCGGACAAAAAGTTCTTTCATGATTTGTGGGTGTTTTCTGACTTTATCTAATACGCCTAGCAATTCTAATCCATCTGTAAATCTGAAATACCGTATTATTTATAATAATATTAATAATAATGATATTTTTTGTCCAATTAACACCAACCAAGTCGTTTCGGGCTAATTTTATGGCATCTTCATTTTATTGAATTCAACGCATTTCATTAGTGGGGGAAACTGAAGGACGTGTTGTAGAATCCGCTCCTTAGGATCGTACCAACACCTAATAGCCAGCGGTCACTTGCCACCTCGAGTTCCAAGTGGCATATCTAGACCTCTATAAATCTTTAATTTTTAGAGATTTATTTCTATACTCACTGATCTAACACGCCCTTAATTCTTTCTACAACAAGATGTTTGCATAAGATTCTACACAGGTCATCTCTTTTTATTTTCTTGTTTGTTAAACCCATAGCGCCAATGTAGTCAATGATAGGAAATAGTGGCTCCAGAGCATTAAAATAGTCACTGGTACCCTCTGCTTCCATAAACTATAAAATATTAATAATATTTTCAGCATGAATAAAATATAAATCAAAAGATTACTATTATTTTAATTTGAGTAAAACATACCAAAAGATAAATAAGCTTACCTTTTTTATGTGATTTTTTATTTTCAAATCTACAATATCATCAATTGTAGGTACAACAGCATCGCTGCCGTAAGCTACTAAATCATACATCAGATGCGAAAAAAAAGCTGGCGCTGGACCTTTGTGTACAATAATGTAAGCAATCATTTGACCATACATTGCATAATATCGCCCTTCTCCACCTTTAAAGAAAACAATAAAAAACAATAACTAAAGATAGCCATGCTAATCATGGAAATGCGGCCACGTACATTATATAACCCGAAGATTTTTTTCAGGTTTTCCACTAATTATACTTTACCTTGGTACTAACAAAAAGATAAATATAAAGTGGTTTCTATGCAACTCTCCATGCCTCACATCCTTTTTTTAAAAAAATATAGTCACGCAAATTTGATAAGAATCTAGCTATAGGATCCTTCAATAATTCGTGTTCACAAGATTTTCCGGACACATAATATATTTCTGGAAAAGAATGTTTAGAACGGAAAGTTACAGAACGTTGAATATCGATAGGGCTTGCCTTTCGTGACACCAATACTTTAAACCAAGTGGGAGTGGGGAAGCTCTCGGACAGAATGTTGTGAAACGTTGAATATCAATAGGATTCGTCCTCTTATGACCCCAATGCTTCTTTGAAGAAAATCATTAAATATTGTAGAATCTATGGCGTTAATAAGACAATTGTTGACGGACGGAAAGACCGACGACATAATACAGCGAGCCACTGAAAAGCAATAGGGTTTATCGTAATGCTAATAATTCATTGGCCCCTATTATAGCTTTTCGGGTAAAGGTGGAAAAACTCCGGAACGGAAACAAACTCGTTGAAGTATCAATGCCTCGCGTCGAATTTGAACAAAAATCCTAGTAAAAGCACCTAGTCTCGATCGCGCTATAGGCCGAATGTTGGCGGACAAACGGGGCGAGGGCTTCTGTGCCAACTCAAAAATATGGACCTATGTAAATGCAAGCCAATTGTTTCCAGAAGGCGGACTCACTATTTGTTGATGTTATCAAAATATGTAAATAGCCATGCCTTTTTTAAACTTACAATTAACATCTGGACACAGAATCTTGTCAAATGCGCTTCCCTGAAAAATTGGAGAGTCCCTAATTTGTCTAAGGGCCAAACGCATAAATTCCCTTCGGGGACCACCATCATCAATTCCAAATTCTCCAGAGAAACGAATATTTAACATCCATTCTGGATGAAAGTTGCTTCGGCAAAATGCTCTTCTTGCTCCTTTCAGAACGTCGTCTCTGTCGACATTCAGAAGATTTTTATTCTGCATTGTTTGGCTGTGCAATTGTTTCAGAATGTCCTGTAATGTTTCTGGGCTAAAAGGAAAAAATATATTATCTATTATGTAGAAGAAAACACAGGGTAGGGCGAACACTCCCTTAAAACTGTAAAGAAAGCTGGACTAGAGTAGTTAGAGGGTCTGTATAGGGACGCACGTGCCCTAAATGACCCCCTGCATAGGGACGCACGTGACCTAAATGACCCCCTGCACGTGCGTGACCTTGCACGTGCGTGACCTTGTACGTGTGATTGCACGTACGAAGAGGGGCGCGCGCGCGGGAAAAGAGAGAGAGAGAGAGAGAGCGAGAGAGAGAAGAAGAAGAAGAAGAAGAAGAAGAAGAAGAAGAAGAAGAAGGAGAAGAAGAAAGGGGAAGATAGGGAAGGGGCAACAACTCTTTTGCATTGATTAAGTTGGCCCTGAAAAGGGCCGTTGGTCCACACAATGTGAGGGTTAGCAGGAGCACTTCGGCTGCTCCCACCGATTCGGTTTTTTGGTGCATTTCACCGCATGCTTCGACCGCCTATGACAGGTGTTGCCAATTTCGGTCCCGCACCAAAAACAGACTAGGTAATCGGCATCGGGCCGATTACCCCTAAAAATGGGGTAATACCCCCGACAGGTGGTACAAAATCTACGATCTGTTTGATGTCGATCCATTTTGCTTGTGACTTCTTTTGGCTTCGACACTCCTATTTATAGCTCGGGACGGGACGAGTCTAATGTGTTGGGGCGATACCATTTTCCAACCAATCAGAATAGCATGACGTCACATGACGTCACATGACGTCACAAAAAATAGACACGTAATATGTTGCTTACAAAGCATTTTATTGAACTTGAACACATTTACAAAGCATATTATTCAACACAAAATTGAACTTGAACACAAAGGCATTGAACACAAAAAACATATTTGCAGAGCAAAGAAGCATCGACATCGTTGTCCCTTCTTCTGGTCTTTTTGCAAGTCGGGAAAATGATCCCTAGCCCATTGTTATATGCCCGAACACCGAAAGGGCGTGCGGGGAGGGACCGTGAAACCGATGACACAGATAATACAGACACTCTCGAGTCCCTGAATCCATCGGGGTTGGTAGTGGAGTCGTAGATCTTGGACGAAACGTCGAAAGGCTTCTCCGTAGACATCAGGGGGACACCCGTAGGAATCGAAGAAGGTAATGTGATCTGGTCCTTCGCACACAAACACGGTCCAGTGTCTACCGGAGTGGTCTTCGTCGTCCGTGTTGATGACGTAGGCTTTGGGGTACGAGGTCGGGCGCAGTATATCCAGATGATTACGAGCCCACACGCCCCCGAACACCGTAGAGGGGAGGTGTTTCTCTAAAGCCCGTGTCAGTTGTCTTTTGGAGAGAGCCTCACCAATCTGTGATGACTTGTCGGTTGGCGTCGATTTCCAAGACATTGTCGTATTCGGCAAACAGAACAAGATTGAGGTGATTGGTCGGGGCCGCACCGAACTTGAGTTCCAAAGACAGGTTACCCGCTGCTTTGGGATGAAAGTAATTACCGTCGGCTCCGTGGTCGTTGGTCAAATCGAAACAATACAAACTGTACCCATTGATATAGTCGTTGAAAGGGAGGTCCAGGTCTTCTCGGGTGTTTAAGACGGCCACTCTTTTCATCAAATCCAGGTAAGGTGCGATGGCTTGTCGCTGGGGAAAATCGACGTCGTATTCGTCCACAATTTCCCCGTTCTTGGTCAATTTGATGTTTTGCAATTGATTGTGTTCGAATTGGAAGGGATTTCTGTTTTTTCTTCCGTCGTAGGCCGTGTTACGTACCATACCGACGATTAATCTCTTGGGCAGGCTTTCGTTGACAAACAGATTGTCTAGGACGTGACTGGCACGATTGTCGGGAATGACCATGTCGCGGACCACCACGCGCTTCAGGGGATACTTGGCGTAGGACGATTGAAGTTGCGCGGCTACCCGTGTGTAGGTTCTGGGAGCCAGAGTGACGAACGGGATATCCAGGTAGGCTTTGGTGAACTCGACTTTGTAGTCTTCTGTATCGTTGCCTTCGCCGTACATCAGAAAAAATTTCGGGGATTGCTTTTTTAATTTCAACCGCAGGTCCACACCGTCCAGCAGATACCGATCTTTTAAACACATGTCCAAGTGTAGACGCGACTGCAATTCAAAGGTGCGACAGCAATGGTTTTCTGGCGTTGTTCCAATCCTTTGTTATTCGGAGCCTGTCGTCCACCATCCCCGGCGGTGGCGACAGATTTCGTGGAATTGAACTGCCCGGCGGTGTCTTTTTCCCACAAGACTTGTTTCGACAGGTGATCGTTCTTGGCTCCCTTACCGAAACTCAACAAATTCTCCAAGTAAGCCCGGTAGGGATAATTGGGCAGAGAGGTGGTGACCAAGGTTTCGGCATCTTTTCCCAGACGTAATTTTACGTCTTTAAACAACGAATGAAAAAAGGTTGTTAATGGGTGCGACTTGACTATCCGCATCCAGGTCATTCCCGTTATTCTTGGTCACCTTCAGGGCCACGTGTAGTATCATGTTGGCCAGATCGATGAAATCGGTGGTGGCATTGGAAATATAAAATTCGATGTGTCCGTCGTGGTTCAAGTCGGGCGTCAGTGGATACTTTCTGATTTTGGTCACCTTGTTTATGGCCGTCTGCGTGTCGGGTACACTAAACAAATCCTGCAATTCGTCTCGCGCGCAGGGACAGGAATCATTGCGCATTACCTGCGTAGCCATGGTCGAAGATATCTAGTTTACGTCGCTTGTGAGAGGTGACCTGTGTCTTCTTCTTCCTCTTCGGACGATGTGAAGTGGACGGGGTTCGTGAGGGGTCTTTTATAGGTTGCAGGTGGGCGATCACGTTCTTGAGTGTGTCGGACATCGTGTTTGACACCGCGGGGCGAAGCGTGTCCTGGGCGACTTTCTTCCAGTTCCATTTTTCACGACCACTGACGGCGTCGAGCACGCTTTGCCCCACTTTGGGTAACACTTGGGCCACATTCTTTTTCACGGCCGCTTTACCTGCCGACCACAAGGTCTTCCCGACCAATTTGACGGCATTCAATAACCCCGACCATCGACCGGCACCCTGTTGTCTCAGAATTCCCCCCTTGTACACCACCTGACCATTGCCAGCCCCTCGCTGTCTGAGCACTCCACCTGTGTACACTCGAATCATCATCGGCGGCGAAAATGAAGTTGGACCACCACCTTACCGTCGAGAAATGGCACGGCTTTCCCCATTCCGTTCCTTATATAGAGACCAATGGAGTTTAGTCGACTGTACTTCAGAGGTAAGTAGTGAATCCTGGCGGGACGGTGATACAATCGTCGACTGGGAATCACGTCCAACAAGGTAGCCTTCACGTCGCCCACGATCTGGGGTTCGATAATGTCCGTGTAGATGTAAAACAGATCGTACTGGATTTGAAGATTTGGGGTGTGGTGGGCGAAGAAATACCGGAGACTTTGGCCATCTTCGCCGGTCATATCGATTGACTGCAGGGCAACCAACAGTTCGTTTCCAGCCCATCCCAACATGAACACGATGGGTCCACACAGACGAAGTTCGATTTTCGGCAACACGTCAAACCAGAAAAACGTCTGCACGTGATTGATCTTCAGATACACTCTATCGTTGGTCTCTCTTGAAAGACACGAATGAACCTCTTGATACGGCCCCTTGGCGCATCACCTCTCGAGTTTCGTACTCGTTCTGCTCTTGCTTCTCGTGGTCGGTCATTTCCTTGTTATTGGGATCCAAGCGGACGGGTTGATGGGCTAAATGATTGTAGATGGGAGTCAGGTTGCACAAATCATCCAGTCTAGTGTTCAGGACATCCAGGATATGTCTCAGCGACTCGTAGTCGTCACTCTTGATGTGCGTTTCCATTTCGATCGATCCCTTGATCTCACCACCCTTTACACCTTTGAAACAATTCGATGGGTAGATCCTATGGCGGTCCCGACATATCTTTACTCCGGGTTCGTCGCTCGAGGGCGGCGACCAAGGATGAATGTGTAAGCCGAGCGTGTTGTCTCGTTGATCGATGTTTTGCCATTGGTCAGGTAACGTGATCATGGATAGACCCACTTCCCATTCCCGATCGACGAGAAGTGGCGGTTCCAGATGTGTATGATACGTGGAGACTTTGTTGTCGGGATACCACGACATGGAACTGTCACTAGGGAGCGTGAGGTAAAAGGGCCGGTCGTTGTTCATTATGTTTGGTTTTCAAGGTTGGAGAAGGTAACAGGTAACCCAAGGAACTGGAGAGCAAGGCCGTCCACAACGTGGTCTGCGATCCGTCGGGTTTGAAAGCCAGTTGGGACAAAGAAACTCCCGCCACGACGTACACTAAAATCACTTGACAGAAAAAGACGATTTCCGCTTGTGGCACATGTTTTCCCCAAGAGCGACCAATTGTGGGTACTCGCGGACGTAGACGTGGTTTCGTCTTGCATGTTGACTGATGTTGGCGTCTCTCGCTCCTATTTATACGTTTTGGAGACTGGTCCTGTCGAACCACGAATTAAAACTCGCCGGATAGCCCAACCATTTCACCAATACTTTGTCTTTTTTTCTTTCGAGTACTCTTTCGATGGGAAAGATCTCATCGTCGTTGACTTGGACCGCTTGCAATTCTTCGGGATAGAAGGTGCCCTGTATGGGTTCACCTCTTTCGTCCAACAGTTTGTAACCGGCACCGATGTTGGGTGCGACGTTGAACGTTTCCAGAGTCCAGTTGGGCCAGTAACCTTTGTCGAAGGCACCATGTTTCGGTAAAGCCAAACGTACGGTCGTACCAATGTCCATTGATTTTTTTCTTTTTCCGGGGACGTGGAGGAGGTGTTGTCAACATCCATTCGTGTTCGGGGCGAACATCTTTGGGCGCCATTCCGATGGTACAATGTCGTCTAGCATTGTAAGCCCGAACCAGGTCGTCTAGCACGTCGATGTACCGTTGTGTTTGTCGATGAGTAAAGTATCGCCACATGCGCTCTTTCAGTGTCCTTTGAAATCGTTCGACCACACTGGCTTTGGTTTCGACGTTGTGTGTCACGAAAAAATGAATTTTTTTCTTCTTCAGGTAAGCTTGCATTTTTCGATTGAGGAATTCGGTACCTTTGTCTGTTTGAAGTCGCAGGGGTTGTCGACTTTGAAAGTTTGACGAAAGGCATCCACCATACTGTCACCCGTCTTGGTTTTGAGGGGCAACACCCAAGCATACTTGGAAAACACGTCGATGACGCACAGCAAATACCGGTATCCCTCATTCTGTTTGGCCAAGGCCGACATATCGCTCAAATCGGCTTGCCACTGATGATCTATGCCGGCCACCACCGTGGGAGACCGCGATAATTTCTTTTTCAATGGTTTGTGCAAGGTGTATGCTCTTTGTTGTTTCAACCATGGCTTGACTTTGTCCAAGGACACACCGGTAGCTTTGTGAAGGCCCAGAGCGCCACCGAAAGCGGCCGGGTGGTTCGGGTCGTAATACACTTTCTTCAGCTTTCGTTCCATGTTTCAGTAGGTGTCCCTATGAACAGGCTATTTATAGTTTTTGCAAGGAGAGCCATCTTCTGGTAGGTGTACTAGGGGCATCCGTGCTGGAGATTTTCTTCTTTCTTGGGCATCGCGGCGGAGTCTGTGCCGAAGGCGTGGACAACACGTTCCATCGTTCTTGATTACCAATGGCTTCGCGCGGTACGTTCGTGGCCTTCAAACTTTGCATCACGCCAAACCATCCGAAGGGAGCCTGGGTATTCTTTCGCCGACGAACCAAATCGTTCACAATGTCAATGGCATTGCTGTTGGGTACGCGTGAGCCATTCCGAACCAATTCCAAGTTCTCGTTCCACGACCAAGGTGTCTTTTCTTTCATGTGTTTCAACAAAAGGCGAGCTGGATGTTGATAGGGTCGGGGGACCGACTCCAGGATGGGTGCCTCCGAGACGTCTTCTTTTGGCTCGGGTATGTTTTCGTCCAACAAGGGAATGACAGGTTTTCTTTTCTTTTGCATCCTTTGATAACGATGTAACAACTGTCCGTAACGCTGCATTTTATTTTCGTCGGTCAGGGTGGGATCGTTTAACACGTGTTGCATGTCTTGGTGGACATTCGCGACGGCCTGCTGCAGTGGATCTCGATCGTACGCGCGTTCGACTTGTCTGACTTCGACGGGTTTGACGTCGGTGGGTCCGTCGAAGGGTACCAGTTTCATTTTCTTGGCGAATTTCATCTTTGGGAAAGGGCCCAAACAATCGAGTGAAGAATCCCCCTTTTTGTTGCTTCAGAAGTCGCCGACGGGTCTTCCAAGGTGTTTTAGACGTGCCCAAACGTCGTAACAAGGGGGCGTCCTTTTTCAAGCGCTTGACTTCTTTGTCGGTCACAGGAACGTTGCCGCGAATCAGGTTTCCAATACACTCACACACACCGTCGACGATGGGTTGGGTCTCGAGTAAAATAGGACGGTCTTTAGGTGCAGTGTTCAATAGATACCGCAGTGTCTCCATGACTGAGCTCGGGGCCGTTCTCCGGTTCCCTTTTTATACCTGTCTGTCCACGGGGTTATCCACCAAATAGTTTAGAAAGCTCGGCAGCCATAGCGTTCGCTCTATCGCGCCTTCTAGGGAAGGGATGTTTACCACCCTTTTGTCCACCCAATAGATTAGATACCAAGGGGGCCAAAGCCGGGAGGGCCATAGCCAGCAATGCCCCGATGGCACCACCCTGTTGATCGACAAGTCGTCGTTTGACGTCGGGGGATGTTCGTAGATTACTCAGTTTGCGAAGAACGCTCGATGCTGGTTCACTT
Source organism: Patella depressa (assembly GCA_948474765.1). Taxonomy (NCBI): domain Eukaryota; kingdom Metazoa; phylum Mollusca; class Gastropoda; family Patellidae; genus Patella; species Patella depressa. The sequence continues at coordinate 28,550,833 of OX419715.1, forward strand.
CTTCGGTACTCAGACCCCTTCCGCGCTGGGCGGTCCGTCGAACGAATTGATTTCGTTTCTTGTTTCTTTCCTCTTGCAGTCTTTCCTTCCATCGCAGCAAGATACGAATCAATAAACCCCCAAAAAACCCACGTCCCCCGGGTTTCATGATCAGGGAGAGTTTTTCGGTCGTCGGCATGTTTCTCTCCGTCAGTTGAGTCAACACTTGTCGATTTCGTTCCACCCATTTCTTGTGCTGGGCATGTAGTGGCTGAATGTTACCCTTCAGCAAATGATTGGCCGCCAATTCGAACCACTGCAACAATCGCATACGTGCCCAGCCCGTATTCTTGACCAACTGTCCATATGCCATATCGGGAGTCAGATGTTGTAATTTGCGAATGAAGGACTTGAGTCCTTTCATAGAATTCTTCTTTTCTCTTCGTGGTCTGCGAAAGATCGGAGAGGGAGACCGAGAAGGGGAGGGTGGTGACGTGGGGCGTGGAGGTGTGACCGGTATGGGGAGGCGTGGAGGTGTAACCGGTAAGGTACGGCGTGGTGGTGTGGCCGGTAAGGGAGACATGGGATTCGTGGGTGTTGTCAACGACGGGGGTAACCATTGTGTTCTGGGGGCCCTCATTCTCGGGCGAGTCTGACTTCGTACCGTGGGATCACGAAGGTCCGGTGCCAGGGTCGGGAACGTCGCCCTGGGAAGGGTTGGAGGTGGGTGTTTCCTCTGCGTATTCTTCGTGCGAGCCATCGTGACAAACAAGAGTCATTTCGAGGTACAGGTCCCCCTTTTATACTTTTTGGACGTAGACGATGGGTGGTTCCTCTTGGCGTAAAATCTCAGGCGCAACGTTTCGGGAGTGTCGGGCTTCAAATCAACGGGTAAGTAACTGCGAGGGGTACTTGTCACATCTTCATAAGCTTCCTGCATATACTTGGAACGGGAAGGGTACATCTGACGGGCCAACACACCAATTTGCGAGGCGTCTCGGGGATTTTTGAACAAGACCAAGTAATGGGCATTCAGGCTGATGGTACGCTGTTGCTTGTCAAACAAGTTTTGCACAATGTAAATGACACTCGTGTCGTGGTGATGACTCTTTTTCGTGAACCACTTTTGCAATATCTCCGTGTCTTCTCCCATCAAATCGTCCACGACTAAGACTTGTGGACCTTTGACTTGACAGATCACGTCGTCAATATCCGTCAAGCCTTTGACATAAGTGTAGGGAAAGCGATCGTAACTCTCTTGCCATTCACCATAAGCCCACACGATACGTTGAGGAGGGACGTCGAACAGGGACGCTTGAAGAAATTTCTGCACAAAGACCGTCTTTCCAACACCTGTTGGACCACTGACTAACATGGTCAAGGGACGTTTGAACGTCACATCCATCTTGCACTGTTTCCCCCATTCCCTTTCCCCCTGCCTTTTATACCTTCGCGCCAGAACAACAAAGAAATTAGAACACAATTTATTTTACAAAAAATACAAAAAGAACATTCAATACAACAATTCAAAAAACATATACAAAGGAAAAGAAAAAACTGTTAGTTATCGCGTTCTCTCTTCAGGATCTCTTGTCTCACCCAGGGTACATTTCTCAGGACGCGGGGAATCCAATACACATGTCCCAAAAGCTTCTGCATCGTGTCGTGTGGGTGCCAGTCTTCCACTTCAGCAAACGTGCCGACGACGGGTATCCATTCACTAATATCGAAACAAGGGGGATACGACAAGACTTCGGTCATATCTCTCTGACCCGCATATTGGATGAGTGCTCGGGAAAAACTTTCTGCTTCCTTCTCTGCCAACAAGAGGACACCCGGCTTTGGTGTTTCACCATTTTCACTGGTAGTTGGGAGAAAAGGAGATGGGATGGAAAGCTTCGTCGGCTGTTTTCTTTTTCTCTTTGTATCGTCTGTAGAGTTCGAACGCTTCTCCGTACAGTACCAGTATCGCTGACTGCGGGTGTTGTCTCTGGGCATGTCGATGTTGTTGTCGAACATGCGACTGGCAACGGCTTCAAAGTTGCTTTCTGTTTGGATTTCTGCATGGCACTCGAACAGGCCGTGTCCGAGCTGTCGACAGTTGAGGCACTTGTGATTTTCGTCGGTGGGTCTCTTGATTCCGTAACACTTTCTTTTGACAGTTTCTTTTCTTTCTTCACCACTCTTCGCTTTTTGGGCTTCGGCTCGTTTTCCACACTGGGGCGCCCAGTGTCCTGGTTCTCCACAGAGGTAACAATTTCCATAGGAGCCATAGGCTGGTCTGTCTTGTCTTGGTTGTGGTTTTCGTTGCTGTTGTTGGGAACGAGCAGGGCAGTCTCTATACCAGTGTCCGACATTGTTACAGGAGAAACAAGCTTGACTAGCCATCGAGAGCAGAATGAAATTTCAGTGTGACACTTCGCTTCTTATAGTCCTGGTCGTGACGTCACTCGCTTTTGATTGGTTCTTTCTTTTCCTTCGTTTTGATTGGTTCGTTGTTTAGTCTATGATTTCCAGGCTTTCCACGTACTTTTTCACTTCGTCCCAATCGACCAAGGCTTCACTCACGTGACAGGCTTCCAAAAACGTCATCAGGTCGATTACCGTGTTTTTGTCGCCAATGGTTGAACACGGCGAAAATTTGCATGCGCGCGTTGTTAGGATGACTCATCTTGGCTTGACTGATTCGTGCTTCTCTGATCCCCAGATGTCTGCCAATACATTCCCAGCCTTCTCCCAGTTTACCAGACATGACGTTGATATCCATTTGATCCAGAGACCATCGTTTCTTTTTCTTCGGCAATTCGTCTATCCACTGGCGTATGGGGTCTTCTTTCTGTTCGACGAACTCGTCTTTGCGTTTGATCAACGCGGTCTTAAAGCCCGGTACCACCGTCCAGAACTTTTTCAAGGCTTTCTCGTGGTCTTCTCGCCATCGTTGTTCGTCCTCCCACGTCTTGACTTGATCCCGTGGATCGTCCATCATACTGCCTAGCACGCTATCGATGTCTTGCAGTTTCGGTTCGTCCACCCAGAGGTAGTGATTGTAATCGTCCACGGGGTGTGAGGGTTGACCCGTTATGGAAGAAACGCCTAGTCCCAGACACGAGTGGTATCTCTGACTGGGATGTTCGTGTTGCCTTTCTTCTATAATGGGTAGGAAACATTTCAACACTCGAAAGTTGAGCCATCGACGTCTAAGTTTCTCGATCATATCCGTATTTTCTGCCGGTTCGTCATCTTCTTTGTTTGTTCGCCATCGTCCTGAGACCCGAAAGTCAATATCCATAGGGGTAAGTGTTGCTCGGTTGGCCATCGTCATTGAATTGAACAAATCGCTTGTCATACACGATTTTATATCGTTTGTTCTCGGGGAGTGTCCAAATACGGCGGTCACGTGATCTGGTAATCTTGAACGGATTGGCTATGACCAGAGGTTCGTTTTGATTGACGTGCCGTACATTCTCCTTCATGATGGCGTAATTCAGCTGTTGGGAGGCACGATAATTCAAGGTGAATCCCCGGACTTTACATACAGTTTTACCATCGCTCTGGCGGTACGCGTAATTCTTTGGCCCTCCGCTAACAAATTCTCGAATGGTGACATCTTCGGGCAACTCGTTCTTCCACTGACCCAAACTCGAACCTTCCGGGGGATTCCATGACGTGGCGTGGTATTGGTAGATGACGCTGTCGGTGTCAAAATAGCATACCCTTTCTCCCAATTTTTCCAAGACAGAGTAGAGTTTCAAACGGGCCTGAGCCGTGACAAAGGCGGCGATAACCACGTTGGTGATGGGACAGGGTGCCACGTGTTCTTTTTTCAGCGTTTCCATCAATACCATACTGTCGTTGACTAACTGCAAATCTCGTACGGTCTGGGTCACGTCCAACATTTTTTCAAAATAGACGCTGGGCTCCGTGATGTACTCGGTCTTGGGAAAGTTGTCTCTCTGTCCGAATTTATCCCATGCTGTGTTGAGTTGGAGCTTGCTAAACGCCCGCATCCCTTTGTTGGGTTTTATCGACGCGGGATCCAGACGAATACCTTCCCTGTAGTACACGTCGTTGACGAAGCGGGTCTTGTCGTCTTCGGTGTGGCAGTTCGTCGGTGTGGCTGTTCGTCGGTGTGATCACAAGGTTGGTATTCGGCAATCTCCCCTTGTTGCATGTGTTCGTCGACGCAGCTTCAACACAGGGCAAACACCAATTTCTGTTTGCGCCGAAACGGGAGCACTGGATGGTACAGGCCACGGGGCGGCAAGACGGAACACTGGATCAATCCTTCGTACTGCTGCCACTGGTCTTGATCGGGCTGTGTGACGATCGTGGGTTCCTTGATGGGAAAGGTACCGTACTTGCAGATGTAAGGGTACAGGGACACCACGTCGATGTAGCGCATGTCTTCCACCGACTCGTTCACCAACAGTTGGATGGCAATTGTTCTCCCACCGAAGAAAGCGTTGCGGGGCATCAGAGGTTCGGGAGCGGGCCATTGCTGATCTTCCAAGCCTTGTAAAAATTCGTCCATCTCGGGATCGTGGCGTCGTTCTTCCTCCAGTTCACACTCCCACATGACGCGGATGGTCTTCATACCGTACTGTTCCTGGAGTCGAGGGTGACGTTCTTGTGTCTTCTGGTACAAGTCCCTCATACTGCGAGATGGATCGTAGGGATGTTTATGCTGAAGGTCTTGGACGGGACCCGGATAACATTTGGGACAACCGTGAAAGGCACACCCGTGAAACTCGTACACCGTACCCGTGGTCGTGTCCATACCATCTAAACTATAAGGGCCAACTCGGCATTCACTACCGTTACGGGCGTGTCGAATGTTGGGTAGTGGTGTCTGGTTTCGGAATGCTGCCATGGTCTGTCGATGTTGTTCCCATTCCAACCATCGAAGGGCTTTGTTCGACTGTTGTCGAGGCTGGAAGCGGTGCCAGTCCATACCAGGTTTCGGCTCTTGCATCAGGGCTCGAGGAATGACGACGAGGGTGTCTTTTGTGAGGTAGTGCGTGCGTAACACGCGACTGCAGGCAGAGGCCAGGGTCAAGCTTTTTTCGAAAGGATCGATTCCCGTGTCCATGAGAAATATCTCGCGAAACACGCCACAGCATCGTCACTTTTACAGTAGGCCAGAATTTCATGGCGAAAATCAAAGACGTCGTGGCAGCAGGTTTGCAGGACACATAGGTTGGGAATGTGTTCACCGGTATCTTGCTGGCATTCAAAGTCAAAGAAGACGAAGCGGGTCAACGTTGATTTCTGTAGTTTGTCGATTTGGGTTTTTCGGTCTTCATTCATGTTGATGGGTGATTTCAGTGGTTGAATATAGCAAAACTGTTTCTCGGCCGTGTGCCACTCTCGGCAGATGGAACACTGGTATTCACCGCATCGATGCTGTTCTAAATTTCGCTTGGCCTTGATGACGTCCCACTCTTTTTGACACTTCTCGCATTTCTTCTATCGATGACATATTATACTGCACTTGGCTCTGGAACGGGTGGCGAGATGGTTGTCGAAACACTGGCGACTCACAAACACACGATGACAACGGTAACACGTCTTTGTATTGGGATCAGGTGGACAGGGTGGACCCATTGTCTTACATCCTTGACACATGACGTGACACGAATGATTCTCTGCAGCATTGTATCCCACCTGACAGGTCTCACAAAAATACGACCTTTCCACAAAGGCGGGCATGGAGGTAGTGACGTCATAATGCCTGTCGTGTAAATACAGGTTGAGATGTTTTGGTGTGCCTGTGACGTATTTTGTTCCCCGATAGATCGCCTTCCCAAAGATGGGCCGAGTGAAAACGTTGAGCTGATAAACTTGCTCTCCCAAATACTTGGCGTACAATTCCCAAGTTTCTATCCCCGCACAGGCTTGTCTGGCTCCACCGACGGCATCGATAAGGGCTTCCGTTTTTCTGGTCTCCCACGAGTGGGGTCCTGCCCTCCTCTGTAGTCTGTTCCGTTCTCTTTCCCATTCAGGCGTGTCTTGTTTGTTGGCAAAGTGACGAGAGACGACAATGGCTCGCTGAAAACAAAGTTCGACATTATTCTTAATGGTGACGAAGCATCTCTTTTTCTTTAAATACTCGTGTTTGTTCCGCTACCTCTACCATCGGGAGGGGACACGTGACAGATACTCATGGACATACGTTGATCCAATCGAAATTCTTCATTGCTCTGTAATACGGCTGCCACTTTCTGTAAAACGTCTTCGGCTTTCAACAAACGATGTTCACGGAACGGTAACTCAAAAGTGTCGTGTAATTGTTGTGGTACATCGTTGGCTGGAACGTGGGACCAATCTTCCAAAAAATCTTTCTCCACACATCGGTTGTATCGTCTATCCACGGGTCGTAATGTAAAACTCATCTTGCTTCGCTCGCTGATCGCATGAAAATGTTACAAACTCTCGCTTCCCTTCCTTTTATCCCCTGTATGTTGTGACGTCATCAAACGTTCGATATCGTAAACCCTACGTAGTATAACGTTGCACATGCGCTGTATAACGTTACATCGCGTCTATATTTAGCCTCCAACGTACGCATAACGTTGCATCACGCCTATATTTAGCCCACAACGTTCAACCTACGATGCATAACGTTATGCTCAGTACTGTGACGTCACTCCATGAATGGACTCGTCAGTGACGTCATACCACTCAAATGGATTCGCCCTTACGGTTTTAAAACGACACAACACTCGTCTCTCTATCAGTATGAGAATGGCTGCTCCGGTTGTACGCATCGAAGAAAACCGCCGCACGGATACTCTCATGTATCTCAGGGATCACACTCTTGCCGTGATTACCCCTGACGATATCTTTGTCTTACCTGACGAGGTATTAAAAACACCTCCCAGGAAAAGACCTCCTTCCGAATTAGTGGAGGCCATTAGACGCAACCGACATAAAGTGCGTCGTACCCTCACATTTGAGTGAGGACAACAGCCCTTTTCAGGGCCAACTTAATCAATGTAAAAGAGTTGTTTCCCCTTCCCCCTTCTTCTTCTTCTTTCTCTCTCTCTCTCTCTCTCTCTCTCTCTCTTTCTCTCTCTCTTTCTCTTTTCCCGCGCGCGCGCCCCTCTTCGTACGTGCAATCTCACGTACAAGGTCACGCACGTGCAGGGGTCACGCATGTGTCAGGGGTCATCCAGTGCAAGGTCACGTGCACGCGCATGCACGCACATGCACGCACGCGCATGCGCGCACGTGCGTCCCTATACAGGCCCTCTAACTACTACTAGCTTAGACATCTATCTGGATACTGGATCAAAGGCTGATACTGGCGGGGCAAGGAGTAATAAAATAAGATTTAAAGATTCCCGTACAACAGCATCTATTTGTGATGCTGTTGCATGGGGATCTTTAAATCTTATTTTATATATTATGTACTTTGAAGTGGGGGGGGGGCCTAAATCGATTGCCAGTGGCATGAACCAGGAATCATACCTCATTAAAATCAAGCAAAAAGAAAAAGAAAATAAAGTGAATAAATTACATAACAATGAACATTCACAATGAAACCGGAAAAAATTAATTTAAAGATTAATTAGTTAAGAGTTCAAAACAGTGTTGGCCATTCTTACAATAATATAAAAATAGATGGTAAAGAAGAAAAATTTTGAAATTTTCAGTCAAATTACTTTCTTCTGAAAGGAGTTGTCACTGTTGGAAGTTTGGACTGGAAATAGGTGTCAATTGTGTCCGCACCATCTACGAGAATTGCCTATCGTTTGATTGATAGACGATTACTCCACCCGCATATTCTCTATTATCATGTAACATTCTCAATGGGTATGTAAACCTTGCTTGGCAGGCCTTCTATCACCAGTTTCCGGTGGTTACTGATTTCATTTTAAATGGTTGACAGTTTAAACCCAAGATATATCCAAGCCTAAATTAAGACTTCATTACAAAAAATGTATGTTTAATTATGAAGTAAATACATGATAGTACGTGCGCGGGAATTTTTTATTAAAATAATACTTGTGTACCTGTTTTGGCTTGAGTTTTCCAGCATCTGGCTATTAGGTATATTAAATATGATCTAAATAAAGAATGAAGGAAAAATATAAGGCACGCTGCACTAGAACTGTAATTTTTACATAGACATTTTTGTTTTCACAGATAAAGGTATGCCTGAAATAAAGACTAAGAAACTTCCATACAACCAAACGATGTTTGGTTTAGCCAGCGGCTGTCAGGCAGGATACGCCAACATTTTCGAGAGATGGATAGAGACCAAACTAAAAAGAAAGTCATCTTTCCTACAATCAAGGGCCATAATTCATGAAGTTACAATTCGATATGCGCAAATATCGAAAGGAACCAAGATCTTTTATTATAAACACGCATTTAAAGTTTCACCAAAATCGGATTAAAATTATAACCTCTACAGGGTCCACAACATTGATATACCATTTTTTTTTTTACACTATTCACGTTCAAGCGGTGGCCATTTTGTTCAGTAGTTTCAAACTCAACCTTCATTACGGTGTAACAGTGGTATAATCAAACCTTTTTTTAATCAGATAATAATTGTGACCCCCTGGGGTATCACAAGGTAAACAGACGATTTTTCGTACAGTCAGGGGCTCTAATTCAGGAAGTTACGATACGATATGCACAAACATCAACAGGAACCAAGATCTATTGGTTTTAAACATGCATGTCACGTTTCATCAAAATCGGAATAAATTGTAACCTATACTGGGTCCACAACCTTGAAATTATAATTTAACGCTATTCGCGTACAAGCGGCGGCGGACATTTTTTTATGAAATTCGAACAGAAATACATTTCAGTGTAACAGTGATATTTTTTAAATCGGGTAATAATTGTGACCTCCAGAGGGACCACAATCTAATAAAGGCGATTTTCCGTACAATCAGGGGCCATAATTCAGGAAGTGAGAGAGAGAGAAAAATGTGTTTAACATCCACTCGACACAAACTAGGTCATTTCGGGACTAACATGTGGTTTAATTTTATTTCAATAATTCGCTTTAGCAGTGGGAGGAAACAGGAGTGCCTGGAGGAAACCCACGAGGTTGAGAGGGCGCCCCTATCTCCATGCCACATACGCTCACACCAGGGATGGAAACCACAACCGCAGGCCAGAGGTGACCGGCCAGCTAGAGGTCGAAGCGCGGCACTCTATACCACTAGGCCATCCCAACCCCCCAATTCAGGAAGTAACAATCTGATATGCGTGAATATCGAAAGGAGCCAAGAAGTTTTGTCAAAATGGGATAAAAATTGTGACCTCTAGAGTGTCCACAAGCTAAAAAGGCGATTTTTCGTACAATCAGGGGCCATAATCCATGAAGTTAAGGCCCGATACAGGGCAATATCGAAAGGAAGGAACCAGGAATAAACCTATATTTCAAGTTTCGTTGAAATCCGAAAAAAATATGACCTGTAGACCGACAAACAGGGGCGATGGCATAATACGTCCACATGGAAATGTGGACGTATAAAAATGTTAGATACGTCGACACAGCAAATATAATACGAATAAATAAGATTTCAAATAAATCCGATAGTAATCCCCTTTTAACTGTGGTACTGAACAAGTACAATAAAATTTCAACAAAACTGTTCCATGAAGAATTTGCAATATACTTTGATTAGTAGGGCCCAATGGGGTAGCATTACTTACTGTTGGAGTCCCAGTGTTAACTGGAAAACCTATATTCGGCAGTTCATCTTCAGAGTCAGATATGTCAAGTTGCCACACTTGAGTAGTGGTATCGGTGGAGGCAGTAGAACAACCAACAGTGGCCGAGGAGGTCGACAGATTATCTGGTATATTACTAACAACAGTGGTTAAAAGATTCTCTGGTAAATTAATATCAGCAGCAGTCGAGGAAGTTGAAGGATTCTGTGATAAATTACTACCCACGCTGGTCATCGTGCATGTATCTTGGCTAGGGTGTACTGCATAGCTATGTAAATATATTCTTTGTGGCGTAGTTTTTACTTCTTCAAAGTACTTTTCGACAGTAAATTTATCCCCACTACTAAGGTTATCGTCGATGGCATTGCCACTAAATGATGCTAAGTAAAATTTACATTGGTCAGCTGCCAAGTCTTTAAGCGTAGCTTTACCAGCTGGGAAAAAACTACCTTTTATTAGTTCAGTAAGTGAATCTAAAGTCATGTCTTTTTCTACATCAACTGACAGGCTTCCTCCTCCTTTCGACAAAGGAACCTGCCTGAAATCTAGATTGCCTTTAGTACTATGTTTCCAACCAACGTATAGCTTTCTTGTATGTTTCTTCTTTTTTATAGGAGCAGCTTTAGAATATGTCTTTCTTTTCATAGAAGATTGTATCTCTTTTATGAGCGGCGAGGTTGAAATACTACCTATACTAAAGAAGATAATATTTAAGTCACATTGATCCACATTAGCAACTTCATTCGTCTTGGAGCATCAACAAAGCTAATCACGGATTATAAACATTTTCATGATCAACAATATTGTGATTTACAATTGATGTTTTAAAAATAAACCAGGTCATCTCAGAAACAGCATATGGTTCAATTTTATTTCAATAATTTGCTTGCGCGTAGGGTTCTTTAAAGCAGTGGGAGGAAACCGGGGGACCCGGAGAAAAACCCACGAGGTTGGACATGCGACCCTAGTCCTTGTCACGTACAACCTGGCAACGTACAACTCAATGCCAGACTTTATGACACAGACGCTAACCATTCGGCCATCCAAGCCCCCACCCCCTCCGACTTTCCCATAAAATTTTCTGAACTTTTAAATTTGGAGAGCGAATAATTTATGTTCATTGGTGTATAAAATGTGGCATGAACTATTGTGTGTTTGGAACTAATTTAGTTCTTAATTCATCGTCCTTAATTCTTATACTTTCAATTTTGTCGTATTGCGACAGTTGTTTAAACAGATAAGATAGGCTGGCACTGCCAGGCAGGATACGCCCACATTTTCGAGAGATGGACAGAGAACAAGCAATACCGAAAGTGATTTTTCCTACATCATTAAGTCCTGTATTTCATACTGTATTGGGAGCAGCCATTTAGTTGGTCAGTTCCAGTCTGATATTCATGAAATTCAAATCCGACAATGATTATGGTGTGACGGTACACAACCTAGAAATGTGACTTTTCATCAAAATCGGATAAGAATTGTGACCTGTAGAGAGTCCACAACCATGATATACCATATTTTTACACTATTCACGTACAAACGGCGACCATTTCATCCGGCAATTTTGGTACGATTTTCACGAAATTAGAACTCAACCTTCCTCATCAAAATCGAATTAAAATTGTGACCTATACAGGGTCCACAACCATGATATATCATTTTTTTAACAGTATTCGCGTATAAACGGCGGCCATTTTTTTAAATCGGATAATAATTGTGACCTCCAGAGGGAACACCAGCTAAAGAAAGGGGGATTTTGCGTATAACCAGGGGCCATAATTCAGGAAGTTACGATCCGATATGCGCAAATATCGAAAAGAACCAAGATCTTTGGGTTATAACCATGAATTTCAAGTTTCATCAAAATCGAATTAAAATTGTGACCTTTACTAGGGTGCCCCACCATATATAAATATCTCCAAATAGCTAAACAATTACACCACAATATTTATATATATAACATGTCTTAAAACTATTTCACAAATTTATAGTCACTAAATAAACGGTCATGTTAAACTTAATAAGCTATGACCATTTAAACATCATAAATAATACACTGAAAAATGGTTCGGAGCGTCGTCCATAACATCCAGACACTTTCGAGTAAAAAATAGGTTACGTGCCCTTGTTTTGAAACTAGTCTCACTTCACCAGCCTACCGACCATTCTCCGTCTGATTGACGGGCCGGGATAATCCAGACTACTTTTTACGAAACGTGACTGAAAGCTGGAACAAGAAATCGAATTTATAAATAACACACAGTGTTGACTCAACAATTGTTTTTTCTAACCTTGTAAAAGTAAAACGAAACTGCTGCTGGTATCATGATTCTGTACAACCCAAGTTATTCATAGATATTATTTGTACTAAACCAAAATATGTCGCTTCTAACGGTTATGCGAAGGATAAAGCAATTTAAAAAATAAAACGAACGTAATTTCTAAAGATGCCGTAATAACCAAAACGATAAATATTACTGCTACTCAGAATCGTCAACAATAGATTTTTTACGACTGTAATAGTTACCAGTGTGTTTAGAATTTCCACGGGCTGTTGCTATTTATAGACTCAACTAGTGTGCGAGACTGTCAGAAAATTAGTAGTAGTGAACCAAGTAAAGCGTGCATATTCAACGTGTCTAGTACAACTTTTCAGTAGGCACGTGGGGCACCCTACCTTTACAGGGTCCACAACCTTGATATACCATTTTTTAACAGTGTTCGCGTACAAACGGCGGCCATTTTGTATGGCAATTTTGGTCTGATTTTCCCGAAATTCGAACTCAACCTTCCTTACGATGTAACGGTAATATAATCAAACGTTTTTTTAAATCGGATAATAATTGTGACCTCCAAGCTAAAAAAAAGGCGATTTTGCGTATAATCAGGGGCCATAATTCAGGAAGTTACGATCCAATATGCGCAAATATCGAAAGGAACCAAGATCTTTGGGTTATAACCATGAATTTCAAGTTTCATCAAAATCGAATTAAAATTGTGACCTTCACAGGGTCCACAACCTTGATATACCATTTTTTAACAGTATTCGCGTACAAACGGCGGCCATTTTGTATGGCAATTTTGGTCCGATTTTCCCGAAATTCGAACTCAACCTTCCTTAGGGTGTAACGGTGATATAATCAAACGGTTTTTTAAATCGAATAATAATTGTGACCTCCAGAGGGACCACAAGCTAAAAAGGGTGATTTTTCGGACAATCAGGGGCCATAATTCAGGAAATTACATTCCGATAGCCGCAAATATCGAAAGGAACCAAGATCTTTGGGTTACAAACATGCATGTCAAGTTTCATCAAAATCGGTTCAAAATTGTGACCTCTATAGGGTCCACAAGCTAAAAACGTGATTTTTCGTACAATCAGGGGCCATAATCCATGAAGTTTTGATCCGATACATGCCAATATCGAAAGCAGCCGAGATCTTTTGGGGATAAACCTATATTTCAAGTTTCGTCAAAATCGGATAAGAATTGTGACCTGTAGAGAGTCCACAAACAAATTGTGGACGGACGGACGGACGGACCGACGTCCGGACGGACAGGGGCGACGACATAATACGTCAACATGAAAATGTGGGCGTATAATAATATGGATCGTACAGAACTCTAGTTAGTTAGGGGTCCTGTATTTAAAGTCAAAATATGGGTCTTAATACAAGTCTGCGGTATCACTTCTATGGAAGCCCTAGGTAGTAGTAATAGTAGCCTAGTAATAGTCTACCAGATATCGTGTAATGTTTCACCGGAATGTATATCATATCGTTCTTTGAATATACATTTACAAGTACTATTTATATGTATAACTGCATGGGATAATCAATAAATCGTTCACCCGTTCCTGAGGTTTAACGTCCACAAAAGATAGGTTGCCAGGCAACGAAACATACGCCCACAGCAGCTAAATCGTCCGGGCAGTCAACAAGGGTTGTCGCATATTTTTACTTTTTTTTGGTAATAAAACATTTGTAATACACTAAAATCTGAGTTACAACTCATTATGTAATTATCTGAATATCATTAGAATTTGTTTGCTTTTTATAAAGATTTGCCCCAAGCTAACAATTAGTATAGGAAACATTTAACATCATGGATTTAGCTGTTCAGTTATCAAAATTCATTGAAAATCAAAATACTTGTTCGTTTCAACACCTTAAACTCTGTGTATCAATCTGAAGTCAATCGGATGATTTATAAGTTTGGCATCTACAGCGCCACAAGGTTTTTCGAAGTGATCAAGGGAGATAACTCTGGAAGTAATTATTTGAAATCGATGAAAATCAGTAGGCTTCTTTGTCTCAAGACCTTAAACAGTGTGTGTAAATTTACAGTCAATCGGATATTAACTTTGGCCTCTAGAGCATCCACAGGATTTTTTGATGAGATCAAGGGCCATAACTCTGGCACTAATTATCGGAAATTGATGCAAATCAATAGGCTTCTTCGTCTTATGACCTTAAACACTGTGTATAAATTTAAAGTCAATCGGATATTAACTTGGACTTTTAGAGCGTCCACAAGATTTTTGAAGTGATCAAGGGAGATAACTTTGGCACTAATTATCGGAAATAGCTGCAAATCAATAGGCTTCTTCGTCTTATGACCTTAAACACTGTGTATAAATTTAAAGTCAATCGGATATTAACTTGGACTTTTAGAGCGTCCACAAGATTTTTGAAGTGATCAAGGGAGATAACTTTGGCACTAATTATCGGAAATAGCTGAAAATCAATAGGCTTCTTCGTCTTATGACCTTAAACACTGTGTATAAATTTAAAGTCAATCGGATATTAACTTTGGCTTTTAGGGTGTTCACAAGATTTTTTGAAGTGATCAAGGGCCATAACTCTGGCACTAATTATCGGAAATCGCTGAAAATCAACAGGCTTCTTCGTCTTATGACCTTAAACACTGTGTATAAATCTAAAGTCAATCGGATATTAACTTTGGCTTTTAGAGCGTCCACAAGATTTTTTGAAGTGATCAAGGGCCATAACTCTGGCACTTATTATCGGAAATCGCTGAAAATCAATAGGCTTCTTCGTCTTATGACCTTAAACACTGTGTATGTGTATAAATTTAAAGCCAATCGGTTATTAACTGTGGCCTCTAGAGCGTCCACAAGATTTTTTGAAGTCGTCAAGGGCCATAACTCTGGTAGTTATTATCGGAAATCGCTGAAAAACAATAGGCTTCTTCGTCTCATGACCTTAAACACTGTGCATAAATTTAAAGTCAATCGGATATTAACTTTAGTCTCTAGATCGTCCACAAGCAATTGTGGACGCCGGACGGACGGACGGACGGACGGACCGACGGACGGACGGACGGACGGGGGCGACGACAATATACGACCACATTTCAATGTGGGCGTATAAAAACGGAATAGCCACACTACGTACTTAATTTCATTACAGTCACTGCCATCGTGCGATTTTTCATATCCATTTCGACTCACCACTAGCGTTTCGTCCACATGGAGAAATGTTTCTTGACAAATGTTTGCAAGATTTTTATTTGGAGATTTGTATTTGGTAATTTGTTGTTCGAGATTTTTTTCTCGTTGTATGTTTTTTATGAAATAAAAATTAAGAACTATGGGTTAAGGTCTACTGATAACCTCTAAAAAGTAAGTTACTACCCCACTCCTTGTCCAGTACAATGTAAGTTGATTCAATGGCCAAAATCTAACGCGTTATCTAGACCACAGGCCCACCTGTCAGGTCATTGACCAAGGCCCACACAAGTAAGCGCCACATAAGCGTCAAGAGCCGGTCTTTAGCGCATCCCCCCCCCACCCGGACAATTTTGAAAATTGACAATTTCCCAAGCATTTCAGACCAAAGCTTCCTATCTTTTCTGTCTCCTGTCCTGTCCTCTCCTTCATTCATTCTTTCTTTCCTTCCCCTTCCTTTCTTTCTCTTTTTTTTTTCTTTTTCATTTTTCCTTTTTTCTTTATAGGCTGAGGCCCACTTTTTTAATGAGCTTAGGCCTATGTCACGGACAGGTGGGCCCAGTCCGGCACTGCTAGACCACTCGACCACTCAACACCATATTGCGAAATACATGTAGGCCTACACGATAAAATATATCGAATCTTTACCACACAACTGACGGGCGATAATGACAGAAAAGTACTCGTATACAAAGATGGGTATAACTTTGGTTGCATTAACAGCAAATTTAATCATGTGTGACCTAAACATGAAACATCACTACAAATCTACGTACCATTTAAATGGGCGCGACAACGCTGTCGCAGTCTGGCCTTGTCTCCAATTGTGACAAGGCCAAGTGAACAAAATTCTTCCTCTGTTAGAAGAAGTACTTCTTTAGGACCAACCTGTATCAAATAAATAAAATACCAGTCAGATAATGATAAAATCCAGTCTACCTTTTTTCATAAAGCACAAACTACACACAAAATTTGCAACAGTGGTTTACAGTCTGTGGAGGAATATTTAAGTTCCCATTTTGACATTAGGTATCCTTATACAAATAAATACACCAAAATGGTGACAGTGCGTGGTGGACAAAAAAGGTTGAAAACCACAGTTTACAAAATAAAATACCTGAGCCCTATATTTTAACCTAAGCCAACATGTCATTCGTCGTGTGTGTACCTTGAAGTTATAACGAAATAATTAATTCGTTAAACGAAATAATTAATTCGTTAAACGAAATATTACATCGTTATAACGAAATATTATTACGGATATTTAAACGAATTAATTATTTCGTTATAACGAATTAATTATTTCGTTATAACGAATTAATTATTTCGTTTACACGAATTAATTATTTCGTTTAAACGAATTAATTATTTCGTTTTAACGAATTAGTTATTTCGTTTTAACGAATTAATTATTTCGTTTTAACGAATTAATTATTTCGTTCTAACGAATTAATTATTTCGTTTTAACGAACTAATTATTTCGTTATAACGAATTAATTATTTCGTTAAAACGAATTGATATTTCGTTTTAACGGATTAATATTTCGTTATAACGAATTGATATTTCGTTATAACGAATTAATATTTCGTTATAACGAATTATTATTTCGTTTTAACGAATTAATTATTTCGTAATAATGAATTAATATTTCGTTATAACGAATTAATATTTCGTTTAAACGAATAAATATTTCGTTTAAACGAATTAATTATTTCGTTTAAACGAATTAATTATTTCATTATAACGAATTAATCATTTCGATTAATCGAATTAATCAATGTCGATTTAACACATCCACTAACCCCAATGCTCCAAACACCGAATTTGAAAAAAGAAATGTTAAAAAAAACAATCGTGATTTCTATCGTTATCTATACGGGGTATACACATGGTTCATTTTTATATCATTAATTCGCTTGTGCGTAATGCTATTTCGCAGGTAGACCCGGAAAGAACCCTTGAGGTTAGACAACTGACCCTGCTCCATGTCACGTAGAAGCGGTGAATTGAAACAATGCCACTATTTTCAATTCAGGCCTCGTGTCCCCCAACATGATCCCCATTACGAAAACCTTGTTAACCCGATAGCAGCAAATGTTTTAACATATGTTTTGGGGTATCAACCGTTTGGTTTATAAGCGTATGCAGGAGCCATGGTGGCTAAGTGGATAAGACGCTAGCGCGCTAGCCAGGAGGTCGCTGATTCGCCCAAGTGTTGGCGGAGAAAGTTCATCTGGGGTGTTCTTCGTGGTTTCCAGTTGTGAGTGATGCAGGAAGGAGGGTCTGACAAGGGCAACTGTGTAGTCTTTTGGATGGTACGAAAAATTCGAGGTCTCGTGTACAGATTGGCGTGCGCAACAAAGATCTCTTGGCAGTTGCAATTTCATATAAGAGTAGGCTGTGGTGATTTTGTTTGGGCAAAATATCCCCCAAAGCACAATATTTGGTGTATGCCCATCTTCAATAGCCCCGTCAAACTTAAAGCAGAACAGTAGGACGTTTAAGTCCATTTCATAAGGGTATACACCCTATCGATTTGTTAGTGTTACGTGACTTGCCGTTCCAGCGAAATGGAAGTTGGGTGGTCTAGTGGTGCGTGTGAAACTATGAGGTCTGTCATTGGGTCAAGCGGCGTTGTTTCGGTTGACTGCATGTACGTGACAAGAAGTATGGCTGCTTGTACATCCTTGTGGGTCTTCAGTTTGTGTTTCTGTTCCAAGATTACCGACTCAAACCCACCGCAAATTGATAAAGTTTTTGTTTTTTGTGGTTTTTTAACATCTTTTATTTTCAAATTTGGTGTTTTGAGCATTTGGGTGTACACTGGACTTCGTTTGTTCGTCCAGTCCGAACTTGACAGCTCTCCTTGTCAGGCCCTCCGTCCTGCACCACTGACAAAAACCAGATGAACTTTCTTGACAGCTCTCCTTGTCAAGCCCTCC
Source organism: Patella depressa (assembly GCA_948474765.1). NCBI lineage: Eukaryota > Metazoa > Mollusca > Gastropoda > Patellidae > Patella > Patella depressa. The sequence goes on from OX419715.1 coordinate 28,568,924, forward strand.
GTCCTGCATCACTGATAAAAACCAGTTGAACTTTTTCCGCCAACACCGAGAACGTACCAGCGACCTCTAAAGCTTGTGAACCCAATGGTTAATTCCCTAAAATATATGTTAAAAACTATAGGGTTCACAGGGTTTTCGTAAGGGGGATAATGTTTGGGAACTGGGTCTCTGGAGAAGTAGGTAGCGGAAACGATAGGATCCGTTTTCTCATTAACCCCAATGCTTCACACCAATATATGAAGAAAAAAAAACTGATTTGAAGTGTATCCTCACAATGCTTCATAGACTCAATATCCATCACATGATCCCCATTACGAAAACCTATGAAGAGAAAAAACTGATTTAAAGTGTATCCTCAGAATAGGGGGAGGGGGAACCCGGGCCATCTCTTTATGTCACCAATGCTTCATAGAGTCCATACCAATCACATGATCCCCAGTACGAAAACAGTGTAAACATGAGGTCTGTTATTGGGTCAAGTTAGTGCCGTTATTTCAATTAACCGCCTCTACGCGACAAGCAGTGGGATCGCTTGTCCAGTCTCGTGGGTTCTCCCCGGGCCCACTGCTACATATCCTTACGCGCAAACGAATTATTGAGATAAAAATAAACCACGTGTATATCCCGTATATCGATAACGATAGAGATCACGATTGTAAAATTTTTTTTTCAACTTCGGTGTTTGGAGCACTGGGGTTAGTCGACGTGTTAAATCGACATTGATTAATTCGATTAATCGAAACGATTAATTCGTTTAAACGAAATAATTAATTCGTTTAAACGAAATAATTAATTCGTTTAAACGAAATAATTAAATATTAATTCGTTATAACGAAATAATTAATTTGTTAAAACGAAATAATTAATTCGTTAAAACGAAATAATTAATTCGTTAAAACGAAATAATTAATTCATTTAAACGAAATAATTAATTCGTTATAACGAAATAATAATTCGTTATAACGAAATATTAATTCGTTTTAACGAAATAATTAATTCGTTTAAATATCAGTAATAATATTTCGTTATAACGATGTAATATTTCGCTTAAACGAAATAATATTTCGTTTAAAGGAAATAATATTTCGTTTAAACGAATTATTATTTCGTTATAACGAATTAATTATTTCGTTATCACGAATTAATTATTTCGTTTAAACGAATTAATTATTTCGTTTAAACGAATTAATATTTCGTTTAAACGAATTAATATTTCGTTATAACGAATTAATATTTCGTTTAAACGAAATAATTATATAAGAGTGGAATCATGTACGAAAAAATTATATTATAAGAGTGGAATCGTGCACTTAAGGGGCTCCGTACTTTGATACATATTTGACGTCGTTCAAGCTTTTTAAATTTTTAACAACAATACTATTTTGTATCAATATGTCGATTCATGTCGGATCTATTGGTTCCCACAGTATTTCCATGTAGCCTTTCAAGGTTAGGCCTTGTCGATATATATGTGCAGGTATATATAGAGCCACCAACTTATAATAATACTAGGCTACATGCATTTTCGGATTTAACGGTTATTATAATACCCCGCCCCGCTGCGCTACCTCCTCCACGTCCTAAATGGACTCCTCTATATTAAAATATAGGCACAATAATAAAAGTATTAGTTATATTAATTAATAGTTAAAAATAAAACAAAAAAAGTGACCATTAGGACGACGTTTAGTTGCTATTATTATTGTTGGCCTAGTCACTAGTGTTTCAGAGTAACTACAGTGCCGGTAAGCCTACATTATATAGTAAAGCCTATGTCTAACATGATCGGTAACTTCGGTGATATGCATGCCTAAATTTAATGATCTGTACGGCCCGTACGAAGTTTAAGCAGTAAATGGTTGTTTCATTCGTTTAGTATGAAGAAATAAATACAATAGATTCAGTAATGTAAACTAAAACAATGCAACAAATGGGATGTATGTAACGTCCTAATGTTCTGTGCAGACGGTGCTAATGAAGACGGCAGGCATACTAATAATACACGTAATAAAATTGACGTAAACAAAGTAGGCCTAGTAATGTCACTTTCATAAATCGTAATAGTAGTCAGTATATAAGGCCATGGAATCAACTGTACAAGTGCTATTGCATACCCGTCACTGTACATCGCCTGAATAATTACTTACTTTGTTGTTAACAAAGTTTGAAGTCAAATCTCTCAGTCCTAATTCTATAAGAATATCTTCGATCGCCTCCATGCTGAGTGTGTAATGCTTGCGCATGACCGAGATTAACTTCCGAGGCGACAAGTCGACAAAGCGAAATAATTGTATTTTGTCGACTTGTCGCTTTGTCGGGTTGTGAATAAGTCGACAAAATTGACCCGACATGTCGACAAAATGAGGGCGACGATTGTCGGGTTAGTTTGTCGCGTTGTCGGGTTGATTTTGTCGACTTGTCGCTTTCTCGCCTTCACAACCCGACAAAGCGACAAGTCGACGAAATGCAATTAATTCGCTTTGTCGTGCGGCGACTTGTCGCCTTCACAACCCGACAAGTCGACGATGTAGAATGGCCGCTAACAGCCACCATAGTCTCAAACCCACCAACTCGTTTCGTTTATGGTACGATTGTACACATTATATGCAGGGGTGACGACAATATACTTGAAATTTAGATTACAAGGTCATTATGGAACTTATTCGGATGGATTTGTTGACAGCTTGTTCGGTACCTAACAGTTCCACCAGAAATATATTTCAGGTTCAAATATCCTAACGAAGCCAAAGTATTCTGTACGGCCAATGCAACTTATCTAAATCAGTAAATCGATGCAACAGTGTGTTAAACTAAATAAGCGGCCATCAGGGGCGGATCCAGAGGGTGGGTTTGGGGGTCCAAACCCCACCCAGCTCAGCTACATGAAAAAAAAAAATGCCTTGCATCAATGAAATTACATCACAAAGTGATCCTACATCAGTATAAAAATGATTTCTCTGTTTAAACAGCTCAATTTGTATGTATGCCTATGTAATTTAGTGACGATGATGGCAGATTACCCAATCAGAAACCTGGCAAACCTCCTCCTGCAAAAATTCCTGGATCCGTCCCTGCCCATAGCTTTGTTATAGGGCAGAGATTACGCAAAAGTCATCTGACATCCACACCACCACCGTTTATGATATCGATGCCCATTTACAGCTGGGTGGACCGGATAGAAGTGTGGATTATTATTAGCTAACAACAGCAGACTATCTGATATAATAACCCCCTCATGTGAATAATACCACCAATGGCTTACCTCGTATGTTGTATGGTCTACACTGTTATTCTGAAGAAAACTGTATATAGCCGATTCGGGACAAACTGTAACGACATTATCGCCTGTTCTACTCGCAAATTGTGCAATTTGAAGTTGCGTTTCAAGAGCACGTTCCTCTATTTTCTTTTGGGCAATCCAGGGAACTGTATTTGAGAACGGATTGACCGGATCAACAACATAACAAATTGACATGTCATCGTACTCAGACCTGTAATTAAATGATTAAAGTAAATCACACAATTACCTGCACCCTTACAAAACATTATAATCGTCATTAGTGATAATATCAAGCCCTTGCAAACAACAATATTGTGAAATGCACACTTCCAAAATGAAATCCAATGATTTATATTTACAGAAATGTTGATCAAATGTTTAATCGCTTTGACCAAAGCGAAATTAGGTCGTTTCAGGTTTGCGTTCGTTTTGACCATATTAGGTTAACATGGTCTATGGTGGATGTCGATAATATATTCTCGTTAACACCACCAAAGTTACCTGTGGTGTCGCGACATTCGATCAGATAGGGCATCAAGGGGCAGACTGTAAAGAAGGTATGTAGATCAATACCAGTTTTTGTAAGTATATAATTATATATTAAATTACCCTACCACTTTCTAAATCCATCTGGAATAATGTTTAGATTCTCAAAGTCCGCCAATAATTCAAGGGCTTTGACAAACCCTTTCTTCATTTTAAAGTTATCCAAGTTATTCAAGTATTTCCGATGAACATGCAAACCAATAACTTCACAGAAATATGACTTCATGTCGAGCTCGTTAATCTGCAAAATAGAACAAATAAACGGCCAATACAAATACGGAGTGGATATTTGCCATTCGAATGGCGAATAGCCCATGCCCATAAGGATGGTTATTCGCCATTCGTTTTGTATAAAAAACTTAAAATTCTTGCAGATTGTGTGTGTTTTTATTCAAATTACAGACCCAGAACCCTTTTTTAATTGCCAATTGTCACTTGAAGCTTCAGCGTGTAAATGAAAGCCTTCGTTCACAGCGAAGCGAAGACAGAGAAACCGACATCGGATGTACATGGAAGTAACACACATGTGAAAAGTTACGTATTCTGTGAAATTTTGTATCTATTACTAATCCAGAAATATTTTATCTGCGACCCGTAGTTTATATTATTTTATTAACCATTCCTATAACCATTTCCAACTGCTTGTTACATTTGTCATCCGTACATGTATTTCTATTTATACATTCAATTTCAAACTGGAGAGAGAGGGAGAGAGAGAGTGGGGGGGGGGAGTTTAACGTCCACTCGACACAATGTAGGCCATTTCGAGAATATATCAAATGGTTCAATTTCATTTTAATAATTCGCTTGCGCGTTGGGGTCTTTAGCTGTAGTTGGACAGGCAAACACTCCTCTCGTGGGTTTTCTCCTGGTCCTCCCACTGCTAAAGACCTCTAAAGTGAATTATTAAAATAAAATTAAACCATATGTTAGTCCAGAAATTACCTAGTTTGTTTCGAATGGACCTATGACGAACCGTTTCCCCTCTCTCTCTCTCTCTCCTTCTCTCTCTCTCTCCTTCTCTTCTCCACTCTCTCGCTCTTTCTCCTCTCTCCCCTCTTCTCTCCCCTCTCTCTCCTCCTCCTCTCTCTCTCCCCCTCTTCTCACCTTTTCTCTCTATCTCTCTTCTCTCTCTTCCCTTCTTCTCTCTTTCTCTCTGAACCCTATTAAAGTCTCACAGTGAGCCCCCTCCCCTCCTTCTCTTCCACTCTATCTCTCTCTCTTTCTCTCTCTCACCTCTCCCCCTCGTCTCTCCTCTCTCCCCTCCTCCTCTCTCTCCTTTTCTCTCTATTCTATCCCCTCTCTCTCTTCTTCTCTCTTTCTCTCTGAACTGTATTAAAGTCCAACAATGAGCCCCTCCCCTCTTCTCTCTCTCTCATGTAAGAAAGAAACCACAACTTCACCGGAGGACCCCTAACGTTTTGTAACGAATTCGACAATATATCTTGGTCATGTCCAGAAAACGTCGTTAAATTTCTGTAAAATCTAGTATTTACCTTGTACCAATATTTCAACAAACGTATAAGGTCTTTAACTTTCGATCGATCTGGTCGAATTAATTGTATTTGTCTTTCACAAAGACAGGCTGAATAATGAGCTCTGATATTTGGATCCCCTTTCGCCATCATCTCATCATACAGAGAATATATGTCATCTTAAATTAGAAAAAAATAAAGGTTGGCTGGCAAATGGCAAAGAAACATACACCCAACAGTATGCGCTAAACATCCCATAAAATTTTCAAAATGACAGGATTATAATTGAGTCGTTTCTGGTGCCAACAAGATTTCGTATAGAATCCCGCTATATTGACCAACAGATTAATCGTTCTCTGAATAGTGTTGTTGTATATAAAGAACTGCATTTCTATCGGATTCAATTTAATTTACTCGATCCTTCAGAGAGAATTAAGCATTTGAACATCAATTATGATCGTTCATATTTATCCAATCTGTTGTCCTTCATGTGATCGTCATGGCGGAGTGAACATGCTATGATACCGAGAGAGAGAGAGAGAGAGAGAGAGAGAGAGAGAGGGGGGGGGGGGGGCTAATTCCACTCGACACAAACTTGACTAACGCATGGTTCATTTCGTGACTAACGTATGGTTCAGTTTTATTTCAAATTTACGCTTAGCAGTGTGAGGAATATGGAGTACTCTGAGAAATCCAAAAAGATTGAACAACCCGAGAATCGAAACCATTCCAGTTGAATCAATGACAGACCTTATGATAAAGCCGGCACAAACCGTTGTTAATAAAGAATATGGATTTGGATTAAACGTCATACTTTTCTGAATAGACGCCACACGGTGTGCGATTAGGGAAATTTTGTTTTAATGGTGGCACTGCGGCCTACTCTTGTGTCGAATTCTAACTGTCGGGGGTTCTTTATATACTCAGCCAAATTAAAAACTTGACACTCGGGATTTTTGGGACTAGATTTTTAATATATGGTTTAAGGCAACTACTTTAGTGCTATGTTGTGCACAGACGACCTTGACATCAACAGAAAGCAAGAATACGTCTCGCCAAAAGTCCTTGACATTGATAACGTTCGCGATGTCACAGTACCCCCCCCCCCCCCACCAATGAAATTCACAGACTTGGACAACAATCGGAATAAAGTGTTTAGTAACTGTTGTGGCCTCCTCTAGCGTTTCGTACTGCCACACAACGTTTTCTCATGGATCTCAGAACATTAGTAAACACTACCCGAGAAAGACCTCGCCACTGCTCAGCAAATGCCTTTGAAGGTCCTGCAACGTCAGTGGTGGATTCACTTGCTGACGAACACGTCGACCTAGTTTGTCCCAGATGTGTTCAATAGGATTAATGTCGGGGCTAAGCGACAGCCAATCCAGGACTTGGACTAGTTGGACACCGGCATTTCTTAAAAAATTCTGGGTAGCAATTGCCGTCGAGGACAGTCGAGGTTTGTTTTGTTGAAACGTTAGTCCAGGCCCATGTCTCTGCATAATTATGGAAGAAGAACAGGTGGCAAAATCTGATCCCTGTACTGGACAGCATTTAAGTTCCCTTGGATAACAACAAGAGGAGAACGTCCACGCGCACAAAGAGAACCTCAAACCATGACGCTGCCGCCACCAAATCGGTCAACTTCTCTGACGCATACTTGAGCGTATTGTTCACCTCGTCTGCGGTACACTTGGACCCTGCCATCGGCAAATCTCAAAGTGAATCGAGATTCGTGACTAAAGACAACCGAATTCACTGTCTGAGTAAATCTTATGTGTCTTGTGGCACACACAAGTCGGTTACCGCGATGAAGAGGTGTCAATATTGGTCCATTATAGGGCCTCCGAGCTCGAAGACCAGCAGCCTGCAAGCGATTTCGAACAGTTTGTGCAGTTACCCTTCCACCAAACATCTCTCTACTTGTGGAGGTTGCAGTGACAAATCTGTTTCTAAGATGACGTAATCGTATTGCTTGATCTTCCTGGAGTGACGTTACACGTGGCGCTCCTGCCCTTGGGCGGTCGGCAATAGTTCCAGTTTGAAGCACTCACATTCTAAGATTAATTATTGTCTGGCGTGAACAATTAAAGGCTCTTGCAACAGTGACCACAGACTGACCAGCATAGAGCCTACCTATAGCACGTAGACGTTCTACATTTGAAAGGTGCGGCATTTTCTAACAAAGATGAAAATAACAATTTTAATTTGTTTTTCCTGTTCAAGTTACGTGTGCGTGTTCAGTTTAAGCAAACTTGCATCGATGGACCTCACGAGTTTGTGTTTGCACATGTTTTTCAGGTTTTTCATCTTTATATGCTCAAAAGTCACGTGATCCACGTGACTTTACAATTTTATGAAATTAAAGGCTTCTAACTACTTACACTATCGTTAGAAACACTTTAAAATTTATTTGACTTACCAGAAAAAAATTTGTTGAAATTCATCAGTATCAAGTTTTTAATTTGGTTGAGTATATTCATTCACGCCACTATGTACAGATGACCCCGGTTTTCGTTTTCGTTCCAAGACACTTCTCAGTCAACACCGGGACCAAATCGGAGAACCCCTGGTTAGAGAGCCTGCATTTAGCTGACTACATGTAAGCCACTGCGACTGTCGGCCTGTTACAAATGAAACTTACCGTGTTGAGAAATAACATCCATAGCTGGTACCAAATCAACATCCACAGATCCAAGGTCTATGATATCGATCTTGAATTCAACATGAAAATCCGTTGTTCGTATTAATGTTATTGATTTCATCCACGCAGGTCGTTTGTTAATAGACATCATATACTTTTTAATAGATTCTAAAAGATGTGGTTTAGCCGCTATCAAACTCTCTATAGTCTTAAAATCGTTGAAGAAAATAAAAAGATCAGCATCAGCACTGGTTTGTATTGAAGTTCCCTTACCCAAAGATCCACTCTGGAAAACAACAGCTACTACAATTAATCGCGACTAAATATTTATCTTATTATCTAATCTACTCTCCTCGCCCACCCCCACCCGATATACCGATATACAATTGCAAGTGGAATATCACAATACAATCTACACGCCACACATCGAAAATGTGGTAAAATAACATTAACTGTTAAAACACAACAATTTTTACAGTGCTGCCCATACCGAGCCCTCTCACAGATTGTGTACATGGATGGGCCAGTTTTGAACTAAATTGCATTTTTTTTTTTGCCTCGCACCGAAGGAACTCATGGGTGGGGCTTCGACTCGCCCCCCCCCCACATACACACACACCTCTCTTAGTTATGGGTCTGGTTCGTCCTCGCTCTATTAGGGATTCACGGTGGATCACCGTTCAGCTGGCTTATATAAGCAGGAGTTTTGGTGATGTCCAAGAAAGTTCCCGGGGATTTTCCCCCGCGGACATGGGAGAGTGCCTAGGGTCCGTATTCAAAGGATATCTTAAGTCTAAGATAGTCACTTAACTACTAGCTTTCACTTAAATATACCATTCAAAAAAAGTAGGGGATATTTGATTTTGGGGGCATAATACTAAAATATGCAAATGACTACGAAAAAAGTCACTATAGAACCTATCAGAAGAAACATTTCCAGTTACATGTGACGCCCAAACGCACCAATAGCTACCACATGGAATGCAGGTGATGCTTGGGATCATCATGGGGGTCCAACCCAAGATTTGCACGACTCTGTTACAGTCATTGTGGCATTGAATTCCAGAGTTTAAAGGAAACATGGCGGAGTGAAGTTGACATGCACAACGGCAGAGATTAAACTTATCATTTTCCAGTGAACTAATTTACAGATTGTGACAAACTCTTGCAAGATACTTGGTATGCATATATTGAATTCAGTTATATAAGTTAATAATCTCAAATCATTAAAATATATGCTATTTCAATCATTATCTAAATAACAAAGGACAGGTAGTTAACGCCGTTCACCTTAGTTGTGCTCAACCTGTGGGAAGAAACTAAACCTTGCAAAGTATTTATTTGGACATTGTTAAGCTAAATATCGATTAAGTCGCCCTATTATACAGTCATGACACGTCCTAAAAATAAAAGGTCCAAGCCAGACGAGTCAGATTACTCAACAAGCATAAATGAATTTCTGGACACTATGCTGAAAGATGACAATTCCTTAAAGTCATTTATTGGGGAACTTTTGAAAAGAGATGTAATTATGTCCTGCCTTATCAACACAATAAGACCCCAAATAACTCAAGAATTTAATGACCGCTTACTTGAGTTAGAAACACGGATAGACGATTTGGAACAATATTCAAGGAGGACTTGCCTAAAATTGAGTGGAATACGCGAAACGCAAGGTGAGAACACTGATGAAATTGTATTAAACTTAATTAATACACATGTTATTACTAATACAAATGAGCAACTGACCAAAGCAAATATTGGCCGATCACACCGTGTTGGTAAACGAAATGAGCGTTATGAAAGAGATATCATAATAAGATTTATTAGCTATCGTGACAGAGCCATAGTATACGGCAACAAAAAGAACTTGAAAGAATTCAATATCGCTAATAAAACCAAAATCTACATTAATGAGGCCCTAACTAGGAAACGAGCAGATCTGTATAAGAAAACACGGGAGCTATTTAAACTAAACCTGATTAAAAATTGTTGGACTTTAGATGGACGAATTTTTATCCGGAGCCTAGCAGACGACAAAAAACACCTAATTAGTTGTGAAGACGACTTGTCGCACTATACGCAAACACGCAAACACGCAAGTGTCATTACGAAAACGGGTCGCCAGCCAGGTAATGCTCACGTTACTCATAACCCATCGTCTGCTCATGTAGATGACCGTGATTTCGTCGTTGACCCGAATATAGATGACCCAAGCCACATTAACTTGAAACAGACATCTCTTTTTGACTTAGGTCTAACGTCAACATCAACACCAAAACAAACTGCATCGAGAGATAATATAATCGCCATTCAAACCAACAGGTACTCCATGAACGCTAAAGCTACTGACCAACAAATCAGTACTGATTCATAAGTTAATATTATCCATAAAAAGTCATTAAGACGGTTTCTTTCTGTCATATTATACAGTATTCTTTTAAGACAAAACCTACCCTTATGATATAGTATTCGTCTCAAATGTTTATATAGATATAATAATAAGCAGTCTTCTAGTGATATTTATAGTATAAGTGTATATGTTGTATGCTCACATGATATTATGCAATATTCTACCTAATTTATAGTATAATGATTGACTGAGATATTTTATATAGAAATGACATTATACAGTATTATATCAAGTTTTACAACACAATGTTTGATTGATATGTTCTATATAGGACTGATAGTATGCAGTTCGAATGACATGTTCTATATAGGAACGATACTATGCAGTATCCGACAAATTTTTTTATAGTATCTTTATACTTTATAGTATAATAATTGACTGAAATGACATGCATTTGATTGAAATATAGCATAAAAGCTGGCATACATGTTTTGTTTTTTTGTTTTTGTTTTTGTTTTTGTTTTTTTTTTTTTTCGGGGGGTGGGGGTGGGTTTCATAACAATTTACTGAAATGTTTTCATAGAGGACTAATACTATCCAATGCTCTACTTCATAATAATTGAATGAAATATAGTTTTAATAATTGAATGAAATGCTTTACATAGACATAATACTACGCAGTACTTAACTTAATTTTAAAACTATAATAATTGTCTCATAATGATTAAAATAGGAACAATACTTTGCAGAATTCAAACTATCCTTATCGTATAATACACGGAAATGTTCTTGTATATGAATACTAATATGCAGTATTCCAGGAAAAATGCTATGCAGTATCTTACAACATAATAATGTAATAATGAAAAGAATAATTTTCAGATAAGCATAAAACTATTTGTTATAATTGAACGAAATGTCTTATATAGACATAAAACTATGCAATATTCTACTTGGCTTTATATAGTAAACATTGATATAATACTATGTAGCCAATAATAATGTGTATTATGATAAGATACTGTAGTGTTTTATATTGGCATACTAGTATGCAGTATTTAAGTTTCAATATAATAACTGACGGAATGATTTTACACATGAATCAAACTATGCAGTATTCTACTAAACCTTATAGTATAATAATAAATGACTATATACGAATGATACTATGCAGTATTCTATTAGCGTTTATAGTATTATATACTTTATAGTATAATTAATAATTGAGTGAAATGTGTGGCATATGAATAATATTGTGTAGTATTTTATTTTATTTATCTTTAGAATACAATAATATTATGTAGTATTCTATTTATATTTATAGTATAATAATTGAATGAAATGTTATGCATATGAATAATGTAGTATTCTACTTATCTTTATAGTAAAATAATTGAATTAAATGTTTTGTATATGAATAATACTATGTAGTAGTCTATGTATCTTTATAGTATAATAACTGAATGAAGTATTTTATATAGGAATGATATTATGTAGTATTCTATTTATCTTTAGAATATATTGATTGAATGAAATGTCGAGTAAAGGGATGATATTATGTAGTGAAATGTGTGGCATATGAATAAAATTGTGTAGTATTTTATTTTATTTATCTTTAGAATACAATAATATTATGTAGTATTCTATTTATATTTATAGTATAATAATTGAATGAAATGTTATGCATATGAATAATGTAGTATTCTACTTATCTTTATAGTAAAATAATTGAATTAAATGTTTTGTATATGAATAATACTATGTAGTAGTCTATGTATCTTTATAGTATAATAACTGAATGAAGTATTTTATATAGGAATGATATTATGTAGTATTCTATTTATCTTTAGAATATATTGATTGAATGAAATGTCGTGTAAAGGGATGATATTATGTAGTGAAATGTGTGGCATATGAATAATATTGTGTAGTATTTTATTTTATTTATCTTTAGAATACAATAATATTATGTAGTATTCTATTTATATTTATAGTATAATAATTGAATGAAATGTTATGCACATGAATAATGTAGTATTCTACTTATCTTTATAGTAAAATAATTGAATTAAATGTTTTGTATATGAATAATACTATGTAGTAGTCTATGTATCTTTATAGTATAATAACTGAATGAAGTATTTTATATAGGAATGATATTATGTAGTATTCTATTTATCTTTAGAATATATTGATTGAATAAAATATTTTGAATATGAATAATATTATGTAGTATTCTATTTACCTTTATAGTATATTAATTGAATGAAATGTTTTGTATAGGAATAACATTATGAAGTATTTTATTTAACTTTATAGTATATTAATTGAATGAAATGTTTTGTATATGAACAATGTAGTATTCTATTTATCTTTATAGTATAACAATTGAATGAAATGTTTTGTATTTGGATAATTTATGTAGTATTCTATTTAACTTTATAGTATAATAATTGAATGAAATGTTTTGTATAGGAATAACATTATGAAGTATTTTATTTATCTTTATAGTATAATAATTGAATGAAATGTTTTGTATATGAACAATGTAGTATTCTACTTATCTTTATAGTATAATAATTGAATGAAATGTTTTGTATTTGGATAATATTATGTAGTATTCTATTTATCTCTATAGTATAATAATTTAATGAAATGTTTTGTATATGAATAATATTATTTAGCATTCTATTTATCTTTATGATATAATAATTGAATAAAATGTCTTGCATATGAACAATATTATATAGTATTCTATTTATCTTTATAGTATAATAATTGAATGAAATGCCTGTATAGGAATAATATTATGTAGTATTCTATTTATCTTTACAGTATATTGATTGAATGAAGTGTTTTGTATAGGAATGATATTATGTAGTATTCTATTTATCTTTACAATATAATAATTGAATGAAATGTTTTGTATTTGAATAATATTATGTAGTTTTCTATTTATCTTTAAAGTATATTAAAGTATCTTCAACGTCTTCGCCAGATGCATTAATTATACCAATACATTTTTGGTATATATATGCAATTCTCGGATGTATCAACATGTATCATATTATATTGTATATATATTCAAAATTCAAATTTAATTTCCCCTGTAAATAGTCTGGCTACGGAGTTGTTTCAAATTTTAGAATATATTTTTATTATGTCCTGTGAGTTAATTTTATCTGTATTCAGATATCGTTACAATTTAATTTTAGTCGACTATAAGGTCGCCCGTTATACTTTTTTTATTCTTCCTATATGTATTTGCTTTCTATTTTCAGTATCGTTTATGGTTATTCAACTGATTTTACGTCTTTCTGGTGATGTCGAAACCAATCCAGGTCCCAATCATAATGTTTCACTTGTGCATCTGAATGTAAGGAGTTTACGCCATAAAGTTGATTTGATTAGAGCCGAACTTTTTGATAATTATGATTTTATTCTCATTACAGAATCTTGGCTTGACAAAAGTATATCTTCTGATTCACTTTCTATTCCCGAATTTCACCCCATTGTAAGGAAAGACAGGACTGACGGACAGGGTGGAGGGGTAGCACTTTACATTCGCAATAATATTTTCTTCGGTAGGAGGCTTGACTTGGAAATCGACAGCACAGAGGGCATTTGGATCGAAACAATCATCAATAATAATAAATTTCTCATAGGCACTTTCTACAGACCCCCTAATTCTACGAATGAGACGAATGACTCAATTTTTCAATCAATTTCACTTGCCGTTTCTGATGAAATAGAAAAGATTTTTATTTTTGGAGATTTCAATATAGATATGTTAACACAATTCAATACTTTTATTCATACGTCAATTACTCTTTTTAACTTTAAGCAAATAATAAATGATCCCACGCGATATGCTAATAATGGAAATAAAAGCTTAATCGATATTATTCTTACTAATTGTCCAGGATATATTTCTGAATCTGGCTGTTTAGATAACTTCTGCAGCGACCATTGCCCTGTGTTCTGTCGGTTAACTTTCAAGCGTCCAAAGCTTCCTTCTTTCAAACGTATCATCTGGGATTTTAATAAAACTAATTATGACGGACTAAGACATGACGTAATAAATTTTAGATGGGACTCCATTGTTGATAACTGTTCGATTGATACTTCTTGTGCTTCTTTCACATATGAACTGACAAGGATAGCAAAAAATAATATTCCAAACAAGTTAGTAACCATTCGACCCAGGGATAAATTATGGATGAATAATACAATTAGAAAACTAAGCAAAAAAAAATATAAGGTACACAAAAAAGCTGTAAAAACAAATTCAGAACAGGATTGGCACAACTTTCGATCAATTAGAAATGAATATATTAATCTTATAAGGAAATGTAAACAGGAATTTTATGAAAAAATAGACCAAAAAATAAATAATAATACAACATTTGGTAGTAAAGACTGGTGGCACCTTGTCAATTCTTATGTGAAAGGGCAACGTATAAAAAATGATGAATTACCTCCCCTTATCAACAATGGAGTCCTTTTCTCCACCCCCTTGGATAAGGCAAATTGTTTAAATGACTTCTTTATCAACCAGTCTCAACTTGACACAGCCAATGCACAGCTCCCTGAACTTGAACACAACCCAAACTCACTCTGTAATATAATACTAACATCTCAAGAAGTTAAAGATATGATCTTATCATTAGATACCTCCAAAGCTACTGGGCCTGATCACATAAATGGCAAGTTATTAAATTCTATCTCATCTGAAATATGTAATCCCTTATGCAATCTATTCAATCTCTCCCTTTCGACAAAAACTGTACCGATAATCTGGAAATCAGCTAATGTTATTTCAATACTGAAAAAAGGCGACCCTTCTGAATGCGGCAATTACAGACCAGTTTCTCTTTTGAGCATCATTGCCAAAATTTTCGAAAAATGTATTTACAAGCATGTCTTTAACTTCATGAGGGATAATGCAATAATAACTAACTTACAAAGCGGTTTTATGCACGGTGACTCGACCACCTATCAACTAATTGACCTTACGCACTTCTTTTGTCAAGCCATAGACGAGGGTCAGTACACGAGGACGGTGTTCTGTGACATCAGCAAGGCATTTGACAGGGTGTGGCATGCTGCACTGTGTCGGAAGCTTGGGGCGGCTGGGATCAGAGGAGAATTGCTTCAATGGTTCAAAAATTATTTGTATAACAGAAAGCAAAGCGTCGTTGTCAGTGGAGTCTCCTCTGATCCTAAGACCGTCCTTGCTGGTGTACCACAGGGCTCTGTCCTCGGCCCCCTTCTCTTTCTTATATATATAAATGATATCGTTAAGAACATTAAATCGAATATTCGACTTTTTGCGGATGACACTAGCATCTATCTAAAAATTAATGACCCAACCGCATGCGCGACTGTCTTAAATAGTGACCTTGAAATGTTAAACAAATGGGCAAAAACGTGGCTGGTTTCCTTTAACCCGCTGAAAACTGAATCACTTGCACTGACTACTAAACGAGACCCACTGTTACCTACACTAAATTTAGACGGAATTCCTATTACAGAAGTTTACCAACACAAGCATTTGGGATTGACTTTTCAGAAAAATTGCAAATGGGACAAACACATAAATATAATTTTGGCTAAAACGAGTAAAATGATTAATTGCCTTAGGTCTTTAAAACACCGCCTTAATAGAAATACCTTGAAAACTATATATACCTCTTTTATCCTTCCACATTTTGACTATTGTGACGTAATATGGGATGGGTGCACAGAAGAACTAAAAAACAAATTAGAACACTTGCAACTAGATGCACTCAGAACTATATGCGGGGCTGTAAAGGGTACCAGCCATAGGTTATTATATGAAGAAACAGGATTTATCACTCTGCAAGAGAGGCGAAGGCGTCACAAACTCATCTTAATGTACAAAATTATTAATCATTTAACTCCCCCATACCTCCACAATTTAATTCAATTTTCCAATATTCCTTATAATCTTCGTAATAGCAATATTTTAACTAATTACTTATGTCGAACAACTTTATTCTCTAAATCCTTTATACCTTCTACCATAAAAGAATGGAATAACCTTGATATAAGTATTAAAAATTCGCCCTCAATAAATAATTTTAAAACCAAAATAACTGATAAAGATAAAAATATACCCCCTTATTTCAACTTTGGCAAACGTAAAAATCAAATATTACATAGTCGTCTTCGTCTCTCATGCAGTGACTTAAATGGGCATAAATTTTTAAGGCATATTTTAGACAGCCCCGAGTGTGATTGCGGTCATTCCTTCGAAGATACTGATCATTTTCTTTTACATTGCTCCTTACATTCTGATGCACGAAAAATATCTATAAATCTTTTACCATCGAATTTTATCAATACACATAATCTGTTATACGGTGTAAGCAGCAGTGATATTTCGTTAACAATTTTTGAAAGGGTCCACATGTTTTTTGACATGAGTAGAAGGTTTTAAGATCTATTTCGACCAAAATGCGAACACGAACAACTGCGTAGCCAATGTGTAAATATGTATATATGAAATGTTGATTAAGTATTCATTTTATTGTTTTGTTGTTCACTCGATTACTTCTTTTACATATCCATATTATTTTTTGTATTTAGGAGAGAGGTCATATAGGCTATGCCTGTTCCTCAATCCCTTTCAATTTCTGAATAAAATATTGTTTAAAAAAAAAAAAGAATTCCAGGGTGGAAAAATCAGTTTAATTGTTTTAGAGACCAGAAAACAAATGAAAGGTTACGTGCCCTTGGCATGCTACAGATCGGCACAACTCAGGCGGTTGTGGCGCGTGATCCCTTGTTTGTGAGATCATATTCAGGCAAGACGTCGTTGGTGTAGGGATCGTCAACACTGGGATAATCGACGCTGGAGCAATGTGATGTTTTCAGATGAGTCAGGGTTCACTGTTGATTTTTTGGACAGACGTAGGAGGGTATGGCGTCGTCGAAACGAGCACTTCCAAGACGTTAACGTCATCAGACACGATCGATTTGGGGGTGGTTCTGTTATGGTGTGGGGAGGCATCACTGTTGCTGGAAAAACGGCTTTACATGTTGTTGCAGGGCGTGTTACAGGCCAGTACTACCGGGACAACATCTTGGCAGTCCATGTTGTGCCGTTCCCACGACGTCATGGCCGCCGTTTCATCTTCCAGGATGACAACGCAAGATGTCACAGGGCCAGGATCGTTACAGGTTACCTCCAACAACAGAACATCACCACATTACCTTGGCCAGCACTGAGTCCCGACCTCTCCCCCATCGAGCATGTCTGGGACATCCTTGGACAGAGGTTACGTCAACGTCAACAACGTCCTGCCAATGTCCAAGAACTTGCTGCTGCGTTGCAACAGGAATGGGACAATCTGGACCAAAATGACCTTAGACGTCTCATTAGGAGTATGCCACGTCGGATCAATGCTTGCTTGACAAACAGAGGAGGATTTACCCGTTACTGACTTTGTTGTGATGCTGTGGTAACTTTGCTGTTTGACCCCGGGTATCATTTTACCCTTATAATGGTCAGTCTGTGCCTTACTTAGTCTAACGATCATTTGGAATAAATCGATGAATGTGAACTTCATTTCATTTTGTCATTTGTTTCTTCGTCAGTTTCATCAGGTGACTTTAATAACATTTAAAAATCAAATATCCCCTACTTTTTTTGAATAGTATATGTTAGTTAAGGGCAAGTGGTATTTAAAGGCACTGTTTGTTAAGTATCAATTTTTTTTTTCCAAAATTTCTTCTCAGGCACCCTATACGCCTGTGTAACCACATTCCACAAGATATTGGACTTAGAATAATTTTGATAGCGTTATGGGTCTGTAGAGTTTTTTACCACAAGAGTTCCACAAGATATTGGACTTAGAAAAATATATATTTTTTTTTTTTTTCAAAATTTTTTCTCGGACCCTATATATTATGCCTGTGTGGTACCACATTACACTAGTTCAGCTCTGAACGTCGGTCTCATTACACTCACCCTGAACGTTCAGAGACTGTCCCATTCAATCAATGTCGAAAATAAATTGGAGAACAGTCAATTTTACCGGACAACTTTTCACTGCTTAACGATGGGGTGTCAATCCGTGTGAAAGCCTGTACAATGTGAAGACTGTACATTTCGTTTCGTCTTGTATGACCGACATTCTTGAATGTGGACGTTGACCTACAGTTAGAGTGTCATGGCGGGGAAATGTAACTTGATAGGAGGGGACGTATTTTTAACAGCGCGTTGTGTAGCTCCTATTGTCTCTAGCGAAGTAAGCAAGGTCTTATTTTCTCACTAAGATGTTCGTTTACATTGTACAGGCATCCACACGGATTGACACCCTACATGTATCGTTTGGCAGTGAAAAGTTGCCCAGTAAAATTGACTGGGGTTCCAATTATTTTCGACATTGATTGAATGGGACCGTCCCTGAACGTTCAGGGTGAGTGTAATGAGACCGACGTTCAGAGCTGAACTACACATTACACAAGATTTTCGAATACCGGTAATATTCATAGTGTTTTGTGTCTGTGGTGTTTTTTACTACAAGAGTTCCACAAGATATTAGACTTAGAAAATCTTGTGGAAAGTATTTATTTTCAGAAACCCAATATCTTGTGGAACTGTTGTGGTGAAAAGTTCCACACAAATGCCCCCAAACCTTGCCATAAATGGCCGCTGTTTCGTTAAAATATCACTCGTACCACACTGTACAATGTCTGTCTTACCGATATGCCATTTTAAGCAGAGAAATCAAATGTTAAAACCTTCAATGGATTACCTTAACAACTTTTTGTACACTGTGATCCGGATATCGGTACCGACATCGCCACGAGTTGTAGTTATGCAAATGTAAAACCAATAAATTGACAGCTTTCCTCATTCGTGGGATAAAATCAGAAGGTGGCCGTACTACTCTATCTATAAATGCCTCAAGTCTTTCATTTGAGTTATATCCAGGTAGACAATCATCCATTTTTTTTTTTTAATACACGTATCTTACAAACTGATCCCGCAGTGAATATTCGTCTGGCCGCTACAACCACTGATAAGCATAACATCGACGAGGGTTAATAAGTTCCAATTACCCCTAAGTACCACAAGGATTTCCAGTCAGCAAATTCGTTGAGCTCTGAACTGAGCGGACGTTACGATTTATGACTTTGACCCTCATCGTTGATAACACAGCTATCAACGATGAGGGCCAAGGTCATAATGTTTATTTTTAAAATAATAAACACAATGTTTACCCGTTTATGTGAGCGGATGAAATTAATAACAAACGCCCCGTAGTATTTTAACCATTTAAGACACAAATTAATTGTATCAGTCTTTACGTCCGCTGTCATTTTTTTCCTTTGAGCCACCCAATACATGGCATGGAATGAAAGAGGGTTTATTCCTCTTTCATGTGGTACCATTGATTATTCCTGAAATTCCTCCGCTTAGTATGAAATCTGTCCCCTAGAATGACTACCCACCCCCCTCAGTCTATTGTTTTGTAATATTTCATTTCATTTTCTAACGTCCACTGTCATTTTATTTATTTGAGCCATCCAATACATGGCAGAGAATAAAAGAGAGTTTTTCCCTGTTTCATGTGGTACCATTGATTATTCCTCAAATCCCGCGGCTAAGTATGAAATCTGTCCCTTAAAATCACTACCCCCCCTCCCCAACCTGTTTTTGTTTTATATATTTCATTTAATTTTCTAGTGTTTATCCCACTTTCATGTGGTACCACTGATTATACCTCACAGCCCTCGACTTAGTCTGAAATCCGTCCCCGAAAATCACTACCCACCCCCACCCCAACCTATTTTTTTTTTATATTTCATTTAATTTTCTAACGTCCGCTGCCATTTTATTTATTTGAGCCACCCTACACATGGTATGAAATAAAAGAGTGTTTATCCCACTTTCATGTGGTACCATTGATTATTCCTCACAACCCTCGACTTAGTCTGAAATCCGTCCCCGAAAATCACTACCCCCCCCCCCACACACACACACACACACACACACACACCTATTTTTTTTTATATTTCATTTAATTTTTTAATGTCCGCTGTCATTTTATTTATTTGAGCCACCCTACACATGGTATGAAATGAAAGAGTGTTTATCCCACTTTCATCTATTATTCCATATATCCCTCGGCTTAGTATGAAACCCGTCCACGAAAATCACTAAGTTTATTGCATATAAACGCCCACGTCGAGCAGCATACAATTATCAAAATGAAAGAAAATCACATTAGAACATAAACAGATAAACGTTGCCTTGTTCACTACTGATTCAAGGATTATGTGTAAAGATGTCTAAATCGAGCATAATACCCAATTCAATTTTACAATGTACTTTTGAAGGTACGCTTACAACAAACAAGAAAGAAAATAAATATGACTAGAATATATGCGGATATATGTAGAATATCTTAGAGCATTCAAATATATTTAGTGGTACTGTCACGTAACATTTCTTAAGTTAAGAGCAGAAAACACAAAACGGCAGATTTCGCGAGATATACAACTTGGGGGGTTAAATAGATTGATGAAAGAGAACTGTAGGCTATTTTGGGAGAGAATTGGGTAGACAATTTGCTTCCGAAGATTTTCGTATTTTGTGCATTCAAGTAGGAAGTGTTTTTCATCTTCTACGACAGAAAGGGTACACTGGTTACATAACCTTTGTGGAACGGGTATATTTTTGTACCTCCCTCTTTCTATCTCTAGCTGATGTGAACTTAGTCGGAGAGATGACATGGCACTTCTGTGGTGTTTGTTAGTAACGGAGAAAAGATAGTCTGAAGGGTTGGCGATTGAGGTTTTAACTAGCGTATAGGTTCTTAATTTGTGATGATTATCATTGAGTGGAGAACATGCATTTGTTAGCAGTGAGTTAAATTTAGTTTCAAGTGACATGTGTAGTTTAGGTTTTGTTAATTGATTTTTATCTATGTCAAAATCGTGCAGTATCTCGGTAATGGAAGCTTAAGATTGTACAACTTCAAGGTTGAAATCACGGAAAAAGTATTCTGTAGAAATATTTTTCTTTACCTTAGGGTTATTTATAAACAACATAATTTTAGATTTATCTGTATTGAGGTTCAATTTCCAGTCATCGCAAAACTTCTCAAGATGTTGAAGACTATTTTGAATTCCATTATCAGCACGAGATCATCAGCAAAACGTAAATGGGGTACAGTAATATTATGGAGTGTAGGGGCATAAACATCAGGTACTTTCAGATATGATTGGAGGTCATTGACATAGATGTTAAACAAGGTTGGGCTAAGAACACAACCCTGTTTAACCCCCATGCACGAATTGATAAGCTCTGAAAGACCTTCGCGAGTTTTAACAATATAATTGGGTTTGTCATATATTGAGGTAAGTAGATTTAATATATTGCCATTTATGTTATTATTTAATAGTTTGAAAAATAGCCCCTTTCTCCATATTGTGTCAAATGCCTTACCAAAATCAACAAAGCACAGGAAAATATTTTTTTCATGTTTTTAAACTTGCTAATTATTGTTTTAAGAATCAAAATGTTATCAGAAGTCCTATGGTCCCGGCGAAATCCAAATTGGGCCTGATCAAGGATGTCATTCTCTTCCAAATAGTTAGATATTCGGGCGTTTAGATTTGCTTAGACAGCTTGCAAGTGCTATACCCCTGTAGTTTCCCGGTTCTAGTACAGGACCCTTTTTGTATATGGGTGTTATGTAGGAATCTTGCCATACCGTAGGGAATATTCCTGTGCATAAAATTAAATTGAAAAGTTTTAAGTAATTATCTATCATTTAGTCTTGGGATACAATCAGCATTTCATTTAGGATAAGATCGGGGCCATTAGATTTTTTTTTTCTTGAGTTTCTTAAAGGCTTGGCGTACTACTTTCGCCGTAATTTCCCCATTTAGTTTGTCATTTATTTGTTGGGGTATGGTGGAGATTATTGATGCGGTTATCGATATCTTTATCATCAGAGTTATTTTTATTTTTAAATAAAGGGGTAAAATGCTGTTGCCAAGTATCTACTGGAATATCGCTACTTTCATTTTTCTTCTCGTCATAAAGTCGAGAATTAACTAGATCCCAATATTCTTTGGGGTTAATTGATTCTAACTCATTGAGTTTTGTTAAAATAGTACTTTTAGCTTGGCGACTTTTGAATTTAATGTGTTTTTTATAGTCTTTTTTTCTTGCGTAATATACCTGACGAAGATGAGTGTCGAATAGGTTTTTATTGAAAGCACGTTGAGCAGACAGCATATCAGATCTAAGCCTATCACAGTCCCGGTCGAAACCATTTGTTTTTCCTTTGGTTACGTTTTGGTTTAACAAGTTTGACACAAGACCTGGCAGCATTTAACAGAATATCACTCAGGTCAGTCGTTGCATTTTGTATATCGGACGGACTTTGGTCATAGTGTTTCATCATAAACTGATCAACTTGAAAACGCATAGCTGGTTTTCGCAGTTCATCGAAGAAAGCTAAATGCGATTGAGGTTTCCAAATGAATTTTAGGGCTTTTTTATTCCTTTTCTTGTTGACATTAACACTGTGAGACTGGGGTGAGTGGGTCACCGGGGCCATAGTATTATGGCAAATGGACTGGTTAGTATTAAAATTAGAGTTAGCACCAGGGTAAGTACTAGTTTGTGCAGCTGAGACCAGCTGGCTTCGGGGGGGGGGGGGGTAGTGAAGTTTTTAGGAGGGGCACACCCGTTACAGTCTATAGTGGGTATTTTAGAGTTATGGTTGGCAAATTTTCTTTCGGGGGAGGGCAAAAACATTTTTGCAGGGGGGCATTGCCCCCCCCCCCCTTGCCACCCCCTGGCTACGGGCCTGGCTGAGACATTTATTGCTGTGAATATTCAACAGTGATCAGAGAGGTATTTTAGGGGCGAAACTTTAAATGATAATATTTGATCAAACAGAGCTATATTAGTAAGTATATAATCAACAGTGCTACACCCCATGTGGTTAATACATGTGTAGTTACCAATCATATCTCCTACAGATCTACCATTAACAATGCAAATATCGCTGGAATTACACAGCTGGATTAAGTCCTTACCCCATGAATTTACTTTAGCGTCTTTATTGTTTCGGAACCTAAGAAAAACATTATTTGACTTATGGCTTTTTAGGCAGGGGAAAGGCATGTCTGAATTTATTTCTGGACAGGAAAATATATCATTTAGTTTATTTGTACGCGCCTAAAAGAATATCCCCAAGGTTTTTATACTTAAGTATATCCTTTTCTAATTCATCAAAGGGGTTATAATCCTTTTTATGCCAAATAGGAGAGTTTGGGGGAGGTATGTAAACTGATGCGATATACATTTCAGAAGGGAGTCTAAAGACGGACTTTTTTAATTGAAACCATATTTTGTCCCCATCTTGTGTATCAAGAATATTTATCCCATGCTTTAGTTCTTCCTTAACATAAATTGCGCACCCATCCCTTTGAAAATGTCTAACGCGACTACCCCCTTTTTATACGCCCACATTTTTATGTGGACGTATATTGTCGTCGCCCCTGTTCGTCCGTCCGTCCACAATTGTTTGTGAACAGTCTACAGGTCACAATTTTTATCCAATTTCAATGAAACTTAAAATATAGATTTATCACCCTAAGATCTCGGTTCCTTTCGATATTGGCATGTATCGGACCGTAACTTCATGGGTTATGGCCCCTGGTTGTGTGAAAAATCACGTTTTTATACGCCCACATTTTCATGTGGACGTATTATGTCGTCGCCCCTGTCCGTCCGGACGTCCGCCCGTCCACAATTTGTTTGTGGACTCTCTACAGGTCACAATTCTTATCCGATTTTGACGAAACTTGAAATATAGGTTTATCCCCATACGATCTCGGTTCCTTTCGATATTGGCATGTATCGGATAAGAACTTCATGGATTATGGCCCCTGATTGTACGAAATATCATGTTTTTAGCTTGTGGACCCTATAGAGGTCACAATTTTGAACCGATTGTGATGAAACTTGACATGCATGTTTATAACCCTAACATCTTGGTTCCTTTCGATATTTGCGCCCATCGGATCGTAACTTCCTGAATTATGGCCCCTGATTGTCTGAAAAATCGCCCTTTTTATCTTGTGGTCCCTCTAGAGGTCAAAATTATTATCCGATTTAAAAAACCGTTTGATTATATCACCGTTACATGGTAATGAGGGTTGAGTTCAAATTTCGTGAAAATCGGACCAAAATTGACAAACAAAATGGCCGCCGTTTGTACGCGAATAGTGTGAAAATATGTTATATCAAGGTTGTGGACCCTATCGAGGTCACAATTTTGAACCGATTTTGATGAAACTTGACATGTATGTTTATAACCCAAAGATCTTGGTTCCTTTCGATATTTGCACCAATCGGATCGTAACTTCCTGAATTATGGCCCCTGATTGTCCGAAAAATTGCCCTTTTTAGCTTGTGGTCCCTCTGGAGGTCAAAATTATAATCCGATTTAAGAAAACGTTTGATCATATCACCGTTACATGGTAATGAAGGCTGAGTTCAAATTTCGTGAAAATCGAACCAAAATTGACGGAGAAAATGGCCGCCGTTTGTACGCGAATTGTGTGAAAATATGTTATATCAAGGTTGTGGACCCTATAGAGGTCACAATTTTGAACCGATTTTGATGAAACTTGACATGCATGTTTATAACCCAAAGATCTTGGTTCCTTTCGATATTTGCGCTCATTGATTCGTAACTTCCTGAATTATGGCCCCTGATTGTACGAAAAATCACCCTTTTTAGCTTGTGGTCCCACTGGAGGTCAAAATTATTATCCGATTTAAAAAACCGTTTGATTATATCACCGTTACATGGTAATGAAGATTGAGGTAAAATTTCGTGAAAATCGGACCAAAATTGACAGACAAAATGGCCGCCGTTTGTACGCGAATAGGGTGAAAATATGTTATATCAAGGTTGTGGACCCTATCGAGGTCACAATTTTGAACCGATTTTGATGAAACTTGACATGTATGTTTATAACCCAAAGATCTTGGTTCCTTTCGACATTTGCACCAATCGGATCGTAACTTCCTGAATTATGGCCCCTGATTGTCCGAAAAATTGCCCCTTTTATCTTGTGGTCCCTCTGGAGGTCAAAATTATAATCCGATTTAAGAAAACGTTTGATTATATCACCGTTACATGGTAATGAAGGCTGAGTTCAAATTTCGTGAAAATCGAACCAAAATTGACGGAGAAAATGGCCGCCGTTTGTACGCGAATTGTGTGAAAATATGTTATATCAAGGTTGTGGACCCTATAGAGGTCACAATTTTGAACCGATTTTGATGAAACTTGACATGCATGTTTATAACCCAAAGATCTTGGTTCCTTTCGATATTTGCGCTCATTGATTCGTAACTTCCTGAATTATGGCCCCTGATTGTACGAAAAATCACCCTTTTTAGCTTGTGGTCCCACTGGAGGTCAAAATTATTATCCGATTTAAAAAACCGTTTGATTATATCACCGTTACATGGTAATGAAGATTGAGGTAAAATTTCGTGAAAATCGGACCAAAATTGACAGACAAAATCGCCGCCGTTTGTACGCGATTAGTGTGAAAGTATGTTATGTCAAGGTTGTGAACCCTATAGAGGTCATAATTTTGAACCGATTTTGATGAAACATGACATGCATGTTTATAACCCAAAGATCTTGGTTCTTTTTGATATTTGCGCCCATTGGATCGTAACTTCCTGAATTATGGCCCCTGATTGTACGAAAAATGACCCTTTTTTAGCTTGTGGTCCCTCTGGGGCCAGAATTATTATCTCATTTAAAAAAAAGGTTTGATTATATCACCGTTACA
The DNA here is from genome assembly GCA_948474765.1 of Patella depressa. NCBI lineage: Eukaryota > Metazoa > Mollusca > Gastropoda > Patellidae > Patella > Patella depressa. The sequence goes on from OX419715.1 coordinate 28,595,098, forward strand.
TCGTAATGAAGGTTGAGGTCGAATTTTGTGAAAATCGGACTAAAATTGACAGCTGTTCTTGTCAGGCCATCCATCCTTCATCACGAACAAGGGGAAACCACGCTAGAAAATCTAGATGAACTTTGTCACCCAATGCAGGGATCAAACACCAAACCTCAAGGCAACCAATCGAATTTGAAGCCTACTGAAATGAACCTTTAACAACCCAAATATCTTAATTCATTTCAATATTTGCACATATCAAATTCTAACTTAAAGTTACATTATGGGAGATAAGATAAAGAGATGGCAGTTCTCACTACAATAGTTAAAAACTAGATAGTGTAAAGATAATTTGCTAAAAATTTCAGTCAAATTGATTCACTATTAGCCGAGAAAAAAGCTTTTGAAATATTCATAGCCTCGGTCATCATTACTCAAATCATTAATATAAACAACATAGTCTCGATTATCCACTTGATTGATTTAATTATCAACCGCCATTAAGCGGCATATACGATTTTAATCTGCCAACATCGAAGGCTAGTCTTGACATAAAGAGTTTATTATGATCTGGATATGTTAATTAATGTCTAATTGATTATTTAGATAACATCTCAGGCTTAACGAAAGACCTGTAAAAATCAGATTTTGCTCTTGCATAATGCTATTTTAATGATGTAGGAAAAATCACTTTCGGTATTGCTTGTTCTCTATCCATCTCTCGAAAATGTGGGCGTATCCTGCCTGGCAGTGCCAGCCTATCTTTTAGCTTGTGAACAGTGTAGAGGTCACAATTTTGGACCGATTTGGATGAAACTTGCAATGCGTGTTTATAACCCAAAGATCTTGGTTCCTTTCGATATTTGCGCCAATCGGATCGTAACTTCCTGAATTATGGCCCCTGATTCTCCGAAAAATCGCCCTTTTTAGCTTGTAGTCCCTCTGGAGGTCAAAATTGTTATCCGATTTAGAAAACCGTTTGATTATATCACCGATACATAGTTATGGAGGTTGAGTTCAAATTTCGTGAAAATCGGACCATAATAGACGGACAAAATGGCCGCCGTTTGTACGCGAATAGTGTGAAAATAATGTTATATCAAAGTTGTGGACCTTATAGAGGTCACAATTTTGAAACGATTTTGATGAAACTTGACATGTATGTTTATAACCCAAAGATCTTGGTTCCTTTCGATATTTGCGCCCATCGGATCGTAACTTCCTTAATTATGTCCCCTGATTGTCCGAAAAATCTCTTTTGTTAGATTGTGGTCCCTCTGGAGGTCAAAATTATTATCCAATTTAAAAAAAACGTTTGATTATTTCACCGTTATATTATGGTAATGAAGTGAGAGTTTGAATTTCGTGAAAATCGGTCCAGAATTGACGGATAAAATGACCGCCGTTTGTACACGAATAGTGTGAAAATATGTTATATCAAGGTTGTGGACCCTATAGAGGTCACAATTTTGAACCGATTTTGATGAAACTTGACATGTATGTTTATAACCCAAAGATCTTGGTTTCTTTCGATATTTGCACCCATGGGATCGTAACTTCCTGAATTATGTCCCCTGATTGTCCGAAAAATCGCTTCTGTTAGCTTGTAGTACCTCTGGAGGTCAAAATTATTATTCGATTTAAAAAAAACCATTTGATTATATCACCGTTACATGGTAATGAAAAGAGAATTTGAATTTTGTGAAAATCGGACCATAATTGACGGACAAAATGGCCGCCGTTTGTACGCGAATAGTGTGAAAATATGTGATATCAAGGTTGTGGACCCTACAGGGGTCACAATTTTGAACTGATTTTGATGAAACTTGAAATACATGTTTATAACCTAAAGATCTTGGTTTCATTGCATATTTGCGCATATCGGATCGTAACGTCCTGAATTATGGCCCCTGATTCTCCAAAAAATCACCCTTTTTAGCTTGTGGTCCCTCTGGAGGTCAAAATTGTTATCCGATTTAAAAAAAACGTTTGATTATATCACCGTTACATAGTTATGGAGGTTGAGTTCAAATTTCGTGAAAATCGGACCAAACTTGGCGGACAAAATGGCCACCGTTTGTACTCGAATAGTGTGAAAATATGTTATATCAAAGTTGTGGACCTTATAGAGGTCATAATTTTGAAACGATTTTTATGAAACTTGACATGTATGTTTATAACCCAAAGATCTTGGTTCCTTTCGATATTTGCGCCCATCAGATCATAACTTCCTTAATTATGTCCCCTGATTGTCCGAAAAATCGCTTTTGTTAGCTTGTGATCCCTCTGGAGGTCAAAATTATTATCCGATTTAAAAAAAACGTTTGATTATGTCACCGTTATATGGTTTTGAAGAGAGAGTTTGAATTTCGTGAAAATCGGACCAGAATTGACGGACAAAATGGCCGCTGTTTGTACACGAATAGTGTGAAAATATGTTATATCAAGGTTGTGAACCCTATAGAGGTCGAAATTTTGAACCGATTTTGATGGAACTTGACATGTATGTTTATAACCCAAAGATCTTGGTTCCTTTCGATATTTGCACCCATGGGATCGTAACTTCCTGAATTAATGTATGTCCCCTGATTGTCCGAAAAATCGCTTTTGTTAGCTTGTGGTCCCTCTGGAGGTAAAAATTATTATCCGATTTAAAAAAACGTTTGATTATATCACCGTTACATGGTAATGAAGAGAGAATATGAATTTCGTGAAAATCGGACCAAAATTGACAGACAAAATGGCCGCCGTTTGTACGCGAATAGTGTGAAAATATGTTATATCAAGGTTGTGGACCCTATAGAGGTTACAATTTTGAACTGATTTTGATGAAACTTGAAATACATGTTTATAACCTAAAGATCTTGGTTCCATTGCATATTTGCGCATATCGGATTGTAACTTCCTGAATTATGGGCCTTATTGTACGAAAAATCACCCTTTTTAGCTTGTGGTCCCTCTGGAGGTAACAATTGTTTGATTATATCACAGTTACACCGTAGTTATGGGTGAGTTTGAATTATGTTTTTCTGATGATTACTTAAAATGCAACAACTCTTGTTGACTGCCCGGACGATTTAGCTGCTGTGTGGGCGTATGTTTCGTTGCCTGGCAACCTATTTTCTACTGAAAATATAGCCATAGTAACCGCTCAATGCCTCTTTGAAGTTTCTTAGAGTTTCCTGTTCACACGAGGTCCAAGTCTCAAGGAAACATATAATGTCTAAATGCGAAACAGATCTTTGCAAATCAGATAAATTTTGGGCATTATTAATTTTTGGTGGCAGAACATTAATGTTCCAAAATCCTGTTTTAAGTTGCATTTTGATATCGGATATAATAAATATGTGAATTGTAAACAAGAATAATAATTAAAAGTACAAATACAAAGTAAATACACTAAATAAAAGTGTAAACCCCCACAAAAATATATGAAATGGGCGACAGTAATACTACTACTACTACTACTTAGTGTTTAACGTCTGCTTCCACATAAGTGATATCGCAGACAAGACTTAGGAGAGCCGAAGCTGATTCCTGTTTTTTAGAATATGATTTTGCAATCTTTCTATTTGGCTTTAAGCCATGGATTGGGTTTAGTGGGAAGTTCTTCCCTTTATTTATTAAAAAAACATATCATTTGGTAGATGATCTCGTTTGCTTCTGGGTTGGTTGGTGTCATCGTTTGGGGTTAGTGTTTAGGTGCCAGACCCGTCTTATCGTGGCCTCCCCTTACTCCACTATCCCACTCTATGGGTTTGGTATCAGTTTTATTTACGAAATAGTGTTTAGGTGCCGAGTACGTCTGACCGAAACTCCCCCTTACTCCACTATCCTGCTTAGTTTGGTAGATGTCATCTGTGGGATTTGTGTTTAGGTGCCAGGCCCGTCTTATCGTGACCTCCCCTTACTCCACTATCCTATTCTGTTTAGTGTCTGTTTTTTGGCGGAATAGTGTTTAGATGCCGAGTCCGTCTGATCGTGACCCTCCCTTACTCCACTATCCTGCCAGTTTGGTATAAATCCCCTATGTAGTTTAGTGTTTAGATGCCGGGCCCGTCTAATCATGACCCCCTCTTACTTCACTATTCTACTTAGTCCAACTGTGTCCATTAGGGCGTGGATTTGTTCAAAGATTTGCAGTTTCAGATCTGGTCTAGGGAAGAGTAGGTTCTTAGTGTTGAACGGTATGTTGTTGTTCTCCATTATTCTCACTAGTTCCCTTCTCTCCTCCTTGTATACCTCGCAGTCTACCAGGACATGGTTGGTGGTACATTCTTCCCCGCACTCACAGACGATGACTTGGTGTTTGTGGTCTCGCAGCCGCTCTCTCACCCTTAGTTTCGATATAAATCTGCATATATCTCTTCTAGGGTGATTGATTGCTGTCTTCGTGTAGATCTTGTCATCCAGCCGGAATCTGTATGTGTCAAGTTCAACGAGTTGTAATTCCCAGATTGAATTGACCTGTCTTTTAACCATACTGTAGATTTCCGTGGTGCTGTAGTCTATGGTGCGGAGTGGTGCTGTATACTTGAGACCTTCGTTTGCGAGTCGATCTGCCTCCTCGTTTCCTCTAATGTTGACATGTGATGGAATCCACACGAGCTCTACTTTGCTCCCCTTCTCTAAGACCCTCTGGTACAGCTGCCTGATTTCCAAAATGACTTCTGGTCTTGAGTCCGAGTTGTCAGTTTGGATTGAAATCAGACTGCTCAGGGAGTCGCTTGGAATGACGAACTTACTAGTCTTTTGGTGGGAAATCCATGATATAGCGTCACGAATGGCCACAAGCTCTGCAGTGTACACCGAACAGTTATTGGGCAGTTTCCTGCTTATTCCCTGTTCCCCGTTTGGCAGGTATATTCCAAACGAGCTGGTGCCCCTTTCAGGGTTGCGTGAGCCATCCGTGTACACATGGTCCCAGTCATCAGACGGCCAGTTGTCTTCCAGGTGTTCTAGCGAGAAAGCTCGTGCAGCAGTGGGGTTGTTTTTCTTGTCGGTTTTCTGTAACAGATCTAGATTGACCGGCGGTATAGGGAGCGTCCACGGGGCGATCGCTGGGGGGTCGTGTTCATTTATCACGAGCTCCCCCAGTCGCAGTTCCTTGATTGTTTCCCTGATACCTTGGCCAAAGCTTTTCTTTCTTGGATCTCTCACATATCTTGTCTTTTGTAGACTGACAAAAGTTGGAGATCTTGCGCCCAGTTGCGAGATCTTAGCCCAGTACCTTGTTGCTAGTTCTTTTCTTCTTAGGGATAGGGGCAACTCCCCGGCTTCCTGCAGTAGTGCCTCTCTCCTAGCCCCTTGCCCTACGCCAGTCGCAATACACAGAGCTTTGTATTGGATGGTGTCAAGCTTCCTTAAGAGTAATGGCGCGCAGTTCATGAAGGCCAGAGAGCCGTAGTCTAATACAGATCGTATTAGAGCACGATACACCATCATTAGTGTTACTCTGTTGGCCCCCCATGTGCTGCCCGTTATTTTCCTCATTAAGTTTAGGATTTTGGTGCATCTATCTACAGTCTCATCGATGTGCGGTTTCCAGGTCAGCCCTCGGTCAAAGATTACGCCAAGGAACTTGGTTTGGTCTTTGAACTCGATGGTTTTCCCGTTCATACACAGAGTCATTCTGCTTATCCCACTATCCCTGCTTACAAGCATGCCGACCGTTTTCTTCTCCGAAACTTTAAATCCCCAGTCGTTTGCCCATGCCATGAATTTGTCTAAGGCCTTTTGCATATTCGTTTGTAGTTCACAAAAATGCCTCCCTGTCCTCCATATGGTACTATCATCAGCAAATTTAGCTAACTCAGTTTTGGCGTCGAGGTAGGAGGATTTCTGTATGTCGTTGATCATGATATTGAAGAGAGTGGGACTGATAACCGACCCCTGAGGCGTGCCATTTTCTAATGTTTGCTCGGCACTCAGGAATCTGCCAACATTCACCTGTATCCTTCTATCGCTCAGAAAGCTTTTGATCCACCGAAACATTATGCCCGTTATACCAATACGCCCTAACTTGAAGAGCAGCCCGTCTAGCCAGACTAAATCGAAAGCCTTAGTTAAATCTACGAACACGGCACATAACAGGTTCCCAGAGAGGAGTGCCTGCGACATGACTTGCTGTAGTCTCACCAAGTGGTCCATTGTCGAACGCCCTTTCCTGAACCCGCTTTGATTTTCGTCTATCAGTTGGTTGCTCTCCAGATAGAACTGTAGTCGGATGTTAACCATTGTTTCCAAGGTTTTGCACAGTGTAGATGTCAAGCTTACTGGTCGATAGGACTCTGCCTTTGTTCTCTCTTTACCTGGTTTTGGAAGAGGGATGACGTTGGCTTTCCGCCATTCTTTAGGTACCTCTCCCGACAGCCAGGATGTGTTGAAGAAGTTTAGTAGTATCCTTTTGGCATTTCTAGGCAGATGTTTGAGCATTGAGTACTTTACTTTGTCCTCACCAGCGGCACTATCCTTCTTGAGGGAAAGAGCCTTATTTAGCTCCTCCTCAGAGAAGGGTAGATTGATTGGTTTAGCCCCTCCATTAGGTTCAATTTCTAATGAAGGGTGCTGTGAGTAAAAGATTTCCTTTCTCTTCAGGAACTCTGGTGACTGGTTTTCGTCCCTGCTTGCGTCAGCGAACGCTTTCGCAAGTAGGTCTGCCTTTTCATTGCCGTTGGTAGCGTACTCATCTCCATTCTTTAGGTTTGGTATGTTGAATGATCTGCGCTTCCCGTTCATGGCGTTCAGCTTCTTCCAGACGACACCTGTTTGCGTGTTTTGATTCAACGCATTACAGAAAGTCATCCAGTGTCCGCTTTGTGCCTTCCGGATGGTGTCTCTTGCGGCGTATTTCAACTTCAGGTAGTTTTGGTGGTTGACCTCATTGTAGTGGCGTTTCCGTAGGCGTAGTGCCTTCCTTCTTTCGTTAACCGCCTTCTGACATTCTGGTGACCACCAAGGTTTTCTAATCCTTGGTTTCCCTCCAGAAGTCTTGGGAATGGAGTCGTCTGCGGCACCTATAATAGCACTTGTGATGTTGGCAGCGTACACGTCGATGTTGGCATCGATGATGTCATCCTCTTTCCACTCAAGGCAGCTTACACGGAAGTTAGCCCAATCAGCCTCTTTTATTTTCCAATTGGGTTTCCCGTTATAGACTTCCCTGGTTGTTTCACATTGGATGCAGAGTTCTATAAGTAGGTGGTCACTGCCAAGTGTTTCATCTTCGTGTACTTGCCAGTCGCAGCGGTTTGCCATACCAAGCGTACAGAGCGTGAGATCCAGGTGTGAAGGTGATGCATTTCCTCCAACAAAAGTAGGACTCTCGTCGTTCAGTACGCATAGGTCGTTCCCTTCTATTATTGAGCACAGGCTAGTCCCCCGACAGTCATTCCTCGGTGACCCCCACAAAGCGTGTTTTGCGTTGAAATCCCCACAGAACACAGATTCGCCCTGCGGAAGCTGGTCGAGAAGTGACTGGAAGTCTACTGATTTTATCGTGACTTGAGGAGGTGCATAGACATTCACTATTGTCAATTTTGTATTATTGCTCAATGTGATGGCTATGCCCATTGCTTCTAGAGGGCCCGCTACGTCCAGCGTAACAGAAATATAATTTAAGTTATCACTGACGTAGATGGCAAGGCCGCCGCCACGTGTCGTGCTGCCCGGTCTGTCCCTTCTCTGACAAGTATATCCGGGTAGGTAGATGTCTTTCTTAGTTGGTAGTAGCTTGGTCTCCTGGAGGCATATTACATCTTTGGGGTTGCGGGTGATGTATTTTCTCAGCTCAGCAGATCTGGGGGCCAGACCGTTAACGTTAAGTTGTAGAACCTTTACCTGTCCCGCCATGATGACTGTCCGGTGGATGCCTCTCTGTCTTGGCTATTTATTGGTCAATTGGCGTTTCACATTCCATAGTAGGTACCTTATTAGTGTTTGTCTTTGGTGTTGAAGCCGGCAAGCAACTGGGCATATCACCAGTGCTGTAGTGACGAACATGAGATATCCTTCTACGGAGTGCGAGGTTTGCCGTTTGATCGCCTTTTGTCATTTCGTCGTCGTCGTCTTCTTCTCTTGATCTTTTTTTTACCGTGTTGATTGAATTAATCATGAGACACAGGACATCGGCGTTGACCATGTGTGTCCTTATTTTGTCGAGTAAACTTGCCATCTTGGTAGTTTGGTCCTCATTGGATACGGCCACCCTGAGGAACTCGATCATGAAGTTCATGAAGCCACTTTCCGTTTTAAATTTAGGAATGAAGTGTTCTTCATGAATCTTCGTTTTCGGTTCCTCTTCTTTCTTTTTGGATGATTTTGTCTTCTGTTTGACTTCTACAGGTTTGGGTGATATTTTCTTCTCTTTCTTGTTCTTGTCTTTACCTTTAGGGGTGGGGGTTGCTTCGGACGTCAAGAGAGTCGGGACTGGAGCTTGTTTTGGTTCCATCACCGGTTCTCTAACTACTTTTGCTTCCCTCTCCTTGTTCTTTACTTGTTGGGTCGCTTCCCTAAAGGTGAGCTTTTCTTTACATTGCAGACGTAGCGCTGCTTTTGTAGCTTGAATTCTTGGGCATTGGGGGGAGTTAGCTGCGTGGCTGCCCTTGCAGTTTGAGCAGTTAATTTTGCTACCCACCCTACACTCAGCCACCAAGTGTTCTCCCCCACATTGGGCGCATACGGCTTTTCCTTTACAGTACTTCACTGTATGACCCAATTTTTGACAATTAGTGCACTGTCGTACCCTCTGTATATAGGGATGGGTCCGTCTTCTGAGATACACTATGTTTATGACCTCGGGTGCTGTACCTTTCTTGAAGGTCAGGGCAACGCTTCCCTGATCCTTCCCCTCGGCCACTCTAAATCTGTATATCTCAGTGACGTCATACTCCCTATCTTTCAGGTCGTCCATTATTTCCTCCCCGGTATATTCGGTCGGTATCCCATGAACAACCACCTTGTCTGTTAACAAGGTGGTTGGTTCGGATACCGCCACGGTCATACCGAGTAGGCTGTCCTGGGCCAGTGCTTTGTCCATGTCCGACTTACTTTTTAAGGCAAGTCTGATATGTCCAGTCACTGTTATCCTGATATCAGGTATATTACTGATACCCCACTTACTCCGTAGTTCCTTTCCCACTGCCGTCAGTTTGGACCCTTGGAAAGACTTGCCTTCCATTGGCCTTACTTGCACGACGTGGTTCTGCTCATCCTTCCTTTTTGTAGCAGGAAAAAACTTAGGCGCAGGGCTGCTATTAAAGGCTTCTGCCATTGACATGGGGGAAGTAGCCTCTGTCGCCATTGTTCTTATTGCTATCGAAAAAAGTCTAAAACAAAGGAATGATTGAACAGTTTTTATAAGGTTTTTCTGTACTGTTGTTAGCCTTTCCCACAAAGAACCGCTAGTCAATTAGTGTGTTTAGTGCTGATTAGCTATGGGTTCTAATTGCTTGTAAGGGTTCACGAGCAGTTGTCAGGTTTCTATAGCACCTAGCTTGCTATTGTTAATTAATGAAGTAGGTTGATACACCTGTCGTTAACCCTGTCCACAAAGAGCCGCTAGTCAATCAGTGTTATTAATACTAATTAACTATGGGTTCCTATTGCTTGTATGAGTGTACTTAACAGTTATCAGGCTTATTAGCTATAAAAGTAAATTAGCTTGTTATTGTTTTAAGAAGCTTGTGACGAGTTCAATCAGTTGATTGGCTTGTACACTGGACTTCTTTGTTTGTAGATGATAGAAAGAAAAGTAAAATGATTAAATAGATACAAAATAGAGAAAAAAAAGAAATAAATAAAGACAAAAAAGTGGTAAATAGAGTTGGAAAAGGGGTAAAGGAAGGAAGTAACCAAAAATAGATTAGGAGTGGAAAAATATGAAATGGAAGAAGAATTTAAGAAAAAAAAAAGAAGATTATATCTAATGTATAGAAATAAGGTAAAAATAATATCCTAACAATAAAGCACTGAGGAATGAGGCAAGGAAAGGGAAATAAATTAAATTAAAGAAAATAAAGTAAAAATAAAATAAGATAGATGAAGAATGCAAAATTGAAAGTAAACCTTATACCTTGTGATGGTATAAGAATAAAAATAAAGACAACCTTAAATCTATTTTGGACTAGATGATCTTTGTAGTATCTAGTAGTCTATCTGGATTTGAGAAGTCTTTTTTGGAGTCTTAGCTAGGCTACTTTATCAAAGATAAATTTAGTCTATAGCTTTGGAGCTCTGGTGCAGTAGGTGTTATGTTATGACAGTAATAAAACAAAATAGCTATAAATACCAAGCGACAAATTATATATCACACACAATATGGAAGGAAACCAACCCAAAAACAAAAGAACAAAACAGAAGTGAGGAAGAATTTACACCCACTGCATGGAGGTATTTCTGCATGGAGTACAAAGAAATCCAAAATTGCACTCACTACACATTACAGCACGGTGAAATCCAAAATGCAGAGCACTACACATCACAGCAAAAATAATCCAAGTTGGCACTACACATTACATCAGTTTGTAGACATGGACACTGGGTCTTTGATTAATGGCACAAAAGAATAATAATACCTGTTTGTATACATGTATGTACCTCCATGTAAAACGTAATACACAACCCAAACGTGTCCTATAATTTATGTCTAATCATTTTTTTTAAAGTTATACCATGCGCTCGAAACACAGTGGTTGGCAAGGTGGAAGACTTGTGCCGAATCCCAGTCGGGGAGGCGAGGAGTGCCATTTATGTATGTGGCCAGACGGTGAAAAAATCGAGGGGTCTTGAGTAAACTGTTTATTACTATTGTATTTTCGTCCAGGTTGACCCGAGGTTGGCAAAGCTGGGCCTCTTCCAAATCTATGTGGATTTCCATAGATTGGTAGGTGTAGCATATTTTTGATGAGTCTAGGGAATATCGCACTTCCATTGTGATTTAAATGCGTTCCATCACTCGCATAGAGAAATTCTTTAATCTCAGATCCAGAAAGTTTCAGTAAAGAAACTAAATGATGTCACATACTCACATCGATTAGAGACTTAGACTTTATACAGGAAGCTTATTTAGATTATTAGTGTATTCACTGGAAGTGGTTGATGAGTTCATAGTATTGAGAAGAGTATTCCTCGATGTTTATATTAGTGTTTCTTGGTATGTCGTTTGACCCAATGAGAAAGACAATATTTTCAACTTTCTCTCACTGGGGAGAATGATCTACTAAGAGTATAGTGTCACTAATTTTGCCGCCACTGTTTGTCCGTATCTGTGTGTTACCCTCTCTGTCCAACCTTCGTGGCGTTAACTTTTGTAAAATGAAGGAACCGATCCCAATATTCTTTTGGGGTTCAATGAGTTTAACTTTGGCTAATCTGTCATGAGCTAGCTTCGGAGAAACGGCTAGGGTGAGAGCGACTCTTATCAATAGAAAAATTGGGCAGTTTTCATGATTTGGGGCTGAAATATAGTTTAAATTGATATACAAGGCGCTTATTTTCTTCATAAAGAGAGTTAATTTTCCCTTTTAATTCACTATTTTCGATGTTGCGGATTTTTTATTTCTTCAATCAGTCTGTAGTTTTTATTTTGAACACCGTGTGTTTGTTCATTTAGCTTGATGTTTTCATTTTGTATATATTTCATCTGTTCATTTGCTTCATATAGCTCATATTCCACACGTTTCAACAGCTCTTTGAGTTCACCACTGTCATTTTCTGCGCACTTTATCTCTTCATTCAGTTTACAGTTTTGACTTTCCACAAACCTTATGGCGTAGTCATGGAGGTGTATATATTGACTAGAGTGTATGGTGGTCACGTGATCGCGTGCCGACTATGGAGCTTGGCAGCCATTTTACAACCGGGAAGATTTAGCCTGCGTTGGCATATACCAATATGTCGGAAAGTTGTTATTATTTTGGTAAATTCAATGTCATACGAAAAGGGAGTGGATTATCATTTCATAAGTAGGCATGCTAAGTTATAAGTGAAATAGTGAATTAATAGATACGGTAAAATCATGATAATTGTGTAAAATAATTAAATAAACACGACGAGAAGACGTCGAACACTCGAAGCTTGACCGAAAACCCGGTGGGTCCATTCACTTAATTTATTAGTACTGATACTTTTATTATGTAACGATTACAAGGTCCGTTTGTTAAGCAAACCTCCAAATTAATGTTTTATTTAATTATTCGAAATTTGCGCAAATTATAAATTATACACACATGCGGCTTTGTACGAAAAATATCGCGGGGAGTAAGTCTGTTTATTGGAGTGGAGTGTTTAGTCACAGACATGCACTCACTGGCCAGTAGTTGCTTTGTTATCTTTTAGTTTCACTCCCTCGGATTTAATTAATTAGGACGACATTGTGTTCACAGATGTACAGAATGAAATAAAGCGAAAGTTTCTTGCAATATCAGTTTATGCTTCTTTTATTTTCTTCAGAAAACCCGCTTTAAACCCCCGAACTAATTTTTAAAAAAGGAAGGTTAATTATACTAAGGATAAATAAGTGAAAGTCTTGAAAACTTCATTCCCCGAACAAATTTTGTAAAAAATAAATTTTTAATTAGGCCTAAATTTTTTTTTTTAATCGCTGCTGCTACTACGAAAATCTCATCAAGAGGTTTGTCTTTTTTTTTGTAAAATTTAATATACCGGCGTATTTTTCAAGCAAAGAAAAATCAGACACCAGTTCATGGAAATTGAAAACCATATAGGCCTACTAAGGCCATGCTAGTCCTGTTTATATTTTCTTTTTTTAAAAAAAAAAAAAAAAAAAAATCCCATCGGCATCAGATATTATTCTACTGGTAAATGATAGAAGTCCTAGATTATTTTTAAAATCTATTTTATTTCTTTATTCATCATCTGGATGACGCTATTTATTTTAGAGTATAGGCCTAGTCAGTTATCTCTGCCAATCACGCAGAACATTCATTTCAAATCGTCCAACAAATTATTTAGATCTATCCAAAATAAAGTTTTATGTGAACTGCGGGTAGCAATGTTCAAAATTTTGCTGAATACTCTATAGATATCTGGACATTCGAGGACGTTCACTTAGCTCAATTAATAAAATAAACATGATTTCGTAGTTCTGCGCACTATTTACACATTGCCACGGTGACTCTTAATAAATAAAGCCCCCAAAATATGCCAGTTGACCAAAGCTATTTTGCTTTTAGGACTGTAAGGTAAGACCTTTCAATCATCATTTTTTTTTTTTTTGTTGGTTGATATTGTTGAATTAGAACTGCTTTTTAATGGACTTACCAACACTTCGTCATTCTATTTCCCTTTGTTTACATAGCGTTCATCCGGGCACTTCCGTCATTCTTTCCCGGTTGAAACATGGCGGCCGGTCTCCAGTGTCGGCCCACGGCGTTAACGTTACGTCAATGGGGATCACGTGACCACAATACACTCTAGTCAATATACAGCTCTATGGGCGTAGTGGACTGTGATGATATTAAATGTAGTGTAAAGGAAATGCGAAACATGTGTCATTCCTGGTGAAAGTATGCGTCGGCGGATGGTTCGTCCGTTGAAATTTATTTGTAATAAAATTGATGACTTTTTAGGCGTTTTTTTTTATCCTGCTTATTTTCAAGGCTTGTGGTGAAGTGTCCAGCAAGAGAACTGCGTCTTCTATCATCACAATTAATTAAAATAATTGTTCAATATTCTAATTTATATATTTCGCATATTAATATAAATCAAACCAAATTATGGAATAGATGCCAATTGATATGTGTAATAATTGTTTTTCGTAATATGTTGTTATGTTAATTTAATGTCATTGTATATATTTTTGCACTGCCATGTAGTTCCCCCTCCCCCCGGCTTGTTTTGTTACTGTACGTTAGTCAATAGCCTAATGCCGTATCATTGTGATCTGGGTTGGACTAAACTCCGTTTCTTATTGCTTGATGAGTTTCTAAAAACCATGTAAAGTATCCGTGTATCAGAAATGAACAGTACTGCGATATCACCTCGGTGGAAGCGGACGTGAAGTAAAGCTATTTCACACACAGAAATGATCAGTACTCTCTTTTGAAGGAGTACTGTTCATTTCTGATATATCAAAGGTTGCCAGTGGCAACGAGTAGAAGTGGAATGTAAATATTTTAACAACAGGCCCTGATGATTTTACAATATATTACGCAATGTCTTAAGCTCGAGACCATAACAGACATTCCGCACGTGAAATACGTCACACTAGTCCAATATTTCGCCAGTATGAATAATGTACGATTGACAAGTTGCCCGTACCGGGCCCGTATCTACAATGCTCATTAAAGTATACATAGTTCCCTATATTAACCTGAAAAAAAATCATTTTTTTTGTACTAATCTAAAATAGTTTTAAATAAATTTTAAAAATCACCATTTTTGTTTGTTTGAATACTTATTTTAAAATGCTTATTAGACGCCTAGGTAACTACATAGAATGATGATAACACTCTGTTAGAATGACCTTTCCGAAAATTTCCTCAAAATATTCGCCCCCCTGCCAAGGGATCTTTTACGTGCACTCCAATGTGCACACGGGACCTAGGTTTTTACGTCCCATCCGAACGACGAGGCAGCCGTCCTTGTCAGGCCCTCCTTCTGCATCACTGACAAGGAGAAATCACGCCGAAAAGTCGATATGAACCTTCTCAGCCAATGCAGGGATCGAACACCCGACCACCAGGCTAGCGAACCAGTCACACTTTGAAGTCACACTAATTTTCGACAGGACCCTTTTTTAATGCTAAAACTCAGACCCAAACAAAGATTATGTCCGTTCCGAGCGTTTACGTGGACGAAAATATCAGCCAGATAGCTCTTGGAATGGCTAACAGATTCAAGGAAATGACGGATAATGATCTTGGGGGGACCCCCCCCCCCCCCGAAACCCCCCATATCAGCGGATTGCCCCGTCTCCACGGTCAGTGCCACCACTTTGCGGCGCGCGCCCCCGCCTTTTCAAAATTCCCTGATCCGCCCCAGACGAAGATCTGATCAATTACAGTGAGAGGTCGCGCCTTTAGACACTATGACGTCAGACATTTGATTAACCAATCAGCGTTGATGTTTCTAGTAGGGCACCCACAATTTTGTTATTATAATCATTATTATTACAGCATATTTATAGTGCGCCCTTACATATAACATGTTCAGGGGCACTTTACAAAGTGACAATTAGGCTGTGATTTAGCCACGAAAATCGTTTCATTTTGTCCCAGCAAATTCCAGGCGAAAATCTGACGCTTTGCTGCACAAGTAAACAAGTAAGTCGTCACTGTAGTACACATTTCTATTGCGATGTTTTGTACAATCAGACCAACACTCGAATTACGCCTCGGACTATATTTGTCAAGTGTAGCCATAATGTGGTGAAGAAATCATATTCTAAGCCAATCAGAAACCATAAAAGCAATCAACGTCATTAGGTCAGGGGTCAATAGCCATAAATAGACCAGGGAATACCTTTTACGAGACGGAACACGTTGGCTTGTTTACATTTGTATGAGAGAATTTTTCTGCAAATATGCCTGAATTACGGGACAATAACATCAGATAAATGTTGTGCTGACACCGTGAACACGGCTGGCCCGTGATTTGCGGAAAAAATATGGTCAAAAGCGAAATTGTATCAATGAATGTGATATTTCCTGGAAAAAGTATTTTTTCCATTTTATTTCAATAAAACAATATGCAAAAGAAATATAAATATAGTATACAGATGAAAACGTTTTTGGCATGATTGAAATACTGGTTCGGTATAATAATTATATATAATGTTGAGAAAAAAACAAAAAAAATAATACTATCTACATGAGCCCACTGATACAACAGAATATTAATAATGATTCACCTAACAACCCTGAACATGCAATTATACTTGTTTTTTAAAAAAAAAAACAATAAAGACATATTATAAGAGATGTCAAATAAGTATACATTTATTTTATAGAAAGAAATACAGTACTAAAAAATAAGAAATGAATGCAATTTTATATACTTCCTCATACAGTATTCCACAACAACACTCGATGGCATGAGATTTCTCCGATATTAAATAGATTAAAATAATTCAGCGATACTTTGATTTAATCAAATATGGAGGACCGTGACTTAGCTTTGATCAAACAGTACAGTGGTTGAAATTGTTGAACATGACTGCCAAACCTTTAAAGGCTAATATCTTTGCTTGCAATAGAGTAATTTGAATGAAATTTATTCATTCAAATTATTCATTTTACATTATCTACTTTTGAACTATTATAGCAAGAATGGCTAGTTCTTTATCTAAATCTTATATAATGTATCTTTAATGAAAAATGTATATAATAATAATAACATCATTTATATAGTGTATTAATACTGGAGAATGGTTTCTAATCTGCTTTTCAGATTTTTATATCCACAGAATCGGGCCCGTCGCCAGCTCATAAAATTGGGGGGGGGGTATAGAATTTTTTGGAGGGGCTGAGGATGTGGCCGGCTAAGAATACTCCTAAGAAATCATCAATTTTTTTTTTGGGGGGGGGGGGGGCTAAACCGCACAGACTACATGTATTTACACACAGATCAGGTCTTGTGTCCGTATACACTGTACAAAATTAAAAGATATATGCCAGTAAAGAAAAGTACATATAAGAGAAAAACAAACAGTTAACTAAATAAAATGGTTCCAGTAATATGAATAAGAAATGAAATGGAGTTAAACGCCGTCCTACTGTTCTGCTGTTATACATGTACATGTACGCTATACAGTGTACTACGAGGAAAATTTTGCCTGGGCACAGCACTATGGCCTACTCTTATATCGAATTCCAACTGCCTAGGGACCTTTTTACGTGCACACCAATGTTACACAGGAATTCGGTTTTTCGTCACATTTGAACGACTAGACAGCAGTCCTTGTACCTTGTCAGCCCCTCTGCCTGCACCACTGACAAGGAGAAACCACGTCTGAATTGAATTGGAATAAAAAAGGAAAATAAAAACATATATGTCAACTTAAAATAGCTAAATATGATATGAACATTTATCGACATGTACAGTACATTTAAGTAAAACATGTTTAAAATACAAAAATACATATGTATACAGGTTGAGGCCTACTCATAAAAATCACAATTTCATCAATTTGATTTGGCTGTCACTTTCATATTTGAACAATTTTCACAAATCCATACTAGAAAACTTTCACTTCTAAAAAATACATCTATCTGTAGCTCCTATATACATGTACTGGGTTAAGGAAGACGGGCGTGCGCTATACAGTTTATTATGAGGGAAATTTTGCCTGAGCACAGCACTATGGCCTACTCTTATATCGAATTCCAACTGCCAAGGGGTCTTTTTACATGCACACCAATGTCCAAACCGCTTACAAAAATACATACAGGTGTAGGACTATTCATAAAAAATCATGTAATTTCATCAATATCATTTGACTGTCACTTTCATATTCAAACAATTTTTACAAATCCATACTAGAAAGCTTTCACTTGTAACAAATACAACTATCTGTAGCTAATGCAGCCTGATTTGCATCCACAGAGAAAATATTGTTTGGTTCTTGGTCTCTATAGTCAACCTAACCCTGTCATTTGTTACAGTTGAGTTTAACAAGAAGGGCATAAATTTCTGCAGATACAGTAAGGCAACTTTAAAGTAATGCACATGGTATTTCACCTCAATGGTGACACAGTCATTTCCATAGTGGTCTTTTGTCTTGGTCTGAGTTGTCATACATTAGGAATAGGAGAATATCTTCATCAACTTGCATTTGCAATAAAATTGGAAAATGTTAAGATAATGATCCCCTTAACAAATTAACCAGACCTATTATTCTTTTTCTTATTTCGCTGGTAAAATATTAGCTGCTCTAAACATAGTTCTTTATTCATACACAGTTGTTGGTTTTTTTTTACGTTGGTAATGTATGTGAGAAGTCTGTATTGTTAGAATGAGAGAGAGTTTTGTCTGCACATTCCTGCAATTCTTTGTCCAACATATCAATATTTCCATCTAATTTGATCCACTGGTTAGCACATACCCTAGATTTTTCCCAGTTTCTCACAGTAAACGGTTTTACATCGGTGTTTTAAACAAAATCTACACGGAGTATACAGTTCTAGTTATTCTTCCGCTTGTTTACTATCAAAACGTAAACAAACCGGTGACTTTCACTCTACACGACCCGTTGACCTTTCGTCGTGTGCGTCTGATTGGTGAGCTTTGTCACGTGATCTATTAAAACCAAATCACCGCGAAATTCAAATACCATCGCACATTGATAAGTAAGCCCATTTTTATTTTGACGTTTTCTGTCAAACGTCAAAGAATTGATAAAAGAAAAGTTGTGTGGAAATACAAAGTAATACTAGAAGAATTAGATTATGTAGTTTGTTTTCCGCCTGAAAATCGTCGGGATGGAGCAACAGAAGCAAGCTTGCTAGAAATTTCACATCACGGCCTAAATGTAATCATATAGATAAACAACAGGACTAAGGCCATTTTAGCATACCTTGTCAGTTAAAATACTAGCTTATTAAATAAATTAATTTTAAGTTGTTTTTTATACGCCCACATTTTCATGTGGACGTATATTGTCGTCGCCCCTGTTCGTCCGTCCGGACATCCGTCCGTCCGTCCGTCCACAATTGTTTGTGAACAGTCTACAGGTCACAATTTTTATCCGATTTCAATGAAACTTAAAATATAGGTTCATCGCCATAAAATCTCGGTTCCTTTCGATATTGGCATATATCGGACTGTAACTTCATGGGTTATGGCCCCTGATTGTACGAAAAATCACGTTTTTTAGCTTGTGAACAGTGTAGAGGTCACAATTTTGAACCGATTTGGATGAAACTTGAAATGCATGTTTATAACCCAAAGATCTTGGTTCCTGTCGATATTTGCGCCAATCGGATCGTAACTTCCTGAATTATGGCCCCTGATTTTCCGAAAAATCGCCCTTTTTAGCTTGTGGTCCGTCTGGAGGTCAAAATTGTTATCCGATTTAAAAAAAACGTTTGATTATATCACCGTTCCATGGTTACGAAGGTCGAGTTCGAATTTCGTGAAAATCGGACCAAAATTGACGGACAAAATGGCCGCCGTTTCATAGTGAGAAAATATGTTATATCAAGGTTGTGGACCTAATTATAGAGGTCACGATTTTGAACCGATTTTTTATGAAACTTGACATGTTTGTTTATAACTCACAGATCTTCGTTCCTTTTGATATTTGCGCTCATCGGATCGTAACTTCCTGAATTATAGCCCCTGATTGTCCGAAAAATCGCCATTTTTAGCTTGTGGTCCCTCTGGAGGTCAAAATTGTTATCCGATTTAAAAAAAACATTTGATTATATCACCGTTCCATGGTTATGAAGGTTGAGTTTGAATTTTGTGAAAATCGGACCAAAATTGACGGACAAAATGGCCGCCGTTTGTACTCGAATAGTCTGAAAATATGTTATATCAAGGTTGTGGACCATAAAGAGGTCACAATTTTGAACCGATTTTGATGAAACTTGACATGTAGGTTTACAACCCAATGATCTTGGTTCCTTTCGATATTTGCGCCCATCGGATCATAACTTCCTGAATTATGTCCCCGGATTGTCCGAAAAATCGCTTTTGTTAGCCTTTGGTCCCTCTGGAGGTCAAAATTATTATCCGATTTAAAAAAAAATGTTGGATTATATCACAGTTACATGGTAATGAAGAGAGAGTTTGAATTTCGTGAAAATCGGACTAGAATTGACGGACAAAATGGCCGCCGTTTGTACGCGAATAGTGTGAAAATGTGTTATATCAAGGTTGTGGACCACAAAGAGGTCACAATGTTGAACCGATTTTGATGAAACTTGACATGTATGTTTACAACCCAAAGATCATGGTTCCTTTCGATATTTGCGCCCATCGGATCATAACTTCCTGAATTATGTCCGAAAAATCGCTTTTGTTAGCTTGTGGTCCCTCTGGAGATCAAAATTATTATCCGATTTAAAAAAACGTTTGATTATATCACGGGTTCATATGAAGAGAGAATTTGAATTTCGTGAAAATCGGACCAGAGTTGACGGATAAAATGGCCGCCGCCTGTAAGCGAATTGTGTGAAAAATATGTTATATCAAGGTTGTCAAAAATTTGAACTGATTTTGATGAAACTTGAAATACATGTTTATAACCTAATGATCTTGGTTCCATTGCATATTTGCCCATATCGGATCATAACTTCCTGAATTATGGCTCCTGATTGTACGAAAAATCACCCTTTTTAGCTTGTGGTCCCTCTGGAGGTCACAATTATTATATGATTTAAAAAAACGTTTGATTATATCACAGTTACACCGTAGTTATGGGTGAGTTTGTATTATGATTTTCTGATGATTACTTAAAATGCAACAACTCTTGTTGACTGCCCGGACCATTTGGCTGCTGTGTGGGCGTATGTTTCGTTGCCTGGCAACCTATTTTTTTTAAAAAGAATATATAGAGTGTACAAATAAATTGCAGATTATTCTATAAATGTTTAATTACCGAAAAAAGTAAGAATATGCCACAACTCTTGTTGACTTCCCAGACGATTTAGCTGCTGTGGGCGTATGTGTCGTTGCCTGGCAACCTATATTTAGGTTTGTTCTCCTGTGCCTTACAAAATGTGAGCGTCCACAAGCAAACTGATCCCGCAGTGAATATTCGCTTGGCCGCTACAATCACTGATAAGCATGACATTGAGGAGGCTTAATTAGACCGAACACAAATTGGCCACCTATTCGGCTAGCCAGCTATTCGACCGATCCAGCTGGCCACCTTTTCGTTGGCAACCTATTCAGAATTAAGACAACAGTCGCTCAAACTCATCTATTTTTACCAACCAATAAAATCCAACGTTACGTCTATCAAATGAAAGTAGAATAATATATTATTTTTTATCAATTCCTTTAGCTCAGAATAGAGGTGTAATTTCGCATTATCGTACAAAATTCTAGACATTCAACTAAATATATTCCGAAAGGTAATTAAATAGGCTTTCCAGATATTATTAGTAAAAGTTGGCACAATCATATTAAAGGGGTGCGCTCTCATCCTAAACGTCGACAATTTTTCAATATTTTAAACTCAATTTTAATATTCCGAGTCAAAATTCGCACCATCGTACAAAATTCTTAGCAACCAGCTATATATATATTCTGAAAGGTAATTGATTACGCTTTCCAAATATTATTAGTAAAAGTTGGCACAATCATATTAAAGGGGCGCGCTCTCAACCTGAATATAGCCAATTTTTCAATATTCTATATGTAAAGATAGACCGGTATTTTATTCGAAGTCCAAATTCGGACCATCGTACAAAATTCTGAGCAACCAGCTATATATATTCTGAAAGGTAATTGAATAAGCTTTCCAAATATTATTAGTAAAAGTTGGCACAATCATATTAAAGGGGCGCGCTCTCAACGTGAACATAGCCAATGTTTCAACATTTAAAGTGAAAGAACGGTAATATTCCGAGTCGAAATGCGGACCATCGTACAAAATTCTGAGCATCCATCTATATATATTCTGAAAGGTAATTGGATAAGCTTTCCAAATATTATTAGTAAAAGTTGGCACAATCATATTAAAGGGGCGCCCTCTCAACCTACAAATAGCCAATTTTTTAATATTTTAAAAAGAAAGAACGACAATATTCCGAGTCGAATTCGGACTATCGTACAAAATTCTAAGCATCCAGCTATATATATTCTGAAAGGTAATTGCATAAGCTTTCCAAATATTATTAGTAAAAGTTGGCACAATCATATTAAAGGGGCGCGCTATCAACCTGAACATAGCCAATTTTTTAATATTTTAAAGTGAAAGAACGGCAATATTCCGAGTCCAAATTCGGACTATCGTACAAAATTCTCAGCATCCAGCTATATATATTCTGAAAGGTAATTGGATCAGCTTTCCAAATATTATTAGTAAAAGTTGGCACAATCATATTAAAGGGGCGCCCTCTCAACCTGAACATAGCCAATTTTTCAATATTCTGAATGTAAAGACAGACCAGTATTTTTTTCGAAGTCCAAATTCGAACTATCGTACAAAATTCTAAGCATCCAGCTATATATATTCTGAAAGGTAATTGCATAAGCTTTCCAAATATTATTAGTAAAAGTTGGCACAATCATATTAAAGGGTCGCGCTCTCAACCTGAACATAGCCAATGTTTCAACATTTAAAATGAAAGAACGGTAATATTCCGAGTCGAAATTCGGACCATCGTACAAAATTCTGAGCATCCATCTATATATATTCTGAAAGGTAATTGGATAAGCTTTCCAAATATTATTAGTAAAAGTTGGCACAATCATATTAAAGGGGCGCCCTCTCAACCTACAAATAGCCAATTTTTTAATATTTTAAAGTGAAAGAACGGCAATATTCCGAGTCGAATTCGGACTATCGTACAAAATTCTAAGCATCCAGCTATATATATTCAGAAAGGTATTTGCATAAACTTTCCAAATATTATTAGTAAAAGTTGGCACAATCATATTAAAGGGGCGCGCTCTCAACCTACAAATCGCCATTTTTTCAATATTTTAAACTGAAAGAATGGTAATATTCCGAGTCGAAATTCGGACCATCGTACAAAATTCTGAGCAACCAGCTATATATATTCTGAAAGGTAATTGAATAAGCTTTCCAAATATTATTAGTAAAAGTTGGCACAATCATATTAAAGGGGCGCGCTCTCAACGTGAACATAGCCAATGTTTCAACATTTAAAGTGAAAGAACGGTAATATTCCGAGTCGAAATGCGGACCATCGTACAAAATTCTGAGCATCCATCTATATATATTCTGAAAGGTAATTGGATAAGCTTTCCAAATATTATTAGTAAAAGTTGGCACAATCATATTAAAGGGGCGCCCTCTCAACCTACAAATAGCCAATTTTTTAATATTTTAAAAAGAAAGAACGGCAATATTCCGAGTCGAATTCGGACTATCGTACAAAATTCTAAGCATCCAGCTATATATATTCTGAAAGGTAATTGCATAAGCTTTCCAAATATTATTAGTAAAAGTTGGCACAATCATATTAAAGGGGCGCGCTATCAACCTGAACATAGCCAATTTTTTAATATTTTAAAGTGAAAGAACGGCAATATTCCGAGTCCAAATTCGGACTATCGTACAAAATTCTCAGCATCCAGCTATATATATTCTGAAAGGTAATTGGATAAGCTTTCCAAATATTATTAGTAAAAGTTGGCACAATCATATTAAAGGGGCGCCCTCTCAACCTGAACATAGCCAATTTTTCAATATTCTGAATGTAAAGACAGACCAGTATTTTTTTCGAAGTCCAAATTCGAACTATCGTACAAAATTCTAAGCATCCAGCTATATATATTCTGAAAGGTAATTGCATAAGCTTTCCAAATATTATTAGTAAAAGTTGGCACAATCATATTAAAGGGGCGCGCCCTCAACCTGAACATAGCCAATGTTTCAACATTTAAAATGAAAGAACGGTAATATTCCGAGTCGAAATTCGGACCATCGTACAAAATTCTGAGCATCCATCTATATATATTCTGAAAGGTAATTGGATAAGCTTTCCAAATATTATTAGTAAAAGTTGGCACAATCATATTAAAGGGGCGCCCTCTCAACCTACAAATAGCCAATTTTTTAATATTTTAAAGTGAAAGAACGGCAATATTCCGAGTCGAATTCGGACTATCGTACAAAAGTCTAAGCATCCAGCTATATATATTTTGAAAGGTATTTGCATAAACTTTCCAAATATTATTAGTAAAAGTTGGCACAATCATATTAAAGGGGCGCGCTCTCAACCTACAAATCGCCATTTTTTCAATATTTTAAACTGAAAGAATGGTAATATTCCGAGTCGAAATTCGGACCATCGTACAAAATTCTGAGCAACCAGCTATATATATTCTGAAAGGTAATTGAATAAGCTTTCCAAATATTATTAGTAAAAGTTGGCACAATCATATTAAAGAGGCGCTCTCTCAACGTGAACATAGCCAATGTTTCAACATTTAAAGTGAAAGAACGGTAATATTCCGAGTCGAAATGCGGACCATCGTACAAAATTCTGAGCATCCATCTATATATATTCTGAAAGGTAATTGGATAAGCTTTCCAAATATTATTAGTAAAAGTTGGCACAATCATATTAAAGGGGCGCCCTCTCAACCTACAAATAGCCAATTTTTTAATATTTTAAAGTGAAAGAACGGCAATATTCCGAGTCGAATTCGGACTATCGTACAAAATTCTAAGCATCCAGCTATATATATTCTGAAAGGTAATTGCATAAGCTTTCCAAATATTATTAGTAAAAGTTGGCACAATCATATTAAAGGGGCGCGCTATCAACCTGAACATAGCCAATTTTTTAATATTTTAAAGTGAAAGAACGGCAATATTCCGAGTCCAAATTCGGACTATCGTACAAAATTCTCAGCATCCAGCTATATATATTCTGAAAGGTAATTGGATAAGCTTTCCAAATATTATTAGTAAAAGTTGGCACAATCATATTAAAGGGGCGCCCTCTCAACCTGAACATAGCCAATTTTTCAATATTCTGAATGTAAAGACAGACCAGTATTTTTTCGAAGTCCAAATTCGAACTACCGTACAAAATTCTAAGCATCCAGCTATATATATTCTGAAAGGTAATTGCATAAGCTTTCCAAATATTATTAGTAAAAGTTGGCACAATCATATTAAAGGGGCGCGCTCTCAACCTGAACATAGCCAATGTTTCAACATTTAAAATGAAAGAACGGTAATATTCCGAGTCGAAATTCGGACCATGGTACAAAATTCTGAGCATCCATCTATATATATTCTGAAAGGTAATTGGATAAGCTTTCCTACGGAAGCCTCCTGGTGCCACGATTTTATTTTTTTTTTAGCGTAATTGTGACTTTTTATCTCCTACTTAGGACTTTTTATCTCCTACTGAGGACTTTTTATCTCCTAATTAGGACTTTTTATCTCCTAATTAGGACTTTGTATCTCCTAATTAGGACTTTGTATCTCCTAATTAGGACTTTGTATCTCCTAATTAGGACTTTTTATCTCCTAATTAGGACTTTCTATCTCCTAATTAGGACTTTTTATCTCCTAATTAGGACTTTTTATCTCCTAATTAGGACTTTTTATCTCCTAATTAAGTAAAAAGGTAGTATTTAAGTGAATCTCTTCGCGCTTGGTGGTATAATCATGGGTGGACGTGTAATGCCAGTGTATAAGAGTTCCTTGGTTCAAATGTCGGAGGATATCGACATTATTGGTTCTTGCGTGTGTCGAGAACGAAAACCGAGGAAATGCTTAAATTCTTCGTTCAAGTTGATCGCAACCTCCCAAAAATAGACTAAAAACCTATCACTACTCGTCAGAAATATAAATTATGCGCATCACTACCAATTAGAAATATACACAAAAATCATCACTTCCCTTTAGACATATCCACAAAAATCATCACTACCCTTTAGACAATTTCCACAAAACTCATCACTACCTTATACAAATTTCCACACAACTCATAACTATCCTTCAGAAATGTCCGCAAAACCCATCACTACCCTTCAGAAATGTCCACAAAACGCATCACTATACCCTCTAGAAATGTCCACAAAACGCATCACTACCGTATAGAAATGTCCACAAAACGCACCACTACCTCTTAGAAATGTCCACAAAACCCATCATTTACCATTTGAAAACTCCACAAAACTCTGAACTACCATTTATAAATACTAGCATATGATAGTAGTAAGTGGTGTTTATAGTAGTATATAGTAGTAGTAAGTGTTGTTTATAGCAGTATATGATAGTAGTAAGTGTTGTTTATAGCAGTATATGATAGTAGTAAGTGTTGTTTATAGCAGTATGTCCCGAAATGACCTAGTTTGTGTTGAGTAGACGTTAAACCCCATTTCTCCCTCTCTTTATAGCAGTATATGATAGAATTAAGTGTCGTTTATAGCAGTATATGGTAGTACTAAGTGTTATATATAGCAGTATATGATAGAAGTAAGTGTTATATATAGCAGTATATGGTATTAGTAAGTGCTGTTTATAGCAGTATATGGTAGCAGTAAGTGCTTTTTATAGCAGTATAAGATAGTAGTAAGTATTGTTTATAGTAGAATATAGTAGTTTTAAGTTTTGTTTATAGCAGTATATGATAGAAGTAAGTGTTGTTTATAGCAGTATATGGTAGTAGTAAGAGCTTTTTATAGCAGTATATGATATTAGTAAGTGTTGTTTATAGCAGTATATGGTAGTAGTAAGTGTTGTTTATAGCGGTACATGATGTAAGTAAGTGTTGTTTATAGCAGTATATGGTAGTAGTAAGTGTTGTTTATAGCAGTATATGGTAGTAGTAAGTGTTGTTTATAGCAGTATATGGTAGTAGTAAGTGTTGTTTACAGCAGTATATAATATAAGTAAGTGCTATTTATAGCAGTATATGATAAAAGTAAGTGTTGTTTATAGCAGTATATGGTAGTAGTAAGTGTTGTTTATAGCAGTATATGATAGAAGTAAGTGTTGTTTATTGCAGTATATGGTAGTAGTAAGTGTTGTTTATTGCAGTATATGGTAGTACTAAGTGCTTTTTGTAGCCGTATATGACAATAGTAAGTGTTGTTTATAGCAGTATATGGTAGTAGTAAGTGTTGTTTATAGCAGTATATGATAGTAGTAAGTGTTGTTTATAGCAGTATATGGTAGTAGTAAGTGCTTTTTATAGCAGTATGTGATAGTAGTAAGTATTGTTTATAGTAGTATATAGTAGTAATAAGTGTTGTTTATAGAGATTCACTTAAATTCTACCGTTTTACTAAATTAGGAGATAATAATAATAATAATAGGATTCTTATATCGCGCTAAACTCCAAACAATAAAGTCTGCTCAAAGCGCACACAAAGTCAATTCTAAGTTAATTTTCAAACATTAAAGTCTGCTCAAAGTGCACACAAAGTCAAATTCTATGTTAATTTAGAGTTTGTTTTTTTAATATTTAGAAAACAGGAATGTTTTTAATTTAGATTTAAATATCGAAAATGTTGGAGCAGTTTTTAAGGCTAACGGAAGAGCATTCCACTTCAAGACCGCTGAAACTTCAAAAGATTTAAAATTTAAAACCAATTTTTTTCAGATTCCACTTTGATACTGTAATATAATGTTGAGATTGGGATCGCAGAGATCGTGTTGACTGGTAGGGATTAACAAGTTCCCTTAAGTACGAAGGAGCATTTCCATGAAGGCACTGATACACAATTATTAAAATTTTGAATTCTATCCTTTCACTTATGCGCAGCCAATGCAGAGAGTTTAGTACTGGAGATATACTAGAACATTTTGGTGACTTGGAAACTAATCTGGCTGCTGAATTTTGTATTTTTTGTAGTTTTTATAGTAATTCAGATGAAATTCCAGTAAGAAGACTGTTACAGTAATCTAATTTTGATAAAATTAATGATCGGACAAGGGTTGCTGTTGATTCTGTCGTTAACATATGACGAATGTTACTGATGTTTCTGAGATGGTAGTAGCATATCTTGGTTAGATGGTTTACATGACTGGACATATTGTTGTTGGAGTCCAAATACACACCCAGATTTTTTACTTTATCGGAGAAGGCAATCTGTACTTCACCAACCTGAACGTGGTCTACTGACAGCTTGGAAATTCGTGCTGGTGGACCGATGAGAATGGCCTCTGTCTTGTCATCATTCAGTTTTAATTTATTGCATGACATCCAGGACTTTACATCAGCAACGCATGCTTGGATGTGGTTCAGGCTTTGATGATGCGAAAGTACAGGCAAGCTCTCAATTAGCTGGGTGTCATCAGCATATATAAGTGATGTGATAGCTGAAAACCATTTACAATCTGGCCCAATTGACTAGTATACATGGTAAAAAGAATTGGGCCCAATACAGATCCTTGCGGCACACCACAGTTCAGGGAGACAGACGAGGAATGTGAATCTCTGATAATAACAGATTGGCTTCTATCTGATAAATATGATGAAAACCAGTTTAATACCACACCGTCCAAACCACACTCATCACGGAGACGGGTGATAAGAACATTGGGATCGATGGTGTCGAATGCAGCGGACAGGTCAAGCTACATCAACAAAGCTACATTTCCTTTATCAACAATAGAGTTAACTTTATTAAGCACGCAATTTAGTACAGTTTCTGTTCCATGGAATGGTTTATAGGCCGATTGACATTTATACAACAAATTATTTGAGTATAAATGCTCCATAAGACGGACTTTTACAGCTCTTTCAAGATAAAAAGTCCTAATTAGGAGAATAAAAGTCCTAATTAGGAGATAAAAAGTCCTAATTAGGAGATAAAAAGTCCTAATTAGGAGATAGAAAGTCCTAATTAGGAGATAGAAAGTCCTAATTAGGAGATAAAAAGTCCTAATTAGGAGATAGAAAGTCCTAATTAGGAGATAAAAATTCCTAATTAGGAGATAGAAAGTCCTAATTAGGAGATAAAAAGTCCTACTTAGGAGATAGAAAGTCCTAATTAGGAGATAGAAAGTCCTAATTAGGAGATAAAAAGTCCTAATTAGGAGATAAAAAGTCACAATTACGCTAAAAAAAAAATAATCGTGGCACCAGGAGGCTTCCGTACTTTCCAAATATTATTAGTAAAAGTTGGCACAATCATATTAAAGGGGCGCCCTCTCAACCTACAAATAGCCATTTTTTTAATATTTTAAAGTGAAAGAACGGCAATATTCCAAATCGAATTCGGACTATCGTACACAATTCTAAGCATCCAGCTATATATATTCTGAAAGGTATTTGCATAAACTTTCCAAATATTATTAGTAAGAGTTGGCACAATCATATTAAAGGGGCGCGCTCTCAACCTACAAATCGCCATTTTTTCAATATTTTAAACTGAAAGAATGGTAATATTCCGAGTCGAAATTCGGACCATCGTACAAAATTCTGAGCAACCAGCTATATATATTCTGAAAGGTAATTGCATAAGCTTTCCAAATATTATTAGTAAAAGTTGGCACAATCATATTAAAGGGGCGCGCTCTCAACGTGAACATAGCCAATGTTTCAACATTTAAAGTGAAAGAACGGTAATATTCCGAGTCGAAATGCGGACCATCGTACAAAATTCTGAGCATCCATCTATATATATTCTGAAAGGTAATTGGATAAGCTTTCCAAATATTATTAGTAAAAGTTGGCACAATCATATTAAAGGGGCGCCCTCTCAACCTACAAATAGCCAATTTTTTAATATTTTAAAGTGAAAGAACGGCAATATTCCGAGTCGAATTCGGACTATCGTACAAAATTCTAAGCACCCAGCTATATATATTCTGAAAGGTAATTGCATAAGCTTTCCAAATATTATTAGTAAAAGTTGGCACAATCATATTAAAGGGGCGCGCTATCAACCTGAACATAGCCAATTTTTTAATATTTTAAAGTGAAAGAACGGCAATATTCCGAGTCCAAATTCGGACTATCGTACAAAATTCTCAGCATCCAGCTATATATATTCTGAAAGGTAATTGGATTAGCTTTCCAAATATTATTAGTAAAAGTTGGCACAATCATATTAAAGGGGCGCGCTCTCAACCTGAACATAGCCAATGTTTCAACATTTAAAATGAAAGAACGGTAATATTCCGAGTCGAAATTCGGACCATCGTACAAAATTCTGAGCATCCATCTATATATATTCTGAAAGGTAATTGGATAAGCTTTCCAAATATTTTTAGTAAAAGTTCGCACAATCATATTAAAGGGGCGCCCTCTCAACCTACAAATAGCCATTTTTTTAATATTTTAAAGTGAAAGAACGGCAATATTCCGAGTCGAATTCGGACTATCGTACAAAATTCTAAGCATCCAGCTATATATATTCTGAAAGGTATTTGCATAAACTTTCCAAATATTATTAGTAAGAGTTGGCACAATCATATTAAAGGGGCGCGCTCTCAACCTACAAATCGCCATTTTTTCAATATTTTAAACTGAAAGAATGGTAATATTCCGAGTCGAAATTCGGACCATCGTACAAAATTCTGAGCAACCAGCTATATATATTCTGAAAGGTAATTGCATAAGCTTTCCAAATATTATTAGTAAAAGTTGGCACAATCATATTAAAGGGGCGCGCTCTCAACGTGAACATAGCCAATGTTTCAACATTTAAAGTGAAAGAACGGTAATATTCCGAGTCGAAATGCGGACCATCGTACAAAATTCTGAGCATCCATCTATATATATTCTGAAAGGTAATTGGATAAGCTTTCCAAATATTATTAGTAAAAGTTGGCACAATCATATTAAAGGGGCGCCCTCTCAACCTACAAATAGCCAATTTTTTAATATTTTAAAGTGAAAGAACGGCAATATTCCGAGTCGAATTCGGACTATCGTACAAAATTCTAAGCATCCAGCTATATATATTCTGAAAGGTAATTGCATAAGCTTTCCAAATATTATTAGTAAAAGTTGGCACAATCATATTAAAGGGGCGCGCTATCAACCTGAAAATAGCCAATTTTTTAATATTTTAAAGTGAAAGAACGGCAATATTCCGAGTCCAAATTCGGACTATCGTACAAAATTCTCAGCATCCAGCTATATATATATTCTGAAAGGTAATTGGATAAGCTTTCCAAATATTATTAGTAAAAGTTGGCACAATCATATTAAAGGGGCGCCCTCTCAACCTGAACATAGCCAATTTTTCAATATTCTGAATGTAAAGACAGACCAGTATTTTTTTCGAAGTCCAAATTCGAACTATCGTACAAAATTCTGAGCATCCAGCTATATATATTCTGAAAGGTAATTGCATAAGCTTTCCAAATATTATTAGTAAAAGTTGGCACAATCATATTAAAGGGGCGCGCTCTCAACCTTTCAGAATATATATAGCTGGATGCCGAGACTTTTGTACGGTGGTCCGAAATTTGACTCGGAATATTACCGTTCTTTCACTTATCCAATTACCTTTAAGAATATATATAGCTGAAAAATTGGCTATGTTAAGGTTGAGAGTGCGCCCCTTTAATGTGATTGTGCCAACTTTTATTAATTATATTGAGAAAGATTATTCAATTACCTTTCAGAATATATATAACTGGTTGCTCAGAATTTTATACGATGGTCCGAATTTGGACTCGGAATATTACCGTTCTTTCACTTTAAATGTTGAAACATTGGCTCTGTTGAGGTTGAGAGCGCGCCCCTTTAATATGATTGTGCCAACTTTTACTAATAATATTTGGAAAGCTTATTCAAGTACCTTTCAGAATATATATAGCTGGTTGCTCAGAATTTTGTACGATGGTCCGAATTTCGACTCGGAATATTACCATTCTTTCAGTTTAAAATATTGAAAAAATGGCGATTTGTAGGTTGAGAGCGCGCCCCTTTAATATGATTGTGCCAACTTTTACTAATAATATTTGGAAAGCTTATGCAATTACCTTTCAGAATATATATAGCTGGATGCTTAGAATTTTACCATTCTTTCAGTTTAAAATATTGAAAAAATGGCTATTTGTAGGTTGAGAGCGCGCCCCTTTAATATGATTGTGCCAACTTTTACTAATAATATTTGGAAAGTTTATGCAAATACCTTTCAGAATATATATAGCTGGATGCTTAGAATTTTGTACGATAGTTCGAATTTGGACTTCGAAAAAAATACTGGTCTGTCTTTACATTCAGAATATTGAAAAATTGGCTATGTTCAGGTTGAGAGGGCGCCCCTTTAATATGATTGTGCCAACTTTTACTAATAATATTTGGAAAGCTTATCCAATTACCATTCAGAATCTATATAGCTGGATGCTGAGAATTTTGTACGATAGTCCGAATTTGGACTCGGAATATTGCCGTTCTTTCACTTTAAAATATTAAAAAATTGGCTATGTTCAGGTTGAGACGGCGCCCCTTTAATATGATTGTGCCAACTTTTACTAATAATATTTGGAAAGCTTATGCAATTACCTTTCAGAATATATATAGCTGGATGCTTAGAATTTTGTACGATAGTCCGAATTCGACTCGGAATATTGCCGTTCTTTCACTTTAAAATATTAAAAAATTGGCTATTTGTAGGTTGAGGGGGCGCCCCTTTAATATGATTGTGCCAACTTTTACTAATAATATTTGGAAAGCTTATCCAATTACCTTTCAGAATATATATAGATGGATGCTCAGAATTTTGTACGATGGTCCGAATTTCGACTCGGAATATTACCGTTCTTTCATTTTAAATGTTGAAACATTGGCTATGTTCACGTTGAGAGCGCGCCCCTTTAATATGATTGTGCCAACTTTTACTAATAATATTTGGAAAGCTTATGCAATTACCTTTCAGAATATATATAGCTGGATGCTCAGAATTTTGTACGATAGTTCGAATTTGGACTCGGAATATTACCATTCTTCCAGTTTAAAATATTGACAAAAAGGCGATTTGTAGGTTGAGAGCGCGCCCCTTTAATATGATTGTGCCAACTTTTACTAATAATATTTGGAAAGTTTATGCAAATACCTTTCTGAATATATATAGCTGGATGCTTAGAATTTTGTACGATAGTCCGAATTCGACTCAGAATATTGCCGTTCTTTCACTGTAAAATATTAAAAAATTGGCTATTTGTAGGTTGAGAGGGCGCCCCTTTAATATGATTGTGCCAACTTTTACTAATAATATTTGGAAAGCTTATCCAATTACCTTTCAGAATATATATAGATGGATGCTCAGAATTTTGTACGATGGTCCGCATTTCGACTCGGAATATTACCGTTCTTTCACTTTAAATGTTGAAACATTGGCTATGTTCAGGTTGAGAGCGCGCCCCTTTAATATGATTGTGCCAACTTTTACTAATAATATTTGGAAAGCTTATTCAATTACCTTTCAGAATATATATAGCTGGTTGCTCAGAATTTTGTACGATGGTCCGAATTTCGACTCGGAATATTACCATTCTTTCAGTTTAAAATATTAAAAAATTGGCTATTTGTAGGTTGAGAGGGCGCCCCTTTAATATGATTGTGCCAACATTTACTAATAATATTTGGAAAGCTTATCCAATTACCTTTCAGAATATATATAGATGGATGCTCAGAATTTTGTACGATGGTCCGAATTTCGACTCGGAATATTACCGTTCTTTCATTTTAAATGTTGAAACATTGGCTATGTTAACGTTGAGAGCGCGCCCCTTTAATATGATTGTGCCAACTTTTACTAATAATATTTGGAAAGCTTATGCAATTACCTTTCAGAATATATATAGCTGGATGCTTAGAATTTTGTACGATAGTTCGAATTTGGACTTCGAAAAAAATACTGGTCTGTCTTTACATTCAGAATATTGAAAAATTGGCTATGTTCAGGTTGAGAGGGCGCCCCTTTAATATGATTGTGCCAACTTTTACTAATAATATTTGGAAAGCTTATCCAATTACCTTTCAGAATATATATAGCTGGTTGCTCAGAATTTTGTACGATGGTCCGAATTTCGACTCGGAATATTACCATTCTTTCAGTTTAAAATATTGAAAAAATGGCGATTTGTAGGTTGAGAGCGCGCCCCTTTAATATGATTGTGCCAACTCTTACTAATAATATTTGGAAAGTTTATGCAAATACCTTTCAGAATATATATAGCTGGATGCTTAGAATTTTGTACGATAGTCCGAATTCGACTCGGAATATTGCCGTTCTTTCACTTTAAAATATTAAAAAAATGGCTATTTGTAGGTTGAGAGTTTGCCCCTTTAATATGATTGTGCCAACTTTTACTAATAATATTTGGAAAGCTTATCCAATTACCTTTCAGAATATATATAGATGGATGCTCAGAATTTTGTACGATGGTCCGAATTTCGACTCGGAATATTACCGTTCTTTCATTTTAAATGTTGAAACATTGGCTATGTTCAGGTTGAGAGCGCGCCCCTTTAATATGATTGTGCCAACTTTTACTAATAATATTTGGAAAGCTTATGCAATTACCTTTCAGAATATATATAGCTGGATGCTTAGAATTTTGTACGATAGTTCGAATTTGGACTTCGAAAAAAATACTGGTCTGTCTTTACATTCAGAATATTGAAAAATTGGCTATGTTCAGGTTGAGAGGGCGCCCCTTTAATATGATTGTGCCAACTTTTACTAATAATATTTGGAAAGCTTATCCAATTACCATTCAGAATATATATAGCTGGATGCTGAGAATTTTGTACGATAGTCCGAATTTGGACTCGGAATATTGCCGTTCTTTCACTTTAAAATATTAAAAAATTGGCTATGTTCAGGTTGAGAGGGCGCCCCTTTAATATGATTGTGCCAACTTTTACTAATAATATTTGGAAAGCTTATGCAATTACCTTTCAGAATATATATAGCTGGATGCTTAGAATTTTGTACGATAGTCCGAATTCGACTCGGAATATTGCCGTTCTTTCACTTTAAAATATTAAAAAATTGGCTATTTGTAGGTTGAGAGGGCGCCCCTTTAATATGATTGTGCCAACTTTTACTAATAATATTTGGAAAGCTTATCCAATTACCTTTCAGAATATATATAGATGGATGCTCAGAATTTTGTACGATGGTCCGCATTTCGACTCGGAATATTACCATTCTTTCAGTTTAAAATATTGAAAAATTGGCTATTTTTAGGTTGAGAGCGCGCCCCTTTAATATGATTGTGCCAACTTTTACTAATAATATTTAGAATGCTTATGCAATTACCTTTCAGAATATATATAGCTGGATGCTCAGAATTTTGTGCGATGGTCCGAATTTTGACTCAGAATATTACCATTCTTTCAGTTTAAAATATTGAAAAAATGGCTATTTGTAGGTTGAGAGCGCGCCCCTTTAATATGATTGTGCCAACTTTTACTAATAATATTTGGAAAGCTTATTCAATTACCTTTCAGAATATATATAGCTGGTTGCTCAGAATTTTGTACGATGGTCCGAATTTTGACTCAGAATATTACCATTATTTCAGTTTAAAATATTGAAAAAATGGCTATTTATAGGTTGAGAGCGCGCCCCTTTAATATGATTGTGCCAACTTTTACTAATAATATTTGGAAAGCTTATGCAATTACCTTTCAGAATATATATAGCTGGATGCTTAGAATTTTGTACGATAGTCCGAATTCGACTCGGAATATTGCCGTTCTTTCACTTTAAAATATTAAAAAATTGGCTATTTGTAGGTTGATAGGGCGCCCCTTTAATATGATTGTGCCAACTTTTACTAATAATATTTGGAAAGTTTATCCAATTACCTTTCAGAATATATATAGATGGATGCTCAGAATTTTGTACGATGGTCCGCATTTCGACTCGGAATATTACCGTTCTTTCACTTTAAATGTTGAAACATTGGCTATGTTCACGTTGAGAGCGCGCCCCTTTAATATGATTGTGCCAACTTTTACTAATAATATTTGGAAAGCTTATTCAATTACCTTTCAGAATATATATAGCTGGTTGCTCAGAATTTTGTACGATGGTCCGAATTTGGACTTCGAATAAAATACCGGTCTATCTTTACATATAGAATATTGAAAAATTGGCTATATTCAGGTTGAGAGCGCGCCCCTTTAATATGATTGTGCCAACTTTTACTAATAATATTTGGAAAGCGTAATCAATTACCTTTCAGAATATATATAGCTGGTTGCTAAGAATTTTGTACGATGGTGCGAATTTTGACTCGGAATATTACCGTTCTTTGAGTTTAAAATATTGAAAAATTGTCGACGTTTAGGATGAGAGCGCACCCCTTTGATATGATTGTGCCAACTTTTACTAATAATATCTGGAAAGCCTATTTAATTACCTTTCGGAATATATTTAGTTGAATGTCTAGAATTTTGTACGATAATGCGAAATTACACCTCTATTCTGAGCTAAAGGAATGGATAAAAAATAATATATTATTCTACTTTCATTTGATAGACGTAACGTTGGATTTTATTGGTTGGTAAAAATAGATGAGTTTGGGCGACTGTTGTCTTAATTCTGAATAGGTTGCCAACGAAAAGGTGGCCAGCTGGATCGGTCGAATAGCTGGCTAGCCGAATAGGTGGCCAATTTGTGTTCGGTCTTAATTAGTACGGCATATTAACTTTTTTACTCCGACAAATTAAATTCTCAAACATTTTTTTTGAGGTAAAAGAAAAATAAATAAAGACGTTTGAAGTATTTGTAGTTAAAAAATATTTCCTATTTAGTGTAAATGGGTATTAAGATGAGTAAAATGCATCATTTTGCCCGAAGCAGTTAGGTGTTAAGTAAACATTGCACGAGCCGTTGAGCCAATGACTACGAGGCGTGCAAGTCAACGCACGTGTTTTAGACAGCCATCCGTAACAGGGATATTTCGTTAGTAATTCTCTGTGAAACAGGTTGCGTCCACAAGATCTTTTGAAGTGATCAAGGGCCATAACTCTGGCAGTTATTATCGGAAATTGCAGAAAATCAATAGGCTTTTTCGTTCGATGACCATAAACACTCTGTGTAAATTTAAAGTCAGTCGGATTTTAACTTGTGCCTGTAGAGCGTCTACAATTGGACGCCGGACGGACGGACGGATGAGGGCGACGACAATATACGACCACATTTCAATGTGGGCGTATAAAAAGCGATACCTTTGGGACACATACCTTTATTTCAAGTTTCAAATAATAAACATAAATTTTGCCATTTTCCAGCATTTGGATTTCAAAATACATCTGCTCTCTAATTATGCCATGTCCACTTTCTCATAATCATTTATTCTCGAAACTGAATAGTTCCTGTGAAATAATAATCGAAAGAAAACCAAAAATCGATAATAATGATGGAAGTGTTATTAGACTAGTTCAGAGATACGGTGTTGTTATATAAAAGACTGTAGGTCCACAATTTTGCATAATTAATTGTCATTAAGAAGCCAATTGAAACGACCGTTAATTTTATCTTAACCTTTTAACTCAAGATAATTTGACCACATAGAGCCTATGTCGTCACAAATTAGCATAACACATTTGATCAACTGATTTCAGTCCTTTATTTTGACCGATACCAACAAATTGTAAGCGCTTTTAAGGATCGAACAAATGATAAAACAATTTTATTCTGAATCCTACATATTGCATTTATAAATAAATCATGGTATAAACAGAATGCTTGACTAAAATAATTTTATAAAATAAAATAAATGTATAGCAAGTGACAGACAATAAGGAAATAATTATCTGTGGGATAGCTAGGATTCCAATTCAAAAATAAAATACAACACATTTTATGGTGTTTTTCTGTTTTGTCCTTGGGTGACACAGAGTATACTTTTCCGATGAGCATTCTCATTTCCTGAGACTCTATAGACTCTCCTATTTAGCTAGTTCACTGCATATTAAGAATAGTGGACAGAATTAATATGAAAATAAAATAAAATTATTACTCTAAATCTAAAGACATATCTTCAAAATATTTGCCCCACAAAGAGTTAAGTTAAAACTTTGCTATATCAGATTATCCGCCCTTCTCAGAAAAAGCTGAATATGATACAGACAACTATATACAACAAATATACACTATATAGGTATCTTCTGTACATAAATACATACACTATTCTAAACATACAACTAAAAGGTATATTACAATCTACATGTATTTGTTTCTCAATAAACAATATAATTTTACAATCTATTCCAATTTACTCAACAAAATTGATATTTAAATGATAATGTGTAAATCATAAAAAAACATGTTAATATTAAAACACTTTGGAAATTGTAGGGTTGAATAAATGGATGAAAAAAACAACCTATTTTGATTTTCTTGTAGTTAGATACTAAGTACAATAAAGCAAGTTGGCAGTGATGCAAATAAATAAAATATATTTCAAAAATAAATAATTTATATTATTAAGTTTAAGATCAAGTCCAGGTGGCAGAATTCTTAATGTTAAGAACAAACTAAAATCTCTTTTAGAGGTTTTTTGTATTGTTAATTGCACTGATATATAACTCTATATCAGTTAGCTTATTATCAAGAGAAGTTTTTAGCACAGGATCACCTATCAGTATTTTCTCAAAAGAAATATAGACGATTGTGCAGGATGGGGTGTCATGAGCCCATACAGGAGAGCCTGGCAAGAGCCAATATGATAGAGTAAATTTCCTACAGAAATGTCCCCTTATGCAAGGAAAAAAACGTCAAATTTTCAAAATCTTCTAGGGAGGGAGAACGGCCACACCCCCACACAGCTTTGTGGTCAGTCACGCCAGAACACGCCCAGCTACCTGGCTCACTTTTCTGCACATGCATCTGAAATCTTATGTATTTGAAATGGTGCAGTGACAATCATTAAACCTCCGAAACAGAAAACCATTGGCAAAATCTGAAGAATCCAATGTAATGTATTACAGTATCTTTCAAGTGTGTAATTTGTCTATATAAATGCTAAAATTAGTACCAACCTATAACCCTGATGTCTGTAAAAATGTGGATGATATGTTTCAAAGTAGATTATGAAACAATAACTATATTATCAAAGCACCAATGTATCA
Organism: Patella depressa; assembly: GCA_948474765.1. Lineage (NCBI taxonomy): Eukaryota > Metazoa > Mollusca > Gastropoda > Patellidae > Patella > Patella depressa. The sequence continues at coordinate 28,633,761 of OX419715.1, forward strand.
TTTTAAAAATATCAGAGGAATTCATTTTAAAAACAATATTTACAATGACTGGCCTTGACATTTCATCTTAACAATGACTGGATTTTCTAATGTATTAGACTTGTGAATTTCAACATCATCACAGCCTAAGGGTATACTATATATATATAACATTGTCAGATAACATGACTGTATTCGCCGATTTATGACATTACTTTTAATGATTTCCACACAAAAATATAGAATAGAAACATAAAATATCCTTGGGTTGCTTACAATTACTGATTAGTAATGATCATGTTCACATGTGATATGCTCTACCAAAAACAGTCGCATATCAATGGTGCAAAAATCGCCTAATCCTGTAAGGCATCAGCAAGATGCATTAATAGTTTCACATTGTGAAGATGGATATTAATACAATTTCTAGTTTATTTGACTTTATAAGATGACTAAACATATAGATATATTCATATATATATATATATCAACAACCAATGAAAACAAAGCATTTGACCACATGGCTAATCTTCTTCATCACGATTTAAAGCTCCATCTCCAGATGGTTGAAAACTATTTTGTCTACTTTCTAATGAGGCTGTAAGAAACAAGATAATAAATATTAAGAGAAATGAAGTGATAAATTACTTGATAATATTGTTGGGTTAATACTATAGGTATTGTCACACATAAATCATATTCCCAAAGCAATGGCCCATGAAATCCCTCTCTGTCTATTGCTGAATTGGCTTGATTCTTGAGCTTTTGAGGGAGTTTGTCTATTCTTTCCGTTCAATCAAATCTATCATAAAGTACAGCAAAATGACAGCCCTTCCTTTAATCTGGGGTCTTCCCTAAAACTTTGTACAGTGATTTAAGGTATTAAAAATGGTGAATTATTCTTCGTCTACATACAGTATTGTATTCATGTTGATAGTCTTGTTGGTCACACAATTAATTTTTCTGCAATATTCTGCTATGCACTGGTTAATTGGGCATAATAGACTCATGAGTCTTGACGTAAAGTTATGTAAAACATATTTGGTACGCAGTTCACTATTGATTGTTAATTGGACTACTGACCATAATTTGGAACAGAAAACAGCTTCCATTAAAGCAGTGTTTGACGGGATTAGCTCTAATCAACATAGAAGAACACACCCTTTCAAGCAGGTGCTCCTATTTTGAAGATTATATTTGTTATATTTGAGTTGATCAAGCAGCATAGTCCCATTGGCTCTTTTGCCATAAAGGATCCAATGGGTTTATGAATATTAGTAACAGTTATGCACAAAGTTTTTCATAATTATTTTTTAATTATATTTTGATCAATTTTATAAAAATTCTTGAAAGCATTTAGACCGCAACTGTAACTTACTTATTCCAGCTCGCATGTGACAATCATCATTACCACGACAACTTTTGATTGTTTCCAGATCTTCTTCTAGCTGTTCTCGAATACCAACATCTAATAGATGAATCTGATTCTTTAACTTGAAAATAAAAATAAAGTAGTTTTGTTTTTAGAGAGAAATGGGGTTCAATATGGACTAACATAATATGGTTCAATTTTATTTCAACAATTCACTTACACGTAGGCGTCTTTTGCAGTGGGATGATACCAGAGAATACCTATGAGGTCAGACAGACGACCCTACTCCTTGTCACGTACAACCAGGGAATCGAAACCACGCCAGTTGACTCAATGACAGACCTTATGATACAGCTCGCACATGCTAACCATTCGACCATTCAACCCCCCTGTTAAAGAGTTTTGGGAAAAGGAAATGAATGGAAGTGAAATGCTGCATGGACAGTGAGGTTTCTGTCTAGTCTTGGGTGGAATACACAATGGGTTAGAACTGGGGTCACATAAGTAAGATGTGCTATAATCACTAAGCCACTGTGGCTCCTGAAAACAGTGGTGTTTAATGTCCCATCATGATATTTCTATGAGTAACATATGGTTCGGGGAGAAGAGGATTTTTTTTTAGACTAACAACAGGTTTTTTTTGGCCTATGATTATTTGCATTCCATCTAACATAGAACATATGTTCTTTTACAATTACATTATTGGTGCTTTGTCTTTCAGTGAGGACTAAAAATGCTATCTTTATCAGCCCGCACATTAGGACTCAACATGTGGGAAAAATGAAAGTGGCAAAACCATTTAAATATGTATCCTTAACGCTACCCAGTTTTCAAATCATTTCTTGAAAAAGACATGTTATGAACACTGTTGTGCTAAATAAGATATTCCTTCACTTACAAAATAAAATTTGTTTGGTTATCAGATTGCAATAAAAGTATCATGATAATTCCTACCTGATATGGGTCTTTTTTCATATCATAAAAACTCTGAAATCGGGTAATAAATTCACAGAACAAAAAATCATGTGTCTCGTTGACTGTACGTAAACACCAATATGTATTATTGTTAGCATTTGGGCAAAAACAAAACGGACCATCTGAAAAAAAAGGATATGTATTAAATAAACAAAATTAAAACAGAATGTTAACCTTGTGAACATCACATATGTCGGTCCCCCAAACTCTATTAGAAAGAAATCTGATTTAGTAATAATTGGTGCCAAGTTTTCTAAAAAAAATTAAGTTATAGCCGGATAAGGAAATTTGGCCCACAAAATACAAAACTCACAGAAAAAGGTGGTTTTGTGGTTTGGGGACTGAACCCCTAGCACTAAGAGAGAGAGAAATGGGGTTTAACATCCACTTGACATAAACTAGGTCATTTCGGGACTAACATATGGTTAAATTTTATTTCTATAATTTGCTTGCGCGTAGTGGTCTTTAGGGTACCCGGAGAAAACCCACAAGGTTGGACAGGCGACCCTACTCCTTACCACGTACAACCAGTAATTTGAAACCACGCCAGTCGACTCAATGGCAAACCGTATGATACAGCATGCGCACATTAACCATTCGGCCACCACGCCCCCCCCCCCTTAGCACTGAATTACAAGATCCGTTTAAATAATTGGGGATAATGAATTAAAATTACAACAGATGTAGGAGGGGTAAGATTTAGGCTACAATGTATATATGTTGGGTGTTAAACCGGAAACCAAGATTAGGAATTCTTAGAAGCAAAATACACAAATAATGCCCTTAAAAGATTAAGATTACAATATATTAAAGTAAATTAATATGTTTTTTAAATTCTTTGATTTCGGCCAGAATAATGTATTAATTATTTGTTTTGACAAATAAAATTACCTATATCTTAAAACTGACTTGATGCCTATGAATGTAATTTTCTTTTAAGAAAGACAGATTGTCATCCCACCATACAAAAAAATGAATAATTCTGTTTTTGAGCAAGATCAAAGAGGTCTAGCCCATGTTGATGACAGATGGATCATGCTCATGCTATAGAAACAAATTTAAGATGCATTAGTAAAAGACTATGTGTTCATAGTTCATAGTGTATTACTTTGTTGTGTATTGTATTTTGTACAGCTAATTAAAGGGCCAGAAATTAAAATCACTACCACTATTCAGATAATAAACACAGTCTTGATTAGGACCTATCCATGGCATTGAAAATTGATTATAATCTTGTCATATTAATTAATGTCCAATAATTAATAAATTATATAACTTTAAGGCCCAAAGAAAGACCGGCAATAGGCAGATTTAGCTCTTGCATAATGCCTGTTTAACTACCCAGTATATTGAACCATTGAGATGTGTAATGAAATTTGTATTGCTACAATAGCTATATATTGTTTTAACTGTTTCCACCATTCAATTCAACTATCTGACATCATGAAATAGCAATCTGATTAAAATACAAATCTATATTTAGTTACGTTTTTTATACTTTCGATGGCCTTCACTACATGAAGGTCTGACCGGTTGTAGCGATAGGCCGCATCAGACGAGTGGCTTTTGACCCTATGATGTCAGACATTAGATTAACCAATCAGCAGACGAGTCACTTTTGACCCTATGACGTCAGACATTTGATTAACCAATCAGCATTGATGTTTCTAGTGGAATACCCACAGTTCCATGCACCACATGCCTAAAGCTCGCCATTACAGACTGTTTCATTGGCTAACCCCTCACATTATCCAGAACCCATCAATGATAAACTCTTCCAGATACTAATGTAGTAACGACAAGTAGAATGAAATTTTGAACCTTAAAGCCCCAATAACACTCTTGTTGTAACTGAAAAATATGTCCCAATCTTCATTCTGGTCAACAAATCGTATTATTTTAGAATATTCCAATTAAATGATGATATAAATTTCATCTTAACACACCTAATTTAAAAAATTGGAAAAATTCAACCAATTGATTTGAAAAGTCTAACGTAAACCTTTTCAATGTGACTTGGATTTTAAAATATTTTCGAAACCTCTGGACAAATAAAATAGGTTGTAATGGATAATTTACACAACAGGTAGGACATTTAAACATTTAGTACTTAGAATAAGTGTATTATTTATTTTCTGGAGCTACCAAGCCAGCAAGAATGTTATTGTCCCTTTAAAAAAAAACAAACGAAATAGGATCTGTGTTTTAATCAGATTGATGAAATAGGGGTATAATGTGAATGTATAGATGAGCAAGGTGAACAATTTTTTATCGATATTAATAAATGTTAAAATCTAAAAGTATCACACATGCATTTCCCACCCCTGAAATAAAAAGATTATTAATTGAAGTATGAGTAAAACTAGCCTACTAATAGAAGGTGTAGATGAATGGAATCGAGCAGGATGGAATAGAAAACATGACAATCTAGAAGATTTAAACATAATACTGTAAAAAATATCTCTCTAAACTATGATTAATAATTAATGTAAAATGCATCACAGATGAAGTCACTAGCATAATTTTCAGATTCAAAAGTGATTTTCCCTTCCATGGTTCATTTCTCAGTTATCTCCCCTTATCAATTTGAATTTTCAAAATGTCAAACAGGCAGTTAACAAACGAGTGAAAGTCGTCTGATTGTAAGGGAAATAACTCTCATTGCACTGTGAACATAATTGCATTCGGCTAACCGTTTTTGTCAATAAAAGTTGCTGTGGGTACTTTATAGGTATCGATCAATCTCGAAACCAGAAAAATTTCTCTGGTGAATCGGGGTAGCCATTTTCCCGGAAGGTGACATGTAATTCCTACGCACAAATTTTCTCGTTTATTTGCGTCGTATGCCCCTAATTTTATGTGCCTGGATGACCGAATCACTTAAAAATATACCCACGCGTAGAAAAATAGATCTTTACAAAAACTTGAATTTGTTCGTTTAGGATCCAATTTTTTATGTCAGCGAGTTGACTTTGACTCAAGGATCATTTTACAACAAACGAAACGACGATCTGACCTCTAGTTTTCGAGAAATCGACCCAAAAAGATTGACCAATCAGAGGTCAGAATGGGAGGGGCTTAGGTTTGGAAAAAATTGGAAAAAATGGACGTTCTAATGCGCCAGAGGCCTTCGGCTCCACGGCTGCCTCTGGGAACGAGATTGGGTATCGATAACAATTGATTTGGAAGTTTGACAAATGAATAATAATAATAAAATATTATATAAAATAAAATGTCTAGTCATCAGGTATTTATAGCAACAGATAGAAACTTTTTGCCATTTTTCTGTTTTTTGATTGTCTGGAAATTTGTCTTCCAAGTTAGATTTGCAACTTATGAAGCAGACCTACAAACATAATAAACTCATAGGAAAGCTAAAGAAATTTGGTTAATCATATTAGTAAGGCAAACTACATGTACACTAGGTCTACCCCATGTCTACCAAAAGTTGCATATTTATAATATTAAGTCTTGCTGAACTCGACTACCTTTATTTAATCACGAGTAGGGCTGTCTTTTCATAGCCTGGTTGAACAAGACTAACTTATTTTTAGTAACAGGTGTTATTTGATGATATAGTTGGTAAGTGTTATTTGATAGGAGTGTTGAACTAGACAATCTTGATTTTAGCCTGGGGAGGATGATTTATTGATAGCCTAATTTGATATAAGGATTTGATAGGGAAGTGTTATTTGATAGTCTTGTTGAAATAGACAATCTTGATTTTTGCCAGGGGAGGATTTGTTATTAATAGCTATCTTGATTTTAGCATGGAGATGAGAGTGGGGGTGTTATTGAAGATGCAGTGAGTTTTAATTTAAAAAATGGACGGAGAAATTGCTCCTTACGTTTCCAAAATGGAGCTGTACGCCAATGACTCGAATCCATGAAATGACACTCCATGCCTTGTTTATCCCCCTCCTTGAAGCACTTTGGGTGATTGAGTCTACGTCTACGCTTTTTAGGTTTAGCTATTGACAGAAAGGAAAAAAAGAACAAACTGTTTAAAAGATAACGTTATTTGAATACCGAATTACTATAGTCAATATGAAAAACTCAAATAAAAATCCTCAGGCCAAATAAAATACCTACAACCCCGGCATTGCCATTATTATAAAAATCATAACTGGTTGGTTGCGAACTTTTCCCTCATTTTGTATAAATATTCAAATTACCGATCCTGGGGAAGTATTGAATTTCCTACGAGAATCGTTCTTAAAGACATAGATCTTGTATGGGGTATTAACATTACTAAGTGTCTCTCTTGAGAGTTGAATTTCGGAACTCTAAAATTTGACAACTGAAAAAAAACTGGAATGAGAATTGTTCATATTTGAGTTTTTCTTTGCTGCTCAATCTAACTGTAGTTAGCTACAAAGCCAGAATAGAACTGATAGAAAATACAGATTTATAGATATGAAAATATTATAGAGTATTTACAAGTAATCAGCTAGAGTTCATTATTTACAAACTAACATTGTGTATGGTAATTCTTACAGATATCATTAGTAAGCTGAAAAACAGGATGGCTTATTACACAGTCAAGGTAGCAATGTGTATGTCAAATTTACATTGACTTCGTAAAAGAAGGCAATTCCTTTGAATCAATATTTCCTGTAGTAAAAAGACATTATAATTGTAATGGAGAAAATAAATACTCAAATTTATATAACCTCATATTCAAAATGACCTCATTCTCATCTAATTATCTTAATCCAGACCACTGACCTAGCTACTATGGGTAAAGCATTGAGTTTTTAAATCAACATTACTGTATGGTTTATAATGCATCTTGAAGCATCTGGGTTTCCATGATGGTTTGGTCTCAGATTTCAAATACAGTTCATTTTAACATTCCCAGTGTAAATGACATAAGTTTAGAATAAAATTAACCACAAACAATTCTAAACAGTAGTTCTATGGAGTAATTACGGTCAAAGAATATGGGGTGTACTGTACACACTTAAAAAAAAAGTCCAGGAGGTGGTCAAGTGCAGCAAGTATGGAAGTACAGTAAAATAATACTACAAGATAATTCAGAGGAAGTACATCAAAAGAAAGCAGAGAAAGATAAATAGCCTGACCTCTTTGAATTGGGCAAAAATAAACATGCGAATTTGAGCAAATTGGACAACGACATGTTGATTTTATTTTTTTGCGAAAGGAATATTATGTCTAAATAAAAAAAATTACCTCTGCAGAGAGATCTTATATTGAGATATGGTCAATGCTGCGTCAAGTTAAAATTTATAAAAAAGACTAACTCAAAACATTTTATTTTGACCTAAATCAAAGAGGTCATTTTCCTTTAAAACAGTATATTTTAAAACAAGTACTTACATGTCCATTTGGGTGGAGTCTTCCAATGATCATTATCATGTGTAAAGCATTTCATACTAGCTGAGTTGCATTCCTTGCCACGTTTACGCTTTTGGAATTTCTTTTTGTGCTTTCGCTGTCTTCTGTTGAACCGATTGAATCGTCGATTATTTTCAAATTTACGATTCGGTCTGAAATATAAATTATAATCATATGACAAGAAAATTTTCAATAATTAAATTCACTACTGCTCAGTATGGAACAAATGACACATACTGCAAGCTAATTATGCTCCATTCCCCAGTCTAATTTTTGTGTAACAGTGACAAACGCATATTTACAACTAGGGTAACTGAATATGCAGAGATGGCACTGATGTTGAAACTATGGTTATAGAATTATGTAGATCTATCAGATTGCGGTTAACTAAATATAGCTGGTATTGATGTTATATGAAGGATTAAAGATACATTACGGGACATTAGATAACGAGTTGCCAGTTCTCACTATAATAGTTAAAAACAAGATAATGTAAAGGCAATTTGTTGAAAATTTCAGTCAAATTGATCCACTATGAACCGAGAATTAAGCGATTGAAATTTCTGCCTAGCCTCGATAATCATTACTAAAGTCAGTACGACAAAAAGCATAGTCTCGATTGTCCACTTAATCATTAAATCATGAAGGAAAGCTATGCAGTAAATCTGATCATAATCCACTAAAGATCTCAGGCTAGCCATGAGTAATGTATGTTTAATCAAAATAACTAAAAGGTTACTGTGTTTCCGATGAACATCCAAACACATTGCTGTTAGATAATCATATAGATGCCCAGATGACAGTAATGTTAAGGTACACTGCTATTAGTATGATAAATGTATTTGATATTGTTTCCCCCAGTAAAGTCATTGCATTTTAAGGACATTTTGCCTGGGCAGCGGCACTACGGCCTACTCTTATATCGAATTCCAAACGCCAAGGGATCTTTTACATGCACGCCAATGTGTACACAGGATTTCAGCTTTTCATACCATTTGAACGACTCGAAAGTGTCCTTGTCAGGCCCTTCGTCCTGCATCACTGAAAAGGGGGAATCACGCCAGAAAATCTGGATGAACTTTCTCTGCCAATAAAGGGATCAAACTCCGACCTCCAGACTGCATTTTAAGGAATCAAACAAATTGTGGTGACAGATACCCCAAGATCTGAAATGCCAAACCTGGTAATAGTGACAAACCTGAGATCTGGAACTCTCATCTTGATATTATATACATATGGTACTTAAATGAAAATGGTGGAAGATCTGAAATTCCCAACCTAATATTATTTATAACATACCTGAATGGAAAAGTTGTTTCATCACAATCACAGAGCTCCTCTTCCTCTTCCTCGGAATCGGCATCACTCCCAAAACCTTGAAATATCATGGCATCTGTGTAAAATGTATCTGAATTGTTAATATCTTCCAGTTCAGGTTTCTCAGATTTCAGATGTCGTCTTATTACCTGTAAATAAAATACACTACTAAATGTGTTTTGTGCGATACACTTTTTAAATGAGATAATCCACCCATTTCTATATTCTAAAACTAGATAATGATCAAACATAATCTGAACTATAAATTAAACGGCTCATAATAAATGGATGCGTCTACCTATGGGTCTATTAAAAAACAAGTGAGAAAAAAAATCCTTGTGGATTCTGCACTGCTTTTTACTACATTTCCTTTAATAAGCTTACATTAACATTTGATGTAGCATATATCAGATCATGACTTGTACTAGTATTATACACGGTTTCCCTCTTTTTAATATATCCTTCCAGCCATCTGTTCCCTTCTTCACTTACCCTCCCAGCCCTAATTCCTCTTCTTCACATACCCTCATTCCCATTCTCCACATACCCTCCCAATCTATTTACCATCTTCAACCCTCATTCTTCACTTACCCTCACAGTCCCCATTCCTATAACTTTCCACCTATATTCCCATTTTACACTTACTTCATTTACTATCAGATCACGCCTTTACCTTACCTTGTGACTTACCCTCCTTTTCCTTACTGCATGACTTATCCTCAAATTCCTCCTTTTCCTTACTTCATGACTTACCCTCCAATCCCTCCTTTTTCCTTACTGCATTACTTATCCTCAAATCCCTCCTTTTCCTTACTTCATAACTTATCCTTTAAAAATACCTCTTTTTCCTTACTGCATGACTTACCCTCAAATCCTCTAAAGCTTTCCGGAGTTCTTTAATCAACCCATCAATCTCTGTTTTATGTTCATTCCATGCGGAAGCATCTTCGTACAGTTCATCATCACACTGGATTGTCTGATTGGTTAATATTCTACATCGTCGTTCAAATAAATCTAAAAATTAAATTGAGGAAATAATTTGGGAAATGAAATCTGAAGGCCATAATTTTTGGATCAACAATCATATAGGATATTGCAATTGGGAGATAACCTGCTTATGACATAACTAAACTCAAATTGGACACAGACTGATTTCAATCTAATCTTTTAAACCACAGGGAAGCCACAGAGGCCCAGTGAGTAAGATGTTGGCTCGTTAACCTGGGGGTTCTGTGTTTGATCCCTGCATCAGGATTTTACAGCATGGTTCCCCCGTCTGAGTGTTGCAGACCAGAAGGCCTGGCAAGGAACAATGTACAGTTGTTTGGATGGGATGAAAGCATTGGCATGCACATAAAAGATCCCTTGCATTGGCAGTTGGAATTTGTTATAAGATTATAAGAGCAGCCTGTAACTTGTAAAATTGATCCCTTGGAAGCTGGAACTCGATATTACAGTAGGCTGTAACACAGCTGTCTGGGTTACACCAATTTCATTTCATTTCAAATACTGTGTGTTTAAATACTGAATAATGAAGGCTATATTTGCCTCCACAAATAATTGACAAATCATTTTTGAATTCAAAGTTTTCTAAATTAAAAGAGATTTTTCTCAACTTATCGATCCTGACAATTATAGTTCAGATTTCAGTTTCAGATTTATTAAAAATCAAAAAAAAAATCTCAACTTATCAAAAAATCTCAATCTAGACCATTATAGTTGAGATTTCAGTTTCAGTGTCATTAAAAATCAAAAAAGAAGTTTTCTCAACCAATCCAAAAATCTCAATCTCGGATATTACCTAGTGGTGTGTCTCTCTCTGCTATTGATTGTTTAAGATTTAAACCTGATGTTCCATACTCCAGACTGTTGATAGCTGATCTTTTATTCCGTATAAACTTTGGTATAAAACCTACAAAACAATCAAATATATAATAAGGGGTGACTATTGTTGGCAATTTTCACTATTGCGATAGTATTGCTATTGGGTAAACAGCTATTGCAACACTATTACTATTGGGGATTCAATAATGCGATACTATTGGAAAATTGCGATAGTTTGATCTGATTATTAGTTTAGGTTTAAAACACACTGTCATGTATACATTTAATCAAACTAAAAGTTTTGAAACACTAGAAGTTATAGGTAATGTTACGTAATATAATACAAGTAGACTCTGCATATAACGGATGCGCATACAAGGGACAATCGCTTATACAGACACAACAGTTTGGTCCCGATTTTTGTAATAAAAATTTCTTGTTTTCAAGGTCTTTTTATAACGGACACTCTGTAACAGACAATCGTTTATAACAGAGGATATTCATTGGTCCCTAATCGACAAATCAATAAAAGAGTCCATTGTTATAACGGACTCTCGAATAAGCAGAACAAAATGATGATATTGCTGATTATAATATCGGTGACCGGAATACTTTTCCAAGACAATAACCATATTGATTTTCAGTGTTGTCACAATTACAAAATTCTTGAATCAGGTAATCGTCTGACCAAAAATCGTATCGGTTGGGCTGTGTAAGACATTCCCGCATTCTGACTCACCCTTACTGCTTTAACTGCTAATTAAAAATCCAGTACTGGCAATAGATTACAATTCACTAGTTCAACATCCCCCTCCCGTAAATCAGTATGTAATATTTTAACACGGATATCGGTAATCATATCGACAAAAAAAACCCCAAAACGGCAGACACAACACAAGACGGTACAGATAAAAACAAAAACAACAGGTGCCTTCTAAAGGTGTGGCAAAAGGGTGTGGGGCGAATAGAAGAGCCTCCTAGCGCTGGTATCTCTGGTACACAGTAACGTCGCTTTCTGATTGTGAATTAAATAATAAAGTACATTGTTTTTTTCTTTATATTATATAAAATGGTATATTATTAATATTACATTGGTAGTTTAGTAACTTGTAAAAAAGGCATAGCCAACTTTCATGTCACATGCGGCATGCTTTCAACATGTCTGTTATTGGCATACGTGATCATTTTCAGCTTTTTCGTGCCAAAATAAACCATTTTACACATTTCGTAGTAAGCCACGCCTAATATGGTAGACGAAGATTTCCATGTGACATTGAGATCACGTAACGCTATTTTAGTGATAACAAAACTCTTTGTTAAAGATCCAGAGTGATTATTCGACAAATACGAGTGAATTTGAGCCATTTAACCTTCGCTATTACAAACTATCGAAACTATCGATAATTTGCTTGACTATCGCAATTTTTATCGATAGTTTCTTTTTACTGTCGATACATACTATCAACAGTCGATATTGATGCATCGCTGAAAAATAATAGACTTCTTTTTCTCATGACCCTAAACACTGTGTATAAATTTAAAATCAATCGGATATTTCTATGCTGAAACAAAGACAGACGAGCTATTAGTATTTACTGTGACGTTCAAAACAAATTTGGATACTATTTTTAGATCAACCAAGGTCAGGAATTCCCTCCCTTTGACCAACTATCCTGACCTATATGATGAAATGAATGTTTCTTTCTTTCTAGGATTTATGATTTGAGGGGGAATGGAGTTAGTGCGAATCTTAGACATGGCAACGCCTTTAAGGCTCTGCTAAAATGCCCATTGCTTATTCAGCAATTACTGTAAACATCACTTTAAGCTGATATCCAACCAAATTAACATAATGTATTTTTTTACACATTTTTCGACTGAAACAAGCCCATATGTGGCGACGAACTCATGAACTTTTGAGGAAATATTTGATGACTAGTCTACCTTTAATTTTTATATCTAAATATAGAGAGAAACCACAAATGTTAATTTTCCAGGAGTTTCAAGGAGTAATCTTATTTTTTCAGGAGTTTCAAGGAGTATGCGAAACCTTGTATATTTGTGACATCAGTTGCTGTATAAACTACCACTTGTTATATCATCCACTAGATTAAAAACATTTGGTGATTATATATATGTGTATAAGGTCCACAATTGTCAAATGACTTTTATTACCAGCTGTCATAAATTGTTCCGAATCAATTACTCAGATTAAAATTAAGATTTTCCATAGTACCCACTGACTATTTCCGCACTTAGAGCATGCTCTTTGGATGGATTATAAAGTGCACATAACTATCATTATTATAAAGGTAGAAGATGGTCAACCATGTGTTTGGAGGTAGACTAGACACACTTTCATTGACAGCTCTGGGGCCTGAAAAGTTGTACCAATAGCAAAGGGAGGTGCATCTATTGCAATTGGAATCCAGACTTTATCTAATCCCACCCCATCCTCCATCTCCTCCACTATCACTCCCTTGTAGGCCTTATATTGTTACTTTTATAGCAAAGGGAGGTGCATCTATTGCAATTGGAAACCAGACTTTATCTAATCCCACCCCATCCTCCATCTCCTCCACTATCACTCCCTCGTAGATCTTATATTGTTACTTATAAAATAATATGCAATTGTATTTACTTTTAGTAGCAAATTTATGTAGAAATTCTCTCTGTTTCTTTCTTTCTCTTTTCAATTTCTTCTTACTGGACGAACAGGGACATGATCTTGGTTGATCTGATTGATAGCGACATCTTTTTTTATACCATTTCTCGTGATTTTTTTCACAATACCACCTCTACAAGTAAAACCCCATTTGTGTCAATAGTAGGAATTTTTCATTTTGAACATCAAAGTTCAATAATTCCGCCATTTTGGAAAATCATTGCATACATATAATTCATATTTTGAATACAGAATTTAAATTCATGTATAACTGCATTTTGATTTTTTGACAAATATGTGTCATTTAGTCGGACAATTAATGAAAGCATTACAATTTCTATCCAACAGAAGTTTCCACATATTTCTAAAATCATACCTGTTTTGGTTTACATGGTTGCTGTCTGTCTCGTCTAGCACAGACACGACTTAATCGGATCTGTTTAGGCGATTTAGATATATCTTGTCCAACACCAACATTATTATAAATATTTAATAATGTCTTTGTTAATTTCCTGCAAAAAAAAAATTGAATGTGCTGTAAGTAAACTGACTGATTAAAAGCAAAAGAGTTCACATTTATCTCCAAATGTCTAAAGACTTTTATTATTTATTTCCAATGTATCCTCTTTGTAATAATAGATGCAGCCTTTTTTCTAATAAAAGCCATATTGTCTTTCTAATATCAGACATATCCACTTTTTAATAACAGGCTAACCACAAGGTCTTGTGTTCAATCCCTGTATTCACTGAGAAAGTTCATCAGGGATTTTTTGGCTGTGGCTCCCCATTTGTCAGTGGTGCAGAATGGAGAGCCTGGCAAGGTACAATGTAGAGTCGTTTGACATTTAGACGGGACAAAAAACTGAGGTACTGTGCGTGTGTACACATTGGTGTGCCCATAAAAGAACCCTTAGTGTGCAATTTGATATAAGACTAGGCCATAGTGCTGCTGTTCAGGCAAAGTTCCCAAATTCATTAGCCAAGTCAGAGCAGAACAATCCCCATTTCGTTTAATTTCATTCTCTTTAACATACATTATGCAAGAGCTAAATCTGCCTTTTGCACGTCTTTCTTTAACCCTGAAATATTATCTTAATTATTAATTAGATATTCATTAACTTATCCAGACCATATCCAACTCTCGAGGTCATCGCTAGCCTGCGATGTTTATTGGATTAATTTCCGATTCGCTGTTCGACTTCCATTCATAATTAAATCAAAAAATGGATAATCAAGACTGTTTTTTATCCTACCAACAGTGCTCACTCTGGGTTTCATTTTTCTTTAGCCAATTTTTCATATTAATTTATATCAGCCATATATATTTTCCGCCAAAATAATAGAATAAATATCTTTTAGATTTTATCAGTAACCACTTTTAGTAACATTAAATTGCACAGTGTATTTGTTTTTAATGAATATTTGTTGTTTTTTTATAATTAATATTTTGTCAACTAAACACTCTTTCACAGTCTGTAGTTGTCATGGGAATTGTGAGTTCTAAAATTCAAAAGGTAATATCTCGATTCAGAGTGGAGCAATTTGATTGAAATTTATGGGTTTTTTTAAAACTAATATCAAGCCTTCCATAGATTTTATGTTTTTTCGAAATATTCCTCTGTTGCGAACTTTTGAGGTAGCCGATCATGTTAGTATCATCTGTAGACGTGGAACATATTTGATGGTGACATACTAAAATAATCTGGTATTCTTCTATCGGACGTTGACGACGGCTCTTCAATCTTTCGCTTACGACCCTTGGCATGCAATTTGATGATATCTGACTTTCGTTTGTTCATTTCTGGAGTTACACGTCAACTTCCACATAAACTGTAACAACAAACTCAAACCTGGCTTCATTTATAACGATATGGGCAACAGGAGTAAGAAAAAAAATAAAACAGACGTCATAATCCAATAATCCCAAACAAATGGTACAAGTATTATTCTAGTGTCCGCCATTTCGAATACCATATATAGACACCGTCAAAAAAGCCACCGATTTGTATTTGGAGACAAATAATTAAATCTTTTATCTCTTAATTAGTTTATTACTACTCTTACTGTAAATACTAATCAACTCTAATCCCAGATTGATCAAGAGACAAAGGATTGGTGCCTAATTGGTTGATGACTGACTCAGCCAGACTGTAACGCGTGTCAGTGTGCACGGGTGGAAAATCAAATCAAAGCTTTTTGGCAAGAAAAATTTTATAGCCAGGGTTAAAAAAGAAACGCCATACAGGAAAAAAATATCGCCAAAAATTTCGCCAGATTGAATATTCTATCGCCAAATTTATATTTTTATCGCAATTGGCAGAAATGGCGATCGACAGCGTGAGCGCTGCCTACCAACCTTAGTAATGATGATTTTCAGCAAATTGTCATTACATTATCTGGTTTTAAACTATAATAGTGAGAACTGCCAGCTCTTTATCTAATCTCCCATAATGTATCTTTAACAGACCTACTCTTTCTAATAATAAAATTACCCACTTTTTAATGATAGACTTACCCTCTTTCTAATAATATAGTATCTCTCCATGTATCTGTTAAATTTATAAATTTACGACCATGATTACTGAAAAAATAATACAATATGAGTAATACAAAATGAAATGAAATGGGGTTTAAAGTCCTAATCTTCTGCACCTTAACTGGGCTAATGGAAGACAGGCATACGCCATACAGTGTGCTATGAGGGAAATTTTGCCTGGGCAGTGAGTAATACAAAGGTAACAGGAGTAAATTTGAGACATGAAGAATGGTATTAAATGTTCCATACTAACAAATGACAAGTATTATTCTATGGTAAGTTTGGGGGATTCTGTCATGCAGCAAGAGAATTAACTACAATATTGTGAAAACTGAATCTTACACAATGTATTTGGATTGAAACCAAGCTATGATATTATCTAACACTGATATTGTGATCTTAAAAATTTAAATTCAATTAAATTATTACGGGGTGGATATTTTAGAAATTAAAGAGACAGAGAGGGAAATGGGGTTTAATGTCTACTCAACATAAACTAGTTCATTTCGGGACTAAAATGAGGTTCAATTTTATTTTAATAATTCGTTTGCATGTAGGGGTCTTTAGCCATGGGACCCAGAGAAAAAACCCAATGTTGGACAGGCAACCCTACTCCTTGTCACATACAATCGGGGATACGAAACCACACCGGTTTATTCAATGACAGAACTTAAGATACAGCTAGATAGGGTGCACATGATAACCATTCGGTCAACACTCCCCCCCCCTCCCCTTTGAGAAATTAAGAAAAATCTCAGAAGCACAATCAATTGATTGTTATCTGTGTAGGCCAACAAAATTATAATACATAAACATAATACAAAAGTACAACCAGAATTTGTAAACTATAAAAACTCCTCAAAGGGGTGGTATCAAGTGCTCTAGAAAGTAAGTCATTTGCTTAGACCTGGATTATACTAGTTGTAGAAGATAATCTAACCTTGGCGTTTAATGAATATATTACCTTTCTTTAGCAGCTCGTAATAATGGCAAAAATGAACGTCCATCCATGTGTTCAGGTACTTTAATTCCTGCCATGTCTAATATAGTTGGTGCAAAATCTACATTGGCCACAATATTTGGTATACTGAAAGATATAATACAATGGCTTCTTTCAAGATCACCTGATATATGATAATACATTTATGTTTTATAAATAATGTATTGTTTACATAAAAATATAAATTCATGGATTAAGTATTGAGATATAATCGATTTTGTGCTAAAAAGAGTCAAACTAGAACAAGGAAACTAAATCAAATAGGTCTTTCATTTATCGATTATTTACTATAACCCAGGGCCCTGTTTCACGAAATTTTAACTTAAGATAAAATCCAATTTTAGTAGATACTTCAATTTTGATTGGCTAAGCACTAAAATCAATCTAATATTATCCAATCAAATTACTAAAATTGGGATCTTATCTTAGTTAAAATTTCGTGAAATAGGCCCCAGGTATCATTTAATCTTGTGTATTTAGCATTAACTTCTTCCATATTCATTAAATATCAAATCTCTCTTTCAAAATACGCAAAAAAACATTTAAAATCACTAAATTGTACTTGTGTCGATTTAAAGCTGACCATTCAATTTTGATAATTAATGAGCATCCAATTTACAACACTGTTAGCTGCCAGGTATCATTTAAACTTGATTAAAGATAGGTTGCCAGGCAACGAAACATACGCCCACAGCAGCTAATTCGTCCGGGCAGTCAACAAGGGTTGTCGCATATTTTTACTTTTTTCGGTATTGAAACATTTGTAATACACTAAAAACTGATTAAGAGTAACAACTCATTATGTAATTATCAGAAAATCATTAGAATTTGATTGCTTTTTATAAAGTTTTACCCCAAGCTAACAATTAGTATATACATGAAACATTTAATATCATGGATTTAGCTGTTCAGTTATCCAAATTCATTGAAAATCAAAATACTTGTTCGTTTCAACACCTTAAACTCTATGTATCAATCTGAAGTCAATCGGATGGTAACTTTGGCCTCTATAGCGTCACAAGAATTTTTGAAGTTATCAAGGGAGATAACTCTGGCAGTAATTATTTGAAATCGCTGAAAATCAATAGGCTTCTTCGTCTCATGACCTTAAACACTGTGTATAAATCTAAAGTCAATCGGATATTAACTTTGGCCTCCAGAGCGTCCACAAGATTTTGTGAGGTGATCAAGGGCCATAACTCTGGCACTAACTATCGGAAATCGCTGAAAATCAATAGGCGTCTTCGTCTTATAACCTTAAACACTGTGTATAAATTTAAAGTCAATCGGATATTAACTTTGACCTCTAGAGCGTCCACAAGATTTTTTGAAGTGATCAAGGGCCATAACTCTGGCACTAATTATCGGAAATCGCTGAAAATCAATAGGCTTCTTCGTCTTATGACCTTAAACACTGTGTATAAATTTAAAGTCAATCGGATATTAACTTTGACCTTTAGAGCATCCACAAGATTTTTTAAAGAGATCAAGGGCCATAACTCTGGCACTAATTATCGGAAATCGCCGAAAATCAATAGGCTTCATTGTCTTATGACCTTAAACGCTGTGTATAAATTTAAAGTCAATCGGATATTAACTTTGGCCTCTAGAGCGTCCACAAGATTTTTTGAAGTGATCAAGGGCCATAACTCTGGTAGTTATTATCGGAAATCGCTGAAAAACAATAGGCTTCTTCGTCTCATGACCTTAAACACTGTGTATAAATTTAAAGTCAATCAGATATTAACTTTAGCCTGTAGAGCGTCCACAAGCAATTGTGGACGCCGGACCGACGGACCGACGGACGGGGGCGACGACAATATACGACCACATTTCAATGTGGGCGTATAAAAATTCATATAACACATCACATCAACCCAATAATGATGAGGATTTGCATAATATTGATTACAGCATATTGTTTAGAGTAATACAATTTGTGTTCATTCTATTTTAAATTTTGGACTGTTTTCAGGGGGTTTTTTTGTGAACTGTGGATCTATGATGACAAATATAGCCTTGAAAATTCCTATTACATGTATATATCAGAAGTATTTTTCTGGTGGCACATGATCCAAACTAGCAGAATATCCCCTTTGTTAGCAATTCTGTTTTTTGTTACTTGAACATTTTCAAATTTTGTCCCACTGGCCAAGGGGAGTATCATTTATGTTATATAGGCCAGGGTTTAAAGGGTTAAATAGACACAATGGGTCAAAAAGCACATTTTAAAGTACTATGAATGCATTATAAAGTAATTAATATTCAAGTTTTAAAAATATCATTGTTGTTTTTTCGAATCAATTATGTTTGGTGAAATGCATGAATAGTCAGAATTGAATGACAGTCGTTTACAGCTGCCAAGTCCATTCCACACATCATTTTATCATTGTTTTGTTGTTAATGATCAGCCATCACCAGTTATTTCCACATCGTCTTGTAGGATATAGTTTTCTTTGTGCATTACAAATGGCACCCAAAATCATAGAATACAAATCTCTTGTAGTGACTATTAAATGTTCATTGCATCTTAAATATTAGATATTTGGATTTTCACAGAAAGAAAACAACATCAATATTGGTTGAAATGGACCAATATTGAATACTAATCCGTGTTTCTAATTTCCATTATTATGGAAAGGGTTTAGCTCCTTTGGGTTTCATTATGCACAGATATTATTTGGACCTTGGATAAAGTTCAATCAATTCAATAAGTCTTTTTATTAATCCAACATTCAGCCAATGCCTAGTTGTTTTAGGAAATCACTAACTAAGTAAATGAGGAAAGTGTCTATTAATACTTACACTGTTTTGTGTCTAATATTCGGTCCACGGACTAGAAGGGGTATTTTTACATCAAATTCATATGGCATAGCTTTACCCTTGACTAGACCATATTGTCCAAGATGATAGCCATGATCTGATGTATATATTGTATAGGTATTTTCTAGTTCTCCTAATGTACGTAATTCTGCATGAACCTGGAGAAAAAAACACCAAAAAATTCACTGAAAGCAAACAGAAGGCCATTCCCCCATACTAACAACCAACAAGATTGGAGCAATGAAGACTAAAACTAATTTCTTGTGCCTGTGTTATTTACTCATCAGGCCTTCAAATATGGAGAAATTCAAAAACGCTTTAAGCGCTATTCATGATATTTACACTCAGTGAATTTTTCAAGGGAGTCAGTGGTTATATTCAAGGCTCTTGAAGGTAGTGCAGACCCTGGTATACGGTAGGGATCACCATTCTATCATGAAACCCTTGTTTATGAATGATAAATTAGAGTTTTATACAGCATGAATGAAATGGAGTTTAGTGTCCTAATGTTCTGCTCCGAAATGGGCCAATGAAGATGAGCTTCAATCAGCATATAACTCCAGCATACAGCAGGACATTTCAGATTGTTAATTCAATGTAATTACATAACTGCAGACATCATATTGGCAGTGGCATGAAAGCAAAGAATGTGCAAAAAAACATATAATGCTGCAACCTCATTCGTTGTTACAGACTGTCGTGAATCCCAGTCCAACCAGACTCACCCTCTCTACAAGATCATCTACAGACTGTAATGTTTGCAGACGCCGCCGTTGTAATAAGTCGGTAAATTTCTGGTGTATGGGTAACATTCTATCAGTAACATTCAATAACCATTGTTTATCAGGATTTGGCGCCACATTCCAACTTGGTGTCCTGTAAAGAATTATATAAATTAGTAACATTTAATTTCATGAGAATCTTAACTAAAACTGGACTCACCTCTTTTGCGATAAATTTGTTTCACATTCAAAGTGCACCAGACAATGAAAACAGCCACAACAACTTTAACTAAGGTTGACCAGACGCAGCAATGAAAACTTTAGCAACAACTTTAACTAAAATTGTTTAACATTCAAGGTTCACCGGTCAAAACAACGAAAACTTCTTCAACAACTTTAACTAAAATTTTTAACATTCAATATCGACCGGACACAACAATTAAAACCGCAACATCAACTTTAATGAGACTTCCCACATATACATATAACCAATGAAGGGATACCATTGGCTATTTGGCAGTAATGGTTTTCACCAATCAAAGAACCTCAAATCATGCTTCAAAGAGAACAGATACATGCAATGATACATGTAACCGTTAGTAGAGCAAGTACAACATTTTCACTCTTAATATTAATTTTAAACAACATAAAAACAAATGGATCAGAAGAGGCGCAAGAGAATTCTGATTCTGAAGATATGGTACCCCACAATAAAAGCTCATATCTAAATTATTGATTCTTACACCAAAATATTCATGAAAGTCTTACTATGAGGTTGGACAACATGCCAGACTCCCCCCCCCATCCCCCCCACCAACAATGAGGTATGAAAATGAATTTACCTATGATCACGATTATTTTCAAACATATGTTGATATTGTGGTGCAGCATCTTCTGGTCCATGTGGTGCTGGAACACTGATGACCATTAATACCGGACTGAAGTAAATAGATGTGATAGAAAATATATATGTGTAACTAAAATACTGTTTATTGCAATTTGTGAAATTTATAATTTTGTGAAATGTAGCTAGCCCCCTTTACAATAGTAACCCATTTTTGCTTATTCCTAGAGCAATTTACAATTTTCTTTCACTTTGATATATGTGCCTTCATACTGTGAAATAAAACATTAAGGTCTCACGAAATAATTGATGAAAATACAATCTTTATAATCTGGGTAAACAATAAAAGTGTCTTTCATCTATCTACATTTTAAACTTTAATAAAAATAAAACCAAGGTTCTGTGTCGTTCCATTGGACAGACTAGAGATTTCAGCTAACGGAACGGCTGCATCCTCAAAATGTCTTAATTCAAGTTTTGTCGACACCTATAATGCTACCGTTAAGTACCCACGGCGACATTTATCAATACCGCAATAAGAGTTACTTCCCTCATTAAAAACATCTTTCACTCGTTTGCTTACTTCCTGTTTCAAATTTTGACAGTTACAAATAGTACTATTTCTTCTTGAAAAATGATAACAGACCAGAGATATTGTCTAGGCCTGCACAAAGATGGTCTGTTAATCATGGATTACCATTATGACAGGATTTTTATGAAGTTATAACGTCACGCAAGAGTTAATAACACCCCAGGATTGTATGCAGTTGGAGTAATTGAGAAAATGCAACAACGCACCTGCTCTGGTTATAACGTCGACTTTGTTTTAGAAATGTTACTGTGTCGTTAGCTATTACATCTGTTAAATAATCCTTATAGTAGTTATCACCGTGTCGAACTGTCTGGCCATTAAAATTTAATGAATAATTGTAGAAACGTGAATTACGTATTAATCCAACCCACTCAGTCCAACCAGGCGGCACATAGGTTCCATTATATTCATTTAAATATTTTCCAAAATATGCTGAAAAATAAATGACTTTCTTCAAGCAAAGTTTTTATTTATCAACCATCATACTATCAATACACATAACACATTTCTGGTAAGGCTTCAAATGTTTATATAGGGTGACACAAAAAAAACAGAACCCAAAGTTTCAGTTATCTTGGTTGCTTTGCATAAAAGTCATGTTCTTTCCAAAATATGTTTCAAATTGCCTCCACAGCGGTGGAGCCAACTTGCGTATATCGCACAAAATTGTCAATTACTTGAACACACTCCATCTTGGGGATTTCACTGATTATCTTGTGTACCAGAATAATGATTGATAAACTGAAGGCAACAATCACAGTAAAAATCAGGGAAATCTCCAAAGAGGAATATGTTCGATTATTTGTCAAGTGTGCACAACATATTATCTCCCGTCAAAAGGCAACACTAAGTAACACTTTATCAAAATTGAGTTAGGACCAAATTTGTAGTTACTAGGGTATTATGTGCTTCCTGTTGTTGTACTACATATTCCAATCTTTTGATTTTGTAAGCATTTACATCCATGACACAACCTAGCAACT
Source organism: Patella depressa (assembly GCA_948474765.1). Taxonomy (NCBI): domain Eukaryota; kingdom Metazoa; phylum Mollusca; class Gastropoda; family Patellidae; genus Patella; species Patella depressa. Next base: position 28,656,751 of record OX419715.1, read on the forward strand.
CAGTTCATTTGCTTAGTATGCCACGGAAAAACCTAGTAACTCAATAGTAAAATCAATGGATAAGCTGGGGTTTAATATTCATTCATTACGCTTTCCTTTGTTTTCTCAAAATAAGAAAAAAGTGAGTTACTAGGTTTTGATTTTGACGGGAGAACTATGCAAAGTTAGTCTTCAAATGCTGTGGAGGCAATTTGGAACATGACTTTTATGCAAAGCATTCAAGATAACTGAAACTTTGGGGAATGAAATTGGCTTGACTTAAACTTCAGTCTGTGTACAATCATTTGCTGGACTTTTGTAGGATTTTTATTATACAAATTTTATGGGTTCTACTTTTTTGTTAATAGTCACCTGCTAAAATATACTGGATATCACTACAGTCTTATACAATGTTTAACATTGATAGTAACACATTAGTAAAAAATACATGAATATGAAATCAGTCGAGGTTGAATCAGTCTTACACAATGTAGAAAATCAAAAGTAGCAAATTGGTAAAATAAACCTGATATTACCCAACATCAATTCAATCTTATACAATTTTATAAAATTGATAAATCGGCCAACCTAGCTTGAGAAACAATGCAAATGGTAAAAAGATGTCGGCCAACATCGACTAAGGCTAATCGAACACACAGCAGTTGGTAATTAATAACTCACTGAAGAAGTATCAATGATTTTATCCAGATTAATATCTCAGTTCTATACAATATCATTGCCACATGTGACATTACATCACCTCTTATTCTTACAAAACATCCTATAGATAAATAACTAAGTACTAAATTCGCACTAAATAAACAAGAACTACACCAACAAAACCTACAAAAATACTACACCCTCTCCACCCTCGTACTATCTAACTAATATCCCCATTCTCATACTAACTGAATATCCCCACCCTCATACTAGCTTTATATCCCATATCCTAATTAAATGTCCCACACCCCCATAGTAATAAATTTGTAATACTAAGAGATGACTGACTGCCACCATAAAATAATCAACTATCTTAGAGAGAAAATCGCTACACTTCCACCATACTAATAATGATATCCTAGAGATAACCCTCATCCCCTTCTAAACAAATGTCCTTGCGGAAATTAACTACACTTCGACGCTCTATCCCTCACTCACCCAACACTTACCAGTGGTATATCCATGATTTTTTAAATGAACACCAAATGTCCTCGGCTCATGGACCTGTTGCCATTCTACGGATGAACAGTTTCCATTGTTGGTGTAAGTATTATGATTGTGAGTATAGAGTCCTGTTAATATAGAGCTACGCGATGGACAGCACATGGGTGTTGTAGTGAATGCATTCGTAAACAATGCACCCTGATCACGCATTATTTTATTAGTCTTTGGCATGACCTTCATTGATCCTGTAATAGATAAAAGGAGAACATGATTATATATACATTGGGACAAGTGAGAATATTGACAGAATGACTGGTCATAGTTACATATAAACCCAATGACATTGATGATGTGGAAATTACATTGAGTATAATCTTGATATTAGAGGTAGTTTGATGCCATCTCCATGGTTACCACTTCCCAAACTCAATCTACAGCAGTTAATAAAGATGAATATGCATATTCAATGGGAATAAGAATGTTAATCCTTATAAATATTTAAAGTATCACTGTAGGCTGGCTAGGAGATGTACATGCACTAAACACAAGAAAATCAAAAGCAACAAAGAAAAACCATAAACATCCTTGATAGAGAGAGAGAGAAATGGGGTTTAACGTCCACTCGACACATATGGTTTCAATTTTATTTCAACAAAAGGGGTCTTTAGCAGTGGGAGGAAACCATGGGGCCCGGAGGAAACCCACGAGGTTGAGAAGGCGCCCCTATCTCCATGCTACATACGCTCACACCAGGGATCAAAACCACAGCCGCATGCCAGAGGTGACCGGCCAGCTAAAGGTCGAAGCGCAGCACTCTAGACCACTAGGCCATCCCAACCCCCATCCTCGATAATAATTTAGCAAGAGAGAGAGAGAGAGAGTGAGAGAGGAAGAGGGGGGTTAGCAATCACTTGACATAAACTAGGTCATTTCAGGACTAACATATGGTTAAATTTTATTTCAATAATTTCCTCGCTGCTACGGTTCTTTAGCAGTGGGAGGAAGCCAGAGGACCCAGAGAGAAAACCCACAGGGCTGGACAGGCGACCCTACTCCTTGTCAAGTACAACCGTTTCGAAACCACGCCAGTTGACTTAATGACAGGCTTTATAGTATAGTGCGCACGTGCTAGCCCCCAAGAATTGAACAATTGATTTATAATGTAATACTACAATAGGATACGAGAAGAGGAACTGCAACACTCCCTTAACAAGAATATAACTATAGCTGGACAGGCGGATAGATCTGTGTAGCAACTGGATCTGGAAAAAGATACCGGCAGGGCAGGAGAGCAATATATGATTTATGACCCTATGAGATTTGACATTGAATAACCAATCAGTGCCCACTGTTCCATGCATCGCACACCAAGAACTCAATTCAACAGACCATTTCATTGGTTATTGTCTGATATCAACTAGAAAGCAGGCTATATAACAACTGTTCCAGATCCTAGTGCAGTAAAACGAAATTTTGAACTATAAAAAAACAAAATGAAATAGGAACTGTATTTTAATCAGACTGACATCAATGTACTAAATTCAAACAATGTTTAAAGGAAAATGGTGACCTGGAAGATGTTTACAAGAATTATGAATGAACCGGACAACCTGTTCTTACCTAATAGGGGATCATGCGGCTAAGTGGGTAATACACCTGTTCGCTAGCCTAGAGGTCGGGTGTTCGATCCCTGCATTGGCCAAGAATGTTCATCCAAATTTTCCTGTGTGGTTTCCCCTTGTCAATGATGCAGGACGGAGGTCCTGACAAGGACAGTTGTCTAGTCGTTTGGATGGCATGAAAAACCAAGGTCCTGTGTACACATTGGCGTGCACTTAAAAGATCCCTTGGCAGTTGGAATTCGATATAAGAGAAAGCTGTGCCACCGCTGCCTGGGTAAAAATTTCCCTCATTGCACACTGTATGGCGTATGCTCATATTCATTAGTCCAGGTTAGGAGCAGAAAAGTAGGACGTTAAACCCTGTTTCATTTCATTTCTTACCTAATAGTGAGTCTTGATCATCAGTTAGTATCATAATTATATTTGGTCTATCACTTCGTTTAGATCTTGAATGATGAGAGTAATGTCTATTATTATAGTTTTTAGGATATTGTGATCGGAATTCTGCAACACACAGGAGACTTGACAAAACAGTCCAAAAGAAACATGTTGTTGATGAAAGCAACATTTTAATTGGTTACAAGACCAATACCGTTTGTAAAATAACAGTATATTGGTTCTTTCTTGTCTTTCTGTCTACATATTATTAACTGAAAAAACAAAAATATGCAGAATTAAACAATTGAAATTAAAAATAGTTCGAATACAAACATTACAGTTACTTATTAAGATAGCGCAGGAAAACAGCACCACACACAAAAATTGCATAGAAACCCAGTAGACAAAACCACAGACTAGACACATCATACAACAAAAATACCAGTACATGTAAATAATTAACGATAAAAGGACGATAAAAGCAAGGTAGTTCTTGAACAGTTTCACTTGAGCAATCATGAGTGTTAACTCTTAAAGTATTGATTGGGAATTGTTGAAAAATCAACCAAACCTATTATTACAGTTGGATAACAATTTCAGCCATAGATTGTCCACAAGGAATTGTTGATGAATATGCAGTGGTAATTTAATGGGGGGGGTTAAGCAGATCTCAATGAAAGTGCACAATGAAAATAAGCTATTACAGTAATAGCTATATATAACTTGGAAGTCAAAATATTTGGTAGACTTCTATATCACACTCTGACAAGGGCATCAAACTTTCATAGAAACTGGTGGACTATACACATGGGCATCACATATGGGGGGGGGGCCCATACAAGGTCATGCCCGCTTCTTCACCTCTCAAAGAAAACTGGCTGCTGTCCGTAAACCTGCTTCAGGCATTTCTAGTTTTGCTTCCCTAATAAAACACTAATTTCTCTTTTCTTTTAATTGAATACCACAAATTTGTACTGAGTTGACTATTGATTAAAACATTTTGTCTGGGGCCACTCTACTTTGTGCGACATTTTCCGGGCATTGATTATTACTTGTGAATGCAACTGCAACAGTGTGATTGGATGGTTGGAATTCAGAGAGGGATTTCGGTTACAAAACCATTGAATACTTTTGGAGTTGCTTACACAGGCTTGAATAGCAGAAAACGCATTTGCGGTGGTTAAATTTTCAAAATTTTCTCCCAACTGTCCCATCTTCGTGGGTGTAAACGATTGGTTGGAATTCGAGTCAACAAGCCACCTTAATTAGGTTATATTCAACCACATTGAAGTTGTTTTGTTTACGGGCTGAAATAGCAGGAAAGGGTGTTTGCAGTCATCAAATATTCCAAAATATTCTTAGGTGGGGATGGGGATGGGGGTCCATACAAGGTAATCCACGCTTCTTTGTCTTTCGGGGAAGACCGGTGCCGCTGTCTGTAAATATGATAAACATTGTACTGGTGTGATGTTTTAGTTTAACCCCGTAAAATACGCCAAAACATTGTTTACAGAAGACAAAATTTATGGGGGTACAACCCCCTTCCCTCCTTGGAGGATGACCCTCCCAATTATGCTACATCGGCTGCTACCCAGCATCGTGCCTCCGGCCTAACAAATTGTCAACATCTTATATAATGTAATTTGCGGCAGCCCCCCCCCCAATATATATTTCACGGCTATGCCCTTGCATATACATGTATGTGCAGAATATCTGGTACCTGTATTGTCCTGTGGGGGATGTACATGTACATCAATAACTGGAGATGGAGTAGGAATGGGAAAGTTATTGAGTTGTTTCTTGTGTCCTCGACCTTGCCTGTAGGTCATTAACATCACAAACCTCAACATATAAGTTTAAATCATACCGAAGTTTAATCTTATCTATAATTGGCACAGGCAAAAATACAAACTTTTCATCAGATATTGTCTAGTACAATTATTTTGATATGACAGATAATAATTTGCTCTCAGTCATACTGCACTCTGACTGTCTAATAGCAACCAGATTATTCTCTGATAATTATGCCATAAACTTTCCCCATCAACCAAATTGGCAAAGTATATCGGTCAAAATTGTTTTTTAACCTATAAGCCCAATGTTTATTTGGTGTAGAATTTCTGTTGAAGTAATGAACCATGTAGTACAACGATAAAACTATATGTTGAGATTAAGTATCAGGAACATTAGGACATATTCCGACAGATCCGCTCAAAAATTCAACTACAACTAACTACAAAACTAACATCATTGTATATATAGAGAGAAATGGGGTATAATGTCCACTTGACACAAATTAGATCATATTGGGACTAACATATGGTTCAATTTTATTTCAATCATTTGCTTGCGCATAGGGATCTTTAGCAGTCGAAGTAAAACTTGAGAACCCAGGGAAAAACCACAAGGTTAATCGAAACCACACTAGTTGATATAATGACAGACCTTATGATGATGCAGCGTGCACGCGCTAACCCCACTCAACTAAGATATAGAACCTCTGGTTAAAAAAACCCTATGCTCAGACTTTCTGAGCATTTCACATTTAATCTTCTGACTTCAATTCTTACAAATGATAATAATATAATAAATGTAGCATGACAAAGGGAATCAGACAAAGAACATATTCTTGTGGGACAGTGAGGTTACTATCACATGTCTTTCAATCTAATTTTGTGTAAAGAGAACTATGCTCTATTTCATGCTAATTTGGAGCAAGAAAAACACTTTGGCTCAAGATAAGTTGCCGAGCATTGTTGAAATTCGACAAGCTTTTTCATTTTATTAATGCAAATAATGCATATAAATTTCATACAAATCGGATGTCGATTGTACGTTGACAAGGTTCAACAAAGTAAAACATGGGCCATAACTCTGGAAGTAATTGATAGAAATTACTGACATTCAATACACTTCTTCATTTTACTAATTTAAATGATGCATATGAATTTCATACAGATTGGGTGATGACTTTTGTCATTCGAGCATTCACAAGATTCAACAAAGTGAAACAAGTGCCATAACTCTAGATGTAATAAATGGAAATTTGCTGAAACTCAATAGGCTTGTTCGATTTACTAAATTAAACGATACATATAAATTTAAAATTGATCGGATAATAACTTTTGTAGTCAGAGCATTTACAAGGTAAAACAAGGGCCATAACTCATGGCATAATTAAAGTAAATTGCTGAAATTCAATAGGCTTCTTCGTTTCACTTATTTAAATGATGGATATTAATTTCAAACAGATCGGTTGATAGTTATTTTCATTAAAGCATTCACATGATTCAATAAAGTGAAACAAGGGCCATAACTCTAGATTCTTTGTTGTACTAATTCAAATGATGCATCACCATATTTTAAATCCATTTACATATTTGACCCCAAATATAATAACCAGTGGCATAGCCATGCACTCTGTCACATTTCATATGGATCGATTGATAATTTTGGTCGTTAAAGCATTCACAAAGTGAAAGAAGAGCCATAACTCAAGAAGCCATAGCTTCTTCATCTCACTAATGGAAACAACATATATCAATTTAAAAACAATCAGATGTTAAATGTAGTCTGTAGAGTGTTCACAAGAAATTTCAAAACAATCAGATGATAAAGAAATTGTGAATGACAGACGGACCAAAAGACAGACGGATGGGGGCGACGGCAACATACGACCACACTTCCATGTGGGCGTATAAAAATGAACCAGTTTCAATTTTAATGGCGCTCTTATCAAAAAGAGATCTGGTATGTCTATCATGAAAAAAGTAAAATGTAACGAAGTACATGGCTATGGTTGGTTATGGCTTGGAAAGCTGGAGTATGCCACTGATCATATTTGGGGTCAAATATGTAAATGGAGTTTACATATGGAGATGCATTCAAGGGTAAAAAGAATTAGTTTATAAGTTGATAATAAGTTCATTTGTAAATAGAAATAAAACGAGCAATAAAACAAGAAGTTGTAAAACAATTCACCATATACAATCTAACTACAACAACTAAAATACTATATCCTGGGTCATATGCATGGTGTCTGAAAGGGGATGTGAGTGGGAAAGTGTGGGGGGAGGGGCAGTTCACAAAATCCATATTAAATGGAATGTTAGTGGATTTTTAAATTCATAGACAACATGTTTCTGCTTGCATGAAACAGTTGGAGCCCCTCTGAGGGAGATAAAAAAAAAATCTGAGTTTTCATCATTTATGAAAAAAAAATTTATTTGGGGAGAAAAAGTTGAGATGTTGTCAAAAAATTGCAAGACATTACCGTCAAGGAAAGTGAAGGTCTTGGGTTTCGCTTCCAGTGATGGCTGAGAGGGTTTCTCAGGATTTTCTGGAATTGTTTTGCCCAGGCAGCGGCACTACAGCCTACTCTTATATCAAATTCCAAATGCCCAGGGATCTTTTACGTGCATGCCAATGTGTACACGGGACCTCGGTTTTCCGAACTATCTGAACGACTAGACAGCTGTCCTTGTCAGGCTCTCCTTTCTGCATCACTGACAAGGGGAAACCACCCCGGAAAATTGAGATGAACTTTCTCGGTCAATTCAGGGATCAAACACTCGACCTCCAGGCTAGCGAGCCAGCACCTTATCTACTTAGCCACGTGATCTCCAGTTTTGGATGGAGGGCCTGGCAAGAAACAATATAGTTGTTTGCATAGCTATAGGTTACATGTAGCATGTAAAAGAATACTTATAGTTGAGCTGCGGTCTGGGCAAAATTTCCCTCCTCGTCCTATAGCACACTGAATGCATTAGCATTAGCCTCGTCAGAGCAGAAACTTAGAATGTTCAACCCCATTTCATTTCTTTATAGTGATGACATTTTGGCTAAAAATTGTAGATTCGCAGCTGGTGAAGACAATATATACAACCAAATTTTAAATTGCTTGGTATTTTTGATCTAATAATGATAGAACAGCATATCACATTACTGTCTATTAGTTTTAGATTACTCCAGGTGATTTCTGTATGAAAAACACATTAAAGCAATCATTTTCATCCCATAAATATTAAGTTTTAGTCCTTAAACATTTAAAAAATCCCATAAAAACTGATAACGGACACCATTAAAATATGAGCGATGATTTAATTTAGGGTATACTGAGGTGGAGTCTGTTTTAAAGATGAAGTACTATTACAGGAATGGGCCTACCGAACGGTAGTCATAGAGTTAAAGTTGACGGTGGTTGAAAAATGTGGTTTTCAATACAATCAATTGTTCGATTGTAGTTTGTGATTTCTGCGTACTGTGTCTTGTCCATATATTTGTTTTTGTGTAAATTATGTGTGGTGCAGTCCCCCTGCACTTACTATTCGCTCAACAAAATTGCATGTCTCTTTTCTGGGGATATGTATGTATATGATTGCATATAGTGCATGCAGGGTTTGAGTAGAATAGCACTACTTTGAACCAAAGCTTGAACATGACAAGAAGGAGGGTCATATTTCCTTATAACCATATGTGATTTCTACAGGTCCTTCAGTTTCCTCCTACAGCTAAATACCCCTACATGTAAACGAATTAGGGAAATAAAATTGCACCATATGTTAGTCCCAAAATGACACAGTTTTTTGTGTTTGAGTGGATATCAAACCATGTTGGACAGCTTTGTTTCTGTGTAGATCTCATGTTCAAGAGTCTATATGTGAAGCTGACTAGTGTTTATATATTATACATGATTATTTAAACATGATATATAAAATTATCTACATCTATTATTATATATATCTTGCGATCATGTCTTACTTAATCATTATGTCTTGCCTATTAATTTGGTCTCCATAAAAAAAATGTCAGCCAAATGTTACTTGAGGATAGTTTATTCAGTGCAGTAAGTCTGTGTGTCACAGTCTAGATCACACTACAAGTAATATGTGTCCTGGTAAACTACATTACACAACATAATGTACTGTCTAGGCCATAACCATAAATTAGAAAAGTTAAAGGGATCTTCCAACAGCATTTTTCAGGTTGATTATACAACATTTTGTGCATAGGCAAAATCAAATGATTTGATTCGCTGACGTCCATAGCTAATTGAAAGAACAGCACGGAGATGTGCCTTCCCACGATATATGACAAGGATGTGTTATTAATGATGATTAATTAAGAATCAATTTATAGTTTCATTTCTAAATCTAAACAACAGTCCCTGAATCACATTAAACTCAGTTAAAAGATAATAAAACAATTCAGTAGTTATTATAATATTTGTCAATTTTTGACAGTATTGTAGACTTTATGGGGTTTCAGGAACTAGTAATGAAGAATTTTAAGGAGAGAGATAGACAAACTAGGTCATTTAGGGACTAACATATGGGTTTTAAAAAATTTATTTTAATAATTCGCTTGCACGTAGGGGTCTTTAGCAGTGGGAGGAAACCCGAGTACCCTCAATGACAGGCTGTATGATACAGCGAGCGCACGCTAACCATTCGGCCATCCACCCCCCAGAATTTTAAGGAGGTCCAGGAATTATCTGGTAATGGATGTAACGGAGACATTTTAAGGAGATTCAGGAACTATCTGGTAACAGAGACTGTAAACTGATTCCAAGAACTATCTGTTTTAAGGTAGTCTGAGAACAACATGTATATAGTAATGTATAGACTTGTAAAGTTTTCCAGGGACTATCAAGTAATGAAGAATTTTAAGGGTTTTCAGGAACTATCTGCTACTTGGAGACTTTAAATGGGTAAGAAGAAATATCCTATCATACTAGGGTCCTAGGTTCCTAAAACTAGACAATGCAAATCAACTCATACACATTTTCATCATCCCCATACATGTATAATCAAATACAAAATTATAGTGTTTGTTAGAAATGGTTAATTTTGTCGATTTGAAAGGGTTAATGGCAGAAAGTCAAAATTATGATATCAAGCTAAGATTCTGATCAAATTGTCTAATAAGATGACTATAAATTAAACAAGTTGATTACTATAGAAAGTTACCCACTGAGATTGACGTTGCTATTTCAGTAAAAGAGAAGATATGATAACTATGATCTTCTGAAAGTCGCTGTAAACTGTCATGCAGTACACGAGAAAATATGTTAACTATGGTATCCTAAAGAGAGAGAGAGAGAGAGAAATGGGGTTCAATGTCCACTCAACACAAACTAGGTCATTTCAGGACTAATATGTGTTTTTGATTTTATTTCAATATTTCACTTGCGCACAGGGGTCTTTAGCTGTGGGAGGAAAACGGAGGACCCGGAGAAAACCCACAAGGTTGGACAGGCAACCCTACTCCTTGTCACTTACAACCGGGGATTCGGTATTCTGTAAGTCACTGAAACGGTCATATAATACATGAAAATATACATGTATGTGAAATATGCTTTATGCAAGAGATAAATCTGCCTATCGTAGGTCTTTTTTTCTGGCTTCAAATAATATATGTTATATTGGAAAATCAAACTTCACTCAGAATACAGTAATTTGGATGAAATTTTCAATAAAAGCCAGCTCTTCATCTAAATCTGACATAATTATTCTTTTATTATTATCTTCTGAAAGTCAGTGTAAACAGTCGTGTTAGTATATGAGAAGATATGTTAACTATGTATGTTATTTCATCCCTTACAAATTTCACATACATGCAACTTACTGAAGTTAAAATCATTAAATTTATCTTTTTTATTTCATAAAAGTTTTCTTAATTGAATAAATCCATCCATCTGTATAACAACTATTTACACATGTGTATGACATTGTAGGTACAACAAATTTAATTGTTTACAATGTGAACTGATATCATCTGTTCAAATCACATGACATTATTGACAGCTAATTAAGGACTGTTGGGTAGAAGTTCGAACCCCAACATGTTCATCCTTGGTATCCCCGGTTGTCTCATTCAGTTCTACTCCACTATACCCTGGGTTGGGTTTCCACAATTTCAAATTATCTACCCTGGCCTTGATTGTAGCTAAAGTCTACGAACCAATCAAAAAACAGGTCACAAACCAGTCTTACTGATGAAACGGGCTTCATTTCGCATTCCTTATTATAAGAGTAAATAACCCTGAGATATTGTATCAGGAGTATTTATAATACATGTCTAGTAAATGCCACATAAGAGAGAGAGAGTTGCGGTTTAATGTCTATACGAAACAAACTAAATCATGTCCGGACTAACATATGGTTCAATTTTATTTCAATAATTTGCTTGCACTTAGGGGTGAGTAGCAGTGGGAGGAAACCGGAGGACCATGAGAAAAACCAAGATACAGGACAGTCACGTACAAGCGAGGGAAATCTAAACCTCACCACTTGACTCGATGATAGACGTTATGATGCAATGCGCACACATCAACCAATCCTCTACCCCTTGGCCATTATGCTTTCTATCAGAATCAGAATCTACTTTGCATATTTTATACAAATAATGATTATTCGACTCCAGACTAATCTACTGATCAAAATCTTTGATACAAACATATTTGCAAAATCTTTTAAAAGGCCTAATTGATACACAAGACACTTGATTAGTGGGCTGTTCAAAATGAAAGTTATTAGTATTCAGTCAATTAATGTCGCTCTGTGACCAACCAAATCAACATAACAAAAATGTCATCCAATTTTCACGTTATCTATATTGTATATCTGCTAGACATAATTATCCAAATCATTTAACTACCTGTTTATAAGGACATTCAGTTCAATTAAATTATCAGTGAACAAGATGACAGTATTTCTTTATGTAAAATAATGTACCATATTACTTTTTTACACCTGGTTGATGTAGAAACAAATTAATTTTTTATATAAACTGAGATGGTGATCATATATAAGTAGAGTGAATCATTGATGTCTTAAATACAGGTGCCTAAAGATAATCATCAACAAGGTGATTTCGTGATTTAAATGAGGAGTCTTTCATCGAAACAGGCAAGGAAAAAATACTTCTATCTGTCCTGACAACAAAAAAACTCATTGAGAACACATGTATTACAGGCGGAGATTTAATATCAACAATTTTATCTACAGGGACACTTAAACACAAACTTTCCAAAAAATTCCAGCAGTCTAAGTATTTAAAAAAATTTATTACTATAAAACGTTTGAGGACAAGTATTGGATTGAGGACATTTTTTGGGGAAATGTATAAAAAGTGAGATTATGACCGCTGGTACCAGATTGCACATTCACTGTACTTTGGCAGGAATAAATACAGTTTGAAATAATACCACATACTAATCACAGTGTTTCATTTCATAAGCAATAATCCTACTTAACACTACTGTGTATAAGAAGCAAATTTCTTTCCAAATTATGACTGGTCATGAGTCTGATTAACAACCAACAGCTAACTGTGCAACAATATCATTACGCTTTAAACAGAGCTCCAAATTGGACCAAATAACTTTACATAACATTACGTCCTGACTCACAATTTCATTACATGCAATTAATCAGTGCATAGCAGAATATTGCAGAAAAACTTATTGCGTGACAAACGAGGCTATCAAGTCGAATGAAATGTAAACAATACTGTATGGAGACAAACAATACTTTCACTGTTTTAATACCTTAAATCACTGTCCAAAGTTTTAGGGAAGACCCCAGATTAAACGAAGGGCTGTCATGTTGCTGTACTTGGGATAGATTTGATTGAATGGGAAGAATACTTGACAAACTCCCTCAAAAGCTCATGTATCTGAAACCAATCCAGCAGTGGCCAGAGAAATACCAGAAAATGATGTTATTCCTCCTCAGGCCCATGCAGCTTTATTAGTTATCATACATTACAATCTTAGATCAAAACTGTTTATAAACATACAGCTTCACCTGGTCATAATATTCATATTCCCGAAAAAAAGCCTATTGACTCTCAACCATTACCCACTTTCTTTTATCTTAAGGTCTGTGGTTTATACTTTTATGCCACTTAGTTCAGTTTTAACTATTTTCTGCTGGTTCTAATTTTATATCACTTTTTTCAAGTTTTACGTCACCAAGTTCTGCCTATTCTCTGGAAGCATACTGTAAGAGTTATGAGTATGATCTTTGATAATGTTGAAAAATCTTGAAGAACCTCAAGAGGCTATTGTGCCTTTAAATGTGAACAGAATCAAATATAACCTAACTGCATTTCCTATAACTTACTTACTATTACTCCATTCACACCACTATTCATTTACTGCAATGGTATATAGAGAAAGCTGTCATATATATATACATATATATACATGACACCATAGGAAGATTGACTCTCTACAAAACCTGATAACACTTTCACAGGAGGACTGCACTACACGCAAAATAAAACAGACAAAACAAACCTGCAGACAATACAAACTACATTGCGAGAAATAAAAAAACAAATATCAAATCAAGTGAATGGATTTGGGGTGGGGGTGGGGGGGGCAGCCATAAGCGTCCACTGCTTTATACAGTCCTTGGCTTGTAAGGGTGATTCACACAAAATGAAAAAAAAATATTTACAAGACAAACATGACTCAAGGTAGATTTATTTTCTAGAAAGCATGATAGAACTTTTCATTTAAGGAGTTTGTGGGATAACAAAGTTTATTGTATGTGTATAGAATTTAGTAGACAAGGTATCATACTGTCCTGACCGTGGCTATATATAATTATATTACAAACATCTGTACAACACATGGCTCCACTTCATCCTAATATTAAAGAGGCATGAACACTTATATCAAAGTGGCTTTCACTTCAAGACTTTGCTTTGGAATCCACTATTTTAGTCACTCACTTTATAGAATCCAGGGGCCTATTTCACAAAACTTTAACTAAGATAAGATCTGAATTTTAGTTATTTGATTGGACAATATAAGATTGATTTTAGTTCTTAGCCAATCAAAATTGAAATATCTACTAAAATTTTGATTTTATCTTTCGTTAAAATTTCGTGAAACAGGGCCCAGGTTGTCAATAATCATATGCTTTTTGTGGTCTAATTTTGATGCTCAGATTTTGTGGTATCTCTCACATCTCTCCCTTACACAAAAGCTAGGGCCTACTTTACGACCACATCACAGAAAAATTACTTCCATGAAAATTTAATTTTGATTTTCAATACCTGCATGCTCTTATGCAGAATTAAAATACTAGTATTCGAAGGCCTACCTACCCAATAACCAAGTTCTGAGGGTCTTACCAACATTCATGCATGCCAGATAAATATACTACATGTATTTCAAAATTTACAAATGAAATAAAATGTGGCCCCTCAACGATCGACTTAACACATTATTATCAAAAATTACTCCAATTCAAGTTCAAGCTGGTGTTGCATAATTAATTTAAATGAGACAAAGTATGCATGTTCTTGACGCAATTCGTTTACCCATAGGGTAGATGGAGAGGTTTAACATGCTGTTTAGATTATAAGGTCTGGCATGGTTTGATACCACTTTACCAGCCATGAATTTGACCAGAAGTATGATGACCTGACTAAACTGGTTGGTTTTCTTTGGCTTGGACACCATATTTCTCCCTCTCAGACACGGTTTTGATACCAGGTGTGAATCTGACAAGAAGAACAATCACTGGCCTAAACTTGGTTTTCTCTGGCTTGGACACTGTTTCTCTCTCTCACACACACATTATATGGCTACCACGCACACATACGTACAAATTATTCAAATTAAAATGTACTTTATGTTAGTCCCTATATAACCTACATGTAGTTTTTTATTGAGTAAACAATAATCCATTTCTTTCTCTCTGATACAATATAGCCAACAATGTCCTTTCGGTTCTTATTTTTACCTATCATCTTGAAGTTCGGCCATCTGGAAGTGACATATTAACAACAGTCCAAACTAAAATCTTCTACAGAAATATATATGAATGTCTGTCCATTCAGGGTTGTAGGCGACATTTGGGGACTGACCAAAGGCTGACATGCAGTTCAGTCGGATTCTTGATCGGGGCATATAGTCCTGGTGGCGTTGCACTTCCATCTCAAATTATACCACCTGGTACTTTCATTTCTGGGCTTTACCATAACACTGTCGAATAACCTGTCGGTAGCGCATATTTCTTAGTTTTCATCAAGCTTTCAAGAGGCAACATTATAACAAAAAGACAAAGACACTCTATACGTACTTTATGTAGTACTTTTACTAGACATCTTTAAATTAATATCTTTACAAATAAATGGTAGACTCCCTTTAATATTAAACTCTGTCATAAAAAAAATCCCCACAAACCAAACATCCCTGTGCATTTGTCGTATTTCCTGTTGATTTGTGTGGATCGTTTTAATATCACGACATTATTACATGCAACCTTCTTTTATTTCTCAGGAAACAAATCTCTATTTCCTGATTTCATGTCATTCTGACCCTGTCTACACAATACTGTTAACCAGGCCTAAAGTTTCATGAGAGTCTGGGGAAAATCTCATGTATTTCATATTTTAATTATACATAAATTATACGTGAAAAGGTTCCTTTTATTTCTACGCTAATACAACTCTTGTTTCCTGTCATTGTAATTATATATAGCTGCTGTCATCAGTATATCGATCACGGTATATGTATCCGGGTTGGTTGCATGGCCGAATGGTTAGTACATGCGTATTGTACCATAAAGCCTGTCATTGAGTCAACTGGCGAGGTTTCGAATGACCGGTTGTACGTGGCAAGAAGTAGGGTCGCCTGTTCAACCTCGTGGGTTCTCTACGGTCCTCCAGTTTCCTCCCACTGCTAAATCAAAAACCCTACGTTAGTCCCAAAATGACCTAGTTTGTGTCGAGTGGACATAAAAACCCCATTTCTCTCTCTCTTATATGTATCCCACAACATTTTATATATCCCCTAATTAAAATTTGATATTCATTTAAATTTTGGTTGGCTCACACTACACGAAGATCTGAGCCAGGCTAAAACATAAAGGGTTGTGACTACATACATGTACATATGTACAAATAAACTACTTGAACATACATTATGCAAGAGCTAAATCAGCCAGTTTGAAATGTTATCTAAATTATTAATCAGACATTAATTAACTTATCCAGAACATAATCAACTCTCCATGTCATCGCTAGCCTGGGA
This sequence comes from Patella depressa, assembly GCA_948474765.1. Classification (NCBI taxonomy): domain Eukaryota; kingdom Metazoa; phylum Mollusca; class Gastropoda; family Patellidae; genus Patella; species Patella depressa. The sequence goes on from OX419715.1 coordinate 28,672,948, forward strand.
TATTTACAGGATTGGAATACATTTTGTGAATGATAATTAAATGTAAAAAATGTGAAATCGTGTATCATTCCATCTTTAGTAATAATGATCAAGACTAAAATTGAAAAGCTAATATCTCGGTTCAGAGTGGATCAATGTGACTGAAATTCTACTTAAGCTATGTATTATAACGGTAACTGTCAACTCTTCATCTAATCTTCCATAATGTCCCTTTAATTAAAGTTTTTATAAAATCTATTTTTAGAAAAAAAATTCATATTAATCAAATTCATTTGTCGAACAAATAAACGTTCAGGGCCCTGTTTCACGAAATTTTAACTTAAGATAAAATCCAATTTTAGTAGATACTTCAATTTTGATTGGCTAAGCACTAAAATCAATCTAATATTATCCAATCAAATTACTAAAATTGGGATCTTATCTTAGTTAAAATTTCGTGAAATAGGCCCCTGATCAATAAGTGTTAGACCATGGAATATATCACAACGGTGAGCGTCTAGCTAACAAATGAAAATCAGACAGATATGTGTCAGATCAATGAACATCAGACATATGTGTCAGATCAATGAGCTTCAGACAGATATGTGTCAGATCAATGAACATCAGACAGATATGTGTCAGATCAATGAACATCAGACATATGTGTCAGATCAATGAACATCAAACAGATGTGTGTCACATTAATTAACATCAGACAGATGTGTGTCAGATTAATTAACTTTAGACAGATTTGTGTCAGATCAATGAACATCAGACGTGTGTCACATCAATGAACATTGCCTTACTTTGGCAAATGCGTGTCTGATTAATGAATATCAGACAGATATGCGTCAGATCAATGAACTTTAGACAGATGTGTCAGGTCAATGAACTTTAGACAGGTGTGTCAAATCAATGAATCAGACAGATATGTATCAAACCAATAATGTACACTGCAAAAGTAAAGCTACAATAAGGCTAAGGTTGTTTTCCAGAAATAACTAATGACCAAACCGACAGATGAGTGTCGGATCAATTAACATCAGACTGATGAATGTCAAACAAATGAATATTGCATTTGGAAAAGGGTGGCTCCCTCATTTTCAATGACCTAGCTTTTTCCAATTGTTTTCTCTTTCAAACAGCACACATTTCGATCTTTCCTCCATTGTCTGAAATTAGATCTGTTGAAAAGTCTGAACTCTCCTCCTTCATTGAAGATCAGACTTGTCAAGTTTCTTGCTGACAGCTTGCTGATAATACTTACATCAAATTCGCAACATAAAAAATATGGCCAGGTTTACAAGTACATGTAGTGGCTGACTGACATCAATTTTTATTTTGTCTACATTAGACCATCAAAATACCATAAACAAATTTATCATCTACTAAATAATTATTTAATTACTTCCTATATCTAATATTAGTCTGGCATACATGTTTATAATATTTACAATTATTGGACAACATCCAAGACAATACTAAAGGGAACGGAAATAACTCTGTCCTCATTTTGGAATGAACATACAGTTTATTTTAGTTGATAGGGAGCAATCACACTCATCAGGAGTGAATGTTTGGTAGGCCGCTACAATCACTGATAAAGATGATATCGATGTGAACAAGCCAACAGTGAGGCTGATGTCCCCCGCCGAAATCCCAAAATAAGTAGAAGACACATATTAATTAATCGCACATTTATTTTTTTCAAACGTATCGAGCTATCAAACTGTACACGAAGTGTCATCCAAAAGTGTTTTATAAAGAAAAATGCTAAAACCGACGAGAAAAATGAAAATGTACCCTAGTTAGGGGGACCCTAAAGGCAGACAAAAGGGCCCCTCTGGCCAAGGGAAAGGGCCCTCGTGTCCAAGTCAATTGTTTCTATACACTGTTACTGTCGAATCCATTACTTAATGAGAATGCAGTCATTGTATTGGCATAAAATTCATCAATCAAGATGAACCTAAGTTATCTTGTTCCAAAGTATCAACCAATCAAATTGCTTATCTCTGCTTACCCTAAGCGGAAAATGCTCATCTTCGAACTCCATCAAGGCATTGACCTAATAAGCATATACACCAAGTTTGAACATTTTAACTCAATTAGAAGGAGAGTTATTGTGTTCCAAAGTCTTGACTACTCTCGACCAATCAAATTGCGTATCGCTCTGCTTACCTTGAGCAGAAAATGCTCATTATCGAACTTAGTCACTTAATTAGAACTAAAGTCATCGTGTCCCAAAGCATCAAACAATCAAATTGCTTATCTCTGCTTACCCTAAGCGGCAAATGCTTATCTTCGAACTCCATCAAGGCATTGACCTAATAAGCATATACACCAAGTTTGAACATTTTAACTCAATTCGAAGGAGAGTTATTGTGTTCCAAAGTCTCGACCAATCAAATTGCGTATCGCTCTGCTTACCCTGAGCAGAAAATGCTCATTATCAAACTTAGTCAAGGTATTACTGTAATGAAACTATACACCAAGTTTCATCACTCTCACTTAATTAGAACTAAAGTTATCGTGTCCCAAAGCATCAACCAATCAAATTGCTTATCTCTGCTTACCCTAAGCGGAAAATGCTCATCTTCGAACTCCATCAAGGCATTGACCTAATAAACACATACACCAAGTTTGAACATTCTAGCTCAATTAGGAAGAGAGTTATTGTGGCCCAAAAAGTGTGACGGACAGACGGACAGACAGACAGACAGACAGACAGACAGACGGACGAACCCATTTTAATAGTCCCCCAACCTTCTTCGAAAGACGGGGGACAATTAATGAGCCCAAAATATTAATTTTTTTCCTCTGACAAATTCAATTCTAAAACATTTTTTCCTATGGATTAGAAAAATAAATAAAGAAGTTTGAAGTATTCGTAGGTGAAAATTATTTCCTAATTGGTCTAAATGGGTATTAAAATACTGTACGAATTACAGTGATATCTTAATCTTATGCAAACAATGCAAGTGCCATTGAGCCAATGATTAACACAGCATGATGTGACGTCACGTCATCCTTTACAGAAACATTAGAAGACTTACGTAATACTCCATGAAAGAGAATTGGAGAGGAATATTTAGACTGGACAGCTGAGTTTTAGCTTATTGTTTTTGGAACTGCAAATGACAAAGGATCTTTTATATGCTTTCCACTTTTGTGTCCCATCCAAACAACTAGACAACAGATTTAATATCAGCGCAACAATAATTATAATTGCAGACCACCAATGTCTTGATCTACACTAAATTATAGTACTTAGGTTTGGTGATTTTTCAGTGGGAAGCGGCATTTAAGTCCTACTGGACTAATGAAGATGGGCATACGCCATACCGTTTGCTATGACTGATATTTGGTCTAGGACAGTGGCACTAAGGAATACTCTTATTTTGAAATCCAACTGTCATTGTGTCAAATGTTCTTTTTGATGCATGTCATCTCAGTTTTTTGTGCCATCCAAATGTCATGTATATGTTCTCCTAGCCAGGCCCTCCATCTTCAACCACTGACAAGGGGATTCAACTTTGTTGAAAATTCCTGATTAACTCTCTCGCTCAATACAGGTTAGCAAGACAACTCCTTACCCACTAAGCCATTGGTCAGTAGCACTTTTATCAGCTCTATTAGGCTTACATGTATGAATTTTATATAATTCTAAAATGTTTAGCCCATCGCTTTAATCCCAAGATGCTTATTTGCGATGGTAATGGTATTTGTTATTCAGCCAAATAAACTGTTTTTATTGTGGCCATAATTTACAATAATTCGGTAGACATGTTGAAAGGTAGGTGCCATCATTTTTAATTAATCAAATCTGTCAGATTTTGTACAAATACTGAACTGTAAATATTTAAAACAGCTTAATATTCCTTTGCACTAAATTTTCATTACAAATCTTGTATTTTAGCCTGAGAAACATTGAAACCGAAATTTTCTTAGACTTACCCTTTAATCTTTCCGATGTTTAGAAAAAATAGTGTGGCCCCGACAATTTTGCATTGATTACTTTTGTCCATGAGGTAATCAGGTACCTTTGTCCCTGAGGTAATCTGGTCCCCAAACAATTGTTCCATTTAGATATACATCATATTCCTGAAGCAATGGCCTGAGAAATCCCTCTCTGGCCATTGCTGCAATAGCGTCTGTTTCTTCCAAACAGTATTGTTTACGTATCATTCGACTTGATAGCCTCGTTTGTCGCGCAATAAATTTTACTGCAGTATTCTGCTATGCACAATTTAATTAGGCATAATAAAATCGTGAGCCATTATGTAACGTTATGTAAACATATTTGGTCCAATATTGGCACTCGTTTTAAATGTAAAGCTTTTGTAGGGCAGCTAGTGATTGGTTGGTAGTCGGACTACTGACCAATAAAAATTTAAAACAACAATATCCACTCATAATAGCAGTGTTTAGTGAGATTACCTCTGTATGGATATACATGTACATATAGATGTTCAATTATTGTGCACTGGTTAAATTATTAACCAATTCATGTGAAATCTCGACACGTTTACAATTACCCACATTTCTCAAATACAGCACATGAAAACTCATTTTCTTAAGTTACCTGGTAATCAAAATGGCTTTTGTTTACAATAAGTGAAGATCATAAACAAAGTATATCTTTCCAGAGCAGTTCCTGTAATTGAGCTTTAACTATTAGAATTTCTAAATCATTAGATATATTTAACTAATGATAGGATTCAAGGCAAATAAAATCAATCATAATAATTCATTCCCACCTAAATAATGAGCATATTGCTACTTTATAATATTTTCAATCTTTTTGTGTTGATGTGAAAGCTCTTCTATATATATGTTCAGTTTTTAAATAGAAGGTATGTAAATGTGAGCTACGAAGAAAGAACTTATGATAAAAACTGGACATAGGATAGACATTCAAGATAACATGGCATCTAGATAGTCCTCTTATCACAACTACCATAAATACTACTAAATATAAGACACATAAGATAATGTAGGTGGATTCCAGATATAACACTACATGAGAATATAGAGATTTTCTTCTAGTCCCAGATGCAACACAATGGCAAAAGGTTCCAGACATAACATTATGGATGAAGCTGGAGGTTCTTTTCTGCTGGGGTCAGATATAACGTTAAAGGTGGATCTAGAGGTTCTCTTATGGCTTTAGATTATGCACAAACTATGGTTGAATCTAGAGGTACATTAAATGTTCTTATGGTTCCAGATATAACACTATGGTTGAATCTATGCATTTGTTCTTATGGTTCTAGATAACACCATATATAGTTGAATCTGGAGGTTTTCTTCTGGTCCAGATATACATGTTGACATGTAGCACTATACTACATCTGAATCTAGAGGTTCTCTTATGATTCCAGATAAAACATTATGGTGAATCTGGGGGCTCTCTTTTGCTTCCAGATATAAGATTATGGTGAATCTAGAGGCTCTCTTATGTTTCCAGATATAAGATTATGGTGAATCTGAAGGTTCTCTTATGCTTCCAGACAAATGAAAACTACTAAATAACTAAATCACATCAAACTAAATCAAAGCACCTGGAAGGATTTGATGAATGTTGGTATTTAAAGTACCTGTGCTTGATTGGCATTTTTTTTCTTAAAGGGACAATAACATTCTTGCTGGCTTGGTAGCTCCAGAAAATAAATAATACCCTTATTCTAAGTACTAGATGTTTAAATGTCCTACCTGTTGTGTAAATTATCCATTACAACCTATTTTATTTGTCCAGAGGGTTCGAAAATATTTTAAAATCCAAGTCACATTTGAAAAGGTTTACGTTAGACTTTTCAAATCAATTGGTTGAATTTTTCCATTTTTTTAAATTAGGTGTGTTAAGATGAAATTTATATAATCATTTAATTGGAATATTCTAAAATAATACGATTTGTTGACCAGAATGAAGATTGGGACATATTTTTCAGTTACAACGAGAGTGTCATTGGGGCTTTAAACAAATCAAATTTCTCAAGGCTCATCTACACTAATCTGTATCAGATTGATTATTTAACGTCTAATAAAAAGAAAAAATATCAAAATATCATCCCTAGATAATCTCAAGGGGGGTTGGATGGCTGTATGGTTAGCATGTGCACGCTGTATTATAAAGCTGGTCATGAATCAACTGGCGTGGTTTCGAATCCCCCATTGTACGTGACAAGGAATAGGTTCGTCTGTCCAACCTCATGGCTTTTCTTCCAGTCCTCCAGTTTCCTCCTAATGCTAAAGGCCTCTATGCACAAGCGAATTATTGAAATAACCAAAAAATAAACCTTGTTAGTACCAAAATGACCTAGTTTGTGTCGAGTGGACGTTAAACCCCATCTCTCTCTCAGTTTACTAGGGATTCCTATTCTGTTCAAATAATACTCAGGAATATTACAATTCAATGAAGAATTAATATTGGATTTCAAATGAAATGAAATGGGTTTAACGTCCTATTGTTCTGCTCATGAAGACGAGCATACGCCATACAGTGTGGTATGAGGGAAATTTTGCATGGCAATCTAACAAGTTATATTTAAATCTGATCTAGATTCTGATCAGCATAACAATAATCAAATAATGGCTTCCACTAGATCTCTGGTAACTACATGTAGATATTAATGTTTAAATTTATTTCTCTACAAATGATCTCTTGAGGTACTGCTGTCAGCTGTTCGGTTTAATAATGTCTGATACAGGATATCATTTAACATGTGTAAGTAACAAATTTATCTTTCACCACAGAGTTACGATCTAGTATCATATTAAACTCCTTCAAATTACAACAGATAAACAGTTTTACACAGAATAAATGTTTTATAGTCAGATTTGTTGGAATTAGAGTTACAAATCGGATTCAGACAATCAAATCATATATAAAATTTTGCATGGCAATCATGGCATGGGGCTGATGTCACAATTGCACACAGGGGTCTTTGGCAGTGGGAGGAAAACAGGGGAGAAAACCCATGAGCTTGGACTAGCGAGCCTTCTTCTTGTCGCATACAACCGGGGAATCGAAGATCTTTAAAATCAGAAAATAATTTTACATTTCAGACAGGGCAATGCTCTTACCAGAATCATTATGCAAACTCATCTGTTCCATAACTGATGGTGTGAATAGTTTAAATAGTTCAACAAATTATCTACTTTATGTTGATTTATGATTGACAGATGTCAAACATTCAGTGTGGTAAAAGGCTGAATAATTAGTTTTACACATTATCATACAGCAAGTTGATGAATTTAACATATTTTTATGGTTTTCGCTACCAGTCAGCCTTGTATTTCCATGTACCTGTGCATGCATGTTTGACGAGATCTACAAATCAAATTGTATGGTGTTTTTTTAAAAGAAAAAAAAATCTTCCAAACGTTTTGTGGTTGATGCAATTTTTCTAAAAATGGATAATCGAGACTTTGTTTATTATCGTCACAACGGTAGTAATGACAATTGAGGCTGGACGATAATTGTATGGTTAATATCTATACTCAGAGTGAAGTAATGTATATAGCATCTAACTATATAGCAAGAATTATCAGCTCTTTAATCTAATCTTACCTCATGCTGCTTCATTGAAGCATCAAAAAAAACATTTTAAGTCAGTGTTTTAAAAAGCAGAACTGGACATGTATTTTGTTATTTTCTGAAGCTACATGTAAGCACATATTATTGGTAAATGAAAACATGGCGGCATTATATTTTATTATAGCCATTAATTGTATACATGTATATACCATGTCTGTAAATCATAATTAACTACAAGTAAACTTGATCTAATTTTTCTTAAAAAATAAATATTAGTGCAGAAACTTTTTGTTGGATTCGATGCTCTGCCAAAAATCTACAATCTACCAGATGTACAGAAGAATCCTTAAGGTGCAGTAGGTCATGTAGGCCATGTAAGAATGGGCACCGTACTGTTCATATTATTTTATGACATACTGTGTCATGAATCATGTCAATCAAAAACACTCAGAACTGTTTTCTAAAACGGAATAACAGTAATTTTAACATTCCCTTTTTTAAAAACCATTTTCATATTCTTTACGATATAAACAAAATATTATAAAGTAATTGTTTATAATAAATCAAATAAGATATTGTTGGCAAATTAAAGGGTTAAGTCATTTGGACATGCCCCTATCAACATTATATCCTCAGTTTATTTTTTTATCAGAAAAACCCATTAACTGACTAAATCGACCTGCATTACACGGACAATTCTACTCTACAAGTCGGGCAATTTACTCAAGTTCTCGAGTTTTGGACAAGTTGTATTTAGCAAGAGTTGTTCAAGTTGAGTTTCAGAATAGTTATTCAAGTTGAGCTTCAGAAAAGTTATTAGAGTTGAGTTTCAGAATAGGTATTCAAGTTGAGTTTCAGAAAAGTTATTTGAGTTGAGTTTCAGGAAAGTTATTCAAGCTGAGTTTCAGAAAAGTCATTCAAGTTGAGCTTCAGAAAAGTTATTAGAGTTGAGTTTCAGAAAAGTTATTAAAGCTGAGTTTCAGAAAAGTTATTCAAGTTATGTTACTCACGAACGGTTACTCAAGTTGAGTTTCAGAAAGTTTACTGCTGTGAACATAACCTGACTGCTGTAAAGTTGACACACCCTTGCCATCATTCTACAACTCATGATCATAGACAGTACAGTCCTACTCACCCAAATGTTTCTTTTAACAGCCAAATGTGCAAGAGACTAATTTCCGCTTCCTGTGCTAAAATCTTATTGAACTTGCCCCATCACTTATCAAAATAAAATACCAGATCAGCCTGGCAATTCAGATTTTTTTTTGAACATTTTTCCTCTTTAATTAAATAGAAGCCAAAATGATCAAGACTATCAAATTTCATTGAACATCTAAAACACGTAAATTATCTGTAAAAACATCGTCAATTACACTATTAAATGTGTGCAAGAAATCAGGATGTATTTTAATTGAGCGTAGGATGAAATTGGTCCAATCATTGCCAATCTTAGAGAACTATATAATGAGGCTGGAACCTTTGATAGCTGTGGTTTCACCGTTAAATTGGTGAAATTTTCACCCTTTGGCTGAAGAAAATCGTAAACAAAAAAGTTCAGGAAAGCATTTACCGGAGATCTTTACTTTTCAAACGAAACAAGGGAGAATATAGAGAATATAAGTCATACTTGAGAATAACTTAATAACATGTATACATGTACTTTATAAACTCTTTCCATGTCTCAACAAGAAACATATGAAGAAAAGATAGGTTGCCAGGCAACGAAACATACGCCCACAGCAGCAAAATCGTCCGGGCAGTAAACAAGGGTTGTCGCATATTTTTACTTTTTTTGGCAATGAAACATTTGTAATACACTAAAATCTGATTAAGAAGAGTAACAACTCATTATGTAATTATCTGAAAATCATTAGAATTTGTTTTGATAAAAGTTTTGCCCCACGCTAACAATTAGTATAGGAAACATTTAATATCATGGATTTAGCAGTTCAGTTATCAAAATTCATTGAAAATCAAAATACTTGTTCATTTCAACACCTTAAACTCTGTTTATCAATCTGAAGTCAATCGAATGATAAGTTTGGCCTCTATAGCATCACAAGTTTTTTTGAAGTGATCAAGGGAGACAACTCTGGAAGTAATTATTTGAAATCGCTCAAAATCAATAGGCTTCTTCGTCTCATGACCTTAAACAGTGTGTGTGTATTTATAGTCAATCGGGTATAACTTGGGCCTCTAGAGCGTCCACAATATTTTTTGATGTGATCAAGGGCCATAACTCTGGCAGTAATTATCAGAAATCGCTGAAATAGGATAGGCTTTTTTGTCTCATGACACTAAACAATGTGTATAAATTTAAAGTCAATCGGATATTAACTTTGGCCTCTAGAGCATCCACAAGATTTTTTGAAGTCATCAAGGGCCACAACTCTGGCACTAATTATTAGAAATCGCTGAAAATCAATAGGCTTCTTCGTCGCATGACCTTAAACATTGTGTATAAATTTAAAGTCAATCGGATATTAACTTTGGCCTCTAGACCGTCCACAAGATTTTTTGAAGTGATCAAGGGCCATAACTCTGGCACTAATTATCGGAAATCGCTGAAAATCAATAGGCTTCTTCGTCTCATGACCTTATACACTGTGTATAAAATTAAAGTCAATCGGATATTAACTTTGGCCTCTAGAGTGTCCACAAGATTTTTTGAAGTGATCAAGGGCCATAACTCTGATAGTTATTATCAGAAATCGCCGAAAATCAATAGACTTCTTCGTCTCATGACCTTAAACACTGTGTATAAATCTAAAGTCAATCGGATATTGACTTTGGCCTCTAGAGCGTCCACAAGATTTTTTGAGGTGATCAAGGGCCATAACTCTGGCACTAATTATCGGAAATCGCTGAAAATCAATAGGCGTCTTCGTCTTATGACTTTAAACACCGTGTATAAATTTAAAGTCAATCAGATATTAACTTTGGCCTCCAGAGCGTCTACAAGATTTTTTGAGGTGATCAAGGGCCATAACTCTGGCACTAATTATCGGAAATCGCTGAAAATCAATAGGCTTCTTCGTCTTATGACCTTAAACACTGTGTATAAATTTAAAGTCAATCGGATATTAACTTTGACCTTTAGAGCGTCCACGAGATTTTTTAAAGCGATCAAGGGCCATAACTCTGGCACTAATTATCGGAAATCGCCGAAAATCAATAGGCGTCTTTGTCTTATGACCTTAAACGTTGTGTATAAATTTAAAGTCAATCGGATATTAACTTTGGCCTCTAGAGCGTCCACAAGATTTTTTGAAGTGATCAAGGGCCATAACTCTGGTAGTTATTATCGGAAATCGCTGAAAAACAATAGGCTTCTTTGTCTCATGGCCTTAAACACTGTGTATGAATTTAAAGTCAATCGGATATTAACTTTAGCCTGTAGAGCGTCCACAAGCAATTGTGGACGCCGGACCGACGGACGGACGGACGGACTGCGACGGACGGACGGACGGGGGCGACGACAATATACGACCACATTTCAATGTGGGCGTATAAAAAGGATTATACCGAGAAAATTGTCCCCACAGAATAATTATGTCATCCCCAGCACGATGGCTGCAGGTTGCGGGATCGGTCCCGGTGTTGTCAGAGAAAGTTCATCGTGATTTTCCCTTATCAGTAGTGTCGGGAGGGAAGATCTGATAAGAACAGATTAAAACTGATGTCCTGTGTACACAGATTGAATTTGATATAAGAGTAGGCCATAGTGCTCTTGTCCAGGCAAAATTCCCCCCATGGCACTCTGTATTTCATATGCCCGTCTTCATTAGCCAAGTTGGAGACGAACAGTAGGATGTTAAACCCCATTTTATTTCATTTTTCACATAACTTATATGTTATATTTATTTATAATCCAACAATAAAATGAATAGCCTAAGTTGTTTATTACAGAGTGTCAACCACTGTTTCGGTCGTTGCTATCTCAGCCCATGGTAATGATGACTGCACTCATTCATTCATTACATTACACTGTTTCGGTCATTGCTATCTCAGCCCATGATAATGACTGCACTTATTCATTCATTACATTACACTTGCAATTATAATGGCAAAAACATTTGTATTGGTAGATTGTAAAATATTTCCCAGTAGTTTGAATGTATTCCCAACAAAGAAATACATATTTGAATATTCAATTATTATTTCACAAAAAATTTAACATAATATCTGGCAACATTCCTTTGACTTTTTCTAACTTATTAAATAAACATCAGACCACCTGCTCATGCTACAGACAAGAGAAAAAACTTGTTATGTTACCTAAAACTCAAATAAGCTGAAATACAGGTAAAAAAAAACTTGATCTCTGTTGACCTCAACTTAAACTATTTATTCTATACCCTCTTCTTCTTTAATAACTTCTACGACCTCTCTGATCTTACAGTAGTAAAATTGACACAATAGGTCAGAAATTGAGCATAACTTTAATGTAATATTATTAGATTTTACGCTTGGTTACATACAGTTGTTGAGTGAAAGAGTTGGTGATTCTTTTAAAGGAAGCAGTCTTTTAAAGTAGCAATGTTTGAATATAAGTCAACTTAAAATGGAACATATTACACTGTAGTGCTCTTTCAATAATAGGCGTCACCTTAAGGTAGGTAGGCCTACACATATTTATGGCTCCCAACAGTGTCAATAAAATCAGAGGCATAATTAACAAAATGCGAAAGTATGTCCATGGCATAGTATCAGAGGCGTTTTATAGCTGAGGCGCTGGAGGCGCCAGCCTCCTCACGAAAAAAAATCAAAGAAGTTGAAAAAATAAAACGGGAGAAAAATGCTAAAACCAAAGAGAAAAATGAAAATGTACCCTAGTTAGGGAGGGCCCCAAAGGCAGATCAAATAGCCCCACACCCACATCTGACAAAAGAGCCCCTCTGGCCAAGGGAAAGGGCCCCTGAGTCCAATCAATCCACTACTGAATCCATCCACAACTGAATGAGAGTACAGTCATCAATCAAGAAATCACCTTTTCTGAAAACCTACTTATAAGCCATTCAGGAAAGAGATGGTTAGGCTGCTTGCACAATAGGCCCATACATGTACATGTAGTGTAGCCTCCGCCATGATAAACCGTATGGAGACATCTAATTGGGCCAGTAGCCACGAGTGGGCTATGGGGGGGGGGCTTAGCCCCACTAAATATTTTGCCAACAATAAGGATTTCTTAGGAGTGTTCTTAGCCGGCCACATCCTCAGCCCCTCCCAAAAATTCAGTAGGACCCCCCACAATTTTATGAGCTGGCTACGGCCCACAACTGATTTGCAATGATTCTGTACTTTAATTAATAACACCCCACAGAATGGAGTCGTGCAATAGCATAATTATGTAAATGTAAATTCTTTGGATTCTAACATTTAAGCATTATAATTTTAGACTCTACTCTAGTTTACAAATGCGGTTATTGTCCTTTAATTGAACAGTTGTTTACTATCAAGTGTTGTATATTATATTCCGACCGGAAGATACTCACAGTCCTGTCTAGACTTTGTATACAAATAACATTTTTTATATAACCTAAAAATATACAGTCACCCTGCAGGCTTATGAAACTTGAAGTACAAAGTTTTATTCATCAGTATATAAAAACTTATATACCGGTACATATATTCTATAATATGACCTATTCAATGGAAAACTGTGTCATTTCAGACTGGTATTCAATAATTGGACTTTAAAATCAATGGCATTGATGACAAAACGTATGTGATAACAACATTCTATATTCGAATCAATATTCACAGCCCTTCCCCACTACCTTGCGCCTGAGTCCAGTCCCAAGTGGCCGCATCTTAAGTATGAGTCAATTCTCAGGTTGCCGCACCTCGAGGCTGAGTCCATTCTCAGGTTGCAGAACCTCGAGTCCTAAGCTGTTTCATGTCGCGAGTTGTCACGACTGCCCCATCCTAGAATATTTTTGAGTCGCAATAAATGTTTAAAGTCGGTTTGTTTCAAACCGGATCAAAATCTCCACCTATAACTTACATGTATGGTAATTAGTGATTTTTGGCTTCTCGGTTTAAAACTTGTATGCAGCTGGTATGTTACATAATTTGAATTTTTTACTTTCAATATATAATTAAATCTGTTTAGTGTTGTATGCCTAAATGTTTAGGGAATAGAGATACCAATAATATTATACTAAAATCACCACATAGGATCATCTAGATGTAAGCTCTAATGACTGTCCCTTTAAATTTTCTGTGCAAAATGAATATTTGTTACTATAGTTTAGGATGGTTTTGTTATAAAAAAAATATGTCCCTTTAAAGTGATTAAAGTTTTTAACACCTGTAAAAACATTTAACAGATAATACGAAAAATATCAAAGTTTAGTCTACATAATATACGACGCAATTAAACATTTCAAAGGCAGTAAAATGATCAAAAAAATGAAAATATGTCTTCAAGATATAAAAGATTTTAAAAAAAAAATCATTTTTGAAAGTTTCTTAACTGGGTATTAGTTTAATGTTCAGAACAGGCACTATGTGAATAAGCAATGTTTCCAAAGGAGAGTTGATTTTGGCACTCAGAGAAGATGTTCTTGACCATACCTACCCAACACTCTCCATTTTCCTAGCTGCATCATTATAAAAATACCCTTGTGAATGAATTAGTACATAATTAAAGACCTTGGAGAAATTTGGTAGTTTAATGAAAGATGAAAGTGGAATTTAGGACATCATATTGCTAGAGGCATATATACATGTGTATATCTTAAACACATGTACTTCTACAAACTAGCATGTCCATAAAGACAACCTTTTTTATTACCAGACATTTTTCGAGAGTCAAGTTTTAAATGTCTTAACACATGTTTGTCATTAACAGATTGAGATCTAGATACAGGCTTCCAAGGAAAAATGGAATATAATTTTACTCAACAATATAATTTTCAGATTATAAGATGGTTATTTTTGTTTAGTACATGTGAGCTTGTATCCAGGCGGGGAATTAAAGCAAAGGGAGTGAGAGTCCCCCCCCCCCCATTAGACACCAATTAAGCTCCCCTGCCCTGAAAACGAAGAAAGCGCCCCTTGTCTAGTTAAATTTATAATTGTCAGCCATATTGAGAATAAATAGCTTTAGCAAATTGTACTAGCACTGTTTAGCCTAATATCACTGTCAGAAACTTGGGACTGATATTCCTGCAGACTTTTAAAACTTTTTAAAGTGTACTGTACATGCACTTGATGGCCTTATACTTATAGTTGTGTTAAAAGTTTTCATTTTTTTGTAAAAAGAATTTCTGGGATGGTTTCATAATCAAACTAATGTAGCAGTATTGCACATCAAAGAATGGTAAAATGGGAACAAAACATAAAACTGGAAGAAGACAATCTAGTAAAATCAGATGTTAATTTACATTTAGATATTTTAGATATTTAGCTCTTGGTGGAAACCCCTTGTCAGTGATACATAACAGAGGGCCTGACAAGGACAGCTGTCTAGTCGTTCGGATGAGATGAAAACCGAGGTCCCATGTACACATTGGTGTGCACGTAAAAGATCCCATGGCAGTTGGAATTCAGTATAACAGTAAGCCGTAGCCCCGCTGCCCGGGCAAAATTTCCCTCATAGCACACTGTATGGCGTATGCCCGTCTTCCATTTGCCCAGTTTACATGTAGGTTCAGAAGAGTAGGACGTTAAATCCCATTTCATTTCATTTCTTGGTGAAAAAATTTTAAAATTGCTCTGAATAACGGTTAGTTACAGGATTCAATGATTCAGTGATGAAATTAGTTATTTTGAAACCATCAATGGATTTCTCTCAAAGATGCAATAAAATTGAATGAATTTCTCTTGAATATGTGAATTAGAAGCCAGTAAAAACCAGACTATTCCAGTAAAAATAATGATGCTTGGGAGTTCGTTGCCATTTGATCCATTAATCATTACTAGTCATCAATCACAGAAATAATCAGAAAATTATTATTTAATAATGGAATAATGGAGTTCACCACCATCTTACTCTAGACATATTGATAGAAAATTGATTTATTATAATTGTCATCTCTCGGGAGTTATGTTCACTTCACAGTCTTAGAATGGTGGAGGCTATTTGTTCCCTTTCATTGGCATGAAATCAAATGAAATGAATGTATCAATCGGACTGATGAAGACTGGCATACCCTTATTTTAAATAACAATTGTCAAGGGTTCTTTTGTCTCATCCAAACGACTAGACCAGGCTCTGCCACTGACAAGGGTAAAAATGCTTGGAAATTAAACAGTGTACATGTATCTCCTGGTTGGTGAGCCAGCATGTTACTAAGTTATCATGTTTCCAGAAATCAAAAGAGAGTGGTTGCTTTCCATCTCAAAAGCTCATTAACTCAAACTCTAAGAAAATTTTACTGTGCACTTTTCCATATAAAATAATTCCTGTCTCCATTCAACACATTAATTTCTCTATCTGACCAAAATTACATGAAAAAGCTTCATTATTTGTACATTTATACAAATTCTTAGGATTGAATCAAACAAACTGGCCATAAAAAAAATATATTGCTCTACATATTTCATAAGGGACAAGAAAGAATGAGACTAGAGAATCCATAATTCATGTCAAGCGCTGACACCATATTCTTATCTGGAGAGCATGCGCAATAGACTGGAATAACCAGACGATAGAGATTGCTATTCGACTGAGACATCAGGCCCAGAGTTCACAAAGCATTCTCAGACTTAAGTTGAGAATTTACTCAAATTTGTTCACCTTATTTTAACTAAGACATAATACTTTATAATACTTTTGATGTTTTAATGTATCAGAAACACCAATAAGAAACTATGTGCAAAGTTTTGTATTTCTTGAACAAATATATTTCTCATAAATGGTGATTGAAAGTTGAGCAAATTCTCAACTTAAGTCTGAGAATGCTTTGTGAACTGGGGGCCTGGTAGATTTTGCCCACCATAACTGATTTGAAATTACGAGTAAAAACGGAAACAATTGAATGTAAACCAGTTTATATATACATTCATAATACTAGCGATTTAGTTCATTTGAAATATTAGCGATTTAGTTCCTTTGAAATGTTGAAATATCTAAGCAAATGTATGGATTGATAGACATATTTGAAATTTTGTACACAATCTATTTTGAACACGCCTGACATCAAATCACTACAAAATGAAAACTTTTTTTTTTTTGACCCACTAGCAAAGATCTCAAAACCAATAAATCTGACTTCTGTTCCGACCAGTTGCCCTGTTAACCAAGACTCATTCTAATTTCATTGATGGAAGTGAAATTAGTTTGTGCTGATGGATGATAGAAGGGTGTTGTTGATATTACCCTCACTGGTTATTAGAGCACACACAATCACCATAGTAATATATTGAGTTATGTTTAATTTACTGGGATAACCAGTATATGAAGCATCTCTCTAGTGTTATGTATCAATGTGAATATCAATAATTTTATTTCATCAGACCAATTAAAATTAATAACCTGTTATTCATCACTAATATTGAGAAACATTGGACATGGAGGTGGGGGTGGGGGTCATATACAGTAATTTCTTTCAGAGTCGATTTAGGAAGACGCTGACTTTATACACCACTAATCGTCTAAAACTCAATAAAATTTTAAATTGATGTCCTCAAATACCATTATTAATAGCTTAATTTGATTTAAAGATGGTCAATGGAATTTTTTTAATCTTGGGTCACAATCACACAATGTGAAGACACCGAGTCAGAATGAACACTATGTTCATGTACATATGATTTCTTTTTTAAAACAAGAGAGAGAGAAATGGAGTTTAATGTCCACTCCACAGAAACTAGATCATTTCGGGACTAACATATGGTTCAATTTTTTAATAATTCGCTTGCTCGTAGGGGAGGAAACTGGAGGATCCGGGGAAAACCCACAAGGTTGGACAGGCGATCCTACTCCGGAATTGTCAGGTATGGTACAGTGATCTCATGCTAACCATCCAACACCCCTTTTTAAAACAAAGACAAATTTGTGATTAATGAGACCATGGGACCCCTTGGCCTAATTTTCAACCCTTTTGAAATAAAGTAATAATTATCATTAAAGCCTGTATGGCATTACATCAAGATCATGAGTGACTTTAATGGGCCTAAAGCAGTAATCCGTCACTGGATCCATCATATGGATTCAAACTTTCAATACTTAATTCTATTGATAACTAAATAGAGGACAGGATTTCTCGAAACTTCACCATTTCATAGTAAGGACCACAAAGTTAATGGTGGCTTGTGGGCATACTTTTCAATGTCTGACAACAATATGACCTACATGTAGGTTATAGGATAAAAAGTTATTAAGTTAAAGCTTGTAGTTTCCTGTATGGAGTGACTTGTTTAACATACATGCCTGATAATACCTAAATGTCACCATCCCGATTTCCTTATTATTTTCTATACAAAATGTATACAACAGTATGATAACTATTGAACAAAATACATAAAAGTGGTATCAGGTGTTCTAGAAATGGTAAAGATACATTGAATTGTCTTTGGCACACATCATGGCTCAGTATGTGAGGTGCTGGAACGCTATTTGGAGGTCCCACGTTTTATCCTCAGCCAAGAATGTGGTGCAAGACAGTGGACCTGGCATGAAAAAGAGTCGAAAAAATTAAATCTTTTGCGCACACACCGGTGTGCATGCAGTGCATGCAAAAGAAGCCTTGAAAGTTGAATTCGAAATAAGTAAACCCTAGGGCTTTTCTCCAGGTATTAAAAATTTACCACATCTCACACTGCTTGAGTTATCTTCATTATAATTAGCAGAAGATTAGGATGTTAAACTTCCTTCCTTTTTATACATGTATGTTCGAGCTTCTGGTTATTTAACCGAAATGAAATGGAGGAAACCCACGAGGTTGAGAAGGCACCCCTATCTCCATGCCACATACGCTCACACCAGGGCTCGAAACCACAGCCGCAAGCCAGAGGTGACCGGCCAGCTAGAGGTCGAAACGCGGCACTTTAGTCCACTAGGCCATCCCAACCCCCCTTAACTTGTCGGAGTAAAAAAGTTAATATGCTGAACTCATTAAGTCTCATCGATGTCATGCTTATCAGTTTGGCATACAGTGTGCTATGAGGGATATTTTGCCCCGACAGCGGCACTACGACCTACTCTTATATCGAATTCCAACTGTCAAGGTACATGTATCTTTTGCATGTACGCCAAGTTTACACACCGGACCTGAGTTTTTTGTCTCATCCGAATGACTAGACAGCTGTCCTTGCCAGATCCTCCATCCTGCATCACTGATAAGGAGGAGATATTTAACAGAGAAGAAAGGATAAAAAAACAGGGGTTTTCTTTGAGCAATGGTTGGTTTCCCAAGCATAATGAAAAACAATTATTTAATGGTAAATATAACACTTATATAATAGTAAATAAGTGTATAATGTGTTTTTTTGGCAAACTTATAAAAAATTATATATGAATTATTGCATAGTCTTCTGGATATCCCCCAGTAGAATATAGAAAGTACATCTTTTTTGATAGCCCTTTTGGTGGCTCTCTTAACATTTAATTAACACAGGCCTATGCTGCCTGGCCAGACATAATAGAAGTAACTGCATAAAACAAGATTCTCATAATAATCACACGGAAAATCACACAAAAAAATCAGTTTTCTTTTTTTGTAAGGCTAGAATCTGTGAGTTTGTGTTATCATACATCGAGGCTTTATTAGGGAGGTTAAAACGCTTTCTATATTTTTGACAGTTGAATAAGTCTTCAGATTCATGACTTAAATTCATCGTAAGAACAATAGACTTCATCTCAAGTCTATAGTACGAAATGAAGTCCAATAACTAGGCTATTACATTCAGAATTCTCGGCCCACGATACTCCAATAGGCAATACACAAAACAATGACATCGACTACTGTAGACCTCGTGTCTGCTACGATATTACGAGATACAACAATGGTGATTGTTCGCCGCCTGCGACAAATAGTCTACACTTTTGTGACATAAAGATTAGTTAGTAAAAATATAAGTAATATGAATCACATACCTCGTGTGAAAATCTATTAATCCAGTCTACATCAAGATACCAATACGATACTCCACACAACTCAACTAACTTTTTATAGCGGAAATAGGTGAAACGCTGTGATTATGGACAACCAACACTGCCAAAAATAGATCAGGAGGTCATGCTGTTTTGGGGTTCTAAAAAATTTCAAGCGCAAGGAAACACACAATGACAGTACATTACACCCTGCTTTCACTTAATAAGACGAATTGTATAAAGTAAAATAAATCGAATTAACCAACCACATAATTCACATTCAAGTCATACACAATTTTTAAACTTTGTTTATCAAATTTTTGAAGAGAAATTCTAAATTATTCGTCTATGATGTTTTAGAAATGTCAAATTCTGGGGGAGATAATGCTGTACGCGGCGTAATTTTTAAGAAATGCATTTCCAAGCTCTCTTTTGAAACATACAGTAGGATTCATTTACACAAATGTGTTTTTCTTTACAAGTTCTTATCTAAAGGTACCCAGAAAACTAAACTTTAATGTCGATCGCTTTAAAAACAGCTGTTTTTATTTAGTGTTTTTGGCATTAGTAGTGTTCCATAATATTTGACGTTTTCTATTGGACCAGTGGTGACCGTTTTTATTTCTTATTTTTCTAATAAAGAGATTTCGTGAGGATCGTCACACGGATTCATACATTTCACACAAAGAAGCACCCACAGTATTAAAGTGAATCTTCCATATAAAACGATCCCCTTAAACAAAATAAACAGAATCTATAGTCCTATGTTAAAAGACCTAATATGAAATTAAATTCAATCTAATAATTCAAAATACACCTATATAACTAATATTAGACCCATGATTACGTAATTAATAAACAAACCAGTGCACGGGCATTACACATTTGGCCACGCAGCTATACAAAGGATAGTCTATTAGTTGAATTCCGAATAAACCATAAACCATATCTATATTGGATCTATTGTGTCAAATGTTGTAATTGTATTCCTACTCGAAATGTCGTATAAGCTATTTACCCCGCCGCCATAATTTATACCTTTATTTTATACGTTTGTGCAAATTTTCACTGTTACCGTTTGATTCCGTGGATCTATTGCGATGGTATAATATATGAACATCATGTAGAGTAAAGGGAAAAGCATGACATTTTGGACAATTTACGCTATGGACACCGACTTCATGTTTTAAAAATTTACCAGTTAACAAAATGAATGACTTGAAAATCAACAACATGGAACAGGATATAGAAAAATCTGCAATCGGTATTTTCACAACGTGAAGGTAACACGAGGCTGACAGTGTCACGTCACATTTCCCCCAAAGTGACGCACAGGGACAAAATAAATTTATGAAACATTTAGAATATCCCGTAATACTGAAATTTACGTGAAATCTCTTGAAAGGCGTTTAGTTGGTTATTTTGAGAATTGACTGTCTTACCACGGTCAAAGGCAACAGTCTGACACAGTCCTAGAATTGGTATAGTTTTCTCAAACATGTATTTAAAAAAGAATGATAAATAGACTAAATGGAACAAAAATAAGATATTATCTATATTACATACACAGATTGACATTTTACGCATTTAATAAGTAATTTAATATATTGCGCACTTATTATGCCCCTGGGGTCTATATTTTTCTTTTTACTGCCGGTTAAATATGGCGATCTGTAGGTGTAATAAATGAGGTAATTATTTTCCAAGGAATATATCCAATGTATATCAGATAATAGCGTGTCTTTGTATACACTGAAAATAAAATAACCGACAGTGTTAGCCATTGTAGGAAAGTTGCCTGAACAGAATCAAGCAAGAACAAGAGAACGCATACAGACTACATCACAATACATCTCTATATAAACTACCGGATTGAGGTCAAAGTTCAAACCATAAATCCCAGATTAAACAATTCCTATTTAACCCTCTCCTTTTAGCTCGCGGCAGGTGCTTTGAATGCCGTTCCTCAAAAGATATTTATTTCAATTCATCGCCATTTTTAATTTCATTCTCTTCACATTATTTCTAAAGATGTTTATTTCAATTCGCAGATTGTTTCTACTCATTTTCCCACATAAAATATATGACACAAATGAAATAAAATGGGGGTTTTAAACCGTCTTACTGTTTTACTCCGACTGGGCTAATGAAGACGAGGATACATGAAACAAACCAGTACAGGATTAAAATAATACACAATCAAACTTTCTCTTGTAAATATGATGGTTCAACAATTATTCAAATCATCAATCAATCAGAAAGCCATTTGAAGTTTACATTAGTTTCTATTGATCACGCGATATCCCCTCCCCATCTGTTTCTTAAAAACATCTGTTTTTATGGCTCTGTTGGTACTTAATTAAGGACGGCTTAATTCAAAGATGAAAACGGGGGGTCCGTTCATGGGGTATTGGTCAGATGGGCATCGGGTATTTCAATTTTATTTCTTAGAAATTAAACTTTCAAAGTAGTTGTGGGCACATACCAACGACAAGACAGTAACTATATGAATTTCCGAAGATAAATCTTTATTAAAATGTCGGGGAATCACGGTGGCTAAGAGGACAAGGCGCTGGCTCTCTAACCTGGAGGTCGGGTGTTCGATCCCTGCATTGGCCGAGAAAGTTCATCTCGATTTTCCGGCGTGGTTTCCAACTGGTAATGATGCAGAAGGAGGGCCTGACAAGGACAGCTGCCTAGTCGTTCGGATGGTACGAAAGACCGACGTCCGGTGTACACATTGGAGTGCATGTAAAAGACCCCTTGGCAGTTGGAATTCGATATAAGAGCAGGCCGTAGCGCCGCTGCCCGGGCAAAATTTCCCTCATAACACACTGTATGGCGTATGCCCGTCTTCCATTAGCCCAGGTCAGGTGCAGAAGAGTAGGACGTTAAACCCCATTTCATTTCATTTATTAAAATGTCACGGAAGTCTGAGAATATAATAATGCATTCCCACATTTAGAACGCCCCCGTGGTGACCAGCGAGCTTCAAAATAAAGATTATTCATTCGAAAAATGATCACAAAAAATTGGCAACGTCTTTTACTGAAAATGTCGAGATTGAGCTAATGCGGTGTCCGGACATCGTGCCACGAACTAAACTTTGCCCGTACAGAGGCGCTATGGCCTAATCTTATAACGAATTCCAACTGCGAAGGATTCTTTTTACTTGCATGCCAATGTGTACACGGGACCTCGGATTTTCATTGTCGTTACAATGGGAAAGGTAACTAACCCTTCAGCGAATTTATTTAAATCACTGACTGAAGTAAAGTAAGCAGCTGCGAAAATACATGTAATATTAAAATTTTAAAAAAAGGACATTAATCAAAGAAAAGTTTTAAAAAAATATCCCAAGTATCTGACTGAAAAAAAATCTATTTTAAAAAATAAATTCTGTAAATAGATATAACTAACTTGTAAACATTTTCCCTTTGATGTCGCGGCTCACGTGTTAACACTTGGAGAAATGCTTAAAGGCACAATCCCAGATTTCACTTCATCTATTGAGCTGTTCGGAAACGATCTACAAAACTGCTTTAAAATACTTTTATGTAGATTAGAATGAATTAAAAATGTAATTCAAAAATGGGAAAGTGAGGTTAAGTCTCAAATATACATTTTACAGCAAGAGAACACTTCCCACCCCTCGTTGCTCTGAGCTAGTTATGACTCTACTGGGTGGAATCGCCGTGCACTTTAACGTTTGGATAACACATTGTTCGGTCCGTTTCAGAAAAAACCCATAATAATGGTATACAATTCATATTTCTATTCTCTTTAATATCCCAGGGATGAATTGAAAATGGGGCTGCAAGTATCATGGGATCCGGGACCCAGAAAGTTGTTAATGTTCTGACGTAGTTGTGTGTCCGTGGCCATTTTAGGCTTGATTTTACATCGTTTTTGATAAATTAGTAAGAATGCACTTTGGTGGTTTGCAGACTCGGGTGGCTTGATACTCACCCCTAAAACATGTTAATGACCATTGGCAGTTTGCGTTTCGAAAGGTCCATTGACACATTAGTCGATACGTCGATTAAGCTGTAAGGCTAGGGGGTAAGACGCTGACTCGCTAGCGTGGAGTTCGGTGTTCAATCTCTGCATTGGCCGAGAAAGTTCATTTATATTTCCGGCGTGGTTTCCTCTTGTCAGTGATTGTAATACTTTTAGAAGAATTTTTGCTCGAGAAATAAGATGGCATATTATTTCATTAAT
Source organism: Patella depressa (assembly GCA_948474765.1). NCBI lineage: Eukaryota > Metazoa > Mollusca > Gastropoda > Patellidae > Patella > Patella depressa. Next base: position 28,696,728 of record OX419715.1, read on the forward strand.
TAATATCTTTGGTTCACATATATGTAGGTGTGTACTAAAATCAACTTAGTCAATGATTGACATGGTTACATAAAAAAAAGTTGTATAGCCATAACAAACTAGTTCTATCTTTCAACAAAATACATGTGATTCGAGATATTCCTATTGCATCATTTGGTTTTATTTAACCAATCATTACGTCGATTGCACAGGTTCATGGTCATGAACATGCACAACCGTGCGTGATACCCTTGTGGCTATAAAGGAACTATATTATAACTTTAAGACAGACTTCGATTAGATTCCAGAGGGTTACCATCTAAGAATCCTAGACACCGCGAGGTGTCTAGGTTGGGAAGAGTTTAGTTAGCATTGACTGTAATTGTAATACGCTTGTATGTATACCTATGCTACATAAAAGGTAAAAACGAACTATTGCATTGTTATAACTGAAGAAGACAAACGTCTTAAGAAACCAGTAAGAAGGAACACACAACGTGAAGGAGAAGAAAAGACGATCAGAGATAAATCCTAGACGATCACAAGGCTAACGGTAATATGTAGCAAAAACAAGATGCATGGGTCATACGTAGGATGTGGCGACCGGACCTGCAAGACACGCTCTCCACGTCAGACAAAAGGCCCATGGTGCTACATGATGCAGAACGGAGGTCCTGACAAGGCCAGCTCTTTAGTCGTTCGGGTGGGACGAAAAAATGAGGTTCCGTGTACACATTGGCTGTCCGGGCAAAAATTCCCTCATCGCACACTGTATGGCGTATGCCCGTCTTCATTAGCCCAGTTTAGGTGCAGAAAGTTGGACGTTAAACCCCATTTCATTTCATTTTTATACGCCCACATTTTCATGTGGACGTATTATGTCGTCGCCCCTGTCCGTCCGGACGTCCGTCCGTCCACAATTTGTTTGTGGACTCTCTACAGGTCACAATTCTTATCCGATTTTGACGAAACTTGAAATATAGGTTTATCCCCATAAGATCTCGGTTCCTTTCGATATTGGCATGTATCGGATCAAAACTTCATGGATTATGGCCCCTGATTGTACGAAAAATCACGTTTTTAGCTTGTGGACCCTATAGAGGTCACAATTTTGAACCGATTTTGATGAAACTTGACATGCATGTTTATAACCCAAAGATCTTGGTTCCTTTCGATATTTGCGCCCATCGGTTCGTAATTTCCTGAATTATGGCCCCTGATTGTCCGAAAAATCACCCTTTTTAGCTTGTGGTCCCTCTGGAGGTCACAATTATTATTTGATTTAAAAAACCGTTTGATTATATCACCGTTACACCCTAAGGGAGGTTGAGTTCGAATTTCGAGAAAATCGGACCAAAATTGCCATACAAAATGGCCGCCGTTTGTACGCGAATAGTGTGAAAATATGTTATATCAAGGTTGTGGACCCTATAGAGGTAACAATTTTGAACCAATTTTGATGAAACTTGACATGTATGTTTATAACCCAAAGATCTTGGTTCCTTTCCATATTTGCACCCATCTGATCGTAACTTCCTGAATTATGGCCCCTGATTGTCCGAAAAATTGCCCTTTTTAGCTTGTGGTCCCTCTGGAGGTCAAAATTATTATCCGATTTAAAAAACCGTTTGATTATATCACCGTTACATGGTAATGAAGGTTGAGTATGAATTTCGTGAAAATTGAACCAAAATTGACGGACAAAATGGCCGCCGTTTGTACGCGAATAGTGTGAAAACATGTTATATCAAGGTTGTGGACCCTATAGAGGTCACAATTTTGAACTGATTTTGATGAAACTTGACATGCATGTTTATAACCCAAAGATCTTGGTTCCTTTTGATATTTGCGCTCATTGATTTGTAACTTCCTGAATTATGGCCCCTGATTGTACGAAAAATCACCCTTTTTAGCTTGTGGTCCCACTGGAGGTCAAAATTATTATCCGATTTAAAAAAACGTTTGATTATATCACCGTTACACGGTAATTACGATTGAGGTAAAATTTCGTGAAAATCGGACCAAAATTGACAGACAAAATGGCCGCCGTTTGTACGCGATTAGTGTGAAAATATGTTATATCAAGGTTGTGGACCCTATAGAGGTCACAATTTTGAACCGATTTTGATGAAACTTGACATGCATGTTTATAACCCAAATATCTTGGTTCTTTTCGATATTTGCGCCCATTGGATCGTAACTTCCTGAATTATGGCCCCTGATTGTACGAAAAATCACCCTTTTTAGCTTGTGGTCCCACTGGAGGTCAAAATTATTATCCGATTTAAAAAAACGTTTGATTATATCACCGTTACACGGTAATTACGATTGAGGTAAAATTTCGTGAAAATCGGACCAAAATTGACAGACAAAATGGCCGCCGTTTGTACGCGATTAGTGTGAAAATATGTTATATCAAGGTTGTGGACCCTATAGAAGTCACAATTTTGAACCGATTTTGATGAAACTTGACATGCATGTTTATAACCCAAATATCTTGGTTCTTTTCGATATTTGCGCCCATTGGATCGTAACTTCCTGAATTATGGCCCCTGATTGTACGAAAAATCACCCTTTTTAGCTTGTGGTCCCACTGGAGGTCAAAATTATTATCCGATTTAAAAAAACGTTTGATTATATCACCGTTACACGGTAATTACGATTGAGGTAAAATTTCGTGAAAATCGGACCAAAATTGACAGACAAAATGGCCGCCGTTTGTACGCGATTAGTGTGAAAATATGTTATATCAAGGTTGTGGACCCATTGGATCGTAACTTCCTGAATTATGGCCCCTGATTGTCCGAAAAATGACCTTTTGTGGTCCCTCTGGAGGTCAGAATTATTATCCCATTTAAAAAACCGTTTGATTTTATCACCGTTACATCATAATGAAGGTTGTGGTGGAATTTCGTGAAAATCAGACCAAAATTGACGGCTGTTCTTGTCAGGCCATCCATCCTTCATCACTAACAAAGGGAAACCACGCCTGAAAATCTAGATGAACTTTGTCACCCAATGCAGGGATCAAACACCCAACCTCAAGGCTACCCACTTAGGAACATAATCCCCAGTCGAATTTGAAGCCTACTGAAATGAACCTTTTTATAACCCAAAGATCTTAATTCATTTCGAAATTTGCACTTATCAAATTCTAACTTAATGTTGTAGGAAAAATCACTTTCGGTATTGCTTGTTCTCTATCCATCACTCGAAAATGTGGGCGTATCCTGCCTGGCAGTGCCAGCCTATCTTTATATAACGTAGCGATATACACGAGTGGCCAAGTTGTTATAAGACAATGCATCTCTCTCTCTCTCTCTCTCTCTCTCTCTCTCTCTCTGCAATCAGTTTGTTTGGTTATTACTTTCAGAATAAATTCACTAATCGAGTGCTAAACCATAATCTGGTCAGAGAGAGTCCGTCTCTTTATAACTTATAGGTAATTTGTCGAGAGTACATTCGGGGTTAAACTTTGCTAGCATTTACAAAGTGAACTTGTAATAGTAGTTGACAGAAATGACAGGTATCTGACCCTACAGGTATTTAAGTTCTGACCTGAACAGATTAAAAGGATTCTGCTTGTCATGTTGAATTAGTATAATGTTACACCACAGCTTACAAATATTCAGACATGTAGCCCATAATATACACATAAAACATAATAATTTGACTTTGCTTAAAGAGACATTATGACTCACCCCAAAAATAATTTGGCTTAGCTTAAAGAGACATTATCACCCCCCCCCCTCAACACACACACACACACACACACACACACACACAAAATGACTTCGCATAAGGAGATATTATGACTCAACCAAAAATAAGTGTAATTAATATTGGAACATACCGGTTGGAAAAGTATACACCTTCTCCGATAATTCGAGAAATACATTTTGCGATATTTACAGTAGCTAAAGTCGTAATATTTGGGATCTAGAAATTGACACTCATGGGTCGCCACGCATATGATAATGTAATATGAGTGTAAATATATGATGATTTACATTCAATCGTTTCCTTTTTCCGAATGCCAACCTTTAACGTCTGATTATTCCAGTCTATACCGATGGTATTTTTGCGCATGCTCTCCAGATAAGAATATAGCGTCACCGTTTGACATCGACTAGCTAGAATAAAAGAATAATATACATGTAGAATAATTGATAAATGGTGGTAGCTAATATAGAATAAAAGGGTAAACATGGAATACAGGGTAAACATGAACTACAGGGTAAACATGGAATACAGGGTAAACATGAAATAACGGATAACTATATAATTATGTGCAGGATTTTATCTTACTCATAAAACGTCTATGTTTTCATGTACGTAAATTGAGAATATCTCAGAACTCCATTAAGAAAACCCTTTTTTTGCATATCTTATTGAAAATAAAATCTACCCCCGAAGAATAACCAGATACCGGTTTAAAGAAAAACTTTCAGAAGAATAACTCCAAATTCCTCTCTAAATATTCAGAAATTAATGCAACATAATATAGAATAAAGGACAAATAAAGAATTAATGGTATATAATAAAGAATAAAGGATCATACAGCCCCCCCCCACACACACACACACATACCAACGTCTACCCACGGAATTATTGGTAACTAGTACAGAATAAATGACAGCTATAGAAATAATGGCGAATAATATACAATAAAGGGCAAAATATCGAATTAGTGGTAAATGATATAGAATAATTGGTAAATAATATAGAATAAATGGTAAATATAAAATTAATTGTAAATAATATAGAATAGAGGGCAAATAAATAGAAATGAAATGGGGTTTAACGTCCTACTCTTATGCACCTAACCTTGGCTAATGGAAGACGGGCATACGCCATACAGTGTGCTATGAGGGAAATTTGCCCTTATATCGAATTCCAACTGCCAAGGGATCTTTTACGTGCACTCCAATCTGTACACGGGACCTCGGTTTTTCGTCCCATCCGAACGACTAGACAACTATCCTTGTCAGGCCCTCCGTTCTGCATCACTGACAGGGGGAGAACCGCGCTGGAAAATGATGTTTCTCGGCCAATGCAGGGATCGAACACCCGACCTCAAGGATAGCGAGCTAGCGCCTTATCCAGCCTTATCCACCTAGCCACGTGATCCCGAGGGTCAGTATAGAATTGATGGAAAATAGTATAACATAGAAAGCAAATATATAATATAGTGTGAATATAAACTATCAATCTGTTTTACAGCGGTACAACAACTATTGATTGCGGTTCAGTTGGGGTACAGAAAATTATTCAATTCGATAAAATCCAAATTAAATTATATACACATCTAAAGTTTACATTGTGTAATATTTCATACCGTCATCTATAATATATTATATGTTTTCGATGAAAAAAATATGACATTTCGGACATAATATAATACATTTCGTATAAGCTGGCTCATCCTTCATTAAAACCAACCTCAATTAAATGTGTCTATGCAATAAAATATTACATTTTTCGTTTTCCTTTTAATGTATATCATGACAGCTTGGCGTGCCTTTACTGTGTAATAATTAAACTAACTATATCAGCATCTGTGTTAGCCAATATCATAGCATCATGCTACACCTGTCGTCTTTCCTGTCATTCAACCCACTTACTTACTGTTACTTACTTAAAGTTCCAATAGCATATTTTTAAGTTATATTTTTAAAATGTTTTAAAATAAAGCCCTAAAATTGAACCTATAAACAGTCCTACCTTGTTAAAGAATAATCCTATTAATCCTATAATTCACTATTGACAGTTGAGAAATTGGCAAAAATATCATTTTCAACTTCAAATTCAAACGTTTGAAGATGGCCGTCCATGGAGAGGAATGAGAAAACAAGGGAGGTAATTGTGGTACTATTTCCTCAATCAGCCTGTGTCAGACTTTTTAATGCCCAAAAAATTTTGCCCATGATCGTATAATAGTGAGTTGACAACCTTTTGAGCAAAAGACATAGAAATAATTATGTTTTGACTTTCTTAGAAAATATGAAATTGGAACTTTAAAGGAACAACAGAGAGAGAGAGAGATGAAGAAAGAGAGAGGGGGGAGAGAGGCAGGGAGAGATGAGAGAGGGGATAGAGAGAGAGAGAGAGAGAGAGAGAGAGAGAGAGAGAGAGAGAGAGAGCATTTCGGGACTAAAATATGAAATATGTTTGATTCTTATTTCAATAATTTGATTGCCTGTAGGGTTCTTTGACAGGAAGCTGGAAGACCCGTATTAAACCAACGAGGTTGGACAGGCGACCGAAATCACACCACGGATACAAATCAAAACATCACAATCCTTATTTACGGACGAATAAGATTATTACGCATGAAGTGAATAACACATATTATTTATAATGCTTTTTGACTTAATATGTTTTATGTGCGACTACTTTCTTTTGTGGTATTATTTAAATTTATTGATTTGATTTGCCTTGCGAAGAGGCAATCTCATACTATAGTTGTGTTGTAATATTTATTTTCAATTTCTGGTACCCAAATATTTAAAATGTTGAGTTTTTGTGTTCACCAGTACACACTTCCGATCTATAACCAGTTAAAACACTATTTGCAAAAGGAAAAGCGTCTTTAAAGAGAGAGAGAGAGAGAGAAATGGGGTTTAACGTAGGTGTCTTTAGCAGTGGGAGGAAACCTAAGTGCCCAGAGGAAACCCACGAGGTTGAGAAGCCCCCCCCCCCATCTCCATCTCCATCTCCATCTCCATGTCACATACGCTCACACCAGGAATCGAAACCACAGCTGCAAGCCAGAGGTGACCGGCCAGCTAGCGATGGAAGCGCAGCACTCTAGACCACTAGGCCATCTCAACCCTCCCCCACCCCAAACGTCTTTAAGACCACAAGAAATTACTCCCAAAATTATTCTGCTTATATCAAATCTTACGCATGTTTTGGCCATTTGAAGGTTATTGATTTCTCATTGTCATGTAGACATGTAGTTCAGTCCTGTTTCATTTATTTTGTATTGGCTTCACTCACTATGTGAGATATGTTCATCTGTAATGCTTTGCTATATACCTGTATTTGTTTTAAATTCCCGACATGAAGGTGTAATATAACTTACATGTTTTGAGTTTAATCTTCTCAATTACTATCTAAAGGACATTAATAAATCATGTTTCTTGTATTTACATCTAATTAGCCTACTGCCCTAATTGTGTTCTGTTTTCTCGTAAGACTAATGTTTTTCAAGAAAAATAAATTTTTTTTTCATAATGAAGTCAAGCCAGCCTTTTCACCATTTCAACCGATGCATTAAAGATGGATTATGTAAGAGCTACTTAAGGTCTTTTCAGGCGTCAAATGTTAGATATTATTCATATGACAAGCCCATAATCAACTCTCTACGACCCATTTAACAATTTAATATAAAATGGATGACCGACACTTTGTTATCGTAGCGATGGAAATCGACACTACACTGGATCAGCACCTCTTTGCCATTTAATATTTTAATGATAAAATGGATAATCGAGACTGTGTATATTGCAAATAATATGGTGTGCATGGGGAATTCTCAAGCTGGACGCCTGTTTATCTTCCGATCCTTCTTTATTTATATTTACCTAAGCCTTGCATGAAATTAAAATCAAAATCATGCCAAAACAAAAGAGGTAAACAGATAGAACATGTTTATCTTATTTAACTCACACAACGCTCTTATATTCCGTTTACAGAGCAATTAGTGGTGTGATTCCAAACGGAAGGCAAATTAGTTCTAGCGGAGTTGTCCCCCGTGATCCATTTGATTCCAGCTCTGCACGACGGTCGCGCTCCGAGCTCCAGCTGGCCAGTCACCTCTGGCTTGCGGTCGTGGTTGCGATTCCACATGTGAGCGTATAATATGGCATGGAGTTAGAGATAAGCGCAGTGGCGGATCCAGGATTTTTTTGAGGGGGGTGACAACCCCATGTTTTGTCTCACCGACCGCGGAGCGATGGGTGCCGTAGGCGCGAGCAGTAGAGGGAAGTATGGTGGGGGGGGGGGGGTGTTGAAAAATTATCATCGAGTTCTTCGCATCTGACCCATAAGGAACAATGATTTCTGTTCGTCGACAATGTTTCATTTCGTTGATGATTTTCAATATTTGAAGAATAAATTTCGAAATTTATATATGTTGATTATTGTGAAATTTTGCATACATCAAAGATAGTGCGGACTGTACGTCCAAATAAGTTGCCACATTCACGGAAAAGTTGTCAACGCCTCTTATAATAAACAGCAAGTTATATATCCAGATTATGCATGGGGCGCCGTTTGTAAAATAATTATTTAACTTTTTCTATAGAAAAAAAAATTAGATTTTACTCCGAATATATATATTTAGATAAATATTAGAACAAAAATGGCATATATGTAAATATCAAAAAATATTGTAGCTAAAAGTCGAGTTTTTGGTCTATGAAAAACTTTAAATGTTATATCTTGATTTCACATCGCTTAGTTAAATATATAGCTAAATATGCTATTCCTCGGTTTATTCCCATAACGCCGACTCACCGAGTTTTAGGGGAAAAATTTTGGTCGGTGTTAAGGGGTCGACTGGCCAAGAACAATAGACCCAAGCTGGGGGATAAAACTAATTAAGCCGCTAATTTTGGGAGCATTTATTTTTTAAAAAATTTATAACAACCTTTAACACATAACATTGCAAATAATTTTAACTTTTGGCACGCATAAAATGTCCAACATAGTCCAAAAATTTTAACAAATTCAATCCTCCTTCTTCATATCTATGTTTTGCATCTTCGATCTTTCTGTTGATATCTGTGTATTCTTTCCTTTTAGGTGGTTGTCGTTGGCCACTCGAATACTTCAACAACTGAATTTCGATCGACTTTTGCTCTTCTTTCAAAAATGCCATCACTTCAAAAATATTCGGATGAGCTTTTCCAATTAATTTTTTAGACGCCCGAGCCACCTCTCTAAAGAATTGTTGGTTCTTTACGTGGTTTGGTTGTGGTTCCATTGTACTTGAGTAACCATTGGGTAACCATATAGTTGGCCAGTTGTTGAAATTTCTCATTATCTGGTACCTCGGCCATTATTTGGATCATCAATCTGCAAATAAAAGAACGATACATATAAATTATTTATATTTACAATATATTCATATTAACTATTTACTAAATATAATGAATACTTACATCAGTCACGGGCAGTAATGGTATCCTGATACACCGTCTAATTTGCATGTTTCTTCTTCTCGTATGACGTATAGTGAAAATAACACCCTTTCCATTCTACCTCGGGGAAAAACTGTCTCACTAGCATTCTTTGCGGCCAACTCAAAGTCCATCTAAAAAATAAGAAACACATTTAGGTCATACTACTATGTTATTGTTATGTAGATTACGATGTAGAATATGATATTAATCGGTGTATTGTGTACATTAATTTAAAATATTCTTACCTGAAAAATGGAAGGTTGAAGGTTGAATCCGTTTTCACTTACCACTTGCTTCAAGAGACCAAAAGCTCTCCGGTATGTCGACTGTCTCTTGTCAGGTAAAAAGAAAAATACCAATGGAACAGGGCAATCTTGGATCAGTGCGTGGATGACGTATAGTTGATAAAAAATTCGTGGGCATATATAAAATGTTCCATCGCCAAAAAGTACATTCGAGTCACACAAAGATTCAAGATTCTGTATTGTGGTAAATCCGAAAATTTTCTCTTCGTCACCATCATTGATGAATAAAAACTGTTATCCGGTATCTGTCTGTTGAAAAAGGTCGGGCACAACAATGGCACGTCGATGTTTAGGTAATTTGGGAAATTTCTTATTCTCCTGGCTCTATATAGGAAGCTCTTCTTGGAGAAAAACGTTGGCATGTTGGCGATGGTGGTTCTATTGTCGTCTGTCCATTCACCATTCAGTTTACCGTTTATTTCTTGTTGGTAAAGTTGTGTAATCGGATTTGTCGTAGATTGGACATTTAAGCACTGCATCATTTCTGTGATCTATAAAAAATAAGATTTATTTTATAATAACAATGAATAAATAGTAGAATATAAAATTAGAAGCTTACGACAGAAATTTAAGAAAAATGAGAATTCAAATGTAATTTCAAAGATGCTTTTATAACACAGTAACTTACTTGTATATCGGAATAGGCTGGTGGGTGGTTGTGGTCGACGTCTATTCTGCTAACTATATCGTTAATGGTAGATGTTGTAGCCCTACATCCCTTGCTCTTTTCGCAGCACTGCCATATCAGTAAGTCGTTATTCTTTCTCTTATTCAGTCTATACTTAAAACCAGCAACGCATAGGTAACTGCCAACTCTTGTTGTAGGAAGAAACTTAGATTGTAACTGTGCTTTAGCCATCGTAGAAAGAAATGTATATGAAAAGTCTTGGGATTATTTACGTATTTATACTTATTTTGAAAAATAATCACAATGAACTGAATTTCGATCACTTGTCAGCTTCTTCTTGAACTTTCGTATATTATTTTTTTAATTAATGAGTGAGTTGAATTCAAGTGAACTATATTAAAGCTCCAATAGCATTTTTTTAAGTTATATTTTTAAAATGTATTAAAATAAAGCCCAAAAATAGATTGAACCTATAAACAGTCCTACCTTGTTAAAGAATAATCCTATTAATCCTATAATTCAGTACTGCCAGTTGAGAAATTGGCAAAAATATCATTTTCAACTTCAAATTCAAACGTTTGAAGATGGCCGTCCATGGAGAGGAATGGGAAAACAAGGGAGGTAATTGAGTAACTATTTCCTCAATCACCCTGTGTCACCCTTTATAATGCCCAAAAAAATTTGCCCATGATCGTATAATAGTGAGTTGACAACCTTTTGAGCAAAAGACATAGAAATAATTATGTTTTGACTTTCTTAGAAAATATGAAATTGGAACTTTAAAGGAACAACAGAGAGAGAGAGAGATGAAGAAAGAGAGAGGGGGGAGAGAGGCAGGGAGAGATGAGAGAGGGGATAGAGAGAGAGAGAGAGAGAGAGAGAGAGAGAGAGAGAGCGAGAGAGCATTTCGGGACTAAAATATGAAATATGTTTGATTCTTATTTCAATAATTTGATTGCCTGTAGGGTTCTTTGACAGGAAGCTGGAAGACCCGTATTAAACCAACGAGGTTGGACAGGCGACCGAAATCACACCACGGATACAAATCAAAACATCACAATCCTTATTTACGGACGAATAAGATTATTACGCATGAAGTGAATAACACATATTATTTATAATGCTTTTTGACTTAATATGTTTTATGTGCGACTACTTTCTTTTGTGGTATTATTTAAATTTATTGATTTGATTTGCCTTGCGAAGAGGCAATCTCATACTATAGTTGTGTTGTAATATTTATTTTCAATTTCTGGTACCCAAATATTTAAAATGTTGAGTTTTTGTGTTCACCAGTACACACTTCCGATCTATAACCAGTTAAAACACTATTTGCAAAAGGAAAAGCGTCTTTAAAGAGAGAGAGAGAGAGAGAAATGGGGTTTAACGTAGGTGTCTTTAGCAGTGGGAGGAAACCTAAGTGCCCAGAGGAAACCCACGAGGTTGAGAAGCCCCCCCCCCCATCTCCATCTCCATCTCCATCTCCATGTCACATACGCTCACACCAGGAATCGAAACCACAGCTGCAAGCCAGAGGTGACCGGCCAGCTAGCGATGGAAGCGCAGCACTCTAGACCACTAGGCCATCTCAACCCTCCCCCACCCCAAACGTCTTTAAGACCACAAGAAATTACTCCCAAAATTATTCTGCTTATATCAAATCTTACGCATGTTTTGGCCATTTGAAGGTTATTGATTTCTCATTGTCATGTAGACATGTAGTTCAGTCCTGTTTCATTTATTTTGTATTGGCTTCACTCACTATGTGAGATATGTTCATCTGTAATGCTTTGCTATATACCTGTATTTGTTTTAAATTCCCGACATGAAGGTGTAATATAACTTACATGTTTTGAGTTTAATCTTCTCAATTACTATCTAAAGGACATTAATAAATCATGTTTCTTGTATTTACATCTAATTAGCCTACTGCCCTAATTGTGTTCTGTTTTCTCGTAAGACTAATGTTTTTCAAGAAAAATAAATTTTTTTTTCATAATGAAGTCAAGCCAGCCTTTTCACCATTTCAACCGATGCATTAAAGATGGATTATGTAAGAGCTACTTAAGGTCTTTTCAGGCGTCAAATGTTAGATATTATTCATATGACAAGCCCATAATCAACTCTCTACGACCCATTTAACAATTTAATATAAAATGGATGACCGACACTTTGTTATCGTAGCGATGGAAATCGACACTACACTGGATCAGCACCTCTTTGCCATTTAATATTTTAATGATAAAATGGATAATCGAGACTGTGTATATTGCAAATAATATGGTGTGCATGGGGAATTCTCAAGCTGGACGCCTGTTTATCTTCCGATCCTTCTTTATTTATATTTACCTAAGCCTTGCATGAAATTAAAATCAAAATCATGCCAAAACAAAAGAGGTAAACAGATAGAACATGTTTATCTTATTTAACTCACACAACGCTCTTATATTCCGTTTACAGAGCAATTAGTGGTGTGATTCCAAACGGAAGGCAAATTAGTTCTAGCGGAGTTGTCCCCCGTGATCCATTTGATTCCAGCTCTGCACGACGGTCGCGCTCCGAGCTCCAGCTGGCCAGTCACCTCTGGCTTGCGGTCGTGGTTGCGATTCCACATGTGAGCGTATAATATGGCATGGAGTTAGAGATAAGCGCAGTGGCGGATCCAGGATTTTTTTGAGGGGGGTGACAACCCCATGTTTTGTCTCACCGACCGCGGAGCGATGGGTGCCGTAGGCGCGAGCAGTAGAGGGAAGTATGGTGGGGGGGGGGGTGTTGAAAAATTATCATCGAGTTCTTCGCATCTGACCCATAAGGAACAATGATTTCTGTTCGTCGACAATGTTTCATTTCGTTGATGATTTTCAATATTTGAAGAATAAATTTCGAAATTTATATATGTTGATTATTGTGAAATTTTGCATACATCAAAGATAGTGCGGACTGTACGTCCAAATAAGTTGCCACATTCACGGAAAAGTTGTCAACGCCTCTTATAATAAACAGCAAGTTATATATCCAGATTATGCATGGGGCGCCGTTTGTAAAATAATTATTTAACTTTTTCTATAGAAAAAAAAATTAGATTTTACTCCGAATATATATATTTAGATAAATATTAGAACAAAAATGGCATATATGTAAATATCAAAAAATATTGTAGCTAAAAGTCGAGTTTTTGGTCTATGAAAAACTTTAAATGTTATATCTTGATTTCACATCGCTTAGTTAAATATATAGCTAAATATGCTATTCCTCGGTTTATTCCCATAACGCCGACTCACCGAGTTTTAGGGGAAAAATTTTGGTCGGTGTTAAGGGGTCGACTGGCCAAGAACAATAGACCCAAGCTGGGGGATAAAACTAATTAAGCCGCTAATTTTGGGAGCATTTATTTTTTAAAAAATTTATAACAACCTTTAACACATAACATTGCAAATAATTTTAACTTTTGGCACGCATAAAATGTCCAACATAGTCCAAAAATTTTAACAAATTCAATCCTCCTTCTTCATATCTATGTTTTGCATCTTCGATCTTTCTGTTGATATCTGTGTATTCTTTCCTTTTAGGTGGTTGTCGTTGGCCACTCGAATACTTCAACAACTGAATTTCGATCGACTTTTGCTCTTCTTTCAAAAATGCCATCACTTCAAAAATATTCGGATGAGCTTTTCCAATTAATTTTTTAGACGCCCGAGCCACCTCTCTAAAGAATTGTTGGTTCTTTACGTGGTTTGGTTGTGGTTCCATTGTACTTGAGTAACCATTGGGTAACCATATAGTTGGCCAGTTGTTGAAATTTCTCATTATCTGGTACCTCGGCCATTATTTGGATCATCAATCTGCAAATAAAAGAACGATACATATAAATTATTTATATTTACAATATATTCATATTAACTATTTACTAAATATAATGAATACTTACATCAGTCACGGGCAGTAATGGTATCCTGATACACCGTCTAATTTGCATGTTTCTTCTTCTCGTATGACGTATAGTGAAAATAACACCCTTTCCATTCTACCTCGGGGAAAAACTGTCTCACTAGCATTCTTTGCGGCCAACTCAAAGTCCATCTAAAAAATAAGAAACACATTTAGGTCATACTACTATGTTATTGTTATGTAGATTACGATGTAGAATATGATATTAATCGGTGTATTGTGTACATTAATTTAAAATATTCTTACCTGAAAAATGGAAGGTTGAAGGTTGAATCCGTTTTCACTTACCACTTGCTTCAAGAGACCAAAAGCTCTCCGGTATGTCGACTGTCTCTTGTCAGGTAAAAAGAAAAATACCAATGGAACAGGGCAATCTTGGATCAGTGCGTGGATGACGTATAGTTGATAAAAAATTCGTGGGCATATATAAAATGTTCCATCGCCAAAAAGTACATTCGAGTCACACAAAGATTCAAGATTCTGTATTGTGGTAAATCCGAAAATTTTCTCTTCGTCACCATCATTGATGAATAAAAACTGTTATCCGGTATCTGTCTGTTGAAAAAGGTCGGGCACAACAATGGCACGTCGATGTTTAGGTAATTTGGGAAATTTCTTATTCTCCTGGCTCTATATAGGAAGCTCTTCTTGGAGAAAAACGTTGGCATGTTGGCGATGGTGGTTCTATTGTCGTCTGTCCATTCACCATTCAGTTTACCGTTTATTTCTTGTTGGTAAAGTTGTGTAATCGGATTTGTCGTAGATTGGACATTTAAGCACTGCATCATTTCTGTGATCTATAAAAAATAAGATTTATTTTATAATAACAATGAATAAATAGTAGAATATAAAATTAGAAGCTTACGACAGAAATTTAAGAAAAATGAGAATTCAAATGTAATTTCAAAGATGCTTTTATAACACAGTAACTTACTTGTATATCGGAATAGGCTGGTGGGTGGTTGTGGTCGACGTCTATTCTGCTAACTATATCGTTAATGGTAGATGTTGTAGCCCTACATCCCTTGCTCTTTTCGCAGCACTGCCATATCAGTAAGTCGTTATTCTTTCTCTTATTCAGTCTATACTTAAAACCAGCAACGCATAGGTAACTGCCAACTCTTGTTGTAGGAAGAAACTTAGATTGTAACTGTGCTTTAGCCATCGTAGAAAGAAATGTATATGAAAAGTCTTGGGATTATTTACGTATTTATACTTATTTTGAAAAATAATCACAATGAACTGAATTTCGATCACTTGTCAGCTTCTTCTTGAACTTTCGTATATTATTTTTTTAATTAATGAGTGAGTTGAATTCAAGTGAACTATATTAAAGCTCCAATAGCATTTTTTTAAGTTATATTTTTAAAATGTATTAAAATAAAGCCCAAAAATAGATTGAACCTATAAACAGTCCTACCTTGTTAAAGAATAATCCTATTAATCCTATAATTCAGTACTGCCAGTTGAGAAATTGGCAAAAATATCATTTTCAACTTCAAATTCAAACGTTTGAAGATGGCCGTCCATGGAGAGGAATGGGGAAACAAGGGAGGTAATTGAGTAACTATTTCCTCAATCACCCTGTGTCACCCTTTATAATGCCCAAAAAAATTTGCCCAGGACCGTATAATAGTGAGTTGACATCCTTTTGAGCAAAAGACATAGAAATAATTATGTTTCGACTTTCTTAGAAAATGTGAAATTGGAACTTTAATAATCTGAACAAAGTAAAGTAAACTATAGATTAAGAAAATTATAGTTAGTGAGTTGAATTTAAGTGAACTATATTAATAATGACTGGTCCCTACCTCATTAACGCCTTTAATCCGTTCTTAACCCATCAAAGAGTGCCGCGGTCGACTTTCCAAACTCTGGTGAGTCGGCGTTATGGGAAGACACCTATTCCTCGTAGGTATAAATGCTAAATACTAAATCACTGAAAAATCTAAAGTTAAATATTTAGCTAAATATATAAACATTTAGCTAAATATATAAACATTTAGCTAAATATATAAACATTTAGCTAAATACATATATTTAGTTAAATATATAAACATTTAACTAAATATATAACATTTAGCTAAATATATAAACATTTAACTAAATATATTTATTTAGTTAAATATATAAACAGTTAACTAATATATAAATATCATGCTAAATATATATGTTTAGCTAAATGTATAAATATTTAACTAAATATATATTTGTGATCCCGCCAATATTTCTATTATCGTAAGCGACACAAAAAAACTGCGCATCAAATGATGACGTGTACCCAACACGTTAACCCGTAATATGTCGTGAACTTACCATATTTATGAGTGATCGATGTCCAACGTTAAATATATGTAGGCATTATTAACGAATTGCGGATGTAAGAACTAAGCTGAGCGTTCAGGTACCAGATAGTACTGTGTTGTGCAGTCAATGGAAAGTTGTACACTACGTCATAGTTTAGTGTGAAGTCGCTTACAACAATAATTATTTTACAAACGGCGTGGTACGGTTGCGCTTTGTAAATTTAACTATATGTTTAGTTAAATATATAATTATTTAGTTAAATATTTTATTATTTAGTTAAATATTTAATTATTTAGTTAAATATTTAATTATTTAGTTAAATATATAAATAATTAGCTAAATATATATTATTTAGCTAAATATATATTATTTAGCTAAATATATATTATTTAGCTAAATATATATTATTTAGCTAAATATATATTATTTAGCTAAATATATATTATTTAGCTAAATATATAAATGTTTAACTAAATATTTTAACATTTAACTAAATATTTTAACATTTAACTAAATATATATATTTAGCTAAATTTTTAAACATTTAACTAAATATTTAGCTAAATATTTATATATCATCAAATCTCTTGTTTTGGTCTTAATATTCAATGCTAAATGTTAAATATGAAAATAGAGACAAACCAAGAAATATTTATATATATTATGTTAAATAATGAGTTTTTGTTGTATTTTTAGTTTAAATATTAAAAGTGAAAAATTTGCACAAAAGTCGAGATTAAACTATATATATAAATTTAAATTAAATCTAGTGTTTTTTGCTATATAAAAAGCTAAATAATTAATTTACAAACGGCGCCCCATAGATTATGAACCTAATAATGAACAAACTGTTTTAATGTTATCGAATATTTGCAAATGTACAGTCAAATTTCTTCGCCAATGATATCAGTCCTATCAATACCATCCTTAAATAATGTATAATTTATGTATCAGTCTGATAAACGTGTTGATGCCTTCATCCGGCGAGGAAATGCTTCGATGAATTTCATGCAAATGTCTAAAGACATCAGCCGCGGTTTACGGACCTAATTTCTGTCGCTAATAACATCGATGCTGATTGTGTGTCTGATAAGATGCGCACCATGTGCTATGTAATATATATACGGCCATGCGTGTGCATGTCCCGGTGGAAACTTGTAGGACCCGGGATTACTATACACCGCCCCCCACTGGATTCGCCCCTGAAGCGCGCCTGCTCAACCTGGGGTTTACTTAGATAACAAACCTCACCTCTCAACCCTCCGTGTTTCGCATCATCAATCTCAACGTTTCTAGCTACGTTCTCGTAGCTAGGGTTTACTCTGTTTACTCCCGGTTTCCTGCCACATTAAAGATAGGTTGCCAGGCAAGGAAACATACGTCCACAGCAGCTAAATCGTCCGGCAGTCAACAAGGGTTGTCGCATATTTTTACTTTTTTGGTAATGAAACATTTGTAATACACTCAAATCTGATTAAGAATGAATCCGCGAGAAAACCATGCAAAATTCGAAAAAAACGCCAAAGTGCTAAGTTTGAAATTTTTAACCTTACTCTGGTTATTGGACCACCTAAGCATTGTTATAAATGTGGTGAAGTCCCAGAGCCCAAAACCTACCCTGGGGCCTACAGCTGGAACAGTAGTTTTTCACTCGAAAATAGCCATTTTTTCATTGAATTTTCATTGAAAATACCAAATGTTTGAAATATCGTTGTTCATAAAATATGTTATGTACGGTAGTTGTCATGCTCTCATTGCAAAGGCCATGTTTCCGACTTTCTAACATGGGCACCATTTTTAGAAAATGATGTATTATGGGTGTTTCAGAGCTCAGTCAAAATGGTATATCTTTTAAGAGGCAAAATACACCATTCCCAAAAATCCTTGTAGCACCCCCTTTGCAGGTATTTCTTAGTATCTCATACGGTCGTTATGAAGTTCATACCATGCTTTATCAAAATAAAAAATAAAATTGGATGCAACGCAATAGTGGAATGAGCAGTGGCACCCGTAAAAATGTGAAAATTGGATCTTTATGATATTTTCCTTCACTGTTGATTCATTGTTTCAGGCCATTTGATTCTGCTTCATTCCATCTCTCGGATCAGTATTAAACATGGTGTCAACAGTGTCGACAAGACGCGTGCTGATCAGTGAGGTTTGGACTCCAGTCATGCAAGAGCCCCTGCCTTCAGAAAATTTCTAAAAGCATGTCACATACAACCGGGGATTCGAAACCACGACAGTTGACCCAATGACAGGCTTTATGATTGATACACCACGCACGTGCTAACCGGGGATTCGAAACCACGACAGTTGACCCAATGACAGGCTTTATGATACACCACGCACGTGCTAACCATGCGGCCGCCCCCCCCCCCCCCCAATAAGCAAATGAAGGTGCCGTTCGTTCGTTCGTTCGTGGGGTTTAACGTCCACTTCCACCTAAGGTGATATCGTAGACAATGAAGGTGCCACGCCCACTACTGTTTTATACAGTATCTAGTACGTTTTATACGACGAATCTGATCAGTATTATGGTTGGTGCGATATCCTCTACTCTTTTTTATAGCCTTTTACCTTTACAACGATAATATTAGTCCGGCAGTCAAGCCCCATTTTAAGCCTTAACGTGGAAATTTAGTCCACCTAATGTTTTTTGATGGATCATATATCTTCAGTATGTGTAGATTAAGAATCCGGCACCCTTGGGGAAATTTAAATATTCAAGATGGCTGCCATGAGAGTTTTTCTGGTTGTTGAGTGGGGTAAAATATATGACAGTGTCTCTCGAACCACGAGTTGAAGATGGGTTTTACAAGAATTTGACCCACTGAATCCGTTAGGAGGCCAAATTCAAAATGGTAGCTTATTTTGGCTGGAAATGTATAAAGTTTCCTGAAACGGTGTGTAATTTATTTGAATGATAGGTTTTTGGTGTATTATATATCTTCAATCTGTGAAGTTTCAGAATACGGATGATGCCCTCCTGGCATCCTTGAGTATATTAAAAGAATTCAAAATGGCCATCATGAGGCATTTTCTGATAATTTACTTTAGTTTAGTGGGGTAAAATTCGGGACAGATTCTCTCGGATTTCGATATAAAGGTGATTTCTGTCAGAATGTGACCCTCTGAATCAAAAAAACTTGGGTATTCTTCCTTAAAAAGCTGTCCAATTCCACAAGGTGTCCAAATTCAAAATGGAGGAAAATTATTTGGTGAAACTCATAAAGTCGCCCCAAAAGGCTGTGCAATATATTAAACAATAGGTTATCGGTGTCATTTACTTCACATATAAACATAAAAACATGTTCTGATCAACAAGTATTCCAGATTGAGTTTAAATTCAAAATGGTGGCCAAATTTGGCAAGACATAATCATATTCATAATGTATTAAACTATAGGGTTTTTTCGGGGTCGCCAAATTTCATATCTGAATGGTGAAATATGCCATGACCGAACGAAACACCAATATGGTTCCCAAGTTCAACAAAATAACTAAATTTAGTGACCATGGGAAATAAGAGAGCCGTTAACGTAAAAACTTATGTATCGCTTGACTAAGAGCACAAATCAGAGAGCCATATGAACAAAAGCTACGGAGAGAGAATTGTCAAGCATAAATTATGATCCACTATGACACCCGTCCGTGTCACCTCCTCTAATAGAAAACTGAGTAGAATGAGGGATGACAAATGTCATCCCCGTTGCATAACATGGATGAAATGGGAAGAATCAGAATGTTCTACCGATTGCGAGTATTCCAGTGATTCAAGAGAGGGTGAATTAGACAAATTCCCGAGGTTGCACAAGACAAATATGTGACAATGTGTGACAAATTGCTATTAACTCACGATGGTCTGATAGTTGATTGTGTTTGACCGTGTATACTCTGTGTCCTTATAAGAATATTAAGGGAAGAATATCATCGGATTTCAACACTTTTTGCTTGAACATGTATTTATGTTTATATCTGAAGAAACTGACAATGAAAACCTATATTTCAATATATTACACACCGTATAGGGGGACACTACGAGTTTACCTCAAAAAAGGAGCTGCCATTATGACTTTGGCCCCCTAGTGGAATTAGTCGTCACTTTTAGGATGAATACCCAAGCTCATTAGATTCAGCGGATCAAATCCTTACAGAAACCACCTTCATACCGAGGTCCGAGAGATTTTTTCCCGAATTATACCCATTAAATTAAAGTAAATAACCAGAAAATGCCTCAGGGCGGCCATCTTGAATATAGAATTTCCCCAAAGGTGCCAGGGATGATATATAATCCATTAAAATATATTAGGTGGACTATATTTCCAGGTTCGTCGACCTGCTGCCGGACTATATTGAGAAATACAATATGATAGATATATCAAATTCGCCGTTTTTCTTAAATTTTCTTCTTTTTTCACTATTTTTGACTGTTCACTGTGATCCACAACATTGGGCTGCAATGGATTTTTTTTTTGAATACGATTCTACTGGTCATACTTGTTCTCCCTGGGTACCACATTTCTCCCGCAACCCCGCAAAGGGGGCGCTACAACTGCTCAAAGATAGGGTATCGAATCTATGGTTCCTAGGATTGGGTTTGGCATCCAGTCTGAATAAGGACCACTGTGCAGATTTCGAACTTTAACTAATATGTACTGTTAGAGAACAACCTTGACTATATTATATCCCAATAAGGTTATTGTATCTCCATTGGTTTACATGAGGCAGCCTCTCAATTTTCAACCTCAAAAAAAATCGATTTTTGCCGTTTTTCTGAGGATAAAACTCCAAACCCCATTCCGGAGGATAAGGAGGGTCCAATCGGTCAAATATCGCTTTTGCGTGCATTTGGGCTCTAACCTATCCGACATGGAAAATATGGCCGAAATCGCTGACATGACCCCTGTCACCACCTGCATGGTGCTCTCGCGGATACGTTCTTAAGAGTTACAACTCATTATGTAATGACCTTAAACACTGTGTACAAATTTAAAGTCAATCGGATATTAACTTTAGCCTCAAGAGCGTCCACAAGCAATTGTGGACCCCGGACCGACGGACGGACCGACGGGCGGGGGCGACGACAATATACGACCACATTCCAATGTGGGCGTATAAAAACCACCGAGCGCTAAGTATGTGTGTGCTGTATCATAAAGCCTGTCATTGAGTCAACTGGCGTGGTTTCGAATCCCCGGTTGTACGTGACAAGAATTAGGGTCGCCGGTCCAACCTCGTGGGTTTACTCCGGGTCCTCCGGTTTCCCCCCACCGGTAACTAAAGACCCCTACACCCAAGCGAATTATTGAAATAAAATTTTAAAAAGATAGGTTGCCAGGCAACGAAACATACGCCCACAGCAGCTAAATCGTCCGGGCAGTCAACAAGAGTTGTCGCATATTTTTGCTTTTTTCGGTAATGAAACATTTATAATACACTAAAATCTGATCAAGAGTAACAACTCATTATGTAATTACCAGAAAATCATTAGAATTTGTTTGCTTTTGCCCACACTAACAATTAGTATAGGAAACATTTAATATGATGGATTTAGCTGTTCAGTTATCAAAATTCATTGAAAATCAAAATATTTGTTCGTTTCAACATCTTAAACTCTGTGTATCAATCTGAAGTCAATCGGATACAAACTTTGGCCTCTAGAGCACCCACAAGATTTTTTGCAGTGATCAAGGGACATATATCTCTGGTACTAATTATCGGAAATCGCTGAAAAACAACAGGCTTCTTCGTCCCATGACCTTAAACACTGTATAAATTCAAAGTCAATCGGATATTAACTAGAGCGTCCAGACGCCGGACCGACGGACGGTAAACCCCATCTCTCCCTCTCTCTCTCTCTCTGTGTCTCTCCCTCTCTCTCTCTCTCAAAAAAAGTAGGCCGAGTAAGTTCCTGGAATTTTCCAACCAGTTTTCAAGACGCTATGTGCACGTTGAAACAATTGTTGGTATCTGGACCATTGATTCGAGTAGCTAAAGTTGGAGTCTCATTGCTAGGCCCCGCCCTCTCAGCAACACACAGACTCCACCTCTTTCCTAACAAGCATGGATGACGATAATATTGACGTACGTTTAAAGGCCCAAATATATGTAATGTAAACACTGATTTTGCTGTGTCAGTTATATTTAAGTACATCGTGTATATAGGCATATAGACATAACGGTTGATGAATAAATGTAAATATATACAACACAGTGAATCCAAGTTTATCAACTAGCAAAGTGATCCTATAGCACGTTGTTATCGCAATAAGTCTAATTTGGTTATACCATGGTTTTCATTGTAAAGAAATACTTTTGAAAGTAGGTTGCAATGAACGGACTGATACTGTTAACGGATAGATACATAACAAAATATGTTCAAAATATCTATCTATCTATCAATGTACTATTTTTGAGAATGTATCTCATATTCGAACTTTTATTTAATTCACCCTGATTTGAAAGGAACACATCCATTCATTTTTCTTGCGAAGGGTTGAAAGTAGTGACTAGTATTAACTCCGATTTATTATTTTCTTTCTTTTGGCTTTTATTTCTTAATTCGTTATTGTCCCTTTTAAAGCTTTAATGAATCCGTTAGTTATCAGATTTAGGGGACAATTTTGTCTTATTAAGAAGTTTCTTAATTCATGAAGTCTGGAGTATTTAACTTTATTATTAGACACAATAGTACATACTCTTAAAGCCATATTATATTTATTGTAGGGAATATTACGTTTTATATGTTATAGGTGACATGAGAAAAAATTGAGATATTGGTGTGTATCGGTTTTCTTATTGTATAGATCGGTTTCAATTCTGCCATCTGTCGAAATTGCTACTTTTACATCAAGGAAACTTAGACTAGATTTGCTCTTCTCAATTGTAAATTGAATACTGTCGTTTAGTGAATTGAGTAAACAATGTAAAGTTTTAGTTAATTGCTAAATTTCTCTCCTATTCCTTCAGACCATAATTCTTCAAGGTATCCTAAAGCCAAAGTAGAATATGTCGGGCCAACCTTTGTACCCATAGCCACACCTTTGATTTGTTTGAAGTATTTGCAATCAAAATAAAATATATTATTTTGAATTACTAATTCTAATGCCCGTAATAGAAATTTCTTAGTAAAACGTTTTTCTATTACATCGGGATTTTTTTTCAATCCAATATTCAACGGCCGATAATCCTAAATTTATATCTATATTGCTGTAAAGATTAACCACATCAAAACTAATAAGAATGCTTTCGTTTGGGACATGTGACGGTAATTAAAATTGCTTAGTCTTTGACTTATAATGTGTTGCATTATAATTAGATTTCTGATGGTGTTGGTCCAAGGAGATGGCCAGAACCGAATGCATCTTTCTAGGACATCCATTGGAAGCAGATGTATATGATTGTTGATATCTTGATCCATGATAAGAGAATTGTGCCAACACAGTGTTTGTCACGTAATAACCAAAGATGAAATGAGGTAGGGTTTATCGGACTTACTCCTGTTCTGACTGGGCCAATCAAGACGGACATAAGCTATACAGTGTGCTATGAGCGAAACTTTGCCTAGACAACGACACTTACAGTACAGACTGTTCTTATATCGAATTTCAACTATCAGTGTTTTTATACGCCCACATGGAAATGTGGACATATATTGCCGTCGCTCCCGTCCGTCTGTTTGTCGGTCCGTCCGCCCGCCCACCCATCGTCCACAATTTGTTGTGAACGCACTAGAGGCTAAAGTTAATATCCGATTGACTTTAAATTTATACACATTGTTTAAGGTCATGAGACGAAGAATCCTATTGATTTTCAGCGATATCGATAATTATTGCCAGAGTTATAACCCTTGATCACTTTGAAAAATCATGTAGATGATCTAGAGGCAAAAGTTAATATGAGATTGACTTTATATTTATACACAGTTTTTAAGGTCATGGAGCGAGAAATCCTATTGATTTTCAGAGACTTCTGATAATGACTGCCAGAGTTATGGCCCTTGATCACTTCAAAAAATCTTGTGGACGCTCTAGAGGCCAAAGTTAATATCCGGTTGAATTTAAATTGATACACAGTGTCTAAGGTCATGAGACGAAGAAGCCTTTTGATTTTCAGCGATTTCCCATAATTACTGCCAAAGTTATCTCCCTTGATCACTTAGAAAAGTCTTGTGACGCTCTAGAAGCCAAACTTATTAATATTATCCGATTGACTTCAAATTGATACACAGAGTTTAAGGTCTTGAGATGAACAAGTTTATTACTTTTCAATGAATTTTGATGACTGAACAGCTAAATCCAAAATATTAAATCTTAGCATGGGCCAGAACTTTATAAAAAACAAATAATTACTTTATGAGTTGTTACTCTTAATCAGATTTTAGTGTAATATACATGTAAATGTTTCATTATCGAAAAAAAGTAAAAATATGCGACAACTCTTGTTGACTGCCCGGACGATTTAGCTGCTGTGGGCGTATGTTTCGTTGCCTGGTAACCTATCTTTTTACATGCACGGGACCTTGGTTTTTCGCCAATCCCAATGGCTATACGTTATCCCTGGCCAGACGCCGACCCTGCACCACCGACAAGGTGGAACCATGCCGGAAAATCCCGATGATCAGTCTAGGCCAACACGGAGATCGAACACGAAGTCCTCAGGTACAGCAAGTCATAATCATAACTCAAGTTATAATCATAACTCATCTCGTCAATGTTTCACTTTTGTATATTAAACATGCCCCCCCCCCTTTCAGTTTGTCTACGTCCATCGAATTAATAATCGACAATGGAGTGACTTCAGAGGTTATCAGACTTTATTAACAAAGACAATCATTGGCTTGTTCTAGCTGGTACTGGCGCTGTTCTAATTGGTGGAATAACTGCTTATAAAATGTTAACAAAACGGTAACTTTAGTTAATTTTAATGCGTGGACACATTGGGTTGGCGATGTTCGCGGTATTATGGTGGCTGATTGGTATCATGTCGTATTGTCGTGATGTCGCCTGGTCGTGACAACGCCCCTATGGGTCGGGCATGCATTTACATCAGTAGGTGCCAATGTCTCTTTAAAAATAATGCTCATGCCAAATTTGAAGAAAATCCATTAAGAATCGCGGTCTGTAGAGTGTTTACAGACTAAATATTAATATAGGTACCAACCTGTTATTGAAATGATTGATCATGTCGAATTTGAACAAAATCTGGTAATAATTGCAACCTGTAGAATATTTACAGACAAAATAATAACAAAAAAAAGGAGTTGGCACCACCCCGCGGGGTAGGGCATGCATCCGGAGAAAACCCACGAGGTTAGACAGACGACCCTACTCTTTGTCATGGACAAGCTTGGGCTGGAAACCACACCACTGGACTCGATGACAGACACACAGACAAGGGCGGCGGCATAATATGTTGACATTATGAAATAAAATAGGCGGCGGCATAATATGTTCACATTATGAACTGAAATGGGGTTTAACGTCCTACTGTTCTGATCCGACTGAGCTAATGAAGACGATTCACATTATGAATGTGGATGTATACAAATGGATACGAATGCAACTCAAAACTGCAATGTGAGTGTTAATCTACTTCCACTTGATCAACCATTTTATTTATTGCCAGTTTTTTGTTCCATAACGCGACAACCCGACAACCCGACATTACGACAACCCGACAACCCGACATCACGACAACCCGACAACCCGACAATACGACATTTTTACCCGACATCACGACATTTTTACCCGACATCACGACATTTTTAGTGTCGTAATGTCGGGTAAAAATGTCGTGATGTCGGGTAGAAATGTCGTGATGTCGGGTTGTCGGGTTGTCGTGTTGTCGGGTAGAAATGTCGTGATCTCGGGTTGTCGGGTTGTCGGGTTGTCGCGTTATGAAAGGCGACATCACGACAATACGACATGATACCAATCAGCCACCATAAATCAGCCTCCATATATGATCGCTAAGAACATTTGTGGTCAAGTTTAAATCAAGTTGGCATGTTGAATCCAAGATGTGACCAAATGCGTTCGTGTAAGTGAAACCAGGGCCCGATTCCTAGAAAATTCTTAAGCACGTTCTTGTGCTTAGATTTTAAGTAGACTTTGCAAAGAAGTAAACTAATCTTATTTTGCGTTCCCAGAAAATTCTTATGAACTTTATTGTGCTTAGATTTTAAGTAGACTTCAGTGTAAGCACAAGCACTTTATTATGTGTTCCAATTGTCAATCTAAGCACAAGTCCCAAGCAAGGTATAGGGCTTGCTTACCAAACCTAAGCCTGTTTCTGCTTCAAACAATATGGCTGACCGTATAGTTACATGTATTCGACGGCATTTACTACATCTTTTGATACCTAAGAGACATTTGGAAGACAGAAAATCCTTAAGAAAAATATTCTCGACAAGAATGCTATAGAATATTTCGCTTCTGCACTAAAGACATTTCATTTATTTACAACACAAACGCGGACCACTTTAAAGGAGCTAAATCGCTAGCATTTGGGACCTAGAAATTGACACACGTGGGTCGCAACGCATATAATACTCTAATATGAATGTATATAAACTGATTTACATTCCATGGTTTCCGTTTTTACTCCAATTTCAAATCAGTTATGTGCGGCGAAATAAGCCAACAGTGTCAATCGAATGCAAATTTCTAGCGTCTAGTTATTCCAGTCTACATGCGCCGTTTGATTTGGTGCAATGTTTCTAGCCTGTTCCCCGTGCTAGAACTGGGCTGAAACGCATTATGGTACACGATTCGTGTACCAATGGTAAAATATTTATCTTGTCTTAAACATTGGATATCAGAAGCCCATCTTTTTCCGGTAAGATCACATCATCAATTTTGATTTAACTTGACAAATAATTCGTGTTTTCAATGTCGAAGATTTTGGATGATATTGATCATTGACTTAGCTACTTTAAGATCAGGCGCTCTCTCAATCATTCCGTCTGTTTGCATGTGCTTGCGTTTTTTGTTTTTTTAGCTTATAGAGCTATGGGGGACATGTCATAGGCACCAGGGGATCACGTGGTTAAGTGGGTAAGACGCTAGCCAGGGCCGATTCCTAGAAAATTCTTAAAAGTAAGCACAAACTTATGCTTCACTTTTGCTTACGTAAGAAACTTTATAAATTACCGTCTCCAGAAAAATTCTCAAAACCGTTCTTACGTAAGCACAAGTTAAGTACGAGTCTAAGCACATTGTGACTGGTAAATTGAGACTAAGATGCTCTCTAACGTCATAAAAACAATTTTGGTATGCAAATTACACCGTAAATTAACTAGCCGTTGCATTACATTCAGTTGATAAAGGCATCTGGGATATGAGTTTAAAGCCATTTGCGGTTAAACTAGAAACATATTTCCGATTGGCTGATATTCCTTACATTGTAAGTAACTTTATTATTACTGGTTGGTTGATATTCCTAACATTATAGATAAACGTATTTTTCATTGGTTGATGTAAATAGGAGAAATAATATCTTATTGGATAATGCTCCATTTATAATTTGCCTTATTTGGAACTGGTGGATCCCTTTCCATAATTTGATGTTAATGATTCGGAACATGTCAACTAAACCCTTAACCCCAATCAATGCACCTGTAGTAACAGTTGATTGCTCTTCCCCTTTTATTCCTGACTAGGGATCGGGTGTGCTTCCCTGTTGATTCCCTAGTAGCGATCGATTGCGCTTACCAGTTAATCTCCACAAAGGATCCATTGTGCTCCCCCTTTAATTTCCCACGTCGCTTAGCATTATTAAAATCAGTAATTGTGTATCCATAAAACTGTACCTTGTGTTAATATGTTCAATTACTAAATGCCAATCAAAGAAGATTTCATTGCTCTTTCCTATAATTTCTCGTTAAAGGTTGCTTACGTTCCACCTTAACTGCACCACTAGGGCTCGATTGTGCTTTTCTGTAATTCCCCACTAAGCGTCGATCGCGCTTCCCCTTTAATTCTCCGCAAGGGATCTATTGCGCTTCTCTCAGTTACATTCAAACTAGCTGAATTGTTTATATTTATATATCCCGACATAACACTCCAACCCGTCAGCAATCATCTAAGAAGAAAATACCATGGATTGAGTATAATGGTGAAACTGTGACTGATTCGGCTTTTATTATAGAATATTTAAATAAAAAGCTAGCTTTAGATCTCTAAAATGATGGAAGACAATTGGTATGTATTAGTAATGTGTTTGTAACTATAATCACCTTCACTCAATAGAGACATGCCTACTCGATATCTCATGAGGAAGCCCCAGTGGCTCATTGAGTAATACCTGGAGGTCGTCCCGTCTTCGATCTCAGCCAAGGGACAACGTATAATAGTTAGGAAGGGACGAAATATCATGTAAAAGACCCTTTGGCAGATGGAATTCGATATAAAAGTAGGCCTTAGCGCCGCTATCGGGTAAAATTCGCTGTCGGAGTATGCTCGTCTTTATTAGCTGAGTCGGCGCAGGAAATTAGGACGTTAGATCACATTTCGTTTGATTTCATTTTAGCTATGTCATGAAATTGTGCACTAATTCGATCGTGTTATGTCTTTATTATAGACTGGACCGATGGTTCAGAAATTAGATATAACCACACATAAATACTGAACAGAATTGAACCATTGATGATTGATATTCCCTTTTGGTTTAACGCGTGCGCGTGAAATCATAACTTCTTCCATATAGTAAAGGGGTGTGGTTTCGAGTTCTGGCTTGAACGTGACAAGGACTAAGGTCCCCTGTCGAACCTCTTAAGTTTTCTTCGAGTTCTTCGGCATCCTCCTACTGTTAAAGAACACTATAACGCGAAAGCGAATTATTGAACTATTTAATAGTTCCGACATGACTAATTTTGTGCTGAATGGGCGTTAAACTTAAACCCCTCTTCTCTCCCCTTTCTTTTCTGGGGTGGTATCCTCTTGTCGGTGGTGCAGGAAGGAGGGCCTGACGAGAGCTGCCTAGTCATTCGGAAGGCACGAAAAACCAAGGCCCCGTGTACACATGATGCCCGCCCATTAGTCCAGACGGAGCAGAACAGTAAGACGTTATAAACCCCACCCAGGTCATCTCTCTCTCCCTCCCACCCTCTCTCTCGTTTTTTAGGGATGCAACTTTTCACAATGCTGTAGTTTACAAGAAATTAACAATCACTCTATTGAGGAGCAGGGCCGTTAATATAGTGATGTGTTATGATTGAGGTTTTCAGGACGATGGTGATGTCAAGCTGGTACCATGATATATAAAGTTGATCCTCCTGGCCTTGGTTTGATGGGCAGCTGGGTTCTGCTACTTGCTGCTCGAATGGTATATAAAAAGGGGTGGCAGCAAGGTATGGGTAGACAAAGTCGTGATGAAGTACTCAATATGATGGAGGAAGATTTACAAGCGGTTTCTCTATTTTTAGGTAATGACAACAGTACAAAAATTGCGTTTATAGTACGCTATATATAGTATGGTTTAAACCATGATGTATAGTATGAAGGAAATTCGTTCTTTGTGGTGTATACACCACAGGACTTCCCTGTTGACTGTAGTATACATAACCCCGAGTTTTCGTCCCACTTGAACCACTAGATGGGTTCTTTGCCAGGGGTCATCTTCAAGACATTGATCCTAAAATATTTGATGGATGTAGCCTTTGTCATAAATTGAAAATTTAAATCTTAATACAGAATTGAGCTAGCCACTGAAAAGGCAGCAACCGAACAATTTTGTATGTTTAAGCGGAACTTGTCTCCGGTCCACTCCTTGATCCAGTGCCGGATCTAAGGGGGGGGGGGGCAAAGTGGGACAAATGTCCCGCCCCCCCCCCCCCACATTTAGTAGCCCCCTACAATTCTATGTCATACTAATATTTTTTCCCGGACGGAGCTAGCCAGTTCCTGGGCGAGGGGGCGAGGTTTGGGGCCCTCGGCAGTAAGGGATATTGGGGGAAAACACCACAGGCACTCAAAGGGGAGGGGTACATGTACGATCCGCGTCAGTACGAACAATTTGAACAAACAACAATGGGTCCCCCGCACAGTTGGTATGTCCCGGGCACCCCCACAAGGTTAATGCCGCCTTGATCGAACCCCATTCAAACTACTTTGATATCAATACGACTATCGCGTTGGTTAATTTGTTGGGTTTTTTTTAATAGATAAAAAGAAGTTTTTGTTTGGAGAGAAACCATGTGAAGTTGATTGTGCTGTATTTGGTCAGTTATCACAGTTTTGTTGGCATATGCCCAGTTTATACGGCGAGACATTGATACATGGTGAGTGAATCATCGCCCTAAGAAATTGTCATACATCCGATCAACCACGATAGGCAATTTAATAGTTTGATTTCGTTGTTGAATCATACGGAAAGAACACGTGATTGAATTTTAGGTCAAACTTACTTGAAACCATTGATATTACTGTATGTGTCATATTTCCCTTCCTATTTCAATCACGACATAGAGATGAATTCCATTGCTTTAAAAAAATTTATCAAACAGTTTTGAATTTATGAATTATGAAAGAGTTCAATGGGGTCTACAAAATCAGGGTTCCTTATGTTTGGTGATCAACAATGTAGAATGAGACAAAAAAAACCCTCACGAATTCTGAATTACTGAAACAATTACCGATTAGTCACGTATATAACATTATCACTGGGTTGTTCATATTAAATTAAAGAAGAAAATTCGGAATGGTACATGAGCTATATATGGAAATATTTAATTGCTCAATAACATTAAGTGCTGTGGTAAGGAAATTCGTATCCGCTAGTTTAAACTTACCAACATGAACTGAAATAGTGATACTTGAAATTTTTTTTGTAGATTTGTTATCAAAGAAGGGCGTTTACACTAATATTATATTTACATGTACATTAGTTAATTCGAATTAAAATTTTAAAAATAAATTTGTTGAAGATAAAGTTCGACATATCAAATAAATCACCAATATTACATTTCACACCATATCTCAGTCTCCGGATATCAACTTGTTAAAAGGGAATGTCATAAAATTCAGAACAATCAATAGTGATATTAGTTTTACAAACATCATAGAAATTTTTACTTTAATTCGAATTAACTAATATAACACTCTCGTACACACTACCGAATGCCTGGTCATAAACCATCAACCTAATTTCATTGCTAAATGGTCGCATATGAAGACGCAGCCGTTAATACGGCAACCGACAGACCTGGAAAGTTTTAAATTTTATCTAATGTTGAATAAATGTAAACGTAAAATGACTCTAGTCTATATAAGATGTTGTACTATGGGCCAATAACGAATGAAATAAAATGGGGTTTAACGTCCTACTGTTTGTTCCGAACTGGGCTGATAAAGACGGGAATACGCCATACAGTGTGATATGAGGCACTACGGTCTATTCTTATATCGAATTCAAACTGTCAAGGGGTCTTTTACGTGCACGCCGATGTGTACACTGGACCTCGTTTTTTGTCCCATTCGAACGACTAGACTGGCTGACAACTGGGGAACCACGCCGGAAAATCTGGATCGAATTCAAACTGTCAAGGGGTCTTTTACGTACACACCGATGTGTACACGAAACCTCGTTTTTTCGTCCCATTCGAACGACTAGACAGGCTGATAAGGGGCGAACCACGCCGGAAAATATGGATGAACTTTCTCGGCCAACACAGGGATCGAACACCCGACCCCAAGGCTATCTAGCCAGTCAGCGTGTTACCCCCTTAGCCACCGTGACCCCCGGGTCAGTAGCAAAAACATTGTTATGCCCACAGCAGCAAAGTCGTATGCGTAGTCAACAAGACTTCATGATCGTATCTTTAGGAATTTATAAGTGGGGGTGCAGCAGAGTGGCGGGGCGCCATAACCTCGGGGCGCCATAGCCTCCTCGTAAGTGATATAAGAAAGTTTGGAAACGAACCCATTGGCGTGTGGGCGCGCTTAAGACCGATCGACCGATCAGTGTCTTAAGAGCATCACTGTGTAATCATAATCAAGTGTATTATTTAATAATTGAAAGATTGTCAAATTATTCTTTTTCGGAATTGGGGGGGGGGGGGGGTATTGCTCCCGCTAGATACGGCCCTTTAATATGTCGGTAATGATTAGAATGTGTTTGGCTTCTACATGTACATGTAGTTCTATCTTGTGCTAACGTTTAGTATACAAAATTTTTGATATCATGGATCACTATACTTGTTCGTCTCAAGACCTTGTATCAATCTAAAGTCAAGAGCGCCCAATAGACATTTCAGAGTGACCAAGGGCCATAACTCAGACAGTAATTATTAGAAATCATTGAAAATCAAAGGTTCTTCCTAGCATCATAACTTTCGTCTCATAACTTTTAACACTTAAGTCTGTAGAGCGTTCACAAGCAATTGTGGATGCCGGACCGACAAACGGACCGACGGATGGGGCCGATGACAATTATACGACCACAAAACTAGGTTATTTCAACTGTCTGTTAAACTTTGACAGACCGTTATCTTGCTGAAATTTTCCGCCATTTTTAGGGAGGAGAGCACCCTAGACTTTTCTTCGAAGGGAGGCATCTCCTCGGTACCATTCGCCGATATTTACTGCCACTGTTATGGCCTAAACTCTCTTTGTCGTGTTGTTCATAACTTAAGCGTAACATTCAATATGTAAAGGTCACGAACAAAATATGAATACGGCATCCCACGACTTAAAAATGAAAAACATTGTATTGGTGTGATGTTTTAGTTTAATCCCGTAAAAAAATATGCCAAAACTTAAAAGAATTTTATGGGGGTGCCACCTCCCTTTCGCGCTGTCAACATTTTATATAATTTCATTTACGCCCCCCCCCCCCCAATATAATATTTCACGGCTAAGCCTCTGCAGATATTCATTGTAATTTTTATAATGTTGTGGGCTGTTTGGGATATTTAAGATATTTTATACATATATTCTGTCCCTGGTGTGTCACTATATAATCTAGGAAATTTAATGACAACCTTAGCAGACTCATGTCGTGTCATGTTAAACATTGTGAAGATACCGATTGTTGAAATATAATGAATCACTTTGCTTGATTTTCTTGTCCACAATTTGAAGTCCATTTGCAGGTCCTTTATTTTGTTTAAAGGCAAATATTTAAAATAGGATGTCGATATCTACAGTGTAAATTGTCTCCTGTATATGGCTATTTTCAGAAAAATCTCATTGGTCAATACATCAAACCTTCCAAAAGTGACAGTTGAAATTTGCAAAAAATGATTGAATAAAATAAAGGTATAAATTGTGACGGCGAAAGACATTTATTGTTTAAATAGAATTCATACAAGATTGTCGCTGCATAGGCAAAATTGTGGTACCCATGCGTTTAACATAATGGATCCAATATAAAGATGTTTCCAAAGCGTTGATGGCGGTTTGTTAGGAATTCGGTTTAGAGAATGCGTAGCCACATCGACCTGGGCAAATGTTTATGCACGCTCACTGTATTATTCATTTACGTAATCATTGGTTTACCATTTAATTATTATATGTATCTGAATTATTCTTTTGAATTTAATTTCAAGAGGTTATTGGAAAAAAACGGTCATCATTGGACCAATAGAAAACGTAGAATATTATGGAACACTACAAAACACTGAATGAAAACAACTGTTTTGAAAGCGATGGACATTAAAGCTCAGTTTTCTTGGGAAATTAAGAAATGAAAGTTAATTATGTGGTTTGTTAAATCGAATTATGACCACTTAAGTGAAAAACATAGTGTAAAATATTGTCATCGTGTTTTCCTTGCGCTTGAATTATTTATACTCCAATACAGAATTATCTCCTGGTCTATTTTTGGCAGTGTTGGTTTCGCATAATCACAGCATTTCGCATATTTCCGCAAATCATGTTAAAAGTAAGTTGAATTACGTGGGTAGCTCATTGATATCTTGGTCATCGTGGCGTTAATAGGTTTGATTGCTTGGAATATCGTATTGGTATCTTGATCGTTGCGGTGTTTATAGATTTTCACACGAGGTACGTATTTCATATTACTTATATTTTTATTAATTTATCGTTATGTCACAAAAGTTTAAACTAATTGACACGAGCAGTGGACAGTCACCATTGATTAATCTTGTACGTATCGTCGACTGCATTTCGTCCTTTAGTTTTGAAACGAAACGTTTTGTTCTAGCGATGGATTTAATTAAGAAAACTGGAGACTTAATCAACTGTTAAAAACCTACAACACATATTTACCCCGCCCCCCAATAGCCTCACTATAATAGTTAAAAACTAGATAATGTAAAACGTGCAATTGGCAGATTTAACTCTTGCATAATGTATGTTTAATGTTATTACTTCTTTTATGTTTGTTAAACATACATTATGCAACAGCTAAATCTACACCTATTGCAGTCTTTCTTCAGGCCTGAAATGTTATCTAAATTATTAATTAGACATTAATTAACTTATCAAGACCATAACCAACTCTTGATGTTATCGCTAGCTTGAGATATTTTGCTGGATTAGGACACGATTTGCTGCTCAACTGTCATTCACGATTTAATCATGAAATGGATAATCGAGAGTCTATGTTTATTTATCGTGCCGACTTTGCCAATGATGATCGAGGCTATGCCGAAAAAATCAATCGCCAAATTCGCGGTTCAGAGTGGATCCATTTGACAGAAATTTTCAGCAAATTCCCTTTTAATTATCTAGTTTTAACTATTATAGTGAAATCTACCAGCTGGTTATCTAATCTAGCATAATGCATCTTTTATTAACTGTTAATTGAACTAGAAAAAGTAGTTTCTCACAGTTCTGCATCACTCTCCGGGTTAGGTGTTTAAATTAAATGGTAGATGGGCAATTTGAGATAAAAATGAATATTAAGTTTTTGGATTCATCATTGTTGATTTATGGACAACTAGTTATATATACTGGGGGATATACAGCCGACTAATTCCATCGTTAAACAGAAAACGGAGGCCTAACACATTCGTTAAATATAACGGCAAGTTAACAACATGTGAACGGAACTTCCGACAACAGAATTTCTCTCCGTTATAATGTGTTAACGAGTCGGGGCTTTGAACAACGGGCCCCTGGTCTTTATCTGTAAAATAACCAACCGAAGTTCGAACATGTAACAATCACATATTGTATAATTCATTTTTTAATTATGGAATTTTAAAATGGTGACATATACACCTAGCTAGATATATGGTATGAAATCTGGTTAAACGTCCTAATTTTCTGCTAATGAAGATGGCTCGGGCAGTGTGCGATGTGGGAAATTTTGCCTAGACTGGAGCTGTATGGCCTACTTTTTTGAATTCCAACTGTCATGGGTTCTTTTGCGTACGCACCAATTTGTACACAAGATGTCAGTTTTTCGTCCCCTATTCTTTGCCAGGGCCACCGTCCTGCACCGCTTCCAGATACACTGAGCCACGAAGGATGTGAAAGACAACTCAATGTATCTTTACACTTTCTAGAACACCTGATATCACTTTTATGTATTTTGTTCAATAATTTTCATACTTTTGTATAGTTAAAAGTTTTGTCAATAATCACAGATAAAAACTACATTTTGTATAAAAAAAAAATAATAAGAAAATTGGGATGGTGACATTTAGGCAGGGCCGACGGGAGCTTTCTAGGCGATTTCTAGTTTAGATATTACCTATAATATGGTTGCAAAAACCCAGCAGGGGGGGGCATACTTTGTATTCCACAAGTGTTGTATATTTCTTCTGTGATTGAAAGCAGGATTGAATTTATTCCGTAATATACTCTACACAGTGGTTAATGGAATAAGGACAAAGTTATATATTTTTTTAGATACTCTTTTGGAAAATATCAAATTTCTCATGGCCACGGGGGTTGGATGGCGGAATTGTTAGCGCGTGCGTGTTGCATCTTAAGGTCTGTGAACTGGCGTGGTTTCGATTCCCTCGTTGTACTATTCCATGAAGCACTGCATCCAAGAACAGGACCAGTAGCGCTAAGGGACCAATTCTGGTCCAAAAATGATATAATGTGTGATAACGTTTCCAATGGAAATTGCAAATTGTAAAACTGAAATACATATTTTGAACTGCCATAATATGTTGTTTGTGCAGCTAACATTAAAATAATTGGCAACTTTATCCTTCCATAATCTGATACTTCATCGTTAAATAGTTAGATTTTACTCGTTAAATAGTTAGATTTTACTCGTACAGTAGAAAGCTATCATTTTTTTACTGTTGCCATTGAAACCATGAGTAATAACTATTATATCCCATTTTAAAATCGCCCAACAACCGATAAATTTACCTTCATAGCCTTACCAAATAACAATGCTCTAATTTACAGGTGGCCATTTTGTGGCGTAAATTTGTCGCAGCGCCTACAATTATTTAAAACTTCTTCGACTAGTTAATCCAGGGTAGCATGTGAAAAACGTTTTATTATACTTCAGCGCATCGATCTTTTCCCCTGGACCTGTCACCAGAGAGTCGGAAGAAAATTGAACTGAGTCAAACATAACAATAAATGCCATTTTCGTGGTCCTTGAGCCCCAAATTTTATTTTTTGAGCAATTGCTTTGAACCTGACAGAAACCTGCCCAAACATTAGAATTTCAAAACCGTTTAATTTTTAGAATCGGACTTTTAATATTCAAGTTTTATTAATTTTCGGTCCAAACTCGAAATCTGGTTCAAAAAGTGGTAATTTGACTTCCGTGCAATGTAAAAAAAAATGTTTTTCAATGTATTAACATGAAACTTGTTAGAATAACTGTTTGGTTACTCCTTATTAAATTCACAATCATTCAGTAACAAATACATATACCACCCCTTTTAATTGCCGGATCATACGCCTCTTTCCATATATGGCCTTATGACCATAATTATATGCTAATGACCTTGGCGTGGGAACAAATGTCAGATGTATATATTGACTTGTCTCTTTTTATTTAGATTTTATCATTGCTTGATAACGACTAGAGAAGACTAGAGAAGCCTAGTCGAAACGTCGCTCAGTAATAAGCAGTAATTGTATTCCATAGAATTGTGACCTGTATACTCTAGTTCAATTACTAAATACCATTGAAACATACTATACTACTAGTAGGGGTATAACAATTTTTGACTTGACAGATAGTCTGGCTACTGGATATGCATGATTCCTCTACTTCGGAGTCTATCTTAACAGCTTGCATAGGAAAAATAATAAAATGAAATAAACTAAACCAACCAGTGCTAAAGATTAGCCCAGGTGTCATACCCGGTCCATCTAATCTGATACTAGCCTACTAGTGACAAATATTATTTTTATACAATTTAAAATAGACAGCCTACTCGCAATATCGCATGTCAGTAATAATAAATTGACCTAACATTTCACTTTAGTTTCTTTTTTAATTATTCTGTTTTAATACGATATATAATTCTGCTTTTTTTAAAAACGTGCATTCATACTGTTTTAATTATGCCCGTCAATAATTCAGTTTCTTCGGGTTGGTTTCAGTCCATTTTCTACAGATCGAATAATATCGGCTAAATTTAATCCCTAATATATTATAAACTTATGGGTAGTTTTATTTTTATGTTGTAACCGATTAGTGACAAAAACGCAGGATAAGCACGTTTTTACGGAATGAAAACAAATAGCTACAGCGCTCGCCGTAGGCATGTAAGATATGGCGGTATATTAGTACCAAAATTCTAACATGCTATCGTCTAATTTCTTACTTCTGTTCATGTAATTTCTAACCTCCATTGATGTAACTTCTAACTTCCATTCATGTAATTTCTAAATTAAGACAGTGTATAATTCAACTTCTTTATTTGTTCAGTGTAAATATCAATTCTGTTTCATCTTATTTCTATTATTGAGGGGAAAAATGTCTACTTCATTGTGGTATTACATGTTAAGCATGAACGGCAAACAAATTTAGAATTATGATACTTCTAGCTGGCAGCCATCATTATGATGTCGTTTGGTGTCGCCACCATGTGCTCAGTTTGGCGATCGAGCACCTGATCGAGACCATTCTATTGATACAAACGACTCGCTCTTCGTTAGATTGAGTGGCTTGCCTGAGCGTTAAAATTGAAAACATCGGGAGAGAGAGAGAGATGGGGACATGGGGTTTAACATCCACTCGACACCAACCAGGTGTTTCGGTATTAACACCGTTCAATTGTATTTCAATAATTCGCTTGCACGTAGGAGTGTTTAGCAGTGGGAGGAAACCGGAGGACCCGGGGAAAACCCACGAGGTTGGAAAGGCGGCCCTACTCCATGTCACGAAAAAACGGGAAATCGAAACCACACCAGTTTATTCAAGTTCGATCCCTGCATTGGTCGAAAAAATTTCATCCAGATTTTCTGGCGTGGTTCCCCCTTATTAGTGTCTTGTCGTTCCGATGGGATGAAAACCCGAGGTTCCATGTACATGTTGGCGTGCACGTAA
Source organism: Patella depressa (assembly GCA_948474765.1). Classification (NCBI taxonomy): domain Eukaryota; kingdom Metazoa; phylum Mollusca; class Gastropoda; family Patellidae; genus Patella; species Patella depressa. Next base: position 28,735,531 of record OX419715.1, read on the forward strand.
AAGATCCCGTGACCGTTAATCTTCGATATAAGTCGATGCCGTAGATCTGCTCTCCGGGCAATATTTCCCTCAAGCACACGTCTTCATAATGATGGTTGCTAGGCAGAAATGTATAAATTCTAAATTCGTTGATGTTGATGTTAAACATGTAAAGCATCTATTAAGAAGACATTTTTCGTTTAAATAATAAAAACAAGTTGGAACAGAATTGGAATTTACACTGAACAAATAAAGAAGTTGAATTATACATTGTCTTAATTTAGAAATTACATGAATGGAAGTTAGAAATTACATGAACAGAAGTAAGAAATTAGACGATAGCATGTTAGAATTTTGACACTAATATACCACCACAGTAAGATGGATATTCAACTTCTCAATTAAACGCATGATTACGTCCATGACAATTCGGTTTTTAATTTTTAATGAATATAATTATTCCTAAAGTGTCATAAAATCGTACAATTATGTTGGAATATTCATACGTAAAGAAAAGTAAAATATTTGATTTTTCAAATTCTAGAACAAATCGTTCCACTCACCTGATGCGCGTCCAATTGTCATATTCCACGAGCCTAACCTTCTCCCAAACATCTCCCGCCAAGTTACACCCTACGCCAATATAAATAAAGGTACGGTCAGACATAATTCGATACGTACTTTTCCACTTAAAATCAGACAGGCCACAGATCATTAACGTTAATTCTCGTCTCTTACACCGGTTATATCTTTTCCCCAAATATTCGTTGGAGCAACATATAGTAAACTCTTGTCCAAAGCATGTATGAGGTTCACCATGAAAAATTTGAGATACACAAGCTGGAAGTAGAGACAACTAAACATGCAATTTTCGGCCCTCCCTTTCAACGTAACCAACCTCACAACTCTTGAATATTCACCAAAATCTGCCAGCAAATGTATTTCCAAACCATTTTCTTCAATTCTACTCCAAAAAGCCAACAAAAATCGCCATGCACACGGGGGAAAAGGGAAAGGTGTAGTAATATGGGCGACAGGGATTTGTGATAAAGAAAACGTATGCAAAATAATATTAGGACCTTGATTATTTACCATTGTCAAAATATTTTATGGTATGAGTTTATTTCAAATGCAAATTAAATTGGTTATGAAATATGGTGACGGAAACAGGAAGGAAGCTGATGTGATACATGAATAGAACTATATAGGTTAATAAACACATTTGTCATGGTCAAGGATGATACCCTATTGGTATGTTCTTGTTGATGAAATCATTGAAAATGCGGTATATTCAAACATTAATGAAATAATGTGGGATGTCAGAATGACATTTAAAGATACTCACCAGTTAAAGGGGAAGACCAACGAATTTCAACAAGGCTTCCATAAATCTTAAATGTATATTGTTAAATACTCCCCTCTGTAACAACAGCAAAAAAGTTTTTGTAAGCGAGAAATTGGTTTTTATTAAAACCGGAAGTGACATAGTTGGTTCAACACGCTCACTGGGGGGGGGGGGGGGTAAGCATACAGATTTGGCATAAGTTTACTGCTGTATTGTGTGCACTCATCGTCCTTTGACCAAAGATCTGATAAAATGGGCTGTCTATTAGGATATTATAAACACGAATTTATGTTTTGTTAACGTTTAGTACACAAAGCCGCTACGTAAATTCACTCATACTGAACAGTACACAGTGTCTCAATTCACGCCACATGGCCAGTTGTTGACATCACGTGGTTTAATTGACACCCGGCAAAGAGATGTTTCGTCTGCTTTAATGTCTCCCTCAGAAAAAAATAGCGCATTCTGGCGTTATTTCAGTGGACCAATTCATGCGAGTGCTATGGAATGATGGCATTTTTAGAGGAGGGGGCTGGATTGAAACTTCACTGGAGATGCACAAATTGCGTGCAAAAATTTTTACGAAAACTCGACCACATGAAGTGGGTCAAATGGAGTCAAAAAACTTTCGTGATCCCCGACGGTAGAACTGTCTGTCCGGAGAACACTACCGGTGACGGACACGCGAGAATCATATTTTCCAGCTAAATTTTCATCTTTTCTATTGTAAAGAACGTCTCTCTGTGCCCCCACCCCCACCCCCGTATAGCTACGGCGTCGAGTAAGAATGGCGAAAAAATCGACGGCCCATAAGTAATGTAGTATATACAGAAGCAAAAATATAGTCTAGGTGATAAAGAATACGAGTGCAGCAACCGTACAACTTCTGTACAACGTACCTCGAATCAACGGTACCAAAAATAAAAAAAAAAACGTTCAGTTCGGACATTAAATAACATTAACAGATTCTGCGTTCAAAACTGGAATGTAAATGGGTTCAAACTTTCCTTGATTCCACAATAATTTGTTACCAACATATTGCTGCTTAAGAGTATTTTGGTGCGTTTACTCGATTGACGTTTCCCGGAAAATAAATAACGGTCACCGGCCGTTGGAGTCCTCGGCCAGACCATGCTCGAGGCGCGCAACTGAGATTTTTGTGTGTACACTAGATCTCAGCTTGCTTACCTGCTTCCAGATAGCATACCATCACCTTATACACTGAGCCATGGAGGGTGTCAAACAAAACTCAATGTATCATTCTAGAACACCCGATACCACTTTATGTATTTTGTTCAATAGTTGTCATACTTTTGTATAGTTAAAAAGTTTTGTCAATAATCACATATCAAAACAATAACAAGAAAATTGGGATGGCGACATTTAGAAATGGCCGGCTGAAGCAATTTTTTGATTGGTGTTTGTGTGTGTGTGTGTGTGTGCGCAGGGTGTGGGGGTACCATCCTACGTCCTTTGGCGAGGGTCCAGGACCGCCTAGTCCCCGTAAGCGTTTGGGAATCTAGATCGTCGGAAACGCTTTCTGGGCGATTTCTAGTTTAGATATTACGAATATTACATTATATGGTTGCATAAACACAGCAGAGTGGGGGGGGGGGGGGGGCATACTTTGTATTTATATATCTCTTCAGTGATTGAAAGCAGGGTTGAATTTATTTCGTAATATACTCTACAGAGTAGTAAATGGAATAATTACAAAGTTATATATCTTTTCAGATACTTTTTTTGAAAATATCAAATTTCTCATGGCCATGGGGTTGGGTGGCGGAATGGTTAGCGCGTGCGTGTTGCATCTTAGGGTCTGTCAACTAGCGTGGTTTCGATTCTCTCACCGTATCTAGCTCGTTTTTCGATATTGCCGAATGTCGGAAAACGAGCTAATTGTTTTTCAACATTAAAACTTGAATCTCAAAAAAGAAGATTTGATGGAGGTATATCTGTAGAATGTCACCAAAACACATTTTATTAAATACGTTTTGTAAAACGAACTAAAGATATCATAATTCAGATACCTGAGCAGTGGATTCATATAAAAACTGCTGTTTCTCCTTTTTTTGATATTGGCGATATCAAACTTGCATATTAAAATAGCAGATTTGAAAGATGTATATTACAGAATGTCTCCAAAACATATTTTATTAAATCAATGATCTAAACCGAACTAAAAATGTCATAATAGAGGATGCCTCAGCAGTGGATTCACATAAAAACTTTTCTTTCTCGTTGTTTTTTGATATTGGCGAATCTCGAAAAACGAACCACTCGTTTTTCGATATTCAAACTTGAATATCAAAAAAGTAGATTTGACGGATGTTTATCTACATAATGTCTCCATGACACATTTTATTAAATCAATGATCTAAAACGAACTAAAGGCATCATAATTGAGGATGCCTGAGCAGTGGATTCACATAAAAACTGCTCTTTCTCCTTGTTTTTTTGATAGTGGCAGATTTCGAAAAACGAGAGAGAGAGAGAAATGGGGTTTAACGTCCACACAACACAAACTAGGTTATTTCGGGACTAACATAATATGTTTTTTTAATATTAATTCGTTTAAACGAAATATCAATTCGTTTAAACGAAATATTAATTCGTGTAAACGAAATATCAATTCGTTATAACGAAATAATTAATTCGTTTAAACGAAATAATTAATTCGTTTTAACGAAATAATTAATTCGTTTAAACGAATTAATTATTTCGTTTAAACGAATTAATTATTTCGTTTAAACGAATTAATCGTTTCGATTAATCGAATTAATCAATGTCGATTTAACACGTCGACTAACCCCAATGCTCCAAACAACGAAGTTGAAAAAAAATTTAAAAAAAAAACAATCGTGATCTCTATCGTTATCGATATACGGGATATACACGTGGTTCATTTTTATCTCAATAATTCGTTTGCGCGTAAGGATATGTAGCAGTGGGCCCGGGGAGAATCCACGAGGTTGGACAAGCGATCCTGCTGCTTGTCGCGTAGAGGCAGTTAATTGAGATAACGGCACTTGACCCAATAACAGACCTCATGTTTACACTGTTTTCGTACTGGGGATTATGTGATTGGTATGAACTCTATGAAGCATTGGTGACATAAAGATATGGCCCGGGTTCCTCCTCCCCCTATTCTGAGGATACACTTTAAATCAGTTTTTTTCTCTTCATAGGTTTTCGTAATGGGGATCATGTGATGGATATTGAGTCTATGAAGCATTGGTGGCATAAAGAGATGGCCCGGGTTCCTCCTCCCCCTATTGTGAGGATACACTTCAAATCAGTTTTTTTTCTTCATACATTGGTGTGAAGCATTGGGGTTAATGAGAGAACGGATCCTATCGTTTCCGCTACCTACTTCTCCAGAGATCCAGTTCCCAAACATTACCCCCCTTACGAAAAAACTGTGAACCCTATAGTTTTTAACATATATTTTAGGGAATTAACCATTGGGTTCACAAGCTTTAGAGGTCGCTGGTACGTTCCCGGTGTTGGCGGAAAAAGTTCATCTGGTTTTTATCAGTGATGCAGGATGGAGGGCTTGACAAGGAGAGCTGTCAAGAAAGTTCATCTGGCTTTTGTCAGTGGTGCAGGACGGAGGGCCTGAAAAGGAGAGCTGTCAAGTTCGGACTGGACGAACAAACGAAGTCCAGTGTACACCCAAATGCTCAAAACACCAAATTTGAAAATAAAAGATGTTAAAAAAACCCCAAAAACCAAAAACTTTATCAATTTGCGGTGGGTTTGAGTCGGTAATCTTGGAACAGAGACACAAACTAGGTCATTTCGGGACTAACGCATGTAATCCGCTTTTGCGTAGGGGTATTTAGCAATGGGATGAAACTGAAGACCCACGAGGATGTACAAGCAGTCATACTTCTTGTCACGTACATGCAGTCAACCGATACAACGCCCCTTGACCCAATGGCGCACCACTAGACCACCCAACATTCATTTCGCTGGAACGGCAAGTCACGTAACACTAACAAATCGATAGGGTGTATACCCTTATGAAATGGGCTTAAACGGCCTACTGTTCTGCTTTGAGTTTGACTGGGCTATTGAAGATGGGCATACGCCAAATATTGTGCTTTGGGGGATGTTTTGCCCAAACAAAATCGCTACAGCCTACACTTATATGAAATTGCAGCTGCCAAGGGATCTTTGTTGCGCACGCCAATCTGTACACGGGACCTCGAATTTTTCGTACCATCCAAAAGACTAGACAGTTGCCCTTGTCAGACCCTCCTTCCTGCATCACTCACAACTGGAAACCACGAAGAACACCCCAGATGAACTTTCTCCGCCAACACTGGGGCGAATAAGCGACCTCCTGGCTAGCGCGCTAGCGTCTTATCTACTTAGCCACCGTGGCTCCTGCATACGCTTATAAACCAAACGGTTGATACCCCAAAACATATGTTAAAACATTTGCTTCTATCTGTTTAACAAGCTTTTCGTAATGGGGATCATGTTGGGGGACACGAGGCCTGACAGGGTCACTTGTCTAACCTCAAGGGTTCTTTCTGGGTCTACCTACTAAATAGCATTACGCACAAGCGAATTAATGATATAAAAATGAACCATGTGTATATCCCGTATATCAATAACGATAGAGATCACGATTGGTTTTTTTTAAAGTTTTTTTTCAACTTCGTTGTTTGGAGCATTGGGGTTAGTCGACGTGTTCAATCGACATTGATTAATTCGTTTAAACGAAATAATTAATTCGTTTAAACGAAATAATTAATTCGTTTAAACGAAATATTAATTCGTTATAACGAAATATTAATTCGTTATAACGAAATAATTAATTCGTTATAACGAAATAATTAATTCGTTAAAACGAAATAATTAATTCGTTAAAACGAAATATTAATTCGTTATAACGAAATAATTAATTCGTTATAACGAAATAATTAATTCGTTAAAACGAAATAATTAATTCGTTAAAACGAAATAATTAATTCGTTAAAACGAAATAATTAATTCGTTTAAACGAAATAATTAATTCGTTATAACGAAATATTAATTCGTTTAAACGAAATAATTAATTCGTTATAACGAAATATTAATTCGTTTAAACGAAATAATATTTCGTTATAACGATATAATATTTCGTTATAACGATATAATATTTCGTTATAACGAAATACTATTTCGTTATAACGAATTAATTATTTCGTTAAAACGAATTAATTATTTCGTTTAAACGAATTAGTTATTTCGTTATAACGAATTAATTATTTCGTTATAACGAATTAATATTTCGTTATAACGAATTAATATTTCGTTTAAACGAATTAATATTTCGTTTAAACGAAATAATTATATAAGAGTGGAATCATGTACGAAAAAATTATATAAGAGTGGAATCGTGCACTTAAGGGGCTCCGTAAGTAGCTCGTTTTTCAACATTCGCCAATATCGAATAACGAGCTAGTTGTTTTTCGTTATTCACCAATATTGAAAAACTTCACACTGCCAAGCTGGTTTGGGTCGTTTTCTGATGCAGCGTAGGTTTTCCTCACGAGGCGAAGAAGCGGAACTGATTTTGTATGGACCCATAAGAAAATTTTGGAATATGTGACGGCAACTATTCCAGCCCGCAAAATTAGTGTTTTATTAGATTTCGGGCACTTTATTTTGCCAAGTTGATGAAATAATTTCTTTTTTCACTTTACCTTCTGCCTGAAAAGTCAGCCCCCCCCCATTAAATTTCACACATTTATAGTAATTCTGTCTCTGCCTATTATATCTCCTTTTGCATGGGCATTTTTGTTGATTTTTTGGTCTAGAATGGACGAAGAGGGTTTGAATTAACATTTTCTGCCAGGTTTTGGTAAATATTCATGATTTTGAGTCGGAAGGATAACAGTGTTATCAGGTTGGCTACAGTGATATCTACGGCAACTAGTTACATGTTTTTAGTATATGCTTCTTCAAGTTTGTGTATTTCAAAATTGTGGTGGTCAACTTCATACACATTGTAGTGCAAAGACATGGCCATTTGTTCCTCTGTCTGTAGTGAAAAGCATTCAGTCCAACGAAAATTTGGGGAAAAGGCCAGAATTAACATTGAAGTCAATGAGAAAATTAATGGTGGTCTGGCTCCATTAAATACGCGTGACAAGTACTTGTGTTCAACGTTTAAAGAGTACAGTAAAATAATCCGCCAACTGTGATCGCTAAATAAAATACTGCAGGGTTACCTATTAGGTCTTACCTATTCACCAGACCAAATATTTCTGAAAACAATGAATTTGAAAATTGCATAGACCAAATTGAAGATATTTTGAACACCTGGAAAAGACGAAGTGTAAATTTAATCAGGAAAAACCATATAATAAAATCATTCCGCGTATTAGTTAAAACTAAACCTGAAAATAAATTATTTTATAACTATCTATGGAACGGGTCTGATGAACTAAAATAAATCAAGATGTAATTAAAGGTAGGGGGAGGGGGGGCTAAATATCATCCACTTAAAAGAAATGGTGATAAGCCGTAGAGTATTTTGGTTAAAACAGATTCTATAAAACGATGTCCAATCATGGAAAATTCCAGATGGGTTTATATTAAACGATAATGACGGGAAAAAATTTACAGGCTTGTAACTGGTTTCTTATATCTATACATCAAAAATCGATAAGTTAATAAACTCTCAAAATCAAATCAACTGGGACAATAAGTATATAAAGATTAATTAAAAAATTAATAATAATAGATGAGATTAAGGCAAAAGACATTTATTCAATACGAACAGAATCTAAATATAGTAAATCATTTTAAAAAAAAGTAAAATGAGAAAAAATAAATGTGTTTTTATTTAGAAGAAAGTGGAATCACATGTCTCATGTATCTATAATTTATTTAGTCTATAAAACGAGCCTTGACACTAGGTTACAGAATTTCCAAGTTAGATATCTCCATAAAATTATATAACGGTATACAAACGACTTTTTATTTAAAATCAAATACATTTTCAAATACAGAAACCCCAGAACATATTTTTATATACTTTTTATTTAAAATCAAATTAAAAGAATCGTCTTTGTGCGATTGGTTTTTCAAATATAGAAACCCCATAATATATGGATATTGAATGCATAGGTCAAATCCGCCGCATCGGCGACGCTTATCTTCTTTGCAGCAGCCACGATGATTGTAATGTCACGTGGTTATGTCGAATTTGGAATTTGGAATTTCGCATTTGGAATTTCGAATTTCGAATCTACTAGTACTTTTGAACAGGTGTTTATCAGGTCCAGGCATCAGATGGGTAAACTAGCACTAATTAGTTGTGTAAAATTACAATTTATTTAAATTGTAATTTGTTTGATTTAGGGTGTTGGGGTGGTGTCAATTTGCTATTTCATTGGTAAGACTTGGAATTGGAATTTCGCATTTGGAATTTGGAATGAGCCTTCTGCGCTTTCGTACCCGGCCCTGTGGTAGATGTTTTTAAGGGCTTTTAACTCAAAATTAAGCAGTTTTATTCTCCAAAATATATTCGAGATTGCCCTTTAAGCAATTTCCAAATGTAGTACCTTCGACAAAGTAGACTGAAAAAGCAATAATTTTATAAGCACCTTGAACTATGTAAAGTAAACTTGAATTAAAATAATTTAAGGCTGCCTAAGAGATAAAAACGTAGTACATATTTTGGCCATTGGCCAATGAAAGAGTCAAATTTGTAAAATATTTTAGTTTAAATTTTCATGAAGGAGGTTCCTGGTTCTACAATGTATCAGGGACAATCTGAAAAGTTTATTCATACATAGAAGTTCTATGATAGAACACAATGAAACTCAATTAATGGTTAATATGTATCACAGGACAAATATACCACCAGGTTCAGGAACAATACAAACTGATCTTCTTCATAAATAGAGGAAATAAAAGCCCCCTTAGATAGAAGTTTACTAACATTTTTATATCAATTACTTATCTGAATTTTGTGAAATGCTTTAATTACAAGATTCATTGATCGTTATGCCACACACCAAAGTGGAATTTCAAACTCCGTACATTGTTTTGATGGTTGGATACAATTAAAAACATCATCATCCTCTTTTTGCGTCAACAGAGTTAGTGGTTGGTGTCATCTATTACTGTTATTTTAGTCATCACCAGTGACCCACGTCACGGATATCCTGATCACCGCGTGAGTACTCCCCGAAAGACTACTGAGATTTTCTCTTTTATTTGTAACCGAGAATGTGGTGTCACATTTCCGAATTTCTTTAGAAATACCATCTCCTAACCAGGGGCGTAACCATGAAATATATATTGGGGGGGGGGGGGTCCGCAACGGAGTGGGGGGGGGGACTCCCATAAATTTTGTTTACAGTCACAGTCTTCTGTTAACATTGTTTGGCATATTTTACGGGGTTAAACTAAAACATCACACCAATACAACGTTTATCATGTTTATAGACAGCGGCACCGGTCTTCCCCGAGAGACGAAGAAGCGTGGCTTACTTACCCCCATCTAAGAAAATTTTGGAATATTTGCAGGCTGCAAACACTTTTTCCTGCTATTTCAGCCGATGAACAAAGCAATTTCAAAGTGGCCTAATATAGCCTAATTAAGGTGGCTTGCTGACTCGAATTCCAATCACTCGTTTACACCCACGAAGGGAGAAAATTAACCTGCCACATACGCGTTTTCCTGCTATTCCAGCCTGTAGTCTGTGAATACAACAACTTCAATTTGGTCCAATATAGCCTACCTGGCTGCCCAGAATTCCAAAAAAAACAATCAATCGTCGCGGGCTATGGGAGACTCACCCTCCCCTCTCGGAGAAAATTTTGAAAATTTAACCACCGCAAATGCGTTTTCTGCTATTCTAGCCTGTGTGAGCAAGTCCAAAAGTATCCAATGGTTCTGTAACCGAAATCCCACTCTGAATTCCAACCATCGAATCACACTGTTGCAGTTGCATTCACAAAGTAGAGTGGCTTCAGACAAAATGTTTTAATCAATAGTCAACTCAGTACAAATTCGTGGTATTCAATTAAAAGAAAAGTGAAATAAGTGTTTTATTAGGACTCGATGACAGTTAAGGAAGAAAAACTAGAAATGCCCGAAGCAGGTTTACGGGCTGCGGCCAAAATTTTGGAATATTTGATGGCCGCAAACGCGTTTTACTGCTATTCCAGTCCTAAAATTAGTGTTTTATTAGATTTCGGGAACTTTACTTTGCCAAATTTTGGGGGGGGGGGGGGACCAAGTATATTCAGGCCCCCCAGGAAAACAATTGGGAGGGGGGGTCGGGCCCCCCCCCCCCCCCCCCGGACCCCCCCATGTGTGACGCCCATGCTCCTAACATATATATCGTTATATGTGTATATAGGAATATTTATTTTTAAGGCAAGGTCGGATGCGATAACGAAACCTGAGACAAAATGTATTGAACTTGATAGGTCAAAATAATTTCTTATAGAGGCCTCATTAGTTGAAATTTGATTCTTGAAAACTTCTGTCAATTTATTCTTTAAGAGGCATTTCTGTCAATTTAATTATTGGGACTATGCCGGTAGGAATTATATAACTGTTTTATTGCCCAGAAACTTTTATCATAGGATTAAGTTTTTGCATCGTTCCATATATATTTCATGATTTATTAATGGAAAATAAGGGTTTAACTTTCTACTGTTCTGCTCCGACGGGGCTAATGAAGACGGACATACGCCACAGTGTGCTACGACCTATTCTTATATCGAATTCCAACTGACAAAGGATCTTTGACGTGCACTCCAATGTGTACACATGACCTCGATTTTTTGTCGTATCTGAATGACTCGACAGCTGTATGTGTCAGGCCCACAGCCCTGCACGACTGACGCGTGGAAACTACGCCCGAAAATCCCGAAGAACTTCTCGGTCAACAACGGAATCGAACCAGCGTCTTACTCACGATTACAAGTGTTTTTGTAATTGTCATAATAAAATCCCATAATTGGACAGTGCGATATACAAGCAGCTCGTGACTAAGACATGTTCTGGCAATTTGTGGAGTTTTAACATTAGATCACCCCAATTAAAGCTTGACATACAATGAAATATCTCGATAGTCAGTTATTATTGTCAGCGACAGGCTGCTTTGTTATGTGTACCCAGTTCAATTAAACATGTGTTAGAGAGAGAGAGAGAAGAGAGAGAGAGAGAGAGAGATGGGGTTAACGTCCACTCGACACAAACTAGGTCGTTTTGGGACTAAAAACAAATTTCAATTCAATTTCAATAATTCGCTTGTGCATAGGGGTCTTTGGCAGGGGAGGAAACCGGAGGACCCGGAGGAAACCCACTAGTTTGGACAGGCGACCCTACTCCTTCTCACGACCCCCCCCCCCCCCTAAAATGGCTATGAGAAAATTGTCAATATCACGATTATATAATAACCTAAAGTATATAAATATTAATAATTGAATAACAGTATAATACTATTGTAGACAAATAAAGCATACTTTGATTTCTAATAAAATGATCAAATTACTACCTATACTACTAATAATAATATTATTATGAATTATTCTTCAGAAAATGGCGATCAATATCATCTGTATTATTATTGTGACTTTTACTACTGGTAAGTTTACAGCGACCGTTTATTAAGTTTAAAATCTAATTATTGAAATACACTGATAATGTAACATGCTAAATACAAAAACATGTATCATACACTCGTCTGTTCGTCATTTGAATATTTTAAAATAAATATTAAATATCGGAATTCAAATTGAACAGACAATAATATGTTTTAAATAGTTAATATAAAGATATAAGGTATTTTATTAGATCATTAAAGCTAGAACCGTAATCATTGATACACAATTAGATTGAATCATTTTAGATATATTTAGAACGAGTTCTACTGTTCAGTAAGATTCCTATAAAATACACATGATGTCCTTAATATTAAAGTAAAATCCAATTTGTCCCAGAAATAGATCTCCAAATTACAAATAATCTGTGTATAAAAATAATTGTTATTTTATCAATTTATTACAGTTGTAGACGGGTTTAATGTAGTATATGGATGTTACAGACCACCAGGATCCACATGTTCGAACCACACAATGAGTTGTGGTACACAAGGACATATATTTATCCGTGACATGTCTTACTTCACAAAACCATCTACTGTCACCTGTCCATTACTACAAGACGAAGATGACTGTAAAACCAGTGTATGTTGTAACTATGGAAGTGGTGATGGGGCTACGAGATTAACTCAGCAAGATATTTTATTATTAGTTCATAAAAAGTGTTCTTACCAACAATCATGTAGCTTCAATTCTCCTTACAGTCCATCTACTGGTTATGATTATATTCGGTATCTATTTTACTGTATCCCAGGTAAGAAATGAATCAAATGAAATGGGGTTTTACGTCCTACTGTTTTTCTCCAACTGGGCTAATGAAGATGGGAATACGCCATACATTGTGATATGCGGGAAAATTTGCCCAGACAGCGGCGCTACGACCTACTCTTTTATTGAATTCCAATTTCCAAGAGATCATTTACGTGTACGCCAATTTGTACATGGGACAAGTTAGGTAAGTAAACTAGTTATGTTAGATGTGTATGTTGGTTATTATAAATAATAAATACATATATTTCTAGGCATCTGGTACGTAAACTATAAATCTGGAAAAAGTGATTGTCCCCCCCCCCCATGCATGAATTTGCGCAAAGCGTAATAACGGAGTGCTAGTAGGAGATTAATAACAACTCGCGGTAATAGCAAGATGGCTGTCCTGGATTATAAATGTCACATTATGTACCTACATGTCATCCTTATACTCACGTCCAGCAGCGACCGCAGTCTTCCCGTGCCTGGTTGACTGTGTCTCATTCCTCCTGTGAAACGTCAGATCTGAACAAGAGATTCACTTTGTAATAAAATGAAATGAAATGGGGTTTAACGTCCTACTGTTCTGGGCTAATGAAGACGAGGATACGCCATACAGTATGCTGCGAGGGACCGTTTGACGGAGCAGCGGCACTGTGGCTTACTTTTATATCGGATTACAACTACCAAGGGATCTTTACGTGCATGTCATTATATACACTGGACCTTGGTTTTTTGTCCCATCCGAACTATTAGACAGAGTTGTCCTTGTCAAGCCCTCCATCCTGCACCACTGACAAGAAAAACCACGTCGGAAAATCCCTATGAACTTTCTCGGTCAATGCGGGGATTGAACACACAATGCCAGCGCCTTACCCAATTACCCACTGCGCCCCCCCCCCCCTTGTAATGCTGCTTCGAGTAATTGTAAATGCTATACAGTGGACCCATTGTCAAATGACTCCCGCATATACAGTATTGCCTTGAAGGTAGACCAGAACTGCCCGGGAAAAATGATGTCTGGTTTGTATTGCATGTAAATGACAATGTATTGATCACGTGTGATATATGGAAGGGTGTCGCTGCCAATATTAAATGCTCTGCTAAAATTCAAATAAAATGTGTCAAATTATAAATGTTTTATTGGAAAATATTGTTTTTTATTTTACGCGTCAACATTTTACATTTCACTCATTACATTTTACAGTTGCCCTCTGCCGCATCTGATTTGTCTTTCACGCTTTTTAGCATCTGGCGCACAGCACTATCTGTGATGTGCAAATATATGATATCACGTGACTTATTAACATACACAGAAACGATGCCGAAATCAACCCCTCGCACAAATAAGCCAACACACTATAAGAAATTTACTAAACCTTGAGAAACGATCAAATTTAGATGGTACTAAACTCTATTGCTATGATTAAAAAGGGTGGGGTGGGGTAATGCAATATCAAAATACGGATCTTAATACGAAATTCCGGATATCATGTTTCATATCAGTGAAAAACGCGCTCTTTTCCTTTTGTAATTATGTAAATAATTTTCAGGAACATTAGTATTTTCATAACTTGAGAAAAGATCATTATTAATTAGATATTAATTAACTTATAATCGCTAGCCAGTGATATTTACTGAATTTTAATCTGATCTGCTGCACAACGCTGATGATAATATACAAAAATGGATAATCGAGATTATGGTTTTTTTTTATCGTACCGAGTGTTACATAATAGTTATCGTGCCATCTTGACACATGAAAGCAGAATTGATTAAAATATTTTGTGTCGGCTATTGACATCCATGGTATCCAGAATGCACTCATTAGTTTTGTAAAGCAATCTGTACTGAGGACAGAATCTGACAAAAGCCACATGTGTAATCTTGCGAGATCCTCTATCTAGAACCAGCCAAAGGTCCACATGTCAGGTCATTGACAAGTACGCGTCGAAGGCGCGCGAAGGTCCGGGGGGTGGGGGTGGGTCTGGGTCTTTTTCCCAAGCATTTCAGACCAAAGCTTTCTATCTTTTCTTTCTATATTTTTGGTTATTTATATTATGTATAGGATGAGTCGAGTATGTACAAAAGAGTAAAAAAGTTAAAATATACTTGCTCCTCCCAAAACACCAGTCATAGTGAAAAGTCAAACTTTCTAGCAGATGACAGAACACAATGTTTATTTTATTAATTTTCATCTTGTAAAGTTCAATTTTAATGTTTTATCTTAAGACAAGAAATTTAAAGACTACTTTGAATAAATTTACTTGATTTGTTTTGGACTTTTTAGCCAAAGATCTCATTCCTTTCATTATTATTTTAATTTTTCAGCAAAATGTCTCTTTAAATAGCAGACAAACAGAAGCCCTCTGCACCCCGCTGACCCACTTTTTCAACCTAACATGTAAATATAAACACTGAATCTGGGCCCTCATTATCCAGTTTAAAGTAGCCTATATCCACCATAGTAAACTTGTTCATCCAGACCACCCAAAAATTTAAAATGGAAATCTGCTATTGCAAATCTTTTCATCAGATTTTCTCAACAATTTCTGTAGTATTAACAACTTTTTTGTTCAGTCCTTCTTTTTTATGTATTAAAGTCACCAAATATAGTAATTCCTGCAATATGAAAGACTATAAAGCCTATTTTTCTGTTAGACAGAAGCGCGGCACTCAAGACCACTAGGCTCTCCCAACCCCTCATTTGGCTTAAGATTTGATCCTTCAATAATTATGTTTATGTCAACATTTTCATAGTAACTAATTTAAATAAAAAGACAAATGTATGTAAGGGAGAGAGAGAGAGAGAGAGAGAGAGAGAGAGAGAGAGAGAGAGAGAGAGGAGGGGTTTAACGCCCACTCGCCACAAAATAGGTAATTTCGGGACTTACGTATGGTCTTTAGCAGTGGGACGAAACCGGAGTACCCAGAGAAAACCCATGAGGTTGGACAGGCGACCCCAATCCTTGCCACGATGTATGTAAGATGAATTATAATTGAACTTGGGGGAAAATAAACAAAGTAGACAAAAAATTTGAGTTAATGCATTTTTTATTTAAGTCAAACAAACTATTCCCAAATTTTAACCCAACCATCGACCGAGTTTGCTGACTGCAAATCCAGTGGTACTTAGAGGTAATTGCCGTATTTTAATGACATGCAGAAATAGTCACGTGATCAAATTTATTTCCGTAATATGCATGAAGAAAACCTGGAGCAGAAAATCTGGTGTAGAAAATCTGAAGTTGAAAGGGGTATCAACCGTTTGGTTTATAAGCGTATGCAGGAGCCACGGTGGCTAAGTGGATAAGACGCTAGCGCGCTAGCCAGGAGGTCGCTCATTTGCCCCAGTGTTGGCGGAGAAAGTTCATCTGGGGTGTTCTTCGTGGTTTCCAGTTGTGAGTGATGCAGGAAGGAGGGTCTGACAAGCGCAACTGTCTAGTCTTTTGGATGGTACGAAAAATTCCAGGTCCCGTGTACAGATTGGCGTGCGCAACAAAGATCCCTTGGCAGCTGCAATTTCATATAAGAGTAGGCTGTAGCGATTTTGTTTGGGAAAAACATCCCCCAAAGAACAATATTTGGCGTATGCCCATCTTCAATATCCCAGTCAAACTTAAAGCAGAACAGTAGGACGTTTAAGCCCATTTCATAAGGGTATACACCCTATCGATTTGTTAGTGTTACGTGACTTGCCGTTCCAGCGAAATGAGAGTCAGGTGGTCTAGTGGTGCGCCATTGGGTCAAGGGGCGTTGTATCGGTTGACTGCATGTACGTGGCAAGAAGTATGACAGCTTGTACATCCTCGTGGGTCTTCAGTTTCATCCCATTGCTAAATACCCCTACGCGAATGACCTAGTTTGTGTCTCTGTTCCAAGATTACCGACTCAGACCCACCGCAAATTGATAAAGTTTTTGTTTTTTTGTTTTTTTTTTAACATCTTTTATTTTCAAATTTGGTGTTTTGTGCATTTGGGTGTACACTGGACTTCGTTTGTTCGTCCAGTCCGAACTTGACAGCTCTCCTTTTCAGGCCCTCCGTCCTGCACCACTGACAAAAACCAGATGAACTTTCTTGAAAGCTCTCCTTGTCAAGCCCTCCGTCCTGCATCACTGATAAAAACCAGATGACCTTTTTCCGCCAACACCGGGAACGTACCAGCGACCTCTAAAGCTTGTGAACCCAATGGTTAATTCCCTAAAATATATGTTAAAAACTATAGGGTTCACAGGGTTTTCTTAAGGGGGATAATGTTTGGGAACTGGGTCTCTGGAGAAGTAGGTAGCGGAAACGATAGGATCCGTTCTCTCATTAACCCCAATGCTTCACACCAATATAAGAAGAAAAAAAAACTGATTTGAAGTGTATCCTCACAATAGGAGGAGGAGGAACCCGGGCCATCTCTTTATGCCACCAATGCTTCATAGACTCAATATCCATCACATGATCCCCATTACGAAAACCTATGAAGAGAAAAAATTGATTTAAAGTGTATCCTCAGAATAGGGGGAGGGGGAACCCGGGCCATATCTTTATGTCACCAATGCTTCATAGAGTTCATACCAATCACATAATCCCCAGTACGAAAACAGTGTAAACATGAGGTCTGTTATTTGGTCAAGTGCCGTTATTTCAATTAACCGCCTCTATGCGACAAGCAGCGGGATCACTTGTGCAACCTCGTGGGTTCTCCCCGGGCCCACTGCTACATATCCTTACGCGCAAACATAAAATTGAGATAAAAATGAACCACGTGTATATATCCCGTATATCGATAACGATAGAGATCACGATTGGTTTTTTTAAAAAAATTTTTCAACTTCGTTGTTTGGAGCATTGGGGTTAGTCGACGTGTTAAATCGACATTGATTAATTCGATTAAACGAAACAATTAATTCGTTTAAACAAAATAATTAATTTGTTGAAATGAAATAATTAATTCGTTTAAACGAAATAATTAATTCATTTAAACGAAATATTAATTCGTTTAAACGAAATATTAATTCGTTATAACGAAATAATTAATTCGTTATAACGAAATAATTAATTCGTTATAACGAAATAATTAATTCATTTTAACGAAATAATGAAAGTAGAATATTTACGACTTAAAGTTGAAACTATGAAAGGGTGGAAGTATTAGGTTAAAAGAACGAGCGGTATATGTTTCCCACACGAAAATGTCCATTTTCTCGTTTGCTTTTTATTTTCTACTTTCAACTGCAGATCGCATTTTGAACCTGATACCCCGCCATAGGCTACCAGGCAAAGAACCTTTTAACCAAGTAGGCCTATTACACAACTTGTCGTGTACATGATATGTTTAAAGAAGAAAAAAAGTATAACATGAAGTTTAAACCATTGTTGTCATCAAGAACTAGAAGTGTAAAATAACTTTAGTAATGACCATACGGCCCCCCCCCCCCGTTACCATGATTTTAATCGGCAGGACAGATTTTCGGGTTTATATCCACATGGATGTCCCCCACTGAAAGCTATCTAACCACTGCCTTGGATCTCGTCACAATTACCGATCTTCACGATATCTTTTCGTTAATTGTAGTTCGTCATTTCTTCATACTGTCATCATATAACCCTTGGTTACAGCTTTCATCGAAATAACACTGGTACAGTAATCTGTGCGTAATTATCATTGTCATTTAGTAAGGAAATGATCCAGCTTCCAGGGTTCGTCTTACCCCCCCCCCCCCCCACACCCCACATAAAAAAGCTAATATCGGGTCATAGTGGATCAATTTGAAATTTTCAGCAAATTCCCTTTATCTAATCTCCCATAATGTCCCATTAATAATATGGAGCTTGAAAGTGATTGGGATACCATTTCGTTCAAATTTCCAGGGGGTGCTTTACTTTTTTTTATTTTACAGAGTCCAGGATTGATTACATTATGAATACAACTACTTTCACAACAAGCAGTGGTAAAGACCTGTATTTATCACATAAATTAACTCCAACACGTGGTTTAACCTGTTCATGTAATATAACTGGTAATCACCCTTTCTTCACGCGGTACATCTATTTGAGTGGTGAATCTTGTTACAGTGTTACAATTACATCAGGTACCCAGACTTTATATACTTGTAACGGAGAGGATGTTTTTATACCATATCAAGTTCGGTCAGGATTATACAACAGGATTAGTATCAAGTTTACCAGTTATACATCTAACCCAGTTGATGTAATTTGGATTAGATATTGTAAGTACATGTTTATACATTATTCTCCGAAATCCATTCCATTCCTTGATCGACGTGGTTGATAATTGAACATTGACCGATATGCGTGTTACATTACCATGATCGAGTCACTAAGTTGAGAAAATTATATGTGGTTCAACGTGGGTCGGGGAAAGAGACAATAATACTTACCTGGACGTTAGTAATCAGGATAGAGCCAAGTTTACAAAGCAAATTGTAGAAATTAACGTGCATTCGAAATATCTTTTAATAACTATTAGCTTCTATTTAAGATGGCCGCCGAGTGTCAGACCTGCTGCTAGAAGCTCCTATAGATATTGGCATTTATAAGTGTACCATGGATATTTAAAGCTATAAATTGTTCCAGATTCAACAATAAGGAAGGATTATTAATACACAGAAAATTCTAAGGATATTTGTGGTGTAATTTGTATTTTTTTGATCAATAAGTGTTAAGAAAAGTGAAAAGTGAAAATGGCGCCAAAGAAAGGAACCAGTGACCACGAACTACATGTGTATAATGACCACAGACAAATCTCATTTCAATCAAATCAATTAGGAATAATAATGTGGAGAAAACTGTTATTGTTAAGATATTTTATATGCCTAGGAAATATAGATGACACATTAGTTGAATGGGCAGACTTCAATAAAGATAACAAAACCTTGGTGCTAAACGATGAAAAAGACACAGACATAATTAGTTCAAAACTACCACATGAGGATCTTTTTAAAACAATAGTAAAGTTAAGCTACAAGGAAGAAAAACTATTAACAATAACAATCTATTACAGTACTCACAAAATAATGATTCAGGGCAATAAATGCCAAACATGGACCCACAAAGAATTTGAAAATTTGAAAAATGAAGTGGAAACAATGGTCACCATGGTTACCGAAGGAAAAGGGTCAGCGGGTATATTAGACCCTCTAAAGCTGCTACCACTCCCAGACTTGCAGTTACAATCCAGCTCACATACGTCAACACCTAATGAAATCTCTGAAATCTCGTCAATCAAGGAATGCTTACATAACCTTGAAGTGGAAGTGGTGAATATCAAAGATATAGCCACACAACCAACACAACAAACAGAGATAAAAGAATTCATATCAAAATTGACCCAGGATCTTACAAAGGTGACGGACAGTGTAGCTAGTCTAGCCAAACGGATTTCCATGATCGAAAAAGAACAAAATAAAATCAAAGATTCCGCAATCAAGACACAGGACAATACAAAAATGATAAATGATAACACAAAGAAAATTGAACGATTAGAAATAGAACTGTCGCATAGATTTAGGCAACTAGAAGACAGTCAATTAGAACTAACTGCCTCTGTGCAATATATATCAGAAAAAGATGATGAACAAAATGAACCTCAAGTTAATTTAACTATAGAACCTATAGAAACCACACAAGAGGTGGAACAAACTGAACAGATAGAATCAAAGACACTGACAACACCCAGTGAAACAAGTGATCCTAAGCTTGATATTCTAATAATTGGATCCTCAATCGTCAGAGATGTCATTCCAAGTCGTTTCACTCAGAAAAAAATCAAAATTGTGATACCTGAGCCTAGAAACTTAAAAAGCGCAATTGACTTTATCAAGACTGAAAAACTAGAGGCCGAGAAAGTCATAATTTTGACAGGCAGTAATGATGTTGCGAACAAAAACGTTTCACAATCTCATATCGAGAATATGCTGAATGATTTGATTTACACAGCTCAGCGAACATATCCAAACAGTCAGATATATCTATCGGAGATATTACCAAGGTGCTATGATGACCGTTATTCGCGTAGGAGATCAATCTATAATACAATACTTCATCGGCAGGCTGAGCGCAATGGAATACATGTCATTAGCCAGAATTGTTTTCTAGAAAACGACTTTAAACCAGACGGTGTACACCTAAACACAAAAGGCACAGGTAAATTGGTGTCAAGCATAAAGCAACCAATTGGTGAAAAACCGCCTTACAATCAAAGAGATGATTATTATAACAGATATACTGAAGGGTTTCACCGTCAGCAACCACGACCAGATTTTTATCAAATGAATGACAGATACATATATAATCCCCCACAACGGAACTTTGGACATTTTTCACAAACGGACAATAATAATAATAATCAGTTGAAATATCTACTAAAAAAACTGATAAATGAACTAAATTAGTTTGCATGTGTAAGATATAGTAAGTAATTTTTGTAATAACTCTTTATGATTTTTAATAATCATAAGCCTACTGACATATATCAAATAACATTATACTATTTATTATATTAATCATGTTCTATCATTTTAAACCTTTGCTCAATTTCCCATGGTACAACTTATATTTTGCCTTTATCTAATTTGAGTTTTCATAAATAATATATATGTATCAAAATAACTTAAGAATATCGTCATGGAATATTCATGGCTTGAGGCACAAAATAGAAGAATCCGATTTTATTTCGAACATCGGTAAGTTCGATATAAATATAATTCTAGAAACTTGGACTGAACCAAATGATAAGATTGAAATTAATGACTTTAATAATATTTCTATACATAGAGATAAACATGTCAAAGCGTGGAGAAATAGTGGTGGTATAACCATTTACTTTAGAAAATTTCTCAATAGATATATCAAGAAAATAAATTGTAAACAAGTCTCGAAAAATATATGCTGGTTAAAACTAGACCGAAAAGTTTTTGAAATGGAAAGAGATTTGTACTTATGTGCCGCTTATATACCACCAGAAGGTTCCCCACACTCGGACGACGACTTTCAGACACTGCAAGCCAATGTTAATGAACTAAATGACGCGGGGGACATTCTGTTAATGGGGGATCTTAATGCAAAAGTGGGCAATTTCAAAGATTATATTCCTTTTGATGACTGTAAGCATATTGATCAATATCTTTCTGATAACTATGTTAACGATCAGACCATAAATAGAAAAAGCGAATCAAAATCCGTCAATAATCATGGTAAACAATTAATAGATATTTGTACTTCGTCCGAATTACGAATTCTAAATGGTAGGTTTATAGGAGATCTTTTAGGAAATCCAACCTGTTTCCAATACAACGGGTCCAGCACAATAGACCTGGCTATCTGCAGCTCTGGGATGTTAAAAGTGATTAAATATATGTGCGTACATCCACTAACCCCTCTTTCAGACCACTGTCAAATTGAAGTAGATATACACGTACCAATAAATATTAAAAACCCTAAAAAATTCAACACAAAAAATCAAAATAACTACAAACCTATGCCTAAATTTTTTAAATGGAATCCAGAAGATAAAGAGAAATATGTTGATACACTGTTATCAAATAACTTTCGAGATCAACTAATTGATCTTGAACTTAGTAAACCTGCATCCGGGATTACTGAAATAAATATATTAAATGATAGATTAACAAACCTGTTGACAACAGCAGCAACAAAATGCTTAAAGATTAAGTCGGCCCCTAAACAGTTTCGCACCAAAAAAAAGATTTGGTTTGATAGTGATCTTAGGTCTAAATATAAATGTCTAGAAAAAATGGCAAAACAATTAAGCCGAAATCCATCAAATGAACACCTTAGAAGATTATACTTTTCCGACAAAAAAAGACTAAGATTAACTATGAAGAAAAAGAAAATAGAATATTACAACAACATTAAAGAACAATTAGAATCTCTCAGCAAAAATAATGAACCTAAGAAATTTTGGAAATTATTAAACTCTCTGCACACAAAAAGAACAATGAACAATGATAATGGTTCCGAAATCGACGCAAATACTTGGGAAGAGCATTATAAGAACCAAGGAGTTAAATCTGAAGAAAACAACAGTAAAACGGAAGAGAAAATCTTTAATGAATTAGATAAATTGAAAGACAATCTTGAAGAATCAGAGATAACAGACAAACCATTTACAATAAGCGAAGTTAAAAAAGAAATAAATAAACTAAAAGGTAATAAAGCAGTAGGGCTAGATCGAATAGATTCGGAAATGTTAAAATGTGGAAAAAATGTTATTACCTCAATTATAACTAAATTATTTAATGAAATACTTTCAACATCAATATATCCTGATTCTTGGAGAAAAACATATATTACCTCACTACATAAAAAAGGTGACAAATCCGATCCCAATAATTATAGAGGTATTGCCATATCTAGTCACCTAAGTAAACTTTTTAACTCTTTGATCAATACTAGATTAAAAACCTTAATAGAAAGTAAACTCTCCAATTTCCAGTTCGGGTTTAGAGAAAACCATCGTACATCAGATAATTTACTTATATTAAAAACACTGGTTTCAAAATACGTAAAAAATAAACAGGATAAAATATATGTAGCATTTGTTGATTTCCGTAAAGCGTTTGATTCTGTATGGAGACAAGCTCTTCTTCTTAAGTTAGCTAAAATAGGTATTGGAAAAAAGTGTTTCGATATAATCCAAGACTTATACAAAAGAACAATATCGACAGTGAAATTAGGAGACCAGTTAAGCAGAGATTTTCAGATAGATATAGGTGTTAGACAGGGAGACTGTTTGAGTCCAACCCTGTTCAACATATTCATTGATGATATAAACGAGGTTTTCAATGAAGAATGTAAACCAGTAGAACTAGATAATGTATCATTCAACAGTATTATGTTTGCTGATGATATCGTTTTGATCTCGAAAACTAAAGATGGTCTGCAAAAATGTCTCGACAACTTAGAAAATTATTCAAATGAGTGGAGACTAACTATTAATACCAATAAAACTAAAACTATGTGCTTAACACACTGCAAATCAACAAATAACTCCCATAATTTTATATATAATGGAAAATATTTAGAAAACGTTCATGAGTTCAATTATCTTGGAACCGTCATTTCAGACACTGGCTCTTGTTTTGCTGCCATGGATAATTTGACACAGAAAGGAAGTAAAGCATTTAATATTATGATTAACAAGTTAACAAAAATAAATACAGATCCATATCTTGTAAGAAAACTTTTTATCTCCCAAATTCGACCGATCATAACATATAATTCGGATATATGGTTTATGGATATGGATGAAAAACAGCAGAAAGCTAAAAATAGATGTTCTTTAAAAGACAAATATTTTGATCATCTTTCTTATATAGATTCAACAATTATAGAAAAATTGAACATTAAAATGTGCAAATATGCTTTAGGAACAAGCAGGAAAAGTAGCAACATAGCTGTACGTGCAGAAATGGGATGCACACCAATTGAAAGTTTTATTAGAAGCTTAGCACTAAAAAATTATGAAAGAATTACAAAACTACCTACTTCAAACCTAACAAGACTTGCCCTAAATGAAAATCAAAAGATGCATGCTGACGGAAGATATAGCTGGTTTTCATTTATAAAAAATTGTGAAGCTATAAAATCCAATGTACGTGTAGATTTAAAATCATATTATAATAATTTATTGTCCCAAAAAATAAATAATATTAAAGGCCTGGATGGAACTTCCTCAAATAAGTTAAGGACATATGCACTTATAAAACATAACGTAAATTATGAAAATTATTTAGATATGATAAAAAATCCAAAACACAGAAAAGCACTAACAAATTTAAGAATAAGTGCACATAAGTTGAAAATTGAAACCGGGAGATATCTAAAACTAGACGTAAAAGATCGCTTGTGTTGTATATGCCAGGAGGTAGATGACGAAATTCATTTTCTAACAAATTGCAAACGACATGACAAAAATAGAACAGAACTGTTCAGGCTAATTTTATTCCAAGAGCCAAATTTTTATAAAATGAATGCTTCACAACAATTTAAAATACTAATGATAAATAAAAAGGTAGAAATTCTGAAATGTTTAGGAGCTTTTATATACAATTCGTTCATGTCTCTGTAAAGTATTTATGTTTATATAATTATGTACATGTATGTATTATGTATCCTTCGTTGTCTCATTTATATTTTATTAATTTCCTCTGTATATGCACATAACCTTGTAAGGTTTTTTATGCAATAAAGTTTCTTCTATATAAAAAAAAAAAAAAAAAAAAAAAAAAAAAAAATATAGTACTCTTGCGTTTGAACAGCTATGCTAGATATTTAAGGTTCTGGGAGGTATCCAATCTTCCTGAACTGTGATATTTGTTTTAGTATATAACTATATTATTGTGCTTCCATTTAATCTGTCTCGCAAAATTCACCACGTCTGGAGCACTAAAGTCAGGTTAGAGGTGACGGGTGATAAGATTACTTCTGTTACCAGTGGTAACTTGCAGACATGTAAAAGGCAACCCCATGTCATCATAGAGCCGCCCACTAGAACCCTCTCTAGGATGGTCCTTTATTGTACATGTATATATAGCCAAGTTCTTACGTTGCCATACGCGTGCTCTACCACCCGCCAAGGAAACGGGAAATAAACCTTCGTTCGACCAGTGAGTGTTTTTGCCATGGTGACCGGTTCTAATGATTACGTCCGAATAATAGGCACATATGTCAACAGAGGTCGTATGATGAGTTACTTAGTACCATATCGAACCGTTCTGAAGGATAGGGGTGGTATTATTGTGTTGCGATATTTTTGTCTCTGTGTATAAATAAACAACAACATTTTGCTGTACCCGCGACACTAATTGTTGATAGGCCTAACAATGTGATATTCCAAACACGTGCATAATCATTTCTTTGTAAACAGCAAACAGTGCGGATCCCTCCGTCTCAAAATAAATATTGATATGTTCCTGTCCTTTTATCTTTCCATCCAGCAATCAAACAGTTTATCGCTCTGCATAGCCTACGCATGAAATGCACATTTTCTAGTTTAGTCCAGGTATTGATGTAACGATACAATATACACCAATTGTTACCACTCCCTCTCAGTTAGAAGCATAGATAACGTCTCGACAAATCGAATTGAATATCTTTGCTTAGCCCAAGCACAAAATCAATGCATTCAGTTTGTGACCGACAATCTCGAGCAATGAAAATACTCATCATCAATAGTTTCTTTACAAGACGTCTTTATTGTGTCATTATATAATTTTAGTGAATAAAGAGGATGTGAGGGTGTCATGTGATTGTAGTAACCCAGGTAAATGATTTTTTTTTCTGTTTGTATTACATTACATTATATACTTACTCCTCTCTAACATTCAATATGTTCACTGATCGTATAAATCTACTCAGAATCACAGTGCCAGACCTTTATCCCAAGCTATAACAAAACTAAAAAGTCAAAAATATCGCAGAATAAAGCAAGGTCTCTGACAATCCAGATAAACTGATAATTATAACTTAACAAGATCAATATCTTTATTCTCCAAAAGTTATCTTGGGTTGATCTATTTGCATAATTTGAATTCCTTTTTAATAAACAGAGCTATTCTGAGGAATTCGACAGAATCCTATTTTTGGAACATGTCGTTCAGCATAACCTTCCATGGTTTTCTCATCCTATACAAAACATTCACTGGCTTGTCTAAAACGCGTTAAATTGATCAGCAGTGAGTATACATTTGGCCGGTACTATCACTGAAAGGGGTAACATCGGGTCAAATTAATTTTTTATCTACTGCAAATTAAATTCGCAAACAATTGTTTAATTATTAAAAAGATGCGTTGGCCTAAAAAATAATGCATATTTAGTGTAAATGGCAATCTGATTAAAAAACACGTTTCGTTTCTTATAGTTAAAATTTTCGTTTTACTTTTCTACACCGGGATCTGGAAGAGTTGTTATATTACCGGCGTTCTGGTTGAAGTGAGGGATTAGCCAATGCAACGGTCTGTTACGGCTGAGTTCTTGGCGTATGATTCACGGAACTATGGGTAAACCACTAGAGACATCAACGCTGATTGATTATTCAATGCCTGACAACCAGTCAGATCTTCATGTAGTGTAGGCCATTGAAATTATAAACAAACGAAACGATATATAGATCTGTATTTTAGTGTGACTGGTCACTAAATTAAGATGGAAACAATATCGTTAAGCGCTTTATTGCTAATCCACTAGCCAATCTAATAACATTTCGAATACAAATATTTTGAAATATGTGTTTAATAATTTCATTGACATGGTACACTGTATAAATGTCAACTATTAAAACATAGATTATGCAAGAGTTAAATCTGCCTATTGCTGGTCTTTCTTTAGGCCTGAAATGTTATCTAAATTATTAATTAGACATTAATTAACTCATCCAGACCATAATCAACTCTCGATGTCATCGCTGGCCTATTATATTTACTGGATTAGGATCCGATTTGCTGCTCAATTTACATTCATGATTAAATCATGAAATGGGCAATTGAGGCTAGGTCGAAAATTCAATCGCTAAATTCGCGGCTCAGAGATGATCAGTTTGACTGAAATTTTCAGCAAATTTCATTTGCATTAACTATACTAGCAAGAAATGCCAGTAACATATCCCCTGAACACAGTGCTAAAATTATGACATGTACTGACAATAATAAATGAATGTCAAGTAAATGATTTGAAATTGTATGATATAATTTTATGTACAGATGTATATTTTAGAGTTTTTAAAAAGAAATATCTTTATGAACTGATGAAACAAAAACTAAACGGTGTAAGGATATACAGTATGGTGTACCTGTTTGTTATATGTTTGGAATAAATAATGGAAATATTTGATAATAATTACTACATTATGTACCCTTAAGTATGATTTATGCCAGTTTTAAATTTTAATACGAAGCACAACTGGCGATGGTTAGTGGGGACTGATTGTAATATTTGTACTCTTTGTAAACAATTATTTCAGTACTAGTTGATGGTGGATGGAGTACGTGGTCAAACACTAGCTGCTCAGTTTCTTGTGGTGAAGGAACCAGGAAACGGTTCAGACACTGTAATAATCCCACTCCTGCTAATGGTGGAACCTACTGTATTGGTGAAGGTTCTGGCATCATTGATTGTAACCTAGAGGAATGTCCTGGTAAGTTTTTAAATATCATAATTTTAATAACTATAGTTGGCTCCGACATACAGGAGCATAACATCTATGTATCAGGTTGTAGTATTTAATGGGCACCCGTCCGTCTACTCAATTACCCATCATATTTTGTAATACAAGTTATCAACAAACTTATTTATTTTAACGAGTATTAGCGAATGTTATTAAAGATAGATTATGTAAGATTTAGACATAGAACTGACTTGTTCTAATAGTTCAAAAATAGATAATGTAAAATGAATATATTTAAAAATTTAATTCAGATTACTTTATTCTGAGCCATGTTATCACTATAGTTTTGACAAGATGTGTGAATTGATTGTTTTTTATCGTAACCACGGTTATGGTATAGTCAAGGCTTAGTCTCGCTGATCCATTTTTAAGTTAAAGCATTAAACCGTTCTAGTTAAAATCTGGAGCATCGGATGGCATCGATATTATTGTCTTGTCATGTAAATATGTCTAATTGATAATTTACATACAATCTAAGGCATAAAGAAAGACGTCAAATAGGTAAATTTAGCTGATAATAAGGGAGCTGGTATAGAAGATTTATATTGTAAATTAATTTAACAAACTCGCAAATACACCTGCCCATTCCATCATATAACAGATAGTTATTTTATTCAAAATGGACCCTTATCTATAAATAGACACATCGTTAGTTGTGCACACCATCTACAAATAAAATTTTAAATATTATTGTCCAATTTTATAAAATAGTTGTACAGTAGATCTTTACAATACTAATAATATCTGATTTCCCCTCAGATGAAGGAAACCGCACTTTATAATGTTAAAATGTTATTAAAAAATTATCGAAACAACCTTGTGTCATACCTTTTACTTTTCATTGATTACTTTGGTAAGGTCGAGTCATGCAGCTTTACAGTTGTGGTAATAGTTTCGGATATACATAAATCAAAAACGAAACCTGATGATTATAATATAATCTATTGATGTCAATGTTAATGGATACACAATATCAAAAATCTTACAAATAGTCACAGACGCAAACAAAGTTAGCGTCAAAATCGATATCAACTAATGAAACTTAAACTTTAAAGGATTGACTGATTTGAATAAATGTTTAAACCAATGTAGTTTTTGATTAGAGTTTATTGGTTGTTTATTGTCTTTAATGTCTGACATGTTGCTCATCTAAGCTCTATTAAAATATGGAGTTGAAAATGTATTGCTTGAATCAAATCGAAAATCTCTTATCAGAAAATTATTTTGGCCCCCATAACATGCAAAAATGCTGGCAGAATTATCTCCCCGTGCTTTGGTAACCAACCCATAATAAGTATAGTTTGGGTCTTAAAACATGATGTTAAGGGAGAGCGGGGCAAGTTCGCATCATTTTTATACGCCCACATTGAAATGTGGTCGTATATTGTCGTCGCCTCTGTCCGCTCGTCGGTCCGGCGTCCACAATTGCTTGTGGACGCTCTAGAGGCTAAAGTTAATATCCGATTGACTTTAAATTTATACACAGTGTTTAAGGTCATGAGACAAAGAAGCCTATGGTTTTTCATCGAAATTCGATAATTATTGCCAAAGTTATGGCCCTTGATCACTTCAAAAATTCTTGTGGACGCTCTAGAGGCCAAAGTTAATATCAGATTGAATTTAAATTTATACACAGTATTTAAGGTCATGAGACGAAGAAGTCTATTGATTTTTAGCGATTTCCGATAATTACTGCAAGAGTTATAGCCCTTGATCACTTCAAAAATTCTTGGCGACGCTCTAAAGGCCAAAGTAAATATTCGATTGACTTAAAATTTATACGCAGTATTTCAGGTCATGAGACGAAGAATCCTATTGATTTTCAGCGATTTCCGATAATTACTGCCAGAGTTATGGCCCTTGACCACTTTGAAAAATCTTGTGAACGTTCTAGAGGCTAAAGTTATTGATTTTCAGCAAATTCTGATAATTACTACCAGAGTTATCTCCCTTGATCACTTTGAATAATCTTTTGTAACGCTCTAGAGGCCAAACTTAACACCCAATTGACTTCAGATTGATACACAGAGTTTAAGGTCTTGAGATGAACAAGTATATTGATTTTCAATGAATTTTGATAACTGATCATCCATAATTTTTAATGTTTCGTATACTAAGCGTTAGCATGGGGTAGAACTTTATAAAAACCAAACAAATTCTAAAATTTTCTGATAATTACTTTATGAATTGTTAATCTTAATTAGATTTTAGAGTATTATAATTACCGAAAAAAGTAAGAATATGCGACTACTCTTGTTGACTGCCCAGACGATTTAGCTGCTGTGGGCGTATGTTTCGTTGCCTGGCAACCTATCTTTAATAAAACAAAAACCCAACATATCTCGATAACGTTTCCGCATACTATGCTAGATTAAAGACAGTGGAATTGGCTACTTTACGACATCTATTAAAGGGTTTTATTGCCAGACGTATACAAGTAATTTCATCTGAAAGTCACCATGTCCGAATGTTCGCCCCCCCCCCTCAGTTTGGGCAAGTTATTTATTTATTCAGTTATTTATTTTTTCAATGAAACTAAAATAATATTACAAATATATCCACCTTTTTGATACAGTTTCGATATAGTATCTATACTAAATAGTAAAAATAAACTAATATAGAACTATTATAAAATCAACAGGTTTATTCAAATTGAACTAATAACTTTTTTTACATGAGCTGCAGACATATTCGTGATATAAAATGTTCTCTAATCATCGTTCCATATCAAGACTGCTGTTAATGTTCTAAGGTCTGCTGTTTGATGCCTTCTGCCATGACCCCTTGTATTTGCGTACTATGGTTTTGCTTGGCCGTTTTAAATTCTGAAAAAATCAAATGCAGATCAAAGTATCTTAGGTTACCATTAAGTTTTACGCGCCAGTAAACAGTTATGCATACAAAGAATATGGTGATTTTCAATAACGTTATGGTATGGGGCACGCTCGCACCCACAGCCCACAGCCCACCGGACGACGAACTTGCCCCGAGCAAAAGGTTCGAACTAGTCCCAACAGGACTTTTTATACATAAATACGTGATTTTGTCCTGTGGAGGTGGTCAATCCATCTGAACAAAGTGACCTATTGAAGGCCATTACCCTATCATACTTCACATTATAAAACATTGGTTATCAACCCCAAGCATGTGTTAACATGTGTTAACAATTAAACACTAAATTCAGAGAGAAAAATTTACTCACCAGGACAAAATAAAGAAATTTAGTGCACAAATTCGACAATTTATTTCTCATGTCCACCATAATGAACATAGAACAATCGTATCGGTCAGGTGACCAAGCAATTTGGCGGCGGTTACGCCATCATGCTCTGGGCGCTAGATATGAATGGGGTGCAGACTTGCTCCTAGTGCGAGCTAGCCCCCGCTCTCCCCTAGTTGTAAATATCCACATATTGATTGTATGGTGTATGACGGATGTATTTCTATTAAAGGACACTCAAACCTCACAATGTTTATTCGTTATTTATGTAACTTCAAATATATGTTTATATCCCCAAAGATATCCTATGGCTTCGATTCTGGCACATTACGGGCCGTATCTGCCGGGATTATAGCACCGGACTGTACAAAAATCAGAGGTCACAATTCGATCTTGATGAAACTAAAAACGTGTGTTTATTACACAGAAATCGCAAATAAGTAATAATTTTGGTTTGGAATCGGACCCTAATAAGCATTTGTATAAAATTATATGTATATTTTAAAGTATACATCAATAGTTCATCAATAATGGTGTGAAATCACTGCATATTTTGAATGTTATATATCAATATTAGTGTGTAATTGTGTATATCCAAATTAGTGTGTTATTACCCGCTATATTGTTTAGTTAGTACTATTTGTGTGTAATTACCGTGTATTTATTTTATAGTATATAATCTGTTATAGTGTATCAATGTTAGTGTGTAATACATGTTTATATTATAGGGACCAGTGTGAATAAACTTCCATGGATATTATTGGGTGTATGTATACTGGTCGTCATAGTTTGTGCTATATTATGGTAAGATTTTTCCAACATGGTTTCCCCTTGCCAAGTGGTCAGGACCGAAAAGAAGAGACTAAACAACATTTTGTCATTGCGATGCGACGAAATAATCGAGGTCCAGCATACACAATAATGTCCACGTCAAAGAATCCTTGACAGGTCGAATTCGGCAACAAGTAGGAAAAGTCAGAAATAGAACCCTTTTCAATGTATGGTATATGCCAGTTGACATGATTGACAGAAACATACATTGCAAATCACGAAATACTTAACCATGGCGGTGTACATTCATATAATGGAGTTCATATCATATGGAATATGTCTCGGAAAGACCGTCATATAGGTTTCACTGATTATCTTTAGATGTAGATTAAATGTTAATGACACTTCTTACGTTCTGTGTAAGTTATAATACGTGTATATATGTACGTCTCACTAAAATATTCTCAAATATCTTTTTTTTTATGACATAAGTAGTTAATTACCTAACAGTTCATTGTCGCTCTTGTGTAAAATTAATATCATTTTAATGATTTTAAAAAAACATATACTTCACTAATTGAAAGATAGGTTGCCAGGCAACGAAACATACACCCACAGCAGCTAAATTGTCCGGGTAGTCAACAAGGGTTGTCGCAAGTATTTTTTACTTTTTTCGGTTTGTAATACACTAAAATCTGATTAAGAGTAACAACTCATTATGCAATTATCAAAAAATCATTAGAATTTGTTTGCATTTTATAACGTTTTGCCCCACGCTAACAATTAGCATACGAAACATTTAATATCATGGATTTAGCTGTTCAGTTATCAAAATTCATTGAAAATCAAAATACTTGTTCGTTTCAACACCTTAAACTATGTGTATCAATCTGAAGTCAATAGGATAAGTTTGGCCTCTATAGCGTCATAAGATTGATCAAGGGCAATAACTCTAGCAGTAATTATTTGAAATCGCTGAAAATCAATAGGATTCTTCGTGATCAAGGACCCTAACTCTGGCAGTAATTATTGGAAATCGCCGAAAATCAATCAATAGACACCGTCGTCTCATGACTGTAAACACCGTGTAAAAATTTGAAGTCAATCGGATATTAACTTTGTCCTCTAGAGCATCCACAAGATTTTTTGAAGTGATCAAGGGCCATAACTTTGGCAATAATTATCGAATTTCGATGAAAAACCATAGGCTTCTTCGTCTCATGACCTTAAACACTGTGTATAAATTTAGAGCGTCCACAAGAAAATCGCTGAAAAACAATAGGCTTCTTCTTCTCGTGCCCTTAAACACTGTGTATAAATTTAAAGTCAATCGGATATTAACTTTAGTCTCTAGAGCGCCCACAAGCAATTGTGCAAGCCGGACGGACGGGGGCGACGACAATTATATACGACCTCATTTCAATGTGGGCGTATAAAAAGGAAACAGAAGAGATCTTTAACTACCCCATAGTAAATTAATACGTCAGTGTTGAACTCCGGTTACAAAAATACAGAAATAATTAAATAAAAAAAAATACCGCTGTACATAATTGCCACTGTTTTCAATTTGTAGAACAAGCATGGCGATTTGTACGGCGTACAAAGACAGTGGCAGGCCAGACCCACATCCAGTGTGTATTTTGTCTTTCACACTGTCCACACCCAGCTAGCAATATTTCAACTTCCAATTACCTACTGACCGTGAGACGTGTTTACACTATCAGTTTGATGGAAATACCATTGCTACACAATTATTATGTGTGATCAGGTACATATTATTTTACTGATTAGACGAAATACTTTTGCTCTAAAAATATTAGAAAACTGCCTTACCCCAAAATTACAAATCTACGAACACCAACCAATTCTTTTTGTTGTTGACATAACACCAAGGGACATAATCACTTATATCTCTTGATCTTCATAAATAACAAGAGGATGAAGAATAGTTTGAAGTGAAACATACTTTTTTGGTGGAGAGAATAATGGTTTTATGCTGCTCTGGATATTATGGAACAATTATACTAGACTTTATAATACTACAAATTATTTGTAGTTGTGCAAATTTTTCAAGAAATAAGACAAAAATAGTTGGTGTTGATAGAATTTTTTTTTTTTTTTTTGGGGGGGGGGGTAAGACAGTTTTCCCATATTTTTAGAGCAAAAGTATTTTGTGGTTGACTTATTTCGTCTAATTAGTAAAATAATATGTACCTGATCACACATAATAATTGTGTAGCAATAATATTTTCATCAAACTGATAGTGAAAACACGTCCCACAGTCAGGGGGTAATTGAAAGTTGACATATTGCTAGCCGGATGTGGACAGTGTGAAAGACAAGATACACACTGGATGTGGGCGTGGCCTGTCTCTGTATGTACGGCGGTAATTTTTATTTATTTAATTATGTCTGTTGTTTTGTAACTGGAGTTCAGCTTTAATGACAATCGACATTTGAAATGGGGATAAGTAAATCAAGGCGGTTGGATTCGAACTTTCATGTTAGTATCCTATTTTTTTTCTAATTTTAGGTGTATAATAAAGCGTGTGCGAAGACGAAGGGGAAATCAACCACCAAATCCTACTTCTGATCCAACAAATAACACCTCCCCAACACCAGATGCTGTATATTACAGTGATGCCGTTACTATTAACCCATTGCACCAGAATGATGATGATGAAATTCACTACGATACTATATCACCCAGGGTCGACTACGATACTCTATCACCCAGGGTCGATGGTGGGGAGGGTAATTACTCTACACTCTCACGGGAAAAGGGTAGAAGCAAGCCCAAATGCACATTGCTTTGAATTCTGTTTCAACCTGATTCTCGTAAATTGAAAACATAAATACACCTGTTATATTATGTGGTGATCTATGGTTAAGATTTCAGTTTTAATTCTACAGATTAGTAGACTTGTAGCCGATTTGTATTTTAAAATTATCAAAAAAGTTTCTGTGAGGTTTATCAGTGTCAAATTTAAGAAAACAGCCCAGTAGAATCAAAACGCTATCTCTGTAATGTTTTTGGATTCGTGCATGTAAATAAATACTGCCTTTGGCAAAATGAAAATGTTACTTCATAACTATTCGATGAATCAGTCATCCATCTATGCTGTTGCTTCTACTCTCGTATAGTAAAATGCTGGGAACAAAGTTTATGACGAGATAATGTAACCACAGCCTTGAGTACGTGGTCAAAGAACAGACAGGGTCGTTTTGCACGCATTATCTTAACCCAGTTAAAACATTTACACATTGTTATTTTCATTTCATCAATAATTAACTCTGTTTGGAACTTTTGATAACAAATTATAATGTTCTCGATGTTACATATTTAATTGTAATAGTTTTAGGTTTTAATATCGATGTTGTTTTTTTCGTTCATGAATAAGTCAATTTTGAGTTTTTCATAAAAAAAATCTTTATCTTGTTTAATTATTGTAAAAACAGTATTGATAGAATATACATGTCTTGTATAACAAATAGACAATTTATATCGGGTCGTCTAGAGAAAACGAGGAATAATTCACAAAGTATTGTACATGTCTCCATAACAATTTGAACAATTTTGATCCAAATTTTAGGCCCATCGTTTAATAAAGTAGTGTGAGTTCCAGTATATTTTTGCACTTACTATTATATTATTAACTATGACTATATATTTTATAAATAAAATAAAACCAAGTACGAACAATCCAAACCATTAGTCAAAATTCGAAGTCCAATAAAAACGGTCGAGGCAAAATAGTGTAATCAGCAGATGGACTGGTCACCGTGTACAAAATACACGACAAACAGTGGTAACAGGTGTCCGGAAGAGTAAGCTTACCATGCCTGGCGCCACACCCGCCATCGCTGCATCCAAACTATTAGACGAAATCTCAGTGAAATAGCATGATTGGCTAACTGTAATTTTAATTTTATGTTTGTTTGGTACTAGTATATTTTTTTTTTAAATTTATGTTAATGCTTATAACTATTATGTTATTATCTATGACTATATATATATTTTATGTTACAGTAACTGTAATCTTAATTTTATGTTTGTTCGGTACTAGTATATTTTTGTAAAATTTTATGTTAATGCTTATAACAATATTTTAGTGGTTAAATTATATTATATATAATTATAACATTATGCCCATGTTTTCATTTCGTATTTTAAGTTATCGCTACATTATACCTCGCTAAGGACTGTTGATATATTTTTGCATGATTTATGGTATTAACTATAACTATATATTTTATGTTTTTTAATACTTGTATATTTTTGTATGATTTATGTTAGTAACTATAACTATGTATTTTATGTTATTTAGTGCTTATAACAATATGTACCCTTTGCATTGTGGCGGGACTTACCGTCCAGATCATTTAAAAAAAAAAACTATATTGAAAGTTCATGCAGTAATCAGGTGTTCTGTGTGACCCCAGAGTAATTTATTCACATGGATAAGCACAATAACTCTGTGCCATAATTAAAAAAATAATGTAGTAAATGATAATTCCATTTCTATGTTTTATGAAATAAATTTATTTATAGCTAGTCGTCTATGTTTGTAATTATAGCTATGTGTGTTTGGAGCTCGGTTATGGAGTGGGTATTTGGACACCTCAAATTGTTCTCTTGACTTGGCCCAAACAATACCAGATCTATGGGTGTACAGATGTACCAGCTGCATCGACTGCATAAATTTAAAGCAAATATAAAGTTTCTCATTTGATCAGGAAAAAAATCACTTTGTGCTTTTTGTTCATTTTTAAGACCCTAGCTTTTGTGATTCGAAGTATGTGATACTTGTTTTGAAGCAAGGGTGGTCTCCCCTGCTGCTCCCAGATACGTGTAAAACTTCAGAGAATCCGTTCACCAGATGTGTCATCTCAAAATGGTATTTCCGAAAACTTTGACAGGTACAAAAGGGTTTAGCCTGACATGTCGCACTAGCTCACATTGGGCTAATGTATTTAAACACAGTATTTGAAATGAAATTAAATGCAATTGGGTTTAACATCTTACTGTTCTGCCCCGACTGGAAATGAAATGGAATGGTTTAACGTCCTACTCTTCTGCACCTAACCTGGGCTAATGGAAGACGGACATACGCCATACAGTGTGCTAATGAGGAGAATTATGCCGGTCAGCGGCGCTACTGCCTACTCTTATATCGAATGCCAACTGCCAAGGGATCTTTTACGTACACGTCAATGTGTACACGGGACCTCGGTTTTTTGTACTTCCCGAACGACTAAACAGCTGTCCTTGTCAGGCCCTCCGTTCTGCATCACTGACAAGAAGAAACCACACCGGAAAATGCAGGGATCGAACACCCGACCTCCAGGCTAGCGAACCAGCGCCTTACCCAGTTAGTCACGTGATCCCTATGCTCCGACTGTGCTAATGAAGACGATCATATGCTATCCAATGTGCTATGGGGGAGATTCTATTCGGAAAGCCCCGCTTATATCGAATTCCAACTGTAATGGGATATTTTACGTGCATGCCAATATGTACACGCGGCCCTTGTTGTTCGTCCCATCCGAACGACTACACAGCTGTCCTTTTCAGATCCTCCGTCCTGTACCACTGACCTGAGGAAACCACTCCGGGTTTTTTTTCGTATTCTTTCTCATAAAGGTAACATCCGTAGATTGAGATATGTTCAACAGTTCTCCATGAAATATAATATGAATGAAAAACTAAAGCATCATAATCTGAAAAGCGCTACTCGAAATAACAATATACAAAATGTTCTTTGGGTTTCACATGTCCAGTTCATGTTTATTTTTTGTCCAGTTTGCTTCTGGCTTTTGTCCCCAGTTCTGGCCAGAACGCTTTCTTCATTCTATAGCAATATTCCTTTAGATTGGGGTATTTCTCTGAAATTAAGACACAACAAGTCAGCAGTTAGGGCCAATAGTTAGGCTCATGCACTCCATCGTAATCCCAAAATAAATAGATGCCAAATATTAATTAAATTAGTCCAAGCAGATGGGACAAGGTTTTGAAGTATATTACGTTTCATCACTCTCCGTCGGTTAGACAAGTTATCTTGTCCTAAAGCATCGACCAATGAAATTTCTTAACTCTGCCTAGCTGTAGTGGAAAATGTTAACTATTGAACTCAGTCATGGCATGTGTGTGAAATAGCTTTATTTAACGTCCGCTTCCACCGAGGTGATATCGCAAACAAAGTCATGGCATTTACCTAATCGACATTTATACCAGGTTTACAAACTCTACCTCAATTAAGTCTTAATCAATCAAATTGCTTATCACGACTTAGCTTAAACAGAAAATTCTCATCATCAAACGTAGTCAAGCTGTCGGTAAAATAAAATATACAATGTAGAACTATACACCAAGTTTCACCACTCACACCTCATTAAAACCCAAGCTATCGTGTCATCAAGACAATCACCTAATAAACACCAACTCCAAGCTTGAACATTCTAGCGTAATTAGAAGGAGAGTTTTTTTTTGTCCCAATAAGTGTGACAGATGTAGATTCTGATTGACGGACGGACGGACAAACCTATTTTAATCGCCCCCAGTTGAAAGCTTATGCCAAGTTCCCACTGTCGTGCCATGCGCTACAATAGGATTGTTCACATTGAGTCCAAGATCTGATACGTGCAGATTCTCTCGAATACGTTTCGATACGGGCGATTATCGATTGCTACAACTAATCTCAATATATCACCACGATTTCAATGGTAGCATGAATCGTGATAGTAGGAACCTAGCATTACGGTCTACCACCAGCTTTGTCGTCGAGGCCAATTACTCAGTTTTAATATATTGAAATACACGTGTTGAAAGATAGTAAATAATAGCTTACCATGTATTAATGTCTCGCCGTATAAACCGGGCATATGCCAACAAAACTGTGATAACTGACCAAATACAGCACAATCAACTTCACATGGTTTCTCTCCAAACAAAAACTTATTTTTACCTATTAAAAATAGAAATTAAATGTTAATTGTGCACCAAACGGGATTGGTCTACGAGGGACGCTTTTGCATGGACAGTGGCGGTCCTTTCTTTTTTTCATCAAACAAGACCGGAATATGACTACGTCAAAGTCAAATGTTTAGATTGAAATAATTTTAGTGGTTCCCCCCAAATTCCCACAATAAACAAAATATAAGACATTAGCGGTTGACAGACGCAAGAGGGGTATAGGTAGAAACCAGAAATGGTAGGCCATCGCCACCAATCCTGTGGTAGGCCTACTATCCGGTCCGAGCGACCCCTATACGAATTCCAGGTACCTAAAACATTTTTCAGTGAAGACCAAGCAGTTAATATTTTCGCGAAGTAATCTTATATGTCTCTTGTACCGTTGGCATTACCTAAAAATAGAGAAACCGCTTTCAAATCTTCCTCCATGATGTGTAGTAGTTCATCACGACTGTGCCTACCCATACCTTGCTGCCATCCCTGTTTATACATCATTCGAGCAACAAGTGGCAGAAGCCAGCTGCCTATCAAACCAAGACCGGGAGGGTCAACTTTATAGATATCATGGTACCACCTTGACAACACCATCGTCCTGAAAATAGGAATAAACAACTACATTGCCTGAGCCTAGTGGATTGAGAAAAATGTTATTTTTTAAGTTCATTGATTTATGCTTATATACAGCTCCAACAGTATCTACGTCAACTATACCTGGACTATCCATGGCCAAAACAAAGTTCGTGTAGCAGGGATGGTACGACACGTGGGATTTAGTAAGCTTGTGATTTAGCTTCCATGTTCGACCGACTATGCTACACAAACACAGTATTGAAAGCATGACACGCATGACCACTTACACCTACAACATAATAAACCCTTTTAATAACAGTTTTATGGAATAACTTCGGGATAAACTATTCGGTTGAATGGGGGTGGTAGTGGTGGTGGTGGTGGGGGAGTTCCACCAGTTGACACATTAGCTTCTAAAGATGTAAAAGAGCATTAATTTGGCAGAAAGAATTGTGCTCCTTGAATCCTGATTAACTGTCAAACAAATTTTATGGCTAATGCCAATCGGATTAAAATGATTACCAAGGAAAAGCACCCATGTACTTGTTGGTATGCATGTAAAATAAAGCCCTTTGCGGTTGGCACTTAATGAAAAATAGAACTATATTTCGTTTCGTTTTTATGCTTTCGAAGGACTACACTACATGCAGATCTGATCAGTTTTTTGGGGAGGTCGCGTCAGAGGTCATTCGAGCGACTTTTGACTCTATGAGGTTAAACATTTGAATAACCAATCAGCATTGATGTTTCTATTTGATTACCCACAGTTCCGTGTACCTCACGCAAAAAGGTCGCCGTAACGGACGGTTTCATTGGCTAATGCCTCACATCATATAGAAAACGTCAATGATAACAACTCTTACAGACCCCAGTGTAATTAAGACAAGTAAAACGAAATTTTAAACTATAAAAAACTGAACGAAATAGGATCTGTGTTTAATTCCGATTGGGTTAAGCTATCGTGACTAATTTATACCCAACCCCATGATCCAGGTAATTTTAAAAAATGCGACACTCTTATTTATTTAGTAGAATTGGTGAAACAGTTTAGAATATTATAGTTACAAACATGTACTAGTACATACCAATAAGTATTGTCT
Source organism: Patella depressa (assembly GCA_948474765.1). Lineage (NCBI taxonomy): Eukaryota > Metazoa > Mollusca > Gastropoda > Patellidae > Patella > Patella depressa. Next base: position 28,776,064 of record OX419715.1, read on the forward strand.
TCCATCATTTTAGAGAAAGCACGACCTATAGCCCTTTCTGTCTGTGTTAAATGCATATTGAGATCTAAAGCTAGCTTTTTATTTAAATATTCTATAATAAAAGCCGAATCAGCCACAGTTTCACCATTATACTCAATCCATGGTATTTTCTTCTTAGATGATTGTTGATTGGTTGGGTTGTTCTAGAAATATAAGTCAATTTACCTAGCATTATCTCCAGAATTGTCAAAGTACCTAGTACTTTAATCATTAAAGCAAAACCTCTGATTTGGTCATTGTGTAATATTAAACCTAACAATCAGAATTATTTCCATTGATTATTGTTATTTGGATCGGTATTTAAAGCCCCAATAACACTCTTGTTGTAATTGAATAATATGTCCCAATCTTTATTCTGGTCAACAAATTGTATTATTTTACAATATTCAAATTAATTGATGATACAAATTTCATCTTAACACACCTAATTTAAAAAATTGGAAAAATTCAACTACATGATTTGAAAAGGTTAACGTAAACCTTTTCAAATGTGACTTGGATTTTTAAATATTTTCGAACCCTCTGGACAAGTAAAATATGATGTAATGGATAATTTACATAACAGGTAGGACACATAAACATCTAGTACTTAGAATAAGACTATTATTTATTTTCTAGAGCTGCCAAGCCAGCAGGAGTGTTATTATCCTTTTAAAAGGGAGGTTGAATCAGGCTTGTTGGAATAAAATTCATATTTGTGCAATTGTTGAGTTGAAAAGGGTTTTAAATTGTTTTTCACAATAATGTATACACTTCTAGATCATATTGACACATTTTTAGATTTTTAAAAAAAAGTTCTGTTAATTTAGGTGGAAAGGCTACTTTGCTAATAATCTACGTGGGCATTTAAAAGGGCATTACAACGAAACTTAAAATATTATTAATTTACGTAGGCAGGGACACTACAACAAAACATAAAATATTATTAATTGGTTGTGGAATTATAAAATGTGAAAGCTTTTATCAACATTCCTGTGCGTTGTGAATATTATCCCACGATGCTGTACTGTGAGAACTATAATATGGTTTGACTATACTGTTTTCGATTAGTTTCTGAAACTGTAATCAGTCAGTTATCCGTTTACATAAATTAATTCCCCCTAAAATTATAGATAAAGTTACTTACAATGTAAGGAATATCAGCCAATCGGAAATAAGTTTCTAGTTTAACAGCAAATGGTGTTAAACTCATATCCCAGATGCCTTTATCAACTGAATGTAATACAACTGTATCTTTGGGCCAACTTTTCTTTTGTCTGAAATATATTCAAAATAAAGAGAGAAATGGGGTTTAACGTCCACTCAACACAATCTAGGTCGTTTCGGGACTAACATATGTTTTTTTTAAAAAATTTTATTTCAATAATTCGCTTGCGCGTAGGGGTCTTTAGCAGTGGGAGGAAACCGGAGTGCCCGGAGGAAACCCACGAGGTTGAGAAGGTACCCACATACGCTCACACCAGGGCTCGAATCCACAGCCGCAAGCCAGAGGTGACCGGCCAGCTAGAGGTCGAAGCGCGGCACTCTAGACCACTAGGCCATCCCAACCCCCATTGCATACGTTATAGAACATGCAAACAGATTTCCAATGTAATTTCTTTGTAAGATCTTTGCTGTGGTAAATCATTTTAGTGGTGGCGTTCGAACACCTGACGTCAACTGACAGACTTATCGCCATTGAAGAGACGACCACTGTCAAGATTGGTCGCATTGTTTCTGTTGCTTCTTTTTTTTGTGGATCGTTTTAGTGGAGCCAGTGCCATGACAGGCCCGGAACTGTGCAGCGCAGTGGATGCTTGCGGCTGGCCGCGAATCCATTCACTTGATTTGATATTTGTTTGTTTTTTGCAATGTTTGTTTTCTGTCTTGTCCGCAGGTTTATCTTGTATGCTTTTGTTTTGCGTGGAGTGCGGTCCTCTTGCACTTGCTATTACACTGTAAAAATCATATGTATAAAAACACGAAATTACTGTAAAATTTTACAAACTGTCCTGTTATAAAACTATCAGATGTAAAATTACGTAAAAACTGTGTTTATAAACATTTATGTAAAAATTTAACTTTTAACATCCGAGATTGTGTATTTTAACAACATATTAAAGTTAAATGACCAAATAGGTATGTAATTTAACATATTGGGCATTTTAACAGAATATTCAAGTTAATTTACAAATGGATACACAATCTAGCTATTACTCAGTCGATTGTTTGAGCAGTTTCGACTTAATTTTTTTAAAATAAATACTTTAATTTGTCACTTTGTTCGTCCTATATTTATATATTCGCGGCGAACCTGGCTTCTTTCCGAACGTCTCTCAATGTTTGCAGTGTCCCGGTCGCTCTAGACCATTCCTATTAACAAGTATAATTTTTAAATAGTTATTTGTAATTCCATGCTTGATCAGCTGCTTACTTTGAAAGTATCACTACTATCCTACTAAGACATGAAAATTCATTTTTTCAATTTTATTATCTGTAGTTCACTTTTTCAATTTTATTATCAAAATCTGTAGTTCATTTTATATTCTTTTTTATTGAGACTTGGCTGGCTTTAGACCGATATCAGAAAGGCTGGGGAGGGGGTCTCAGTCCAAGGTGTATGACATGTTTGACACTAGTCTAAAATATTTGTCATAACACGTGGCTGTGATTTTAGTTGCATATCTGTAATATTACAGAATACCTGGTATATTAACGGCAATATTCTGTTAATTCACATAGTTATACTCATGGATAGGGTTAACACATGCGCGTCGCAGATTTAACTAATGTCGGTGAATGTTTGAATGTGCATTGACGATGCAGGATAAGAACAGTGGAAATCCGACAATAAGATGTGAAGGTAAGTCTTCCTAATAATAATGTATGTGCGAAGGAAAATCTACAGCATAAGAAGATATATAATAGGGCCTAAACATAGTGGCCATGATGTATGTTTTATTGTGAATTTGAACTCTGCCATGTAAACAATATTAAAGTGTAAGAAACGCGAATGGTTCAGAGAATGTGATGCTGAATTATTAACCATTAGCAAAGAAAGCTTCGTGTCAATGATGCAAGTTCTAATTTGTTCAGCTGGCACTAACAACTGGGGCCATGTGTGTTATTGGCCGTACATGTTAAAGAACCTTCAGCCCCAAAGAGTTATCTCCACTGCCCTTTTGATTTCATTCCGGTATGTCATTGTGCTTTATCATTTCGTTTCAGGTTCAAGGTAACAAAATTTGTAAGGAGTGGAGGAGACGACAGAAAGTAGTAAACCTGGCCTTTAGAACACAAACTTTGAAGCCATTCACGATCCCTTACTATTAATTTCTGTTAATTTTTAATATTTTTGTACGTTCAGGACACAAAAATTAGATTTACAGAAAATAAAATATTTTTTACAATGATTTTGTTTTATGTTTAACCAAAATAATTATGTTAAAAAAACAGAAAATCTTCTGGCAGAAGCTCTATTTTAGCATGGAATAATTCTGTTAGAAACCAGAAAAAGTTCTGGCAGATGGTTTACCAGATTGTTTCTCTGTCAAAGAATAAACAGATTAAAAATAAAAGAGAAAAAGTTGTGGTTAACCAACTGCCAGAACTTTTTCTGGTTTCTAATAGAATTATTTCTCATGGTTCAGTTAAATTACCAACAACCTGTTTAAATACAGGTCTACTTTATGCAACGTATGTTAAATTACAGCGTATATGTTATTTAACCTGCAACTGTAAGGGAAGCATAACATACAACGGTTAAATCACCAACTTCAAGTTTAAATACAAATCTATTGTTATTTAACATTGTGATATGTTATATCATTTTACACAGCGTATGTAAAATTACAGGTATTATGTTTTTTAACCTACAATTGTAAGAAACGCTTAACATTGCATATGTAAAAATACATACTAATGTAAAATTACGAGAAAAAATGGCAACTTTTCTGCCATGATTTTCCTGTTAAAAAACATAAAAACTTTTTACAGTGTAGAGACTACTAACAAATTTCAGATACAGGAAATACGGAAGACCAGATTTTGTTACAGATTACGATTAATAATATCGCTTCAGGGTCTTGGTTTTCCAGAAGTAGTAACAAAACATCTAAACGCGGGAGTCAATCGTTCGTTAGTAGAAATTATCGAATACGCTGCCAAACGGTTGGGATATACTTAAAAAAACCAACAAAATTACATCAGGTTACCGTTTTGTTAACATTTTATAAGCAGTTATTCCACCAATTAAAACAGCGCCAGTACCAGCTAGAACCAGCCAATGGTTGTCCTTATTCATTATGTCTGATAAACTCTGAAGTCTCTCCATTGTCGATAATTAATTTGATGGACGTGAACTAACTGAAAGAAAGAGAGAAATTGGGTTTAACGTCTACTTGGCAAAAACTAAGTCATTTCGGGACTAAATGGTTCCATTTTATTTTATTTCTTTAATTTGCTTGCGGCTTGGAGTCTTTAGCAGTGGGGGGAATCCGAAGGACCCGGAGAAAACCCACGAGATTAAACAGGTGACCATATGCCTTGTAACGTACAAACAGGGAATCGAAACAACGCCACTCGACTCCATAAAAAACCTTCTAATCCAACGGACACGCTTATATCTTCGGTTTAAAATGACCAATTTCTTGGTATGAGAAGGTCAAAAGGCCTATAATACAAGACATGCCGTCTGCAAAGCAGTGGTTTTGGGGTTATGATGATTTGTAAAACGATAAATCAGTAATCTAAAATGTGTTAATGGAAAATGTTATATACCGATTTTAAATTAAAGTTTAATATCTTAAGTTTATTATTATTTGTTAATGACCACTAATTAGTTAGGTCAATATATGGAAAATACCCCCTCAACCCCCCAAAAATTGCAACAAAAGGTTTCTCAACTGATTCTGGTAGGGTTAATTGTACTTTATAACATACTAAAAGTTTACCAAAGCAGGACCCCCGGAAAAGTGTTTTTTCAAGATGGCATGAAACACAGCCTTGATCCGGAAATCGACCCGGTAAAATTCAGGTAACGGCTTTAAAAAGGCAAATTGTCTAGACAACTCATCGAAAAACAGGACTGTTGTCTGTGTCAGTTATCGCGGGACCAATTTGTGTGTGTGTGTGTCTGTGTGTGTGTGAGGGGGTGGGGGGCAACGGTAGAGCGTATGAAATAAGATAATTATGCCTTTGAGCTAAATCGTGTTGGCTTTTAGATCGAAAAACATAGTCAACAAATCGCACTGGGCAAGTTTAAAAGAAACACTAACCAATATGATATGTCCCAATCTGGAACAGTCAATTACTCCTTGTTATAGACACAATCATCATAAACTATATGTGAACTTAAATAAAACTGCTTTCGGACGAGACAACGATCGGCGAACAACTATATGATTATACAATACTATCTATGTTCTACCGGGACGCTTAATGTTATATAGCCAGTATATAATGACACTCATTGTAGGGTGGTGTTGTGGATGGCGCCCTAAATTTGAAACCGCCCCTACCCCATCCCAATATTCCTACGGTCTACTCTTATATTGAATTCCAACTGCCAATACATAATTTACGTGCACAAGGGACTTCGGCTTTTCTTCCCATCGCACCAACCAGACAGTTGTGCGTTATGATACATTATTGCTATAAATATAACAGTGACGGACAGTACGGTAAATCGAAAGTAGAAAACTATTAGCATACATGGCACGTGGCTTCCTATACTCAATGTATTCATATCAACCAATAATGGTGGACACATTTATTCACCGTGTTTTATCTATATCATGACAGTCATAATGAATGACAGATTAAAATTTGTGGTTATTTTTAGACAGAGTGTAACACACGTCTACATTCGCTACTGTATCATGTACAGTACTACACTGATCAGCAGTGAATATTCGCTAGGCCGCTACAATCACTGAAAAGGATGACATCGACGCGACTTAATGACTCCCAAATATTTACTTTTTTCCTACGACAAATTAAATTCTAAAACATTTTTATATGTATTAGAAAAATAAATTATGGCGTTTAAAGTATTTGTTATTTCCTATTTAGTGTAAATGGGAATTAAAATAAGTAAAAGGCATCATTCTTACCGAAGCAGTTACGTCTTCTGTAAATAATGCACGCGCCATTGAGCCAATGATTGACGCCGCGTGACGTAATTGCACGTGTTGAAGACATGCCAATGCAATGTATACATGAGACCCCGGTTTTTCTTTCTATCCCAACGTCCAGACAGCTGTGCGTTATGATAGGCCTACATGCTATAAATAAAACAGTGACTGACAGTATAGTAAATAGAAAGAAGGAATTCGCTAGCCTACAGGCTTACTGTATTCAATGTCTTCATACACAACCAATAATGGCTAACACAGCTTAGTGTAAGGACGTGGACAAATTTATTCACCGTGTTGTATCTGTATACTGACACTCAATTATGAATGACACAGTAAAATTTGTGGTTATTTTTTGACACTCGTCTATATTCGCTATCGTTTCATGTACAGTTACATTACCATAGACTACTGTAAATTCCGATACATTCTGGGATATTACGTGTTGATATACCGGTACGTTTAAAATAAAACGATTGATAAAAGAAACCATAAAGTGGGCTATGTCAAGCTTCAAAATCCAACACATTTCCCTACTGCTGACAAGTGAAACATACAAGCCACTTATAAGTGTAGTCAATATTACACTAATAAAGGTGTTGTTAATAATAATCAAGCTAGTGTCAAAACGGCTCTTAGCGAGAACAGACAATATATTCGTAATATATCGCAAGAAATCACAATCACAAATCGTGGCATCACCCCGTCATTTAGAACATGACGTTTATATATTGTTATTGCTAATTCTATAATAAATTCATTACATTACAACAAATCCTGTCCTAGATGTCGACCTACCTATCTCTACGTCATAAAATGGAGTTACGTCCCTTTAGCTGTATAATTAACTCCCTTGCTTTATAGGTACTTATTAAGAAATGAGGGTTTAACGTCAACTCAATGCCGGATTAAACATGGTGGGGGCCCTGGGGCCTGGAACATGTGGGGGCCCCTGATCACTGACCCCCGCATAGGGGGTCTGAGGGTTTTCTCCCCCCCCCCCTCCGAAATTTTCAGAAATTGGAGGCCAGAAACGTGATTTCCTGGCATTTCAGGCACTTGTGTTGGAGCCATTTAGAAGTACCTACCCAGAAAAAAATAAAATTCTGCCACCAAATTAGCGCATTCTGGCGTTATTTCAGTGGACCAATCCATGCGAGTGCTATGAAATGATGACATTCTAAAGGAGGAGACTGTAAGTGGGCAGAGCGACATCAAACCTAATTTTGAAGTAGCTCAGTGATAAATAACGGAGTTACTTGATTTGGAATCGTATTATACCCCCACGATGATTTGATGAATGGAGGCCGTAACGTTACGACCAAGCCGGACTCGATGTTTGACAAACAAAATGGTAATACGAGATTTAATCAAGAAATATGAATATTTCGTGTGATCATGGTGTGCATCTCATCAAATTCAGCTTATACCCACAACAAATATCAACAACAACAACAACTACAGCTTATAATATACAATCGTACGTCAATCTGAAGCAAATTTCGCGCTACTCGAAATGATGGGGACGTGTAATGTGTTCGAGTTATACGATAATTCGAGTTAGACGATGGTCGGTTCTATAGAAGATCTCACGACAATAAAAAAAACATGTGTTACACCCATCACCAGATTACACCGAATTCTCGGATGTCGATCGCAACACAACATGGATTGAGGGGGCCCAAGGGACTTCCGATGGAGGGCCCTCGAAGCATCGGAGGTGCCCCGTCACTAGGTCACCGGCCGTTGGAATCTTCGGTCCGACTATGCTCGAGGCGCGCAATTGAGATTTTTGTGGGGGGCCCCCTAATGTGGTGGGCCCTGGGGTCTGTGCCCCATGGTTAATCCGGCGTTGCGTCCACTCGACACAAACTAGGTCATTTCGGAACTAACACATGAATTTAATTTTATTTTAATAATTCGCTTGTGCCTAGTGGTCTTTAGGTGTGGGAGGAAACCGGAGGACCCGGAGAAAACCCACGAGGTTGGACAGACGACCCTACTCCTTGTCACGTACAAACGGGGATTCGAAATCACCCCAGTGTGACTTAATGACAGGCTTTATGACACAGCACCCACGTGCTAACCATTCGGCCATCCCCCCCACCCCTTATTAATTGTACTCCTTAAAATATTTGATAAGCAAAACAAAAATTCCTCAGCACGATACGTCATTCGACACATGTTTACCAGAGAGAGAAAGAGAGAGAGAGAGAGAGAGAGAGAGAGAGAGTTTTACCCCCACTCGACAGAAACTAGGTAGTTTCGGGACTATTGTATGGTTCAATTTTATTACAACAATTCGCCTGTGCGTAGGGCTCTTTGGCAAGGTCAGAGAAAATCCCCGAGGTTGGACAGGTTACCCTACCCTTGAACACCCTTTACATTACAAATTTTACGCATACCGGTAGAAGGAACAGTACCATGGGCGTATTTTGCAGTCGCCGCTGTCGGGTGTGTGTGCGTCTGCGTATCGCCTACACTGACCGTCTTGGAACTTTGGATGTTGAGGTGTGTGTGTGTGTTTGTGGTGGGAGGGGGGGGGACTAAGGCTATTTGCCCAAAAATTTTCTTTGTCACCCGAATTTTCAGAATGAATCAATCATTAACTAAACGAATTTTCCAAAAAGCTGTAATGAATGTTTATTATTTATTAATTACACAGTTACACAACACTATAATTTTACAATATATTATAGCAAAAACAACTTAATGTTCCCCATTCGAGGATTTTTGTGCCAGAAAAACGGGAATACATTGCCCGAAGTGCCTGCCTCTCCCCAGCTCCTACGCCTATGCGCATCACAATTTGCATTAATTTTGTTAAAATTTTGTTATCAAAAGTTTCACGATAATGATTAACATGTACTTGGCGTTTACGATAACCAGATTTCTGGTTATTGTAGTAACTTTTATTTTTAATATGAACTTGTATTAACATGAGTTCGATTCCTGTGGATTTTGAAATCACACCCTCGCCATGTGGCTGGCCCCTGAAGACGAAACGTTAGAAATCTGGATAGTTATGCGTTTAAACGTACCTAAAATAATAAAAATACCCAATCAACTTGTCACGAATAGTGCAGAAATGCAATCGTGGGTTTCTTTTTTTTATATCTTAATGTTTTTATCGAGGCACCAACACAATCTTAATATTGAATCATATAGTCGTATATATCATGACATCACGTAGGGACTATACTGTAATTGGGTGTTCTGTGACGCGATAGCAATGTTCATCTTTTGCTGCTATGAATAGTATACTAGGAAGATGAAGGATAATCCATTGTGTCCATTATGTGAGATAAACGATGAAGATAATATTCATTTTTTATGTGCATGTATAAAATTGAATCATATTAGATGTAAATATATACCAGTAAAATTTGTTAATACTGTGAACAATAATAGATATATGTACAACTAAAAATAAATCTCTTTTAATTTTATTAATGTCGCTTTAACTACATTTAGAATTCGCCCTATGTATACTATATATATTTATGTCTGCTATTTTTTCGTATTTATTAAATCACTGCTGTACATAATTATATTTTAATATTTCGTAACTATGGGTCCTAGACCTACTTACTGGAATAAACTATTTATTCATTTATTTCTAAGAGATATGGTCGTTATTTTACTTCGCAGACCGAAATAAAAACTCTCGATGGCCATCTATACAAATGGTCCAGTTTTAATTCAATAATTCGCTTGCACATAGGCGTCTTTGGCAGTGGGAGGGAACCGTGAGACGCGGAGAAAATCACGCCACGTGACTCATTGACAGACTTATTGATCTAAAGCGCACGTGTTAACCCCCACCCCCCGGTTATATATAGCAAATAACATCAACCAGATGAAAATTTCACTGGCTCGTGTTTTGTTAAACTAAAAGAAACCTTGACAATATCATTCAATTTTTGAAGGACTTTATGTAACATGCGGTGAATATAAATTCTGTTGAAGATTACAATCACACCGTTTATGGATGGTAACAGAGCTTGACGAAATAAACATGTTATTATGCACATCATACACTATAAAACACATTAGAGTTTAAATTACAAGTTAAGATTTAGAGTCGGTAAAGATGTATTTAATGTTAAAGATACATTATGTAAGATTTAGATAAAGAGCTAATCATTCTACAATACTTCGAAAATAGATAATGCAAAATAAATAATTTGAAAATTCCATTAAAAAATACTCTATTGCGAGCCAAGATATTAGCCTATGAAGGTTTGGCAAGACCTGTGCAATATTTTCAAGCTAAGTTTCGCCCTTTCATTTTTAGCTTAAATCAAAATACGGCTGACCAGTTCAAATCTATTTAATATCGGAGAAATCTGATGCCATCGAGAGTTGATTATGGCCTGGATAAGTTAATTGATGTCTAATTAATGATTTAAGAAAACATTTCAGGCCTAAAGAAAGACTTACAATAGGCAGATTTTGCATACTTTATGTTTATATTGATAATTAATTGTAGCTTCTAAGCAGGGGGCGTTTTATCCTTATTATAGACTTTGGGGATCACGGTAGCTAAGCGGGTATGACGCTGGCTCGCTAGTCTGGAAGTCGGGTGTTCGATCCCTGCATTGGCCGACAAAATTCATCCAGCAGATTTTCCGACGTGGTTTCCACCTGTCCGTCATGCAGGACGGATGGCCTGACAAGGACAGCTGTTTAATTCGGATGGGGCGGAAAACCGAGGTGTCCTGTACACATCGGCGTGCACGTTAAGGATTCCTTGGCAGTTTTAATTCGATATAAGAGTAGGCCGTAGACTTTGAATTTTGTAAGTTAATTTTCTCATCAAGATAAACTATTGCCTAGTTTATGGTTCTTAGCTAAACTTAATGACGTTATTGAATCATGTTTTAAATTTTATCGTGTGGAATTTTTTTTGCTTCAAGCCATTCTGCACTCTTGTATCCGGGTGTCTATTAAGAGTACGCCGAGCAAATCTATAGATAAAAGTTAGTGTCATATTTTCTTTTTTCACTAAGTTACCTTTCTTTTACTTGCAATAGAAATGCAGATTAATGCAGATTTCTGCATCGAGTTTTATTTCATAACCAACATAAAATATCATGCATGACGAATCACTATACAATGAAAGATCATTTTTTATGCATTCTATATTAAATGGAAAAAAATATTATTTGTTATAACCCTTTAGCACTATAGCACTGACATAACATTATCTTGCCTTACTCAGAAGAACAAGGTAAGTAATATATTTCTACTGAACTGGGCCTTGTTTCGCGAAATCTTAACTAAAGATAAAATCCAAATGTTAGTAGATACTTCAATTTTGATTGGGTGAGCACAACACCAATCTAATATTATCCAATCAAATTACTAAAATTTGGATTTTAACTTAGTTAAAATTTCGTGAAACTGGCCCCGGATACGTTGTTACATTTCTCACCAACATTACAATTTAGGCATTTGGGATAGGTACTTGTTTATAATAGCAAATGTAGTCTTCAAACAATATTTCTAGCCTTGTCCAAAATATCTCTGAGTTATAAAATCGACATTAGAGACTTTTTGCAAGTGGATTTTTCCCCATCCATATTACGTATCCGTATTGCGTCAATGTAGTTTTAGAGTTTTGGCAGATTTTCGCGCCGCGTACGGCGGTAAAAAGACGACGATGTAAGGCTCGGTTCATACTACATCCGTATCCACATCCGTATCCACACCCGCATCCGCGTTTTGCCGTTTAAATAGAAAACGTCTGTCAGAGATAACAAATGACATATTGTCATTTGCAATCATGGAGTCTGACAGTGACACACAGGAAGTCTTTCTTTTGTATTTGTGGACCCAAAGACGACAAAGAAAAAAGAGAGTAGGGGTCCATGAACTGTTACTTGTTTCTTGGTTGTGTCTTTGTAATTGTTTTCTGTTTTGTCATATTATATCATGGGATGTTTATTTCCTCTGCCTTGTCCATGTTGTGTTCTTCGACAGTACACAAAGCCAGGCTTTTCTTGGAATGGATTGAGTTTCTATTTGGGGAGATGATGTAATTAGGGGAAATAAATCGCTGATTGGCTAAAGCTGGGCTCACTAGCCGAAATGCCGGACGCACTTTACAAAAATACGCTCTGGGAGCAATCAATATAGCTTAACGGACGCAGTTGTTTTTGTTCGCAATACGTGCCGGATTCTATTTCAACCCTTTCTCTAAAAATGACTAAAGTATACAAGTACGTATTCACGCACGTATTTACAGATACGGATACGGATGTAGTATGAACAGAGGTCTATGCGTACCTTTTCCGTATGAAAGATCTTCGATACTTGCTGCCGTATCCGTGTGCCGTACCACACGCATTGTTGACGTCACACGCAAAATCGATACGGAAACGCGACACGGACCAGGAATTTACGCTTTCCAAAAGTCTCTAATATCCCTATCTAAACGTTGCATAGTCTTGGATACTGTATTTACAAATATTGGATGTTTACTTAGTCAAAAAAATTGAGATAAGGGAATATGCTAGACCCTATAATAGAATATGATAAAGATCCAAAGCCGTATTGACGGGAATCATATACGAGACGATTTAATATTATCACTCGTTCGATGACATTTGGTCAACTTTGGCCCTGTAATTCATCCCATCTGCGTTGAAATCCGTTCACTGGTGGCCTGTCGAACAGCGGATTCTGGAAAAAAAAGATTTGTCATTAATCTGTCAATGTCAAAATACTTTCTTTTCTTAAAGCAAAACTAAAACAATGAAATAATCTGGTGACAAAAGCTTTGGCGTCGCTTCACTTCGCCTTTAGAATACGTTACTGATAAACATCACAGAATCTCAAACTTTTCAAGGCTAAAAACTTATGCCCCCGTCAGACCAAGATTGTGCACTTACTGCGCTGCTGTGACCGTAGGGCGACCAGAAAATAAAAAAAAGTTCGCCGGCAAACGTGAATACGAGAAAATGGCTCCAAACATTACAAACCTGGAAAGGATCGAGTTCTCACAAATTTCCAGGTTAGATAGCAGAACTTTGGCGTTTGTTTTGAACATGCTCAAAACAAACGCCGCGACACGGCGATCATTGGAGACCACAGCACGATATCTAGCGTTTCCATCACGCTTTTACCACGCTTATGGCCATCTTGTCTCGCTCTGGGATCATTTTCCGTCGTCGCAGCAGCGCAGTAAGCACGCCACCCCGGTCTGACGGGGGTATTATGTATTTAAACTTCTGATCCCGATTAGAAACGAAGTGTTTGTTTAATGTTTCGCTTTGAGTATGCGTAAGCGGGTAGATTTGGGCGCACTCTAAATTTACATGTACATCATTAATATTATCATTTATGCTTATTCTTTCCAGAAAACCTGGTATTAGAACCACACGTTTGTGTAGTTTTCGTGTATACGATATATAACTATATGCAATAGAGAACTGCTATATACATGTAGATGTTGTTTATCTAAACGTAACACCATTCTATTCAACAACACTGTAGATGTAAACAATAAGTAATGGGTCGATGGGAACTGTTTTATAAGTAGCCTGTGTGTATGTGCATGATGAGTCATAGTTAAAAATATACAAAATATAGAGAGGCAAATGGGGTTTAACATCCCCTCAACACAAACTAGATCATTGTGGGACTAACATGGTTCAATGGGTCTTTAGCAGTTGGAGGAAACCGGAAAAAACACACGAAGTTGGACAAGCGACATTACTCCTTGTCACTTACAACCGAGGAATCGAAACCATGTCAGTTGATTCATTGACAAACCTTATGATACAACGCGCACGTACTAACCATTCGGGCATTCATTCCCCCCCCCCCCCAAAAAAAAATAAAAATAAACAAGGTCGGCAAGCAATTCTAATATTTGTCCAGAAGACTTATTGTAATGAACATACAAAATAATGTAAATAAATGATCACTATCTGATTGTCACCACCCCTACACAATCGATCGCGTGTCTTAATATTTTTGTACAATTATGGTGTTAGGTAATATAAAAGAAAACGAAAAATGATTGGAGTGCCCAAGTTTAAATATGTTGTTGTAATTCAACATGGCGCCCAATAGGGGTTTAATATTATATAGGTACGAATTAGTACCAAATGGTTTAGTTATATGGTAGTCGAGGTTTGGACAATGCCTTGGAAATCGTCGGGGCGACAAGTATGTGAGATTTTCCGTTGTATTAACTGGACGGGTGGGCCTGCTCACCTTAGGTATGAGTCAATGTTGAATTATCAACCAGATCGTCTCTGGACCGGTTTGATTCTACGTGTCTCATGTTCGTTCGTTTCTGGAGATCAGTTTCCAAGAAACTAGCCACAGGAAGCCACAAAATAGGTTTGGTCCAGCATATTAGGGTATGACATAGTATCTCTGCAGGAAAGTACCAAAGGTAAGTCTCATCCAAAGGAGGGCCCCCGGGTCTAAGAAAAAAAGAGTGTAGAGCGTGAGTCCGGGGGTTGGGGCTAGTAGTCTGTAGTGTCGAGCTTCGACCCCGAGCTGGCCGCTCACCTCTGGCTTGCGGTTGTGGTTTCGATCCTTGGTGTGAGCGTATGAGGCTTGGAGACAGGGGCGCCTTCTCAACCTCGTGGGTTTATTCGCGATTCCTCCTGTCTGCGATATCACCTTCAGTGGAAGCGGACGTTAAGCACCAAGAACAATAACATCTCAACAACTTGAGTCCAATCAGTTTGAAGAGTTCAATACAAACGAAACTAGTTACTGACACTTGGGATAACCAGGTCTTCATAACCATTCTTATTTCTTATATTAACAAAATAAAAGAGTAAAAGATAATGTCATACAATTGCATTTTTGCGATTTACACGAGATTATATCAGCTATAATATGCATAAAAGAATAAATATAAAAACATTTATGAGAAAAAGTAGGAAACGTAAAAGAGTCTTTATCAATCGTTGAATGGTTAAATGTACTTTATCATTGTTGTTATCGTTATAATAATAATACACTATTCTTTAGATTATGGAGGTCAAACTGATGATATTTGTTATAGGATGTTCAGTGGCTTTTACTGCAGGTAAGCTCATCGTGATCATTTATTCCAACTGTGGCTACCACTCCTTTACGCATATTGCTTCCAGGAACTCTGGGGTGTCTGTGTACAATTTCCTTTTACAGCAAAGCTTGGAGTTTCCTACGTTGAGACCCGTAGCAAAATTTTTGGTTGCACTCCCAGATCAATTACTTTTTTTCGGTACAAGGTTATAATTACTTACTTTCCAAAATGTTCCAATTGAGACTTCACACTCGTGGTCTCTGGTAGACCGAGTTATCGTACTTAGACACAACAAACGCCAAACCATAACGCTTCAACCAGAAAATAGGTTATTTTTGGAAAGTTTACCACAAAATGGCTTTCATTTTTAAAACCACTCAAAGTACGATCAAAGATCATACATCCACTCAAAGTACGATCAAAACTCATACATCCAATTTTCAAGATAAAGCAACCGACATTGATTTCTTTATAGAGTCGTTTGAGTATTACATTTCTGATTCAGGGTTTTGGATAGTGAAATTAGGGTCAAGTGTCAACAAAACAACTCTATCTAAATTTGTCAAATTAGTATGGAACCATATTCAACCCGTTTTGAGTTGACCTAATTTGCATAAATTGAGCATGACCTCAAGATATCAGTCAAGGAGGACATCGTGTTGCAGCTAGTTTTTTTTTGCATGGATCTGTTGTGTTGAAATCATGAAATATCACTGCTTAATCATAATAATGTTTAAGTACACAGCTATTTTGTGATAAACCCTACCAACAAACCAACGAACATCGCTGTTCAAATTTCCGTTAAAAAAACCCAACTATATTATCCTTCATATTTGACTAATGTTCAAATTGTCTTACAAGTCTTCGTCTATTTGGAAATGCTATTAATATGTGCATACAAAATTAAGGACTTATTACTTTATTGCTTGCAGTCGTACATGGGGTTATTGTACATGTATATCGATGTTACAGACCACCAGGGTCCACGTGTTCTGGTCATACGCTGACGTGTAATAAAGGATATCATATATATTTCTACAACCTGTATTACTACACAAAACCATCTACTGTCACATGTCCATTACTACAAGATGAAGATGACTGTAAAACCAGTGTATGTTGTAAATATGGAAGGGGTGATAAGTTTACGAGATTAAATCAGCAAGATACTTTATTAATTTATAAAAAGTGTTCTTACCAACAATCATGTAGCTTCAATTCTCCTTACAGTTCATCCACTGGTTATGATTATATTCGGTATCAATTTTACTGTGTGTTTGGTAAGTAAACTAGTTATATTCGTATTGGTTTATGTTAGTGGTAATATATTATAAATATGTAGATAAGACTGGTAAAATAAGCTATAGTTATTGTAGTAAAAGTATGTGTTATCATTGTGAAATACAGGATTCCTATTACAGTATCAGTATATTTCTGTAGTGAACTAGAATTATCATGATTATTCTGGTTCCATTTAAGTATTATAAGCACAAAATTTAATAAGAAGTTTCATACGTTTTAATTTTATGACTTTTCACTGGATTAAAATCGCAGATATAAAGCATATTTCAAATGATATATTTTACAGAGTCTGCAATTACATACATTACGAATACTACTACCTTCACAACAGAAAGAAGACACCTGTATTTCTCGGATAAACTGACACCAGCAAGTGGTTTAACATGTTCATGCAATATAACCGGTATCCATGGGTTTTACACAAATTACGTATATTTGAGTGGTGAATCGTGTAACAGTGTTACAATCACAGTAGACGGCAATTCTTTTTTGCGGTGTACTGGTGGTGATTATTATAGACACTATGCCTATCATTCAGGAAACCGTCTCAATATAAAGTTCACGAATTATACATCTAACACTAATGATGTTATTTGGATGTGGTTTTCCAGAGGTAAGTGCATTATAATTCAACAAACGCAATTTTTAGTGGTCTTCCAATACCAGGTTTGAGATCTGGGCTGACGAATCAAAATGGCTATTATCGATGTAATCAGTATATTCTAAGACACCAACAACGCTAGATTAAATAACTATAGTACTGCACCACAACGAAAGTAGTTATTGGTGGCTCGATTGGGAATAAGTTCATTAATTTAAGCTGCGATTACCTTGCGCTAAGTGCGAACCTAGACTTTTGTGAAATGAAATGGGGTTTAACGTCCTACTGTTCTGCTCCGAACAGGGCTAATGAAGACGGGTATACGCCATTCAGTGCGCTATGGGGAAAACATTGCACAGACAGCGGCACTACGGCCTACTCTTATATCGAATTCCAACCGTCAAGGCATCTTTTACGTGCACCCCAATGTGTACACAGGTCCTCGGTTTGCGTCCCTTCCGAATGACTTGACCGATATCCTTGTCAGGCCCTCCGTCCGGCATCACTGACAAGTGGGAACCACGTCGCAATAAAGTCTCAGTCATGCTAAGAGATAAAACAATTTTCATTAAGCTACAAATTATTGATTACAACAGGAAATCTTAAGGATACGTAAGAAGTGCTGCCACATCCCTTGGGTAGTCGCATTGACGAATGGGCTCGTGGTAAAGTTTTCAACCAAAATGTGGCGCAGTTAGATTGGGGGTTATGTTGTTCGGATCGTGGTCGGCGGGATATTGAATACAAAACACACTAGTAGGTTTCATTACTCAATTAAAAGCAGAAATGAAATGAAATGGGCTTTAACGTACTACTTTTCTGCTCCAACTGGGCTATATGATGAAGACGGGAAATTTAAAGCAGAGTTGTTATGTTCCAAAGTCTTGATCTGTCAATTCGCTGTTTAGCCTAAGCAGAGTCTCCGAGCAACACACGGTTACAATAGGCACCCTCTAACCACTATTAAGTAGTTTGTTCACGGTCGGAGAAATCCGATTGAAATTTATGATGGTTCACACGAAATTAGCCGTGATATTCCCTGGATCGAAGCGTACAGATGCCCTGTGCGCATATATCCTAGTTGCTATAAAATATTGGCAGTATCGCTGGTTGACTCAAAGTTGCTTGGTGGTCTAACAACTGAAAACAATGCTTATACAGATTCATGTATTGTGTGATCATATAATTTTAGGTTCAAAATCTAATTATGTGCGGGTGTCATGTGATTGTAGTAAACCAGGTATTTTTTTTTATTTCTGTTTGTATAACATTGTATAACATGAGGTGCATTGTATTCTCACTCTTCTCTAACATTCAATATGTTCATTGATCTTGTAAATCTACTCAAGATCATAGATTGAGACCTATCTACTCAAGATCATAGATTGAGACCTATCTTCAAAGACGAACAGACCGCAGGACTCTAATCACACTCGATAGAAATCTTTTTGGAATTAATTTCGACGACTGTTTTTTTAAATATCAACTTTATCATGTTTCGTCAGATTGCAAAATACGCTATGTAGACAGGTTTTGTTTTAAAAGGTCTTCCTCGAATAGGGTCTGTCATTGGTCCAATTTTTCTGTAAACAGAAGTCGTTCCTTGAATCACATTAATTTAAAAAAAAAATACGAACACAATCTTAGTTTGGGAATAAAAAACGTGTTAATCTCCAACATGTTACTAAGCATGAGTAACGAACTTGTATTAATTAAATGCATGCACTGAGAAACATTTTAGGAAGATTGTGCGTGCGCCGACAAATTTTAACCCTTGAACTATTCAGAAGTGGGTTAATTTTCAAAATTGACAACACAGGGAGATTTATATTTCTTTATCGTTAATGGTGTCTGATAATAAAACATCTGCAAATTGTAAACAATTGTTTCAGTACTGGTGGATGGTGGATGGAGTACGTGGTCAACCACTCCCTGCTCTGTTACATGTGGTCGGGGAACTAGGAAGCGATTCAGACATTGTAACAATCCTACACCTGTGAACGGTGGAAACAAATGCATCGGTGATATTACAGAAAGTGTGACTTGTACTCAGCCATCTTGTCCTGGTTTGTATTGTGTAATAGAAATACGTTGAATTTTGTTTTAGTAGCATGAATGCTACACAGATGATCGTTAACCTTTAAAATGTATGGATATGATGTAGTATTTACCGGCATTAACCCAGAATGCTAAAGCGACATAATTGGCGGAATATATATTATGAACGTGGTTGAGTATTTGTGCCGCCAAAATGCTTTTGTAAACCATGAAAGGTTGTTTTATGACCGACCTTGGGCTAGACACCTGCACTGAAAAATACATTCAAAGAATTATATTGTTTATAAACAAAAATGTGGGTGTGTCCTCAAATAACACAACATAATTCATATTTCATTGCTGGTTTGATTTGTAATTGATACATTAAATAATATACAGAATTAAATTGGGCTTTGAGCACTATTAATTTGTAATAGCAAAACTAGTCATTATGGACATTGTCCGAATGAAGTCCTCGTTCTTTACCTTTGTCGTTCTTATATGATTCATGGTGCGAACCCTACGGATTTTTACATTTTCCTTTATTCTAATTCGACAGTTAACATTGGGGTATATGTAATCTTTTTAATGCGATAGAGGTCAAATTCGCTTAGTAAATTGTTTCAATTTCATGAATTGGCGGATTGATCAGGACCTAAAGAGGAACCCTATCGCATTTCAGAATTTTCTGATTGAAATACACGAAGTGCCTTTCAAGATAAGTATCTACAGTAGCGTGACATACTGGGAGTCTGGGTCGGTTGTCAATTTTTGACGACAATTACTTGATAATCTACCACATAAAAAAAACAAACTCCCGGTTACGCATGGGCAATGGAACCTTTTGGCTAAAGTCTCGATAAGTGATGGATATTATGAAGCCGGGCCGATTTTGATAGATTCTATAAAGCGAGGATAAAATACATCCCACAATTCACTTTGCACATCTATTATTAGAAACAAAATAGACGAGAAAATAGCATGAATAGCATGATTAAGAAGACTGTGAGAAGCCATACGTCTGATTCATGACGAGAGAAAATTACCATTTCAATTAAAACCTTTACAAACAAAAGTTTAGAGTGTCATTGTTGACAAGCGAGATGTTTTGATAGATTTCAGTACGTGGTAACTTCAAAGACTGGATAATCCAGACAATGACCGATTTTCCGTCAAATTTTGAGGACCCATCCAGACAAATAATATTCGTAGAATATTTGTGTGGATGATAGAGACTAAAAGACAATATACATCCTCGTGGAGTTATAAAATATGTTTTATTGCTTATTTCCCAGGCGGTATTCACAGTCGACGGGTTCCATCATTTTATTAAAAAGCGACCAGCACATTGAACAACTGATATTTCATTTAAAACCATGTTAAAACTTTATTACACCTTAAAATTTACTTTTTGGAATACACATATACATTATTTACAAAGATATATATTTTAATAATGATACTGCTTGATTTTGATGACATAAATCGACACATAAATATTACAGTTAAAGTAAACGGCGGATGGAGTACGTGGTCATACACCAGTTGTTCTGTCACATGTGGTCAGGGTATTAGAACACGGTTCAGACATTGTAATAATCCTACACCTGCTAATGGTGGAACCAACTGTATTGGTGAAGGTTCCGGGAACATTGATTGTAACGTAGAGGAATGTCTTGGTATGTATTTAAATATTAGTATTAGCTGACAGGAAGGTATATCTGAGATTTAATAATAGTGATAGGCTAATATACATCGTTATCCAGAGAGCAGCTATTGTGCCGGACTGATATAATAACGTATGGCAATTCAAAATCACAAAAAGCCTCGTATGACATTTTTAGTACGAGACTACAAAAACTGAAACTGGTATGCATTTTCTCAAACCGTTAAATTCTTGAAATTAAAATTAATTATACACACTTGCAAACATATGGACAGTCTCCATATTGATACAACACACACATTGACAATTCTTCCACATTTAATTGTATTAATCATATAACGATAACTCTATGGAAGGTATCCTTTAAACAAGGAACAAGGGGTGAGCTTTAACATGGTAGGGATGAGTGGGTGAGTTTATGTTATCATTGCAGAGCTAGTGAATGGTGGGTGGAGTAATTGGACCTACACCAGTTGTTCGGTTACATGTGGTCAAGGGGTTAGAACACGATTCCGACATTGTAAGAATCCTACTCCTGCTAATGGTGGAGCTTACTGTGAGGGACATGTTTCTGACGCCATCAATTGTAATCAACAGGAATGCCCAGGTATATATGTTTTGAAAATAAGATTAGACAACTATTATTCGACGCAAAACCATAATGAATCTTAACATTCATTATGCTTATTAAACAGCCATTCTTTAAACTAGATTTAAAAGGCATTGAATAGTCTAAAAGACTTTCCGAGGACTGCCGTTTTTTGGTTGAGATCAATAATTGCAAATATTCTTATATTGACTCTGTTCCTAGTCGTGTATAACCGATGTATTTTAATTTAATATCATTACTCGTAAGATATACAATATAGCAAAAGTAGTGTATAATCGTTCATTCATTCCAAGGGTGATATCGTAGAAAATGACTATGTATACTTTTAAAGGATATTCGTAGATGTCAGTGTGTATATTTATTAGTAAATCAATATTATTGTATATTTTATAGTATCCGTATGTGATAACCGTGTATTTTTTTTATAGGGACCAGTGCGAATATACTACCTTGGATTGTATTTGGTGCGTGTATACTGGTCGTGATAGTATGTGCTATATGGTAAGATTATATATTATATTTCTACGACTCTCTAGCCTGTAGGTCTTGGGTGTGGTGCATGGCGGAAACCTTGATAAGGAACAACATCTGGTCGTTCTGAATGGCGAAAAACTGGAATACCCTAATAGCACAATGCCCGTTTTTATTTTCTCAGTTGGGAGAGAAAAGTAGGATGTTAAACCCCTTTCACCCATCCATTATCTTTATGTAAACCTTTGATATACGGACATTTAATAGTCATATAATATAATGATTTGGATTTAATAATTTTTAACAATTTAATGCTTATTTTTTACTCTATTATCCATTAATGTTTTTACCGAGCTATTTTTGACAATAGTCTTGATATTCAGCGTCCCGTAACCTTCAATTCCAAAATCCTCCTAAACGCGATAGAAGCTAGAATTTTTAACAGACTGTGTTCACAATTTGACTCGGGACATTATGGAGATGATGAATCCCATCGATCGATATTCATCATTCAGAGATATTCTGTTCCAAAAATCCTGTTTGAATTTGGTGCATTGGGATTGGACACAATAAACACTATATAATGATGATTTCAGTCTTCTGTGACTTTTTCTTCCAGAAATATATCACGAAACAGATCAGATTTCTGATAACATCCTTTTTGTGATCATCCAAGTTTTATTTTGCATAGGGTGTTATCCATGACAATCGTTGTCAAGACAGTGTATGGGTATATTGTATATTTCCATAAATAGCCTTTGAATTGGAGATGTCTTGTACTACATTTAGAACAAGTTCAGTTACCCAAAACACGTTATTCAGCTAAATTGTCTTCACATCAAAGCGTAACATTATGTAATGTTGGTTAGATTGTGCTTTAAATAATATTCTTTTTACATATTAACATAATGTGACACTATCCTGTGTCTGATGTGACTGTCGCCTAGGCCTTTCTTGGACTCCGCGTTGTGATAAATAAGACGTCAAACTCTTTTCTGTACTCTGGATATATCTTTATACTACAATATCGACACCACGATTAAAACCTACATGTATGTTGTCTACCCTGGCTATTTCGCCCAACCGTTTCCAACCGTCTCCCTCGGGGCATCTATAGTGTCTTGTCTACGGTCTCATCATGATGGCTGCGTCCGTCCTGTAAGCCAGGACCAGCTCACGGTATGTTCTCTCCTTGGGCCTTTCGAATGATGTCTGCGTCCGGCCTGTAAGCCAGGGCAGCTCCCGGTATGCACTCCCCCTTGGATCTCTCATAAATCAGACGAGCTCTCTCCTATAAAGAAAGTATAATGCGTCATCTATTAGGGCGGGACAATTACCATTTTTGGGTAAGTGTTTTGTTTAGGCACCGTTGTACGTCAACACTATTCTAGTTAATTGTACTAATCTGTGCACGCGAAGACTGGACGATAATACCCTACTTTCCAGAAATGGATAGTGACATAACCGTCTGTGAGTTAGTCTAAGAGGGTAGTAGAATAATGCAAGCTACTTCATTAACCTAGTTTTCGTCATACACCATGTAGGTAAAGAATTTCTATATTAAAGAGGACACCCCTCTTAGTACTAATATACCCTTATAGTGTTACAATAAGAGACATGTTTTGCTTATCTTTATTGTCTCAGTTGAAACCGCTACGACACACTTAATCAAGGGCAGGTCGGTTATGTTATGGAGACTGATCATTAAGAAAAATAATGTTTTCCCTTTCTCCTTTTTAGTGGAGTCGACACGTTTGATACAACCGAATATGGATTCCTTTATTCACATTCAGGATTTGTGTGTTGTGCGTATGGGTTTGTTCATCTTTGGATCCAAGGTTGTACATTAGCCTACACTGACTGCAGCATTTGGAGACTGGATTCCATATTTAACTAGAGAGATCGAGAAAATGACAGTGAGACACATGTAAATATAATGTTGTCAGATCTTAAATGGAATTATTTCTCATTTTAGGTGTATAATAAAGCTTGTGAGAAGACGACGGGGAAAGAAATCGTTAGAACCCACTTCTGTTCCACAAAACACAAATAACCCATCGTCAACATCAGAAAGTGGGCACTATGTCAATGTAGCTACTATTAATTCGTTGAACCGGAATGATAATGATGAAAATCTCTATACTACTTTATCAACCAGGGTCAACGGCCAGGAGGGTAATTACACTTCATTGATACCGAAAAGGGGTAGAAGCAAACAACCTGCTTGTACTATATTGAATTATGAAAACGTGAGAATATCAATGTAACTATTATTATGATTTATATTAAAGATGATAGTTTTAAGTCCCACACCGTGTAAGACGTATAGCTGGCTTGTTTTAATCCAAAATGATAGATGATATCGTGATGATATCTTTTCAATATGACTGCCTCAATTTGACGAACATTGATTTTTTGGATTAGATGGCTGAGTATCGCGCTAGAATTGGCTGGAAATATGTCAATTAAATAGTTTTTGTTGTCGACGAGTTTTTCATGATCCAAGATGACAGAAATTTAAAATGGCGGCTCAAGCGTCCCTGAATGGGCTGATTAATATACTCCCGCATTTTGAAGTGAACGTGTTGCACCGGAGCATTGCGACGTCCGTCCATCCACAATTTGTTTGTGGACACTCTACAGGTCATAACTGTTTTCCGATTTTGACGAAACTTGAAATATTGGTTTATATCTCGACGATCTCAGTTCCTTTCGAAATTGGGGTTTTTCGGACCTAACAATCATGTTTTTAGTTTATGGACACACTGGGAGTCATGATTCATTTAATGAAACTCAAAATGTATGTTTATAACCCAAAGAGTTCGGTTCTTGTGGATATTTACGTTAATCGGACCATGTACATGTATTATGGACCCGATTGTACAAAAAAATCGTGTTTTTAGATTGTGGACCCTCTTGAGATAACAATTTTTATCCGATTTTAAATACCGTTCAAATATATGACCGTCACACCATAATGGCAATTGAAATAAAATATTTTGAAAATCGGACCGAATCAACTCGACAACATGGCCACACCTCGAACGCAAATAGTATAAAAGTATGTAACACAAGGTTGTTGGCTCTCTTCGCTCTGGAGGTCACAATTGTTATCCAATTTAAAATGTATGTTTATATCCTAAAGAACTGAGTTTCTTTCTATACTAGAGCGTATCTGACACTAACGTCCTGGATTATGGCCCATGATTGTACGAAAAATTGCTTTGTTTTAGCTTGTTCCGTGTCCATGTCATGCAAAACGTGGGCGTATCTTGCATGACAGCCGTTTGTTCATATTGTTTCAAAATAGCGGTCTGTATGAAAGCCTTGAATAATCGTCAATCTTTCTTTTGGATTTGCGGGACTTTATCATACCGGATCTCACAAATTATCGTCCACATCTTGCCAAATAAAAATGTGCAAGTTTAAAAATACGAATTGGTTCCCGAAAAATAAACAAATTGCTAATGTGCTGTTCGGTACAGAGCTTAGCAGATAATAAATACGAAATCAATGAAAAGACAATGCACAAATGAAGAACGCTATACAGATTGTTGGATTTCTGAAAGGCATTGTTGAGCCCAAATTGCACACAGTCAGTTCGCCATTTTAGATTCTGTTGTAAGTGCCATTTTAAATTTCTGCCCCCCCCCCCCCAACTATTACAAGTCATATCCAATGAACGCAAATTTCAATGATATAAATCCATTTTTGAAATTTCATTTTGGCGGCTACTTTGAATTTCTGCCATTTTGGATTCTTTATATTCAATTTTGAGATTAGCAATGTACCCAATGACCTCGATAACAATATAAAAGGCATGTTACTGCTTATATCCAAAACAATAAATGACGACGGATAAATGATAATTATAACGTTTTAATAAATGTTACTTTTCTCCTCGTGTATGTTTACGAAAGAGATAATCTATATTTCGCACTTGTCCCTGAAATTATAACATCATGTAAATGATCGGAATAATGCACCAGTATATTAAGAATGCTTTATTTTAGAAATTGTATTAATATTTTTTGTGAATAATAATTATAACAATATAATTTATGTGTGTTAATGTAAATGCACCAGTAAATTAAGACTGACTTATTTAAGAAAATATATTAATATACATGTATTTGGAGGTTAAGAATTCCAACAATATATTTTATGTTAGTGAATGTATAAACATTAGACTGCCTTTAGTATTTATATTAATATGTTTTGTATTTGTATATATACCAAAGAAAAAAAGGTAAGAATGTAACTATATTATTATCAATAATATATGCTGTGTAAGTTCATATAACAGAAAATTTTCAATTATTTGTGTTAGAGTAATTATATTAATACGGTCTTGTGTTTGTTAATATGCCGGTTTTATTTTAGTAATTTTATCAATATATTTTGTGTTTGTTAAAATATTATCGATTAATGATAAAAGTTAATTATTAATATGGTTGTTAATATACAGGCTAAAGTGATCTGTGCTAGTAATAGTATTACGGAGCCCTTAAAAGAGTACGATTGATGTTAGGACGTAGGGCCTGACAACAAGGACAACTGTCTTGTCGTTTGGATAGGACGAAAAACCAAGGTCTCATGTACACATTTGCACGCATGTAAAAGATCCCCTGTCATTTGGAATTCAATATATAAGTAGGCTGTAGCGCTGCTGCACGGGCAAAATTTCCCTCGTAGCACAATGTATGGCGTATGCCCGTCTTCACAATCCCAGTCGGTGCACAACAGTAGTATGTTAAACCCCATTCCATTTCATAAAGTAGCGGTGGATTACAGTGGCTAAGTGGGTAAGATGCTTGATACCGCTGTCCGGGGAAAATTTTCCTCATTAGCCTAGTTTGGAGCAGAGCATTAAGACCTTTAATTTCATTAAGTAGTCCTTTCAAACTCATAACAGGGTTCCACTTTCTAGGATTATATCTTGTGGAGTGTGTTCTTAAAAGTATTAGAAATGAATACAGATTCTTTGAATAGATCTTCAACACTTTATTTCAGCAGCAATAACAGCAACAAGTAAACAACTTATAACTTCCTATAAATCGGCCCTAGTATATAGGTTCCCTAAGCGGGTCTCCCCAACTATTATTAATCGTACATACATTTCTCTCTTTATATAAATTAGTTTCTTACTATTAGTTACTATGAAAGCGTTAAAGCCATTTAACTGATCAGATCAACCACTTTAGTCGCCATAATTTAAATCGAGTGACCAATTGCTGTCTGCTTCATCTGACTTACCAAGCATTAATGTATATTAAAATATAGATTTGAAATTAAAAATAGAATTAAACAATAATAAAGTAACATGTTACCTATACATTAATCATATGTATCCACCCTACTTCAAACAAAAACATGTTTTGAATATTAATGCAAATAAAATCCTTATTTTTCCACTAATCAAAATAACATAATCTATAACTACTTTCTAGATAATAATTTTTATTTGTGTACAAAGGATTCCTGTAAAGCCTAAAATGTCTAAGGACATGTACAGGTGGATCTTCTTAACAAACGCCTACGTAATCTTGGGTCTTGACTGCTGGTGCTTTTTGCACTAAAACTTGCAACAACTTGCAATGCTGCAACCTCAACGTGGCTATTGGCAGGATGACATATTGTTTCTCTTGTCACCATTCACACGAGGTTGTTAAAAACAGATACATCGTTAGTATCCGGAACATTTTAAAAACCCACTTCCTTTTTAGTGGGGGCCACAGAAACCTGAACTTTTTGGGCACCCATCTTTGCAAAAAATTCAAGCGGTCTCTGTCTAATTAGGGTTTCACACTGCGTAGCTTGTGTGAAACACTATTGTTTTTGTTAAAATTATTATTCTTATTATTATTATTATTATTATTATTCAGATTCCAATTTGAATAGATCTCAGCAACTACGTGTCGCATCGTTACCATTTCTTCGGTTTTACTGGGAAAGTGGGTGTGACTTAGAGGATAAAGCTATTTTGAACGTTCTGCGACAATGCGAAATGTCCGAAATCACCGAAGTTATCGTTTTTGAAAATATTGCAGTAATTTTAACAATAATCATTGGATTTTAACTTTCGATACATTTTGGCATAGCCTGAGACAGGGCACATAGCTACGCTACTTTCGATTTTTGATTTTCGGCAAATCTTCGAAGATATTAGGCGCCAAATTTCGAAAATTTAAAATTTTACAAAAAACTTTTTTATTTATGAATATTTTTTAGTCGTATTGTGCACAGAATTAAAGAGTCATCTGACTAGTGCAAAAATGTTAAAAAAATTTGTCTCAGTAATTTTCCTTGGCCGCCATTGGCTAATTCAGTTTTTCAGTCCTAGATTAATTTTTTATTGTTCGATTTGTATAAAACAAAATTCATATGCTTCGTTGTATAAATTGTCATTTTTTTTATTACCAAAAGTGTTATCTGTCGGCACCGGAAGTGGCATAATTTTACCAAAAACTACAATTTTGACAGTTATTTTTTTATTTCGAAAACAAATATTATTTTTTGGAAAAATTATTTGACTCAAAGAGTGTGCTCTTTCAAGGCGCAAAAAATGTAGGAAGCAGTTTTTTTAATTTCGATTTCACTTTCGAGCAAATTCGATTAAGAGGCTAAAAATGGTGTAAAATTTACCTGTTTACAACCTATTCAGGCTTTTCAGATTTTAAAATATTTCTTCGTAACTTTTATAAACTTGTAGCTATAATCCATACGAAGAAAATGTATGTTAAAATTCGTTTGTAATATAAGCAGTTACCAAGAAATGGGCAGTTCTGTACAAGTCGCTGTTTTCGTTATTTTGCCTGTAAAATAGTCAATTATTATTGGATTTTTATAAAAGTGACATCATTTGATTCAAAAGGCATGTAGCGTCATATCAAGTTGATTACAATTTAAAATTGACACCGGAAGTGACATCATTTGGTCAAAAACTGCATTTTAAACTTTTTAAATCAATGTTTTATTCAACCAAGAATAACTTAATATGTATTAATAATTTTAACTTTTGGTTTAAATTCACATATAAACAAAACTCATATGGTCATATAGATATCATAAAATTGTTTCTAACTTGTTCGGTTGCCGAGAAATAGACGGTTTTCTACAGGTCACTTTTGAAGGTTTCGGGGCCATAAAAGTGTCAATTATTATTCGATTTTCATAAACGTTACACCGTGTTATACCTAATGCCATTTGGGATTTCATACAAGTAATTTAAGATTTTCATTATCACCGGAAGTAACGTCATTTTGGCAAAAACTGTATTTTTAGCCTTCAAAACAGATATTTTATTCAAATGAGTCTGTTTTGAAATCTTATTCAAATTATGGTATTTGATGCTAATCAACAAATAGAATGAACCCATACGATCATACAGATACCACAAAATGGTTTGTAACTTGTACGGTTGCAGAGAAATAGCCGATTTTCTACAAGTCACTTTTCAAGTTTTTTGGTCTTTAAAAGTGGCAATTATTACTCGATTTACATAAAATTTTCACTATATGATATCGTATGCCATTTCTGATTTCATAAGACTAATTGAACATTTTCATTAACACAGGAAGTAATTTAATTTTGTCAAGATTATTTACAAGTAACAAATGTATAAAATGACTTGATATTGCTGGATTGATTGGTTGATTCTGCGTCCATTTTATTTGTGTGCAATGTTAATTTGGAAACCTGTTTAGTGGTTACGCTGGTACTGGAAGTGACATATGTTCAAGGGTAACTTAGCACCGGAAGTGACATGTTTAAGAGTAACTTGGCACCAGTGAAACCCGTCATTCCTGCATGCAGGTCTAGTTACCCTTTGTATTTGGGCAAACGAACGATATTTCTTTTCCGTTCTGGATAATTAGTTTTCCGAGAAGCTCCCTCTTTCAAGACCCTGTGATAGTTGATCCAGATTTCGTATTACTGCTACTACTACTGAAGGAGGAATAAAGTTTCTATTCATCCCTTCTTCTTTAATATATAATATGTACAATTTATGTTGCTTAGCTGTACCGCTTTCCCCACAATATAACACATTTTGACTTGCAGGGAATGTAGCTCGCCGGTGTGTGTTCTCTTAGATGAACACAGATTATTGGAATGGATCTTAAACACTTATTTCAGGAGCAAATAAAAACCCCAGCAACAATTAAACAACGTATAACTTTCTATAAAACAAAACCCCAACTAATATATACAGTCTTCCTAAGCTGGTCTCATTGGTTGATACTGACTAGAGAAGCCCAGACGAAACGTCGCTCAGTAATAAACAGTAATTGTATTTCATAAAATTGTGACCTGTATATGCTAAAGACCCTTACGCGCAAGCGAATTATTGAAATAAAATTTAAAACCATATGTTAGTCCCGAAATGACCTAGTTTGTACATATTATATATTAAAGAAGAAGTTACTCAGTCGAACAAATCAGTCAATAAAATCAGTGAAATATCTCAGTCGAAAAAAAACCAGGCAGATAATTCAGTCGAATAATCCAGTCGAAAAATCAAGTCGAATAACCGAGTCGCTCAATACGGCAAGGTAAACGTAAAGCATGACTTTATTTAACAGTGGTTGAACAAGCAGCCCACTCCTCTATAAATCCCTCCACATCTTTGTTTGCATTCCGAAGCGACAAGATACTATGCTGTCCTCAGTTTTATGCATCGGACACACTAAACACTAACTGTATAAACAGTTATTGTTTTCAGTCGCTGACATCAGTCGTTGACCCTTAACCCGAAGTAGATGACCTTACTCTCAAAGAAAAGTCAACAGGTTGTTTAGGGGGTTGCTATTAAAGAAAAATCTCAATAAAGTTTTGATTTCAACTGTCAGATTTGAGCTTGGAGGAAAAAAAAACAAAATAGACAAAAAAACGATGTAATGAAATTTGAATTAGTTCGTTTTTTATTTAAGTTTAACAAACTATTCCCAAATGTTAACCCAACCATCCACCGAGTTTGCACACTTGAAATCCTTGCGGTACTTAGGGGTAATTTCCGTATTTTAATGACATGCAAAAATTGTCACGTGATCAAATTTATTTCCGTACTATGCATGGAGAAAATCTCGAGCAGAAAATCTGGAGTAGAAAATCTGAAGTAGAAAATCTGAAGTTGAAATTCCGAATGTCAAAAGTTGATTATTGAAAGTAGAAATTCTGTTGTTGAAAGAAGAATATTTACGACTTCAAGTTGAAAAGGTGGACGTATTAGTTTGAAAAGCACGAGCGGTATATCTTTCCCACACGAAAATGTCCATTTTGGATAAGAATTTTCTCTTTTGTTTTTTATTTTCTACTGTCTACTGCAAATCGCATTTTGAACCCGATACCCCGCCATACAGATGAAGTCATTTACGAACAGATATTTTACAGTCTGTGGTACAAAACAGTAAACCCGTACCTCGGTAGTTGTGTGGGGTTTTTAATGTTACACAATTGACATTATTTAGGAAATATCACTTAACACCCTCCATACATGAAATCGATTAGCAATCTTACCAGATGACTAACAGATGATGGTCAACATTGGCACTAGCTTGACAGACACGACTAACAGTCATTTGGAAGTCGTTAGTGAAGTCATTAATCATCACAGGTGACCTGAGTTACGCAAGGGCCTTGGGATGGTAAAGCAACCTGTACTGGAAACTTAACCTGTTACTATGTAATGACAAGCTGCAGCCTCCGGCTATAATGTAATCTGAAATATAACACCTGTCCGTAGCGGATTGGTCAACAGCTATCTGTCCGTTCGGAGAATTAACCCACCCCAGACTGAATAGTGACCAACCAGGTCACGGTGCGTGGGTGTGGTATCCAGAATTCAAGGTTGGACATCGATCCTGTCCAGTAATGTATAATATCAGATAAGAGAGAGAGAGAGAGAGAAATGGGGTTTAACGTCCACTCAACACAAACTAGGTCATTTCGGGACTAACATATGGTTCAATTTTATTTCAATAATTCGCTTGCGCGTAGGGGTCTTTAGCAGTGGGAGGAAACCGGAGGGCCCGGAGGAAACCCACGAGGTTGAGAATGGCGCCCCTATCTCCATGCAACATACGCTCACACCAGGGCTCGAAACTACAGCCGCAAGCCAGAGGTGACCGGCCAGCTAGAAGTCGAAGCGCGGCACTCTAGTCGACTAGGCCATCCCAACCCCCCAATATCAGATAAAATGTTTGTCTGCGATATTACCTTCGGTGGAAGCGGACGTTAAACACTAAACAAAAGAAAGTTTAAGCCAGGCCAGAGAGCCGAGCTGGGAACAAAACCGCTACCAGACGAAGAACCTGTTAACTAAGTAGTATACAGTCTACAGACTGGGTACCGAAAAAGGGCTAAATTTTGGATGTTTGTGTTGTGTCCAGTTCACTGACATTTAATTTGCTGGTATGTTACTCTATACAAAATGTTCCACTTGATTATTATTCTGTTACGTGTTGACAACTTTAAACCTGCCTGCTATTGGGGGTATAAAATGACAACATTTTGATTTATAAAATAAAAAGCCCTTTATTATAATTGATATCATTTCTGGGGAATCAGTTGTTTATTTCTTCCAAAAACCAAGTTTTATCACCCCCAAAAAACGTGGGCTATTTAAAATTATAATTCTATTTTTTCTCAAAACAGAACATATTATGTACTATGTAGGTTAACTGGACAATGATTTGAATGTTTAAACCCAAGACAAAGTACATGCACTGTAGTAGTATGTATTTTCGTACAAAATTTACAAATACTTAACTAGATATCATTTAAATTGCGCATTTCAGTTTAAAATTAAAGGAGCTAAATTGCTAATATTTGGGATCTAGAAATTGACACAAATGGGTCGCAACGCATATAATAAATGTAATATGAATGTATATAAATTGATTTACACTCAATCGTTTCCGTTTTGACTGTGATTTCAAATCAGTTATATTCGGCGAAATACGCTAGTAGTCTCAATAGAATAGCAATCTAAAGCGTCTGGTTATTCCAATCTACATAGAATTCATTGTGCATGTTTTACAGATAAGAATATGGGTCACGTTTGATAAAGGAGCTTTTATGCGTGACGTATTTCCGGTGTCTATTTTTAGCCTGGCCTTTTCACTCCCGTATCTTAACATGGCAAATTCTAAGGAAAACGGGGTTTTCCGTCTTTATCTTTTAATAAAATAGATTGCCAGGCAACGAAACATACGCCCACAGCAGCTAAATCGTCCGGGCAGTCAACAAGAGTTGTTGCATATTAAGTAATTATCAGAAAATCATTAGAATTTGTTTGGTTTTTATAAAGTTCTGTCCCATGCTAACGTTAAGTATACGAATCATTTAATATTATGAAATTAGCTGTCACCGCCACTGGATACAAAACATTTAATATTATGGCGATTTTTCGTACAATCAGGGGCCATAATTCAGGAAGTTATGATCAGATATGTCCAAATATCGACAGGAACCAAAATCTTTGAGCAGAAAGAGCAATAAGGCCCTATCAAATGTGGATAGGACGACCTAAACTAACCCCAAAGTGATGGCGCGGATCCAGAAAGGTCGGATAGGAGGGGCACTTTGCCTATGTGGCGGCATTATGGTGGACAGCATAACGCTGGCTGCCGGGAACACGATTTCAGGCCACTCTGGTAATATCTAAGCGTCGATTTTGTATTTTATATGGTCGATTCTTTTTCAGGGGAGGCAGTTTTTTAGGAGGGTCATTTGCTCCTGAAGCCCCCGACCTTGGATCCGTGCCAGAGGTGGGGCCCTAAAGCCTTCCCATAAGTGATAAAAGACAAACGAACCGGGTATCCATTGGGGTGTGGGCGCCCTACAGTCCTGGACGACTCACTGCGAATGAATATTTTGTGGGTGCTAGACTAATTGCAGTGGCCAAAAATTCTACACCTCAAAACTTTTTCCAGGAATTTTTTCTTGTATGTCACCACAATGAAATTCAACTATTGGTTTATTGAAACACACAGAAAAAGTGAATCTATTTGAAAGATAATTGGAAAATTTCATTTCAAGGCTGGTCTAACAAAAATGGTTGCTATGGTCATTGTGTCATAATCAGACTGGTCAAAATCGAAGATTTTCAACAAGTGTATAAACATACTATAGTTTGAGAAAGTTTTATCCAAAATTGTGGTCTCTAGACCACTATAACTTCGGAAGGAAAAACGCGATGACGCTTGAATTCATCCCTACCGTTGTCTTGAAAATTTGAAAAGATTCGACAAAAAGAGCGGACAAACACGTGTGGGCGGACCGAGGGGCAACTGCATTGTAGGACAATTTTTTGTGTGGGTGTAAAACAACCAAGCAATATACGTTGCACATAACTAATTCTTCGGCTTTAACGCTCCAGGAATGATGGCTAAATACATTAATACGCTATTGTTTTATATTGAGTAATTCTGTAACATTCTAAACGATATATATTGTGATTAATGTCTCTTTAAAGGGACAATCCCGATAAGAACAGAGACTCAAAAATTAAAGTCCGAGTATGTATAAATTTATGGACCAAAATATAGTGGCATGGTGTATTTACCTTGTCTCAAAATTTCAGCTCAAAATATTGAGTCGCTTGGACGTGAATGTCAACACTGCTTATCCGGACACGTAACCCTTTTAAAATTTCGGGTCAATTTTTTCATTGGGTGACCTGATAATCGATTAATGTTTCTTGAGATGTCTATACAGTGAATGACCCATGCCCTGTACTTGATAACAAAAGGTAAATTTCACCTACATATTATTTTTATAGAAAAAATTCTGGTTTTATACAGATACTGTATAATAAAACGTTCTCCATTTCCAGATGAAGACTGTCAGTTTTAAGTTATTTACAAGCGTATCACAAATATCGGGTTAGTAGGTGGGCCTTAGGTTATGGATTTTAAAGGACTTTAACACAAAATTAAGCAGTTTTATTCCCCAAAAAGTTATCGGGATTGGCAGTTTAAATATATGTAGTCACATTTATGCAAAACTTATACCACCGGGTGTTAAATTTGTTCCTCGGCATGTTATTTCAAACTTTATGTGTTGAAATGTCACATAAACGTTTTAAGAACGTCAAGATAATTTAATACCTCATGATTTACTTGCAACGAGCCCAAAACATAAATTCTGGAAAGATACACCACTTTATGGATTCTTGGAGCTGACATGTCATAAAACTTAATTGCATTCCTTTGTGGGGCTTGAAATAAAATAATACTAAACATTTGATGATTTATTAAAGGGATTTATAACTAATGAGACAAAGAGTAAATTGTAATCGAAATCACTACGTAAAATTGGGGTTAGGACAAAACAATATTCTTGTCAGTTATAACTCCTGTGAAATGACCTGAAATATATGAATTTGGATAAATGTCTTATATTTGGCCGGTTTTTAGATCGTGAAAGTAACCAATTAATGCTATCATGGACTTAAATGATGGTATGTAAGCCTTTTTGGTGGAGTTGTTTTTGGGTTCAATAAATTATTTGGAATGCATGTTAATAACGTCATATCAACCAGTACGGCGGAAATCCAATATGGCTGCCATTATGGCGTCATAATTGCAGGCCTACTACAGTGGCAAATTGTGAAGATTTTCGTATCTCAATTGGGAACCGGCGGGACGATTTACTCAATACCATCCGCGTACCACTCCGATATCATCACATATTACCCAATACTACAACATAATGGTTCCAAATGAACATATTACTTGATTTTATTTAAAAAAAATAGTGAGATTTGTTGTGGAAAATGTACTTCAAATATGGTTACCGGTGTCTGACTGTTCCATTTACCTCCCTATATCACCCAAGTCAAGCAAATAATAACCCAATACTACCAAATACTTATCAGATATTATAAAATACAAATCTAATATCGTCAATAAGCATCACATCAGTATAATTATTGCAGCGAATATTCGATAATTTGCAGGATATTGAAATACATGTATTTACACAATTATTCCCCTTTACAAGCGATAACCTTTACAAGCGATAACTATATTTTAGATTGCTACTCAGATTAATCATCTTATTGGCCATTGCAGTTTGTTCAAAGACGACGTAGTTAAAATAACAAAAACAGGTTATTATAGATGCTCCCGCTATAGTTTATGCAAACATTAATACACGTTAAATGCATATCAATATATAAAATAACATAAAATAAAAGACGCTAGTTTCATCAACGGGGTTAAGATTGTTGATTGGGTAATCAAGTTCTGCTTTATTTATATAATCAAAGAAACGGACAGAGCTGTAACAGGTTGCAAATGATAGTTTTGATGACCTGGAAAGTGTCGCGTCGAGAATTTAACACTTAAAAGTAACGTGCAATTTCGTTAATTTTAAAATAAAACATCGCGTAGTATTTATTGTATATATGCAATAACTTAATAGTTGGCATGAACAAATAAATACAAACATAATGTAATTGTTTTGTTAAAGCATTGATTTTAAAATAAATACAAACAATTGACAATAAATAGGTTATTTCGGGACAAATGTATAGTTCAATATTAGTTTATTAACTCGAATGCGCAAAGGGGTGGTTATCAGTGAGGCGAAACCGGTTGACCAGAGAAAACTCACCAAGTTTGACAGACGATTGAGAGATGGGTCATATTTGGAATAAAATATGGTATGTATATCGTCATACTTGTTTTTCTTATTTTAAGTTTGCCGTCTTGGAAACCAACAGCAAAGCTGAATAAGAACATTAAACTGGGTAGCAATCTAAAATATATTTGTCGGTTGTAAAGAGAGATAACTGGGTAAACATTTCAGTTTTCTGCAAAATATCGAATGTTCATTGCATTTATTGTACTAATGGGTTGTTATTTGACAATATTAGGTTGTTATTTGATCATATAGCGTAGCAATTGATGAGTATTTGGTAGTATTGGATTATGTTTGGCTTATTTTTGGTTGTATAGGGGGACAAAAGGAACAGCAAGGCATCGGTATGGCATTTGAAGTAAATTTCCCGAGATATAACTCTCTATTTTTGAGAAAAAAAATCAAATGATATGTCTATGTTGCACAATTATCTTGTAGTATTGGGTAGTAGGTGGTGATATTGAGTTTGTATTGGGTAAATCGTCCCACCCATTGGGAAAAAACCCACGAAAGGAAACAGGAAGACATTAGTTAACTTATCCAAACCATTATCAACCCTTCATGTCATGTTTTCACTGGATTTGAATCTGATCTGCTGCTCAACGCTCATTGGTGATTAAATCCAACCTTTTTATCGTACCAACTTTAATACTGATCGAGGCTAGACTTAAAATTTAAAAGCTAATATCACGGTTCATAGTGGAACAATATGACTGGATTTTCAACACCTTGTATTTAGTTACATATTTTGTAACAATTATAGCGAGAACTTTCAATCTTTAAAACGTATATTTTATATCCATGAGATATTCGATTCCTTTTGATATTCGCAAATTTAGACCCTTAAACTTACCGGATTGTTTTCTCTGATGAATCGGGGTTTTTTCAGCTTGTTTTCTGTCCATCTCTCGCAAAATGTGTCCGTATCTTGCATGGCAACCACTAGTTTCATCTTGATAAAAATTCTCTTCTGGTTGCTTTTCACCCTCTTCCCTGTCAACTCTGTCAGCTTTTCTAAGCGCGCAGCTACTTAATGTAGGTACTTGAATTCTTCATTGTCATCGGTTTGGCCAAAGATACTAAGCTGGCGGGATTGACATTTTTCGAAATACAGCGTTCTTTTAGCATTACCATATCCGCCCACGCAGTCAGCGTACTGACTAGTATCCTGCACTTTTATCGAGCACAGAGCCAAAAACACATATCCGATATAAAACTCACATTTTATGACATCTTTAAACATATTACTGTGACCGGGCGGATGGTTCTTTAGTATGTGTGCGGTGATGATTAACAACTATTTATAAAGTTTAATCTTTTAATGCCGTGTCGTGGTATTAAACATAACAACCAACAATGATGACAATCAATCATTAGAAACAAAAAAAAAGGGTGATGACATTGCTATCTGAAAAATATAAATAACAAGACATGTATCGTGAAAATCAACCAAAATTGTGGTGTAATAATGATACATCCTATATGCGCGTATATCGAACGGAACCACGATCATTGGGTTATAAACATGCATTTCAAGTTTCATCAAAATCGGATCAACACTGTGACCTCTATAGAGTGTCCACTACTTTGATATATCAGATGTTTACACTTTATGGGTATGTTAGCTCCAGAGTGACCACAAGCTACAAACACGATTTTTCGTACAACCAGGGGCCATAATTAGAAGTTACGACCCGATATGTGCGAATAGTTCAAGGAACCAAGATCTTTGGGTTATACATATGCATATTAAGTTTCATCAAAATGCTCTAGATAAGATTTCGGATCTCAGCACCATGCGTGTCGAGTTTTTAGCTCTATAACTGCAGTTCCCATTGCCTAAACATCTAAAACTTACCACCCATTCACTGTCCATTGACCCGCATGCGCAGACAAGGCCTATTTTCCGCCATTAAGAGCATTTTTTTTTTATAAAAAGACATTGTCATTTGTTGGGAACAAGGCACGTAACAAAAAAATCTCGCTTATGTTTCTAAAAGTCCATCT
Organism: Patella depressa; assembly: GCA_948474765.1. NCBI lineage: Eukaryota > Metazoa > Mollusca > Gastropoda > Patellidae > Patella > Patella depressa. Next base: position 28,814,593 of record OX419715.1, read on the forward strand.
AAAACGAAATAATGTTTAAGGGGTTAATATTATTGCTGTAGGCAACACATAATTAATAACGAAAGCATTGTTTTATTTTAATAAATGTCAAGCAATAAGAAAGTATATCTAGGAATTAAAACATTACATTGTGCTTTTGTTTCTTTTGACACAAATATGTTAATATGTCAGATTTATTAAGCGGCATCAACATTTAAAAGAAAGAAATAAAAAAATAAAAAACACCCGTAAAATTCATAAAATGTCTGTCTAGGATTGTGAATAGGCAGAGACATGTTCAGACTAGAAATTACCTGACGATGCACGAATGGATATTTTATAACGTTTAAATGTAAGAGTTGAGAATCAGCTAGAAAAATAAAGAAGGCCAGTTTAGAAAAATATGGTATGTTGTACAAAGTTTATTTTACAATTAATCAATTGAACTGTGTGCTTTATCATAACACGCCAACAAACAGACACACTTTCTTACTTTGAGAAGTTGTATGAGGGGGTTTGTTCTCGAAAAGCTAAATGTGTACTACCTAAAATTTATGGCAGTCGTGACTATTTATTGCTAAATCCGGCGATAGTATGTGGGAGGTGGATGGGGGACTTTGAGCTCTAGCTGGCTTGCAGTCGTGGTATTAATCCCAGTGTGGTATGGAGATGGGGGCGCCTTCGCAACCTCATGCGTTTACTCGGGGCGTACAAGCGCCCCCCCACCACCAAATTATGTTACATATAGTGGAGAATGGAACACTGAAATCATAATCTTATCTTGCCGAACCGTTTTTCAGCATTTTCGAAATACATGACATCACGGGATTCTGGTTAGGTGGCCATTATAAAACGAACATAAATTTCGCATAGCAGCTGGGTTTAATCAAATTATATAATTATACGGTAAGGTTTCACCTTTATTTCAATGGGAATTTGTTTGTTATATGTGTGAAACTATGTACAGTACAGTTTGCGGGCAATGTAATTGGAAAATAAAGGCCAGTAACTCTTTTGTTGCCTAATGACTTCAAAACTGGCCCAAAGGAAGGCCTTAGGACGGACCACTCTGCCGTGGCTGTATGAGGACGGAAGACATAAGTAGTTGGACCATTTCTACACTACGCATAACAACGCATTTAAAAATACTAATAGACAAGGTGAGCTGTATCTAGATTTCAGAAGCTAAAGTTACCCACTGTTAAATAACTCTGCGACCAAGAACCAAGCCTCAAGAGTCACACACACGCCTGTTATTTCTTCGCGAATTAGTAGCCTCCGAGTAATTTGTCTGAAATTTTCAACATAATAATTCCCTTCTCATTTTTAATTTTCAACTATTGTAGCGAGAACTTGACTGTCAGCTCTTATCTAGTGCCCCGATAACATACAAATTTATATACTTACGGATTTTATTTGAGAATAAAGCATGACATCTTGTTCGTTTTTTTTATTTTTTTATTTTTGGTTTTGTTTTCTTTGCTTGCGTGCGCCAAAGTTGTCATCTCGGGACCAACATAATGTGTTGCAATTCTTTTACATCCATTCGCACGCACATGGGGGTTCCTTGCAGTGGAAGAAAACCGGACGACCTGGAGAAAAACTTCAGGGATGGGCAAGCCACCCTACTCCTAGTCACGATTGTTGTCGAAACCACACCGCTTGACTTAATGTGAGACTCTTTGATCTAGAGCGCACGCGTGTGATCCCTCGACCACCCAATCCCAAGGTGTATTGTTGCAATTGATTCTGGGTGTTGTTTCCCTTTGTTAGTGACACAGGACGGGGGGCTGACAAGGACATCTATCTAGTCGTTCGGATGATACGAAAACCGAGGTGCCGCGTCTTTATTGACGTGCACGTAAAAGATCCTTTGGCAGTTGGAATTGGATATAAGAGTAGGCCATAGCCCAGGCAAAACATACGTCATAGCACACTGTATTGTATGCCGTCTTCATTAGCCCAGGTTAGGAGCAGAACAGTAGGACGTTAAACCCCATTTCATTTCATTTCTATCAATATCATATTGATTCAGTAAACACTACAGATAAACGGTTTTTATTGATATATTGTTTTTGCACCTTGTTCCCTGAATTGATCAATAATAATTATGAATTTTTGTTCCACGTAATTAGTTGACGTTTGAATAATGTAAACACAAATAGAAAATGTAAAGGTAATTTAATGTATCAACACATACTATTCCTAAAGTGGGTGGGAGACCGGTGGTCTTACGCATGCGCTCATTGCGGCAAGATCCAAACTTGTACGTGGCAATGAGTAAGGTCCAGCAATATCGAGTTTCACCGCGTCCTCCGGTTTTATCCTACTTCTAGAGGCCCACGTTGTACTTTTTTAGTCAGGATATAACCTAGCCTGTGTCGGATAGACTTTTAAGCGAGAATTTCATATTTTCGAAGAAAGTCAAAACTTAATTATTTCTATGTCTTTTGCCCAATAGGTTCTCAACTCACTATTATACGATCATAGGCATTAATTCCCACGCTTAAAAATCATTCACACGGGAAATAATAACACATTTGAAGTTTAAAATTATATTTTTGTCAATTTCTCAACTGACAACAGTGAATTATAGGATTAATAGGATTATATACTTATAAGGTAAGACTGTTTGAAGATACCGTCTATTTTAAGGCTTTATTTTTTATACATTTTAAAATATAACTTAAAAATGAAATTCTCGCTTTAAGTAAAGCCACCGCCAATCTATCTCGCTTTATTTGTGATGTGGTGACTTCCGTCTTCTCATGCCGTAGGTAATGTTTATGTGTAAGCACATGAAAGCAAAAACAAAACATAGGGTTTAACGTCCTGCTGTTCTGTTTCGATTGGATATACGCCATACAGTGTGCTATGGGGGCAATTTTGCCAAAGGGTCGTTTACGTGCACATCAATGTATACACGGTTACTCCGAAAGACTAGACAGTTGTCCTTGGCAGGCGCCCCGTTCTAAACCATTGACAAGGGGGAAATACGCCGGAAAAAAGCAAGGCGAACTTGTCGATTATTGCGGCGATGTAACACGGGGCTTCCGGGCTACCGGGCCAGTGACTTAGCCACCGTGGCACCAAATCAGTAAGAGCAATGCCCTATAGATGAATATGCTCTTAAAACTGCGTATATAAATAATGCAGGAGTTTACACAGAAACAAAATGATTGTATTAATCAACATTAATGTTTGCCCAGCGGATACTGTCTACCGAATAGCCATATCTTTTGAAGTTCAGTTTCAAGCAACTACTAATATTAGCAATAAATAAGAGAGCGTGTTATACGCGGGGCAATGTTTGGTTGCACGGTCTAGAATCCTTGGAACTAATAATTTATTTAGCGTAAGCACATTCCTATTGTATGTCATGTTATTATAGTGTCTATTGTATGTCATGTTATTATAGTGTCACAGGACTGCATCATAAAGAATCAAAACCTATACGAGAGGTCGACGTATCCAGTGTCTTCGACATCGAAAACACGAATTATTTGTCAATTTAAATCAACATTGATGTTGTGGTCTCATTTGGAAAAGATGGGCTTCTGATATCCAATGTTTAAGACAAAATAAACATTTTACCATGTACCATGGTGCGTTTCAGCACCGTTTGTAACAAAGGACCTGAAGAACAACTCATATCAAACGGTAACGACACTTTCTTCTGAGGATAGCAATGTGTAATAAAAACTATCCGTGCAGATCGGAATAACCAGACGCTAGAGATTGTCATCATATTGAGATTTCTGGCGTATTTTGCCGGACATAACTGATTAAAATTTACGTTAAAAACAGAAACGATTGAATGTAAATCTTTATATACATTCATATTACATTATATATGCGATGCGTCCCATTTGTGGCAATTTCTAGGTCTCAAAATATCAGCTATTTACCTCCTTGAATAATAAGGGCGATAACACAGAAAGAATTACAGATACAATTACAGAAAACGCTAATATGGTTAATTTTTAAGAATAAAAATAAACAAATTGAAATTTAAGTATAACCAGCGGCTGCCAGGCAGGATACACCCACATTTTCGAGAGATAGATAGTGAACAAACTAAAATGAAAGTGATTTTCCTACAATCAAGTGCGCAAATATCAAAAGGAACCAAGATCTAAAAAGCTAAAAAAAGGCGATTTTTAGGTTGTATCATATCTTTAGGTTTTACCATATTTTTACACTATATCAGGCTATTTTGGTGCGATTGCCACGTGACATCCATAAGGACAATCAGGGGCCATAATTCAGGACACTGCGATTCGATATGCACAAATAAACATGCATTTCAAGTTTCATCAAAGTTGGGTTAAATTTGTGACCTCTGCAGTGTTCCAAAGCTAAAAACGCAATTTAATTTTCTGTACAGTCAGGGGCCATAATCCATGAAGTTATATAGTTCAATATATGCCAATATCGAATGGAACCAAGATCTTAGGGTAATAAACCTACATTTCAAGTTTCACAATCTAAAAACGCGATTTTTCGTACAGTCAGGGGCCTAATCTATGAAGTTACAGTCCGATACATGCCAATATCGAGAAGAACCAAAATCTTAGGGTGATAAACCCACATTTCAAATTTCATAGAAATCGGATAAAAATTGTGACATGTAGAATATCCACAAACAATTGTAAAAAGACAGGGGCGACGACAATAATATTATACGTCCACACGAAAATGTGGGCGTATAAAAGTGAATACGTAAAAATAAACAATACGTACAGAGTAAACAAGGGAGAATTATTTATTTGTATCAATATGCAACATCAAAGGATGTAGAAAAAGAACATTGATTAGTACATGCTTTTTTGAGGGGTGGGGGTGTATCCAATGTTTTCGCCGCGACTCGCATATGTGTCATTTATGCGACTCCGATCACAGGCAACAAGACTGTGTTACCATTGATCTTAGACTGAAAACTAAACCAATAATACGTCAAGTTTGGATTGATTATGCGATGAACACCAGAGCGGTCTTGACGATTACTACCAATATCGATTTAGTAAGACAATGCAACACTGACTATATAGATGTATGTAAACCACAAGTCACCAACAAAGCGTGGTGTGTGTTTTTAAGTCCATATCAGTTTTAAAATCGGATGAAGTTATCTGGAAGTTGTAATTTGTATTTTCGATAGATCTACGCCATTATTTAGTGAGCAGGATATGTATAGAGATGATAAGAGCAATAACCTTCGGCAGATAGTGGTATCGGTTCGATTCCAAGTTCCGGTTGTTAACTTTGTGAAACGAGTGTTCGCGTATGAGTACACCATGCGTAGATGGCAATAACCTCGGGACAATAGCTGACAGAAACGAATGGATGTGCAGTAAGTTTAAACTACTAAGGCCTACCAGCACCAAGAATTAGTTTCCATCTCTATCCCATTTCTCATGTACGACAATTAGTCGAGCAAACCACTAAATCCTAGCACAGGCGGGTGATACGGTTAGATAATTTATAAAAAAATTTGTAATTGGCCGCATATTGCTAAAAGAAAATTTAGGACGGTAACGGATAAAATGACTTTGATATCAGGGAAATCGTGCATTAGCCGGTGTAGCAGGTTATATATCTTATGAATCAGTTTATTTTGACAGACCAACGCAAGCTAAAATATCATGTACGTGAAAGCGAAGAATATATTGCGTGCACGCTGCTTGTACGTCCATAAACGTCGCGGGTAGGCTAGATCTATGTCTTAAGGCCACCTTTAGATTCGTCAAGGTCGCTGAAATGTAAATAGGGTTAGGGCACGAGATTGTGGGCTTGGGTAAGGGTAAGCACTAGACCTGTTTACACCTCGTGATCCTTAAGAAAGAGATCTAACTCCGTAAAGCACGAAAATACCCCACGGCCTTCGTGGTAACATGACGTTAAACACTCGCCCATACAATGGTATGTTAACAATTACCATAGTAATTACCAAACACATCGGTTACCAAAGATTTTATCAACACATTTTACAACGATTAACTATCAGCCATTAGTGCACCTTATGAGTGTACTTCCCCAAATATTATTTCTCTCAGAAATGAACGATTCTTGGTGTGCGTTGACCTTTTATGTTGGCATGCTTAGTATGGAGGCGTGCAGTATGTTAACTATGCATTTATTGTATGGACAGAAAAAAATATCTGGTTGTGCTATGACAATGTCTTCACATTAAAGCTTTGAATTTAATGTATTGCAACGACGAGTTCATACATAATTTAAGGGGTGAGGGCTATTAAAGGTGAGTGGTGATAGAACGTGTTCACAATTTTATGTAGCAAAACAGGGCGCTGTTGGAGTTGTGAGAAATGTGATTGGGTGCTATAGAAAGTGTAAGCATACTGCAATACCACACACGAATTCATCACCACATATCACTTTTGTTAAATGTTTGAAATTCAGTGTCAGCCAAACGTGATAGTTCTTAGATGCGCTAAAAATCGTATTTAACTAAACGAACAATCGCGATGGAAAATAAATGTGTATAAATGGAATATGAATGATGAGCTAAAACATAAAGAAGATGCAATCTTTTGAGAGATCTACCTATTAGAAACAGTTCAACAAAGGGAATATTTTAAACGATTGCTTGCATCTGTATTAAAAAAAAATAGCGGTTTGTAATATCAGTATGCGACTCCGTTGTTTCGAAATTTATTAATTAGAACCAGCTTAAAATCATAGATTGTACATTGACCCATACCAGCACAAGGAAACATATTATACATGTAGTTCAAAGTGTTGATGCTATGTACCGGTCGATGAAATTTCTTGGAGTGCATAGTTAGAAACAGACACTAGATACGATGATAACCCAGACAGCTGGTAGTGGTCATCCATTCTGCGTGAATAACCGCAATTTATTTTACTATAAAAACAACTGGTAGATTTTAACTGAAGAACGAAATCAACTACTCTTTATGCTAGGGCTATATATATATATATATGTCGTATATATAATATATACATGTATAAACAAACACCACACAGCGTGTCTGACAGGTTTATTTTTCTAAAAGACATACACACAAATTAACCTGTAGTTTTTTACGTAATACACGTGGTGTGTAGTCGTATTTACTGTGGATTTGACGATATAGACACTATACAGCACGAACAAAGACGTTTACTTGTTTTAAGGACATACACGAGGAATTAACTCGCCATCGTAGTTCAGACTAATATACATTGGATTTTGTGAGAATTATATGTACACCGTATTAAATAAATTATGCCAAGTTTTCTTTATAAGATGTGCAAACAGTGTATGTTTTCCTAAGATCAACTAAAAGATAATGTAGGCTACCCGTGTTAAGGTAATGATTTACACATCTGAGACTAGTTTACCGTTACGCACGATACAAGAGTCTTAAAGTAGGCCTAGAAATTTGACTAAAAGATATTTACGTATGAGAATATAAAGTAGCCTAAATATTGGACTAAAATTCAGTTTATATGAAATATTGAAAGGTTAATGGAATTGAGACAACATTTGTTCTTAATTTTTAAAGTTTATGTCATTATTATTGTAGACTAGTTACCATTTGAACTAGGTAAATTTTGTCATGTGAACAAAATGGAAGACGATTTTAATTACATGAAGCGCGGTGGTATCCAGGATACGACGGCACCAAAGGTAAGACGAAATAAGAGAGAGAGGAGGAGAGAGAGAGAGAGAGAGAGAGATTTGATTGTATAGTATAGTTATCTTTTTATGTACACATCTGGGGTCTATTATAGTCGTACTCGATTTTAATTTTGATTTATTTGCCTTAGTTAGTTTTATTTTTTTTATGATTTTTTTTATGCTGTTTTTATAGTTTATTTTCGAGGAGAGGAAGGTGTCGATGATTATTATCTTTGGGTATCTTCGGTATGACTGTGAATATATTTTGTTGTACACCTCTGCTGTCTGTTGAGTGGTAAATTAGTCTACAAATTTATTGTATTTTCTGGTCAACATTGATTACAAATGTCTACATTTTGAAAAGATATGTGGTTTACAGATTTTGTTTTTATTTCCTCTGTTAAACATACGTTATGCAATTGTTAAATCTGCCTACTGCAGATCTTTTTGGGGTCTGAAATTTCATCTAAATTATTAATTAGACATTAATGAACTTTTCCAGACCATAACGAATTCTCGATGACAACGCTATTCACTGGATTACAATCCTATATGCTGCTTCACGCTCATTGATAATTAAATCAAAAAATGAATAATCGTACTGACTTTAGTAATGATGACCGAGGCTAGGCGGAAATTTCAATCGCTTGAATCTCGATTCATAGTGGATGTATTTGACTGAAATGTTCAGCAATTTATCTTTACATTATCTAGTTTTTGACTATTATAGTGAGAACTGACAGCTCTTTATTTTATCTCACATAATGTATCGTTAATGTTAGAGTAGTTTTGAAGGCTCCAATCGTAACCTCTGTCATTACCGAACATCATTTCGAAATTCTATATTCCAGAGTTCAACGAAAAACGTTTTCACAAATTTTGACATTCTGATAATGATTTGTATTGGCTGAAGCCATTCCGATAGACCTACTGTCTGTGATAGTAAGACTCAAAAATGCTTGCCATATCTTCAGTTTTTAATTAACCTGGCAAAAACTTTGTGGCATGCTTGGAATGGTTATCCCATTGCTTTATGTCTTGTGAGAACAAAGTTCAGGTCAAGCTCTGTAGCTTTTGGCCCTTGAAAAATCGTGGTTTTTCGACATTTTGGTACCAAAAACAGCAATGTTTGACCTAGTTATCTAGAAGAGCCCCAGTCGACAAGAGGCACTGGGTTGGCTTTAAGTCGGTCGGCACTACTTGCGTGTGTAGGTGGCTGTTTCGATCGACTAGAATATAAAGCCTTTGAAAGAGTTATTTACTGGATCCCAGTCCACGGTTGTTTGACCCACCGACTGTAACTTTTTGATATCGATATAAGCTATAATCTTTGATTGTCATTTAGTTTAAACATATATTAACACAAGGTACAATTGTATGGGTACACAATTACTGAGTTTAATACTAAGCGAAGTTTCGACGAGGATGCTCTCGTTATATCACGCAATTCACATACTCGTATCTTTACTTGATAAGGACGAGGGTGTACTCGTCGAAACGTCGCTTAGTACTGAACTCAGTAACTGTGTATCCATGAAATTGTACCCTGTGCCGATATAAGCTACAGCAAATGTTAACCCGATATTTCGCTGAGACGTGATGGAAATTTAGAATGTTGCAGACCATACTAAAAAAAAAACCCGGACGACAATATCCATTGGTTATTGCTATAGGCGTACGAGCCGGGGGGGGGGGGAGCTCCCCCTCCTAATTTTCGGGCAAGCTGACTTTTCGGGCACAAGTGAGAAGTGAGAAAAAATATTATTTGATCTACTTGGCAAAATAAAGTGCCCGAAATCGAATAAAACTCTAATTTTACGTTTTGTTGGAATAGCAGGAAAACGCGTATGCGGGCGTCAAGTTTTCCAACATTTTCTTGGAGGGGGGGGGGGGGCGGGCTTACAAGGTCGTTTCCATTCTTCGCCTCTCGATGAAAACCGGCGCCGATGTCTGTAAACCCGAAATTCTTTCGGGCATGTCTAGTTTTGCTTCCCTAACTGCCATCGAGCCCTAATATAACACTAATTTTACTTTTCTTTTAATCGAATGCCACGAATTTGTACTGAGTTTTTCAGCAGCCACTCTACTTGTGCGACATTTTTCGGGCATCAATTATTAAACCCAGCGATGATTGATTGGTTGTTTGTAATTCGGGCAAGCCAGGTAGGCCATATTGGACGGTAAACGATTGATTGGAATTCGAGTCAGCCATTTTACTTATACCACTTTGAAGTTGAAATAGCAGGAAAACGCTTTTACAGCCGTCAAATCTTCCAAAATTGTTTTTTTTTTTTGGGGGGGGGGGCTGGGGAGGGGCCATACAAGGTAAGCTCCGCTTCTTCGCCTCCCGAGGAAGACTGCCGCCACTCTCTGTAAACCCGAATTATTATTTGTGAATGCAGCTGCAACAGTCTGAATGGATGGTCGGAATTCAAAGTGGGATTTCGGTTACAATAAAATGGATACTTTTGGCGTTGCTTACACGGGCTAAAATAGCAGAAAAAACATTTGCGGTGGTCAAATTTTCAAAATTTTCTCCGAGAGGGTAAGACCCCAAACACAGCGACGATTGATTGGTTGTTTGTAATTCGGGTCAGCCAGGTATAGGACCATAATTGAAATTGCTGAATATATCCACAGGCTGGAATAGCAGGAAAATTCACAATTTTCTCATACCGGTCCCTTCTCCGTGGACTGTAAACGATTGATTGGAATTCGAGTCAGCCACTTTGAAGTTGCTTTGTTCACGGGCTGAAATAGCATGAAGAGGCAATTGCAGCCTTTTTTTTGGGGGGGGGGGGGGGGGTCCATAAAAAAAGAAGAAAAGGTAAGTTCCACTTTTTCGCGTCTCGAGGAAGAATGGCCTTTTTTTTCTCGGGCATTTTGGGTTCTGACCCCCCCCCCCACCCTAACTCTCATCGAACCCGTTCGCCTATGGTTATTGCGGTTTGCATTATTTACGAGCTTCAAATTTGCCTTGATAACTGTTGGGAATATTAAACTTGAGCTTAGACTGGCATGATGATCAACTAATTTTCTTTCAATGTAGCATCTAATGACATTTCAAGAAAAATAAATCTAACATAATATAATATTATTTAGAAAGTTATTAAATCAATAACACGGCGAATGTATCTGCAATCGAATTAAAAATGCATTATGTCATAGGTTTGATAAGAAAAGCGATGTCTCGATTTCGATTGCTACCATTTTTACGATCATACACAAAGTCTCTATTATCCATTATTAAAATTTAATTTTATTATTAAATGGTGATTCTATCCCACTCTATAAAAAATAGCGACCGCCCGGCCCGATGTATTAGAGTTAATTATATGCTGGTCGTATGAATAATAGGCAAATATAGCTGTAAAAGCAATTCATTTACATTGTAGCCATTACCGTATAGATTGTGGATGGTTTACCTGATATACTTATTCAAATTTAAATAAGACCTAAACCTTTTACAAATGAAGTGAAATGAAATAGGGTTCAACGCCATACATTATGCTATGAGGAAAATTGTGCCCAGACAGTGGCACCACGGTCTACTCTTATATCGAATGAAAACTGTCAAGGGGTCTTTCACGTGAACGCCAATGTGTACATGGGACCCGGGTTTTTCGTCCCATCCGAACGACAAGACAGCTCTCCCAGTCAGGCCCTCAGTCTTGCATTACTAACAAGGGGGAACCACGCCGGAAAATCTAGGGATAAACTATCTCGGCCAATACAAGGATCGACCCCCGACCTCCACTTAGTCACTGTGACCTCCTAACCTTTAACTTATATCGAATGCAAACTGTCAAGGGACCTTTTACGTGCACGTCAGTGTGTTCACGGGACCCGGGTTTTTCGTTCCATGCGAACGACAAGACAGCTGTCCTTGTCAGGCCCCCAGTCCTGCATTACTAACAAGGGGGAACCACGCCAGAAAATATGGGGATAAACTTCTCGGCCAATGCAGGGATCGACTCCCGGGTCTTTGATAGAGATAGGAAACCGAGGATTCGTGGACGAACCCACGAGGCTGGACAACACAGGGTACCCTATTCTTTTAAACACTTTGTAAATTTCAGTAAGTACAAAAACACAAATTAATGCTCTTTACTCCAGATCGCGAAAGGGGTAATAGTCCGATAGAAGGTTAATTTTTGCTCGATGCATATCATTAGTGGAAAGTCAAATGGGTGTACCCAAAATATTTGACGACGCTCTTAACTTAGTTTCAAAGCCAATGCGTATGCTTTTATACATATTGTTGTAAAAATTCGAATGTGACCTGTTCAGTGTTCAAGTGTCTGGTCGTTTCTTAATCGTTAGTTGAATCGCTGAAAGGCTCGAGTAGGGAAATGGTCCAAATTTCGTTTCATACTTCCGGTGTTATACAAATATGATGAAATGGAAGTGTCTTAGACAATAATAACGGGTAATGGTCAAGACGGGTATAAAAAAAAAAACAACCAAAATTTGCATTAGTCAAAACAGCCAGGAATATCGTCAAAATATGTAGTGTAAATAGTAGATTAGAATTGAATAACAAATATTTGATTGTTTTTATGGTCGTTAATAACCGTTAAATTTGTTTTCGTTAAAGGACAATATTGGTGCTAGTCACTATCACATATGTGATAGAACTGGTAAAATACATCCCAAATATAATTTTAACACAGAGATCATTGCTACGGGAGATGTGTAACAAACTCTTAAATATACGGGAAGTGACGTCAAACATGACAAACACGGGTTGTCCTTCTATTATATATAATTGACTGAACTAACGAGCGATAAGAGACACGCGGACTAATTTCAATTCACTGATAATTCCGTTGAAGATGGAAAGTTGTTTTATAAGACGACAAGAGGATATCTCACAATTCAAAAATAGATTTGACTGTCACTAGATAAGACAAAACGAAAAAATAGGAAAATCCCGTGCATTCCCCTGTTTTTATTCATTCTGCTCTTAATAAAAACATTGATTTTTCTAATTTGTTCGTCTTTTATCTACTGACAGCCAATTCTTTTTGTGAATTGGCAGATCCTCTCGCCTTCTCATAATAACTTTTCATCGTAAACGCAATTGTCAGTGAAATGAAATTCACCTGTGTTTCTGTTATCGCTCGTTAATTTAGTCAGTTATATAGGACAACTCGTGTTTGTCATGTTTGACGTCACTTCCCGTATATTTAAGAGTTTGTTACACTAGGCAAATCTCGACAGATTCCGTAATCTACATTTAGTTTCGGCTGTATGACAGTAAGTGATATGTACCTACGCCCATACATTTGCGATGCGGCTACCAGTTTACTTTAACAGGAAAACTTGACGCTATTACACAAATTGGGAACCTATTCGGCTAGCGACCTATTTGACCGATCGAGCTGCAACCTGTTAGTTGGAAACCTATTTAGAATAAAGACAACAGTCGCCTTAACTCATCTATTTATCAACCAATAAAATCCAACGTTATGTCCATCAAATGAAAGTAGAATACATCATTTTTTATCAATTCCTTTAGCTCAGAATAGAAGTGTAATTTCGTCATTATCTTACAGCTGGATCGGTCGAATAGGTCGCTAGCCAAATATGTCGCCAACTTGTGTTTGGTATGGACGCAGCCATGTTTCATCCGGGACCTTTAAAGTAGTTCCAATATGGCGGAATTCGTCATACAGCCGAGGCTAGATGTTGGTTCCGGAGGTTACGGAATCTGCCGAGGTTTGCCGAGTGAGTTTGTTACACATATCCCTGTGTTAAAATTATATTTTGAATGTAGTTTACTAGGTCTATCACATATTTGATAATGACTGGCATCAATATTGTCCTTTAAAGGTGAATCGTCTGTTTTCATACAAACGGGCCAGTATCACATAGAAAGTATGTATAGGATATTAACCTACCCAAGGTTGATAATAATATGATAAGAGAACACGCGGGCAAAGCCCAAGGGTTCTCTATCATATCAATCCGTGGGAGAGTAGGTTTATATCTGACATATCTGACTCTTCTAAAAAAGGGCAATAGTGATTGGATAATTGCTCGGTAGTTTCCGCCAAATAGCGAGAATTACCGATGTAATCTCGCGCGTGCTTTTGTTTACACGTCAACATTTTGGGGAAATTGAATTGAAAGCAAGAACAAAATCGATAATTAAACGAAGTCAGACGAATAATCAATCCTTTTAGTCATATTGACGATGGAATAGATGTGGATGCAAATATGATGAGGATCTATCCAAAGCCTGAAGAAAATTTGGATCAAAAGGCAGTCTTTTCCGATATATCTGACAATGAACCGTGATTGAAATTTAGGTATGTTCAGAGAAGGATTTGACCGACTGGTTTAAGTGGACTGTATCCAAAAATACTTTACAAAGGAACTTTTGAGCTATAGATACTTTCAAGTCTTAGAGTGTGTGGAGAAATAATGTGGGCGGAAATAAAATTCTGATATCTTAGACATGGAGTATGGATAACCGATTTAAATATGCCGATAAGTACACCGTCTATTTCGTTACTGAATGCTACAAACTGTATTTATTTCTGTGTTCTTTGTATTATTTCGATCATCTACATTATCAGCGGTTGATATGAGCCGAATATATCGACATTGGATGACGTCATCAGCGGTTGATATGAAATATCATCCTGCCATGACGTCATCAGCGGTTGATATGAACCGAATATATCAACCTCTGATAACGTCATGAGAGGTTGTTATGAGATATAACTGCTATGGACATCAAAGAAAAAAACTACTACCAGTTGTATATTTTTCGCTTAAATCCTTCGGCCTTTAAAACCCGTTTGAATACAAGTCGTGGGATATTTCGCACCCAGTGTTTAAAGACACAAACTATGTGATTAGCTGATATATTTTGATTAAAAGCATATTCAAACTAATTTATCTATCAAATGTTTGCAAACCATTATCTAATATATCAATACGGAAATGGTGATCAAAATACATAGCTAAGTCTCTAACTCAATATCATCGAAAGTCTTCGACGTTAAAAACACAAATTATTTGTCAATTGATGGTGTGGTCTTACTAGGAAAAGATGGGCTTCTGATATCCAATAGTAAAGACGGAATATTTTTTTTTTACCATTCTTACACGAATCGTGTACCATACGGCGTTTCGGGATCATTTTCAGCTAGGGACCCAAAGAACAAGGCTAGGTATACTCTATATATGACGTCAATGTACTCTACCCTAATCGGAAACCAAAATCCTTAATTTGAGTTCCTCCTGTATGGCACAGAGGAATAATTTAATCAAAACATGTACAAGCATGCATTAAGATACCTCGAAAAGGTATATCTTGACACCAAGCTTGAATGACTCAGCTGTATCAATAATCACAACAATTTGTATGGAAATTGATTAGCTACCCTGAAAACCTGAATTTTTAAACCAACCTCGATCATATGATAATTCGGTGGACACTGAAAATTACAAGCCAAAACCGGTGGCCATTCTGGACTGAGACTTTCTTTGGTGATACTCTATGTGGTCGCTTTGTCTATTGAAGCAGCTGTCCGCACTTAAACTATACCAAGTTAATTAAGTAGTAACCTACACGACCCCCCCCCCCCCTTTAGTTACACCCTCTCAGATTTAGTAGTACCTAATGGCCTGTCTCGGGCATGACACATAATATTACAGTTAAAAGTATACGCGAACTGTTAAATACACCTACCGGATTGATCGAGTATTAGCCTATAGTCTATTAGCAACTTCTGTATTGTATCATGGACTTTAGGAATAAAGAAACAATACCGGAAATTAGAGACCACCATAATATGATCTGATTGATGTTCTAAATAGTTGAATTCTTGATAATCTAATAGCTGTTTCTATTTACTGTCTCTTCAACTAATCTTAAGAACATTCTCCAGATGTTGCACATCCGTTATACCCTGAAAACAAAATCGACACCAACGATTGATGACAAAGGGTCCATTAATATTAGAAGGCGAGAGTCATTTGGCTTGTTCTAATAAAGAGGGGTTATTATGGCCTACTGGTATATTAATTATTTCCGATTGTCAATAACTTCAGATCAGATTTATAGCGTCTAGCCCCTTATAATAACTAGCAATAGACTGGGTTACCGGTGATTGGCAACTTTATATAGAACCAATGTAGTGCGAAAATTTTGCGAATTATATATTTTTCTTAAGTAATCATTAAGTAAGATTTGAATAAAAAAATGAATATAAAGAGACCTTCAATCAAATTACTGTATTCTTAGCGAAGTTGGACACTAGCCGTTAGCAACTTTCGTGCATGTATTATGGCCTGTAGGATTAAAGCTGGAATTTCATATTTCTAAGAAAGTCAAAACATAATTATTTCTATGTCTTTTGCTCAAAAGGTTGTCGACTATTATACGATTATTAAAATCACTGACACAGGCTGGCACAATTACCTCCCTTCTTTTCCCATTCCCCTCCATGGAATGGCCATCTTCAAACGTTTGAATTTGAAGTTGAAAATGATAATTTTGCCAATTTCTCTACTGGCAATAGTAGATTATAGGATTAATAGGATTATTCTTTAACAAGGTAGGACTTTTGTTTATAGATACAATATATTTTAATTTTAGGGCTTTATTTTAATACATTTTGAAAATATAACTTAAAAATATGAAATTGGAACTTTAAAGACAACGCCGATTGCCGAGTATTATTCTTCGAAATAGATCGTACATTGCCTTGTTTTTAGTCATTCTATATTTAATAAAGTATGGTTATTTTTCTATTTTTGTCGCTTTCTCTTATCTATAGTGACACGCATTTTTAACTTTTGGTCTTTGATGAAATAATTAGTGAGCAGAAATTCGCCTGTGTATCTTTTATCCCTCTTCACTTCAGTCAGTTATACAGATGGATAACTCGCGTTTTCCTTTTGCGTTCGCCACTTCCCTTTGTTGAAATCTTCATAACGCATCTATCGTAGCATTGATCTCCGTGTTGGAACGTGTTTAAACAGTTCTATAACATATGTGACAACGGCTGGCACAAATGTTATCCTTTAAGCCTGGATACATATGTTACACACTTCAGTTGCGTTGTAATACTTTAAAATTAACACGTCTTTCTCTCCATCCCTTAATTTGCAGATTGAGTTAACTGATGGAATTTCTACATGGAACAGTTCTCCTACAAACCAATGGGGTCTTTACCCAGATGATATCTCTTGCACCTCGGCGTTCTCTCCAGAATTTACCGACTGTCTGTCGAAAGACCAGAGAGCTCTGTTGCTTCTCTACTCTTGGGTTTCGGCCTTCAGTAATCTAATTAATTGGTCAAAACTGACGTAATTAATTATGATGATTGGTTACTAAGCCAAATGATGCAATAGTAATTTTCCACAACATGTGATCTGTTGATATTTTGTTTTTTTCACATTGGTTTTACAAATCGTTTTTATGCGTCAACCACATGACTCATTTACTTGACTGTGCGAGACATGACCTATCTACAATTTGAAACCAATATGATTTTACAATAGTCTAACAAGACTCGAGTATCCTTAATCCCCTTATTATTAATTGAATTTCCTCCTATATTGACACAGTTAAACCAATCAATCATCAAAATGAGAAAATGCCTCGATAATAAATCGGCTAATCCCAAAACGTATATTTTGACCCAAAATGTGATCATTTAGTAGAATTCGAATTTCCCCGCCAAAACTGAGCGCCGTCTGGAATTATTCCCAATATTGACGGCATAACTTATCACCAAAATTTGTTCGGAAATCGGTACATTACTACGTAATGCTATATTTTGACACCAAATTCGATCATTATTAATATAATGTTAATTGGATAACAATTGGCATTTTCCATTCAACATTGCCGGTCATTTCGGATTTTGACCCATTTGGAAACGGCTTTCGCACCGGTGGTTTGGGTGCTTTTTGGATCGACCCAAGCCGTCTTTATGACCGGGTGGTTTTTTTTTGTCTGGTTCTCCGAATTACCCCGACAGCTAGTGAGGTTTGTCCAGATTATTGAATTATAGATATGTTTGTACTGAGTTAAGGGTCTACAATGATTGCCCGATGTACGAAAACTCGGAATTTTAGTAATAAGAGTGGACAAGTAACGAGTCGTTGTTATTTACTGTAAAAAGCCAGTTAAAGGCATCTGAATACTGCTTACTCTTTCTAGAACACCGGATGCCAATTCCCGCCAGGTGAGCTCACGGATCGTTAACAGACCTTTGCATTTGTACTTTACGACATGCCACAACACCCCTTCTTCTAATTTAGCTGATAGTAGTGACATGCATAGTGCAGTATATAGAATATGCTTTTTTATTTCTAGAGCATCTTATCCCAATTCACGATGTTCTACCTTTTGTACTAACATTTACATTGTTAAAATGAACCAACTGACATCTCTAGACAATGTACTTATGGCGTGTTAATTTGTTTTTATGGAATGTAAAAAACCTAAATTATTTATGTATTTGAGCACGAAACACAAGCATCTTATCTATCTAATGTAGACAAAATTATCAAGATTTCATAGGCCATATATAATTGCAACCGACAGCAAAAGATCTTATAAGCAATTTCTAAAGTGATAAGTTGTTAATTTAATAACAACTTATCACTTTAGACACTGTTTGGGTTAATATAAGGTCAGTTAGGTCATTTAGCTATATTTTATTTGATATATTTCGACCTCTTTCTTTGCCTTCAGGGAGTTCGCGGAAACATAACAGGTAAGTAAGGATTGCATATCGCCGTCCCTTGTATTTAAATATCGAGGGGATACACCCAAGACCAAATTACTCTGCCTGAATGCTATTATTAACTGAGAATAAATGTAGCTTAAAGATACATTATGGGAGATTAGATAAAGAGCTGGTAGTTCCCACTATAATAGTTAAAAACTAGATAATGTAAAACGAATTTGCTGAAAATTTTAGCCAAATTGATCATCTCCCTGAATTGAGATTTTAGCCATTCAATTTTTACTCTAGTCTCGATCATCATTACTAAAGTCGGTCCGATAAAAAACATAGTCTCGATCATCCATTTCATTATTATATCCTAATTATATCATGAAATTGAGCAGCAAATGGTATCCTTATTCTGTAAATGTCGCATGCTAGCAGCGTTGAGGTCGAGAGTTGATTATGGTTTGGATAAGTTAATTAATGTCTTATTGATAATTTGGATAACATTTCAGGCCCAAAGAAAGACCTGCAATAGATAGCTTAATCTCTTGCACAACGTCATAATGTATGTTGGAGGTAGATTATGGACATGATATAGGTTTCAAAGTCTGAGCTGAAACTGAGAGAGAGAGAGAAATGGGGTTTAACGTCCACTAGACACAAACTAGGTCATTTAGGAACCAACATATGGTTTAATTTTATTTCAATAATTCGCTTGCGCGTAGGGGTCTTAGCAGTGGGAGGAAACCAGAGTGCCCGGAGGAAACCCACAAGGTTGAGAAGCCACTGCCGCAAGCCAGAGGTGACCGGCCAGCTAGAGTTCGAAGCGCGGCACTCTAGACCACTAGGCCATCCCAACCATCAATAATTCGCAGGCGCGTAAGGGTCCTTAGCAAATAATAATAGCAAATATTTATACGCTGAGTGGAGAAATGTGGAACTATTTTGGGACTTTCTTTTTTGTCAGTTGTTCACCCATTAAAGGTAAACAAACTTCAGTTGTACAACGCATTCTGTTTTATTCGAATTAATTTTGGACATCCTTTAGCTTAAGGCTGGATTAACTAAAAGAAAGTGAATTGAAATGGGCTTTAACGTCTTACTTCGTCTGGGCCAATGAAGACAGTATGAACTAAAATAGCTATTATCCGTTTTGATGTCAGAAGGCCTTGTTTTTGATTTTAAAATTTAAGATAAATGTGGACGTTTTATGTTCGGAAAGGTAGTTTTCAAGCAGTTTCGCGGATGCTAGTTAAATAACTTTCAACACAATTATCTTCAAACTTTGTTGATGCTGGTATAACAACACAATAGTCTTAGATTGTCAGTGTTACAACCCAAGTCTTAAAGTATTTACCTTTGTGTTAATTGAATGAACGTTCACTTTGACATTGGGGAGGGTCATACATGTTTTGAATAGTATCGCTGTTTATAAAGTACTAAAGAATCTTGGTCGATATGTCTAAAATTAATAATTAGTGGCTGCCTTAAGCTGAATTGTGTCTTCTAGACATTCAGACTTACAAACTATATACGTAACCACGCTAATTAAAACCCCCAGGTGGTAAATTGAGGGGAAACTGTTCAATAACCATCAAGCTGATAACACTATCTATTTCAATCCAATCGTGCTCAGTCCCATCTCCACAAGATCCTACTCATACCGCCAGATAATTAGAAAACAAGAGATATAAATTATTATTAATATATTAGTCTGTATATCATTGATTTTATTGTTTGTATGCTATCCTTATTTTGCCTGCTATTCAGTAATACAGAGACATTGAGATGCCCTATAACACGTAAACAATCGCTACACCATCCTACCACAATTGACTATAGTCAATTCGCCTTTTAGATTAGACTCAGCTTTTAGAAGTTCTTTGACCCAATAAATCGTGGGTGTGAAGTCATTGCACCCACCCAGGAGGGGGCGGGGTACAGACATTGGACATCACTTTGTCAGTTGCAAACCTATGGGGCCTGTTTCACGAAATTTTAATTAAGATAAAATCCAAATTTTAGTAATTTGAATGAATAATATCAGATTGATTTTAGTACCTAGCCAATCGACATTGAAGTATCTCCTAAAATTTTGATTTTATGTTTAGTTAAGATTTCGACAAACAGGACCCAGGAACCAAAACTATAATACGTGACTCAGTGAGAGACCGTGTTATCTGAAATACACACGTAGACCACCGACTGTTCAAAGACTGTTTATTAATTATAGATAATTAATGTTATCTACGGCTCTTTTGAATATTATGTATGAAATTAGCCGCATTTTTTAAAGTTATAAAATACCTCTTTAAATGTGAACATAAGTAAAAGCTGGTCTATATGTTTGTGGTGGTCTATAATTATTGCCGGTACCAGGAATCTGTTGTCAATCAGTTCACACCAAATTACACCCAGATAGCATTGTAATCCAATTTCAGCGATGTACATGTAGGTAAAACAGACGAAGGCGTAATTTAAGTTCAACTAATTGCACATAACAAAAGAAGATACGACTAATGATTGTGTTTATGCATGGGAAATATAACAACAGCGATGTAAATTACGCAATCGGACAAAGGCTATGCAGTGTATTATGAGGAAAATTTAGTTAGAATACCTATGCTGCGACGCATTTTTATTTCGTATTCCAACTGCCAAGTGTTATTTGACATCATATCCGAACGACTACATGTTGTTCATTTCCAGCCCCTCCATCCTCACAACTCACAGATAAGAGATGCTATGCCGGAAAATCCGAATAACTTTCTGGGCTAATCCCGGAATCGAACCCTAGACCTCAAGTTAACGTTTTACTTAGTGATCTAGTCACGGCCTAACTAATTTACACTATTTTCGTATAAGATATGACCAAAATTTATTCTTAAATGCCCTGCCCCCCCCCCCCCAAAAGAAAAAAAAACTTGTTCCCGTAGATCGTAACCGGATTAGACATTCCACTCGTCGTTTTAATAATTTCTGCTTTGTGAACAGCTGGCAATACATGTACTTTACTATTGGTTATTTCGGTATATCTTTTTTCGTGAACTTCTCTTAAGATTTCCCCTTTGTGATAAGACTTTCTGCATGGTTCAGAGGCGCCACCAGTACAGTGTTCCGAAAATATTTGTGCGCCATTTTGTGAAATCTCCAATTTGCGGGAATCGGCTGAACACATACAGTTGTTCTAATACAATGTTTGATTACAAATGCAAAGTAGAACAAATAATTTATGTGAATATTGATTTCTTGTTCTTTATATTTCAGGAAAATGCGACCCTTGATTGCATCACTGGATCTGATCTAGTAAACTTGGTTGAGTCCTGGGTGAATGACAACCCGCTTTCCTCCTACAACGGGAGTAACTGTTCCTATGACGACGTCATTACATTTCTGGAGGAAGAAGTCAGCAAACCTGCTATGCTGATTTATGGGAGACTTTTTTACGCATATTTTATGCCGGTTGTGTTCGTTGTTGGAGTTATTGGAAATGTCCTTTCAATCAACGTATTTCTCTCTAGGAACATGCGCGGTTTATCCGGAAGTAAATACATTTTAGCCTTATCAGCTTCTGACATTGCTGCCTTAGTGTTTTACGTATTGGTGGAATGGCTAAAACGAGGCCTGCCGTTTATAACACACAACCGAGTCATGTTTATGGACATCACTGGAATTTGTCATGGAATATTTTACTTCCAGTATGCGTCCAGATTTTTCTCGGCGTGGTTGGTCGTGGCATTCACCCTAGAAAGATTTATAGGTGTTTGTCATCCATTGCGGCGCAGGGATATATGTACAGAAGCAAGCACGAGACGGATTATTTGTGGTCTTATTGTGACATCGTTAGTAATCAGCATATACAAACCAGCCTTGAGTGTAGTGCAAGATGTCACAAGGTATGGTCGAGTATGTACAACAGATCCACGTCATCAATATGTGACTTTTGTTCTAGATTCCATATACGCTGTTTTTATTGCTTTAGTGCCGTTTGTGTTTATCACAGTGCTCAATTTAATGATCGTGCGTAAATTAGTAATGCACAATAAAAGGAATAGGCTGCGCAATGTTGTGACTGCAGAAAGCGTCATTCGTTTAGAATTTACGTTAATATTATTAGCCATATCAATATGTTTTGTGATTTTTAACGTTCCGTATTTCGTCGTATGGTGTAAATTGTTTTTAACGTCTAAGTTCGTGCAACTCGATGAGTTCGAAGACATCAGGAAAATGGAGTTTTTCCAGGGAATATTTTGGATAACTCGCGCCATATTTTGTTTTAATTATTGTATCAATTTTTTTCTGTACAGCATCACTGGTGCCTATTTTCGTCAAGAATTAAAAATGTTATTTATGTACAACCGGAAGACGAGTCAATTAAATCAGCCATATTGTAGATGTCGCTTTACTTCAAATCGTTCTACTGTACCGTCCGTTATAACCTAATAAAAGATACTGATCTTTCATAAGAGATATTTTATGGCAGTCACATTTTACTGCTGTCCTTGCATAATATTTAAAGTGAAGCCTATAATCCTTTATAGACATGACCGACATCTTCATGTCTTTGTGGTTGACTTTATTTGAAATCTTCACTGCTGACCCGATTAATGTAGCGGCTGTTTTGTGTCACGTGTTGGGTTATAAATATGGCAACCATGATTTTTATACTGATAACTATTGTAGCCATATTGTTTTCCGTTAAGGTGACAAAATAACGGCAATCTTGTTTTACTTGATAAAGGCCAGTTTACGAGTTTACGAACATGACAGCCATGCTGTTTAACCGACCTGATGGGAATGGTAGCCAGTTTTTTGAACTGGTAACTTATAATATGGCAGCAATAATTGGTGGTGCGGTTACTGGGGATCTGTTAATGCAAGCAAGCAAAGCACTTGGCTGCCGTAGTCAACCAATGTGCCAGTCGGTCGTGTCTAAGACCAGGTTTGTTTGATTTCCGGATTCTCAATGCACTCTGTTCATTTCCTACGGACGTTTAATCAGAATATAGATTTAAAATGGCGGTAATCATAAATAAATGCCACGCCTTCCGTTACACGGATTCAGAAAACCGCTTGAGTGAGACCTAATTCTGGAGAGATAATCTTGATTAGGATTGACGAAATCGATCTCGACATTAGTCACATGGGATTCATATTTTCAGCAGAGATAACACTACTGGCCTTTTTATTGATTAAAATAAATGAATATGCTGTTCACCTTTTTGTAACTGATTTCGTGTAATGCTATACATAGTATACATACTCACCTTACCGTGGAATCAAACGCTAAACAACTACCGACTAAGACTACTGCGTCCGGAAATATTGTACGAGATATCATACTACATGAACACGGGAGTATTATCTTGTAACAATGGTAGCTTCCGGACCACTTGATACAACGGACGATTTTGTCCCTCTATATGCTTGTCTGTGGGGTTTGCTGACTGTAGGTAACCATCCAATTAAATTTTAAAATAACTTCAAAATCACCAGTTGTTAAAAAAATGTGATCTGTGCATTATATTTTCAATTTCGTGCCTTGTTTGATTATCAAACTGACAATCATTGACAATGAGTCCGGTATGACCGAATGTCCTTCATACTCCGCGCAGTGTTGCGTTTGATTAGAGGTAATCCAACTACACACTGCTATTATGAGTGGATATTGTTGTGTTAAATTTTGATTGATCAGTAGTCCGTCTACCAACCAATCACTAGCTGCCAATACTGGACCAAATATGTTTACATAACGTATACGTCATGACTCACGATTTTATTATGCCTAATTAACCCGTGCATAGCAGAATACTGCAGTAAAACTAATTGCGTGACAAACGAGGCTATCAAGTCGAATGAAATGTAAACAATACTGTTTGGAAACGAACATACTTTCACCGTTTAATACCTTAAATCACTGTCCAAAGTTTTAGGGAAGACCCATATTAAACGAAGGACTGTCATGTTGCTGTACTTAAGTGATAGCTTTCATTGAACGGAAAGAATAGACACACTGCCGCCTAAGTTCAAGAAACAGACGCTATTACAGCAATGGTCAGAGAGCGATTTCTCGGGCCATTGCTTCAGGAATATGAATGTCCTTATGCAATATCGTGTAATAGGAGTTAGTCACCATGCCTGTGCCCGAGCAAAATGTCCGTCGTACATTTTCTCTTATAAAGGGCGTTTTGGTCACGTGAGCGTAATGACCAATGAAATTTATCTGTAGTATTGCCATGGAGCTTCGTAACCTGTTGGTAGAACTGTCAATAGCTAAACCCGGCGGTTACAGAATGCCTTTGATTTCGTATGGTGGGGTGCCCCACCATAAATATCTCCAAATATTTTGACAATAATTATTTCCATAATAAGTATATACATAACACGTCCTCACTTACCACTTCACATAATTAATCCCTAAATAAATGGTCACGTCGTATTTAACAAGTTATGATCATTTCAAATGATAAAAAATAGATGGGAAAAGTTGTCAAACTACCGCCATTAAATCATAGCATTTTTTAGTTCAAATTAGATTAATTAGGGGGGTTGGATGGCTGAATAAAGCCTGTCATTGAATAAACCGGTGTGGTTTCGAATCCTCGATTGTACGTGACAAGGAGTAAGGTCGCCTGTCCAATTTCGTGGGTTTTCTCCGGTCCCCCGGTTTCCCCCACCGTTTAAGAACCCTTCCATATGTTAGTCCCAAAATGACCTAGTTTGTGTCGGGTGGACGTTGACTATACCGCACAGAATTCACGCATTACTTGACGAGCCAGAAATCAGTTGGGGACTATTCACCGAAGCGTGCACATGTTGACTGTCTGGATCACTATACATACACCAAACCCATAAATAAAGTGTATATACATGGATTTTAAAGTTACGAGTGGAATCCAAAAGTACAATTTATCTGAAGACGACACAGCCATAAATTTAATAAAAGGTTTATTTGTGGACTCTAAAAGTAAAATTTGTCTAAATGTAACCCCGATATTATTTTGATTCCACTACAATGCAGCATTGAACATAAATTGATTTTATGAAGAAAGTACATAAACGGATTTGTTTCAATGTCAATTATATTGATACTTATGGAAATAAAGTAGAAAGTGGCACTTTTTCTGGCGTGCAACCTTCAGCCGGGATCTTTATACCAGTATATCCAGACATTTGTCTTCATAAATCATTATAAATAAAGACACTTCACACAAAGCGTTAATAGAAAAAAAATCAAATACACGGACAAGAATTTATATAAAGACTAATGGTATATGTCACACAATTTTATACATAGATCAGCATTTCTTTCCCTGTCCATACCGCTACGACTACACACAACCCGACAGGACTCGGCGTCTTGGTTTGTTGTAAAGAAAAAATCGGGTCGCGTCTTTACTTCACTTGCCTACGCTACGACGGTACCAGTCCACACAGGCCCGACTCTCACAGATTATGCGTCGTGAGTAACGCCACTTCCCTCTAGCGAGTGATTCCAAAAGTAATCCGGATGCATAAAAGTGACATTATATTTTGCCAAGATGTCGGAAGTCCCTGGGGGTCCCCCAATCCACGGTGTGTTGCGATCGACATCCGAGAATTCGATGTGATGGGTGTAACACATGGTATTTTATTGACGTGTGATCTTCTACCTGGCCGAACATCGTCTAACTCGAATTATCGTATAACTCGAACAATAAAATTACCTGTTCCTATCATTTCGAGTAGCGCGAATTCTGCCTCAAATTGACGTACGATTGTATATGCTGTTGTTGTTGATATTTGTTGTGAATGTAAGCTGAATTTGCTGAGATGCACATCATGATTACACGAAATATTCAGATTTCTTGATTAAATCTCGTACTACATGTTGTGTAATTACAGTGTTAGACGTCGTCAAAAATCGAGGTCGGCTTGGTCGTAACGTTGCGGCCTCCATTCATCAAATCATTGTGGGGGATATAATACGATTCCGAATCCAGTGACCCTGATATTTATCACCGGGCGACTTCAAAATTAGGTTTGATGTAGCTCTGCTAACTCATAGCACTCGCATGGACTGGTCCACTGAAATAACGCCAGAATGCGCTAATTTTGTGGCAGAATATTTATACGTACACATTCACGCCCATTCCTTGTATTTATTTGTTTGTCGTCTACAAGCCACATTTCTTAACGTATGATGTTGAAACTTTAAATACTTATTCTTTGTACCCCAAGGAACACCCCTATCATTTGCGGTGCATGCCCAACCCGCAGGGGCAGAGCTACGCCCATTTTCTTTTTGTGTGCCTGTGTGTCGCCTACTGGCCACAATTCTTAATCGATCATCTTGAAACTTTGTTTGCCTGTCGTCTACAGGCTGCATTTGTTAACGTATCATCCTGAAACTTTGCTACTTATTCTTGGTACCTTATTATCGTTGTTGGTGCCGTGCCCATTTTGTGTGTCTGTGTGTCACCTATAGGCCACAATTCCTAATCAATCGTCTTGAAAACTTTTTTGTACTTATTCCTTATACCCTAAGGCTGACCACTATTATTTTTGGTGCATGCCGGACCTACTGGAACAGAGCCAAGTCCAATGTTTGTTTTCCCTTGTGTTCGTCTACAAGATTTAATTCCTAACAGATCCTTATAAAACTTTGCATACCTATTCCTTATATCCTAAGGATGACCCCTGTTGTTTTTTGGTGATTTACTAACCCCCAGGGGCAGAGCCATGTCCATTTTTACTTCGTGCCTGTGTGTGTGTTGTCTACAGGCCACGATTCTTAATGGATCGTCTTTAAACTTTGGATATGTATTCCTTATAGCGTAAGGACAACAATTGCATGTCCCGACTCCCAGAGTCAAGCCACGCCCAATTTTTGTTCTTGTCGTTTAAAGGCCGCAATTCTTAATTAATTATATTGGTATACTTATTCCTTATACTCTAAGGACGGCAACTATTGATGTTGATGCACGACCCTCGACACTAAACAAACCAAATGCCTATCCTTCTTGACAAAGTACCATAATATGAAACAAAGCAGGAATGTGGACGTATATTGTAGCGTTAGCGTTTTGTTCTTTCTGGGGGAGTTACTTCTAAATGACACAAGTGCCTGAAATGCCAGGAAATCACGTTTCCGGCCTCCAATTTCTGAAAATTTTATGGGGGGAACCCCCAGAACCTCCCCTAGCGGGGCTAGGCGCCTTCAGGGCCCAGGGCCATCACCATGGTTAATCCGACGTTGCCTAATCATACCAATGTCTAGGCTTTGTAATAATATGGCATATATTTTATAAAACAGACAGAAAGAAATAATTCAATTTATCAATATTCCCTTTTCAAGAACATTTTATTTCATGTCAAATAATCAATCGTTTCCTTTTACCGGATGTTTTACTACTTCCTTGTAACTTAGATATCGCCGTTGTGATTGGCTAACAATGCACACCATTTCTCGTTCCGCGTGGTGTTTTGTTTGCAACATTGGTTTTGGAAAGTCGGAATTGAACATAGTGTGGTTTCTAATGATAATACTACTATAAGGAAATTTGATTTACGATGACAAACACGAGCCAGAATGACGTTACAGATGGGAACAAATTTCATATGTGTGACACAGTTTAAATATTGATGTAGCTAACCTTATTTGATAAAGATCTTAGCAAGGATTGAACTTGGCTGATCCGAAATCTTGTTTTTGATCACTGATGGGCCTAAGTCAACACCATTACATCTTCGTTTCATAATATTAACGAGAATCAATTTGTTGACTTTCCCAACTGTACATACCTGGAACCTATAAATGTAGACGCACTTCACAAAGGTTACCAGTAATATCAACACTTTTATTCGTAAATACTGTGGTTACGAATAACGTTGTCCTTTTATTTACCCTAGTCATTTTAGGAATCTACATCATTTACGTCTGGCTAGTCTAGTCTACTCATTTTTCGTTTGTAGATCAGCAATTTTTGATTACTTCGACATTGACTTGCGGAATGTTTTCCCTCTGTTCATTACAATTTGCACGCGGGGCCACGAATAACCCCAGAGGGCCTGGTGAGCCTTCGGCCATTGATCAACGCCCACACAAATACGCTCCCAAGGCGCGAACGTCCGAGGGAGGTCGGGGCCTCCCCAGAAAATTTTTGAAAATTGACAACCGCAAACCCATTTTCCAAGCATTTCAGTTTCAAACCAAAGCTGAAGAATGTAATTTTTTTCATTTTTCTTTTCTTTATAGGCTTAGGCCCACTTTTTAAAAATGAGATTAGGCTCACCTGTCACGGACAAAGCTGAAGAAGGCAAATTTGTTCTTTTTTCTTTATAGGCTTAGGTCCACTTTTTAAAATGAGCTCAAGTGGGCCCCCAGTCCGGAACTGGAGAACCCGATGCCAACAACAGATTTTAAAACTGCCATTTTTCCTTAAATATTGGAGACCTGGAGTCCGTGTTTTCATGGCACGACCACTCGGCAAACCTCGTCAGATTCCAGTACCCTACATCTAGCCTCGGTTGTATGACGAGGTCCGCCATTAGAACTATTTTCAAGTTCTCGGATTACCAACGGCGTTGTCAATGACGACACCTTTGAAGAATGTTTATCTTACAAAGTTTGAAGCTGTTTTTTTTTTCAAGTTTACCCGATTTTCTTTAGACAAGGACAAGTGTGCACTGAAAATTATAGACAACCTTCGAACGACGCAATTTTGAGAACTTCTTTCTAAAAGCGGACAGTTTTCCGGCGCCGCATCGCAATTTACTTGCAGAGACGTTGTACCATGTGTATAAGCCATTAATTGTTTCCTATATAGTTATGTTGTGTTTTTTATGTGCTCAAAGCTAAATGGCTTTGAACGATCAATATGAATATTGACTGAAGTGAACCATTGGTTAATTCTAATTGTAATACACCCTAAAAATACTATTGTCTTCATTTTCTTTAAATTTGACCACTTAAAGAAAAGGGATAATGAAAAGGGAATATGTTGAACATTTCAGTCAAATTACTTCACTCTGCGTCTATATATCGTGACACAATAACCGTGTAGCACCGATTGCCATTGTCACCGTAGTTACGACGATAAACAAAGTCCATTCTTACGATCAATCATCAACAGCAAAACATATACTATTCAAAACAAGCCAACAGTGAGGCTGATGTCCCCCGCCGAAATCCCAAAATAAATAGATGACACATATTAATTAATCGCACATTTATTTTTTTCAAACGTATCGACCAATCAAACTGAACACGAAGTGTCATCCAAAAATTGCTTATCTCTGCCTACCGTAAGAAGAAAATGCTCATCTTCGAACTCCATCAAGGCATTGACCTAATAAGCATACACACCAATTTTGAACATTTTAACTCAATTCGAAGGAGAGTTATTGTGTTCCAAAGTCTCGGCAAATCAAATTGCTTATCGCTCTGCTTACCCTGAGCAGAAAATGCTCATTATCGATCATAGTCAAGGTATTACTGTAATGAAACTATACACCAAGTTTCATCACTCTCACTTAATTAGAACTAAAGTTATCGTGTCTCAAAGCATCAACCAATCAAATTGCTTATCTCTGCCTACCCTAAGCGGAAAATGCTCATCTTCGAACTCCATCAAGGCATTGACCTAATAAGCATATACACCAAGTTTGAACATTTTAACTCAATTAGAAGGAGAGTTATTGTGTTCCAAAGTCTCGACCAATCAAATTGCGTATCGCTCTGCTTACCCTGAGCAGAAAATGCTCATTATCGAACTTAGTCAAGGTATTACTGTAATGAAACTATACACCAAGTTTCATCACTCTCACTGAATTAGAACTAAAGTTATCGTGTCCCAAAGCATCAACCAATCAAATTGCTTATCTCTGCTTACCCTAAGCGGAAAATGCTCATCTTCGAACTCCATCAAGGCATTGACCTAATAAGCATATACACCAAGTTTGAACATTTTAACTAAATTAGAAGGAGAGTTATTGTGTTCCAAAGTCTCGACCAATCAAATTGCGTATCGCTCTGCTTACCCTGAGCAGAAAATGCTCATTATCGAACTTAGTCAAGGTATTACTATAATGAAACTATACACCAAGTTTCATCACTCTCACTTAATTAGAACTAAAGTTATCGTGTCCCAAAGCATCAACCAATCAAATTGCTTATCTCTGCTTACCCTAAGCGGAAAATGCTCATCTTTGAACTCCATCAAGGCATTGACCTAATAAGCATATACACCAAGTTTGAACATTTTAACTCAATTAGAAGGAGAGTTATTGTGTTCCAAATTCTCGACCAATCAAATTGCGTATAGCTCTGCTTACCCTGAGCAGAAAATGCTCATTATCGAACTTAGTCAAGGTATTACTATAATGAAACTATACACCAAGTTTCATCAATCTCACTTAATTAGAACTAAAGTTATCGTGTCCCAAAGCATCAACCAATCAAATTGCTTATCTCTGCTTACCCTGAGCGGAAAATGTTCATCTTCGAACTCCATCAAGGCATTGACCTAATAAACACATACACCAAGTTTGAACATTCTAGCTCAATTAGGAAGAGAGTTATTGTGTCCCAAAAAGTGTGACGGACGGACAGACAAACGGACAGACGGACGAACCCATTTTAATAGTCCCCCAAGTTTCTTCGAAAGGCGGGGGACAAAAAGTAGGGGATATTTGATTTTGGGGGCATAATACTAAAATATGCAAATGACTACGAAAAAAGTCACTATAGAACCTAACAGAAGAAACATTTCCAGTTACATGTGACGCCCAAACGCACCAATAGCTACCGCATGGAATGCAGGTGATGCTTGGGATTATCATGGGGGTCCAACCCAAGATTTGCACGACTCTGACTTTGAATGTTACAGTCATTGTGGCATTGAATTCCAGGGTGGAAACATCAGTTTAATTGTTTTAGTGACCAGAAAACAAATTTTGATATGCCTCGGCTTACCCAAAATGAAAGGTTACGTGCCCTTGGCATGCTACAGATCGGCACAACACAGGCGGTTGTGGCGCGGACGATGAATGTTTCTCAGTCTGTCATAAGCAGGTTATGGTCCAGATACCGTGATACACAATCTGTACAGGACAGACCACGCTCGGGTCGACAACTCAAGCCCAGGATCGATTTATCCGTACCTTGGCCTTGAGAAATCGTGTCATCACAGCAAATCAGATCAGCGCTCGTCTTCAAACAGACACTGGTGTGGGAGTGAGTGGCCAGACGATTCGGAATCGACTGCATAGGGGTCACCTTCGCGCCCGACGTCCTCGCGTGATCCCTTGTTTGAGAGATCATCACATTCAGGCAAGACGTCGTTGGTGTAGGGATCGTCAACACTGGGATAATCGACGCTGGAGCAATGTGATGTTTTCAGATGAGTCAAGGTTCACTGTTGATTTTTTGGACAGACGTAGGAGGGTGTGGCGTCGTCGAAACGAGCGCTCCCAAGACGTTAACGTCATCAGACATGATCGATTTGGGGGTGGTTCTGTTATGATGTGCGGAGGCATCACTGTTGCTGGAAGAACGGCTTTACATGTTGTTGCAGGGCGTGTTACAGGCCAGTACTACCGGGACAACATCTTGGCAGTCCATGTTGTGCCGTTCGCACGACGTCATGGCCGCCGTTTCATCTTCCAGGATGACGACGCAAGATGTCACAGGGCCAGGATCGTTACAGGTTACCTCCAACAACAGAACATCACCACATTACCTTGGCCAGCACTGAGTCCCGACCTCTCCCCCATCGAGCATGTCTGGGACATGCTTGGACAGAGGTTACGTCAACGTCAACAACGTCCTGCCAATGTCCAAGAACTTGCTGCTGCGTTGCAACAGGAATGGGACAATCTGGACCAAAATGACCATAGACGTCTCATTAGGAGTATGCCACGTCGGATCAATGCTTGTTTGGCAAACAGAGGAGGATTTACCCGTGTTACTGACTTTGTTGTGATGCTGTGGTAACTTTGCTGTTTGACCCCGGGTATCATTTTACCCTTATATTGGTAAGTCTGTGCCTTACTTAGTCTAACGATCATTTGGAATAAATCGATGAATGTGAACTTCATTTCATTTTGTCATTTGTTTCTTCGTCAGTTTCATTAGGCGACTTTAATAACACTTAAAAATCAAATATCCCCTACTTTTTTTGAATAGTATATTTAAATCGGAGTATCCGATGGCATCGATACTCCAGTTTGGTCTGCCATGTATATTATGTTATCTCCGGCGAAAAAGTCGGTTTAATGCAAATGTAGCCGGGCTGTTTCCTAGTAAGCGTTTCGATTCGAAGAGAGATTTATTCCCAGGAGTTTTTTCGCACATAAAGTATGAGCATGCGGATATTTACGACGTACAAAACACATGTTCACTTCGACTAATCAACCACTCTTACAGCTTTCACTAAGCAATCAACCGCTTTTGCCTCAGACTCAAATTTTGGGACATGAAATGGAATTTAACGTTATGAGATTTAACGTAACGAGTTTTGGTTCAGGTGACCACCCGTCTCGCATTTCGCGGGACAGTCCCGCAAAATGTTTCCATGTCCCGCGTCCCGAATATCAGTCAAAATGTCCGGCAATTCCTCACATGAACGATTTCTATTACAGTAATAGATAGTCTATTTGAGTATTAGTTTAATGAAAATATTGAAAGACCCACCACAAATTCCTTTAGAAGGTCTTTTGGTACCAACTTGCAATTGTAGATGACCTTTCCCTCTATATCATACTGAAAATCCACCGGTGCCGTTCCCCCTTGCAACACAGAGGGCCTTGGATAACGTATACTCATTCGGGTGAGACGTACAAAAAATACTTGGCAGTTGGAATTCAATATAAGAGTAGGCCGTAGCACCAGTCCCGGGCACAATTCCCCTCATAGAACACAATATGGCGTATGCACCTCTTCGTCAGCCCAGTCGGGCGTTAAACCCCTATTTCTTTTACATTTATATATGTAATAAACATAAGAATTGGAAAATATTGCACACAACCAATACAGAAATCAACGAATATAATTTATATAACATTGACACCCCATCCCCTGTCTTGCATAACAACTACAACCACCAGCACAACCGAAAACATCACGACTGACACCACACAAAGAAAATATAATTTTAATGAATATAATTAGTCCACATTTTATAATCCACATTGAATAAATTTTGTAAAAACATCTTCTAAAACCTCCAACTATTAACTTACAACTTGGAAAATAAACAACCAAAGTCAGTCATTGTCAGTGGGCCATTTAAAACTCAATTCTTATCTGATTTTGACGAAACTTGAAATATAGGTTTATCCCCAAAAGATCTCGGCTGCTTTCGATATTGGCATGTAGCGGATCAAAACTTCATGTATTATGGCCCCTGATTGTACGAAAAATCACGTTTTTAGCTTGTAAATCACGTTTTAGCTATAGGGATAGAGGTCACAATTTAGAACCAATTTTGATGAAACTTGACATGCATGTTTATAATCCAAAGATCTTGGTTTCTTTCGATATTTGCGCCTATCGGAACGTAATTTCCTGAATTATGGCCCCTGATTGTCCGAAAAATCACCTTTTTTAGCTTGTGGTCCCTCTGGAGGTCACAATTATTATCCGATTTAAAAAACCGTTTGATTATATCACCGTTACACCCTAAGAGGGGTTGAGTTTGAATTTAGGGAAAATCGGACTAAAATTGCCATACAAAATGGCCGCCGTTTGTACGCAAATACTGTTAAAAAATGGTATATCAAGGATGTGGACCCTGTAGAGGTCACAATTTTAATTTGATTTTGATGAAACTTCAAATTCATGGTTATAACCCAAAGATCTTGGTTCCTTTCGATATTTGCGCATATCGGATCGTAACTTTCTGAATTATGGCCCCTGATTATACGCAATATCGCCTTTTTATACGCCCACATTTTCATGTGGACGTATTATGTCGTCGCCCCTGTCCGTCCGGACGTCCGTCCGTCCGTCCGGACGTCCGTCCGTCCACAATTTGTTTGTGGACTCTCTACAGGTCACAATTCTTATCCGATTTTGACGAAACTTGAAATATAGGTTTATCCCCATAAGATCTCGGTTCCTTTCGATATTGGCATGTATCGGATCAAAACTTCATGGATTATGGCCCCTGATTGTACGAAAAATCACGTTTTTAGCTTGTGGACCCTATAGAGGTCACAATTTTGAACCGATTTTGATGAAACTTGACATGCATGTTTGTAACCCAAAGATCTTGGTTCCTTTCGATATTTGCGGCTATCGGAATGTAATTTCCTGAATTATGGCCCCTGATTGTCCGAAAAATCACCCTTTTTAGCTTGTGGTCCCTCTGGAGGTCACAATTATTATTCGATTTAAAAAACCGTTCGATTATATCACCGTTACACCCTAAGGAAGGTTGAGTTCGAATTTCGGGAAAATCGAACGAAAATTGCCATACAAAATGGCCGCCGTTTGTACGCGAATACTGTTAAAAAATGGTATATCAAGGTTGTGGACCCTGTGGAGGTCACAATTTTGATTCGATTTTGATGAAACTTGAAATTCATGGTTATAACCCAAAGATCTTGCTTCCTTTCGATATTTGCGCATATCGGATCGTAACTTCCTGAATTATGGCCCCTGATTATACGCAAAATCGCCTTTTTTTTAGCTTGGAGGTCACAATTATTATCTGATTTAAAAAAACGTTTGATTATATCATCGTTACACCCTAAGGAAGGTTGAGTTCGAATTTCGGGAAAATCGGACGAAAATTGCCATACAAAATGGCCGCCGTTTGTACGCGAATACTGTTAAAAAATGGTATATCAAGGTTGTGGACCCTGTGGAGGTCACAATTTTGATTCGATTTTGATGAAACTTGAAATTCAAGGTTATAACCCAAAGATCTTGCTTCCTTTCGATATTTGCGCATATCGGATCGTAACTTCCTGAATTATGGCCCCTGATTATACGCAAAATCGCCTTTTTTTTAGCTTGGAGGTCACAATTATTATCCGATTTAAAAAAACGTTTGATTATATTACCGTTACACCGTAAGGAAGGTTGAGTTCGAATTTCGGGAAAATCAGACCAAAATTGCCATACAAAATGGCCACCGTTTGTACGCGAATACTGTTAGAAAATGGTATATCAAGGTTGTGGACCCTGTAAAGGTCACAATTTTAATTCGATTTTGATGAAACTTGAAATTCATGGTTATAACCCAAAGATCTTGGTTCTTTTCGATATTTGCGCATATCGGATCGTAACTTCCTGAATTATGGCCCCTGGTTATACGCAAAATCCCCCTTTCTTTAGCTTGTGGTCCCTCTGGAGGTCACAATTATTATCCAATTTAAAAAAACGTTTGATTATATCACCGTTACACTGTAAGGAAGGTTGAGTTTGAATTTCGGGAAAATCGGACCAAAATTGACAGACAAAATGGCCGCCGTTTGTACACGAATACTGTTAAAAAAAATGATATATCATGATTGTGGATCCTGTATAGGTCACAATTTTAATTCGATTTTGATGAGGATGGTTGAGTTCTAATTTCGTGAAAATCGTACCAAAATTGCCGGACGAAATGGTCGCCGTTTGTACGCGAATAGTGTAAAAATATGGTATATCATGGTTGTGGACACAGGCACTTGAAGAGATTAAAATAAAACTTCTTACTACTGCTTGACTATATATATATAATATCATTCAAGGTATTGCAGACGACATCTTTGTTGTGACTTTTTTATGATATATTGTCTGCTGTCATCTCGCAATACTCACTAGTTCTAACACTTCATGTCATTTTTATTGCCAACGAGACTTTATTTGATCATTATTCACATTCAGATGTAATTAAATTGGTCCTTTCACAGCGTTATTAATAACAAATCAAACTTAAAAAGCTATCACTAGTCGATATTCAACTTGGCGAGCCCGGAAGTAACGCGAAATAAGGTCAAAAGAAGTCTGTATCACCCAGTCCCTTTATAAACCTATCATTACTCGATATGTGCATAGGAACTGGGTGATCAAGTCTCGCTGAACCGCGGCCTCGCTTCGTAAGTTCTATCACGCAAGACTTGATCACCCAGTTCCTATGCACATATCGAGTAATGATAGGTTTATAAAGGGACTGGGTGATACAGACTTCTTTTGACCTTATTTCGCGTTACTTCCGGGCTCGCCAAGTTGAATATCGACTAGTGATAGCTTTTTAAGTTTGATTTGTTATTAATAACGCTGTGAAAGGACCAATTTAATTACATCTGAATGTGAATAATGATCAAATAAAATCTCGTTGGCAATAAAAATGACATGAAGTGTTAGAACTAGTGAGTATTGCGAGATGACAGCAGACAATATATCATAAAAAAGTCACAACAAAGATGTCGTCTGCAATACCTTGAATGATATTATATATATATAGTCAAGCAGTAGTAAGAAGTTTTATTTTAATCCCTTCAAGTGCCTGTGGTTGTGGACTCTCTACAGGTCACAATTCTTATCCGATTTTGATGAAAAGTCACATTTCTAGGTTGTGTACCGTCACACCATAATCATTGTCGGTTTCGAATTTCATTAATGTCAGACTGGAACTGACCAACTAAATGGCTGCTCCCAATACAGTATGAAATACAGGACTTAAAGATGTAGGAAAAATCACTTTCGGTATTGCTTTTTCTCTGTCCATCTCTCGAAAATGTGGGCGTATCCTGCCTGGCAGTGCCAGCCTATCTTTTTTTAGCTTGTGGTCCCCCTGGAGGTCACAAATATTATCCGATTGAAAACAACGTTTGATTATATTACCGTTACACCGTAAGGAAGGTTGAGTTCGAATTTCGGGAAAATCGGACCAAAATTGCCATACAAAATGGCCGGCGTTTGTCCGAAAAATCGCCTATGGTCCCTCTGGAGGTCACAATTATTATCAGATTAAAAAAAAAAACGTTTGACTCTATCACCGTTACACCCTACGGAAGGTTGAGTTCGAATTTCGAGAAAATCGGACCATAATTGCCAGAAAAAATGGCCGCCGTTTGTACGCGAACAGTAAAAATATGGTATATCAAAGTTGTGGACCCTGATATGCTTGTTTATAACCTAAAGATCTTTATTCTTTTCGATATTTGCGCATATCAAATTGTAACTTAATGAATTATGGCCTTTGATTGTAGGAAAAATCACTTTCGGTATTGCTTGTTCTCTGTCTATCTCTCGAACAATTATTATCTGATTTAAAAAAAAAATCTGGTTTATTACTGTTGCACGGTAAGGGAGGTTGAGTTCGAATTTCGTGAAAATCGTACCAAAATTGCCGGACGAAATGGTCGCCGTTTGTACGCGAATAGTGTAAAAATATGGTATATCATGGTTGTGGACTCTCTACAGGTCACAATTCTTATCTGATTTTGACGAAAGTCACATTTCTAGGTTGTGTACCGTCACACCATAATCATTGTCGGCTTCGAATTTCATGAATATCAGACTGGAACTGACCAACAAAATGGCTGCTCCCAATAGAGTATGAAATACAGGACTTAATGATGTAGGAAAAATCACTTTCGGTATTTCTTGTTCTCTATCCATCTCCCAAAAATGTGGGCGTATCCTGCCTGGCAGTGCCAGCCTATCTTTTGAATGAGTTAAGGGAGTAGGTATTGCGAATAGAAAGGGGGAGAGAGTTCCATAATCGAGGAGCAGCATTAGCGAAAGCCCGCTTGTCGTACGTCACTTGGAGGAACGGTCGTGCTGGCTCAACAAGAAGGGTCTCGACTGAAGAGCGGGTCCGCCTCTGTGTTAAAAGATCAGACAGATAAGATGGTGCTAGCTGATGAAGACATTTATAAGTAAAAGTGAGAATTTTGAATTCAGTGCGGCTGTGCACAGGTAACCAGTGGAGAATTGGGGTGATGTGCTCATTCTTACGGGTGCGTATTATGAGTCGTGCAGCAGAGTTTTGGATAGATTGTAGACGTTTAGTTAGAGAGCTAGGATAGAGATCATGCAAAGACTATAACAGTAATCAAGGGGTGAGGTGATGAAAGCAAGAACAAGTGATTCAGTAGAGGTGCGGTCTAAAACGTTGCGAATGCGACCAATTTTATATAGCGCGAAAAATCCGGACTGACATACTTTAGTAATATGACTAAATAAAAGACCATTTTCGTCAAAATAAAAACCTAAATTACGGACACTTGAACATGGAAGAACTTCTTCATTGCCAATTCGGATAGTTTTTAATTTTTAACAGCTTCTATATTGAGAATGAAAATGTATTACTTCAGTTTTACCATCATTAAGCACGAATATCATCAACACATTTTTCAATTACAACCTTTGAAACCTCAGCATTTTTACATGTAAAATACAACTGAGAATCACCAGCGTATAACATAAAATCCAAACCGTGACTAAGTATAATATCCTCTAGAGGAGTGCAGTAAAGTGTGAACAGTAGGGGGCCTAAGACACTACCCTGTGGTACACTGCAGCGGAGTGGATACAGATTTGTGACCATTTACGACAAGACTTTGAGTTCTATCACACAAGTAAGATTTCATCCACTGTAAGGCCAAGTCTTTGATACCAAACCGTTCTCGAGTCTCTCCAATATAATACAATGATCGATGGTTCTGAAGCAGCTGACAGATCTAACAACACCAGAATAACTTCCGAATGGCCATCCAGGGCTAGCATGATATCATTATGTACTTTGAGTAAAGCGCACTCGGTGCTGTGGTACTTTCTATACGTGGATTGGAATTTTGAATATAAAGAAAACTCACTAAGTTAATTATCTAGATCTTTAGCTACACATTTTTCAATCAGTTTGCCACCGAAAGGGCAGTTCGAAACTGGACGATAATTTGTCAGTACATTAGAATCCAAACCTGGCTTTTTCAGTAATAGCCGAAGAATGACATGCTTAAATTCGCAGGGAAACTGCCCATTATCGAATGACGTGTTGATGATCTGTGTAAGGCATGGAATACAATGTTGACTACACAATTGCAAGTGACTAGTAGGAAACGATCAAGTGAACAGGACTTACAGTTCATTGTTGACACAAGACGCAATAAACAGGATTCAGTTACATGAGTAAAATGTGTAAAAGAATGGACAATGTCACAATCATTAAAAACACATTGACTTGGCATGGAGTCCAATGAGTTTCGCAGCATTCGAACTTTTTGTGTGAATAAATCAGAGAAAGATTGTGCTAGTGCCTGTGGATCTGTGTGGTTTGGTAGAGTAGCAGCCAGTGACTTCTTTTCGCCAATAATATCATCGATAATGTAATTGGAAGAGTTGCTTCTGATCAGCGTTCTGGATCTTGTTGCGGTGATAAGAATTACGGGTGTCTGCTGTTAGGCGATTGTGTGCCGACCGTTTGTCAAGGAAAATCTGTCTGTTGATTTCTAAGGGATTGGCCTTGAACTTCCGTTCCAGTCGCCGCAGTTCAACCTTGTGTCGGTGAATGACGTCATTGTGCCATGGGGCGCGCGGTTTGTCTTGTAAAACTTTGGTTGTAAGCGGGGCGAGATCATTAAGAAGATTACCCATTCTATCATTGTAGTCGCTAACCAATTCATCAACGCTAGCACCTGACATTGGCTTCAATGCTGTATTGATAGCGCTGGCGTCAATAGATGAAATTTCCCTAGTCTCGCGCTTGATTTTCTTTGGCCGCGGACGGTTAACGTCACATATGAAGTTTACCAAGCTCTGGTCTGAGGGCAATGTATTATCAACAACACAGTTCATGACAAATTTCTGCGAGGACCTCGTAATGACAAGATCGAGGGTGTGTCCCTTTGAATGTGTTGGACCCATTACGTGCTGGACAAGTCCGAATGAGTCAAGTAGCTTTAGGAATTTCTTGCATCTTTATTTACTGAGTTTCTGCAGTGTTTTATGAGGCCAGAGGTATTAGCTGACAATTGCTCTCCTAAGAAACTAAAGACTGTTGATGTTTCCAATCTACCATTTATTTTACCCGAAAAAGATCTCTTTATTGGTAGTAAAGCTGGGAATATGCTTCAATTGATGAAACCAGATCAGAAGAAAAAGATACTGTCACAAGTATGTCTATTATTTTCCAATGAATTTTTACTTGTTTACACTTTACACATACAGTACATTCATTTAGTATATTTACTAGTAAGATTTTAACATATTTTTCATTATCTTTTCAGGTCAAGCAAGCCTATATTAATTGTGCAAAATCATTGCAATCCAAGATGCCAATTAATAATCCACTTTTAAAATCTGTCTCTGCTATTCACCCACATCTAAAAGGTCACACTCTCAGCATGAAATATTTATTGAAACTTCCATCACTAGTTACAAATATTTTGAAGCCAACTGAAGAAGATAAATATGACATGGAAGTAAGAAGATATATCAATAAAAACACCTTACCAGAGTACGCTGACCATGATAGATTGGATGTATGGTGGGGGAAAGATGAATTGTGTGACCAGTATCCTCACTTGTTTAAGATGGTCACATCTTTACTCAGCTGCTTCCATGGACCACAGGTTGAGGCATCTTTTAGTGTCATGAACAATGTCATCGATTCTAAAACTTGCCGGCTGAATATTTCCACATACAATGCAATCCAGCATGTAAAGTATGGCTTAACAGCATCTGGAAAATCAGCTGTGCAGTTTTATGCAAAAGATGACTTTGTTCATGACAAAATAGATTCAACCCTT
Organism: Patella depressa; assembly: GCA_948474765.1. Taxonomy (NCBI): domain Eukaryota; kingdom Metazoa; phylum Mollusca; class Gastropoda; family Patellidae; genus Patella; species Patella depressa. The sequence continues at coordinate 28,855,648 of OX419715.1, forward strand.
GCAAGAAACATGGTAACCTCTTCTAAGGCTTACAAATCCGAAGTAAAGAAAAGAAAAGAAGAAAGTGAAGAAAAGAAAGAACTACTGGAAATAAAAAGCAAAGCTTTGACTAAAAAAAGATCAAAGGAACTTTTACAGTCTGCCTCAAAAAAAGCCAGACTTTTCTTTAACAAATAAATTTATTTTATCTGTTTTTATTTTTGTGTTTGTGTTAAAATTTGCTGTACCAGGTTCATTTTTAATCAAAGCATTTACCATCCAAATGTCTTCAGAGTGCCAAAATCAGTTATTTTTGGGGGTCCACAGAATCATGCCTGATCTGGACAGCTGGAATTGTCAATATGAAAATTAAAGTCACCAAGAATAACAAGCCATCCGGGTAACGTGACAGCCCATTCCAGCAACGAAGAAAAATCATCAACGAATGTCTTGAATTTCTGACTATTCTTTTTTTTACGGTGGGGGTCGGTACACAATCGGCAGGCGTATAAGTTCAGGATTCAGTTTGACAAATAGGTCCATTGATTCAAACGATGACATTTGGTGATGGTTCCTATTTACCTTCACATTCAGGTTATCACAACAGAAACATTATTGGTAACATCGAATGCTGAAATCCTTGAAATTGAAACTAGATTTGAAAAACTTACACTTGATCTTAAAACCTGGCTGCCAATAGGCAATCTTGTGACATTTAGGTCCTCAGGTGTAGGTTCAAAATCACGTGTTCTATTTGTGACAATCACTTCAATGTTATTCGTGTCAGTAGATAATTCAATGAGGTTATTAAAGTTAACACTCCTGGTTGTAAAGTTATCAAAATGTTTTCTTACATAGCTAATAGGTTTAATCAGCCTTTGTTTTGTCTGACCAGCCCTGCAACCTCTCCGCGGTTGATTGGTTTTGTGCTTGAAATACGTATACTCTGCTTCAGAATAAAACATCTCACAGATTAAGACTTAGTTCAGTTTTTTACAAATTTGACAGTGAGTTTAAGTTCATTTACTAACAATACAACTAAGAAAATTGCAAATATCTGCATAATCCACTAATTTTTGAAAAACGCTTTTTGATCATAAAGAGCACACCAATCTCACACAGGTCAAGTCCAAAATTATCACCATTCCTATAGATATTAATCCAATAAAACCATAAAAAAAAACCCACAGAGCTTAAAGGGTCAATCCCAGTAACTTTTTGGGAAATAAAACTGCTTAATTTTGTGTTAATATCCCTTATATCCCATTACCTAAGGCCGACCAACTAACCCGATATTTGTGATATGCTTGTAAATAACTTAAGCCTGGCAGTCTTCATCTGGAAACGGATACCGTTGTATTATACAGTATCTTGATAAAACCAGACTTTTTTCTATATAAATGATATGTAGGTGAAATTTACCTTTTGTTATCAAGTACAGTACATGGGTCATTCACTGTATAGACCTCTCAAGAAACGGGAATCGATTATTAGGTCACCCAATCAAAAAACTGACACGAAATCTTAAAAGGGTTACGTGTCCGGATAAGCAGTGTTGACGTTAACGTCAAAACGACTCAATATTTTGAGCTGAAACTTTGAGCCAAGGTAAATACACCATGTCTCTATATTTTGGTCCATACATTTCGTAAATGCTCGGACTTTAATTTTTGAGACTCTGTTCTTATCGGGATTGTCCCTTTAAAAACATGCAGGCACATAAGAGCGCTCTATACATATTGATATACTGGGTTCATACTATCCCCTGGTGATTTTGATGATATATTACAAAGAACTAATAAATATATTTCTTATTCTCTTGACAATTACAAAGGTTTATGGTATAGTTAGTTGCATTCAGCACTGAAACAGGTATACATATGGGTATATTTAGACCGGGCACTTAATTTCTAACTTTTTGCTTGAGTTCTTACTTTTTGCATTATGTTGTACATTAGTTGCACAGCTGGAATTCGACCCTCTTTCATGTACAAATCCCTGTTGTTCTTTTGTTTACTCGTGGCACCCAAAATATACACACAGGTTACAAACGTTTATCAAAAATATCAGAAGAAAAATTAAACTTGCCCTCAATAATTCGATAAATAAAATAACTATAGGCTCAGAAGGAAATTTTCCACTTGCCCTCAACACTCCGATTATCGATGTTCAAAATATCTATAAGAATTTTCTCGAATTATACTCCAAGACATGCAAGTACTTTTAGCCAAACGGTCCCTGCGATAAGTATTATTGGGGACAGCCCACTTAACGTAGCCAAATCTCTGACTCAATATCTTTGACATTGAAAACACGAATTATTTGCCAATTTAAATCGACATTGATGTTGTGATCTTACCAGAAAAAATATCTTAGGACAAAATAAACATTTGACCATTAGTACACGAATTGTGTATCCTGATGCGTTTCAGCGCTATTTGTAACAAGTGACTCGAAGAACGGTGCCAGACATATTCCAGAAGTAACGTGAAGCCATTTTCTTTTCGAGAGAGCATGCGCAATCAATTCTATCGGTGTAGACTGGAATAACCATACGCGAGAGATTGCCAATCGATTGACACTACTGGGGCATTTCGCCGAACATAACTGATTAGAAATTACAGTAAAACGGAAACGATTGAATGTAACTCGGTTTACACACATTCATAATACGTCATTATGTGCGTTGCACCCCATCTTTGTCAATTTTCGGTCCAAGATATTATCGATTTAGCTCCTTTAACAACTTCCGTCAGGTTCACAGTCTAATTTTTTGTCTTGAAGAGCTATAATTATATTGTTACAGCAGGATGTTGGCTCGATCTCTGCGCTGGCCGAGAGAGTTCATCGGCATTTTCCGGCGTAGTTCCCTCTTATCAGTGATGTAGAACGGAAGGTCTAGCAAAGGATGGGGACAGAAACCCGAGGTACCGTGTACACATTGACGCACATTTTAAAGACCGGACAAATCCCCCCCCATAGCATTAAACCCTATTTTATATCGTCATTGTTTAGGATTGTTTTCGCTCAGATAAAAGATATTAATTTACATCCACTCTAGCCCGTGATTAGCAACCCGTGGCGATTCGCAGCAAATCGTTCTCTTTGATTCGTGTTTTAAAAATGGATTGATTTCGCTCAGATAAAAGATGTAAATTTACAGTAATCATTTAGCGGCTATTATTAGAGTCCCTACAGGCATGGCGGTTGTAAATAAATATAATATCTAACACCTTTCAAGATAAATGTAATATCAGATAATGTCTATTAACTACAAAAGAGATAGCGAGAAAGCTTTTCATTTGCTCATGTAAATAAATTTAATTTGTTGATTTGTTGCTTAGGATAGTCACATAATAACGGAAAGGGATCATTAGAGAGTACGTGTTGATACTTTCTGACAAAACATATTAATCATAAATTTGTTCTTAAAGGATAAAATAAAACCAAGTACGAACAATCCAAACAATTAGACAGAATCCGAAGTCCTAAAAAAACGTTATAGGCAAAATAGTGTAATCAGCAAATGGACTGCTCCCCGTGTACGAAATACACGACAAACAGTGGTAACGGGTGTCCAGAAGAGAAAGCTTACCCTGCCTGGCGCGCCACACCCGCCATAGCTGCATCCAAACTATTAGGCAGAATGTCGGTAAAATAGCATGATTGGCCAATGAACTATCGGTATGCAAAATGCACGTGATGGAACTATGTTAACGTGTCAATTAAATATATCTAGAATAATAGCTGAGAGAGACACGTTGTATTTACCAATCAATTCAATATGACGGCCATAAAACTTTTTAAAGGTTTTTATAATTTTAGTGCGTACGTATCTTTCTTAAAAAATCAGAATAAAAGGAACAAGCTCTCGCGTAACGAATTAGCTATGACACAAACACTCCATAAGCTGGTGATATTGGAATAAAACATGCATCCGCTTTTCAATTTCCTTTTGGTTTTACATTGATTCAACCAAAACCATGATTCTGTTCATAAATGCCTATCGCTATCAAACTCAGTCTATCTATTTAAGATACATTATGGGAGATAAGATAAAGAGTTGGTAGTTCTCACTATAATAGTTAAAAACTAGATAGTGCAAAGGTAATTTGCTGACAATTTCAGTCAAATTGTTCCACTATGAGGCAAGAACGAAGCGGGTGGAATTTTCGCCTAACCTCGGTCATCATGACTATAATCATTAATATAAACAGCATAGTCTCGATTATCCACATTTTAAATTTAATTATCAATGGCCGTTAAGCAGCATATTGGAATCTAATCAAGTCAACATCGAAGGCTAACCTTGACATTGAGATTCATTATGGCCTGGATAAGTTAATTAATATCTAGTTGATAATTTAGATAACATTTCAGGCCTAAAGAAAGACTTGTAATTGGCAGATTTGGCTCTTGCATAATGTATGTTAAAAAGAGCCTAAACTCTCTATGTGGAATAAAATACACGAATTAGAATTCAATATTGATCAATTTCAATCAATATGGGTGTTGTTATCTTGCCGTGAAACTATAGGATCCTAATATCCAATATTTAAGACATGATGAACATTTTATATTCAGTACACGAGTCGTGTACCCTATGGCTTCGGATTCCATTTTTTTAATGATATCGTGTAGTAATTAATAAAGGCTCTTTCACAAATGACTAATAATTTAAAGAAAGGTGTAGAGTGCATTAAGCAGGCGTAGAGTGCATTAAGCTGGGTTACGTATTTCATAATTGATTAGAAATACACCAAATAATCTCCCACACCTAGTTCGAACATTCTACCACAATTAGAAGAAGTGTTGTTTTCCAAATTGCTTATTGCACTTCTTACCCAAAGCTGGAAATGAAATGAAATTTAACATCCTACTGTTCTGAAGACGGACATACGTCATAGTGTGCTATGAGGGAAATTTTGCCCGGGCAGCGGCACTACGGCACACCAATGTGTACACGGGGCCTCGGTTTTTCGTCCCATCCGCGCGACTAGACAGCTGTCCTTGTCAGGCCCTCCATCCTGTACCACTGATGATTCCCTTCAAAGCTGGAATATTGGATTAGATCAAGGGATTCGCCTTATAAACATCTACACCGAGTTAGGGCATTTTAGCTCAGTGAGGAGAGAGTTGTGTATTGTGCTCCACAAAATGTGATAAGACAGACGGACCCATTTTAATAGCCCCCTGCTTACAAGAGTGCATTTTTACTGTGACATTGATAAGAATTCTGTCTCCATCGATCATGCATTGGAATTAATAGATGTAATACGTGAATAACATTAATGTAATGGGAGTTGAAATTGAATCAAGATGGAGTACTCGTCGATAATATATATGTTATACTAGACAGTAAGGCCGGGATTTAATTCTATTTAATAACTTTTTTTAATCCACAGATGTCAAAGAATGAAATTGATGTGGTTGTATGGCATTATAAGACAAAATACCCAGACTAGCAAACTCTAATAAGTTGTATTTTCTATATCAAGTCAACAACATGTTCCCTTAGTTGACGTGTTCCCTTATACCCCCCATCAGACCGGAGTTGCGTCCTTACTGCGACACAAAATGGTCGCAGAGCTAGTCACGATCGCCATAAGCGTAGTAAAAGCGTATTGGAAACGCTAGATATGGTGCTGTGGTCTCCTTAGTCGCCAATGATTGCCGAACCACGACGTTTGTTTTGAACATGCACATATGATCTGGAAAGCTGCGAGAACGTGATGGGGTCGCAGAGGTCCTTACTGCGCTGCTACGGCGACACAAAACGAGTTCAGAGCGTGCCAAGATCTCCATAAGCGTGGTGGAAACGCGAGATATCGTGTGGTGGTCTCCATGGTCGCCAATGATCGCTGAGTCACGGCGTTTGCTTTGAGTATGTTCAAAGTAAACGCCAAGGTTCTCCCAAATGACCTGGAAAGCTGAGAGGACGTGGTGGGTCGCGAGATAAGCGTCGTAACATCTCTATGAACGTAGTACACGCGCAGTACACACGTGGCAAAGACGCTGCGAAAATTGGAACATATGCAACGGTGACGTCATGACGTCTTCACTACAACCCTCACGTGTCGACCGCGACCCCACCAAGCATTGACGTCATATATAGATAGACCGCTCACGCCTTATGATTGGCCAGGGCCGCCATGACACACAGCGCGAGATTTCCCTTCAGGGCAGAAGCCGCGAAAACCAATGTAAACAAACGGCAAACTGATGGTGAAAGTCCATCAATTTTTGGTGGAATTTAGGGTCCTATCGACAAACCCAACACATTAATTTATTTAATTGAAACCGTAGCTTTATTTTTGTATAGTTTTGGGGGAATTATAAAGCGTTAAACATTTATTTCATAGGGAAATACAGACCGATACCGTGACGATAGCGCTTGTAAAAAGTATTTTTAGAATAAAATAAATCAATAATTTAATATTGAAAAATAAAATTCATTGCTTTAAAAACTTGCGCTCTAAAAGGCTATGTCCTGCGATTTACAAAAATGTTTAGTTTGAAATTTTCGAGTTAGTAGTTTTTGTTTAAATCAAATTTTAAAACTGCCACGCCCATATTTTAATCTTGAAAATTTGGCACCCATATTTTATTCAATTTTTTTTTGTAATAGTAGTAATTGAGAGAGCTATTGGAACTTCTACAACAACTTTCATAAGTATATGAAAAATTATAAACATGAAGATCATATTTTTTTACTTCATTATTTATATTTTTAAAAGTCAATACAGATGTTCTTGAAGAAAAAACTTGGAAGTTTTAGGGTCCAATTATGGAATTTAATTTTTTTTTGTCAAAATCATAATTTAGATGACTGCTGGAAATTGTGTCACAACTTTCTTAAGTGTATGAAATAATTAAAAATGCAAAGATCATATTTTTTATTTCAATTTTTATATATTTTAAAAATTACACAAACTAGCCGGTATTGTGGTGGTGGGGGGATTTTGAAATTGCTACACCCATTTTTTTATGTTGGAAGTTTTTGTTACCTTCTTAAGCATATGAAATAATTAAAAACGTGTAGGTCATTTTATTTACTTCATTATTAAAACTTTTATACCTAAACCTGATAGTTCATTTAAAAATTTCTCATTTGCCCCTTGACTCAGTTATACTTAGACAAGAAATTTGGTATGATTTATCAAAATAGATAAAAAGTAATAATGAAAATGTATTTTAATATGAACAAACCAACAATGAGGCTAATAAAAAGAGTAATTAGTAGATGGCACACTTGACATTTTTTAATTGCTTATTTTCGCCATGTATCGAAGTTCAAATTGCTCATCATCGAACTTAGTCAAGGTAATAATGAAATGAAATGGGGTTTAACGTCCTACTGTTCTGCTCCTAACGTGGGCTAATGAACACAGGCATACACCATACAGTGTGCTATGAGGGAAAATTTGCCCGGGCAGCAGTGCTACGGCCTACTCTTATATCAAATTCCAACTGCCAAGAGATTTTTTTACGTGTACGTACGTCTGTGTGTACATAGGACCTCTGTTTTTTGCACCATCCGAATGACTAGACAGCTGTCCTTGTCAGGCCATCCGTCCTGCATCATTGACTAAAAGTAAATGAGGCAGGATGGAGGGCCTGACAAGGACAGCTGTCTAGTCATTTGGATGGGACAAAAAACTGAGGTCCTGTGCACATGTTGGCATGCAAGTAAAAGATCCGTTAGTAGTTGGAATTCGATATAAGAGTAGGCTGTAGTGCCGCACACATCATTCCACCCCACCCCTACCCCAATTCAACGTCACGTTTCAAATTGGGTCCTGGAACTCACCAACTTGAAACAATTTCCACGTAATCTGGATGTCAGGTGGCTATTTTCATATATATGAATGAATACACAAAAATATAAAAGTTTTTGAAAAAAGAACTACATTATTTGTCGATTACTAGTACTTTCGCTTATTTTATTACGCTCTTCAGATAATCAACATTTAGTTAATACAACAAATAATGTAGTTCTTTTTTCAAAAACTTTTATATTTTTGTGTATTCAATACCTAAGAGTAGTTATCTTCAACTTTTCATATATGAATGAATATATAGACCTAGGTAAAGTTATTCATATCTTGCAATGTATTCACTCTGTCTTTGTTAGAACGTTATAGAACAATATTCATCACAAAAATATCAACAAATAAGAATCATATTCATAAAAATAATTTCTTTATTCATTCTTGAACACTTTTCGTCTGTTATATGAGTTGCTGGTTTGCTCTCGGTGTTGGCCGAGAAAATTCATCTGGATTTTTCGGCGTGGTTCCCCTTGTCAGTGGTGCAGTAGGCCTACAGAGGGCTGAACTTGGACAATTTTCGAGTCATTTAGATGGGACGAAAAACCAAGGTCCAATGTACACATCGCACAGCCCGGGCAGAACAGCAGAATGTTAAACTCCATTTCTTTTCTCTTGTGAGTCGAAATGTTTGAATCTTTTAGTTAAATAACAGTAAAATATCATTTTCTGTGTGACATAAAGTCTTCTTTTGAAAAACTTGTTATGTTATTCATGGCTGAATGTAGCAGGAACATTTCATCTTATGAGACCTACAAATACAAAGAAAGTAGTACAGGGTTTAAAAATGTATCATCACTTGCATAAAAAATATCAAGCAGTCCGAGAGGAAGTCATATTTCCAGGGCCTGTGTGTGTCAACCCTTTATTGTACCTAAATTTACATTTTGAAGAAAGCTAATTTAAATTTATCCTAAACCCTCTTTCTGATCAAATATATATATACAAATCGTTTTTATTGAAGTTTTAATGCATATCTTTATAAATAGCACTTTGAATTGACAAAATGCCTAGACCCCTTTTTTTTAAGTAGAAATTTTTATTGGGAATTGGTTTATAATTTTAATCGCATGTCAAACACTAGCGTCTGGTTATTCCAGTCTACATGGTATTTTTTGTGTGTGCTCTGCAAAAAAGAATATGCTTCACCGTCTAGCCTCGTTCTTCAAGTCTCTAGTTAAAAATGGCCTGAAAAAATGTATTATTGTACACGATTCGTATACCAATGGTAAATTTTTTATTTTGTCTTATATATTGCATATCAGAAGCCCATCTTTTCATGGTAAGATCACAACATCAATGTTGATTTGAACTGACAAATAATTTGTGTTTTCAATGTTGAAGACTTTGGATGATATTGAGTTAGAGATTTAGATACTTTAATTTAAGTTAATGGAAATGATGTAAAGTTTCTTTTTCATTTCATTAATTTGGGTCTATTAATATTACTATCATTATCATCATATGGGCCTAGATCTATTGTGTAATATATAATTATTTTGGGTTCAGCCCCTTTTAAATAAAGTAATCTTAATTATCCTATTTTAATACAAAAAAGTTATAATCGACAGGGTTTTTTTTCTTGCAAAACAAAAATTAAATTTGTAAAATAATTAAAATGGTAGGCCTATATGAATACGACTGGCTGGGTAAATAAAGAAACAGTGATTGATAAATAATAATACTGCTAAACATGAATACTATATATGTTGTAGGCCTTAGCGATGTCACTTAAACTTAATTGTTCTTTATTTCTTAAATTTATCTTGTTTTGAATTGGTAATAAAATAAGTTTTATAACGCCACGGTACGGCCCATGTCATTGCACTGTCACCGTTCCAACTTACGGCAAGGCCTAACGATAAAATGCTTATTATACGAACGAAATATTTACTGAAAACTAATTATATCGATAAAAAAATGTACTTACGCACTTTCAAATATTTATTTCGGGCACAGTTTGTCAGTTTTGCACTGGTAGTTTTGATTTTCTATTATTCCAAAACTCAAAACACTGTACAGATGGCAGCCATATTGGTTTCTTCCCTCAACGGAAGTCGCAACGTCTCTACCACGCGATTCTGGCGAATAGGCGGTCTATCTATATATGACGTCAATGCCACCAAGCGTTCTGAGTTCTTATGGCGTTGTCATGGCGATGTTACAATGATTCCACCACTGTTGCGCGATTGCATCACGACCTCGTGGGGCTACCTCTAAGCATATGGCGATGTTATAAGGTTCCCACTACGTGTATGGAGTTCTTAACACGACCATGGCGCGGTTACCAAGCTTGCATTACTCGTCTATGGCGACCATGCTTTTCATGTACGAATTGCTTTGAAAACGGGCGATTCAATGGTCATCTTGAAATTTCGAAAAAAAATTTATATAGTCGCCGTGATCACGTGGTGGAAACGCACATGTATTTCAGATAAGACGTGTGGTTGGGCGACGCGGGTATGCCATGACCGCCGTTGCTAAGCTTATAAATCTCAATAGAAACGTCATAAGAGCGGAGAGATCGTGATGAGCCCACAACGAGAATGCTGTATAAACGCACAGGTCGCAGCAAGAACGCGACTTGTTTAAGTTTGTAATTTTGGGACATTTTTCCGCGCTGTGTTCACGCTTGCCGACGACCTTGTGTATTTCCAGGCCGCCGTTCGGTCTCAGAGCGCCGTAGAGTCACCACTCCGGTCTGACGGGGGCATTAGTTGACGCGAAGTTCTGCTCGGCCAACGGATTGACACGCCTAATTGGTTAGTGTATTGCTGACCTAACATCGAGAGCCAGAGACGTTCTAGGACTAGTGTAGTGTTCTAATCTTACTAATGTCACCCAGTCCGAATCCACCCTTCTCATATGTGTCGTGTTTTCGGTAAACGTAAAGAGTCACTTTCTTACAAACGACTCTGCCATGATTCTCCTAAAGTAGAGTGATTCATGCTCATAATTTCGGGACTATTATAACATTATATGATAAGAACAATTTGACATCTGTACGCATGCGCAAGCGCTTAGTTGTTTGAACAATACACCGACGCCTTCAAATGGTTTGTTCTCACTCTCCCAGCAGGTTATCCCTACTAATTAAGCGGATTGGAGGTTAGTTATAGATTAGTGAGCTATACTCTGTTTTAATTATTGCATGAACAGTTTAATTTAACCTATGACACGTGTGAACTATAAATCACTGTTTGATGTTTTGTTCATATGTCAATTTTATTTTATACTTAATTATGATGAACACTGTTTATGATAAAAGTTTATTAAATAGTTGAAAGTTCAAATTGTACGTCATTCCAAAATTGCTAATGTACGTGCTTTTTCGGTTTAATCTCACTGTGCGGTCGCATGCCAGTGTGCCCACTTTTCTAATAGGAGACACCTCACTTTCCCCACATCTATTGTTAAGAGGCTAAGTCCACCCGGCCATGACTAATTAACCAATAAAGGGGTTTTAAGGGGATTTAAAGTATAGTCTGTAACAAGTTTGTGACACTTCAACATAGTAAATAAATAAATACATTTTTATAGTATAAATATTTATAAACAGTTTGAAATATAATAATATTTATTTATTTAGTTAATATATGCATACATGTATATAATTATTCCAAGTATATGATAATATTACATCTAGACTTAGCTCTGATTTTAAAACCATCTAGCGCGAAATTCTGACCACCTTTAGTATTAGCAATGTATAACCAGAGCGTTCGCCATTTTGGAATGACCATTTGCGTTCGTTCGTTCCTGGGGTTTTAAGGTTCACCTCCACCTCGGGTGATATCGTAGACCATTTGCAATTCAGAGGAGCTATAGATATCAACTGATAATCTGTGATTAAATATATTGGGAATGTTTACCAGTAACAATAATTAGAGTTTGAAGTTTACACCAGTGATAATAATTAATTAAAACAGACTATAGTCCTTCCACCACGGTCTACTAATCCTTTATCAAAACATTCACATGTGTAGAAAGTGAGGTTAAACCTCCAAATAAAAACCGACTGTATCCTTATTAGTACTATTAACAAAGGATTATAGACTGTATCCTTATTAGTACTATTCACCTAGTTAGGATTTAATTACTTTAATGATTAAAATATATAAGTTAAGTTAAGTTCACGTTTCATCGGTTAACGAGTATCTTAAATTTTATTCCGGCCCCCACTTTGTGAGATTATTTGATATAGACAACGTTGGGTTGAACACCTTAGTAGAAGCTGATTTGGAGATGACAATATTTTAAAGTTTGCAGATTATGTTACGGAACAAGTGGTAGAAAGCGATGGAGGAGGTATGTGGAATCACTTCAACACAGATGGTTCACGGACATCTAATCACGTTGGTAGAGAGAGAGAAATGGGGTTTAACGTCTACTCAACACAAACTAGGTCATTTTGGGACTAACATATGGTTTAATTTTATTTCAATAATTAGCTTGCGCGTAGGGGTCTTTAGCAGTGGGAGGAAACCGGAGTGCCCGGAGGAAACCCACGAGGTTGAGAAGGCGCCCCTATCTCCATGCCACATACGCTCACACCAGGGCTCGAAACCACAGCCGCAAGCCAGAGGTGACCGGCCAGCTAGAGGTCGAAGCTCGGCACTCTAGACCAGTAGGCCATCCCAACCCCCCAATCACGTTGGGGGATGGCACAGTAAAACGAAGAAGACCTGAACAAGCCATCCAAATATATTTAAATTTATTATCATTGTGTCGAAACAGCAGACTTTTACAGAAAATTCCATAGTTCAATTGGATAACGGGGGACGACGATTGCCCCCTAAAAGGCGGAAATATAAAAGAGTAGAAAATCTATTAATGATCTAAAAATTGAACTGTTAAATGGAGTAAAAAAATGCTATTGAATATACGAACGTCATATCATATTTAGTACGGTTATGGTTCATGTTTGATACATGTATTTGTTGTTACTTTTATGTAATTTATTGTAAATAAAGTTGTTAATTAGTTTAAACCTAGTAGTTTTAAAAAGCGGACTATACATTTAACACCATTGTATTCGATAAACCTCTGGCTTGATTAATCCCCCCATGAGAAGAATAGCGGGTTGCACAGTGAGATGTTCCCGCTTTTTCTGGTGGGAAACGGTAAGTCACACTCCCTTTCAATCAGACGACTTTCCACTACCGAATTGAAATATATTTTTAGCTGTATATACCCCAAAATAAAGAGTAGCGATAGGAACTTTAATACTATGTTGTAATAATATAACAATTGTAAATGATTAAATATTTCTACTGTATTAAATTAAAAATTGTCTATTGCATTGTTAATATCATTATAAAAAAATGGCTCATTCTCATATCGCCGAGTTTTAGGGGGAAAATTTGGGTCGGCGTTAAGGACTTGAGTGACCAAGAACAATAGCCCCAAGCTAAAGGATTTAACTAATTAGCCAAATAATTTTGGAATCATTTATTTATATTTTTTTTTAAATATTTAAATATATACTATTCAAAAAAAGTAGGGGATATTTGTTTTTGAGGGCATAATACTAAAATATGCAAATGACTACGAAAAAAGTCACTATAGAACCTAACAGAAGAAACATTTCCAGTTACATGTGACGCCCAAACGCACCAATAGCTACCGCATGTAATGCAGGTGATGCTTGGGATCATCATGGGGGTCCAACCCAAGATTTGCACGACTCTGACTTTGAATGTTACAGTCATTGTGGCATTGAATTCCAGGGTGGAAACATCAGTTTAATAGTTTTAGTGACCAGAAAACAAATTATGATATGCGTCGGCTTACCCAAAATGAAAGGTTACGTGCCCTTGGCATGCTACAGATCGGCACAACACAGGCGGTTGTGGCGCGGACGATGAATGTTTCTCAGTCTGTCATAAGCAGGATATGGTCCAGATACCGTGATACACAATCTGTACAGAACAGACCACGCTCAGGTCGACCAAGGGCGACAACTCAAGCGCAGGATCGATTTATCCGTACCTTGGCCTTGAGAAATCGTGTCATCACAGCAAATCAGATCAGCGCTCGTCTTCAAACAGACACTGGTGTGAGAGTGAGTGGCCAGACGATTCGGAATCGACTGCATAGGGGTCACCTTCGCGCCCGACGTCCTCGCGTGATCCCTTGTTTGAGAGATCATCACATTCAGGCAAGACGTCGTTGGTGTAGGGATCGTCAACACTGGGATAATCGACGCTGGAGCAATGTGATGTTTTCAGATGAGTCAAGGTTCACTGTTGATTTTTTGGACAGACGTAGGGGAGTGTGGCGTCGTCGAAACGAGCGCTTCCAAGACGTTAACGTCATCAGACATGATCGATTTGGGGGTGGTTCTGTTATGGTGTGGGGAGACATCACTGTTGCTGGAAGAACGGCTTTACATGTTGTTGCAGGGCGTGTTACAGGCCAGTACTACCGGGACAACATCTTGGCAGTCCATGTTGTGCCGTTCGCACGACGTCATGGCCGCCGTTTCATCTTCCAGGATGACAACGCAAGATGTCACAGGGCCAGGATCGTTACAGGTTACCTCCAACAACAGAACATCACCACATTACCTTGGCCAACACTGAGTCACGACCTCTCCCCCATCGAGCATGTCTGGGACATGCTTGGACAGAGGTTACGTCAACGTCAACAACGTCCTGCCAATGTCCAAGAAATTGCTGCTGCGTTGCAACAGGAATGGGACAATCTGGACCAAAATGACCTTAAACGTCTCATTAGGAGTATGCCACGTTGGATCAATGTTTGTTTGGCAAACAGAGGAGGATTTACCCGTTACTGACTTTGTTGTGATGCTGTGGTAACTTTGCTGTTTGACCCCGGGTATCATTTTACCCTTATAATGGTCAGTCTGTGCCTTACTTAGTCTAACGATCATTTGGAATAAATCGATGAATGTGAACTTCATTTCATTTTGTCATTTGTTTCTTCGTCAGTTTCATTAGGTGACTTTAATAACACTTAAAAATCAAATATCCCCTACTTTTTTTGAATAGTATATAACAACCTTTAACACAGAATTTTAACTTTTAGCACGTATAAAATGTCCAACATAGTCCAAAGATTCTAACAAATTCATTCTTCTTTGTTCATATCTATGTTTCGAATTTTATTTCGGTGTATTTCTTTTTGTTTTTAGGTGGTTGTCGCTGGCTACTTGGATACTTTACTAACTGAAATTCAATCGTCTTTTGCTCTTCTTGCAAAATGACATTACTTCAAAAATATTAGGATGAGCTTTTCCAATTATTTTTTTTTAAAGATTCGTTGGTTCTTCGCATGGTTTGGTTGTGGTTCCATTACTGGATTTCGATCACCTGTGAGCTTCATGTTGAACAGTAGCATATTATTTTATTAATTAATGGGCGAGTTGAATTCTGACAGAATAAGTAATTATATAATATCAGACATCTGAAAGATTCTTAATATTATATATTTAGAAAGCTTCTCTGGTTTCAGGCTGGTGAAGTTTGCTTGTCAATAACACCCAAAGTATTTGACAAATATATGACCAACAATATGTGGTGTAGATATGCATAATATTTCTATATTCTACAAATCATATCAAAAATATTTAGATGATTATTACATATTCTCACGAACTCATTTCCCGCCAATTTTACCTCCACTCCACATACGCACACCTGCTACCTCAACCCCATAAATCAAACAGTTGTCCAGGGGCATCATAAACACTTATTTAGAGATGGACAGTCTTCGAAATTTATGTTTTATTAATATATATACAACTGGGTGTAGTTTTTTTCTTTGATGTCCATGGCAGTTATATCTCATAACAACCTCTCATGACGTCATCATAGGTTGATATTCGGTTCATATCAACCGCTGATGACGTCATCCCAGGTCGATATATTCGGCTCATATCAACCGCTGATGACGTAGATGAACGAAATAATACAAAGAACACAGAAATTAATTTTCTTCTATGACAAAAACCCATTGTTATAGTACAGTAATTGTAGCATTCAGTAACGAAATAGACGGCGTACTTATCGGCATATTTAAATCGGTTATCCATGACCATACTCCATCTAAGATATCTTTCAGAATTTTCTTTCCGGCCACATTATTTCTCCACACACTCCAAATTTTCCTCAGACTTTGGATAGATCCTCATCATATTTGCATTCATACCAATTCTATTGTCATTATGGTGACTAAAATGGATTGATTATTCGTCTGGCTTCGTTTTACTATCCCTTTTGTTTTTTCCAAAATGGCGACGTTTAATTTTCGCATTTAGGCGGAAACTGTCGATCAATTATCCAATCACTGTTGCCTTTTTTAGAAGAGCCCATTAAATTTAAAAGTGAACCCGTTGTATATGCCAGATATAAACCTACTCTCCCTCGGATTGATATGATAGAGAACACTTGGGCCGCCACACACACACACACGTTCATTGTAGACATTTGAACCCCCTTTATCTCGGAAAAGCATCCTCAAACGCCTGATTACCACCCAGATTCGGAATCTACACAAAAAAACTGGTCTAGAAAAACTTGGTCTCATAAATTCACAGCTCGGGTGGCGATTCCCCCCCCCCCTTAAGCCACCGGACTAAGCTACGTGTTACCGGATTCTTTTCATGAGAGAAGGAACTCTATCGATATTCAACATTCTACGATCATTCTTATCGGGGTTTTTTTTGCCACAGTTTCCGATAATCTTGTGAGAGCGAAAGTAGCTATAGTTCTCGGTGGATTCTTAGAATGAAGCATTGGGGTAATAGATAACAAAACTCTATCGATATTCAGCTTTCCACAACTTACCGTTTCGGTGTAATTCCCGTTTGCCAAAAACCTTGCGAACGCAATATAAGATACAGATTTAACAGATGTTTTATACGCCCACAAATTTTGTCGTCGCCCCTATTCATGGCCAGTAATGTTTTAAGCCTGTGGACACACTAGAGATTACAATTTTTTATCCCATTTTAATGAAATTTGAAATGAAATGGATGTTTATAACCCAAATGTCTAGGTTCCTTTCGCTATTCCAGTATTATGGCCCCGGATTGTACGAAAATCGCGTTTTTAACTTGCAGTTCATCTAGCGGTCATTTCTCTTTTATCCAATTAAAAAATAAGTTCAAATATCTCACCGCTACACTAACAATGGTTCCCCCCTGTACGCAAATGGTGTTAAAGTTTGTAATATCACGGTTGTGGACCTTCTGGGGGTCACAATTTTGATGAAATTTAAAACATGTGATTACGTTACAAGGGTCTGGGTTACTTTATATTCTCGCACTTACTATTTGATTAAGGCCCCTGATGATATGAAAAATGACTTCTATGTAGGGGTCCTCTAGGGGTCGCAATTTTTAAACATATCACCGTTATACCCGAGTGAAAGGTGTACTTTGTTAGATTGTCGGGAAAATCTAAACGAAATTGACCGACAAAATGACCGCTCCTTGAACGCAAATAGTATAAAAGTATGTAATTACCAATGCTGCGGACCCTCGGGAGGTGACAATTTTTGTTCGAAGGTGATGAAAACTTAGCTATGTTTACATTTCGAAGATCCCAGTTCCCTAGTGTATTTCAGATGGTTGGATTATGGCCCCTGTCTGTACGAAAAATCGCAATTTTCTTTAAAACGTGGTTCTCTATATCCATCTCAGCAAATATCCTTAACAAATTTGCTAATTATAAAACGTCTTCCTTTCGGATAAGCAGCAGTTGAAATAAAACTGCTGTGTGGGACTATTTAGCGGTTCACATGGCTATTTTTGTATCATGCCCATTTGTGAGAAAGATGGTGTATTGTATTGTAACATGCGTGGACTGACTCTTATAGTCCAATCATTTTCCTTAACGTTCATTCAATTAAACTGAATTTTTTTTATAGGATTGCATAATCTAATGTCTACCTGTTTATGCTTGTCCCTGTGGGTTATATAAATAATTCATGTATAAGCTAAGTTCCTCCATGAAATGGAGGGGGTCGAATGGTTAGCAAGTGAGTGCTGTTTTTTCTCACTGCTAAAGACCACTATGCGCAAGCGAATTATTGAAATAAAATTGAACCATATGTTAGTCCCGAAATGACCTAGTTTATATCAAGTGGACATTAAACCCTATTTCTCTTTCTCTCCCTTTTTGAACATTTCAATTATCCATTATTTTGCTAATTATTTATGAAATCATTTAAATTTTGGATACGGGTGTGTTATTCGGTTCGCCATTGCTGTTAAGAATATTGGTATTTATCTAGATCCTTGTTTATAATTGAAACAAGGGTAGATTTACTTCCATTTGCAGCGCATCAGTGATATTCGACATCTCATCGCGATTGACGCCGCCAAATCTCTGATACAGTTACTAGTTTTGGCTTTACTAGCTACAGAAAATTCAGAATACAACAGCCATAACCTTTAGAAAGAACATGCTTGAATAGTCAAATAACGGCTGCTCACGTAAACAAAACATCGTCATAATAAAATATAACGTGTAAGGGTTTAATATTTTCACCACACGGACATATTATAATTGAGTACCAGCTTTAAAGTCATATCCGGTAAGGACTAGTCAACTCCATGTCAAAATTGATTTTGAAAATATGGTTTGAAGCTATCAGATATAATAGATTATGGTTTTTAGCTATCTCAGATAATAGCATGCCAACTTAAATAAAGTAAACAAAAAGATAGAAAATTGGATGTAAGAGGCTTTTGATTAATAGGCTTCAGATCCGGTGCTTATCTTTGTGATATGAATTACTTAAATACGACATTTACCTAACACAAAATCTGTTAATTTTAGATCTTACATTGATACTGTAGTGCTTCGAGAGTTGATAAGGGATAATGAAATATACTCTCCCAAAAAAGAAACGCACAGTTACATTTCGTCGTCGGTATATCCTGGCTCTACCATCGCCTTGTTGCAACAAGAACTGCGACACGTCGCTGAACCAAACTGCTCTCTAGTGTTGCTGTGGCCATACCCTCGGTGTCTGAACCCATTAAAGTTGGATTTCATGGTGTCGGCGTATTTCAAAACAGAAGCTCTAACGGGGACGTTTGCCTCGTTATTCGGTTTCACGTAGGCGTTTACGGACTGTCTGGTACGAGATTTTACGCCGTCCGGAAATTGCTGCTGCAATAGAGGTCGCTGTTGAAAACCATTTACGCCAATGACGTAACCGGAAGTGACGATCCAAGACAGGTGGGGTCACTCTTGTTTGGCCTGAGCTTGGGCGGTCACGGGTTGAACTTAGCTGTCGGTACCTATCCCAAAGGCGAGAAATGAAATTAAGGGAAACATTCAGCAGGCTGGCTACATCTGTCTTGGATTCACCTGGCTGTAATCGACCAATAGCGTTGTCGCGTTGGTCTTCATTCAGATATGGCATCACTTGGTTCCTTGAGTGTTTACATGTGCAACTGATTTGGGAACCGAGAACCCCGGGATTTTAAAGACCTTAGATGTAGGTTCCATGCGAAAAGCTCGCGAAGTTGTTAAATTCATGTTTCTTGGTGCAATCAAACGATAGCAAATTTCGACAAAAATGGTGACCAGTCACAATTAGTAACATTACATTTAAAACCAACAATGAATTTCTTTTATCCTTACATAATGACATTAAAACAAGTAAGATTTATAGAAAGAAAGACTTTGTGTAAATAAAACAATGATTAAAAATGGGTTGTGCGTTTCTTTTTTTGAAAAGTATAGATCTGGTAATTTGATTCAGCCCTACATTATCCCCGATAAATACAAGGATTGGATTCGTCCTAGTGATATCTGTTGATTGACTGTCATAACAAGAGGCAGGTTTTTGAAACGCATGCGCCAAATAATATTGACTCGGAGCCCAGATGTAGTCTCATTTCGCTGGTCTAAAATATACATGTACAGATATGGCCACAGATCACTAATTATTTCCCCGTTGACTTCAATGTTAATTCGCGTCTCTAAGATCGGTTGTAACTTTTCCCCAAATATTCGTTGGGTAAAACGCTTTCTGCCACAGATGGAGCAACATATGGCAAACTCTTGCCCAAAAGCATGTATGAGGTTCTTCATGAAATACTTGAGATCGACAAGCTGGAAGTAGAGGCAGCTAACCAATCTCACAACTCTTGTATCCTTCCGCCTCAAAATCATGAATATTCACCAAAACCCGGCAGAAAATGTATTTTCAAACCCCTTTCTTCGATTCTACGCCAAAAACTCAACAAAAATCGCCATGCAAAAGGGGGGAAAATGGAAAGGGAGAGAAAGACTAAAAATAACTTTCGCCCTTGTTTCGTGGGGGTGACGGCCCATGAATATTAGGTGATCTGTGTCCATATCCGACAAGTGTTGTTCAACAAGCTACACCCAAAATAAGTTATTACTGAAGTGAACATGTTCTAACACGCGAAACTCTCTGATCACACTATTACAAGCTTTGTTAATAATCATTTTTTGTAAACACCAAGACGATATATAGTGTATATGCCAATCTGGTGAGCAATAAATAAAAAAACTATTCCATGAAACCTAAACGTATAAAATATAGCTCCATCGGCACTGAAGACAATACATATAGGACAATAAAATATACCACCGTTTTTTTTAAACAATATTTTATTCAGGATGTCTGAATGCGATTGGGGAACAGGCTTAGCCTATGTAAGACCCCTCTCCCTAGATAGTATACATACGTGGTATTAAAACAAAATGACAAACACATACATATATAAGTATAAATACATTATGAGATGGGTAGGAATGATTAATATACAATATAGGTTTCATTGTTACGTGGATTTAAATTAATATTGTTAATTAAACTGCTGATGAGAATGATTAAAATCTATTTGACATACCAATAAACTTTTGGACTTGATTGAAGATATTGTTGTTTACGTCGATACAGTGGGTTGAGGACCTGAACAGAGGTCGTATTGTAGTTTGTCTATGGTTTCTTTTCGTGCATTTGAATATGAAGAGCAACGCAAGAGGTAGTGATCAGGATTTTCAAAAATGTGACCACAGAAGCATGCGAGGCTGTCAGCAACATGTCTTTGAAACTTGTGTCCCCGTAGGTCAGAACATCGGAGTCTGAGTTTACTATGGATTATCTGGAGCTTCCGTTGACCGTTGTAGTAAAAAGGTGGGATTTTTATATCTGATTTGGACAGATGGTCGGAGAATATTTTAAGAGTTCTTGAGTTTCTTACAGGGAGGCGGAGTTTATTCCACTCTCTTATACTGGATTGGATAAAGGATTTAGAAAAATTTCAGTACGGCATCGAATTTCTCTTATTTTATCTACGTTTCGAAATGAATATGTATTTGTTGGTTCCAGATTAATGAGATTCTTAAGATAGGTAGGAGTAAGGTTATTTATAATTTTGTATAGTAATTTTACTTTGTGTCGTTTTCGTCGTTCTTTGAGTGGAATAAACCCAGTTTCCGCATAGAGGGAAGCATGACTAGTACCCCTACCCGCCCCACAAATAGTGCATCAAGCTGAAGGGATTCAAGATTATTAGATAAGTAGTCTGTGCATCCGTCCCAAATAACATCGGCATAGTCAAAGTGCGGCAGAATGAATGAGGAATATAAAGTATTTAGTGATTTTTTGTTTAAACGATATTTCAAGGAGCGTAGGCAGTTTACTAATTTTGAAACTTTACTAATGATACCATCGATGTGGCTGTTCTATTTACAATTAGCTTGAAAGATAAGTCCAAGATGCTTATGTTCGGTTACTTCCTTTATTTTAACTGATTTCATTAATAGGGGTGGTTTCACAATGTTGCGTTTAGTAGTGAGTGTTTAAATTTCTGTCTTGAGGGGGTTAAATGTCACTAGCCATGTTTAAATGTCACTAGCCATGTTTCCGCCCACATATAGATGGTTTGGAGATCTTTATTTAGGGTATCTGCGCTTGCCTCTGGGTCATCTATTTTTAAGTACATGGAGGTATCATCTGCATGCCAGACTCGGTCAAAGGCCTTGCTTATGTCACAAAAGACGATCCTGGTGTAGTTGTTATCATCAATGGCTTGACAACAAATGTGATTTAGATTTATTAATTGGAAGTAGAATCACCTGGGAGGAAACCACTTTGCAATGTTGTTAGTATTGAATTGTCCTTAAATAAATTAAAGACGTGTTTATATATTATTTTCTCAAATATTTTTATAATAATGCTAAGGAGAGAAACGGGTCTATAATTACTACATTCATTTGGGTGTCCTTTTTTAAAAATAGCCATGACATTTGCGAATTTCCATAAATTTGGAACAGTGTGTGTTTCTAGTGAAAATCGAAAGAGTTGACACAG
Source organism: Patella depressa (assembly GCA_948474765.1). NCBI lineage: Eukaryota > Metazoa > Mollusca > Gastropoda > Patellidae > Patella > Patella depressa. The sequence continues at coordinate 28,877,784 of OX419715.1, forward strand.
AGCATTACTAATTTCATTTACAATAAATTTTAAAATTTTCGAGCTTACTCCGTCCGGTCCGGAGGCTTTAGTCGTATCTAGGCTATTTATTACGTCTTTAATTTCTCTAGGTGTTGGTATAATCTTATCTAGGCAATTAGTATTTATTTTAAGTGGTGGAAGAGATTTATTAGTACTTGGTAGTTCAGTTTGCTGTATGAAATAATTAAGTGCATTAGCTTTGTCGGTGAGCGTAAACAATGTATCGTTTTCAACTGTTAGTGGGGGGGGGGGGGGCTCTCGTTTGAAGATGCATCATGTGTCTTGGTATAAGCGTTTATTAGATTCCACCATTTTTCTTTTGTTCCAAAGTTTTCACTATCATTAATTTTTGCATCAATTTTCTCAAAATATTCTTTTTTACATTTCCTTATCAAGTTAATATAGTCATTTCGTATTTTACGAAAGGTTTGCCAATCAGTTTCCAAATTTCGTTTCACTGCTCTCTTATGTATTCTGGGTTTTTATACGCCCACATTTTTATGTGGACGTATATTGTCGTCGCCCCTGTCCGTCCGTCCGTCCGTCCACATTTTTTTGTGAACAGTCTACAGGTCACAATTTTTATCCGATTTCAATTAAACTTAAAATATAGGTTTATCACCATAAGATCTCGGTTCCTTTCGATATTGGCATGTATCGGACTGTAACTTCATGGGTTATGGCCCCTGATTGTACGAAAAATCACGTTTTTTAGCTTGTGAACAGCGTAGAGGTCACAATTTTGAACCGATTTGGATGAAACTTGATATGTATGTTTATAACCCAAAGATCTTGGTTCCTTTCGATATTTGCGCCCATCGGATCGTAACTTCCTGAATTATGGCCCCTGATTGTCCGAAAAATCGCCCTTTTTAACTTGTGGTCCCTCTGGAGGTCACAATTGTTATCCGATTTAAAAAATCGTTTGATTATATCACCGTTGCATGGTTATGAAGGTTGAGTTCGAATTTCGTGAAAAGCGGACCAAAATTGACGGACAAAATGGCCGCCGTTTGTACGCGAATAGTGTGAAAATATGTTATATCAAGGTTGTGGACCTTATAGAGGTCACAATTTTGAACCGATTTTGATGAAACTTGACATGTATGTTTATAACCCAAAGATCTTGGTTCCTTTCGATATTTGCACCCATCGGATCGTAACTTTCTGAATTATGGCCCCTGATTGTCCGAAAAATCGCCCTTTTTAACTTGTGGTCCCTCTGGAGGTCACAATTGTTATCCGATTTAAAAAAAATCGTTTGATTATATCACCGTTGCATGGTTATGAAGGTCGAGTGTGAATTTCCTGAAAATCGGACCAAAATTGACGGACAAAATGGCCGCCGTTTGTACGCGAATAGTGTGAAAATATGTTATATCAAGGTTGTGGACCTTATAGAGGTCACAATTTTGAACCGATTTTGATGAAACTTGACATGTATGTTTATAACCCAAAGATCTTGGTTCCTTTCGATATTTGCGCCCATCGGATCGTAACTTTCTGAATTATGGCCCCTGATTGTCTGAAAAATTGCCCTTTTTAGCTTGTGGTCCCTCTGGAGTTCAAAATTGTTATCGGATTTAAAAAAACGTTTGATTATGTCACCGTTCCATGGTTATGAAGGTTGAGTTCGAATTTCGTGAAAATCAGACCAAAATTGATGGACAAAATGGCCGCCGTTTGTAAGCGAATAGTGTGAAAATATGTTATATCAAGGTTGTGGACCTTATAGAGGTCACAGTTTTGAACCAATTTTGATGAAACTTGACATGTATGTTTATAACCCAAAGATCTTGGTTCCTTTCGATATTTGCGCCCATCGGATCGTAACTTCCTGAATTATGGCCCCTGATTGTCCGAAAAATTGCCCTTTTTAGCTTGTGGTCCCTCTGGAGGTCAAAATTGTTATCGGATTTAAAAAACCGTTTGATTATATCACCGTTCCATGGTTATGAAGGTTGAGTTCGAATTTCATGAAAATCGGACCAAAATTGACGGACAAAATGGCCGCCATTTGTACGCGAATAGTGTGAAAATATGTTATATCAAGGTTGTGGACCTTATAGGGGTCACAATTTTGAACCAATTTTGATGAAACTTGACATGTATGTTTATAACCCAAAGATCTTGGTTCCTTTCGATATTTGCGCCCATCGGATCGTAACTTCCTCAATTATGGCCCCTGATTGTCCAAAAAATCGCCCTTTTTAGCTTGTGGTCCCTCTGGAGGTCAAAATTGTTATCCGATTTAAAAAAACGTTTGATTATATCACGATTCCATGGTTATGAAGGTTGAGTTTGAATTTGGGAAAATCGGACCAAAATTGACGGACAAAATGGCCGCCGTTTGTATGCGAATAGTGTGAAAATATGTTATATAAAGGTTGTGGACCTTATAGAGGTCACAATTTTGAACCGATTTTGATGAAACTTGACATGTATGTTTATAACCCAAAGATCTTGGTTCCTTTCGATATTTGCACCCATTGGATCATAACTTCCTGAATTATGTCCCCGGATTGTCAAAAAAATCGCTTTTGTTAGCTTTTGGTCCCTCTGGAGGTCAAAATTATTATCCGATTTAAAAAAACGTTTGACTATATCACCGTTACATGGTAATGAAGAGAGAGTTTGAATTACGTGAAAATCGGACTAGAATTGACAGACAAAATGGCCGTCGTTTGTACACGAATAGTGTGAAAACATGTTATATCAAGGTTGTGGACCCTATAGAGGTCACAATTTTGAACCGATTTTGATGAAACTTGACATGTATGTTTATAACCCAAAGATCTTGGTTCCTTTCGATATTTGTGCCCATCGGGTCATTACTTCCTGAATTATGTCCCCTGATTGTACGAAAAATCACCCTTTTTAGCTTGTGGTCCCTCTGGAGGTCACAATTATTATCTGATTTAAAAAAAAAAACGTTTGATTATAAAAACCAAACAAATTCTAATGATTTTCTGATAATTCCTTAATATGTGACAAATCTTGTTGACTGCCCGGACGATTTGGCTGCTGTGTGGGCGTATGTTTCGTTGCCTGGCAACCTATTTTTTTCTTTTTCTAATGATATTATTCATCCAAGATTTGTCATTTTGCCTCATTGTTACAAGTTTATTTGGTATATTTCATTTAATTTCTATAGTGAAACCACGTGCGTAGAACGGCTAATCGAACCGGGCCTTCGATAACGAAAATAAATTGAAAGTACAGCGTGTACGTGCTATTCATTAGACCATCCAGCCCCCCCCCCCCTTCTTTGCTCAAACGAAAGAATGTTTTACTTCTTCTAAATCATGTTTTCGTGAATGTATCTGGGAATAAGTTCATACAGATTTTCCGGCGTTATTTCCTCTTGTCAGTGATGCAGGACCGAGGTCCTTACAAAGACAGCCGTGTAGTCGTTCGGATGGTACACGAAAAACCGAGGCCGCGTGTACGCATTGGCGTACACGTAAAATTTCCCTTGGCAATTGGAATTCGATATAAGAGCAGGCCGTAGTGTCGCTGTCCGGGCAAAATTTCCCTGATAGCCCACTGTATATATACCCGTCTCAATCGGCCCAGTTCGGAGCAGAATAGTAGGACGTTAAACTCCGTTTCCTTTCATTTCATTTATTAAGTGAGGGGGGGGGGGTGGCAGGGATTTAAATCTTAACAAACGATCTCAATAAGAAATTCTCAATATTTGTTCATATACTACAGGAAAGTATGTTTTTATGCTTGCTACAAAATGTAAATTTATATTTACATAACTTGCAAAAAGAAAAACAATTGACTGGCACTAACAAATGAGGGGTGGGGAGGGTATTTAACGTCAAAATACCGGCCATAACACAAAATACTAGATATCGGGTTGCACACCATTAAGCATATTCCTGAAGCAATGGCCCGAGAAACCCCCCTCTGACCATTGCTGGAATAGCGTCTGTTTCTTGAACTTATGCGGGAGTGTGTCCATTCTTTCTGTTCAATGAAAGCTATCACTTAAGTACAGCAACATGACAGTCCTTCGTTTAATCTGGGTCTTCCATAAAACTTTGGACGGTGATTTAAGGTATTAAAAACGGTAAAAGTGTGTTCGTTTCCAAACAGTATTGTTTACATTTCATTCGACTTGATAGCCTCGTTTGTCACGCAATTAGTTTTACTGCAGTATTCTGCTATGCACGGGTTAATTAGGCATAATAAAATCGTGAGTCATGACGTAACGTTATGTAAACATATTTGGTCCAGTATTGGCAGCTAGTGATTGGTTGGTAGACGGACTACTGATCAATCAAAATTTAACACAACAATATCCACTCATAATAGCAGTGTGTAGTTGGATTACCCTAATCAAACGCAACACTGCGCGGGAGTATGACCATTAAGAAGGTCCAAATACATTTTAACAATATACATATTTTCTGACATATACATAATTTAGAAGAGATTAGTCCTCTTTCATTGATCCAACTACTTTCAATTTATTGTATTTAATTATCATATCAACCAATATATTTATATATAGAAACATAACAAGCACATGATTTCATTAAAGTCACAGTCATTGTACGATTTTACTTGTTGTATGCTTGCTTGATTCTTCTTTATTGTATGGTGACTTATTGTATGCCAGGTTGGTTTCTAATGTTCCGTTTAGATGAATTTCGAGATATGTTTTTGGAGAAATGTATCTGGAGAAATGTTTTTAGAGAAATGTTTCACAAGATTTGTATTTGGAGATTTGTATTTTGAAATTTGTTGTTCGATATTTGTTTTTTGTTTCATTTTTCTGATGAAATGTAAATATAGACTAATTTTTTGATTTTCTAAAAAAATTAAATATCTTATATTAAAATACATTTTACAAATCTGATATGACAAATGTCTGATTTGTGAAACAAAAGTTAATTTTTAGATACAAATCTTAATTTTGGTGTACAAATGTCGAAATACGACAACAAATGAAGAAGTAAGAATTAAGGACTAAGGATTTAGAACTAAGAACTAAGAACACTGAATAAAGAGCTGTTTGGGGTTCCATAGTTGAGATTGAACGTTGAAGAGGGAGGTCTGTAGTAGTTACAAAGTAGAAATTTGTTATTATTACAGTTAATCTCTATCCAAATTGATTCAATATTTACATTTTCTAAGTCAAGTCTACGTTTGAATGACATAGAATTACAAATATTTATAATCACCCCGCCACCGCGATTATTTCTATATTTCCTGATGGGCAGATAGTTGTTAGGTATAGCTATAGATTCAGATGTGATGTTTTTGTCAAGCCATGTTTCACTTAATGTTATTATATCAAATCCAGTTAGTTCTGTGGTTATTAAATCTAGTTTATTTTGAGGCTCCTTACATTCAAATGCACTATCGAGAGTCGGTTATTGTTTTGTGTATTTGGGCCTGGATTAGGTTCGATATTGCCTGAGAGTAATAACAGGGTACGAATGACTAATGCTATCAGATATAAAACGTCTGTAATAATATTAGTGCAGATGTGAAATCCGGTAAGCGATAACTTTTGAGTGCTGTCCTTAAAATTTTAAATAATAATATTTATTTCTGTGCAGAATTGATCATTTTTTTTCATTGATTTTTGTCTTAACCGAGTTAAATATTAGTATTGTATGGGTATTAATTGAGCCTCCAGGGTAATAAAATATGGTACAATGGATACAAAAGGATACTAAAATTTAAAGTTGAAATAAGATACATGTAGATGGCGATTTATGATAAGGCTTTTATTTTGCCATGGTCAAGTGTGCATCATTCTGTAATACGGGCACTGACCTTTTTTCCTACTCAGTTCTAGCTTTGCGCGGTATCTTTACGTGAACTTAAACATGTAAAAGGTGGGGCTCGGTGTTCATCCCATTTGGGCGACTAGACCCCATTTCTCTGGTCAAACCAACATATCTGACCAATGATAAAAAAGCTTTATTCTTTGAGGACCATTCACGATTCCAAACCTGTATATTCTGGCCTACTTGTAACACCTGGACTAAGTTTAAAAGAAACACATTTGATATTAACGACCACGGTGAATTGAGACCTATCATTTTGTATTGATTAGTTGACAATTTACATGGAAAGTGGAGATATAAGTTGTGAAATTAATTCATTTAAACAGAGAGTATATTCAACTGGGATTTTCATTAATCAAAATAACACATTAAACTTTTAATCTCTCGATTTAAATGCCCATTGAACAATTTGATGACCGTGAGATATTGACAGTAGAGAACTGAAGTAACAGTAAAATTAAAATAACAAAACTATAAAACCTCTTTGCCCCACAAATATGGTTTCAGAATATTACCTGTCCTAAAAAATTAGTTGGAGTCAACTTATAAACTAAATATATTCGGAACTAAAAATCTGATTTAATATACAATTTATGGTGATAGTTTATTGCTTGCAATGTGTTGTGTATATTGATTTTCTTGTCTGTTTAAGTATGGTGCGGTCTTCCTTCACGTTTAAAATGATCTATAGAAGATGGATGGGTGAATTTATAATGTCCTACTATGATGTATGGAAGTTATTTTTTGTATAACTAAAAGCTATTTTTTCTACTACAGTTTTCTTTTTCAATTTTTGATTTCCTACAAGTATTAAAATATGAAAAGTAACCGTATTTAATAACTAGATTTCATAAAAAATTGTCACATAATCTGTTTGTAATCAGACATTGTCTGCTCAAAATGCAAGGCATGTTATTAAAAACTGATTATTTTCTTCTTTTGCTAGATGTGTATTGGAATTTAAAAAAAATAATTCAAAGTATCCCTAGGAATAACTGAATTAATAAACAGACAATATGGAGCCGGTAATAGGTGGCTCTTGAGTGATTTGGATGAACAACTGTATTAAAGATAATGTCGATGGTAGTCCAAACCGTACGTGATTGCGGTTTCCGGTATATATTTCATCCAAAATATGTACTCGGATTGAGTATTTAACATTTAATGAAATCAAAATATTAACGCTAGATATTTCCTTGCTTGGATTGAATTGGAATAGTGACAGGCCCGTCAATTAGACTTCGCCAAACAAAAATATGGTGGGTTTATTGGCTACATTGGGGGCAACATAGATAGATAGAATTTAGTTCATCACATTAATGTAAATATCAAATTCAACTAAATCATTGTCTAATATTAATTTTAGAGATTCAACTTTTAGAACACTGTAAGGAATTTATGTGTCCCTCAAATCATGCGTAGGGGGCTTTAAGTGTTCTTAACAAGGCATTGTTTACTTGATAAATTTTTTTTTTTAAAAATCACATTTCACTTCAGAATATATTACAGCATAACCACATCTTTACTTTAAATCAGTTGTTTGTAAAACGTCAGAACCATTGTTGAGATGTTATATAAAAATATCATTAGCAAAGCCATAAATTCCATCTTCACATTATCGCAAATCGAGCCATGCAAATATTATGGCATTAAAGTAGCAAAGTTTTTAACTCAGTATTTTCCATAATATTCGAAATTCAAAACACGAATGAATATTGATGTTGTTATCTTGCTGTGAAACTGTAGGATCCCAGTATCCACTATTTAAGTCACAATTAACATTTTATAATTAGTACACTCGCCGTGTACCCTATGGTTTCGAAGGCCATTTTGTAATAAACAAATAAAAACATATCCTATCCTACAAGTACAACACTGTGTGGAAACAAATACAAATTTTAAAAAGAGTGTAGAATGTTCTTAGCAGGCGTAAAAGACTGTCGTTCAATTTCATATTCCATCGAATATATTTGATTAGAACATATTTTGAATATAAATCACTTTGTATCAATTCGTAATAAGTATATGTGCTTTTAGAACAATTTTTGTCTATTTAAAAGTTCCTGAAAATAGAGCCTCACGCCCTTTAAATGTATTTTGGTTCTTTCGCTGTTGTTAGAAAGACTGATATGGTTCGGAGACTTTCTTGTAAGGTTTCATTATAATTACTGCATTCGTAATGATTCTACGTTTATTACGATTTGTGACAACCGGCTCAATTACATTTAAGTAATTCAAGAAATACTGTATTTATCACTAGTATTTTCTTCGATAAACTGAACCAATCCGTTGCTATCATTAAATCTGTCATGGGAAAGTTGGAATTTGTACCATTAATTAAGAATGAACTGGGATGTAACGTTCTACCAGTTTACGCCAACGATGTGAATGAAGACGCGCAAATTCCATGCAGTTCGTGGCCAACCATCTGTCGCTGGACAACAATCTGACAACGGTTTTCTTCTGTACATACCAACAGTCACACCGAACACAGTGTTTTGTCTCTCTCATACGGCCTGCACCATTGCAACGGTGGGGTACTTACCTGATTAGTGTCTACCATTTAGCCACCGCGGTCCCGTACTATTTGGAAGGATTGTTCTGGATAGCTTAAACGGACACAGTTCACAAAACAAATCCTACTTCGTTTATCTACGAAACAAGTTCGTGTCCAAATTTGATATAATTTTTCCCTGTTTCAGATAGTTTTTTTTATGTGGAGTTGTTTTGACAGTTTTGAAGTTTGAATATTTAGCCAGTTTTGGTGGAAACGAGGATATTTGTGCGGTAACATAACATGAGTAAAATAGCCCCAAAGACGTGTCTCATGTTGAACCAGAAGTATAGAACTGATCCCAGTCTAATTTAACTTTTCCAAATTCCAGATAGTTTATGCTCTGCGAAGGAATTAGCTTCACAATTATTGGGGAAAGACTTACAAAAATCTCAACTTCCTGTACACATTGGGGTTCAACAGACTCGCCTTAAATGAAATGAAATGGGGTTTATCGCCCTAATGTTCAGCACTGACTGGGATAATATTGACAGACATACACCATTAATGTTTATGAGAAAATTTTTGCTAGGACAGCGGAATTTCGATCTTTTCTTATTTCGATTTCCACCTGCCAAAAGCTATTACACGGGACACGTCCCATCTGATCGACTATGTTGTTCTTTGTTTTACGCTCCCACACACTTCCCTAGTAAATATTTTTTTTTTTTTTGTATAAACATATTTTATTCAAACAGCATGAATAGGATCGGGTAACAGGCAGAGCCTATGTGAAAACCCTCTCCCTGTATGCAGTTTAATTTACAATAATAAAGTATTTACATATATACAACTTATTTACAGTACATGTAATTATATTATATAAGAAATGAAATACTTGTAGTATAATATCTATTAAATTAGGGAATTTTAATGAAAAATGAAATTAATAATTTTCTAGAATCAATAATTTGACATTTGTAAACTAAATATATTAGTTATAGAACCCATTAACTATTATTGATTGAACTTTTTAACTACTAGGATATGATTTGCAAATCAATTTATTATTATTTCGTTCACCTAAAAGCAGTTAGAACATAACTGTATCTTTAAACGAAATTCAAATATCGCACCAATCTAAATATCTCCAATTGAAACCGTAATAAATAACAAATGTATCAATGATGGCAAGTTAAAACCTCCATTTTCTCTGCATTAAGGTACCTATTACAGACCGGGGGGGCCTAATCTTTAGTTCTCGATGTTTTATCACTGAGGGTTGTTGAGTCGTCGAAAATTGGTGTAATACGTAATACATATCAAGATGATCCATATCTTCATGTTGAAATTTGTAGTATGGAGTTCCATTGTAATGGTGACATCAATGGGATAGTAAAAAATACTCATTACTGTTTTGTTCGCGGGCCTCATAAGATAATAGATACATACAGAGAAACTGTGGAAATAACTGCTGAACGAGGGATCAATGTACCATTATAATTAGCATTGGAACAAAGTCTAGATATTCAATATTCGGGTACAATTTTTAAGATCAGGCCCCAAGTTCACAAAGCATTAAGACTTAAAGTTAATAATTTACTCAACTTGCACTCACTGTTTACGAGAAATATCTTTCATCCAGAAACACGACACTTTGCGCATAGTTTAATATTGATGTAGTTGATACAATAAAACAACAAAATTTTATAAAGGACTTTATTTTAAGTAGAAAAATGCGAACAGTTTTGAGTAAATTATTAATTTAAGTCTGCGAAAGCTCTGTGAACACGTGGCCAGATATTTTGAAAATCGTTTATCGTTTTTATTCACATTTCGTATTATTTATGGTTTAACTTTGTTCAGCATCTTCTTTTGACTAGTTTATTTGATGGCTTACGTGGTGACGTTCAATTTCAATGAAGCGCTTGTGTGCTTGGATATTTAGTCGTAGGTGGAAACGGTGGATTGACAACCGACACAAGCCCTTGACACTCACAAAACTGGGATTAAATGGTGAAGGACGGAGGGCCTGACAAGGACAGTTTTCTAGTCGTTCGGGTGGGACGAAAAACCGAGGCCCCGTGTACACATTGGCGTGCGTGTAAAAGATCCTTTGGCGGTTGGAATTCGATATAAGAGTAGGCCGTAGTTCCGCTGCCCGGCAAAATTTCCCTCATACCACAGTATGACGTTAAACCACATTTCATTTGGAATTAAATGGACTCAATAACCTAACTGATGATGTAAAGCGGTAATTGATATCACCAATCCAATCAAAGAGATTGCATCCTATTAATAGATGAAAGGTTAACTGATATAACAACGTATCAATATTTACGTTAATTGTGTCCATAGGCTAATCAATTGCACTTACACGATGACGATACTCATCATCACCAATTGTACACGTGATATGACGCACACGGCTATGATTTCTTTTCTATTTTGTTTTGAAACAGGTTAATTACAAAGGGAAATATAGAGGAATTAAAAATAAGATATTACGTCATTACTATACCCACACAATGGTATTGTGTTCGTATATTTTTCAAAGCGATTAATCAAGACAGTTCTGTATTGATTTTAAAGGGCTGATACTCGATTACACAGATGTATTAATTTATTATATGGCTCTGTTATTCTTAGTATTAGACCTAAAGTAGCCAAGTCTCTAACTCAATATCATCCAAAATCTTCAACTTTGAAAACACGAATTATTTATTCAATTTAAATCAACATTGATGCTGTGATCTTACCGGAAAAAGATGGGCGTCTGGTATCCAATATTTAAGACAAATACACATTTTACCATTGGTACACGAATCGTGTACCATAATCCGTGATAGCCCCAGTTCTAGCAAGAGACTCAGGGAACGAGGCCAGACACATCGTACCAAATCGATCGGCGTATGTAGACTGGAAAAACTAGACGCTAGAAATTTGTATTCGATTTAGACTGCTAGCTTATTTCGCGGTACTTTGCTGATTTGAAATTAGAGTAAAAACGGAAACCATTGAATGTAAATCAGTTTATATACATTCGTATTACAATATTATATGCGTTGCGAGCCACGTCTGTCAATTTCTGTGGCCCAAATGTTAGCGATTTAGCTCCTTTAAACATGTCTTCCCGCGTACAAATTGTGTGCTATGATAATACGTATTCAAAGGAATTCATCCATCAATAGTTTGCTTCAAATCCCCCTCAACACATTAATCGGAAGAAAAAAACACAATACCCTCAGATTCTATTTTAAAGGAGCTAAATCGCTAATATTTTGGACATAGAAATTGACACAATGGGTCGCGCCTATAATAATCCTTTCTGAATATTATTGTAATTTCTTATCAGTTATTTTCAGCGAAATACGCCAGGAGTTTAAATCGATTGGCAATCCCTAGCGTCTGGTTATTACAGTCTCCACCGATAGTGTTTATTGGGCATGCTCTCCAAAAAAGAATATGGGGTCACCGTTTGACATGACTTCTGGAATATGTCTAGCGCCGTTCTTCGAGTCTCTTGTAGCAACTGGATCTGAAATGCATTATGGTACACGACATGGTGATATTTTAGTGCTATCGTGAAGGCCACCTACCGTTGCTCACGTGTTACCACACACCAGTAGTACCGTACACCACACACTTTCGCTTACAAGTGTGTTTAGCGGCTGTTCATTGCCCCTAAATATCTAAGCCTATGTAAACTAGTGTCCTACCCGCTACCAAATTCATTTTCCTTCATTTAATCGCGAAGTACGTTTATGCTAGATTTCCTCTATCGCGATTCGTGCGGAGATTGATATCGTGGTTTGAATCGTGCAGTAGGCCCTAATCGTGGTGACCCTATCAGGTCTTACCTAATATTGAGATCATTCGTATTGCAATCATGTTAATCGTATCGAAACGTATACGAACGTATCTGTACGTACCAGATCGTGGACCCAATAGGGATAACCCTACCGCAACGCATCGCACGACAATGGGGACCTTGTAGCATTAGTCCCCCAATGTCATCACAGCCGTTAGCCATTCGATCAACAATAAATATTTGTTTACATCAGTTGACCATGTTGTCAGTTAGTGATAGCCACAGTGGATCCAGTATGCTCTAGTAAGAATGGCTATTTCTTCTTTTCATGTGTACACAAACATGCCACACTTTTACTGAAAATAAATTCCCTATAAAATATGCTTTTGCAGGAATGTATCTTTAGCCCTGGGTATGTTCAATATGTATTCTTGGACATCAACGCCATTATATTGCCTTGCAAGAACATACTCCGGTTTTTTATATATCAATTAAGAAAAGTAACTCTAAAATTCTGTTCCAGCTCTTTATCCTGTATTGCCTATATCTCATCACAATTTTCTTCAGGAATCTGCAGGATTTTTTTCTCGGGTAAAGAAGAATTAAAGAAATACAGTTTTACTGTAACTACAAATGTGCATGTTTGTTAGTTCCCACATCAGAAACTGGTAAAAGATGAATAATGCTCCGCCTTTCCAATTAGACCTCTGACATTTAATTGAAGTCTGTTATAGAAAAATTTAAGTAAATGGATCATTTCTCGGTAAACAACAGTAGGCCTAACTGGTATCATATAACCAACTAAAGTATCACTAAACATACAGGCAATTATATGTTATGCTGATGCATCGTGATTGCCGTCGGCTACCTGTAACCGCGCAATTTAAAAAAACATCTTTCTCAATAAATATTATCTTAGCAAAGCTTAGTACTACAGATATAAAGGTAATTGTATAGTCACGTTGAGGAATCGTGACAAACCTCGCCTACCTGTAACCTGTTAGTGGGTAAAAGCACGATTTCTTTTACAAAGTAAAAATACATCTCTTAATACTCTAGCGCATAAATATATTTAAGTGCAGATTTGGTTTCCAACCAGGGAGCCACAGTGTTTCAGTGTGTGGGTCGTTGGCTCGCTGTCCTGGAGCTCGCATTTGCCGAGAAATTTCATTCAGCTTTTCCAACGTAGCCCAGCCCCACCCACCCTTGTCAGAGGTGCATGGCAGAAGACCTGACAAGGGACACCCTTTAGTCGATCGGGTGGGACGGAAAACCGAGGTCCCGTGTATACATTGGCGTAAAAGATCCCTAGGCAGTTAGAATTCAACATTAGATAGAGTAGACCGCAATGCAATTTTCCGGGCAGAACCCCATTTCATGTTTTTGGTCTCCAATCAACTATACAACATACATTTTGAACGGAAATGTCGCTATCTGAAAAAAAAAACACCCGGTCGTTATCTGAAAAAGAAACACAAACAAATATTTTCATGATAAAGAGAGAAGAAAAACGGTCGGTGGAAAAAATACTGTGCTAAATATCTTTGCTTGAACGGATTACGTAAATAAAAGAGAGGAGATAACATATAAAAATGCCCTGTACGTTTATACTTATCACTATTATAACTGGACTGTGTCCATCTTCGTTATCCTGCTTGGCACAGTACTTTAAACGCGGGTTCATTTCATTTTCATCGTCGTTTTTCCTTCTGGGTTTTTTAAATTGCTTGAAATTGTTTCATCAAGCGGTGATAATCTGTAAAATATGTCATAATGATATTGTTATCCGCTTAACGACTTAAATGCGTCGATAGGCCGGATATAAGTTGTTTGTCAAGGGTTATACAACAAACATTATTTGGTTATGTAAAATTAATAAGAGCAAATTTTATCCATTTTATTGTCATTTGTTTTCGGCAACTTGGGAATCTTAGTCCTTATAAAACCGTTATCTTCCAAGAAAAAACGTTATTAAAGTATTCTCGTATTTAAGTAAACAAATCTTAATCGAAAAAATACTCTACTCTACCGTATATGAAACGCGTTCTTCAGCAAATGACCACAGATTACAAATAATTTTCCAATTGACTTTAATGTTAATTCTCGTCTCTTAGACCACTCTAACGCTTTCCAAAATTTGCGTTGGGCAGAACGCTTTCTACTACAACTGGAGCAATATGTTGCAACCGCTTGCTCAAAAGTACGTATGGGGTTCATCATGGAAAACTTGAGATACACAAACTAGAAGTAAAGACCATGAAACATTCAATTTTCCGCCCAACATTTCAACCAAACCAACTTCTCAACGTATCCTTCCGCCTCAAAATCATGAATATTACCCAAAACCTATCATAAAATGTATTTTCAACATACACATGCGTAAAACCAACAATCGTACCTACATCGGTTCAATACGTTTATTGGAAAAGTCATCATTGCTGAGAAATTTGATCTGATGAGTCTATCTAATTTACGTTATTTATTTACTTGCAAATCAGTTACGAGTTTAATATTCAATTTCGTTCGCAAACTGAAAACAAAATGCAAGCACCCAGATTCCATAAACATGAAGTTGTCTAACCCAAGGCAAAATGGTTCAAAACTTAATGATTCGTGGAACAGAAGGAGAAGGAGGAATGGGGTTTAACGTCCATTCGACACAAACTAGATCATTTCGGGACTAACATGGTTTAACGTACACTCGACACAAACTAGATCAGCTCGGGACTAACATATGGTTCCAGTTTATTTCAATAATGCTCTTGCGCACACGGGGTCGTTGACAGTGGAAGGAAACCGGGAAATCAAGAGAGACCCCACGAGGTTCGACAGGCGACTCTACTCCATATCACGTATAACCGTGGAATCGAAACCACGCCAGTTGAATCAATGACAGACCTAATGATACAGCACGCACACGCTAACCATTCGGCCACCTTACCCCCTTAATTCGATCAATTACAAAGTGAGTTATGACAATCGACAGTACACATTAACTTTATATTGATCAAGTGTCGCCTTGTTGTCCCAGCCACATCTGTCAGTTAACGAACGCGATGACCTAGCTGAAAAGTGTACCGATTTTATCCTATATATGCATGTGTGGTATCGTCAGAATGTAAGTTTGCCAAGTATCCGTAGATGGGTCTGTCTGGGATTCTGGGCATGAATTCTTGAGCTAGTTAATCTCAAAAGTGTATCACATGAAAATGGTACAGCATGTATTACAAAAACACCCCTAGAGACATTTCTTGTGTTGGGGCACTTCTATCAGAGTATGTAATCCAGACCACACAGCTGGAATCTGTACCACCTAAAACTGCGTTGCTTTGGAGTTGTTAGGCACCACCACACGAATCATGAATGATTACTGCCAGTCTGTTTGCGCCATGGATTACCCCTAACAAACACACCCAATACGTCACGCTCCCAACCAGGCTATATTAGTTGAAATCCGTACCGGCTAAAACTGCTTTGAAGTTGAATCACAACAGGAATAATAATAATCACTTCCAGATTAGCCCATAGTTGAAAATTGTAATTTTCAGATAGGTTGACCCCCTCTGGGCTCCTGTTCTAATTCAGAGACATCAATAAGTTTATATTGATTTCAGGCCGTATTTTTATGGCCTTAGATACACAATTTAACGAATTAGGGCGATATCTAACATCGTGGTATCTAACCATCGATTTTTTTTAATCGTTGGAATTAGAACATAAAGAACATTTTTTGAAATAAAAAGAAAATAAATTATTTGACCTCTAGTCTGGCACATCACGGCTTTAATCATTTACAAAATGATTACAGCTAGTAATACCCATGTTTGATACTAAGCAAATTAAGGTAATACTTAATCAAAACATTTGTATAAACTGTGTGATTTTTAAAAACTGTTCTAAATAAGTTTGGGTTTTTTTCAAATGTAGGTTCAGATTTATAAATGTCTGTTTTCTAGTTCAGATTTCTATTCATACCAAAACATTAATTTTTGCATGGCAATTAATATTTAAGTTATACTACCACCACCATGTTTAGTGAAACATGGTTTCCCTCCCGTGATGATACTGGGTAGCCATGATGCCATCTAAGTAATACTTTGACTGGTATCGATGGTGACTACATACTTCATGTTAAACAGACATGATGGTTCGGAATATAATGTTGACTTGTTTCAAATAATATTTTACATTTTGATTCTTGGTTTCATTATATGTCCTACTGCTCAGTTAACAAAAAAGAGTTTTGGTGGTAGCGGGGTAGACCTGTCGATCTTAAGGGTGATATTGCCGTCAATGGACCATATCCCATGACATGAAAATCGAACCCAATTAATTCCACGTCTGGTTACCCACGAACGTAGTTCCCCTTTGGCATGATGATTTATTTTGTGGATATTAACAATTTTGAGGCAGAAAAATGTAACAAGGTGGATACTTTGAGTTGTATGTTTGCTAGAATGCTAAGTTTCCAAAGTGATCCTCGTACATGCGTTGTCGGGTATCTATTGTAGAAAGCGTTCAACCCAACGAAACTTCGAGAAACAATTAGAGCAGGTCAATTGGGAATAGAGGCGTTGTGACCCATGATTTTGTATGAGGAAAAATTCCCCCTCCCACCAAAACAAAAACAATGTTTATAATATGTGAACCGGGGATGGGTTGAGGTGACAGTCCCTCCCAGTGCCACCGGGTGATAGTGGGCTGTGTGGAACATGCTAGAGTCGATTAAGTAGTCTATCTGACCCACGGTATATGTTTGCCACTGGTTGAGCATTATGATTATAACGATGAAATCTGCATTGGAACCGCGTGGTGTTTTGCCATTTGCGAGGGAATCGAGTACTTAAACCCATGACAGAAAGCTCAACATTGCGCCCCCTCACTTAGCACCCGATTGGAAAATAAATGGCGTATAGTCAAGAATACCGACCTAACCTAACTTTTCTCCCTAGATTCGAGTCTCGATGACACAGATTTAGGAATCCAGATTGTATTTCACTAAAGATTGTACTGATTTGCTAGATAACGTGGGTGTTTTCTGTAAAGGTTCACGGGTATTTAAAGTTAAAAAGGAAACCGTAGCGAAACCGTCCCAAGTAGCGAGGTTGTTCAATCATTATACTGTTATATTTAGAATATCCCTAGACTCATCTAATTATCTAAAGACTAAGAAATTGATTGCTTGAAGCAAAACAATTTTCAAGAGCAACCACTAAAATCTTGAAAACTATTAAGGACTATGGTGTGAATACTGGGACGCAAGCTATTTTCGCATATTGCCTACACTCTGATATAACTGTCTATAATGTAACGGATTACAAAACACCATTCACCATTAACATGCAAAGTTGCATATCTGAAAAGGTTATAACTTAAAATAATCAGTGATAGAAAAGAGATATTAGATATTAGTGTAGGTTAAGTATACTATATTGTGCATGCGGGTGACTCCCAAATGGCATATTTGGTTTAGAAAATACTGTCTGGAGGACAAATCACAGTAAATAGGCCAGCAAAATATCTGTCGAAGGTCTTTTAATATGATTTCCTGTCGTCTTTCTGGTTCGGTAAATATGGCTCACTAAGTAAGAGTTCTCGGGATTGATCCTTGACTTCATGCTGGTGTGGTCTGGAAAATTCATCCGGATTTTACAGCTCATTTCATATGTATTGCCTCTTTTGCTTATGGGTCGAATGTAAACCTCGAAATCGTTTCATCAAAATGTGATAATCAGTCAAATATGTCATAATAAAAATGGTATCGGCTTCAACCGACGGTAAACTGAATACAATATGATCAAGTTGAACGCCAAGGGTTATAAAAGTTACGTCTTTCGGTCATGTAGAGAAATTAATTCATTTTTTGTTTTGTTTTGGGAAATAAAGGAATATTACGCCATATAAAACAGTTCGTAGAATAAACATTGTTAAAATATTAACCTGTTTTATGTTTTAAGTAACACGCAAACAAATTTAATGGAAATAGCCCTTTTACTTTTTACCCGATAAGACTTTACTTTGTCTTGCATATAAAACCCGTCCTTCAGAAAATAAGAGTGAGTACGGTAACAGTAAGACCCTTTCGTTCTAGACAATAAAGCTACTCAACATTTAATAGAATAACCAGTAATTGGACCAGGAACAGGTCCCAAGGCGCCATTCATCTTATATTTAATAGGGGCGGCATTCTTCGCAAAAATCGAGTGCCATACGTAATATTCATAAAATGAAGCATTGGTTTTGAAATTTGAGCAGAAGTAAAATATATGGTGCAGGTCCAACAAACGATTGGAACAATAGGCATGCCGATCAGTGATCCGGCTTTCATAAGCCCCTATCACACGAAAGCAGGGCCTAACGCGCGTTATAAAACTGAAGAAGGTCCTCGCCAAGTTTTAGTGGGTCGGTGGCAGGTATCGTGGAAAACGCATTAACTCGACCTCTAAAGCCCCAATCATACCAAAGCACGACCTAACGGGGCACAAATATTTTGACGGGGGCTTTAACTTTAGTAAGTTCGAATGCCATAACCGTGCTTTCATCAAGGTAAACGAACGGGATTTAACGGTAAAGGATTACGACGCCAAATTGCAAGTTAACATACGACACTTTTTAACGTGTTCTAATAATCATACAAGACTTAAATGTCTGAAACCAAAACAAAGTGGATTTAGTTGTACGTAATACACACAACTTACTTTTACAAGTTAAATACACGTTTGTACATGATCAACTTCGTGGATTTCCTCCGGGCAATCCGGTTTCCTCCCACTGCTAAAGACCCCTACGCGCAAGCGAATTATTGAAATAAAATTGAAACCATATGTTAGTCCCGAAATGACCTGATTTGTGTCGAGTGGACGTTAAACCCCATTTCTCTCTCTCTCTCTGTTTGTGCATGAATCAGGGGATAGTCTCGCTCGATCAAGTGAGGCATATACCATTTTTTTTTCTCAAATATATGTTACCATGAAATAGAACGGTCTCGCACTGTGTCCGAGTAAACACGCTTAAATAAATGTACTCTATCCCCAGGTTGCATTGTTAATTAATCCCCTAACAAAAGAACTGGCATAGTGGGAGAAAACCCTCAAAACTTCCTGCATAGCCTTATTACCGCTTTACATTTGTCGGTCATCGTAAGCTTGTGTCTATAGCGATTATAGTGTATTGTCTAATGTTCGGGTCCCTGTGATCTATGAGTCGGAGCCCCTGGGCGGCAAAATAACTTCCGGTCCAGGGTTTCCGGTTTCTAAAGTGGTTTGATGTTTGTGACTTTTACTGATAATCAAAAGTGTAAACTGTCGTGGTGGCTGACCATACCGTGTTATTAATGGGAAAAGGTATATTAGTACCAGAAGATAAACCACAAGGTAAGACAGTCTAAACCAAGAATAATTTGTCGTACATGAGGGTTTGAATTGTCTAAGAGTGTGGTATTCTTCTGCTTGGACGTAATTGTTTCTTATTTTATACAGTAACATTTTAATTTAAGCAGTAGTTCAGGTTCGATGATTTACTTTAATTCTTTGAGTCCAAATAAAAACTGATATAATCACTATATTCCTCGCTCTCGGGAATACGAATTACCGCTTTGAATTTAATCGAGGTTACATCTTCTAAGGAATCTGTAGTCGAGTGGGCCTCTGTATTTCCGTACCTCACACCAATACAGTTCTACACTTGACCGCTTAGAAAGTACGGCGGTATATCAGATTCAAAATTCTAACATGCTATCGACTAATTTCTAACTTCCATTCATGTATTATCTACCTTCTATTCATGTAATTTCTACCTTCTATTCATGTATTATCTACCTTCTATCCATGTAATTTCTATCTTCTATTCATGTAACTTCTAAATTAAGACAATGTATAATCCAACTTCTTTTTGTTCGGTGTAAATTCAAATTCATCTTATTTCTATTATTTAGACGAAAAAACGCCTTCTTCATTGATGCTTTACACGCTTAAATTAGCATGAACACTAACGAATTTAGAATTTTTTACATTTCTGCCTAGCAACCATCATTATGAAGTCGTTTGGTGTCGCCACTGCGTGCTTTTTTGGTGATTGCGTACCTGGTCGGGGCCATTCTGTTGATATAAACGACTCGCTCTTCGTCTGGTTGATGGTTGGACGGAGTGCTGAAATTTACTGAGAGAGACAGAAAAAAATGAGGTTTAACGACCACTCGACACAAACTAGGTCATTTCGGGATATGGTTGGCAAATACTATTTCAAATATAAGCTAAACAACATTGTTTCATATTTTTTTTTTTTTTTTTTTGAAATTTGAAGACCAGTAAAGGATTTGGAGAATTTTTATTTGACTTTTTTTACAGTTCAGCTTATATTAATATTTATGTACTGTTGATCGGAATTCTATTACTACTCTAATAAATATGTCACTTTATAGGCTAATGATAAACTTTGTCTTGAAATGCTTCAAAGATATAATTAGATATCCTTTTTGTGGGTAAAAAACGGACTCTTAAAGGAGACCGGGATAATTTGTTAATGTCGATAGCGATGAAGTGGTTATTTCTGATTGCTTCATTATACCGAATTGATTAATTTTATGGTAGTTTTTTTTCCAACAATATTTTATTAAAGTTGCATAAAGCAATACGGAAATTCGTAGATAGTGGTGTTCTAGTTCAGCTCTGAACGTAGGTCTCATTACACTCGCCAGTACTAGGTTCAGGTCCCGTGCCATTCAATACATGTCGAAACTAGAATCTGCCCCAGTCAACTTTACTGGGTAACATTTTACCGCTAAACGGCCGCGTGTCAGTGAACGCATGGACAATGTAAATGAACATCTTAGTGAGAAAATAAGACCCTGGTTACCTCGCTAGAACCAATATGACCGACACAACACGCTGTTACCCTATCCATGGCATCGGCCAAGTCGTCTAGAAGACGGAGACGTATTTTTTAACAGCGTGTTGTGTCGGTCGACATGTATTGAATGGCAAGGGACCTGAACGTAGTACTGGCGAGTGTAATGAGACCTACGTTCACAGATGAAATTAAACCATAATGAAATGGGGTTTATCGTACTACACCATCTAGACTAATGAAGACAGACTAACGCCATACAGGGTTCATGGGTGAATTTTAGTACGAATTACAGCTACTAAAGGTTTTCGTAAGATCCGAACGACTAGACACTGCAGCTGCCTGCAACAACGACAGCCTCCGCAAATCACAGGGACGGCGGAACTACTAACGTCAGAAATATCACAAAGCTTAAGTTGTGCCAGTGGGGATAGTAGCTGATCGATTATGTCATATAACCCATAGACCTATATTTCTATGATAGAACCGATATCTTCCGGCGTGGTTATCCCTCCATTGTGGATACATGACGGGGGTCTAGCAGAGACAACGAAATAATCCTGCACAAATTAAATGCTGTTTAGCTTATATTTGGAATACTATTTGAAAACCTTATCACGTTCGATATTGTTTTCAATTGTAATACTCCGCGACGCCAAACGACGTAATAATGATGGTTGCCACGTATAGAAGTCACAAAATTCAAAAATTGCTCTATGTTCATAATAATTAACATGTAAAGCGACAATGAAGTAGACATTTTTCGTCTTAACGATAGAAATCAGATGAAATAGAATTAAAATTAACACTGAACAAATAAAGAAGTTCGATTATATATTGTCATAATTTAGAGTTACATGAGTAGTAGTTAGAAATTACACGAATAGAAGGTAGGAATTACATGAATAGAAGTTAGAAATTACATGAATAGAAGTTAGAAATTAGACGATTACATGCGTTTGCTCATTGCACTATTTTGCCTTGGCCGGTTTGGGGTTCTTTTTTGGGGGGGTTTTGTTTTTTTTGTGTTTTTACTTCGAGTTTTGTCTAGTGGTTTGGATTGATCGTAGTTGGTTTTATTCAAAAGGGTAGAAGAATGTTGGCGATTTCAAAAACTGCCCGGGTGAGTGTTTTCGAATTATCATACTAGTTTTAAAAACCATTAAGTGGCCGTTTGACCTTTTAATACAAACAGATTTCATGCATCGTAAAACGAACTATTTCATCTCCCATACCCCACACTATCTTTCACTTTTCTGGAGTTGTGACTTTTTAAATGAAGAGTTAATATATGTCACCCTTTGTTAAAACATTCATACTTGGCATCCATGCTAGCCCGATGCGGCACATCATTTCACGATCTATCATTAAGCTGTGACGGATGCATGAAAAGATTCCTAAAATCTTATTTTGTGTTTCATCCCCTCTACTAGGTCGACTTTATCTGAATCGGATGTTCACCAAACTCTTCGGCATTAAACAGGGCTTTTCGATTCGGAATAACGATTTATCACCTGAGTGACAAAAATGTCACTCAGGAAGTAGGCAAAAGCTCTCCGATTGGATGATGAAATTCAAATAGAATTGTCACGGAATTATTTTAGCCTGATGGATGACTGAAGTCTGGTTAATCGAAGAGCGAACTACCAATGATTGGCGAGGTGTAAATAAATGTGTTACAAATATGTCAGTCGCGACTACACGACGGTGCCAAGACGAAGGCACATACACAAATGTATATAATTAGAACTATTTGATTGATTAGAAGTTAGCACGCGTTACTTCAACGAAAGGCAATCACTACGTTTAACCGTGTTGATTTATTTAAGGAAATACCGTACACATTGAGGGGTGGATCATAAGGTCTGTCATTGGGCCATCTGGGGCGGTTTCGATTACCCGGTTGTACGTGACAAGGAGTAGCAATGACGTATATATATTAACTAGACCGATGACGCCAATCTGTTTACTAATGACGTGATGACAAATCAGTGCTGACTTCCGGTTCAGTCAAGAAGAGCCGAAAGCGTGACGTTTCTAATGTAAACAATACACGTTGTGCACTTTATTTTTTATCGTTATATCGTTTGTAAATAAAAAGACTGATTGGAATTTAGATTTTTTCTATTATTACCATCGCCGTACAGTTCACAAATAAAATTTTATATTTTTTAGAAGTGATCATATTCAAGTATATGACCACGAATGGGCAATGCGCTGATTGAGGTCTGGCTGAACTACTTATTTTCATATTAGGCATTAGGATTCATTGGCGTATAACGGCACCCGAAAAATTAAAAATAAATATAAAAAGTCTGTTTACGATTCCCCTACCGGAAAAAACCCCTAAATAAAGACGTTTTCCCACCGACCCCATTTTTTAAAAGGTAAGGTAAGCAATTGCATCTATACCGACCCTATCTTTTAAAAGCCAAATGCTCAGACCCCCTTCTAGTGTCTAGGCCTAAGCCTTTTTTTTTTTATTCTGAACTGATTACTGGTGATCAATTTGCTACAGGACCTATGAATCGGGATTGGTGTGATTTCTGCGCCCAAATGCCACAACTCAGTTCTCAGTGTTTACATAAGCACGAATCAGCATTATTTTCTAGAACCTTACGCTGCTCTGAGATTTTACTAGAAATGCTTGGAAATGAATAATATACACTTCATGGCATATTAAAATGTGACACAACAAGGGCGATGGACAGGGATGAACAACAGGGGGTATTGGGGATGGGTCGATTTCGTTTGCCGAGTGACTGGATTCTTTCGGGAAAATGGACCGTTTTGTCTCTTAAACATAATAAAAACAAAATGAGGCCTACAAATCAGAGAGAGAAATTGGGTTTAACGCCCACTCGACACAAACTATGTCATTTTGGGACCAACATATGGTTTAATTTTATTTCAATAATTCGTTTGTGCGTTGGGGTCTTTAGCTGTGGGAGGAAACCGGAGTGCCCGGAGGAAACCCACAAGGTTGAGAAGGTGCCCCTATCTCCATGCCACATACGCACCTACAAATCAATATTCAACCGAGTCATTCAAAAATTACACAGTGCTATACTTTACTACTTTTCGACCTATAACTGGGGGTAATAATTGATAATTTAAAAAAAAAAATGTTCTCCATCTCGGGCCTGGCGATGCCATTTTCACTGGGTGCCAAAAATAAGGTAATAGTGGGCCGAATTGATTTTCTAATATTGAGTGGAACGATTTTTTGATAGCGCCCCCTTCCCGCCAGCCGCCACCATTGAAATTTTGTTTGTGCGCCCCAGGCTATGGCATGAAAGAATCCATGTTGGTTTTAAAGAAAAAACCTAAATTGTTTTTGAGCGAAGCGACCTTAAGGCACTTGTATTATTATATTTTCCACTTTGTCTAAGGATCGAGTGTCATTAGAAATAATGACAATCACACCCAATGTTCTCGAAAATAACTTTAGCAGCAACCATGGTATTGAACAATTATTTGTAAAGATGCCCAAACAAATTACAATGTAATGTGAACATTGTCATAAAATAACTTCAAATAAATGATCTTTTCAGAAAGAAAACAAACAGTAAAATGGCTATTCAAAATTTTAATAAAAATGCATATGATATTGTAGTAGATTATGAAAATCGTGCAGTAATATAATGGTACACGATAGATCCATAAGACTTGGTAATACAGAGATAGCTGTTCTTGCTATAATAGTTTTAAAAATTGTGTTCGTAGCGTTTGACAAAACATGTCTACATAAAGTCTTTAGCTCTCGGTTAATTACTTGTTTGAATCAGTTGAGTTGTTAAAAGTTCCTTGAATGATGTTAATGAGGTGTGTTGACGAAGGTTCACAGGTAATGAGACCACCTTCTAGTCATCCTTTAACTTGGTATGATCAGTTGTCTATGGTTGCATTTTTCGATTTCGATCACATTTTCGGTAGATTGTAAGACTGAGCACGTCCACACAGATACTTAGGAGCAGTGCCACACTTTTAAACTACGTTATTCTGAGCGAAGTTATGAATGTTTAAAATTTTAAAATAGAATTGTCTCTGGCTCTTCATTACAAAACCCACACGCATCATTACCAAGGATTCACAAAAATGTTGGTACTAATAATTGAGTGGATAGTAGGGTATTGAAGGCACTGTGGGGTTTTCCTAGCCAAAGAGCTGATATTTTGAAAAATATTGTCTCTGGCGGTATATTAGATTGAAAATTCTAACATGCTATCGTCTAATTTCTAACTTCCATTCATGTAATTTCTATTTTCATTCATGTATTAGTCTTAATAATAGAAATAAGATGAAAAAGAATTAGGATTTACACTGAACAAATAAAGAAATTGGATTATACTTTGTCTTTTTTTTTTAGAAATTACATGAATGAAAGTTAGAAATTACATGAATAGTAGTAAGAAATTAGACGACAGCGTGTTAGAATTTTGAATCTAAATTACTGCCATAATTGTCAGCACATATTTAAATTATTAGAATTTAAAAATTTCTCCCACGTTTATCTGTAAAATGATATCATTGCGATATATTGCTTTCTGTAACTTTGGTTCGTGGTGTGTCTTTTCCTAATATTCACTTTTTATTAATTTGATAAGTTTTTCTTATTTTCTGCTGTCACTTCATAATCTGTGTATGTCATTTACAATCGTGGAAGTGATCTGAAAAATACAACATGTAAATTAAATATCAATTTACCATTTTCGTTTTGAGTAAAAATAATCCTGTGAATCTTAACATAATAAAATACATTTTTAAAAATATTTTATTAATTACCAAATATTAAAACATTTATTAAAACTTAAATTTGATTGTAATTTTCATTATCTTAGATAGATGTAGCTTATATGATGAAATTTATCTAATAAAATGTTAAGATAATATTACTTTAAATGTATTTTTCGCCATATTTCTATCAGTTGCGAAGCCTGAAATGTCGTATAGGCCTTACACGTGGAAATAAATGTTTTTCAAACTAGGCCTATTTCCCAAGGGCTTTTCATTTCCATAGCTACACCATTACTCACGGATTTGAGCTTAGCACTGTGAAATTTAAAAAAAATTTATATAGGTATACATGCAAGTCGATTCATTTTAACTAGGTCAGAAGTGACATTAATTATTATTTCATTATCTTAGAGCTATCTAGCATATGCTTAAAAATTGTCTGAACACAAAATGTTTAGACTAGATAATTTCATTTTAAATTTAGATGTATTTTTCGCCATATTTCAATAGGCCTTATTACGTTGAAATAAAGTATTTTATTTTGACTAAAATAGGCCTATTCCCCAAGTGCTTTTAAGTTCCGTAGCTAGAACATTACTCACGGACATAGGCTTAGTAATGTGAAATAAAATAGAAAATCAAGTTGATTTTAACTATTCAGAAGTGGCATCATTTTTTATTTATTCTAACCTAAAGTCATAACGTTTCCACAGGCGAAATACCGATTGCCTGTTGTAGCAGCAGGCCTTTAGTATTTATTACCGTACATCGCCATGGATATGATTCATCTTAAGCAGTGGACACATTAGCCGAATCAATCGGCGCCGAATTTTATTCGGCCGAATGGGTGGACACACCAGCCGAATGCTTCGCCCGATTCACCAGTCGATTACGTCACCTTTCACGTCACATGATCAAAACATGGCGGCGTCAATGTCTTCAAACAATCACGTGACTTCTCGATCTGAGTAACGATTGGCTAATGAATTCTACATTCGGCCGAATGCTCCGGCGAAGCGGACACACCAGGCGAATATCATTCGGCCGAATATATCAAACTTGTTTGATTCGGGCGAATCATTCGGCCGAATAGAAATTCGGCCGAATAACAGTGGACACACTAGGCGAATTTTGACGCCGATTGATTCGGCCGAACGATTCGGCCGAATCATTCGGCTAGTGTGTCCACCGCTTTATCTTTTATGAATGAAATATTAATATTATTGAAAATTTCGACAGCTAGCCCAATGAAGACACACACGGACTTAGCATAAGCCTAGGGATGTTCGAATTTAAGCATGGATAATTATAAAACTTGTATAAATAAACTACCAAACTCCTATCTAGTATCTAGGCCTACCCGGTCATCATACTCATACTCATACTGTTGGAAAGGCAAATGTCCTACTTTCATGATGAAAATTTTACCTTCAGCATGAAATATCTGACTTTTTTTTTCATCTCTATTGCTACATACAACAGCACAGCCCGATGTAATCATGTTAAATAAGTAAACAAATACGTACTAAATGAATAGCAGGCTAAAAACTTTTAGAATCTACAAGCTACTTACTGTTACTCTTCTCATGTATCCCGCGCCTTCTGACTGAACCGGATGTTATGACTGGTTTGCTGTCGAGATTGGACATGCGCGCGGTCTAGTTAATATATATACGTCATTGAGGAGTAGGGTCGCATGTCCAACCTCGTGGGTATCGTTAGGTCTGCCATTTAGTGATCTGTGATGGTTTCGATTCCCCGGTTGTAAGTGACAAGGAGTAGGGTCGCCTGTCCATCCTCGTGGGGTTTCTCTGGGTCTTCGCTTTCCTCCCACTGCTACAACACCTACGTGCAAGCGAATTATTGAAATAAAATTGTACCATGTGTTAGTTCCGAAATGACATAATTGAGCCTTAAACCCCATTTTTCTCTCCCCCCACCCTCGTACCAACCGGTACACAATGTGAGGCAGTAGCTAGAAAAAATATATACTATGCAAAATAATACTATACCAAACAAAATAATATATCCTAATTCAAAATCTCATTTTCTTAGATTACTTCCTCGAGAAAAAATAAGTAATAAAATGATAAGCCAATCATATCGGGACACAGAAAGGTCAATTAGTAATACACAGAAAAGAGTCGCCACAAATATCATTTGTTATAAATTCAATTCTTTTTGAACAGCGAATTATTGAAATGAAATTAAACCGAAATGACCTAGTTTGTGTCGAGTGGACGTTAAACCCCATCTCTCTCTCTCCCTCTCCCTCTCTACACCAATGTGTACACGAGACCTCACTTTTATCCCACCCCCGTCCTGCATTTCCTTTCTCCATGTATAGTATATACATTGTACATTATAAACGTGCAGATATATTTGAAATCGTGGTGTGTGTTTCCTCCTTTGCTCAATCGCATGAAAAAAATACTGTATTTATCCTATGAAAATTGCTTTCACTGAATATATTATTCTAAAAAATTCAATTTCGTTTTGTTTTAAATTTTTTGTATTGTACTTAACATCTGACAGGTTTTATCAGTGGCTTTTTGAAATTGCTATCAATCATATTACAAAATATATATCCAATTTCTATTTCGATTTATATTCTGTCATTTATACAAAAAGTCCATCTGCGAGAGACCAGTACAAAGTCGATGGTATCCATTTATTTTTTGTCCAACGCCTTTCGAAGAAAGCCGGGGACAATTAAAATGGGTTAACCTGTCTGTCTGTCTGTCCGCCTGTCTTTCTGTTTATTAGACCAATACCTTGATGGAGTTCGAGGATAGACATTTTCTGCTTAGGGTAAGCAGGGATAAGCAGTTTGATTTGTTGATGTTTTGGACCACGACAACCTTAGTTCTAATTAAGTGAGAGTGACAATCTGATTAAAATACAGATCCTATTTCGTTTCGTTTTTATAGTTCAAAATTTCGGTTTACTTGTCTTTGCGATCAAATTGTCTGTCGAATCGAGGGTTTGACCTTTTTGCGCGGAATTGTGGGTAGGCATTATCAGGGATAGAAATCAGAACAAAGCAACAGCGATTCTGATTGGTTAGTCGAATGACTGAAGTTACAGGGTCAAATGTCGCGTGCTTGACACCTGAACTGGGTGAACGTGACCTCCCGCTATAACTTGTTAGATCTACATGTAGGGTAGGCCATCAAAACTATAAAAACCGAAACGAAATATAGATCTGAATTTTAATTAGATTGGTGATGGTGACGAAACTTGGTGTAGGTTAATAACATCAATACCTTGAATAAGTTCGATAATGAACATTTTCTGCTTAGGGTAAATATTGGTAGAGACTTTGGAATGCAATAACTCCCATTCTAATTGAGGTATGATGTCAAACCTTGGTGTAGGTGTTTATTAGGCGAAGATGAGAATTTGCTGCTTTGGGTAAGCAGTGATATACAATTTAATTGGTTAATGCTTTGGGACACGTTAACTTTACTTCTAACTTAAGTGAGAGTAAGGACACTTGGTGTATAGTTTTATCACATCAATACCTTGACTAAGTGTGATAATGAACATTTTTGAAAACACTAAATGAGTGATTAATTAATATGTGTCATTTGTTTATTTATTGGCTATTTCGGCGGGGGGCATCAGCCTCACTGTTGGTTTGTTCTGGATAGCCATCTTCACGCTATATAAACTTTTGCCCATGATGTTGAAAGGCCTTGATGCCGGTCAGGAAGAAATTGTCTTCAGCTACCCTCCAAAAAGTCGTTCACAAAATTATTAGGAAAATGGCGACCAACTAAATTAGTTTCTTTTTTATACGCCCACATTTTCATGTGGACGTATTATGCCGTTGCCCCTGTCCGTCCACAATTTGTTTGTGGACTCTCTACGGGTCACAATTCCTATCCGATTTTGACGAAACTTCATAGGTTTATCCCCATAAGATCTCGACTGCTTTCGATAGTGGCATGTATCGGATCGAAACTTCATGGATTATGGCCCCTGATTGAACGAAAAATCATGTTTTTAGCTTGTGGACCCTATAGAGGTAACAATTTTGAACCGATTTTGACGAAACTTGACATGTATGTTTATAACCCAAAGATCTTGGTTCCTTTCGATATTTGCACCCATCGGATCGTAACTTTCTGAATTATGGCCCCTGATTGTCCGAAAAATCACCCTTTTTAGGTTGTGGTCCTTCTGGAGGTCAAAATTATTATCCGATTTAAAAAACCGTTTGATTATATCACCGTTACATGATAATGAAGGTTGAGTTCAAATTTCACGAAAAATCGGACCAAAATTGACGGACAAAATGGCCGCCGTTTGTACGCGAATAGTGTGAAAATATGTTATATCAAGGTTGTGGACCCTATAGAGGTCACAATTTTTAACCGATTTTGATGAAACTTGACATGTATGTTAATAACTCAAAGGTCTTGGTTCCTTTCGATATTTGCACCCATCGGATCGTAGCTTCCTGAATTATAGCCCCTGATTGCCCGAAAAATCGCCCTTTTTAGCTTGTGGTCCCTCTGGAGGTCAAAATTATTATCCGATTTAAAAAAAAAATTTTTGATTATATCACCGTTACATGGTAATGAAGATTGAGTTCAAATTTCGTGAAAATCGGAACAAAATTGACAGACAAAATGGCCGCCGTTTGTACGCGAATAGTGTGAAAATATGTTTTAGCTTGTGGTCCCTCTAGAGGTCTCAATTATTATCCAATTTTAGAAATAATATTAAATGTTTCGTATACTAAACGTTAGCATGGGGCAGAATTTTATAAAAACCAAACAAATTCTAATGATTTTCTGATAATTACTTAATACGCGACAACTCTTGTTGACTGCTCGGACGATTTAGCTGCTGGCAACCTATTTTAAAACATGCGTTCATCCATCGTTAGTAATCTTGTTACTAATCTAACATCTTGCAGATTATACCTGCATGCTTTATTATGATAACCGGTTATAACGTGGACTGATATTGCTAACAGAGACTTTCTATGCTACGTTCCGACTAACGCGGTTGGTGCTACGATTCGTGCTTTTAATTGTGGAGTAATATTGATGATATTATCAGGTCTTATATTCTCTTCCAAAAACGAAACGCGATTGACATTTCGTCGTCGGTATACTCTTGTTCTACCATTCCCTCGTTGCATCAGGAACCACGACACGCAGCTGAACCAAACTGTTCTCCGATGTTGCTGTGACAATACCCTCAAGACTGAACCAACTGAAGTTGGATTTGACGGTATCTGCGAATTTCAAAACAGCAGCTCTAACGGTACGTCTGGCTCTAAATCTGGTTTCGCGTAAGCGTTTACGGACTGCAGTCTGGTCTGAGATTCTACGCCGTCGAGGACCTGCTGCTGCAGTAGAGGTCGCTGTTGATAACCGTTTCCACAAATGACGTAACCGGAAATGACGATCAAGGCCAGGTGGATTCTCTCTTGTTTGGTCTGAGGTTGGGCGGTCACATGTTGAACTTTGCTGTCGGTACCTATCCCAAAGGCGATAAATTGTACTCAGGGAAACATTCAGCAGCCTGGCTACATCTGTCTGGGATCCACCTGTTTGTAATCGACCAATATCGTTGTTGCGTTGGTCTTCGTTCAGATGTGGCATCACTTGGTTCGTTGAGTGTTTACATGTGCAACTGATTTGGAAACCGAGAACCTCCCGATTTTAAAGCCCGGTGATTTAGGTTCGAGGCGAATACCTCGCGAAGTTGTTAAACTCATGCGTCTTAGTGTAATCAAGCAAGACAAATTTTGGAAAAAAGTATGAATAGTGACATAATGGCATTAAAAACAAGTAAGATTAATCGGAAAAACGACATCGTTCAAATAAAAACATGATGAAAAATTTACTGTGCATTTATTTTTTTTAAAGAGTATATTATTAAGGTCAGTCGTAACAATCCCGTGGATCGTATAAGGACAATCCTATCGTAACTCATCCGACAGTGGGAATCTCGCATTAGTTTAATTAAATCTGTACGGATTATTGCCGTTTGGTAAAAATTATTTAGCGCAGCAGTCAGACGGTGATGAACTCCAACATTTCAAGGTCATCGCATACTGGTCTGCTCTTTTAAATCGAAGCTATAATATCAATTCTAAAGGTTTTCCACTACTACATCGGACATGCTATAATAATTCGAAAAGAGATAATTTAAAATGAATAATTTGAAAATTCCATTAAAAGTACTCTATTGCGAGCGAAGATATTAGTCTTGGAGGTTTTACAAAACGTGTACATTAATTCCAACCATCGTACTGGTTGTTCGAAGCTAAGCCTAGCTTCTCCATTTGTATACGTCCACATTCATTATTTAGACGTATTATGCCGTCGCCCTTGTCTCTGTGTGTGTGTGTATGTATGGGTGTGGTGTGTATGTCTGTGGGTCGCCTACAGGGCGCAATTCTTACTGGATTTTCTTCAAACTTTGTATACTTATTCCTTATACCCCAAGGACGACCCCTATTGTTTTTGGTGCATGCCCGATCTCCAGGGGCTGAACCACGCCCATTTCTTGAATTTGTTTGTTTGTCGTCTACATTTATTAACGTATCATCTTGAAACCTTGAATACTTATTCCTTGTACCCCAAGGACGACCCCTATTGTTTTTGGTGCATGCCCGATCTCCAGGGGCTGAGCCACGCCCATTTCTTGTATTTGTTTGTTTGTCGTCTACA
Source organism: Patella depressa (assembly GCA_948474765.1). NCBI lineage: Eukaryota > Metazoa > Mollusca > Gastropoda > Patellidae > Patella > Patella depressa. The sequence goes on from OX419715.1 coordinate 28,910,196, forward strand.
TTTATTAACGTATCATCTTTAAACCTTGAATACTTACTATTTGTACCCTAAGAAACATCCCTATCATTTCGGGTGCATGCCCATCCCCCAGGGGCAGAGCCACGCTCATTTTCTTTTTGCGTGTCTGTGTGTCGTCTACAGGCCACAATTCTTAATCGATCATCTTGAAACTTAAAATACTTATTCCTTATACACTAAATATGATCCCTATTGTTTTGGGTGCATGCCCGACCCCTGGTACAGAGCCACGCCCATTTCTTGTTTGTTTGTCGTCTACAGGCGGCATTTCGTAACGTATCACCTTGAAACTTTGGACTTACTCTTTGTATCTTTAGGAAGATCCCTATCGTTTGGGGTGCATTCCCTACCCCCAGGGACAGTGCCATACCCATTTTCTTTTTGTGTGTCTGTGTGTCACCTACAGGCCACAATTCTTAATCGATCGTCTTGAAAACTTCTATGTACTTATTCCTTATATCCACAGGCTGACCGCTATTATATTTGGTGCATGCCCAACCCCTGGGACAGAGCCACGCCCAATGTTTGTGTGTATTGTGTTCGTCTACAGGATGCAATTCTTAACAGATCTTTTTAAAACTCTGAATACCTATTCGTTATACCCTATTAGGATGACCCCTATTGTTTTTCGGTGATTGCTTAACCCCCAGGGGCAGAGCCATGCCCATTTTTACTTCGCGTTCAGTAAAAGGGGCCGCTCCGACACTGGAGCCCGGACTGGTTCCCGGCCCGTATCCGCCCCTGTTGGTACTTGGCATATGTATTCTTTATAGACTGAGAGTGTCCACTATTCATTTTGGTGAACGCCCCGACCCCAGTGGCAGAGTCACGCCCACTATTTGCCTTTAGCGTCTGAAAGGCACAATTCTGAATGATTATCTTGGTATACTTCTACGGACGGCAACTATTGATGTTGATACGCGACCCTCAACGCTAAACAAACCAAACGCCTAGCCTTCTTGACAAAGTACCATATCAATTAAAGCAGGAATGTGGACGTATATTGTAACGTTAGCGTTATGTTTAGCTTAAATCAAAATATGGCTCAACTGTTCTAATCTATTTTATGTCGGAGAAATCAGATGCCATCGAGAGATGATTATGTCGTGGATAAGTTAATTAATGTCTAATTAATAATTTTGAAAACAATTTCAGGCTTAAATAAAGACCTGCAATAGGCAGATTTAGCTCTTGCATAATGGATGTTTAACTTATATTTAATAAAGAAATTAAGTTTGCCAGCTGAAACAAGCACATCAGCAAATCTAACGTTTTAGCTACGTTCTGGTAGCTACATTATAAGAAGCGCCGAAAAGTTAAAGTATGTATGTCTGGGCAAAATGGCCGCGAATAATTTTCAGGGTGCAAATAAGAGATCTTGTGGTCATCCGTGTAGGATTTTGAATAATTTGACAAACATAAAGTAAGATTAATGAATACGTGTCTATATTTTATCGGTGAAGGGTATATTAACAATTTAAGAAATATAAAGCTTTTAGGTTGATTGATATAAAAGAAAGTTTATTAATTTATTAAGTATATTGATATGCATGCACTTTAGCAACGTAAATCCTTGATTTAGCAACACGAATTCCCTACAAAGCTATATATCATTATCCCCAGTTCTGATTCCCTTGAATGCTTATTAGGAGATCGCTACATGCTCCAAAGAAGAATGTAATCTGGACGCACTATGTATTGAAAGACTGCACATTCAGAATTTTAAAAGTGAGGGTGCAACGTCAGAGTAGTTGGGGGGGGGGGGGCGGGGGCTCCAATATAATGCCCGAGCTACTGAGCGTGGAATATGCCAGCGCATGTGGCAGTGGTGGGAAAATTTTCAAATTTACACTGCCGCACTTTGAGCCGTGTGTGATCCCGAGTGTCAATTTCGCCGGCACTCAAAACTTGATGTAGTCCGACACACCAACAGGGCGACCAGAACGAGAATCTCTAAGAATGTCCTTTGGTAGTGGCGCCCCAAAATGTGGGTAGGGCGACCAAAACGAACCTAATGTCGTGGTGGGTCAGTCGCTGACCGAGAAAGGGGTGATAGAAGGGGCACTTCGCCTGTGGAGCAGAACCCAGGCCTGGGGTTCGCCCACAGAAAATTTGGAAAAATAACGCTGTGGTCGTGTTTTGGTGTTTGTTTTTTTTTGCAGGGGCACCATATTTCAGAGGCGTCAGATTTTATAGCAGAGGCATTTGCTACTGATGCACTCGCCCCTTGGTTCGCGCCTGTGGGGCCGCCCCATACCCTCCACATAAGTGATATAAGAAAGTTTGGATCAGGGCAAACGAATCGGGTACCCATTGGCGTGGACGCCCTTGAAATCGACCGACTGATCAGTGCCTTAAGAGCATCACTGTGTGATCATAATCAGGTGTATTATTTTACAATTGAAAGGTTGTCAAATTTTTCTGCATCCCATGTATCTCCGCTAGATACCTCCCTGTGCACATTTCCAACATTTAGAAGAACTACTCTTAATGAGCGTAGAAAAGTCTAAGAATACATCTGGGAATTCAAAGTCAGGAGATGAAATTTTGCTGGGCTATTTGATGTATTGTGTTACTGGTTCTGTGTAAGGTAATGGGATTGGATGGAAACCTATTTTGGTCGATGTCAAGGACAACAGATGCATCATCAGCAACGAAACTATAAAAGGGGCCATTTAACCACACAAATATGGAACTTACACAATTGTATGTCAAAAATACTTTCTTTAATTACTGTTATTATATTCATGTTCCATAATTCACAATAGATTACGGTATGTATAATAATATATCATAAATATTTGAGCTACAGTAACAGGAAAGAGTTATTGATAATGTTTTTTTTTATATCCATAATACAAATATACAATTTACAGTATTTTGTTGAGGTTATATTTGAAAACTATTGGTATATATTTCATAATGCTGTTTATGTATATATTTGATTCATTTTCGAAAAATTCATCTCGGTAGGGTCTAGAATTTCTCCTAAACAAAATATGCCGACTAACATATGGTTATGTGTGCCATACAAGGAAGGGGAATTTTAGCCGGGTATCATCTATAAATCATAATAATAATCAAAACAACTGGTAGCCTTATACCCACTGAAATTAAGTTTAATCATCTCTTAAAATGAGTAAGCCCATGGCGTCTAGAATTGTAATCCCGGATTGGTGTTAGCCGATTAAGTTTAAGCGAGTATCGGTGTTTTGGCCCACGATTAGTAAGTGTTGTTTTTTTACATGTAGAACGCATTTCAAATTCCACGCAATTCTTGGAAGAAGGAGTCCAAATTCAAACCATTCAACTGCCAGATCTAACACGAACACTATTGAAATACCGAAGTTCTAGCTAAGTGTATAAATATATTTTTATACAAAATAAAAACATTTTAAGCAAAAGGCGGTATTTCAAGAAATTTATCATGTTAGATTCACACAATGAATTGTCTGTCAAAACACACGTGATTATGGCCAGGGTCGATGCCTCACTTACATGTAAACCGGAACGGAAGCGCAAGATGGATTATGAAACTTGCAGTGAACCAAAATAATTTAATCTGTACAATCACAACACATAGTCAAAATGCAAATTTTATTAAGGTACTGTGTTTTATATCCGAGGCCTAAGAATTATTTACCTTCCTTTTATTTCATTGTATCTATAAATAACGCATTTAGTCAAAACAAAAATCTTATTAAAATGTAAACCCAAATTGACATTGCGATATATATTTTTTTTAAATCTAGACCATTTGGTTCGATTTGAATTGGTTTGATAAAATGTTTGAATAACCACGACCACTATTGACGACTTGCTGCCAATTGTGGTCGACGGTACTGTATACGTCATAATAAAGAGGAATAACTTAGTTACAAGAAAGAACTACAATCGGGAGTATGTGATGACCCGATTGCGACTGTTGGCACTTAAATTGTTGAGTTGCGTTGATCTGATTTCAAGAAGATTATGATTTATAACGAGATACCACTACCACAAAGAGAACTCACAAATTCTGAAAATATAAAAGAAGAGACAACATGACATTGGCAAGCAAAAGGAAAATACGATGGCGGTAATGAGCTAAAGGGGGATTTATTTTGTATAAAACGTTATAGGTCTGATAACACTTATCACCTTTATCCCGGTTGGTTCAGAAAAGTCGGACATAAACCCGTCTTTTATTACCCGGTTTAACTGGTTAAAGCCCCAATAACACTCTCGTTGTAACTGAAAAATATGTCCCAATCTTCATTCTGGTCAACAAATCGTATTATTTTAGAATATTCCAATTAAATGATGATATAAATTTCATCTTAACACACCTAATTTAAGAAATTGGAAAAATTCAACCAATTGATTTGAAAAGTCTAACGTAAACCTTTTCAAATGTGACTTGGATTTTAAAATATTTTCGAACCCTCTGGACAAATAAAATAGGTTGTAATGGATAATTTACACAACAGGTAGGACATTTAAACATCTAGTACTTAGAATAAGGGTATTATTTATTTTCTGGAGCTACCAAGCTAGCAAGAATGTTATTGTCCCTTTAATATTCATGATCATCCAAGAACATGAAGATAAGTACGAGTATATAACAGATACAACACGATGCCAAGCTATGACAAGTGTGGTGCACAAGTCAGGATGTGCATATTCTTCTATAAAACATTATAGTAATTCGGTTTTGGGGTATTCATTATTCTGATAATTTCCCTTTGATTTATGTTTGTATTTGGTTACCCCTTGGGTTTTATTGCTATGCTATTTGTACATGGTGTAGTCCTACGCCCATAGTCTTGGGCATCATTAGGGAAACATAACTCACCTGCCCTGTCTATTTTACCATTCTGATTAATGTCCATCTCTTCACAAAATCTAATGACGTCTGATTGACTGAGATCACTGGCTTGTCGATCTAACTTAGACATAATCTGAATAACCTAAAAAAAAACCCAATATAATCATGTCGTGGTAAATGCCTAAACCAAAATGATGACAAAATAAAATTGGTCTCAAGATTTTAAAGAACAAACCAGACCTTACCTTGGCTATTCAAACCTAATTCTGTGGTAGGCAAGGGTATATTAAGGGGAGGTAACTATGCGGTGTAATCGACTGTGACAAAACTGGGTTCCATTGGTATAACATATCTTAATATGCGGCATAGTCAGCCAATCAGTCGATATAAAGTCTAGGACTAATCATTCTCTCCCCATTGACTTTATTGTTAAATTCATGATAACATATATTCTTGAAATCATGATAATCTAGCTGATGCTATATAACGATAAATAACCCAACATAACAGGCATCCTATAAAAGTAATTTTGCGTTTAATGATCGATGGGCATTTAGCAGCTGGTCGGATTCAAATCCAATGAAAATGGGACACGTAAGATGGCATCGACAGTTGATTATGACCTATTCTTGTTAATAAATATCTAATTAATAGTTTATATAACATTTCGGGCCTGCAAATAGGCAGATTTATATCTTGCACAATGTGTGTTTAGCGCAAATGTGCATATTTAAAACGAAATGACAACAAAGATAAAATCACCAGAACAATCACAATATATTGACATATTAGCAACATAATATTGTGGTATTTATCGCGCTATTGACCACCTCTATACGTTTCCATAGCATGATCGTCAAACATAGAGGTGTTATATGTAGTTTCACGATCTCTGGCTAATATGCAACCACACAAATACTATAAGTACTGTTCCATAAGGGATGGTAATCAGTATAAGATCACATTACCTTGGTAAGTTCAATTTCGTGCTGTTCTTCAGGGAAGATTCGATCTAAACAATTTAATATTTCTTCTTTTATCACCTCATCGGGCTGCCTATGAGCCAAAACAAGTCGACAAAATTCATTAAAGCAGATATTTCCATCACCTGCAAATAAAATTGCTATATGAATAAAATTTAAAATCGTAATAAAAAATTGATTAAATTTGCTTAAAATGTATCCAACTTTGGATATAACTAGATTGGACTAAGCTTACCAACCTTCTTTCCTTAAAGCGGTGGTAAGTCTGTGGATCTGATTATATTTTGTCCTCATAAATCATTTTTTTTTTATTTAAACCATACTAATTGTTAAATACGAATACAAGTTTAGAAATTCCAACAGTTGTGTGTATCCCTGTATAATGTCATTTACTAAAAACTAGGGATAAATTGCGATGGTATTTTTGAAATAAGTTCAGGGATGAATGCATGATGAATGACTTGTGATAGATGTAGATTTACCATAAAGGGAGAGGGGTGTTATTAACACTGTTAAGTGGGTTATACGCATACGTGTAAAGTATACGTCTATCTGTATAATATAGTTTGTAGATTTGTTATAAATGTGTCAGGGGTCACGGTGGCTAAGTGGATAAAACGCTGACTCGCTAGCCTGGAGATCGGGTGTTCGATCCTTACATTGGCCGAGAAAATTCATACAGATTTAGCGACGTGGTTCCCCCTTGTCCGTGACGCAGAAAGGTCCTGCTAGGATAGCTGTCTGGTCGTTCGGATGGGACGAAAAGCGAGGTCCCGTGTACATATTGGCGTGCACGTAAAAGATCCGTTGACAGTTGGAATTCGATATAAGAGTAGACCGTAGTACCGCTGTTTGGACATTTCCCCCATGGCATATGACCGTTTTCATTAGCCCAGTTCGGAGCAGAACAGTAGGACGTTAAACTCCATTTCATTTTCTACATCACTGACAATGGGGAACCACACCGGAAAATCTAAGTCTTCAATCACCCGCTTTTTAACATTGTCTTATTATCGAATAAATCGGATCTGTGACCCTGAGACAAGGTTATCGTAATATTTAGATTTGGTTGTCTTTGTTGCTTTTTAGGGTGTTTGTGCCTGGTGGGGGGGGGGTCTATTCAAATCCCCTATATTTCTTTTGCTATAATAGAAAGTCTTTGTCCTGTCAATTTCTCTAAGCGTCTTTCTGATAAAACCATGTTTTGCCAAAAGGTCAAAATTTGTTTCAATCTGATTAAAACACAGAGCCTATTTCATTTCGTTTTTTATAGTTTAAAATTTCATCTTTACTACTCTTGGATCTGGAAGACTTGTTATTTAAGTCGTGTTCTGCCTGAAATGAGGGGTCAGCCAATCAAATGGTCTGTCCATTCGACCGTTTGACCTTTTCATGCGTGGAACTGTGGGTGAATATTACCAGCTGATAGAAATCAAAACAAACATGGCGGTCGCTAATTGGTTAATCGAATGACTGACATTATCGGGTCAAATGTCCCGTGCTTGATACCTGACGTCATAGAACGTGAGCTCCCACTATAACTTGTTAGATCTACATGAGTGTAGGCCATCGAAAGTATAAAAAAACGAAACGAAATATAGATCTATATTTTAATTAGATTGAATTTGTTTTGGATGCATTAGTTGATAAACAGACGGAATTTATAGATTTGAATCGATATATCAAATTCTTCAGTTTATGCGGCGCATTTTTCAGCAACTGACCACCAAAAACTACTTGCAGGCTTGATAAAGTAGACGGTTATTTCGGGACTAACATATGGTTTAATTTTATTTTAATAATTTGCTTGCGCGTAGGGGTCTTTAGCAGCTGGGGGAAACCGGTGGATCCAGAAAAAACTCACATGGTTGGACAGGTGATCCTACTGCTTGTTCATGTAATAAGGGAATCAAAACCACACGGTTAAAACCGCATTGAGACTGATAACAATAACCCATGGAATTCGTTGGTGTTTTTGTAGTGATAGGAGCATTGTTTGGATCGGCTAGTATCATTATCTTTCTAGTAGTTCGGTATGCTGTATCAACTGATGTATCTGAACAAGACCAAAAATCACCATCAGCATTGGGTGATTTGTATGCTGTTCGTATTGATATGATAAATCAGAAACGGAAGGCTTCAAGACAAATATGAAAAAGTTCCATAAAAATTTTAGCCCTTATCGCGTTCACAAAATGTTTGGAAACGGCGGCATTAACTCCGGAAAGGAAAATCGCTGAATGCTGAATGCCGATAAGGTTCTTCCTCTCATGACCGCTAGGATAAGAATATGTCGGAAAACTATAGTCTCTTTTGCTTTCACAAGGGTTTCGGAAAAGGGGGCATATAACTGCAACAGAAAGTCGTAGAATGCTGAATATGGTTTTGTCCCCTTATGGCCACAATGCTTCACGCTAAATTGGAAAAGCTACGCTGAAAAGTCCAGTCCCTATCGGCTTTCACGAGGTTTTCGGAAAAATGGGTGAGGGTGTGTGTGAAAAAATGGCCTCCATTGCGTTCACAAAGTTTTTCGGGAAAAACCAGTATAACTCTTGTAGGAAAAGTCGGTGAAAATCGATGGGATTCGTCCTCTCGTGATAACGCATGTACACGCCAATTGTTGACTGAATGACGGAACAACGGACTGGAGGACTACCTAATAATATTTTACTGTGGGCGTATAAAATAACAGCAGAAATATACAATGTAATAATATTTTTAACGCAGTTAAAATGCAGAATTATGATTTGTGTTCTGCAATTGTAATCAAAATTTTCACTGCTTAATCCACGCTTATATGTACTTAATATGAATTTTTTAAAAAGTGTACCTCTCTTCATAAACCCACTTCAAATGATACGAAGTACTGGATATGCATACTAATTTAGAAATTCCAATAGTTGAAGCCGTGGTGATTGCATCAAACGTATCCATTGTTTATCAATATGAACTTTCTCGACAAACATAGGGATCGAACACGGAACCCTCAGGTATGCTAGCCAACGTCATTCTCACTGAATCACGGCGACTCCCATCAATCAGTATACGTTATAAAACAATAATTTGTATCATTTTTGTAAATAATTTGACACGTTTGTTTGGCTTAAAAGCTTCATCGTTGACGGAAGCATATGCTAATAAAAACAAATACTGAACAGAAATTGGAATTCCCTGATATCAAATTACATTTTTTAAGGCAATCGCATTATCTCTTAGCCGGTAAATTTCTTTTAATATTATTGGATGCCATTTCGAAATGATAAAATTGAAACCAGTATCGATAACAAATTCTTATTGTATAAATCAAATGAGTTTATTTTATTTATTTTTTTTTTGCCATAATATGTTGTTTTTTTTTCTTTCTGGCATTTTTTTAAGTGTGCGAATGACGTCAATTAATTGCGGAAAAGTTCGTTTTTTATAAATCGATGAATGATAACGATAAAATTCACGGCATGTAACTGAACACCATCGTTTACTCACCCTATGATAAACTAAGAAGCTCATGGAAATAGGTTGAACAGTTGCAGACCTATTATCAAAGCATAGTATCTGCATGACACGAAATTAAAATTTGGTCTTAAACAATAATTTATCGGTAAACTGTTGCAGTGAAATGAAAGATTTATTGATTGATCTGGTTACATTTATTTACAGCAGACGTTGAACCTTTATCCAATTTTGGACAAAAACATAATGATAAAATATGATTTTGTCATTAAATCCATCCGCCAAACCGGAGTCACTATTTTGATTAGAAATTGTATCTGTATAACTAAGTAGAAGTACACTTTTTGTGTATCTTCTAGATATCTCGATGTGGATCAGATGAAGACAGGACTCTTGTTGGTTGTTAATAATACTATATTCTTTGGTAAAATAAAAATAATCAACACCAGGCAATTAAACTTACATTATGGGAGATAAGATAAGGAGATGGCAGTTCTCACTATAATAGTTAAAAACTAGATAGTGTAAAAGTAATTTGGTGAAAATTTCAGTCAAATTGGTCCACTATTAGCCGAGAAAAAAGCGTTTGAAATATTCACATAGCCTCGGTCATCATTACTCAAACCATTAATATAAACAGCATAGTCTCGATTATCTACTTGATTGATTTAATTATCAACGGCCATTAAGCGGCCTATAGGAATTCAATCCGCCAACATCGAAGGCTAGTCTTCACTTTAAGAGTTTATTATGGTCTGGAAATGTTAATTAATGTCTAATTGATTATTTAGATAACATCTCAGGCCTAAAGAAAGACTTGTAATAAGCAGATTTTGCTCTTGCATAATGCTATTTTAATATAACAATTATTGGTTAAATGCTTAATAGTAAATAAAATAAGCTCCAATATGAATATGTGAATTGACATTGACATAAACTTATGTCTCCAAATATCTAACTAACTGTTCTTAGGAATGTTATCTACGCTGATCTCCCGAAACACACGTGTAGCAAGCTCCCTCCCTAATTCTGTCATTTGGGTCTATATATCCCCATGCATCGCCTAGGGCATTAATCCTATCTGTCGTTTATACAAAAATATACCATGGTAACTAAAACACTTTAGCCAGTAGACGTTAATTGTAATTCATAAGATAGATTTAAAGTGTAAAACAAAGAGTACTGCATACTCCTCGTAGTGTTTCGTTTGATTAGAGGTAATCCCACTACTCACTGCTGTAATGAGTGGGTATTGTTGTTTTAAATTTTGATGGGTCAGTAGTCCGACTAACAACCAATGACTAGCTGCTTTACAAAAGCTTTACATTTAAAACGAGTGCCAATATTGGACCAAATAGGTTTACATAACGTTACGTCATGGCTCACGTTTTTATTATGCCCAATTAACCCGTGCATAGCAGAATACTGCTGTAAAACTAATTGCGTGACAAACGAGGCTATCAAGTCGAATGACATGTAAACAATACTGTTTGGAAACGAACACACTTTCACCGTTTTTAATAAATTAAATCACTGTCCAAGGTTTTAGGGAAGACCCGGATTAAACGTAGGACTGTCGTGTTGATTGAACGGCAAGAATAGAAACACTTCCTCAAAAGTTCAAGAATCAGACGTCCATCCAGCAATAGGCAGAGAGGCCATTGCTTCAGGAATATGAGAATATTGGAGACATGTGATTAATGAGATATATAAGACAATACGAAATAGGTATAAATAGATCCATTAAAATATGGTCTTCAAAATTCAGTAATACTGTGCGGATTAGCACGACGTATTAAACATTTACTATTGGGCCGTTATTCACACTATAACTATTTGAATTATCTAAGAGTTAATCACTTTATCCCATGCGTACATGATTTAGCTATTTACGGGGTACATATTATATTGCCAAAAAAACTTCCAATCACCTCTTATGTGCACTGCAATAAGCGTTCCCTGCTTACAGGGGTGGGGTGAGGCGATGGCTCGGTCGCCGCGGGACTAAAGGGTTTGGTAAGGAACAACGTATAGTCGTTCGGCAAAGATCCCCTTCGTGGCGTATGACAGTCTTCATTATAGACCAGTCGGGGCAGAAAAGTAGGATTTTAAACCCTATTGCATTTCATTTTATTTTTCATTTTCACTGTTTGCGAGATCATAATTCATTTCAATGTTGATAAAAAAAAATAAATTGACAATTCGCTTTTAAATGTTAAACCAATTGTCCCTTTTTAGAGCTTGCGTATAACAACCAGAACAATCTATTGAAAATATTAATGAATAAATACTACTTTATCATCTGTTGTATCGTCCCCTTTACACCCGAATGGAATAGTCCAATTATTTCTGAAGTTCTCAAATTCAGTTTTATTTATACCGTTTGTCATGCAGGTTATTTTAATGCTGTATTGTAACGATAATAAATATAATTCAGCTTTTTCAAAGTAGAAACAAAAACTGTTGGTGGTCCAAAGATTAACCAGTTTTTATTGTTTTAAAAAAAGAAAATCTTTTGCTAGTTTGAACAGTGAATAGTAAACATTACAAGGCAATTAAATGATGCAGATGCTAATTAAATATTACACGTAACAGGGCTCACAGGTGGAGGCGTTATATTTTTTCTTGGTGTTAACTTACAACATAATGAAAACACTACACACGCATAAATCGGTGAATGCGAAATTCACAGAAATTAGTGTAAACGTCAAATGGCTAATTAATCCTACGCCACCCAGTTAAGAATGGTTAGTCCCCTGCACGTGATTTGGGCTAAACAGTAAAATTATGCACAGGACACATCTATATTGGAAATGTATGTTTATAATTACATGATGGATGTTTTGATTTAAGAATTCTAGCAGAAACTTCACTCAGTTATAAACTATTCATTCATATGCATGTCATCCAATCAATTTAAAAACAAAGTTGTTAATTTCATAGGATTGTGAGTGTTGATTTGTTTTGTGGAATGAATTAAATCTGTCTTCGATGAACACACCTATAACTATAAATAAAGTAAGTATTGCAATATGGCCAATTTCGTCTCCACTATAGACTCAGTAAACCAAATATTAAAGTAACTAATTATCTAACTCAATATCATCCAAAGTCTTTGACATTGAAAACAGATTTTTTGCCAATTTAAATCAACATTGATGTAACAATTTTACCGGGAAAAGATGGGCTTCTGGTTTGCGACAAAATAAACATGTTACCATTGATACACGAATCGTGTACCATAATGTGTTTCAGCGACATCTGTAACGGGTGAATCGAAGAACGAAGCTAGATATATTCCACAAGTAATGTCAAACGGTGACAGCACATTCTTATCCTTATCTGGAGAGCATGCGCGATAAATATTGCCGGTTTTGACCTGAATAACAAGACGCTAGAGATCGTCATTCGATTGAGACTTCTGGTGTATTTCGTTGAGCATTACTGATTAGTGAATACAATAAAACAGAAACAAATGAATGTAAATCAGGGCCCTGTTTCATGAAATTTTAACTAAATATAAAATCCAAATTTTAGCAGATACTTCAATTTTGATTGGCTTAGAACTAAAATCAATCTAATATTGTCCAATCAAATAACTAAAATTCAGATCTTATCTTAGTTAAAATTTTGTGAAATAGGCCCCAGGTTGTATACATTCATAATACATTGTTATATGCGTTGCGACCCAGTGCGAGCGCTTTTATAAAGGACGAGGCGGTCTATGTTTGGTGAATAAAACGTAGTTAAGCCAACTTGAAAATGTTATTAAAAAGACCAACAAAACAGCGATATAGCACCTTTAAAATTTACGTTACCCAATTATACGAAAGTATTCTAAACTGGTCTATTGCACAATGGTTTTACCAATATCTGAAGTCGATTAATTTAATAGAAATTCAGAATGTCTGTCACTCCCATTTTTATCAAAATTTATTACAAATCTAGAATTCGCTATTGTCTGAACAAAAACAAACTCAAAATCATCCAAAATCTTCAACATTGAAAACACAAATTATTTGTCAATCTAAATCAACATTGATGCTGTAATCGTACCGGAAAAGGGTGGGCTTCTGATATCCAATATGTAAGACAAAATAAACATTTTATCAAGATGTGTAGCGACTGGCGACAAGTTCCAATTTCAAAAAGTTGATAACAGTCAAAATAAAAACAGAGATATTCGGAACTATGCTTTACACTATACAAGGATCCCTTCAAAACGGTAGCTTCCATAACGTTAACAATTCAATAATGTCGGACCGACAGGCAATAGACATAAAGTGTCTACATTTATATTTCATGTAGCACACAGCCAATCATGGCTTACAATAGTATATACAAAGTTTGGGAAATATTCCTTTATTGTATGTTTATTTTTCATCGTGCGTGAAGTCGGCACCACTACAGGCCCGAGACTGTACAGCCCCCCCCCCATATATTGTGTCTTATCCCTAGATTTGTCTTGTGTAATTGTCTGAATTGTTAACGAATATAAAATGTATATTAAATGCCGGGCTTTGTAAATTTCGGTTTCAATGGATAAAGACTTTAATGATTAAAACAAACGCCCCCCCCCCCCGAAAGGATAGACATGAACTATCGTGTACCTTAATAAAAACACATTATTAGGGTTGAAATGAGTTGTCCAACAACTATCGTTGGTGTTGTCGTGATATCTTCCTTCCAATTATTTTATTATGATGTTATCAATTTGTTTTCATAGTTCCCAAACTAAATATAAAACTTCTAAAATTATGTCTATCTCTAAATATCGTATAAAGATATAAGTCGACTCTAAATGTCGTTTAAAGATGTAAGCCGACATTCTTGACATCTTCAAATTGCTTGGAGAAATGTAATTTTATACATAAGTATTATATCTGTCGAGTTACTTGGACAGTCTACACATTATAACATAACTGACATTACTGACAAGCGCTACAGTGACTAATAACATGAGAGTTATACACACGCTACATGGCACCGCCAGGATCAATGATTTACCTATTTTGTTTATTTGGAGATTACTAGTATATTATCTGTTCTTTCCTAGTCATTTCAAATAAAAACAAGGTCGAGTGTACTAATAGTACTATGGACCAGGAACCAAGCCTGAAGTCATCGTATCCACCAACAATTGAAGTCGGCACATCGATGCAAAAATGAAATGAAATGGAATGGTGTTTAACGTCATACTGGTCGACTCCTAAACTGGGCTAATGAAGATGGCCATATTATACGCCATACAGTGTACTATGAGGGAAATTTTTGCCGGGCAGCGGTGCTACGGCCTATTCTTATATCGAATTCCAACAGCCAAGGGGTCTTTCACGTGTACGTCGTTTTTCGTCCCATCCACACGACTAGACAGCGGTCCTTGTCAGCCCCCCCCCCCCCCCGCCCTGCCCACATCGATGCGACAAAGAATATTAATCACATCCCAGATATCAGCTCCTGTTTCATAGCGTTTAAGGGGGCATAACTTTTGAAGATTAATAAAAAAAAATGAGGTCACTTGCACTACTCAGTGACATTAGGGTGGTGTTTTGTTTTCTAGATTTAGAACGATTACGATAACTTCAAAGCATCAAATTTTCATAGTCACTGATCATGATTTATATTTGATGATTTAATTAACTCTGCTGTGACAAGTCATTGTAGTTAAATGGTTTCATATCCAGGAATTACGATTAACAACACGCACATGACATAATTTCGCGTGTCTATTTACAGATGCAATCACAATCAAGAAAGAAACTATTGCACAGGTCTTAATATTTCTTATTAAAACTAAATGTGAGAATATTGTAATAGTAGTCATTGATTATATTGTAAGAAGTCAGACCTGAATAAATCAAAGCATTGGAGATGCTAGTTGGGTTAGTAGGTGGGGATTGAGAGAGAGAAGAGAGGGAGAGAGAGAGAGAGGGGGGTTAACGTCTATGCGACACAAACTAGGTCATTTCGGGACTAAAATATGGTTCAATTTTATTTCCATAATTCGCTTGCGCATAGTGGTCTTTAGCAGTGTG
This sequence comes from Patella depressa, assembly GCA_948474765.1. Taxonomy (NCBI): domain Eukaryota; kingdom Metazoa; phylum Mollusca; class Gastropoda; family Patellidae; genus Patella; species Patella depressa. The sequence continues at coordinate 28,925,489 of OX419715.1, forward strand.
TGTGTGGGGGGGGGGGGAGTTCAAAGAACTTAATTGAACTTTCCGTTTAAAGTCGTATAGAATAATATATTAAGCGGAAAAGCTGTTTTCTTTGATCAAACAATACATCTTCAAAGATGAAAGCTAAGATCTTTAAACAATGGCTACAGACTGGTGAATCTAATCTTTGATAGGTTCATTGATTTTACGTCAGCTAAGAAAATAACGGAATCCCCTGAAACGCGAACTTGATCTGAACAACAAAATGACAGACATGCCAAAGGGACAGGCGGAAGGAAACCAATAGTCCTTCCGGTATTTTAAGTGAGTATTAAAAACTATATTCAACCGTTATACTATGGCTATAATTCTAAAAATGTATGTCATTAGTCAGTTTAGTATAACTAGCCTTTCCCTCTAATTTATAATATCGAGTCAGTAAAAGTAGACTACAACCTACGCAATTCATAGGAAACCGACCCGTTCAATGATGAGTCAAGTATTTTGTTTCGACCCCAGATTTGTCAGCGACATGGAGCAGGGTCGCTTTCCTAACCTCTTGAGGATTTCCCCGGATCCTTTCGTTTCCTTCCTCTATCAAAGAAATAAAATGAAATGAAATATTATGATGGTTTAACGTGTCCTACTGTCATGGCTCTAACTGGGCATACGCAATGACATGTGCTATGTGGGAAATTTGACGTGGACAGCGGCGCTGCGGCCTGGTAATATTTCGAATAGCAACTATCAAGGGTTAATTTACGTTCATGCTAATGAGTACACGGGACCTCGGTTTCCGTCCCACTCGAACGACTATATCTTGTACCTCGCCAGACCCTGCGTCCTACATCACATACAGGAACCAAGCCGGAACTCTTTGGCCAACGCAGGGATCGAACACGGGACCTAATTCCGAGAACGCTGTTTAGAACCCCTCTAGCATTCGAGATTCCAATAGAAAAAACTTTTTCAATACATGATTCGCGACCGACCAAAGAGCAATTAATTACATAATAATATCTATCATTTGAAAATGAATAGACTAGTGAAAAGGTTGAAAACATTCATCATTAAGGCATGAGTATACATGTATATATACCCCAGAAAAGGACAGGGTACCATTTTTATACCCCGGTACCCAGGTTCCGGCGCCCCTACTATGCATGGTATTTTTCTGGAAATACGGTGATGGATAATTCATTAAAGTATAAATATTAAAATCAGCAAGTACTAGCGTACTATTGACCAGGAACCAATCATGACGTCATCACAGCCATCCTGATATTGTGACAGTATACCTAAAATGGAAGTTCATCCATGGATACGTAAGTGTATAAAGAAAAACATTCCAAATTATGTTGATCGTACTTGAGTTGGCGGATCCTGTGGTTTATTTATTTCAAGAGAGTCGCCCCAAGAAGAACAGCAACAGAAAGATGAGTAGGACATGGCGCACAGCAGCTTGTCAAAAAAGGACAAGTCAAGATTGTGAAAGTAAGTCGAAATATAAAACACCAGGGTTGAGAGCAGTTAACTTATTAACTGGTTAATAAAACGTAAATGAGTTTAATGTGTTAATAACAATTAATTAACGTGTTAATAGAAATAAATTAACGCGTTAATAGAAATAAATTAACGCGTTAATAGAAATAAATTAACGCGTTAATAGAAATAAATTAACGCGTTAATAGAAATAAATTAACGCGTTAACACTCTGTGACGTCATATTATACGCATATCCGACTGGAAAATCGTTATACAAACGCACGAAAGGCCCTTACTCACTCATAGACCACTTAATGCCACTTTCGCTTTAGTTATGTCTGGCAAATCGTAGGTTTCCAGTCTCAAACTCAAAGTTTTCCGGTCGAAATGCAACCTACCTAAAGCCGAATAAATATAATGATCAAGAATACGTTTGTTTAACTCTCTGAAATCGGTGGAGTACGAAAATGACCATGTGTTAGGAACTTGGATAATTAACTCATATTAACTCGTTAAAGCGTTTACCTGTAAACCACATATATAAAAAGATTACACAGATGTTGACATGTACACAATAAATGACGACTTCTTGGTGTAGCCGTAAATAAACTGGTCAGACAAAAATACAAGATGTTTATAAAACATGACAGGATGATATATCTCTGTTAGTTTTTATGTCTCGTTGTTGCTTTTCAGATTTATTTTATTTCATATTATTAATAAGGCTTCGCTGTCATAATGTCATAAAGTTGTTAAGAAAGACCTTCATTATGTCCCTTTATTTCATGATGGACCAATGAAGTGTGAGTTATATACTTATAAATAGACAATTTTTCTCTTAATTTTTGTTCTACCCTCTTCCTGCATTTTGGACTAGAATTGCAGAAAAGGGATCAAATTTGTAATTTAATAGCATTTTCGAGTAATATTGGTGATATTACAGCGGAGGTATATGAGGTGTAAAGTGTCTTTCTCCAGAGCAGTCATTGTGTCGGAAGTGAGATTTTCTTTCGCTCATAACAATATAGCACAAGTGTCAATTTATTTTTCTTCCATATGTCTGTTTATTTTAATTCGTTAATAATTAGAAATAGAATGAACTAAATCAATCACCCTATATTGGACCAGATTCTATAACCGAACAAATTTCAAATTTGTCAGGGCATGCATTGGCCAATGTGTCCTGTCAGTTCATTTTTAAAGAGAGAGAGAGAGAGAGAGAGAGAGAGAGAGAGAGAGAGAGAGAGAGTGGTAGCTTCGTCCAGTTGAGCTATAGTTATTGACGGATTGACACGCTGTGTGATCTTTTGTCCTTAGGAATGTGGTCAAAAGTTGATCTCCTAATAGTCCAACTGACAGATTTGTAGAAAGCTTCTCCTCTGACTGACTCGTTTTGGTGACTCAGTGTGTAGGATGGTGACTCACTAACCACTTCGTCCGCAGTTCGATCGAGGTGTTAGTTGGAGCAGGTTATGTAAGGTTTAACCTTGTTGGTGGTTCAGGAAGAGGGTCTAACAAGGACTTGTGTCCAGTCGTTCGGTTGGTAAGAAAGAACGCGGTCCCGTTTACAGTTATGAATTCGATATAACAGTAGGTTTCAACACACTAAATGGCATCTGACCGTCTTTGTTAGTCCAGCTGGTACAGAAAAGTAAAAAGTTAACCCATATTTTTAATAAATTCAATATATTTTTTTATACACAATCGGTAATGGAGATTCATAAAGAAGACTAGCACTCTACATTCTGATAACAATGTCGTTTAATACTACACCACTTATAATCCTTTTAACTAACTATAATAATCTCACACATTTCAAGCCGTTGAAATCTCAAGTAGTCAATCATTACTGCCACTTCGGGGATTTTCTTTCGGAGTTTCTTCCTGACAATTTTAGAACTGTTAAACTGACACTTAAGTTGCTCACTGATCCGATTATCCCATAACACCTTATTATTTCTTTATACGGGGGAGAGAGAGAGAGAGAGAGAGAGAGAGAGATAGAAATGGGGTTTAACATCCACTCGACACAAACTAGGTCATTTCGGGACTAACATAATATGGTTTAATTTCATTTCCATAATTGGCATGCGCGTAGGGGTCTTTAGCAGTGGGAGGAAACCAGAGGACCCGGGGAAAACCCACGAGATTGGACAGGCAACCCTACTCCTTGTCAGGTACAACAGGGGATTCGAAACCATGCCAGTTGACTCAATGACAGGCTTTATGATACAGCACGCACGTGCTAACCATTCAGCCACCCAACCTTCCATCTTTATACGTAGTGAAATGACAAACCGTCCCACTCAATTGGCCGAGAAAGTTCATAAGGATTTTGTGACGGAGGGCCTAATAAGGGCAGGTGTCTATTCGTTAGATAGGACGAAAAACCGAGGTCCAGTGTATACATTGTCATACACGTAAAAGATCCATTGGCAGTTGGGATTCGATATGAACGTAGGCCATAATGCCACTGTCTGGGCAAAATTTTCCCCCATAGCACCCTTTATGGCGTATGTCCGTCTTCATTATCCCAGTCCGAGCACAATTGTAGGACGTTAAACCCAATTTCATTTCATTTCATTCCACACACTTGTTTTGTTTCAATAGTGCTGCCATCTGTTAAATTAAACAGTATTTATTAGACTGGAATAAAAAGGGAAAATGCCTGCAACGTAAATACATTATACCAATAAAGGAGTGTGCTACTGCCTTCTCCATTCTAAATTCCAACTGTCAAGGGTCATTTTACATGTACGTAGACTTTGAATTTCGAATTTTAGTACTATCTGAATGACTATACATCAGGCAACTGACAAGCACCACTGTTGAAACCACGTTGCAAAATCCATATGAACTTTATCGGCCAACACCGAGATCGAATCCGGGTCCCCTGGGTAGTCAAACAACGAATTACGCACTGAACCACCGAGGCTTCTTGAATCAACATGCCTGAGTATATTCACAAGCCTGTGTAATGCGGTGGATTATTGGGAAGTAAATGAGGAAATCACAGTTAGCGATTTGGAATGCTTATGCCTATATACTCTTCCTGGCTAGACTTACTCATTCTCGTTCTGTGTCGAGTGGACGTTAGCCCCCCCTCTCTACCTCCCTCTGTCTCTCTATCTTTCCCCCTTCTCTCTCTCTCTCTAACTACTAGGATATCAATATTATTACTTACTATTTTTATCAGCAGCTTCATACATCTGTCGTAGTTCATCATCTACTGGATTCTGACCAAAACATCGAATTAATTTTTTGAATCCACGATAATCTACTTGGTCGTCGTTTGCATAAATTTCAAATGTCTTTCGTAATTCTATAAACACGAAGATAACAAACGTTTACAAGAAGGCGAAAAAGAAAAAAATATATAGTAAATTGGTTATTTCTACAACAGTCCTACTACCCAGGCCAATCTAATGTCTACTAAAATATGTTAGAATAATCTATACAAAGAATTCAATATCATTTTTTTATATTTTCAATATATTTTTTTTAAAAAAAAGGTATTCAATAGAAAATGCATTTTGCGGCTATAAGATAATATACTAAATCGTTGCTGTACTATACGTGATACAACCTTGCATAAGTACTCATTTATTTTGAGAGCAAAATCTTTTGATAGCGGATCCTGCGATATTTATCCCCAATCTAGGAGATGAAGTGCATATTAAAACAGATAGAAGATTATATGCATTAAATGCCATTAAATAACAAGGTGTCCACGATAGTGCCAATATGGTGGTACTGAATTATGAGATCGGGACACTTACAATCAAGTTACAGATTATTGAGTTCTGACAGCGATATGGGATGTAAAGTAGACGTAATTAAATCAATTTCAGAAATGCTATTTGGTCAGGATAATTGTATACAGTTGGCAAATTATCGCTCTTACTAGATTGACACCTTTCGAGGAAATAAAATCAATTTTATTTTGGGTCTTCTCAATTATAACTGCTATGTTGTATTTCTTTCTTTGTCATTCAAGCAATCATTATGCTCTTAGGGCTTTGTGATTGTGTTAATATTGACAAAACTATCAAGGGAAACCCACTAATATAACCTGAGTTGATTGCTTTAATGACGGGCGGCCACTAGGATGAGTAATGACGTACTTTCTACTTGTTCTTCAGAAAGATTCAAATCCGCTGGAGCTTCGTCGCCATTAGCTACAACTTCTTCCTGTTCCGCCTCGACTTCCGTTTCCTGTGTAGTCTCTTCCTCTGCAGGTGGCTCTGTGGGCTCATCTTCTTCTTGTTTAACTTCCTCTGTTTCACCTACAGAACATGAGATACGAGTAGCAGCAGGTATGTTTTTAAAAGATCGGTCCTGGGTTAGTGTCAGTAGGGTTGGGACAATATCAAAAAAAAAAATCTGCAGGGGTGTTTCTTAGGCCAAATTTACTGAAAAGTACAAAGAATTTTTGGTATTCGACAATTTTTTCGGTCGGAATGGGGCACATTTTCAAAATGGCCGCCAAATTATGTGAAAATCGTATTTTTAAGCTTTTACTTCTCATTATTGCAATTTATTTTCATAAGTATAGATCATTAATGGGATTTTTAACTATATTAATCTTGTAAGACGTCACACGAAGCTTTTCTCTAGCTCTTGGAATCCAATATGGCGGCCAAAATCCAAGATGGCGGCCATTTATTTCAGGGATTTCCAGATATTTACAGAATAACAATATCTGTTGTTCTTCCAGCATATAAGCAAGTCTGTGACACTGAAACCTTGTTAAAATTAACACTTGCTAAGTGTAGTTACAATGGTGACTTTTATTGAAAGAGCATTAACAAAAACCTCTAAATGATATTTTACACGACATGTTTATCGTCACACTGTAAATATCCGGTGATCCTTGCAATATATGGCCGCCATCTTGGATTTAAAAGGGAAAGGTCTGCTGAAATTTAAAAATATAGTGACTTTTCGTCACACTGTAAATATCCGGTGATCCTTGCAATACATGGTCGCCATCTTGGTTTAAAAGGGAAAGGTCTGCTGAAATGTACAATATAGTGACTTATCGAAAGAGCATCAGCAAAATCCTATAAATCAATATATTACACAACATGTTTATCGTTATTCTGTAAATATCGGGAAATCCCTGCAATATATGGCCGCCATCTTGGATTTAAAAGGAAAAATCCTACTGGAATGTAAAATATAGTGACTTATCGAAAGAGCATCAGCAAAATCCTATAAATCAATATATTACACGACATGTTTATCGTTATTCTGTAAATCCCTGCAATATATGGCCGCCGTCTTGGATTTTGGCCGCCATATTGGATTCAAGGAGCTAGAGAAAAGCTGTGTGTAAAGTCTTACCAGATTAATATCGTTAAAAATCCCATTAATGATCTATACTTGAAAATAAATTGCATTAACTTAATGAGAAATAATTCAATAGCTTAAAAATACGATTTTTACATATATATTTTGGCGGCCATTTTGAAAAAGTACCCCATTCCGACCGAAAAAATTGAAGGATACCAAAAATTCTTCAATTTTTGTATTTTTCAGTCAATTTGGCTTAAGAAATACCCCTGCAGAACAGTGGCATACGAAAAAGTGCATTATTGTTCCAACCCTAGTCTAGTGTCAGCTTCTGAAAACCAGGTCCATCAACCTTTTCCAATATTATCTGGAAGTATTGTCTTGTGTTAAGGCATTGTATGCTTATTATTTGTTATATCATGTGTGGAGTTTGCAAATATTTTCATACGTGTATATATAAGACGGCAAAGCGACATACCTATCAGGTATATTGTTTAATATAGGCCCAATATCGGACAAAATTTCAATTTTCCGGCGTGGTTCGTCCTTGTCAGTGATTCAGGACCAAGGGCCCGTCAAGGGACGAAACACCGAGGTCCCGTGTACACATTGTCGTGCACGTTAAAGATCCCTTTGCGGTTGGAATTCGATATAAGGGTAGGCGATAGCACCGCTGTTTGGGTACAATTTCCCTCAATAAAGAACAATGTATGTCGTATGCCCGTCTTCATTAGCCCAGTCGGTGCAGAACATTCGGACGGTCAACGCCATTGCATTTTACATTTATATCATTTCTATATTATATCATTAATAAATTTCACTAACATGTAGGTCGCTAGTTTGATTTTCACGGCGGATTTTCACAGCGGTCGCAATAATAATGCAGGTCATCACTGTGTGATGTGGTTTATTGTTCTACATCTGCCACTGTGAATCGCGTGTACATGTAACTATAAATTATGACGAACACTATACTGGTAACAATTTTCACATGATGCCGAATAATTTTAGTTGCCCACTCGCGCATTATAATACACAATATCATCTCTCTTTATATTACGAAACTGTGGTTGTCGTTCCAACTTTCCATCAAGTAGCCGTAGGTCTTATGTAAACCGATTTAACAGTGAATTATCATTGATTGGGTTTTTTTTTTGTATATCTGCATCACTTATCTTTTATTGTAAAGGTTAATTCCCCTACAGCTAAAAAATAACTGTTTCGTAAAGTTTATCGGATTATAAAGCTCCGATTCTACCTAAGTAATTGTTATTTTCCAAAGGTTACAGAAATTTTTTTTTGTAAAAAGAACGAAGCAATTTGAACCAATTTTTGTTGAAACCTTGGCCCTTGATTAATTCTAACAGATGATTATTGTGTTAACACGTGTTAACTGCATTATATTTTTAAGTCCAATTTGTTAACTGCAGTTTCGCCACCCATGGGTGCCAGGCTTATCGACTTTGAATCATTGGTTTCACATAATATTAAGACTATACATGTAGCTAATTTGCTTCGGACTGGAACGATAGGGTGGGTATACCTTTGAAATTCCGAATAAACGTGATGGAAACAATACCCAATGACATACTCACTTGTTAAGGTATGTTGGATGAAGCAAATACTCGTTTTAAATCAGACTTTGCACATTTCTAGTCGTATTTGGACTACAGATCTTTACATTTCACTAATAGTCCTTAGTTTGTGCTCCGATGTGAATTCAAATGCAGTGAAGTATATAATATGTAAATAAAATAAAAGTCGGAAACTATCAAATGTTAAGCCACTAGTAAATATCTTTAACCTACCATTTACTTCTGGCTCGGCTTCTGTCGTTTGCTCTTCCGTAGTTTCCGTTTGTGGTTCAGTAACTTCCGTTTGTTCTTCACCTGTTTCTGTCGTCTCTTCGGTAACCTCAGCTGTCTCTTCAGTAACTTCGGTCTGTTCTTCGGTTGTTTCTGTTTTCTCTTCGGTTACTTCCGTTGTTTCCGGCACTTCTGCCTGTTCATCGGTTACTTCTGTAGTTTCAACTGTTTCATTATTTTCACCTTCTGTCTGTACGGTATTTTCTTCCGTTGGAGCAGCATCTGGAATTTCATCGGTTTGTTCTGCAGGTGCCTTTTCAGTTTGTTCCGTGGATTGTTCGCCGTTTTCCGTAGATGGTTCTGCTGCTTGCTGTTCTGAATTTTCCATGGTCTGCTCCGTGGATTGTTCTCCATTGATTGTTTTGGATTCTGTTTCTGATGCGTCCTAATAGAAAGTAAATATATTTTTTTTATTTATAAATTTATCATTTGTGAATTTCTCAAGCTTAAACAAATATGGAAGTGGCGGTAGGTACGTTTAGAACCGAACAAATTGTAAAAAAACATCTTTGCTAACTTGCCACTTCAACCATTCGTTCAAATTTTGTTCAAATCACTTCTAATCATTACAGTATCTTTTCCGAACTTGTCGCTTTAATTTAGATAAACTGAAGTGATAATAAAGTAATTGAAAACAAAACTCGACCACCAGTGTATAATCTTAACTGATAGCCTAAGTATTCATAATGTAGAATCAACTTTTGTCTAGCCCTTTTAATGAAATAGGGTACAATAGCCTGAAGTGTGTGTTAGGGCGTTATTATTGTGTTTATTGTGTTTACGTTATAATAAAACTCACGAATAGTTCAATTATTTTATTTTCTCCAAATAAAAGGGCGTTTTCCTTAAAGATTAAAAAATATCTAATCGCATTGATCCAGCTTTCTTCTGTCTTTGAATCTGTTAGATTTTTTTGCTTTGCTTCTACCCACCAAGTACTACATTGTAAATTATGTAGATCTACCATTTTACATAAAAAGGGATCTCGTGGCTAAATGGTAAGACGCTGGTTCGCTAGTCTGGAGGTCGGATATTCGATCCCTGCATTGGAAGAGAAAGTTCATCCAGATTTTCCGGCGTGGTTTCCCCTTAGCAGTGATGCAGGACGGAGGGCCTGCCCGTGCAAGATTTCCCTCATAGCACACCGTATGGTGTATGCCTGTCTTTATTAACCCAGGTTATGAGCAGAACAGTAGGACGTTAAACCCAATTTCATTTCATTTCATTTTACATAAAAATTTCCTAGGCGTTTGGAAAGGATAGTAACCTAGATCCGATATATTCGTTATCTTGCATGAAAAACATTTGACAGTTATAATTCAATGAATGGTTCCCCCTTGTCAGTGATGCAGGGCGGGGGGGGCTTACAAGGACAGCTGTTTAGTCGTTCGGGTGGTACGAAAAACAGAGTGTACACATTGGCGTGCACGTAAAATATGCCTTGAGTTGACAGTTAGAATTCGATATAAGAGTAGCCCGTAGTGCCACTGTCTGGTCAAAATGTCCCTCATAGCACACTGTATGGCGTATGCCCGTCTTCATTGGCCCAGTTTAGGAGCAGAACAGTAGGACTTTAAGCCCCCTTTCATTTCATTTTCATTCATAATTCAATGAAGAGTAGTCGATCAGGCCGCTGTAAGGGAGATAATCAAATAAAGTCAGGGGTAGATAACTCGATATAAATGGCCACAGAACACTAATTATTGCCCCATTGACTTTAATGTTATTTCTCGTCTCTTAGACCGACTGTAACTTTTTCCCAAATATTCGTTGGGAAAAACGCTTTCTGCCACAGATGGAGCAACATGTGGCAGACTCTTGCCCAAAAGCATGTATGAGGTTCTTCATGAAAAACTTGAGATAGACAAGCTGGAAGTAGAGACAGCTAACCTTGCAATTTTCGGCCCTCCCTTTCAACGTAACCTACCTCACAACTCTTGTATCCTTCCGCCTCAAAATCATGAATATTTCACCAAAACCTGGCAGAAAATGTATTTTCAAACCCTTTTCTTCGATTCTACACCAAAAATTCAACAAAAATCGCCATGCAAAAGGGAGAAGGGCTAAAAATAACTTTCGCCCTTGTTTCGTAATATTTGGTGATCTGTGTCCAAATGAAAGATCTCTACTATTATATTTCCCTGTTCCTGTAATTTTTCCCTATATCAACTCCTTTGACCCCGTCTATCCCTGTCGAAAGTTAAAAGTTACGCCTAATTATTTTATGTTGCCCATAGTCGAGGGCCTAAAACATTCACGTGGTCATGCCGGTTAATGTGATACCACATGGGAGTGGATTTTTAATTTTATTTATAGATAGAAATACTCCAAGCTTTTGAGACGCAATAACGTAATTAGTTGATGAAATAAACCATGTTCAATAATTATTTGCATGGGGTAAATATTAAGTACGAACCCCTACTATTCAAAAATACAGCGTTCAAAAAATTTGATTTATTGAATTAATTGCTTCCTGGGTGACATTATTGTGAATAAACAAGGCGTGTTATTTGAGAGGATTGGCACCTCACGGAGCTTAGCTTAAAATAATTCCTAAAGCAATAGTTTTTCAACAATTGGTATGATTACTGATAATTTTGGCGGCAACATTGACCATGGGCATTGTCTCACAAAGACATTCGAATTTTCGCATTCAATTAGTTCAAGGCTACATGCACTGTTTCGTTTTTGGTTTGTTTGTTTTTTTGGGGGGGGGTGTTGTTTTTATTTTTGTTTTTTTTTTGTTTCGCGGAGGGGGGGGGGGGGGGTATATTTGTTATGCGATATTAATTAAGACGAATGGAATTTGATAAGGATTTTTGCCACGTACTATATCAAATAATATTCACTCGACATATATAGAAGAAAAAAAATGGTGAAAAGCAACAATATAAATTCAAACATTGTTTAATTAAACTGAATCGAATATTTGAATAATAAAATGGGCATTTGATGCGATCACTTCCCTGAAGACATGATAACGAAAACTCTATATATATATGTAAAACTCAAATTTCATTGCTTAGCTATCCAGGAAGAGAAATAAAATTAAATGAAATGGAGTTTAACGTCCTACTCTTCAGCACCTAACTTGAACTAAGGGAAGACTGGCATACGCCATCCAGTGTGCTATGAGGGAAATTTTGCCCGGGCAGCGGCGCTACGGCCTACTCTTATATCGAATTCCAACTGCCAAGGGATCTTTTACGTGCATGCCAATGTGTGCACGGGACCTCGGTTTTTCGTCTCCTCCGAACGACTAGGCAGCTGTACTTGTCAGACCCTCCGTCCTGCATCACTGACAAGGGGAAACCGCGCCGGAAAATCAAGATGAACTTTCTCGGCCGATGCAGGGATCGAACACCCGACGTCCAGACTAGCGAGCCAGCGCCTTACCCACTTAGCCAGGGAGATGGAGAGAGAGAGAGAGAGAGAGTCTAACGACCACTCGACACAAACTAGGTCATTTCGGGAGTAACATATGATTTTTATTTTATTTCAATAATTCAGAAGGGGTCTTTAGCAGTGGGAGGAACTCGGAGAGCCCGGAGAAGACCCACGAGGCTAGACAGACGAACCTACTCCTTGTCACGTCCAACCGGTGATTCGAAATCACGCCAGTTCATAGGCGAACGGGCTCGATAACAGTTGGTGGGCAGAACCCGAAATGCCCCTCCCCCCCCCCCCCAAAAAAATAGGCTTTACAGTAAAGAGAGCGGTGCCATTCTTCCTCGAGAGCCGAAGGAGCAGAGCTTACCTTGTAGGGCTATATTAGGGCTCGATGCCAGTTACGGAAGTAAAACTAGACATGCCCGAAAGAATTTCGGGTTTACAGACATCGGTGTCGATTTTCATCGAAGAATGGAAATGACCTTGTAAGCCCCCCCCCCCCCATCAATCCAGGTATAACACTTTTTGATTTAACGTTCCAAAATCACGCATTTGCATGTAGAATTCTTGGTAAAATTTTCATAGTGGCAATAATTGGATTTGTTAAACGATTTAGGTATCCCTATTCCACATATTCCCAATTAAGGGTACCGCCAACAAAAATCAATTTAAAAACTAAAATAAAAAAACCCACAAAACCAACCAAATCATTTAATCATTATTTTCAAAAAGTTTTCCATAAAATTAATTTTAAATATATATTTGGAAATCTCTCCCTGTAACGCGCGCAGAAAAGTTTGGTAAGCGCGAAATTATAACTGATGTAATTGGTTCAACTCGACAGCAAGCATACCGATAAGGTTTTTTTCATACGCATCCTCGCTTGGTCAAAAATCAAAAGGCCCATTCTTATATCGAATTCCAACTGTCAAGGGTTCTTTGACGTGCATGACAACAAGTACACGGGGCCTCGGTTTTGGTACCATCCAAATAACTAGACGATATACCTTGTCAGTTCTTATACTTATTACAAACGGAAACACGCGTGTATAACGGAATTGGAAGAAAAGCCACAAGAAAAACTCGAAAGAAAGTACGATAAGACACGGCCTCTATTCCAACCAAACTCACAAACTGTTGAATGTTGATATGTTGACGTTGTCAATGTAATTGAGAAGTAAACATAATATTTAAACTTACAACGCCCAATTTACATATATATATCGTTTGAACAGTTATTAACTATGATCAAACAAAGGTATGTATGAAACATGTAATAAAATCTGACAACGCCCAATATACTATATTTAAGTATGTATGAAACATGTACATGTATTATGATCTTACATCGCCCTGTATGTCATATAGGTATTGGACATTTATTATGAATAGACCATTTTTGGAGTATTAAAGGGGGTACCGGGTGCTTCTATAGAGAGAGTGAGAGGGAGAAATGGAACTTAAGGTCCCCTCGACACAAACTAGGTCATTTCAGGACTAACATATGGTTAATTAAATACGCATTTATTTCTTCGTTCTCCCCGTCTTCACCATCCCAGAATGGTTAGATTGTATCTTAAGGACTGTCATGGGGTCAGTTGGCGTGCTTTCGAATCCCCGGTTCTACGTGACAATGAGAAAAGTCGCCTGTCCAACCTCATGGGTTTTCTCTGGGTCCTTCGCCCCCCCCCCCACACACACAAACACACTGCTAAAGACCCTATGTTATTCTTGGGGATTTCAATCTTCGTGTTGATAAAGGTTAGATTGTATCTTAAGGACTGTCATGGGGTCAGTTGGCGTGCTTTCGAATCCCCGGTTCTACGTGACAATGAGAAAAGTCGCCTGTCCAACCTCATGGGTTTTCTCTGGGTCCTTCGCCCCCCCCCCCCCACACACACAAACACACTGCTAAAGACCCTACGCGCAAACAATTTATTGATAAAATTGGGCCATATTTTAGTTCCGAAAAGACTTAGCTTGTGTGAAGTGAACGTTAAACCCCATCTCCCCCCACGTATCTCTCTCTCTCTCTCTCTCTCTCTCTCTCTCCCTCTCTTAATCAAATTGGAATAGGACGGTTAAGAAAGGTATGTTCTAAAATGGGTCTCGAATATTCTTGAATTAGCGGAGCCTTGACCCTTTTCCGGATAGCACATGCGCCCCAGTCCAAGAAACAAATGAAAAAACTCTTGGTTATCACGGAGAGATGTCAAACTTTTAAAGTACAAGGCAAACAAATAAATGTTATCTTTTTATATATTGATTATTATTTCAATGTTAATGCCATATCTCCTTCTGTAAACCTAATAACGACCGAGATTTCCATATAACAATAACATGATATGGAACGTATTTCATATCAACTCATAATATCTGTGTGTGTAACTGTAAGCATCCGATGGAGAATACAAAAATGTTGTATGTACTATACATACAAGTCTCTGTTTGAAGTTACAAATCTAATGACTAATGTTTCAGTGCTGGAATGGAAATGAAATGGGGTTTAGCCTCTCGGCAGCGACTTGACTTATGAGGGTTTTTTTAATAGAGAACCTAGGAAATTTCGTCAATGCTATGTGAAAAAATCAATTGTGTGCAATAAAGACATAAACGTAACCCACGTATATTGACAGCAAGAGAGAGATATAGGGGGACAGACAGAGGTGGGGTTTAACGTCCACTCGACACAAACTAGGTCATTTTGGGACTAACATATGGTTTAATTTTATTTCAATAATTCGCTTGCGCGTAGGGTCTTTAGCAGAGGGAGGAAACCGAAGGACCCGGGGAAAACCCACGAGATTGGACAGACAACCCTACTCCTTGTCACGTACAAACCGGGGATAAGAAACCACGCCAGTTAACTCAATGACATGCCAGTAAAAGAACCTAGATGTCCTTTGTTTTGAGGTCCTCTTGATGTCAATTTAATACACATTTATCCCTGCAGAATATAAAACGACGACAGGAGTAATGGCGTTCTTT
Organism: Patella depressa; assembly: GCA_948474765.1. Taxonomy (NCBI): domain Eukaryota; kingdom Metazoa; phylum Mollusca; class Gastropoda; family Patellidae; genus Patella; species Patella depressa. The sequence continues at coordinate 28,940,491 of OX419715.1, forward strand.
CCCTTTTTATCCAAAATCGTTTGCTAAAGAGCCTTCTTCCCTTATGTATTATTCATAATAATCGAATATTTAACCTCTGAAGAGCTGACACCATATTGATGACGTTTTTAGATTTATATCTCTGAATGAATGAATGTTAAATGATGTTAATCATGTCATATGTCATGTAGTCATAAATATATTATTACACAATTATATGTATACATCAATCTAATTTTCACCAGGAAAATAAATATCATTAATTTGGTATACATGGCACATTCAAAATATGGAATTATCTAAACTCTCGACACTTACTTACTTGAGGTAAGGTATTTTGCAGAGAATTCGTTAAAATCTCCAAAAACCGCTAAAACGTTTCGCTCATAAAAGTAAAAAAAAAAAAATTATATTTCAGCAATGGTCTGGCGGAAATTTATAATCAAATTATTTCAGTCGAATAATATGTTGTTTTCCTTCACACATTGGTATTGGGTAGTATTGGGTAGAATTGGGTAGTATTGGGTAAATCGTCCCACCCTTGAACAAGTGTACACTTTCCTGGGCATTGGTTATTGTGATGATTGTTATTGATTAATCTTATAATTGGGTATTGATTATTCTTATATTTGAGTATCATTTGAACATTTAGGGTTTGGATTGATTTGATAATAATTGTGTATAGTGTATTGACTATTTGGTAATTGAGTATTGATTATTCAAATAATTGGGTATTGATTATTGTAATAATTGAGTATTTATTAGTTTAACGATTGAGTATTTATTAGTTTGATAATTGAGTATTTATTAGTTTAATAACTGAAAATTTATTAGTTTAAGTTATCTTAATTATTGAGTAATTAACATTGGGTATTGATTATTTTGATAATTAAATATTGGTTAATTTCTATTTCGGTATTCATTTTTTAAATATTTGGGTATTGGTTATTTAAACACCTGCCTATTGGAGGTCTTTATTTTAGCTTAAACTGTTATAAACTATTTTTAGATAGTATTTTATTCATAGATAACCAATATTCGAGATATTTATTCACACGCCAAGTATATAATCAACTCTCCAGAACACTGAGATTTAAAAGGAATGAAACACGATGTAATGGTTTAATTTAATAATGGATACACGAGACTACGACAATAAACAATCTACGCTACATTTTCAAACACCTGCTCAGCAATTTTTTTTTTCAATATTACAGCGAGAACTGTCAACTCTTTTATTAAATCTTATTTATATAATACATCTCTAACAATTCAGTATTGATCAGAAGTCAAACCACAATGTCTCAATTTTGTTTTGGAGCCCTTATTCTTGATATTTATGTGCACATAGGAAATGAAATGGGGTTTAACGTCCTACTCTTTTTGCACCTAACCTGGGCTAATGGAAGACGGGCATACGCCATACAGTGTGCTATGAGGGAATTTTGCCCGGGCAGCGGCGCTATGGCCTACTCTTATATCGAATTCCAACTGCCAAGGGATCTTTTACGTGCACTCCAATGTGTACACGGGACCTCGGTTTTTCATCCCACCCGAACGACTAAGCAGTTGTCCTTGTCAGGCCCTCCTGCATCACTGACAAGGGGAAATCACGCCGGAAAAGCGAGATGAACTTTCTCGGACAATGCAGGGATCGAACACCCGACCTCCAGGCGAACCAGCGCCTTATCCACGTGCACATAGGACCTGAAAATATGTACTTTTCGAACCATTGAAATTTGCTCTCCTACTAGCAAAATAACTCATACTCTTTACAGCGAGAATTTCATATTTTCTAAGAAAGTCAAAACATAATTATGTCTATGTATTTTGCTCAACTCACTATTATACGACCATGGGCATTATTTCCCACAATTAAAAAGCATTCACACCGGATATAATAACAAAAAACGACTTTCTCAACTGGCAATAGTGAATTATAGGATTATTCTTTAACAAGGTAGGACTATTTATAGATACCATCTATTTTAAGGCTTTATTGTAAAAAATGAATGATAGTATAGCTATAAGTTTCTCTTGGGAGTGTATAGTTTCTGATAAACATGCCAAACAAAACCAACCATTAATGTACATAGTTTAACTCTGATTAGAATAATACTATACTTTTTTTTACATGCCTTTGCAGTCGTTGGTCTTATTAAATATCAAAAAGAGAGAGAAATGGGTTTTAACGTCCATTCGACACAAACTAGGTCATTTCGGGACTAACATAAAAATTATGGTTTTAATTTTATTTCAATAATTCGCTTGTGCGTAGGGGTCTTTAGTAGTTTGGGGAAACCAGAGTGCCCGGAGGAAACCCACGGGGTTGAGAAGGCGCACCTATCTCCATGCCACATACGCTCACACCAGGGATCGAAACCACAGCCGCAAGCCAGAGGTGACCGGTCAGCTAGAGGTCGAAGCGCGGCACTCTGGGCCACTAGCATCCCCCACCATCATATATCAAGCTGATATACATGATTAAATATATATAATGGTTGTAAGATATAAGTCCCCGTGCCTATATATAGACCAGTATAGATGTATTTATTATGTTGTTAAGACACGGTTTTATTTATAACTGAGCTAATCTCAATATGTTAATAATACTTTGTCTATGGTTAGCACGTCTTATTCACGGTTCAACTTAATCCAAGATCAATCAAAGTTTGGGCGAGACGTTATACTTGTGACTACTCTAGACGTGTTGATCAAACAAATTTGTATTTAGATAAACGAGAGAGAGAGAGGGGGGGGGGATTATAGCTTGGCCCAGTTGAGCTATAGTTAATGATGGGGTTGACAGGGTGGGTGACATGGCCTACTGGCATAAAAAAATATATGTTTTGTTTAAAGATGCACTATGTAAGAGGTAAATCTGCCTATTGCGGATCTTTATTTTGGCGTCAAATATTATATAAATTATTAATTAGGCATCCTGTTCACATGGCAAGCCCATAATGAATCCTCTAGAGCATCGGATGGACGCGATTTTCAATAAATTAAAACACAGCCGCCATTTAATAATTTATTTTAAAAATGAATAACTACATTAAACCGTTGCAGAAAACAAGTCGCCCAAACGGAATAATCAATTACATAAATAATTGTGGCCATTGAATAGATAAGCTCCCCCACAAAGATCTTTACATTCTCGTAATTCATATGGTAGTGTTGATTCAATTCATTCATTGTACAAACTATACACATTCTTCTATACTATGGATTATCTCTAAGGACGGTACAAGTTAATTCACTTAATAAATGAAATGGGCTTTAGTTTCCTATTACTCTACGCCAACATGGCTTTCGTTAGTCAATACATATTATTTGAGGAGCTCCCATAACGAATAAACTACTTAGGCCATTCTGGAATTCCCTTTTCCATGGAATCAAGTTGCGGGCTTGTATGATCGAGTGGCTTGGTCCCGACCTGAGTCTTGTACGAGACTAAAGTTGGGTTGCCTACCCAACCTAGTGAGGTTGTTTCCGGCCATTTGGTTTCCTCCCATTGCTGTAAAGACCATTACACGCAATCGAATCATCGACTTGCAAACTCACACAAGAGAAAGATTTCAAAAGATGTTCCGATTACCTGTATTGTCTATTATTTTGACTCCCATAATCGTTCGTAAAAAAAATAATTATTCACACCGGATATAATAACATACAACGACTTTTTGCCAATTTCTCAACTGACAATAGTGAATTATAAGATTATTCTTTAACAAGGTAGGACTATTTATAGATACCATCTATTTTAAGGCTTTATTGTAAAAATATGACTTAAAAATATGAAATTCTTAATAATAGTTTAACGTCAATCAGTTAATGATAGTATAGCTATAAGTTTCTCTTGGGAGAAACTGTTTTTAAAATTGCATGAAAATTAAACATTCGTACTTTCACTATCTTTGCACACAAGTTTGCATGATCCGGAACATTAGCCCAACCGGAACAGAACAATTTTGGACGTTAAACCTCATTTCATATCATATCAATAGGATTCTTGCAAGTGGAACCAAGATAGATGATCCATTTGAAATATCAGCATGACTGAGTTGTCACACTAAACATAAGAATTTCAAGTGATTCAACCTTGTCGTGATTTGAGCAGAAAGAATCTTCGGTAATTTATAAGCCCGACACACAGTTGTCAGGAAAGCGCCTAGGGACTGATCAAAAAGTTTACCATAGAAATAAATTAAATTTAAGTCTCTATTAATTTCGGATATTCGTCATTGTATCTTCGCAAAATAAATTGTCTTACTAGCTGCCACCAAGAACTGCAATAACATTATGTTGCTGAAGCAATGGCCTTATACATCTTTTTTGGGGATTAAAGCTCGCCAATCGAAACACTGGTAGGTGTCTTTCAGAGCAAAGTGATGTTGATTAAGCAGTCTGTAGAAACTAAATTTAAATACCGTTATTCTTGATCAAATTTGTTGATACCAGTATTTGTCGCAAGAGGATTCAAAGAAGAGATCAAAATGTTCATTTGATTTGTGGGCTTAAGTTCAAACGTGAGCAACATGAGAATATAGCCCGGCAATTTTCTAACTTAAAACTTTCTAGGATCCAATTACATGCGTACCAGTGTGTATCGCGGTACAGGCAACGTCAAATTATGTGTTAAGTGTTATAAATCCGGTACCAGTTTGTGGTTCATTCACCATGTAAATTCGTTTTATTACACATTTACAAAACAAATGAGGTTATAACTATCGATTTTTCAGGGAGCCTGCTGACCAACAAGAATAGCACAGACTGACTCGAGTTAATATCTTCACGGACTTTATCAAGGGACTTGTCGTTTCGGTTTTAATTAACAAAAGGTATACACGCCTCTGGCACCACTGTAGCAAGCGTCTGAAGTATATCAGACAATTCTAATATGGCAACTCTCTGTAAGCAACTCAGATTACTCAGTTCTGAACATTTGATTGTCTGCTGATGAGGATACTGCTCTACTGACGTCACAGGGACATAAAGTTATTGTTGTAAACATCGCAATAAATGAAGTGAAACTAGCATCAAGTTTAAACCGAAAGCACCGATTAGATAATTTTAAAACTAACATATCGGATCCATTATTTCAGTTGTAAGCGCGGAGTGGAATCTACCGACACACAAGGTATGTCAGAAGGGTTGAGAGACTCTTTCCCCCAAAACGACGCAGTATGTGGATGCAATAACTGTTATAACCGTAACTCGTGAGTGTGTCTTGTGTGTACGAATTACTCGTGCACGTACGTGTTCTTTTGCAGTAGAACCACCCCCTTCCTCCACGCCCTCATATTATTTCACATGTTGACGTTAAAATACAACAGTATACCATACTATTATGATAATCAAAGGGACCAAAGTTTTGTTGACGGGCACCATTTTGTTGTCACATCGTTCACCATGTAAACTATTATAATTTTTTTTTCAAACAGTGTTTTTATCCAAAATTTTTGCTGACCGACGCTAAACCCGATAATATTACCAAATCTAGCCTTTGATGACAATTAGCGAGACGGACCTTTACAAATATATTATACACGTGGGCGTTAAAAATACAGGAGACTCGAGACTAACATGGCAATTTGTCTCTTTCGCGGTGTATTCTCTTTCCTGTCAAGTGTATGTTGATACCGGTCTGCTGTTACCGTTTCTCATACGTCATAGAAAGCAAATTAATTAAGTAGAGATAGACATTCCACACAGTGTATATCTCTGTGCTGATTGGCCGCCATATTTTACCCCTTTACTTTGCCGTCATATTGATAAATGGGCTAAAGCTGTTTGTTGCAGGTCTCTTTTCTGCCTCTACATGCATGTTCACAGAACAAGTTCATAATCAACTCTCTATGTGGTCGGATGATGGAGATATTGAATGAATTAGAACAACTGTTCCATTTAATAATTTGCAATGGTATTTGACAATCGAGGCTCCCCTGTAAGTGACACACGAAGGGTGGTCTGACATGGACAGCTGTCTAGTCGTTCGGATGGGACGAAAAACCGAATACTACAAAAAAGAGAGATGGATTGTGTTACATCGGAATGAAAGAAAATTATGAATTAATGTTGATGCTAATCGACATGGGGCCTTGTGGAGAACGTGAACTGATTTAGTCTGATAGCCGAGGACGATAAACAGGTTATACATCTTGACTTTCTTGTACTATAGTATAATATATTAAACAGAGCGCTATGGTATTTGTCAATTGAACTGAATTTAGATACGTCAATATGTACAAAGGTCCTCCAATTGCCAAACTACAGACGTCTCCCTGGGCAAGGGAGATTCGGACTTGAAAAATCCCGAAGGTTATTTATACAGCCCACATCGGAATTCAAACCAAATGGCACCCTGTTGTCGATGCTGTGTTCAATATTTGACAGCATAGACCGCAAACGAAACCAATCTTTAAGAAATGAAATGGACTGGGGATTAACGTTCTACCGTACTGCACTTCCTGGGATAATGAAGACGGACGTAAACCACGATGTCTGCTATGGGGAAATATGCCCGGACAGCGGCACACGCCCTACTCTTATTTCGAATTCCTACTGTATTCACCAGTATGAACACGACACCTCGTGTTTTTCTCCCCCGGAACGACTAGACGCTATTACTTGTAAATCCCACACCCTGCACCACTGATAAAGGGGAAACCAAATAGGAAATCCTAAGGAAACTTTCTCTACCAACAACGGAATCGAACCCGGGGTCTCAGCAAGCGAGAGCTTTACCCACTTAGCCACCGCTGCTCAAAATTTAATTAACAACCTGAGCCACCGCGGCTCATATTTTAACAACCAATCTGGCTTCAGGTAAGTCTATCGAGGTGAAAAATAATCATGTAATAAAGCCTCCTCAGTCCTCATCACTAACAAACAAAAATAGCACACGACAACACCTTGTTTTTACTCGAATCAAAGAGGCTAAAGCAAGGCTGACATTTGCACGATTCTGTGGCACGCATTGGCACGACTCGAGTCGGCACGACACCGTCCAATTTGCGCAAACTCGTTGTGCCAATGCGGGAAGTGCGTAAACAATGCGCAAACTATGCGTGAACTCGTCGTGCCAGTTCGTGTCAATATGGACACTGATGGGCACGACAAAATCGTGGCCAAAAGTCATGCAAGTGTCAGTCTGGCTTTAGCGCGATCGTTTAAAGTTAATTTGTTCCGTACAGGACATCTATAATCCTTAACATCAACAGGGTGTCATATTCGCACAATAAACCTTGAAAGTTAATACTTGAATTGCTGATTTCAGTTAAATAAAGTTAGAATTACCTGTGTTTCCTTGGAAAAGAATTTGAAACATTAAATAAATTCTGGTGTGAAAAAATAGTTCCAACACAATAGGAGTTGTAGCATGACACGATTAATTCGTGTAGTTTCCTAGATCATCTCCAGGAAGCCACCGTGGCTGAGTGAGTAAGACGTTTGAGATCCTGTGTTTGGCAGGGATGGGGGGGGGGGGGGTTGCGAGGGACAACGTAAAGTACTTGAAATGGCGGAACCTTACGCTCTTTTCGAGAAAAGTATCGCCCCCAAGAAAAGCACCAAGAACATCAAGGTGATCAGCGCTTGGAGACCAACCAAACATTGTTAGCTATGGGAACGCCCCGACATTGTTGAATTTAGGAATAACTGGTATTTCGTTTTGCGACTAATCCTGATCCCACGAATTAAACAAAACATAGTTATAATCAAACCGTAATTCATACGTTTGACTAATAATTTCGTTTAGCGACTAAGGCTGATTTTAAGAACTAACAGTGAGAATCGGCCTTATGTCAAATCTTTGATGTATTTTGTAATTCTTTTTCGGGAGAGTGTTTTCAAGAATGTACTGTAATTTCATTTGATTGGTGGCAATCAGTTTATCAAAAATACTTATGGGCGATTAGATAGAGAGAAGGCAATTCTCACTATAATAGTTACAAACTAGATAGTGTAAAGGTAATTTGCTGAAAATTTCAGTCAAATTGACCCCTATTAGCCGAGAACAAAGCGAGTGATATATTCACATAGCCTCGGTCATCATTACTAAAATCATTAATATAAACAGCATAGTCTTGATTATCCACTTGATTGATTTAATTATCAATGGCCATTAAGCGGCATAGGAATTTAATCTGCCAACATCGAAGGCTAGCCTTGACATCAAGAGTTTATTATGGTCTGAATATGTTAATTAATGTCTAATTGATTATTTAGATAACATTTCAGGCGTAAAGAAAGACCTGTAATAAGCAGATTTTGCTCTTGCATAATACTATTTTTTAATGTTGTGTTGATAACCTGATTCACGTATTTATCCTCTGTTATCCAGTGATTTTTGTATTTACTTTAAATTAAGCCATGACATTTAAAATAAAATCTTGGTTGTTTTTCTCCTTTTTTTCTTAGTAGACAGAATGAAAGGGTACTAGTACCATTAAGATTTTTTTTTTCAAAATAGGCTATAACGAGTTGTGCAATCGTTACAACTGCATCAGACTGTTAGAATTGATAAGGTCATTCATGGTGCATTAACCAATCAATTATACTACCTCCTGAAATGCGTTATGGTACATTAAAAATACATTATCCAAGAGCAAAATCTGACTATTTTAGGTCTTTCTTTAGGCCCGAAATGTTATAAAAACTATTAATTGGACATTAATTAACTTATCCAGACCATAATCAACTCTCGGTCTCAAGGATAGCCTGCGATATTTGTTGGATTGTAGTTCGATTTTCTTCAAGATTTTCCTTCGTGATTAACCGATTAATTGGATAACAGAGACTATTAGTTTTGTCTTACCGACATAAGTAATGATGACCGAGGCTAAGCGGAACTATCATTCCTTTAGTTTTCGGTTCATAGTGGATGAATTTGACTGAAATTTTCTGCAAATTGCCTTTACATTAGCTAGTTTTTAACTATTATAGTGAGAACTGCCAACTCGTTATCTAATCTCCTATAATGTAGCTTTAAACAACCAGTTATATATTTTAACGTTTTGTGAAACACGTTATGACCAGTCAGTTATAGCGTCGTGTGAAATATTTTACATGGTGCATTAAACAGCCAGTTATAACTTCTTGTGAAATACATAACATGGTGCATTAAACATCCAGTTATAACGTCTTGTGAAATACGTTACATGATGCATTAAACAATAGAGACTTTTGTCACGTGGCATTTCCCTATCCGTATCGTATAGGTGACACGTTGCGTCAGGGTACTTTTAGAGTTTTGGTAGATTCTTGCGTCGCGTACGTATGCGTCACTGAGCTGAACTTAGTTCTGTAGAGCACGATGGCAGTTATCCACCAAGATCACCACCACCATGAGCTATTAAAAAAATATTAATGTCGCATCTTATTAAAAAATAGGTTGCCAGGCAACGAAACATACGCCCACACAGCAGCCAAATCGTCCGGGCAGTCAACAAGAGTTGTCGCATATTAAGGAATTATCAGAAAATCATTAGAATTTGTTTTGTTTTTATAATCAAACATTTTTTTTATAAATCAGATAATAATTGTGACCTCCAGAGGCACAACAAGCTGAAAAGGGCGATTGTTTGGGACAATCAGGGGCCATAATTCAGGAAGTTAAGATCCGATGGGCGCAAATATCGAAAGGAACCAAGATCTTTGGGTTATAAACATACATGTCAAGTTTCATCAAAATTGGTTCAAAATTGTGACCTCTATAAGGTCCACAACCTTGATATAACATTTTCACACTATTCGCGTACAAACGGCGGCCATTTTGTCCGTCAATTTTGGTCCGATTTTCACGAAATTCGAATTCAACCTTCATAACCATGGAACGGTGATATAATCAAACGTTTTTTTTAAAATCGGATAACAATTTTGACCTCCAGAGGGACCACAAGCTAAAAAGGGCGATTTTTTGGACAATCAGGGGCCATAATTCAGGAAGTTACGATCCGATGGGCGCAAATATCGAAAGGAACCAAGATCTTTGGGTTATAAACATACATGTCAAGTTTCATCAAAACCCTACCAGAAGCAGTGGAGAAACCTTTCGTAGAAATACTTGAGGGTTGAGGGGGGAATTTCCATATATCGACTTGATTACAATATCGCAGTTAACTAATATGCCATCGGGTTCAAACCTGGACTAACGTTGTCACAGAACTAAATCTAGAACATTGGGATTGACAATTTTCGAGCAAAAAATACGTTGCGAAGACGATGGACAGCCCTCGTGTGCCCGAATCACTGCTGAAAATCATAAGTTGTAACTGCAAAGGGGATGTAATTCCAATTCAACCTTCATAACTATAGAACGGTGATATAATCAAACGTTTTTTTAAATCGGATAACAATTTTGACCTCCAGAGGTACCACAAGCTAAAAAGGGCGATTTTTCGGACAATCAGGGCCATAATTCAGGAAGTTATGAACCGATTGGCGCAAATATCGAAAGGAACCAAGATCTTTGAATTATAAACATGCATTTCAAGTTTCATCCAAATCGGTTCAAAATTGTGACCTCTACACTGTTCACAACCTTGATGTAACATATTTTCACACTATTCGCGTACAAATGGCGGCCATTTTGTCCGTCAATTTTGGTCCGATTTTCACGAAATTCGAACTCAACCTTCATAACCATGGAATGGTGATATAATCAAACGGTTTTTTAAATAGGATAAGAATTTTGACCTCCAGAGGGTCCACAAGCTAAAAAGGGCGATTTTTCGGACAATCAGGGGCCATAATTCAGGAAGTTACGATCCAATTGGCGCAAATATCGAAAGGAACCAAGATCTTTGGTTTATGGACATGCATTTCAAGTTTCATCCAAATCGGTTCAAAATTGTGACCTCTACACTGTTCACAAGCTAAAAAACGTGATTTTTCGTACAATCAGGGGCCATAACCCATGAAGTTACGGTCCGATACATGCCAATATCGAAAGGAACCGAGATCTTAGGGTGATAAACCTATATTTTAAGTTTCATTGAAATCGGATAAAAATTGTGACCTGTAGACTGTTCACAAACAATTGTGGACGGACGGACGGACGGACGGACGGACGGACGGACGAACAGGGGCGACGACAATATACGTCCACATGAAAATGTGGGCGTATAAAAAAAATCTTTGACTTCGGCTCGACAGCAAATTTCGGTTTCACTAATTTATCATTTATACCCCTTTACCATAGAATCAGATCATTTACAAATTTGCAAGTCTACCTAAATCTAGCACGTAGATCAACCAGCGTGCAGACAGACAGACGGGAGAGGTATGAAAATTCCGAGAAAAAACCATCAAAAGTAATGATTAAATTCCAGTCTTTATTATGGTTAAATTCACATCAAATATACACCTCCGTGTTCTAGGATACACATAATATTCATAAAAACGCCATGATACAACATTTCAGCGTCTAAAAAGACGACACTGTTATACGGACCTTCTCCCTATGAAAGCTGTTCGATACGGGCTGCCGTATCCGTGTGCCGTTTCACGTATGAGAAATACACACACATGTATGACGTCACACACAAAATGCATACGGATACGCGATACGTACTTGGAATTTACGCTTGCCAAAAGTCTCTAATCAGTTATAACGTATTTTGAAATACGTTATGGTGAAATTCATGTACGTACGATGCATTAAACAACAAATTATGACGTCTTTTGAAATATGCTATGGTACATTAAACAACCAGCTATGACGTCTTATGAAATACGTTATGGTGTATTATACAAGTTATTTTGCTCCAGTTATTTCGTAGGGTAATTACTGTTTTCCTGGTCAGCACTTGTGGGTAGAAGTGTCCCACGTGGAACTATGTACCGTCCATAACAAATTACCGAGGGGATCACGGTGGCTAAATAGTTCAGACGCTGAAAGTCGGGAGTTCGATCCCTGCATTGTCCGAGAAAGTTCATCTAAATTTCCCGGCGTGGTCTCCCCTTGTCAGTGATGCAGTGCGGAGGGTCTGACAAGGACAGTTTCTATTCGTTCGGATGGGACAAAATGGTCGGGTGTTCGATCCCTGCATTGGCCGAGAAAGTTCATCCAGATTTCCCGGCGTTGTTTCCCCTTGTCAGTGATGCAGGTCGGAGGGTCTGACAAGTACAGCTGTCTAGTTGGACAAAAAACGAGGTACCGTGTACACATTGGCAGTTGGAATTCAATATAAGAGTAGGCCGTAGCGCCGCTGCCAAGGCAAAATTCCCCTCATAGGACACTGTATGGCGTATGTCCCTCTAACTTTCAGGCAAGCCGACTTTTCGGGCAGACAGGTAAAGTGAGAAAAAAAAAATATTTCATCTACTTGGCAAAATATAGTGCCCGAAATCTAATAAAACACTAATTTTACGGGGTGGAATAGCAGTAAAACGCGTTTGCGATCGTCAAATATTCCAAAATTTCTTGGGGGGGTCTATACAAGGTCAGCTCCGCTTCTTCGCCTCTCGAAGAAAACCGGCGCCGCTGTCTGTAAACCTGAAATTTTTTCGGACATTTCTAGTTTTGCTTCCCTAACTTCCCTATAAAACACTAATTTTACTCTTCTTTTAATTGAATACCACGGATTTGTACTGAGTTGACTATAGATTAAAACATTTTGTCTGGAGTCACTCTACGTTGTGCGACATTTTTCGGGCATCGATTCGTATTTGTGAATGCAGCTGTAACAGTCTGATTGGATGGTTGGAATGCGGAGTTAGATTTCGGTTACAAAATTAGAGTAGCAGAAAACGCATTTGCGGTGGTTAGATTTTCAAAATTTTCTCCGGGAGAGTGAGGCCTCCGGTAACCCGCGACGATTGATTGGTTGTTTGGAATTTGGGTCAGCAGGTAGGCTGTATTGGAACAAATTAAAGCTGCTTTATTCATAGGCTGGAATAGCAGGAAGGCACGTTTGCAGCAGTTAGATTTTCAAAAATGTTCCCGTCTTCGTGGACCTTAAACGATTCATTGAAATTCGAGTCAGCCACCTTAATTCAGCTATATTAGACCACTTTGAAGTTGCTTTGTTCACGGGTTGAAATAGCAGGTTAACGTGTTTTCAGCCGTCAAATATTCCAAAATTTTCTTGAGGGGGGGGGGGGATCTGTAAAGCCTAAATTTTTTCGGGCAATTTTTGAGGTTCTGCCCCCCAAAAGGTCATCGATCCCGTACGCCTGTGAATATAGAAACGTCAACCCCGAGAACGTAGCTCGATACCACATTCTGCACATAAATGGCCGTCATATTTAAAATCTTGTGTTATATGTTATGTTATATTGTGCGATTGTAATCCGTTTACACCCTTCCTTCCAACAAGGACTAAATAAACGCTTTCGATTCATTAAATGTGAAAACAGAAGCGGAATAGATCTCAAAATATAAAGCTTTTATCTAAAATCGTCGATGCAAGAATTGAATGTTGATCGACCACCTTCGTTTCTGTTCTCAAGCAGAGCTAATTGTGGACAAACAGCATAATTTTCGTATATAGATACCATGGTTTAATTATTATGGAAATATTGTCAATTCAGTCTACCAGTCATGTGTGTATAAAATGTTGATGATTGGAAAGTTTTAGCATCGTTAATGTCTGGTCTGTAATTTCATTTTTATCATGCTTTATTTTACCAGGAGCCATTGTGGGGCGTTTTCTTTTTTAAAAAATTTCTTTATTTCAAGCGTTTGATAAAATAAAGCCCCTAGGATTTTATTTTATTTATTTTTTTTTTGTTTGTTTCGAACCATTGATTTACTCCAAAGCAAGATTTCCCCAGCTGATTCTTATATTTGAAAATAATTGCCCACATTAAAGTTATGCATTAAAGTCATGTGTGGGTTGTCTATCCAGGGTATTTAAAAATAGATTACACGCACAATTTGGGACGAAAAGGTCAATCCGCATTGACATAAAGACGTTAAAATATGTAGGTCATAAAAGGAAATACACATGTTTAGTATTACACTATCCTAAACATAATATTGCCTTCTTTCCCAGTTTCACAAATAACCGAATAGGCATTCTTTCCAGAACCTTACTCAGTAATTTTCAATGGTATTTTTTCATCGAATTTCAACTGTGAACTATTTTCTTTAATGTGTACGCCAATGTGTATACAAGAGCTTGTTTTTATTCCATCTACACAACTAGACACTGTTCGTTGCCAGACCCTTTGTCCTACACTACCGACATCGCAAAACCGCCTGCCAAATCCCGTGAGAGGAATATGGCCGATAACCCGACACTACGAAAACCCGACAACCCGACACAACGACACCACGACAATACGACATCACGACATCTCGACATCACGACACCACAACATTTTTACCCGACAGTACGGCATTTTTACGCAACATTACGACATTTTTTTTAATGTCGTGGTGTCGGGTGAAAATGTCATTGTGTCGGGTTAAAAATTCGGGTTGTCGGGTTGTCGGCGTATGAAGGGCGACACCACGATATGATACCAATCAGCCACCATAGTTTTCGTACGCCGTACAATCGCCACACTTGTTCTAAAAATTGAAAACAAGTATGGTGATTATGTACGGCGGCAATTTATTTTTTATTTAATTATTTCCGTAGTTTTGTAATCAGCTTTAAAGCTAAAGTTAGGTTAAAAACAAAGTGTACCCAACTTGCAAAAAATAATATTCGGAGATCTGGGTCGCACTCGTTTTCTAATCTACATGGCGATCAATGTAAGCGATCAGATTTGACAAAGGAGTTCAAATTCGTATTTTTTACCCAAATTAATAATTATTTTGCAAATGTCATCGCATCATAGTACCGATTTAAAGTGTTATTAGAAATCAAAGTGAAAATCAAAACGTAACCTTGGAGACAATCGCATGTTAAATCTAAATTGCATAAATCACCTATCTAAATAGATGTGCGTGACCAACCCATTTTAGTCAAGGAAGAGTTGTGAGTTGGGTACAATTACACTAACAGTATAAGTACATATAATTCCAGGAACATAAAGGTGCACTTAAAGGGACAATGACATTCTTGCTGGCTTGGTAGCTTCAGAAAATAAATAATACCCTTATTCTAAGTACTAGATGTTTAAATGTCCTACCTGTTGTGTAAATTATCCATTACAACCTATTTTATTTGTCCAGAGGGTTCGAAAATATTTTAAAATCCAAGTCACATTTGAAAAGGTTTACGTTAGACTTTTCAAATCAATTGGTTGAATTTTTCCAATTTTTTAAATTAGGTGTGTTAAGATGAAATTTATATCATCATTTAATTGGAATATTCTAAAATAATACGATTTGTTGACCAGAATGAAGATTGGGACATATTTTTCAGTTACAACAAGAGTGTTATTGGGGCTTTAACATTGGTCAATCTCTTAATCTGGGTCATTCAGCTGATTATTGCACTTCTTGTATGGAAATTACAGAACACCAATAATATTCGGGCAATCATAAAGCTTATCTTTATCTATAGATAGCCAACTCATCATCATTTTAATGGCAGGATGAATCACGTCAGGGCCGTACCAGTTCAGCTAGCAATCTGATTAATATTAGCTGTCAATTTCGTTTCGTTTCAATTCTGATGCGTTACGAGAGAGAGAGGGGGGGGGGGTAACTTCCACACGACACAAACTATGTCGACCCTACTCCTAGTCACGTAAAACAGATAGTCAAAACCACGCAAGACTCAACCCCGCTGCTGTACTTCAATCTCTTGAACTAACCTTAAAGCGGCTTTAGGTACGATTAGATAAAGAGTTGACAGTTCTCTCTATAATAGTTAAAAACACACAATGAAAGGAATATATGCTGAAAATGGTAGGTAAATTACTTCACTTTGAGCCTAGATATTAGCGATAGAATTATGGGCTAACATCGATCGCCATTAGAGTCTCGATTATCCGAAATGAAATGAAATGACTCTGACACATATAATCTGTTTCACAGCGGTAGTGCTAAAGCCTTCTTCAAACTATGCACGGGGTCACGTTCACTATAGTTTTACGCGTTTACGTGTGACGCCACATTATGGTAATATGGCGTCGATACCATGCGCGTTGTTTACATCGGACGTAGAAACACAAAGTAAACCGGCAAAATTGGTACCGCTTTACGCCTTCGCATATTATTTTATGAACTCGACCGTTTACATAAATAAGTCATATTTTTTTCTACATAAACTTCGAACGCCTATATTTATTGTCTTACTAATTTAAGAAAATGGTTTGAGAATTTAATATTAATATACAGAAGAAAAAAGTTTATATTGAGAGCTACTTAACTCGGCCTAATGTCATCAGTGATCGTAGTGGTCAAGCAAAAATTAATATTTACCTCTGATTAGTTTGCTCCAGAGATTGGCGCTAATGTAACAAGGAAATCGTATTCGCTACCGGGGGATCACGTGGCTAAGTGGGTAAGACACTGGCTCGCTAGCCTGGAGATCGGGTGTTCGATCCCTGCATTTGCCGACAAAGTTCATTTCGATTTTCCGGCGTGGTTTCCCCCTTGTCAGTGATGCAGGACGGAGGGCCTGACAAGGACAGCTGTCTAGTCGTTCGGATGGGACGAAAATCCGAAGTCCCGTGTACACATTCGCGTGAACGTAAAAGATTCCTTGGTAGTTGGAATTCTATGTAGGCCATAGCGCCATCGCCGGGCAAAATTTCCCTTACAGCACACTGTATGGCGTCTGCCCGTCTTCCCTTTCGTATTATCGACCTGTTACTATCAGTGTAATATAAACTATATATTTATTCGGCATGTTAATACAATTGGAGTACACAAACTAAAAATAAAGCAGAACGAAATATTCGTATAGTGTTATTAAACTGACTAGACATTCGATCACGACCTTGACTTTTTTCAAATTTTAATGGTAGGCCTAAAATACAATACCGTGTCTAGTAGACTTAATGATGAAAAAAACATCCCCAAATGAAAGGATTATACAAATAATAAACAGTTGATGTTGCTACAAAGAGTTCTAGATAAAGAAATACGTCGATTCGTGTCTGGGGAACTAAAGAAATACGCAGCCAATGCAGTTTTCGCATCTATACAATATTGAACGTTATTATTTTTGTTCCGTCTTCTTCGCAAAGCCCGTGTTGTTGATGGGTGGGGTAAGAAAAAATATGGTTATGTTCATAGACTTTGATTGTTTATTAAATTCGGGTTCGGTCGAGAAGGTTCTTCGGTACTTATTTGCGAGGTTTTCCTTTGTCAGGTAGAAGGGCCTGACATGTCAAGTATCTAGTACTTCGGACGAGACTAAAAAAAAACAACCTGGACCGTGTTTCTCGAAATCTTGACCAAAGATAAAATATTAGTAGATACTTCAATTTTGATTGGTCAAGCACTAAAATCAATCTAATATTTTCCAATCCAATTACTAAAATTTCGAATTCATCTCAGCTAAAATTTCGTGAAACAGGCCCCTGCAACTCAAGCCCTGTTCTACTGTAATGCCATTCAATGTTGTTCAATGGTACATATGGGGTTGGGATGGCCTAGTGGTCTAGAGTTCCGCGTTTCGGCCTCTAGCTGGCCGGTCACCTCTGGCTTGCGGCTGTGGTTTCGAGCCCTGGTGTGAGCGTATGTGACATGGAGATAGGGGCGCCTTCTCAACTTCGTGGGTTTCCTCCCACTGCTAAAGACCCCTACGCGGAAGCGAATTATTGAAATAAATTAAACCATATGTCAGTCCCGAAATGACCTAGTTTGTGTTGAGTGGTCGTTTAAACCCAATTTCTCTCTATCTCTCAATGGTACATAGATGACCTAATTAATCACGTTGTAACGCCTCTTGAAGACAAAAAAAAAATAATAAAATGTCTTTTGGTCACATCAAAAACATAATTCCAAGAGAGTCGTATTGAAAACACAACGTATTTCGACGTATTGAAAACACAAATTATTGGACAAATTAAATCAACATTCACAGTGTTATCTTACCGTGAAATAAATGGCTATCCGATACTTAAGACAAAATGAAAATTTCAAAATTGGCACACGTATCGCCTGCCAGAATGCGTACGAGCGTCATTTGTAATAAAGCGACTTGATGAACAATGCTAAACCTATCCCACAGTTTGGACTCTCCGCGTATTTCGCCGAACATAACTGAAAAATTCCACACAAAAAGATTGTCATTTATTTTCTTGGAGCGAGTGACATTGTCCCATCAATTAATAGCCATGCGACTGATCTGCACAAACTATTTATATCATGAACTAGCGTTTCAGTTCAATCGGAACCTCTTCGGCCTTTAATATGACAGCGTAACTATAAACCATAAGAAATAAAGTTGTTTCTGGAAAGACAACTAGGTTTTTGAGAGTAGTTCCGGCTTGATTAAGCTTCTTCGGGCAAACTTTAACAATTCCAAAAGTGTAGGAGTTATATATAAGTATATTATTAAAACTGTCTGGTTTCATTCTCTCATTTAACGCCCTTAACAAATGAAGCGGCAGACTATGAAAGATTCAATCAATCCAGGCAGATTAAATACAGTATCTATTATACCAGGTCCTTGTTGGTTATCAAATAACCAAGTCAAGCAGTGCCTAATTAATAGGATTTATCTATAATGGTATTATTACCAGTGAATTATATATCACCAACTACTGGATTAAATGATGTGAATTGAAATGGCGATTAACTGCCTACTTTACTGCGCTGACTGGGCTGATAAAGACGGGCAAATATACACAATGTTGTGTCCAATTGCAATGGGCGAAATTTTTCCCCGTCAGCGGCGATACGGATCACTCTTACTTGGAATTATAACTGCCAAAAGTTAATACGCACGTGATAATGAATCAACGTACGTTCATGCCCTAAAACAGTATTGTTTTCCAATGTTTCACTTCGAACAATGATATTTAAAACGTTGGATCATAAGGACTGGCATTAAGTCAAATGGCGAGGTTTCGACCCCCCCCCCCCCACAATGAGTGGGGTTACCAGTCAATCCTCGTCCACACACTACTAAAGACGCCTTACCTGCTCGCGATTTAATGAAATGAGGTAGTTTGTGTTGAGTGGATGTTTTCTAGTCTCAATATGACATTGGCATTGCTTTGACTACACGTTAAACAACATTTCTTTCATGTTGGCTCTTTAAAATATTTACACCAGGAAAGGAAAACATGTTGATTGTAACACCATGCAATATTTATTGATCTTTTTATTCAGTAAATCTGTGATACTGGGGGTCATAAAATATTAAACACAATAGCCCACATAGTATAGTATGTATAGAATTTCATTCTCCAATACAAATTCATTCGATCCGTCACGGGTATATATTTTTTATTAACATTCTGATTGAGTATTGATTTAGCTTAAAGTGAAACGACAATCTCGCAATTTTAAAGGTCGAGTCAAAACTACTAAGGTGTGTTAATGTCATGGTTAATTACATTCGGTGTAGATATTTTACGGGGAAAGCCAGATGGGATAAGCAATCGATCGGGCCACAAGGATCACAATTTCTTCTGCAAAATGCTCTTTTACATTGACGTCAACTTGTACACCAGTTGAACTTGCTTTTCGTCCCATTCAATTTACTTATTACAGGAAATGAAATGTGGTTTAACGTTCCATTCTTCTGTTCCTAAACTAGGCAGATAAAGACGGACATATGCCATACAGTGTGCTACGAGGGCAATTTTGCCCGGGCAGCGGCAATACGGCCGACTCTTATATCGATTTCCAACTGCCAGGCGATCTTTTACGTGCACGCCAATGTGTACACGACCGGGCCGTGTTTCGACCCCACGCTAGAGTGCTGTCCCAGTTCCTCCTGAAGTATATCAGAGAGAGAGAGAGAGGGAGAGAGAGAGAGAGAGAGGGGTAGCGTTCACTTGACATAAACTATGTCATTTCAGGACTAACATAATATGGTTCAAATTTATTCCATTAATTCGCTTGCAGTGGAGGGAAACCGGATACTAGGACGTTAGTAGCTTCCGCTGGATAATTACAAATAGCATGATTACCATATTACAATATCCTTAACAATTGCACACCTTTATGGATAGAAACTTTGCATGTAATAATAAACTAAGTAGTAAATGATAAAGTTGTATTATATACGAAAGTATATTAAACAAATTGCCAGCGATAGACGTTAACACCCTGTAATAAAACCAAATATAAAATTCTGATGAAAGTACATAAAATACTGTTTAACATCATACCCTGTCTCGTGTTCAATACTCTATTTCTAAATGGAGCGATAATTGAACTGATAAATCAGCAACTTCATTTTTTTCATATGAAGGTATCTTCTAAGAATATCTTAATTAAATAATTTATCAAATGTCATCTTTATATATAATTATTTAGTAGTAAATATGTGTTATTTGATAAAAAATATTTATTACCCTTCCAACTATTCATTAAGTTTACCAACAATTTATCCAGGGTCGTATGTGGGATTTTAAACCTGGGGATGAGGCAGAGTGGTGGGGCGCCATCGCTTTCACGTAAGTGATATATGAAAGTTTTGACCAGGGCTAGTCTGCGATATCACATTAGTGGAAGCGGACGTTAAACATACCATTCCAGTTCCAGGGCGGTTTGAAATCCCCGGTTGTACGTGGCAAGGAGTATGTTGCCTGTCCAATCTCATGGGTTTTCTCTGGGTACTCCGGGTTCCTCCCACTGCTAAAAACCCCTACGCGCAAGCGAATTATTGAAATAAAATTAAAAACCATATGTTAGTCCCAAAATGACCTAGTTTGTATCGAGTGGACGTTAAACCCCATTTCTCTCTATCTCTCTTTGACCAGGGCAAACGAACCAATCAGTGCCTTATACGCCTTAAGTGCATCACTGTGTGATCAAAATCAATGTGTATAATTTTATAATTGAAATATTGTTTAGTTATTATTTTTTTCGATGGAGCGCCTTATTTTTCTGGGGTGCAATGTACCCGCTGCACCCTGATTGGTGCGGCCCTAAATTCATTCACCCGTTCTTTCCGGGCATAAGAAATAAACTGTAAATAAAATATCTGTTGGTCGACATTCATTCATTGGTTCATTAATTGAAACTTTATGATTTATCTTACATAAAATAATGTATTTGTCAAATGTAATAGTTTATTTGGATTTTGCATACAGGGGGTGTGTGGGGGTGTGGGGGTGAGTAATACATACTCTATATTAACACATCTCAAACAAAGGCTTTGGTATTGGTTAAAAGTACATAATGATATAACAGGTTACAGTCATGTTGTGAGTTAATTTTCGTAAATAGGAGTGTATGACACTGTAATCGGAGAGGGAATTTCGGATCTAACATTTATTTTTATTTTTTTGAGTACATTATCAATTGTAAAACTTGTAACCTGGGGCCTGTTTCACGAAATTTTAACTAAGATACAATCCAAATTTTAATAATTTGATTGGATAATATTAGATTGATTTTAGGGCTTAGCCAATAAAGATTGGAGTATCTGGTAAAATCAGGATTTTATCTTTAGTTAAGATTTCGAGAAACAGGACCCAGGACACATTTCTGTGTACCACGACCCTGTTTCTCAAATCCATATTTGAGTAGATACTTCAGTCTAATATTATCCAATCAAATTACTAAAATTTGGATTTTATCTTAGTTAAAATATCGCGAAACAGGCCCAAGTACTGTAACCTTAACCATATAGAAGTTCTGGACCTAAAATTCTGCCCCCCCCCCGCACCCATCCACTATCCCTCCCCATATGTTGGGTGAAGGTCCATACTAATTTATTAATTGGTTCAATGGTTCTCTTAATACTTGAACTTGAAATACACAGTGCATAGTACACGATTTATATGAGGGATCGTGGAAGATTATTAGATTTTAATTATCCGCTTTGGCCCCTCTCTCTTCTTTAAGACTTTAATCATCATGATTAAGAGAGATTATTCCACCAATAATCCACCTTGCCAGATTAAAACCAGTTAAAAGATTAACATGATAACTTACCATTGCGGTTGCTGAGATAAATTTCAAACCAAACTCTGTCAAAACTTGTCTGGAAAACTTTGTGAGATTTTAAGTTATTTTGTGATTCCTCAAAAAGTTTTATATCACAATGTCCTACTTAATATCGTATTTCTTAATACACTGATCGTCTGGAATTAATTTTCAAGTTTTAAATCTTGTCTCTAATGGCGATAATATAAATATATATATCACTGCTCTATAATTCCACAGACCTTTTTCTTTTCTTTACATTTGGCTTGCTTGGTTACCGAGTTGTTTATAAATGGCGGAGAGAAGTAGTGTTGTGTAGTAGAAAAGTCTTTAATTGTCGTACGATAAAGTTGTAGGTCTAGTTGAAGAACTATAATAAGAAATTGTGGGTATGCATGAGATTAGGCCAAGTTGTTTAATTATTGGGTTTGCTGTTTATTTTGAGTAGGTAAGGGGAGATTATAAATATCGGTCGTTAATAAACCTAGTACAATCCCTCCATTAAATGAAGAATGATAGAACATGTAGGGTCAGGTAAAGCCATACAATATCATATCTGGGGTTGTATTAGATTAGACCAAGTTATTTAATTAATGCGTTTATCGTTCTTTTAAAGATACTTCGTCGGGTAAGAAGAATGCTACCATAATTTCTTAGTAAAACGCATCCTATCGGATTCCATAGTGTTAAAGCTTATTTTAGTATTTATCTGCGATTGCATGTCTGTGGAAGATGCTGGTAAATAAAGTTATTTCACACACAATTTGAGTTTGGTCAATACAACGAACTGGGTTGATCTATCTACTGAAAGGGCAGGCTGTACGTGAGCTTATTGCTTTGGATTGTTAACAGAGACCGAGAGAGAAATTGGGTTTAACGTCCACTCGGCACAAACTAGGTCATTTTGGGACTATCATGGTTTCATTTTATTCCAGTTATTCGCTTGCGCGTAGGGGTCTTTAGCAGTGGGGGAATTTTGCCCGTGCAACTTACTCCTATTTCAAATTCCAACTGTGTACACCGTCCTATAGCATTGACAAGAGAGAACCACACCGGAAAATGAAGTATGTAGTTACGCACACCCGAGTGTCAAGAAGACCTTTACGAAGAATGGCCTGGCTGGTACAAGGATAGCAGAGTTGTTTTTAGTATTTAAAACACACGAAGGAGGTGACATAAATTCAACAGAATCTACAAAAAGGCCATAACTTCACTTATATTCGATTTAAATAAGTTAGGGACAAAGATATTGTGGGCTTTTTTATTGAACGTGCTCGTCTCCATTAACCCAGTCGGAGCAGGGCGTTAAACCCCCATCCATTTTATTTCATTTATCTATTAAGAGTGGTTTGATGGTCTTTAGCTCCATGTTTAGCATTTATTCGGGCATATTGAGCCTTTAACCAGAAGAATGACAACGACAATTAACCTGATAGTCACTTTATAATGTATTTTATTTAAATCATGATTGGCTACATAAGCCTTTATTGCCCTTATTTTCTCGCCAGATGTATGTCAGTACATCTGAAGAGTTATTGGGGACACACTTATTGTGGCCTATTTCTAAGTAACAAATACTGATTGCAAAGAAAGGTCTGTAATACTAGTTCTTAATGTACAAACATTATTATCTCCGTTTGTAAAAAAATTGATCTCGTCCATTCGAAACCTAATGAACAGTAGATTGTAATTTCGTTTCGTTTATTTGTTTATATTTGTGGAATACATCGTTATTGTAAGCAAACTTATTGTAATCACAACAATTGTGATTTTATTAGACAGTCGTTTTCTCAATCTGATTAAAACACAGATCCTATTTCGTTTCGTTTTATAGTTCAAAATTTCGTTTTACTTGCCTTTACTACATTAGGATCTGAAAGACTTGTTATTTAACTCGTGTTCTGCTTGGAATGAGGGGTCAGCCAATCAAATTGTCTGTCGAATCGAGGGTTTGACCTTTTTTGCGCGGAATTATGGGTAGGGCTTATCAGCAATGGAAATCAAAACAAAGCAACAACGATTCTGGTTAGTTATTCGAATGACTGAGGTTATAGGGTTAAATGTTGCGTGCTTGACATCTGAACTGTCTGAACGTGACCTCCCGCTATAACTTGTTAAATCTACATGTAGTGTAGGCCATCGAATTATAAAAACTGAAACAAAATATAGATCTTAACTTTAATTAGATTGTCGTTTTCCAAAATGTTATAACACTTGGGAGCCGCAGTGGCTCAGTAAGTAAGATGTTGGCTCGCTATGGCAAGAGAAAGCCTATTATCTTTTGGATGGGACGTAAAACCGGGGTCCCGTGTACACATTGGCATGCACATTAAAGATCCGCTTGCAGTTGGAATTCCCTCTGATTTAAAGCGATGTTGATCGAACAAAATTTCCATAGCACATTGCCACAATTCACAGACTAATCAATAATTTCGCGATATCCCAACACAATATCTAAAGAGAAACATAGTTTTAATTAGATTAGTCGATAGTATTTATTATGAATGAGATCTGGACGACTTTATTTTTTCAGCCAAAAAAGGGGTGTGATGACAATGCCCCCTGTACTATAGCCTTTCGCTGGGTAAATTATATGGGAGAGGAGAACCTCTTATGTAAATTGCAGCTGCGGCGCAAGCCGTCGATGATGGAGGGGCAAAGCTAGCGCGAACTTGAATTTGGCTGGGAGCATTTCTCCAAAAAGTTTGAAAAAAATACTGCCGTAAATGCAGTCTGGTATAGTATTTAAGGCATTGGTCGTCGAGATAAACATAGCTGGCCCAGATATCGCCTGCGTCTGTCGCCAAATCCCTAGTCTATCAGACCGAAGAGGGAAATGTCAAACTGACGGAGTAAGTGAATCAAAGTGAATGAATATTCTCACAGCGTTGAATCTATACCCCATAAGTTTGAGAATCGTAAAAACACTTCTCTAGTGATCCACGTGTTTATAGTAGGTTTACAGCGGGGTGTTTTTGTTATGAAATCCCCCGGACTCTACAACAAGTCTATGACTGAGTTGATAAGGACTGGGTGCATAATCCGTTGGTAGGAAATAAACACAGATAACCACTCTCGTCAATAATGATGTTCGCTAAATTTAATGTAGCTAAGTCTCCAACTCAATATCATCCAAAGTCTTACACGTTGAAAACATCAATTATTTGTCAATTCAAATCAACATAGATGTTGTTATCTTACCTTAAAAAGGTAGGCATCTAATATCCAATATTTAAGACAAAATAAACATTTTACCATTGGTACACGAATCGTATACCATAGTGCGTTTCAGCCTCATTTGTAAGAAGTGACCAGAAAGAACGAGGCTAGACATATTCCACAACCCATGTCAAACTGCGACGCCATACTTTATCTGGAGAGAATGTGCAATAGACTGGAGTAACCAGACACTAGAAATCTCTATTCGGTTGAGACTCATGCCCTATTTCGCTGGACATAACCGATTTGAAATTAGAGTCAAAACGGAGACAATTGAATGTAAATCTGTTCATATACAATCAAATTGCATTATTATATGCGTTACATTTGGGACTATTTCTAGTTCAGAAATATTAGAGATTTAGCTCCTTTAAATACGAGTAAGCCTGATGTTTGGTCACTCCACCGTCCCATCTACGAGTATTAAAGACGTAACAGTTGAATAATCATATTATTATAAGTCTTGATGAAACTGACAGAAATATTGTATTGACCAGGCGTTAAACCCAAATTCTCTTCGTGGTATAAACTATACCAAACAAAACATTTTATCGTGTATTTTATTACATTAATAATATATATTATGATAGTGTATTATTTAAATATTTACAAATAATATACATAATATCAACTAGGGGAGACAACTACAAAAGAACTGTGACAGAAAACATACAACCCCCGATGTTTTATAAACATAATGCATCTATAACCCAAATTTGAAAATGTTAATCATTATAATATGACATATTTTTACCTTGTCAAAAATATACTTGAACACCGAATTGCGTGATATAAATATTTTGAGTGTATTTATATTATTTACTTTTCAAAATACTGAATAAGAATGATAAAATCTCTGATTTGATTTAGCAACCAATAATCGCAACACAGAAAAATCTAGATAGTCAATTAATATTTATATCACGCCTATTTACTTTTTATTGCCACTCTGGTTATACCAAATCAATATTTCATTTTGTGATGACAAACAATTTCTCCGGGCCGTTTAAAGATATGCCGTACAATACGGGGGCTCCAAAAGCAAACCAGATAATTTGAAAGATTGTGAATACCACCACCCTTCCATTGCGCCACCTAAACAGAATGCAGTAAATTAATACAAATACAAGACTCAAAATTTCAGACCTGTGACGACGAAATATAATGCGACATAAAAATAATGATCAAATATGTTTAAAGAATTATTTGTTACCTCTATTTTCAAGTGAACTAGACTGTGGCAAGAAATTAATGCGTCATGGTGAGATCAAGGTTCAAAAACCTTGGTATTTGGGGAACAAAGTGCAATTTTAAACTGATGTGGGTATTTTAAGCTTTCTAAATTAATTTAATCAAGCATCTGTTTCTTAATTACAGTTATGTTTTAAATGTGGAGGTGAGCATAAGTGCGGATAGGTATGAAGACTCTTCTTTTGAGACATAATAATCATAAAATAACAACTAATACTATAATTAATCTATGACATAATTGAGCAGACGACTTCCACTACAGACATGGTTGTAACAAAAACTTGACAAACTCTGAAAATATAAGTGTCAAAAATTTGTTAAAAATCATTCCATCAAAAATTAGGTTAAACATATTTCAAATTCGTTTTTTCGGAAATTTAATGATTAATATGTTTTTAATCATTGGTTACACTAAATGCGTGCCGTGAAAAAATTGCTATTGTTTTTTTTTTTTACTTTGCACCGGGATTATGGTGAATTACCTTAGACTTAGGGTCATGGTCTCTGGATTGTTTTCTGCTATTTGTTTGTCCCTATGCATTAACATAATAGACCCAATTACTCCCTATAATGTTAGTGCCTATATATTGGAAAGATTTCCGCCATGCTTCGACCTGCCTCTTTTTCTAAAGACACACACCTTCCGGGAGTCTGTTGTAGTTGGAGGTCCTGGAGAATTTTTTCGAAATTTTTAACTCGCGTTTCTCCTTGTCAATGGTGCAGAACGAAGGGAAATGCGTCTTGACGGTCGCATGGAACAAATAAACAGTGACCCATTCGAGTAGTGGTTTGAAGGCACGTAAAAGAACCCTGACAATTGTAATCCATTGATGAGTGGTCGGAAACGTATTCTTTTTCTACTAGCCCAATGCATGGCATATGCACGTCTTCATTAGTCACATTAAAGTTGATACAAATTTCAACTTTAAAGTAACTAAGTGTCTAACTCAATATCATCCGAAAACACGAATTATTTTTCAATTTAAATCAGCATTGATGTTGTGATCTTACCGGGAAAAGATGGGCTTCTGTTATCCAATATTTAAGACAAAATAAACATTTTACCATTGGTACACTATTCGTGTACCATAATGCAATTCAGTCTCATTTGTAAAGGGGCTTGAAGAACGAGGCTAGAGATATTGCACGCCAATCTTATCTGGGGGGGGGGGGCATGAGAATGTGCAATAAATATATCAACTGGAATAACCAGAATTCTATTCGATTAAAGATTTCTGGCGTATTTCGCCGCACATAACTGATTTGATATTAGAGTAAAAACGGAAACGATTAAATGTAAGTGAGTTTATATACATTCATATTACATTATTATATGCGCTGTGACCCATCTGTGTCAATTTCTAGACTCTAAATATAACCAATGTCTAGAATTAAACCAATCTTACCATTATAATCTATTTTACCATCTCTGTTTAAATCTCCAACTTTAATCATTAAATCCACCTGTTCTTCTGTTAAACCTTCTCCAAGTTTAGTCATCAGTCGTTTTAACTCGTATTTATCAATATAATTATTACTATCGCGATCCACTATCCTAAAATATAATTAGAAATTATCAGTCATAACATCCTAAAATATAATAAAAATTATTACAACGAATATAATATAATCATTTCTGTCCCGGTCTATAGTCGCAAAACCTAACAGATTTATTACTCTCCCCAACTACAGTCCTAAAACATAACCAATTTATTACTCTCCCGATTTACTGGCCTAAAATATAACAAATTTATTACTCTCCCGATCTACTGGCCTAAAATATAACAAATTTATTACTCTCCCGATCTACTGGCCTAAAATATAACAAATTTATTACTCTCCCGGTCTACTGGCCTAAAATATAACAAATTTATTACTGTCCTGATCTACAGTCCTAAAACATAACAAATTTATTGCTCTCCCGATCTACAGTCCTGAAACATAACCCAATTATTAGAGTCCAGGGCCCTGTTTCACGAAATTTTAACTTAAGATAAAATCCAATTTTAGTAGATACTTCAATTTTGATTGGCTAAGCACTAAAATCAATCTAATATTATCCAATCAAATTACTAAAATTGGGATCTTATCTTATTAGTTAAAATTTCGTGAAATAGGCCCCTGAATATACTGGCCTAAAACATAACAAAATTATTACAGTCGTGATCTACTGGCCTAAAAATACAATTAAAATTAGTGCTGCCATAATATAATAAGTACAATCTAATAAATTATTACAGTCACGATTTACTATCCTAAAATATAGTATAAATAATTGTCATGATCGACTTTCTTAAAATAATTCAATAACATTGGTACTGTCACGATTTACAGTCAAAAATTCATGTTATTATACTTTACTTGATAATTAAAGGTTAATTTACTTTAAAGCTCTAGAGAATAATTAAAAGGTAGTTTACTTGATAACTCTAGTGAATAATTAAAGGGTAGTTTACTTGAAAACTCGAGTGAATAATTAAAGGGTAGTTTACTTGACAAAGTTTACTTGAAAACTCGAGTGAATAATTCAAAGGTAGTAGTTTATATACTTGAAAACTCTAGTGAATAATTAAAGTTTAGTTTACTAGAAAACTCTAGTGAATAATTAAAGGGTAGTTTTACTTGAAAACTCTAGTGAATAATTTAAAGGTAGTAGTTTACTTGATAACCTTAGTGAACAATTTAAGGTTAGTTTACTTGGACACTTTAATTTTAGTTAATACTTAAAGGGTAGTTTACTTTTACTGATGAATAAAGAATGTTACTTGAAAACACCAGTTATGAATTGAAGGATAACTTACTTGAAAGCTCGTAACATGTCATTCTGTTCATCTTCTCTAGTTCTTTGTTTTTTCTTCATCAATCCAACAAACTCATCAAATTCAATAACTTTATTTTCTGTTCAAATAAATATTTGAAATATTATAAACTTCTTCGCAACAATCGGTTGTTTTTGTTGTAAGTTGTTCGGAGCAGAACAGTAGGACGTTAAACCTCCATTTCATTTCCCCGTCGGCACAATCGTTTTGCTTAATGTTTTGTTATTTCGCTTGTACATGCAAGACCCCGACTCGTGCTACTGTAATCTTTTAAATGGAACAAAGCATTTAAAATTGACAAAAATCAAATGGTTTTCAGTTCGTGGATATTTGTTTTATATTTGACAAGTAATAATACCATTGTTTCTTGTTCCTACGGGTGTACTGTACACGGCCAAGACAGAGAGAGACATGGGCTTTAACGCCCACTTGACACAAACTAGGTAATTTCGGGACTAACATATTATGTTTTTTTTTAAAATTCTATTTCAATACTTCGCTTGCGCGTAGGGGTCGTTAGCAGCAGTAGGAGGAAACCGAAGAACCCAGAGAAAACCCACGAGGTTGGACAGGCGACCCTTGCCATGTACAACCGGGGATTCGAAACCACACCAGTTGACTCAATGTGAAAGGCTTTATGATACAGCGCGGTCAATAAAAACTTAGCTGTTTCAATAACGTCTACTGACTTATTTATAAACTCACTCAAGTCTAAAAGGTAATATATGTATGATATACGATTTATCTTAGGCTATGTAGTTACGGGGAGCCACGGTGACTCAGTGCGGAAGCCGTTGGCTCATTAACTTTGAGGTCACGTGTTGAAATTCGAAATAATGAGTAGCCCTAGTCCCACTGTCCAGACAAAAATATGACTTTAAACGCCATTTCATTTCCCGTAGTTAAGACAATCAGAACAATGAAGGCAAAGTGAATGACAGCTATAATTTAAATTAGATTGTTACTATTTGTATCCAGTTGATCTCGTATTTCATCTAGTTCTTTCTCTGTTGGGTTTAAATCCAATCCTCGTAAAACTTTCCCTAGTTCCGTGGTGCAGATATGACCGTCTTTATTGGTATCAAAAAGGTCGAATACTTCCTTCCATACTGAAAAATATAATAGCTGAAGTATGAAACAGGTAGGGTGAGAGACTGGTAATATAGTCTATCAGGATGTGGGCAGGCGCGGATCCAGGCTTGAAAATTTTTTATGCGATTTTATTGGCGATTTTTAGACTTGTAATTTTGGAATTTACCTTCCGGAAATACGTCAGAATGCACCAAATTGAATCTAATTTAC
Organism: Patella depressa; assembly: GCA_948474765.1. Taxonomy (NCBI): domain Eukaryota; kingdom Metazoa; phylum Mollusca; class Gastropoda; family Patellidae; genus Patella; species Patella depressa. The sequence goes on from OX419715.1 coordinate 28,971,025, forward strand.
CAAATTTTTCTGGGAAAGGGCCCCCCCGTTAATCGCTTGAGCGCATTTAGTTAAGCAATTATCAAACCTAGACACCCCCCCCCCCCCTGCAAAAAATCCTGGATGACATCGCGCCTGGTACGTTCGTGCATTTTTATGCGCGAACTCTTAGTTTTCCTATTACTGGCACGCGCACGGGCACTATTTCTTTTTCTTTTGCATGTACCAAAATCAGGGTTTTGCGCGGAGGTACTTTTGAGGTATTAGCCTGAGAAGCATAACACTTGCCACTGTACCTGTATATCGTTAATTATAAATCGAGTGTGTGAAGACAGTTTATATAGATCACGCGAAATTTTTTCAGTACAGAGTTTATTCCCGTTCTATTTGATGCTAAGCAAACCAATGGGACTATTTTCTCAACAGTGTATGAATTTATCCATAAGCGATAATATCCTTACACCGAGAGAAATTATCTAGTCTCGGTGAAAAACCATGATCATCTGGTAAAAAATTACTTTTCTATTTTTTGGAACGAAAAACAGTGTTTTTAAAAACAAACGAACCTGCCGCACACGAGGAAGTCATTATACTAATAACAACAGACGAGAACTCTTTTTGGGCACAGGCTTTCTTACTGAGTAGTAAATCGTCCACAAACAATCATGAAGGAAGACTAGCGACGACGGTAGACAGTAAGTAGGTTATACACTATACTTTTGAGTCGAGATTACTCGCTTTGAGTCGATATTACCAGCTTTCAGGTCACCGATAACCAATTATGTCAGAAATACCATACTGACATTCGGTTTTTTCAAGTTGTACGCGAACTAACAATCGGCGCCCTAACTGTCTTCGTCAGCTACTTTCAGTTTCACAATGGCGTACGACATTCGGTTTTTCAAGTTGTACGCGAACTAACAATCGACGCCCTAGCTGTTTCGTCAGCTATTTTCAGTTGCTGGCGTACGGCCAGTGCCGGTGGGAAAAGACAACATTAAAATCAGAAATAGTTTATTTATTATTGTCGGACTTACGGTATCAATCCTGTCTAACAAATCATAAAGCTGTGGTGTTACGGTAGCGGCATAGTATTTCACCGTAACACCACAGCCACTCTAACCATTCATAATACATCTAACTATCACTCCCTACACATTTCCCCTCGACCTACTTTCCCAAACGTCAACAACACATCTCATACATCCAGTTCACTGATTAACCCTTGTACCACGTCTACTGGATCCGCGCCTGGTGGGGTATACAGAAAGGGGCGTGGAGGGAGGGAGCATGTGGCTTCTTCGATCTACTGAACTTTTGAAAATTACGGACCGCGTGGAGAGATTACCCGTCTGGTAAAGTAACAGTGAAAAGCTTACCATACCCCGTGCTTAAATATTCAAATGTTATAATGTTATATTGAATTTCAGAGATCGTCGATATTACTTTAAATTATAAAAAAATTATTTGCTTACCTTTTAATTTTTCCTCCTCTTCTTGTTTTGAAGTCTGGAACAAAACGATAAACAAAAGTCATTTATAACAGAGCTTAATATACAATAAAAAGCCATTTAAAACACTGTATTGAACAAGGGGCCACGTGTACTAAAATTTCAGGGGCTGGGAATATTTCGAATTTTGTTGCATGGATTTTCATTTCGCTGCATTGTTTTTTTCATACAAGACATCTCCCCAGCCTCTAGAAATTTTGAAATTTGTCAATTCCGAGAAACGGTTGGCAGCAATATATATGTATCATTTAAAAATGAATAGACTAGTCAAAAGGTTGAAAACATTCATCATTAGGGCATGGGTATACATGTATACCCCAGAAAAGGACAGGGTGCGATTTGTATAACCTGGTATCCGGGTAAGACGCTGGCTCGCTAGCCTGGAGGTTGGGTGTTCGATCCCTACATTGGCCGCGAAAGTTCATCTCGATTTTCCGGCGTGGCTTCCTCTTGTCAGTGATGCAGAAAGGAGGTCCTGACAAGGACAGCTGTCTAGTCGTTCGGATGGGACAAAATACCGAGATCCCGTGTACACATTGGCGTGCACGTTAAAGATCCCTTGCCCGTTGGGATTCGATACAAGAGTAGGCCATAGCGATGCTTCCCGGGCAAAATTTCCTCCATAGCTGCTATGGCGTTTGCCCGTCTTCCATTAGCCCGGGTTAGGTGCAGAAGAGTAGGACGTTAAACCCCATGTCATTTCATTTTTGTGTTCAGAAACAAAATGTGTCGTATACTAGTAAATGTATGTGTGATATCTCTTTAATGACTAGTTCTGGCTGAAAACACACGTAGCCATGATAATATATGATATTTATTTACACATATTCACAAAGTCTACTATATCTGTCACTATTGTTAAACAGTTGTAAAATGTATTCTACTGTGTAAAAAGGTTGAGGGGGTGTTTATACGTGTGTCTTCAGTTGCCTAGAAACTAGTCAACATCACCGTTAAAGTGTAAGGACTGGGTAATGTTTCTGTAGGTTAAGTTATCGTGTATTAATAGTTAATCTAAATTGATCTCCTTTAGCCTATTGATATAATACGATGACTGCATATTTGTGAAACTAGGAATTGCTGAAGCACATACGTATCTCTATCTCTATATATAGTGAAATATAATAGGGTTTATAATGTCGTTCTGAGATGGATGGATGGATGAATGAATGAATGAAATTAATGTGATTCAACGTTCTATTTGTCTGCACCAGCCGGGTTAATGAAATAAAATGAGGTTTAACGTCATTTGTCTGTGTCAACCGGGATACTACGCCATACAGTATGTTATGCAGGATATTTGGCCCGGACAGTGGCGTTTTCGCTTACTCTTCATTGACTTCTAATCGTCAAGGGTTGTATTACGTACACTCTAAGGTGTACGCGGTATGTCGGTCTTTTGTACCTTCCGAATGACTCGACGCTTTTCGTTGCCAGACCATCCGTCCTGCACCACTGACAAGGGGAAATTAGGAACTTTCTGCGATAAACACTGGGATCACCGGGATCGATCCCCAGGACCTCCTTAATAGTGAGCCATCTTCTTTCTCACCAGGGGCGTGGTGAGGGCAATTATTGAGAAGAAATTATGAGTAACAAAACAGATTTTGGCACAAAAACCCTTTTACTGACCGCGGAGCTGTGGCCGGCACCGCGAGCGCCGAAGGCGCGATCCCGCGGCGGGGGGTCCGGGGGGCCCTCCCCCGGGAAAATTTCGAAAATTAGAAGCCCAGAAACGCAATCTCCAGCAATCCGAGACAAGAAATACGGTAATAAAATATGATTAAATTTTCCAACTTGACTCTTTCAAAATTTTTTTAATTGGGTCAGATGAAACAATTTTTCCACTTACAAATGTTTTTCATTTTTTGAGTAATTTGATTGTGATTTTGGCGCAAAAACTTTTTGGCGCATGAGTATGGCTACTCATGAACTCATTCTCACCACGCCCCTGTTTCTCACTCACTTAGCCACCGGATTGAAACTTGGTAAGACACTGACGCTACAAACTATAGGTTCCTTGTTAAATATTATTACAGAAGGCATCTATTAAACTGTGCCTTTGGGTCGCCACATAAGATGATTTAAAACATGTCGGTCTGTCATAAAATAATTTTATAAGATCCCTGCGGACTGTGCCTTCCGCCTAAATCCAGAAAAGATACAAAAATTTGAAAATTTCTTTCACAATTAACCCTAAGTAAAATTAGCAGAAGCCTCATTAAAAATAACTATTTTCTGAAGTACTAATTAAGGTGACAATTTTTTTCCAGTAACTCTTTACGATTTTGAGGGTGCCAGATCCAAAAATCGATAGACTAAGCATTGCTGTTGGACTGCAGTCGGATGTGGTAAGCACATTTGTCAAGTTCATCGGATTGAATCGGTTTATACATTGGCGTGCACGTAAAAGAACCCTTGGCAGTTGGAAATCGATAATGTTACCCCATAAACAATCAATAAACTACCGGTATTCTTCAATGACAGGCTGAGATGGAGTTCTACACATGTACATTGAAATAGACCAACGAAAATAAAATGAAATGCAATGGGTAACGTCCTCCTGGGCTAATGATATCGAACATACGCCATACAGTGTGATATTGGGGTAATTTTGTCCGAGCAGCGGTACTATGGCCTACTCTTATGAATCCTAAATGCCAGGGGATCTTCTACGTGTATGCACGGGACCTCGGTTTTTCGTCTCATTCTTGATGTCCTTGTCAAGCCATCCGCCTCGTATCCCTGCAAAGGGAAACCACCTCGGAAAATCCAGATGAACTTTCTCGGCGAATGCAGGGATCGAACACGCGACCTTAAGGTAGTCTAGGCTAGCGAGTCAGAGTCTTGCTCAGAGCCCAACAACATATTGGTATAAAATATAAATAGGTCAGTGAAACAAATAGATTGAAAAGCATACCATCGCCATCCCCAATCTAAGAAAAAAGAAATCGCCTTACCATGGTTGTTCTCTTTTACGTACTCTTTCAAGTCAAATCGTGTTGAAATATTTCTATCAAGAACTGCCTGTTGTGTTTGCATCGGCAGATAACTCGCATTGGATAATCTATGTAAACAAATCGAACAAAAGCTCGCCATTAATCGATAAGAACTTAACGAACCATATCCAGTCAGCGGTAAATCGTATCCCAGTCATTTTGCCTTGACAACCTTGAAGGGGCGGATAAAGATAGAAGCGCGTTGATCATCTCGACGCCAAGGACGGCATGCACTTATTCCTAACTATAGATTGAAGAATTATCTGGAAAATGATAAAGATGTGGGAAATATGAAGTGTGCACAAGCACAAAATGGACCATAAATCACAAGTTCTGTTCTGTCCTGGTATAAAAACTTCAAATTGCTCAAACTTTTTTCAATAACGAGGCCAGCGTTTTTTAGTAAGGGGTTGGGGGTATAGACTTACTTCTCAAAATTTCCCGTCGCAATACAGGATTGTTCCTAGATATCAGAGATAACCAATAAACATCACAATCTTCGGGGTTTTAATCCTTTGAAAAATGTTTCATATTTTAATTTTGACGTTCTGGTGTGGTTTCTCCTTGTCAGTGATGCAGAATGGGGGGGGGGGGGGCGACAAGGACATCTGCCTAGTCGTTCAGATAGGACAAAAAACGAGGGCCCGTGTGCCCATTGGCGTGCACGTAAAAGATCCCTTGGCAGTTGGAATTCGATATAATAGTAGGCCGTAGCGCCGCTGCTCGGGCAAAACTTCCCTCGTGGCAAACTGCATGACGTATGCCCATCTTCCATTAGCCCAGGTTAAGTACAGAAGAGTAGGACGTTAAACCCCATTTCATTTCATTTCATTTCAATTTTGACGGTTTGCGGTGCCTTATTGGTCAGAGGATTGGTGAAACTCATATCCCTTCTGGCTTTTTGATTGCGACCTGCCAATATTCCGTTAATGGCACAGTTTGTTTATCGAAGTATTATATATTTATATTTACGTCCCAATCAAAATACTAATCAATGCGCCACGAAAACTATTTAACATTGATTAAGAATATAAAGATGCCTGTCCATTAAAACATATTCAAACTGGTTTATCTATCCAATTAAAAAGATTTATAATTATTGCAAGAAACTACCAGAAGTCGTAATAATTTATTTTAAGTTGTCTTTGTTTACCTATTGAGGTAGAATATTCGTTTAGCTTGTGTTTGTGGTTACTAACAGTCCATTAACTTACCATATCCAGCCCACTTCTTTTTCCGCAGTATCTAACTTACCCCCAAACCACGTCATTCGAGCAACACATACCAAAGCGCTCTTACGTCACTCGAGCAGAAAACAAGCTGACAACCTGTCAGTTTGTGATACTCTTACACTTTGTTCCTGGGTGTAGCCAATGTGTGGTTTTTTTCGGATTTCGTGGCTCTTTTTGTTGCTCCATACACTAACCATGGTAACTGTGAATACACATATACTGGGCCAAATTAATAAATTGACACTGATGATTTTTTTCTTCTGGTAAGTCAAATAAATTTTAAAGTGTTTCTAACGATAGTAAGTAGTAAGAAGCCTTTAATTTCATAAAATTGTGACCACGTGACTTTTGAGCACATAAAGATGAAAAACCTGAAAAACACGTGCAAACACAAACTCGCGAGGTCAATCGATGCAAGTTTGCTTAAACTGATCACGCACACGTAACTTGAACTGAAAAAACAAATTAAGATTGTTATTTTCATGCCGTGCCTTTCAAATGTAGAACGTCTATGTGCTATAGGTAGGCTTTATGCTGGTCAGTCTTGGGTCATTGTTCCAAGAGCCTTTAATTGTTCACGCCAGACAATAATTAATCTTAGAATGAGAGTGCTTCAAACTGGAACTATTGCCGACCGCCCGTCACTCCAGGAAGATCAAGCAATACGATTACGTCATCTTAGAAACAGATTTGTCACTGCAACCTCCACAAGTAGAGAGATGTTTGGTGGAAGGGTAACTGCACAAACTGTTCGAAATCGCTTGCAGGCTGCTGGTCTTCGAGCTCGGAGGCCCTATAATGGACCAATACTGACACCTCTTCATCGCTGTAACCGACTTGTGTGGGCCACAAGACACATAAGATTTACTCAAAGACAGTGGAATTTGGTTGTTTTAGTAACGAATCTCGATTCACTTTGAGATTTGCCGATGGCAGGATCCGAGTGTACCGCAGACGAGGTGAACGTTACGCTCAAGTATGCGTCAGAGAAGTTGACCGATTTGGTGGCGGCAGCGTCATGGTTTGGGGGTTTTTTTTGTGCAAATGGACGTTCTCCTTTTGTTGTTGTCCAAGGGATCTTAAATGCTGTCCAGTACAGGGATCAGATTTTACAACCTGTTCAACCTGTTCTTCTTCCGTTTATGCAGTGACATGGGCCTGGACTAACGTTTCAACAAGACAATGCTCGACCCCCATACGGCAATTGCTACCCAGAATTTTTAAGAAATGTCGGTGTCCAAGTCCTGGATTGGCCGTCGCTTAGCCCCGACCACATCTGGGACGAACTGGGTCGACGTGTTCGTCAGCAAGTGAATCCACCACTGACGTTGCAGGACCTTCAACATGCTCTTACTGAGCAGTGGAGACGTCTTCCTCGGGTAGTGTTTACTAATGATCTGAGATCCATGAGAAGACGTTGTGTGGCAGTACGAGACGCTAGAGGATGCCACAACCGTTACAAAGCACTTTATTCCGATTGTTCTCCAAGTCTGTGAATTTCATTTTGGGGGGTACTGTGACATCACGAACGTTATCAATGTCAAGGACTTTCGGCGAGACGTATTCTTGCTTTCTGTTGATGTCAAGGACGTCTGTGCACAACATAACGCTAAAATAGTTGCCTTAAACCAAATATTAAAAATCTAGTCCCAAAAATCACGAGTGTCAAGTTTTTAATTTGGCTGAGTATATATCCTAACAATTAATGAAAAAAGAAACGCCCATTCCATATTCAGAATTGAACTGGGCGATTTATCCCTTTAAAAGATCGTGGTTACGTGCTTACAGATTGCACGTGCATACAGTTCCCCTCGATCTTTCATTCATAATCCGAGTCCTAATACAATCTGGATTATATAGCAAAGGAACCAACAGAATCAGGAGAAGTAGGGTGGGGGGTAGCTAATAGTGTGGACGGAACACCTTGAATGTCGCCCAACATGAGATCAGTTAATGATACAGAATGGCGGTCCGGACATCGAGAATTTCCTTTCCTGTCCCTGGATTCAGATCTGTAAATTTCATCTGATGGAATGGCCCTTTTTATTTTGCCAATGAACTACATATGATTGGGGGTAGAAGAACTAGATAATTTAATGGCACCAGACATGGGAGCCAATGGGTCTAATGATATTTGTAATGGTTGGAGATACACAGGGGCCAAAGGAATGGTATTGATGCGTGCGTCGAATTCGCTGTGTAACTCACTAATTTGATGTTCAGTGTTCTCTGCCAATTCCGCATCCTATTATCAGTATGCTTGGAAAATTTTTTGAACTCCTGTCTTGGTTCCAAAATCATTCCCTTCATCAAAGACTATTAGCTCTAGCAATATCCCCTGGCCGGAATTCTATGAAGTTGGAAACACAGTTCCGATGACTATAGATGGTAACCTAATGCGACTGTCCTGGCAAAACTTTAGTCATATCGGAAGTGTTGTAATCGCGGTCATATATATGTCTGAATAAAGGTTATAGCTCTTACATAAAGCAGCTTTAAAACAAAATGATTAGTCAATAAATGTTGAGTCGGCAATCCAACAGGAATAGGGGAGAGTGTGGGTGGGGTTTGAATTTCCCAAGTTCTCCAATTAACCGGAAGTGTATAATACTCAATTTCTAATAATAGACAACCTATGGATCGCCTTCAAACTCTTGTTAAATGATTGATAGTGTCTATTTCTTTGCTAAACTAAGGTTGAAAGTAGCCTATATGAAGTTTTGAATGACCTGAATCACAACTTCTCCGCAGATTCTCCAGGAGATAGAATTCGTGATATGTTGGTCCACAGATAGTATGGCAAATATCGCGTTGAAATAGGGACCGATGTTTTTAAGGATTTCTTATTTTATACCTAATAGGGCCTATGCTTTCCTTGAGGACAGTTAATGAGGGTCCCTGCAGTCCCCGTCCCAAAATAAGTCGCAGGTTTATAAATCGAACTTGATTTTTTATGTTGAATATTTACCTACGATACTTGAATACTATATTTAGATCAAAGATAAATCTTAAATTACACTTTTCAACTATCCGAGGTCAGCAAGATTCACGCGGGAAATGAACTTTAATGGCAATGAATGAAATATAATTCACAGATAATATATTTTTTTATAGGCCTATTTATACGTTATTTATCCTTCAGCCAAAAATATATATTATTCCACTTTCACTGCGGTTCTGCCATTTTATTATAAACATTTCTATTTGTTTTTCTTGCACAACAGGTTGTAAAATATTTCGTTTCATAATAACCTTACTTGTTGCATTTGAAATTGTAATTTACCGACAAAACTTCCGGTTTGGCAGGCATAGTCCAAATTTTCCAGACGTTTTTTGTTCTTACCACTTTATGCAACTGGCTGACCGGGAAGTTGAACGTTATCGAAGGTAAACAAATATGGAGGAAGAGGGCGATTACGGATACGACGAAGAAGATGCCGGCGTAATTATTATGCCTGGTGAAGAACCAAAAATACCCGAAATAAAATATGAGTGTGAGTAAAAATATAGGAAAACCGCGATCCAGGTTCTACTTTCAATTTAAAGCTCCAATAGCATTTTTTTAAGTTATATTTTTAAAATGTATTAAAATAAAGCCCAAAAATAGATTGAACCTATAAACAGTCCTACCTTGTTAAAGAATAATCCTATTAATCATGTAATTCACTATTGCCAGTTGAGAAATTGGCAAAAATATCATTTTCAACTTCAAATTCAAACGTTTGAAGATGGCCGTCCATGGAGAGGAATGGGAAAACAAGGGAGGTAATTGGTTAACTATTTCCTCAATCAATCGGTGCCTGCCCAAAAAATTTTGCCCATGATCGTATAATAGTGAGTTGACAACCTTTTGAGCAAAAAACATAGAAATAATTATGTTTTGACTTTCTTAGAAAATATGAAATTGGAACTTTAACATGTTGACATTCATCACAACCGGTTTATAACTAAACAAGCTTGGTCCGCCTAACTAAATTTTGCTGATATGATATGATAGACTGTTTGAATGGCATTTAGTAATTGAACACATTAAAAATAACCACAAAAGTTATATGGATAACAATTACTATATTTCTATTAAAGCTACGTTTCAACAATGATTCTCTTGTCGTTATCAAGCACAAACTGCTATATTTCTATTTAAAGCTACGTTTCAACAATGATTCTCTTGTCGATCGTTATCAAGCACAAACTGTTTGTGCTTGATAACGACAAGAGAATCATTGTTGAAACGTAGCTTTAATAGAAATATAGTAATTGTTATCCATATAACTTTTGTGGTTATTTTTAATGATATGATAGCCTTTCTTGAAACAATCCAACTATTCGATTCATAATGTGCAATCAGTGGTAGGGAGCGCTGGGATCACGCGGGCAAGACGCTGGCTCGCTAGTCTGGTGGAGGTAGGGTGTTCCATCCCTGCATTGGCGGAGAAAGTTCATCCGATATTCCGGCGTGATTCCCATGTCAGTGAGGCAGTCGAGATGAGGAGCTGACAAAGACAGGTATGTAGTTGTTTGGATTGGACGAAAAACGAGGTCCAGTGTACACATTGGCGTGCATGTACAAGATCCCTTGGCAGTTGGAATTCGATATAAGAGTAGGCCGTAGTGCCGCTGATCGAGCAAAATTTCCCTCATCATAGCATACTGTATGGCGTATGCCCGTCTTCATAATAAGCCCAGTTTAGGAGTAGGACGTTAAATCCCATTTCATTTCATTTTCAATCAGAAGGAAGGGGGGGTTGGATGGTCGAAGTTAGCACATGCTGTATCGGAAGGTCTGTCATTCACTCAGTCAACTGGCATGGTTTCAATTCCACAGTTGTACATGACAACCCTGTGGGTTTTGCTGTTGGTTCTTCAGTTTCCTCTCACTGCTAAATTATCCGATGTTAGTCTCAAAATGACTGAGTTTGTGTTGAGGGGACGTTAAACCTGATTTCTTTCTCTCATATGTTAAATCATCTTTAGGTTAATTCACATATTGAATTAAAAAAAAAGGAAAGTGGCTTAGAACAATATACATAGACAATATACATAGACAACTTTACTTGCTACTTGGTGGGAGCCACATATGGCTCAATAAAATAGCTCTGGCTCACTTAAATCAGGAGATATAGGGTCCAGTCCCAGTTTTGTCCAAGAAAGTTCCCTGGTCATGGTTGAAGGACATAGGGCCTAACAGGAAAGAGTATCTAATTCATCTGATTGAGCAGAAAACATGTGTCCTGTGTATGTATATACATACACATTGGTGTAGGTAAAATGTTAGAATTCAAGTGCCATACTTGATAGGGTTTATGCTCGTCTTCATTAGACTGGTTGGAACTTTAAACCCCATTTTATACATCCATATTCCTGAGTATACAATGCACATGCTCCAGTCAAAATTTATTAATTACATCAAGTTCACAAATCATTTAAAGTGATAATTTTATATTTTCTAAGAGAGTCAAAACATATTTATTTCTATGTCTTTTTCTCAAAAGGTTGTCAACTCACTATTATATGATCATGGGCAGTATTTCACAGGCATTAAAATCTGACACAGAAAATAATAACACAATTACCTCCCTTGTTTTCCCATTCCCCTCCATGCAATGGCGATCTTCAAACGTTTGAATTTGAAATTGAAAATGATATTTATGCCAATTTCTCAACTGGCAACAGTGAATTATAGGATAAATAGGATTATTCTTAACAAGGTAGGCCTGTTTATAGATACCATCTATTTTAAGGCTTTTATTAATATATTTTAAAAATATAACTAAAAAATATGAAATTGCCGTTTTAAGCAGTTTCAAATATGGATGTTTATAAATTACTTGAATGAGCTAGCTTTGAGCCGAACTTATTTATTGTTTATTTATTTTTATTTTCAGATTTAGATCACACAGCAGATGTTCAGTAAGTATTGGGCCACACCTGTTTTCTTTTACTACTTCGTAACAACAATTTTCAAAAATGTGGAGTGGAATTTTAATGTCTCATCAACATAATACTTCAGTCGAGACTAACTTGTTTATTATTTGTGTGCCATACTAGAGAGAAGAAAGAATTTTAGCTAGAAACCAGTATTCTTCATCAAATTCAATGGGTTATTTTATGTGTTCCAATTTGTTCTCGGATAGACCTTGTTTTTTTACCCTTCAGTAGCACTTCAACGGATTGATAAATCTTATCTTAGCTTTAAAACCATTGGTGTTGATGGTGTGCTCTAATGTGTCGGTTTAGATCGCAGGGTCCGAGACAAGTGGGGCAGATTCACTCCTAACCTTGCATGTGACTAGGAGTATTTTATTGTGTTAGAGATACATTATGGTAGAGCCAAAGATGCCTATTGCAAGTCTTTCTTTGGCCTCAAATGTTATATAAATGATTAATTAATCATTTATTAACATGACCAGCCCATACGGTAATCAGTTCTTTAGATCATCGAATGGTCACGATTTTCAATTGAGTTAAACATGGATAATTGAGATTTAGTTTTATTATTTATCGTAACATGGTACTTGACAATTGACTCAATTGAGACTATATTTTGAACACTTTAAAGCCTAATAACTTTGCACAGATCTGAGTAATTTGACTGAAATTTTCAATATACTAATTTTTCATTATCCATTTTGGAACTATAATAGCCACAACAGTCAGTTAACTTTGTCTAAATCTTACATAATGCATTTTAAAATAGTTTTATTGGTTTTTTTACAGATTACATTCATGTATCCTTTATCAGTATATTTTTGATGTAAAGACAGCTGTTAGAAATGAGGTTTAACATCCACTTGATACAAACTAGGTCATTTTGGGACTAACATATTTAATTTTATTCCAATAATTTAATTGCTTGTGCATGGGGGTATTTAGCTGTTGGGGGGGACATGGAGAAAACCCTCAAGGTTAGACAGGCAACCCCACTTCTTGTCACGTACAAGACAAGGGATTAAACCCACAGCACTTTTAAAAATTCAATGACAGACCTTATGATCTAAAGCACACAAACTGTTGATTTTATGATATATTTACTGTAGGATAAAAACGTATTGATATAAAGTTCTTAATTTGTCGAAAGTATGCTTCAAATCCCCCTTTAAACATTTTATTTGCAAGAAAACTCCCACATGCTGCTTAAGCTGATATTAGGCTACTCTAGCAGATCTAGACAGACTGCCAATTAGTGACAAGCTTACATTTTTGTAATGTGCGTGCCCCATATGTGTTTTTCAGGGAATCCAGTGAATTTCTAGTATTTATTGTCTCTACTGTACATGTATATCAAATATGACATACTTTATTAGAAATTATTACCCTGCACTGTACATGTACATGTACATGTACATGTTTAAGGGTACTTTTTCAAAGCACATCTGAATATAAAAAGACCATCATGAAAGAAGAGACGTGGTTGTACAAAAAAGACAGCACAATTATTTTAAATTAAAATCCATTGATTCATATCATTTTTAATAAAAGTGCTTTTGACTCTCCTAAAACAGCAGACATATTATTGCATGTGTAAAACGTGTTTATGTAACATGACAGAACCTCAGTAAGATGTCTTGTTTTATATTATTTATATAAAACAAGAATAAAAATGTCTTTTGGGAAATCAATGACCATATTTCTCGTACCTATTTTTTTTTTTTGTTAGAGTATTTTTGTCAATTCTATATTTGACTTTTTTATTATGACATGTTGTCCCTTCCTTACCTATAAATCAGGGGGTAAAGATTTAAAAGAATCATTTGAACAGGTAAGTAAAATTTAAGAGATAAACACTTCCTGTTTTGATTTTATGTCCTGAGATCATTAGGTCCCAAAAGCTAGAATAATAATCAAGAGTGCAAACAACAGATCTGATACAGACTGTAGGGCAAAGTGAAATCACTTTGCTCCTTCGTGGCATGGCTTCGCTTCGTGGCATTGACTTGACAACTTCGCTTTGTTCTGTTGTCGCATAATTAATGCGAGGAGCAAAACAGAGCGAATGGATACTAATGAGCTTCAATAAAATAGAATTGGAGAGAGGGAAATGGAGTGTAACGTCCACTTGACACAAACTAGGTCTTTAACAGTTGGAAGAAACCAGAGGACCCGGAGAAAACCCACAAGGTTTGACAGACGACCCTGCTAAGATCAACATTTAATATGGTGGCTACTCTATGCCTATGGAGATCAGTACAGAAAAGCAACTGGATAAAAGTTCTCTTGTGAGAAACGTAACTCTATTGGTTGACAAAAAATAAAAGCAACTTACTTCCCTTTTATATTAATATTTAGAAAATGTTAATTTTTATATGAGTAGAAACAATGTTAATGTTGCCATTTATTTTACATGTAGGTAGGGACAGCCATGTTTGGTTATATGACAACAGATTATGATTCGGTTCAGATGAAAACAGTTCATGAAATACAAGCAGATGGTATGATAATTCTCTTTTAACATTCAAAACACACCATTGATTTGTGTGGAAAAGCTGTTGAACATACTGATTATGTAGCTAAAAATTATTTTTGGCATGACTGTTAGCTGGATATATCTTGACACAAGAATATCAACAAATATCTTTACTTTGTAATTTCAAAATGTATGCACAAGCTGACAAGGGGTGGAAATTCAAAGTCAGTAACATGTTGGTTCACCTCTAGTAGCCACACAATTCCATGCAATGTCTGGCGGTTCGATGGCCGAATGGTTAGTGTGTGCGCGCTGTATCATAAGGTCTGCCACTGAGTCAACTGGCGTGGTTTCGATTCCTCGCTAGTACGGGACACGGGTTGCCCTGTCCCACCTCGTGGGTTTTCCCCCGGGTCCTCCGGTTTCCTCCCACTGCCAAAGACCATTACATGCAATCAAATTATTGAAATAAAATTGAACCATATGTTAGACCCAAAATGACCTAGTTGGTGTCGAGTGGATGTTAAACCCTATTTCAATCTCTCTCTCTCTCTCTCTCTCTCTCCATAAGCCAAACAAATTCTAATGATTTTTGATTATTACTTAATTACTCATAATAATATTTTAGTGCATTGTTAATGTTTCGTTGCTGACAAAAATAAATATATACGACAAGTCGACAACCCTGATGTAGCAGCTCTAGGCGTATATGTTTCGTTGCCTGGCTACCTGTCTTTTCAAACTCCTAAAAAATCTAATAAATTACTGATACAATTTAGTATCTCTCTCTCTCTCTCCTTTGTACGTTTATTTTTATATTGATGATTTCAGGTGATGATCTAGAGTCATTATTATTCCATTTTTTAGATGAATTTTTATTTTTATTTTCTGCTGAACCATGTATAATACCTAGGGTAGGTTACAACTTTAGTTTTTATGTATTTGCCATTTGGCAGCAGAGAAAATGAACATAATAAATGAATTGTACTTAATATAAGATTTCAAGCATAAATACGCTTATATATACAAAAATGCCCTGTTTGCAGTTTTAAAGAACAACAAAATGAAAATTTATAATCAATGTGAAACCGATTTGCATATGTTAACCTGAAGGGTTACAATATTAATTTCGTTGAGATTTATGTTGCCAATCATTTGTATTCAATTTATTTATGAGTGGAAAATTTTTTGAATGTGCAGCGTCAAATTGTTACATGTCTGTTTTCAGGTCATAGAAATAACAGAATTTGATTTAGATAACTTTCATATCACAGCAAAAGGGTGAGTTTTATTTTAATTGGAAGACAGATTACCCAGTCTCTATTTCTGTTACGCTTGTCATTTGGAGTCGGACTCACCTTGGTCATGTAAGAGAAGAAAGAATTTTGCACACACAGCGATGCATGCTTCTTTTTTTCTGCAAATTCCAACCGCAAAGACTACTTTTACATGCAAATAAATGTGTCCAGGAGTAGACCTTGGTTTTTCATCTGAACAAATAGTAAACAATTTACTTTTCAGGCTGAGCCACGGTGGCTACGTGGGTAAAACACTGGCTGACTAGCCTTGAGGTCACATGTTCAATCCCTGCATTGGCCAAGAAAGTTCATCTGAATTTTCGTGCATGGTTTGCTCTTGATGGAGGGCTTAAGAAGGACAGCTGTCTAGTCATATGGATGGGACAAAAACCCAAGGTCTCTTGTATACATTGGTGTGCATGTATAAGATCCTGATCCCTTGGCAGCTCTAATTTGATATAAGAGTATTCCATAGTGCCGCTTCCCTGGCAAAAGTTTCCTAATAGGACACTGATGGTGTATGCCTGTCATCATTAGCCCCGTATAGGAGCAGAACAGTAGGACGCGTGCATGTAAAAGATCCCTTGGCAGTTGGAATTCGATATAAGAGTAGGCCGTAGTGCTGCTGTCCGTGCAAAATTTCTCTCATAGCACACTGTATGGCATATGCCCATCTTCATTAGCCAAGTTTAGGAGCAGAACAGAAAGGTGTTAAATCTTAATAAGGAAAATGATTATGAGCTTTCTGTCACACCGAGACTTTACTCTTGAAACTAGTTTTGATTTTGCAGAGGGTATGATATGGAACTCTTGATAATATATGTTATCCTAATTACTCTTTGATAGGTATGGTGAACCATTTGAAATTGGAAAACATCCACAAGGGACAGAAGTGAAAGCCATAACTTATTCAGCTATGCAAATACTCGATCAGAAGCCAGAACATGATATATTTGTTGTGATTGACATTTAGGAGACTGTTTTTTGTGAGAACAAAGGTTTTTAGAATTCTTTTGGAAGGGCTTCTTCAAAGAATATCCTTATTGGGTGAAATTATAAAAACGAACAATTCCTTCATCACATCAAATTCTGTGGCATGGATGATATTCTGGTTTTACCTACTTCCTCTTGTAATTAAACCCTGCCAAATAACGGTACTATGACCAATTTCCAAACAAACTGTTTACCCATCTAATAAGAGACAACGCTATATTTAAAATCAATGACAGCCTCGTTTTTACCACTTAATTTAACTCGGCCATTTTCAAGTGGAGAGTTTATGATACTAGTCATTGACTTCTAAAATATCACTGGTGAGTGATATTAGGGGATGGTTTCAAATTTCGATGAGATTGGGGCTAGAGATTATGGAAGTTCATCTATTAGTGGATGGATCGGTCTATAGGTTCTATATAGTTCAATATATTTATATACCGGGTATGTTTGATGTTCTAAAATTTGGAAGACCAGATCTCTGAACAATAAAATCACTGGGAACTGTGTGCAGCTGTACGCTTTATGCTGCCTTAAATATGACCCGGTATATAATTCAAATAAGTTTTAATATTTCCCTTTTAACCTATGACATTAACACAGGTTAAACTATCAGGTTGATGAGTTTGTGTTTTAGACACAGGATGAGTTATAAATACTTGTTTTCCAGCAATACTATTTATGTGTCATCTTTTTGTTATTACCACATTTCGCAGTGTTTATAATAATAAACACTTTTTTTTAGATCTATTTTATTTTCTTTAAGAAAAAAGAAAAAATATTTTCATGTAAATAGAAAAATAAATTGTTCTTATTACTTATTTTTAAGATGTACATTTTCAATGAAATAAACATAATTTCAGTCATAAACCGTGTTTTGCAGTTAATAAATAGGAATGACTTATTTACTAGTCACATGGCGTCGAACTATAAGGTACCAAATTTTGAATCCAGTGTCTGCCTTGGATAAAGAATTGGCCCTTTTTGCTATAATAGGTCAAAAATAGATAATATAAAATGAATATATTGAAAATTAATAACTGTTTGTAGTTTTGACAAGATGTGTTAATTATTCTTGCGAAGGTACTGGTATATAAGTCTTAACCTAGCTTCTCTATTTTTAATTTAAATCATTAAATGGCTGAACCATTCTAATCTAGTTAAAATCTCGAGCATCCGATGATGGCATCGAAAGCGGATTATGGTCTTGTCATGTTAATCAATGTCTAATTAATAATTTCTATAACATTTTAAAAGGCCTAAGTACAGACCGGCAATTGGCAAATTAGCTCTTGACTAATGTATCTTTAATAATTACATGTACAATTCCATTTCTCAACCGACTTTCTTATTTGCAAATGTGCCTATATTATTATTAATATAAGAATTATCCTGATGATAAGCACCTATTTTGAATGGCTATGCTGCTTTGTAGAAAAAGTAAAGAATCATTTGGCAATTCCCATGATGTTGTCATATAGAAATCACACTTTGGTTACTAATTGAGAGAAGGAAATTAAAGTATCCTATTGAAATGGACATAACACAATTGTAAACAAAGCACTGGGTGATCACATCCCAAAACAGTGAATACCAGTTAATTTAGAATATGTCGTGTTCAGTTAACTTTAAACTCCGCTTTATTCTCCAGTGCAATAGCCACTCTAAGGTGCACCGAAATTAATCATTTCAATGTGTCCAGATTTGCCCCATACCCCCCCCCCCCTCTGCACCTGCCAGCCCACGGCATATCATATTGTCCACTAAGGACTTCGCTTGGAAATTCCAGAAATTATGCTCATGGATGTGCACCATTAACCCAGAAGCATCTTCCCGAAAGTTTGTAAAGGCCAGCGTAGTTTTTGGATTATATTCTATTGAAACCAGAATCGACACCAGTTAGTACAAAAAATACCATTTGGAATAGCATTCACGTCACAACGGAGAGAAGTGAGTTGAGACGGGCCCACAACTTGCTTTCATGTATGGCGTGGGGTTCGACTGTACACTATTGTCTAAATACATCTTGAACAAATTTGCTTGCCAGTATTTTCATAAATACTTTTTCATTTCATAAATAACATGAATTTTGCACGAATTACAAAGATATGTAATCAACAATTTGAAAGCAGGACTGGCCTGCACTAAGCGTTTTAATATAGCAATAAATAATAGGATCGAACTGGATCAAAATATCTATATACAATTTTATTCAAAGAGATTAAATGAAAATAAAAGAAAATACAAACCAAAACTGACTTAAAAATAATAGTGCATACATAACATGCCAAAATGTCGGATACTTTTTGATCCAATCACTCAATTAAGGTTTAAATATCTGAATATAAATGTATAATATATACGTATTTAATATTTCACATTCCTTACAGTCTAATACCAATTTCTTTTTCGTGTTTATGTTATTTACACTTGCTTTACGAAGACCAATAATAAATATCTATTTTTCATTAGATTGGATGCAATAATAAATAAAAATTGTTTATTGTTATGTAATATGGCGAAACGTTGAAAATTGAAATAAAAGAGACAAACACACAAACGTCAAACAATGTAAAAAAGAAATCAAATTCAAAATAATAAAGTAACACTCAAAATAATATAACAATATACAAAACTGGACTAAATATGGATGTTAAAAAGCTGCTCTATATGAGAATGTGCTTTAAATTGCATTGAAAATCTGAGTTAAGGACACAATAAGTTATTTCTAAATTTTGTTTTAAACAGTTGTTGGTAAAAAATCGAAAGTAGATTGATTAATCAGTGTAATTACATTCTGTCAATCAATTTCTTAATAAATAACCTAATGATAGAGAAATATAAATGATGATGTTTCGTAGATAGTTAATATTTCGATTGATAATATTGCACTTGGCCTCTGTCAAGGAAGACATGATATATTGCACTTCGATGAAAATCACACTTTTAACTGACGGAATTAATACTTAAACAATTTCCCCTGATTTCTATAATGTTGTGCAAAACACATCAGTTCTAATAATTGTTGCAACTCGGGTTATTCCCCTTTACGATAGGTATTACAATAAAGCATTAGCCTACTTGTACCGTTGATATATTTCTAACTGTCATTATTAGAAATTTCGTTGGTTTGATTAATTATTTCATTTAGTAAACTTGAGTTAATTCCCCTTACTTCACCCGGGTAGCCAATTTGGATATTTCAACGTTGTCGGCCTATAAGCTGGTTAATTTCTCATTTGGGAAGTTCACATGGCGAAGAATTAATGTCTGCAGTACTGCTGAATGTATCATGTAGCCTAATCGTAAATTTCTAAGTTGATTTGCAGACTGATCACACAGACTGAATAGTCTCCCCTTGATAACGCCACAGGCATGGTTTTATAATTATTGCTCTTTTCTAATGTAAGATTCTGGTCTCCATTGTTGACATTTGTTTCCATCTTCAAGAATGAATCTGCCATATTAGGAAATCCTCTTTAGCTTGAGTGTTGTCTACATTATCTGGGAACTCATCATGGCCCACAACTCTTCCACCTCTCTGAAAATTTCAGTGAAATTCATTTTAAAAACATGATAAACGAAAAGTCAGTGGACATTATTCGCCAATTTTAGACCATGAAAAACTCACCCACCCCTCTAAATCACATAATATGATTAGTAGGCTATATAATTCGTTATGATTTATTTATTTTTTTTAACATGGGTGAGGTTTCTTTTGGTTTTCTTTTGTGATCTCGTAGATTAAAATGGAATCTTTATTTCGACATTAACATTCTAACATTTTAGTTTTTAAATAAACATGTGTTCTTTTGCTTCATCCACCTACACTTTTTTTTCAATAAACATCTTTAACATGTGTTCTTTTTTCTTTCATCCTCCTAAACATGTAATATACAGTTCGGTATGATGTATGACCTGCAAAGCATAGTGGTCAATTATGGGTGAATTCGAAGGCATTAGGCTACTTACTCAAGCAAATCGATAGAAAACTGAGTGATCAATTATTATACTTTGTTATTTCATTATCATACATAGACTACAACTTACTCTCTTTATACCCTTTAATGGGGTTGAGTTCCATGCCCCTAAAATAGAAACTATTCCAACACCGGAAGAAAGTATTGCCATGGTTGCAAAAATATACTTTTGTAAATTCTGCATTAATAATTTCTAGTTGTTGGTTTGGTATCCCGACCTGATTTCATAAAATGTTGACTATTAATGCATTATTATACGTCCGTTTATTGCGTTTCATTTGTTATTGTGACGACGTAACATTATGATGTCATAAATTTAAGGTTAACCCAGCTTTTGAATCAGAATTAAACAATTCTATCTTTCACAATATGTTTGTCGTACTGGGTAATATCAATATTTTCCTTTGGCACACGCCGTCAACCCAGTTCAAAAGGTGTTGCATCTATTGCATGTTATCTAACTTGGGGGTGGGGGTATACGTGGCAGCATGGTTAGTTCGTGCGTGCTATATCATAAGGTCTGTAATTGAGTCAACTGGCGTGGTTTTGATTCCCCGGTGACAAAGAGTAAGGTCGCCTGTCCCACGGGCCCTCGCCCCACACCCCTGTAAAGGTGTCCACGCGAAGCGAACTATTAAAATAAACTGACCCATGTGTGTTACCGAAATTACCTAGTTTGTGTCGAGTAGACGATACTCCCTCTCTCTCTCTCTCCCTCTCTCTCTCCCTCTCTCTCTCTCTCATTTTGGGTAATTATTGAGACCGCTCGTATAATTTCCATTATCGGATACGTAAGCGTTCATTGCCATAGTAAGCCTGTATCATCATTACATGCAAAGGGTGTTGTGGGAGCCGACGGCTGACCCCCCCCCCCCCCCCCCCCGGAACCATGCACTTGATTTTATATTTGTTGTTTATTTCTTATAATGTATTTGTAGTTTGTCTTGTCCGCAGGTTGAACTTATCGGCAGAGTTTGCGTAACGTGTTTATGACATTGATCAATACACACCTATTTACAATTTATTTAATTTCCATTTAAAGATACATTATTTAAGATTTAGATAAAGAGCTGGCCATTTTTGCTATAATAATAATAGCTCAAAAATAGAAAATGCAAAATGAAAATATTGAAAATTTCATTCAAATGACTTTATTCTGAGCCAAGTTATCACCATACTCCGCGCAGTGTTTCGTTTGATTACAGGTAATCCCACTGTAATGAGTGGATATTGTTGTTTTAAATTTTGATTGGTCATTAGTCCGACTACCAACCAATGACTAGCTGCTCTACAAAAGCTTTACATTTAAAACGAGTGCCAATATTGGACCAAATAGTGTTTACATAACGTTACGTCATGGTTCACGATTTTATTATGCCCAATTAACCCGTGTATGCAGAATACTGCAGTAAAACTAATTGCGTGACAAACGAGGCTATCAAGTTGAATGAAATGTAAACAATACTGTTTGGAAACGAACATACTTTCACCGTTTTTAATACCTTAAATCACTGTCCAAAGTTTTAGGGAAGACCCAGATCAAACGAGGGACTGTCATGTTGCTGTACTTAAATGATAGCTTTGATTGAACGGGAAGAATAGACATACTCCCACTAATCCAGCAATGGCCAGAGAGGGATTTCTCGGGCCATTGCTTCAGGAATATGAGCTATCACTGTTTGTAGTATATCTGTAGGCCTATAGTGATAACCAGGACACTGGTATATTCGAGACTTCGCTTTGCTTTCACATTTTTAAATTCACTTTTTAAATGGTTAATCCGTTCTAATCTAGTTAAAATCTCTATCCCATGCCATCGAGAGTTAACACAATGCACAATTTTATGTTTCGGCGAGGATACTCCCGTCTTTATAATCAATATATTATATTCAGTTTGCATTATCTATTTTTCAGCTATTAGAGCAAGATTGGCTAGCTCTTTATCTAAATCTTACATAATGCATCTTTAATAGGCATTGTAAAAAAAACAGAAACTAGTTGATAACAGCTTAAAGTAAGAATGGTCCAAATAAAATAAATGCAACACATTTTTGGACTGGATTAACTAGTGTGACGTAGCAGGGTCAACGGGAAAATACTAATATTAACAATATTATATAAATCTAAATCTACACTTCTTTCCTTCCTACATTTTCTCTAAGTCTACATGTTAGACCCAAAAATAAACCATCCCAATATTTGTATTTACTTCAGTTCCGACCAGGATCAAAGTAATCTATATTCGGTGAAAACTGTATTGTCTCATTGAGGCAAATTCCTCCTGTTATTTTGTGCATTATAATAGCATTTTGTCACGAAACCAAGATTTTCTTACATCAGTTGATAACTAGAACTTTAAAACATATTATGGATGCGTTTTTTTTTAACAACACAAAGGTACAGAACGCGGTATAAGTGTAACGTCTCGAAATGCGATGTTAAATGGCGTTTATAACGTCCCACTTTTATGCACCGACTGCGACTGGGCAAATGAAACGGACATATACCATACAGTGTGTTATGGGGTAATCTGTGCTCGGACAGCCGAGATACCACCTACTCAATAATTATTTCGAATACCAACTGCCACGGGGCCTCGGTTTTTCGTCTTATATTTTTTGCACTAACTGTGTAATGAAGATAGGAACAAGCCAAAGAGAAACGGGGTTTTAAATAAAAGTCGTCCAGAAGTTTAGAACTAAAACTATTCCAAACAAATCATCAAAATTTAACTATTCTAGATGACCTTGCACTAGAAGGGAGATAATCGACGTGGATGCAGCTAATTTATAGTCCGGGCTTAAATGTGTACGTAAGTTTTTAGTATTAAATCAAAGGAATAAGTAATGATAAATTATTATGGATAATTTTGTCTTACCTTTTGGTATTTAGTATCCATATCGTTGAATTGTTTCGTGCTTCAGTGATAGATCTGTAAATATAGGATATAGGTCTAGTTATTTATAGTGAGTATATTTGGCAACAGGTTGCTATGTAAGTATTATCGTACAGAGGTACTAGAGAGGCTGTCTGATAATCATTACTACATATAATGTGTATATAAACAGTTTCACGGGCACCTGCTATGACGTAATACACTGTCTTAAAGGTCATCTTTCATATCCAATCAAATAGAAAGTAAAATTAAATAATATAAAAATTAAATATTATGATCCTATATGTAAGTACATGAGGAAGATGAGACCGTAACTTATTTATATAGTAATTTGTTAATCTCTATAATCTTACTAATTTAATTGAAAAATATGTAGTTGGTGTAAGTATTTCAAAAAGCAACTCGACATAGGGCCGATAAAAATATATATCACCATTTAGCCTGTAAAGAAATATACATGTACTGGTGAAATGTGTGTATATTACACGAATAGCGGAAAGTGGGTTACATAATCTCATGACATTGATGTTAGCGGATACAGACCATTACAAACGGGGAGACTAATATGACATAAATAATCTAGACCAACTTAGCATTACTACTGCACTTACTTACAATTAGATACCTTACTGAGCCAAACTGACACCGAAATTCAAACCACAGGAACGTCTTGTGCTTCTACAGTAACACTACCTTGTGCTTTAACGTCTGCGTCTTGTGCTTCACCCAAATGTTCTTTATATTATTAATGGCTTTTATTGTTAATTATTTAACACTAATTAATATCCCTTCTTTGCGTGTGGTGGTTAATTTATACCAGATTTGGGTTTAACCAATGCTCATAAAATCAAACCACAGCCTTTCGTAAACCAGATTAGGGGTCAGCCAGGTGTTCTCTAATACATGTAATAATCTTGTCTAATGTTATTAACACTAATTGACATCTTGTCTATAGATGACGATGCTAATTCGTATCAGATTACTGTAAAACAAAACCTAGATTGCACGTGTTCCCGATTTTAATTTTAGATATGTCATTGTCAGCGAAAATATTAATTAAAGCGAGAATTTCATATTTTTAAAATGTATTAAAATAAAGCTTTAAAATCGATGGTATCTATAAACAGTCCTGCCTTGTTAAAGAATAATCCTATTAATCCAATGGCAAAAAATACCATTTTCAACTTAAAATTCAAACATTTGAAGATAGTTATTCACAAGGAGGATAACAAAATATAGGAGGTAATTATGTTGTTATTTCTGGTGTGCAATGAATGATTTTTAATTTGACAATGGTACCTATGATCGTATAATAGTGAGTTGACAACCTATTAAGCAAAAGACATAGAAGTAATTATGTTTTGACATTCTAAGAAAATATGAAATTCTCGCTTTAAAGCTGTATTAAATGCAGAACAGGGGACGTTAAACCCCATTTCATTTTATTCACGCGTTATATCGATTAGAGTTGTGTTTAATGACTTACCATGCACATCTCAGTGTAACTTAGACTTTTATGTTTTTAAACCTGCACCCGTCTAAATAATCCTTGATGTACACAATTCAACATATACAATGAAAGAGGATAACTATATATACATGCTAATGTCGCGGAAAAATTGAGAATGTTAAACTCGCGAAATTGTTTCTGGATCTGAATAAGGATATTTTGACAGTGCGCGCCCTTTGATTCTCTTTCCGCCTTTCTTTCTTTGTTTTGTTTCTTTTTTTGTTTTTGTTTTTTTTTATCGACAAATTGAAAATAAAAAAAGAGTTTTTTTTATAATAGTCACAACTGCTTCAGTACGTTGTGTGCCAAACCTGCTGGGAAGAATTGTAACGGGTTAAAAATAAAGCTGTTGCCTTTTGAAATGTTTTCATATAATTCTATAAGTAGATTGTTGTATTTTAAAAGTAAAATATATATATATATCTAAGAGTACACAATTATAATAAAAGCCTTACAGAACGGTGCCGTATGTTCGGAGGTATTGAATTATCGCTAATTCAGATACTTGCCTATACCTATTAAATAATTTTAACGATCAAATGATGCATACACTCGAATTTGACCGAACCCGGCGTAACCTTCCATCCCCACTCGCTCCCGATGAAAAACGTTAAATATAAGGAGTTTAGATTGACCTCTTTCTTTGTGACGCGGTATGGTTATGTTTTTGATGACCTTGAAACACGGAGTCCCCACGGAGCAAAACGTGTACAATTAGAATTAACCCCATCAAGGAAATAATAAAATATTATTTCTAGGTCACACTTCAGGTTTTAATTGTAGATTAAATAAATTATAAAAAAGTGTGGTGCATTTTTTATAAACTGGTCCTTTTCATTAAATAATTCTATAATATTAGACAAAATTAGACTTTTCAATTTCAAGTGCTCAAATTATTCTTTATTTATCAAAAAATGTATTGATTTTCACTTCTCTTTTGGCATAAACACATTTCTTTAAAATCATGTATGTATATAAAAAAACGGCTAACTTATTGCGATTGTAATGCCAATTTTACGACACACAGTTGCTTTATACATTTCCCAGATGTAATTTTTTGGGTTATACATGCAACATGCTACTGGGAAAAATGATAATGAAAACTGTCCCCTGATAAATAAAGACAATCTATATTTGCAGTATAATTAGGTGGCTATAAGGGTTATTTTATTTCCGTGTATTGGGTTGGTCACCCTGGTCACCTCATATTAACTTTTAAAGAAATGCGCCCACAGCATAATTATTTCGTTGACCTTGATAAGTCAATCGAATTCCAACTGACATGACTGACATTTTTACGGGACGGTACCTCAGTGTTTAATCCCATCCGAACGACTATATGCTAATGCAGTACTAACAGGGGAGGGGCAGGGGCAGGATCGAACCCTGGACCTCAGAGATACCTTGGATCAATGTTCAAACCCCATCAGTAGATTTTTATATTTAGCACGGGGCTATTTAATTTCCTAAACTTATTTTAATCATGGGCACTAATAATATATCAACGATTATATAGTAAAACTATAAAATATTTATGATATCATCATTCTATTATCCGAGATTGACAACTGTGGTCTGAACCACGTTTCATAAAATGAACGAGTAGTTTCCCCTATCAGGTGTTCGATTCAAAGAGATTCGTTTAAAACATTTTTATAAACAAGTAATATGGCTGAAAAATGAGCACGTTTTTATGTCTTGACCTTTCTTTGATTTTTAGGTTGATGAGGTTTGTCAAGCTTCGGAAATAATGTAAATACCACAAAATAATCTGCTTTAATAAGATGATAATGTAATAATTGATAATCGTCACGATTAGTCATAATATAATATAAGATAATTTTAATATATAACTCTTCTCTTTACAATTTCAGAATTTGTATAGAGTAATAGAGTATACTATTTGTAATTTGTTAATTATCATTTGCAATCCTACTCCTAGTCCTAGACTTAAGCCACCCAATGTGAATGAATGTTTGTTATGATTATGAGCCAATTTATCCCATCGAAATAGAGGCGTGGCGATCGAAGAACTGAATTAGTGGGTGGGTCAGGGTGGGGGCTAAATACATAGTCAACAATTACAAAGTAACAAAGTCAAAAGTACCTTCAAATATGCCAAATCCATTAAATCTATCAATCATATTTGATCCACTCAAGCCTGCATTAGTGTTATTTCTTGTCTAGTAGATGTCTACTATATGAGCACATCACTCCAATTCTTTACTCCCTTCATTGGCTTCCTGTATCATTCAGAATTGATTTTAAAATATTGTTAATCACATATAAATGTCTTAATGGTTTCGCACCTCCATACCTATCTGAACTGTTACAAATCCGCTCTTCAGTGAGAAACACAAGGTCTTCTAGGGATGATCTACTGTTGGTACAACCTCGAGTCAGACTAGCATCCTATGGCGAGCGGGCGTTTTCATTTTATGCACCATTACTTTGGAATAAATTACCTTATTTTATTCGAAAATCACCCTCCATCATTACATTTAAATCGCACTTGAAAACTCATTTATTTAAACAGGCATTTTAGTGATTTTATACATTTTACTATTTTATGTTTATTTTTACGCATTTGACTGTTTTTAGTTTTTATATCATTTTCACATTAGGAGCTGTTTTATGAACTTCTTTTTTATTATAAATTGTATTTTTAGGAACTGTTTTTATGAACTTCTTTCTTATGATAAATTGTATTTTTACTTTGTTATTGTTAAGCGCATCTGAACACTTCGGTGAAAGATGCGCTATATAAATGTAATAAATAATGATAATAATAATAATAATAATATCACCCTAGGCGTTGAAGTTGACGTCAGTAACGAATGAACGAACTGTGAAAAACACTGCTTTTATTGAATTGTCTAATAAGGTTGATTTACGTAAATGTTGTGTAACTGCAGAGGTTGTGTAGGACCAATGTTTAATTATTTATTTTTTGTCTAATAAGGTTGATTTACGTAAATGTTGTGTAACTGCAGAGGTTGTGTAGGACCAATGTTTAATTATTTATATTTTTTTTTATTTAATAGCTTTATTTAACGTCTGCTTCCACCGAGGATTTTAATTAGTCGCAGTATGAAATATTTCAGACATTAAGCTTATACATTTAACAGGCAGGAATGATAGGCCTATGTAATTTTTTGTGAGGCTCTAATTTTAATGGCTGTCAGTCATCAGCTTGATGGGGGGTTGGGATGGCCTAGTGGACTAGAGTGCCACGCTTCGACCTCTTGCTGGCTGGTCACCTCTGGCTTGCGGCTGTGGTTTCGCGCACTGGTGTGAGCGTCCCAAAATGACCTAGTTTGTGTTGAGTGGACGTTTAACCCCATTTCTCTCTCTTTCTCCCTCAGCTTGATATTCCCTGACTAAATTGTATATAATTTTCTTTTCAGTTAGAGTCCTATGTGATGGCATCTGCTTCAGTTTTATAAAACTTAAGATGTTGCGAGTGATTTCAGTTTCCAAAAGACTCCAGATTTTTGATACAGACACTGTGAAATTTTTGATGTGTTATAATTCATTGTTAAGATGCTCCACGACTTCATTCACAAATAAAATGATCTCTACACAAAAAGATGAATCTGGAATTTCATATGACTTTGATGTTAAAGGCAATAACTCTGAAGAGTCAAGAAAGACAACTCTAATAAATACAGAACCATCTTCTGGACCAAAAATTGATTACTTTAAAGGCATTCATGGGAACAAAGCTAGACTAGATGAAACCACCGAAAACAAAAATCAAAGACATTTTATTGAGAATAATCCAAATAATTTTGAGGAACCGGAAACAGGTTTGGAATCTATTACTGACGAACCAGTTTCTATTAAAGAATTTAAGCCAGTGTTTAACTTAGCTGCTTTAGTGAATGAATCAGACACATTACAAAAACTCTTAAAAATAGGCGTTGATTTAAGTGCAATTGAGAAATACAAGGGTATGGCGGACTTGATTGTAAAATTAGACTTTGATAAAGATGTGATGCCATATTTGTTATTTCTAAAAGACTGTGGGGTACACAAATACGGATCATATCTCGCAAAGAATCCATTGATTTTTAAACAGAGTTTAGAAGATCTACAAGTGCGGGTCAGTTATCTCAAGTCCAAAAAATTCAGTAAAGAATCCATTGCAAGAATAGTTCTCAAAGCTCCACTGTTCTTGTCTCTTCCTGTTAAGACAGTGGATAAAAAACTAGGTTATTTACAGAAACAGTTTAATTTGACAGGTAAAACATTTTTTCTATAAACTAGCCATAGCAGTTAAAAAGAGTAACACTAATTTGACTTTGTAGGATTATTGGGATTTTCCAGCTTGGTTTCACACAGTCATGCAGAATGGGGGGCTCGGCAAGGAAACCTTTCTGCTAATAGTTGTTCGAGGTCATGTGGACATACATGTAATTGGCAGTACTTAAAAGGTCCCCTGACATTTGACAATCAAAATGAGAGTAGGCCATAGTGCATTCCTACAAACAATAATCTGATGTCAGTTGTATTTCATTTTGTCTTATATTTGGTACTACATTGACATCGATCTAATATAATTTATTCATAATTGCATAATATGATGGAATATTAGCATGATTGAATTGATGATATCCTAAGACTAAGATATGGCCTATTCAATTTTGACTGGAGTGATCATAATACATGTCTATATATATAATATATATATGTCTAAGATTCTAAGTAAACGATTGATCAAAATGAGATGTTTCTGTCTGGAAAGGTAATTCCACAAGGATTTTTGACATATATATATGAGTTCTTAAAGAGTAAGCTAATGCACCCTTTCAATATGGCCTTGAGATATGATGACATTTCATTTACAAATTAGCACTACATGAGTACATGATTTCTACACAATAAGGCCGTATGTAGACATTACATTGGTATAAATTCTTTTGGTAAATAAAGCATACATGTAGGTTTTATTACACTGGTCTGTGTATTATATTATTTGTTTGTATTATAGGTAATGAAGTACGTCAACTAGCTACAATGATACCTAAGATCATAACATGGAGACTTAACAAAATACAGGTTAGTTACGAGTACATTTTTAAATGCCCACATTGAAATTTTGAAATGTGGTATATTGTCGTCGCCCCCCCCCCCCCCCCCCCCCCTGGTGTCCGCATTTGCTTATGGACACTCTAGAGACTAAAGATAATAACCGTTTTACTTTAAATAGGTCATTAGGCAAAGAAACCTAATGATTTTCAGCGATTTCGAATAATTACTGCCAGAGTTGCTCTAAATCTAATCAAATGGGTTTTTTTTACTCTAAATTGTATTAATTTGTATTTTTGCCTGTATTATAAAGAATATATAATCAAAATTGTTTTTTAGGAGTGTGATATAAATTGTATTATTTTCAGGAGAATACCCTGTATTATAAAGAGTTTTTGGGTTTTACTGACGTAGAATTAAAGAAGATGTTACTGACTTATCCTAAAGTCTTTTTAATGGGTAGGAATTGTCTCTGTTACTTTGTTTTCTTGTTGGACACAGGTTAATGTTTCCCTCCCCCCCCCATCATTATATTATTATACTTAAAGAAGAAGCAAAACTAATATATGTTCATACTATAGAGTACCATAATCAACTGTCTAAGGGTGTGCATTCAGAAAGTAGATTATGGCTTGTAAGGTAAAATTGGTTCCTTACATAAAACCAGAACCATTCATTATCTCTCTATGAATTGGTACATGTGATTTGGAGTAATCAGTGTCTATAAATTCACTTATTAGTAATAAGTTTGAATTAGAAGATGGGGACCTTAAAGATGAAAATTTGATTGAAAGTAAATCTCTGTGGCTAATCAGTGGTTGTTCAAAAACCTTTAGCATAAAGGTTGACTCCAGTCTGAGAATGAGCTCAAGATGGAGATGACCACTTCCAACGACAAGTGAAGTGATCGTAAGATGATAGTATATTATTTGAGACTTGAAATCTCCCATGAATACTAACATAAGTTATTATAAATATATCGATTTTTTTCAGATCGGCATGGCGTTGGTAAAAAGTTTGATTTTCTTCATAATGTTATGGGACTGGATCATCAGAGACTATTGGAGTGGCCGGCAGTGTTTGGAACACGATTATTTATAATTAACCATAGACATCGTTACTTACTGAAAGTCAAGCGTGCCCAGTACGATCCTGAAATAGAAAACTA
Source organism: Patella depressa (assembly GCA_948474765.1). Taxonomy (NCBI): domain Eukaryota; kingdom Metazoa; phylum Mollusca; class Gastropoda; family Patellidae; genus Patella; species Patella depressa. Next base: position 29,002,026 of record OX419715.1, read on the forward strand.
TGTATCCCTTCAAGCTTTGTGTAGTTGTAACGATCGCGAATTTTGTGAAAATGTTGCAAAAACATCAGAGCAGGAATACGATGCATTTTTAAAATGTTTGTGATATGTAAATGAATGAATGTGAATTAGAATGTTGTCTTTTCTTTATACGCCAAGACCAGCACTACTGCTCCGGCCAACTGGCATAAGTCACTTAATATGGATGCAAAAATAGATTAAATACGGATTTACATTTTGTTTTAGTTTTATATACTTTTAAGATGTCCTTCGCTATATGCGGATATAACCATGTCATACACAATTAGGTAAAATGATGATCATGGTGTGGACCAAGTTGTAGGCCTACTGTGACTACTGTCCAGATTAAGTGGGGCCCCGACAAGGAAACTGTACCTATATGTTTCGAATGTTGCGGAACACCAAGACCCATCTATGTCAACATTGACAGTTTGAAATCAAAGAAGAATAGACATATGCTGTTGCGAAATGAAATGGGGTTTAATGTCCTACTGTTTTGCTCCTAAGAGGGAAATTTTGCCAGGCCAGCAGCGCTAGAGCCTACTCTTATATCAAATTCCAACTGTCAAGGGATCTTTTACGTGCATGCCAATTTGTACAAGTGACCTAGTTTTTCATCCCACCCGAACGACAAGACCACTGTCCTTGTTAGTCCCTCCTGCCCTGCATCACTGACAAGGGGAAACCACGCCGGAAAATCTGGATGAACTTTCTCGGCCAATGCAGGGATCAAACACTCGACCTTCAAACTAGCGAGCCAGCGTCTTACCCATGTGATCCCCCAATGCTGTAGTCAAAGCATTATAATTGTTTTACATGGCATTGCACACCTAACCAGGCTTGTCTCAATATTGTGTTGAGGCAACATTCACAACCCTTAACAGTCAAGATAATTAAAACTCATCAAATGTCTTATGTCAATGGAATTGCAGTATCTAATGTAAGATTTCAAAGGAAACCGAATGAATGAAATTAGGGTTTAACCACTACTTTTCCGCATCTATCAAGCTAATGAAGACAGACATACCATACAATTTAATTGGAGGGCTTAAATATGATAATTCCCGGTAACTTGCATGCCCAACATAATGACTAGTCGCTATCCTTATAGGCCAATCCTGTCTTGCATCCCCGACAAATGGAACCATGGATTTCAAAACCAGGAATAACCCACAGGATTTATCAAGTCCTACACCATGCTCTTTCATCAGCCAAGCCGACTTTATACTCTACACCAGAAGTGCATTGACAAGATTCTATGACATAATCAAGGACAATAACAATGTACATAAAAATAAATTTTGCCATTTTAATGTCTTTTCTGCACCAACCTGGTAAGTGAATACTGGCATATATATATCCAATACAGTATGTGGTAAAGGTGATTTTGAGATCATTATTTTACATTTTATTTTTTTAGAGTTTTAAGGGGAGAGAGAAAAATGGGGTTTAACGTCCACTCAACACAAACTTTTGGGAATAACATGGTTTAATTTTATTTCAATAATTCCCTTGCGCGTAGGGGTCTTTAGCAGTGGGAGGAAACCGGAGTGCCCGGAGGAAACCCACGAGATTGAGAAGGCGCCCCTATCTCCATGCCACATACGCTCACACCAGGGCTCGAAACCACAGCTGCAAGCTAGAGGTCGAAGCGCGGCACTCTAGTCCACTAGGCCATCCCAACCCCACCAGAGTTTCTAGGAGATCTCATCATTCTTCTCACAAAACTTGAAAAACATCCGTTTGAATGATTTCATTTGGCACTAGTATATTATGCACCCAAAGCACTAATGGGTTTAGTACTTTATCCATGCCAATGGATTAATGTCAACATCCATTAGTTTCCTGGAGGCTATGATTGAAACTTTGGCACCTAAAATTCCCCATGGAAATTGATCAAATTCGGCTAGGTAAAAAAACTATCACAGATAAACAATAATTTTAAATTAAAATCCAGGTGTTGAAAAAAACAATTTTTATTTTACCAAATTCAATGTTTACACATACCTACACAAATTAACCATAATAATGTGTACATTTATACCGTACTCAGTCTGAGTGCCATATTCAGTCATAAATACTAATAGATAAGTTTTTATACGCCCACATTGATCTATGGTGGTATATTATCGTCGCCCCCGCCCCCGTCGTATATTAAATGTGGTCGTATATTATCGTCGCCCCCGCCCCCGTCCGTCAGGGCTGGGGCCATTACATTACCAATGTAATTAAGTACATTACCATTACCATTACTTTTTAAATGTAATCATTACAATTACTTTCTCATTTTTAGCAATGTAATTAATTACCATTACCCATTACATTGAAAGTAATTAATTACCATTACCCATTACTTTATGACTTTTCACATAAAAATTAAAAAGACAACATTGTTTTCTGACATGAAGAGCCTACAAAACCAAACTTAAAATAATCCTTTTTTCACTTAAATCAATGTTTATGTATGAATTGTTAATTCTATAAATTAAAACATATTCAAGTGACGGTTAGTGGTTACAAAAACTATTGTACTTCGTTGAACATAACTAATTAGAAATTACAGCAAAAACAGAAAGGATTGAATCTTGATCAGTTTATATACATTCATATTGCACTATTATATGCGTTGCGACCCATTTGTGTCAATTTCTGGATCAAGAAAATTAGCGATTAGTAATTTTATAAGATTTTTAATCAACCCAAAGAGTTCGTCTATAATATATTGTAAATTATTTAGCATGACTGTAAAAAAAAACGATTGTTTATTATAAAGTAACCATAAAATGATGAGATACTTGAAAGCCATTGTTTAGTTTGTCACTTGTTACCTTGAGATTAAGATTAAAGTGTAGTTAAGACTATTGTCTTTTAATCTTAACTGATTAATTGATTGACTGAATGATTGACTGTAAATTAACACTAATCTTTAATTAAAGTATACTTCTTTTCAAAAATTCACTTGTTAGGTTACATGTCTAAAGAAGGGTTCTACATAAAAAGTAATAAAAGAAAATGTTGAATGCCTTCTTATTACAATTTGTTAAAACTGATTTAAATCTTTTTTTTAAAGATAATTATAATAAATTGGATTTTTGTCAGGTACACTTAAATTTATTCTTTGGTGATATAAAATTTCATGTTTGTCATATGGAAATATTTATATATGCCATAAAATAAAATGTAATTGAAAAGTAATTGAAATGTAATTGACCATTACATGATTTTTGGAATGTAATTAATTACATTTCCATTACTCATTACTTTTAAAATCTTCCATTACTCATTACATGGCCATTACTTAAAAAATGTAATGATTACATTCCATTACCATTACCCCAGCCCTGCCGTCCGTCCGTCGTCCACAATTGCCTGTGGACGCTCTAGAGGCTAAAGTTAATATCAGATTGACTTTAAATTTATACACAGTGTTTAAGGTCATGAGACGAGAGAAGCCTATTGTTTTTCAGCGATGTCCGATAATAACTACCTCAAAAAATCTTGTGGACGCTCTAGAGGCCAAAGTTAATATCCGATGAGACGAAGAAACCTATTGATTTTCAGCGATTTCTGATAATTAGTGCCAGAGTTGTGGCCCTTGATCACTTCAAAAAATCTTGTGGATGCTCTAGTTTCCTATTCTAATTGTTAGCATGGGGTAAAACTTTATAAAAAGCAAACAAATTCTAATGATTTTCAGATAATTACATAATGAGTTGTTACTCTTAATCAGATTTTAGTGTATTACAAATGTTTCATTACCCCAAAAAATAAAAATATGCTACAACCCTTGTTGACTGCCCGGACGATTTAGCTGCTTTGGGTGTATGTTTTGTTGCCTGGCAACTTATCTTTAAATTAGTTTTGAATGTTTCTAGGCTGATATTTTAATGATCGGGAGTAGTGAATTCCACATAACTATAATAGACCATACATAATGTATATTGATGTGGTTAAACTGCATGTTTAAAATTTAACTGAATATCTTTAAATCTTAATAATTAAGAGATGAATGGTGATGTTCAAAAAAAGGTTACAAATAACCTAATGGGAAAGAATGATTCCAATGGCAACTGACTTGCATACCAATTAAACCTATGTTACAATCAAATCCTGGATTGATAAAATTGTGAAATGAAATGGGGATTAAGTGTCCTTCAGTTCTGCACTATTGTGCTAATAAAAGACAGGCATACACCTATAACTACGGTGTAACTGTGATATAATCAAACGTTTTTTTAAATCAGATAATAATTGTGACCTCCATAGGGACCACAAGCTAAAAAGGGTGATTTTTCGTACAATCAGGGGCCATAATTCAGGAAGTTACGATCCGATATGCGCAAATATGCAATGGAATCAAGATCTTTGCGTTATAAACATGTATTTCAAGTTTCATCAAAATCAGCTCAAAATTGTGACCTCTATAACCACAACCTTGATATAACATATTTTCACACTATTCGCATACAAACGGCGACCATTTTATCCGTCAATTATGGTCCCATTTTCACGAAATTCAAATTCTCTCTTCATTACCATGTAACGGTGATATAATCAAACGTTTTTTTTTATCGGATAATATTGACCTCCAGAGGGACCACAAGCTAACAAAAGCGATTTTTCGGACAATCAGGGGACATAATTCAGGAAGTTACGATCCGATGGGTGCAAATACACATGTCAAGTTTCATCAAAATCGGTTCAAAATTGTGACCTCTATAGGGTCGACAACTTTGATATAACATATTTTCACACTATTCGTGTACAAACGGCGGCCATTTTGTCCGTCAATTCTGGTCCGATTTTCACGAAATTCAAACTCTCTCTTCATTACCATGTAATGGTGGCAAGGGACAACGTATAGTCGTGCGGTTTGGACGGAAACACCTGTTCCCATGTACACATAAGCGTTGACGTAAAAGAACCTTTGAAAATTGACAGCGCTGCTTTCCTGGCAAAATGCCCCTCAAAGCACATTGCATGGCGTACCCATTTTCATTAGTTCAGCAGAAGCAGGACACTGATGTATTAAACCCCATTTCATTTATTTTTCTAAGTCACATTTTAACGGCCTGCTGACACGGACGTGAATCAGAAATCCGGGCTTTGGAAATCTGAAATCCGAAACTTACAAAATATTGTACTTGATGACATAAAAGAATACTTGCCGAAACGTCGTGCTATATAATTGTGTACAAACTAGTGATTGTTTTCCATATAAATTGTGTCATGTTTTTTTTTTAATGTGCTCAATCACTAAATGCCACACAAGGATTATACTGTTACATCAGCATGGCAATCCTTTAGCAAACTGGCTCACTTATAAATTAAAGAGGTACTTGAGGAATATTTTATCAGTTGATTTTCTAATTAATTGACTTTCTGAATCCTGAGGAAAACTGCTCCACCTTGAAACAAAGACTTTTATAATCCTTTGAGTTGATCATTCAGTACATCAGTAAACTTAAAACGTAGAACATTTGTTTGTTGTGTTTAATCTCCGTGAAGATTTCTGAATGTTCCATCTTGTTGGTAAAGATGGTGTCTAGGTGGGGGACACAGTTGAAACCGGACCCAAGGGGAACAAACCCACAGTTCCTCATAAATTCACAATCAGCTAAACGTACATGTATTCCTATAAACGTAGAGAAGCATTCCGTCACCAAGTGGCTTAACTCTGCAAGTTATTTTTACAACTCGTCGAAATTAAATGTATAAAACTGAACAAAGACAATTCATTTAATGTTAGTTAAAAATGTTTATTTAAAAAGATACGATATAACGCCGTATAATTAGTTTTAAAACAGTTGCAAATATCTAGACAGGGAGAATAACTCACGTCACCACACAACATAGACAATAATAATAATAGCACTTTCGTTTTAATATACACAAAATTTATTGAAAACCGTGGAAAATAATATACCTGCAAAAAGTGGAACAATATTGTTTCCGGACATTAACCGACTTTTTAACGAAAAGAAAAGATTGTCTCTAGTGTGTATAATGTCTATGCATGCAACATCGTTATCGATTCTGGACAGGTCAATGATTAGGTCAAAATAAGAAGTTGGGGGGAAGACGCTAACTGATCCTGCATTGAATATTCGCTCTGTGAAACAGATTGGGAAAGACGATGTGCATTCTCTGGTCAATAATATTATAGTATGGGAGATAACTCTGCCGATACTAAACTCTCTAAGCGTGCAAAATTATTCCCATCTTTGTGTTGGCAAGTTTTCAAAACCAAACAACTTTTAATACGAATATTCTATAATTTATATATCTTGATGGCGGATGCATTTGCTCTAAATCACCGCTTGATATTGTCAATTGTCAACTACATGTTTATATCCGGCGGGTTAGATGGTCACGAATTTGATCTAGATTTTGTTCATTCTGTTTGCTTCCTAACAATTTTCGAATTCTATGCAGATAGGTGATTCTGACCGGTAGTGTTAATTCCTCCGATTCAAAGTGTCATTTACATGGCCACAACAGCTGTGTTGAGGATGCATTCTTAAAACTATTTGTGACTCGATTCTGGAAATAGTATCTAGATTAAGAATGGTGGCAATCAAACAGGCCCGAGTATAGACCCAAACCTAATACAACGTGATCGTACATATGACGACTATACACATAGTCATAATATTTTACAATTCAAAACAATACAATATCGACAAAAGACTGACTAGAATATATTCAACGAAAAAAAATAAAACAATAATAATATAACATTCTTAAATAAACACAAATTGCATTATTAATAATGTGGTTTATGACGCCAGGCCAATATCTACCGGACAATGACTAATGGTAACGTTTTCAAACCGCACATTGCTCATTAACACTGAGTAGGCAACTGGTAGCCTACTTTGGGTTCGTTGCCGGCAAGAATTATCAAGCCTTCCAAAAGACTTCTGCGCAAAGACAGTAAACAATGACGCTTGTGAATGTTGTAGTTCGTATCTAAGCAACGCTGATGAACATACTTCTCATTGTAACAATACAAGAAGCATTTAGTTACACATATAACCAATTTAAGACATTGAGGTTGTCCGAGTGGCAGACGATGGCCTTATAAAGAAATAAAATGTAAAAATGTTGTAGACATAGAGACAAGGAGCAGTTATATTGGCGTCATTAAACATGGCGTCGTAAAGAGCATCATTATACTATCAAGAATAAAACAATTCCAGATAATGCTGATATAGGAAGACACAAAAGGCATTTTTCATAATACTGGCTTATGATAGGAACAAAGATAGAGAATATCTAAATATGATTGTACAGAAAATATTAAATTTATAAATATGATTGCCAAATATTAACAGGTAAAAAATACTGATACTTGACTAGGAAAGACAGGTGTCCGTTTTCCATCCGTGTGGTAGACATACTATTAATTCTAGAAAAAAGGTGGCGTAAAAAATCACAAGTTCGAAAAACCAAAGAAAAAACCCATTCACGTAAACAGCTATGAGAGTACATACGATTTTTTTTTCGAATTCCCTTATCACTGTACTGTGTTGGTTTGGTTAAACAAGATAACCAGGGCTTGCCACGAGACGCGAGCAGTTGCTCGCGCTCGCGCTGTGCTCGCGTAACGGTAGATTTACGCGAGCTGTTCGTTGCTCGCGCAAAAATTTTAGGAAAAACATGTAAAAATAATCAAAATATTGACAAGTTTATTGCCAAAACTAATCCAACAATGTCAATAACGTCATAAATTCGTCTGTCAAACTGAGATTCATCAAGCTCCCCGCGGCATTTCGTCCTTAAATTTGATTGGCTAATGAATCGTGTTACTAAAAATACACTTTATACCTGAACGTCATGACTGGTTTTCCTACGAACACCAGTAACAAACGCGTGATAATCGAGTCTAAAGTAAAGAATGTTTACATCCGGATGATTTGGCATTTCACGCTAAATGAACACGTTTCAAACTTATAATTATCGGTATTTCTTATTTCATCAGAACTTCGGTTTTTATTCCATTGTGCAGTCGTATAATTTTAAATCTAAGCGTAATAATTGGTTAATGGAAACCTGATTGCCCTACCTATCCACATTTTGTCGTGGGGTGAAGAAACCCGTAAGGAAATTGATTATAAAAAGAGTATGACTGTCAAAAACAGAAAAACGAGGGTTACACATGTTTACTGCTAACTCTGTGCCAGGAATAGCAATTTTGTTGCTCAATCGTTCATTTTGTTGTTTTGTTATACTAGTGCCAACTCATAGTAATAGTACTATCATGTAAATAAAGAATTGGAAAAAAAAAATAAATTACAAACTTTAAACAGCTTTGTCATTATTTGTTTAACAAAAGTATCCAGGCAACAAATTGATTTTAAATTGAAACAATTTTACAAAATATGTGTGCTCACGTAAGCAACATTTTACGTGAGCAATTTTTATTGCTCGCCCTGCTCGCCCAAACCTAAATTTGCGAGAGCAGTCATCTGCTCGCCATCAATTTATTCGTGGCCAGCCCTGAGATAACAATTTCGTTTCGTGTAAAGTTTGTTAAGAGAAAGTCGGTAAATAAACAAATTTGATAGAAATATAACCTAGCCACAATCGCTCCAGTCCACACTCGCCCCGCTTTACAACAACACCTATTGGTCGGAACAAATTTTCGTATGATCTTTGAGAGAATTTAAACTGGAGCGACTAAGACCAGATATAATCTACGATCAGCAGACACAATAAACAAGCATTTATTAATACACACATAATATTATTTGAATATAAAATTGTAAATATATTTGTTAAAAAAAATATTATAACTGAGCGATAGATTGAATAATACAAAGTATGACCTATGTTATACAGTTACATTAAGAAATAGAATATTTGCCGACATTTGTTGTATCAATCTTTTGGTGGACAGTTTAGCCGCCACTACGATTTACCGTTAGCTTTTCTTGGTAATTTTGTCGCTATAATTGTCACGTCGACTAAAGTCGTGGTCGTATTATTGGCTCTGGATCGGACAAGAAGTTATGGTGCAGATTGTTAACTATTGAAAGATTATCTTAATAATCTTAGTACTACTGCAATTATAGCTCCATGCTTACCAAGTGAACTTATCTGAACATATGTCATCTTGCTTTGTCATTATTTTATCCATGAATATAGCATCAAGAGGTACAACCTTTTAATTGGCGCTACAAATAAGGGTAAAGACGACCAATTAATAACGTATTTCGCCGTAAGTCCACGCGATCATCACGACACCCAATCTGTGATAATAACTGTATGTTATGTACCCTTTTTATGCCACGATAGTCAGATGTCGGCTGAAATACCTTTTTCTAAATCCTATACTATTTACATAAACACACCTGTAAACACTTGTATTTTATATTAGATCTTATATAAAATGGTGGGCCAGAACGAAAGATGCAATCGGCACTCCTCAACAAACCCTATCAGCGGGCTTACACTGTTGTCAAAATAATTAAAAGTGTCAAACAATAGCATTTAAATTTTTTGTTTAAAATCGTTACAGTTGCTAACTAAGAGGCCATATTGAAATTTAGTATAAGATCTAATACGAAACACAGTTTAATATAATAATATACATATTTATACATTTACGGCAGGCAAAATGTAAGTTACTCAGCACACCCGGACTTAACACAGAAACGATGTATATTCCAAGAATATATAAAATATTAACTCAAATTTGTTTAATTGTATACTGGAACATCGGCACTGCAACTCATCCCAGACATTTAGTATTAGGTTGGTGGTAACCCATGTGCATTTTTTCAACAAGAAACTGATTCTTTTTAGAACACCTGATAACACATCAAAATTGAGAACCCAAACTGTTTCGTTTTTAGTAGACATACTAATATCATATAATCATCTGACTTTTGAACCCGATGTGCGAAAATGAAAGTAGCCCTAATTTTGTAAGATACATGTATATTAAAAGTATGAGTAGTTTAATGTCGGTTTCGGCCGTCACATGCATATATTAAACTGGTAAAAAGACTAAGAGCAGAAGCAGATATCCCTAGATAAAATGACCAACTAAAACGACTGCTCGAGCGCCTCTCAAGTTCCATCTCCGTTCCTCTGTCAAGGTGAGCCTTGACACCAAAGAGCACCACTGCTATTCCCATGATTATAACTGAAATGAAAAGTGGAAAATCACTTACACAGAGCATACATAGGCTATCAAATCCCACATAACCTACTATCACAAACCTTATCCATGAAATTTCATTAATCCCAAAGCGTTGACGGCCACGGGGCATATTGAAACCAGCCATTTAGACTAAAGATTTAGTAATTACTTCTATTATCTGGTTCCCCAATTTTAAATGTCAGTTTTTGTTGACTTTTTGGTCTAGATTCGACGATGGATATTCATGATGTTGAGGCAAAGGATAATAAGGAAGTAAACAAACATGACGTCACAGCATGCATAGATTAATTAATCCAGACGTAGACAAAAATTTAATCTGTTAATGCAACCTTCTTCAATATCTTTATCAGCTTATTGCAACATTTGGAAATCAAATACGAACTGCGTTGGACAAGGATCCGAGATCAACGTCATCGCCGCCATCTTGGAATTTCCATCAGAGTCCACCAATCACTATGAGTTGTCCAAAGAACAAGCAAACCTAGTTGGAGGAGCCTTGGGATTTTTTCGAGTTGCTCCTAAGATGTCCCGGATTTAGCGTAGAAGTCAAGGGGGGGGGGGGGAATTATTCTACTTACATCCAATCATTAGAATACCGGCCACAGCATGACTAGAGTTACATCCCTTACATTCACAGCACAGTGCTAGTGTCGCCACCAATAACGACATCAGGCCTAGAAACAAACCGAACGCCATCAGAGCTTGAACAGCAACCCACCATACTGAAAACATATAATAATGAAATATTACACCTGAATGTCATAGTGCCACTTACTGGGGGTTGTATCTAAATGTAAAAGTAACAATATCAATAATTAAACATAAGCCTGGGCTTGGCAGAACCTATATATCCCGCTTACCAACAGGCGAGAGAGAGAGGGGAGGGGGTCTTGAACAATGGGCTGGAACCGGAGAAACTGGAAAAACGCATCAAGGTGGCTTTACTTCTTGGTAATGTCATGTACAAACGTCTGGTCTACAACGTACACTTTAGACCAGTCGTCCAACCAAAACGCAAAGTGGCCTTGTATACATTATAGCCGTGTGGTGCTGACTACAGACACATAATATAGCTTCTAATCCATCAACAAGCGGGTAGGATTAGGGGGAGGGCTGACTGGACTGCAGCTAGTAGCCCCAATATTAAAAGAACCTCCGATTGAATTATTGAAAAAAAGCCCAACAAATTATTGTACCATAATAAATGCCATATGTGCTACAACTGCAACCAGGGGGCATGCATCCGATTATGCCCCATTATCACGGTTAATTCAAGGGCCCCAGCGAAATTTTTCGCTAGTGGCCCCGTGCAAGCTTTATTCGCGACTAATCAACACTAGGGAGGAGAACAGTAGAACAAGTCCGTCAATGTTTAAATTTATCCATTAATAACATGTCCTGAGCAAAGAAAGACCTCACCCATGGATGGCAAGTAACATCTAATTTTGTCAGAATTACAATGGGACGCCACATTTTGCTGCGGCTCGAAAGAAAGGTGTTCCAAATACAACAGATGGACAATGTCCGCCTGCTTAATCAACAATCTCCGTCTGGTTAACCAGGTTTAAGTAACACTTATAACGGGTATCAGGTTATGGTAGAAAATTATTTATAGTTACTACCAGTTGTTAGCTGTCAGTTTATCAGAGGGCAAACATGGGATATCAGGATTCGGGTTATCAATCAAAATTATACACCACGCGCCACGAGCAATACTTCCAATTAACTACATAAACTGATCATCGCAATGGGGTTTTTTTTATATTTAATGCTCTAACAACATAATTCTCAAACATATAATAGTATATACACTAAGACTATTTTTAAACATTTAATTCTGCAGCCACAGAAGAAATTGTTTTAACAGACACGCCCAGACCGTGATAGTTCATGGGGATTTTCCGACGTGGTTTTCTCTTGTCAGTGGTGCAGTACGGAGCGACTGACGAGGACAGCTGTCTGTATAGTTCAGGCGGTCACAGAGGCTGACACACGACCGTTAAGCAGTAAAAATTGACTGGGGATGCTATACATTATTTTCGACGAGGATTCAATAGGACGCTTCCTGAACGTACAGGACGTCATATTCCTGAAGCAATGGCGCGAGAAATCCCTCTCTATTAGCTCTAATCAAACGGAACACTGCAAGGAGTATGACATGGCGTGGGAGAGGGGTTTTATATAGTCTGTTCCTCATTCCCATACAGACATCCTGAATAATGAGGCTTACGTTCAGAGCTGAATTATCCCCTTTACAGACCCCGACTTTCAAAATAAATTAGCTGATTTCGTTGTATTAAATTCCAAACTAAATGTTTCAGTGGTTTGCGTCCCGCGCCACACTTTTGTTATTCCCTTTGGAAATCAAGCACACTTCAATCGACGATCGCGGTAGCTTTTTAGAAATGGTTTTCTCGTGGATCAAGGTTCATCCATCTTCGCACAAGCGATTTATTAAATAAACATACTATATTTTAGTCGAGATATGACCTAGTATATCTTGAGAGAACGTTAAAGGGACAATAACACCCTTGCTGGTTTGGCAGCTCCAGAATAGCCTTATTCTAAGTACTAGATGTTTATATAAGTGACCTCCCTGTCGTGTAAATTATCCATTACATACTATTTTACTTGTCCAGAGGGTCCGAAAATATTTTAAAATCCAAGTCACATTTTAAAAGGTTTTACGTTAGGCTTTTCAAATCATTTAGTTGAATTTTTCCAATTTTTAAATTAGGTGTGTTTAGATGAAATTTGTATCATCAATTAATTGGAATATTGTAAAATAATACAATTTGTTGAACAGAATAAAGATTGGGACATATTATTAAGTTACAACAGGAGTGGTATTGAGCCTTTAAACGCCTTTCAATTTACTACTAGATTGCAGGCAACTACATGAATCAGGCAAGTCTTTGTCCCGGGGGTCCCCATTGTGATATTATTCATAGTTGTGTACACACAATCAATCTAGTATTATTTTATGCAATAATAGCTGAAGCAAGTATCATCGTTGCAGTAAAAAGAACATCAATGCCATATCCGGTATTTATATCCAACCTCATCTATCATTTATATGCAACCCAACCGGGATGAACTGATGTCATTTTTTTCCCTCTTTTAACCAGGGGCGGATGCAATCGAAAGGTGAAAGATGCTGTCGTAATTCGTAACACAGTCAGCTATTTATAGAACGTTATTTTAACCCCACTTGCACAAATATCACAGGTATATGATAATGAGCATGAAATTCACTGGTAGATATTTTCTGTATTCATCCCTGCTTCAAACTGATGTAATTATGATATTGACAAACCCGTCCAAGCAAGCAGGACGTTACGATAACTGAAAGTCATGAATATTCACGCCAAAAGTGGTATGCATGGATACACATGGCTGAATAAGCTTTTAATGAGAGTCACTAACGCAACACACATAACATTCACCTGCACACGCAATCTAATTAGCTGCACGCGGGATATGCACATGCTGACGTCACTAAGATATAGAATGTGCTAAACTGTAAAATTAATATCGATGGCAATGTCAAGGTCTGAGTTGACAAATCATTCTCAGTCTTAAACAACGAATTTACTCAACTTTCAATCACTATGTATGAGAAAGATCTTTCACCCAGAAACAAAACTTTGCATATAGTTTCTTATTGATGTATTTGTTACAGTAAAAGTAAAACAACAAAAGTTTGATAAATGGCTATATTTTATGTCGAAAATGTTTGAGTAAATTCTTAAAGGGACAATAACATTCTTGCTGGCTTGGAAGCTCCAAAAAATAATTAATACCCTTATTCTAAGTACTAGATGTTTAAGTGTCCTACCTGTTGTGTAAATTATCCATTACAACCTATTTTACTTGTCCAGAGGGTTCGAAAATATTTTAAAATCCAAGTCACATTTGAAAAGGTTTACGTTAGACTTTTCAAATCAATTGGTTGAATTTTTCCAATTTTTTAAAATAAGTGTGTTAAGATGAAATTTATATCATCAATTAATTGGAATATTGTAAAATAATACGATTTGTTGACCAGAATGAAGATTGGGACATATTTTTCAGTTACAACAAGAGTGTTATTGGGGCTTTAACTTAAGTCTAAGAATGCTTTGTAAACTCATTTCATTTTTTACAAAATAATGAATCCAGTTTGCTTTCAGGGTGTGGATTAAAGATTGACTAATTTGTATTGAATGAAATTACAAGGCACGTCTTGAAAAAAATATGTTCCAAAACTTTTAGAGTGATTTCAGAACCTGTTCGCCAATGAAATTGTTTCTTTATAACCTGAAATACATGTAAGTTTCTGGTCAAAAGTTTCATACGAGAAACTGTAATTGACCTTAATACCACGTGATGTCACATAATAGGAGAATGCAACTAACATCTTCTTGGCATTGGTTATTGAATTACACATTTTTCTGCAGTTATTTTGGGCTATGCAACTTACTTGGCTGTTTGGAATAGGGTTTAATGTCTCGTCAACACAATACTTTGGTCATTTTGAGACAAATATAAATATGGTTTTCTTTTAAACAAATAAGTAAATAAAAGATGAGCAAACGTTGCTCTGATCACTGCAACGTCTCCGCCAACTCTTAATTGATTTCCCACTAGAATGATTTTTTTTTTTAATTTACGTAATACCTCGGTTTTCCGTCTCATTCTAAAGATGGGGCAAAATTTGTCAACCCCGTAAGCGCTGCCCCTGATAATTGAGAGTCGGGCTTGAAACCAAAGGTTTTTCTCGTGCATGGAACCGGCCATGCAGTAGATTCCCGTGCCATGGTCACTCGACCACCACGCCACCCAATCTCCTTGACAGCTTGGATTATCTGTGATGTACTGATGTAGAATGTTTCCTCCCGTTTAGATGTTTTGCTGACAAGGCAGGTATCAAATTTCTGAACAGCTATAAATAGATGGAGTGCGTATAAAATATACAGTACTCCAATACACCACAAAATAATAAGTAAAATGGTGTTTATAATCACCAGTTCTGCATGTGGGTAAACCTAAATAAATGTTACACAGGGACGGTGCTTGCGCTCATAGGTTACGCACAGAGGAACCCGGAAACATACAGGTTATCTAGAAACGTTGGAGGAAATAAAGCGTCTGTACAGAATTAGTCTAGACCCCGAAAACACAGCGTTCCAGTGATTGCCTAAAAGTACAAGTGAAACTAAGGATTTTGGTACCCCAATGGTTGCACACAAAGGACTTTCGAAACCCAACGCTTGCATACAAAGGATAATCCTCTAAGCCAAGCGTTTGCCATCAAAGGAACCTGGCAAGAGGACATATCCACGTCTGTTCACGAAAAGGTATTGAAACCTACAAACTCAATGATTACCTACAGAGGTTGTCGGTAACCTAAGGGTTACATAAAAATGGGCGTGGAAATCCAGAGGTTACCTACAGCTGATCTGTGGATACTCGGAGGCGACCCATGAGCGCAGAGATTAACAAGTGGCTACCTAATAAAATAATATCCATGACCATATTGTGACCCCCCCACCCCCCTCTTCAACGTTTCTTTAATTTCTTAGCTTTTTTTTTGGGGGGGGGGGGGTCTGTATGATCTGACCCATAAACGCTGAGGCGAGCAAGAGTCTACGTAATACATGTAAAATAACCAAGGCCATTATTGTGCCTACTTTAAATTTGGCTCAGCCCCTTTCTCCTGGCGACATTTGATCTTTATATTTTAACATAAGGGTTGGAATATTGCAAATGTTATTTAAAATTACAGCTGCTCCCCTATCTCTGAAGAGATATGTAAACCATGGGAGCACTAGATCATGCATTTAGAAACGTTTGGGAATTATTATCTATCTCTGGTAATCTGTAATTGATAGATAGCTAGATAGACGTTCAATAAATTGACATTTGTTCCAGATACATTATTAAATATTCCTGAATATAAATGGACTCTTTAGGCCATTTTGTTGCCATAGACAACTATAGCCTACATGTATATAAACGCCGCGATAGTCATCTATTCATAAATATTTAATAACTTTCACTTATATCATGTAGCCTAATATCATAATATTTCACTTCAGCAGACGTGATTTTCTTCATATGACCTCCACGACCTCTAATTATGGATTCAACCCCATTAGACGTTATCGGTGCCAAACTAAAATGGCGAGAGAAGCGAACAGAAATTAGACCTCATGAGTCATAAATGTTGGCACTACTTTCACGTATGAATGGCGAAATCTCGCGCGCTAAATTAAAAATTTCCTCAAGAAATCAATATTCGGATTCCAAATGAACAAGTGTTTTATGAGACATTCCGATTTCAGAACTGAGTGATGGACATAGCCATTTGAAAAATTTTCTAAATGACGGATTGGCGAACGTTGACGGTGGTAACAATATTAGAAGGCAGTGGTATACAGTTAACAATAATAATAAAATAATAATAATGATACCTACATTAGTTTTACATATATCTAATATAAAGATAGGTTGCCAGGCAACGAAACATACGCCCACAGCAGCTAAATCGTCCGGGCAGTCAACAAGAGTTGTCGCATATTCTTATATTTTCCTTAATGAAACATTTATAATCCTCAGAAATCTGATTCAGATTAACAACTCATAAAGTAATTATCAGAAAATCATTAGAATTTGTTTTGCCCCACACTAACACTTAGTATACGAAACATTTAAAATCATGGATTTAGCTGTTCAGTTATCAAAATTCATTGAAAAGCAATATACTTGTTCGCCTCAAGACCTTAAACACTGTGTATCAATCTGAAGTCAATTAGATGATAAGTTTGGCCTCTAGAGCGTAACAAAAGTTTTTCAAAGTGATAAAAGGAGTAATTATCGGAATTCGCTGAAAATCAATATAGGATTCTTCGTCTCATGACCTTAAACACTGTGTATAAATTTAAGGCCAATCGGATATTAACTTTGGCCTCTAGAACGCCCACAAGATTTTGACAAGTGATTAAGGGCCATAACTCTGGCAGTTATTATTGGATATCGCTGAAAATCAATAGGCGTCTTCGTCGCATGACCTTAAATACTGTGTATAAATTTAAAGTCAATCTGTATAAATTTAAAGTTAGCCTGTAGAGCGTCCACAAGCAATTGTTGACACCGGACGGACGGACGGACGGGGGCGACGACAATATACGACCACATTTCAATGTGGGCGTATAAAATTACAACCAAATATTTGCCAACGAATATCTCTATTCGTGTTATAACGAAACCAAACAAATTCAAATTGAACGGATTGTCTCTTTAACGAAAGAGAAACCGATTCAGAATGAACAAAATATTTACAGGTACAACTAATTCAGATTGAACATTGTGGTCATTATTTCAGTTGATCAATCAGTTTTAATGCTCGTTGGTGTCAAGACGACCTAGTATAACAACATGTAGAACGAGAGTTAATTGCATCCGGGTTATTGATATGGGTGTTATTGATTGTCGTTTATCTTGATCCAGGTTGACCTATTTATGTTGCTAATTGACATCTGTTCATTCTATAGGTTTTCTTTATCTCCGTGAAATGAAATGAAATGGGATTTAAAGTCCTACTGTTCTACCCCTAACCTGGGCTAATACGCCATACATTGTGCTATGAGGGCAATTTTGCCCTGGCAGCGGCGCTACCGCCTACACTTATTTCGAATTACAACTGTCAAGGGATCTTTTACTTGCACGCCAATTTGTACAAGTGACCTAGTTTTTCGTGCCACCCTGTCCTTGTTAATCCCTCCTGCTCTGCATCACTGACAAGGGGAAACCACGCCGGAAAATCTAGTTGAACTTTCTCAGCCAATGCAGCCAATCCCCTCCGTCCTGTATGACTGACAATGGCGTACTTCGTAATTAGGACTCCGGAATGTGGCCCCTACAAAAATATTGTAAATTTTCCAAATTTTCAGTGATATTAACAGCTTTGAATTTTATTTCGTACGTAAAGTTAATGTTAGGGCGACGAGAGTTCACGGAAAGATATCATAATATATTTGAACTTGTGTCCACGCCAAATAAACCGTGTTTTTAATTTCGTTACATTGCGAACGTTCAACAAATCGTGCGCTGGAAAAATGCTATGGTTCGTTTTGGATTTATATACCAATCTATACAGTATGAAAAGTAAAATATGTTGTACGGAACTAAGCCAAATATATCCATATATTTTTCTAAGTTTCCATGCCATTGACTTATACAGTAAATCTTGTGCCGAGCATAGCGGTGCGAATGTTTCAAGGAAACACCCCTCAAGATCTGAAAATCCAGTTTGAATTCAAAACAATCACCTGATAGTCAATAAGTCTGGCCAAAACGAACAAATAGTATGAATGAATTGAGAAAAGATAGGTTGCCAGGCAACGAAACATACGCCCACAGCAGCTAAATCGTCCGGGCAGTCAACAAGGGTTGTCGCATATTTTTACTTTTTTCGGTAATGAAACATTTGTAATACACTAAAAACTGATTAAGAGTAACAACTCATTATGTAATTATTAGAAAATCATTAGAATTTGATTGCTTTTTATAAAGTTTTACCCCACGCTAACAATTAGTATATACATGAAACATTTAATATCATGGATTTAGCTGTTCAGTTATCGAAATTCATTGAAAATCAAAATACTTGTTCGTTTCAACACCTTAAACTCTATGTATCAATCTGAAGTCAATCGGATGGTAACTTTGGCCTCTATAGCGTCACAAGAATTTTTGAAGGGAGATAACTCTGGCAGTAATTATTTGAAATCGCAGAAAATCAATAGGATTCTTCGTCTCATGAACTTAAACACTGTGTGTAAATCTAAAGTCAATCGGATATTAACTTTGGCCTCCAGAGCGTCCACAAGATTTTTTGTGGTGATCAAGGGCCATAACTCTGGCACTAATTAATGGAAATTGCTGAAAATCAATAGGCGTCTTTGTTTTATGACCTTAAACACTGTGTATAAATTTGAAGTCAATCGGATATTAACTTTGGCCTCTAGAGCGTCCACAAGATTTTTTGAAGTGATCAAGGGCCATAACTCTGGCACTAATTATCGGAAATCGCTGAAAATCAAAAGGCTTCTTCGTCTTATGACCTTAAACACTGTGTATAAATTTAAAGTCAATCGGATATTAACTTTGACCTTTAGAGCGTCCACATGATTTTTTAAAGAGATCAAGGGCAATAACTCTGGCATTAATTATCGAAAATCGCCGAAAATCGATAGGCTTCTTCGTCTCATGACCTTAAACACTGTGTATAAATCTAAATTCAATCGGATATTAACTTTGGCCTCTAGAGCGTCCACAAGATTTTTTGAGGTGATCAAGGGCCATAACTCTGGCACTAATTATCGGAAATCGCTGAAAATCAATAGGCGTCTTCGTCTTATGACCTTAAACACTGTGTATAAATTTAAAGTCAATCGGATATTAACTTTGGCCTCTAGAGCGTCCACAAGATTTTTTGAAGTGATCAAGGGCCGTAACTCTGGCACTAATTATCGGAAATCGCTGAAAATCAATAGGCTTCTTCGTCTTATGACCTTAAACACTGTGTATAAATTTAAAGTCAATCGGATATTAACTTTGACCTTTAGAGCGTCCACAAGATTTTTTAAAGAGATCAAGGGCCATAACTCTGGTAGTTATTATCGGAAATCGCTGAAAAACAATAGGCTTCTTCGTCTCATGACCTTAAACACTGTGTATAAATTTAAAGTCAATCGAATATTAACTTTAGCCTGTAGAGCGTCCACAAGCAATTGTGGACGCCGGACCGACGGACGGACGGACCGACGGACCGACGGACGGACGGACGGACGGGGGCGACGACAATATACGACCACATTTCAATGTGGGCGTATAAAAATGACGAAGAACATACTGTTGACACTTCTTTTTGCTGTCTACTATTTAGATGTAAAGACTGTAGGCGTTTGACAACAAAGAAACACAGAGAGAAACTAGGTCATTTCGGGGCTAACATATGGTTCAATAATTCACTTGCATGTAGGGATCTCTAGTAAATGGAGAGACGGAGAGAAATGGGGTTTAACGTCAATTCGACACAAACTAGGTCATTTCGGGACTAATATATGGTTTAATTTCATTTCAATAATTCGCTTGCGAGTAGGGGCCTTTAGCAGTGGGGGGAAACCGGAGGACCCGGAGAAAACCCACGAGGTTGGACAGGCGACCCTACTCCTTGTCACGTACAACCGTGAATACGAAACCAGTAAGTGGAGGAATATTTAGGACACGGTGACCGTTTGCCAATGCGGATCCAAAGAATTGTTCAAGGTTACATTTCTGATACTGTACATTAATCTTATACATGTATGGTAACTTCTTTTATGCCAATTATGCAACAGACTAAATTAAAGCAAGGTGTAATTCAACAGGAACCTTCCTCTCTCCAATGTTGCCAGTCGCGACAAAATTATTTTCTAAAGACCCTATAATAGCTTTAAGGATCATATAAAATGACCATGTGGAATTGCCATGGCATAGAGTGTAAACAGCTGTAAGTACATATAATTTTATTTGGTCATTTTATGTATAAATAATTTTTATTTGGTCATTGTATGTGCTCTTTAAGCTACTGAGCGTTCAATGCGAACTGTGGACTGACGGACAAACTGACAGACAATCGGGGGGGGGGGGGGGGGGCAGCATATTACTATATTTGTCAATGCGGGTTTATAATAATGTAATTGTCTCACCTGGGTAATTTTTCTGTATGGCCAAATCATTCTGAAAGGCCCACCTGCAATTGCTTTCACTACAGACGGCCCATAATCCCTGATTAACCCTCCCGGCTATCAAATGCATCTCATCCAACCAATATGGCGTTGCAAACGATATAATAATCGCTAAATTCGTCAAGACCAAAAATACAATCCCTAAAATAGCGCAACAACTGGCCATCATGGCGATTCAAAAATATACAAGCAGAGAGAAATCACTAATCCAACAATTCTAAAATCAGCCCCGGATCAAAATATAAATCCACAACTACAGAAAAATTCCAATTTCCTTGATATTACACGTTTGGTGTTTTAATTTCCTGTGTTGCTCAAAACAGAACGTGAACTGCACACTCGTTATTTTAGCCCACACGTAATTGGTCACTTCTGAATGAGAATTTTTACTAATGGATATCCTCGGTTTATTTTCACAATTCTCAAAATATTTCCTTAAAATTGCACAATACTGTACGTAATTACCCTACAGCAATTGAAAACTCGACAAGAATAATCCACTGAAACTGTTTGCTGGTGGCAGACTACACCTGAAAAAGAAATGGCCGTAAATTAAAATAATGAAAGCTTTACAAAACAAGTACGATGGAACTATATGAAATGAACATACTGAGCATGACGTGATGGCAGCCATTTTAGAATTGTGGTGTCATATAAAAATTTGAAGTCTGTCAACCGATGTGCAATTGTCCAAGAACATGAAACAATTCATTTTGAGATTAACACGTGGTAATTTTATTTGTATGCTATGACAGGATGAATATTTTACTTGACGGTGACATTTTCCACTATTTGTCATCGAAATGAACTGCTAAGGACAAGGGATTTTCCCGCATACTACCACCAAATTGTAGTTATTCGTTCCAGAATGTCTAGATACACTTTCGTTGCCGTCATCAAAAAAAAAAGAAAAAAATGGCCTCATTTAAATACAGTCCACCGTAATACAATAAGTTTGATACGATACAAAATACACAACCCACACTAGTCGTAAAATACTAATTATTAGTCTAAGAATGCAATACGTTTAAATCATTAATACATCAAAAACGGTTGAGGATACTTACAAACTTCTACAAAAATTCCTTAATGTATAATACACTTCAGTATACACCAATCTCTAGATATGTTACTGATAATTAATTGCAGCCACTTTAGCTAATTAATTAATTGGCTAGTGATTAATTATAGCTGTAAACCATTGACAAGTACATGTGTGAATATATAAAACATATCACGTGACCAACTATTACCCAATGTCCGTGATCATTCAAATGATTCAGAAATTGTTATTATGTAAAATCAATTACATACATATGCTACAGCTGAAGGGAGTTTACAAAATACACCCACTCTTATGATTTTCAGTACATATTTGTAACAGACTCATTCATAAGGTATGATCTTTTGAAATTTAGGCTAGCTTCGATCATTATTACTAAACTCGATACGCTAAATCAATAACGTCTCGATTATCCATTTGTACGTTTAATTATATTTTTTAAAAAATGTATTCCAGACTAGAGATGGCATTGGGGTTGATTATGGTCTGGATAAGTTCATTAATGTCTAAATAATAAGTTAGATAACATTTCAGAAATAAACAAAGATCTGCGATAGGATGATTTAGCTCTTGCATAATGTATGTTTAATTAAAAAAAACTATTGCCCGGCAAAAAAAAATAATGGAAAATGAACAGACTGAAATTAAACGCACGGGAATGACCGAATGGGGGTGACTACAATATACAACCACATTTCAATATGCCCGGATAAAAATAATTTGAAAGCTATGTGGTAAATCAATCCTCGTATGTTATAAAGCAGGATACCGAATCAAATAACGACATATACCTAACCCAGTCTTATAAGATTAGTAATATATAATTTTCATTTCGACATTGTAAACTGGCAAAGATCTGTTTATTTAAGTTTCATGTTTCTAAAGAGTAGAATATTGAAAGACCAAATCAGTTTTATCCTGGCCGAATTATCAAAAGGCGTAAGATTGTAAATGCAGGAAGACACACACTAAATGGTAAAACATATCAACATATTTAAAGAAAATCCATACATTCAAATCTAAAAAGGTCTCGTGTTTTAAATATGTAATAGTATCTATATCAACATATTTAAAGAAAATCCATACAGATCTAAAACGGTCTCGTGTTTTAAATATGTAATAGTATCTATATCAAATTAGGCACCCTCTTTTAAATGTTTTATTGTCCACAATAAATGTTATAGTGTCCACAATAAATGTTATAGTGTCCATCCAATCTAAAATGTCAGCTTTATAGTAATTGATACTTGGTATGATTATGTTTAAGGAATTTAATTTCAATATTTCATTTTTATAGACTCTGTTGGTTTTTTGGTGGAGCCGAATCTCATCCGAAAATTATTATGTAACTTTAAAAAATCTTATTATCAATTCGTTTGTTGTAGGATGTGTGTTGCATGTCTGCATTGAATGTATGTATCTAGTATTTAATTATCACATTCTTTACTTAATCAATCCAAATGTGTATAATTTTCATTCTTAATCAATCTCCACGTCTATCATTATCATGCTTAATCCATTTAATGTACATTAATTAATTATCAATAATTATTAGCGGTTTTATGATCCTCTTTTTATTCCCTTAGGTCAAAGAACCATCGGGTAAAACTCAATATAATAATACTTATATAACAAAAGTATCGTTTATTGTCATGTATATTATCCATGATTTGTTTGTATGATACGAGTCCATTATAATTTGCTGCTGTCCATGTTTCAATAATCCCCTATATAAATAGTAACAGTATGAGTTTATGACTTTATCCAGTTACTAAATGACTATTAAGGATTATTTGTTATGGCGATTATCCAAATACATGATGATATTTTGAACTAGCATGTAGTTTGCCACAGACTTTGTTAAATTAATACAACCGCACAAATTTATTATACGTAGATAACTATTTATAGCTTATGTGTCGTAGATAAAAAAAATGATAGTGTTGTCTGTTTGTGCAAGTGCTGTCCCTTTTGTCAGTCCATATTCTACATACAATTATTAATAGTGCTATCCCTTTTGTCAGTCCATATTCTACATGTTACCATATCGCTTTTGTCAGTTCATATTGTACTTGCACTAATAGTGCCATCCCTTTTGTCAGTACATATTCTGCAAAGTAATAATAGTACTATTCGTTTTGTCATTTCACATTTTTCGTCGTGTAATAATCATGCTATTCCTTTTGTCAGTCAATATCCTTGCATGTGTAATAATGGTGCTATTCACATTAAAATTGTGTGACTTAATTTGGAGAGATAATGTGAATGACCTTTTCCCCATTGTGCCTTTTAATTACATTCCTAAAAGAGATCTCTTATCTTTTAGGAATCGTCTGGAATTGCTCCATTTTAATCTGATGTATCAAAATACCGTTAACTTCCCGTGCTCATCAGTGTACTGTATCGCAATAACTGCTCATCTACTCATTATACAAACAAGCTATAGATATTGAACAAATGATATTAAACATTATGCTGAATCGCAATAGATTAAATATTCCATTTATCAACCATACAATAACAATATTCAGTAGAATACTGAATCACCAATTACGTTTTTTCGGCATCTATTCAATATATCACTATACTCATATCAACCAATCGGAAACTGCGTAACATGTGAATTCATTACAAAACTAGAATTATCTGGAAATAAAATAGGGCTTCGTGTCTTACTTTTCTGTACGCCAAGATAAGGACATTCCGTTATATTTCAGTTTGATTTCCAACAGCTAGGGGACCATGTTGTCAATGGTATACACAGTTTTCGTCCCATCCCAACGACTAGACTTAGCCAGACCCAATCCCGCACCTTTGGTAAGGAATAACATGACTGAAAATCACTTGAGGAAAAGTTTCGGTCAACACTGGGGTCGAACACGGGGTTACCTGGCTAGTAGACCCGTGTCATACTCACCGAGACACAGTTGCTTCCTACTCTAAAAAAAACCAGACAAGGCATTGTTAACCGCCCTTGTTACTGCAAATTTCGTCCTCTATAGCCCAGTAGGATCTGAGCAGCAGTGCGTTGAACCCCATTTTATTTCAGTTCAGTTACTGCAAATCAAGTTTGGCAGATATTTGAACATGGTGTTGTTATAAAAAGTTGGCGACTGAACGCAAACATTGCCAGGCTCCATGCTGTACAGAGAAATCCTCATTTATGATATCATATTTATGTGGGTTTCCCCAAACATTTCAGCGATATTTCTGTACGCACGGAAATACAAAACAATCGCGCGCGGAAACGCTTTGTTTGTCCGCTGTTGAAAGTGAGTACATGGACAGCCTTTATTGTTGCAGCCTTCAATATTTTCTTAACAAATGTGAAATGTAACAAATGACACCAGCTATTGGGCACTGACCAGAAAAAGCTCATAAAATGTGCACATTGTTTCTGTTTTTCAATCTGTTGGGCTATGCAGTGACAGGATATCGTCGATGAGTGGTGACTGAACATTTTCACCATTTTTCACTTTGACGCCATTTTGATGTAAACAAGCCATTTGGATTCTGCAACAATATGCACTAGGTAAAGAAAGAAAGTTTATCCAGGAATTTAGAATTCGTACCTTACACAATAGGGTATAAGCTCTTCATTGAACAAAGTTGTAAGTTAGTTACATCTATGTTACTCAACACCAATTATCATAAGGGCGGATCTAGACAGTCAAAGTTAGTACCGTTGCCTAATAAATCTTATGACCAGGGGCCTATTTCACGAAAGTTTAACTAAGATAAGATCCCAATTTTAGTAATTTGATTGGATAATATTAGATTGATTTTAGTGCTCAACCAATCAAAATTGAAGTATCTACTAAAATTGGATTTTATCTTAATTTAAAATTTCGTGAAACAGGGCCCAGTTCCCAAAGATGGTCTAATTGCGATTTTTTTGCTAGACAGATATCCCATCCCCTTCATATTTGATCATTAGAGTCTTCACAAGGTTTTTTTTTATCAAGAGTCATACCTCTGTAAGTATGTTGAAAATTGTTAAATTTAATCAGTTCATTCCTTTCATAAATATTAGCATTTATATGCATCTATCTAAAATCAATCGAAGGGTGAGTCTCTCCTCAAGGGCGTAATGGTGGATGAATCGAGACATAACCACTCAAAACAAACCAAATTTCATTAATGTCTACGTATCTTGGAACAGAACCAAAAACATCACATCTTATAATGTTAATTGGGAGCATTTACACAATGACATGGTTGTCTAAATGAATTTGTTTTATGCGAATTCACATTAAAAGAAAAAGAATTTTTTTTTCTTCAATAGCAAGAATTCCGCCGAGAAAGGCTGTTCTTTTGTTTGATTAAATCAGTTATACTCCGTGTGAATCCATCAGCCATAACCAAATTAGCCAAGATTTCGTTTCATAATAATATATTGTATAATTTGGCAAGAGAATTGTTTTGGTGCCCGCTAACGTAAAATTGTGATCAATGGTCCCACCTTAGTTTTTATGGCGAATTTCTCTGAAATTTTCTAGACCACATCATGCTGTTAGTCAGATAATGTTTATAGTTTGGATAGAAATTATCACCAAAAGGATACTTAAAGGGGCACGAACACTTTGAACTTCGTCTTGGTTGAACAAAACAAAAATAATAATCCTGCTTTCAATAAATTTGACTATCAGCTACATCGAACAGGTTCATATTAGATTCTATACAAACTTTAAAACAAAGCACTGTATACAAACAAGAAATATACAAGTTATACATTCAGTAGAAATTTAGTGTACAAATTTTCCAGTGATTTCGCGGTGTTTAACGACCGTTTGTGAGCAATGCTTCATTCAAAGTAGGTCCAGTGCTTGCTTTTTTTTAATAATAAAGTGAGTTTAAAGAGTTAATATTTTTAATAAAATTTTAAATACAATTAGATGTAACATTAAGACAAATTTGGGACGTCATTGTTTAGATATACACGTTTTAACATTTCTATTCGTATTTTCTTTAGTGGCGTCCAAGAACGCCGATGAGAAATACAACACGCGGCTTAAATTAGAGTGGACCTACATCATGTGGCGAGTCGTACCCAACCATCACTTTTATTAGACAGATTGGGGCATCTAGGTGTAATATGTTTAAAGTTTTAACACTCTGAGGCGTAAGATGTTTAACACACTGGCGTAATCAGATCTAAAGATGGCGGCCAGATGGTTTTCACTATACACTGCTACGCGTGTTGCGTAATACTAAAATCAAATTTAGTCTGCAACCGAATATGTGTCATACTATACATTTAGGGCGGTTCTCTATAATTTGCGTGTGAAATCCAAGATTATTTTTATATATTTCCTTAACAGTTTGTTCCTGTTCAGGTCTGATTCTTCACTGAATTATCACTGGCTACACATCATTG
Organism: Patella depressa; assembly: GCA_948474765.1. Classification (NCBI taxonomy): domain Eukaryota; kingdom Metazoa; phylum Mollusca; class Gastropoda; family Patellidae; genus Patella; species Patella depressa. Next base: position 29,029,430 of record OX419715.1, read on the forward strand.
AATTGTCGTCCAGAAAAATCGCTCATGGAAAACAATTATTTCGTCAACATGAGCACCACAGGCCTATCATATTCGAGCTTTAGCCTGTTCATATTTAGAACTTTCGCACTTAATGCTAACTGGCGTCTACTTGAGGTCTCGTGAGTGCTTTTTAAAATGCAAACATCTGTTAAATATTAGTGGTTGTCTTAACTTATGATGTCATAATATTACGTAATTTAGTAGTATTCATGGCGTAATATAATGGATCGGCTCATCCATTGGGTTTACCGAGGGAGACCGTATGGATCAGCGGAACCACTGCAACTCGAACCTGAAAGAGAATATGGGGTTAACCATCGACGAACCGGGAAAGTTAGAATAATAACGGTCAATTTCCCTAATCTATTGTCTGGAGATATTTCTGGCCTCGGTATAAAATCAATACACTACTTTTAAGATTAGCAGACGGCTAGCGAATCGAACTGTTGCACGACACACAGAATGGTCGTGCTCGTGCTGATAAGAGACCCGTTAATCTCTCAAACAAAACACAATGTATTTGAATGGTGCAGTAATACATAAGCCCTTAAATAATGAACATAACACCATGGACTAAGCGAATTGAAACCCAAAACAGAAATTTAGGAAGTAAAAATTACTAAAAGGTCCAAAGTGAGACATGAATCTTGTCACGGACCATCCATCTGATAAAAACACAAAACCAATCAAGATATTAAATCCTATGAAATCGACATTTAATTTATCTTAGTCCACATTAATGCAGTTTCGTCATTTTATTGATATGCATTTATATAAGCTTAAATATAAAATTAACGAAGTATGGCTAATGAAGACGAGCATGTGCCGTACAGTGAGCTGTGCGTACACGCCAACGTATACACGGGACGTCGCTTTTCGTCTCACCCAAGCTGCTAGACGCTGTTCCTGTCTGCCCCCTCTCACCCTACGTATAAGAAAAGACAACTTAAGGAATTGTGCTGATTACTTTAGAATCAATACCATAACCATAACCAAAACTATAATAACACATAATTTCTATCTTTAGTAGAAGTAGAATCGTTCGATACTGGATGAAATAATATGATAGTAATGGCGGCCAATGACATAAATCCAAATCAGGTATTTTCAATTAAATCTTGAATATGACACATTTATGCAATACACACATTTAATATACTAAGCCCATTTTCATATCGTTAATTAACTCGACTGTCCAATCGATGTAAAGGCATTCAACTATAAATCTTTGATAACAAAGTTATTATAGGGCATCCGAGTATGGTAGGCAGTGCGACTCTTTGTTATGAGTTCTTATCTCTTGATTTGAGTGCTTAGATGCAGCTTCTTCACTTGAAACCTTAAATTGAGATTTATACACCAAAATCGACATATCGACAATTGACTTGACTGTCTTCAGCAATTCGTGTGCGCATAATATTAGTGTCACATTAAGTAACCCGTTTCTGCACTAACCATTACAACAGGACAATGGAGACATAATAAGTGAGGCTTGGTTAGGAGACATTTACACTTGAACATAAATTGTTGTTGCAGAACCGTTTAAGCGTGTATATGCAAGAATATTAATAATACTTAGAATATATTGCGCTAATAACAATGGCATAACCCATTAAAACCACTGGGCTGCTGGCAATGTCAGTGGCATCCAGTAGCACCTGCCTTCAGACGTCTAGACCAAAACCATTTCTCCGATTAGTTCTCAATGGGGGGGGGGGGTGCGCAATGTGGGGTAACCTGACAACCACCTCTCGTTTGAGAAGTTCCCGTCGCTGACAAATTTTTGATGTACTTTTGCAGAAGATCTTTACTTCGGAGTAGAAGATAACACCTGGGACAAAGGTCGCTATCGAGTCAACAGTCCAGAAGGTGCACATGATAACTGTTTCAGGAGATCGCTATCTTTTCTATTGTTTGTGTTTCTTTACGATCAATAAGGTTAGCAGCTAATTCTAGTATCTTATGTTTACCAGATCGCATTAACCTGTAATTTACATTATAATCAAAGTCCATGGTCCAGACGTCATCAATTATAGCAGAATCCAGGCACAATCCGACTGACAACTTTTCTTTATTTACTCCATTCATCAAGATTTGTTTACATATTATCATTGACGAGTAATTTAAACGAAAGAAAAGATAGGTTGCCAGGCAACGAAACATACGCCCACAACAGCTAAGTCGTCCGGGCAGTCAACAAGGGTTGTCGCATATTGTTTCTTTTATCAGTAAGGAGAACATTTACAACACATGATAATCTTATTACGAGTAATAGCCCATTAAATAATTATCAGAAATGATTAGAGTAGTTTTGATGGTTTGTCTCAAGGCCTTTGTCCACAAGATATTTCAAAGTGATCAACTGCCAGAAATTATCAGATATCACTGAAAATCAAATAGGATTCTTCGTATCATGACCCTAAACACTGTGTACAAATTTAAAGTCAATTGGATATTAACTTTAGCCTTTAGAGCATTCACAGGGTTTTTCAAAGTGATCAAGGGTCATAACTCTGGCAGTAATTATCGGATATCGCTGAAAATAAATAGTCTATTTTGTATCATGACCGTAAATAGTGTGTATAAATTCAAAGTCAATCGGATATTAACTTTAGATTTTTCAAAGTGATCAAGGGTCATAACTCGGGCAGGAATTATCGGATATTGCTGAAAATCAACAGGCTTCTTCTTATCATGACCTTACACACTGTGTATAAATTTAAAGTCAATCGGATATTAACTTTAGCCTCTAGAGCGTTCACAAGATTTTTCAAAGTGATCAAGGGTCATAACTCTGGTAGTAATTATCGGATATCACCGAAAATCAATAGGCTTCTTCGTCTCATGACCTTAAACACTGTGTATAAATTTAAAGTCAATCGGATATTAACTTTAGCCTCTAAAGCGTTCACAAGATTTTTCAAAGTGATCAAGGGTCATAACTCTGGTAATAATTATCGGATATCACCGAAAATCAATAGGCTTCTTCGTCTCATGACCTTAAACACTGTGTATAAATTTAAAGTCAATCAGATATTAACTATAGCCTCTAGAGTGTTCACAAGATTTTTCAAAGTGATCAAGGGTCATAACTCTGGTAGTAATTATCGGATATCACCGAAAATCAATAGGCTTCTTCGTCTCATGACCTTAAACACTGTGTATAAATTTAAAGTCAATCGGATATTAACTTTAGCCTCTAAAGCGTTCACAAGATTTTTCAAAGTGATCAAGGGTCATAACTCTGGCAGTAATTATCAGAGGTCACCGAAAATCATTAGGATTCTTCGTCTCATGACCTTAAACACTGTGTATAAATTTAAAGTCAAACGGATATTAACTATAGCCTCTAGAGCGTTCACAAGATTTTTCAAAGTGATCAAGGGTCATAACTCTGGTAGTAATTATCGGATATTGCTGAAAATCAACAGGCTTCTTCGTCTCACGACCTTAACCACTGTGTATAAATTTAAAGTCAAACAGATATTAACTTTAGCCTCTAAAGCGTTCACAAGATTTTTCAAAGTGATCAAGGGTCATAACTCTGGCAGTAATTATCAGATATCACCGAAAATCAATAGGCTTCTTCGTCTCCTGACCTTAAACACTGTGTATAAATTTAAAGTCAATCGGATATTAACTATAGCCTCTAGAGCGTTCACAAGATTTTTCAAAGTGATCAAGGGTCATAACTCTGGTAGTAATTATCGGATATCGCTGAAAATCAATAGGCTTCTTCGTCTCACGACCTTAACCACTGAGTATAAATTTAAAGTCAATTGGATATTAACTTTAGCCTCTAAAGCTTCACAAGATTTTTCAAAGTGATCAAGGGTCATAACTCTGGCAGTAATTATCAGATATCACCGAAAATCAATAGGCTTCTTCGTCTCCTGACCTTAAACACTGTGTATAAATTTAAAGTCAATCGGATATTAACTATAGCCTCTAGAGCGTTCACAAGATTTTTCAAAGTGATCAAGGGTCATAACTCTGGTAGTAATTATCGGATATCGCTGAAAATCAATAGGCTTCTTCGTCTCACAACCTTAAACACTGTGTATAAATTTCAAGTCAATCAGATATTAACTTTAGCCTCTAGAGCGTTCACAAGAAATTGTGGACGATGGACGGACGGACGGACGGACCGACGGACGGACGGACGGACGGACGGACGGACGGACCGACAGACGGACGGACGGGGGCGACGGCAATATACGACCACATTTCCATGTGGGCGTATAAAAATGGAATGGAGTTTAACGTCCACATAATATTCATTTTTGAGAGGAATTTTTAATGATTACGAGTGCAATACTTAGGGAGAGTAAACAACATCGGCTTTTCCGAATCCTTTTTATTAAATCCTTAATTTCAAGGGTTCTTTTACGTGGCTTGGTTCAATAATAAGACGATATTCCACCAAATTGCGTGATATATTATGTAGCAGATGCTGTTATTTATTTGTCGACAATTTAACTTAAAGATAAGATAAAGAGGTGGCACAATAATAGTTATAAACTAGATAGTGTAAAGGTAATATGCTGAAAATTTCAGTCAAATTGATCCACTATTAGCCGAGAACGTAGCGAGTGAAATATTCACATAGACTCGGTCATCATTACTAAAATCATTAATATAAACAGCATAGTCTCGATTATCCACTTGATTGATTTAATTATCAATGGCCGTTAAGCAGCATATAGGAATTTAATCCACCAACATAGAAGGCTAGCCTTGACATCAAGAGTTTATTATGGTTTGGATAAGTTAATTAATGTTTAATCGATTATTTAGATAACATTTCAGGCCTAAGAAAGACCTGTAATAAGCAGATTTTGCTCTTGCATAATGCTATTTTAAATTTCATCATGCTAACAAAACAATAATGTTGTGGAGGAGAAAGATGTTAAAATTGTGTAAATATTCGACACGACTTGATACTAGATCTGTTATTTCCATTAACAACAGATTTGAGACTGTAGATTACGTTATAATAATTCAAAAATAGACTAGCTTCTCTGTTTAATCAACGCAGCCAACATTAAAGAGATACCATACCATGAAATATAAAGAGATAACATACCATGAAATCAAATTTTCTGCACTGACTAGGCTACTGGCATGGTGGCTGATTGAGCTTTGACGATAATTCCAACTAAGATTCTTTTACGTGCACGCCAGTGTGTACACATGACCTCGGTTTTCAGGCATGTGTTCGTGGTTTCGAGATGTGACTAGGAATTAGGTAGCCTGCATAACCTTCGTGTGTTTTCTCCGGGTCCTTCGATTCCTTCAAACGTTAAAAACCATAACACAAGCGACTTATTAAATTAAAGATTTACCACGTGTTGGTACAGAAATAAGCTACATGTAGTATGTGTTGAGTGGACGTTAATTCAAAACTCCATTCTAACCTAAATCAGAGCGTTTCGACTCTTTTGAAGTTGTATTGAATTCAGATAAAAATTTCATACGAGCTTATGGTTGATATTGTGTTCCTCAATTTAGCCTTGTATCCAATATTCTGCAGGGTGATGGGGGGGGAATCAAAAAATTGAGAAAAAATACAAACAAATACAACGAAAGGGGAAATAATGAATTAGTATCAGTTGTCTGAGAAATAGTAATCATAGTCTGCCTAGCGCGCGGCCACAGCAGCGACAAAAGAATTCTTCAACCAGACGTGAACAAGGGGAGGGGGTGGGGGTGGGATGGCCTAGTGGTCTAGAGTGCCGAGCTTCGACCTCTTGCTGGCCGGTCACCTCTGGCTTGTGGCTGTGGTTTCGAGCCCTGGTGTGAGCGTATGTGGCATGGAGATAGGGGCGCCTTCTCGACCTCGTGGGTTTCCTCCGGGCACTCCGGTTTCCTCCCACTGCTAAAGACCCCTACGCGCAAGCGAATAATTGAAATAAAATTAAACCATATGTTAGTCCCGAAATGACCTAGTTTGTGTTGAGTGGACGTTAAACCCCATTTCTCTCTCTCTCTCAGTCGTGATCAGCACATACATCAGTACTGTGTGTTCAGTTAAAAACAACTTCCAGTAGGCGTGTATAAAACCAAGTACAACAGTATCATTTTTCTCAATCATCATTAAACCCAACATTTACAGTCGTAGTTAATTCCTGTACTCACACTGTATTTCTGTTTAAGATTTTCATATACATAATTATATGTGTACTTATTGCTGTATGTATGTTCTATTTATAGTTTATATATTTATGTATAACAGTATAGCTATATAACACTGTGTAAAGTGTTTATTATACAGGGTTTCTATTCTGAAAACTCATCACTGGTAAATTTGGCTAAATCAGCTTCATTATGTTAATGAACTTACTTGAAATAAACATGTGTTAAAGCCCCAATAACACTCTTGTTGTAACTGAAAAATATGTCCCAATCTTCATTCTGGTCAACAAATCGTATTATTTTAGAATATTCCAATTAAATGATGATATAAATTTCATCTTAACACCACTAATTTAAAAAATTGGCAAAATTCAACCAATTGATTTGAAAAGTCTAACGTGAACCTTTTCAAATGTGACTTGGATTTTAAAATATTTTCGAAACCTGTGGACAAATAAAATAGGTTGTAATGGATAATTTACACAACAGGTAGGACATTTAAACATCTAGTACTTAGAATAAGGGTATTATTTATTTTCTGGAGCTACCAAGCCAGCAAGAATGGTATTGTCCCTTTAAACGTTTAGTTTAAACATAATATAACGGCAAATCCCATACGAAATTTACGCTGTTTGTCTGCAATTAGCTCCGTTTGAGACACGCAGCAAATTAACTGACGTTTTAACACTAAATCGACGATTTTATTCGCAAATACTATAATGAAAATTCATCGAGAATTATTCTACTTACAATCAGTAAAATCGAAAATGTTTATTTAGTCCCTGTGTAGGCCTATATCACGGGCGGATCTAGGAATTTTGAAAAGGGGGGGGGGGCGCCGGGAAATGAGGGCACTGACCGCGGAGACGGGGCACGCCGCTGAGAGGAGGGTTGGGGGGGGGATCCCCAAGAAAATTATCCATCATTTCCCTGCATCTGTTGCCATTCCAAGAGCTATTTTGCTGATATTTTCGTCTAAGTAAACGTTCGGAACGGTCATATTTGGGTCTGAGAAAAAGCACTTTCAGCAGTAAAAGAGGGGACTGTTGAAAATTATATGGAAGATGTAAAACAGATAAAAACAAAATTACAAAATAGTTGACTGGTTTAACGTCAACGAAACACAAATGACGTCATTTAAAAGTGCGTATATTATAGAAACTGGAGGATCCAGAGACAATCCGGTGGTTTGGCAGTCGACCCTTCAATTATGCGCGGGTTCAGTTCAAAACCACAGGGTTCGATCCCTGTGTTGGACAGGCGACCCTACTCCTTGTCACGACATTTGACTTAATGACTTGGCATGCATCGTGCACGTAAAAGAAACTTGGTAGGCCTTAGTGCCACTTTCCTGGGAAAATCTCCCCAAATAGAGGACACTGTATGGCGTCTACGCCCGTCTACATTAGCCGAGTCGGTTCATTTCAGTTCTCTTTTATCTCGATCAACCGGAAATATGCCATAATTTCTTTTACATATATGAGTGTCATATCCGGGTGCACTTTTGTTCACGCAAGTCGTTGTTTATCGGCCTTTACTATACTAAAAGTTATTTAAATTAATTTATTTTAGTTTATCTGTTTGACCTCCGTTAAACTCGACTCACATATATATAATATAATGAGTGGACAATTTCGCTGACTACACCCGATAATAACATGATATTTTGGTTGTCAAATAGTTTAAGTACTTAGGAGAGAGAGAGAGAGAAATGGGGTTTAACGTCCACTCAACACAAACTAGGTCATATGGTTTTAAATTTATTTCAATAATTCGCATGCGCGTAGGGGTCTTTATCAGTGGGAGGAAACCGGAGTGCCCGGAGGAAACCCACGAGGTTGAGAAGGCGCCCCTATTTCCATGCCACATACGCCCACACCTTGGCTCGAAACCACAGCCGCAAGCCAGAGGTGACCGGCCAGCTAGAGGTCGAAGCGCGGCACTCTAGACCACTAGGCCATCCCAATCCCCCCTTAAGTACTTAGGTAATGCAAATTCTGTGGACTGCGAGTGGCTTTAATATTATAGCCATTTCATGTTTTCACTTGCATTAAAGGTTCGGTGCATCATTCCCTGCAAACTACAATATTGTGAAATGTTAGTTTCTAATTGAATTATCATCGCCATCGTTTATTGGGGAAGGGGAAACATGACGAGTCTAATTTAAACCCGACTGAATCAAAGCTGTTTTGTATTTTGATTTTGTTTCAATTAATGTTACTTGATCAATCTGAGTACATTAGAGTGAACGATAATTAAAATCGAGCATTTAGGCGAAGTCTGTGTTACCCCCACCCAACCCTTCTGACTCGGTTCCATTCACTTGATTTGATTGTGTTTTTTCCTGGGTTCCTAGTTACTGCGGTCCCGCTGTGTTCTCGGGATATTCCATTGCTGGGTTCACATGGGATACACATCCGAAGCAAACATTGCCCGAGGTATTCGAAATTAGCACGAATTCTAATCGGTGGTTCTGGTAATTTTTTCGGATGAACGCATAGACCAACTCTGAAAGGCATGGAATTAAATGCTTTTAGGCCACTTGTAAAACAAACAATTTTTCTGAATTGGTAATTTATTACAAATAATTATCTGAGAACATTGAACACTTGTGACTAATTTCGTGGGTTTTATATCGCTGCAGACGTATTAAGTCCGCGCCGTTAATTATAGCAGACGATAAATGAATATTCGATAGGAATAAAACCGGCGAATAAAGCTACAAATGTTATCAGATTGTGTCGCAATAAAATAATTTCCAGCAATAGGATTAATAGCTCTGTATCCATTTTAATGCACCTCCCTTTTATAGACATAATATTTGAATATTGGGATTTCTATGAAGCATACAAGTTTCATAGATAGTGATCTAAAAAATAATACGCAATAAAGTTCCACGGCAATCAAGTGTGTGTTTAAAGGGTAAGGTCAGGGCTGGGGGAGAATACGATTGCATGAATTTGAACGTATCTGCAAACAAGACTAAGTTTATACCAACAAAGTCCATGATCATCAGGCCCGGATTCAGGATTTTGTCGAAGGGGGGGGGGCACACATTGGAGAAAAGGGTAATATGTTACAAAGTTGGATTGTTTGGGCGGAGTCAACGCTTAAAACATTTATATCATCTATTAAACAGCAGACATGTGAACTACAACAGTAACAAAGCAAACGAAAATGAAAATTAACTATGTCACTTGGGCTGAGGGAGGGGGAGGGGCACGGCCCCTGCCCCCCCCCCCCCTGGATCCGTGCTTAACACGAGGGGTTATAATAATTACAGTAGATGTTGCGTTAATATTTGAGTATTAAAGTAATATAATTTAAACTTCAAAACCCACTCAATACTTCACACATAGCATACTGCCCACTTGGTGCAAAACATTAGTCCAATTTTATTTCGTCATTCCCAAATAACCAATCGTTATAACACACTAGATACTTAATTCAATACTCCATTTTGTCCCAAATCAAAAGTTTCGTGGCTCCTTTAACAAAACCAGAATATACCGTCAATTTAAATGAACAATTCGGTGTTAAAGTCAAAGGTTTCTTCCAGTATGCGCTTAATTGAATACCCGTAGACTGTAGAAATACCCATAGATAAATTCAGAACAAAGGTGTAAGAAAGCGTACGGGGTGTTAACAATAAAAGTCTTTAAATGAATATTTTAGTATGAGCTGAAATGAATCGTCAAATTAGTCTGACTGTAAAGTTGGATGACAAAATCGATATTTCATCACAATACAGCTATAAAAGTGTGCCATGTGTGACAATGCACACGCATAACAATACTATGAATGCACGCGGGAATAACAATGGTGTTAATCTTGAAACATTTCTAAAGAGAATAAATTTAGAACCAAATTCCAATACGAACCCTTTCGATATTTTTAGTCTGCTTCCCAAAGTCTGCGACCAACGCCTTCACATTTCACAAACAGTTTATAAACCACACGCTTCCACAGATGTGGTATATCACTCAATATTGCCCCGGGAATATCAACTCGATATATCACAGCAAAAGAGCAGAAACGACCTAAAAGAAATTGGGTCAATACGGGATGTAATATAACTGTACCCGATATCGTCTACATTCCACCTCTCTCCTACTCAGAAATCTAAAAACACGAGAACACAGCACTCTTCAAAACCACGCTACTTCTGAACATCCAGACGCTATGCTAGCAATGGAAATCAGGATGTTGTAGACTCCATTAACCAGAAAAAAAGCGATACCCGTCCTCAAATCAGGAATCTCTTGTAGTTAACGTCAGACACTCATTTATTCTCGATTGACAAGTACTGATAACACGGTTATATGTGCAGAATTTCATATTGTATGTACGACTGGTTAGACAAGACAGCTCTTTATGTATTAACGACCCGTGGCGCGGGAAAATGATCCTCCGGGTGCGGTGCTGAGAATTCTTATCACGTGACAGATGCTCGCAGAACGCGCGTCTAGAATTACATTTTTGGCAATGTTGAGTTGTATTGGTGACGGCTTCAGATCTTTGAACGGCCTTCACTAATCGTCTATTTATATGCGAGTCTTGATAATAACGCATTACTTTGAAGTGGAAAGGGACTTGTTGATAGTTCTACGTCGTCTGCTTTTATCGTCTGCTTTAATGAGTTCTACAATCAATGGGAAATGACAGGAAAGCGAAGCCACGTGGAAAACTGTGGATGATTAAATTAACTGGCAGTCTTCAATCGAGACAGTGGATTTATTGAAAAACATCCTTAAATTTGTTTGTGTCATAGTTAAATAATTTAATAGCATACTAAAAGGATGGCAAATCTCGGGGGGGGGGGGCTTCAAATCGAAATCTACAAAGCACACAATCTATATTTATCAAAGCAATGATCAGAATGGAATTTCCATTCACTTCAGTGGACGCAACTGTGGATTTGTGTAAGAGTCCGACTACACAAACAGAGGCGTAGCCGTGAAATATATATTGGGGGGGGGGGGCGCAAATGAAATTATATAAGATGTTGACAATCTGTTAGGCCGGAGGCACGATGCTGCGCAGCAGCCGATGTAGCACAATAGGGATCGTCACTCTCCAATGGAGGGGGGTGGGTGTACCCCCATAAATTTTGTTTAAAGTTTCAGTCTTCTGTAAACACTGTTTAAGCATATTTTACGGAGTTAAACTAAAATATCACACCAATACAATATGTTTATCATGTTTACAGACAGCGGCACCGGTCTTCCCCGAGAGGCGAAGAAGCGTGGCTCTTACCTTGTATGGATCCCATCCCAAACCCCGTCTAACAGCAACTTCAAAGTGGTTTTAATATAACCTAATTAAGGTGGCTTGCTGACTCGAATTCCAATCAATCGTTTACACCCACGACGACGGGGTCATTGGCAGAAAATTTAGAAAACTTAACTGCCACTAACGCGTTTTCCTGCTATTCCTGCCTGTGAATACAGCAACTTCAATTTGGTCCAATATAGCCCACCTGGCTGCCCAGAATTCCAAACAACCAATTGATCGTCGGTGGCTATGGGAGCCTCACCCTCCCGGAGAAAATTTTGAAAATTTAACCACCGCAAATGCGTTTTCTGCTATTCAAGCCTGTGTAAGCAACAGTCAACTCAGTACAAATTAGTGTTTTATTAGGACTCAATGACAGTTAGGGAAGCAAAACTAGAAATGCCCGAAGCAGGTTTACGGACAGCGGCCAGTTTTCGTCGAGAGGCGAGGAAGCGGAGCTGATCTTGTATGGACCCGCCAAGAAAATTTTGGAATATTTGATGGCCGCAAACGCGTTTTACTCTGCTATTCCAGTACTAAAATTAGTGTTTTATTAGATTTCGGGCACTTTATTTTGCCTAATTTTGGAGGGGTCCAAGTATATTCACACCAATAGCAACATACCAATGTGATTTAATATGTCGTTTTAGGAGTTATGGGGGGTGGGGGTGGGGTGAGAAGTACGAATATATCATTTCCCAGATGATAGAAGTAATTTCGAAAGGAAGCAACATACAAAAATTAAGCACTTTCGCGATTACCGTCCAACACGTGTAATAATTACGACCATAAATTGTTACAGAATCTTATCCTACATATATTTCAGCTATCATAATACATTATAATGCACTACATAATAATGTATTACGCACGATGAGTCGCTAATCTCAGAAAATATGTATCAAGAGTCAATATTTTGAGTCATCTGTCGGACTTAAGTACTCATGCAGATTGAGAAGTAGTGTTATTTTGGGAGTTATCGAAATTATTTAACAGATATAGGGCATCTGGTGTGTAACATATAATTTCCAGCCAAACCTATGAGGCAAATGTGGATTCTGTAGCATAATGTAGGATTGATAGTTAGCCCTTTTGCCTTGAAATATCACTAACTTGTGGTAAATGCATGGTAATCAATAGAAATCGTATGCTTCCAAGTTACTGAATAGTTTTTGTTCAAATATTAGTGACCGTTTCCGAATAGGGCATTAATATTACAGTCTTCTTAAAGGGTATACGTGTAGAGACACTCAATTCCCAACATACTTAATGGTCAGATAGAAGTTATGCGTCTTTTAAACTATGACTGAATAGATATCTCTGAAACGTGATAAGGATTACCCTAAAATGACAATAGTTAGTCTGAAAGCAGCTGAATAATTTTGATAAATAGTTGCATGAATGTTACTTAGCTTACGGTCGTTGAGGTTTAGTCTAACGAAATTTCTCAAAGCATGTGTTTTGGTGCAAGGTACATTGATTAAGCACATTTTGGATACCTCGGGAACTCTTTAATATGTTTCAACAAAATTTGATAGATATGTTGATTGAGTAGTGCTTGTTCAGATTCGTTCATGCGCCATGCATCCAATTCGTGGGGAAATCCAATCAAAGAGTAAAATTAAAATTATTTTTTCTGAAATTTGAAATTATCGATGCTACCTTTGTTGTAAAAGGTTTATTTCAGCTGATTTTACATTTTTTGAAATATTTATTTTCTCAAATTATCATTAGTAGGCCCTATAACCTATAATTGTGCATTGGATTAGTGATCGGCACAAATGATGACCCCGGTATCATTAAACCCTTGCATGCTGCCGAAATTGGCACAGTGAAGGGACATATTTAGATATAGTCGGTGTCTTGATTCACCTGAAACTCATGATGGACTCCAGCTAAATTCGGTGTCTATTTCCTGGATTATGCTACTTTTTAACGGAAGATTACAATACAAATCTCTCTTTAAAGCTGCTCATGTATAATGTTATGAACTATATCTGCATGACTTCTAGAAGAATCACTCCCTCCACTCCCTTATTCTAATTCCATGCCTCAGATCCATTTCCTGCTCAGTTGAAAAAAAATTCTGGGGAAGCATCCGCATATCAACATATCTATTAAGTTTTGATTAAAAGGATTTCAGGAGTCGAAAATTTGCTCTATCAAGATGCTGTTTCACCAAAGGTATGATATCGAGCAATTGTATTTGATAAGTAATATCCATGCCATTAATAGTTATCAAAATTCTCCAATTACTTTCGGACAAACTCTTATCTTTATCATCTAAGGGGGATCCTTACCACATTTCATTTCAGAAAAATCCATTCAGTCATTATGAAAAAGGAGCCGATTTTGTAAAAAAATATCTTCTATTTAACCCTGAAATGTGTTCGGAATGGTGCGTTTACCCTTTAAGAGACTATGAATGCCCCAATTCCGATGCGCACACTATATTATTAGAAAACAACTATTCAGTGAATTCGAAGGATAACATTTGTAGTATGTCAATATATCGCAAGTGTTCAAAACAACTTCTTCCTAAATTATAACACTTTCCAATCTGAATGCGCAAGTCTGAAAGATGACTCAACTTACTGACTGCACATGTTTTCTGAGATTTGAGAATCATACTGTGATATACATACATTATTATATATATATTGCATTATAATGTATTATGATAGCTGAGCAGGATAAAATTCATCGATGTCTGGAACAATTTATGGTTGTAATTATTACACGTGTGGGTCGGTAGTCGCGAAAATGCTTAATGTGTGTCTGTTATCTCGTTTCAAATTAGTTCGATGCTTCTCGTCCCCCACAAACCCTGAAACAACATATCACACGTGTATGTTGCTGTCATGGTATTGACAGAATACATTTCGAGCCAATTTCTGCCACCATTTTTGATCTTGGTGGCCATATTGGTTCAACCGTTTGTGAAATGGATCGAAAACTGTCCAAAATGCCCAACAAAGTCTATAAAATGATATATTACATGGATCATTTCGCCAGCAATGTTTGTCATGGTCAATTTCAGACCATTTTTGGTCGCCATTTTGGATTTTCAGCTCCTGTAGTTAGCCACAGTACACCAATTATTGCCCCATTGACTTGTATGTTATTTCAGGCTCATGTCACAAGTTATAACTCTTTCCACAATATTCGTTGAGCTAATTCTTTCACAAGGCATAAAGAATAACACCTGACAGTCATCTCCTCCGAAGCATGTATGAGGTTCACCATGAAAATCTCAAATCAGTAAAAGTTAAATTAGACTAGGGCCAATTCTTTACTGCGGTTCAATATGAGACGTCTTTTAAGCCCTTTTACCCATGTTATTCTTCCGCACAAATATCCTCTTTTTTCACCCAAACCGACAAAATATTCAAAATTCAAAACCTTCCCCACAATTCCACATCTAAACAAAACTCCAAAAACGCATGAAAAAGGGAGACAAAAAATAAGGGAAAATTAGGCTATTTTTAGCTCAGAACTACAGGTAACCAATGTAGGAATATTTTGGTGATCTGTGTCCAGTTAGTCTGTACATTTCAGGGGTAGCAAACTACAAATATCTTCACTTGGGTCCGTTCCATCAGAAACCATCATCAAACCTCGTTCTCCGAGAAATGGTCACGGATATGTGAGTTGTTACCCGTCTATTAGTCTCAAAATGACACCACCTCAAGCTCAAAAGGCCATATTGTATAAGAAAGTCCGCGACTAATTTAATTATGTAGCGACAATTTTAAAAATTGAAATCGCATTATCAGATTAAAGGGAGACAAATCCAATTATAATAAAACGAGAACAGACCAGTTGTCTATAGATAAATTATTCTTTCTCCCTCCTTCCCTATGTCTCTCTATTTATTGGGTATTTGATTATGGATTGATTAAAAGGCCCTGGGATCTTATTTTTTATGTCCAATTTTGGTAACTATAAATGATTTTGATACGGAAAGTCCCCCCCCCCGGATCCGCGCCTGTTATATATTCTGGCAACTAACCCCAATGCTTGGTCCACACGACTGTACGGAGGGACTTCCGGGTTCCGACTTCCAACTTCCGACTTCCGACCTCCAACTTTCAACTTCGGACTTCCAACTTATATTAGCCAATCAGGGTGCAATTATGGATGTACGTGTTGGACGCGTGGAGATAAGACATGTTAAGTTATTAAAATGGTCCCTCCCTACCACCGCTCACAGTTAACATTCATTTCTAGAGAAAATAAAATTTGAGTTAAAGCTCAAACCAAAAAATGGATGATTCTTTAATTAATGTTTGCTTTGTGTTTGTTTGTTATTGATGCTTGATAAAGACGAGAGTATCCTCATCGAAACGTCGCTTAGTATTAAAGATACATTTTTGTCCTGTATACGCCCCGTGTGTGTTTTTCAGGGAATCCGGTAAGATTGGATATTGCTACTTTCCATATATACCAAAACTGCCATACTTTTACAGAGAGAAACACACACAGAGAAAGACTAGGAGAGAGAGGGGGGGGGGGGGGTAACTTCCACTAGACACAAATTAGGTCATTTCGGGACAAACATATGATTCGCTTGCGGGTAGGGATCTTTAGCAGTGCGAGGAAGTCGAAGGACCCGGCGAAAACCCACGCGATTGAACAGGCGATCTCACTCCTTGTCGTGTACAGCCGGGTAATCGAAACCACGACAGTCGACTCAATGACAGACTTTATGATACTGCACGAGGATAGCATATTTAGGGACACTTTCAAGCGATTATATAGAGAAAGCAAAGTCGACCAAAAATGTCATTCGTTGCATTAAACGATTTTGTTACAATCTTTGTTGCAGTTTCATTTGTTCACACAATATTTCCTACAAAGTGATGCAAGAAATGAAAAACAGTCAACTTCAAAGCGGAGCGAACTCAATAATTGTATTTTAGTCTTTGAAGATTTATAATTACAAATATACTGTTCATGTTTTTATATAATAAACGATATTTTATTTAATATATCGCATGAAATTGTATATAATTGACACTCAGTTGTATATATAAAAATTGCAAAAGCAGTATCTATAAACGGCTAATTAAATTCAATCGAAACATGAAATAGACACAATTTATGTTTACATAATGACATGCTAAGCGGGGCAATGTGAACAACTTTATTAACAATGATTATTACATTTTCCTCTTCCATGTGACCGACCTACGTCTGTAGTATTATTTAAAAGGCCAATCTTGACTATATTTTGGAGAATAAAACAGCTTAATTTTGCGTAAAAGGCCCTTAAAACCCTTTACTTTTGGGTTAGCTATGAGAACGTAACTAAAAACATTGAGATATACTGATGTGCTAGCTACGATTGGATGCCTTTAGTTTCAAGTAGCAAACTCAATTTCTTTATTAATGCATGTACCATCTTTAAAATAAATTAATTTTATACTATTATTCCTTATTACTCATACGCAGCCCAATCTACTGAAACAACATTCATTTATCAGCAAATATTGACAATAAAGTAAATCTAGCGTGTTAATAACGTAAATTTAAAATCTACTATCGCTATGACTTAAAAAGAGGGGATTTGTGGCCGTGTCTGGTAGGATTATCTGCTTAATTGTAGTTGGATGTGGCAGAAATGTTATAAATAACAATAACCAATCGTTGGTTTGATGAAAAATATTGTCAATTTTGCTTACTTTTTGCGAGTGGGATTTGCGTTCGGTTTTGCTACGTAGAACTAAATAGGACCATCTCTTATCTGGAAACACGGAGGGTTGAGAGATGATTTTTTTTGTTTTTTTATCTACTTTTGGGTGAGCAACTAACTCAATATACTTGATACGTTTTCAGTGTTAATCTGGACGGGGGGGGGGGGCAGGCTGTATTATGCGATGTCTGGATAAAACCATACTTTTATTTTATAAAAATAGGGGGTCACGGTGGCTAAGTGGATAAGGCGCTGGTTCGCTAGCCTGGAGGTCGGGTGTTCGATCCCTGCATTGGCCGAGAAGGTTCATCTCGATTTTCCAGCGTGATTTCACCTTGTCAGTGATGCAGAAGGGGGCCTGAGTGACAAGGACAGCTGCCTGGTCGGTCGGATGGGACGAAAAACCGAGGTCCCGTGTACACATTGGAGTGCACGTAAAAGATCCCTTGGCAGTTGGAATTCGATATAAGATCCCTTATAGCACACTGTATGGCGTATGCCCGCCTTCCATTAGGTTAGGTGCAAAAATAACGTTAAGGTGAAATTTACCTTTCGTTATCACGTACTGCACATGAGTCATTCACTGTATAAACCTCTATAAAGAAACGGGGATAGATTATCAGGTCACCAAACGAAAAAAATGACCCAAATCTTTAAAGGGTAAGGTGTCCGGATTAGCAGTTTTGACGTTCACGTCCAAATGATCAATATTTTAAGCTGGAATTTTGAGACAAAGTAAATACACTATTCCTCTATATGCTGGCGCTTAAAATCGGGATAGTCCCTTTAATTTCATAAGACGAAGAATCCTATTGATTCTAGAGGCTTCAGATATTGTCCGATTTTCAACGATTTCCGAATAGTTGAAGCTATCAACGGTATACCGGTACCTGTTTTGCATAATAAATGTTAGCACTTAGAAGAACCATAATTATTAATACTTTATGCGTCAGTGTTGAGTCAGTGTGAATGCCCCCAATACCTACATAATACTAATTAAGCGCCAACCCACGTGGGCTAAACGACTAAGTTAACTTGCAACCTACCTTTTTTAAACGTCCACATTTTCATGACGCATTATTGTCGTCGCCCCTGTCCATCCGTCCACAATTTGAAGAAACTTAAAATATAGGTTGCTTTCCATATTGGTATGTATCGGATCGAAACTTCATGTAATTGTTCGAAAAATCACGTTTTTAGCCTGTGGACACTCTAGAGGTCACAATTTTCATCTGATTTTTTGCATGTTTATATCGGATCACAACATCCTGAATTATGGCCCTTGATTGTACGCAAAATTGTGTCTTTAGCTTGTGGTCCTTCTGGAGGTAACAATTTTTATCCGATTTAAAAAAAAAAAAAAAAAAAAAGTATTTTTCGGTAATATCACCGTTACACCCTAAGTTTGGTGGAGTTTCAATTTCGCGAAAATGGGACCAAAGCTGCCGAACAAAATGTGGGCGTTTATGGACCCGCAATTAATGTCCCAGCTTTTTGTTGACTTATATTCGAATTTCTCAATATACACAATTACTTTGGAGCATATCACCCCTTATCAGCAGCTAATTTACATACCGAATATATAGGCCTATCGGAAATGTATATAGATGAGTGCCATTAAATAAAGAAAAAGAGACCCCGCACCATGAACGACAATAATTCCAAACATTTGAAAACACTTTTTAATCTGAATAGTAACTGACAAATAGGCATAGATTTACATAGATTGCTTACATTTTTTTGGCATAAGGGTTATACCTGTAAAACTATGATATACAGTTTACAGACACCAAACCTGTAGTAGGCGTATATCTCAATATACAGCTGGCCGATACCGTGTGTATGCTTCCCCGAATGCTTGTCGATTTATCGGGGAAATTATTATTAGAAAAACTAGCACTGTCGAATGAATCTTGATTTGAAGTCGAGATAAAAATAAATCAAAATAATATGATTTCATCATTGGTATATCTAAGCATATTTCTCTAAATTTTACGCAAAGCTTAAATCTTGCATGCATTAATTATTTTAATATGGAAACTAAATATGAATTACACGTTTTCAGACATTTCATTTTCAGACGTCGTAAATATCGCCAAAATCGGGATAAATTAGACTGACATGGTCGATGAATTCTTGACTGCATCTTTCTCTACTTGATCTTTAAATGGCATTTGGTAACGTTATCAAGGTAATGACGTTGAAAGAATACTCTACGAAACGTCGCCTAAAATACACAGTAGCTGTTTTTCCATAAGTATGTGTTTTGTTGTTACTTTCTCTACTTGATTTAGGAAGTACGCTCTGTAATACATGGACATATATCCGGACAACGTAGTCAACTGTATTAAATATCAGATGATTAGAACATTATGGCTGGTTCACCACTGATTACATCAGAATTCCTCTTATGATATGATGTAAACTAGTGTCCAAAAGAAGTTTAGGATTAGTGTTATTCTTTTGAGAAATCCTTTCACAACATCTGTACACAAAATCATTTCAATCAAATCTGTACAATCAATATGACAAGCCGTTAAAGATCGGTGGGGTTGAAAAATAAACATTTCGTTAGAACACTGATCACAGAAACAACGGGAAATGACACACCACATGTCTAAAAGTCAAGTCAGTATAGGGTATGTCAACCTTGAGCATCAATACATGCCAGAACACGCCTGCGGACTGATGACGTCAAACGTCTGATGACGTTGGGAGTTTTTTGTTGCCATTCCTCGAGGAGACATCGTTCCAAGTCCTACACGTTGACTGGAGGCACAAGGCGACGTCGCATTTGCCGATCGAGGTGGTCTCATACGTGCTCGATGGGATTCAAGTCCGGTGAACATGCGGGCCATGGCAAAACGTGTACGTTGGCGTTGGCAAGGAAGTTCTGTGTCAATCTTGCTGTGTGCGGCCTTCCATTGTCACGTTGGAAAATTTTAATGATTCCACGAGGCTGTTGCTGCAGAAAGGGCACCACAACAGGCCGTAAGATGTCATCACGATAATGCTGTGCATTCAGGTTTAAACGAATTACGACAAGCCTCGTTGTGACGTCACCACATATGCCACCCCAAACCATTAACCCTCCATCTCCAAATGGCCGGACCTGTAGGACACAGTTAGGCGCCAAACGTTCACCAACTTTTCGATATACAAGCTGTCGTCCATCGTTTCGGAACATGAGAAATCCGCTCTCATCAGAGAACATAACACGTGCCCAGTCCCGCCGTTGCCAACGTCGAACTCGCCTGGCCCATATCAGTCTGTCGTGCCGGTATCAAGGCGTCAGGTGCGGTCTGCGGTGGGGATGACGTGGCCGGATACCATACTGCCGTAGTCTCCTGTAGACGGTTTGTCGACTGATCCTGTGTCCCAGTGCTGTCGCCGCCGTGGATGTCGCTGTTACGGTGCGGTTCCTCGGGTGTAATACCCGGATGTAACGATCCTCACGGGGCGTGGTTACTCGTGATCTTCCACTCCTGGGCCTGTCTGACGTATGACCTGTCAGACGGAACCGCTGCATCAACCTGGTGATAGTGATGCGTGCGCAGCCAAACCTTCTGGCGACGTCGACATGTGACGTTCCTTGTTGAACCGTTCCAACGGCTCTCTCTCTCTCTCTCGATGGCTGTCATACGTGGCATATCTTGAGTTCTTTTTGTTGCTGTGATATCAACGTGTCTGATCAGCCGTTTTATACAGTTTTTATGCACGTGCAGAACATGCTAGAGAGGGAAATGTCACTTTCACGAAATTTACGTTTTTTCCCGGAAATGATCAAGTGTTCCCGGTATTTTTATGGACTATGCTGTGTTAGGGATGTGCAATACGAATTGGCATGTTTTCATACTTAAAATTTCACTTAGAAAAAAATTAATTGGAAAGAAAGTTGGTATCGTTTCTTTTGGACACTAGTTTATATTCGCTGTAGTTTTGCCAGTTAAAAAACTTGTATCCACTCGGAAGTCCATCCAGGGCTTCCGTACGATTGCGTCACTCATCAGCATAACCCCTTAAACGGCAGTTTCTCCAGACGACCTAGGACATAGGGAATATGGTATCGACTCACTAATTGGGAGTTTCCTGTGTCAGTGGGGCAGAACGCACAGACTGGTGGCAAGGAACACTATCAAGTCGTTCGGATGTGACGAAAATCGTAAAAAAAACAAATATTAAACGGAAACGCCGATGTCCTTACAAATTTAGCCAGAAATGAATTTCATTTGTCCATTGATCTGGAACGAACCTACTTCTCTAGATCAACCAGTTGAGACAATATCTATTTCATGCTCACCCAAACAATCTGTAGATTTAGATAATTGAATAATACCCGACTACTACACGAGGGGAGATTATAAGATTATTGGATTATTGCCATAATAACCTACATTAATACCTAGCAATATAATATCAGTACATATCGCCACTCTATGAACTTATTTTCAGTGACCCGAACACCTACTCCAAGAAATCATATCAGTAATACGTACGACCTTTGTCTATGTTTAATTCGCACTCGATTCATTTTATGAACATCACAATCAGTCAAGCCCCCTATCGAGTTGTGATCACCAGTTAACGAAATCACATTAACATTTTCGTACTTCTAAGACGGGGTTTCCCGAAGATTAACATGTATAAGCCTGAAACATTTCCCACCAGACTTGTTCGTGACACGTTGTAGAGTCGCATACATGTTGTGTTTATCCGATTCATCTGGTTTCCGTCCGCTGAAAGCAGGCGAATTATCGAAATGAAGACGCACCATATTGCCGTGTCCCGAAATGAATTAGTTTGCATCTATGTGTGTTCTAACCATTTTATCCCTCCCATCGTATTTTTCTTTTTTAAAAAAATGTACGTTTATTTTTAACATGAACGGGGAAAAGATAATATCTAATAGCTGAACTTTCTTGCTACGACAGTTCAAAAATAAAAAAAATAAAATATGAATACATGTATATTGTAAATTTCAATCAAATTATGTGTACTTTATTTTGAGCGAAGTTATGACTGTTTGAAGACATAACAACGTAACTTGACAGCGGAGACTTAGCCCCGATTGCCATTGTTATCGTTATTTTTTTTTAAATCCATCTAGATCTCGACCATCTGATATTTTAGAGAGTTGATATATTCTTGTTTTGTTTAAATCCATCTAGATCTCGACCATCTGATATTTTAGAGAGTTGATATATTCTTGTCATGTTGATAATAATGCACTTGAAACCAAAAGAATGACCTTTAATAGACAGAATTTGCTCGTCTATACGTGAAGAAAAGGGCATCCCCTGCGCCAGTGACATAGTTGATTTTCATTTTCGTTTGCTTTGTTACTGTTGTAGTTCACATATCTGCTCTTTAATAGATGATAAACATGATTTTTCATTGTCTCCGCACAAACAATTCCTAAGGTTGCAACGTATTACCCTTTGCTCCAATGTATGCCCCCCCCCCCTCGACAAAATCCTGGATCTGGGCCTGCCTTCCCCAAAACTGTGTTATTTTACTTTATTTGACATCTATATCTTGTCCATCTAATTATATCACAGCGCCTTTAGGTATACCATAATACTTTCATTTTAACACCCATTCACAGATTAAGGTAAACCGCTTATTATAATCTAACACTGAAACAAATCTGATATGGTTCAAGTCACTCTCCTAATGTATTGTCGACTGTTCGAGTCAACATTACTATGGACTTACCCAATTACTGTGAAATATGCCAGCTCTATGAACTTTGCGAGTAACTGATTTTAGAAGGAGTGAGCATACTCTACGACCTATACGACAATCGTTTGATTTATAAGTTTGGAAGCCACAAGGTGGAGGTATACCTCGGAGTACTGGTCAATTTGAGTAGTAGTATTCTGGCAATTCTCAACCAATTGTGACGAAATGTTTCTGATTTAACTGGAACATTGTGCTAAAGTGTTAAGGATGTTGTTATGTGAGCTGTGTTATAACGTTCTCTATCGAAAGGAATACTGTCTATAGGTGAGACAAACAAGTGGAGTATGTAGTGAACGATATTATAGTGATATTTTACTCCAAAGTTGATAGTGATTAATGAACAAAGATAACCTATACGCCTTCTCTTCAATCAGAATATTGTCATATAGATTATACTCTTTTTATACGTGAAGGAGTAGCAAAAAGACTCAGAAAGACTGGAATTCAAACTCTCATGGATAATGAATGAAACTTGGCTATGTGATCGTTCTGTTAAATTACAAGTGACATCAATAGGTATACCAGAGACACAACAAACAACACTGGTCAACATAAACACCAGAAAATGTATCATAAAAACAGATTCAGATGAAACTGGAACATATTATTACAAAAAGTAGGCCTACAATACAAGGTTTAAATAATGGAGAAAATTCTGCCATGATATTTTTATAACTGATATCTGATATGGGAAGTGGTATCACTTGTTCTAATCTATATAATAACACAGTGCTTATGTAAATAAATCTATATCTATAATAGAGAGGTTGTTGGAATTGGAACTTTTGTGTATAATGGAGGAGGAGGAGGCGAGATATAGAAATTATATACTAGATAGTAAGTGTATTTACATTTAGTCAGGGGGTCACGGTGGCTAAGTGGATAAGGCGCTGGTTCGCTAGCCTGGAGGTCGGGTTTTCGATCCCTGCATTGGCCGAGAAAGTTCATCTCGATTTTCCGGCGTGATTTCACCTTGTCAGTGATAAAGAAGGAGGGCCTCACAAGGACAGCTGCCTAGTCGTTCGGATGGGACGAAAAACCGAGGTCCCGTATACACATTGTAGTGCACGTAATAGATCCCTTGGGAGTTAGAATTCGATATAAGAGTAGGCCGTAGCGCCGCTGCCCGGGCAAAATTTCCCTTACAGCACACTGTATGGCGTATGCCCGTCTTCCATTAGCCCAGGTTAGGTGCAAAAGAGTAGGACGTTAAACCCCATTTCATTACATTTAGTCAGATTTATGAAGACGGATGTTTGATAATGTGCTTCTTAACAAGGTTCATTTTCATCCAACCCAGACGTATCTTACTAAATATCTGTCAGAGAAAAGGGACACCAGGTGCATGTACTTCTTGTGGGATTTATAATAATTTATATGTTTAGGATGCGGAGGGAGTGATCATGAAAGATAGATACAAACTAGGTCTTTTCGGGACTGACATGATTCAAGTTTATTTCTAGAATTCGCCCGCGCATAGGGGTCTTCAGCAGTGGGAGAAAACCCAAGGACCCGGGGAAAACCCACGAGGCTGGACAGGCGACACTACTCATTGTCACGTACAAGCGGAAAATCGAAACTCAATGACAGACACTTTGATTTAAAGGGCACCCAACCCCCGGAATCTGGTCAAAAGATGTACATTCGCAACAAGGGTGATGTTGTAGCTTGACAGCAAAAATGTAGAAGGATGGATCAATAATCATTCTACTGATCAAATCGGGAGCCACGGGAGTTAATTGGATAAGACGTTGGCTCGCTAGCTTGCAGGTCGTGGGTTCGATCCCGGTGTTGGTCGAGAAAGTTCATCGGTTTTTTCCGGCGTGGACCCCCCCCCCCCTTGTCAATGGTGCAGAGCGGAAGAGGTTAAACCCCATGTCATTCCATTTCACATAACATCTCCTCTTAAAGGGCATTACTTATGTTCAGTTATATACGTGAACTGTCCAAATTGAACGACAGTTGCTGACGCCGACTTGGTTCGTTTTTCACGTTATTCATTTTTGTCGTTTGTGAATCATGCCTAATTACTACCGTAGAATATGTATTTCTTTGTTCGTTATGTTGTATTTCAATACAGTATTTCTTTTTCAGAGGTCAAATATTCCTTTTCATTATGTGAAGCTGCGGGTGGAAGTGACGATATCGTATTGAACGTGGAGAACATCGCACCCCTGCTGACGTCTTTAGGGGTTCATCAGGGTGAATCGGATATACTTGATTTAACCAGGAATGCATTAGTAGAAGGTTTGTATGTTTTCAGCCTCCCATCATTACTGCCAGTACGTAAAATAAACTAAATTAAACAGTTGACAAAATCGACACGATTGACTCCCACTCATCTTAAAAGTGATAAACAATCACAAATAAATCAAAAAATTATATTTTTCAAAAACGGATGGAGGGGTGTGCTCAAACAACCCGTGCTTTCCAAAGGCGATCTTATAAGATAGTCGACTTGCGGAGCAGGTAACAACACGAGTCCAAACTATATTAGAGGTTACTTAAATTGAATTTTTGTCCCTTGTCACCATATTGGCTTATGATCTAAGACGCATTCCCGAAATGTAGCTATATAGTTCGAATTTTCATCCTGTATGTCTGCCTTACTCGAAGCATAAAACAAAACGAAACGAAATGATAAAAAGGAAAAATAACAATAAAGCCGATTATGGCTAGTCTATAGTAACACATGATATCAAAACAAATTAACACTTACTTTGACCTTACATAAGGCAACACTCCTCGTTGAAGGCTTCATCAATTTATTTATGCTAAAAGGGTAATTCAGCTCCCAAAAACTTATCAATAAATTGATGAAGCCCATTTCATTTCAATTTATATTTTAAAACCCCTTCTGCAACCCGCTGGCATGTTTACATTTTGTGGAATGACAAATATATCCCACATAAAGATTGGAATGAGCTTTAATGATTTTGATTTCCCCTTCCATATGATAGGGGGTTTCAGTCCTACGGATGATCAAGTGTCCGCTGTGTATCTCTGTAGGTTTTGTTGTTATTAAAAGAAAATACACTGATCCTTAACCATATTTAAATCAAAACAAAAAAGAAATTTATCAATTTTGCTTTTCAGCTGACGGGGCAATAGATCCAATAGATCTAGATAAAGCCTTAGTGAAAATAGCAGCAGAAAATGGTGAACACGAGGAGCTGTATTTTGACGAAGCTTTTGCCATTTTGGATCAGGATAATGACGGATATATAACATGCGCTGACATCTACCGACTGTTTCAGAAACTGGAAGTATCTATTTCTGATCAGGAGCTTGTAGCTCTGGTAAATAATATAGACCTTGATCAAGACGGCAAGATAGGATTTGAAGGTAATGCATAAAATACAATAACCATATATATTATCGCCAACCAAATTGTCAGGTCAAAGATGCATTAGCTCTTTAAGGATCCCCGATGGTTAGGGCTGAACCCGTTGTCCGTATGTCTAATTTGACGTTCTGTTGTAACAATCAAATGCGCCATTAAAGATACACACATCCCGACAATATGTGATTGTACGTGGAACGGATAAGCATGCATTGCAAAACAAAACCAACAAACTCCCGAAGAGATAAATCTGACAGGATCTTATTTACGTTCTTTTTTCAGATTTCCGTGATTTCATGGTATACCTAAAACCCCAACAGCCAGAACATGAAATAGGGAAAGCATCATCGGATGACAATGATGGTGATGGTGATGATAAATTCGAAGAGAAAAAACAAAAAGACAATGAGAACGAAGATAGAACATTCGGAGCCTACAAACGACAACGGCGCCCGAGTTGGAGAAAACTCACCCGTGAAGATAGTCAGTATCATTTAGTTTCGGAACAAAAGCGAAAACTTTTGTCCTACGTGGATTACGTGAAAGATGCTGTTTCTGTGATAACACATCTGAGGAGGGGTTCTCAAAACGGGAAAACGGAGGTGGTACAGAATATCAAGTACCAAGGGGCAGAAGTTGACGTAAACGACAGAACTAAAGGAATTTCTCAAAAGACTTCTGAAATACACGAAAGACTTACGAAAATCTTCCAACAGAATTTGGTTAGCAGTGAAAAAACACAGAGAGTGGTTACCAATAAAAACATGAATGAAGCTCCCAATAAAAACATGAATGAAGCTCCAAAAAAAACCATGAATGAAGCTCCTAAAAGCGAACTTACTCAGAATAATAGCAGATTAGATGCTATAGTGACAACGGAGCTACCAGCAGACATGCATTCTGACGAAGATACACATATTGAAGATATCTCAGACATCATCTTGGATGTGGATGCCAACATTACCGTTGAACAGCTTTTGGGTAATATTGATGTCTTTAGCACTAGTTATCGGAAAAATGGAGCCGATGTCAATACTCAACATGAGCTCGAAAATCAGGTATTGGCAACAGAACACTCCCAGTCTGAACGAGAACTAGACACAGCAAGCGAATCATCAATGCAGTCACTGCCGTCCCGTGTAGACCAATCCGATTATTTTGATCCAGATAATATGAGCACTTCTTCCAAAAATAAACTATTCAACTTACACCAAGAACCGTCTTCCCTGAATCCAGATATTAAAGGAATACAATATGAGAAACTGGACGCGACTGAAACCGGAAAGTTAACTAGCATGACTATAAGTCCATTTCAGTTAACCCCAAGAACAACTAAAGCTAAAGTTACAGATCTTATATCCATGTTTCCCACACTCAAAACTGAACATGTACGTCCTTATCGTAACACTGGTGATAATTTACGCCAAAATAGTCCTATTGAAAATATACAAAAAAATCTGGAAGAAAACGTAGACTTCTCCTCTTATATGAATAATCACGATATGGTTGATTGCTTAGTAGTTAGATCCTGTCAAAAATCAAAAATCCTCAAAACACAAAAGAATAACGCTAATTCGATAGTAGATGACAATTTAACAGCCTCAGACTTTGATAATCCACATTCCAGAAATCCAATGTACGACTTTGACGAAAAAGAAGCACCAGAATTCCCGGAACCACTTGAAGATAAAAAGCTGGACAGGATACTTAGAGCAGCTAGACTGGAAAACTTCATAACAGGGGGATTTTCAAACAACGTTGATATGCCTGTCGATGGTCTAAATAAAAATTGTGGGTTCGTGCAAATTGAGAATTTTGAAATGCCATTTCTGTCAACACCGAGGACTTCTCGAGTTCAAACGGCAAAAACGAAAGACAAACAAAGGGTTGTTCCAATAAGACCTAAAACTGCTACAAGTGCGACTTTCACTCAAGAACCGAGTTCTGAACACAGAGATTATATAATCGGGGACGCCTTGGCCGCTAGGCATCTGACTACTAGCAGATTGCCTAAATCAAAGTTGAGACAATCCCTAGAAAGTCACAACACCCAAGATAGTGGATATGTAGTGGGAAGAACATGGTATGATCAGATGCAGCCGTCTTGCAATGGACCAGCTACAAGCACCAGCACTCAACGTATATCAACGTGGCAACACACATTTCAAAAGGCAGCCGAATTGTCCCACCCACAAACTGCAGAATCACGAGTTGTTGAACTGAAACGCCCGAACACGACAGACTCTGGGATAGCTTCGCAAACATCGCGTCCACAGTCTACATGTACCCGACCGGCACAAGTATGTAAGATTAATGCTCCCAGAAAAGTAAACAACTTCGAATCGGAACGAAGGACCGAATCTCGAATAAGCTTCTCTCTTGCTGAAACGGAAAGTTTAGTGAATACCTTAAATGAAGAAGATCAAGGATATTCGACCACAAATGACTACAGAGATTCACGGCAGCATTTTCTACAGCACGATGGCGATACACGCTATGTAGATGATTTATCCCACAAAGAAGAATTCCAAAACCGTTCCCATCATAGTGACACTGAAATTTTCACTAATGATCACAATCGGAAATTCACTGAACATGTACACAATCCACTTTCCACTTGCTGTGGATGCAGTCTGGAAAGATTACAAACTCTATATGCAACTTTAAATTGCCCTGCTTCTTCCTACACACATACAAAAGATGTGCAACAAGGAGGTATTCCTGAACGACCAAAGACAGCACACGCATCTTTAGACGCGCCGGACACCGGATTTGACCATATTAGGTTTCAAGACGACCATCGACGAAGACCAAAAACAGCCAATTTTATAACAATGACCAAAATTGAGGAGGGTCCGACGGACTCTACGGAACCGCAAAGAATAAATATAAGATTTAATAACATTGATTCACCAGACACATCTAAGGATATTTATACAAGTATTACTGACGCAAAGATAAAAACATCGGTAGATACCAAAGCTTCCGTCCCAAATCATCAGACCAGGAGGACTGCGCCTACAAGGAGAAGATTTTCTGATGCCTGTCAAATTACCACCGTTCAGCTCAATATAGACGTTATGGACAAGACAAAAAATGACAAATTTATACCCTTTCTTAAAAGACCAAAGACGTCACCAGGACGGGTTTCTTTCATTCCGTCGACGACTTCTAATTCAAAGCAATGTATTAAAACTGAACGTAATCAAAAAGTCTATTTAAATTCACCACCTATTCGAAGGACTACTCAACGACTTGCGAGAAGTAAGTCGGACGTTTGTAACCGGGTGAATGCAGGAGGAAGTTACAACATCTACAATGATAAATTTGCCCACAACAAGGGATCAGAAGAACCACAAGAACAATCCAGGTCCAAATCCGCACGAGGTTCTTCAAGTGCTTCACAAAGTGTTCGCGTTGTCGATTTATCATCTTCTGTTGAAATCGAACAAGGTTTCCAAGTCTCCGAATCCTACAGTAGCTTCAAGCCTTTGAGTAGACCATTTTCTTCTATGACACCAAGAAAATCGAAAGTAGTTGAAAACTCCTCGCTCTCCCGGAGTCTACAAACACGGGGTATTCTTATTCAGCACGATGATTTACAAACTTGCAAAAGGAGACCTATGCCGGAAGTGGATTATTTTAAAGTTATTGAACCTGTTATAAAATCAAAACATGTTATAACTCTAGAACTTCCGAGGGCATGATGTGTAACATGTAACTTGAAGAACATAAATATGTGAGAGTAGATCTGTGGAAACAATGGTGAAATATTTGAAACTTTGAAAAATATGGAACTTCAACCTGGTGACATTGGACGATTATTACACTATAAACACTCGAAAACATTATTAATATAACAATGTGAATACGGCAGACCTTCATTGCGATGCAATAGATTGATATTAACATTAAAACTGAGGAAACTATAGAACATCACTGAGATGAAAAGGTCGGGCTCGGTATCCGGTCAACGAGAGTGTATCATGTGTTTGGGGCCGGTAAATTTGCGGTTGAGTCATTGGAGGAGATCATTATTAAGTTATTCAGTATCTAGTATTAAAAGGTTTTACCCACGCCGAATACGAATAACAAATCGTTTTGTCTTAAATTAGCAAATTAATATGGGGATGCTCGATTCACAGTTCCGGAATTAAATTCCAAAACTGGTATCAATCGAGTAAAAAGGAGAATTTCGAAGTACAACGCATGTGTCGACTGTATAAAAAATATCTCAACCAATCATGACAGCTGAAACATATTTTTTACCTAGGAATACGTCACGATTCTACACACTCCACCTAAGCTGTCGGGACTGGCAGAACTGTGACAGGACTGAATTCCGCCTCACTCGATTGTAATTCTGCCCTTTCGGGACGTTCTGGACTGTGAATCGAGCATCCCCTATGACAACTGTGGTGTCACCGGGGTTAATAAACAAACTTGTGTCATAATAGCCATACTACTGTAATGAAATTAATTGAAATGAATGGTAGTTTATTATCTCGTCAACAATACTTGGGTCGTTTATAGACTAACATATGGATATTTTCCCATGTGCATCAGAAATGGGGGTGGGGATGGAAGTGATCGGTATAATTGACTCAGTCTCTCAGTAAGGGACAGTAAATTTTTAGTTTTATTACAACTTTTTTTTTTCGAAATTTCGAGAAAAAAAAGGTTCGCAACTGGTTTATCCGGTAAATACATAATGTGTTATAAATAAGAACCTGACTCCTTTTGATAAAGTCATTTATTATTTGGAAGTTGTGAGTCTTTTCACGTTACAGTATCCATAACCCGCGAAATTTGATTGGCTATAGGAATTCAAACAGAATTATTGATCAGGCAAAGCAACGTCATTACTATTTCGAGGGAAAAAAATCTCAATGTCATTATGTGGGGTTTCTAATGATACCAATGTCCTATTCAGTGTCGTTATCAAATTTGTCTTTACCGTTGGTCATCTGGAAATCATATTGGGATATGGCGTCGAGTAAGTGGGAGATAACTCCATTTAAGATTTTCCGCAATAGGGATGCAGACCACCATTAGTTCGTCTATTTATAGCAATTTCCCCTGTTCCTGCTTTCCCCCTTTTGCAATTGCATGTCCATTTTCTGTTGATTTTTTTGATCTGGAATGGTCGAAAGGGGTTTTTAGTATGCTCATTCAAACAAATTCTAGTGCAAATACCTAACCATTTGTTTCTCTCTGTCTATAATGAAAAGCATTCAGCCGAACGAAATTTTGGGGGTAAAGTCGAAGCCGGGCAAAGAGACCGGCTTGAACGGGGAATTTAAAGGTGGGCTGCCTCCATAGGGAAGTAGATCACCCAAAATGTCCCCATTGATTTCATTGTTTAAACCTGACAGAAGATATTAGTTCCCTCCCGCTTCAGCTCTGAACTAAATAATCCAGAAAAATGGAGAGAAAGCGCGGGGAGGGGGTGGGGGCTGGCGGTTATTAACTACCTCTTACTCTTAAACGAATCTGCAGGTTGATCACATATTGTTCAATGATACAGTTAAATAATAAAACGTATTACATCTATCTAATTTTATTCCAAAATTATTAATACAACCTTTATGAGGACTATCACCCTTTTGTGTTCTCGCCAAAAAGCCGTAAAGAGACTTCTGACAGCAGGCCGCTACGACCAATACCGATGTCATCATTGCCTATTTTTTGTACTCCGCGCATGTTTTATTTTGAAAATGAACCCATGGCCCAACTTGTATTTAGTTTTCGTATATTTTATAAAGCTTATAATGTTTTAACTCCTTAATTATACCCACCGAATAGAACTAAACCGTTTCTCCCATGAACTAACATGCATTGTAACATACAATCGATCATGACATACACAAGAATAATACAATGTTTGGGAAATATTCCCCTTGTTTGTAGCTTGTCGTCCTTGTAACTTCGATTTGATTTGAGGTTTTGTTTAAGTAAAGACTTTATGACTACGGTGAACCGCTTACGACCGTCCCCTGGAGCAATTCCACTGATTTGATAATATTACTTTTGTTGTTTATTGCTTGCAATTTCCGTGTGTTATGTGTCTAGGGTTCTGTTTGCGCGCGCGCATGTGTGTGTGTGTGTGTGCGCTTATCCTGCACTTACTATATGAGAATAAACAGTTAGTTTCTAGACCTACACAAAGACCGACATTTTTCAATCATATTACACTTATTTAGAGATTTACATTTATCCCAAAATAAACTCCATTTCTCGGACAAAACGTTTTTCAATTTCCAACATTTATTTGCGATTCCACACCTATCTAGTTTTTTCAATTTATCCACGATCTGTCTCCAAAGTTTTGGTTTATCAATGTTCTGCCATTTCTTCCAAAGAAATTGAAAGAGTTCCTTACACTTTCTCAGCGGCCAACAACGTTCGACAATCTTGAACCTCCTATTTACACGATACAACACTTTCAGAATGTCCGGAAGTGACACCGCAATGCATACAAACGTAATAAACATAATGGCGAATGTTCCTAAGAATTGTGACGAAGGGCGGTCGTCAGGGATACTGATGGATTTTCTCACATTCGATGACAATGTGTCAGTTTTCACGGTAAGAGCTTCGGTGATGTTTTCCAGTTTTTCTTCAAGTTCCTCGGCGGTAAGGTTGGTAGCAGAGTTCGAACTACGTGGACAACAACTGCATTTGCAGCTTATTCTTTTAGCAAAAATTACCTCTCTTCCGCCATTATTGAGGAGATCTTTTGTTGGAGGTGTTGACTTGGGTCCACCATCAGGAGTCGCCAAATTTCCAGGAATATCAGCATCTCCAGTGTGAGCGTTGGCGATGGTGTCGTACAAAACTAAAGGTATACAAATTGACACATTTAAATTGAATAGAAACGGGAGATTTAATATCTTGATTATACTTTAATTTCCAGATTAGCGAGCCAGCGCCTTACTCGGCACTGAGCAAGCAGATATTAGTGATACATTATGTAAGAGTTCAATAATTTGTCTATTGCAGTTCTTTCTTAAGTAGATATTTATTCACGCGGCAAGCCCATAATTAAGATCGGGTGGCCATGATGTTTAATATATTAATACAATATCGCCATTTAATGGTTTTATCTAAAAATGGATAATCGAGCCTTTATTATTTAGCGTAACAATTGTACTTGACAATTAAGACTACGTCGTCAAACCAACAAAGATTCATAACTGACTGAGAATAAAGTCGTACTGTGTCTGAAATATTCAATATATTCAATTTTCATTTTTGTACTAGTATATATAGCAAGAATGACCAGCTTTTTATATAAATATTACATAATACAACTTTAAGGTTATCGGGTACAGATCAAATTTAGCAATTAATCGAAAAGAAATACTTTAATAAATACTTTAATGCTAAAATTTGAATATTTATAAACAACCATGAAACGCCTAAATGAGCTAAACATATTTTATTTTTAGAAAGAGAGAGAGAGAGAGGGGGGGGGTCCTTTTGGGACTAACACATTGTTCAATTTTTATTTCAATAATTCGCCTATGCGAAGGGGTCTGTGGCAGCGGAAGGAAACCGGACGACCAAGAGAAAACCCACGCGACTGGACATCCTTGTCATGTACAACTGGGGAATCAAACCAATAACAGACCGTATATATGGAAATTACAAGAAAGATTATTGAAAATGTTTCATTTAATACAATTCAGATTAAAAATAAACAAATAGTCTATTTCTCACTAATTAATTACCATCTCATTGACTATACGTTGTCCCTCTCCAGACGCTCCATCGGGCACCACCAACAAGGAGAAACTACGCCTGAAAACCCTGATGACCTCTCTCGGTCAACACAGCGATGGCACAAGGGACATCAAGGTTAGCGAGCCAACGACTTACTCACTGATAAACGTGTATAATTGAGGGAGAGAGAGTAAACCCACGAGGTTAGACAAGCGACCCTTCTCGAAACAGTGCCAGTTGACTCAATGACAGGCTTTATGATACAGCAAGTATGTGCTAACCACTCGGCCGTCCACCCCACCCCACCCCAAAGGCTGTGGCGTTTAAAGGGTTCTTTTTCTATTTCGCAAAACAAGAATATTGATAGTTTAGAGACAAAAGTAAATGAAACAATTATTAGTTATATGAACGCAAATGAGGAATGATGTCGGATGTTCTAGAATAGTAGATTATTTTGATTCAGCCAGGACAAAAAACAATTATTCTTTTTTGTTTACAGCTATGGGAACTCCTAAAATCGAAAATGGTATCGGGTGTTCTAGAAATAGTAAGCCCCCGAGGAACAGCGTCGAATTGCTCAGATGGGATGAAAACTGTGGTTCCGTGTACACACTGGGGTGCATGTAAAAAAAAGTTCATGCTCATCTTCATTAGAAGAGTCGGTTTTGAAATGTAGAGCGTTAAATCCGATTTTATTTAAAGACGGAAATCACTTACCGACATGGGTACCAAAAATTACCACTAATAATATAACCAAGCGCATCGTCCAGTTTTGTAGGTTTACGCGGAAATTTACACACTACATTTGAAACACATCCTATTCGAGTGGGGATACATGTTGCTATAGCGTATACTTAAACACTTGCAATCCAATAAAGTAAACAGACCAGCATATCCTTGACAGAATGATCAAAGTGGATCGATCTTATTGTTCAAGACTAGAGTTTAGCCATCTTAAATAATTGATTTGCTTATCCTTTAACACGAAGGTAGTGTATCATCGATAGATTTGACCAGGGTGCACAGTCCTCCGAATAGGGCGATATCCAAGGACCACCCATTTAGAAATTGGGGGGGGGGGGGTACGTTAACGACACCTGGACATTTGGAATTCGTAAATGATACGTTGTCCGAATACACTGCTATTTTCTATCTCAATAACAGCGGAAATAGTCACGAAAAGTAAATAACCAATCTAATCTGGGTTTCATATCTTACAGACTATAGGGGTGGGATTTGTGAATCCCCAAAATTCGTCTCCCGTGTGAGGCTTGCCTATTAGTATGTTTTTAAGGAAACATTCACCCGCGACATCTACCTAAATGGAGACGAACGATGATGATGGCAGGCAAGAGTTTCAGTGTATTTTTTCAGTTTTTCTTCAAGTTCCCCAGACATTCAATTGATGTTGACAACAACCCCTGTAATTTATAATTTTTAGAGAAAAGTAACTTACCTCCTTTAATTGTGGGAGTTGTACTGGGTGCATCACTAGTTGGGTGAGTTCGCCTGTAGCTATCTTGATCACGGTTTCTGCCATGACTAGCATCGACATTGGTTGGATAGAAAACTAAAAATATACAATTTTACTAAGTGAAAATGCACGAGTGATAATCTTCAAGAGGTGTTTTTACTTATGTTTCAACTATCAAGGCATGTTTTACGTGCATTTTGAGATCCAAGTCGAATAATTAAACACAATCCTTGTCAACCCTTGACAAAAAAAATTACGAGAAATGAGCTTAAAACTACAACGATACTATCATTATTAAAATAGCAAGAGCAAAATCTGCTTATTACAGGTCTTTCTTTAGGCCTGAGATGTTATCTAAATAATCAATTAGACATTAATTAACATATCCAGACCATAATAAACTCTTGATGTCAAGGCTAGCCTTCGATGGTGGCGGATTAAATTCTTATATGCCGCTTAATGGCCGTTGATAATTAAATCAATCAAGTGGATAATCGAGACTATGCTGTTTTATATTAATGATTTGAGTCATGATGACCGAGGCTATGTGAATATTTCAAACGCTTTTTTCTCGGCTAATAGTGATCAATTTGACTGAAATTTTCAGCAAATTATCTTTACACTATCTAGTTTTTAACTATTATAGTGAGAACTGCCATCTCTGCCATCTTATCTCCCATAATGTAACTTTAATTATTGAGTTATTGAACAGTGGGATGTTAAACCCCATTGCAGTTTATTTCATTTAATTGAGTCATCCATGATCAATGATGCCCCCCACTCACATACACACATACATTTCATGTTGGACACATTGTATCTAACACAACAGAGACTATTGGCAAGCAGAATTTTTCCTAATCGTATCACGTATCCGTGTCGTATACGTGATACGTTACGTCAATGTAGTTTTAGAGGTTTGGCAGATTTTCGCGTCGCGTCTGTATGCCTCGACGAACTGAGCTTTGTTCTATTACAGCATGATAGCAGAATATATCTATCAAGATCACTATCAGTTCTACTCAAGTGCCTAGCCTACTGAATCCCGGGGGGTCAAGTCAATCGACAGTCGCTGAGCTATTAAAAAAAATAATGTCGAATCTTATTAAAAAAGTTCGACTTCGACTCGACTGCAATTTTGGGTCTAACTTAGTATCATTTCAGAAAGTTTATACCCCTTTACCATAGAATCATTTACAAATTTGAAAGGTCCCTCCTCCATAAATTTAGCACCAGCATTCAGAAAGACAGGAAATGTATGAAAATAAAGAGAAAAAAAAAAATCAAAAATACTAATCAAATTTCAGTCTTTATCACTACCAATTAAATATTCTAGGATACAGACAGATTCATAAAAAAGCTATGATGTAACATTTCAGCGTCTAAAAGTTGAAAATTAGACGGTAAAAAGACGACAATGTTATACGGAACTTTTCCGTGTGAAAGCTGTTTGATATGTCCTGCCGTATCCGTGTGTCGTATCACGTATGAGAAATACACACACATTGATAACGTCACACGCAAAATTGTATACGGATACGCGATACGGACCAGGAATTTACGCTTGCCAAAAGTCTCTATTGTATCTAACACCAGAAAACACGTTTTGCTAACATTATCTGTAGTAGGTAATATTCTATTTTAAAAATAAGGAAAGAACACATTTTAAATGTTTTTATTCAAATTAAGCAGGGAATCTTGTACAACAAATTTCATATTCAAGTTCAAGATTCTTTGAGTGATTTTAGCGATATGGAAAATCAGTCCATTCCGTTCAGTGTTTACAAATATATGACGTTTGAAAACGTGGATGATTAAGCCGTGAGATATTTGATATTTTCAGAAAAAGGCCAATCGCGCGACTTTAATTTTGATTTCACTCTCTGCATGGTATTGAGAATTTGACTAAGGCGTTTTGTTGATGATCTACGTGCACATTATAATGTGTATGATACACTTAAATGTTTTAACTCCACGAACTCCCTATTACTTATTAGAATATAGAAGTGGTACCAGCATTCATAAAAGGCTAAAAAATCACTTACCTAAAAGAGTGCAAAATATTATAGTTAAAAATAAAACGGAACACATCGTCAATTAGAGAAATTCGTAGGCATAATAATTGAAACATGGCCTACTCTACTCGAGATACTCGTTGCTATGACAAAAACGTCAGACTTTCAATACAAATAAAGTATATTAAATAAGACATCGAATTTATAGTTATAAAAGAGACAAACCGCTGTGCCAGTTTAAGTTTGACACGGCTGGCTTGGAATGGCCTAGTCTTCTGGGGTGTCACTCTTCAAACTCTACCTGACAGGTCACCTCTGGTTTGCGGTCGTTGTTTTGATCACTTGTGTGTGCGTAAGTTTATTAATCGCGCGCTTTCTCAACCTGGTAGGTTTACTGCACATCCGCTAGATTTACTAAAATAAGACTACTGGTATGCGATATCACCGTCGTAACGAGACTCACTACTTGTGTGGATCAATCTGGATAGGACGAATACCCGAGGCCCACCAGTGTACAAATGTCTAACGCATTGACAGTTGGATATGGGGATTAACTATAGTTCTGAGAGGGCTGTGTGATATCGTAGACAGTGTAGAAAACTTTACAATTCCCGAACTTATAGCTACGTTATCTGCAGACACGCGAACAGTCAGATTTTGTGACATATTGACTTCCACGGAAACCTTGACATTGAACCAACCTTGAACTTTGCAACTCGTTTATCACAGGTACACTCGGCAAATCTCGACAGATTCCGTAAACTACATCTAGTCTCTGCTGTATGACAGTAAGTGATATGTACCTACGCCCATACATTTGCGATGCGGCTACCGGTTTACTTTAACAGGAAAACTTGACGCTATTACACAAATTGGGAACCTATTCGGCTAGCGACCTATTCGACCGATCGAGCTGCAACCTGTTCGTTGGAAACCTATTTAGAATAAAGACAACAGTCGAATTAACTCATCTACTTATCAACCAATAAAATCCAACGTTATGTCTATCAAATGAAAGTAGAATATAGAAGTGTAATTTCGTCATTATCTTACAGCTGGATCGGTCGAATAGGTCGCTAGCCAAATAGGTCGCGAATTTGTGTTCGGTATGGGCGCAGCCATGTTTCATCCGGGACCTTTAAAGTAGTTCCAATATGGCGGAATTCGTCATACAGCCGAGGTTAGATGTAGGTTCCGTAGGTTACGGAATCTGCCGAGGTTTGCCGAGTGTCACAGGTAGACAGTCATTTTAGCTGGAAAGTGCGAGACTTGGTATTCGAGACGATCGAGGAATCTGGAAGGTTCACAAGCTGGATGAATACCCAATCGAAATTAGTGGCGAAATATGCAGGATATTACGTGAAGGTCTTGATAAGTTGTACGTACGTAGTTAAACCGACACCAAGCCTTCTATTGAAGATGTCGGAACTAGAGACAAGGCCACTGACC
The DNA here is from genome assembly GCA_948474765.1 of Patella depressa. NCBI lineage: Eukaryota > Metazoa > Mollusca > Gastropoda > Patellidae > Patella > Patella depressa. Next base: position 29,068,303 of record OX419715.1, read on the forward strand.
TGCTCTGGTATTCTTTAATTAGAGAACGAATTCAATTGGGTTACAGCGTTGCGAAACACAGAAAACAAAGACGCGAGCACACATCACAGAATCGATCATCTACTGATCAATTCATAATTCTGTTATATGTGTCAGAGACCCCGTTAGCAAAATTTTATTTAAAGAATTGAGTAAAGATCCCCGCAACTAAGGATTGTTTGTTCCACCATTTTCCATCGCCAACGGGTTGCCCTTTTAAGTTTTATATGGTGAAATAAAGTGTTGTATTTGATTAATAATATTGTCTTTTAATAAATTATTCATCCGAATATATTAGATGTAGATATCTATATAATATTTACTTAATACTTAATACACCTTACCCATATTGACAATACGACAGTGGGTCAATAAACATTTTCCTTAATTAAATTTAACATAAACATAAAGTGTTTACAGAGGATATGAAAACAAAGGTGTTTTAAAGATGCACCATTTGGAGACCGATTTTCAGTGTTGAACGAGATAATTTAAGCTGTTATGAGAGAGTGTGTTCCCTTGCATACTTCTGCGCAGTGTTTCGTTTGATTAGAACTAATTCACTTCACACTGCTATCTTGAGTGAACATTGTTGTGCTAAATTATTATTGGTCAGTAGTGCCATTACCAACCAATGACCTACATTGTAACAAACAATATCGGGGTTAACCAGACCTCAAAATATGTTACCGCAATGTATCTAGTGACAATCGCGACTTGTTTACGTCATAACCCGCGAAATTTATTATGCTCGATTATCCAGTGCCAACATGTTTTCTTCGTCGGCCATTTTGAAAATTATGCCGAATGCGAGAAGAGAGGAGGGATTTGATTGGACGTTAAAAAGAGACACGCCCTGCCCAATTTCAAGAATATGACTTCTATCCAGCAATGGTAAGAGAGGGATTTCACGCGCCATTGCTTCAGGAATATGGTTCCCTTGTTTCAACCCCCCTTTATTGGTCTAAACTATATTGGCCTACGTAAGTTTTATTAACCGTGCTGTTACGTACCACGTTGTACCACTTTGCTTTGCGATAATTTTTACGAATTCACCTGCTGAATCCTTCTGTTTTTCTCACCCCTAAGATATTCCTTATGTTGGTCCCCGATTGCTCTCTCTCTCTCTCTTCCCCTCTCTCTATCCCCCCTCTCTCTCTCTATATGTTTTTTAAAAGTGTAATAATGTATCGAATGTATTACTGTGACGCCAGATTATAACCGCATTAGGTTCAATTTAGGTTCAATATTTACTTGATCAATATCTTGACTCGCTTAAAGTTCCAATTTCACATTTTCTAAGAAAGTCAAAACATAATTATTTCTATGTCTTTTGCTCAAAAGGTTGTCAACTCACTATTATACAGTCCTGTGCAAAATTTTTTGGGCATTATAAAGGGTGACACAGGGTGATTGAGGAAATAGTTACTCAATTACCTCCCTTGTTTTCCCATTCCTCTCCATGGACGGCCATTTTCAAACGTTTGAATTTGAAGTTGAAAATGATATTTTTGCCAATTTCTCAACTGGCAGTACTGAATTATAGGATTAATAGGATTATTCTTTAACAAGGTAGGACTGTTTATAGGTTCAATCTATTTTTGGGCTTTATTTTAATACATTTTAAAAATATAACTTAAAAAAATGCTATTGGAGCTTTAAATATACACTCCCACAAAAGTATCTTAGAGCATAGTTAGTTATTTTTGCATTATTAGTATAACATACTTGGCATATACGAAAAGTAGAGATATTCAATTTAACCAGTAAAACATTGAATTTCCCGAAGAACACCAATGACGGAAGAAACTCTTCTTATATGTTGGTATAATGGCTAAACGTTGTGAGGACATTGCGACGCAAGCGTCCAGTAGACTCTACGATTGAAAGGCGAGAGAGAGAGAGAGAGAGAGAGAGAGAGAGAGAAATGGGGCTTAACGTCCACTCGACACAAACTAGGTCATTTCTAACGTATGGTTTAATTTTATTTCAATAATTCGCTTGCGCGTAGGGGTCTTTAGCAGTGGGAGGAAACCAGAATGCCCGGTTGAGAAGGCCCCTATCTCCATGCCACATACGCTCACACCAGGGATCGAAACCACAACCGCAAGCCAGAGGTGACCGGTCAGTTACGGGTCGAAACTTGGAAAAAGACCATCCAATAATTTACTTAGGATTCAATATATTAATGGGCAGCGACTAACTACAAATACAAGCGCTAAAAATGGATTCCCCCCTTAAAACAAATCACATGACAAACAAGGATTCATCAAGATATTCAGTAGATAGTTATTTTGCAATTAAAATATTATTCGGAGAAGAATTTGAGGCACACGATTAATAGATGATTTAATTGGTTTGAGTATGATTTTAATCCAAGTATATCATCAAATCACACAGGCGGTGCGCGAGAAGGTATCATTAAAGTAGCAAGTCAAAGGGCGAGAAGGCGGGAAGGCGATGATTTTCAAATGCAAGAAAGCGAGAAGTGGGGCGGGGGGTGTGTGAGTGATATTGCAGAAAGGACACAACAGGTTATCGAAGTTTACAGTAAGTGACGCAAAAGAGAGCTAAACAATAAACATTCTACAAAATGCTTATAAGTTTCAGAGCTTTAATATTAAGCAATCGAGACTATCTTGTGCCATTTAGGTGAGAAAATCAAATTTATAGTAACTTAGTAACCCTGATCATCATGGACGTGAATGACGTTTCGCATTTGCAGAGAAAAATCAATGTTAAAAACATATAATTATATTTTCTTTTATTATATAAAGATCAAAGATCGAACAATGACATACTTCGGTTATCGATTATCAATCAGTTGTTTGGAAGGAATGGTGCCACTGAAGGTAATTAAGTAAGAGTGTAAGACACTGTCTCACTAGCTTGCTGGGCGCAGGTTCGATCCTGCTGTTATCTGGCTTTTTTGGCGTGGTTTCCCCTTGTCAACTGTGCAGGACGGAGGGTCCGAGACACGGTCCCATGTAGACCTACAATTTCGCCTACAACCGAAAGATCCCTTGGCAGTTGGCATTTGCTATAAGAGTAGGTCGTAACGCCGCTGTCCAGGCAAAATGTCCCTTATAGCACACGGTTTGGCGTATACCCGTCTTCATTAGCCCAGTCGGCACAGAACAGTAGTTCGTTAAACCTCATTTCATTTTATTTTGTCGTTTGAAATGTCTGTGCATATTGTGTGTCTTGGGTTTGCCTTGAGTAATTGTTTATGTCCTCCTGCACTTACAATTTGTTGTTTGAAATGTATGCGTGTATCTTTTCCGATGATTTGTATTGTGTGATTGTTTATATGTGTCGTGTTCCTCTTGCATTTATATCTATTTTCTAAACGATAATATCTGAACGAGTTCCATACCTAGAGATATTAGTGGTCTTGAAATAGTCTTGCCATGGCGTTCAAAGTATTTTAGACTTCCAGAAAAGGTCAATTAATGAGTGTCGAAAAAACTTTCATTTTGACAATGAAGGACAATGATGGTACCCACTACTAATAGGCCTACATATGTGATAGAACTGGGCCCGAATCCTAGACAATTCGTAGGCACGTTCTTGTGCTTAGATTTTAAGTAGACTTTGAACTTAATTAAACTTATCGAATTTTGTGTTCCCAGAAAATTCTCAAGAACATCCTTGTGCTTAGATTTTAAGTATACTTCGGTGTAAGCACGAACACGTTATTATGCGTCCCAAGAAAAACTTGAAAGCGCAACAGTTAGTTATTACAAAGCATTTATTAATGCCTAAGAGACAACTGAAAGGTAGAGAAAATCCCTTAGACAGAAACATATTCTTGAGAAGTATGCTATAGAAAATTTCGTTCCTACCCTGAACCGTTTTATTTTTTAACAATTAGTAAACAACACAAACACACGACTGTGCTCTCACAATTATTTGTTTGCATGTGCTTACGTTTTTGGTTGTTTTTTTTTTAAGCTTGTGCCACATTTCATACGTGTTCAACCTATAAGGGACTATGTCAAATGCATCTAAATCGACCATTTGGCGGGAAGACGACAAATTTATGACGTAATTCGCATACCAAAACTATTTTTGTGACGTAAGAGAGCATCATAGTCTCAGTTCACCAGTCACAATGCGCTTATACTTGACTTGTGTTTAGGGCCTACCTAAGAACGGTCTTAATAATTTTCTAGAGGCGGTATTTTTTATAAAGATTCTTACGAAAGAAAAGGCGAAGCTTTTGGTGTTTTTTACTTTTATGTTACCCTTAGTAACGAATCAACCTATATACAAACATTGTATGGGTCATTCTATATCAACTGAAACAATGGTAGGAACATAACCGCCTTCCCCAAAATTATAAAAAAAAAAAAATACATGTTATAGTATGTTATGACCTTAAACCAACAAATTCGTAATTTTACCTCTCTAGATCAAAAGCTCGGTGAGATTTGGCCATTTGAAATTAGAGTGCTGAAACACATCATAAATTATGTTATTTTTTTTAGATTTTCAGGCGCTTTAAACTCACATTTGTAATAGTGGTAGAACTCTCTAACTTTGTAATCTAAGACAATTTTTGGCGTAGATCACGCATTTAGCATCACCCCAATGTCTAATGCACACGTTTCGCACCACCCGTGGTAAAATGTGGAACAAATGAACAATTCACTTTTTTCAGGATTGCTATACAGCCTGTGGCAAAGTCACTTATGTATACACAACCTCCAAATTGGCATAGTTAATGTCAGTTTGTCTTTTAGCAATTTGCAAAAATGTTGTGTCGATGGGATATATACTTTTCCAAATACAATGCACACTGAAAACGTAAAAAATATACCCATTTCCACCTTCAATTTTGGCCATGTGGGATAAAGTTTGATAATGAAACTTCAATTACCCGACATTATATTGAAGTCCTATCTTGTGTATTTAATGGCTTATATTTTTAATTGGCACTTGAAATCTGTGCAGTGATGTCGTTTTAATTGCTATTATCAAAACTGCTGATGGGGTAGACCTCCCTTTTACCCCCTATGCTTTTATTCCTCCCATTTAGAGTACATAAATGTGTATTTTCTGCATTGTATTGAGAACTATTCGTTGTTGAATATAAGAATTATCTCCCTTGGATTAATTTGTTGCCGTGGAATTTGCAAACGACACACCGAAAATTACCAAATGAAAATACATCAACCAGAATTTTAATGTTGTTTCGTTTTACAAAGTAAAAAAGCAGTTTAATTATAGTTCAACACAAACATGGTCATCTAGAATGTTAAAGGGGGGGGGGCATTATTGTGCTAGATTGGTTTCATGGCTAGTTCAGCCTCATGCGTAATATTCACATGGTGCAACATGAAGGGTGGGGTGAGGGTGTAGTTTGACCAGAAAGAAAAAAAAAATCTATGATTTGAATTCACTACAAAAATTTGATACTCTGTTTGTTAATGTGTAATTTTGATTTGCATGACTACCCGCGTATTAATTTACAAGCTAAATCATCGTAACTGTAACGGCAGCCGCTGTCAACGAATCGGAATCGTATTCATGGTAGCAGGCAGGACAGAGACTTCATTAGGGGGTTTTTAACGAACAAAACATGGAAGTCTCGACTAATTGTGACAGGTTGAAGTTTATTATTATTGACAAAAGTAACGGACGAGGTCAACAACAACAATACATTAGAAAGTCAATGGTAATGCATAAGAATCGAAAATGTCATTCATTGCAGACGTAGATTATGCAATAGCCATCGTGGACCGCACTTTCTCTCACATCACAGACGTGAAAACTGAAAATATACGAACGAAAAAGCTACTTAATATCTAATACATATACAAAATGGATAATCGAACGTTATTGAACGTATCGAATGCAATTCGATTTCATAAACTGAAGAAACATTCCTCCATGCGCCTACACAAGTAATATGCGTGTTTGCAGACTCGAAAAATGGCGAACTGTTCGTCACGTGACACCTGACAACCCAATGTGTAGAATTTAAAGGGAAATTGCGTCGATATGCAAAAAGGTTTAAAGGAGAACTGTCACATGGCTCCCTAAAATTGTTGCTCAAATTTTCAATATGTCGTACGAACCGAAAAACATCGAAACCATGGTAAAGTAATATATACTGTAAACCTATCCGAACGACTTGTAAACATACATACTTATCAAATACACTGATACAAAATATAAATAAATAAATGGACAAAATTCAAATATGAAGTAGATTAACTCGAAATGTTCATTAACATTTGTATATATATTCAAAATTCAAATTTAATTTCCCCTGTAAATAGTTTGGCTACGGAGTTGTTTCAGATTTTAGAATATATTTTTATTATGTCCTGTAAGTTAATTTTATCGGTATTCAGATATCGCTACAATTTAATTTCAGTCGACTATAAGGTCGCCCGTTATACTTTTTTTATTCTTCCTATATATCTTTGTTTTCTATTTGCAGTATCGTTTATGGTTATTCAACTGATCTTGGGTCTTCCTGGTGATGTCGAAACCCATCCAGGTCCCAATCATAATGTTTCACTAAATTTAAGGAGTTTACGCCATAAAGTTGATTTGATTAGAGCCGAACTTTTTGATAATTTTGATTTTATTCTCATGACAGAATCTTGGCTTGACAAAAGTGTATATTCTGATTCACTTTCTATTCCCGAATTTCCCCCCATTGTAAGGAAAGACAGGACTGACGGACAGGGTGGAGGGGTAGCACTTTACATTCGCAATAATATTTTCTTCGGTAGGAGGCTTGACATGGAAATCGACAGCACAAAGGGCATTTGGATCGAAACAAACATCAATAATAATACATTTCTCACAGGCACTTTCTACAGACCCCCTAATTCTACGAATGATACGAATGACTCAATTGTTCAATCAATTTCACTTGCCGTTTCTGATGAAATAGAAAAGATTTTTATTTTTGGAGATTTCAATATAGATATGCTAACAAAATTTAATACTTTTATTCATACGTCAATTACTCTTTTTAACTTTAAGCAAATAATAAATGATCCCACACGATATGATAACAATGGAAATATAAGCTTAATCGATATTATTCTTACAAATTGTCCAGGATATATTTCTGAATCTGGCTGTTTAGATAACTTCTGCAGTGACCATTGCCCTGTGTTCTGTCGGTTAACTTTCAAGCGTCCAAAGTTTCCTTTTTTCAAACGTATCATTTGGGATTTTAATAAAACTAATTATGACGGACTTAGACATGACGTAATAAATTTTAGATGGGACTCCATTGTTGATAACAGTTCGATTGATACTGCTTGTGTTTATTTCACATATGAACTGACAAGGATAGCAAAAAATAATATTCCAAACAAGATAGTAACCATCCGACCCAGGGATAAATTATGGATGAATAATACAATAAGAAAATTAAGCAAAAAAAAATAAGGTGCACAAAAAAACAAATTCAGAACAAGATTGGCACAACTTTCGATCAATTAGAAATGAGTATATTAATCTTATAAGGAAATGTAAAAAGCAATTTTATGAAAAAATAGACCAAAAAATAAATAATAATACAACATTTGGTAGTAAAGACTGGTGGCGTCTTGTCAATTCTTGTGTGAAAGGGCAACGTATAAAAAATGAATTACCTCCCCTTATCAACAATGGAGTCCTTTTCTCCACCCCCCTGGATAAGGCAAATTGTTTAAATGACTTCTTTATCAACCAGTCTCAACTTGACACAGCCAATGCACAGCTCCCTGAACTTGAACACAACCCAAACTCACTCTGTAATATAATACTAAAACCCCAAGAAGTTAAAGATATGATCTTATCATTAGATACCTCCAAAGCTACTGGGCCTGATCACATAAATGACAAGTTATTAAATTCCATCTCATCTGAAATATGTAATCCCTTATGCAATCTATTCAATCTCGCCCTTTCGACAAAAAACTGTACCGATAATCTGGAAATCAGCTAATGTTATTTCAATACTCAAAAAGGCGACCCTTCTGAATGCGGCAATTACAGACCAGTTTCTCTTTTGAGCATCATTGCCAAAATTTTCGAAAAATGTATTTACAAGCATGTCTTTAACTTCATGAGGGATAATGCAATAATAACTAACTTACAAAGCGGTTTTATGCACGGTGACTCGACTACCTATCAACTAATTGATCTTACGCACTTCTTTTGTCAAGCCATAGACAAGGGTCAGTATACGAGGACAGTGTTCTGTGACATCAGTAAGGCTTTTGACAGGGTGTGGCATGCTGCACTGTGTCGCAAGCTTGTGGGGGGGGGGGGGGGCTGGGATCAGAGGAGAATTGCTTCAATGGTTCAAAAATTATTTGTATAACAGAAAGCAAAGCGTCGTTGTCAGTGGAGTCTCCTCTGATCCCAAGACCGTCCTTGCTGGTGTACCACAGGGCTCTGTCCTCGGCCCCCTTCTCTTTCTTATATATATAAATGATATCGTTAAGAACATAAAATCGAATATTCGACTTTTTGCGGATGACACTAGCATCTATCTAAAAATTAATGACCCAACCGCATGCGCGACTGTCTTAAATACTTAAATAGTGATCTTGAAATGTTAAACAATTGGGCAAAAACGTGGCTGGTTTCCTTCAACCCGCTGAAAACTGAATCACTTGCACTGACTACTAAACGAGACCCACTGTTACCTACACTAAATTTAGACGGAATTCCTATTACAGAAGTTTACCAACACAAGCATTTGGGATTGACTTTTCAGAAAAACTGCAAATGGGACAAACACGTAAACATAATTTTGACTAAAACGAGTAAAATGATTAATTGTCTTAGATCTTTAAAACACCGCCTTAATAGAAATACCTTGAAAACTATATATACCTCTTTTATCCTTCCACATTTTGACTATTGTGACGTAATATGGGATGGGTGCACAGAAGAACTAAAAAACAAATTAGAACACTTGCAACTAGATGCACTCAGAACTATATGCGGGGCTGTAAAGGGTACCAGTCATAAGTTATTATATGAAGAAACAGGATTTATCACTCTGCAAGAGAGGCGAAGGCGTCACAAACTCATCTTAATGTACAAAATTATTAATCATTTAACTCCCCCATACCTCCACAATTTAATTCAATTTTCCAATATTCCTTATAATCTTCGTAATAGCAATATTTTAACTGATTACTTTTGTCGAACAACTTCATTCTCTAAATCCTTTATACCTTCTACCATAAAAGAATGGAATAACCTTGATATAATTATTAAAAATTCGACCTCTATAAATAAATTTAAAACCAAAATAACTGATAAAGATAAAAATACACCCCCTTATTTCAACTTTGGCAAACGTGAAAATCGAGAGTGATTGCGGTCATTCCTTCGAAGATACAGATCATTTTCTTTTACATTGCTCCTTACATTCTGATGCACGAAAAATATCTATAAATCTTTTACCATCGAATTTTATCAATGCACATAATCTGTTATACGGTGTAAGCAGCAGTGATATTTCGTTAACCATTTTTGAAAGGGTCCACATGTTTTTTGACATGAGTAGAAGGTTTTAAGATCTATATCGACCAAAATGCGAAAATGAACAACTGCGTAGCCAATGTGTAAATATGTATATATGAAATGTTGATTAAGTATTCATTTTATTTTTTTTGTTGTTTACTCAATTACTTTTTTTTACATATCCATATTAATTTTTGTATTTAGGAGAGGCGGAAGTATCACTCTCGATTTCAGAGTAAGAAGATGATTTGGCGTAAGCGGATCTAATGACGTAATATCATTGAGATTATCAACAGTTAGGGGGCGACTATTTACAATAGCTGCTGCTTCATACATGAAAGTTCTCAGGGCTTCATCATCAAGTTGAGTGCCAGACTGATGCATTAGAGACGAAAGCACATTGCGAACTGATCTTATCTGCCGCTCCCAGACACCACCCATGTGGCTAGCGTATGGAACATTCGTCTTAAATTCAAAATAGTCACAATTTCTTTCAAGGAGATACTGACGAATTCGATCATGAGCCATGCGTTTATAAGATTCTCTCAATTCTCTTTGAGCTTCCACGAAATAAGTACCGTTGCCTTATAGGACCGCGAATAGACAGAAAACGACACATATAAACACCATTACTTCCTTACATTTCATACGTATACATATATCTTTGCAAATATGCTTTACCATAACTATAATCTTTTGTGTTGAGATAATACAAGTCTAAAGTAGTTCAATGTAACTATTCTTGAGCGATAAATAATTTTCTGCAAAATAGTACTGCTGTCGTATGCGGAGGCGGTTCCAGGATTGTCAGAAAGTGGGGGGGGGGCGTGCTGCACCAACTTGGGAGTGCGAAGCCCGGCCCGTGATTTTTTAGTGGAAAAAATGCCCATAAGGACTAATAGTACTGTAAATTACGATTTCCATCCTAAACTATATGCGTTCTCCTTTCCGGCGAGAATATATGGACCAAAAAATTGTTCGCCATCTCAAAAAAGAGGGGGCGTGCGCCGGGTGCGCCCCCTTCTGGATCCGCGCCTGGTATGATAAGGGATACTTTACATGTTCGTTTAATTTGTAGGTTGATATTATCATAGAGTCTTATTAAAGTTATTTATAGTAAAGTACATTACTTTGAAAGACATGGAAGACAAAACAAACTCAATGTTCCAAGTTTGACCATCCCCGGGTTGGGGGGGTCAAATATTTGAATATAGTGGTAATATATATACAAGTAAAATTCTTGCATAATGAAAAGATGAGTATTGTGTCATCTTGAAGTTTCTTGGCTATTTACATATCAACATGAATTACACCAAGAATATACTGTAATGAGGCGTTTACCGGTTAAATCCTTAAAGATACATTATGTAATATTTAGATAAAGGACTAGGACAGTTCAGAAAGTAAAACCAACAGTCGACATTTTATACTTATTAAGACAGGTGGCCTTAAAATATTTTATTGCTATTATTCTCAAATACTTAAAGTGACATCCTCCTCGAGAAATATGATATTTAAATATGAGACATTAAATAGGTAACCATAAAATATGTCATTTTTTATTGCTATATTTAATATTCACTCGTTCAATCCGGATGGGCGCTTAACTGCCATGGCATGCAAATCGATGTAAAAGGCGTTATTGGTAGTGTGTGTGTGGGGTGTGTGTGTGTGTGTGTGTGTGTGCGTGTGTGTGTGTGTGTGTGTGTGTGTGGATGGGGGGTAAACGAATGGTTAACGCGTACACGTTGGATCAGAAGGTCTGTCATTGAGTCAAGTTACGTGGTTTTCATTCTCTGCTTGTACGTGGAAAGGAGTAGGGTCACCTGTCCAACCTTGTGGGCTTTTGCTAGGTCCTCCGGTTTCCTCCCACTGCTAAAATAAACCCTACATGCACGCGAATTAAAGAAATAAAATAGTTTTTTGTTGTAAAGAGTAAGATCATCAGAATATATATAAATATGTTATAGGCCGAGAAATGTTGTGGACTTAACAAGGCATCAATTGGTGTGGGAGGGGCGGTAATTACCTGATAGACATCATTAGGATTAAAAACTGAAAAGGGGATTGATTACCAGGGCCCTGTTTCTCGAAATCTTAAATAAAGATAAAATTCAAATTTAAGTTGATATTTCAATTTTGATTGGCTGAACACTAAAATCAATCTAATTTTATCCAATTAAATTACTAAAATTTGGAGTTATTTCAGTTAATGTTTCGTGAAACAGGCGCCTGGTACATAGTCCAGTGCCAGTCCCTTGTGGAGTCGCCCTTCAACTAAGACATGACTTGGTTAAAGTAACATTTTATGACTGTATGATGGACGAAAGTGACTTGAACTAGAACATGTTCATGGCTGTAAAATCTTTTTTAAGATTTTATGGTAACTAGACGAATTATTAGCTTGTCATGTTACGTCCATCATGTTAAATTTGGTTTGTCAGTAACAACGAGTCTATCCACAAATCACAGAAGAGACATTTCGTCATGGTCGCGAGGTGTGATTGTTGAGATTGTGGGTAAGGTTAGGGTTTACGGTTGCCACCATTGTTCTTAAAACCACACCATACCAGACACAAGGTTAAGTCGATGTACAGAATCTCATTAAGGTCAGAAATGTATTTATTATGTTATGGTCATGTAAAGTATACCTTGATTTCTATTGATTTCACGCCGCCATTTTTATGTCTTAGACAAATGAAACAATAATAATTCCCCTTTAAGGGAAACTCCTGCTCGCGGGTGAAGGTTTTTGATAGTCGGACTACATCATAGCAAGAGTCTTAATAAAATTTAGAAACATATCTGAAGTAATCTGATTACAATTTGGTGTCATTTACGTGTCGTTTCATGGTGGCTAAGTGGATAATGCGCTTGCTCGCTAGCCAGGAGATTGGGTGTTCGATCCCTGCATTGGCCGAGAAAGTTCATCTCGATTTTCCGGCGTGATTTCCCCTTGTCAGTGATGCAGAAGGAGGGCCTGACAAGGACAGCTGCCTAGTCGTTCGAATGGGACGAAAAACCGAGGTCCCGTGTGCACATTGGAGTGCACATAAAAGATCCCTTGGCAGTTGGAATTCGATATAAGACTAGGCCGTAGCGCCGCTGCCCGGACAAAATTTCCGTTATAGCACACTGTATGGCGTATGCCCGTCTTCCATTAGCCCAGGTTAGGTGCAAAAGAGTAGGACGTTAAACCCCATTTCATTTCATTTCATTTCATTTTCAATATACAACATTAAAGCTGAACTCCGACATACTGTCTTTGACACCTCTTGTGGACACCTCGCTTGTCACAGTACACACTGGAAGTGGACGTGGTCTGACTGTGTGTTTGTCACCCAAAGCGATCGCCATGTTAGTTCAAGAAATTGAAAACAAGTATGGCGGTGGTTTTGGGCGTTACCTTTTTTTTTATTTAATTATTTCTGAAGTTTTGTAATGGAGTTCAGCTTTTACATCCGACATACTTTCTTTGGAAAAGATATTCAACCAATTTTGGCAAAACTAAATAAGTCGTAAACGTAGCTTGTAAAAACTAATACAGTTTTTTGAAAGATGGCTTTCAGTTTTCTAGACTATAATAATATTACTCACTCACAGCTATATAAATAATTCGTTATAGAGCCTATGAATGGAGCATGTAAACACTCTATCGCTTAACATTGAGTAAGTGCGATAAAAAAAACCATGCAATAGGCAGATTTAGCCCTGTATAAGGTGACGTGGGATCAGTGATGTTCATAACTTAATTGCTTTCAATTTAAAGGGGGGTGTCCCCAAACTAAACTCGAAATATGTTACCTATAGAAGTTTTAAAAATTTAGATACTGATAAATTTATTACAGATTTTGAAAATACTGACTTATCATGTATAGACGAGTGTTCAGATATAAACATTGCTTATGATTTCTTTAGTGATGAATTTATAAAGATTGTGGATAACCATATTCCAGTGAAGAAGCGTAAGCCTCAAGCAAATCCTGCACCCTTCATGAATAAGGCACTAAAGCAAGCTATTTATAAGAAGCGCATGTTATTTAATAAATATCATAAATATAAATCGAAACATACCTGGGAAAACTATCGTAAACAAAGAAATATTGTGTCAAACTTACGCAGAAAATCTATAAATAAATATTTCATTGAACGCTGTACAGGGGGACCCAAGTCACGAGATTTTTGGCCAACTATTAAGCCTTTTCTAACTAATAAAGGTTCAAATATCAAAAAGGATACAATCCTATGTGAACAAGGTAATCTGGTATGTGATCAGAAAGAAGTATGTAGTATATTCAATAACTTTTTTGTAAATGTTGCTAAAAATATTGGTGATGACAATGTAGAAGTAAATGAAACACACCCCAGCATTAAGAGTATTAACGATAATTTACCTTCAGAACGTACATCTATGTCTTTTTCTCCCGTAGCTACAGATTTTGTGAGTAAATATATTGATAGATTAGGTTTGAAGAAGGCCACAGGTTATGACAATATCTCTACCAAAATTCTCAAGTTAGTTAAACCAGTTGTAATAACTCCTATTACCCTCTTGTTAAATAAATCTCTTGAAACATCTGTTTTTCCAGACAAACTTAAAATTGCCCAAGTTGTTCCACTGCACAAAAAGAATAGTATGCTTGAGAAAGGTAACTATAGACCTGTCAGTATTTTGCCTTCCATCTCTAAGATCTTTGAAAAGGCAATTTATTGTCAAGTCTTGGACTTTTTCAATTTACATTTTAATACATATTTATCTGCTTTTAGACAAGAATACGGATGTCAAACTGTTTTATTAAAAATTGTGGAAGAATGGAGAAAGGCTTTAGATGACAATCTTTATACTGCAACCATTTTAACTGATCTCTCTAAAGCCTTTGACTGTCTTCCACATGATCTTTTACTATTGAAACTTCATACTTATGGTTTATCTAAAAATGCTGTAGATCTCATTCATAGTTATTTAAGCAACAGAAAACAATGTGTGAAAATAAATAACATATACAGCTCTTATCAGCCTCTAGTCAAGGGGGTTCCACAGGGGTCAATTCTTGGACCAATATTATTTAACATTTTTATAAACGACATTTTTCATTCTATTTCAAACTGTAATCTATATAACTATGCTGATGACAATACCTTATCATATTCTAGCAGTAACATACATGATCTAGTTAACATACTAGAAAGGGAGAGCTCAAATCTTGTGGAATGGTTCTCAACAAATAAGATGAAAGCAAATCCCGATAAATTTCAAGTAATGGCTATTGGCAAAAAGACTGAATCTGAACATTTAACTTTTAACATAAATGGCTCTATTTTAAAACCTGATCCAGAAATAAAACTTCTTGGTGTAAATATTGATTTTCAACTTAAATTCACAAACCATGTTTCATATATTTGTAGAAAAGCGTCGAGGCAACTAAATGTCCTCAAAAGAATTGGAAAACACTTAAATAAACTGAGTAAACTCACTATTTATTACTCATTTATAATGTCCAATTTTAATTATTGTCCTCTGACATGGCACTTCTGTGGAGTCCAGAATACTCAAAAAATGGAAAAAATACAGGAAAGAGCTTTACGCTTTATTTATGATGATTTTAAAAGCTCCTACCATTTATTATTATCACGTTCAAATTTACCTTCACTAGCCCTCAGAAGAATGCGGTTGATTGCACTAGAAGTTTTTAAAATTGTTAATAAGCAAGGCCCGACCTATCTACATGATCTCATAAATATACAAATACAGCTTCTTTACCCCAGATCAGGACTTCAAAATTCGGATTAAACTCTTTTCGGTTTAGTGCTGTCAAATTATGGAATGACCTACCCAACAATTATAGGAATTTAACAACTCTCAACCAATTTCGTAGTGCAATCAACAGCTGGAACGGGTCAACGTGCCAATGTTGTGCATGTAACAATGCTTAAATTTTAAATATAGATCTATTATCTTATTATTGTTTTAGTGCTCCTTGTTTTATATGTGTGGTGTTTTATAATGTTTTTAATGTATTATTATTATTATTATTATTTTAAATCTTCTCTGTTAGCAGTGTGTGATATGTATGTTATATGTATGATGTATGTTATATGTATGTTATATGTATGTTATATGTATATCTGTATATTGTATAGTCGGTTATAATAGCTCTACAGAGCTAATGTTACCTATTTACAAAACCACCGACTGTAAATAAAGTTTATATATACGTGGAAGTGAATATGACCATGCGCACATGATTGTATTTCTGTATAGAGAGTTTTTTTTCATATTTTCTAGTTCCAAATGATCTTAACCGAAAAGTCCAATACCGTCTAGAATGCTCAGTATTTGGACTATATGGAAGACCAAACAGCTCTTTATTCAGTGTTCTTAGTTCTTAGTTCTAAATTCATAGTCCTTAATTCTTACTTCTTCATTTGTTGTCGTATTTCGACATTTGTACACTAAAATTAACATTTGTATCTTAAAATCAATATTTATTTCACAAATCAGACATTTGTCATATCAGATTTGTAAAATGTATTTTAATATAAGATATTTATTTTTTTTAAAAAATCAAAAAATTAGTCTATATTTACATTTCATCTGAAAAATACAACAAAAAACAAATATCGAACAACAAATTTCAAAATACAAATCTTCAAATACAAATCTTGCATAACATTTCTCCAAAAACATTTCTTCAAAAACATTTCTCCAAATACATTTCTCCAAAACCATTTCTCGAAATTCATCGAACCGGAACATTAGAAATCAACCTGGCATACAATAAGTCACCATACAATAATGGGAATCGAGTATAAGCACATGTACAATAAGAAGAATCGCTCAGTGACCGCGACGCTAGTGAAACGATCCTTTGGTAGTTGGAATTCGATATTAGAGTAGGCCGTAGCGCCGCTGCCCGAGCAAAATTTCCCTCATAACAGATTGTATGGCGTATGGCCGTCTTCATTAGCCCAGTTTAGGAGCAGAACAGCAGGACGTTAAACCTTATTTCATTTTCATCATTCGGGTGGGGGGATTGGATGGAGAAATGGCACGTTCGTAGAACGTCTAATCGGACCGGGCCTTTGATAACGAAAATAAATTGAAAGTAGTCTATTTTCAGAAATCAGGCTTTGTCTGATAGCGACATATTTCTTTGTTCAAAGAGAGTGAAAAATGGAGTTTAACAACCACTCGATACAACTAGGTCATTTCGGGACTAACACATGGTTCAATTTATTTCAATAATTAGCTGGTGTGTAGGGGTCTTTAGCAGTGGGAGGAAACCGGAGGCCCCGAATGTCCCATTCTCTAGTCTTATTACAAACTCTACGGTATATTGGCTGCACGCGATATTATGTCACGTGATTAGTTAGTGGAGTTGCTTCTAAATATAGTAACTGTTAAAAGACACGCTTTCCTGTACATCCACAATGGCGATTTTATAAATCATTAAACTAGATGTCTATAAAAGAGTCCTATAATTTATCACATTTCAATTTATTTTATCTAATGCTAGGTCATATTAACCAATATATAGAAACATAACACGCGAGTGATTTCATTAGAGTCACGGTCATTGTACGATTTTACTTGTTGTGTGCTTGCTCGTGTCATCTTTATTGTATGGTGACTTATTGTATGCCAGGTTGATTTCTAATGTTCCGGTTCATGAATTTCTAGAAATGTTTTTGGAGAAATGTATTTGGAGAAATGTATTTGGAGAAATGTTTTTGAAGAAATGTTTTTGGAGAAATGTTTTTAAAGAAATGTTTTGCAAGATTTGTATTTGGAGATTTGTATTTTGAAATTTGTTGTTCGATATTTGTTTTTCGTTGTATTTTTCTGATGAAATGTAAATACATGTATAGACTGATTTTAAGATACAAATGTTAATTTTAGTGTACAAATGCCGAAATACGACAACAAATGAAGAAGTAAGAATTAAGGACTATGAATTTAGAACCAAGAACATTGAATAAAGTGCTGTTTGGTCTTCCATAGGACTACAGTATACTCTAATATTATCGTATCAAAGCTTTTGGACAAACTACTAGCCCCGGTCAAAAATGTTCTACGCGTGATTGGTTTGGGGCCGTTCGTTCAGTGTTTAGTTTACAATTAGTCTAAACAGTAAACGCTTTTTCGAATGCCCAGCTGTTGTGTGATACATTATTACCGCATTAGAGTCTTGGCCAAACTATTGTACTATGCGAGATTGTTTTGGCACCGTAGGACCGGAGTCTAATCTCGACCATGTCCATCAATATTATTGAAACCAAAATGGTTTTATGTTCAGATCATTGACATCACGACGTTTATTGTTATGTTGTTCTTCTAACAATGCAAGTCATATTCTTTTGTGACAAGCATAATCTGAACAATCAAGTGTCGTACAGGCACATACTTTTTCTGAACGAAACTGGGGATAGGTAGAATTATCAAGGCTAACAGTCATGGGATGTTAACAGGGCTAGCACTAACCCTAACCCTAGACCTATCTCTAACCAACAATCTCGTCAACAAGTGCCTTAACCCTCGCGACGAAATCTGCAGCTGGCGTTAAAATGCCAACAGAACATTCAAATTATCTGAAAGTAATTTAATATTTGTTTAGTAATTACACTACATCCACCAAGGGCCTGAGGGTCTCTTAGCATTCAATACAAAACATATTAAAATGGTGTTAAAGTGAAGAGCCGTGGTGGCTTATAGAGTAAGGCGCTGAGATGCTAACCATGAGGTGTCGGTAGTGCTGAACGGCGGGCCTTGCACAAAACAGTGTCTCGTGTAAGCATCGACGTGCACGTAAATCGAAATAACTTCCCGGGCTAAATGTCATTCTTAGCACAGTACATTACCCTGTCCGTGCAGAAAAGTAGGACGTTTAATTCATTTAATGTTAAAGTGAAACTATGAGCAAGAAGTTAATACTTCTGTTATTTTCTTCTAATGATGGCAATCTTTATTTCTACTACTCAATGTGCTGATATGTACATGACTGAACCTCTATTTTTCGCACAATCCGAAGGTCCCACGTCAGTCAAGTGGAAACCGGGTCAGAATTTGACAGCACCCACTTGTTTCGTGTCAATATGTGGAAATACGGTAAACATATAACTTATAACGCCGGAGGGCAGCTTAACAACTAAATTGAAAGACACACATTCCTGACGAACACAAAACCTTTCTATATAGTTATATGGTATGTCATGCCTTACAAAATAGCATACACTGGTATCACAAAGAATTCATTTTTGACAGTAACCGTTATCCATAAAGAAAATTGATCTTTTTATGAACATGACATATAACAAGCTCCATATTTTGATGACGTCAAACACGTCAATTGTATCAATAGCCAAAACAGAATATATATTAAAATATATACATATTACTGTTTAGATATAGCCTGTGTGAATGTACATGTAATTAATAATCTAGATAGACTAGGTATTTTGCACGTGTAATCTTAATGTGTGCTCCCAAACTCTATGTCACGATTTTAATAGAAATATCAAACAAAAAATGGCTAATTTTGTTCAGTACAATGTATTTACAAAGATATGAATGAAAAATTCCATCGGTTTTTGATGTGTAACAAAACCGTGTGATCTTTATTTTTCAGTGAACTAAATTGATAGGCCGGTTTTAAATCCTACTGAATCCAAATCCACGTCAGGAGATTGTCTATCGCTATTATGAGTGGTTCAATTTGCGTACGTGGATTAATCCGTGAAAAATTTGATATTTTCAGAAAAATAAAAATCACGCATCGTCAGTTTAAGGGAACACAAACTGACCGCCGTGGTAGCTTTAGTGGTCTTTTAAGTCTATATTTACAGCTTGTATTAATGTTAACAAACAGAGTCCGACATACATCGACCTTCTTTTAATGCAATTTTTTTCTTAACTTAAAAGCTTTTGCTATTTATTTATTTAACACCAACATGTGTGACAGGTGTGTTTATACAGCGACTCAATCCTTTAATCAATTTAATATTTATGCAAAAATTAATTCTCGTAAGGCAAACAAAATTATTTATTTCAGTATTTCTAAAGCACTTTAGAGGACTACGCTAGATCATGGGCTAAGAGGGAAGATGTTATCTCTGATACTCTCTCTGATTGGACTAAGTCTTTTAGTCGTTTACTAAAACGAAGAACATACATGCAGCGTGTGTCAGTTGACACAAGGCCTAAGTCTATTTTCAATGATGTTGGCATCGTTGAAAATCTCAAAGCCTTGCATGTATGTCATTGTTCCGGCTGACAAAGCAAAGCGTCCAATAACTGTGTGTTTATATGTAAACGATATTATTATGACTGTCTCCTCAAAGAACTTAATTTCGGGAAATCAATAGACTGTGCTACGTATAAACGATCTACTCTTAGTAAAGATGAAATTATATCCAATCACAAATATGTACTCACTTCATTTGGTACTCCATGCGGATATACCTATACAGATTTGCCCTGGTTATATTGGATACCTAAACTACATAAAAATCCCTACAAACAACGTTTCATAGCAGGTTCATCCCGATGTTCCACAAAACCACTTTCAAAAGTATTGACATCTACACTAACTGCAGTTAATGAGGGTATTCAAAAATACTGTGACAAAATATACTCTTGTGGTGGATGTTAAAAAATTCCAAAAAATTACTTGATGGTTTGCAATCTACATGTAGATCCCTTGATTCGGTCTCATCTATTCAAACGTTTGACTTTTCTACTTTGTACATTACACTAAAATTCCCCATAGTAAATAAAAAGCTCGGTTAATAGACATTATTCACAGTGTCTTTTCATCTAAATCCGGAACTGCTAGATATCAATATTTAGTTGTTAATTACAACTTCATATTGATTCAAAAAAAAAAATTCACCACCATCAACATAATTCAGATGTTGGATTTTTTAATTGATAACATCTTTATTGTATTTGGAAGGGAAATATAACAGCAAGTGGTTGGTATCCCCATGGGAACCAACTGTGCACCTTTGCTTGCTTATTTGTTTCTGTATTCCTATGAAGCCGAGTACATACAGGCACTAGTTAAACCAAACAAACGATTAGTCAGACATTTTACTTATCGGTATATCGATGATGTTTTATCACTGAATAATCCTAAATTTAGTGATTATGTCAAATTCATATATCCTGATGAGCTTGAAATTAAAAATACTACGGACAGTGACAATCACGCTTCCTACTTGGATCTGCGTTTCGATTTTGACAATTGCCATAGACTGACTGTTAAATTGTATGATAAACGTGATGACTTTGACTTTCCGATTGTTAACTTTCCGTTTATTAGTAGTAACATTCTTGTATCACCAGCTTATGGAGTGTTTGTGTCTCAGCTAATACGTTGCGCGAGAGCTTGTTCTTTTTATTCTGATTTTTTAAGTAGATCGAGACATTTGTCAACTACAAGGATACTTGCGCACTAAGCTTAAAAAATCCTTTTAAAAGTTTTATGGTCGTCATATTGACTTGATTGGTAAATATAACACTTCTCTCTCAGCTATTATTCTAGATATATTTAATTGACGCGTATCCTATTTACTATCTCTCTGATTATGTCTACTACACCGTTAATACTGTTCTCATCACGTGCATTTTGCATACCGATAGTCCATTGGCCAATCACGCTATTTTACCGACATTTTGCCTAGTAGTTTGGATGCAGCTATGGCGGGTGTGGAGCGTCGGGCAGCGTAAGCTTACTCTTCCGGACACCTGTTACCACTGTTTGTTGTGTATTTTGTACACGATGAACAGTCCATTTGCTGATTACACTATTTTGCCTATAACGTTTTTTAGGACTTCGAATTTTGTCTAATGGTTTGTATTGTTCGTACTTGGTTTTATTTTATTTACATGGTTTTAAGTCATATTAAAAGAAATATGTACTATTCTAGAATTTATAAATTGAAATAGAACACTCTCCGGTCCATAAAAATAGCACCCATAGAATATACAAGCTACGGAATTACCATGCGGGATTACAGGCTACCTAAACATAAAGCACTTATAACACTATTATTCATTAAGCATGTAATAAATTGAAATGCTATTGAAAAAGCAAGAGCACAACAGGAAATAGAATACAATAGACAATACATGGTTTAAAATCATATTACAAAAAATATGCACTATTCTAGAATTTATAAATTGAAATAGAACACTCCCCGGTCGATAAAAATAGCACCCATATATTACAAGCTCCGGGATTACAGGTTACGTAAACGTAAATCAAGTATAAAAATAAGAGTAAATGGAAAAACGTTAAATACGTACAAGCACCAGGATTCTAATTTTCTGCAACTTTTCGAATATTCGTTGCAGTAAGTTTACTGATGAGTTGCTATTTTGACGATATTAGATTGTTATTTGGTGACACTGGGTAGTATTGGGTAGTATTCGATACGTATTTCGTAATGCTTGTTTTGGGTGAACCAAAATGAAACAGCCAGACATCGGTAATCGCATTTGGAGTAGCCTAAATTTCTCGTGCTATAATATTATATCTCACTATTTTTGAAAGACGTAAAGTAATTTTTATTATTTATTCTATCCTTTTAATATTACCTAAACATTCCAATATTTACAATAGTTCAGAAGAAAAGGCAGATTTATTGTTCAATTTGATACAAAATATGTATTTAAAGATACATTATGGGAGATTAGATAAAGAGCTGGGGGGTCTCACTATATAATAGTTAAAAACTTGATAATGTAAAGCGATTGAATTTTCGGTCTAGTCTCGGTCATCATTACTAATGATGAAAGATGAGCAGCAAATTGGATGCTAATCCAGTAAATATCGCAGACTAGAGTTGACACCAAGAGTTGATTATGAACTGGATAAGTTAATTAATATCTAATTAATAATCTAGATAACATTTCAGACCTAAAGAAAGACCTGCAGTAGTCAGATTTAACTCTTGCATAATGCATGTTTAAATACATAATATACTAAAGAAACTTCCCCTTTTATGTGCTAATTCTGTATAATGCCCTTTTCGAATAAAAAAAACCCCATTTAATGCATAGTTAGTTTATAGCTAATTACAATGAAATTATAGCAAATATACGTGCGTCTTCAAAGAGATTATATACAGATTTACATACATAATTTAATGTTCGACAAGTTAATAAGCTTTGATGTCTGTAAAAATAAAGAGACGAAGTGCATTGATTTAATGTGTTTGGATAAGAAATAAAGCGAATACTAAATTAGCTGAGTGATTTCAATACAACAGAACTATTTCTGTTGTATTTGCGTACATGTATTTACTAATTGTAACCTGGATTTGATTTGTTTAATAAGACATAATCGATTACCCATTAATCGATATGATCGTTTATTTAATGAATTATAAAATTAATTTTAGCTAAATCGATTCTATAATCACCCATGCATGGAGTAAGTCCCGTGAATGGATGAATCGGTTTAGTGTTTACCTATAAAAATGTATTTTTCGAACGGCTATATAAAACCTTGTCCATTTTACTGAATAGCTTGAGCACTGATACCTTGGTGTCAAATAGACAATCGTGCGCATGTTTAGAATGTCCTAGTTGACAGTCCTAATTTGATTTATATGTGAAAGGGGAGCGGCTACAACAATATAATTTATAGCTATGCGTGTATCTAATTTAATCTAAACCTCCCACTGTTTAAGCTATGAATTGTCCACGATATCACCCTCGGTGGATGTGGACGTTAAACTCCAGAGACGAACGAACGAAAACTATGAGCGATCATGACTTGGCACTAGATCAAAGAGTATAAATCTTAAAACATAGACAGGTCAGGTATCAATTTCTCAAAATAACTAACTTTTTAAAATTTATTTAAATAGATATTTATCATGTTCCATACCCAAAGCGACCAGGCTCGTTTACATGTAGAAATATAACGTCAAGGTAACATTATCCAAAGATATGAAAAAGGCAGTAAACACTGTAATCAACATTATTACGTTATCGTAACTATATCCGTTTCTGCAGGGCATGTGACAAATGGCGAATCGCGGTAGCTTGGTGAGTAAAGCACGGGAGCACTAACGAGAGGGTCGAAGATTCGATCCCGGTGTCGGTCGAGAAAGTTTCCAGGAAATATCCAATCGACTGGGATAAAAAAAAAAGAGGTCTCGTGTACATGCTGGCGTGCACGTAGAATAATCCTTCACATTTGGAACTCGATCTAATAGTACTCACACGGATCTCACTCAGGTCCGCCCATGGCGTCTTTTCTCGCTATCATTGTATAAATAGTGGTTCATTTGTGTATTGTTGTTGAGTGTCCTGAAGTCTTGTAACTTGATAGATATGACAAATGAACACCACCAAGTATAGTCTCGGTCAAACAGTCTAGGTTCGTGAAACAAACAAAGGGCATGACAGGTAAGATGTACATGTATATTTATAATTACTATCACTGAATTATTTTGAGCTAATATCATACCGAATATTTCGCCAAGTGGGCACCAATTACGCAATCTTTATCATGACGTCACTGGGATTGGATAAAACAGTAAATAGCCCTGGTTCGACCAGGATATTATAGTTAAGTTTCTAATATAAATGCAATAGCACGACTCGATATAAATGTAGTACAGCCATTTAAAGGACAACATACTGCGTGCTTAATAATTCTGTAACGTGGATAAAAGGAATCGAGTTGGTTGCGTTTTTTTTTTCTTTTTTTTAGGTCAAATGCTATTCCTCAGGTCAAATAAAATACCAACGAATACATATACTATTCTTCTTCAGCTAAAATTTGGGTTGGATGTCCGAGTTGTTAGCATGTGCGCGTTGTATCATAAAACTTGTCATTGAGTCAACTGGCGTGGTTTCGAATCCACGGTTGTGCGTGACAAGGAGCAGGGTCGCCTGTCAATCCTCGTGGGGTTTTCTCTGGGCACTCCGCCCCCCCCCCCCCAAAAAAAGAAACTGCTTAAGACCCCAACGCAAGGGAATTATTGAAATAAAATTAAACCATAATATGTTAATGAAATGACCTAGTTTGTGTCGAGTGGACGTTAAACCCCACTTCTCTCTCACTTTGTCTTAAACTAAAACAAATGCTATTTCACGAGTAAAACCAATGTTATTCTTCAGGTAAAATATATGCTATTATATGGGTAATATATGCTTGTTAATTCTTAACTATGTCGATAAAAAGAACATGAAATTGAATTGTGGGTGGTGGCTGGAGGTGTGGGGAGGGGTATACAGTGGACCCTGTCCAATCTGACATCGTACTTGATCGTTACAATATGTCGGAATATCCAGTTCTGTCCAAATCAGAAATGAAATGAAACGGGGGTTTAACGTCCGACTCTTTTGCACCTAACCTGGGTTAATGGAAGACGGGCAATTTAGAAAACCGTAAGTATTATTATAATGTAGCTTCGAATCAGCAGAACTTTACTCCCTGTAAAAATCATGTCACAAAGTGACCTCCGGTTCTTTAACTTACTTGCCCCTTTTCCCAACTACCAATAAACAACTCAACTAATTAATTAGATTTTAATATATGTATATTATCAGAATTCATTTACATATATAATACTAGAGGTTTTACAAAAAATTCAATGATTATTAAAGTTACAGTTCATTTCAACATCCAATACTCTGTTCCTTTATACCAATCAATCCTCCTGGTTAGCATTCAGATTGTTTATCTAGCTTACTTCCACCATCCCGATCGCGTAGGTTTTTTTTATTAAACACTTTTAACCCGAACACAATTCTCGGAAATTCACAAAACCTTCACATCTCACAGATCCACATAATTTCCTGGAATCACCTAGACCACTAGTTGTATTAATTCACCAATATCTAAATATACTTCACCAAGATTCAAATGTATTAATTCACCAAGATTTAAATATACTTCACCAAGATTCAAATATACTTCACCAAGACTACATAGGCGTTTGATTCACAAAGTTCACCAAGATTAAAACATCTGTCACCTAGACATTACCGATTAAATGTTATTTCATCAAGAAACGGATTCAGTACCTTTAAATACATCTTATTTACGTTACCAGGTTTTATTCATCTAAAGCCAGTTATTGGTGTTACTGCATAGATATTGAAACAGTCATGTCTGGTCCTTTAAAATCTCTCTGATCTAAATGAGAAAACAGCCATACCCTGTAACTTCTAAAACCTCTCTAACAAACTTTTATAATTCCTACACCAAGAAACTTTAGTCAGTCCAACAT
Organism: Patella depressa; assembly: GCA_948474765.1. Lineage (NCBI taxonomy): Eukaryota > Metazoa > Mollusca > Gastropoda > Patellidae > Patella > Patella depressa. The sequence goes on from OX419715.1 coordinate 29,094,067, forward strand.
CCAATCAAACCCATGCATAACCTGCACATGCATCACAATCCAGACACATTCATTACTTACACCCTTATTACCTAACTTGTTAAAACACGCCCACAATCATTCCGTAAAAACAACGCATATACATTGAAAATAATAAAACTTTATTAACCAAAAACTGTACAATCATGAAATCATCTTTCTAAAAGAAATAAATATTCCCTTTAGTCATCTACCAAATTAATTATGTACCCTAAATCATCGAAATAAACCATGTCACAATTATAGATACCAATTTAAGATACCAATTGTGACATTACCCCCCACCCCAAGGGTAAACTCAAGAGAAACGGTTTATCCAACTAACTGAATGATCGACTCAAGTAATCTGCACCAATATTATCTCGACCCTTTATAGCCCTGACAATAAAAGAAAAATTCTGTATACTTAACGCCCATCTCATAATTCTATTATTAGCAATTTTGGCCTTGTGTAAATATTGTAGAGGTTCATGATCAGTTTCAACCAGAAATTCAACACCATATAGGTATTCCTCAAATCTTTTAATACCCCAAACTAAGGCTAAACATTCTTTTTCAATAATAGCGTACCTGGTTTCGCGCGGTAAAAGTTTCTTACTGGCATAGGCCAATGGAAACTTACCATCTTCAAATTCCTGTAAAAGAATAGCCCCTAAACCTGTTCCGCTAGCATCAGTTCTTAATATAAATGTTTTAGTAAAATCTGGCAAACGCAGCACTGGTGAATTTGACAAAACCTGAACTTTCAAAATTTCCTTGCATTACTCTTTATTCCATTCAACATGCGTAGGCATTTGGAATAGGCCAAGTCGGTCGTTAATTTATCATCTTCGTCGTCTTCAATTGATCGCACACGTGCGTTTGCTATCACATGTTCATTGATAATCTGACGTTCTATGTCAAGGTCGTCGCCACGTGGTTCGGAGAGATCCGTAGGGTAAACAAACTTAGCCTACGTTGCTCGGGTTCGATCGGCATGCGCAACGAATATTTCTAACAGGTGCTAGGAATATTTTTACGACTGTGAATTGGTGGGAAAATTCGTGGATATTCATTCATATGTATTAGTCACAATTATTGTCTTACAAGAGATTATAAAATCATCAAAGTAATCGATATTGGAACAAAGACCTACGATAGCGAGTTTCAATCTCACCGATAAATAATTGGTGATTGTTAATCTTTTGTTGCCTCACACCCGACCCATCGAGTTTTAATCTAACAGATAATTGCTTGATTCACACCACACAGATTGACAGCCGAATGATACGGTGTCTATTCAATAGAAATCATGTGACGGGATGGCTGAATGCTGCCGTAATCCGCGACACACAGATTAACCAGAGATTTTTTGGCTGAAGTAATAAGGAAATAAATCGGGACCTGAAAATCATGTCGGATTTTACAGAATGGGGAGTGATCAGAGTTCGGATGTGACAGAAATTACACCAAGAGAAAATCGGCCCAAACCTTTTTCTTACACCATTCCATAACTGGGGGGTTTACTGATAAAAACTTTCATTAAACTATTGTAAGATTACGGTCCTTTTATTCATTTATAACTAATGGTATTATAGTTATAATATATTATTCGTTTGCTTACCCGATGCACGACTCGTCAACCTGCGTGCTCTATGTGGAGGTGCTCTATGTGGAGGGCCTGACAAAGACAGCTATCTAGTCGTTCGGATGAGACGAAAACCGATCACATGGCAGTTGCAATTCGATATAAGAGTAGGCCGTAGCGCTGCGGCCCGGGAAAAATTTCCCTCATACATGTAATATAATATATAATAATAATAATATAATAATAAGACATTTATATAGCGCCTAATCGTCCTAAGATGCTCTAAGCGCTTTACAATCGTGATATCACATTGCCCGACATGTCAAATTATAATACATATATACATTTAATTACTGATATGCTTGGTTGTATAAATGAGTTTTAATTTTGTTTTAAAAATGTCCATGGTCTTGCTTAATCTAATGGTTTCTGGCAGCACATTCCATAACTTCGGGGCGGATACAGAAAACGCTCGATCTCCACTACGTTTCAGTTTTGATCGTTTTTCTGTTAGTAGATTATGTGAAGTTGATCGAAGATTTCGATTTGGGTTGTATTTTATGATCATCTCTTTGATATAGTCTGGCGCTTGATTATGGAGTGCCTTGTATGTCATCATATTAATTTTAAATATGATCCGATATTGAACTGGCAACCAATGCAGATCCCTCAGAACTGGAGTCACATGGTCATATTTCTTCTTTCTCTTAACTAGCTTTGCTGCACAGTTTTGGACAGTTTGGAGTTTGTTTAGGAGATAATCGGGAAGACCATAAAACAAGGCATTAGCATAGTCCAGCTTCGACAGTATTAGGCATCTCACCAATGACGAGGTTGCCTCTTCAGTCAGATAAGCTCGGATCTGACCAATCGTACGTAGTATGGCGTATGCTCGTCTTCATTAGCCCAGTTTAGGAGCAGAACAGTAGGACGTTAAACCCCATTTCATTTCTGTATGATCGATGGTACTGTATGATAATTGTCTTTCGTGATTGATGGTGTTGTATCTTATTTTTGTACTGTATGATCGAATGTATTGTCAATGTCTTGTATGGTAGATTACTGCAGTAAAAGTGTAATAAAGCTTTTAAGATCATAACTTCGAACATAAACAAGTACGTCAGATATTAGGATCTTTGTTCCCGTGGTGTGTTCTTTACTTATGCTTTATACTTCAATTTTAGCACTATTCACCTAAAGGCCCGCAGCTCTGACACTCGCTCGATAAGGTGACACCCGTCGTGTTGATTAGGTTCAGGATAGAAGTGTCTTAATGAGTCTTACCTGCAGGGGCGGATCCAGGATTTTCAGAAAGGGGGGGGGGGGGTGCTGCACCCACTTGGGAGTGCGAAGCCCGGCGGCCCGTGATTTTTGAGTGGAAAAATGCCCACAAGGACTAATTTCATACTAGTACTGTAAATTACGATTTCCAACCTAAACTATTTATGTTCTTCTTTCCCGCGAGAATATATGGAGCTACAAAGTGTTCGCCACCTCAAAAAAAGAGAAAAAAAGAGGGGGATTGCCGGGTGCGCCCCCTCTGTACCCGCGCCTGACCAGAGTACTATTTTGGAAGTTATATGGTTCTTATTAGGTACAGCTATTTTGGAAATAATTGGGATGATTTGATAAGATTATTAGGTAGTCAGTCATATTGCAGTGGTGGGGGTATTATTTCAGTATCCCCCCTCCCATGCTTTGGGTGTTTGTTAATAAATATCAGCAGGCAGGGACCCGGGGGGGGGGGGGGGAGTGTCAAAGCGCGAGGTAATGATATTGGCATATGAGAATCACAATGTCATCGTATTAATTGGTGATAAAAAATTGACGGCAAACGGGGTATATATACGCAAATAAATGACGATAGAGACCATGCATTTCTTTAAAAACTTTAAGGCCGGAGGAGGGGGAAGAAGAGACCCTCCCCATCCAAAGATACATTGTCTCAGGTACCCCCTACCCCTGGCAAAAATTCCTGGATCCGCCCTTGACAAGGGACTATCATTAGGCTGCTTAATAAACCTACTTAATGTCGTTTTATGGATTTTAACCCCCAGTGACCCGACCATTTGAAGGCAGTTTGTTGGCACTTTCCCGCTTTTCGGCAATTCTGTACACGTCAAATAGTAAAACTGGATTCATCATGAAGACATATTATGTATTATGGCCTCGGGATTATTGGTTTGCCATCTAGTCAAATAATAATATCAATAACCCTGAAAACCCCGTCACAAATCCTTCAACATACTTCAATTTGATTGACAATAGTGTCTATTGTTTATCCTAATTTTATAAATACATGTATCTTCGATGACAAGGAGTAGGGTCGCTTGTTCAACCTCCTGGGGTTTTCCCGGGTCCTCCAGTTTTGCTAAAGATTCCTACGCTTTGGCGAATCATTGAAATAAAAATCGAACCACGTATTAGTCCAACCTCGTAGGTTTTCTCCGGGTCCTCCTGCGCCCCCCCCCCCCCACTGTTAAAGACCCCTAGGCGCAGGCGAATTATGGAAATTATGAACCATCTATTAGTCCCGAAATGATTGTGTGGAATGGACATTGACCCCCCCTCTCTCTCCCCCCCCCCCCCTCTCTTTCTCTCTTTAATTCTCGTTTTTGATAAATAAAAAAAGATAGTGGCCTGAAATGAGCAAATATAATTTAACCTTATTCAAACTATTTAAAAACTTCATTGGTGAAGGAACGCTCACCGGTGTAGACGGTCACTGTGATAGATAAGTTAAAGAAAATTCTAATTACTTTCACAATATGCAGGATTCATTAATTTTAGCGAAACAATGCATTTCCATTCAGAAATTGCTAAGGTGTGGGTGGGTGGATTCGACATGGGAATGGGCGAGGGGGGGGGGGCAATAATAAAAAATAACGTCTCATTTAGAACATTAGGTGTTCGTGTGAATGTTTAATCCACTTTAAAATATTTATACCATGACTAAGGTAATGTAATACTATCTTTCGGTGTTATTGTATCCGACAAATACACACGTGTCAACTGGCTGTGAGTATATACATACAGTGATATATTGCACGGGCAGTGATATATTGTATAGATGATGTGTATACTATGTGTAGTGCCTGTGACGTCACCAACCAATCAACCGGATTAAGGTTGTAATTGAAAATTTGAAAACCGTTTTTGGCAGTCGGATACTAAAACGTAAATATCTGAATTAATTTTAATCAGATTAGTTTGTACTTGCCGTAAAATGGATTTTGTAACCATTGAGTACCCGTATGGAAAAACTTTCTGAACCATTTGATGTGGTCTTTACTGCATATCCGCCTTTGGTCTTCTTCAACCATGCAAAGCAAATAGTTGCCGCTTACATGACACAAAAAGATATATGTCATGTATGCTAGGCCTACAAGTATATATACATATTTTGTTATCCTGGGGCCTGTTTCACAAAATTTTAACTAAGATAAAATCCAAATTTTAGTTATTTGATTGGATAATATTATATTGATTTTAGTGATTAGCCAATAAAAATTGAAGAATCAACTAAAATTTGAATTTTATCCTTCGTTAAAATTTCGTGAAATAGGCCCCTGAGCTCTGCCTTTGAGCGTGATATCGTATGAGGGGTGGCTGAATAGTTCTAAGTCTATCTGTGCAAGACCTGTACAAGGTCGATGTCTTCCTTTCATCTTTCTGTGTAGGTCCCTTCGAGGTGAGGTGTATACACTTTTGCCAACGATATTACAAGGCCTGGATGCCTGTCAGACAGAAATTTTCTTCAACTATCCGGCAAAAGTTACAACGTCATCATTATCAGGAAAATGCCGACTGGATAGTTCCCTTTTGTCCCCCGCCTTTCGAAGAAAGTGGGGGACTATTAAAATGGGTTCGTCCGCCTGTCTGTCTGTCCGTCACATTCTTTGAGACACAATAACTCTCCTCCTAATAGAGATAGAATGTCGATACTTTGAGTTCGAAGGTGAGCATTTTCTGCTTAGGGTAAGTAGAGATAAGTAATTTGATTGGTTGATGCTTTGGGACACGATAACCTTAGTTCTAATTAAGTGATGGTGATAAAACTTGGTGTATAGTTTCATTACATCAATAGCTTGACTTGAGTTCGATAATGAACATTTTCTGCTCAGGGAAAGCAGAGCGATAAGCAGTTTTAGACACGAATGTTACGTATTGTCCAAAACTTGCCATTCATTGATTGTATGAATGATTTTCGTAAATTGTATTCATATGTCTCATAATGAGATTTTGAATAAAGATTATCATTATTAATATTATATTATTATTATGAAGAAATAAAAATCAAGGACAAATAACTAAGAAAACTGCATTAAGAGCTGTTTGGACTTCCATAAATAATATCTCAATGGAGCGATTGAGCATAATATTATATTTACGTTATCTATTTAATTGTTATACCGCGAACTGTGACCTCTGTATGTAGTGTCTCATAATGTCCCTTTAAATACACAGGTGTTGTTATAATATGTAGAGGATATTTGTCGTTTTGTCGTGAATAACATATTTTATTTTATCGAGAAGAAAGAAAACTTATAAAAACGTTTTCTTGCTTAGAAATATGTTATTCACGACAAAACGACAAATGTTCTATTTATTTTATGATTTTACAATCATTTTAGGTAAAACAACACGGACTACTTTGCTAGCCAGTGGAATAACACTTTTATTTCACTGATAAAACGCGGTATTCCACTGCTGATCATAAAATAAAATATTATATGTTAACAATATGCGGTATGAAATATATATAATAAAGTATAAAATGGCTATTCAGATGGTATCGAAATGATCAACTATACAGGATTACCGTTCTTTATATCGTAAGGTATTGTCGTCTTAGAAATTATTGAAGTTAGATTTTCCACGCTGCACACCACGGTATGTCAGCTAATTATTAATATTTTGTACTCGTTCCTCAATTCGTTAATTTTCGAATAATTCAGTAAACCAAACATTTCGGAAACAGTTGTATTTTCAATATAATTATCCAAACCATGGATTCCGGCGTGAATTGAAGTCCGAGGTCAACTTACTGTACACGGTAGCAGTGCAAAGGCAGCTGGTGATCGAAATAAGTGTGACCCATGGCGCCTCTGTTCTGGAATCCCCCCCACTAAAAAAAAGCAATAATATGGCGTACTCTCTCGTCATCAACCAGGTTGGTGCCGAAAATAGGACGTGAAACTGTTTTGTTGTTTATGTATAAATAAGTCGTGGATGTTTGAAATCTGTGAATGAAAGACTATAAAATGGAAACATCACGATATTAAGCAAGAAATGGCGATCATTTTCCGGGTGTGGGTGGGGCGAGGATTAACGCGCGTATATGTTTCATTATCAAGATATTATGTTTTAGGAGCTCTGTTCGCATAGTTCTATTTTGAAGAGTGGCTAAGTGGTAAGACTCTGAGTCGCTAGTCTAGAGGTCGGGTGTTCGATCCCTGCATTGGCCGAGAAAGGTCATCCAAATTTTCCTGCGTGGTTGTCCCTTGTCAGTGACGCAGGACGGAGGACCTGACATCAGGTGTCTAGTCATTCAGATGGTATAAAAAAAATGAGGTCCGGTGTACACATTGGAGTGCACGTAAAAGATCCCTTGGCAGATGGAATTCGATATAAAAGTAGGCCGTAGCCCGCTGCCCGGACAAAATTTTCCTAATGACACTGTATGGCGTATGCCCGTCTTCATTAGCCTAGTTTCGGAGCAGAACATCAGGACGTTAAACCCCATTTCATTTTGAAGAATGCAGACTCCCAATTGTGGGGAGATGAATGCAAAGGTAACAAGTGACCGGTAATGAATGAGGTGAATACATACATCAACAACATCGCTCAAAATATGTGGATAGGCAAAATATACCATTTGTTGACTTCCTGTAAAAACTTGTCGATGTAGACCAATCCATGTTCCCAAAGCAACGAACGCGAGATTTGTAACATTTAGACGTTGCTACGCTAAATGACTTAGAATATAAGATTGTACATAATAATGATAATATCAAAGTCAAAGACAAAACTGCCCATTAAGCCCCTGGTAAGACTAGCTACAAAAAGAAGAATGCCAGTTTTAAAAGATGGAGATATTATAGACTTTAAGCCACTATATAAAATATTTGTTACTGATTATGTACTATGCATATATTTGCTATAAAACGCATAAAGTGTAAAAGATTTTAATTTCGAATTCATGGAGCCATATTTTCTGATAAAAATCGGATTAAATGATAAGATAAATATTAAACATGCAGTATCCAAGAGCAAAATCTGCCTATTGTAGGTCTTTCTTTAGACCTGGAATGTTATAAAAAAAAACCTATTAATTAGACATTAATTAGTCTATTCAGGCCATAATCAACTCTCGATGTTGAGGCTAGCATAAGATTTTTGTTGGATTGTAGTTCGATTCGCTGAAATATTTTCCTTCGTGATTTACCACTAAAAATGGATAACAGAGACACTGGTTTTGTCTTACCGTCTTTAGTAATGATGACCGAGGCTAAGCGGAAATTTCAGTCGCTTAGTTCTAAGCTAATGTGGATCAATTTGACTGAAATTTTCAGCAAATTGCCTTTACATTAGCTAGTTTTTAACTATTGTAGTGAGAACTGCCAACTCGTTATCTAATCCCCCATAATGTATCTTTAATCAATCAGAGTTGATGTTTTCTAGTGGTATTCACACAATTCCGTGCATAGGACGCATAAATGTCTTCGTATAGTAGAATGAAAAGCTATTATTTCTATGTACAAACGCACTTTTCAATCCTTTTAACCAATCTTTAATGTTATACATAAATTTATTCTATAAATATGTGCAGATACAAGCAAAATATCATTGATTACAGCCATTGAAAATCTTATGTTAGGGTGCCCCACCTTAAATAAATATATTGACAATTACACCACAAATATGTATCTATATAAATAGTCACTAAATAAACGGCCATGAAAATAAGCTAGAATGTTCAAACTTGCGTTAATGTATTTATTAGGTCGATATCAAAACGAAGCTCGATAATGAGCATTTTCTCCTTAAAGCCCCAATACCACTCTTGTTGAAACTGAATAATATGTCCCAATCTTCATTCTGGTCAACAAATTGCATTATTTTACAATATTCCAATTAACTGATGATATAAATTTCATCTTAGCACACTTAATTTAAAAAATTGGAAAAAATTCAACCAATTGATTTGAAAAGTCTAACGTAAACCTGTTCAAATGTGACTGTGATTTTAAAAAATTTTCGGACCTTCTGGACAAGTAAACAGGCGCGGATCCAGGATTTTTTGCAGGGGGGGGGGGCTAGGTTTGATAATTGCTTAACTAATTGCGCTCAACCGATTAACGGGGGTTTGGTAAATTAGATTCAATTTGGTGCATTCTGACGTATTTCCGGAAGATAAATTCCAAAATTACAGGTCTAAAAATCGCCAATAAAATCGCATAAAAAATGTTCAAGCCTGAGCAGGGGGGGGGGGGCGGACCCCCTGGACCCCCCCCCCTCTGGATCCGCGCCTGGTAAAATAGATTTTAATAGATAATTTACACAACAGGTAGGACGCTTATACATCTAGTACTTAGAATAAGGCTATTATTTATTTTCTCAAGCCATCAAGAGTGTTATTGTCCCTTTAAGGTAAGCAGAGATAAGCAATTTGATTGGCTGATGCTTTGGGGCACGATATCTTCAGTTCTAATTAAGTGAGAGTGATCACACTTGGTCTACAGTTTAATTACATTAATATCTTGACTAAGTTCGATAATGAACATTTTCTACAAAGGGTAATCAGAGCGATAAGCAATTTGATTGGACGAAACTTTAGGGCACAATAACTCTCCTCCTAATTGAGCTAGACTTTTCAAACATGGCCTAGGTGTTTATTTGGTCGACGCCTTGATGGAGTTCAAAGATGAGCATTTTCTGCTTAGGATAAGCAGAGGTAAGTAATTTGATTGGTTGATGCTTTGGGACACGATAACTTAAGTTGTAATTACGAGAGAGAGGGAGAGAGAGAGAGAGAGGTAGAACATTTAAAGTTGATCGTAGTGTTCATTAGGTTTATGGGGTCACGGTGGATAAGTGGATAAGGCGCTGGTTCGCTAGCCTGGAGGTCGGATGTTCGATCCATGCATTGGCCGAGAAATTTCATCTCGATTTTCCGGCGTGATTTCCCCTTGTCAGTGATGCAGAACACATGCACTTGAAGGGATTAAAATAAATTAAAATAAAACTTCTTACCACTGCTTAATACAAGAATACAAGGTAAGTCAGACGCCATCTTTGTTTTGACTGATTTACCATGTATCGTCTGATATCATCTCACAATACTCACTAGTTCTAACACTTCATGTCATTTTTATTGCTAACGAGACTTTATTTGATTATTATTCACCTTCCGCTGTAATTAAAGTGGTCATTTAACACTGTTATTGATAACAAATCAAACTTGAACCGCATCATTTATCGACGATCAACTTCCCGAGACCGGAAGTAACCCGAAAAAAGGTCAAAAGAAGTCTGTATCACCCAGTCCCTTTATAAACCTATCATTACTCGATACGTGCATAGGAACTGGGTGATCAAGTCTCGCTCAACAGCGGCCTCGCTTCGTAGGCTTTATCACGTGATACATGGTAAATCAGTCAAAACAAAGATGGCGTCTGACTTACCTTGTATTCTTGTAACACCTAACTGCTTCGGTCAAAATGATGCATTTTACTCATTTTAATACCCATTTACATTAAATAGGAAATATTTTTTAACTTCATATACTTCAAAGGTCTTTATTTATTTTTCTTTTACCTCAAAAAAATGTTTGAGAATTTAATTTGTCGGAGTAAAAAAGTTAATATGCCGTACTCATTAAGCCTCGTCGATGTCATGCTTATCAGTGATTGTAGCGGCCAAGCGAATATTCACTGCGGGATCAGTTTGACTGTTACCCACCCACAGATGTTTTTTATGGCAATAGTTCATATACTTTATTCAGTTTGACGTACATCTTAAAGATACATATAGACACGGTTGGTTTAACTTGAATGTAGATATTAATTTTGTATGTTGCATATATTAACCTCTCAGTTAAATAATATTATAAAAAATATCTTATTTCATATAGTCTCAGGTGAACTTGGTGCTTGTGTTCAATGGAGCCAATTTAGAATTGTTCAGATGAATGTTCTGAATTTTCTTATTTCGTTTGACTAAACAAAGCGTTTTGTATAGGAGCATACGCTTTTAAAGATTGAACAAAAAGCCAATACATGTTGGGTTGTGTGGAACATGTCGGCATTAAAAATCTGATTTTTAAAAGCGTATGCAAGTTAAATATCTATACATTTCGTTTTAAAAATGGAGATTAAAATCTCCTGTAAACTCCGAGATGTCTAGAGTGCCGCGCTTCGACCTCTAGCTGGTCGGTCACGTCTGGCTTGCGGCTGTGGTTTCGATCCCTGGTGTGAGCGTATGTGGCATGGAGATAGGGGCGCCTTCTCAACCTCGTGGGTTTCCTCCGGGCACTCCGGTTTCCTCCCACTGCTAAAGAACCCTACGCGCAAGCGAATTATTGAAATAATTTTTTTTAAAAAAATCATGTTAGTCCCGAAATGACCTAGTTTGTGTTGAGTGGACGTTAAACCCCATTTCTCTCTCCCTATAAACTCCTTTTGCGCAAATCTATGACATATCTATCCACATCCCTGTCAGGGAAGCCAACAATAAAATAGGGCATATAAATAGATAGTGAGATCAGAAGGTACAAAAATTACTTGGGACCCAAGATAGCGTCTTTGTACATTTGGTAATGTATATCTACATATTTAACTGATTGCTTCAATTTCCCATGGATGAAACATCCCCTAAGTTCTTCATTATCATAAATAAGTGTGGGCTCCTTTAACATTCTGGCTGTTGGTTGCAGTCTGGTGGAAATGGCTAAAACAATCTCCCAAAATATTAGCCTCCGTCATTTTCTCGAGAAATGTGTGCCAAAATCAGAGACTTTTTGTTTGGTGTAGGGCCAGTTGTTGTAATGACAAACAAATACAGTTTTTACTCATATTTAACCGGGGGGGGGGGCTTGGAAAACTCTTTTTTTTAAAATAACTAAATTTCATCTTCTTATCCACTGGAATAAAGGCCTCAATCCGAAATAAAAAAAATAATCTATGTGAGTGGGGTGCATGCAGGAATAGTGAATCGAACTACTTTCGCTTTCTCATCATATCAATTTATTGCTCACCGCGATGGGGACCCAAGGAAACCAGTTGGTTCGAGGGCACAGAACTACCCAGTCCACCCCTGAAATTTTAATCCAGACTAATTATGATCAAAATATACAAACTGCACATTTTTAAAAAATCGAAACGAAACTCAGAGTAAATTGGATACCGGACATACAATAAGTCGATCGATCACCAGCTGCATTGTTAATGTTAATTGGTTTCTATCCCATTGCAATCTGTTTCACAGAGAATTAATTACTTACGAATTACTTACAGATGACTGTCCACAACACGTGCGTTGACTGCACCCGGCGTTAGTCATTGGCTCAATGTTTACTTAACACCTAACTGCTTCGGGCAAAATGATGCATTTTACTCATTTTAATACCCATTTACACTAAATGGGAAATATTTTTTAACTACAAATACTTCAAACGTCTTTATTTATTTTTCTTTTACCTCAAAAAAATGTTTGAGAATTTAATTTGTCGGAGTAAAAAAGTTAATATGCCGTACTCATTAAGCCTCGTCGATGTCATGCTTATCAGTGATTGTAGCGGCCAAGCGAATATTCACTGCGGGATCAGTTTGATCCCATTGATGATTGAAGCCAACGAACACGGAGGAATAATTCCTCAAGTCACAAGTCACAATTTTATTACTCTTGAGTCACAGACTCATCGGGGAAAACAAATATATATACAATACAAATATACATGTATACACAACACAAATAACCATATATATTAATATATAAACACGATATTACAAACAAGAGTCATGATAATATGGAGAGTAGAGTGACGGTATATTAACTGTTACTATTCCCTTTAATCTCTTCATCTCTTAGTTCATTAGACAAATATAAAAATTTACCAAGGTTTGCAAGTTCAGATACATTTTTAGTACATAAAAGATTAAGTATTTTAAAACCACTGGGGTTCGAATAATAGTATTTTTTAATATATTTATATCTCACATGTTTATAAATTGGACAAATTAAAACAAAATGGTATTCATCTTCAATGTCTTCAACATTACACAATGTACATAATCGTTAATTTCTTTCAATATATTTATTACTATATCTTAACCTTTCAATATTTAAATTATGACTGGACATACGGATTCTTGTAATTTCACGTCTGTATTTTCTGTCTATTGGTTTTTATACGCCCACATTTTCATGTGGACGTATATTGTCGTCGCCCCTGTTCGTCCGTCCGTCCACAATTGTTTGTGAACAGTCTACAGGTCACAATTTTTATCCGATTTCAATGAAACTTAAAATATAGGTTTATCACCCTAAGATCTCGGTTCCTTTCGATATTGGCATGTATCGGACCGTAACTTCATGGGTTATGGCCCCTGATTGTACGAAAAATCACGTTTTTTAGCTTGTGAACAGTGTAGAGGTCACAATTTTCAACCGATTTGGATGAAACTTGAAATGCATGTTTATAAACCAAAGATCTTGGTTCCTTTCGATATTTGCGCCAATTGGATCGTAACTTCCTGAATTATGGCCCCTGATTGTCCGAAAAATCGCCCTTTTTAGCTTGTGGTCCCTCTGGAGGTCAAAATTCTTATCTGATTTGAAAAACCGTTTGATTAGGTCACCGTTCCATGGTTATGAAGGTTGAGTTCGAATTTCGTGAAAATCGGACCAAAATTGACGGACAAAATGGCCGCCATTTGTACGCGAATAGTGTGAAAATATGTTATATCAAGGCTGTGAACAGTGTAGAGGTCACAATTTTGAACCGATTTGGATGAAACTTGAAATGCATGTTTATAACCCAAAGATCTTGGTTCCTTTCGATATTTGCGCCAATCGGATCATAACTTCCTGAATTATGGCCCCTGATTGTCCGAAAAATCGCCCTTTTTAGCTTGTGGTCCCTCTGGAGGTCAAAATTGTTATCCGATTTAAAAAAAAAACGTTTGATTATATCACCATTTCATGGTTATGAAGGTTGAGTATGAATTTTGTGAAAATCGGACCAAAATTGACGGACAAAATGGCCGCCGTTTGTACGCGAATAGTGTGAAAATATGTTATATAAAGGTTGTGGACCTTATAGAGGTCACAATTTTGAACCGATTTTGATGAAAAATCGCTTTTGTTCGCTTTTGGTCCCTCTCGAGGTCAAAATTATTATCCGATTTAAAAAAACGTTTGACTATATCACCGTTACATGGTAATGAAGAGGGAGTTTGAATTACGTGAAAATCGGACTAGAATTGACGGACAAAATGGCCGCCGTTTGTACCCGAATAGTGTGAAAATATGTTATATCAAGGTTGTGGACCCTATAGAGGTCACAATTTTGAATCGATTTTGATGAAACTTGATCTGTATGTTTATAACCCAAAGATCTTGGTTCCTTTCCATATTTGCGCCTATCGGGTCATTACTTCCTGAATTATGTCCCCTGATTGTACGAAAAATCACCCTGTTTAGCTTGTTGTGCCTCTGGAGGTCACAATTATTATCTGATTTAAATACAAAAACGTTTGATTATAAAAACCAAACAAATTCTAATGATTTTCTGATAATTCCTTAATATGCGACAACTCTTGTTGACTGCCCGGACGATGTGGCTGCTGTGTGGGCGTATGTTTCGTTGCCTGGCAACCTATTTTTTTCTGTTTCCACCATGCTTATTTCGCACAAAAATTCTCACTGGATAATTTGGAGTGACTTAAAGATGAAAGCTATTTTGAAATGTCGGCGCATGTCAGAACCATGCGAACTCTCCGAAATAAGTACATTGAATAAATACGTCGGGTAAAATGATTCCGAATTTTGTTTTCTGAGACATTATAACTCTGTTTGAGGGCAACGTGCATTTTTTACATTTTCGGAACACTTTTAGGGGTTAAAATTTAGTTGCTGTTGTAAATAAGCAGAGCAAGCCTTAAGCCAGTTTTCGAATTTCGTTTTCCAGAAATTTAGATCTTAAAACTGGAACATAACTATTTTCAAAGGTATATATATGTCATATAAGAGCAAACGAAAATCCAAAGTTCATTTTAAATGCGTGATGTGAGGGATTAGCCTTTAACACGGCCTGTTACGGCGAGTTCTTGGGCTTTTGATGCACGGAACTGTGGGTAAACCACTAGAAACGTTAACGCTGATTGATTAATCAATGTCTGACGTCATAAGATCAAATGTCGCGCGTTTGATCCCTGACGTGAACTTCCACTAGCCTATAACTTGTCAGATCTTCATGGAGTGTAGAGAGAACGCTAGATCGGAGACGGTCCTGTGCATATTATGACGTCATTGTGAGTTAGGGTAAGGGGTAGGCTTGGCCCAGGGTAAGGATTAGGGCTAGCCTTTTTAACACCTCGAGACTTTGACGAAATCTGCAGGTCCTAGCTCTTACCCTAACCGTAACCAACCATTCACATATGACGTCATAATATGCACAGGACCAAATGTTTTCTAAAGAATTAACTGACTCTGGCCTTAATCACCTCTCAATGGCATCAGATTTCTCCGATATTAAATTGATTAGAACGGTTCAGCGATACTTTGATTTAATTAAATATTGCACACGTCTTTAAATCCTTCAAAGGCTAATATATTCGCCTGCAATAGAGTAATTTGAATGAAATTTTCAAATTATTCATTTTACATTATCTATTTTCGAAGTAGTATAACACGAATGGCTAGTTCTTTGTGGACCCCCACAAAAATCTCAGTTGCACGCCTCGAGCAGGTGACCTAGTGACGGGGCCCCTCCGATGCTCCGAGAGCCCTCCATCGGAAGTCCCTAGGCCCCCCTCAATCCATGGTGTGTCGCGGTCGACATCCGAGAATTCGGTGTAATCCGGTGATGGGTGTAACACATGGCCTTTTATTGCCGTGAGATCTTCTATCGGACTGAACATCGTCTAACTCGAATTATCGTATACCTCGAACAAATTACTCGTCCCCATCATTTCCCCAGGGCCCTCACCATGGTTGATCCGGCGTTGATTACAGGTTACATCATGGTTTAGAGTCTCAGTCTGAACTACAGGGTACATCATGGTTTAGAGACTATACTTGAACTACAGTTTAGATACCCACGACCCCTGATCCGTCCTGTAAATGTGGTTTTGATCCCTGGTGTGAGCGTATGTGACATGGAGATAGGGGCGCCTTCTCAACCTCTTGGGTTTCCTCCGGGCACTCTGGTCTCCTCCCACTGCTAAAGACCCCTACGTGCAAGCGAATTATTGAAATAAAATTAAACCATATGTTAGCCCGAAATGACCTAGTTTGTGTCGAGTGGACTTTAAACCCCATTGCTTCTCTCTCTCTCTCTCTCTCTCTCTCTCTCTCTCTCTCTCTCTCTCTCTCTCTCTCTGTAACTTTCCCTATACAGGGCTTTGCACAGGACCGTCACCGATCTAGTGTTCTCTTGTAGCCATGGAAAGTATAAAAAACGAAACGAAATATAGATCTGTATTTTAATCAGATGGAATAGTAACCTTTAGAATAAAGTGTAAAATATTTTGTAAGATATCTTAAAAATTTCTGGATTTACAATAGTTTCACATACCGGTATTCCTTTTAAAATACACCTTTAGATTTAGGCATAGAAGATTTGTTTCCGATGTTGTAGTAAAAGAGAAAAAAAAACAAAAACCGAACGAATGTTAGAATATATAGTTCCTTGAATAATAGAATATTGTTATGCACAATTTCTGGATAAAAAAATAAACGATATGTCAAGTAATGTGTAAAACAATTATATTACTGTAGTAAATTGAGAAACATAATGCAGTGAATTATAAACCACTTAAAAGTTTTAAAACAATATTGCCTACGGTCTAAATATACACGTAAATTGTATGTACGGGGCTCTATAAAACCGCAAGTAGAATAGCCGCACAACATTTTTAATGGTATTTCAGGGTTTAGCAGTCGCTTTAATATTGCTGTCATATTCGTCTGGTTGTCTATTTAACTTTAAGGTGGCCTTTGAAATTTTATGGCTCTCCTAAAATAGTTTAAACACTTGAAGTCCCACCGGTGCTACCAGTATAGCATTGTCAATTTAATGTTAGCAAATATTCTATTATGAATTATCTTGCATGTAAATCATTATTTTATTTGACAGAAACTGTCACACTTTTATTGTAAACGGATGTTGTCACATGATAGATATATTATTATGATGTCATCATAATGCGGGTTAAGTATGCAGTCAAGTATTGTCAAACGATAGATAGATATATTACCCATGAGTTATATATTTCGTTTGATGTACTCGGATTATTATAGGACTGTATCGACGAAGGTTGACATCGCTGTAACTTACACTAGATTAATTGCGTTTCGTTTAATTTTCTGATGTGTACACAATATTTTCAAGCTAACCTACAAAACCTTGATGTGCTAATGAAATTAAATGCGGTTTAGCGTCTCAGTATAACTGTACAATGACATGGCACGCGGGTTTTTCAACCCATACCTTGCGAGAACCTCCGTCCTGAAACCACATTAAAGAATCCCATGGTACTTTCTCGACTAAAACCCGGATCGAACACAAGACTTTCGGGTTACTCACTTAGCCACCGTGGCTCCCGTGTTCTGCCCTTGGCATATCAACCAGTCATGGCATAACTTTAAAACTCAAAGTAATCACTTTTAAATGCAGTTTCGCAGTTCCCATAATTCGCCTCAAAACAACGTCCTATAATATAACAATACCGACAATTTGATTTGTCAATAAGACCACGTGATTTTAACAGCAGCTTGCAAGTAAATAAAGATCCCGGCTGTCAAATCGAGATGTAACACCAGTAATGCTAGAGGGTCGGGATATAATCCCGAAAAATTGTAAAATTAAACGTCACCGGTCAGATATGGAAAGTGAAACCGACCAATAGCTTACCACATCCGATATTTTGCCTGCCACGGATTGTGTTCGCCCGTGATCTGATCGTCTTCATTAGACTATGACGTAATTTTGTAATTCATTTCACTTAGAACTTCTTTGGTTGTGAGCGTATTTTCATCAGTAGTTTTTAACACTCATAAACAACAATACAACAATGTCAAACAGAGTGGGTACATCAGGCACGGATCCAGGATTTTTCAAGGGGGGGGGGCACACATTGCAGCAAAGGGTAATATGTTGCAACCTTGTATTGCTTGGCCGGAGACAATGCTAAAATCATGTTTATACCATCTATTAAAGAGCAGACATGTGAACTACAACAGTAACAAAGCAAACGAAAGTGAAAATCAACTATGTCACTTGGGCTAAGGGGGGGCCCCTGGATCAGCGCCTGTACATGATTATGCCCCCGTCAGACCGGAGTGGTGACCTTACCGCTCTCTTGGACCGATCGGCGGCCAGGAAATACACAAGGTCGCCGGCAAGCGTGAGTACAACGCAGAAAAATGTCTCAAAATTACAAACTTAAACTAGACCTGCATGCAGGAATGAAAGGTTTCACTGGTGCCACGTTACCTTTGAACTTGTGTCACTTTCGGTGCCACGTTAACCTTGAACATATGTCACTTCCGGTACCAAAGAAACCAATAAACTAGTTTCCACATGTCGACCATGGAGATATCTGGCGTTTCCATCACGCTTTTGCCACACTCATGGTTATCTTGACGCGCTCTCAGACCATTTTTGTCGCCGTGGAAGGCCAATAAGGATGCCACCCCGGTCTGACGCGGGTATTACAAAGGTCTAAACAGATACATGAAAGTCAGACTCGGAAAGAGTTTACTGGCGGATGGCGTCTCGTGAAGCTCAACGGTATCTCCCAGAGAACACAATGCATGTCTGATCTCTAAAGAATCTGAATCATGCCTGCCCCCAGAGCCTCAAGTCCAATTCTTCATACCAAGATCTACGCTATTAATTACGCAATAGACCAAATCCATGCCTCGTGACATCGTAAACCACCTACATAGGCCTAATAAGTGTTTTGAACACAAACTAGCCTTGACACTAAACCTGATATATTGTAATAATTCTTCTATTTCCGGTGAATTACGTGCCTACATCAAACTTGTTTCGGAATTTGAAACCAATAAATAGTCAATGACATACTATTATTACAGTCTAACAATAATATCCATGATAGCATAAATCAATCAATTTTTTATCACGAGATTAGCTGTAGTGGTTATGATAAATCACCCAATATTACAACGACATCTGTTAGTGGTTATGATAAACTTTAGGAATAAATATAGATTGCATGACATACGATCAACTTTACATTTACGAAATGTTAATCTTGGTAAAAACAAAAACGTAACCGCGAACTGCATTTGGAATTTAGCGACCTTTAGCGACCTTTTTCGTGGAGTAAATAAGTCTATGTTGTTACATGAAATGAAATGGGGTTTAACGTCCTACTCTTCTGCACCTTACTTGGGCTAATGGAAGACGGGCATACGCCATACAGTGTGCTATGTGGGAAATTTTGCCCGGGCAGCGGCGCTACGACCTACTCTTATATCGAATTCCAACTGCCAAGGGATCTTTTACGTGCACTCCTATGTGTACACGGGACCTCGGTTTTTCGTCCCACCCGAACGACTAGGCAGCTGTCCTTGTCAGGCCCTCCTCCTGCATCACTGAAAAGGGGAAACCACGCCGGAAAATCGAGACGAACTTTCTCGGCCAATGCAGGGATCGAACACCCGACCTCCAGGCTAGTGAGCCAGCGCCTTTTTTTTTTCTCTTGTAAATGGTGAGCCAACGCCTTGCCCACTTAGCCACCTTGATTCCCATGTTGTTACATAGAGTCAGATTAGAATACATTATTTTTTTTAAAAATTACACCTGTCACTAGTGACGCTACTGCGATATTCGTTAATTTTGGTAAGTCTACGGTTACTTTGAATATGCCATTATTAACAAAAAATATTTATATTCTTTTTACTTATATTCTTATTCGCCAATATCGAAAAACGAGTTTGTTGTTTTTTCTTTATTCATCAATATCGAAAAATGAAATGAAAAACTTCAAACTACCTTTCAGGATAAGAATACTAGATAAACTATTCACAATGTTTCATTTATGTCTTTATTTTTATTCATGCTATTGTTTTTATATTAACAGATTGAAAACACGGGTGTCATCATGAACTGTCCTATTTAGAGTACTTAGTGTCATGGCGGCTGGAATGTTGCATTGTCAGCCATGGACGACTTGTCATTGTCGTCTTTTGTGGTTAAGTGAGACGATATGTCGGATCATGTGACGTACTGTGTGTAGACTACATGAAGAAAAAATATAAGTACTACAACAATTCGTAAAATGCTTAAACTGGATTTAAAAGTAGTGTCAGTTTTTTTAGAAATTGTATATCATATGCGGCGCCATACGAAAAATCTGCATAGTGGAATTAATTTGCCCAAACCCAACATCGGACTATTGATATGATATTGATATACGCATCGAAGTATGCAATACAGGGTGGCCATACACCGAAACGACCTGTATAAAGCCAAGGCAAGTTATACCACGCTTTATTTAGAATTGTTTGAATAGTCACCCATCCTGAACTATATTATCATTTGCTCTAGTCGCCATAGGAACAGAGTATATTGCATTGTTATATATTTATTTATTTATGAAAAAAAAACCCAATACGGCGAAGTACATCCACCAAGAATTTGTACAGTTGTGTGTTGTCTTTTATCTGTTCTCCAATTGAGGATGGTCGGTCAACTGGGAGGATGTACGTGTATTATGTGATAGTCCCATAATTTACACGTCGCTATTTTGGTCAGTGGTGAGGACTTCATAATAAATCTCTGTTATAAAGATGATAAAATCAAGACATTTCACCAACAAGATTAAGATGAAACAGACCCGAGTATAAAGTTATAGCAGATTTTAATACGTCATGACTTTCAAGAACACTGACAGTTTTCGAAATTGTCATCTTTCAAAATATAAAGGTAATTCACTTATTCATTCGTTCGTTCATTCATCCGATTATTCATTCATTCGTTCATCAAACTTAAACTGATCAAAAAAAGAACATGAAAATGTCTATCCATCTTGTTTGGCGAGTTTTGCCTAGATTATAAAATCCCCCATGATGCTACAGTGAAATAAGCGTATGTTAGTCTCCGAATTACCTCAATATTGTGTTGACGAGACGTAAAACCTCACTCTTATTCATTTCAAATGTGTCCTACACATACATATTTTTTTAATCTGTTAGTTGTATTCTCGCTAGCTGTTTTAAGTAAAAATTCGTCAAAGGGGGTAGGGTAAAATCCGTTGGCTTTCTTTGGGGAACGTCTGTTGTTTTATAATAAGCCAATTAAATGGTGTGGACTTTTTTTTAAAATGTTACTTAAACTAAACAGTGTTCGAGAATTTGGTTTAATTGATTTGATTGTCGCCAACAATTTGAAATGTGTTTACTCAATTCCCAATAAATCAGAATGAATTATAGGCTTGCCGTGTCAATAAGTCTTAATAATAATTTATATAACATTTGACGCCAAAAGAAAACCTGCAATAGTCAGATTTGAATCTTACATAATGCATCTTTATTAAAAGGTACTTTTTTATTTCTATGGATACGTGTACAACGCGCTGGGTGGTTCGAAATGGCAAGGGTTCTTTTACATGGTTACTTCGCATGAAAGTAGGTGGAAGCGGACGTTAATCCCGAAACACACAAGCACACCTTCTTCTCGTAGCCTCTCAGCCTTTAGAATCTCTTCATCAAATATTGAGGATGGGAATTGTTTAATACAAGATTTAATTGCGTCTTTACGTTTCCATTCTGATATATTATTGGTAATTTAGTGAACATGTTTTAAAATGCGGCGACAACCAAATCAATATTCTACGAAATTCGCAAATACATGCAAGTAAACATTTAGGAACAGAGTCAATGCATTGACCACTCGACTAGCGTTCTTGTATTCATTATAAACGTATAAGTTATAGGGGCATTTGGGGTTATTGTTCTGGAATTTTTTCTTTTAACCTGTAACGGGTTATTCTTCCATATCAGCAAGAAAAAGACTTAGTTTTCGACGTCGGTTATGCTGGGGAGGAAAGACTTCAGGAAACACCATCGACAGATTAACCTTGGCCCTGGCAGTCTTGGGTTTTCTTTTTCTCGGGTTATTTTTCTAATTTCTCCAGCTTTTCTTTTCCCTGCATAACCTCGGCGTCTCGTTCTTTATCCTGTACATAATATTTGAATAAAGGTTTAAAGTGTAAAGTGTACGCATTAGACCGCTCAGCCTATAATCCCCAACAGCAATAGATTTATTTGAGACGGTATACTTCAGTAGAACAGGTCAACCATAAAATGTAAATATGTATGAATTCTTATTAGTGAACCGTAACGGCCCAAAATCTGAAAACATGTTACTACGTGAATTTTTTCTATGACATTTCGTGATCTGGAATATACATGTTACAATCCTATGGGATACAATTACTACTTATTACTTAACGAGTTTCGACTACGCTTCTCTAGAAGGGTAACTATGGTTCGTCAGCATTCGAAACGGTGTGTAAGATTTAGATAAAGAGCCGACCATTTAAACTATAATAGCTCAAAAATAGATAAAATGAAAATATTGAAAATTTCATTCAAATTACTTCATCCTGAGTCAAGTTATCACTGTTTGTAGTTTTGACAAGATGTGTGCGTTGTTTTTTTTTATTTTAACCAGGGCACTGGTTCATCCGTGATATAGCCTCGCTTTTCCATTTGTAAATTAAATGCGTTTGTAATGAATACTAGTACGCCATAATGTGTTTCTAAATGTTTACCTAATAGACAGTATTCACGAATTTCGTAGAATCGATTTGGTTGTCGCCACTATTTAAAATGTGTACACTCAATTACCAATACAGATCTATATTTCCTTTCGTTTTTTTTTTTATACTTTTGATGGCCTACACACTACATGAAAATCTGACAAGTTTAAAGTGGGAGCTTACGTCTGCGGTCAAATGAGCGGCTTTTGACCTTATGACGTTCATACATTGATTAAACATACATTATGCAAAAGCTAAATCTGCCTATTGCAGGTCTTTCTTTAGGTCTGACATGTTATTTACATTATTAATTAGACATTAATTAACATATCAAGGCCATAATGAGTAAGGTCATGAGACGAAGAAGCCTATTGATTTTCAGCGAATTTTGATAATTACTGCCAGAGTTGAGCCCCTTGATCTTGTGGACGCTCTAGAAGCCAAAGTTAATATCCGGTTGACTTTAAATGATACACAGTGTTTAAGGTCATGAGACGAAGAAGCCTATTGATTTTCAGCCATTTCCAATAATTACTGCCAGAGTTATGGCCCTTGATCACTTCAAAAAATCTTGTGGACGCTGTAGAGGCCAAAGTTAATATCCGATTGGCTTTAAATTTATACACAGTGTTTAAAGTCATGAGACGAAGAAGCCTATTGATTTCAACGATTTCCGATAATTAATGTCTAAGTTATCTCCCTTGATCACATTGAAAAATCTTGTGATGCGCTAGAGGCCAAACTTATCATTCGATTGACGTCAGATTACTACACAGAGTTTAAGATCTTGAGACGAACAATTTTATTGATTTTCAATGAATTTTGATAACTGAAAAGCTAAATCCATGATATTAAATGTATTGTATGGGACAGAACTTTATAAAAGCCAAACAAATTCTAAAGATTTTCTGATAATTACTTAATGGGTTGTTACTCTTCATCCGAGTTTAGTGTATTTTAAACGTCTCATTACCGAAAAAAAAAATATGCGACATCTCTTGTTGATTGTCTGTCCGGACGATTTAGCTGCTCTGGGCGTATGTTTCGTTGCCTGGCAATATACCTTTAGCAATTAAAGTGAGAACTGTCAACTCGTTATCTAATCTCCCGTAATGTATCAGAGTTGACGTTTTCTAGTGGTTTGCCCACAATTCCGTGCATAGGACGCCAAAATGTCTCCGTAACAGACTGTTTCATTGGCTCATCGCCTCACTTCAAGCAAAACGTCTGAATAACAACTCGTCCAGATCCTTAAAGACAAGTAAAACAAAATTTTGAACTGTATAAAACGAAGCGAAATAGGATCTGTGTTTTAATCAGATTGATTAAGGATGATATTTTATCTTGATTGTCTCTTTCATGGGCTATTATTTATAAGGATTATATATCGATAATAATATACTATATATCCGATATATAAATCATATCCTAACATCCCAACATTCATTATATTAGACTGTTATTGGTTATTGGTAAAATATTATAACTAGAATATAGAAACACGTGTCATCTAATACTAGAGTTAAAACACATAGATGATGCAAGACCTAAATCTGCCTATTACAGGTCTTTTTAGGCTTGAAATGCTATTTAAGTTATTAATTATGCATTAATTAACTTATTCAGACCATACTCTACTCTCGATGTTATCGCTAGCCAGCGATATTTACTGGATTGGGATCATATTTGTTGCTCAACTTTCATTCTTAATTAAATCATGAAATGTATAATCGAAACTATATTTTTTTGTTATCGTACTGACTTTAGTAATAATGATTGAGGCAATGTAAAAAAATTCAATCGCTAAATTCTCGGGTCATAGTGGATGAATTTGACTGACATTTCGAGCGAATTCCGTTTACATTATCTAGGTTTTAACTATTATAGTGAAAAGTGCCAGCCCTTTTTTATTTAATCTCCCATAATGTAACGTTTCGTCGCTATTTTCGTGTGTCACGTTTATTTTAGCCTTGTGCGTGCGCTCGTGTGTGTGTGGGTGTGTGTGGGTGTGTGTGTGTGTGTGTGTGTGCGTGGTGGTAATAGTGAATAAATGAAAAGTTGATTTGTAAGTCATCTTGGATTTTATTTTACCAGATTTTACCGCTTTAAGGGACCGGTGAACACCACACGGTATTTCTTCAAATGAAAGAATCAGAACGACCCCAAAAACATTAAGTTACACGTCCATATTAGAATTATAGGATTTTCTTCTACATGTACATTGATTTGACGAATGTCAGCCATCTTGCTTTTTACTTATTTTTATCGCTTTAAAGGACCCCAAAAGCAATACTATATTATGTTAGGTTCAATACATTTACAGGGTCTTAAACCAACATTTGGGGTTTTCTTGAACATTAATTACGCAAATATCGACCATCTTGGATTTTACCATTTTCCGGTGCGCAAAATTTTCTAAACTTTTGGATTTTATAAAGTGCACCTAAATAAACGCAAAAATGCATTAAAAAAGTTTTCTTGTAATTGTTTTTCTTTTTTTGAAATGGGAATTATTGTTTTACTATAATCGGCTCCAACCGAGCTAAAGAAGAAGGGCTTCAATATGTACTAATTGGATTTTCGTATACAGTAGCTTTCTTTTGTAATCCCTAACGAAGCCTTGAAAGTAATGGACCGGGGATTTCGTGTTAATTCACGCATTGATTCGTTAATTGATTAACTTATATTGACGTGTATCGACAGTGTCTGTCATTAATAGGATTTAAATAATATGTTGTGTTGTTATTATTTATCAGCAAGCCAAGCGTTCACTTATTAATGGTTGTATAACCTGGGCCTCTTTCGGACTTTTAAAGAGTGGACAATTTAACACCGAAGACAGCTCGACGTAATAAAGGATTGCTCATCAATTAGATGAATTGCGTAGAATATCATTCGTGATGAATTATTTTATTTCGATGTTATTAACGCATATGTAGGTACACAGAGTTTTCAGAATCCGTGAATATGTATTTCTTCCCAATCACCAGTTTATAATAGTATAAGTGTTAATTCGCGCTGGTTTCCTAATCGATTTTAAATGAACTGTGGAAAACAACATACTGTGAAAATAGTTTATAATGCGGAGACGATTGTAAAATGATGCAGTGTGTGTTGATGTTCGGAAGGTTTGATCTATAATTATAAAGGTAAATTTTATCATTTTTTCGTTTTTTGGATGAATATAGCCAACTCGTCTTCATAATTTAAAAGACAGCTTAATTGTCTACAAATACATTTACTAAAATCTTGATTTTCACTTATCAGGGAATATATGGATGCAATATGAACTTTAATTTATATAATGTTATGTCAACTCCTCTACACAATTTTAGATGTCAATAAATTTATAATTATTTGAGAATTTTCCCTTAGTAAGGCATTATCGTGTTTAATGGATGACTCGTTCTTTTCAATTTCCCCGCATTTTCTTTTCATGTAGCCCATAGAAAATATCAACATTGAAATCTATTAAACGTAATTAGGATTATGTCGGGATATGTATGGAAAACTTTCCTTGTTATTTATCCATTAAAATTTCTATGAGTTCACCAAATACGGCGACATCAATGTAGACTTGACTAGACTTAAAGAAACATTCCACGCTCAACAAGAAAATAAATGTAATTAATTTTGAGTAAGATATCCAGTAGAATAAAACATAATTTCATAGGCCTTAAAGGCTAGCCACATTCAAAGTAAATTCCAATAGTAAGTTGACTATAAATTTAACTAATTATAGAAAATTGAAAGGTCGACCTAGTTAAAGTAAAGAATTTTTCACTAACGGTCCATAATTACTTGGAAATCAACATAAAAAAGGGAACGATTTGATTTGTAAAAAAAATAGATAAGAAGATAAAATCTATATCTGAGCGTCGGCAAATTTATCTCGCATAATGGTGTTAGGCCTATCAATCAAGTCAAATTAAAATGTGTGTTTATAATAAATTTATCTTTTGTTGGTATATGTCTCCTGCCAATTTCGCTTTATGCGTATGCCGAATCGAGTTGACACGTAGTCGAAAAAACCCGTATAAGATCAAATTTAGTTTTATTTATAATATACCGCGTAGTTCAAATGTGACCCATAAGTCTTAACCACAATTAGCTCCAAAGATATCAAAATCCATGTTTTTATTGATACAAGAGATTGGGCCTTGTCATTTAAATAGTTAAATCTCGTAAAATCGAAATTTATTTCATATATATATTTTGTTTGTATACTCCCCCTGGCCATTCCGCTTTATCGTGCCTAATCGAGTTGACACGTGGTCGAGATAACCTATAGGTCTACAATTATTTAAGAGTAGACTGAAATTTCGCAATCGATTAAAACATAGATAAAATTTCATTTTATTTTTATTGTTCAAATGTTATTTATTAGTCTTAACTACAGTTGGCTCTAAAAAATATTAAAAAATGTCGAAAATTTAAATATAAGTAAAGATATTTACATGTAATACTCACAGGACCATAGACGTTTGCTAGTTTTTTTAGATGCGTATTATCCCAATAATATTGAAGTGTATTTTGTAAGAATTTTATAAATTATTTGGAGCGTGGGTTTATATCAGATCATCCGTATTCCCCCACCCAGTGAGTGTTGACCTAAATGATAATAGGCATACATGAGCTGTTTTATATCCATTTAAGAAAATTATATTTAATATTAATGAATTATAAACAATTTTTTCCTAGGTGCACAATTTCGAAAACCAGTCAACGGCAACAAACTTTTGTAAAAACTGCTTGATAAAAGAAGCCGAAAGAAGTTAAGCCATCCAGAGTTATCGCTTTTATAGGAGAAATTTTGTTAGTTATCTCCCTTCGAAAAATGGCCTTAACCAGAACGATATCTCGACTTATTAAGCCATTATTGTCAAAGTTCAGTAAGTATTTGGGTTATGTCGATATGTAAAGGATCACCAAATTGCCCGTGGGGCGTGTGTGTGTTAAACAGCTGTGTTATTGTAACGACTTAAGCTTCCGAAAACTAGAGTAGAGACTAGACAGTAGCCTACAAGTGCAACGGCGCCTGTTCGACGTCGTCCCATGCCATGACTTCAGTCGGCGCCACTAAACTTGCTGTTTTGACGTCCATAACTTTTTTGTAGGCCTATTGCTATTGATGAATGCCCACATAGTAATAGCAAACTCCACCACATGGTTCATTTCTAGTAATAAAAAAAAAGAAAAAAGAAATAACGACAACTTTACAATGAATATTCCAGTAAGAAAAGAATAATAATAGTCCTTTTCCGACGTGTTTTTATTTTTAATTACACGTGTAGGCTTTATAATTTATTAGGCTTATAGTTACTATAGTATGGTATGAAGCCACGTGAAAAAGAAAATAAGAAATTCATGATGAAATAATAGAATTGCAGAACAAATTTCATTACATAAGTAAATAGTGCATTGGTAATGTACACACATAGTTCATAGTATGCAAGAAATATTATTGGGGAGAAAATCCTTTTGTCTGCTTAGTCGAAAAAATAAAGTGCCCGAAATCTCAATCTGCATTGTGCGATTGTCTTTAAATTGACAATGGATAAGAGAGTTAAATTTAGTGTGATAAACATTGTCTAGCGCCACTCTAAGAAGACTAGTCACTGTGCTTTAGGGTCGATATCCCCCTCTCACCCCCCCCCCCCCCCCACACACACACAAAAAGAAAACCAAAACCCAAAACAAAATGCCAGAAATTTTCGAACCGTATAGGATGCATGTTCTTGAAGCAACGACCGGGAATTTACAACCTTATATGATACAGCCTACGGAAAAAAGCCCGCGGCCTGTCTTGTTTGTTTGTGACTGACCCCCACCCCCACCCCTCCAACAATCCTCGCTACGAGCGAGAGAGAGAGAGAGAAATGGGGTTTAACGTCCACTCAACACAAACTAGGTCATTTCGGGACTAACATAGGGTTAATTTTATTTCAATAATTCGCTTGCGCGTAGGGGTCTTTAGCAGTGGGAGGAAACCGGAGTGCCCGGAGGAAAGCCACGAGGTTGAGAAGGCGCCCCTATCTCCATGCCACATACACTCACACCAGGGCTCGAAACCACAGCCGCAAGCCAGAGGTGACCGGCCAGCTAGAGGTCGAAGCTACGAGCGTGTTACATTCATGTTACAGTTTCATGTTCACACAATATTTTCAACAAAGATATATTGTAAGAAATGAAAACCGCCTAGTTCAAAGCCGAGCAAACTCAATAATTGTATTTTAGGTCTTTAAAGTGACAATAACATTCTTGCTGGCTTGGTAGCTCCAGAAAATAAATAATACCCTTATTCTAAGTACTAGATGTTTAAGTGTCCTACCTGTTGTGTAAAGTATCCATTACAACCTATT
The DNA here is from genome assembly GCA_948474765.1 of Patella depressa. Classification (NCBI taxonomy): domain Eukaryota; kingdom Metazoa; phylum Mollusca; class Gastropoda; family Patellidae; genus Patella; species Patella depressa. Next base: position 29,123,031 of record OX419715.1, read on the forward strand.
TTACTTGTCCAGAGGGTTCGAAAATATTTAAAATCCAAGTCATATTTGAAAAGGTTTACGTTAGACTTTTCAAATCAATTGGTTGAATTTTTCCAATTTTTTAAAATAGGTGTGTTAAGATGAAATTTATATCATCATTTAATTGGGATATTCTAAAATAATACGATTTGTTGACCAGAATGAAGATTGGGACATATTATTCAGTTACAACAAGAGTGTTATTGGGGCTTTAAAGCTTTGTAATTACAAATATATTGTTCACGTTTTTGTATAATAAACGATATTATATTTAATATATCTCATGTTATTAGCACTCAGTAGCATCTGCATAAAAATTGCAAAAGTAGTATCTAAATGGCCAATTAAATTTCATCAAAACATGAAATAAACACAATTCATGTTATAATGACATGCCAAGCGGGGTGCCGCGAACAACTTTATTAAAGATAGGCTGGCACTGCCAGGCAGGATACGCCCACATTTTCGAGAGATGGATAGAGAACAAGCAATACCAAAAGTGATTTTTCCTACATCTTTAAGTCCTGTATTTCATACTGTATTGGGAGCAGCCATTTAGTTGGTCAGTTCCAGTCTGATATTAATGAAATTCGAAACCGACAATGATTATGGTGTGACGGTACACAACCTAGAATGTGACTTTTCATCAAAATCGGATAAGAATTTTGACCTGTCAAGAGTCCACAACCATGATTTACCATATTTTTATACTATTCGCGTACAAACGGCGACCATTTCGTCCGGCAATTTTTGTATGATTTTCACGAAATTAGAACTCAACCTTCCTAATCAAAATCGAATTAAAATTGTGACCTATACAGGGTCCACAACCATGATATACCATTTTTTTAACAGTATTCGCGTACAAACGGCGGCCATTTTGTCTGTCAATTTTGGTCCGATTTTCCCGAAATTCAAACTCAACCTTCCTTACAGTGTAACGGTGATATAATCAAATGTTTTTTTTAAATTGGATAATAATTGTGACCTCCAGAGGGACCACAAGCTAAAGAAAGGGGGATTTTGCGTATAACCAGGGGCCATAATTCAGGAAGTTACGATCCGATATGCGCAAATATCGAAAAGAACCAAGATCTTTGGGTTATAACCATGAATTTCAAGTTTCATCAAAATCGAATTAAAATTGTGACCTTTACAGGGTCCACAACCTTGATATACCATTTTTTAACAGTATTCGCGTACAAAAGGCGGCCATTTTGTATGGCAATTTTGGTCTGATTTTCCCGAAATTCGAACTCAACCTTCCTTACGGTGTAACGGTAATATAATCAAATGTTTTTTTTAAATCAGATAATAATTGTGACCTCCAAGCTAAAAAAAAGGCGATTTTGCGTATAATCAGGGGCCATAATTCAGGAAGTTACAATCCGATATGCGCAAATATCGAAAGGAAGCAAGATCTTTGGGTTATAACCATGAATTTCAAGTTTCATCAAAATCGAATCAAAATTGTGACCTCCACAGGGTCCACAACCTTGATATACCATTTTTTAACAGTATTCGCGTACAAACGGCGGCCATTTTGTATGGCAATTTTCGTCCGATTTTCCCGAAATTCGAACTCAACCTTCCTTAGGGTGTAATGGTGATATAATCAAACGGTTTTTTAAATCGAATAATAATTGTGACCTCCAAGCTAAAAAAAAGGCGATTTTTCGTATAATCAGGGGCCACAATTCAGGAAGTTAAGATCTGATATGCGCAAATATCGAAAGGAAGCAAGATCTTTGGGTTATAACCATGAATTTTAAGTTTCATCAAAATCGAATCAAAATTGTGACCTCCACAGGGTCCACAACCTTGATATACCATTTTTTAACTGTCTTCGCGTACAAACGACGGCCATTTTGTATGGCAATTTTCGTCCGATTTTCCCGAAATTCGAACTCAACCTTCCTTAGGGTGTAACGGTGATATAATCAAACGGTTTTTTAAATCGAATAATAATTGTGACCTCCAGAGCGACCACAAGCTAAAAAGGGTGATTTTTCAGACAATCAGGGGCCATAATCCAGGAAATTACATTCCGATAGCCGCAAATATCGAAAGGAACCAAGATCTTTGGGTTACAAACATGCATGTCAAGTTTCATCAAAATCGGTTCAAAAATGTGACCTCTATAGGGTCCACAAGCTAAAAACGTGATTTTTCGTACAATCAGGGGCCATAATCCATGAAGTTTTGATCCGATACATGCCAATATCGAAAGCAGTCGAGATCTTTTGGGGATAAACCTATATTTCAAGTTTCGTCAAAATCGGATAAGAATTGTGACCTGTAGAGAGTCCACAAACAAATTGTGGACGGACGTCCGGACGGACGGACGGACGGACGGACGTCCGGACGGACAGGGGCGACGACATAATACGTCCACATGAAAATGTGGGCGTATAAAAATGATACTTACATTTTCATCTTCAAGTGACTGGCCTACGACTGGAGTCTTATTTAAAGGGCCAATTTCGACTACTTTTTAGAGAATAAAACTGCTTAATTTTGTGTGTAAAGCCCTTAAAATTCTGTACCTTTGGGCCGAGAAACTAACTCAATATATGTGATACGTTCTCAAACAACTTAAACCCGCCAGTCTTATCTGGGCCCGATTCCTAGAAAATTCTTAAGCACGTTCATGTGCTTACATTTCAAGTAGACTTTGAATTTAAGTAAACTTATCGCATTTTGTGTTCCTAGAAAATTCTTAAGAACCTCCTTGTGCTTAGATTATGAGTAGATTTCAGTGTAAGCACACGTATATTATTATGTGTTCCTAGAAAAAACTTAAGCGCAACTTTGTTCTTATCTAAGCACAAGTCTCAAGCAAGGTATAGGGCTTGCTTACCAACCTTAAATCTGTTTCTGCTTCAAACAAGATGGCTGACAGTTAGTAATTCCACGACATTTCCTACATCTTTTGATACGTAGGAGATAATTTAAAGGCAGAGACAATCCTTTAGAAACATATTCGCGAGAAGTATGCTATAGAAAATTTCGCTTCTGACCTGAAACCATTTTTTATTTATTTACCAATTAGTAAACAACACAAACACACGGGCTACTTTAAGATCAGGCGCTCCCGCAATTTTTCAGAGTGCTTGCGTTTTTTTATCTTTTTATATTTTATTAAGATTCTTACGTCAGAAAAAGGGAAGCATAACTTTGTGCTTACTTTAAGAATTTTCTAGGAACCGGGCCCTGGAAACGTAGACCGATGTCCCAAGCAGTATTATACGGTCTTTGGATAAAACCAGACTTTTAGTTTATAAAAGAATAACGTGCAGGTGAAATGTACATTTCGTTATCAGGTAGCCTACAGCACGTGGGTTATACACTGTATTGATCCACAAAGAAACGGCAATAGATTAGCAGGTCACCCAACGAAAAAAATTGAATCGAACCCTTAAAAGAGTTAGCCTGCATATCCGGCACCCATCCGTATAAAACGTTTTGACCTCGACGAAGAGAAATTCTAGTCTGAGATTAGCTAATCTGACTTTTGAGGATACCAGTATTGGTATTACCGATTAGACCTAAACCGCCTATTTAATTATTTGAAATAAAAATGGAAATTAAAACACACAAACTACGCCAACCACAGGTAAACATAAGAAACAAAATTATAGATACTGAATTAATTGCAATATTCGTAATCTTGTTGTTTTTGAATAACTTAAAATACAGTTGTGACGTCACCCTTTGAGGTTGGTGTACCAGCATTTCAAATAATCGTACGGACAACTTGCCAATAGTACTTTATTTATACCAGTGAAACATTGGACAGGTGTGACGTATTTCACTGTAAAAGCTCGTGCAGAGTCTCAGTATTTTAAGATGTTTAATAGTCTCGAGCTTACGACATTAAGTAATATATTGTAAAAACATTCATAAGCTGCGGCCCTCATATTGTTACAATATATTACTTAATGTCGTAAGCTCGAGACTATTAAACAATACATATTATAGATATGTTTATAGGCCTACAATAATATAAACTTTAACTCTAAGCCTTCATTTTTATTTTATGTATTAATTGTTAACTTTGTTCCGTATGGAACTGATTCATCACAGTATACCTCAGGAAAGCTTCATTCAAGCTAATATTAAAAGATCTTTATTAGCGTTTTGGACTAATAAAAAACCCCAATATTTACCGATTTGAGTTGATTTGACTATCTGCAGTTACTTCGACCATGTTTAATGGGGGATTTGAGACAAATATATTTTCATAATTATACAGGTCTATACTCTATTCATGGAATTTAACAGACACCTCTGAATAAGACATTATATACTACTTAAAAGTATGTCCGCGTTTAATCACTTTATCATTAACAATTTTATTGAGAATTGTATTTTTGATCAAAATTAAAAGGTTGTTGTCAATTATAGTGAAAAATGGCAATTCCAGTGATAAAATCAATGAAATGGGGTTTAACGTCTTACGTTACTGCACCAAGGGCACGCAATACAGGGTGCTACATAGGCAACATATTAATCGGGCAGCGTATCCGCCAATTCGTCAACGAATGCCAACTGACAGTGGCTCTTTTACGTTCACAAAGGTGTACAAGAAATGGGCTTCGGTGTTTGGTTCCATCCGAGCGACTAGACTAGAAGCTTTCACTGCACCAGTTACAAGAGGAAACCACATTTGGAAACTACCTAGGCAAACATGGGGATGGAACCCGGGAACACTGGCCCATCAGCATACTCACTGAGCTACCATTTTTACCTGACGAGTGGATAAAAGGGTAACATAAAGGTAGTGAAAATAGGGATCTGGACCATTTTCAATCGTCAGGTTGACTAAACTTGGTAGTTAGTTTATATTGATTGTGTTCCACCATGTATAATGCCGTTGGAAGATTTTAAATCATCGACAGCAAGCACATTCGCATTGCTATAGTTATTTTTTGAATTTTTTAAAAACATAATTTTAATCCCTGAACTAAGGCATACCACCACCATCATCATCATCATCATCATCATCATCATCATCTAATTATTATTTGCTAGAAAGAAAGCGTACCCATTACCTATCCATTTGCCTCCATGCACCTGTATGAAACTTATTTTTATCCCAGCTGAGAATCGATTAACATAATGGTTCCACCCAGCCTTGTTTTATACAATATATTGTCTCCTGTCATTCCTTCGTAGAAAACAGGGGTCTATTAAAATGGACCAGCCCGTCCGTCTAACTGTCACGCCCATTAAAACACTTTCTGCTTACATTTGGCAGCCAGATATGACCATAACTGAGATTCTAATTGGTAAGTGAAATGGAATGAAAATAATGGGGTTTCTGTACCAACTGGGCTAATGAAGATGGTCATACGCCATACAATGAATGTGCTGTGAGGGAAATCTTCCCCACACAGCGGCACTGGAGCCCACTTTTATATCGAATTCAAATATGCACGTCAATGTTTACACGGGAAGTCCCCATAATCCGAACGACTATACTTTGTTCCTTGGACCCTTCTCAGGCCCTCCGTCCCACACCATTGACAAGGTAGAACCACGCGTGAAAATCTCAAGAGTGGAGAAACTTGCTGTAGAGTATTATTATATCCATATGTTGACTTTTTCTTTTTGTATAACTGAAACCTTTACATTTACTTATTTTGTCGTTACTCGAACTTTTGCCATGTATTCTAAATTTGTGTAATCAAGTTTGATTTTATATTTTTCAGCATTTATTCTGATGGTGGTGGCTGTTTTGACCGGATTGTTCGTATTTCAAAGTCGCATTGACTTAACGCAGATGTACCAGAGCCAATTTACTGTCATTATGCAACAGCGTTTTAACCATTCCATAAAAGGTGACCCAAAGTTAACAACTTCGAAGGGAAATAACTCTAATGAAAGTGGAAAATCTGTCAAACCGAAAAGTACCACAATTGCTACCGCTAACGATGGCCTTACAAAAGTAGTGATACCAATGTCCACAATAAATAAGCTTTCATCTAAGATTACAATGACTACAGCAACTACTACAGTGATGCCGATTGTTATATCCGACGTTACGTCAAGCACCAAGCCAATTGTTCCAACTACTATGGCTAAAACAATGACGTCCGACGTTACAACAACTTCTAAAGTGACACCTAACCTTACGTCGAATGTTAAACCTACAAATGGAACGATCGCCACGTCTACGGTGAAAAACCTTGCGTCCAGTGTTAGAACGAGTACACCTGCTGATGTTAAAAAGAAAACGTATGTTTGTAAGCAAATTGGTGCTCGTCTTGGAAACCAAATCTACATGTTCGCTACTTCTTATGGAACCGCAAGACGTAAAAATATGACGTTAGTGATGAAAAACGATGCAACGTTGAGGGCAACTTTTAATGTAGAGGGAGCCTATGAAACAAATTGGAACTTGTGCAAGGATGCTAAAACCATTAGCGAACCTTCGTGTTGTCGTGCGTGGCCAAATATTTATAATGTTTCAAACGAAAAGACAGTTATATTGAATGGATATCTTCAAAGTTATAAATATTTTGATGACCACAGGGACGAAGTACGTAAATATTTGACATTTAGAAGTAACGTCCTAAACGAAGCAAATAATAAATTAAACAATCTATTTAAAAAGCAATATCCAGGTCAAAATAAAGAGAATCGGACTTTAATAGGAGTACATATTCGACGTGGGGACTATTTATCATCCAATAGCATAAAGTTTGGTTACGTCACGGCATCAAAGGAATATATTTATCGTGCGCAAAAATACATGGAGACTAAATATTCTAACATTACTTACTTCGTTTGCTCAAATGATCTCGCTTGGACAAATGATGTGTTCAAAGGTCAAACAAATGCCATTATGGTTCCTATGGGACCAGCTCACGTGGATCTTGCCCTTCTCTCGCTCATGGATCACATGATCATGACTGTTGGAACATATGGATTCTGGGCGTCGTGGTTTGTCAATGGTACGACTATTTACCTTAGAGAATTTGCTAAACCTGGTTCGTCATTTGGTAATCAATTTGATAAAGACCATTTCGATACCATCCCTCCATCTTGGATTGGCTTATAAAACTAGTATTTATGGTTGTGACGTCTTGCCATTTTAGTGTATGCCTTACGAATATAGTTTGTGTAAAGGAGCGTCGTTCCGTCATTCTTTTATTTTACAAAGTATCTCAGGACATATGGATATAAGTTATGGATATAAATTGTGGATACATATCCGATCTGACCCCGCTCTTAACGACCCGTTGTCTGTGCTATCTAACGGTGCGTACATATGTGTGTAATTAAGAAAATAAACTAAATAGCGGAGTTAGTCGAAATATCCCGACTGATCTCTTAAATCATTCCGTTTTAGTGGACCTTAGTGAAATTCCATTGACATCCAGGCTACATTAGAAATTTACAATGGAGGAAGCGTAGTTGGTTTTGAGATTAACATATGGTTTTACTTTAGAAACGTGTACAATATGTGATAATTTCGTCTAAGCAGGGCGTTTCTCTTACCCTTTATCAAACTCACATATTCCATCTATCTGAAACTGGGGAGTTGGGTGGCCGAATGGTTAGCACGTGCGTGCTGTATCATAAAGCCTGTCATTGAGTCAACTGGCGTGGTATCCAGTCTACGGTTGTACGTGACAAGGAGTAGAGTGGCTTGTCCAATCTCGTGGGTTTTCTCCGGGTCCTCCGGTTTTCTTTCACAGCTATAGACCCCTACGCGCAAGCGAATTACTGAAATAAAATTAAACCATATGTTAGTCCCGAATTGACCCCATTTCCCTCTCTCCCCTATCTGAAACTAGGATGTTCAAAATTTCAGTAGCACGGCCAATGTCTGCTAGTGTTAAATTAATTTACTGAAAGTCCAAGTATTTGTCTGCCAAACGGTTTCGTAAACTCCCTGAAAACCACTTATCTCTGCAGGACTCGTAAAGTGAAAGTAGACAAATTTAAAATATCTCAGCCATGGCGTGAGAGATTTACATCAAATTCAGTATACAATCCAATATGGACGTGCCTGATATGTGTAGTGAAATCTAGTTTAGTATTATGAATAGTATTATCAAGTTCATCTTAACATACATTCGAACATTTTAATGATATCGTGTTTGGATTTAAGGGACTGGGTGATAGTATATTGTTTATAATACCCTCTAACATTCCAGTGATATTACAATACTTACAATTGTATTGTAGTGAGTAACAATTTTATTGTGTATGGGCTTGAATGACTTGTTTATATTCCATTGTTATTACAATATAATTGTATTGCAGTGAGTGAAAATTGTATTATGTTTGGAGTTTGAGAGACTTGTTTATATTGTCCTTAAAATATTCCAGTGTTATTACCACTCGGCAAAACCTCGACAGATACCTGTACCCTACATATAGGGTGTGCGGTGGGGGGGGGGGACTTGGGGTGGCCGAATGGCTAGCACCGTGCGCGCTGTATCATGAAGCGTGCCATTGAGTCAACTGGCGTTGTTATGAATCCCCGGTTGAACGTGTCCAACATCGTGAATTTTCTCCGGGTCCTCCGGTTTCCTCCCACTGTCTCCAACGCGCAAGCAAATTATTGAAATGAAATAAAACCATATGTTAGTCCCGAAATGACCTAGTTTGTGTCGAATGAATGTTAAACCCCATTTTTGTTCTCTGCCTCTCTCTACCCTACATCTAACCACGGCTGTATGGCGAAGTCCGCCATTGGAACTACTGTCAAGTTCCCGGATTACAAACGGCGTTACCTGTGACGACACCACAATTTACTACGTGAGGACGCTTTTGAAGAATACAAAGATTTCAAAGTCTGAAGCTGTTTTTATTTCAAGTTAATCCGATTTTCTTTAGACTAGGACAAGTCTACACACCCTTCGAACGACACAATTGTGAGAACTCCTTTCCTAATACGTAAACCGGTGTAGCATCGCAGTTGTAGAGGCGTAGGTACATATCATTTACCGTCATACAGCCGAGGCTAGATGTAGGGTACCAGAATCTGCCGAGGTTTACCAAGTGGTGTTATTACGATATTGTCAATATAACTGTATTGTAGTGAGTGAACATTTGATTGTATGTATGAGTATAATTGATTTAATGATGTTATCTAATTTATCTTGCCTTCAAACATTCCATTAATATAAATGTGAAAATGTTGATTATATGTGTGTAAGTTTTGATCAGAATCATTAAGATTTGTTGCTGAATGGAAAAAAGGTCACTGTGGCATTTTTGGTTTGGAAGTGTTGATCTATAAATTTGGAATATAAAAATAGAAAATTAAAAGAAGCCTATGCAAATATTGTGGAAGTGGCGCTACAGACATGTACGTATAACAGATAATGTATAATACTAATAGCGTAAACGATCCCGTGGCAGTTTAAATTCTATATTACCCGGGCAGACATTCACTCATAGTACGTTGTAAGGCATGCTTATCTTCATTTGGCGAGTTGGGGCGGAACAGTAGGACGTTAAACCCAATTTTATTTCATATCATTTTCATTTCCACTAGTCTACATGTAAGAGTCCAGTGTTTACTAATATTTGCGTGCGTATGGTTTGACGTGTGACAATAATCTACTAAATTTAGTAATTTCTTTCAGACATATATTCGTGAATCAGGGGTCTATGAGTTAGCATGTATAAAAGTTCTCTGATCATAGAATTTAAGATATTTTCCATGCAAAGCCCCCCCCCCCCACTCCGTGATTTAAAATCCAGAGATTAACACCTGTGTCTCGTTTCTCGAAATCTTATCTTAAGATAAAATCCAAATTTAGTAGATACTTCAATTTTGATTCGCTAAGCACTAAAATCGATATAATATCCAATCAAACTACTAAAATTTGGATTTTTATCTTTAATATAATTTCGTGAAACAGGCCCAAGGGAAGTTACTTGTAAAACTTGTTTATACAGAAAAAGTTGGTACGACGTACGTTATGTTTATTACCAATATTAAATGAAAAGGGTTTTAACGCCCTACTTGTCTACACATACCGGAACTAATGAAGACTGTCACGGGTGGGGGTCACGGTGGCTAAGTGGATAAGGCGCTGGTTCGCTAGCCTGGAGGTCGGGTGTTCGATCCCTGCATTGGCCGAGAAAGTTCATCTCCATTTTCCGGCGTGATTTCCCCTTGTCAGTGATGCAGAAGGAGGGCCTGACAAGGACAGCTGCCTAGTCGTTCGGATGGGACGAATAACCGAGGTCCCGTGTACACATTGGAGTGCACGTAAAAGATCCCTTTGCAGTTGGAATTCGATATAAGAGTAGGCCGTTGCGCCGCTGCCCGGGCAAAATTTCCCTCATAGCACACTGTATGGCGTATACCCGTCTTCCATTAGCCCAGGTTAGGTGCAAAAGAGTAGGACGTTAAACCCTATTTCATTTCATTTCTGTCACGGGTTCTTTTACGTACGTGTTAATGAGTACATGGGACCTCTATTTTCCACCCCATTCCAAAGATTAGTTTCCGATACTTGTCCTGCACAACTGACCTTAGAAATCCACGCCGGAATATCCGGGAAACTTTCTCGACCAGCACCGGGATCAAACCGCTACCTCCAGGTTACATACTGAGCCAAGGCGACTCACTTATTTATACATGGGGCTAATAGATTACACACAGAATAATATAGATATAGTACACGATCACACAGGTGTTATTCTTAGTTTAGTACAATAGCTACAGACATAGACTAATACCTTCGTCATACCGGGGTGGTTACTGTGCTGCTACGGTCACTGAAAATGGTCTGAGGGTGCATTAAGATTGTTTCATTTAAGCATGTTCAAAACAAACGCCAAGGTTCTGCAATCTGGACTGAGAAGCTTGGAGAACACTGCTTTTTTCAAGTTTGTAAATTTTATCGACATTTTCTGGCATTGTATTGACGTTTGCCGGCGAATTTGTGAATTTCTGGTCGCTGAATATGTCCTATACTTGAGTCTGACATAATCTACAATCAAAACATTGACCTCAGGCATGACCAATCCACAACGCTGCTAACCTTAGAAAATATCACCTGTTAAAGCAACAATCAAACAATCAAGAACTAAACGACCCGCGACCTAAGTGGGTTCTGTGAGCAAGGTGCATGAATACTGAATCATATTAGTTTCATTCTCGACCTAAGAAAAACAAACATCAAAAGGGACTGGTATTCCTTACGAACGGTACCTGCCAAGTTTCATACTGATTCAGTTCGCAAATGAACGAGAGAGAAGACGCTCTAGATTTAGACAATGGGGAGTACCACCAGTGTTAAAAAATGTACTTTAAAGCAACCTAAGGAAGTTACTGGTAATTAAATGTCAATAAGGTTCGTAGTATTCGTTGGCGTATTGAACATTTTGGAGCCACGGTGGCTACGAGGGTGAGACGCTGGCTCGCTAACCTGTAGGTTGCGTGTTCGATCCCTGCATTGGCCGAGAAAGTTCACCGGGATGGCTTCTCCATGTGAGTGGGGCAGGTCGAAGGGCCTGACAAGGACAGATGTCTAGTCATTCGGATGGGACAAAAACAGGTTTATTGACGTGCACGTAAAAAATCCCCCATAGTACACTGTATTAACCCAGTCGGAGCAGAACGTTAAAGTTCCAATTTCACTTTTTCTAAGAAAGTCAAAATATAATTATTTCTGTTTTTTGCTCAAAAGGTTGTCAACTCACTATTATACGATCATGGACAAAATTTGGGGGGGGGGGGGGGGGGGGGGTAGAAAGGGTGACACTGGTTGATTGAGGAAATAGTTACTCAATTACCTCCCTTGTTTTCCCATTCTTCTCCATAGACGGCCATCTTCAAACGTTTGAATTTGAAGTTGAAAATGATATTTTTGCCAATTTCTCAACTGGCAATAGTGAATTATAGGATTAATAGGATTATTCTTTAACAAGGTAGGACTGTTTATAGGTTCAATCTATTTTGGGGCTTTATTTTAATAAATCTTAAAAATATAAATTAAAAAAATGCTATTGGAACTTTAAACCCAGCTTTTTCATTTCATTTCATCTCATATTGTATTGGTCTTGAGTGTGCTATAGAAAAATAATCTCTATAAATATTAGCCCACGTCGTTTGCTCCAATTATAAACAAGTACAGTTAATACCCATCTGTATTCAAGGACGGATTCGGTGCGGGGGCCACACAAGGGCGAGGGATCCAGTTGTTCCTAGGGCCTCAATGAGTTATAAGGTGCAGAACTAGTGAATCAAACTATAGTTTCGCTTCCTCGTCATGTCACGTATATTCTTCACCGCGATAGGGTCCAAACAAAACCAGTTGGTTCGAGAACCCAGGGCAATCCAGTCCGTTCCTGAAATCTTAATCCGAGGCTAAATGCGGAATAGTGATTATATATATTTTTAAATTGAAAAGTTTTTTAAAAATCGAACCCCAAATCAGTGAACATTAATTGAATACCAGTCTCAATCAATGTATGACCAGCAGCGTTAACTGTTTGTAATAAGCTGTATGTTTATGTCAAGTATTCATTTATTACTCCGAAATATTGGAAAATGGACCCGAAAATGAAATTTTGTTGGATCGGATTCCAGTCAAATAAATTCCTTCCTGTTTTTCTTTTTTTTCCCCGTTTCATTAATTCTTTAATCTTTTTAATATAAACAATATTTCATTTTATTTGATATAGATCGAGGAACAGACGAGTCCTATGTTCATTCATCGTTAATTATTAGCGTATATCGACATTGTCTGCCATAAAAAAGAGTTTAGATGCATATCGTCTTATTGTGATTTTGGACCATGTTAAGTCATTAATAGATATCATATAGGACTTTTTATTTCTATATAGTGATCTTACATGACCCTCGTTTGGACATTCAAACGATGGACAATTTATACTGAAGGCACCTGGTTGGATTGATTGTCTATATGGACGGTGAAAAGGTCGAATAGTATGGTACATTTCTGATTAATTACTTTTTTTAATTTTGACTTTATTAAAACGTATTTATGGACACACATTTAATATGCATGAATATAGATTTCTTCACTATCACCGGCATACAAATTAAAAGCGTTAATTTGCGCTGGTTTCCTGATCGATTTTTAAATGAACCGCGAAAAACAACAAACTGTGAAAATAGTGTATAATGTAGAGGATATTGTAAAATGATGCAGTGTCTGTTGTTGTTCGGAAGATTTGATTCATAAAGGTAAAAAAATTTCTTTTTTTTTTCTTTTTTGTTTTTGCGAAGTGGTCAACTCACCCACATGTCAACTCCTCTGCCCAATTTATATGCATACTATACAACAACATTAATACATTAGGTATTTCTAGGACAAAGTAAAACAGGACTCGTGCCCAGGTTAGAGATGCAATACAGATCATGGTAGGTCCTGGACAGAAAATTAGGAAATGTAGCAAAAAAAAACCAAAAGAAAAAAAAACAAAAACAAATAATTTTAGTTAATTGTAGTTTGCAGCTAGGGGCAAACTTTGGATTGTAAAACATTAAAGAAAAAATATACCATTTTTATTTTTCTTCACTATTAAAAGCTATTAATTTGGTGATACCCCCCACCACCATCATAAAAGAAATCTAACAAAAAACGTTTTAAAAAGCATGCATTATTTTCTTTTTTCCTATAATAGGCACAAGTTCGGGAAAACAGTCATCAACATCAGTTAATATAGATTAATCAAGAAGGTGTTATCGCTCCATAGAAACCAATTTTTAAAGTTGTAAAATGACGGTGTTGATAAAGAAGATCTTTCGCAACATTAAACTCGTATTGTTTAAGTTCAGTAAGTATTTGCGAAAATGATTTAAAGCAGCCGCACCATACTATTTAAATGCGGAAGACTCTTGGCAACTATCTGAAGCTCTGTGGTACCTATCGAACCATATCGACATTCAGTAATCGGTCACTTTCCATTCCGGAGTTCACCCGAAGATCTTTGGACTATCATACAGTCTACAGATTTTAATATAATAATATTATGGCTGGTGTATGTACGTATTTTCTGGTTTAAGAGTATTCTGTCGTTTGTTGTCTTTGAAATATTTATTAATTAAGAAATTAATTATTACGATATTGATTTCTATTAAAATGAAATGAAAGCTAATGTCTGTTGACGTGTCACAGGTGCAAAATACAAAACACTGATTTTAATAAACTTTTCACACAATCACACATGAAGCCTGATTTTAAAATTAAATGGAAGATGAATAGCTTGAGATCATCGTCGTCGTCATATTATAAATTACTATTATTATTATTACTAGTATTAGAAATTTAGTAATAGTAATAGTATAGTAGTAGTAGTAGTAGTAGTAGTAGTATAAGTATCTCCTAGTCTAGGTCTAAAGAACATGATACAGTAATAAACACGTTTGACCTGAGCCAGTGGTACGCTTCGGCTCAGTACCTGGTTACATCCGGCTTGGGGTGCATGACACATATTTCATCGTCTAGATCTGTTTTCACATGGAAACTATTTTATATTTTCAGCATCTATACTAATTGTGGTGGCTGTTGTGGTCGGATTGGTTGTATTTCAAAGCCGATTTAACTTCCCGGGCCATATTATGTCGCAGTTATATCCGAGTGGATTTTCCGCCGCCGCGAAACAGCGGTTTAATCAATTCACTAACAATGCACCAAATGTAATAACATGGAAAGCGAATAACTCCCAAGCAGCTGGAAAAGCTGTCCCAAACATAGCAATAAATAAGCTTGTATCCAAGAATAAGATGACTACAACTATGACCAAAGTGATGCCTATTGGAACATTCATTACGTCGAATACTAAAAACACTAAGCCGACTGTTACACCTACGACAGCAATTCCACACAGCGTTAGAACGAGTACACCTGCTAACGTTAAAAAGAAAACGTACGTTTGTAAGAAAAATAGTGATGGTCTTGGAAACAAAATATATATGTTTGCCGCTTCATATGGAACCGCAAGACGTAAAAATATGACGTTAGTGATGAAAAACGATGCAACGTTGAGGGCAACTTTTAATATAGAGGGAGCCTATGATACAAATTGGAACTTGTGCAAGGATGCTAAAACCATTAGCGAACCTTCGTGTTGTCGTGCGTGGCCAAATATTTATAATGTTTCAAACGAAAAGACAGTTATATTGAATGGATATCTTCAAAGTTATAAATATTTTGATGACAACAGGGACGAAGTACGTAAATATTTGACATTTAGAAGTAATGTCCTAAACGAAGCAAATAATAAATTAAACAATCTATTTAAAAAGCAATATCCCGGTCAAAATAAAGAGAATCGGACTTTAATAGGAGTACATATTAGACGTGGGGACTATCTATCCTCCTACAGTAAAAACTTTGGTTACGTCACGGCATCAAAGGAATATATTTACCGTGCGCAGAAATACATGGAGACTAAATATTCTAACATTACTTACTTCGTTTGCTCAAATGATCTCGCTTGGACAAATGATGTGTTCAGAGGTCAAACAGATGCCATTATAGTTCCTATGGGACCAGCTCACGTGGATCTTGCCCTTCTCTCGCTCATGGATCACATGATCATGACTGTTGGAACATATGGATTCTGGGCGTCGTGGTTTGTCAATGGTACGACTATTTACCTTAGAGAATTTGCTAAACCTGGTTCGGTATACAGTAAACTATTTGATAAAGACCATTTCGATACCATCCCACCATCTTGGATTGGTTTATAAACAGTCTCTCGTGGTTGCCATGAGAGTTCAGTTTGTCATTGCGAATATAGTTTGTTTTGCTGAAAAAAAGTCCATTTCACAATTCACCCCTTTCACAATTTATCTCACAAACGGATAGGAATTAAGTGTGGAGTTAGAGGAAGAAGTACGATTTGGGGGCTTTGTTATTCACGTAAAGTCTTTGCTATCTTACACGATCAGCACCTACAGCATTGTGCAAACACGAAAGTAACAAACCGAATAATTCGAATGCTAGATAATTTAAAATTGTAGTTTTCCTAAGCGTGTATGCCATTCTATTTAGTAGCGATATTCCACGGCGACCTGCAGCGTCACCAAATGTTACAGCGATTTAAGGTCAAGGACTCGCATTGAACTAATAAGAATGAACTGCAGTCTAACATAAACCATTCTGCGACTAACATAATGGTTGTTATATTTTACTCTCGTTACGTGTCCAAAATTTCGCTTACCATTTTCATACTCAGAAACCCCTTAGATGTGAAGCTCACCAAATTACCCACTCCCGGATAAATACTGCTCATTTCCAAATTTCCGACTATATAAGGATCCGGTAGTTCTCTAGGTAAGATCTCATTTTACAGCGAGCATGTGGGCCTTACAGACTCGATAAAACGAAAACAATGGAAGTCAATAACTTCCATTTGTAATTTCTTTTTTCACCCTTCAGAAAGCCAAAGCCGACATTAGATCTCCTTGTTTTGTCGGGACTTATACATTTAGATTTACATGTTTGCTTGTGTAGAGCGATGTCATATTTTAGTATTTTATTCATATAAGTGAGAATATGCACATCTAGCAAAAATACAACTCGAACAGTAAAAATTAGGAAAGTAACACGCAGCGATAAGTAAAAATTACAAATGACGGCTATATGCTCCCATATGCAGAAGTTTTGTCATCTCACCTAAACTAAATAACGTATTCATTCATGAATCAAATGTTTTATTCGAGGGGTTGTAGCTTTGCGGAGGTATTATATAACATTATTGGATACAAACTGAATGAAATTAAGTGTTCAACTACTAATATTATGGAATAAATTCTCTTCAATATAGAAATGCCCAGTTTTAACTAGAGTGATCAGAACTATGGATGTATTATAATGTAGGAAATAAGATGACTCTTGGATTGTTTATGTATAACTTGGTTCTTAAATACATTACTACTTATTGTAACCGTTACGCTTTGATTGATATATTACAACGTAATGTGTATCAATGTTGTTCTTTAAATACATATACTATTCAAAAAAAGTAGGGGATATTTGATTTTTAAGTGTTATGACAAAATGAAATGAAGTTCACATTCATCGATTTATTCCAAATGATCGTTAGACTAAGTAAGGCACAGACTGACCATTATAAGGGTAAAATGATACCCGGGGTCAAACAGCAAAGTTACCACAGCATCACAACAAAGTCAGTAACGGGTAAATCCTCCTCTGTTTGCCAAACAAGCATTGATCCGACGTGGCATACTCCTAATGAGACGTCTATGGTCATTTTGGTCCAGATTGTCCCATTCCGGTTGCAACGCAGCAGCAAGTTCTTGGACATTGGCAGGACGTTGTTGACGTTGACGTAACCTCTGTCCAAGCATGTCCCAGACATGCTCGATTGGGGGGAGGTCGGTACTCATTGCTGGCCAAGGTAATGTGGTGATGTTCTGTTGTTGGAGGTAACCTGTAACGATCCTGACCCAGTGACATCTTGCGTTGTCATCCTGGAAGATGAAACGGCGGCCATGACGTCGTGCGAACGGCACAACATGGACTGCCAAGATGTTGTCCCGGTAGTACTGGCCTGTAACACGCCCTGCAACAACATGTAAAGCCGTTCTTCCAGCAACAGTGATGCCTCCCCACACCATAACAGAACCACCCCCAAATCGATCATGTCTTGGAAGCGCTCGTTTCGAACACGCCACACCCTCCTACGTCTGTCCAAAAAATCAACAGTGAATCTTGACTCATCTGAAAACATCACATTGCTCCAGCGTCGATTATCCCAGTGTTGACGATCCCTACACCAACGACGTCTTGCCTGGATGTGATGATCTCTCAAACAAGGGATCACGCGAGGACGTCGGGTGCGAAGGTGACCCCTATGCAGTCGATTCCGGATCGTCTGGCCACTCATTCTCACACCAGTGTCTGTTTGAAGACGAGCGCTGATCTGATTTGCTGTGATGACACGATTTCTCAAGGCCAAGGTAAGGATAAATCGATCCTGGGCTTGAGTTGTCGCCCTTGGTCTACCTGAGCGTGGTCTGTCCTGTGTATCACGGTATCTGGACCATAGCCTGCTTATGACAGACTGAGAAACATTCATCGTCCGCGCCACAACCGCCTGTGTTGTGCCGATCTGTAGCATGCCAAGGGCACGTAACCTTTCATTTTGGGTAAGCCGACGCATATCAAAATTTGTTTTCTGGTCATTAAAACAATTAAACTGATGTTTCCACCCTGGAATTCAATGCCACAATGACTGTAACATTCAAAGTCAGAGTCGTGCAAATCTTGGGTTGGACCCCCATGGTGATCCCAAGCATCACCTGCATTCCATGCGGTAGCTATTGGTGCGTTTGGGCGTCACATGTAACTGGAAATGTTTCTTCTGTTAGGTTCTATAGTGACTTTTTTCGTAGTCATTTGCATATTTTAGTATTATGCCCCCAAAATCAAATATCCCCTACTTTTTTTGAATAGTGTATATATGGAAACGTAATGTGTCTTTAAAATATTCTTTAAGTATATTAAAACGTAATGCATCTTTATGTTGGTCTTTACATGTATTAAAATGTAATGTATCTTTATGTTGGTCTTTAAATGTATTACAATGTAATGTATTTTTATGCTGGCCTTTATGTGTATTAAAATGTAATGTTTTTTTATGTTGGTCTTTTAATGTATTACAGCGCAATATATCTTTATGTTGGTATATAAAAGTATAGCAACGCACTGTATCTTTTTATTGGTATTTAAATGTATTACAGCGTAAAATATCTTTATGTTGGTCTTTAAATGTTCTCAACGTAATGTATCTTTATGTTGGTCTTTAAATGTTTTCAACAAAATGTATAGGAATGGTGTTGTTTAATTGTAACGTAGTTGATCTTTAAATGTATAGGAATGTATATTTATGTTGGTCTTGAAATGTATAGGAATGTATATGTATCTTTATGTTGGTCTTAAAATGTATCAAAACGTAACGTATAAATCGTTTTGTTGGTCTTTAAATATAATGTAACGTATTTTTCGTTACTTCTTATGGAACCGCACCGCAAATAATAAATAACCGTGGTGATGCAAATAGCTTTCAGCTGAATCGTGCAAATGATGATACAAGCATCAAATTTGGCACAATTGCTCTCCAAGGGAAACTAATCAAATCCACCCGATCAGCCAATTGAAAATCCAAGATAGCCGCCATTTATCAAGATGGCCGCCTAAAAGGTTATTCGAAGTTGATCTTTTGCTTAGAAATATTGGTAGTTGTCCGATTTGCGTGATCTAAGTGTCGATTCCTATGTTTTAAAGCCTACTGAACAACACTTTCATGTTCAAAATGCACTCAGAGACATATTTTCACAGGAAAAGCACCCCGAGACATATTTAATATATACATTGACATACTAAAAATGCAAAATGAAATAGACTCCCTGTTTGAATTTTCTGCTAAACAAACAGAAATCATTAATAAAGCGGAGACTGAAATTTTGGCACATATTGAAGGGCACCAAGACCAAGAACTAGTGGAACTTCTGAAAAATATGTGGAACAAGGAAATGTCTACTGAGGAAAACAAATCACACGCAATATGGAAAAAGAAGAAGGAATTCTTGACAAAGCTACCTACGCGTGCTGAAGAAATAGAGGAAACCCTTGCCGAGGCGGATGATTGTCATAACACAGAGACGCTTAATTCATCCAACGCAGCTCCACCCCGAAACACCTGTCAAACGGTAAAGAATAAAAAGCGAAAACAAGGGACTAAACCGAAAGAACAACCAAGGGCTCAGAAGAATGAAAATAAAAGATCGAATGTGCGGAACAAAGATGGGAGAACCGTGACCAATGTGTCTAGCACCCACCAAGGGAATACCAAACAAAGGCGGTCTGGACACACTACACAAAATCAATCGCACCGACCTTCACAACACTACAAGAAAACTCCGCGTCACTCCAACAACGAGACCACAATACCCAATCGCAAGAACCAGTACACCCGAAAATAATCAATATATCCTCCACAGTCATAAATGATCAAGAGAAAAATCTCCTACAGAAAGGCCTGAAATTCACACCGACGCCTAGAGCCAACATTCAGGAGTTAGAATGTGATATAAACGCTTTCTGTAGGAAACTACGACTGAAGGAATTTTTCGGAGAAACAGATGGAATTGCGTCAGAGGATATTGTGCGAAACAAAAGCCACTTCAACCCCAGACGAGGCAAGGACGTGACGCTGGACAATTTCATTGATTACTTAACCAAGTTGCCACTGCCTATAAATCGCAACGCAAAATCAAATGTGTCAAAGGAAGAACAGTGCGCTATAGATTCCTTGAAATCCAACGACACGATCGTTATTAAGGAAAGCGATAAAGGAGGTACCATCGTTATAATGGATGCAAAATATTATGAGAGAAACGTACTCAAAATACTTGACGACAAACGTGTGTATATAACCATAGATTCGAACCATGATAAAAGAACAATGGGATTAATAAATGGATTAATCCAAGATCACAAAAATGAACTGACGGACAATGAACAGGATTATCTTCGGAAATTCGAATATAAAACAAGTCAGTTTTATGGTCTTCCAAAAATCCATAAATCCAAGATAATCAAGGAGTCCGTGAAACACCAAAATGTATAATTCGTCAGTATTTTTCAACCAGACGACCTCCCTTTCAGGCCAATAATTGCCGGTCCATGCTGTCCTACTAACAGGCTATCAAATCTTATTGATATCTTACTTAAGCCGTACGTGCCAAATGTGGAATCTGTTATTCGGGATGACATAGATTTTGTTAATACATTACCCCAAAATCTAAATGATGGCGACTTCTTCGTAACCATGGATGTTCAGAACATGTATGGCAATATTTCCCATGATCTATGCCTTCAGGCCGTAGAATATTGACTGAATGCAGTCATGAGAGAATTTCAAAAAACTTTATCCTCAAAGCCATACGTATCATCCTGACTAACAACACTTTCACATTTGGCGAAACAAATTACAAACAAATTCTTGGTATAGCGATGAGTACCAAGGCGGCACCACAATTAAGTAATTTAACAATGGGATTTCTTGAGGAAAAATTATACTCAATTGTGGAAATTGAACATGGCGTGGATTACAGAATATATTTAGAAAATCAGTTGAAACGATTCCTAGACGATGTATTCTGTATTTGGAATGAACGATTTGGCAACATTGCAGATTTGCAACACATAATGAATGATTTAGACCTAAATATAAAATTCACAATTGAAACGAACGATCTGCAAATCGCATTCTTGGACGTTCTTGTGAAACGAAGGGGAGAACTCCTTATAACGGATATGTATTCTAAAGAAACAGATACAAAAAATTATCTTTCGTATAAATCATGTCATCCACGCCATACCTAAAATAATATACCTTTCTCTTTAGCTAGAAAAATATGCACAATTGTGATAGATGAAGACCACCGGGTTGTCAGATTAGGTGAGCTAAAAAGAAATTTATTGAAACAGTATTACCCCCTCGAGGTAATAGAAGTTGGGATAAAAAAGGCTTTGGCAATTGATATCCAAACACTGAGGGCTACTAAAGCAAAAAACAATTCGGATAATATCATTACCTTTGTCGCTACTCATAACCCCCAACACCCCAACTTCTTTAAAACAATGTACGAGAGCAGGTCACTCCTGGCATCAAACGACAATCTCAAAGCGAAATTTGATAATGTTCAATTCATTAAATCACAAAGACAGCCACCTAATCTGAAACGCCTCCTAACCAGAGCAAAATTCAATTCATCTATCACAAGGACCGGTTTTTATGTATCTAAATGCCTGGATCTTCGATGCAAATGTTGTGACCATATAATACCAAATAACCAATATAAATTTCGTAACATTACGTTTAGCGTCAACGACAATATGAATTGTGACACAAAAAATCTCATATATGTCTTGACGTGTCTGGGCTGTGATTTTTTCTACATAGGTGAGACAAGTACTCATCTACGGGATAGAGTACGCAACCATCGACGGGATTGCAATATTGAAAATGGGCCCTTATTTGTAAATAGACATATCTTTAAATGTGCGCAACATCTACAAATAAAATTTCAAATTTCCCCTTTTATAAAATGAAAGTCGATGACACCACGAAAAGGAAATTAATGGAAAATCATTTTATTAAAAAATACACTCCTCGACTTAATAGTCAATAAGTAACAATTGGCAATTAGCCTCATTTATTTATTAATTTTCTTTAATCTATCTCATGATAATCTTCCATTCACTGTTCTCGAATTGAACCCATATACTACAGATTAACACACGTGTGTACATGTTTTGTATTACTTAACGATATGTAACCATGGAGAATAGTAACTATAGCTAATTAAAACCACAGCGTTACTATGTAAATATGTATAAATATACTATAATGTCCATCTTTATACAATGACATTATTTATGAATAGTCCCAAGACGGACGAAAAGTACTTTAAAATGTTAAAATGTTATTAAACCAGTGTTGAAATCAGTTTGTGTCGGCATACCTTTTACCTTTTTATCATTTACCGCGAAACAAAGTAGTGCAACTTTGCGGTTGTCCTAATAATTTCGGATATATATATATATATATATATATATAAATATATATATATATATATATCCGAAATTATTATATATATGTTACAGGAAACAAGCATAGTCAGTAATTATGTATAATTACTGAAATTTTCAGGTATTATGTATAACAACTGATTCACTCAGTAATTATGTCTAATTACTGAAATTTTCAGGAATTAAGCATATTTACTGAAATGAGCCAGTAATAATTATACTTGTTTACTGAAAATATGAAATAACAGAAAGAAACGTGTACAGTTGGCACAATCTTTATTTTCATCACTCCACATTACAAAATGTATGTATTCCTTTAAAAGGATTAGAATATGATAATACATATCAAATCACATAATACTTTTGCATGACATATCATATCATGATGAAATTATAACAAATAAAAATGAATATTTACATATGACATATCTGTCAAAAGCATATGATACATATTTATGACAATGAAGAAATCGTGGCTTTTAAGAATGTTTATTTTTATAAGAAAGATTTGAATGACATCTAGAATTGCATGCCATTTTTGCTTTGAAACACTTGCAGCGGTTAGATTCGCATCGTTTGGTGCCAGAACAATTGCATCTTACAAATCCTTGACCTCCACACACTGAATCCATTTGAACAGCTTGGCGTAGAGAGACTCTTTGATCAGTGTTAAAGTCATCTACTTCATAGAGCTTTGTAACACAAACATCAAACTGGTTACGGGAATAATTCCCGTTCAGCACTCCACCCTTAACTGCAATTGTGAACATGTCATTGTCACTGATTTCAGGTACAACACCGATGAGGTTGCGTGGATCATCTCTTCCTCTGTCGACATGCGGGATAGGAACAGTCACATTGTCTCCAACACTCACAGGACCAAATACACGTTTGCTGCGTTTTACCATACGTTGAGCTTGTTCCTCTTGAGATGTTTCATGTGAGATGTTTTTTTGATCTTATAATCCCATTGTTAATGCAATTCATGATCATTATCGAGGTACTTTATACTCAGTTACTCTGGGATAAGTTTTTGCATACGCAGGAACATGTAGAAGGTTTCAGTAAACAAGTACAATTTTCCTTGGCCCATTTCAGTAAATATGCTTAATTCCTGAAAATTTCAGTAATTAGACATAATTACTGAGTGAATCAGTCGTTATACATAATACCTGAAAATTTCAGTAATTATACATAATTACTGACTATGCTTGTTTCCTGTAACATATATATATATATGTTACAGAAAACAAGCATAATCAGTAATTATGTATAATTACTGAAATTTTCAGGTATTATGTATAACAACTGATTCACTCAGTAATTATGTCTAATTACTGAAATTTTCAGGAATTAAGCATATTTACTGAAATGAGCCAGCAATAATTATACTTGTTTACTGAAAATATAAAATAACAGAAAGAAACGTGTACAGTTGGCGCAATCTTTATTTTCATCACTCCACATTACAAAATATATGTATTCCTTTAAAAGGATTAGAATATGACAATACATATCAAATTAAATAATACTTTTACATGACATATCATATCATGACGAAATTATAACAAATAAAAATGAATATTTACATGACATCAATTCTAATGACATATCTGTCAAAAGCATATGATACATATATGACAATGAAGAAATCATGCCATTTAAGAATGTTTATTTTTACATGAAAGATTTGAATGACATCTAGAATTGCATGCCATTTTTGCCTTGAAACACTTGCAGCGGTTAGATTCGCATCGTTTGGTACCAGAACAATTGCATCTTACAAATCCTTGACCTCCACACACTAAATCCATTTGATCAGCTTGGCATAGAGAGACTCTTTGATCAGTGTTAAAGTCATCTACTTTATAGAGCTTTGTAACACAAACATTAAACTGGTTACGGGAATATTTCCCGTTCAACACTCCACCATTAACTGCAATTGTGAACATGTCATTGTCACTGATTTCAGTTACAACACCGATGAGGTTGCGTGGATCACCTCTTCCTCTGTCGACATATGGGATAGGAACAGTCACATTGTCTCCAACACTCACAGGACCAAATACACGTTTGTTGCGTTTTACCATACGTTGAGCTTGTTCCTCTTGAGCTTCTCTGGCACTTTTCCTGTTCTCCACGATGATGTCATGTTGAAGAGAAACTGGATCTTGTGAGACAAGCAATGGATCAGAGTCAGCATCAGCAGCTGTTGAAATGGGTAGTTCACCGGGTGCGGCTATAGAGTCACTGGTATTGGATGGAGGAGATTCAGTGGCAGCCAAACGATCGTCTTCTAATTGGAGTTTCTCGAGAATTTCACGTGGATTGGTGGAAGAAGATAGTCCAATTCGGGCATCTGATCCAAACAAAGCTGCAAATGGTGATCTCGTGATGCCACTGTGGAGGCTGGAATTCTTTTGGAACTGAAAGAATTTGAGTCCTACTCTCCAGTCACTGGTGTTGTTGTCACCAAGCCATGCAACTAACATATCTTTAATGTCGCAATTGGCTCTTTCTACAGAACCCATCAACAAGAATATGTCCAAATGTAAATCTCCTTCGGGATAAGGACACGCTTGTTTTCAGCATGCATCTTATACAAGGCATTTGTGAAGGAGTTGTTAGGCTCCATGGTTAGAAGTGTTGGGTAGTACTACTACTACTACCTGGTGTTTTAACGTCCGCTTCCACAGAAGTGATATCGCAGACAAGACATAGGAGAGCCGAGGCTTTTTCCTGTTTTTACAATATGATTTTGCAATCTTTCCATTTGCGGCCTCGGGCCATGGGGTAGGTTTAGTGAGAAGTTCTTCCCTTTATTTAATAAAAATAAAACACATATTGTTTGGTAGTTGATCTGTAGAGACAGCATTTATGCAGACATATATGCTCTCGTCTCTGGATTGGTAGAAGTCATCTTTTGGGGTTTAGTGTTTAGGTGCCAGGCCCGTCTTATCGTGGCCTGTTGGGTAGTTGTCCAATGTGATTATTTATAGTAAAGTGTTAATCTGATTGACTCAATTTTGGAGATACACAGTCCTGTTTTTTAAGAGAAGGATGTTGTTTTTGCATCATTGTGGATTAGCATTGAAGCCTAGTCAAAACATATTATGATATTGGGATTGATAATCTGTGTCTAATTGAAGCCAGTTAGAACCCTCTCAGATGTTTCATGTGAGAAGGTTTTTTGATCTTATAATCCCATTGTTAATGTAATCCATGTTGTGATGTCATTCACTTTGATCATTATCGAGGTACTTTACTCAGTTACTCTGGGATAAGTTTTATCATACGCAGGAACATGTAGAAGGTTTCAGTAAACAAGTACAATTTTCCTTGGCCCATTTCAGTAAATATGCCTAATTCCTGAAAATTTCAGTAATTAGACATAATTACTGAGTGAATCAGTTGTTATACATAATAACTGAAAATTTCAGTAATTATACATAATTACTGATTATGCTTGTTTCCTGTAACATATATATATATATATATATATATATATATATATATATATGTTACAGTCAATGTGTAAAATCAGTCAATCTGTAGATTGACTGGAAGTTTTAGTCATTCTGTAGATTGACTGATTCACTCAGTCATTCTGTAGATTGACTAAAAAAATCAGTCAATGTACAGATTGACTGGAAATTTAGGCGAATTTCTAGACAGATTGACTGAAATGAATTATTCTCACTAATGGGTCAAAAACATTAAAACAAAACAAACAGTTATGTAGATGTTCATAGTTTTATTCCCATATCAGGTATGGTTACAGTTGTGAATGGGATTGACTAAAATGAATTATTCTCACTAATTGGTCAAAAACATTAAAACAAAACAAACAGTTATGTAGATGTTCATAGTTTATTCACATATCAGGTATGATTTCAGTTACAGTTGTGAATGGGATGCTTGACATATCATGGAGGACTTCAGTTCTTGTTTGGACATGTGGTGCTGGAATGACACCTGCTGTTGCATTTAACGCCTGACTTGAAACATTTACATTTGTTGGTCTGACATTGCTTGCCACTCGCTGCACAGTTGCATTTAGCATATCCCTGGCCATCGCATCGAGATTCACTCTGTACTGCCTGGCGTAGACCAACTTCAACATCCCTGGACATGTCCTCAATGTTAAACAGCTTATTGGTGCACAGGTCGAACTGAGTTCTGCTATAGTGTCCCTTAAGAATCCCAGCCTTGACAGCAACACAATACAGGTCATTCTCGTTCCTGTCTACAATGACACCCATTATGTTGCGAGGGTCACCCTTACCACGATCAACTAATGGAATAGGGATGGTCACATTGTCACCCGGATTGCCAGCGACATGCTCTAATCGACTACGTTTGACCATGCGTTCAGCTTGTGGAAGCTGACCATCCACTGCTCTTTTCCTCTGGACCTCGATGTTCTGTTGATTCACTCTTAGCTCTGAATCTTCAGGGTCTGCTGTATCAGGTTGCATGGTACCAGTAGCTTCACTCACATCTTGATGTTCTACATAGCTAGTAGCTTCTCTCTCTGATGATGGGGCTGAGTATGCTGCAAGAAGGTCTTCTTCAGAGACCATTCTTTCAAGTATTTCTGTTGGAAGGGTGTTCGAGCGCAATCCAACTTTGGCTTCACTTCCAAACAGGGCTTTGTATGGTGATTGCTTTATTCCAGAGTGGTAGCTGCTGTTCTTTTGGAATTTACAGTCTTACCCGATCAGACAATTTGCAATCTTGAATAATTTGGTATACTGTTGGGAAAAATACAGCAATCAGTGAACCATGTGAAGAGAATAAAGCCGGATGTGTATAGCTTGCTGACAAGAAACAAACTGGAAGTGAGATCGGCTAACCTTCCCAGGTCATAAGCCTCCATGTCCGCCATACTTATTTCACAAATTGGAAACAAGTATGGCGGCTTGAAGGCGTTAACTTTTTTTTTTATTACATTATTTCGGTATTTTTGTAACCGGAGTTCAGCTTTAAGGATTAAGAATGAGTTAAAACTTTGGCTTCCAATCTATTATCAAAACAGATCATATTATATAGACTTTAAATAATCTGATAGACTTTAAATAATCTGATAGCCCTATATGATTCCATTAGTGAGAATAATTCATTTTAGTCAATCTGTCTAGAAATCCGCCTAAATTTCCAGTCAATCTGTACATTGACTGATTTTTTTAGTCAATCTACAGAATGACTGAGTGAATCAGTCAATCTACAGAATGACTAAAAATTCCAGTCAATCTACAGATTGACTGATTTTACACATTGACTGTAACATATATATATATATATATATACAATATACATATCTATTTTAATTTCTATAACAACTTTACATTAAAAACACGATTGTCTGTCTTTCTTTCTTTAAATGTCGAGACATATTTATCTCACTTCGCATGTTTATTCATGAGTTTGCATTTCTTGGCAATGTAAGGTGTACATGGGGGGGGGGGGGGTAGAGGTAGTAGGTCTATTAGCTTGATTTGTCTTCAAGAGGTCTATAAACCAATCCACGATTCCGGAAATGTATCTAAATAACCTTTATCAAAACCTTTACTAAATTCTGATCCCGGGCTAGTGAAATTTTTATAATAGGTCACAGTCCCGTTTGCCATACACGATGCCCAGAACCCGTATGTTCCAACTGTCATGATCATGTGATCCATGAGCGAGAGTAGCGCGAGATCAACGTGCGCGGGACCCATGGGGACCGTAATGACATCGTGTTGGTTCTTGAATACTTTATTTGTCCATGCGAGGTCATTTGAGCAAACGACATATGTTATATTAGAATATTTTTTCTGCATGTACTCCTGTGCCGAGTAAAGATATTCTTTAGGGGCTACTTTGTAACCATATTTTATCTTAGGGGCATTTAAGTAATCACCGCGGCGAATGTGAACACCTATGAACGTTCTTCTATCGACGACATGTTCTTGATACCGCTGTGATAAAAGTTTTCGAAGTTTATCCTTGGCCTCGTCTAAAACACTGTCCTTGAATGTTAAATATTTACGGACCTCTGCCCTGTATTGATAAAAGTATTTGTAACTCTGCATATACCCTCTCAATAAAACAATTGGATCCGCCGAAACATTAAAAATATTTTTCGACACGCGACAACACGCTTCTTCGTGAATCACCGGAACCTTTGCACACTTTTCCCAATCGGTTTCATAAGCTCCATCTATATTAAACGCTTTCTTTAAATGAGCGTCATTGTTCATAATTAGTTTTACACCGTGTCGTCTCGCAGTTCCGTACGCAGACGCGAAGATATACATTTCGTTTCCCAGGCGTCCTTCCGGGATTGCACAGATATATTTTTGGGGAGGGTCTATATTGAAATTAGACTTTTGCGGTTTTGCTTTTGTTTGAACATCATTCATGTTTGTTTTAGCATCATTTACGCGAATTTTAACATCCATTACATTGGTTTTACTATCATTTACGTGAGTTGGAACATCATTTACGATGTTTTTAACAACACCTACGATGGTTTTAACTTCATTTACATTACTTTTAACGTTTATTATATTATTATTTGCACTCATTATTGCTTTCACACCTTTCGAGAGATTTTCTTTTTTTAACACTTGATTCTGTAATTCACCTTGCCTAATTTCACGACTAAATTCG
Organism: Patella depressa; assembly: GCA_948474765.1. Classification (NCBI taxonomy): domain Eukaryota; kingdom Metazoa; phylum Mollusca; class Gastropoda; family Patellidae; genus Patella; species Patella depressa. The sequence continues at coordinate 29,152,277 of OX419715.1, forward strand.
TGGATATTCCTCAGGTTTATTGGCTCCCCGTTCCTTATAATTATGTGGTACACTAAAACCAGCACTAAGAGTACCAACATAAGAACTGAAAAAGAAAGAATGCTATAAAACAACACGTATTAAACATTATGGTAAAAATCATGACAGAAAGTTTCAAAATATATCTGGAATAGGAGGTGCTGCCTAAACAACCACAGAAATATGCGAAATTACCCATTGAATTATGTTTCTGCATCATGCACTGATGTGAAGAGCCCTCTGATAAACAAGAGTTAAATCCATTCTGTCATTCACAGTAAAGACTATTTATGTCGTTGGGAGAAATACCACCTTTGCTTTAATTTTATAAAAATTTCTTTCCGTGCTACGGTCACAAAGAAGTAATATCTATTTTTTTCTGATAACAGTGCGCTGTGGAACATTAATTTCATTGGTTCACCTTTATTTTCGTTGTCTTATTATTTGACTATCCTAACATTATATTTAAGAAATCGGAATCGCTGATTCGTTTCATTTGAAATCCCAACAACAATGAGTGGTGTGTTTGGGGAAGTTTATATCGGCATATTTTTCTTAACATCTTACTAATCCATTTGAAATATCCGGTAACTCAAAAACGTTCTTTCGAAACCATCGTTTGATTAGTTATGTCGTGCACACAGCAGGGTATGTTCAGCATTTCGAATATTTAAATCACAAATCACTAATGAAAGGGGACCCGGCGGGTGAAAATTTAGCTCGTTAACTTGCAGGTCGCGTATTTGATCCCCGCATTGGCAGAGAAAGTTGAACGGGATTTTCCAGCGTGGTTCGCCTTGTCAGTGGTGCAGGAAAGGGCAGTTGGCAAGCGACAACGTATAGTCGTGCACGTAAAATACCCCTTGTCACTAGAAATTCGTTGTGACCTGGCCAAAACTCCGTCATCATACTATTATGGCTTAATCACGTTTTAATTGGCTCATATGTAACAGAGTTTTGTATTATTGTTGAATACTTACATCTAATTTGATGATATAACTGTCGCCGGGCCATTGTTCTTCTTTAATTTAGATTGTAAGGGCGTTAACTCTATAAATAGTAGCCTCCTAAAGAGATGGTAAAAAGAACAGTTTGTTTAAAATTTCTAGACCACTTTGATTTTCGAGATCGAGAGAGAGAGAGAAATGGGGTTTAACGTCCACTCGACACAAACCAGGTCATTTCGGGACTAACATATGGTTTAATTTTATTTCAATAATCCGCTTGCTCGTAGGGGTCTTTGGCAGTGGGAGGAAACCGGAGTGCCCGGAGGTAACCCACAAGATTGAGAAGGCGCCCCTATCCACAGGCCACATACGCTCACACCAGTGATCGAAACCACAGCCGCAAGCCAGAGGTGACCGGCCAGCTAGAGGTCGAAGCGCGGCACTCTAAACCACTAGGCCATCCCAACCCCTGGGGAATCGAACCTCACCAGTTCAATGACAATCCATCTAACCTCCTCGTGTAAGATGTAATAATTTAGAAGAGAGCCATACTAAATTCCATGGACATGGTTGGCTGTTACAAATTAATGACAATTTTCTTACTTTAACGGTCACTCCTGAAAGTGTGTAGTAGGGCTAACATATAGGAGCATCAGTGGAAAAGTGTCAAAAATACTTTAAATCAAACCTGAAAATTCTTTACATCCACTTATATTTCTGAAACATATTTCTCCATTTCAATATTCATCCATATGGCAGTCAAAGTACAAACTCTGCTAGGCAAAATAGGAAAACGACATTATCCGGTATAACTCATCTGTCATTCAGAAGTGTTATGATTTCTATGAGATTATACTTAAAAACATGAACTAACCTAGTCCATGGGTTCGGTCATTTGATGGTGTACAGTGGAAATCGTAAACTACTTTATAAATACTTTATTTCGGGTTTTCTTTTACCCGGAGATTATGACGTTATTAAAGAGCTGATAAAGGCTACCATGAAGTGATTGCAATCAAATGTTTAATCTGCCTTCGGGGAAACAGAATAATTTCAACTGATCGTTACAATTAGCTTAAGGGAACTAACTCTCTTTGATTTAGATTCAGATATAGTTTTCGGGTTTGTATTTGGATAGTGATGGAAATGTAATGTCCCACTTTTCTAAACGGACAGGGAAAATGAAGAGGGTACACAAGGGAAATTTTACCTGAACAGTGGAGCTACTGCCTATCTGATTTCAAATTTCAACAGTCATGGATCTTTTATGTGCACGCCAATGTGTAAACGGGACCCCGGGTTTTTTCCCCATACGAACGACTGGACAATGTACTTACCAGATCCCCCGCCTTTCACCCTGCGTCTCTTTTAAGGGGGGCCACGCTTGAAGATTCCAAGAAATCTTATCGGCAAAATATAGGAGCCAACCCGAGACTTCCTGATTAGTGAGCCAACTGTTTACTCGCTGCACCACCGCGGTCCCCAATAGCGATTAAAGATTAGGAAAAAATCGGATTATAATTTTAGTTAAATGTTTGGTGTCAAATCCCATGGTTCGTTAACTTACATTTAAAACGATGTAGATGCATATGAATAACAGACATATGTAAGATTACATCAAATTTAATGTCAGCTTACATTATATATAAGCTGTATGTTAACAGAAATGCCGTTTGAATCATTATTTTTACAGAAAATTGCAAATTTACTGTCAAATGGTGGTCACATCGGTTATCCCCCCTTTGAACACACATTGAATTTTGTAAAAATTTTATATAAATTATTAAAAATACATTTATTAACATCACAAAACCATAATCAACTCAGTAAGCCACCGGATGCTCTTCTTTTTCGCCAGATTTAAAAATAAATTGTCGGATGACGATAATAGAGATTTTGTTTACTATCGTAACAACGGTAGCAATGAGAGAGAAGGAGAGGGAGAGAGAAATGAGGTTTAAGTCCACTCGACACAAACTAGGTCATTTCGGAACTAACATTTAATTTTATTTCAATAATTCGTTTGCGCGTAGGGGTCTTTAGCAGTGGGAGGAAACCGAAGGACCAGGAGAAAACCCACGAGGTTGGACAGGCGAACCTACGCCTTGTCACGTACAACCGGTGATTCGAAAGCACTACAGTTGACTCAATGACAGGCTTTATGATACGGCACGCATGTGCTAACCATTCGCCGCCCCCCCCCCCCGGTAGAAATGACAAACGAGATTCCACTATTCTCTAAACAGTCTTAGCTTTGCCTTGAATAAAGTAATTTGACTGAAATTTTCACCAGATGTTGCAAATTTTCTCTATAAATATTATGATAAAACTAGAGAGAACTGTCAACTCTTTTTCCAAATCTTACATAATGCATAAATATATCTTGCTTTGATTAACTTCATGTAATAAACTGCTTTGGTGTATACATTACGGGAATATAGTTAAACGGTTATCAAATCCATCAGCTCGCTAATCATGGTAAATCAACCTCGGTATATTCCGTAATCTCTATATTAACCAACGAAGGGTTATTTCAACTGAGACACTGAGGTATTTATTTTATGATAATCGTTATCATTACCCTTCGGCATGAAAATGAAATCTTGATTTGGGTAGAGACATCGGCCTGGGACATCTTTACAAATCTGTCAAAGGGGAGCTGTAAGACAAATATGAATTATCGCTTTTACAATATTATCTCAAGGCATAAAACCTGACAATAAACACAATCCAACAAGAATACAGTGCAGAAAATACAGTGAAGTCGGTGATCACTCGACGGAGAAGATGCAATTTCTAGCTCTCGGATAAGAACAGATTTAGAACATCCCAAGCAAAGGAAATTAGCTAAAACTAGTAAGTTAACTATTTTCCTCAATGGGTTTCAGTATATTCAATAAGCGGTGTATTCAATTAACGTAGTCTATGGGGAGTAGGAATCATGATGTATAAACCGTTATTACGATTTACTGCTTGAAAATAGCACTCGGGTAGATTATTCTAAAATCATTTTCAAAAAAATTAAATGGGATTCAACTCTTGTGACACTAAGGTGATACCTATCCTGTTTCACGGTTTCAAAAAGACAGACACGACACTTGCGCATGTCACTGTATGCCACTAGACTTCCACCTTGAGTAGCTTTTAACTCAATGGGCGGTTATCTCTAGACCATAACACTATAAACCGCAGATTGCCTCGTTCGGCATTTCTGCCCAAACGAGGTAAAAAAAAATGCCTCGTTGTCTGGAGTTCCAAGATGAGGTTTTTTAAATTGCCCTGTTTTTGGAACGAGGTATTTTGTTCAGAACAAGGCTTGGTAAAAATGCCTCGTTTACTAAACGTGTTTTTTTCAAGATAGTTATAAGCAGTATTTCCTATCAGCGAATTTGTAAAAATTAAAATTTATGTTATTTAATACGAAAATAAAACCAGTCCAAACTATGATATTATAATCAGAGAAATAGACAAGACAAGAATTACACGCCATAGATGTAGGTGCAAAGCAACATCAGCTACCTTGATTGATTTATTGGCCCAATCAGTTATAGGTGTTAAGAAACAACTGTGGTGTTGTGACAATTTATTGGGGCCAATAAATTAATCAAGGTAGCTATGTGTCTGCAATAGTTTTACACCTAAACCTAACTGATATCGCAGACAACAAATTAGTGTTTATTTGGTCTAAATACAACAAATAATCCATTCTTATTAATCAAAAAAGCACTTTATTATTTATATTTATTGTAAAAAAATAACTTGACTATAGCATTGACTGTTTTTGTTGAAACTCCATAACATTGCACAAAATATTATTGGAGCAAAATGACATAAACGCGCAGCGATGAATTTGTTGGCTTATACCAATTGTCAATTAAATGGGAAATAAAGCACACCTCATACATTAAAATTTATTTAAAGCGTTTAATTATGAAGACATATGGATATTAATAATGCGAAAATAATTTATGGTATGATGTGTATTCTTGTCTTGTCTATTTCTCTGATTATAATTTCATAGTTTCGACTGGTTTTATTTTCGTATTAAATGACATAAATTTCAATTTTTACAAATTTCCTGATAGCAAATACCGCTAATAACTATCTCGAAAAAAGCCACGTTTACTAAACGAGGCATTTTTACCAAGCCTCGATCTGAACAAAATACCTCGTTCCAAACACAGGGCAATTTAAAAAACCTCGTTTCGGAACTCCAGACAAACGAGGCATTTTTTTTACCTCGTTTGGACAGAAATGCCGAACGAGGCATTCTGAGGTTTATAACTGTGTTTATGCACACAAAAGTTATGTACATGAAACTGCACACACATTTATGACAATTCTGACAATTTCAAATGATGTCTAAAGGAACCCCAATCTGTCTGGTCTATTTATATAAAAAGTATAGATTTAGATACGTGGTTAGCTACTATAATATGGCGGGTCATTACCAATTGCGGATAAGTGTCTTATTTGGGTACCCAGGAACGTCAACTTTATTTTAGAACATTGGGTTAATCTGTACTATACCAGATGACTGGAGACCTCTGACCTGAACCCATTAATATTTGGATATTTATCCTATCAAATGATATTACGTATTATTTCGCCGTGGGCTATATCAAAATATGAAAATCGCGAACAAATACATTTTTTAACCTCGATGTTTATGTACTTTAAACAGATTTTTCCGTAGATGACAGAAAAATATAACGCTACGGAGCCAACAGACAGAAATGCAGAGTTAAGATGACCATAACACGCACGTTAGCATGGAATGATTTGATTAATGTTTGCTGACTAGGACTTTTGTTAATAAAGTGTATGGCCTGAAAGGGTATGGTCTGAATTTGTCCTTTAGAATGGCATGACCTTAATGGCGAGAAGTAGATGTGTGATTTAAACGAAGTCCGATATTGATTACAAATCAAAATAATATTCCTTTTTCAGAATATCACAAAGGCATCATTAATCTCGAGTCCGAAGATTGACAGAGAGAGGTAGTCCCAAGAAGTTGTCTTCCAATATAAAGACTGTAAGAAAATGAGAGTATCACGGATGACGTTTCGTTGTTTACCTTTGTTGAACAACACGAGAAGTAAATATTCTATTAACAATAAGTAATGATTGAAATTCTGCACGAGGTGGGATATGCTTTTTAGGTATAAAGCTCTCGTGTTTTGTTTTGGCAGATCACATTTCATCAACTTGAACGAGCGAAGGACCTCGGACTGTAGATGGAAACACAATTATTTTTGGAATCTATTTAATGGACTGGCTGATTAATGGGCCCATTGCTGTGTAATTGGACTAACCATAGTACGGGAGAGGGTGAGGGAATAGTGTGGAGCGTTTAAATGACAAACATATGAATTTGTCTCTATACTACCTGGAACAATGCCACTATGCCACCACTCTATTACATTGCTTTTAGTCTGTTTGGGTTGGGTGTTCTAGATCTGGTTTTGAGTCAAGTGGCGTTGTTTCGATCCAAATCTATACGTGGCAAGGAGTAGTGTAGCATGTCCAGAATCGTAGACTTTCTCCGGGTCCTGTGGTTGAGACCCGGAGAAAACCCACGACATTGGACAGGCGATCCTACTACTTGTCACGTGCAACCGGGGATTCGAAATTACGTCAGTTCACTCAATGACCCTCTGGTTTCAACTCACTGCTTTAGACCTCTACGATGTTAGACATGAAATGGTCTTGTCTCTGATCTGAGCTAGTTTCGAAAATGTATTTCTTATCAATTTTCTTTGTTTCAGTTTTTTCGGCATCACTGTTACTCCTATTTATAGTAGTTTACGTCTTGAAGAGCAGCTTCAACAACCAGTCTCCAAAAACCAATACCCACAGTTTAACATATCAAGAACAACCAACAAACGTTTTGTTGTTATCCAGGCACAAGGATATTCAAATACACCAAGTCATTAACAGAACGACAACGGAAGTAAAACAAGTTTTAGTTCCAAAAACCCAGAAAGTGATTTGTTTTGATCTGATTTCTGGTTTTGGTAACCAGATGTTAATGTTTGCTTCCCTGTATGCCACAGCTAAACGTAAGGGAATGAAGCTAGTATTGAGTCATTATCAACAATTGCAGTCCGCTTTCAAAATCGACGAAGCCATCGAAACGAATTGGGATGTGTGCAAAAACGCAACCGTAATACAAGAACAGCCGCCATGTTGTGGTGTGGCAAATAATATTTACAATATTTCAAATCAAAAAACAGTTTTAGTGAAGGGTTATCTACAAAGTTATAAATATTTTGACAGTTACAAAGATGATATACGAAAATATCTTACTTTTAGAAGCAGTGTTCAAAAAAAGGCAGAAACGAAATTGCAAAATTACTTATCGAAACGTTACGCTGGAATGGACGTTTCGAAGCGTACACTAATTGGCGTGCATATTCGACGTGGAAACTTTCTTCTACAAAGTTTTATAAATAAAGGTTATTTAATAGCTACGAAAGAATATTTGTACAAAGCTCAAAAAATAATGCAAAGTAAATATAGCGACATTACATACATCGTTTGCTCCAATGACGTCGAATGGGCTAAAGACGTATTCAAAAATCAGCATGACGCCATTGTTGTTTCTATGGGACCACAAGAGGTAGATCTAGCTCTACTCTCGCTCATGGATCACATGATTATGACTGTAGGAACGTACGGATTCTGGGCGTCGTGGTTCGTGAATGGAACGACAATCTACTGTAAAGATTTTGCGAAACCGGGTTCCCTTTTCGCTAGTTATTACGGTAACGAAACTTTCCCGGCATCATGGATCGGTTTAAATTAAATGTAACTGGCATAATTACGTCGCGTTAGTTGGTTGTACATTAGAACCGATTGAACCGATTAATAAAGTAACGCATATCAGATGTTAAAATACACCGAATCATTGTAACAATTTTAACGATTTTCAACAAGGTTTCCATATATCTGAAATATATATTTAGAAAGAATCCCCTCTGTAACAATAGTAAAAATGTTTTTTGTAAACGAGAAATTAATTTTTATTAAAACCGGAAGTGACATAGTTGGTTCAACACGCTCTCTGGGCTCTATAGAAAGCATACAGATTTGGCATATGTCTACTGATGTATTGTATTCACGTCCCGTCCTTGGGCCAAAAATTTTATGAAATTGACTGTTTGTTAGGATATTATGTACTAAACGTTAAAACACCATAAATTCGTGTTTATAATATCCTAACAAACAGCCCATTCGATAAGATTTCTGGCCCAAGGATGAGGCGTGGACACAATACAGCCGTAAACTTATACCAAATCTGTATGCTTTCTATAGAGCCCAGTGAGCGTGTTGAACCAACTATGTCACTTCCGGTTTTAATAAAAATTAATTTCTCTTTTACAAAAACTTTTTTACTTGTGTTACAGAGGGGATTCTTTCTGAATATATATTTCAGATTTATGGATACCTTGTTGAAAATCGTTGGTCTTCCCCTTTAACGGCTGAGGTCGCCGATGCGACTGAAGTTTCATGCAATGTATTTAGGGAGTTACAAAACTAGGTGACATATAATTATTTTTCACCAGATCTCCATGTAGCGTAGGCCATCGAAAGTATTAAAAAAAACGAAACGAAATATAAATCTGTATTTTAATCAGTCTGAATAAAAGACCAAATGACCATACATGTATTTCCATTTGACTTTGTGTTATTGTCAATCTCGTGTTTAAATTTATGTTTATATGCAATAAAACAATGTAATATAATCGTGTGTTTCCATTCATTTTTTTCGTATAATATTCCGTATTTTGATATTTATACAAGTTTACTTCACATCGGATAAATTTATACCAAAGAGAGAGAAATAAAATGAATTGTGCCAGAGTAGCGTCACTGTGGCCTACACTTATAAATAATTTCTGCTAAGGGATCTTTTACATGCACGCCAATATATACAGGGAACCTCGGTTTTTGCGTCCCATCCGAACGGCTAGACAGCTGTCCTGTACATGCACGCCAATATATACAAGGAACCTCGGTTTTTGCGTCCCATTCGAACGACTAGACAGCTGTCCTGTACATGCACGCCAATATATACAAGGAAACTCGGTTTTTGCGTCCCATACGAACGACTAGACGGTTGTCCTGTACTATCAACAAGGTTAAATCGCGTCGGAAATTGCCGATGAACTTTCTCGTTCAATGCGATCTCCAGGTCAGCGTCTTATCTACTTAGCCACCGTGGCTCCAAAAGAGAGAGGACAGAGAGGAGGGGGGGGGGGTAACTGGGTGATGCGGAGAATTCACACGAAGAAGCTCGTTATCACAAATTTCCAAAACATTTAGAAATATGACATACATTTGATAAGGAAGAAGTGTAAACCAACACTTTCACACTGAAAGGAAAGAAGATCTATTTTTTACACTATATTTCCCGATCCTATTACTAGGAATGTAGGACCACTTTTCCGTCATAAACACCAAACATATAATTGTATATTGATTTGTACACTTTTAGCTGTGAAATTAAAATTAAAAGTTTAGTAAAGCGTATTATATTTCAAGGAACACGTTGACATGGTTAAAGTTATGTTGACACTATTTGACATGAAAGTGTTCTGGTTGTTTGCGACAAGAGGCAAGCAACACTCTATGACCTATCAATATGGAAGTCAATAGTAATGGCTGATTAATAAATAACAAAATAATAACATAACACGGGTATAATGGTTTAACTAGTACGTAAATGATTGACAGAACTAACACAGTTATATGGGAAAACAATCACTGATTTATTATAAACAAGCACGACGTTTCGATAAGTATCCTCCTACCGTTATCAAGCACATTGTCCTTCAATATAGACTGTTAACGTATAAACGTAGAAATTACAATTATGTTTTATAAATTGAATATAAATCACTTCATACATACATTCATATTACATCAATGAGTCCTCTAACTTACTCTTCGGTACATTTTCATACATTTTACGGTTGTAAAGAATAGGACTATACGTCCTTTAAATAATGTTTTAGGACTTTTAGGTCACCAATCAAAGAAAATATGTCAATTACCAAGGGCGTCACAAGTTATGATTAAGTCAAAGGGCACTAACTCGACATATGTAACTGTATTTAGTTTCGCCGTTTCACCTTCTGAACAATCCCAGCAATTTGAAACAAGCAGGTATACCCACTTTAAAGAATGGTAGCAGTCAAACACTTAAATTAAAAATTGTAATATAATAATATGTCTGTTTCAAAACTGTATGCGGTAGCTACCGGAAATTTAATAAGGCCACAATCATTCCGCGAATTGACGAATGTTGTTTTAAAAACATCTCATGGCTATTACGCAACATTCATTTAGTTCAATCAGGATCGAAAGAAAAGTGCGCGTCCGACTGAACCGAAATAAAATGAAATGGAGTTTAACGTCTTACTTTTCTGCACCTGAGACCTTTCATACGAACTGAGCGCGCCAGATAATAACTATTGCGCGCTAATGAATGCCAGAATATGAGGAAAATTTTGCATGTGCAGCGGTGCTTCGGCCTACTCATATTTCCAACTGCAAAGGGTTGTGTTACTTGTTTTTCGTCCTATACGAACGACTAGATACAGTGTCTTGCATGGCCCTCCGTCCCGCCCAACAGACAAAGGACACCTGCGCCGGAAATCCCGAGGAACTTTATTTGCCGACACCGGAGCTATGGCAAGCCTTTGTTTTGGCTTCAAAATGTTATGTAAATTAATAATTTGACATTTATTCACGTGACAAGTCCATAGACCATCAATGTTGTTTGTAGTTGTGAATGGATTGAAACACGACATATGAGTAGGACTTTTTGCCGCTGCCCATGCAAAATTTTCCTCATATTCTGGAATTCATTAGGGCGCAATAGTTTTATCCGGCGCGCGCCAGTTATTTATACGGCACGCTAGTTAATTAATTGGCGCGCTAGTTATTATCCGGCGCACACTAGATATTTTTTTCTTTATTTTGCGTCCCTTACCGGGCTCCGTACACGACAAGGAAATGTTGATATATTTTATACGCAATAACAGGTAATTATTTCTCACGTCTAGTGTCGTGGGGTATGGGGATATCATCATGTTAAATTGTATTGATTATTAAAAGATGGCGATTATAAAAAGCTGCGTCCCTGCGTATTATGCCATATTCAACACAACTTCTGGTGCCACGTTGACAAAATACCGACATCATGAATTCAGCCTTATTTGGCACCGTTTTACTGTTATTGCTGGTACCCACAATTTACGGTAAGAATTCATTTTTGATAATTTTTTGATGAAATAATTAAACTATACGTCGGTCATTATGAGACTAAGACAATGTTAATTGTATTTACTGTGGAATGATAAGGCCTGAGGGGGGGGGGGGGGGGGCGGGGGCTGTCGTGTTAATTTCTTTTATGTTCAAGGTGTTGTCTATATTGTAATATTGAAATGGAGAGAGAGAGAGAAATGGGGTTTAACGTCCACTCGACACAAACTAGGTCATTTTGGGACTAACATTGTTTCATTTTATATCAATAATTCGCTTGCGCGTAGGGGTCTTTAGCAGTGGGAGGAAATCGGAGTGCCAAGAGGAAACCCACGAGGTTGAGAAGACACCCCTATCTCCATGCCACATACAATCATGCCGTTTGAAATCATGCCGTAATGATCCATAATTTATTGAATGATTTTTATTTTTTAAAGCATTAGTTTTGGATTGGACTACGGTCTTAATTTTTCTGCAAAATAAAAGTTGAACACATTTGCAGTTAAAGACATATTATGTACTTTGATATACTACACGCACTAGACCTTGAAAATGTCTTATTACCAATTTTTGAAAAAGAAAAATCGACAATTTCATTTTCCGTTTATTTATTTTTACAAATCCCATTTGAGAATCGGGGGAGGGGGGGGTGGCCGAATGGTTAGCGTGCGCGCGCTGTATCATACGGCCTGACATTGAGTCAACTGGCGTGGTTTCAAATGCCTAGTTGTATGTTGCAAGGAGTAGGGTCGCCTGTCCAAACTCGTGGGTTTTCTCAGGGTACTCCACGCAAGCGAATTACTGAAATAAAATTAAAACCATCTCTCTCTCTTTCTCATTTGAGAATCATCTCATTTAGTTTTGTCTTTTTAATATTTTATACCCTCACGGGTTAGGTAAGTTACTGTGAAATGTTTTGATGGGTAAGAAAGTTAAAATAAATAAATTAATGGAGTTTAACGTCTTTCTGTTCTGGCACGACCGGGCTATAGAAGACGGGATTGTTTAGTAGCTTTGAATATTTTTGTAAATTTGAAATGAAATTATATATTTGTAAAGTATGGGTACAGTTCACTTAACAGTCGGTCAAGTCCTTCTTTGAACAAAAGCACAGTATAACAATGTTTCTCAGTGCGACTCGTTATTCCCAGAAAACATGCATCAAGTGCCTTATTGTTTTGAATTATCGATCGGATTTACGCCCTTAGATTGAAAAATCAAATTATATTGGGACTTACCGACTGAGAAGTTGTTTGAACACTAAGGGATGTAGCATCAGGTGTGTATCATTTCTCAAATATTAAACATACATTATGAAACAGCTAAATCTGCCTATTGCAGGTCTCTCTCCAGGCCTGAAATGTTATCTAAATTATTAATTCGACATTAATTAACTGACCCAGGGCACAATCAACACTCGATGGCATCGAATTTCTCTCATATAAAATAGATTAGAACTGTTCAGTCATATTTTGATTTCATTTAAAAATGGAAGGAACGGGACTTAGCTTCGAAGAACCAGAACGGTGGAGGAAATTATTGCATGCGTCGTCAACCTTCAAAGGCTTATATCTTTGCTCGCAATTGAGTAATTTGTATGGAATTTTCAAATGATTCATTTACATTATCTATTTTAGAACTATTATAACAAGGGTCAAATAGGTAACAAAGTAAAGAGTTGAAAGTAGTTGAGGAATTTTAACAAATAGTGGCATGGATGCTACTTACATGTAGCTTGGTATTGTTGAGAAGTGATTTAGAAAATTTTGGACCCCCCCCCACCCCCGTGAACACGTTAATGGGTTTCAACACAATTCGGTACGGATGTTGATTGAGTGTTGATTGTCCAGATCCGTTAATGCACCAGGCATCCATTTCATATGGAATCCAATCAAAGTTTTCGAAATTTGATTTACCTCTTGTAAAAGGTTTATTTCATCGGATTTAACACATGTGTCTATTCTCGAAGCTGCCTCTGCATAATCCTGGCAATAGGTTATGAATCTATCTGCAATTCATCATGGCCTTTGTAAGAGGGGTTTGGAGGAGTCGTCAAATTGCTATATCAAGGTGTTGTTTCGTCAGAAGTATGGGATCGAGCAATCGCATTCGATAAGTCACATTCATGCTAATAATAATTATTACTCTTATCTTGTCATCTTAAGGTGATCCTTATCACATTTCAGAAAAATCCATTCAGCTATTCTGAAAAAAGAAGCAGATTTTGTTTATCTTCTATTTGACCTTTAAATGTACTGGGACCTCAGTGCCTATTCTATTTTAAAAGTCTACGAATGCTCCAATATTATTCCGTTGCGCTCGTTATTATTATTATTTTTTTTTTAACAACTTTATTAATAATAACCATTCATGTACAGTACAGTTCAGCAGGAATATATACTAAAAGTTTACAAGGATATTACTAAATCAATACATCACATGCTGAAGTTTTAATTTATATATTTCATACATTAATAAATAATTACTAATGCTATTAATACTTATTTTGGAGACAATTATAATAAGTGTTGTAGTATCCTATTAGTAAAACTATTTTTCTTTTTAAAGAAAATTGTTCTGAGTTTTAATTCTTCAGTAAGGATTTTTAAGATATTATTTTTTTTTTAGTTTTTTGATCAGATATGTAATAAATTTTGTAAATAGTAAATGAAACAATAGTTAACAGGTAATTTAATTCAAAGTAGTTTTCATCGTAGTATTTGTACCCTAACACAAGACCTTTTAATGTTATTTGTTTGTCGATGCGTAATTTTGATAGTAAATGATGGACCTTTTCCCACAATAATTTAAGATATTTACAGTTGACAAAATAATGATCATAGAACTGTCACTGTCTTCTAAAAACTTGAATATATATTATATAGGATAGGTAAAGACTATTTTCGTTTTTAAAGTATCGCAACCAATAATTTATTCCACATGGTTTTATAAATTAGTGATCGACCAGTGAATTGTATAATTTTCTTGAAGTTAATTCCGTGTGTTCTACTTCTTTTCCTTTCCAGGTTAGACAAGTTTTATTTATATATATTTTGCATTTATAAGCCTTTTCTATGGAAATAATTTTTAGCCATGTTTTGGGTATACATGTTTTAATCGTTTTAAATTCTGATATCCAGTTGGATTTGTTCTGAAGCTTGTTCATAATAATTGGTAATGAAATTTGATTTTTATCATCAAGAATATCATTTAGATGAATTATTTAACTATTAATCCAATTTTCGTAAATTAGACTTTTGTTGTTAATTTCAATATGTTTATTTCCCCATAGTATCTGCTTTCTAATCTGGATATGAGTTTCTGGATTTTGGAGTTGTCTAGTCTTCACCCAGCATGTTATTATCTTTTGGTAGAATTCTGGTATAGAATTAATATTTGGGATAGATTTTATACTGTCTATATTCATGTGAAAAATTAAAAGGGTCTTTCCAAGTTTATTATACAATTTTAATGGAATAATCTTCCAATTGGCAAAATTTTAATCTAATAATCTTTTGACCCATTTTGCTTTTAATGAAATAAAGTAGCTTTCAATATCAATCATATTTAAGCCACCATTTTCATATTTACCAATTAACGTAGCTCTCTTAATTTTCTCATTTTTACCATTCCACAATAAGTCGAAACAAGTTGTTTCTATTTCCTTTAAATAATTTTTTGGTACGACACAGGCGCTTGCCACAAACGTGAATATTGGCACTATAATAGTTTTGATAATTAAAATTCTCGCTATCATAGTTAATTTTCGTTTCTGCCAATCGTTAATTATTTTTTTCATTGTTTTTATTGTGTTTTCCCAATTTAACTACTGGCATTCAAGTTGGTCCTGTTCAAATTAAACCCCCAACACCTTGGTTGGTGTATCGGTCCAGTTTATGCCACTAATTTTATCTTTACAGTTTTTTTAGTTTACCTATCCATTTGCCTTCTGTTTTATTTCGATTTAGTTTTAATCCTGAATATGATCCAAATATTTCTATTTCATTCATTGCTAGGGATATCTCTTCCTTTGACCCCAGGAAAAGAGTTGTATCATCAGCCATTTGTGTAATTTTCATACTATGAGTTTCTTTATCTAGTTTTAGTTATAAGGCAACACAGATATTTAATGCAGTCCATGATTTTCTCGACATATTCAAGAGGTTTTAAAGTCATGAATTTTGAATTGAAACATTGTTGTGGCTGTGAAATTTGTATATAATGTAAATAGCCATCAAATTTCAATTATCTTGTATATTTATTACTATTATTTTGTATTTTAATGTTTGTATTTGTATACTATGGAGAGGGGGTCAATAGGCTAAGCCTGTTCCCCAACCCAAAATTTTCTGAATAAAATATTGTTTTAAAAAAAATCTAGTTTTATTTGTATCCCTTTAATATTTTTATTTCCTCTTAATTTTATGGCCATTATTTCAGCCGAGATGACGAATAGGACAGCTGACAAGGGGCATCCTTGCCTGATACCTCTTGAAATTATAAAACCTTTCAGAGATCCAGCCATTATTTAATACGCTTGTTTCTACATTATTATACAATGTTTCTACCCATGTAATAAATGATTGGTTAAAACCAAAATGTTTGAGAGTTTCTAAAATAAATGACCATTCAAGGACATCAAATGCTTTCACAAAATCAATAAAAATTATACTTCCTTCAACGTTGTATTGATCCGCATATTGACTGAATTCTTGATTATTATTGCAACACCTCTACTGGCATTAGAACCGTGGCTATAGAAATCCACAAAACCAGTATTCCTTTCTAGATTACAACTTAAAACATTGTCTAGATGTGTTTCTTGTAGAAAAGCAATTAAACATTTGTGGTGTCTTAACCATTCTATAACTCTTTCACATTTATCTAGTTTTCTATTACCATTAACATTAATGGCACACAAGCTTAATTTATTCATCATGTATCTGAATATATAAATGGGTTATTTTTTTATTTTGGATTTTAAGATGACAATGTTTTATGTTTTTTCCAGATAGTATATTGGTGAATCAAAATTCATTAAGTGATGAAATAAGTTTGATGTTCGGAAGCCATACAGCTGTATTGCATCTTTAACAACATTATCATGATGTACATTCAGATATAGAATTGCTTGAAGTTTATGTTTAGAGCTTATTATGTATACTTTCTGTTTACATGTATTATATTTTGACATGAAATGTTTCATATTAATGGCCGAATTGCTTATTATACTGAAATATTCATCATTTACGACAAAAGTTATTTTTTGAAGCTGACCGAATATACAACCGACGGCTTGACATAAAATTGAAAAAGCTGTCAGGGCTGTATCTACTATCTTCAAAAATAATTATATTACAAGCTTATTTGTAAAGTTCATTTCTTATATTTTTTCTTATCTTCTTTAATTGGGCGTGTTGGGGGTGTATGTCTTGGTTTAGACTTCTCATACTTCTGGTTCGGTGTATAAATATAATCAGTTATATCACTTTGTTGCGAAATTGTCACTTTTTTTCTACTCTTATTTCCCTTTTCTGATGACTGTGTTTTATCTGTTCTTTTGTTACCTCGTATTGTTGAATTCTCGGAGGTCTCATTCTCTGGTTCTTCTGTTCTTGCTTCTCCTGCTTTTGTTTCTTCTGCTCTTCTTTTTCTGCTATCGTTTCTTCACTCTCTTCATTATCTTCATTGTCTGTACTATCATTTTGCCTGCCAATACATTCATTCTGCTTATTTCCTATTACATTGCATTTCTTACATCTCCAATCATTTTTACAGTCAGAGAAAATATGCCCAGGTTCTAGACATTTATTACATACATGTGTTGGTTTATTTTCTGGAACAGGTTGCCCTTGGTGAATTACTTTGGCTCTATATCTACCAATGAGTGCATATCTTGGTAATTTAGTGTTGAATTCCTTACAAATTACCAATCTGTCTCCAGTTTCACAGGCTGTCAACTTTCCATCTACCCTCAATAATTCCCTGGATAAGTGGATTGTATCAATTCCTTCTTTTTGTAGATATCTTTCTATCTGCCCATCATCAGCTGATAAAGGTACATTCTTCACTCTTACTGTATCATCTCTAATTCTAGCGGGATTTCTTGGGTTTTCTGTGTGAAGAATAATATGCCTACTTCTAAGCGTGATGCCTGATGTGAGTAATTGTAGTCTATCAGTTTCATTGTCCATATAAATTCTCCACATCTGTCTGATTCTTTGTATTCCTTTGATATATTCTGCTTTCACTACAACACCTATGGCTTTGTACACCTCTACATTTGATAACCACATATTCTTTGTAACAGTCACAGATCCAAATACATCTTTGTCTTTCAAGAATATTGGTTTAACATCTAATGATTTGTCTACTAATGGTGTGGTATTGAAGTTGTTTTCAACTAATTCGGCGAAGGAGGGGTCGCCATATTTGTTGTTGTTTTTGTTTGTTTACCTTTGTCTTCAGAATTATTGGGTTTACCTTTATGTGTCGTTCTATAAATCTGGGCCCGGTTGCTCAAAACTAAGTTATTTTAATGATCTGTTAAACTCTTAACGGATCGTTATCTTTGTAACGTGTCGTTTGTTAATGGTCCGTTAAATTTCTGTTGCTGGAAAGTCAATTTCATTATCCGTTAGCTAATGGATTCATTAAAGTTAATCCAAGAGAAGACTGTTTGTTCATTGGCTGAATTTAAAAATTTTAATTTCAATGTACATGTATAACAATTTCATAGAACTTACTATTAACAAGAAACTGAAGACAGTGAGACAACTGTGCAGTCTGTTCACAAAACTAGATTAAAGACAAAAAGATGACTGTAGAATTTACAATAGAAAAAACTATAGAATACTTTATTTTTTCCTTTAAATTTCTCTCCGTTAAAGTTAACGATCCGTTAACATGGAGTTAACGGATCGTTAAAAGATAACGGAGCTTTGAGCAACCGGCCCCTGGAAATTATCATCTCTTGTATTACCTGTATTGCTCGTATCTATACCAGCCATTTATATGTCCCGGTATTTGCTTGAGTTTCAGTTAAATATAAATCATATCAGAGTGTCCCAATTATGGCCATTGCTCAATAAGGGACATAACTCAAAGTCGTTATTATTAAATAAAAACTACTTAGTGACTTGGAAGAATACAATGCAAGTAGATCGCGATAGTTTATGCAAAAGGTCAAAAGAGCTAACCATAAACCTTACAGTATGCTGCAATAAAGACTCCCCAGAATCAACCTTCGCTTCCATGGAATGGCATACACCGCCTATACTATATGTCTTAATGTTTAAAACATCTTCTCAGTCGATATCTCCCACAATAATAATACTTTTCATTCTGACTCATGGCATTTTTTCTGAGATTTAAGAGCCATACTGCGAAATACATTATTATGTATTGCATTATAATGTATTATGATAGCCGAAATATATGCAGAAAAAGATTCATGGATATCTGGAGCAATTTAAGGTTGTTACTGTTACACGTGTAGGTCTGTAGTCGCGAAAATATTTGTATGTTTATCGCCTTTCAAATTTGTGACCGCCATCGTGGATGTAGCCTGGATTTTTCAGAGGTAACAAACAGAAAAGCGCAGAAGCGCAATTGAAGGGAATAACACAATAGAATTCAATCGTGAGAAATGTAGGACTGATAGCCTTTGCAAAGTCTGCTTTGAACAAACTCAATTGATTTACATTTATTTTGGATTATTAATTACCGTACTTGTTTATTGTTACTTGCTTTTGTGTTGACAGCTGTTCCTCTAGCTGGACCAGATTGTGGACCAGTGTGTGATATCCATTGTGAGTTTGGTAATGTCCGGGATGATAGAGGCTGCCCAACATGCCGCTGTAGAGTTCCCAAAAGTATGTATATATTGTAAACAATTCAATATTGCTTAATATTGGGAACTGTTGATTAGACTTCATTCTTGAATGTGAAATAAAATAACGTACAAAATCGGTGGGTGAAATCAGTATATACTGACATGGGAGTCACAGTATCTCAGTAAGTCGCTTACCTGGATGACACTGGTTCCACCCCGGTGTTTACTGTGGAAGTTCCT
This sequence comes from Patella depressa, assembly GCA_948474765.1. Lineage (NCBI taxonomy): Eukaryota > Metazoa > Mollusca > Gastropoda > Patellidae > Patella > Patella depressa. The sequence goes on from OX419715.1 coordinate 29,171,588, forward strand.
CGGGATTTGCCAGCGTGGTACCAGGGGCGTTTTAAGGTTTATCATGGCGGAGGCTATATACTATTTTGAGGGCCCTTTCCCTTGGCCAGAGTGGCCCTTTTGTCAGGCGTGGGGCCCTTTTTTCTGCCTTTAGGGCACCCTAACTAGGGTACATTTTCATTTTTCTCATCGGTTTAAGCATTTTTCTCCCGTTTTATTTTTCAATCATCTTTAATTTTTTTTCGCGAGGAAGCTGGCGCCTCCAGCCTCAGCTATAAAACGCTTTTGGTAGTTCACCATGTCAGTCATGCAGCACGAATAGCCTGACGAGCACACTAGTCGCCCGGATGGGACAAAAACGAGGATTCGCGTGCACCAAAAAAAAACTTTGACGGATGGAATCCAACTTTATTATCGCGGTAGATGCATTTGTGCATTCATTATATTGACACAATTTTCCGCTATACTAATCAATTGGCTGTGTTATGTTACTAGCATGGATATTCTTTAAATAAAACGCCAAAGATTATTTGATACGACTTAACCATTCTAAATTTAGATTATAAACTATCGATATCCCATATTTCTATTAATAGATTTTGTCTTTGAAGTTTGTTTTTGTTTGTAGTATGCCCACCGGTATGCCTTATATATTGTGAACATGGTAACGTCTTAGATAGCAATGGCTGTCCAACATGTCGGTGTAATCCCTAATCCAAGGTTAGTGATTTCATCATTGTTATAATTGAGAGAGAGGGGAAGGGTGTAACGCCCACAGCATTGGTTATACGTGTTAGAGAGAGAGAGAGAGAGGGGGGGAGAGACTAATTGGAATACCATAAATTGCGATAAAAATATAAGCCTGTTTATTTTTATTCTATTGATTGCAATGAATGACATTGCGCTTTATATTGTTATACCCTTGACACGGAGCGAACGATTAAAATACAAAGGAACATACACTCTTGGACATCCCTTGCTATCTCCTTAGAACTTGGTGATCTGTCTTGGTTTTGCTCATTACGGAGTTCTAAACTCCTCGTGTGAGTGGTGACCGGTCTTCGACCCTTGGTTTCAACCAGGGAAATTTTCTGCGCGTACTACGGATCATTTACTTTACAATAGATTGAAGAACAGTCAGTGTAAAGTAAATCGTGTTATGTGGGAGTTAGGCTCCCACTATCGCCGTTCGTGCTACGATTGAAATCTTGGACCCTGATTCTCGAAATATTAACTAAAGATAAAATCCATTTTGCTTGGCTCAGCACTAAAATCAATGTAATATTATCCAATCATTCGGTGGGAACATAGCATTACTTCTCTATAACAAATAGTGTCCAATCAACGCATAATAATGTATTTTGTCCCCCGCCTGTCGATGAGAGTATTAGAATGGGCCTGTCTGCATGTCTGTCTGTCGATCCGTCACACTTTTTGGGACACAATAACTTGGTCTTCTAACTTTGTGTGGGTTTCTATTGGGTGAATGCCTTGACATGGTTTGTACATGCCCCCTGTCCATTAAAGCTAAGCAGACATAAGCAATTTGATTGTTTAAGACTGTGGAAAAAGATAACTTTGATTTTAATTGGGTGAGAGCGACGAAACACCGACTATAGATTAATTATAACAATACCTTGTTTGATGCTGACAATTATCTGCTTAGGCTGCAACATAACAACCCTGTTTTTAATTGAGATAGAATGTTTAAACTAGCTTAGTATAGATATTCATGTGGTGACTGTCTGTCTGTTCAATAACTAACATTCCCCGCTAAAGCTAAGCAACCAATTTCATTTGTCGGTGGTTTGGGACAAGATACTTTCGATTCTAACTGATAAGGGATGAAATTTAGTTTATAGTTTCACTACCAGGCACTTAAAAAAAGCTTAAAACTGAGTTCGACTGTGAACATTTTATGCTTAGAGTAAATAAGAGTTTGTTTGTTCGATACCTTTGAAAACGACAATGTGCAATTAATTAATATGTGGCAATTAATTAATATATGTCAGCGGGAGAACAATTTTATACAGATATAAATTGGCGTCAATGACACACGCTATATTTATTTTAAATTAAGGGACATGATGATGGTTGCAAAGTAAATGCTTAACAAATCGTGGTCATTATATTTCATTTTAGTCTTTAAATCATATTTTCTATTTCAGCCGACGCATTAAGCCAAAATAAAACCATTGGTCAACAGAATTAACTCGGCAATATATCGGCAATAAATGTTATTAAAAGAAGTTGAAGTTTGTCTGAAACGTCACTACCAGGGCCGTAAATGTGTGGGGTACACCCCCCCCCCCCCGACCCCCTCCCCAGTAAAAAAAATATTCGTTCGCAAAATCAGTGCAGTCGGTCGCAATATAGGAGTAGTCGGTATCAAAATAAGTACTCACTGTATAAGTCACGCTACTCACGCAAAACTTTAGTATGAAAATAGTCGGTCGAAAAATCAGTGCCGTCGGTCTCAAAATAGGAGCAGTCGGTATCAAAATAAGAGCTCCCTCATTCTGTTGTGAGTATGTTAGTCTAACAATAGAATCTCACCCAGGAAGAAAACCAGTCGATCACAAAATAAGTGGTCACTGCAGTCGGTCTCAAACACGATGCCAGAATAGATCCCAAATCCCAAGGTAGTCAAGTATTTATGTTCACGTACTTACAACTTAAAATTCGTAAAGATTTACTTGCAAAACAATCCACACCATAACCATAGATAAATGTTACAAATGGTCACGAATTATAAGTTGTCCTATCGACCATCTAAGATTTGATGGTCCGAACTATCGTATGGGAGTTACCAAGTCCAGTCAGCGTAGGAAATCTGGCGTGTTTGGCGAGTTTGCTAAATCTAATTTGTAACCGTTTGTTGTATGTTTGGATATTTGAAGATAAACTCAATCAATGGTTTAGGTCATCACATCTAAAATGTTCTATTGGGCAACTTCAAAATCGTGACTAGTTACTGAAAAAATATGGACAGTTAAGTCTAGCTTCAGGCCCGACAAGTAACTATTTAGTTAGATACAGCGACGTAACTGGACGAGGCCTGATTTTAACAAAGAAATGAGACTCCCAGAAGTAGAACGTATGCTTTCAGAAGAAAAAACTCTCCTAGTACTATACTGATCCCTGTTAGTTAACGGGACAGCAGATCTTAAACATTTCATTCATTCCATTCAGGTAAACGTTTTTTACCGTCCACCGGAGCCTGGTCTAATGACGTCATATGTGGATTGTGGGTTAGGATAAGGGTTAGGCTTGGCCCAGGGTTAGGGTTAGGGCTAGCCCTGTCTACATCTCGAGACTGTGACGAAATCTGCAGGCCACAGCCCTTATCCTAACCCTTATCCTAACCCACAATCATCATATGACGTCATAAGACCAGGCTCCGGTGGACGGAAAAAAATGCTTACCATCTTATAACAGATTAGACGAGTTTTTCTCACATTATATAACAGGGGCTATAACTCTACAATGGAAGGGAAACTCATCCAAGAACTTTTGATCCCTAATACATGGTTTAATTTTCATCTCATAAATCAGACAAAAATTGTCGCTTCTAGAAGATTCACAAACTTCATTCATATTTTGCGCGACAGGCATGGACATAACTTTCGAACGGATGCGCACCAAACTTGTATTTTGTATGGTGGGGTTTAAGGGGCCAAAACTAGGTGTGTTATGAAACATACATATCCAACTACAAGTCTCTTAAGACCCAGATTAAATGAACGACTGTCATGTTGCTGTACTTAAAGTTACATTATGGGAGAGAAGATAAAGAGATGGCAGTTCTAACTATAATAGTTAAAAACTAGATAGGGTAAAGGTAATTTGCTGAAAATTTCGGTCAAATTGATCCACTATTAGCCGAGAAAAAAGCGTTTGAAATATTCACATAGCCTCGGTCATCATTACTCAAATCATTAATATAAACAGCATATCCACTTGATTGATTTAATTATCAACGGCCATTAAGCGGCATATATGAATTTAATCCGCCAACATCGAAGGCTAGCCTTGCCATCAAGAGTTTATTATGATCTGGATATGTTAATTAATGTCTAATTGATTATTTAGATAACATTTCAGGCCTAAAGAAAGACCTGTAATAAGCAGATTTTGCCCTTGCATAATGCTATTTTAAGTGATAGCTTTGATTGAACGGGAAGAATAGACAAAAGTTCAAGAATCAGAAGCTAATCCAGCAATGGCCAGAGAGGAATTTCTCGGGCCATTGCTTCAGGAATATGGCATACACCGTACAAAGTGCAATGAGTGGAATTTTTCCCGGGCAGCGGCGCTACGACCAAGTTTTACAGAGAATTTAAAAATTAAACGAAACTTACCTGGAAGTTGAAGTTTGATTGTAATTCTGCTATGTTGTTGACGGGGTTAGAGGTCACACGAGACTTCAAAGTTATAATCAAACACAGACAGTTGTACATTTATTATTAAACACATTATACCATATAGTAATTATTTTATAATATCAAATCTTTAATCTAAAGAATAAACAAGCTTACAGTTTTGTAATCAGTCATTATCGTTATGTAAATTTTCCAAAATTTTTGCACCGAAAATTCCTTCTTTAGACAAAGGTTTTTTATAATATTTTCTGAATGTTGTATCTCTTGACCAGCCCGCAGTTTGAATAATTGATTGAATAGGAACACATGCTCTTTGTGCAGCACTCGATGCTGCAGATCGAACACTTTAAGGAACAAATTGTCTTATATCAATTCAAGCTGATTTTAAAACTGTCTTGATCCACCTGGAAATGGTTTCCCTGGCAACTGGTTTATAAGGCTTCATGAAGCTTAAAATTAATTGATTAGATGAACGAATATCTTTTGTTCTATCCATATATTCTTTTAACATTGTCATTAAACACAAACGTCTATCAGGAACATCAGCTTTTATTCTGATAGGTTCTTGCTTTAATTTATCACCAATTATAAACTCAAATGAACCTTTTCCCATTCGGATATTTCTTATATCCAACAACTGCAAAGTCTGAATTCGACTTGCTGATAACAAACTAAATAACATAATTAATTTAAAAATCAGAAGTTTTAACGAGATTTTCTTCACAGGAGACAACTTGTTTAAGTACGATAGAACAATATTTACATCCCATGAACACTTATTTCTCGGTAACGAAGGTCTAATATTAAAAACACCTTTTATAAATCTTGTCACGATAGGCAAAGAACCAACAGGTTGATTGTTAATTGTAATAAATGAAGACAATGCACTTCGGGCTGTGTTAATTGCACTGTATTCCAATCCAGACTTAAAAAGAGAGGTTAGGAATTCCAGAATATTTTCTACAGATGGTTGAAAGGCATCCACTTTCCATTTATTTACTGTGCCTAAACCATTTGTCGATATACGATCTGTATTGAACCATTGTTGATTTCCTCCATGATGATTGGAGAATGTCTTTAGTTTGCTGTGAAATATTGTACTTTGAGAAGAAAATCCTATTATCCTCACTGCTAACAAACACATCTTTGGCAAATCTGTTCTTGGATTTTTGGCATGCCCTAGGTAAAATAAAAGGGTAATCAATTAGCATGTGGATCATTTTACTAAACCATGCTTGTGTGTTCCACCATGGCACAATAAGTATCCATGTGGCACAGCCTGCCTCAACTTTCTTAAGAACACGGCCAATCATAGCAAAAGGTGGAAATGCATAAAAAGAAATGCTTTCCCATGACACCGTAAAAGCATCAATTTTTTCTGCAAATGGATCAGGTTTAAAAGAAAAATATCTAGACAATTTATAATTTACACGCGAGGCAAATAAATCAACCATTGGTGTACCCCAATTGCAACATATCATATCAAACACGTCGGAATCTAATTCACATTGTAAATTATCTTTATTTGGATCATCACGACTTAATCTATCTGCATCAACATTTAAAAACATGGTAAATAAGAAGCTGATATTTCAATATTCCGATCAATACAAAAAAGCAGTTTGTCTCTGACAAAATCATTTAAATGATTAATTCTACCACCATGAGAGTTTATGTAACTAACAGCTGTTGTGTTATCAATTTGAAGTAAAATATTCACATTTTTAAATTCTTTCATAAATGTAAAAACTCCAAATTTTGCTGTAAGCAATTCAAGTTCATTAATATGTTTGTTAGATTCTAGGTCATTCCAGAACCCTTTAGCTTCCTGCCCATTGAAAACGATTCCATATCCAGATTTAGAAGCATCAGATCGTAAAGTAAATTCATTATATTTAATGATTAAAGATTTTTCTTGACACTTAATATGATTAATCCACCAATTTAGATCATCGATACAATAATCTGGAAGTATTATTTTAGCATCGAAATTCCCAAATTTTGATTTTAAAGCACTAGATTTAAAGGTTATTCCAAGTAGACGAATAAGAAGAAGTGGGACCAAATGCTAACTGGCAGAATCCGCACTAGCAATTATCAATGGGACAAATTTGTCCGATTTAATAAAAACATTTCCAGCTTTACTATAGATATAGAGTGACCTTCTCATCTAATATAGAAACAGGTAGACATTTTCCTGGTATATAGAACAAGAAGAACCTTCTCCATTAATATATAGGAACAGGTGGAACTTGTCCTTAAGAGACTATCCTGATTCGAACATTGTCTCAAAATTGAAAGTCCGAGTACGTATGAAATTTATGCGCCAAAATATCGACGAATAGTGTATTTACTTTGTCGTAAAATTTCAGCTCAAAATATTGAGTCGTTTGGACGCGGGGGGTTGGGATGGACTAGTGGTCTAGAATGCCGCACTTCGACCTCTAGGTGGCCGGTCACCTCTGGCTTGCGGCTATGGTTTCGATCCCTGGTGTGAGCGTATGTGGCATGGAGATAGGGGCGCCTTCTCAACCTCGTTGGTTTCCTCAGGGCACTCCGGTTTCCTCCTACTTCTAAATACCCCTACGCGCAAGCGAATTATTGAAATAAAATTTAAACAATATGTTAGTCCCAAAATGACCTAGTTTGTGTCGATTGGGCGTTAAACCCATCTCTCTCTCACTCTCTCTCGTTTGAACGTGAACGTCAAAACTGCTTATCCGGACACATAACCCTTTTAAGATTTCGGGTCAATTTTTTCGTTGTTTGATCTGATAGTCGACTCCCGTTTATTGCGAGGTCTATATAGTGAATGGCCCATGTTATGCTGATGAGGAAAGGTAAATTTCACTTACACACTATTTTTATATATAAAATCCTGGTTTTACGTAGACACCGCAGAATACAGCTTGGGACTGACAGGTTTAAGCTGTTTGAAAACGTATCACAAATATTGAGTCAGTTTCTAGTCCCTTAGGTAGGATTTTAAGCGATTGTAACGCAAATTGAGCAGTTTATTCTCAATAAAATTATCGGGATTAGCCCTTTAGTATTATTACAGATGGATCATCTCCTTTAAAATAGACCATCACATGCCACAATAACAAGTCATTATTATGTCACTTTCATGTCAATCTTAATTACCTGTAGTAATTGCCATATTTAAGTGACATTATTATTTTGTTTTTATTTCTTTTAAATTCTGAATACAAATTTATTGACCATCTATATATTTTGAACTTCGGAATATAATATCATTCAAATTATTCATCACTTTATCTGTGTATTTTATTTGTATATAATTACACGACAAGGAAGTTGTTGACATAATATCTGTCACGTCTAGTGCGGTATGGGATATCAACATGTTAAATTGTATTGATTATGAAAGGTTGGCGATTATAAAAAGCTCGGCCCGTTCATTATGCCATATTCAACACAAGTACTAGTGCCACATTGATAAAATACCAACATCATGAATTCAGCTTTATTTGGCACCGTTGTTCTGTTATTGCTGGTACCCACAATGTACGGTAAGAAATCATTTTTTAATATTTTTAATTAATTTTCGAGTCACTCAACAGATTATTTTTGTCATTTTGAGACTAACATATAGTTAACTGTAGAATTGTGAGAGGTGAGGAAAAGTAACAGGCTTGTGAAAGATATTTTATATACAGTGGTTATGGGCTGTAACGGGTTATTTGACGAGAGCTAATGACATTCTAAGACAGAAAATGAGTACGTTAATGAAATCAATAGAAAAAAATGTGAACTTTACGATTGGTCGACTTCAATAATATGACGGGTTATAAATCGTACTTAGTCCTTTAATCTGGATTATGGGGCCTTTGAATATGATTTAAAGGGTTCACCTGTTGTATCCAATTCTGAAGATAGTTTAGCCCATAATGTATTGTATAGTTTAACGTATCATTATTTCTGAGAGCCGACTAATTCCGACTCTTTATATAAGTCCCTTTCAAGTTTGGAACTATTGTTTTAAATGGATAATTAAAACCAAAAACAAGGACTTTAAACTATTTGCCTCTTATATAAAAGCCGGCCCAGTCTTCATGTTACATTTCAAATTAAAAAAAAACTTGAATGATCAAACTGCAGTTACAGATATTTGCTTTCACATTTTTCATGCGTTGGACCTTGACAATATTTTATTATGAACGCGATCAAAGCTTTTGAAGAAATTCGGCGATTACGGATCTCATCGATAACCATCTCACTAAGTTTCGTCCTCTATATATTTTATAACACTTTTGGCAATCTACACTATATCAATATCGTAGGCATATGCGCCGATTTTCCTTGGGGACTGTACAACTTTTGCCCGAAAAATTCGGCGTCCACCCCCCTTTCCGAAAGCTGAATCAACATAACTTTACCAAAGAGCCCCCAATCACAAAATGAAATCTCGAAAAATAACGGCAAGTAGCGCCTAGCTATAGTGAAGTTTGAGTACCGTAGTAAATCTCGAAAAATAACGGCAAGTGGCGCCTAGTGGAGTTTGAGAACCGTAAGTAAATCTCGAAAAATAACGGCAAGTAGCGCCAAGTGGAGTTTGAGAACCGTAAGTAAATCTCGAAAAATAGCGGCAAGTAGCGCCAAGTGGAGTTTGAGAACTAGACACACCGAATCAAATCGGAATTGTATGATATTCTGAAACCCTGAAATCGGAATTGCATCACCCCACGGAGGGCCTAGAGCACAAGTGATCTAACTACAAAAATCCCGTTTTTAAGAAAATTGACCTCGAAGTCTAAACCATGTGCATTTCACACCACAATCGGTACCCAATTCAAATTATTACTGAATATTATAGATGTTGAGGGCTATCTCTGTTCATGTACCCACTTCAATCTGACTTAGGCGAAAATAGCTACAGGCTTTTTAATTTCAGATAGATCACTTGAACACAAGCAATTTAAATACTGCAGTTATATCAATTGTCACAAATCCAATTTATTATGTAATTGTCCCTGTATTTAGTCAAAAAGGCATTCATTGTTGCCTAGGTCACTAGTTAACATCCAGGAACGAAGTCAATCAGAAGTTGATGTTTTCATTTCTCATATGATCAAGCAGTGTTTCTTAGGATCAACTCAACGTGTTGCTTATACTGAAGTTCTGCGACGTTCTATTGGTGCAGATTTAAGGTACAGGGAGACAGTAGGTTGGGTGGGTCAAGGAGTTAAAATGGAAGATGCAATATTTTTAGGACGGGAATAAGATGGGAACCAGGATGGAGGGAGTTACGGCAGTTGGGTGTGGGGGTAAGATGACTAGTGGATTAATAATGGTAAAAGAGGTTATAAAAGGTGTCATTGGGTTGTGGTGGGGGATTGTTATCGGGTATGGGTGGGGGCGGCTGTTGGGGATGATGATGATCAGTGTAGAAAGAAAGGGGTATGACAGGAGAGGTGAGCTGGCGGCACTGCTCAAATATGGTTTCTGTATACTTTTACTGTTGTAAACCCTGATTCGATATACTTTCACAAGTGGGGCCCTTTAATTACAAAATAATATTCATTTTGTGTATGCGGCTTTTGACTTTTAAACAGAGAGGTCACCAAATTGGTCAATAATTTAACAAATGTGTTTTAAAATTTATTCATCAACCAAGATATTGGGGTGATCTTCAACTTCGTTTGATTTGTTTGAACCACGTAAATTGGTGTAATATTCATGATGATTGGATATATTTTATGGAAGCGTATCGCTGCCAATATTACATGTAAATGCTCTGCTACAATGTCTTTTCCATTGATTATAAAAAATAACTAAAAAGTACTATCTACAAAGTCTTAATACCGGTAATGATAAAATCAAAATACCTGTATGACAAGAGTTAAATGTAAAACGGCAAATGTTGAGTGTCAAATTAAATGGCAAATGTTTAGTGGGAAAATGCATTTTTGTGGCGTGTCTACATTTTACATTTCTCTCATTACACTTTACATTTGCGTTCGGCCACATGAAATCACCCTAGCACACAATAAGAAATTTACTTAACTTGACAAACGATCAAATTTGGATGGTACTTGATTACGAGGGGATATATATGTGAAAGGCACGTTCTTTTCTATTCGTAAATATGTAAATGGTGTTCTGGTACAATCGTATTTTCATAGTTAAAATCCAATAAATATTACAGACGAACGATGTCCTAGAGAGTTGATTATGGTCCAATGGATTAGTTAATTTGACTTATTTCTAATTTAAATAATATTTAAGACCTGTAATAGGCAAATTTAGCTCTTGCGTACTGCATGTTTAAATGACCGTATGTGTATGTGTGTGTGTGGGGGGGGGGAGTATTCAGTTTTAAAATACGCGTCTGGATAGAAAAAAAAATCCAAAATGTTAAAATAATTTTAAAACTAGGTTCATTGCTCTTTTCAAATATGCAAATCATACTCTCTGAAAAATAAACAAAGATGGATGGAACTAAAGTCTATTGCCATGACTTCTGAGGGGTGGGGGTAGGGGGTATCCAATGTTAAAAACGGGTCTAAATCCGAAATTCTCGATACCATCCTACCTATCCCTAAAAGCACGTCCATTGCTCATTAAAATTGTATAAATAATTGACTGGCACATTTATATTGGCATACCATGAAATTTTGAATGTACTTGCATAACTTTACAAAATTAGATTAAATTTGAATTGAAGGAACGCCGGGGGGGGGGGGGGTCTAAACTATAGTAACAGGGCTTAATCTAAAATTCTATATGTCCATAAAAAATATATAGTCATTCCTCTCTTTAAATATACTATTTATTTCTAGGGCACAATGCTTATATTGTTGGATTTTGTTAATGGAACAAAGTTAGTTAAGCTGAGATCTGGAAGAGAGGGGGGGGGGGTGTTTATAATGTCAAAGTAGGGATATTGATACGAAATTCCAGTTAAAGTGTTATAGATTACTGGAAAGAAGGTTTCCTGGCACATTCATGATTACGCACGGCCGTGCAGATAGTTTCTTAAAGTGTGCCAGCTTGCTTTCCTGTTATCATGCGGTGAACAAATTTATAGTGTGCTGGTTTATAGTGTGCGAGGTTTCCGTATATGTTAATGAGTCACGTGATATCCTACATTTTCATATGAAACTTGATGCATATTCCTGCAGCAATGGTAGTCGGACTACTGACCAATCAAAATTTAAAACAATATCCACTCATTACAGCAGTGAGTAGTGGAATTACCTCTAATCAAACGAAACACTGCGCGGAGTATGAACTTGATGATGTGCGAAAGATGCTATGAAGAGAGCGTGGAGGACAAATGAGATGTGGCAGAGCGCAAATGTAAAATGTAATGGCAGAAATGTAAAATTTTATGAACTTAATGCCATGCTCACAGATTTGAGTATACAAAAATTGTCTACTTTTTGAGGCCATGGGTTGTATTGCAAAGGGAGGTCACTCTCACAAATTCAAGGCTCATGTGCTTGTTGTTAGACCTTTAGGCACAAAGAATGCGGAACATATTTCTTAGTGGCAAAGTGATCTATGTACAGGTGGATCAGTTGGTCATAATTAACATTGAGGAGACAACTGATCCAACTACAGATAGATCACTATACCACCACCAAATTCGAAACATTTAGACGATGGAATTTTTAATCACCTGCCCTAGCTTTCATAATTATGCTACACATTAGATCCTTTGATACAAAATACATTATGAGTCAAAGAATATGGCCAACTGCATAGTTCAAAATCTGACAATTGGTAGTTAGATCACTTGTGCTCTAGACCATCCTTGTCAGTAAAATTCTTAATTTTCCATTTAGATCCACTAAAATTCCATTTTCTTTTTTTCATCATTTGGCCACTGCCCGCAAAATCCTGACCCATGAAAACAATGAGATGGGAAGCACGTAAATTAATTCAGTTATTTGAAATTGGACAGATAACCTTTGCAAAATCCTTTTTTAAATTATTGCTAAATGACGTCTCACGATTTGATACTATTGACTATTCGTTACGGAATGCAGATTAATTTTCCAATGAAAAAACACCCTGTTAGCATTGGCCTCTGCCTGGGTTGCTCATATTATAATTATTTTAAACACCATAGTATACATGTATATGGGAAATTATCAAGATGTTATACGATACGTCCATGTCTCCGATATCCGTCGATGACCTTTTATCTTTTCTTAATTGAAAGGGCCGGTTTTTGTATTGGACACATTTTGATTTTGATGGATTGGTTGATTGAAATATATATATTTCGGTGGATGAAAGGATTGACATACATTTATCCATTGCTTGTTTACTTTGACTTGTTTTTGTTTTTGATAGCTCTATCTCAACCTGGACCAGTTTGTGGACCAGTGTGTGCTATCTATTGTGTGCATGGTAATGTCCTGGATGATGAGGGCTGTCCAACCTGTAGCTGTAGACTTTCTCCCGGTATGTACATATTATAAACATAATTTAATTGTCGTCAACTGGTCGATCGTCTAGCTTAATATTGGGAACTGTCGGTTATAGACTACTTCATTCAAAACAGTTTATTTATATGTTGACACGGGCGACTAAATTATGATTTGTTGATTTCGGTACTGCCCACCTATTCAACCTTCGTTCGTCACGTGGTGGTAGAATATTGAGGATTCAAACATATAATAGGCGTTCTGGTGAATATGCTTTCTCCTTCAGAGCAGCTAAAATGTGGAATGATCTTCCAAAAACCCTTCGTGAGCCCACTTCCATCCGGAGCTTTAAAACTAACTTAAAAGCACATAATTTCAAAAATGTTTTTAACTGTTTTGTTGTGAATACGCTTAGAAACACTCATGTGTAATGAAGCGCTGTATACATCGAACTATAACAATAATAATCCGGATGCTGAGTCACACTTAGGCATGTAAGGCACAAACGGGATGTATCGCGTGACCCCCTCACCCGGGTGTTCTCCGATGAAAGTTGACGTGTGACACAACATCCAGGAGGTGACTCATGCAGTGAATTTAAATTTATGAATAGTGTGATCTTGAATAAGATAAAAACTATTTCGCACACTTGAAAGATTTTCAAGGTATGAGACAATTCTGGATTGCACAACAATTTAATGCGCATGTGGTTATGTACATTTGAATTGCAATCAGTTAACTTCTACAATGGCGTGGAATCATGTTTTTCAAAATAGGACGTTATGAGTAGATATTCTGGTTCGCAGGGTCGTGTTTCTCTACTTTTATACGGTGAAAATTCAATAATAAATACGTTGAGAGGTACCGAAGGTATATATTAAAATATGTGCAGATTAGGCTCCTTCCCCGCGCCCAAATATCATAGAACCTCCGATATGTTGTCAAGCATAATCACAAGAAAACAATTGTACCAAGAAACCTTCTGTTGAAATCTATTTATTCTAGGTCGTCTCTTATTTTCCCTCGACTATTTGCTTTGCGAATCGATTCTCTATCTACATTCAATGGTGTGGACTACAACAGAAGTCGAAATGGGAGGGCGGGGGAGTGACGTCGTTGTATTTCGCTGGCATATGGCATATTTTTCGAGTTTTTCCAATCGAATCGTGCTTTAATCATATCATATTATATAAATCATTACGAATAATTCTGGTGTGGTCATATGGAAGTAACATTTGCAAGCATAGTGTTTAGGTTTGATTTCGTATAGCTAGCTGAAAACCAATTGGAGGCACAACACTGCGATAAAATACGAGAATCCGAGACAATTTTCACGTGGAATCACACGGAATGGGTACTTACGAAACACTTCCATATTTATGTCATAATTTACCTAGAATTCGTATATATCACATTATAATAAAATTACTGGTCAGATCCCAACATTTGTGACATGAATAAGTCGTGTTTATTTTCTTTGTGTTCAGTTTCAAAATCCAATAGCTGAAACAGCATCGTTTCATTGCAGGCAAACGGCTGCATGGAAATACTCTTACTACGGAGCGAAATATTAAAATACAAGGAACATAATTGTGACCAGGCTTTGTACTACGTGAATCGAACCAGGGTCGTTCTGATTTGTTTAAAGTTGGGTGTCATGGTCACCAATCAGCCCACAACACCGATCATTTTTTACAGGAATGGCAAACGGAGTAGTTTAAAGCACTCTGTGTTGAAACAGGAGTTATTCCCCCTTAACAGGAAGTTCTAAACATGCCCCATGAACGCATAATAATATCTGGATAACCTGCAATTATTTTGATATAAATAAAGGTTAGCGTCAATGTGATGCACATTATTGCTGTTTAATTTGAATTATGTCGTCACAGACAACATGATGGTTGTTATAAGTAAATGATAATTTGGGGAAAATCTCAGTAAATCGTTTTCGTTTTCTGTTGGTATTAGTGGTATTATTTAAGTATTATTAAAAGACAATTCTTCAATAATCATTATAGTAGAATAGGGTATTAAAATTCACATTTTCTTTTTCAGACGAAGCTATAAGCAAGCGTCAACAGAATTAAGCTGCCGATGCTACCAAGAGTCAGCAGTAAAAAGTTGGAATAAATTCATTGAAACAAGTTTAATTTTGTCTGAAACGTTACTACAGCCCTAGATTTATGCCTCTTTAACATTGCCCCTTTGATTGTAACCCCATTGTCCAAATTCATGATGTAATGTATGCAAATGATGATCAAGTGTATATGCTCACATTGTGAACAACTGTCTATGGTTCCCATTTAAAACACGCAACTACATCGACAAAATGGCTTAATGTAATATATGCTACATACATGTAGTCACGAATTCTAAGTTGTCCAATCGACCATCTGTAAATCTTTGTAAGATTTGATGGTCTGAACTATCGTATGGGACTCAGTCAGCATGGGACGTCTGGCGACTAGTGGCGAGTTGCAAACACAGAACATGTTTGGCGAGTTGGCCAAGTCTGACTTTCGATCGTTTGTCGTATGCCTGGATATTTAACGATAAAAACTTCAATGTACAGACGAAGATTGATTGCTGATGCCATTGTGTACTCGTGATCTCG
Source organism: Patella depressa (assembly GCA_948474765.1). NCBI lineage: Eukaryota > Metazoa > Mollusca > Gastropoda > Patellidae > Patella > Patella depressa. The sequence continues at coordinate 29,186,962 of OX419715.1, forward strand.
GGAGTTAACGACTATAATTATGCTGTCCCTTACAGCACCGACAATGTGGAACCACACCAGAATGTATATAAAATGCTTCATTAAAATTGAATGATAGCTTTAGACCATGCCTATTTTTCTGGATCGACTGGGCTGATTAAGACGAACAATCTCCTTGCCAGCCCCCTCCTCCACGTTTTGTACCCACAAACAAGGAGAAAGCACGCTGGAATCCAACCTGCGAGCTAGTGCCCTACTGACTGAGCCAACGCGACTCCCGTAAGATTTAGTATAGGTGATCTATGTTATCGTAGCGGACGACAAAACTATACTCCTGACAAGATTGACAAGAACGATAGTACAATAGGGGTCGAGCATTACAGCCATCTTGGAATTAGACTCGGATCAAAAATAAGTCGTATGAAACGTCAACGTCAGGTGACGCCGGATATATTCTAGATCGCATATACAAAGTTTCATTCCACTAGGGCAAACAAGCTCTTAGAATTCTTCGATCGAATCAAAATTGTCAAAATTAGGTAATTTCACATGGTGTCCCGAAACTTTTGTTAGAGACTGTACATTGTACTGGTTTAGTAAAATACTTGCCATATGTTTAGCTTATGAACGCGACATTATAGAAATAGATGGACCCTCTCAATTAATATAGAAGTATTCCTGGTATGGCAACATTTTTTCCTCCTAGTAACTCAATAACATCACAGTAAGGAGACGCTTCTCATCCTCGTCTTGGTACCATGGTTCCTCCAAGCTCATGCTTCGTCAGGCAAACTCTTTCTGGAGCACCATGTGTAACGATTGTTTGATGCCATCATTTTACCCTGTGGAGGCTCTAAAGGTCACAAGTTTTATCTGATTTAAAAAAAAACTTTTCCAAAAAAACCGTTAAACCCTATTGATGGTTGAGTTCGAATTTTCCGACAAAATGGCTGCTTCTTGTACGCAAATAGTGTAAAAGTATGTAATACCAACTTAAAAAGATATGTTTATATCCAAAAGATCTCGACCCCTTTCGATATTCGTGCATAACGCATCGTAACTTTCTGAATTATGGCTCCCGAATGTACAAAAAATCACATTTTTTTTAGCTTGTTCTCTGCCCATCTCTTGCAAATCTGACTGTATCTTGCATGGCAACCACTTGCTTTAAAGTTTAAAGATTTTTAGTAGTAATTATTTTATTTAAGTCATTATGATTCTTAAATTTACATTTCCTATTACGGCCGACGTAAGCCATCAAAAAACTAACCTTCGACAGAATTAAGCTGCCAATGCCACCTAGAGTCAGTAATATACCTGCAATAAATTTTATTGAAACAAGTTTAATTTTGTCTGAAAATTCACTACAACTCAAGAATTATGTCACTTTGATTGTGGATGAAACATTGACTGAGATCCCTATTATCCAATTTTCCGATATGCTCCAGTCTGTGGTTCCCATTTAGACAAACACTCCTCTCCTCCAACTTCAAATTTGCAACGATTTACTGCCCAAAATCGACAGTGAGCTAAATAGTCACAGTCTAAGTTGCCTAATCGACCATAATTTTATGGTCTACAATATCACGTGGGAGTCAACATGTCCAGTCAGCATGCGAGATCTGGCGGTTTTCAAAAATAGAACGTGTCTGGCGAGTTTGCTAAATCTGATTTGCGATCGTTTGTCCTATGCATGGACATTGAAAAATGAGCCAACTCCCTTGTTTAAACCATGTTAGATGGTGAATTGAACAACTTCAAAATCGTGACTTATTACAGAAGAAACCAAGCTTAAATCGATAGGCTAAACGTTGAAATCTAAGTCAATAATAATCATTGTTTAAAATTTAAACGGATATAGTGTCTTGATAATCGAGGTAACTTCACCAAGCTATGAACGTTGTTAGAAACTGTTTACTTTATGGAACAAGTATATTATTTATATCATCAGCTATGACAAATGTCAGACATACTTTTTCTCGAGTACCGTGCGTAACTTTTTGTTGGATGCGTTCACACTGAAAAGACTTGTAGAATACTAAAAAAAATTATTCTAAGAAGCGTTTCGAGCGGCAGCGCTTTTTCATGGCAGCCCCTTTTTATTCTGTTGAAAGGGAGTTGCCGCCCAAAACGCGTCTTGGAATAAAACATTTAATAATCAAATAATATAGGGAGAGCTATTTTCTGTTAATTACGCAAAATAACATTAGGCGAATGTGATCATTGTATTATGTCGTTGACCAGTTATTGGTTCCATATTCATATACTAGGAATAACTCACGTGGATAAACTGAAATGACTGATAAGGTGATACATACAATGACCTATAATTTGAAAAACACAGTTAATTTGTTTTCTATATACTGTAAAAGAAACAAAGGATATATCAGTCAAACAGTCTAAACCACGTGTTTTATGTAAAACACCCCATGATAGCACATTTTGGGGATCTATGATAGTGTGATCTGCTCCTGCTCGTGACAAATATCTCCAGGTCAGTGTCCATAGTGGATCCTATACTATAGCAGTAACCAGAAATCTACAATTAGACATCAGGTAGATTCGTTAGAGAACAGATGCACATTGTGATCTTTAAGAGACGCCGTTGAGTTTCAAGAGACACCATCTCGTTTGAGTAGGCCCTGTTGATTCGTGGGAGAGCCGATATATAGTACGGTCCATCGGTAACTCGCTCTGCGGGTTAATTGGGTTTAGATAGACCGAGCGACATATTCGTTTTAGGTATGATTGTAACCTATGTATCCAGTACTTGACATAAAATGTAGAAACGAATTGTTGTTCTTAAGTGATAAACGAATATTTTAGCTGCTGATAAAAAATACGTACAAAATAATAGAAGTCCTAACCGAAACGAATTATAAAATATACGCCACTGACAAATCTAGACGATCATGACTGGCTAACAAAATCTGTGACAGAGAATAATATATATATCCGACGATGGGTGAGGTAAACGATCGATGACACCTCTTTGCCATAGCCGAAGGTCGACGTGTATTGCTGTAAGTTGATTTGGTGAAATAAACGCCCCCAACCGACACTAACGAGTTAAAGGACCATATTGTCGGTCATTTTGGATTTTACTATCATCTAATCACCCGACAACATTATGAACCGAAAAGATTCCAGATGTCTTTAACGGATATATGCAATGTGGTATACTATGCCTTTCGAATTATAGCCATATATGCAACATATATTAGGGTCGAGGATATATTCCACTACCCGAGCACTCAATATTCTAACGTCCCAATAAACAGACACTGAAAAATATTGTTGAATTCTAACCTTCCCCATTATAATGACTCTTTAAAACAATATACAGGCTTGAATTTTTATTTTCACTTTAATAAATTAACAATAATTTCAGTTAAAATTTGAGGGGTTAAAATTGGTAGATTTCTAAGAAACAAAAGTTCTGGTTGCATCATACTGATATTATTTTCATCGCTGGGGTATAGTGCATAAATGGCGAGTCAGTATTGGTGTGATTGAAGACGTGGGGAAATGGTAAGATTTTAAATGTACGTTTCTGTCAAATTAAAGATTTCACGGTGATCAAATTCTCTTAAAGGAAACGGCCTTTTCTTGGCCAAGTGTTTGGCGAGTATAACCAACGCAATACGATACGCAACAAAAATAGTTCATTTCCCATGATTAAGAAAACACAATCTGATTCAAACACAGATGGCCTACACAACATGGAGATATGAACGGTTGTTGCGATAGGTCACGTCAGGGATCATACGAGAGAACTGTGACCCTATGACGTCAGACATTTGATTAACCAATCAGCATTGAAGTTACTAGTGGATTACCGACAAACGCACGCCTCACACCCTTCAGAACACATCAACAGCAACTCCTCAAGATCCCAGTGTTGTAAAGACAAGTTTAACGAAATTTTGAACTATAAAAACGAAACGAAATAGGATCTGTGTTTTAATCAGATTATCAGATTTTACAATTGTCCTAAATTGTACACGCTGTCACTGTAACATTATTCACATCATAAAGACTCGTGTAACATGGTCAAGGTGATGGGAAGGTTATTGTTTAATTAATCCATCTTGTCAGCTAGCACTGGAATAACTTCATATTTAGACCGAACTGTCTTTCTGGGGACCCGACAACACCTCCGATAGTATAATACATTCTAATCTCAGTGCTTTCGCGTAAAATCAGTTTTTCCTTATAATGAACTTTTTGTTTGCTTTAACAGTATGTAATGTCCATATATTACAGTAAGCTGGATATATTTATTCCATGAAAACTGTGTAGGTCGTGTTTGTTAGAAGTGGTAATCCTTTATTTATTTTATTTCTGGCCAAATTTAAGTCGGTGTCTTACAATAAGCAGAAAGTGTTTATTCCTTGAAAACCTGGTATTTACAAAATGGTGGTGCCTAATGCATACGATAAGTGTCGTTTTTACTCCTGGAATACCATAAACCATTTCCAATGCCTACGTATTGCAAATGTCTTGTTTTATGTGGATTCTGATACAAATAGACGAAGTGTGGTACTATTGTGGTTTACTCTTTCTAGAACACGTTATCCGCCTCCCCTACCCCCACCCCCTTGTTATTTTGATTATTTAGAAAGCGTTCCAATCCTATTTGATGTTGGTGATGATATAGGTGGCAATTGTTTTAGAACTTGTTTGATACTATTGTATCGTACTATCCCAAGAACACTTTATGTCACTTCCCAATTTGTTTGTTCACAAAAATAATAAAGTTAACAAATGAAATTTGTATGAAAATAGGATTTAAATTAACTGAAATAAGGCTTGGTCATGTTCTTGAAGAGTTGAAATCGTCTACATGTATCCATAGTAGCTTCAGCCGAGATACTGTAGACGTTGTCGTAATTCCATGGTTTCCATACGATCACGGCGTTGATTCTCGGACAACAACAGATCTGCCAATGAAGTCAGGGCACCATTTATGGATAGCCGACCTGCACGCTTCGTAGTATCTACTCCATTTTTATAACCGGATATGATGTTGTTGTTATCGCCTGTTGAGTCGTTTTTGGACCAAGTTCTCACCACTGTAGATATTCGGGCGTCATCTTCGTCTTTTTTCTTGAAATTCATTTCCGGGTCCAAATCTGATTGATCTTTTAGCGTATTTTTGATATGTTTGAGCAATTCCGCTAAAAATTCGGGATCAAGGCCCCTTTTTATACTTTTGTCTACCATGGCTGCCACGCGACCCTTTGAGACGTCCCTTTCGGGGAGCAACTTCTCCAACATATTTAAAATATTTTCCTGAAATTCCTCATCATCCACAAGCTTAGATTCCTTCGAATTGTCCTCATTCGACAAATCGAGTATAGATCGGGAATGTCTATTGAGAGTTTTGCTGTCCGAACGTTTTAATTGTATTGGGTGGCTAATAACACTGGTCAATGTAAATAAAGCTGTGATCAAGAAGACAGTGCTTTTCTTCGTGTAGCAATCTTCCATGTTTTAATCTGAAAATATAAAGAGACAACAGATAAATTATTAATTTAAAATAATTGGAGTTGTCTCCCATCCTGCATTTTTTGTGCTTGGGTTGGTGCGTGGAAGCACAAAAGTGTGGTAGTCTAAAACAGAAAACTGAACGAAACATAATTGTGAAACTGAGAGGAACTGGAAAGAAATTTGATTAAACGCCCTACAGTTCTGTTTCACTGGTGGATGGACATTTTACCAAGACAGCGGCACTACGGTCTACTCTTATATCGAATTCCAACTGTAAAAGTTTTTTTTTACGTGCGGTGTGGTGGTCGGGTGGGGGTGGGGTGGATGGCCGAATGGTTAGCACGTGCGCGCTGTATCATAAAGCCTGCCACTGAGTCAACTGGCGTGGTTTCGAATCTCCGGTGAAATGACCTAGTTTCTCTCTCTCTCTCTCGCTCGCATTGTTTTACGTGCAAGCCGATGTGAATTCGATACCTCGATTTTTGGTACCACCCGAAGAACTATATGAACAGGTGCATCCTCTACCAATATTATAAAATGTACAGTTTATATAGCATATTGATAATTTGACTAATTATGTTTACTTTTACCTGCACTCGAGAGTAAATATAACTAATACATTGATTACAGATTACACTAATGTTATTTTATACGTCATCATCTTGACATAGCTCAGGTAAATATCTGTACTTTTAATTAATGTCTAATTTTAGTGTCAATATTGGAAATATTATCGACTCTCGTGTCACAGTCTATAGATATATCTATATATTCTAAGGAATGGAAGATATTTGGAAGACAAGATTGGCACGACTCGAGCCCCGGGGTTAAAAGTGTTGTCTATTTTAGTGGATGGTTATTTTTCTTCAATATTTTCCCCAATATTGATCAATTCGTTAAGGATGTTAAAGGGAAGCATGTACGAATAAAAAGAAAATACATGTATAGAGTTTAAGAGAAAACAAATCAAAATTAATAAAAGCTTCTCTGTTCACAAATTATTAAGATGTATGATTTATAACCATTTAAAGTTTACATTATTTTATATTGATTTTGGCGTGAACTTAATAACATTTGAAAATTGGAATTCGATATAAGAGTAGGTCGTAGTGCCCCCCCCCCTTATTTTTATTTTCCTGGGTTATACTCAGATATATACTTATATACATAAAAGGGGGTTTTGTTTGAAATTTATCCCCACGCATAATCCGTAGAATAGCTGTCAACGTCGGGGTTTGAATTTAGATGCAGCATTGGAATAAATACAGTGGCATTTTTTTTTTTTAACTAGCTCCTAGATTTAAGCATAACGTGCCTATAAGTTCAAGTACGATGCCCTGAAGTTGACGGAGATGGGGAAAACTGATGCGCAATAACACTGTTACGAGAGCAATTAATTGTTATTTTTATAATTTTAAACAGTAGAGTTATCGACCGTGTTGCTATGTTAACACGTCGTGCTCTAGGTGTTATATAAGCAGTAGGTGTGTATTGGAGATCTATATCTTTGATGTCAAGTGTAAAAACAATTAATTCTCGTAATCTACTGAATTTCTACTTGTCGGTATTGATATTTCGCAAATGGCACTACACGTCAAACAAACTGAAATACATATAGATTTAAAGAATCTAGACTCTATCACACGAACCAGAGTGGACACCACCTTGGACGCAAACATAACTAAACTCTTAACATTTAGAATCGTGCTTCTCGGCGAAAGCAGCCCAGTACAAATTTAGTAACAGTATGGCCACAGATCACTAATTATTTCCCCATTGACTTCAATGTTAATTCTCGTCTCTTAGATCGGCTGTAACTTTTTCCCAAATATTCGTTGGGTAAAACGCTTTCTGCCACAGATGAAGCAACATGTGGCAAACTCTTGCCCAAAAGCATGTATGAGGTTCACCATGAAAAACTTGAGATACACAGGCTGGAAGTAGAGACAACTAAACATCAATTTTCGCCCCCCCCCCCCCTTTCAACGTAACCAACCTCACAACTTTTGTATCCTTCCGCCTCAAAATCATGAATATTCACAAAAACCTGGCAGAAAATGTATTTTCAAACCCTTTCCTTCAATTCTACACCAAAAAGTCAACAAAAATCGCCATGCAAAAGGGGGAAAAGGGGAAAGGGAGAGAAAGACTAAAAATAACTAGGACCTACAATTGGGTACCGGCGTAGAAATATTTAGTGATCTGTGTCCGTATGTAGTAAAGGCCCATTATAATGAAACGAACACGCATGCAAAATGTGCATTAGACTAATCAAACCTCACCGACTGGAAAAATCTGTCATCGGTTGTATACAAATGATCGAGTTTAGCAACAAAGAAAGGAATAACCACTGTCTATGATGACTGGATACACCCTCCTCTTTAAAAACAAGAAGTACGATCATACTAATGTACGATAAAAGGTAGTACGGAAAAAAAACGAAAAGCGAAAGCTCGAAACTGTTCCATCGCTCTTGGATATTATTTCAAAAGCTAAACTTCTCACTTCTGATTTTTAACACTTGACTTCTTATTCAAATTCCAATTCCTTATATTTAACTAAATATATATTTCCAATCCAAACTCTTATTTTAACTCTTATTCCTACATTCATAATACGATTGCTAAATTCATAGTTCTGATTGCTATATTCATATTTCCAAAATCTAATGCCTTTCTAAAACTACTCCTCTGATCAATGAAGCCGACTAAAATACCACTTTGTCATCCAATAATCCACTCCACAGTAGATATCGCGCTCCTTAGGAGATGTCACTTTACATGAATTTGATTGGTCAGTAAAAAAGGAAATACTTTTTTTTTTATTTTCAAAGATCAGTTAATTTTCATTAAAAGTATCTTCTTTTATTATTAAAATAAACTATTTTTATTTAATTGACATTGCTGTAAACACTGGGTCAATAGAAAGGACTTTGCAATTACTGTCAAAAAATGATGTATCCCAACGTAGTAATGTAATCATGTTCAGTAAAAGTGCAATCCAAAGCAAAGAATTATATTTATTTATTTGCGCATGTAAGAAAGGATTGGGTGATAAGTAAAATCACCTACTAGTCTTTTTTACTTTATGGACGAGTGTTTGGAAATTAAAAGGTCGCTGATGGCTTACACTATCTGGTATTTGCCTTTAGTTTGCTCACCTATGTCGGGTTTGATTCAGGCACTGATTTCCCATGTTTATTGTGGTTGTAAATCTATGTAGTGGGATTTTAATATGATCTGCAATGTAGTTATTAATAATGTATGGAGAACAGGTGTATGGGGGTTATCTTCTAATCATTTGAGCATTAAAGGTGCATAAGGTAAGAGCTAAAATAGTCTATTACAGGTAGGCTATTGCTTTTGGTTTCATATGTTATACAAATCATCAATTATACATTTATTCACATGAAAACACCATAATGACTCGTTGGTGCGATAACAAACGATGCACGCTACATCTTCGCTCAGAATAAAGTAATTTGCATGAAATGTTCAGTATCTAAATTTTCATTTTCTATTTTGAAAGGGGGTGTGAAATAACACAGTTTGTCATTGATTAACCCCTTGAACGCAATTGGAGTAAGGTCGCCTGTCAAACCCCGTGGGTTTCTCTGGGTTCCTCTCACTTCTAAAGACCCATACAAATGCGAAATGACCTAGTTCGTTTAGAGTGGGCCTCAAATTGTCTCTGTATGCTATTTCCGAACGGATCTTGTGTAAGTGAACGTTACCCCCCCCCCCTCTCTCCCTCTCTTATAGCAAGAACTGTCAGCTCACTAGGTAAATCTTACAGTCCTGTAAAAGTTTGGGAGAGTGAGCGTAGAAGGTGACAAAGAATAACAAAGCCTGAAATGGATTTCAAAGCATTCAACTCTAGCCGATTTTTTTATATTTGTGAGCAAGGATAAACATACTGCGATGTACCTTCGTTCCTGCTAAAATATTAGACCTGTTTCATGTAAAGAAAAGTTTGCGTTACCTACTAGCATTAAGATCTCGCGGCTTTATTTACTTAACATTTTTAAAATTCTTTACTGCACTTCTTGTCTTATTAATTCAATTTGGAGTATATTTGGTCAAAATGTAAACAATTATTATATTTTCACCTTTCTTACTTCTTCTCCCCGGTATATATATTTTTGCTATGACCTTATGTTTTATAGATTATATAATTGAATCCTTGGCATTCCTGTCTGGGCAATGCTCACCGAATCCCCTTTAAAAAAAATGAAGTAACAAGATAATATAAACTATTTTCAGTTGATAATTAATTAATGTTGAAAAATATCGATGATAATTTAATAAAGTAGACCGAATCGATTTTTAGTTGCAAAACATATATATGCACCGAAAGGTATACCCTTTTTTTCTATTTTACCTCTCGTTATCGGACCACCGCTTAGTGTAAAATTGTTTTCTTACCGTTGTTTCTTTGTAAAGTTGTGGTTGTTTTTGCGTGGATGAAGATGTAGATGACGCACGATTTATATTAGAAGTGGGGATAGACCTGTCTGCCATTTCTATATTGAAATCCTTGACAGGCAAGTATCAGAACGGTGTTGGCCTCGTGTGACAAGGGCGGAAACTCTGTGAAACTTCTGGAAATCCCCAAACCTTGTAAGATTCGGAGCTGAAAGAAGGCGATAGATAGGTGTTATCCTTCTCATTCTCACAGAATGCTATGGAAAAAATCAAGACAATTTCAGACATTGTAAACAAATTGTTTTAACCAAGCACCTTGGTCCCAGATTTCAAAGAGAACGGACCATTTAAGCCACTAAAAGAAATCGCCCGAGTTATCTGACCCTTGTAAATAACAAGCCAACAGTGAGGCTGATGTCCCTCGCCGAAATCCCAAAATAAATAGATGACACATATTAATTAAACGCACATTTATTTTTTTCAAACGTATCAAGCAATCAAACTGTACACGAAGTGTCATCCAAAAGTGTTTTATAAAGAAAAATGCTAACACCGACGAGAAAAATGAAAATGTACCCTATTTAGAGGGACCTAAAGGCAGACAAAAGGGCCCCTCTGGCCAAGGGAAAGGGCCCTCGTGTCCGAGTCAATCGTTTCTATACATTGTTACTGTCGAATCCATATCTGAATGAGAATGCAGTCATTGTATTGGCATAAAAATCATCAATCAAGATGAACCTAAGTTATCTTGTCCCAAAGTATCAACCAATCAACTTGCTTATCTCTGCCTACCCTAAGCAGAAAATGCTCATCTTCGAACTCCATCAAAACATTGACCTAATAAGCATACACACCAATTTTGAACATTTTAACTCAATTAGAAGCAGAGTTTTTGTGTTCCAAAGTCTCGACAAATCAAATTGCTTATCGCTCTGCTTACCCTGAGCAGAAAATGCTCATTATCGATCTTAGTCAAGGCATTACTGTAATGAAACTATACACCAAGTTTTATCACTCTCACTTAATTAGAACTAATAAAGTTCTCGTGTCCCAAAGCATCAACCAATCAAATTGCTTATCTCTGATTACCCTAAGCGGAAAATGCTCATCTTCAAACTCCATCAAGGCATTGACCTAATAAGCATATACACCAAGTTTGAACATTTTAACTCAATTAGAAGGAGAGTTATTGTGTTCCAAAATCTCGACCAATCAAATTGCGTACCCTGAACAAAAAATGCTCATTATCGAACTTAGTAAGGTATTACTGTAATGAAACTATACACCAAGTTTCATCACTTTCACTTAATTAGAACTAAAGTTATCGTGTCCCAAAGCATCAACCAATCAATTTGTTTATCTCTGCTTACACTAAGCTCATCTTCGAACTACATCAAGGCATAAACACATACACCAAGTTTGAACATTCTAGCTCAATTAAGAAGAGAGTTATTGTGTCCCAAAAAGTGTGACGGACAGACGGACGAACCCATTCGAAAGGCGGGGGACAATAACAGATGGTCAATCACAGGGATTACTTTCATTCTTTTTTATCTTTCAAAAACATTTGAAAATTCTACATGTAAGATTCTCACTTTCAATGGCACCTTCATCTATTATCAGCAGTATTTTTACTGAGTGTTCTGCCCCTGTTAATAATAACTTCCACTACATAAACGCTGATGAATAATTGATAGGAAATCTTCATAAAAATTCCATTACTAATAAATTCAATATTTTTTTGTAAATAATTAACATCCGTTTGTCATTCAGTACGATGCCTATAATACGGCATGTTGTGGATTTTTTAATTATCCATATTTTTTTTTTACTTTTAACCAAAGTGAACACATGTTTTTTTTTTTAGGTTATTTTAAGTTTAGACCTCCATAGATGATTATAAAACAAACTTAATGAAGACAGTCACATGTCAAAGTATACATGATTTCTCGATTTTTTGTCACACCCGAACGACTAGACACGGTTTCCATCATATCTAGGATCTCTGTCCTGCACCACTATCAAGGGGAATTCCCGCCCGAAAACCAAGAGAAAATTTCTTGTCCAACTTCGGGAGCGAATTTGGATTGATTTTGTTTAGTATAGAGCATGCTCAATGCAATTGAATTTTGATGCTGGAAGAAGTCGACTTTATATTTGATCTCAGTTAACCACTAACATAACTAATAATAATTGAGAAAATTGAATGGAATGACATTCAAACCCGTGCATTCCACTGCATTATGTTCAGTAGGACATGACTGTACAAGGCGACCGAAGTACAAGTGATAACGTTGATATTAGATAGTAAAAGTTTTACCTGCTCCCACACGGGTTATATGTTCTTATGTTATTCGAGTCTAGAATTTTTCTCGTCATTAGAAATACTGTTACACTGGCATAGACTACTTATGTTCGAATAGCAGGATCAAGGTTAAATAATATGTAGTTCAAAAATAATTCAGATCGACCCCATGTGAATTGTGTCCATTTACAATTTATTTCACCTCTTCAGCTTAATGGGTTTTTGTTTCTTCGTGTTTTTTCACACTACAGGTATATATTTGAACTATCCGAGAATGTGTGTTCTTAGGTACACTATCGATGGATTAACTTCCATTAAATTAGGGGTGTTTAATTGCATTTTGTTTATTAGAGAAATATACAGAAATATTATAGAGAAAAAACAAATACGTTTTAATTGATTTCGTTTAATCATTCTATTCAACCGAATAAGCATTTACGTAATATCAGTGTTTAATTGATTAACTCACATCCATGTTTGCTCTAAGAATTTGGATGACCTAATGATCTACAGCGTTGCAAAAATGAACTAAATCATTTGACCCTACGGTTGTTGCGCGTGACAAGACATATGACCGCTTGCCTAACCCTGTTTTTATTTCAAATTTTACCCATTGCCAAAGAGACCTGTACAGCCAATCACTGAAGTCAGGCATGATTTGCAACCAGTAAACCATATTAGTTTAAAGTATATTTATAACATCCCCTGGCTACACAACAAAACTACAGGGAATATGAAGCTTTGACATAGTAATTATTTTACATAATTACCATGATGTTGTGGTGCTCTGAATTCCTGCAAATCAATATCTTTAATATACATCATACGAAACCAGAACTTTGAACGGGAAATATAAATAATACTAATTCTGTAGTATGATGATCTGATTCTTCACGCGATAAGAGTGAAAACTGTCATAAAAACCCTTGATAATACTTCCATTTTATGTTTAACCCAGTTAATGTGGCTTAACTTTAAACTCCGTGTCCACTAGTTACATTTGATTAGGTCTGCTTTAACACATTTAATCAAACTATTTTATTAGGGTATTTACCGCGGTTATTTGCTTCCTGGCCTTTCATTGACAAGAACGATACGTTTAATTGTCATCTTTACAGCAGTTAAATTATTGTCTCGCGAATTGAAAGGTTCAATTCAGGGATTGCTTTGAATCCTGGCATGCGCAGAGAACAACATAAGAGATTATTCAAATCCGACTTTCCACATGTCAGGGGTGTTCCTAGATAAATGCAAGAGGTGTGACGAATGCAAAATGTCCAGTCGGCGATTGCAAATTTAAAGGAGAAACGTAAAACCCTAGACATAAATATTATCGCAAACGCTGTGTTGACGAAGTATTAAACCTCATTCAACTATGGGGGTTAAATTTATCATTTATCAAAGATTAAAAAGGTAAAGTGTACCAATGTTCTAGGTGCATGACTGGCAACGGAACATTTGGAACGAAATAAAAACGCCATACAATGTGCTACGTTGTACAGTTTGCCTGGTCAGCGCCGCTATGTCCTACTGTTATATCGCATTCCAACTGCCAGAGTTCTTTTACCGACCGACTATACGTTGTCCCATACGAGGTTCGTTGTCTTGTATCTCCGACGAAGGAAATACAAATGAACTTTTTAGGCGAAAAACGAAATCGAACACGGGACCTCCTGATGAGCGGGAGTGAACGTCGTACACAAAGAGCCACCGTGGTTCCCAGAAACATTTGAAACACAAGCTAAGCCCCAGTAAACTGCACTGCACACTATAGGCTCTTCCATGATTACCATATCATCATTGGTATACATTTTCTATCAGTCACAACACAGGGGTCTCCATGCTAGTCCTAAATGAAAGGGTATGATTTTTGCACTTACAACACGGTCAGTGTGATTGGTGAACAGATTCTAAAGTCTATTCGAAGTGATAAATTGATATTCTCTCTTTAACTACCAACTTTATTATTGCAATAATATTTGTTTGTGTATAGTCGAGATAATTGGTGTTATAGTAAAATATGATATCTATCTATTAAATGACTATAAATAGCCCATCTGGATATATATATGTATATAAAAGACAATAATAATGTAACAAGTATAGAAATATTTATTACAAAAATACTTATCTTCAGACAATCAAGCTAAATATAGATTAGCGTTCCATGAGACCTTTACACGGAGCACACCATAAAAGTTCAGCATAAAAAGCATTGCAAACTCAACTGAAGACTGGCGTGGCGGAATACATAATGTTCAAACTAAACGCGACCAACAAGGTTCAAGAATGTGCAAGATTTCTAAAAAATCGGTGTGTATTGACTTTCAGTGATTAAACACAACACTGAAAGCTTTAGGTATTCAAGGTGTGGTTCTACTAGAACACCTATTTTAACACTTGTCCCAGATCAATTAATCGAATGCGCACAATAGTCACGTGACGTATTTTAGAAATCATCATTTACATGACGGAAGTGGTGCACCAACAGTTTTTTTTATCATTTCACGGTTAACAGGACAAAGATCCCGACTCTGATGGGAAATTGGCAGTAAGTAGAAATTCAACTCTTTGCAGACTATTAATATTCCTATTCAATCTAAATCAACCCAGGTGGTAAATTTAAATACTATTCATGTCCAACATAATATGTCTTTACTACAAACAAAAATTCTCCCATCTCCCGTAGAAGACTTGATCTCGTTTTAACCAAGTACATCTTATGTAGTAAAACTAGCAGTGTTCCCTCATGAATAGGGTTTTTGCTTTCCCTTAAACATACATTATGCAAGAGCAAAATCGGTCTATTGCAGATCTTTCTTTAGGCCCGAATGCAAGAATCTGGGACGGGAAATCAGTTATATCACCTATGCGATAATGACTGACACAAATAGTGTCCTTTAATGTCTATCTTATGTTTAATTTAAATGACCGCGACAAAAAGTTATTAGCGATGTGATCTCTTAAAATGGAAATTGGTATAGGGTTGTCTAGGAAGATGACGGTATCCAACCTTGTGCACCTCAGAAACAAAGGCTTCCAGTAGATAATGTTACATTTCTCTACGGGTTTTCTTGAAAAAAAAATACCCCCCACCCCCCAACATATCGAAATGTTAAAAGGGTGTGTTCCTTTAGAAAGTCGATTTCAAAGGTTAATGAGAAACTTGGTCAATTGTTGTTTTTCTGTTTGTGGTTTTATCAGTCTGGTTGATCTGTCTAAATGGTTATCTATTAGCTGGGGTCACCCAGTTCAATCAGCTAATAAAAAAGCGAATGACAGGAAAAGAAAATAATTTTATTGTCTATTATTGTCGCCGGTGTATTAGGCTAGGCACATAAAACAAAAGGAAAAGTAGCGCATTGATGGTGTGTCTAATCTAAACGCATCCGCAGTATATTTCACTTACCCCTTAAGTGAAAAAGAAAATAAATGGAAATGGGTTGGAATTAGTGTTTGTACTTTTTATATACTGTCATGCAACGGAAACGCACAACACTTTTAAGAAATGAGTGTAAATCTCGTTTGAGAGATATGAATGTGACTACATCATAAACAGTGATTGAAAGTTGAGTAAACTCTTAACTTAAGCCCGAGAATGCATTGTTAAATCGGTGCCAGACAGAAATGATTCTTATAAATTTGGTTAACACCTATGTTTTCTTTTCAGATAAGCTGCTATCCATGGCTATTTCTATTCGAGACATAGCAGCTGAGCGGATGTATTTCGCACTATGCCTAACTATCTTTTATTACGTCTCAATAAGAAGTTTTTGAGAAAACCGGAAGTTATGCAAGCACAAGTAAAACAAGAACAATCCTTATATATCTGACTAAAGTTGAGAACGATAATAGATACACGATCGATTTTCAGCTCACTTATAATTTCTGTCAAGAGGAAAAGTTGTAATGTTGGACTGCGAGCCGATATGTGTTCGAAACTAACAATTCATAAAATAATTGACCGTCACGAAATTAGAGAATGTGAGAAACAAAATCCGTGCATTATCTTGTAGTTTTATTATTGTTTCCTATAGCTCAAAAAATCCATGCATTCCTTTGTTTTCTGACATTATCTATTTACACATTTTAAGCAATAATTATAGTTTATATCGATATTATAAATATACTATTATTAGTTTTTGTTACAATATGCCGAGTAATGTAACATTTGTTGGTATAAATTAATAAAACAAATACACTGTTACTTGATCGTAAAGTAGAAGAAAATCGTGGTGATTATTCTGAATGTGGGTACCTAGTAGTATTAGAAACGGATTATGTCCATCCTCACTTTTTTGAAGAAGAAGAATTGTTGAATTAAAAAAAAACCAATCAACCTAGTGGCGTGAGTAGGATATGAAATGATTATGTCCATCCACACTTTCTTCTCCGTTTGAGATTCTCATCACCGTAAGGGTATCCAAGCCCCGGTACAGTTACACTGGTCCTACTTCGGGCAAGGTTTTTGTTTTTCCATTTGTTTGCTTGCCTAACATTTCCTGTCCCAATCGCAGTAAAACTCAAACGTAATACATTATGTATTTGGTATGTCATATAGCGTGCGTTAAATCTCAGTTTCTGGTTTTAGCGGGTGATCCCCAGGTACCCAAGATATACGCCAAAATGATGCTAGAGATCACGTATCTTTAGAATACCAACCCACCCCCTCTCACCCAGCTGCTTCTCCCAGGGCACGCAAGGTTCTGTCTCGGGTCCTGTTTGGTCTATTTAATTATGAATATTGTGCTTGTTTAAGAAATATTTCAATATGTTCATATAATTACAATGTCACGTGAACTCTACATAATAATAAAAAATAATAGTGTGTATTTATTGTGCGCACATTCCATCCGTGTTCATGGCGCTGTTGTCAGATCTCGACATACACATATTTTGTAAAACGTTAAAGGAAACAGATATGTCTTTATTAAAGAAAATAGTTTCATAGGGCTGGTACCATGTTGGAGGAAGCTTTGTGTCCAAATGATTTACGTTTATGAGTAGATACAATTAAAAGGTATTCATTCTGCGATCTGGCAGTTCTTTGTGCTTTGTAGTTTGTTAGCAGACTACTTAGATAAATAGGTGACCATCCATTAAGGTATTTATAAGCTATATAAAGAAGTTTAAAATTAATCCTGCTTTTCACTGGAAGCCAATTTCATGCTAGCGAGTTTATCACCTGCACATTCACTAACCATATCTGTTACCATTTGAATGAGTGATGACTCACACAACAATGTTCTGATTTGATCAATTTTATCAACAAAAGAATTGAAGGAATCAGCAGTTCCTTATGCCTGTTGAATGATGGACGTTTTGTCTCGGATTTCTTATCAACAAAAAAATGATTGAAGGAATCAGCAGTTCCTTATGCCTGTTAAATGATGGACGGTTTGTCTCGGATTTCATACCCAACAAGGAGTTCATAAACCTAGACAACAAACAGCAATTCAATATTATTCTTTAATTCAGTTGAACCTCGAATGACAGGTAGATTGGGGACGAGTTTATGTACTGGTAGCCACACAGTGGTGTGATTAAATTGTCTGTAATTCATATCGAATCGTGGAGGGTTTAAATGGATGAGGGTGAGGTCATTGTCCCGTGGGTAATACAATTTTGCATATTGTGGCTCTACTTTACGTATCAACATTCAGCCGCGGTGGCTAACCGAGTAAGATGCTGGCTAGCGATAATGGGTGTTGCGGGTTCGAGGGACCAAAGACGAGACGATAAACCAAGGTACCGTGTACACATTAGCGTGCAGTTGGAATTCGATATAAGAATAGGCCATAGCACCGATGTACGAGCAACATGTCCCCAACGGCACAGTGTATGACGTATGCACGTAATTATTAGCCCTGTCGGAGCAAAACAGTAAAGCGCTAAACACTATTACATTTCCAGTACCATCAATGATCCGCGGAAAGGTTTGAATTAGTCGCGTTTATCAGGTTACTCATTGGAGAGGCAACTAATATGGTTCAAAGTAGACCTTGTAATTCGGAGACCCTCTTTACGATATAATGTAATTGTTGCTAATGATACCATCTATATAAATTAAATGCTTTATTCATAATTACGTGTTAATTATATATGTATGACTTATTTAATTTGACTAAGTACTCACTAACACGTGTATGCCTGTGTGCTGCTTCGTGGTCAGTAGCTCCGAAGTTGAACAATATAGGTATAGCTAAAAAGTGGATCTTCCAGAGGGGGTGGGCTGATTCCCACGCATTGTAATCCATATATAAACTGGTTCGGGGACACCGTGAAAAGTAAAACTTAATCGCACTAGACACAGACAAACTACAAGGAAATAAGCAACAGATAACAAATTTGACCTGTTTTGGGGTGTGTGCAATATTCGGCCTGTAGCAGTGACATGGGGTTTAACGTCCTCCTCTGCTAAAGGACACACCAACGTGTACACGGGACCTAAGTTTCTCCTTCCAGCCCAACGACTGGACACAATTTCTTATCGCGCACGCGGTTCTGAACCACTGCCAAGGAGAACCACGCTGAAAAGTCTCAGATCGAACCTGCATCCATCCCAATAGTATAACCCCTTAGTAGGAGATAATAATGAAATAAATCGGCCTGTAAGGGGGTATACGCCAACCTGTTTTTACCGTTTGGTAAATGTATGACCTTGTGTAAACGTAATTAAGGTCCATTTTCCAGAATATGCGTATGTTTTAGGCTAGGTTATTCATAATATCTTGAAATATTATTTTTCTTTTTGTGGAGTCGAATGTCCCTCAATTTAAAGCTTCTGTTTGCCTGGTGAACCTGTGTTTCGTTGGGGTTAGTCATGTTTATATCCATATGATGAATGCTATAAATTTACCGAACGGTAAAAACGGTTTGCCGTTTACTTCCTCATCTGCAGATTCATTTCGTTATTATCCCTTTCTAGGCGGTAATAATATTTGATCGGGTGCAATCTCAAATTTCCTGTTATTGATTCCGAACTGCATCCACTGTACCAGTTTGGCTTCCCATCAAAAATAAAACATATAGCCGAAGGTTTTTTATATGTAAAGTTATACTCTTGCCTGTTTCTCATTTTGTCTTGGGCTTTTAAACTATGCCATTAGTGATTTTGCTTATATTACGCTTTATAAATTACCATCATCAATAATTTAAAAATAACACATTAGCACAGATTACATTCAAAATTACATCATAAATAAATAAATGGGATTACCTATCCAGTTCTAGGCCACACAGCTTACTAAATCGATGACATTTTATCTTATCGAAACCTATCTTAAGGAGCACTGTGATTCACATATTTTCCGACATATTATTTTAATATTCATTTTATAGAAAAAAATGCATAAATATTTAGTAAATATATCTATGTACATGTACGTCGATGACAAAATGATGGTTTACTTTAATGACTGTTCCAGATACATTTGATCGCTTTGCTCATTACCGGTAGTCGATTAGTAAATTTTAATGATCTATACTAACGCTGAACTAAACTAGCTTCTTCTATATATTGCGTCCATATAGTTCCAATGGTGAATTGTTCAAGCCCGGTTCCATTTTTTATCCCTGCATGATGTTACAAGGATGGAATGAAAACCGCGGTTCCGTGTACAATTCGGCACTGCAGGATAATATTCTTCTAAATAAATGTGTCATATTTAGAATTTAGTTTATTGCTGTTGCGATTTAGTTTTGTAAATTTAACAAAATGTATTTATTAGTCGTGTTTATCAGAATACTTAATAAACCTAGCAAGCTCTCTATACGAACAACAGAAACCCCTATAAATTGTTATATGGTGATCATTTCCATACGATATTTTCAGGTAAAACCTCTAGTCACAAGGCATAGAAAATGTGTCCATGTATGGCGTTTGATTTTCATAATTAAGAAATTTACTGGAATTCTTCTTTTAAGTCAAATTTTAATATTAATTTCAGTCAAATCATTTCTCAGAGACCCACATTAGCAGTCTGGAAATTATGTACATGAATGGAAACTTGTTAAAATATGGTGTTCCTTCCTTTATTGAAAAAATAAATTCAGTTCCTAGCGAGTAAGATCATTTTTGTTAATTATCGTGAACTTGTTTGGGGTTTTTTTCTGTGACAAGATTGTAGTAGAGGATTTAATAATTATATGTGTGTGTGAGAGAGCGAGGGAGATACAGAGAGAGCTGAGGTTTAACTTTCACAAAAACAAGCAAAATCCCTTTGGGACTAGTATATGGTATATATTTTTATAATGATTCGCTTGTATGCCCAAGAAAAAACAATTATGTACGACTGTGATCATAGTTGGCTGACTCTATGAAATATTTAACAGCTTTTAGCAAATTGGTATCTTTACCGTGATATCGATATGAAAGCATCGAGAATTTCAGTTATTGTAATATACCGGCATAATATTTAACTTAAAGGAAACCTGAACTTGAACGACAATATGGTGCAATAACATTTAGCATAGCAGTTATTTTTATTTCGAAGGGGATTTCATTATTATCATGTTCATATTCTATATAATCCATATTTGTGACAAACATGACATGCCATCTACAAACGTTTTTTTTAAGAACGTCTTTGTAAAACATTTTACTCGTATTCGTATTCGAGGAGTCTAAAATTATGTTAAATATGATATTTTTCACAAATAAAACGTTTTTCTATGGAACAATGATGATGCTACTTTATATCCAAATCTTTCCAATAAATATCTAAGTGAAAGTGAAATATTTCGGCAAAATCGGGACCTAACCCGTGGTAGACCCCTGATCACAGCTTTTTAATTCCACAAAACAAAGAACGCATCTATTTCTTATCAATCCCATAGGCGCCATCCATGACAAACGAAGACTTAAGAATGTCCTCCGAACCCAGTCGTAATAACAGTATTTTTAAATACGGGGAAATAAAACCTATGCATCATTTGGGGATATTTTCACTTGAATATTAACAACAAAAGTTGTATTCTGCTTTAATTGACAATCTTTCAAAATGTAGGTTTTTCAGTATTTGATTTATAAAACGTTCAGCTTACAGATCATGCAAGAATTTCACAAAGAAACAATGTCAAAAGAAATCGAACAAAAACCTAATGTTTTCTCATTAAAAAGGAAATTGTTGATCCAGAGGAAGATATCTGAGACAAGGAACAACGGGACGAAAACGGAGATCCCGTGAATATACTGGCGTGTACGTAAAAGAACCATTCGATATAATGAAGAGTAAACCGTAGACAGGCGGAAACAGAACACATTGGCGTGCATGTAAAGGGTCCCTCAGACAGTTGGAATTCGATATAAAAGTATTCCGTAGCGCCGCTGTCCGGGCAAAATATCCCTCATTACACTAGTGTAAGGTGTATCCTTCCCTTCATTAGCCCAGAAGAGCGTTAAACCCCATGTGTACGCCAATGTGTACACGGGACCTCAGTTTTGCGTCCCACCCGAACGACTATACCTTGTCTCTTACCGGACACTCCTCCCTGACCTAATTTCTACGACAAACACACTATTACAACAAACGCGTCTGGACCACGTTTGGATATAAGGCCCGTAATTTTATCAAAGTTTTGTGACTTAATAATCTATCTATTAAGATATGTACGTTCAGAGCTAAATACTATTTAATTGTTAAACCAAACTTTAAAACTTTTTATAAAAAACAAATCTTATAATTGGTGAAAGTAGTAGTAGTTTTTGCCAAAAAATAGTAACCACGAGTTAGATTTAAAAAGCCCAAGCTAAATTGCTCTTAATATATGATAAATTTATCAAAAGTCTACTTACTTTTAAGAACTTTATATTAATTTTAAATGTTGCTTATCCTCTAACTTGAAATTTCAATCTTCCTTGTCAATCCTTTCAAAACTTCACAAATGAAAACAAATCTACCTAGTTGCTAGCACTAACACACAATTCACTTAACCTGGTTATTCAACGCATTTCATTCGGTATTTATCCTTCCGCGCTATGGATTTAAGAAGCTTGTGACGTAATAATGATAAATGGCGGCAATTTGTTACGTGAGAGTACTTAACGCCAGGCAGTTATGAACGAAAGAGCGCGAAAGTTGAAACGACACTTAATGACGGTTGGCCCGAGTCCTTCGGCCTCATGACAACAGCAGACGACACATTCTTATATCTCACTTTAAGATGTCTAACGAATCCAATCAGCGCGCTTCTTACAGACAGATCAATATTATTATCGACGTTTTTCATTGGTAGATAAATTGTGATATAATCGGCCTACCTAACATGCATTATGGTGTTGTTCTGGAGTCATACTAGTTTGACGGTGACAACGGACGGGTAGAATTTTCCCGGTCCAAATACCAGCGCAGTTGGAAACAAATGAATGGAATAGAACGGAATAGGGCCATCCACGGTATTTTTTGAGACAAAGATATAGTTATATTACCTTGCTAAGATCACGTGTGCTAAGAGGAGGGGGGGGGCTTCCCAGGATTCACACAAATTTACTTGGACAATACCAGGCTCGATCCAGGAACACCCTGGCTAGTTAGGTAGAGTCTTGCACACACACACCCATCGTGGCCCCTTTAAAAGATAAAACAACCAGTACATGGATATTAAAACAAATGTACAGTTGAATAAAATCATCTCCAAGTGTTGCCGGATACACATCAAATGACCGTATTATGTCTTTTGTTTTGGTGCTTTGTCGTGCCAAAAATAGACCAGGTTTTAATGTGGAGTTACCTCCAGTTATCACAAACTAGGTTACTGGCGAAATGTGATTTTTTGGTTGAAGTTTGTATTATACTAAGGGAATTTACAGTGACGCAGTAATTTACATAATATGTGTCTATAGGCCTAATATGGAATGGATTTTAATTCAACACTTTTTACACTTTTAACGCCAGCACATGATTATTACAAGCAATATGTCTGATGCCAGTGGTGTTCCTGTCTTCTTATTTCCAACCTGGTTAAAATAAATATCCACATACCCTTTTATATACCAGATAGGCTAAGGAAATGATATGTTGGAACCATGTGCGCTGAATTATGGGTGGAATAATAATATGTAGAGCAGTAGACAACAAAACAAAATGAAAGTTTAATGGCTGACTTAAATCTAGCATGTCCAATTACGCGTCGAATCAGATCTATATAAAAGGCGAAGGTCTATCGAAAGCAAAAACAACAGAAACCACCCAAATGAAATTTAAGTCATTAAATAATTCTGAACTTTGTTATCGTTTTAAAACCTGAAGAAGAAAAATATTTAAAGTCCGATGTCCAAGAACCATTGTAAAATATTTGTATTATTGCGATCCGTCTGATGCAACTTTAATATTAAAATATCTAATGATACTTACAAAATAATCTAACCAGAACTGTTTTAGCAGACTTTAATTGCGACACACGAAATATACTTGAGGCAACCAGAAACAGAATCAAGATAAAACAGACAACATAAAGTTCAAACTGAATAGATTTGTAAATTGAATTTTAGTTTAACATTTTCTGCAGACGTAAAAAAATACACAAAAAAAGACAAATTGGCCCTTGGCTTGAAATTATCTGCAAAATGATCTAGCAATTTTTAAATTTTAAGCCGACTTTGGTATAATTATATCCGTTATACAGATGTGTTTCATTTTGTGTCTAGTCGACGTAAAATATACTGTAATGCCGTATAACACGACACTCATGCAGCTACTAAATCTAGTCTCTATATTCGCAATTAGCCAGAAAGCTAATAAACGTTGTGCTTATTTATAGATTTAACAAAACTAATGCCTAAAAAGTATAATTTGTCATTTATCAGATTCTACTGCATAAAAACTAATAATTATATAAAAAAAAGAAACGAAATTTGACCCATGTTTTAATGAGATTGTGGTTGTTCTTGAAAATTAAAGCTTTTAAATCAATATGTTGTCATTTATCAATAGTTATATTGTATTTATTTGTTATTTGATGCTAAACTTGATATTTAAATCTTATATGCATCATTTATATAGCATAATATGAGTTGTTGAATGAAAGGCAGTCATATTTAACATAACATCGGTTTGGTGACTGTTTTGGGGTGTGTTTTGTTTTTATTGTTTTGTTTTGTTTTTTGTTTTGTTTTCTTTGGGGAGGGGGGTGCCATAAATGATTACTGAAATCTATGAATAGATCTTACTAACACGCCGGCCGCCATTTTGAGTATAGGCAAGTCAAACGTAGTTCTGAACATGTCAATTAATGGCCATAGTAGATCGTTGACTTCCCAATCGACTCTAATTTTAATTCTCATCTCTTGATTCCAAAATTTTTCTTAGGTTCTACCACAGATAGAGCATGCTTTAAAGCATGAATGAGGTCCGCGACAAGAAAGCTTGAGATACACAAACTAAAAGTAGCGGTTTATTCCCACGAAGGCGCAGTTATCGACCGTAACGGATTAAAAGGGGTCGTTTTCGACGACTTAGCGGGAATCCAGCTCCTAGAGATTAAATTGGATTAAAAACGAAACAATGGTGTTCTAGATTGTTATGATACAAATTTACACTTTCATAATCCCCGATGTAACTGATTAACCAACATTTTAGCATCATTTTTGGCGTCAGAAATAAAAACATAACTATACTATAACAAATTTCGCCAAATTATAAATAAAAACAGAACTATACTATAACAAATTTTGCCAAATTATAAATAAAAACAGAACTATACTATAACAAATTTCGCCATATTATAAACAAAAAAAGAACTATACTATAACAAATATTAATAGAATAAAAACATATGGCGGAACATTCGTCTGTATGTGAATACATTGGCGTTTATCTGGCAGGAAGAAAAAAAATGCTAAGGGAAAAAGTTGACCATTAATGCTGCCATGTATTGTATAGAGTTGGTAAAATATTCAGGGAGTTACGTAGAGGGTACAGACTCCAAAAATTGTATCTGACTGGTAAAGATATCACAAAGTGGTGGAGCAACAAAACCAAGAATCCTTTCATCGGCACCATCATCGATTAGATAAAATGGCTCACCACCAATGGTATGCCTTAAATTATCGGGTATTTCAAGTTCACGTTTTGTCGGTTGGTTATTTTGGATATATTGATCGCCTGGCGCGATATAGGTGATTTTTCGTAGATGCAAAGGTTGGAAGGTTGGAAAGTACTTTTTTAGAATCATCTGTCCATTCACCGCCACGAAGCTTACTCAGTTCTTCATCAAACAAAGAGGGAATTGGTTTTTAGAATAGCATCTGAATTTCGGATAGTGTAACGGGATTTCATACATCTTTAAAAATGACGCTGATTGAGAATGAACGAACAGTACATGGATGATTTGAGGATAATCATCATAAGTTGCCAATTGGTGAATAAAATTCGGAGTGAATATAAATTCATAAAATCTTTAACACCGTTATTTGGGTCCTATTAACAACATGTCTCTCTTCAAACGAAAGCCGACAAGTCGATATCTGCGTCTTCGCGGGAAGGATTAATTTTGGTAACGCTCTGTAACTGCGCCTTCGTGGGAATACACCAAAGTAGCATACCAGTAAGCTACCCGCCATATATTTTAACGTAACCAATCCCTTAATACACTTATCCACCCGCCTTAAAATCTTGACTGTTCATCCGAACCGGCCAGATAAATGTAAATACAAACACTTTTCTTCGATTCCACTACACCAAAGGGAAGGAAAGACAAACGCGTCAACCCAATGTATGACATCTTGAGTGCTCTGTGACCAAATGGCATCGCATATTGAACTTTGTATGATGGTGATCACCTTTGTTCATCTGTCCCTGTAGTTATAGTACCTTAACCGCTCAACATCTGCTTGCACAACAGTGACATCGCAGATAATCTGCCACTTTTAGTCATATGCCACTTTATCCCAACACTGTGTAATTATCATTACAGTTCTAGTACAACACATAACCTATTTACTTTATCTACATAGAAATCATCCGAAATATTTTCTATTAACCTTTTCTTCAAATGTCCACATGAAAGATAATTATTTTGCTCTTCGAGATATCTGCCCTTAAAGAGGCATTATCATTCTCAGAAAGAAAAAAACTAATTTATATAATTTTATTCTGTTTTTTATTTGCTTTCTTTTCTATTGGGTTAGTTTGTGTTTGTACATACATATCAAAAATATCGTGCCATTAATCCTGATGCTGTTTTAATGTAGTAATCCCCAAATATAAAGTGACAAATTATTTCGTGGACATTGTCATTGGATCGTATTAAGAAAAACAAAACTGGCTAGGCTATTTAGCAAATACCATACCCGATACCATCCAACAAATACTACCTGAAATGCTCGAAGTACTCTGGCAGTCTGTCATAACAATAAAGAAATATCTTACTCTTCTGGACACCTGTTACCACTGTTTGTTGAACAGTCCATTTACTGATTACACTATTTTGCCTGTAACGTTTTTTAGGACTTCGAATTTTGTCTAATGGTTTGGATTGTTCGTACTTGGTTTTTATTTGATTGGTACTATTGTGTGGCAAGTTTTGTGCAGTGTAGTCTTAAGTTTACTATTTTGTAATGTCGGGTGGTATTGGTAAACATTTACTATTTTGTAATGTCGGGTGGTATTGGAAACATTATGTTTACTATTTGGTAGTATGGGTGTAGTATTGGTTGGTATTGGGTAGTACTAAGTTAGCTTCTTGGTAGAATTGAGTGGTATTGGGTAGTACTACATGTAAGTTTACTTCTTGGTAGTATTGGGTAGTACTAAGTTTACTATTTGATAGGACTGAGTTGTATCGGGTAATATTAAGTTTACTATTTCGTAGTATTGGTGTAGTATTGGGTAGTGCTAAGTTTACTATAATGGTAGTATTGAATGGTATTGGGTATTACTGTGTATACTATTTGGTAGTATTAGGTTGTATTGGAAGTAGTAAGCTATCCTATTTAGTAGAATTAGGTATATTGCTTGTATTGTTGTGGGTAAATCGTTCTGGTCGTTAAAACATTTTTATCTGAGCGATAATTTGGCTTTTTATACTGTATACCTTTAGTATGTACCTTAAACAGCTTCCAATCAAATAAAATATGTTTTTAATAATCTCCCAAGACTTTTAGACAATGCAAATAGCATGTTTTTTATAATTATTTAGCTGGTGTGGACAAATTAAAATCTTGTTTTGTTTTATTGATGTTGGTTTGTTTTAGGTTGAAGTGTTTTGTATTTTATTTCAATGGTTTTTAATTGGGTACAACGTATATCAGAAAGTCAACACGAGCTTATATAAAAATTGCAATTTATTTGTATTGAAGAATGATAACTTCTTATAAAATAGATATAAACGCCTTTCGTGTAAACCTATCGGTGTTAGCTAGCATCCTTCGTATTAATGATATAACGATTTTCCGCCAGATAGAAGCTCGAAAAGTGTGCATTTTCTGTAGTAAACGCCTTGCAGTGCTAGTGACATCACATATCACCCTCGGCAACCAACCATGGCTGTGGTGTCGTATATTGGAAGATTAACTGCCTCTGAGGCGTATTTGACTTCTGATATCATATTCATTTGGCATTTATTGGGCTTTTTCTGAGTACCATATTCCACAACTGCAAAATTGCTTTGACTTTAGTAACCCCAAATGTTTGTGGATCCTAAGTGTTTGTCAGCAACGCCTAAATTTAGAATATCTTTAGTTGTACTCACGTGTTTAGGAACTACTTTAAATATAGGTCTACTCATAATGATTGGGACTACTTTTGAATGACCTTTTACGCAAGGAACCCGGTTTCTTTCAAGTGTGTTACCTATCTACCAATGTCAAACTATACTCGACGCCTGTGGTTCTTATCTCAATTGTAGTTTGTTATAATTGTTGATTGCGACTAAAATGCATATTCCAAACGAAATGATTCAATAAATTCATTCACAATCCTGCCCTTATTACGAACAGAATACTTATCGAAAATCCTACAGGACTTTAAAAGTCAGCCGGAGTATAAAAGTATACTACAGATGGCGCTGTCTCCATACTGAACTAAATTACACGTGCAAGAAAATACAGACGTAAACTCTGGGGAAAGCGGTAAGATCTAAAAGTTAAGGGCCACTGCAAATTTTGGTCGCAGGTCAACCCACAATCTCGTCAACAATCGCGTATGGCGTATGCCCGTCTTCATTATCCCAGTTTAGGATTAGGACGTTAAATCCCATTTGAACTCTACCGGGTTCGTGTTTTAAAATATCATATATGCGTCTTCTAAGCGTATGCGCTCGATTTTAGTTTCGGATGTCGACTGCTTTTCATCACCAAGGTAATTCATCCGCCTTCATTTCTTGATCGTGAACAGATTACGACCCATTGTATCCTGGTTATTACAACTAAAGAATGGTTCAAACCAGAAGGTCACTGTTCCGCTTTAACTCTTGCGCCACCTATTGTAGGTGTTTCCGTAAGCCAGTATGAGCTGTATCGTCGTTAACGCGAAGGTGGTGCAAAAAGTGACACAGTACTTGTGTGAGCAATTGTCTCTTTTCTCCAGCCTGTCTGATACGGGCGTACGTTAACCCGAAAAATTTTGATTGTCTTAAAAAATCCACACACGATATATAGAGGAATACATAATATGCTAATAGCTGTTTACAATTAATATTTCAATTAATTAGCCGGGCACACAGTAGATAACAAACCTCATCTCTCAACCCGCCGTGTTTCGAGATAAGAGATGGTCCTGTACAGTTCCACCTTGCATCAGTAAGCAAAATTGACAATATTTGTCATTAAAACAACGATTGATTATTGTTATTTATAACATTTCTGCCACGTCCAACTTCATATAATCCAACCGAAAAGGGTATAAACCACCGTATTTAAAATCGAGGCGTGAAACCGTTACTAAGAACGCCATTTTTTTAAACGGTAGATGTATGACGGTGTATGTCGGATAAAAACAACGCTTCATTAATTTAAACGCGAATATTTGGAGTTACGTGATAGTTGTGCCACCACACTGGCCTCTGTAGGTTTAATTGGTTAGATGCTACGTGCATTAATAAAGAAATTTAGTTTGCCACTTGGAACAAAAGGCATCGAATCGTTGCTAAAAACAAACACATCAGTATATCCCAACGGTTTTAGCTACCGTCTCGTAGCTAGACACACAAAACAAAGCAAGTGTCCGTATGATTATCCTTGCAGATCTGTCACCTTGAGTGTCAAAAGTGCAATTTATCTGCCATTATCTTGGAAAACTGGCCCAAAAATGGGTGAGGGGTATATTATCTACCATTTTTCAAAAGATTCGTCACTAAATTTTGGAAACATAGCTCTGTATCAAGAAGATCGGTCAAAAATTGTGGCTTATGGGTGATTCACAAGATTTTCTAATCAGAGACGGCATATTCCTGAAGCATTGGTCCGATAAATCCCTCGTAATACTGGGAGGAGTATGATCAGAGGGTATAACTCCGTAACTCGTTGGTCGTTCTTTGACCGTCAGTTGCAACGCAAAAATGACGCAAATACTGCGAAAGACCATTCGTCACCTCACAAAACACTGCGTTACTCTTCGACAGAGAACAAATAAACGTGGACATTGTTGATAAATTAGTTCAATTGGGATGGTTTTCACCTTGAAAATACCGAGTTCGTGTTTCAAAACAGTCATCATAATGTACCTGTTTGTTGTTTTACTCCTTGTCAAGTGGCGTATGTCCGCCTTCATTTGCCCGGTAAGTGGTTCATAAAAGTATGACGTTAAAACCAATCTTATATCCAATCACCACAAAACTAAAGATTCCGGATAAAACTCACAAATTGATTTTTACTTAAATATTTACAATCGTCTTTTGAAACCAATATAAGTTTATTATTTTAATATTTTAAGACTTAATATACCGCAAGAACCCTGTCTATAATCTGTCTCTATATTATACAGGTGTGGAACTAAACACAACTGCGTCAGGTTTCTAATTAATTTATAGTTAGTAAACCTAATTCAAAATAACGGTAATGAAAATCCACCCAATATAACAAATCAATGAATAAAGTTGATACGACAAATAACAAATATTATTTCCACAAAAAAGTTTTCTTAGAAACTTTTATTTCATATAAATACCTATATACTAGAATAACTGGCCAGGTTTCTATAAAGTTTTAGATACATTGTTCCGAAAGTATTTATGTGGTGGTTATTTCTAATAAAAGTATGGAAAATGAAAAATAGAGACGCCCAATCTGGCTTTAAAATACTGAATTACCCCAAAAAACACCAACGAGGACAAGCACTTGGCAAATATTTCATGGTATATCACTAACTGGCAACCCGACTGTTGTTTGTCAGGTTATTGTGTGCTAGCTGGGTGAGTGGTTGTTATGTATCGATCAATTGGTTAGGCGGTTTTGGAAACATTGAGGGGTGTCAACGTAGAAAAGGCTGTATTTAAAGGGCGGAAAAGAAGTGGACAGAAAATAATATATTTAGTCCTCAATAAGTATGGTAAATGGACATTAAGTAATGGAAAATACATTCTTAAAAATGGATCCTCCCTCAATGAAGTTAGGTGACCACCATGGCTTTTAACAACAGTTTATTTATATCTT
This sequence comes from Patella depressa, assembly GCA_948474765.1. NCBI lineage: Eukaryota > Metazoa > Mollusca > Gastropoda > Patellidae > Patella > Patella depressa. Next base: position 29,217,752 of record OX419715.1, read on the forward strand.
ATTTATAGCTTGGGGTGTCTCCCCGCGAATACAAAGTTCTGGGAGGGATTTGAAGCAAACCTTTGATAGATTAATTAGTTTAAATATGGTTTTAGTCCAAATATATTATGAAATCACACAGTATGTACATGTATATGTAAGTTTATAATAGTTCGTAAACAAATGTAACCCAAGAACTGGCTATTCTTGAGTTGGTGTAATCGTCTTTAAGTTGTTCCAAAATCTATAGACACACGTCACTAACTTATAAACAAACCTACCAGTTGCATCACTGTCATTGCATAAAATTATTAATACTTAAATATGCAAATTTTGATAAGGCCTTTTCGCGTGAATATAATAAGGCACTTGTGGTATGACAGTATAACACTAACCAGTGCGTTGTCAGAACTAAAATTATCATGTACTTTCAGAAAAGGGAAGTTTAAGGTATATGGGTTAAGATCATACACAGATAAAAGTATTTTATTAGAAGTCTCTAAAGTCCAAAGATTGAAGTTGACATTTGTGTCTATGTATCAGAGACTACCCCTTTAATTCCAATACATTTTGGAGTACATTTTTAAATATTTGGTATTGTTTGCCCGAATATCATTAACCTTTGTGAATTGTTGGTTCATTAGAGTCAGGAATATCGCATTCTGTAGCTGACAATTAATTATTTTTCAGATTGACTTTTTATTCCCACGATGGTTCAATAGACAAAGAAAGATGATAAAGCTAATAGTCAACTTGTTATGTTTAGCCACCGATGAAAACGATATAATTATAATACTTCATATCTGACGCGGCGATAGCCCTGACGGATAGGTGTGCTAAACAGACAATCGCGGAATCAAATAGTTAAAAATAACGACCATCCGCATATCTCATTATCTCTCTCTCTCTCTCTCTCTCTCTCTCTCTCTCACACACACACAACACCTACTATTTTTTTCAGATTTCCATCTTTCTTTTTAATTTATTATAAGGCTTCTTGGGAAATTGTGTTATCAGACAGGTGATTTCAATTTATCTCTTCTCTTTAAAAATAGCGTTACGTCGATAATAACATAATAGACTACCACGCTTCAATTTTCACTTAGCTAAATATTGTTCTTAGAAATTTACACCGGGACGAACAAAGCTATGTTATTTATTTTTCCGACACGAAAATTGCTTTCGGAGACAAGAAGCGAAACGAACAATAAAATTAAGTGATCTTTGCATTAGCAGCTTTTTAAAATTGAACTCTTCGTTCCGTTTATTTATCATGTCATCAAAAGAAAACAAGCGGAAATCCAATATGGCTGACATTGTGGGATTAATTAGCTTGAACATACTATGATGTTGTTGTCTCGTCACCAATGAGAGAGCCTTTTACATACATATTATACAAAATCAAAAACACGTGAACACGTCGTTGAGTTTAGCCATTGATACCGCATGTTGAAAACAAGCTGATTATTAAAGGAATGAATGAATAGATATATAAGAAATGTAGCTTGGTTGAGGAATTGGCGAATACCTGGCTTTGACAAACGATATCTTGAGGAATGGATAAACGAAAGAATTGATATCGAAAACGATGGCAGAGACATGCTATTAATTAAGTAACATTAAATCAAATCAAAGAAAACAAAAAACTAATTTCATCCTGTTTTCTCTGATTTTCCTTGATGTATAAAATGAGACATGGTATCAGTTACAATTAATCACGACAGAATAAGATTAATACGAAAGCACGACTCGATCAAAGAATAATATTGAAAAATAGTTGACAATGAAAAAATTTTAGTGCCAGTTTTAGATTCTTTTAACGCAAAAAATATTATCATTCTTCATTATAATGTTAATTACATTTTTAAGAACTAAACAGCGAAAGTAGTGTGGAATCAAAAATGTACTTTTCTTGCTTCTGTGAGAGTAAAATAGAACAGAAAAACGCGTACTGTTGTACTAAATGGACCCGTAACCGGCCATGACATAATCTCAAAACCCGAAGTCCGACAGTTCGTGTTGATTATACTTGCAATGACGGTTGCCTTTCTACCAAAAGACGAGGAACAGGAACAACAACAACAAGATGAGTAGCGTTTCAGGATCAGTCCCGGGCTCAAAAATGGGGAATGGTGGATTCGGTATATTGTTTTTCTATAGTGTAATTTGGTCAATTCCCAGAGGTTATATTTGTTTATTGTTGTTTTGTTTTTTTGTCTGATGTTTTGGTGTGTTTTTATTTGAATTCTATTTTGTTTGGTGCCTATTTATATAGTTCAACACTTTCAAATATTAGATTATCAGTGCTATGGTGTCGCTTAAGAGTTGTGTGATGTTGCTGATAGGTTATTGTGCACTCTCTGCTGAAAAATTATCAAGATGACAATAACGCTGAATTACAGACAAGGCTGTCTTCATAAGAGAGAGCGAGAGAGATGGGTTTAATGTTTTTATTGGGAATCTTTATGGTTCAAATATTATTCAAATCGTTACATTCGATCTAAAGTAAATGATCTGTTGAATTTTACAAAGTTTAATTCTATTGATGCCACACCGTCATATTTAAATGTCTTAGATAAATAAAGTAATAACCAATTTGCTTTTGAAGTTTTGCTTTATATATTCGTTTGTGTCTTAATGCAGAGGTCACAAAAAGTCTATTCCAAAAATTTTCCAGAACATAATTCGTACATTAATCATTATTGTCAACGGGAAGTGAATTAGATCTCTGCAAAACTCATTAGGACAGTATCATTCCCTGTCCGCTTCATTCCACTGTTTTGATTAATAAATCCTTTTTTTCTTTTATCTACATGTGATATATTTTGTTTAATCCCAGAGAGATTATAAAGTTATGTTGTGCGGATTATATCAAAAGGTACAACAAAGGGTAACATAATTTATTAATTATTATGCAGTAAACTTACATGTATTCTAGAAAACAGAAATTCTCGATAAAATCTCGCATGAAAACCACATAAACAACAACTAAAAGAGACCTGTATATCATTATGTTATACTCTAACTAGCCTTGGGGGGGGGGGGGGATTAATGGGAGCCGGGGTCAACTGAAGAAGAAAAAAAAACCCTATATTTGGCCACTGTTTCGGGTGCACGTGGGTGGGTGCACGTGGTGAGAATCACATAGCAGGTAACAAGGGGTCCGTATGGACCCCAGTTGTAATTCAAAGTTTTTACGTACAGATGTATTTGAATTTAAAAGCAGCGGTTAAGTTTTTATTTGCATTTATATTTGACAACTGAAAAACAACTAAATTATTATACAAAAAACATTTAAATGATATTTTGAACAGATTTAATAATACTCACAAAATTGCTACTTTGTGTACTATGTTATAACGAGGTTAAATGGCGATTCACGCTTGATACAAAAACCATAGAATTTTTGGAATTCATCATTTAATTTTTGGTATTTGTAACATGCAGATGTTGAAAGAGAGAATAGTCTGGCATACGCAATATGGTATCAGGCAGCAAACACATTAGCAAAATTCCTACTGCGAGTTGTAAGTTTGGGGTCCGATTGGACCCCTTGTGCCCTACAAGCGTTGGGCCTGTTTGGCGTGTAACATAACTCTTCATGTGGGAAGCAGATGAATACGGATCCATTCGCTTTGTTTAAAAATATATTGGAGACAAAGTCACTAAATTGCAGAAAGCAGTGCCCAGTAGTTATTACAAAACACTATAAAACAAGTGCATGGGGTCCACAGAGACCCCACGTGCACCGACAAGGGTTAATAAGTTGCTCAGTAAGTAAGACGGTATCCTGGGGTCCCGTGTTCCATCGCAGTGTCGGCCGTGAACGTTCATCGAGATTTTCCGTGACAGGGGGTATTGACCAGGGACAACGTAATATTATATAGGCATTTAGATTGGATGAAACACCGAGGTCGCGTGTACACACACGCATGTAATAGAACCACTGGCAGTTAAAATTCGATATAAGAGTAATCCGTAACACCGCTGTCCTGGAAAACTTTCACTCATTGTATGTTCAGCTTCATTATATGGGAGCAGAACAAGGGGGCGTTCAACCTAATTTCATTTTAACTACTGAACTGCACTCTATGTAGTTCTGAGTCAAATGTAGTGAACCATCGTTGAAACGTTTTGTGGGATATAATAGAAATAATTAATTTATATAGCGCCGTCAATTCAACTCAGCGAGCTGCTTTAGGATGCTTAACATAAGTACAACTAATATAAAAGTAGAGACTTTTGGCAAGTAGCATTTCTCCTATCCGTGTCACGTATCCGTATCGTAAATTCACATCAAATATACACCTTTGTGTTCTACAATACACATAGATTCATAAAAACGCTATGGTACAACATTTCAGTGTCTGAAAAGGCGACAATGTTATACGGACCTACTCCGTATGAAAGCTGTTCGATACGGGCTGCCGTAGCCGTGTGCCGTAACACGTATGAGAAATACACACACATTGATGACGTCACACGCAAAATCCATACGGATACGCGATACGTACTAGGAATTTACGTTTGCCAAAAGTCTCTAGTATAACAATCACAACACCTTTATCCGTAAAAAGCCATAAATAAACCGGGAACGTTATTTAGTACGCATGATAAAAGTCTGACACAGACACAACTAGAATCGTATGCAGTCAGTTGTATATTATTTGATTAAAAAGTCCGTTTTGGGGGATTCTTTAAAAATCTTCAATAGAATTTGCGCTTTTGGTTTCGTTTGATATTGAATTCCATAACTGTCACTGGATTTTGAAAAAGGATTAATTAAGATTGTGATCGAAGGGTTCTGCAAGGCTTATTGCGGTTGAGACCAGGGGCGTACATAACGATTTCGTTTGGGGGGTGTTTAGCCAAAATGCGACCGACTGATGCACATACCCCACCCCCCAGTGCGAGTGACGCAATCAGGAGCCGAGCACCACGTGTGAGTTTTCTAGGATATATGGGGGTAGGGTAGGGGCGGGTTCAAATCTACCGCGCCATCAACAATCCCACCCAACAATGAAAGTAAACAAAAAACTGGCTATAACATTAAGCGTCCCGATAGAACATAGATAGTAATTATTGTAGAATTATATAGTTGTTCGCCGATCGTTGTCTCGTCGGAAAGCAGTTTTATTTAAATTCACATAGTTTATGTCATATTAATGATTGTGCCTATAACACTGAGTAATTTGAGAAAATTTTGAAAAATTGATTCAATATCCTGCCATTTGAGGTCATTGCTGGGAGAAATTCTTGTGGACGAGTGGGCCAGAAATGTCAGTCAATGGGACAGAATCTCCAGATCTGTTTTGCAAGAGTTGACATATCATCTATACATAATCGTGAATATGATTGTGCTGAGACAGTATAACTGAGGAGTAGCAGAATGATTTTAAAATGGAATCAAGCGCCGCAGGCGCGAAAAAATTTCAGATATGTAACCGTGTAGAGGTATGATGTTATAACGGAATCGCGAAAAAATTTCAGATATGTAACAAAGCTTTTAAATTTTTTGGACTGGGCTTGGAAATTTGAATCAATGTCATGGAAAATGGAACCAAATTCTCGTTAACGAGAGGATAAGAAATGGGACAGAATCTTGAGGCTTATCTGTCAATTTCACCTGTTTTGTGATTGTTTGTTTATCTAATTAATTCATTTAGTCAGAGACCGACTGTGGTGAGTACTTTCTTTGAGACCGACTAATTTTTGCCGTGGTAGAAAACATTTCATAGGACAACATACTCACAACAGAATAAGAGTGACAAGCGGAATTGGTTATTTTATACTATAGTTTTGTGTGACGTATGCAATTTAGGCAAACGGATTCACGCAAATACATAGTATTTGGGATCTATTCTGGCATTGTTTTTCAGACCGACTGCAGTGACTGCACTTATTTTGAGACCGACTATTTTTCTCCCTGGGTGAAATTTTGTTGTTAGACCAACATACTCACATCAGAATAAGAGTGACGTATGCAATTTATGCCCACGGATTCACGCAAGTACATAGTATTTGGGATCTATTCTGGCATTGTTTTTCAGACCGACTGCAGTGACTGCACTTATTTTGTGACCGACTATTCTTCTCCCTGGGTGAAATTTTGTTGTTAGACCAACATACTCACATCAGAATAAGAGTGACGTATGCAATTTAGGCCCACGGATTCACGCAAGTACATAGTATTTGGGATCTATTCTGGCATTGTGTTTGAGACCGACTGCAGTAACTGCACTTATTTTGAGACCGACTATTTTTCTCCCTGGGTGAAATTTTGTTGTTAGACCAACATACTCACATCAGAATAAGAGTGACGTATGCAATTTAGGCCCACGGATTCACGCAAATACATAGTATTTCGGACCTATTCTGGCATTGTGTTTTAGACCGACTGCAGTAAATGCACTTATTTTGAGACCGACTATTTTTCTCCCTGGGTGAAATTTTGTTGTTAGACTAACATACTCACAACATAAAGTGAGTGAAACATCTTTTCAAACAGGATAAGTTGACAAGGTTATTTTACACTAAAGTTCTGCGTGAGTACCGTGACGTATACAGTGAGCACTTTTGATACCGACTGCACCTATTTCGCGACCGACTGCACTGATTTTGCGACTGACTATTTATATACCAAAGTTTTGCGTGAGTAGCGTGACGTATACAGTGGGTACTTATTTTGATATCGACTACTCCTATTTTGCGACCGACTGGACTGATTTTGCGACCGCCCCCCCCCCCCCCGCACATTTACGCCCCTGGTTGAGACGGTCTCTTAGGTATTGAGGTGAAGAATCGTCATTTAGAGCAGAATACGTAATAGACAGTATTTTAAAATTGATAAGTTGATGGACTGGAAGCCAGTGGAGATTTTTAAGATCCGAGGTGTTTTAATTTGAAGTTTCAGGTAGATTGTACAAAAGTGAATTACACCAATACCTTGCGATTGTCTTTACAGTGTGTGGTGTCGATGTGTAAGGTTAGAAAGATCTGCTTATCCAACGCCGTGATATAGACATTTCTAGAATATTATGCGTCGTAATATTCTAGAAATTGTTTCTCGTAGCACATTCTATGGCGCATTAGCCTAGTCGGTGCTGAAAAGTAGTTAAACCCCATTTCATTTATTTCTGATTCTTTATGAAATCGGAGCGTGATATACTCCAATTTGACCTTAATCTAGACAGTGAAACTGTGAACATCTGTTATGTAAATATTTCCGCTATAAAGGTGACGAATCAAGTCCCTGTAGTTTGAATCAAACAGATAATAAATGTAATATAATAGGCTACAAAACACAGGGGACTGCGAATGTCATAAACAGTGATTTGAATACAACTTGAAATAAATTCGCTCAACTGCCTGAGTGGCAAATGGAATAGAATGGACTTTAACGACTCGTCAACACGATTAAAAGATCATGATTTGACTTCCATTTTACGTTCTTTGGCAAAACGTTACATTTCAATAATACCTTTGCGTACACAGTGGAAAGGGTATCTGGAGAAAACCAACGACGCTACGAAAGTGGCCATAATCCTTGTAATGTACAAACCTGGGATAAAACCCATAATTTGCATGGACAACAGACCTTATGATCTACAGCCAGGGAGTGTCTTAATTCAGATTTCCCGAAAGCAAATACGTGTGTATTTACTCGGATTTCGACATGTTTGTGTTATATGTATGTATGTCTATTTGTGTTTCATAATAAGAGGAAGAAAAATTATCTGCCGTATTCCCTAGTGGAAAGTTTAATAGATTTCTATATGTTGGGTGATTAGAACCGTGTTTACATACTAAACTAACCGATCTATTAAAGGAGGTGGTCCACCTACTTTAATTTTCTAATATACATAATGTACAATGTCGGATGTAACAGAGTCCACTGTATAGATAACAATGGTTCTTGACGCCCCAGAAAGCTAACGGGTGGATTACTGGTACCATTCGCTCCATCGGAACTAACAGTTGTCCAGTAGGAAGGGATGAAACATGACCAACATTTAATTAAATTAATTCATTTAATACAAACTTTGTCATTTTCTGACTTAGCTACACCAGGTCGAACAATCTGCTGGTACTGATGACGCCACCAACTTTTGAACGGAAACGTCGACAAAATTTATAAAAGTTGATAAGGACCTTCTTCAAATAGGTATGCGCTTTGATTTTCTTCGGTCAGGGTTTCTTTACTTCTGTGGCTGTGTTTTTGTCGGTGGCCCCGGTTATTTAATTCCATCCGAACGACTACGCACATTTTGTCGTCTCAACTCCACACACACCGAACCTGCCAAGTGAAGACCAGGCTTGAAAAATCATGAAAATGATTCCGAGCCACATCAAGATTACAACCCGAGAAAATATTCCTGGTAAAATGATATATCGGTGATCTTATTAACAATTAATCAGTCTTATTAAATTAATACTTTTATCAAGGTTTACTAAAGAACCTGTAAAAAGAAATTTATCCCACGTTTGCTTCAAAAGATTAACATAATTAGTAGCTACGTTCACTCAGGGGATTAATTAATAGTAGGTATTACTATGAAGATCAAAGACAAAATATAAGTAGAGTCTCTATTTGTTAATTATTTGTTAACTATATCTTTAATCCAAATTAATTCCATACAAAGTAAAGTACAATATTTCAATAATTTTATATTTTAAAAACATACAAAATCAACAATATTTCCCAAAAAAAAAGCCCAAGATCGTTCACCTTTAAAAAATAATTATATCCTAATATTATAAAGCCGGTTTAATTATAAGCACGCACGTGTACTAAAAACAAGTCTTCGTTTAATACACGCAACAGATTAATGCTCAAGGACAAATAATAGCCAAAATTCATAAACAACGACATCCGAGGATAACGGGACGGGTCTATTCTATTGGTCTCCCCTGAAGTTAAATTATAGAGGGTTTTGGACAGGCACCTAATAAATTGTAATAAAACCGACACAGTACACCGAAAAACATTATTCGCTGTCAATAAGGAATCTCTATAAGATATTTTAAGGAGGAAAATGAATTATTCTAAACCACAAAGAGACACTAATCGCACGCCACTAATTTATCGTCGTCCATTTCAAGTTAGTGAAAAAATACGTCACGAAATGAATGGATTATTAGGGACCGCAGGGAAATAGTCGTTTTTTTCTCTTAAAAAAGAACATAAAATAATTGGTATATCGGATATAAATTTAAAACAGTGTTGTTAACAAAGAATGTAAAATAATTGGTATTAAAAATCTAAATCGGATATAAAGTTCAACTGTTGTAATTCATGTAACGAAGGGTAAATTTACGTACATTGTGTATTCATGGTGCTTACACACACGGCTTCAATGTGTCCATCAAAATGTTTAGAATTGTGTGTCGCGGTCCGAGGTCCAGTGCGCCCCGGAAAAATAGTTGCACTGGATCTAAATGTGAGAGTTTGGCACAAATGTCGACAGAGATTTTTAATTTTATTTCGGGATCCAACATCAAATCCATTGCTCCCTGCTGACTTCCTCTGATGGCTTCCATATTAGATTTAGCATATTCGGTGCCAATACGCAAACCCTTACCATGAGCCCTATTACCATTTTTTTGTCCCCCGCCTTTCGAAGAAAGTCGGGGACTACTAAAATGGGTTCGTCCGTCTGTCTGTCTGTCTGTCCGTCCGTCCGTCACACTCTTTGGGACACAATAACTCTCCTCCTAATTGAGCTAGAATGTTCAAACTCGTTGTAGGTGTTTATTAGGTCGATACCTTGATGGAGTTCGAAGATGAGCATTTTGGTTTCGGGATCCAACATCAAATTTATTTCTCCTCACTTCAATTAAGCAGGGTACTGACTTCTTCTGATGGTTTCCATATTTGATTTAGCATACTCAGGGCCAATATGCAAACCGCTAATATTCCCTATTGCCATTTTTTGTCCCCCGCCTTTCGAAGAAAGTGGGGGACTATTAAAATGGGTTCGTCCGTCTGTCTGTCTGTCCGTATGTCTGTCCGTCCGTCACACTCTTTGTGACACAATAGCTCTCCTCCTAAATTAAACTAGAATGTTCAAAGTCGGTGTAGGTGTTTATTAGGTCGATGCTTTGATTGAGTTCAAAGATGAGCATTTTCTGCTTAGGGTAAGCAGAGATAAGCAATTTGAATGGTTGATGATTTGGAACACAATAAATAAGTTCTATAATGAGAATGATGAAACCTGGTGCATACCTTGACTAAGTTCGATATCGGCAGAGGGTAAACAGAGCGATAAGCAATTGATTGGTCAAGACTTTGGAACATAACAACTCTGCTTTTAATTGAGATAAAATGTTTAAAGTTGATCAATGATGTTCATTAGGTTGATTCTATTTGATAGAGTGTAAAGAAACTTAGTGTATAGTTGATAGTCAGTTTGATTCCTCAATACTTTTGAAAAAGATAAACGTGCAATTAATTAATATGTGTCCTCTCTTTTTTTCGGAATTTAGGCGGGGGGACATCAGCCTCACTGGTGGCTTGTTAATTCCGTCATCAGTAATTTTCCTTGGCTATACTTAAAGTAAACTTTATACACCTGTGTCACGCCGTTGTCCAAATCTGAACCATCTTCTCGTTTTGGGGGGTTGTGTAATTTAACTCTTAAAAAAGACCCCACAATGCACCGCCGAAATTAATGCTCTAAGTTTGGTCTGCCAATCCTACTTGGGAGTACCCAGCGCTCCACGCCATTGCATACAACAAACATATCATTGAAAGCAGGAGGGTGGTTCCCATGTAACGCTTAGGGTCACTTATATTCTCAGCATGGTTGAAGTCGGGCCTCAAATTCAGCTAATTGTTTTGTTTCTTTTTTTCAAAAATAAGATGCTTTGAATGAAAGGATGTTTCCAATATTTAATATGTAGACTCTAAACATGAAATCGAGACACTTATTACTTTTCGGTATCCTGCAATCCAAAAGACAACGGCTAGCTCACCTTAGACCTCATTATACCCTTTTGTTTTTAAATAGTGGTATTTATACAGTACCGAATATTGTTAACAACAAAATATAATAATATGTCTCATAACTGCAACAACAGAATTTATAATCTCCATTTTCTTTAACCCTTAATCCAATAAATGCGAACCAGATGTGTAATATACGTTTCATTTTGTAACAAAAGAAAGGGGCCGGCCGGTTGATTAACATTTATTACAAAAATAGTTTCTACGCGACATGAGCATTTAATTAAATGCTTAACATAATCAAGAGAAACAAAAAATCTACTTTTAAACAAGCAAACGTACAGTGTGTACTGCAGTTTCTATTTGATAAGATGGGAGATGTGTTTTTTAAGACTTTTGTCTAATGGCTTGAATTGTTCGTACTTGTTTTTTTTTTTTATTCCCAATGGACACTGATCCTGTCATTCATACAAATCATGCTGCAAGAATTCAAATGAAATCCTATATATAAAATCGCTATACACCTAAGTTATACAATATGTCACCTAACTCATATCTTAAGATCTGTGAAGTAGTGTAGAAATTTGTAACATAACTAACAATGGTATATGAGATAAAACGGTCATGTTGTCTTTTGTAGCTGCAAAAAGTAATACACCAATTATTAATTTAAAATCTACCAATATGTAACACATTTAATATTTTAATATTAAACGTGTTACATATTGGTAGATTAAAATCCTCTTTCATAATTTTTCCAAAAACGCACGCATTCCTTTGTAGATGGTTATGCATTAAACGGTCAATTCGTCATTTAGCGCTATAGGATTGTGAAAATTTAATCGCTGATAGGAATAATATTAATCTCAAACTGGCTCAATTCCGTTCGGTATTTACAAAGTTATGACAAATTGAAATTTCATCGATCTATGTCTATACTACTCGAGCGGCCATCTTTTACTAGTAGCGAGAAGCCCGGTAGACCTAGTTTAAAACCGATTGAATCCAATTCGGGACATTATCAGCTTTGGTATTATGATTTAAATAATCAATCGGATACTTAACCTTGTCCAAAACAGGTGTATCTATTTTAGCTACACTTAAGTAATTAAAGAGAACTGATGTTAAAGGTGTTATAAATTTCCGCATTATTTGATAGATTTTAAATACCAATTCAACCATTAAAGAAAAGTGGGTCAATTAAGTTAATTATTAATATATTACGTTTTAGGGAAATGTCTTTCGCAGTTACAAAAGACAATATATCCGTGTGATCGAATATTCATGTTGGTTCGCGAGGAAAGACACGATGCTTTAAAGTATTACACATTTCTGCATTACTGCCAGTTAGATTAAACGGATGTATAACTGGACTTATCATCGAACTCAAAACAGTCATATGAACATCTACACCAAGTGTGAACATTCTACCATAGTTAAAATCAAATTTATCATGTCGACAAATCAAATCGATGACCTCTGTTCAATTCATCATTATCACAGTTAGTAAAGGTACTGATATAATAAACAAGTACACCATAAAGGTGTAACGGACGAGTTCATTTTAGTAATTCCATTTATTTTCCAGGAATTAAAGTCGTGAAAAATGTTTAGAAATCAAAGTTAGTAGTACAGAAAATAAACAAATAAATAGATATCTTTCCGTTCAACTTATTTCAGCACATCATAAAGAAAATAACTGACACCCCATTAAATTATTTTGCCCTCATTTACCGGTTTACTCTAGTGCTGGTCTAATCACGCAACGATCATCAATTACTATATCTTATTAAAAAAAATAGCCTATCCACCATCTTGTTTAATAAGTTTCGTTTCATAGTAGGATACGGCATGGCTATATCTATTTGTTAAAGCCAACTCAGTTCGCTTATATTTCAACGCAAATTTTATCTATAGACGTAAGGATGTTTACGAAGGCGGATTATCAGCCCACGACCCCCCCCCCCCCCCCACACACACACACAAAAAAAAAATACAAACGGACATCGACCAAAGTCAAAAAGGTCTAGTCAATTTAAATTAATGGATATATTTAACAATTAGCAATGCCTGACGGTTGATTAATGGCGGAAATACATTGTGGCTGCCATAGAGATAATGTGTATTTAGCATTCAATATTCTATGTTTATTTGGAATGAAATATGTAGAGGTGGGTGGTTTTAAAATTAGTTTCACGGGATAACGTGTCATTTAATTTCACGTTAGAATTAGAAAATGTCAAGTTCAGAAAGGTGATTAAATTTTCCGACTATTATGGCACTCAATTTAATCACTAAACAGTTGTCTTTACAGAAATTCCATGGATCCGTGTCATGTTTTCTTTGATATTTGACCTTACAAGTAATTTAACATGAAAATAGCTCGGTTGTATATAAAAAAACAAACAGGATAGAATCCGAAAACAAAAAAGCTGAAAAACAAATTACAAATAAAGAACCGTTTGGAAGGTTGAAATAAAAGCTTGTCCGCACTATTGCATATCGATACAAGTCATTGCATTAATTTCACTAAATAAACGACCCCTTTGTATTTAAAAAGTCGTAAGTTGACTTCAAAGCATACCCTCCTTACGTGGCCATTTATCGGTGCAAAATCGGTTCAACGTCCGTCGTTAAGATGCATTATTAACCGGACTCGTTTCGGGGGGGGGGGGGGGATATTTTCGATGGCCTACACTACAAGTTATGGTGGGGATCCACGTCAGGGGTCACAAGAGCGACTTTTAATTTAAGCCGATGACGTCAAGCATTGCTTAATCAATCATCGTTTACCCACAGTTCCGTGAATTAAAAGGCCAAGAAGACAACAGAACGTTTCAATGAATCCCTCACGTCATCCAGAATATGTCAATGATGACAACTCTTCCAGGTCCTTGTGTAGTAAAGACAAGTAAAAGGAAATTTTGAACTATAAAAACGAAACGAAATTGGGTCTGTGTTTTAATCAGATTGGATGCATTATGTAAGATTTAGATAAAGGGTTAACATTAGTTTAAAAATTGATAATGAGAAAAGAATATATTCAAAGTTCAGTCAAATAACTTTATTCTAAGGGGACGACCTGTGAATGTTTGAAGAATAGCGTAGTCTCGATTTTCTTGATATAAATGGCGATCGTGTTTCAACCTTTTTAAAATCAGAGCAATCTGATGGTCTAGAGAATTCATTATGGACGTGACATGTAAATAAATGTCTTAAATTGATAATTTGTATAGCATTTTAAATCAAAAGAAAAACCAGCGAAAGCTGTGATACACAGATTTAGCTCTTATAAATATAATAATAATAGGACATTAGCCCGCTCATTGGCGGATCTGATTATGGCATGTTGGGGGTTTAAATTTGATACTTGGCCTTGATTATGACACTGTGATAGCATCAACAAAAATTATTTTGTTTTTATCCCAGCTGATTATATGATTTAGCGATAAACATTCAATTTTCTTGTTAATAACAGTAATAACTATACCCATATTTAACATAACAATATAGGTGTTAATAATCGTTTAAGAAAGTAAACAAAGTATGTCAAATGTTATAATTCTTAGTAATTAGTAGACAGCTGAAATAACTTTATAGGTGTTAATAATGGTTTTAAAAAAAGTAAACAAGGGTTTGCTAAATATTATACTTGCAAATTTTAATTAATACCACAGCAATAACTATATAAGTGTTAATGATAGTTTAAAAAAATAAGCAAAGGTCTGTTAAATAATACACTTGGAGATTAGATAAAGAGCTGTCAGTTCTCACCATAATAGTTAAAATTAGGATACTGGAAAGGAAATTTGCTATCTCGGTCAAACTGATCCACTCTGATCCGAGAATTTAGCGATTGAATTTTCGGCCTAGCCTCGATCATCATTACTAAAGTCGGTACGATAAAGAAAAATATACTCTCGATTATCCATTGCATGATTAAATCCTGAATGAAAGTTGAGCAGCAAATCTGATCTTAATCCAGATAATATCTTAGGCTAGCGATGAGATCGAGAGTTAATTATGGTCTGGATAAGTTAATTAATGTCTATAATTAATAATTTAGAAAACATATCAGGCTTAAAAAAAAACCCGCATTAATAGGCAGATTTAGCTCTTGCATAATATGTTTAATAGATATTTATACAGATATTTTGAAATTTAATAACATAAACACACGTTTTAAAAACTTGCTTTAAATATATCAGAATTGTATATAAATCTCCAATTGTCAACAATTAATAATTTTGTAATGAATCGCACCTTAATTTTACATTATAATTGTACATATCATTTTATAGTTGATTCAAATTTATAATGTTTGGTCCTTGTCATGTATTACTGCAAAAAAAAACCCTTATTCTTATGTTTAATAGACGGCAACAATAACTATATAGGCGTTAATACTAATTTAAGGAGGTGAACAAACATACTCCGGGCAGTGTTGCGTCTGATTAGAGGTAATCCAACTACACACTGCTATTATGAGTGGATATTGTTGTGTTAAATTTTGATTGATCAGTAGTCCGTCTACCAACCAATCACTAGCTGCCAATACTGAACCAAATATGTTTACATAACGTTACGTCATGACTCACGATTTTATTATGCCTGATTAACCCGTACATAGCAGAATGCTGCAGTAAAACTAATTGCGTGACAAACGAGGCTATCAAGTTGAATGAAATGTAAACAATACTGTTTGGAAACGAACATACTTTCACCGTGTTTAATACCTTAAATCACTGTCCAAAGTTTTAGGGAAGACCGAGATTAAACGAAGGACTGTCATGTTGCTGTACTTAAGTGATAGCTTTCATTGAACGGAAAGAATAGACACACTACCACATAAGTTCAAGAAACAGACGCTATTCCAGCAATGGTCAGAGAGAGATTTCTCGGGCCATTGCTTCAGGAATATGGTGAACAATGTGCTTTTGAATATTATACGACCACAGATTCAAGATCAATGAAAACCCCGAACCAATATTGTTATTCGATTTAAAGGGTCAATGCAGACATATTGTAAAACTTATTCTAATGGCATTTAGAAATGAAATGTAGTTTATCGTTCTGGGCCCTGTTTCACGAAATTTTAACTAAAAATAAAATCCAAATTTTAGCAGATACTTCAATTTTGATTGGCTAAGAACTAAAATCAGTCTAATATTGTCCAATCAAATAACTGAAATTCAGATCTTATCTTAGTTATAAATTTGTGAAATAGGCCCCAGCAGTTCTGCACGGACGGGCATACGTAATACTAGGCGATGTGTTACGATAATATTATCTCTATGGTACGTGCAGATACCTTCGGATACGTTTCCATACGATTAACACGACTGCTACGATTGACCTCAATATGTAACGCGAATCGTTATAGTGGGAACCCAACATTAGTGGGAAATTTTTCCCGGACAGAGAAGCTACTGTCAATCGTTATTTTAACTGCCAAGTGTTCGGTAAATATTTTCACACAGGCGGGAAAACAATATTTTAATTAACCGACAATTACTAAACTGTTTAGTGGACATGTTACCTGCCGACACTCGGATCGTCCTTTCATTTTCTAAGTTTAAAGTACTTATGTTTCTCACGTCGATTTTGAGCCTGACGAATGTCAACACGTCAGACTAATTATTGACAAACCAATGAATTGCTTCTAAATTTGTTAGTATCCGTCTAGAGCAATCCAGCAAACAATTTGTTAATTCAATTGGCTTAACTGCATACTGCAAAGTGTGGGATGTTGGTGGGAGAGAATAAAGACTGAAATGAAAATGAAATGGGGTTTAACGTCCTACTGTTCTGCTCCGAAACTGGGCTAATGAAGACGGGGAATAACGACTGACTAAACAAACAAATTTGTCATGTTGCTATACGCGAATTGTGGAATTATGACTCGGATTGCTTTAGCGATTATGGTCAATTGAAATGTGTATGGCTGATGGTAATATAGTTACTCTAAGTAACGTAAATGTTTCGGCTCTGCTCTCCACTACGTTAGTACTCGCCCTTAAAGACAACTAGTATGAAAATAAGGCTTTTCCCTCATCTCCTTTCTAAGACTATTTTGGAATCCTTACCGTCTATTTTTCACCGTGATTCTGCTTTAGTCGCCAAAAGGAATCATTTCTTGTCACATCCGACACAAATTTATAAAAATCCAACACTATTTTCATGTAGAATTATGCGATACAAATAGATAAACAACTTTCATTTGAATGCAGGCGCCATTTTCAATCTACTGCTCAGCCACTATTCCAAATTTCGGAATGGAATTTTACCGTAAACGAAAATTCATGTAGTAAGAACTGCACGAACTGCTTACATGTGCTAAATCAGAATAAGAGACATGGTATCCGAGACTACCGGAAACCTTATCACCGCTGTCACTGTAGCCCGGTTAACCAGCCGGGACTACTTGACAGCACGTCAGAAGATACATAAACACCATTGAGGTAAGAAGTCTATATTCTCGTTGACAACAGTCTTGCTGATCGCCCCCGGCTGGATCACGACATTTGGCGTCGCCGATTAGAGGAATCATTACCTTTGTGGAATACAGGATAATCTCCAGGTTTAGTTATATAACTATATCTAAATATTTACTGTTTTGAATTTCGTGCCATTTTTTGCTCAGTAAAATAGTTCCGTTACTTAGAGCTTAAAATACATAAATCATACAAGTCTATTGATAAAATTTAATTTATAATATCATATATATACATTTATCTAAATAATATATGTGATTTACATCGAAATTAAAACATTAGTGAAAATTTGATTTCTGTTAGCGTCACCACGTGACATCCCTGGTTACAGCGGCCATCTTGCTTCTGAGATATCTCGGAGGTTCTTGTTGGTTAACCTGTAAAGTAAATCTGTATTAGTCCACAATTACATTTATAGAATTCATTAATTTACATTTATTTATTGATTCACGCATTAACATTTATCGTTTTAAAATCTCAAATAATTTATAGTTGATCACGTGATAAACACAGTGCACATCATTAATTTAAAGGGACTGTTCCATCGCTGACAAATTTATTTTTGTTGGTTCACGTGGATTAACATCTGTGGCATTGTCTATCAAATAAAGTGTAGAATATTTATTATTTGTTGTCAATTTAATAACTTACCAGTATGGCAATTAACATACAGACAGCTACTATTGATGAGTTGATGTTGATCCCTCGCATTGGCCAAACACAAGCTGAGAAAATAGTTGCATTAAGAACCTTGGAGGGACCACTAACAGTCAACCATATTGTGCAAACAGTTGGCTTGCAAACTGACTGGCAGGATTGGGTTGAGGAAGGCATTATATCTTTTGATTTACCAGAAGAAATATCCGTTGGTACTGCTGGCGGAGAAGAAATTGCTGGCGCTGTATATATAGGTGGGGCTTTTGCCGAACCACCACTGGACCCTGACACTGCTTCAATTGCCGACGTGATCAGGCTAATTCAGAACCTCAGCCACTCCATAGATGCTAAACTTGATAACCTATCTGATAAGTTTGACAAGAAATTGCATGATCTAGGTCAGGAGTTACGATCAGAATTTGCCTTATATGCAGGACCTGCCAAAATTAAATCAAATCCTACCGTTAAGCAATCTGCTTATTTTCCACTTTTCAAACTTAAAGATCCCATTGTGAATGTCGCTGTTCCATCTGATAGGGGGGTTCAGTCATCTAGACAAGCTCCTCTTCCGTCTATACCCATGGATATCAAGGGACGAGATAAAGAGTTGCAACGGATCATTGACATAATTTCTGACGATGTAAAAACAAGAACAGAAAATCAGGAACACAAGAGAGCAGGTAAGATTCCGTCCTCTTGTGAGTGGCCATTTGTTCAGGAGGACCTTTGTGCTGCCGAATCAGAATCAGATGGGGGGTATTCACTACAGTACAGTCCAAATCGCCCAAAGATTCTACTGTTTCCGGGGGATGGTAAGACCCCATGGGAGTCGTTTTATAATCAGTTTGTTCGCGTAGGACGAAGTTGTCATTGGTCTCAGAAGAGATTATTTGAGAGGATGTCTGGCTGTCTTCTTGGACCATCTCTGGAATATGTTAACAGGCTAAACATACGTAACTACCAAGGTTTAATAAAAGAGATGAAGCACCGTTTCAGTGGGAAAGATGTCCCTCTTATTTCTCGTAGACAGGTATCTTACAACGAAGATACCTCTTCGGATATTCGTAAAGTTTGCAAAAACTATTCACTTCCCCCAAATAGCATATCTGTAGTAAAAGTTCATATTGAAGATACATTCGGGGGAGCATATGTTATCGAGCCGATTGTCAGACCTTCGGAGGTTCTAATTTCTGCTTCTGTCAAACCACCCCTTTCAAACGAGGACTGTAAGAGGGTTCCTGCTCACTTACAGGACTTGTTTAGGAGATCGTGTGACGAAATATCATCAAATGATAGTTCTCGTTTAGCTAATTTGCTTGCTCAGTACGAAACTGTCTTTGCCAAGCCTGATCTAGATTTGGGTTGTCTTACAGCTGTCCAACATAAGATCGACACTGGCTCAGATGCACCCATCACGCAAAGAATTAGGAGAACCCCTTTAGGTTTTCAGGAGGTGGAGGAGGAACATCTGAAGAAATTATTAGCTGCTGATGTGATAGTACCATCTACATCAGATTGGAGTTCCCCGCCTGTGTTCGTGCGCAAGAAGGGTGGGTCTTTTCGATATTGTGTGGATTATCGGGCACTAAATGATAGAACTGTTAAGGACAATTTTCTACTGCCATTCATCGAAGATTGTCTTGACACTTTACAGGGAAGAAAATTCTTCTGTACCCTAGATATGGCTTCCGGTTATTATCAGATCCAATTGGATCCGTCGTCAAGAAAGAAGACTGCCTTTATTACCCGTTATGGTCTCTTCGAGCATGTTAGGATGGGATTCGGCTTGTGCAACGCCCCAGCAACTTTTCAACGGGCTATGCAACTTGTACTCCGTGGTTTGACTTGGAAGGAGTTACTTGTCTATATCGATGATATAGTTGTCCTAGGGAAGAATGTCGATGACACACTAAAAAATCTTGAAGAAGTTTTCCTTCGGTTCAGGCGCTATAACCTTAAGTTAAAGCCCAAGAAATGTTTTCTATTCAAGAGGGAGTGTGACTTTTTGGGTAAACTCATCAGTGATAAGGGTATATCAATTGCTCCATCCAAGGCTGAGGCTGTGTTAAAGTGGCCAGTGCCAGCTAACCGTGATCAGCTCATGTCATTCCTGGGCTTTGTGAACTATCATCGGGATCACATACCTAACTTCGCAAGTCTAGCAGCGAATTTGTATGAGCGCTATCATAGCAAGGACCCATATAGGTGGCAATCTGACCATCAGAAAAGCTTTGAAGATCTTAAGACAGCTGTAACTTCGGCTCCTTGTCTATGTTATCCGAATCCTCACGATCTATTCATTCTGGATACTGATGCCTCGAATAATACCATAGGGGCGGCTCTATCTCAGGTTCAGGATGGTGTTGAAGTGCCAATCTGTTTTGCAAGCCACGTATTGATAAAAGCACAACGGACATACTGCACCACCCGCAAGGAACTACTAGCCGTTGTGAAATTCTGTAGGCATTTTCGTCACTATCTCCTTGGTAGAAGATTTCTTGTACGGACGGATCACAATAGTCTTGTCTGGTTGACTCGTTTCAAACACATAGAAGGGCAGCTGGCGCGGTGGCTTGAAGAATTGTCACAATACAATATGGAAATTATTCATCGACCTGGTAATAAACATCAGAATGCTGATGGACTTTCCCGGATCCCGATTAGTGATGCTCCATGCGATTGCTATCAAGCTGGAGTGCGAGTCCAGGATCTGCCTTGTGCCGGATGTCATTTCTGTAGAAAGGCTCATTCCAATTGGGAGCGTTTCTGTGAAGATGTAGATGATGTCGTACCCTTAGCTCTAGGTTCTTCGTTGGACCATGTCACCAGTAAGTTGGATCATTCCCCCGGTAAGTTAGAGGTTAGTAATGAAACAGGATGCTCAACGGTGTTAGTAGGTAAAGTATTAGATAAAAATATAAATAACTCAAAATCACAAAATACAATTAACTCAACATCACAAAACATAACTAACGAGATCAAAACAAACTGGTGTGAACTATACACTAAGGATCAGTTAAGAATCATGCAAGAAGATGATGAAGAAATCATGCTTATACTTACCTGGATTTCTTCAGCAACAACTCCTCTTAATTCAGATTTGAAACTTTGTTCTGATGCGGTCAGAGCTGTGTGGGCAAACCCGGCTCAGTTGGACATTTATTGGACACCATCCTATATTATCGGTGGGAGAGATTCTTACACCGCCTTTAAGAACAACAAAACCACGTATCTTCCCAATCACAGTTAATGTCGGATTGCAGTGTCGAGGGTTCCGCTCTTGGTACTGTCAGATTTCATCTTGTATAGGCTAGCTGAGTGTTCAATGCTTTCTCTTGGTCTGTAGCAAGTATGAACTAGGACCAAAATAACACGTTAATAAAATGTAAATATCTAAATGTATATATTTGAAGATGAGTTTGGATTTTAGTTCGACGCAGTAATTCCAAGGTAAGGCAGGTAATCTGAAGCACATGTTCTCTTCTTCACGATGGAGGGGAGTGTAGTAAGAACTGCACGAACTGCTTACATGTGCTAAATCAGAATAAGAGACATGGTATCCGAGACTACCGGAAACCTTATCACCGCTGTCACTGTAGCCCGGTTAACCAGCCGGGACTACTTGACAGCACGTCAGAAGATACATAAACACCATTGAGGTAAGAAGTCTATATTCTCGTTGACAACAGTCTTGCTGATCGCCCCCGGCTGGATCACGACAGTAATATAGTTACTCTAAGTAACGTAAATGTTTCGGCTCTGCTCTCCACTACGTTAGTACTCACCCTTAAAGACAACTAGTATGAAAATAAGGCTTTTCCCTCATCTCCGTTCTAAGACTATTTTGGAATCCTTACCGTCTATTTTTCACCGTGATTCTGCTTTAGTCGCCAAAAGGAATCATTTCTTGTCACATCCGACACAAATTTATAAAAATCCAACACTATTTTCATGTAGAATTATGCGATACAAATAGATAAACAACTTTCATTTGAATGCAGGCGCCATTTTCAATCTACTGCTCAGCCACTATTCCAAATTTCGGAATGGAATTTTACCGTAAACGAAAATTCATGCTGTGCGCGGTCACTAAAGTTTTTTTTTATTCAACATGCGTGATTAATTATTACACAAAATCTATAAAACAGAACAACGCATTATATTGACCTTCATAAAATATTTTAAACAGTCTATGTGTTATTCCATGTACAGCGAGAATTTTCGTTTACTGTAAAATTCCATTCCGAAATTTGGAATAGTGGCTGAGCAGTATATTGAAAATGGCGGCTGCATTCAAATGAAAGTTGTTTATCTATTTGTATCGCATAATTCTACATGAAAATAGTGTTGGATTTTTTATAAATTTGTGTCGGATGTGACAAGAAATGATACCTTTTGGCGACTAAAGCAGAATCACGGTGAAAAATAGACGGTAAGGATTCCAAAATAGTCTTAGAACGGAGATGAGGGAAAAGCCTTATTTTCATACCAGTTGTCTTTAAGGGTGAGTAGTAACGTAGTGGAGGGCAGAGCCGAAACATTTACGTTACTTAGAGTAACTAATGGTAATAGCAGTCTTACTCAGTCAATGGGGTGCATCTATGGAGGCGGATTGGTATCAAGTCGTGATGTCGTGGTGTCGACGTTTATAAGGCTACAACTCCACATCACGACATTCTAACCCAACACCACGACGATCCGACATCACTACTAATAAAATCGCTAAGCTTTAGTGGAAAGTGTTGATCATTGAACTCCGACAAGACATTCACCTAATGAACACATTTCAAGTTAATATATTCTACCTCAATTAAATGAAAGCAAAGTTGTTATGTTCCAAAGTTTTTACAAATCATATTGTTTTTGCTGCTTAGCCTTGACAGAAAATTCTTATCATCAAACTTAGTCACGGTATTGATATAATAAATCGGTACCCTTGAGTTTCATCACTCTCGCCCAATTAGAACCATCGTTATATTTTTCCAAGACTTAACCAATGAAATTGTCTATCTCTACTTAGCCGTTGTGGAAAATACGCATGATCGAACACTGTCAAGGCAGTCACCCAATAAACACTAAGTTTGAAAATTCTTCCTCAATTAGAAGTAAAGTTGGACTGCGTTCACCGGACATGGTATTTTTATAAAGAAAGTTTATAAAGTTTCACTACTCTCACCCTGTTATCGAGCTCCAAAGTCTCGACCAATCAAATTGTTTATCCCTCAGGTTAAATACCTACTCCAAGTTCGAAAACTTTAGCACAATTAGGATGAGATAGTTCTTGTGTCCCAAAAGGCTCACAGACAGACAAACATGACAGAGACAGATAGACAAATCTTAATAGTCCCCGGGACAATTAGGAATTGTGTTTTTAATAGATGTCATCATGTCCCTGACAAGTTGTGTCGATGTGGTCAAGAATCAGTGTTTGACTGCCCCCCCCCCCCCCACACACACACACATACACTTAAAAGTAACAATGCCATGAAAACAATGTTCACCATTTTACCATGAGTTTTTTTAATATTAATCTGAGTAATAAATAGAAATGAAAGTGAATGACATGGGGTTTTATGTCATACGATTCTCTCCAGATTGTACTAATGAATACAGGCTTACTCCATACAGTGCGGTGTGGGGGTAAATTACATGGAACACTGCAACTTTCTCGTCCAACGCTGGTAGCGAACCCGAGACCCCCTGATAAATGAGCAAGGGTCTTACTCATTGAACCACCGCGGCTCCAAAATCGATGTGAAATTCTAACGGAATTGAGGAATTTATGGACCAATAGGCTTTTTAATCAGACTAATCTCATTTATTGTTTATGGCTTGTAAGTCTATGTTTGATTTTTCATCTAGAATATTGTGTGTTTAATGTTAGTGTAAATTAATCTGGTGATTCAGTTTATAGATTGACTTGGTTTTAGGTTACACACGTTATGGTAGGTTAACATTTTGTGAGGAATATAATAATTCTTGGGGATTTCAATACGCATGACAAACAGTCTGCGCAAAGTACTGATAATGGGCGACCTCGCTGAAGGAATTCCCACCAGTAAAAAGGCGGTTCCAAGTGACCTTATCGATGGTAAAAGGATTAAATTCCATATTAACGACAAAAACTAACGTTTATCTGATAAACTAACGTTTATCTACACATCAGTTCTTATTGGATGTACAAGAAAACAATGCTGTGCGGTATACAATGAAGTCACGTGGGACCCGCTCCACTCGGCAAATCTCGACATATTACGGAACTAGAAAAACAAGGGAGGTAATTGTATTATTATTTCCGGTCTGTGTTTTGACTTTCTAGGTAAATATGAAATTCTCGCTTTAAAATAGGGCGAATACTTAGATAGACAAATAGATAAAATAACTATGAAATCAAATATTTAATTTAAGTGATAATATTTGTACACATACAAAATTCCGAATTTTCAAGGTTAAATACATACACAAAATAATAGGCTATAGGCCTACACAAATAATCGATAACGCCTGAAACTGAAGAGCACCTATTTATTCAATGTCTGTATTCTCAAAGCCTGTGGAATACTCTTCATGAGATATTGATTCAAAATTTTAAAAAAATCATATAGTTGTCTATCCCCTTCTGTCATACATTTTGCAATTTACATGATGAAATTAACAAATTTGAAAACCAACGAACATTATATGGCTTATATTATAAGAAACAAGGTTGAATTTGAACTATCCGGAAACCCTAATTTGGGTTCAAAATGACAATATTATGATTTATGTAATAGTCCACGGGTCGTCGTATGTCAGACGTGGAAAGCGGGCATGTTCTAAAACTGGTCGCCACATCCTACGTATGACCCATGCACTCTTTTCTCATTAGATATCCTAATATCCTTGTAATCGTCTTGTATTTTCAACTGTCTTCTTTGCTTCCCTTTCACGTTGTGTAAATTCTTCTTCTTATTTAAGTAGTTAGGACCTTTATCCTCTCATTCGTTAAGACGATTGGCTTACCAGGATGGACAACACAACAGCTCAGTTCTACATTTTATATATCAACCTGGATACATATGGTACAATTCAGAACAGATTACAATATAGTCATTCTTTCCATTCCATTCTACCCATTCTGCTGATAGAAATTGCAACATCTTCTCCGTCTGACGAATGCTCACATATACGATAGTCTTGCAGCTTTGGGTTTGGAAATTCAATTATCTACCTGGTCGAATATGACGTAATTAAATATAATGTTTGGTAAATTAGCCTATTGATTTTGAAAACCACCCTTTATATGGACAGTGAGAACTTACCACCAGAAGTGTTAACGTGTTATTTTGTTATTAAAAAAAGAATCAAATGTTTACTAAATTATAATTCTTTTTATGTTGAAATCTGTCACTTGAGAGCATTAGAAACAACTTGTTATATATTAAAGATATAATATAATGTTATCATTAATTTAAAGAGTATAAATTCTACAATAGTCTTAAATTTATCGTAAGGGGGGTTGGGATGGTCTAGTGGTCTAGAGTGCCACACTTCGACCCATCTACTGATTTGTAAGGACGTGGGGGTAAAATAAATTGCCGCCATTTATACACCGATTAAAGAATGTACCACCAAATGAAATAATTGTCTTATACTGACATGTCTTAACAATACGTTCCTTATGCATTTTAACAGCTAACCAGCTTTCAATACGTATATTGCTATATAAATCAATCGATAGTTAATTCTTTAATATTAACGATACTAGGTATCATGGACCAAAATAAGATGTCGATGACACACCTGTCCATCATACTTTAACTAATAATTACTTGCTAATCCAGGACACGTGTTTTATTACGAATACACCTGGACTGGAAGGCGAATATAGACATGTAGACCATCCATATACAGTAGATATGAGCCATTTCTCCAAGAAGCTTTAATTAAATCTTCTTGGTCTTGTCATAAAGCATATTTATACATTTCAGAATAGTCAATGCCAATGTAAGTTCAAGTTACTCTCTGTTGACATATTTTTTAACAACCCGGAAGCCATTGGAGGAAAGTTATCAAATGGAATGAAGTTTTACGTCCTTTAATTAATTACAATAAATGCGGTATCTGGCTACGGGAAGCAGCATCGTTTCCGGTTTCTATTTCTCCAATTAACAACAGCAGTTATTTTTGTGTTCACCGGAACAAAGCACCCCATACTTTAAAATCCTCAGAATTTTATGCTTATTAAAATATATACCTTAAGTCCCGTTTTGAAACAATAAATATCTAATAGGAATACCAGTCTAATAATCGTGAAGATCCTTTGAATACTTACAAAAATATGTGGAATTGAAATTTCATCAATCTATGCTGATCAATAAGCGCGTCGCCATTTTGTTTTCCACGAACACATAATGACGGGAATGTTCGAAATCCCATTGAATCCGAGCCATTATATTATCTAGCGATGGTTGGTTGTTTCTTCTTAATTACATATAATTTAATCTGTACATATTATTGTGGGGTATCGGGGAAAAAAATTACAGTTGCCAATGGCGAACGATTGCTTTAAATTTAACTAATGGGATAGAGAGAGAGAGAGAGAACCAATAGCAAGAGGGAGAAAGAAGAGAGAGAGACAGAGAGAGAGATGGGGTTTTAACATCCACTCGACACAAACTAGGTCATTTCGGGACTAACATGGTTTAAATTTATTTCAATAATTCGCTTGCGCGTAGGTGTTTTTAGCATTTGAGGGGGGGGGACGGAGGACCCGGAGAAAACCCACGAGGTTGGACAGGCGACCCTACTCATTGTCAGGTACAACCGGGGATTCGAAACCACGCCAATAGCAAAATATATTATAATGAACTTAACAGTCTAGCTGTGGTAGGATATGGAGAGATTAAGACGTAATCTGTGAATTCTAATCTAAGCATAAATTAAGAAATCCGCTGTATCTGTTCGACCCACTGAACTCATTTTATCTGAATGTATGATTACAGATGGTAAGATGTGGGAACTAAATCTATCCACTGAAAGTCTTTTCTGGCCTCAAATGTTATATAATTTATAATCTAAGCATTGTATTAATATGAAAAGCCTATTATCAGCTCACCGGGCTAACCTATGACTTAGAATTTAGATTGGAACACCGCGGCATTTTTTTTTATTATAATATATTCATATTTCATTATCTATTTATCCAAATCTCACATAATGTATCTTTAAATCCCAGGCAAAACAAACTAAACAGAGAGGAGAAGGGGGGGGGGTAACGTTCCCTCAAAACACACAAGACTAACTACGTTCAATTTTATTTCAATAATTCACTTGTGCGTAGGGGTCTTTAACAGTCAGAGGAAACCCTTTAACAAAATCTATAACAATCATAACATGAAATTTATGTCAACTTGAATAAAACTGTTTTTCGATGAGATAACGATCGGTGAACAACGAGACGGGCAATACAATCCATGTTCGTCTGGGGCGTTCATTGTTATTCCATGCATTTTATTACGTATTTTGTTGACATTCAGATTGGGGCGAGATTGTAAATGGCACCCTATATTTGGACTCCCTCCCCCTTATTCATAGCTAGATCCACAACAGCCCTTTGAGCCTCGCGATCTAATTTGAAGATTCCATTTTATGCGCCAGTGTGTTGAAGTTCATGGTTGGATAACTCTATGAAATATTTAAGAGCTTTTAGTAGATTGCCATTCTGATATTGATTTGAACGTAACGTTGGAATTTCAGTTTTTGTAATACATAATATTTAATTCAAAGTTAAATGAAATGAGGTTTAACATACTAATTTTCTGAACCAGAAGGGTTAATGAAGACATGCAGCATAAAGGGGAAGCTATTAGATATATTTTGCCCTTACCGAGGGGCATAGATACCCAACTCTTATATCGAATTCCAACTGTCGAGGGTCTCTTTTCTCCCACACCAACGTGTACATGGACCTTTCATTTAAATATAATGTATTGGTTATATTTAGGTGTGGTATCTCGCATAACTAATATACACAGCAAAGTCTGCTACTTTAATACTGATAAACATTGTAGTTCAACTTCCCACCTTGATAATTGTAATTCCTTAATTAATGGTGTGACATATTGCTTAATATATGAAAACTGCAGAAAATATTAAATTCAGACTCGGGACTTATTACGAGGGCTGGGGGGAAATACTGAGAGTGAAAAAATTTGTCGCCAATAAAAATAGACATACGAACTACAACTGTAGTGTTATTATTGTCTTCGTTCGAGCCTATGAGCTTAGAATTGAAATCACCAGAAATACACCAAACTGGCTATAAGACAGTCATCAAGTACCTGCAACTGAAAGGACTAACTCCAACACGCAGATACACAATCTGTTTCACAGAGAATTACTTACGAATTATCTCTGTAACAGATGACTGTCCATAACACGTGCGTTGACTGCACGCGGCGGTAGTCATTGGCTCAACGGCTCGTGCAATGTTTACTTAACACCTAACTGCTTCGGGCAAAATGATGCATTTTACTCATTTTAATACCCATTTACACTAAATAGGAAATATTTTTTAACTACAAATACTTCAAACGTCTTTATTTATTTTTCTTTTACCTCAAAGAAATGTTTGAGAATTTAATTTGTCGGAGTAAAAAAGTTAATATGCCGTACTCATTAAGCCTCGTCGATGTCATGGTTATCAGTGATTGTAGCGGCCAAGCGAATATTCACTGCGTGATCAGTTTGGCAGATACATACAGACATGGTCCAGGTCTCTATTTAGGGAATGATGCACCCTTCCCCTTTCACGGTAAAGAAGTGGGCTGCGGAATTTAAACGTGGCAGAGAGAATCTTGGCGATTGACCGCTCAACATATTGCCAACGATGTGAGCATCTCTGATCGTGAGATGGTTGAACACATTATCGCCAGCAAGTTTGGAATTACAAACGTTTCTGCAAGATAGTTGTCAATAGATCACAACAGTGGATCATAAATGTGTTCGATCCCGTGACAATCTGCGCCGTTTTGAAGCAAATGCGGATAACATTTTGGTCAGATTTGTAAACATGGATGAGACCTGTTTCCAAAATTGAAAAGGGAACAAACCGGCCGTCATTTGTCTAGTAATGATGACGTTATGTCAGCTGTGAACGAGGTTTTTTTTTAGGGTAGCTGAAGAAAATCCTTTTCTAACTGACATCCAGACCGTGCAACATCGTTTGCTAAAACATGTACACCTCGAATGGGACACCTTGAATTGAAAACCGTTTTAATCATTTACATTTTACTGTATTTTATGTGTTTTAGATCTATCATTCATGCATACTAAACTGCCTGTTTACAATTAGCCCCGCTTGAGAACGAACCCTACGCCAGTCGAAGGACATTTAATTTCTTCGTCGAAAACACTAATTACCCTTCAGGTATTTTTAGAACTATTTATTCCCCTTCTTTTTAATAAAATTAAAAATGTTTATTTAGTCTTTGTGAGTAAGAGAGATGTGAAACGGCGTAGAAACGCATTATAAAATAGTAAACTATTTTTTGGATACGGCGGCCAATAGCAAGTACATATAGATATAGTTCTCTATAAAACAACACAGTTCTGTGGATAACCATCGCTATATTATATACACACGTTTCGACAATATTTTACTGCTTGTTATCAAGCATACAAATAGGGAAAGATTTATATATAGGTACATTCAACAATAATAATAGAAACCATAAATTAACACCCAAGAAGCCCTAATTTTTTTACATTTAGCATCGAAGTACTTAAACATACATTATGCAAGAGCTAAATCTGCCTATTACAGGTTTTTCTTTAGGTCAGAAATGTGATATAAATTATTAATTAGACATAATTAAACCTATCCAGACCATAATCAACTCTTGATGACATCGCTAGCCTGCGATATTTACTGGGTTAGGATCCGATTTGCTGCTCAACTTTCAATCATTATTTAATCATGAAATACATAATTGAAACTATGTTTTTATCGTACCGACTTTAGTAATGATGATCGAGGCTACGCCAAAATTCAATCGCTAAATTATCGGTTCAGAGTGGATCAATTTTAGCAAATTCACTTTAAATTATCTAGTTTTTAAATATTATAGCGAGAACTGCCATCCCTTTATCTAATCTCCCATAATGAATCTTGGGCTACATAATAATATGTTTTATAATAATGAATAACGAGGATGTTATTTAAGCAAGGTTTTTTGGTTTACTGGTGTAAACTACTATAGAGATAATACTTTTATCAGTCGCTTTATGTCTTTAACAATAGCCCTTTATACTGCTAGAAAATATAATATGTTCGTTTATACTGCTTTGGTTTTGGATTGTACACGTGCTCTATGAAAGACCCATTGCACTGACTGTTCGCCTGACATTTTAGTGCGATTGAAGGATACAATTGTTTCCACGTTTTTTTATATAAACTAAATATTCGTTGAATAGGCAAACTAATGACATTATTTAAGATATATATTTGTTATTTTTCTTTGATATATCACGTCCTCATACATTAAGACTTTTATGGTTTATTTTATCGATTTCTACATGTTTTATAAATTCTGGATCGTAATATGAATAGATACATATATATATGTGCTTTTAACGCGATAATTTCATATTTTCTGAGAAAGTTAAAACATAATTATTTCTTTGTCTTTTGCTCAATAGGTTGTCAACCTACTATTATACGATCATAGGCATTATTTCCCACACTTATAAATCACTAACACCGGAAATAATAGTAGCTATCATCAAGTGTTTGAAATTTAAGATGAAAATGATATTTTTGGCAATTTCTCAGCTGGCAATAGTGAATTATAGGATTAATCTTTAACAAGGTAGTACAGTTTTTAGTTACCACCTATTTTAAGGCTTTATTTTAATATATCTTAAAATTATGATTTAAAATATGAAAATGCCGCTTTAAATAGGCTTTAAAGCTCATAGAAAATCAGCTGTTCCGACCACCATAACGAAATTGTTAAAACGTTTATAATGGTTGTATCTAGAACTATTATGTCTGTCCCTGAGTTCACAAAATATTTTCAGACTTTAGAATTTACTCAAAACTGTTCGCCTTGTTCTAACTAATCTAAAATATGGCCCTTTATGAAACTTTTGTTGTTTTAATGTAACTTAAGCCTGAGAAAGCTTTGTGAACTCGGGTCCTGGTCTTGGTGCTTGATTCGATCTTTACTCAAATTTCAATTACTGGTTGCTTATAGCTCTCTAGGTGCAATATGCAATTGGACGTTATATTAATATCTTTCCATTGCCATACTCCGTCAACCGATTAAGCTACCAAAAATGATGCCATGAATTGTATTGAAATTGGCGGGTGGTATGAGGTTGGGGTATTATAGAATGCATCAGGTTCGAACGTTGGCGTAGGCCGAAAAGAGCCTACGGAATTGTTCAAACCCAGTTCCCACTTTGATGTATACGCACTAAAAACCCTTGACCGACAAAAATTAAATGAAAGGTTGGTGCGTGTGAAAATTCTGCTACGTCTATTGCAGGAATAACTAAAAATACAACATTTGTGTCTTGAATAATAATAATGTGATAATGTGAACATTTGTATAGCGTTAGTTGAGTTTTCTACAATTCTAGCAACATTTTAAAACACAATTCTAAACAAATCGTCGGAACAGATAAGTCTTCATTGATAATTTGAAGGTTAATAGGGTTGGACACTGTTTCAAATGAGTAGGCAGATTATTCCAATGTGAAGCTGTCAGATTTCGAAAATACCAGTCCATTTTATTGGCGCATTAGAGGTCTGGACCGGTCTTTAATAATCACTTTCTGTTTAAAATGATTAATATATACAGTTACATCGGGAATGTTCAAATTACATTGCATGCAAAATTTGAGAGAATTCTGTCAAGGTATTTATGAAATACAAAAATTTTAACTCTCTATTTGCGAAATATTTTAGTGGTATTTCAGGAGTTCAAAATTAATAACAATTATTTCCTTCCATGGTGACAATGACCCTTTACCTTGAGATAAAAAAAGACTTATTACATATCATTGCGCGATAACAAAACGTGCATGACTGATGGCCAACGAAGAAACCAGGAATGCCATTTCACGTACAGCAAATTAATTAATTTTAAAGATTTACCTTGAATATTCCTTCAGTTAATTTCTAATTTATGCTGTGGTTAAATTATTGGTAACTGGTTCATATGAATCAGCATCAACCAAAACTGAGACGGAATTTAATTAAATATTTGTCTGATTTTATCACTAAACCGCACAGATAGCGAATCCACCAATAACCTTATTCACCTTTCGTTCCGTTTCTTATTGAGAATGAATTTAACTATTAACTTCTAGAACGAAACGAAACTACCACATCATTTCCTACACCACAGTTTTAAATGTGTTGGCTGTATGGATATCTTTACTTCGTCTCAGCTTGTTACTAATGGAAGAGGGACTTCTGATAATTAGAGACTTGGCGCTAATGGGCATACTGCTAGGCCACTCGTGTGTCAGGGATTGTCTTAACAAACGTCAACAAAGTAATTAATACTACGTCAACTCAACCATGGTTATTTTGTTGTTGATAAACACAAAGTCGCCTATTGAGATCAAAAAATATATAAATATGATAATAACACCTGATGCTTATTATTTGAGAAGTTCCTAAAGCTAACAAATATCTGATGTTATTTTATATTTAAATGATTTGCCGCTGTAGTATATCAAAAGCTTAGTTTACGTCGCCCTACGACGCGAATCGAAATCGGCAACTTGGTTTACGATCAAGTGGAACTGATGAGTCACGACTACCTGGGCGCTCCAGTCGCCTCCGTCGCATATGTTCTACTCGTAGTCGTACGACTGGGGACAATTAGTTGTACCTATAGTCGCAAACGACATGGACGCACCCACGAATACCTTGTGTCGGCGCCTCGCTGGGATGGCCACTAAAATTTGGTTTTTAAGAAACCCGGTACCCAAGGGGCGTAACAAACATGGCTGACAATTGGAATGGAGCCATTTTAAATGTTATCACATGTCAGTCATGTGATCAGTTGTGGCTCTTATTCTGCAACCGACGCCGGGCGGTATGAGCGCGCTTACAACTAAGATTAACTGGTTGCGTCTAGTCGAAGATGAATTCAGTGGTTGCGATATAAACTCTCGGATGCCGTAAATGTTATCGCTCTGTAGGGCGATATCAGAAAAGCTTAAAATCCAACTTCAACTCTAGCCAGAACTGGTGTACTTGCAATACATGTAAGTCAGCAGTGGTCAGTAACACGGGTGTTTTGTTGACTTGTAGGCCTACAGTAGAGGTTAGAGTAATCTGTGCACTGCCAAGGGGAACCACGCCGAACGAAAAATCCCGATGAATTTCGACCAACACCGGGGTTGATCACGCCCCCGCACCCCCCCCCCCCCCGCCCGGTTAGTGAGCCAACGTCTTACTCACTGAGCTACAACGGTCCTTCAACACAAATGAAGATAGGGTGAAAGGTAATTTATATATACTATTCAAAAAAAGTATGGGATATTTGATTTTTAAGTGTTATTAAAGTCACCTAATGAAACTGACGAAGAAACAAATGACAAAATGAAATAAAGTTCACATTCATCGATTTATTCCAAATGATCGTTAGACTAAGTAAGGCACAGACTGACCATTTTTAGGGTAAAATGATACCCGGGGTCAAACAGCAAAGTTACCACAGCATCACAACAAAGTCAGTAACGGGTAAATCCTCCTCTGTTTGCCAAACAATCATTGATCCGACGTGGCATACTCCTAATGAGACGTCTAAGGTCATTTTGGTCCAGATTGTCCCATTCCTGTTGTAACGCAGCAGCAAGTTCTTAGACATTGGCAAGACGTTGTTGACGTTGACGTAACCTCTGTCCAAGCATGTCCCAGACATGCTCGATGGGGGAGAGGTCGGGACTCAGTGCTGGCCAAGGTAATGTGGTGATGTTCTGTTGTTGGAGGTAACCTGTAACGATCCTGGCCCTGTGACATCTTGCGTTGTCATCCTGGAAGATAAAACGGCGGCCATGACGTCGTGCGAACGGTACAACATGGACTGCCAAGATGTTGTCCCGGTAGTACTGGCCTGTAACACGCCCTGCAACAACATGTAAAGCCGTTCTTTCAGCAACAGTGATGCCTCCCCACACCATAACAGAACCACCCCCAAATCGATCATGTCTGATGACGTTAACGTCTTGGAAGCGCTCGTTTCGACGACGCCACACCCTCCTACGTCTGTCCAAAAAATCAACAGTCAACCTTGACTCATCTGAAAACATCACATTGCTCCAGCGTCGATTATCCCAGTGTTGACGATCCCTACACCAACGACGTCTTGCCTAAATGTGATGATCTCTCAAACAAGGGATCACGCGAGGACGTCGGGCGCGAAGGTGACCCCTATACAGTCGATTCACTAAAACAATTAAACTGATGTTTCCACCCTGGAATTCAATGCCACAATGACTGTAACATTCAAAGTCAGAGTCGTGCAAATCTTGGGTTGGACCCCCATGATGATCCCAAGCATCACCTGCATTTCATGCGGTAGCTATTGGTGCGTTTGGGCGTCACATGTAACTGGAAATGTATTTTCTGTTAGGTTCTATAGTGACTTTTTTCGTAGTCATTTGCATATTTTAGTATTATGCCCCCAAAATCAAATATCCCCTACTTTTTTTGAATAGTATATAACAGTGCACAATTTTGTTCGTCTATATATTCTGATTGTTTTCGCTACTGTATAATCTAACCTACTTCCTGCTATATACCGCATATTCTGCCAACAAAAATTTTTATTTGTTTCAGCCAATCATATTCTTATACACCTGTTTTGTCTTGTGTTTTTTTTTCGAATTCCCATGAATAGGTTCACGTGCGGTGGAAACTATTTACCAGTTTATCAATTAATTTTAAGATTGCGTGTTTAAACTTTTAATTGTATATAAAATAAATGTTTCCCATAGTATCTTAATGGACATTTAATATCGTATAAACCACGCAGGAACATGCGCTCTGCTCATAAATACTTACTCCAAATTCCTACAGTAAAAACTAAAACTGGTGAACGGCCTCTTTTTGCGCCTTTGTTAAAGTGTAGAACAAGTTATCTGGCCATGCCGTTACCGTTTTTAAACTATTGTTTTGCGTTATATGTATTTTAATTGTAAAGAGTGCCTTACAGCCTTGGAGCAGCTTATTAGAAACAACACCAAGCGCTGTACAAATTGATTATTATTATTTTTATTATCATTTACAAAAAATATGTCTGATGTTAATGAAGTACAAAACAGAAAATAATACAAAACTTTAATTAGATTTTGTCGACTTGTAAATATATTGCAAGGCCCCACCTTACGTTTCAATAATTCAATTAAATCTTAGGTTTTCTGTTTAACGCAAGAGGATGCCGCATATCGGGCATATATCTTGTTCAATGACAGAAACGACCTGTAAGTTTAAGTGTTTAACTTAATGAGGTTCGCTTTGGTTTTTAAAAGGAGATCAAAAGGATGTTGAATTGGCTTCATTCAGTGTTACATTAGATTTGTGATGGAAAATGAAATAAAATGTAAACGGGGATAATAAAGACACGTCTGCTCGTTTAGTGTGCAAAAGGTAAACATTGCCAGGACATCGACCTTTCCGCTTACTCTTTATCGAATTTAAGCTATCAATGTATTTTTACGTGCACATCAACAAATACACTGGTGGGCGTATTTTTTCCGATCCCGTCCGAATGTCTAGAAGTCATATCCTTGTAATCTCTTCATCGTGACATTGGGAAGCAGACTGGAAAATCACCCGGATTGAAATAAAGACTTGTGGGTTACTGGGCCACTCATTTTGGCTTACTTGCTCAAACTCAATGAGTTTACGCCCCCACACTTATTCCAATCGGATCTATTCAACAGGCGCATCACTGTAGTCCACTAACCTCAATGTCAAGGCATTACTAAACTTGTATCGCTTGTTTTAATATGTTTAGATTTCAAAGATCACCGAGAATTAATACAGCGGTAGTTAGATCATTATTAAAACCAGAATGAAATACATATTATACAAAGTTGATTTATCGTACACTAATGCCACAGCACGTTTTGAATTATAAAGTCAGTGAACAAAGTAAATGAAATGGGGTTTAATGTCAGATTGTTCATGGGGGCAATTTTGTACGGATAGTGGCAATACGGCCCATTCTTACATCGAATACCAACTGTCAAGGGATCTTTTACGTGCACGCTAAGTGTACACGAAACCTCGTTTTTTGTCCAATCCCAACCACTGGACAACTATCATTGTCAGGCCCTAAGTCCTGCATCACTGACAATTTGAAACCACACCGGAAACATTGATTAAAGGACGTTTAAATCAAATAGGGCATAACATTTTATCAGAGATAATGGTTTGTAATTGTACACTTTGAATTCGGACCGATCGTACTATTTAATTTATGAGAGGGAAACACTTGACCGGATAGAAAATTTTGGCCAGGTATTTTGAACAGAATAAGATAGTCATTTTGACCTATGAAAACATTTTGGCCTGAACAAAAGCGGACATTTCGAACCCAAAGGGTATTTATTGAGTAGGCAGTACAGGAGAAATGTTGGGGGATTTCTTTACCAAAGACGTCAATTTGACCACAGTGGACTTTGGGCAGACTTTTTGACAAGACATATCCGAGGTCATTTTACTTATGGCCAGACATGTTGACAGTTAACAGGGGACATTTTGACACTGGGAAGACAGGTCTACATCAATTGACTCGAGAGATTAACCAGAGCTTAAGAGGAACAATACATTACAAAACAATTGATTGAAAGCGATTACATACAATAATAATAATGACGTGAAGTTTTAGCCATGATAGATAAAATAAAGTGTTGAAGCACTATGTTTAGTCATAATACCAGTCACTTGATTCACGGTAAAACTAACTAATGGATGTTTTATTGTGGGAATAAAGGGGTTTATAGCAACTTATACCCTAGAATTATTGTCATGGAGCAGATTACATACACTCCCTGTCTTAAACACAAATATTAGCTACATAATCCTGGGACGCTTGATACGCGCCTTTACCAGCTAGTATTGGTTCCATTCAGCACAGATTAAAGAGAATCTGAACTACATGGTAAATGTTTCATAAAATATGAAACTTGCGGCCAATTTCCATCAATATGTATTGATATTAAAGTCCGTACGCGGACGAACAGGGTGGTGGGGGGTAGCGAAAATACAAACTTACCAGGTTATTTCTGGACCAACCAACAAATTGCGTAATTTTATTTTGATAATTCGCTTGTGAATGGGAGTCTTTATAAAGGGGAGAAACCGGAGAATTTGGAGCAAACCCACGAGGTTATACAGGCCACTCTATATTGCTTGTCACATACAACTTTGGAATCGAAACCACGACACATGACTCGATGACAGACCTCATGATCTTAAATTCATGAGTTAGAGTATTCGACCACACAAACCCCTAGGGGGGACTAGCCGTCTTAAAGTTTATACTACATTTTCTCACACGAACATGTTGAGGATTTAATTCTTAATTTTATAATTTATTTTAGTGTGCTTTTCTCAATTTTATAATTAAATTTAGTGTTTGATTCTAAAATCATTTATTTCAGAGTATAAATTCCACAATTGATAACAGAGCATTTCAATCGTTTTAGTATAACATTATGTATTGCCGAGATAAAACAAATAACGGAATACTCTTTACTTGACTTCAACTTTAAAAATCATTACAATGCAATAATATTAATTTGAACATAATATCATATGGTTTATAATAATTTGTTGTGAAAATTTCAAACATGCGGGTCAAATACTCCGAAGGTCCCAGCCTAGTAAGGGAATGTTATTACCTGATATTACTTCACTATTGGTTATTATTATTATAACCTGATATTACTTCAATATTATGTATTATCATTATCACCTGATATTACTTCACTATTGTCTATTATTATCACCTGATATTACTTCAATATTGCGTAGTATTACTTCACTATTGGTTATCATTATCACCTAATTGCTGAGTAATCTTATGAACTGATATTTTTTGCACTGTTAGGTATTTCTATATGCATAACCTAATAGCAATTCATTATTGGATATTCTGAAAGGGACAATCCCGATAAGAACAGAGTCTCAAAAATTAATGTCCGAGAGTTTATGAAATTTATGGACCACAATATAGAGGCATGGTGTATTTATCTTGTCTCAAAATTTCAGCTCAAAATATTGAGTCGTTTGGACGTGAACGTCAACACTGCTTATCCGGACACGTAAACCTTTTAAGATTTCGGGTCAATTTTTTCATTGGGTGACCTGATAATCGATTCACATTTCTTGGGAGGCCTATACAGTGAATGACCCATGTACTGTACTTGATAACAAAGGTAAATG
This sequence comes from Patella depressa, assembly GCA_948474765.1. Taxonomy (NCBI): domain Eukaryota; kingdom Metazoa; phylum Mollusca; class Gastropoda; family Patellidae; genus Patella; species Patella depressa. Next base: position 29,256,285 of record OX419715.1, read on the forward strand.
TCACCTACATATTATTTTTATAGAAAAAAAATCTGGTTTTATTCAGATACTGTATAATACAACGGTCCCCATTTCCAGATGAAGACTGTCAGTTTCAAGTTATTTACAAGCGTATCACAAATATCGTGTTAGTTGGTCGGCCTTAGGTAATGCGTTTTAAGGGATTTTAACTCAAAATTAAGCAGTTTTATTCCTCAGAAAATTATCGGGATTGGCCCTTTAAGACCTGGTACTATTTCACTATTGGGTATTCCGGACATCGACATCTGATGAAACTAAATTAATTTATGTCTGGTTTTAGTTCGATTGGTATATACCCGCTACGCGTCGTACCCTTGTGTAAAGCTTACTCGATGTAGGCCGTATAGGCCTATTTTGCTTAAAGTACACACCATTGTGGTTTGCCTTAGATATTAAGTGCCGGTACACGTATATAGGCCAATACAACGTAGCGTAAATTGATAACGAGTTCTCACGCACAAACCTCATAACAAAAACAGGAGATTCGGTTGTCGTTTCTAATTAAATTAGAATGATCTATACGATTACCCGTTGACAGTTATCTCACCGTGATCAATAGGTGTCGCTTCCTACACAGGATGTCATAGAGAGTAACGTTTCCTGTGTGGTTGCTAGGCGTGAAATCAAAATGGCGGATGTGTAGGTAAAACTGCAATCATGTGTTAAATTAGAAAAGACAGATCCCCTCAAAAGTTTTATGTTGAACATTTAAAGGCACGTTATTCCAGAATAAATGTTGGTTTTCTTTTTATCGTCTAGATTACTATCCACTTGAAACAAACCAGGTCATTTCTGGACTAACATATGATTCAATTTTATTTCAATGATTAGCTTATGCGCAGTGGTCGGAAACCTTTTGAAAACCCACGAGGTTGGAAGTTAGGCAATCGAATCCACGCCACACACCCTACTCAATGACATACCCTTATGATCTAAAACCCACGTGTCACACCATCCACCACACACATTCACGCACCCATAAATTTAAAATGATTGTTAGTGTTACTTGTATTATAATTTGATATAATTGGTCGATTTGGATAATTTCTAACCGAAAAGATTAAAAAGAAAAAATTATTTTGATTCATGTATTGATTTAGCCCTAATCTGGCTTTATGGAGCATCGATAGTTTGAAAAGTCCAAAAGTGTCTAAATTGTATCAAATGGTAAACCAGTGATAGATTTTTAATACATGAAATGGAATGGATTTTAACGTCCTACTGTTCTGCTCCAAACTGGGCTAATGAAGATGAGCATACGCCACACAGTGTGCTACGAGGGAAATTTTGCCCGAACAGCGGCACTATGTCCTACTCTTATATCGATTCCAACTGCCATGGGATATCTTACCTGCACGCCTATGTTTACACGAGACCTCGGATTTTTGTCCCATCCGAACGACTAGACAGCTGTCATTGTCAGGCCCTTCGCCCTGCATCACTGACAAGGAGCAATCACGCCGGAAAATCTGGATGAACTTTCTCGGCCAATGCTGGGATCGAACACCGTGACTCCCCATTTATAATAAGATATGTTTTAAGTGTTTTCTTCCAGTACTTCTCTCGTCTGTGTCAGTATTTTCCCGGTTGATGGAGCAAATGAGGAATTAACACCCATTTCTATTCCAATAATTCTAGCTTCGGACAATGTGATCTACGGAAGACCATAAGGGTCAATCAAATGAAAAAGATAGTTTTATTGTATTACAAGATACGGAGAAGCCCATTAGGGTCAATCAGATGAAAAAAAAACTAGTTCATTTCAAGGTCGTCCCACACTGATTTATCGGATAGTGATAGGCCAAAGAAGTGTGTGTGAGAGAGAGGGAGAGAGAGAGAGAGAGAGAGAGAGAGAGAGGGGTAGGCGAGAGAGAGAGAGAGGGGGGATGGGGTTTAACGTCTACTCGACACAAACTAGGTCATTTCGGGACTAACATATGGGTTAATTTAATTTCAATAATTCGCTTGGTCAGAATATCCTTTTCCTTATTTACTGTCTATAATTCAAAATTTAAACAAGTTTTCCAAAAAATATAAATAGCGTTCTGTGGCTTCAAGGAGCGTATTAAGATTATGAATTATGACATAAATATGTAGTTGGTGAAAGTATGAAGTCAGTGGTATTTATGGGAGCATGAAATCGGTGTATATTGTCTCCAGAAAGGGGGGGGGGTAATTTCGGAACTAACATATGGTTTAAATTTAATCCAATTATTGGCTTAAGCGTAGCGTTCTTTAGCAGTGGGTGTTTGGGGTGTGTGGGGGTACCCGGAGAAAACCTACGTGAATGACCAGGCGACCCTACTCCTTGTCACGTACAACCGTGTTAACGAAACAATGCCAGTTGACTCAATGACAGACCTTATGATACAGTGCGCACGTGCTAACTATTCGGCCATCCAACACCATATTGTTATTTAACAATGGGTTGTAGAATATCGTCATTATGACGTGGACTACAGTAGGGTGATAAGGATACATTCCAAGGAAGATAATCCTGTCTGAACAATGGCAGTTCTACCAGCTTTCCTTCGAATTCTAACTGCCAAGGTGTCTTTTATCCGCGCTTTCTACAACTGCCAAGGTGTCTTTTATCCGCGGTTTCGACAGCTTAATGCCAACATATACATGATTTTCAAAAATATGTTTTGAAAGGGGCGATTTTTACTAGCAACGTAAAAAGAAAAATTTGACATAATAACACGCTATACTCCTCGGATACATACTTCTTGATATTTCAAATTCAGCCTTAGTAGGATTGTGATGTATTCAATCTATAAATGGAAAACAACAGCGGATAACAGTGTATGCCTTACTACTTAGATCGAATAAGAAGAGTATTCTCGGTGCAGGACGGAGGGCCTTACGTTGAATTCGAAATAGATCGAACCACTGACAAGGGCAATGTATGTTTTCATTATAGCTCGGTGGGTTGGTTGTCAGTGGTGTTGGGTATGTGGGGTGGGGGGGGGGGGGTGGCAGCGTCTTATGGATTAGATTTGACACAAAACCAAAGTCCCGTGTACGGGTAAAAGAACCCATATGAATTGGAATTCGTCTGGACAACATTTCCCTCTATCAGGTGGGACACAAAGCCGGGGTCACGCGTACAGATAAAAATGCTCCTATGAATTGGAATTTGTCTGGTTGTCTTCACCAGCCCGGATGGTACTGAACAATAGGACGTTAAATCCCTTTTCATTTCATTTACGTGCTCCCCAAAGTATGGGATCCCAGGGCTATATTTTTCATTTGAAGAACCCTTTATACATATTAAATATAGTTTGGGAACGTATTAAAAGACCCAGTTAGCTTTTAAAGAATGGGTCTTTGAAAAAAGGAGACAAAATGGTATTTTTAATTTTATTTTTACTATAATTAAAATTCAACATTTTAACAGATCAATGAATACTGTGGAATGAAGGAGTATAGCCCAAATTTCCATTTTCTTATCACAATAGACCTAATTACACGTGAGATTTAGAATTTCCGGTAAGCACGTATCAGTTCCTCCATTATTTAAAAAACGAAAACGAAATCTGCTTCCAGCTTCTGGGGTCACATAATAACTACTCCACTGTATAGCTTGGTCCGTTGGTCGATAGAATGACTCCAACCTGAAATGGGAACGAGTATCAGTTATAAATAGTTTGTTTTATAAATAATTAGGTATTAAATGAATAATAATGTACTGTAAATATTTCTAGACTGTGGGTGGCAGTAGTAGTATTGTTTGTGTGCTAGATCCACCAAGGAATCGGGATGCTCAAGTTGGTCGAGAAGAACCTTTGGAATTTTGCACACCTGTTATCACTTGTCTGAAGGGGTGCCAAAAAGCAAAGTGAATCGATAGCCGTTGGGATGGGACGCAAAACTGTTGTCCCGTGAACAAATTGTAAGTGCACTAAAACGACCCACTGTCAAGTAAAACAATCAGGTCACCCGTTTTAGCTCAGTGGGTAAGGTGCTGGCTTACTCACCAGAAGGTTCTTATCCCGGTGTTGGCTAAGAAAGGTCTCGTGATTCGCAAGTAAGGTTTCTCATTTTCAGTAGTGCATAACGAAAAGTGTGGCAAGGATATACGTCTCTTAGTTCGGATGGGACTAAAAGTCGCGGTCCTGCATAAAGATTTACTTAAGAGAAGGCGGTAGCGCCCGCGCCCCGCAAATTTTCGCTCATAAAACATTCCGTGGCGTATACTCATCTTCAATATTCCGTTTAGTGCAGAAAGCTAAAACAAACTACTTACCTCTATGGATGTAACGTCATAAATTCCCGAGCTTCGTTATCATTAGTATCCCGGACACTGCGTTTTCCTAAAGATCGGAGTCGGGATCGTACTTCAAACATCCTATCTCTACGACGTCTGTTGTTCCTGGAAACTAGCATGCGTGCTAGAGTTTTTAATTCCTGGTTAATTGATAGATTGGATCTCTTTCCAATTGATACAGTTTGAGATTTTTCGTTTTCCTCACTCGGAATGTCTGTAGGCGAACTTGATTCTAGATTCTCGAAAGGGAGCTCTTTTGAAAGTTTCGATAGAAGCATTGCTTTGTATAAATCCAAATTCACTTTTAGTTCGAGGTCGAGGTCACTGTTTTGATTGGGTAAACGGTCGAGTTCAGTGTAGTCATCGGGTAAAATGGGCACTGGAATATAAACTGATGGCATTGCATGTGACGTCACCAGAACGTGCGCAGTTAGAGTTGCTAAAAACAGCCTGATCATTGTTCTTGTTTGTCTGAAAATAGAATAAGAGTAATTATTAATTACTTCCGGGGTTACATTTTTAACACCGATTTATTCAAGATCCGTAAAGTGATATATACCTTTAATTAAAACTAACACTGTTGTCTGACTGGATGCCAAATTTGAAAACGCAGCTTTACCATAATATTACGTCAAACGAAAAAGCAGACCGTGACAGAATCAACTTCTTGTAACTTACAAAATGCTCTGGAATAATGTGATTACTATTTATGAAAATCAATCTAATAGGTCAAAAGGTGAATTATGATATTAAGATATTATCTTAACGGTACCGGATGTTGAAATATCTAGCATTATTGGGTTTATCATGCTTAGTTTATATCTACAGACTTTCCTTTGACAATAACAACCGAATGCAAGGCCAGACATGAACAAGTTAATTATTGTATGAAGATGCTATCTTTAAAAAAACAATCCGGATGTACGAATAAAAAAATGATAGCATCGTGGCCAGCTCATTGTGACTGTATCATACACAACGGATAGCGTGTTGTATTAACAAAAAGATTGTATTACCGCCAGAGGGCACATGTGTGCAAATGGGCCTATAATTGTGGACATTTGGACATGCAAAAGGAACATATAATAACGATTACAACCGGCAACTCTAATGTATGGAGCAACATAAGCGCCAGTCATTAAAAACATATTGGACTGATTTTCTTGCAACCCATACAAATTGTAAATGCTCACGGTGGTCTTTTTTCGTCAGTCAGATGAATGGTGATTTAAAGTCTGTTCGTTAAACCCTTGCATTCATTGGCCTAATATTTTTTTAAAGTGTTGATTGGCCAGAAAGTAAAGTATACCAACAACCACTGAAAGCCTCTAGGATTTATACAACCCCGGGAATAAACAACCATGGATTTCATATCATATGAAAACATAATTCTGAATTTCTGTATTGTTTCTATCGAGTTAATTTTTGAAAGCGTTGCGAATGTAAAATACTGTATAAAAATATTTCTATGTAACCTTGTACTGGGGGGAAACGTTTTGACTTCAAACTAAACTCTTTGCTTTTGATCCGACATGACGGCTTTATATAGAACGAGATGTCAATTGCTCATCAATTTGACCTAACACATGACGTAACAACCAATGATGACAGTTATCACATGGTTAAATACAATCTATAAATTATTAGTGATTATTGTGCAAGACGGGTTAATGCTTGCTGCGCTAACAACGCGGTGTCATCTCATATTGCAATTTACATTAGATTTGACATACACTACTGATTGGAGTTTGATTTCCACCTCAGCATGTGTTGATGTCCGTCATCAATTTCCCCGCCATTTTATGTTTTTGATCGTTAAGATATCAAAAAGCGGTGTCAATTTCCAATGAATGCCGTGTCGTGATAACAGGGTTTACAAATGCAGATTTCATGAGTTTACAGGTTTAACACCGTAGGTCGAGGTGTTAAACCTGGTAACGAATTAAGCGTGCTATAAATGACTTGTAATACTAACACATGTTCAACCGGGTCGTTGTTATTGCACGGAAAACCCACCCCACTTCTCTATATTATTATGATTTCTACTAAAACTAGCGTAAACCAGCAAAAGTGTGCAATAACACTGAAAATGTCTAGCTATTGCACAGTTACGCCCCAGTGAGTTTAGTAGAGGTAAAACAATCTGCTTATTGAACGAAAAGAACAAAGGAAGAACTCCTGTCCGTGTTACAATTATGATTTGTTTGATTCGGGGTGTTATATTAATTAGCGAAAGAGGAAACTCTAAGACTAAATTATAATTTCGGGAAAAGTTGGAGTCCGTTACAAGTTTGAAAACACCTATTTAATCTTACAAAATCTCAACGAATTCTCAACAAATTCTCAAAATCTTATACGTAGACCAATACCCATCAACGTTAATAACAGTCATATATTATTTTCTTCGGAGGAGGGGGTGATGGCCGAATGGTTAGCACGTGCGCGCTGTATCACAGGGTCTGGTCATTGAGTTCACCTGCGTGGTTTCGATTCCCTGGCTGTACCTGGCATTGAGGGGAGTAGGGTCGATTGTCCAACCTCGCTGGTTTTCTCCAGGTCCTCCGGTTTTCCCCCACTGCTAAAGACCTGTAAGGATTCATTAACCTTAGTTCTTATTTACCGACAATAAACGTATATCTAGTCACCAGCAGGGTACAAAAAGCCTAAGTCTACTCGTGTATAGCTTAACGTGCACGTCATAGAACCCTTTGCAATTGGAATTCTTTGAAGGGTAGGTGAGAACACTTGCTGCTGCCTCACCACATACATAATAACACAACATAAGTAAAGTACTTACAGGTTTTTTTTTCAAATTGAAAGCTTCAGTTAAATTCTTTTTCCGAGATATAAACATGTAACCCGAATCCTTGTTCACGCACCATTTGCAATATTTTGAATGTACTGGTTTTTATACCCTACAGCACAGATAATGGATTTGAAATATATTAGCACCTCCAAACTATTTAGTTATTGGTCCATATGAAATGACGTTTGTTTTTCCCACACATCATTAAAGGAGCTAAGTTGATTGCTTGGTGATAACGTAATGTTTTTCACACTTTAAGTTTCATTTACTATAATAAGCATTTTTAATATGTTTATTTTAGTCTGAAATATGGCATTGGCCCACATTTTAAAGTTACAGGATGACGTCAATCAAATTAAATATTATTCTGACCTACTGAGAATAAAGGCATTCTGTTCCACAAAGACAATGTCCCTGTTCATAAATAGGTGATTGTCGTGTCAGCGACCCCGTATTGTTACTTTGACCTCATTGACTATCCGCGTTACTTACCCGATTTCCAAATAAATAAATGGAGACAATCGACTTAGCACAGGTCTTTCACAGATCGGCTTATGAGTTTTCAATCGGCTCTCGTATGCCAGTGACGGTACGGGCCTTGTCGTAATGATGGGACGAAAAACGTCTATATTACTCTACAGGTGAAACGCCGCCGACCGGGCAAAATTCCTCTAGATAATAGAACCTATTTCAATTATTTTCATTTTTTATTTCCTACACACAAAAAAATCACTTGAACAGTTTCCGATATTGAGGTTGCCATATGTCACCATAATGTTTTGTGGGATGAAACTCTACTTTCACATTTAGGTTATTAGAGGTGGCGGTTTGACATATAATCTTTCAACATATATTAGTTTGTTGTTTGTTACAGTCTTTTTGGAAGTGGTTAGTGGTCATTAGTGGTTTTCGCGAAAGGTTGGACAGGCGACCCTATCCCTTGTCATATTAAGGCGTGGAGTTGAATTACGTCACTTGACGCAATGATTGCACGCGTTAAACGATTCAGCCGCCCCCCTTCCAGTACACCCCCCCCCCCCCCCCCGATAAATTCAGAAATTTTAGTATTAGTGAAATACTATTTTTATTCTATGATGACGAACAGCGAAGTTTTAAAAGCTTTTAACTTAAATGTCAAAAATCCCTGTCTCAAAAGTTTGGTGTCAGAAAATCCCCCCAGAGAGAATGTCACCATAAGGGCCGTTTAACTGAGAGGTATACGTCATGTATAAGTTCGTGCTTTGGGTATATTACTCTTGGTTATGTACATGTAAATCGGATTATATATATAACAGACCATTTTCTTCACTTCTTATACTAGTATATAAAGCGGATAACTTAATAATAACGATCAATTTATTTTTATGACACCTTTGTTAAAAGTCTCATAGCGTGATTTGAGCTATATAGATCGAGGGAGAGAAATGGGGTTTAACGTCCACTCGACACAAACTAGGTAGTTTCGGTACTATAACTGTTCAATTTTATTTCATTAATTCACTTTGCCAAGAGGGAGGAGACCGGATGACCCGGAGAAAACCAATGACGTTGGACAAGCGACCCTAGAGCGATCTAAGAACTCTTTGCAAACTACAGTATTGTACATATCAGTTCAAACTAGTTCATTATTTTTATAAAGATATGTGGAATTGAAATTCCATTGAAATCTCTTCTGCCGGTGCGCACATTGTACACTGATAAATTTGATATGCAAATCAACCATAGTTAAAAGAGATTATAAATCTTTATGTTCGACATATCGAGGTTTTACTGTACATGTAGTTGAATTCATTTTAAAATGAGTTATTTATTGCAATGTCAAATTTTACCAATAATAGATTCTTTTGAGTTTCGTTTCTTTTCAATTTAAATCCAAAGCAGTTATTCATTGATGATCCAATTATGGTTGACAAGAATTGTGCTTATTATATGCGTTTAAGTATAAACGTGATATTTGGCCTGCGTTTTTTTTTAGTCAGTCACAAAAATCTGACGCGATTCAGATAAATCGTCATATGTTTCCAGTCAGTAAATTCTAAAGAGACATACCATTTTGTGAGTTGCCGATTTGACTTGATAAACGATACAGCTACATTGTACAGCGGGCATGCTCAAATAAAACCATACTCAATTGAAGGCTAAGATATATAAATCTTAACTTAAATTTACCATTCGTTCATAAATATTTTATTGGTGTTCATTCTGTTTAATTTTTACAATCATAATGTCAATTTAAAAAAAAGAAATTGCTAAAAAAGAAATGTTAGAATCGACTGCTTTAAAATAATGATGTATAAGTGAGTTCTTGTAAGTGAGTTATTCGCGTCGGTTGGGTCCAAATAAATGTCACAAATAAACAGTTAAACGATTTCTCACAGCCATTTAATCTAAATATTTATTCAAAAAACAAATTTTATTCAAGTGCATGGCGTGTGGGAAAAGTATTTGTGGGTTTCCATTATATTTTAAGCTCAGATTTCATTACCATGATGTTGGATGGGAGTAGCTGGGAGTAGCTGGGAGTGGGTGGGGGTGGGGGGTATGGTCTGTCATTGCCTCTGTTCGCGCGTAATAATCCTCGTTTTTTACATGGCAAGTAGGGTCATTTATCTAACATCGTGGATTTCCTAAAACGCGTACACTCACCAACCATATAGCACATTTCTCTTCGCGGGCGTCCGTTAATCCCGTAAAAACCATTAGAATTTCGCTCTTGAATCTTACTTGGAATGAGCCGGATGGAACTGTATAGTACAGTCAACGGCGACTCAACGTCTAGTAGTTTGAAGCACCAGTGCCCGGGAAAAATTATCCGCCCTATTAAAGTATCATTGTACCCGTTTTCCTGTAATAAGCATCCTCCCGAGAAAAAAAAATACTATACTTATCCGAAAAAAACAACAATATTTATTAAAATATTAATTGTTCTATGATAAGCAGGTATGAAACTATTAATATTAATTGTTCTATCTATAATAAAACTATATTTATTTAAATATCGATTGATTACTCCCACTCTGATCAATCATTTAGTTTATTGGTAAATTGGGAAACCTATTTTAGGAATACATTGAATTACGCCCCGGGCAATATCAAAAACTATTGTTTAATGTTTAGCGCCATTTCTTTAGATCGGTTCATTTAACATAGCCAATTAATGTCTGGGCGTTGCAGACAATTGATTCGTCGACTTCGTGTATTATGATATCATCACCATACATAAAGTCGTAAGTACATAAATTATGAGTTTTCCACTAAAATAAGAAATAAACTTATCAGATTAAAGTAGCTAAATCTCTAACTCAATATCATCCAAAAACTTTGACATTCAATACATAAAACAAAATAAACATTTTACCATCGGTACCCGAATCGTGTATCATAATGCGTTTCAGTGCCATTAGAACTAGACATATCCCACTAGTCATGTCAAACGGTGACGCCATATTTTATCTGGAGAGATTACGCAATTAGTACTATCGGTGAGACTTCTGGTGTATTTCATTATTGTATGCGTTGCGATCCATTTATGCCAATTTCTAGGTCCATATTATTAGCGATTTAGCCCCTTTAAGTTATATTATGTTTTAATTGTAAAATCGAATCTTAACACCTTGTTTTTTTACTTTATGATTAAAATACAGATTTATATTTCGTTTCGTTTTTGATACTTTCGACGTCTCGACTAGTGAAAACAAGGGAGAACGCTAGATCGGAGACGGTCCTACGCAAATTGTGACGTCATATGTGAATTGTGGGTTAGGTAAGAGTTAGGCTTGATCATGGGTTAGGGTTAGGGCTAGCCCTGTTTATATCTCGGGACTTTGACCAAATCTACAGGTCCTAGCCCTTACCCTAACCCTAACCCACAATCTATATATGACGTCATATGTGCTAAAATGCGTAGGACCGTCGCCGATCTAGCGTTCTCCGAAAACAAGTGAAACTAAATTTTGAACCATAAAAATATGAAACGAAATAAGATCTTTTTAATCAGATTCGCGATTTTAGTGTGTTCGACTCAAGCCATGAAATTCATTTGTTTTCGGTCGTTTCTTACACACAGGAACACCGCTTTGAACATCGATTAATCTTCATCATAATTATTCATTATTGATAGGTTGTCGCTTGACTATGCCCCCCCCCCCCCTGCCCTAGCCCATTTCTCGATACCCCATACCATGTCTACCCTCTACTGAAATATCAGATTAGTATGTAAAATGAAATGAAATAGGGTTTAGCTTCCTGCTTTGCAGCACCGACAGTGTGCTATGATTCGAATTTTTGTCCGGACAGCGTTTACAACCTACTTTACATTTGAATTTCACCTGTCAAGGACCTGAGATTGTCGTCCCATCCGCACACAACTAACCATTGAACATTGTCAGATGCTCAGTCCTGTACCACTGAGAAGAGTAAACCATGCTAGACATCCCGTGGAACGTTCTCTTCTAACTCTAACAGCAGGATCGAACCCAAAATCTCCTGGTTAGTGAGCCAGCACCTTACTCACTGAGCCACCGTGGAGGATCAATAAATGTTGTCATTCAAAAACGCAATAAATAATTCATAAAACAGCTGCGTTGGAAAACTTGAATTCTAAAATTATTTTAGTGCAATTATTATTGGTCCAATAGTTTAGTTAATAAAGTTCTGACGTTCCAGATTAACAGACAAATATAGACCTTTTATCCATACACAGTAAAATCATTGTTACAAAAAACGTAATGGTCTAATCTAATTAAAATCGACCAATCCTAAAGTAAGTTATGGCTATGGTCATCTAAAGCTGCTAAAATATACTGGCCCTAAAACAGACTCTTCTAGAACATCTGATACCACTTATCTGAATCAGGCACGTTTAGATAGCTATAGCATATCAGCGGATTGTTATATAATCGGCTAATATAAACCAGATAATATCGTAAATCTCAAACTTAAATAAACTGACTAACAATATGGCCAACTGACTTACAAAGAAAGGTTATAAAGATCATTGATCGACGTTTCAATCTCATAATTGTAGCCCTGTTTATTTTGTAGACTCGAATCGACAATTCGTTCTCAAGTACTTTACACAATATAATATCTGTATCCTCATCGCATTTGTGCAATTCCCATACCGAAAAGCATCGTATCAAAATTTTAAAACTGACTTACCTATGTGTTGTTTTATCTAGTGTACTAATACTATGGGGTTCCGAGTTGCTCCTGTGACTTCTAATATATTTACTGGAGATCCAAGCTGAATCCAAGTTGTTGAGCTTTCTGTTGTAACCAAAATGATGCGAATTAATAATTCTGTTAAATTTCCCCTAGTGTTCAGCTTCTCAATGTCTAATCGGTTGTCTGTGTGAAATTGAATTCCTCTGATGATTTCAAAGATGTCCTTGTTGATTCTTTAATCTAAAAGCAATCCGTCGTTTTAAAGTTATGGATCCCAGATGACAGTTATGTCCTAATGTCCACTATATAAATTATGAATGTAGCTTTTATACATAAACACACATACCTATATTCTCCGCCCGTCAAATTATCCCTCCCTCGCGCGCTTATATTCCGATAATACACAACAGAATTCTTCCTCTTTGAGTCATTCGGTTAACGTTCCCATTCCTGTCACGCGAGACACGTGTTATGTTTTATTATAGTTCTTATGCCATTAGATTAAAATCTGCGATCAAATAAAAGTAAGTCGGATAACATGAATCTAATAAGGATTTGCCTATTTTATCATTTAAAAAATCAAAAATAAAAACAATTTTGTTTTATTTATATCTCCATATATTATACATGAATATTGAAATGACAGAAACTAAAAGATTCTTACAGAGTTAACCTTTTGGGCGTTTGTCGTCCATTGTCCTGCTTTGTTAAAAAAAAAATAACAGGTCATTGTGTTGAATTCTATAGAATGGATATTTAAGTTCTATTGACATCAATGATAGGAGATAAATAGAATAATAATGGAATGGGGATTAACGTCTCGTCAACACAATACTTTTCAGACTAATATAGTGGTAATTTCGATTATCACATGTTTACTAATTCTTCGAAGTCTAACTCCAAGGAAAAACAAAGCACACCTTCTGTATTAGCCCCACCCTAAAAAGTCACAGCCCCGGACTTGGGAAATCCAGGGATTTAAACCCGGTATATTCTAGCCTGGGTGCTACCACCTTATAGGTGTGCGCGTGTTCGTTACAATGCAGCGGGGTCGGGGGTATGCCAAAACGTCAAAAATGCGCCATTTTGATCCACGGGAAACATTGTGACAGATATTCGACATTTTTTGTTCATTAAGCTCTGACATAGAACGAACTGTTGTTTAAATTAATTTGATCATTATCTGCACTAATTAATTGTTCGTCTCCAAAAACAGATCAGTTCGTGAACTTAAATCAAATCACTGCTTATTTTTCTGGTAAAAAGGAAAGACATAGTTATTGTCCAAGGGCAACATTTAATCAAATTTCAAACACAATAAATATTCAAAAATAACTACCGAATCTCAGAAAACCGTAGTATCATTTTCCGTAAATTGTATTATCGCCTTTTATGAATTGATGTATTTTGGAGACACTGGACATTAAACTAACATATGAGATCAATTTACCAATAAATAATAGCAGCTCAATTGTTAAGTTAATATTAGGTTTTAAAACGACTAGACCGCTTACGTTCGAGCAAAAAATCCAATGGTCGATTTAATTACATGTCGTGTGATGATTTGTTTTGGTCGACGTCTATCGGCCTAATGTTTAGAACCGATATTTAAATCTAGAATTTCATAATTTCTAAGAAAGTCAAAACTCTTCTGTGTCATTTGTCAGCTCATTATTATCCGATCATATGCATTATTTCCAACACTTAAAAATCATTCACACCGGAAATAACATAATTACCTCCCTTGTTTTCTATTTCCCCCTGGAATAGTAGTCTCTATCATCCAACAATGGATAGGTCCTCAAAATTTGACGGAAAGCAGGTCATTGTCTGGGTTATCCAGTCTTTTAAGTTACCACGTACTGAATCTATCAAAACATCTCGCTTGTTAACAATGACACTCTCTAAAATTTTGGTAGATCATCCAGTAATTTTCGTCAACAATTGAGAACCGACCCAGACCATCCGTACAATGAAGACTAGGGGGTTCTGGGTGACCGAGACTACTGGAATATCTATCTTCAAACGTTTGAATTTGAAGTTGAAAATGAAATTTTTGCCAATTTCTCAACTGTCAATAGTGAATTATCGGATTAATAAGATTATTCTTTAACAAAGTAGGAAATGAACGTCCAACTCTTCTGCACCTAACCTGGGCTAATGGAAGACGGGCATACGCCATACAGTGTGCTACGAGGGAAATTTTGTCCGGGCAGCGGCGCTACGACCTACTCTTATATAGAATTCTAACTGCCAAGGGATCTTTCACGTGCACACCAATGTGTACACGAGACCTCGGTTTTTCGTGTTCGTCCCATCCGAACGACTAGACAACTGTCCTTGTCAGACCCTCCGTTCTGCATCGCTGACAAGGTGAAACCATGCCAGAAAAAAACAAGGTAGGAGTGTTTATAGATACCATCTATTTTAAGGCTTTGTTTTATACATTTTACAAATATAACTTAAAAATATGAAATCCTGGCTTTAAGATACATTATGTAAGATTTAGATAAAGAGTTGTCGTTCTTCCTATATAATGGTTTCGGTAATAGATAATGAAAAAGGAATACATTAATACATCCATCAATCGGTAGTCACGGACAATATCAAATCCACCTCATGTATAAGTCAAACGATGGTCTGTAGAGCTCAGTAGCCTGCTTATTAACGTTAAATGAAGATATTATGACCAAGATTGTCGAATAGGCAGATTTAGGTATGTGTGTTAACGAAACTGAAACTGGTAGACACGCCAATTTCCGCTTAATATTTGGAATTAATCGTATGGAGAGTTTTTTATCTGTAAAAGAAATAATACGTCAGCACTTCATTTTGACCTAAATAAAAGAAATACAATGTGGCTTAACGTTCTATTTTTCTGCTAGATAAAAAAAAAAGTTTAGCTCCTTAATATTACTAAGCTGACTGTGCAACGGGACGTGTTCGTTTGGTATATTCAAAACATTTGTGGGTGGATCAGGAATTGTTTTGTTATGACAAGAGATTACAGAACAGTGAAAAACACGTCATAATCTGTATGCAACCACCTAAATACTACTTACAAATAGTTAATGGGTTGCTATAGTAAAGGCGAAGATTTTTCTTTATCTTTAATAAAATAAACAGAAAATGGCAATACGAATAATAACTCTTTATTTTTTATTTTATCTTCATCCAACCATTTATGAAAATCCATGAAAAGATTGGACTTAATATTGATTTGCATATGCGTCCTTGACCGCTTCCTTCAGTCAACAATCCACTAATTCAGCTGGAGTGATATTGAAAATTGTTTGGAAGAAATTAGGTTATGGATGACATCAAACTTTTTGAAATTAGCCCCCGAGGAAACCGGGCATCTGGTAATTGGGACAAAACAAAAACGTAGTAAATTATTAATACTTTCTCATAAATTTCAACACAAAAACTTTGCTCTATCTCCAGAAGCCGAAACGTTGGCGCAGTTCCAGACTCCCCTATATCCTACAGCTCCCACATCAAATCTGTTTGTCCCTCTTCTTATTTCCAGCTTTATAGAATTAAAAAAATCAAGAGGTGTCTATTACTATACCAAGAGTAGGCTAAAGAGCTCCTCATTCATTGATAACAAATAAACTAAACAATCATAATACCTTTTTTTTCAGGCTTCTAAATTATCAAATTCAACGAAACCAAAACGCCTCTGTTAGAATTTTAAAAAACGTAAAAAAAATTTTTTCTCATAAAATTCATTTCAACTGTATTTAATTATAATATACGTTTGCAGGAATACATATCTTTGGTTATTTTGTGCCTTTTCTCCTGTAATAAATTGAATTTCAAAGTAAAGCATAAAAGACATATAATATGAATTTATGGCCATACACGTTCACAAATAATCTTACGCTTTACTTATCTGCCTTTATGAAAGAGGCATTATGGTGGCACGGATCAAGACACCAGTACTATATTATTTTTACATCTGAGGTCGTTTTTCAGTCCTATTTAAATCAGAATTAAGGCCGGCTTGAGAGGACATCAGCAAAATACGAACAAAGATGGTAATGGCCCCAATTTATCATGTTGCTAACGTATGATTATACTTTAATTTTAACATTTTATTAACTTGTGTATTTCATAATAATTAAAGAGCATGTCAACTCTAGACGCCAAATTAATGTCCTAAGGTTATAACAAAATGTTGGTTTGTAAAAAATGGACATTTTAGTATTTTGAATCAAGATCCAGTCGATTGAACCGGATTAATCCGTCTAGCGACCGCTGCGATTGGCCGGATATTAAATGCCGTAGGACGGCAAAAGTAATTATCACGTGGTGTTTCATCAAACAAATTAGGATACTAGTGTATACACATACATTAAATAATATTGGTAGATATGTCAATCCATACAACGAAAGCCAAACAGAATCTCTCTCTCTCTCTCTCTTTCTCTCTCTCTAAATCTTACATAATGCATCTTTAAAAGCTCCATTTACGCTGGACAAATAGAGAGCGAGAGAAATGGAGTTTAACGTCCACTCGACACAAACTAGGTCATTTTGGCACTAACATATGGTTTAATTTTATTTCATGAATTCGCTTGCAGTGGGAGGAAACCGGAGTGCCCGGAGGAAACCCACGAGGTTGAGAAGGCGCCCCTATCTCCATGCCACATACACTCACACCACGGATCGAAACCACAGCCGCAAGCCACGGGTGACGGGCCAGCTAGAGGTCGAAGCGCGGCACTCTAGACCACTAGGCCATCCCACTATGTCTTTTGCTCAATAGGTTGTCAATATTATTCGATCATGGGCATTATTTCAAAGGCATAAAAATCATTGACAAAGGAAATAATAATACAATTACCTCCCTTGTCCCCCCTTCCCCATGCCATGCAATGGCTATCTTAAAACGTTTGAATTTGAAGTTGAAAATGATATTTTTGTCAATTTCTCAACTGGCAATAGTGAATTATAGGATTATTCTTTAACAAGGTAGGACTGTTCATAGATACCCATACTCCTCACAGTGTTCCGTTTGATTGGAGCTAATCGCACTACTCACTGCTGGAAAGAGGGGAAATTCTTGTTCTAAATTATAATTGGTCAATAGTCCGATTAACTACCAAACGCTAACTAGGTTACAAAGGCTCTACCCTCAAAACAAAGCGTCAAATTGGACCAAATATGTTTACATGCACATAACGTTACGTCATGGCTCACGATTTTATTATGCCCAATTAACCAGTCCATGGCAGAATATTGCAGTAAAACTAAATGCGTGAAAACGAGGCTATCAAAATTGACATAATGTAAACAATACTGTATGGAGACGAACAGACTTTCACCTTTTTAATACCTTAAATCACTGCCCAAAGTTTTAATGAAGACCCCAGATTAAACGAGGGGCTGTCATGTTGCTGTAATCAAGTGACAGATTTGATTGAACGGAAAGAATAGACACACTCCCTCAAAAGAGAGGGATTTCTGGGGCCATTGCGTCAGGAATATGATATATACCATCTATTCTAAGGCTTTATTTTAATACATTTTAAAAATATAACTTAAAAGTATGAAATTTTCGCTTTAATAGAGGCGGTGGTATTTTTATATATTCGGTTAATCGTTGTTTTTGACATTTAAACCCATACAAAGCAAATTTTAATTACAGGATTATGAGCTATTAGCTGGTAATTTTAACCAAATCATAGAAATTATTCTATTGTTGGAATTTACCCTTTATTATGATTATGATGTAGTTAAAATACTCTCAATCATGTTTACAAATCGATAGGGGAATCGTGATTCGGAAATCGAAGGGTGATAAGCCTTAAAAGCAGACATAATTAGAATCTCTGTGAAAACATCCAATGCTTACTTTCGAAGATAAGATTTATATTTTCCAAATGTCACGAGACGAAATGACGTCATAAACACGACCGAGTTGGTCTAAACACACTCTTCCATTACGATACCAGTTGCACATTAGTGAACGATGCGCCATTCTTGCCATTATCGGTATCCCCAGTGGTATTGTTCCGTTCTACTCCAGTAACCCTTATTGACGGGGGAGACACGAAGTCAAATTGTCCGTCGTAAACACAACCGAGTTGGTCTAAACACACTCTTCCGTAAGGATACGGAAATAGAGTTTAAACGTCCACGCGACAAAAACTAGGTCATTTCGGGAATAACATGGTTTAATTTTATTTCAATAATTCGCTTGCGCGAACGGGGTCTTTAGCAGTTGAAGGAAACCGGGGGACCCGGAGAAAACCCACGAGATTGGAGAAGCGAAACTACTCCTTGTCACGTACAACAGATACAGAATAAGTAGACTTATGGTTCGTTTGCGGAACAGAAAATCAAAAATATTTTTCTATTTTCCCTTCATCGATATAAATGTTCGACCGTCTACGTTAGGCTTAAGACACACAACTTCTGTAACTTAGGTTGTTAATTTTGATACCAGTAATCACTTTAAAAAGCCAACATGGCAACCAATAATTAATATGGTACCGTTACGTGTGTGTCCGGATAAGCAATTTTGACCTTCACGTCCAAACGGCTCAAAAGTTGTGGCTGATATTTTAAGATAAATAAGCTATTCCACTATATTTTGGCGCTTAAATTTCATACATACTCGGACTTTTGTTTTTGAGACATTCTTCAAATCGGGATAATCCTTTTAAATAAAAAATTAACAACGAGCCATACCCTACAAAGTGCTGACATATATTCAAATTTTAAAAATATATATATTTAAATGTCTTAGTATAAATATCAATAGTAACTTAATTGTATGAACATTAGATACAATCATTTTTGTTTTAAATGTAGACTTGTGTTCAGTTATAATTGGATTAAAAGGACTTTATGCATATCATTTGCCCTAGGTTCTTAGTTGATACTTTTGTAAATTGAGAATTAAATATCACGTTATCAATCGAATTCCGTTGGTTCTTATGGGTTGTTTTGTGCATTCCATCGTCAAAATTAAAACAGTTCGGCGCTAGAAGTTATAGTACTATTGCGCCAAAACTGTGGAACAATTTACTTCAAATCCCAATTAAAAACTCAATTGTTCAACCAATCGTATGCAGACTAAAATGAATAGACAAAACGATTTGGGCATGCTTGTGGATTAAAGATGCATTATGAGAGATTAGATAAAGAGCTGGCGGTTTTCACTATAATAGTTAAAAACCAGATAATGTTAAAGGAATTTGCTGAAAATCGAGCAGAAAATTGGATCCTAATCCAGAAAATATCACAGACTAGCGTTGGCATCGATAGTTGATTATGGTCTGGCTAAGTTAATTGATGTCTTATTAATAATTTAGATAAATTATTTCAGGCCCAAAGAAAGACCCGACAGATTTAGCTCTAGCATAATGTATGTTTAATTTAGCGCTGAAGAAATTGACATTTATTATTTTTGAGGCGTTTTTTTTTTGTAAATGAACAGTGCCTGATGTCAGAGTGTATCCTTTAATACATCGGGAATAGGGTATGAAAATAAAACCCCAATTATAATGGTATACCATACTGGTAGTTTCATCTGCTTATACCCCCGTCAGACCGGAGTTGCGTCCTTACTGCGCTTCTACTGCGACAAAAAATGGTCTCAGAGCGAGTCAAGATCGCCATAAGCGTGGTAACAGCGCGGTGGAAACACTAGATGTCGTGCTGTGGTCTCCATGGTCGCCAATGATCGCCGAGCCACGACGTTTGTTTTGAACATGCGCATATGATCTGGAAAGCTGCGAGAATGTGATGTGGTCGCAAAAGTCCTTATTGCGCTGCTACGGCGACAAAAAATGTTTCCAGAGCGTGCCAAGATCACCCTGAGCGCTGTGGAAACGCGAGATATCGTTCTGTGGTCTCCATGGTCGCCAATGATCGCTGAGTCACGGCGTTTGTTTTGAGTATGTTCAAAGCAAACGCCAAGGTCCTGTCATATGACATTGAAAACCGAGAGAAAGTGGTTGGTCGCGAGGGTCGCGCGATAAGCGTGGTAACATCTCTATGAACGTAGCACACGCGCAGTACACACGTGGAAAAGATGCTGCGAAAATTGTAACATTTGCAACGGTGCCTTCATGGCGTCTTCACCACAACCCTCACGCGTTGACCGCGACCCCACCCAGCGCTCTGAGTCCTTATGGCGTTGTCATAGCGATGTTACGATGATTCCACCACTGTTGCGCGACTGCATCACGACCTCATGGGGCTACCTCTTAAGCATATGGCGATTTTATGAGGTTCCCACAACGTGTATGGAGTTCTTAATACGACCATGGCGCGGTTACCAAGCTTTCATTATTCGCTTATGGCGACCATGCAGTTCATGCAAGACTTGCTTTGAAAACGGACGATTCAAAGGTCATCTTGAAATTTCGAAAAAAAATCAAACCAGCTTGCAAAGTCGCCGTGATCACGTGGTGGAAACGCACGTGTAGTCCAGATAAGACGTGTGGTTGATCGACCCGGGTTCGCGATGACCGCTTATAGATCTCAATCGAAACGCCATAAGCGCGGAGAGATCGCGACGAACCCGCCGCGAGAATGCTATATAAACGCACAGGTCGCAGTAAGAACGCGACTTTTTTAAGGTTGTAATTTTGGGACATTTTTCCGCGTTGTGTTCACGCTTGCCGACGACCTTGTGTATTTCCAGGCCGCCGTTCGGTCGCAGAGCGCAGTAGGGTCACCACTCCGGTCTGACGGGGGCTTTACTTACAACCGTTTAACGAATTAATTAATAACAGAACATTTTAGTTTTAATTCACTCGCATCTCGTGATCAAAAAATCCTGGTCATCGTAGAGATGTCATTCAAAGCTTCTATGAACTTGAATTAGGGGAGATTTTTTTTTTTTTTTTTTGTTGCAATATATTCATTTAATGAATATTTACATAATATACATTTATTACCTAAAACAGGATATGAAAAGCAGCCGAAGTGGGGAAAGTATCGTAACGTATATCATCAACCAAGATATCATAAGTAAAACCATTGGGACACGATATGGGTCATCACAACCAAGAGACAATAGATAAAACCAGTAGGATACGATAACAATTACCAATCGAGAAACGATATATAAAACTATATAAACTACTATAAAACATGATATAAATAAAACAAGCAGAATAGGATCAAGTTTATTAATGACAAGACATATTACAACAAAGTAAAAACTGAACTATGACAAAACTTAAGCGGTGTTAGTTGTTACTCTACCGAATATAACAGTACAAAATGCCACAATCAGCTATGAAGAGTCGATTGTTTGATTGTATATCATTAACGTGATCTTTCATATCGGTCATGAAGAGTAAAGGGCCAAGCACCGACCCATGTTGTACCCCTGCATGGCAAGATACCCCATCGATCATATAACATCGTCGTCTATTTGATAAATAACTTTCTAGAAGCCTATGTATATTCTAACATATACCAATAACGTGAAGATAGAAGGGAGACCTGCGATGCTAAACCTTGTCAAAGAGTGTTATCGAAATATACTAATAAGACTTCTTTTCCTTCATCCAGAGTTTTACAAATTTGGTCATATAGATCTAGACGTTGATAAACTGTGCAATCGTTATTCATAAAGCCAGATTGGGGTGGTATTACTTTTATAATCAAGAATAAGTTGTAGGTGTAGTTTTGAAGGCATATCTTTCTGTGATTCTACATTGCAACTCGATGGTAAGTTTAGCGCTAATTATCAATTGGCAGACCCTTTTAGAATACATCCATGCATCTAAGACCTATCCCGGGGATGTATAGAGCTTTGTGTGTGTGGTATATACAAATTAATACAGTTTGAAATGATGGGAGAAATATTTAGCATTAAACAAGTTTTGAGTTTTGTATGTGTGGTATATACAAATAAATATAGTTTGAAATGATAGGAGAAATATTGGGCATTAAACATTAGGAAATAAATATATAATTGATTCCATTTAAACATACATTATTTGTATAGACATAAGCATTTCCTGGGGCATTTCTCTACTGATCTTATTTCTATTGGAAAGGGATTACTGAAACTGAAACCAAGGTCATTTGGGTATACGATATGACCAGTACAAAAAAACGAGACAGATCAAGAAGACTTGATGGAAGGATATTATTTTTGTTATGCTTGTGATGAGTTGTAGGTATTATCGATTGACCAATTTAAATATCTAACCGGTAGGATACTAGTGGCGGGGCATAGCCGTCTATAACAGTCAAATATGTCATCGGAAAGTTGAACTAATATCTGCTCAGTTTTCTTTAACGCCTTAACACAGAGTGCATGGGATGGGGGGGGGGGGGTAGATGTTAATGAAGACGTCACCGTGCCGAAAGGAAGTGGAGAAAGAGGGGTAAAAAATATCGTAGACACCAAAAAAGATCCAATCACCCACAAAATTACTGACAGTCTGTGATTAATTCGCTAACCATTGAGAACAGTTTGATAAAAGAGCTAGCAATAATAACAACAAGATTTTATCCAATTTGGTTCTGTATTTACTGTACATGTCAATTGTGAGAGAAGAATTACATGAAATTAAGTACATTGCTATCGAGGAATTGTTTTAAACCCGGTTTTATAGCTGGGACATAAAACGTTGCTGCTAGTGAATGTATGAGAGAGCTTATGGGAACGGAAATACTCTAGTTATTTCGCGATACTTTGATCAGATGTTGTGCTGCAGCGGAATTTTCCTTAATGTCTAGGATTTAAAACACGTCACTTATTGACGTGACATGTTGATCGAAGCCACGGTGAAAAAGAACTATCTTCCTTACCGATGACTTGGTAAAGGAGACTTGCCATATGTCAGTAATGCAAAATATAACAACACGACATCATGATAATATTATCTAAAACTTACTATCGTGTGTTGTCAGTTCTGTCTTTGATCTTATATTTTCACGGTGTAGGGTTGTCAAATTAAGAAAAGGGTGAGACTTTACACTATGTTTATCTAATTGATCACTAGAAACTTTAAAATTGGCCAAAATGCTGCTGCATCGATTGTATTTTATATGTTGATTGGTTTGGTTGTATGATAATTTGTCTACCTTCAATATTTGACCGTGTTGAGATATAACATATGGTAATAAATATAATCGTATGGGTCTTGTCCTAATATACCAGATCAACATAATTCAATACATTATTTTGCGCACCTCTGTCAGGGAATTGTTTGATGACATGATTCTTGGGGGTTTGACCTAAATCAATGAGGTTTAACTGCTGTAATTACTTTCAGGAGTAGACAAAATTGTAATAATAACATTAATAATTAATTGGTTGAACCATGGGCTTCCTTGTAACCATTATCAGAAAGATAAAGCAAGAGTTTAAAGTTTATTGATCACATAATACCTTTCGTAGCGATGGGGGTTGGGTGCGTTCGTTTCAAATCGTCAGTGGGTGTCGCTTGTTGTACGTGACAAGATACACGGTCGCCTGCTTGAGCTTGTTATTTTTATGGCGGTATATTAGATTCAAAATTTTAAATTTGTTAATGTCGTGCCATCGTCTAATTTCTCTCGTTTATCACGTTAAATCCAATTTCCTTATTTCTATTTTTTTCTCAGCCATATATTATTTAAGTTTCACAGATAGCAATATTCTTGACGAAATTAAACTAAAATGAAAAGGGGTTTAACGTAATACTTTACTGTATCGACGGGGTTAATAAAGGCGGAGTTACACAGAACAGTGTGTTATAGGGAAATTTTATCCCACAGTATTTCAAAAAATATATCACGTTTCGTGATCTCCCAAAACCTAGTAACTTTTTTTTATCAAAATTGAGTTAGGACCAAATTTGTAGTTACTAGGGTATGTGCTTCCTGTTGTTGTACTAGATATTCCAATCTTGTAATTTTGTAAACAGGTACACCCATAACACAACCTAGCAACTTAATTCATTTGCCTAGTATGTAACGGAAAAACCTAGTAACTCAAAAGAAATATCAATGGATAAGCTGGGGCTTCATATTCATTCGTTTCGTTATCCCTTGTTTTTTCAAAATAAGAAAAAAATGTGAGTTACTAGGTTTTGCCTTTTGACGGAAGTGGTGAGTGTTGGGGAATTTAGCACTCCGTGGAACTATTCAACCAGGCGAAGAGCGGGTCTTTTATCAATGTAATATTACCGATTAGGCGCTCAGTCACAAAACTGAGCACGCAGTGGCGACACCAAACAACTTAATAATGATGATTTGAAGGAAGAAGTGTCAAAATTCGTAATTTGTTCGTTGTTCATGCTACACATGTAAAGCGTCCATGAAGAAGACAACGAGATAAGGAGTTGGCAGTTCTCACTATAATAGTTAAAAAGTACATAATGTAAAGGCAATTTGCTGAAAATTCCAGTCAAATTGATCCAATGTGAACCGAAAACTAAGGGGATGAAGGTTCCGCTTAGCCTCGAGCATCATTACTGAAGTCGGTAAGACAAAACCAATAGTTTTGATTATCCAATTAATCGTTAATCAAGAAAAGAAGCTTTGCAAAAAATCGGACTATAACCCAATAAATATCACAGGCTAGCCTTGACATCGAGAGCTGATGATGGTCTGGATAAGTTAATTAATGTCAAATTAATAGTTAGTTATAACATTTCAGGCCTAAAGAAAGACCTACAATATGAAGATTTGGCTCTTGCATAATGTATGTTTAATAAGATAATTAGATGAAATATAATTAAAATTGACGCTGAACAAATAAAGAAACTAGATTATACATTATCTTAATTTATAAATTACATGAATAGGATTGCACGACGTTAACAAATTCAGAATTTTGAATCTAATATACCTCCATAGTTTTTTCTCGGGGGAGGGCTCCGTGCTTTTCTCGCACAGTTAAATACCCGTGCAGGCAATTTTGCAAACGAATTCTTGAATTAAAGATATGCCACACGAAAATACTGATTTCTCCATGGTAGTCGCTACCTTTGCACAGGACAGTCAGAACCCAGTAAACACCATAAATATACCAGAATCGAAGACTGATTATATCTTGCCCAAGATATAAAATAAACGACAATACTTGTGTATTCCTTAAACCTGTTCTTCGTCATTTAAGGGAGTTAGAGGTGATTGGGTATAATCGGATTAAAGTCACTGTCATCGAACATACTAATCCTACATTTATCGTTAATCTCTTTATTTTCAATTTCGAAAAACAAAATAACCACTCCCGTATATTGGATATTTAAAGTAGCTAGGGTGTTGTTAATTTAAAATAACAAGCTACGTCCAGCTTTTGTATCAAACTAATATAAACTTGTACCACTATATTGTGTTAATCCAAGAAATACAGAACTGGATTTCACAAATTAAAAAAGCTTATATGGATATACTGTACTACTTCTGAATTTATTAACATGCTCCGTTTTGATACACATGTAATTAATGATATTTTTTCGATTTTTTGGCTTTGTCTTGTTAACACCCCTGTATCTTATTAACACCCTGTAGTTATTGTTTAGTTTGCTAATTGGTTTGTAATTGTTATCTATGTCTCTCATCTTGTTCATTGGCCATAGTTTTATATGGTTTCTAATTGCTTCATAACGATACGTGTATCGAAACGTAGCTTGTTAATAAATTCAGAATTAATATATCCATATATTTTTTTTTAATATATTATTAGCATGCACAAATTTGTTGAAGCTTATAAATAAGCCATCACATTTCTGAAAAACAAGGTTTGAAAACTTATTAGACTTATTGTGAAACCAAATGAATGTTTGTTTACAATGAGTAACGTTATAGACATTTGGCTATTTATTGTACCGGGGTGGGGCTCGTGGTTAGTAAACATTATGCAGATAATGTACTGGAAACAAAGTTTATGGCCCCCTGAATACATACTCTTAACCCTTAGAACCCGAAATGCCACAAAACCGGCTTGACGTTGTATCGCATATACCCGAAATGTCTGTTTTGCGGCTTGGGGCGTGTTCAAGCTCCAATTACGTTGACGTCATAATTAATATGACGTCCTGTAAATCCAGGGAGGGACGTGCAACACCCGATGTAAAGTCAGTGTTCAAAGGGTTGAAATACAAACCACTTCAATACCTAACTAGAAAGCAATCTGATTAAAATACGATCTATACATTCGTTTCGTTTATTTTTATACTTTCGATTGCCTTCAGTATTTGTGTGGTGAAGACAGAAAAAAAAAGAAATTTCGAATTAAAAGGGGGACCTTTGTCAGATTTACTAGAAAGCTGATGATTTTTTTTTTCTTTTTTTTGAATTGTGCCACAACCGCATAATTAACAACGTCTTAAACTAAGGATTCCAAAACCTTTTATCCGAATTTGCTAATTGGATTCGTTGTTAGTGTATTTGACTTTGGCGTGCAAAGTACCTAAACAACTAATAGCTAAAAAGGGGCCTGACCCCAAACAAATTGCAAAGGAGACCAATGCAGTTGGGTTCAATCATACTCAAATTCGGCGGTTTCTGTGAGTGACAACGGGTGCGTTTCAGTGATTGGACAATAAATAGATTTTTTTTTTAAATGTTACAATACAAAGTGGTTATAGAGGAAAAATGTTCCGAAAATAAATTTGACCAAAACAAATCTAAAAAAGGAATTTTTCAAATGGTGCCAACAATAAAATGTTATTGTCCCCGAATAGAAATGGTTACACTACTGATGTCTTCCATCTTACCCCAGACGCAGTAGTGGCTTTCCCTACAGAGTTCCTTCGCGAGTTTGTTTAGTCAAATGACTTAATTTACAAACAAACTTAATTTAGTCAAACGCTTAATTTACACATAAACTGGTCCAAAACAGTAGTGCACAGAGCTTAACATATTATAATAAATCAATTCTTATTGAAATAATGGTGACGCCTTACCGCATAATTATATGATTTGATGAAACCCAACTGCTACGCGAAATTTCAACTGGCCGGTGTCATGGCGACAAGTTGCGTAATACATCATTAGGCCTACAACATAAACATCGCTATGCAGAGAGAAACTGTTCGGTAACTATTTTAGTGGTCCAGTCTTCACTATTTGTGATAGAATTACTTGTTTCAATACAAACTGTAATGATGTGTGTTGACAATTGTGCGTTTGAACATATTTGAACTTGTGTAAGGGCGCTTAGACTGTATCAATTGTAACCTTAAACACAGTTTACGGTTACAAGTATAGTAACTACCCGTATATAACCAGTCGCTATTTCTTTTTCAAGGGTTAATAAACTGGTCAATGTTCTTTCGTGGATTGGGTCCCCTCTTTTATTCTCGCGTGGCTCACGATGGTTACAAATAAAATTTGTAGAACTAGATATTTGATGTTAGTGAACCCATGTTTCCAGGACACATTTTCCACACAAAATCATTTAAATGTGGTTTACTACATAAGTTGTTTATTGGAATTTTCGATTAAACGTAAACTTTATTGTAGTCGTAAACTACTCGACCAATATACCAACTGTTAGTTAGTAACACGTTTTAACACCATATCGTTCTACACAAGCTAACAATAAATTGTTTATTGGATATAACGGAAACATATTCTGTATAACTGTAAACTAATATAGGGCAATTGGTTTAAGATAACAGACGATCTTTAACCTGTCGGGCGATCGTTAAGCTAGTTTAAGATGGAGAATGATCGTTACACTTGTTAGACACGGTGAGTGGGTTTTAAGATGTCGGGCGATCGTTTAGCTAGTTTAAGATGGCGGGCGACCGTTAAGCTAGTTTAAGTTGGCGGGCGATCGTTTTAGAAACTGATTTTACATAAAAGAATATTCTGACACTTTCGTTGAACTGGGTTAATGTGGAATACGACTGCAAAATGATTTAAGCACATCAACCATTGTACGTGGTCGTGGTAATGTGAACATACAATCTTCTCTAATCCTCGAAAATGATATTGGACTGATATACTCAAGACACAAATCTAATTAATTCAGCGACGTGTGGATATCAGACTGTTTAAAACTGTTATTACTTCTTTCTTTCTGATGGTTTAGGAGGGTGGGGCGAATGGTTAGCACGTGCGCGCTGTATTATAAGGTCTATCATTGAGTCAACAGGCGTGGTTTTGATTTCCAGGTTGTGTGTGACATTGAATGGAGTCGCCTGTCCAACCTCGTGCGTTTTCGCCGGGCCCTCCAGTTTCCTCCTCCCGCAGACTGCTTAAGATCCTTCTACGCGCAAGCGAATTATTGAAATAGAATTGAATCATATGTTGTCCCGAATGACCTAGTTTGTGTGGAGTAGACGTTAAATCCCATCTCTCTCTCTCTCTCTCTCTCTCTCTCGCGCGCGCGCGCGCGCGCGCGCCTTATGACGGTGTCCCTCTCGCGATCTAATATTTTACTACGGTTTATATTTTATCATTTTAACGCATTTAATTTAAGTCGGATTTAGCTCCCGCCCCTTAAAGAGGTGCGATGTGATAGTTGTAACCTATTGAAAGCTGTAACCTATTATTTTATTACAATCTGATAGTCATACCGTATCAAATGATAAATATTAAAACTCAGAGGATTTGATTGTATTTACTTATCGACATACAATGTATTGATATCTGAAAAAAACACGAATCGCAGACTCCAAGTTTTGTTTACATGCGGGAGGGATCAGCTTTGGAATGATTTCAAAATATTCCTATTAAAGGCGAGACAAGTACGTTTTAAAAGATAAAAACAAATAATCACATTTTAACAATAAAAAAAATAATGACCATATTTAGCGAAATATTTTCAGTACACAAACAATTAAGTTTTTAAATAATAATTTAATTTAATTAATAAAAAAACATACCGATGAAATTGATTTTTGAAATAGTTCGTTATGGCCAGATGCAGGGTGTCAAATCATTAATAAAAACTTGTAGGAAATTCTCCTTAGAGGCCGTCTATCCCCAGTCTCCCCCCATACCCCTATATGTAGTTTACGGTATATTATAAAGGTCTTTAGATTGCATAATCATTGACCAACGTATCCCAAATCTAAGCCTACCTTTACATATACAATGTACTCTGTACATATGATTGAACGCAATAACTTCCAACATACCTCGATACATGTTAGTACTAATTAAACACGGCTCCCTTGTCTATGTAGGTACATAGTACTAATTAAACGTGGCCCTATTCATCAACGTCTCTAATTAATCGCTTATTTGTTTACAGAAACTTGAAATGGTCGCAACATGAAATACAGCATTTTCCCTTTCAAGAAAATGTCAAGAATTAATTGGTACTTTTAATTTCACAACTATTATATGTTTAATTAATTAAAAGGAATTATTAAACAGTTGCCACGGTTATCTAGGAAACAATTAATCACGGTTTGACTCACTAGGGTTTGTTTTTTTCGACTGTTTTTATGTTTGGTAATTATTGAAAATTTAGTGAAATTAAAATCTCAAAATAAGACATACGTTATTATTATTATGATAGATTAAAATTAATAGAGTCTGATGATTATAAGAAATGTGCCTAAACGTTTCTTCAACACGATTTGCGCTTAGGTAATTTTGAGACTAACATGTGGTAATGTTTAATGTGATATGCAATGCCAGGAAAGAGGATTCTACCCGGGCAGGGCCTGCTACTCTTCTATTTCCATGGGTTTCGTCTGACCCGAAAGACATTGCCCACGAGTCGGTCGTAAAAACCCGATGGTTATTCTTGGCACACGGCGAGATTTAAACCCCGGATATTCTGGTCTATGCTACCCGATGGATACATATTAAAGTCATTGATTAATGGTTTTTTGTTTATTCTAGGTAATTAATTATGTGTAAAGGATTGAATGTAAATTGTTTTGTCTAGACAACAAACCACTTGTTTGTTTTTAGAAGAAAATGAACGAAGGGGTTGAATTCGGTAAGAGCAACAAATTGAACAAGTTCAATGAGAAAACATCTGTAAAGAAACAACCCTTCAACAGAGACACAAATTAATCTTTCGGATCATTGATCGATTTATAAGTTCTCCAAAAGGAGATATTTATCTGATTAACTGTGCTGGGCTGAGATAGCGACCATATCATTTCACCCAATGGATTTAACAAAACCATCTCGGATTATGATCGGACTTTTACTTTTGGAGATATGGACGAAGTAAAAATGTGACATTATTGGCAAAAACCAACGTGGTCTATATTCCGATATCAAAAAGAAATGATACCATAATAGGTTCTAAAGTTTGGCAACTGTTGTCGTTTTGACAAAAAAAGTCGAAATATGACGGTCCATACTACACAAGTAGGAATCCGATCGAGCTGATATGCGACCAGGAACCGGATGTGTCGTCGGAATTGTGACATACGCTCAAACATTGAAGTCTGTAAATCGTTGCACAATCGATCGTGCTTTATTTGGCGTAGCAGGAGGCGTGTCGATTTCAGTGTATATGCGGGATGACAACCAGTATATTCTTGATAAAGTCAATGTTGAGATAGCCGATACTACTTTACGCTGTATAGAGAAGTCTGCCAAAATTAGTAATCAGGCCGACTACATCTTAATCCTACCAAACAAAAAACAAAAAATAATTACCCCCATCATCAAAGGAACTAAATCGCTAATATTCGATACCCAGAAATTGACACAAATAGGCCGTGACGCATATAAATAATAATGTAATATGAATGTATACAAACTGATTTACATTCAATCGTTTTCGTTTGTACTCTTATTTCAAAACAGTTATGTTCGGCAAAATACGTTTCAATCGAGTGGCTATTTCGAGTGTCTAGTTATTCCAGTATACATAGCATTTATTGTGCATGCTCTCCAGATAAGTATATATCTAGTCTCGTTTTCAGGTCATTTGTTAAAAAAATGGGTCTGAAACGCATTATGGTACACGATTCGTGTACCAATGGTAAAATGTTTATTTTGTCTTAAATATTGGATATCAAAAGCCCATCTTTCCCCAGTAAAATGACAACATCAGTGTTGATTTAAATTGACAAATAATTCGTGTTTTGAATGCCGAAGATTTTGGATGATATTGAGTTAGAGACTTGGCTACTTTAATAGAAAAACACACCATATCAACCTAATTATATACGTGTAGTATATTTCGATATATATTAAAGACGTTTAGCTTCATTAATTAAATCGGTATTTTTAATTATCTTTTTTTTACTAAAATCAAAGAGGAATAGAATGAAATTCTTAATTATATATTTTTGTTAATCAGGAATATGATACGACGTGTAATATATCTTAAATTATTTTATAAATAATCCCAAGCCCTGACGTTATTATTCTCGCAATGAATTGATAAATTGGTAATCTGAAACATTTTATGTCACGAACATATTCATTATTTCAATAAAGCGGTAATTAATGTTTCGTCATTCATATAATATAACCCAGAGTATGACTTGTTAGTTTACAATGGTCGCCCACAGTCCAGGGCTGGGTGGGGTGGGGGCGACTGGTCACGAGGTCTGCGATTGAGTCATAAGACATGTGACAGTAGTTTCCATTCTTAGCATTACGACGAGGAGTGGGTTTTGTTTCTACCCCAAGTTACCACCCACTACTAAAGGGTCCGAAGCACAAGGACATTATTGGATTTGAATTAAACTAGTTAGTCGCGAAATGACCTAGTTTGTATATACTGAATTTTACTATCTCTCTCTCCCCCCTCTCTCTCTCTCTCTCTCTCTCTCTCTCTCTCTCTCTCTTAAAAATGTATATTCATGGCGGATGACAGGAAGAAGATGTCAGAATGGTTATGGAGAGTTAAACCCCGCTGTTCTTAAAGAAAACTGAGTTAGTTATGTGAGCTTCTCATTTTGAGAATTTGTACTAGGTGGTCTAGAACGCAATGTGACACCCATCATAGTATCTGTAACTTACACCTGTCTGGATTAACTGCCAGTCAATGCGTTCACAATAATGCACACATTGTGTTTTGTGTCATCCTTTATTTGAACTGTAACGTAGATTATTCGTGTAACAAAAAGATGCATTGTAATTAATCTTTTGTAATTCGATTATCACTGTTTGTTACTTGAAGACAATAGAAATTTAATATGTTGATGGATTAAGTAAATGAACATTTTATGTTTAGAGTGACAAGTAATGTGAAATGTAATAGTTCCATTAATTTCGTCGCTGCCAATCCTTTGTTGGATTTTATGTATGACATCACCCTGTGTGGAAGAGTACGATGAACTTCCGCATCATCCACCAATTTAATTAATACTGTATCTTCAGAAATCATGGGTTTCCACAGGTTTCCAACCTGGAAATTATTGTCGAGTTTTGTAAATTTACCAAAACAAAATCTTCATATCGGACGGGGATGATGTAGAAATTTGAAGTTTATATTCAAGTCATTCTATTTTTAATTAATTGTACGCAGAAATCTGTGCCGTACAAGCCATATCATTCTTCCCTTAGACACGTGGGCATGATCATTACAGCTGTTTAGTCGTTCGGATGGGACGAAAACCCGAGGTCGAGTGTACACATTGTTGGTCCAGTTCGGAGCTGAGCATTAGGGTGTTAAACCCCATTTCATTTCGCTTAGACTTGTTGTATTAGAATATACCCCCATGGACCATTTCATTCCATTCCAGTAGTGCAAGGTGTTAGGACTATGAACCTTCAGAAAAAACTTCGATTTGGATGAATTCAACAGGAAATTTAAAATAAATGATTATTGTGTTTTGTTATGTACCTTTAACCGGTGTGATAATGACATGTCAATTTTAATTGATAAAGTGTGATTAATATAGTCGTACGAACCAGAAGAGGTGGAGGGGGGCAGCCGTCAACCTAACTTGCGGGCAATCCGACTTTTCGGACGGACGATTAACGTGAATAAAAATTAATTTACGAATTTGCACTGAAATGACTATAGATTAAAACATTTTGTTTGGAGTCACTTTGTGCGATATTTTTCGGGCATCAATTATTATTTCAGAATGCAGCTGGAACAGTCTGATAAGATGGTTGTAAGTCAGGGCGACATAGAGTGGGGTTTCGGTTACAAAACCATTGGAGAACTTTGGAGTTGCTTAACCTTCACGAGTTAGAATGGCAGAAAACGCATTTGCGCTGGTTATTTTTTTCTAAATATCCCCTGGGAGGGCGATTGATTGTTTGGGATTCGGTATACTCCTCGCAGTGTTCCGTTTGATTCGAGCTAATCCTACTACTCACTGCTGTATTGAGTGAACATTCTTGTCCTATATTATAATTGGTCAGTAGTGCTATTAACAACCAATGACTTACATTGTAACAATCAAGCGGGGTTAACCAGACTTCAAAATAATGTTACCGCAATGTATCTAGTGACAATCGCGACTAGTTTACGTCATAACGCGCGAAATTTATCATGCTCAAGTATCCAGCACGCAGCAGAATATAGCAGAAAAAGTAGTTGTGTGACAAAATGGCTGACTATACAAAATGGCTGCAAATGTCAACATTGCCACATGTAGAATCTGCTTTTCTTCTGTTGGACCACGCAGCAAGCGTTTAATATTTTCTCCGTCATTTGCGACATTTAACTGTCGGAAGTCTTAGGAAAGACCCTAGATCAAAGAGATGTACGGTAAATAGATACATCCCCTCCAAAGTTCAAGAATATGACTCCAATCCAGCTTTGGAAAGAGATGGATTTATCGCGCAATTGCTTCAGGAATATGGGGACTCGGATGGGCCATTTAGGCTATATATGACCACATTAACATATAGAACTACTTGTACTTTATCACACAGTACAAGTTTATCGATACACAATCATTGAGTTTTATACTCAGTAATACTTGATAAAGACGAGAGTATCATCGTCCAAACGTCGCTTAGTATCAAAATCAGTATCCATAAAATTGTACCTTGTGTTAATATATATGTTCGATTACTAAATGCCAATCAAAGAATATACTTGTGCTTTATCTACCTAATTTTTACATCTGAGAGACTGGCACACGTTTACGGGATAGAGTAGCCATCGACGAGACTGTAACATTGAAAATGGACCATTATTTGTAAAAAGACATATCTTTAGATGTGCAAAACAACTACTACTAAAATTTCAAATTTTCCGATTTTATAAAATTAAAGTCGTTGACATGACGAAAAGAAAAATGAACCATTTTAACTAAAAATGAAATGGGGTTTTAAAGTCCTCAACTGGGCTAATGAAGACGGGCATACGCAATAGATGTGCTTTGAGACAATTTTTTCCCGGTCAGCGCGCTACGGCCTACTCTTATATCGGATTCCAACTGCCACGGGATTTTTTACTTGCACGCCTATGTGTAGACATGACCTCGGTTTTTCTTCCCATCTGAACGACTAGACACCTGTGACAGGCCCTCCGTCCTGCATCAATGTGTAGATAGGACCACGGTTTTTCTTCCCCTCCGAACGACTAGACAGCTGTCCTTGTCAGGTCCTCCGTCCTGCATCACTGACAAGGGAAAACCACACCGGAAAATCTGGATGAACTTTCTCGGCCAATGCAGACATCGAACACTCGAGCTCTAGGCTAGCGAGCCAGCGTCTTACCCACTTAGCCGCCATGACCCCTGATTTTATTTTTAGAAATACGTTCCTCGACCCAATAAGTAACAATGGACCATTAATTTAATCAATTTTCTTAATCTATCCCGAGATTATTTTCCACTCACTGTTCCTAAATCCATATACAACAGATTAACAGACGAGAATACATGTTTTCTGTTGGTTAACTTTGTGCTGAGTAACCACAGACAATTGGAACTATAGACAATTAAAACCACGGTGTTTCTATGTAAATATATATAAATGATAGTATGCCATCCATCTCTTCGCAATTTCATGATTTATAAATAGCCCGAAGACGAGCGAAATGTACTGTAAAATGCGCGGGCGGCATTTAAACACATAAAACAGTGATACAAATAGCAAAATAACGTAAGAAGTTGTAACAAACGTAAATAAATAACAAAAACACTAGCAGTGGTGGATTCTCAACTAGTCCCTTTTTTACCCAGTTAAATTGTCTTGACTCTTGACGATACAATACGTTAATTAATAATGACGATAAAATGATAATTTCACAGGTTGATGGTTGTAAATTATTTGCTGGTCGGGATATATTATTTGACAAAGATTATAATCAGATATGCCACCGAATCGCATATTTGGGGTTCATTTTTAAAAAATTTCCCGGGGCTGCGCGGTCAGTAAAAGGGGCCGCTCCGACACCGGAGCCCGGGCCGGTTCCCGGCCCCAATCCGTCCATGAACACAAGCATTTAGACACGTAGTCATATACTGTATACACAAACAGAAAAACGCTAGAGTTTTTAACATACGTAGACAAATACACTAACAAAAAAACACTAGAATGTATTACATACGTACAATAACATAGACAAAGATACTAACACAAATCCACTAGAATTTATAATAGACGTAGACAATCAGAAACACACAAAAAAAAATATAGAAGTAATACAAACACATCAACAAATAACACTACAATTT
Organism: Patella depressa; assembly: GCA_948474765.1. Classification (NCBI taxonomy): domain Eukaryota; kingdom Metazoa; phylum Mollusca; class Gastropoda; family Patellidae; genus Patella; species Patella depressa. Next base: position 29,292,043 of record OX419715.1, read on the forward strand.
ACAGAAAGATAAATTGATTTATAAACTAAAATGACGATGACATTCATAAAGATTTACAAAAATATATATTATATATAAATACAGGTTATAGACGGGACAGATAAACATTAGCATACAGGTCTATTGGTCTGTCTGTTAGTCCAGTCGGATAGCAGGATCGTACTCTTAGGTCTTTTTGGCGAGTGTGGGGCCTTGTCGTTCGTTCGTTCGTATCTGGAGTTTAACGTCCACTTCCATCGAGGGTGATATCGTAGACAAGGGGTCTGATCAATTATAGTCTCGGTCACCCAGAACCCCCTAGTCTTCAACGTACGGAGGGTCTGGGTCCGTTGTCAATTTTTGACGAAAATTACTGGATAATCTACCACATTAAAAAAACAAACTCCCGGTTACGCATGGGCATTGGAACCTTTTGGCTAAAATCTCGAAATATATCCCATAATTGACTTGGCACATCTTCTATTAGAAACAAAATAGAGACGGGGAATAAACATGAATCGCGATGAAGAATTAAGAAGATTGTGAGAGAAGCCATACGTTTGATTTTTGACGAGAGAATATTGCCATTTCAATTAAAACCTTTACAAAACAAAATTTTAGAGAGTGTTATTGTTCACAAGCAAGATGTATTGGTAGATTCAGTACGTGGTAACATAAATGAATGGGTAATCCAGACAATGACCTAATATTCGTAGAATATTTGTTTGGATGATAGAGACTAGATCATTTTTTCCGTCCATTTTAGCGGTCATATTGTATTGTTCGTTACTGTTGTCTCGATTATCCTTTTTGGTTAGGATATTTTCTTCCCTATTTGTTGGTTCTCTGAACAATCGTGTAATTTATTTATTAAATGTCACTTAATGCATGAGAACTCAGCATTATCACATATAAGCTAAACCTATATACATGTTTTTGTGAAGCTAATTAACACTTTGGCTGGTAGATCAAATAGATTTGTTTACAGCCAAACACACAGGTGTCAAATATTAATTATCACTTCATGAATCTATAAAAACAACTTTACAATAATATCAAAATACAAATACCGGTTCAAGTCTATAATAAAAATATTTCAGTGTTTATTTTTTATTGTTTCATAGAAATACAAATAAACACAAATGCTAGCAAAATGTGTGGATTATTAAGAATAAAAACGATGGACACGATAACCTTATTCCTAACGTTTTTAATATTAAAATTAAAAACGTTGAGAATAATAAGGTCATCGTATCCATATAGTTTCAGTGACGTCAATGTCTAATGCTATAAAATTTGGTCGTGGCGATTTGGTAGATCGCGTGTGTTAATTAATGGGCTGTCACACACTAGAGACTTTTGGCAAGCGTTCTTTAGGATGAAATTTATACAAATGTAGACAAAATTTAGTAATATAGATTATGTATTAGGATTAATCACACCAGACGATATATCCGGATAACATGGAATACATACAACGTGATATTGTTTTTCGTTTTAATTAAAATTATTTCTGAACTTCATGATCTGCACAATAATTCTGTTTTGATTACGGCAAAATGTTTCAAAAATGGATAAATATAGGTTACCAGAGAAATATATTATTATGTATGTGCCATTAGGTTTCCACCCCGGGTTATACTATCAGCGTAATATGAATTAAAATCAAATAGGGTTTAAAGACCTGGGACGGTTGCACACAACTCAAGTTATTTAAACGATTCGTGTTAATCGTTATCCTGCTAACGTGTCGTTTTTTACCGGTCCGTTAATTTTTTTAAACTGCAATTTCATTTTCCGGTAGCTAACGGAATGATTAAAGTTAATCCAAAAGAAGACTGTTTGGTCATTGGCTGAATTTTAGATTTTTAAATTCGATATATATCTTCAATGTGTTTAGTTTCAGAATCCGGATGATGCCACCTAGTTTGTGTCGAGAGGGGTTATCCCTGAAGATCGAGGTACAGTGATCGATAGTAATTTGATAAATTTGATAAATTTCCAGTTGGCAATTACCTTGTGTTGTGTTGATGCCATCAAGTTAGACAACCAGGGCCTTATTCACAGAGTCACCGCGGCTCCCTAATTAAGGCTTGTGCAAGGAAGCCTATTTCTAAAAGAAATGACAATAAGGTAAATCGAGTAGCTGTATTGCTAGAATGCCCATTTCAGTCTGATTGGTGGCTTTAAATGCATGTGCCTGGCAAATTCATGATACATTAAAGAAAAGTAATAACTATTAACTAATTGCATATGCGTGAAAAATCATGACCGATATCTTAACTACATGTGCAAAGAGCTAAATCTGCATATTTCATGTCTTTATTTAGGCTTAATATGTTATAGAAATTATTAACCAGAGCTTTATTTACACGACTCTGTAGACCCTCGGGTGGTTTGGGTACAGTTTGGTTTTATAGTCGTCCATTTAAAATTAAATCAATAAATGGCGGGCCAAGCTAACGTTTACCGCTAGGTCACTGATGTCACTACCGGAAACTGTATATGAAAGGCCCGTCAAGCGAGTTTATCATAGCCCTCGAGCATGTTACTTGATAACCGAGAATATATGGGTGGAGTTATCGTCTGTCAATCAAACGATCGCTAATTCTTGTAGACGGTGCGGACACAGTTGATGCCTATTTCTAACTCAAACTTCCAACAGTGACAATTCCGTTCAGAACAAAGTAATTTGACATAACTTTTCAATATTTTTCTTATTTTATCATCTGTTTTTGAATTATTATAGCAAGAATGGCCAACTCTTTATTAAACTCTTAAATAATGCATCTTTAACCGATAGTTACTGCATGACTGCGAAATAAATTCACGCAGTTGTTAACCGCATGTCCATAATAAATTCGTAATAGCTATGAATTTCAGATGTATGACAAATTCTTATTATTAATTGATCGTGGGATCTGGAGTCAGATTGTGTTGTAGAATAACGGGATACAAAACTATCCACGGGGTATAACGTCCGCAATGTTCTTTTTCCATCTTTTTGTAAGGTTTCTGTGCTCTGGGCGACGGTGATGTAGTATTATGCACAACACTTCTGACACCATTTCAAGACCACTCGGTTATTCTAATTAGCTCCATGAACTTCGTAGCTGTCTGTAGAGAAGCCATAGAACTAAATGAAACCATAGAAAGATTGGTTTTAGGGCGTTTGATTTTGGTTTGTTTTTTGAATAATTATGTAGGATTCATATTGTAATTAATATATAAAGAAGTCATTTCTTATATCAGATTTATTAACACGAGTCGTTAAATGAACCAAGGATCTAGATTTTATCGTATAATGTTGACGTATTTAAAATAAATAAGATAACTATATGATGCTATTAATCCTCACATCCATACCAATATTATTCTGATGAAGAGACCGTGGCGCTTTAGGGGTCTTCATCGATTGGTCAATAACTAAGCTTACATTTTAGGTGGTTTGACAGTTAAATAGCGCACTGTACAGATTCAAATTAGATTGTATTGGGGGGGGGAGATTTAATGTCTGGCTGAAACTTTTATTGGCCCATTTTGAGACGAACTTGTGGTTATTTTTATGCTATACTCTTTTCTCTGATGTTGGTGTTCTTGATGACAGAAAGTTTGTTAGATTAAACATTGTAGCCTACAATGTAGTATTTATATTATGCACATTATTACAATGTAGTATTTATATTATACAATGTAGTATTTATATTATACAATGTAATATTTATATTATACAATGGTATTTATATTATACGATCTAGCATTTATATTATACAATGTAGTATTTATATTATACGATGTAGAATATTAAACAATGTAGCATTTATATGATACAATGTTGTATTTGTATAGTACACAATATAATATTTATGTAGTATGCAATGTAGTATCTGTGTTCTACAGTGTGGTATACATATTATACTATGCTGCCGAATGATGAAACGCGTTCGTGTAAGGTCAGAAGGTTAGTCACTGAGTCAATCGGCACCAGTATCCCCCCCCCCCACTGCTAAAGCGAAATATTGAAATAAAATTGAACCATACGTTAGTTTCGAAATGACCTAGTTTGTGTTGTGTGGACGTTAAACTTGTATTATTATACAATGCAGTATTTATATAATGCAGTATTTATGAAATGTATTATTTATTTCATACAGTGTGGTATTTATATAATGTAGTATTTATAGTATACATGTAGTATTTATAGTATACATGTAGTATTTATATTATACAATGGTATTTATAGTATACTATGTATTATTTATATTATACAATGTAGTATAAAATCAGAAAAAAAGGAGTAATTGTAATGTAAGTAACTGGGAAAAATAGCCGACCTTTTTTCAAATTCCAAATAACAATGTGAACCCAGGTGGGCCTCGATTTGTGATTAGATCAGAAAAAACCGGGCTTGTAAATACCCAAAGGTTATTCCCGAAAGCCCGTGATGTTAGGCAGACGACCATTCCCTTGTCACATGCACGTGTGGCATCGAAACCCCTACATTTGATTTAATGGTAGACCTAATGATCCATAAAGCGCACACGTTCTCATCAACCTAGCCCACTACCTCATCAATAGTTATATATCATTATCAACAAGGATATATTTTCATTAAATAATATACGTTTCCATCATATTAAAGAGACAAAACTACAAAGATAACTTTAAAATAGACTCCAGTAGTATTTTTACTTAAAGTTCCTGGGCTTGATTTGAGCGATATAGGAATTCCTTCTACTCTTCGATATTGTAAATTTTGTAATTCTTATAGGAATATATCAGTCTAATATAGTTCAATGACGAAGCGAAATTCCATCGATCTATGCTGCCCTTTACTTCTTTCCATTTTTTTTCTACTCGTTTCCTTTTCTTGTCAGAATTTTCCAACAAAACAGGTCTACATTTCTTCCAAGTTAAACTTTCGGTCATATTGCGATTTATCTTAAACTGAACGACACCAGAAGTTTGTTTATTGTCGAATCACTTGGCTGCTATCTTAAGGTGTTCGCGAAATCTAATTCATGGCCCTGTTTTGAATCGGGTGATCATCCAGGGATATTTTGATTTGGTATCATTAAGGACATGTTAGCGTGGATTATGTCGTGAGAAATTTGATATTATGTAAGATTTAAGATTTAGATAAAGAGCTGGCTGTTCCCGCTTGTTCTGTTAAGTTAAGAGTGGTATCGATTTTGATGACTTGCTCGAGTGGCACCGATTTTGGTGACTCGCTCGAACCGCGAAAGTTTTTTTGATAGCCCACCTCGGCACTGGAATGTTGACAAAAGTCGGCGTCGTTACTGGGTTGGCAGTTATAGAATGGACCCCGTTGTGGATATGTTTGTTTAGAGTTTTACAGGAGTTGACAGTTGGATATTGTGTTCTTTTGACTGCTTGAATGGGATCATCGGCTGACTTTCTGGGACTATTCATATTTTATTAAGTCCAATAACAGTTAGTCTGTTTTTCCCTTTAATGCTTAAATGGAATTCTTGTTATACTAGTCATTTCATTGATCAAGATTAATCACTCGGGTCTAATTTACACATATTTTACGACAACCGGAAACAGGAGAACTGATAATCTCCATGCTGCCGTAAATTGGTCTGACGTTCACTATAAGCGATGACGTTTTACGTGATAATTCCATTATCGACATCTTTTGTGATGTGTTTTACTGTTTTATTTGATCTGTTTTCAGTAATTGATTTAATTAAAGGGAATACACAAAATTGTATTTCAGGACAAATTTAATCGTTAGTGATTATTTTGGTCATGAGAATTCTATTTTGATCGCCGCCATTTTTAGTTTATTGTTTATTAGTATTTTGAAGTGTAATCGTTGGTAATTCGTGACCAGAAGGTTTTGATCAAAAATTCTTTTTTTGGCATTACCATGTGTCGTAGGTGGGCCGAGTGTTCAACGACGAGGCGCCATGATTTGTCGAGCTATTGCCGAGATGACCCCACAATAAACATTCTTTCAAAGTCCAGTGATCGTCATTACGTTAATCAATTTAAAATTGATACATTTGCTTAGCTTCGAACTGAGCCAGTTGAAAATATTTCGCCTTTCATCCACCTGTTGGGACACCTAGAATAAGAAAGACGCCATTTTAGAACACCTTTTGTACACGTCAGGCGCGTCTTCCATCATTTAAAAACAAGTTAAACTTTTTACGAGTCTATTGTAATTCCTTAATTTTATAATACAACATGGACATAGACAATGTGTCAGTCACTTTTTACGTCGATATTTATTATACTGCTTTAAAGCTGCAATTTCATATTTTTAAGTTATATTTTTAAAATATATTAAAATAAAGCCTTAAAGTAGATGGTATCTATAAACAGTCCTACTTTGTTAAAGAATAATCCTATAATGCACTAATGCCAGTTGAGAAATTGGCAAAAATATCATTTTCAACTTTAAATTCAAACGTTTGAAGATAGCTGCTATTGCATGGGGTAAATGGAAAAACAAGGGAGGTAATTGTGTTATTATTTCCGATGTGAAGTATTTGTAAGTGTTGAATATAATGTCTATGATTGTATAATAGTGAATTGACAACCTATAAGCAAAAGACATAGAAATAATTATGTTTTGACTTCCTTGGAAAATAAGAAATTCCCGTTTTAAAGGGGAGATTGGGTTTAGCGTCCACTCGACACACTGAACATCATAACTTGAAGGCCACACTAATTAAATAAATTCCATCGGGGAAAAAACAAAAGAACTTGGTTGCGTTGTTCAAAACCTTTTCGTTAAAAGATTTTAAAATAAACATCCTTCATGCCACACAAGTGGTTATTTATATATCAAGACCAGACGAATTAAAAGTTAAATTGATTTGGTTTAAGCTGTTTGAACCACGCAAATTTAATATTGCACCCGGTGTTATTACAAGAAATTTAATACGACATAATTTAACAATAAATTTAATACAACATAATAGTATGCAAAAACACAATCCGATAAAATTTAGTAGTTAATTTCGTTTCGCTTTAGTTCTGATAATGTCAATAAATCGGAAAAATAAACGAAACGAAATAGTAATTTAATTTTAACATAACAATATCAAAATATAAGAGATAAAACATCCAATACAAAATTTACAAAATATTAGAGTAGAGTGAAATAGAATTTACATTGCCATTTTTCATATACCCCAATAATATTTGAAAAGCGATTGTTCTCCTACAATATCAAATTATGCCTAATTATATTAAATGAGACATTAGCGATTTGACTATCTCTAAATATATGAACCTGCACAGATGTAAATAAATTAAGGGATTTGCGCAACATGTTTTCTATCCGGACGACAACCTGAAGAACAATCACTAAGTGAGAATCGAATCCAGATTGTACCGCGAAGTCATGACTCTAAAGACTATACAGTTTATTGTATCCACGATTGAAATAAGCATCAATGCTATAGCCACTGTTTCCGAGAATGGGGAAGGGATTTGTCAATGTGAGTTAAAATCCTTAAAATAAAAAAGAAACATGCAATCTGAATAATGTTATCGTGGCTCCTCCATATTTATATTTTACATTATTTTATGATACGGTGTTATGTTATCCGAATTCCAATCCATGGCTTTTGGTAGAGAAATATAATTTGGAGGTGCGTCCGTGAATATCGCTCTAGTCTATAATGTACATGATACCCACGTGTTAAGATCTCCAAAGCCCTAGTACCTCTTTGACTCTTTGATCTTTCGTGAATAAAATATCAATTTGATTAAAGTACAGATATAAATATCGTTATGATTTCGAAGATCTCAACTCCACATGGATCTGACCTTTATTGAAAAGGTGTGTATGATGATAAATGAAAATTAGTGATCGGTCAAACTGTTGAAATTAAGTGTTATTCCCCGTTGACGAACTTCGTTCATTCCCCCCTCCCCTCCCCCCCCCCCAAAAAAAAAAAATAAAACCTGAACAATCGCTTTCATTTGGATAGTTTTAAAATCTCATAAAAGATTATTACGGTAGTTAACAAATTTTAAAAATACATAATATATCCAATTATAGTATACATTTTTCGTTGGTATGCCACGCTTGCTTGCCGACCAATCAAAGCCATGGGAAATGAAAAATGTTACAAAACAATTTCGACTACAACCAATGGTTCTGGAATGAATTTATACGATGCTTTTCTTTCAAATAATTTAAATTCACCTAACAATATTTACATAAATCCACCATAATATTGCACGTGACATATTGATACATTTAATAATAACAAACATAAAATAATAAAAAATATAATTCTTGTTTTCATTCCGTCTCGCGCTTCAAATTTATAATTTTTCATATAACTAAAGAGGCAACAAGCCAGTTTAACCTAACGAAATAACAGGTTTTTATGTTCGCATGACTTTAGTTAGTGCCTTTAAATGTATTTGCTTTTTTTTCAGCTATTATTTTCGTTTAAATTTTCTAAATTATTTAAACAAAATTTTGATTTAATTAAAACATTGCCAAGTTTTATCGCCTTGGATTTGAATAACATTTCATTCTGATGACGTTTCGTAGAGTAAAATTTATTTGGTTTCGTTTAGAAGATTATGAGCTTTGACGCTAAGTAAAACGTAAGTCAATTAAAAATTAAAACGTTTTGTTTGTATCGTTTTGGTTTTCTACACTATATAAAGGTTGAAAATATATTCACAATGGCTGACGTTCAACACTTAGGTATGGTATGACTACTACTGTTACTTGAGGTTAAAGTCCGCTAACACTCAAGGTGATATCGTATACTAATGCTATGAACGGTCAGTCAGTCAGTGGGGCTTAACGTCCGCTTCCATCTAGGGTATATCACAGACAGTGTGTTTTGGACGAGACTACAGTGGACAAAGTTTTGATTAGCTCTTTATATTGTAACGTTAATTTGAGCAGTTTAAAAAACAGACATCAAATAAATCTGGACTCGGTAAAATATGAAATAAGGAACATAACAAGAAAGAAAAGATAGGCTGGCACTGCCAGGCAGGATACGCCCACATTTTCGAGAGATGGACAGAGAACAAGCAATACCGAAAGTGATTTTTCCTACTTCTTTATTAAGTCCTGTATTTCATACTGTATTGGGAGCAGCCATTTAGTTGGTCAATTCCAGTCTGATATTAATGAAATTTGAAACCGACAATGATTATGGTGTGACGGTACACAACCTAGAAATGTGACTTTTCATCAAAATCGGATAAGAATTGTGACCTGTAGAGAGTCCACAACCATGATATACCATATTTTTACACTATTCGCGTACAAACGGCGACCATTTCGTCCGGCAATTTTGGTACGATTTTCACGAAATTAGAACTCAACCATCCTCATCAAAATCGAATTAAAATTGTGACCTATACAGGATCCACAATCATGATATATCATTTTTTTTAACAGTATTCGCGTACAAACGGCGGCCATTTTGTCTGTCAATTTTGGTCCGATTTTCCCGAAATTCAAACTCAACCTTCCTTACAGTGTAACGGTGATATAATCAAACGTTTTTTTAAATTGAATAATAATTGTGACCTCCAGGGGGACCACAAGCTAAAGAAAGGGGGATTTTGCGTATAACCAGGGGCCATAATTCAGGAAGTTACGATCCGATATGCGCAAATATCGAAAATAACCAAGATCTTTGGGTTATAACCATGAATTTCAAGTTTCATCAAAATCGAATTAAAATTGTGACCTTTACAGCGTCCACAACCTTGATATACCATTTTTTAACAGTATTCGCGTACAAACGGCGGCCATTTTGTGTGGCAATTTTGGTCTGATTTTCCCGAAATTCAAACTCAACCTTCCTTACGGTGTAACGGTAATATAATCAAACGTTTTTTTAAATCGGATAATAATTGTGACCTCCAAGCTAAAAAAAGGGCAATTTTGCGTATAATCAGGGGCCATAATTCAGGAAGTTACGATCCGATATGCGCAAATATCGAAAGGAACCAAGATCTTTGGGTTATAACCATGAATTTCAAGTTTCATCAAAATCGAATCAAAATTGTGACCTCCACAGGGTCCACAACCTTGATATACCATTTTTTAACAGTATTCGCGTACAAACGGCGGCCATTTTGTATGGCAATTTTCGTCCAATTTTCCCGAAATTCGAACTCAACCTTCCTTAGGGTGTAACGGTGATATAATCAAACGGTTTTTTAAATCGAATAATAATTGTGACCTCCAAGCTAAAAAAAAGGCGATTTTGCATATAATCAGGGGCCATAATTCAGGAAGTTACGATCCGATATGCGCAAATATCGAAAGGAAGCAAGATCTTTGGGTTATAACCATGAATTTGAAGTTTCATCAAAATCGAATCAAAATTGTGACCTCCACAGGGTCCACAACCTTGATATACCATTTTTTAACAGTATTCGCGTACAAACGGCGGCCATTTTGTATGGCAATTTTCGTCCAATTTCCCGCAATTTGAACTCAACCTTCCTTAGGGTGTAACGGTGATATAATCAAACGGTTTTTTAAATCGAATAATAATTGTGATCTCCAGAGGGACCACAAGCTAAAAAGGGTTATTTTTCGGACAATCAGGGGCCATAATTCAGGAAATTACATTCCGAAAGCCGCAAATATCGAAAGGAACCAAGATCTTTGGGTTAAAAACATGCATGTCAAGTTTCATCAAAATCGGTTCAAAATTGTGACCTCTATAGGGTCCACAAGCTAAAAACGTGATTTTTCGTACAATCAGGGGCCATAATCCATGAAGTTTTGATCCGATACATGCCAATATCGAAAGGAACTGAGATCTTATGGGGATAAACCTATATTTCAAGTTTCGTCAAAATCGGATAAGAATTGTGACCTGTAGAGAGTCCACAAACAAATTGTGGACGGACGTCCGGACGGACAGGGGCGACGACATAATACGTCCACATGAAAATGTGGGCGTATAAAAACGGCGCATCTGCCATGTTGCCTCTTTAAATTTCTTTATAAAAATAGTTATCCGATTAAACGTCGTTAAATTTAACACTTAAAATCCATTTTTCTTTCGCAGTTTAAACTTTGTGTTCTTTTCAAGGCCCCCTTGGTAATGGTGTTTTCGATTTGGTGTCTGAAAAGATAAGTATATATTTATGTCTACGAGTAAGCAATGTTTGATTGTCGATTCGGTTTTATGTTTTTCGGGGGTAGTGGTCAGATGCAAATCAAATATGGAGTTCTGATATGATATCAGTAAATTGTAAAATATGTGAGTGGATACACTGGTGTAGCAATATCGTCATTGCGACAATGTTTTCGATTTATTAGACAAGGAATAGAGAAAAGATGGCATTAATTAATGTTTTGGAAAGTTGTGGGATTCAAATATATTCACATATATGTACTTAAAATACTCAAATCAAACTAGCATATGTGTGACACATGGGTACATAAAAAGAGGTATACACGTGCTGGAAAATTTACTAATTGCATCATTTGGCTAAAGTAACCAATCATAAACAGTAAATGCACAGGTTCAGGGCCATGGTAGCTTATTCTGTTCATGATATCATTGACTCCTATACAATAATTCATGGTAAATTTTTAAGACAGACTTCATTAGATTCTGGAGAGATTATCATCTGACTTCCCAGGCAGCAGACAGATTCTAGAGTGGAAAAGATTTAACAGTTTCTGGCTAGTTGGCTAGGGTTTCAGAATGACTGTATTATAATCTATACTATGGTATCTATGTATCCGGCTATGCTATATAAACTGTAACAACGAACAGTTGCATTGTTATCCCTGGTCAGACAAACGTCTAAAAAAACAGTAAGAAGTAAATACACAACGTGAAGGAGAAGCCAAAGACAACCAGAGATAAATTCTAGACGATCACAAGGCAACTAAGATATGTAGTAAAAAAATATGCATGGGTCATACGTAGGATGTGGCGACCGGTTTGACAGAAAGGCCCATGGTACTACATTGGCCTTTAACATGACCCAAGAAATAAATTTGCCGCACCCTACCGGGCATTATAAAGACATGGTATATGGAACTTACCCTCTCCAGTATTTATAATCGGATTCCTGGCTGCATCCATCCAACCTGATATAAAATATTTAAAATATATCCAAATTTAACACATCATTTTTAAGTAGCTAAATACATATCAAAGAGATCGATATACCTTTTAACCAAAATTTTTAAATACTCAAATATCAAGATCGAAAATACTGAAATCCATCATTTTCAAATGCTGACATGGAACGTTTTGAAATACTGAAGAATACCAATATCAAACGTTTTGAAATACAAAAATCAAACATTTTGAAATATTAAAAAGACATTTTTGGAAATACGAGGTAAATCAAATGTTTTGAAATTGTAAATCACAGAGTATGTCTGGACATTATGATTAACTATAGTAGCAACACGAAGTTAGCTTGTGGTTCGTTGTTTGTTATTCACCAGATATAATAAAAGCATTTACAGGGAATATGACTTGCCTTGTGTGGCTTTTTATAGGCCTTATTCGTTTATAACACTTTAAAGTCTTGAAAAATAGATTCTAACAAGCGGTCTTTCGACCTAAATAACTAGCTTTTTCATATTAGCGAATAACGAATAAGAGCTAGCTTGTTGTTTGTTATTCACTAGATATTGAATTAGTATTATAATCAAAGCACTTTCATAGGGATTATGCCAGGAGTTGGAAATAGAAATCTAACAAGTGGTATTTCTACCCAAATAACCATCTGTTTCATATTGGGGAATAACGAACTAGTTCGTCGTTCGTCGTTCACAAATAAGAAACAGCTCGTTATTCAGATAGAAAGACAGCTTGTTACAACTTATTTCGCGAATAACGAACAACGAACCACAGACTAACTTCACGTAGCTAACTGTAGACTAATAGATCTTGACTGTAGACTAATAGATCTTGTCTTGACTAGATGAATTGCAAAACTTTCAATTTCTCGTTTTAAATTGTCTGTAAGAATGGTAAGACGTCACTTTTGTAAAGAAAATTTTATTTTTGGCGTCAATTAAGGGCCATATCCTTATCTTAAACTTAATTATACCTCCGCCAATGGCATCACCGTGTTCGTCCGTAAGGAAACCATCCTCTTTCAGCTGATCATCTGAATTACTGCCCCCGAAATCTATAGGTTGACCGTCCTCCCCAAGAAATGGGTTCTCTCCCTCAAAATCTACCAGTCCACCTTGGTCGGGTAAAACATTACCGGGGAAACGAGTATTTTTGGCGGTAAATATTGGGTTCTCTTCCTCAAAGTCGACCAGTTCAGCTTTGTCGGCTAAAACTTTACCAGGGGAACGAGTCCTTTTGGCATTAGGGTTCTCTCCCTCAAAATCTACCGGTCGACCCTTGTCAGGGACATCTTTATCTTTTCTTTTAGGAAGACCTGTCGATTCGGTGACTCCTTTCCCATTCCTTTTAGGAAGACCTGTCGTTTGGGTGACTCCTTTCCCTTTCCTTTTAGGAAGACCTGTCGTTTGGGTGACTCCTTTCCCTTTCCTTTTAGGAAGACCTATCGATTCGGTGACTCCTTTCCCTTTCCTTTTAGGAAGACCTATCGATTCGGTGACTCCTTTCCCTAATGGTAACCCTTGGTCATCTGAATGACCCACTCCTCCTTTAATAATAAAACCTGTAACACTAACAGACCCTCCAGAATCACCTAATAAATAAACAAATAAAAATGGTAAAACATCTAACAAACATGCATGGTAACAGTACAACACAAACATATAAGGGATGCTCGATTATGAATCCAGAACGTTCCAGGTTCACGCAATAGCAATCTAGTGACGCAGAATTTTGTAAGGTCACAGTTCCGTCTGTTCCCACAACAGGGGTGGCGAGGGTAGGAGCGTGATGTAATTAAACATAACGAATATGTTTCAGCTGATGTGCATTGCTGTATATATTTCCTGATGCAGTCGGAGCATATCTTTTTCCCTCCCTCAAAATATATCAGTTTACCTTTGTCGGACAAAGGTTATCAAGGAAACGAGTAATTTTAGCCGTTAAATATTGGGTTCTCTCCCACAAAATCCATCAGTTCACTAGCATTAACCGCTGATGTTGCTGCATCAGGTAAGCAGTTTAATTAACATTATTTTGTTGTATAAGTTCGGGGAGCTAATAGAAGTGTTCACCATACGATTTAAGTATTGCCGTTAGCAGTCATAAACTCACTTATTTCTTCAACCGGAGTTATATAAACTTGAAGTTTAAAATAGACAAACTTTCATTTAAAATTTTATATTTTGGACAGTGTTTTACTCCGAAGCCGAAAGTGGTAAAAGCTTATGGATATGGCACACCAATCATTCCTTAGTTTTTTAGTCCTTCTCTCCCTTTTCCTTTTCCACCTTTCGCATAGCGATTTTTGTTGACTTTTTGATGTAGAATGGAAGAAAAGGGCTTAAATATAAATATTCTGGTGAATATTCATGATTTTGAGGCGGAACAAGAGTCAAGAGGCTGGTAAGGTTGAAATGTAGGGCGGGCAGTTGCAATTTTACTTATATGCTACTTATATGTCAAGTTTTCCATGATGAACCTCATACTCGCTTTTGAGCAAGAGATTGCAACATGTTACTCCAACTGTGGTAAAAAGCGATCAGGTTAGAGAAATTCTCTTTTCCACTCGATTGACACTATTTTTGAAATTGAGAGAACTTAATTCTGAAACGTTCAAGGGTAAATCTTGCGTTTTGATTGGTCAATTAGACACTGTATATTGGACAATAACATCCCTCTGTTTTAGTCATTTATTTTTAATATCCTAACAAAAAAGCATGTTACAATGTCGATAAACGCGTCGCGGGTTCTAATGTAAAATATCAGGACATGTCTATTGGACAATAAGACCTCTCTAAATGCGAAACAGGAAGTGTTTATCTTATAATTAAGGGGAGGCAATTCTGTTTAAGACTCTTCTTAATTGTAGCCACAATCCACTCTCATTTTGTCCCTTCTTTTGCGTAACAAGTTATGTTTCAGGTATGGTGCAGAAATGGATTTAAATTTACACAGTCAGCCATTTTTTTGTTTATCAATATTCATGATGCAGAGCTTCCGTGTTGGACCATAATGGCCGTTTCTGTTATTAAAATATCCACATCATATTCTAATTAACAATGAAAATAATCCCCCTTCTTTAATTAACCACATTTAATGAACACGTAAACATGGCTAGGTAAATATTAAACTTATCAATGACGTAGGTTTTATTAAACATATGGGTATAAAGCACATACCGCGGGGGTTTGTACAATTTGTGGGAACGCGTAGATGGGGAGGCTACATTCACTAAACATTGGGTTGCGACATGCAAAATGGATATCATAAAATATACACATTTTTTTATTATTTCTAGAATAAAAACCTTTTATGTCGACCCATAAATTTGGGAATGTTTATAATAAATCGAAGGAATGGTAATACATAGAATATGGGAAGGGTAATAATATAATTTGGGAATGGTAATACATATAATTAGGGAATGGTGATACATATAATTTGGGAATGGCAATACATACAATTTGGGAATTTCAATAAAAAGATTTTAGGAATGGTAATACATAGAATATGTGCGTAGTATAGGGAATGGTAAAGCATATCATTAGGGAATGGAAATACATACAATTTGGGAATGCTAATACATACAAATTGTTAATGGTAATACGTATACAATTTGGGAATGGTAATGCATATACAATTTGGGAATGGCAATACATAGCTTTTACAAATGATTATACATACAAATTGCTAATTCTAATACGTATACAATTTGGGAAGTGCAATACACATGAATGATAATACATACAAATTGCTAATGCTAATACGTATACAGTTTGGGAATTGGAATACGTATACAATTTGGGAAGGGTAATACACATAATTTATAAAGAATAAACAAAACAATTTGTTATGTTTTTATTTCAAAATATTATTTTCAATGACCAAGATATTTGGGATTGGTGATTCACATAATTTGGGAATGGAAATAAATATAATTTTGGCAAATTACTACAAATAAGTTAGGTATGTTACTACGTAAAACTTGAAAAAGGTAATTAAAATAATTTGGAAATGGTGCTACACAGAATTTGGAAATGGTATACACGGAATTTGGGAATAATAAAAAATTGTACATAAAAATTGGGTATGTTACAGAATTTGGACTTGGTAATAAAGAAAATTTGGGTACATATAATTTGGGATTGGTAAGAATTATAAAATTAGTACACAGAATTTGGAATTAGTACATAGAATTTGGGATTGGTAAGCATTGGTAATATAGAGAACCTGAAATTGGTGAGGATTAGTACATTTGGCAAAAGGTAATAAATGACAGGGGAGGTGGCACGACATAAAACGATAATCGTACAGGGAAAACAACCAAATGACTAATGTCTCGTACAAGTCACATACCTTATAGCTTGTTATTTTATATTTCCGTTGTCTTCGGGTCATCTGATACTACACCTGTAAAATTTGGATTCCATTGTTATATCTATTGAGATATTTAACCTGAATCAATGATATCGATTAGTCTTGTCAAAATATTTCAAGCCTTAAAACTCAATTCAAACCAGCATACACGGACTGGCATATGACTGAATCGCGAGAGCACATACGTATATAATTGCATTGTGCATACATATTATTAGCAGTTTGATGACACGCGAGAGATACGTAGAGACAAACAAATAACAAACACGTTTTATAGTTAAGTGAGCTATGCAAATGGGAATTGGAATCAGGTTTTAAACTTTTATTTGAAGACCCACCATTAAAATACGTACTGTGGCGCCTTTAAATCTCACCTTTGTCTTCGTCCAGAAGATCGTCTGCTGCTGGGGTATCAAGTGGCGATGTTGCACCTGCAATTGAGGAATCTCCTTCCCTGGCGGCTTCGTCAGTTCCAGGTGTCCTTGTTGTAGATCCTGTCCTGGATGTCTCACAGTCGCAGATTACAGACTTTTTTTGTGGAGTTGAGGGTATGGCCGTTTTTTCTGTCGACTGCACTCCACTAATAACTATAGGTTTAGATTCCGGATTTGTAGGTTGTACTGTTTGTGAAGTCAGTCGTTGGGTCCTTGTTAAAGATAACAGCCCATCAAATTTTGAGGTTGTCAATGTCGTGGTCATTTCTGGTGCAAGAGCAACTGGGCTCCTTAAATTCCGTAAATTAACAACAGATAAAGGTTCCGTTTCAGTGGTGTTTGGTGTCGTTTCTTGAGGCTTGTTGGCGGACATTCTTTGTAATTTTAGTTCACCAATGACCATTTGTTTTTGTTCTGGGCTAGTGGGGTTTTGCGTCGTTACTGATTTCTTAGTTGCTTGACTTGGCGTCGTTTCTGGAGACAGACGAGTGCGCCTTCTTAAAATCCGCAGCTGACCATTGACGATGGGTTGTGGTTTCGGAGATGTCGGTTCAGGTGTTGTTTCTTGAGATGTGCAAACTGATATTCTTAAAGACCGAAGCTTACTAATGTCTATGGGTTTTTCTTTCGGGGTCGTGGGCATCGTTTGAGACGGACGAGCGGGCATTCTTAAAGACCGCACCGCATCAGTGTCTATTTGTTTCGTTTCCACGGTTGTGGGTTTAGGCGTCATTTTTGAAGGCGGTCGAGCGGGCATTCTTAAAGACCGCAGCGAACCCCTGGGTATAGGTTCAGGATTTGTCATTCCGGGAATCTTGGCTACAGACTTTGGATTTGGTGTTGTTTCTGGTAATGAGGGGGTAGGGTTTACTATACCAGTTGAGGAAATCATGTTGGTATTAGAGTCTGTATCCGATGATTTGCCTGTCACTAAATATTAAATAGAATAAATTTACATTCTGTCACACCCCATGTAGCGCCTTCAAATTTTATAATTTGGAAAAATTCTGAGAGGTATCTATTATGAAAAGGTGAACTGGTGAAACTAATCAACCCTCCAAGAACAAATAACCTAAGCAAAATGTTCTTGACAACCAAACGACGGAAACCATACACCTCTTCTTCTTATAAAGTGGGCTTCTGTGGCTTCAGAATAGCTACCATATGGATAAACTCCTAGGTTAACCCAAGGAACACATCTCGTCAAGACAGTACTATGGTCATTTTCAGAATAATACCCCCGTCTGACCGGGGTGGCGTCCTTACTGCGCTGCAGCTACCGTACGGAGCCAGCCAATACATAAGGTCGCCGACAAACGTGAACACGACGATAGAAAATGTCCAAGCCTTCCAGATCGCATAACCTTGGCATTAGCTCAAAACAAACGCCATGACTTGGCGACCATGGAGACCACAGCACGATATCTAACGTTTCAACCACGCTTTTACCACACCTATATTATCAATATTTAGATGAGATAGTGCAGTTTTACGTATACTCTGCTTCTAATTCTAACAGTACACGATGTTGATATTAAACGTGTAAACCATTATCAAATATGTGAAAGAACTGGTTAAAGACGTTCCAAATAAATGATTTTTAACACAGAGATCATTGCTGCGATAGATACGTAACGAATATTTCAAGAAACGGAAGTGACGAAAGCTAAAGGAAAACACGAGTTATCCTACTACATGTATATGGACACAGATCACCAAATATTCCTAGGCGATTTTTGTTGACGTTTTGGTGTAGAATCTAAAAAAACGGTTTGAAAATACATTTTTGGTGAATATTCATGATTTTGTGACGGAAGGATACAATACAAGAGTTGTGAGGTTTCTTACGTTAGAATGTAGGGCCGGGAATTGCATGTTTACTTGTCTCAACTTCCAGCTTGTGTATCTCAAGTTTTTCATGGTGAACCTCATACATGCTTTTTGGCAAGAGTTTGCTACATGTTGCTCCATCTGTGGCAGAAAGCGTTCTACCCAACGAAAATTTTGGGAAAACTTAGAGCCGGTCGAAGAGACGACAATTAACATTAAAGTAAATCGAGAAATATTTAGTGATCTGTGGCCATATAACTGGCTGAAGTAACGAGCGATAACAGAAACACGATCGAATTTCTGCTCAAGGATGATTGCCGCGAAGACTTTGAGACTATGAGGGGATATCTGACAATTCAAAAAAATAATTGAATGTCACTAGATTATGAGAAAACGACAAAAATAGAAATAACTCGTACATTTCCTTGTTTTTATTCACTCTATACTTAATAAAAAAACATGGTAATGCAGGGCTTTTTTTCTTTATATCAAGTGCTCTAAGTTACCCAATCGAATTAAAACTAATTCATTTATTCAGTTGGCCACATCATTAAAGGGACAATAACATTCTTGCTGGCTTGGTAGCTCCAGAGAATAAATAATACCCTTATTCTAAGTACTAGATGTTTAAATGTCCTACCTGTTGTGTAAATTATCCATTACAACCTATTTTATTTGTCCAGAGGGTTCGAAAATATTTTAAAATTCAAGTCACATTTGAAAAGGTTTACGTTAGACTTTTCAAATCAATTCGTTGAATTTTTCCAATTTTTTAAATTAGGTGTGTTAAGATGACATTTATATCATCATTTAATTGGAATATTCTAAAATAATACGATTTGTTGACCAGAATGAAGATTGGGACATATTTTTTTCAGTTACAACAAGAGTGTTATTGGGGCTTTAAAGGGCCAATCCCGATAACTTTTTGAGGAATAAAACTGCTTAATTTTGTGTTAAAATCCTTTTAAATCCATAGCCTAACGCCCACCTACTAACCCGATATTTCTGATACGCTTGTAAATAACTTAAACCTGACAGTATTCATCTGGAAATGGAGACCGTTGTATTATACAGTATCTGGATAAAACCAAACTTTTTTCTATAAAAATAATATGTAGGTGAAATTTATCTTTTGTTATCAAGTACAGTGCATGGGTCATTCACTGTATAGACCTCTCAAGAAACGTTAATCAATTATCAGGTCACCCAATGAAAAAATTGATCCGAAATCTTAAAAGGGTTACGTGTCCGGATAAGCAGTGTTGACGTACACGTCCAAACGACTCAATATTTTGAGCTGAAATTTTGAGACAAGGTAAATACACCATGGCACTATATTTTGGTCCATAAATTTCATACACTGAAAAAAAACTTGTGTTGAAACAACACAAACTTGTGTTGTTTTCAACACAAGTTGGGTGTTACTATTTAACAACACAAACTTGTGTTGAAACAACACAAACTTGTGTTAAATGCTGAAACAACACAAGACTTGTGTTAAAATTTGTCAAACAACACAAACTTGTGTTGAAACTTGTGTGAAAATCTACACAAGACTTGTGTTGAAAGTTCTGAAACTTGTGTTGAAATTTCTGAAACTTGTGTTGAAATTTTTGAAACTTGTGTTGAAACTTGTGTTGAAATTTCTGAAACTTGTGTTGAAATATCTAAAACTTGTGTTGAAATTTCTGAAACTTGTGTGGTTTCATATACAAACTTGTGTATAACCATCAACAAAAACTTGTGTTGTATTTCCCTCACTTTATATCCAATATAGCAACTTTTCCCATGCAGCATCCCCCCTTTTGCTCTGTTTAACCTGCAAAGTTTGATAAATGAGGTAACAATAATTTTTTTTTGTTAAATTATTATTTATTCATAAAATGATATTTGGAATGTTAACAGAAAAATAATATTAATAAAATTGTGTTAAAGAACGCCCCCCCCCCCTCAAATCACAAACTATAAAATAGCTATTTAAATTTTTCTTTACTCATCAACAAATACTAAGCATATAAAGACAGTATCCCTACCCCATACCCCCAAAATATATAATTCAAATATATTTAAATTTAATAAGATATATACCAAGCACTAATAAGATAAATTATCCACTAATTTGAATTACTTTCAAACAGTGAAAAGTGTTATAAGTCGAATTACATGTGATTATTGAGTAATCTACAAATAACTAGCATACACAGAAAATTAACAAAAGAAAAATGACCTATTTTACAGTAGTAATAAAATGGTGTAGAACTCTTTCCTCATTAGGAAAAAAAACCCAAACAAAATGAATATTTTGTACATATACGGAGCAAAGCATCAACAAGAACTAGCATATAAAGACAGTATCCCTACCCCATACCCCCAAAATATATAATTCAAATATATTTAAATTAATAAGATATATACCAAGCACTAATAAGATAAATTATCCACTTATTTGAATTACTTTCAAACAGTGAAAAGTGTTATAAGTCGAATTACATGTGATTATTGAGTAATCTAGAAATAACTAGCATACACAGAAAATTAACAAAAGAAAAATGACCTATTTTACAGGAGTAATAAAATGGTGTAGAACTCTTTCCTCATTAGGAAAAAAAACTCGATCAAAATGAATATTTTGTACATATAAGGAGCAAAGCATCAAGACTGCAGGATTAAAATATAAAAATATGAGAGACAATGGCAAATATTGAATAATATGTACAAAATATTTATATACAATTACAAATCATAAGCAATGGGAAGCCATGGTGAGTATAAGGCATTGGCCGAGAAATTTCAACTGGAGTTCCAAGCATAGTTCCTCCATGTCAGTAGTGTAGGACGTGGGAAGGGACAATATATAGTTGTTTGGATAGGACAAAAAACCTTGATCTAATGTACACATTGCCGTGTATTTTAAAGAAGAGATAGAAATGAGGTTAAGCGTCCACTTGACACAAACTGGGTACAAGCCTGAATCAAAGCCACTTTGACTGTGTTCACTTTAAAGTACCCTTGACAATTGACATATTTGACTCATTGCCAGACCTCCTGATCCAATGTGTGCCTGTTAACCATTCGACCCCCTGAGTTCCCTTTAATGAAGCCTTGACAGTTGAAATATTAGATATAAAGAGTAGACTGTAAGGCAGAATCACCCTAATAACACAGAAAAGTGGGATATTAGGATATTAAACCTTATTTCGTTTCATAAGCAAGGAAAAGTCACCATAATGTAGGTCAAGGTTTTTTGTAATTCTGGGTATATCTGATCTACATTTGGTTTCTAGATAATGCCTATTAAATACTTTTATGATTTCCGACCAAATTTTACGTGATTTATATGTCACTTTACTTTCTATATTATACAGAAATTAATAAGAGGATTAAAATCTAATTGTGTTTTCGAAGAATACTTAACATTAAAAACAAAAAATAAATATTTAAAATTGGGTCAAATGCATTCTTTTCCAGAATTATAAAATAAATTGATGCTTGGTTTCTCTTCTTTTTATCATTCATTAAATTCTACTCCGAGGGTGCTTCAGCCTAAAAAATAAAAAGTGGGAAATAAGAATACTTTCTATATGGTTCATAATGTTTAAATAAACAATTTATTTTGCCACATTGAGACTTAGTTTCTATTTTGTTTCAACTTTGTGTAACACTCCTTTTGTCTTGTCAAGTTACAGGCCCAGACAGAATATAATGCTCAAATGAAATGGGTTAGAGTCAGAGAAAGATAGAAATTTGGTTTAACATCCACTTGACACAAACTAGGTCATTTTGGGACCAACATACAGTTTAATTTTATTTCAATAATTTGCTTGCACTGAGGGGTCATTAGGAGTGAGAGCAACTGGAGGACCCGCAGCTTTATGATACAGCGCGCATGTCCTAACCATCCGGCCATCCAACCAGCAATTCACCCCCACCCCCTTAGAAGTCACAAAAAGGCCTTGAGATTTTGGACTGAAATTTTGCACGGTACCGCGACCCTAAGGCATACTCTTGTATCAAATTACAATTGCCAGAGGATCTTTTACATGCATGCCAATGTGAACACAGAACCATGTTTTGTTGTTCAATCTGAACAACTAGACGAATGTCCTTGTCAGGCCCTCCATCCTGAATTTTCTATGTCAACATTGGGAGCAAACCTGCAGCGTCTTACCCACCTCGACTCTCCACAAATGAGACAGTCATATGTGCACATACATGTGTGTGTATACTTTTACTATACTAAATTGAATTTTATATTTCAAAATAATAAACTGAAATGGAGGCTAATGTCACCTCCGCTCCAACCGGGCTACATTGTGCCAAACACATTTAATGGTGAGATTTCAAATTACCATATCAACAATCTTTTCTATTAGAATTGAACACTCACCCTCCAAAAACCCCATTCTTTCAGCTCTTTCTTCTCCCATATTTGTTTTTTTTTCTTATTTTATTATATGATGTTTTATTTGCTATGGCATCTAATATGGAAACTGAAAAATATGAATATGTGACATGTAATTAACTGTTTAAGATATCTTACCATATACAAACTGTGTGATATGAAATTGAAACTAAAATATCTACGGTATCCAAAACTATTTGAATCCTGAAGATTTTACATAAGCCGTGAAAATCTATTTTAATAACCCTTGTTTGTCATTTGACTGGACTGTCACAGTAATTAGACGATATCCATGTGGCTGAGTGAGTAAGGTGTGGGTTGCTATTCTGGAGGTGGCGGGTTTGCTCTCAGTTTTTCCTGAGAAAGTGCATTTGTATTGTTCCATGGAACCAAAAACCTGCAGTCCCATTGGCGTGCATGTAACCCGATAGCATGGTATGGCCTTATATTTTTGTTCTGGGTATGCCCCATTGTTGGTTTTTAGAAAATACAGACTTTTCTAGTAAAGCTGTGGACACACCAGAATGATGTGCTCAAATTATTTGCCCAATTCAATTGGCACAAAATTGCAGCCGAATGAGTGGATACTCCAGGCCTAGTTGTCTAGAGTGTCGCGCTTTGACCTCTAGCTGGCCGCTCACCTCTGGCTTGCGGCTGTGGTTTCGAGCCCTGGTGTGAGCACATGTGGCATGGAGATAGGGGCGCCTTCTCAACCTTTTGGGTTTCCTCTGGGCACTCTGGTTTCCTCCCACTGCTAAAGGCCCCTACGTGCAAGCGAATTATTGAAATAAAATTAAACCATATGTTAGTCCCAAAAAAACCTAGTTTGTGTTGAGTGGACGTTAAACCCCATTTCTCTCTTTTTCTCCCTCCTCAGATTCACCACTCAGTTGACAGTTATATTACCTTTTAGGTCACATGATTTAACATTTGTCTTCAAAAAATTCATGTGACTTCTTGATATGAATCTGTGCTTATTAGCTAATGAATTCTAAAACTAGACGAATGCTTCAACAAAGCGAGCACACCAATCAAATATAGTTCAGCCAAATATATCAAACCTGTTTGATTTGGGCGAAGGTCAGTGTACACACTACATGAATTTAGCGCTGATTGATTCAGCAGAATCCTTCTGCTAGTGTGTCCAGCACTGCCGATTTACGTTTATACTTATGCAAATATCATATTTGAAATAGACCATTCTGTTATGCAACAAACACTAACAACAACTCCAAAGTTTATGTCGAATTAATATAAACACAACATACACAATGGTCAGTGCTCAGGAAAATAGCGGAAATGTAACAACAGTCCTACTTGATTCTAGGATATATATCATGCATGGGCCTACTTGATTCCACCAATTTAATACAAGGACATGTTTATCGCACAGTTCTGTTCAGTGAAATTAAAACCCGATTTCCCCTCTCTCTTGACTGGATATTACTACTGATAGTGATATTATTAAAAAAAATATATTAAAAGAAAATGAAATACTTACCAGTTTTTCTTTGTGGAGTAGGCCTATATGCTAACATCAATGACTGAAATAAAAAGAAGAAATTATAGAGAAACTTCAGACGACAGGTGTTAGTTTCTGAATCAGTACGTTGCATTGATTAATATAAAAATAAAAGGTTTTGTTTGGTTGTTTTTTCTTTTACACAGATAAGATTACATTTTGGAGATGGCGTTCTAAGTAAGTTGTAAAACTTGTGCCTTATCCACTTGTTACTTAGAACAATAAAATATGTTTAAATTAAGATTAAATTCCAATTAAACTAGTACAAAAGTTAGTATCTAGCTATAGTCCATGCCTGATATACACGTATTTCTCATTTTGCCCGAAACAAAGATGGCTGCCTGGCGAGTTATAAAATGAAGAGAAATTCTTACCTGCTGGTCCCAGTTGGTGTTGTGTTTTGCAAGTACAAGTATTTGAACAACGATGTAGCGCCGAATAATATTAATAAAGCACGTATTCAGAAAAATTAAGACAAATTCGTTAGACTGCTGAATTACCGGGTCCGGGACGCTTTGGAAACAATCAAAAAAATTTTCTCGTCCGCCATTATCAAATACACACTTCCGGTTTAATTGTTCTGAGGTAGTCTCTAACATCCAGAAAAATATTCTACGAATAACGTACGTTGAAGATTACGAGGTTCTAGAACAAGTCTTGGTTGTTTTTAATTATTAGTAATATACATATAAACAATAAATCGATGCTAAATTAAATACACGGTTTTATTTTTTTTTTAAATTTTACAAACCTGCGGTCTTGTATACTGTGTGACAATTATATTTTTAAAAATATCACTCTCGGTTGACACTACTACGAAACATGGCGTCCTACAGTTAAATGTCTAACTGAATGTCGCTGATAAAATATCAAATAGAGTATAGATAACTTGGAGAACCATTGTATCAATAAATCAATTATGAGACAAATCTGGAAGATTAATTAAATTTGATTGGTTACTGTTTAGTTAACCAATATACTGTCCAATTTCGATTACACCAACCAATTACATTACTAAGAGTTTTACTCATTGTTTTCCAATGCACATTGAATCAATTTTGACAAACACAAGGGTGCTGAAAATCACATGTACACTATATATTCCTTTGATATATCAGTTTATTGGATCAATAAAAAAAGACAACCAGACATTTCATCTTTATAGACAACTTAACACCAATTAACATTCAAGTCTGCCCGGCAATTGTCTGATTAATTAGTGCGCACACTCTTCCAGTGAAGAACCCCATGTTATTTTCGGGATTTGAATTAAACCTTTTATTTTATTACTTTTCTTAAACTTGTGAACTCCCGAATTCTGACTTTGTAAACAAAAAAAAAAAGAAAAAAAAACAAACAAAAACCAAAAAAAAAAAAAAAGGAAAAAATCTTTGGTTGACGGTAGGCGTACACAATACTTGTGTTACTGATATGAAAACACACAAGATTTTTACAAATCTACACAAGTTTATGTAAATGCAATGCAAAACAACACAAACTTGTGTAGATTAGTTTTAACACAAGTACTTGTGTTGCGATCCAACACAAGGTTTTTTTCAGTGTAAATACTCGGACTTTAATTTTTGAGACTCTGTTCTTATCGGGATTGTCCCTTTAAGGGTAGTAAGTCTTTAACTCAATCTTGTTCATAATATTCGAAATAAAAAACACGAATTAGAAGTCAATATTGATCAGTTTCAATCAATCTTGATATCGTTATTTTGCCGTGAATGTATAGGATCCTAATATCCAATATTCAAGACACAACTAACATTAATCAGTACACGAATCGTGTACTCTATGGTTTCAGGTGCCATTTTGTAATGAAGAAATAGTTAGTAAAGCCCGATTCACAAA
The DNA here is from genome assembly GCA_948474765.1 of Patella depressa. NCBI lineage: Eukaryota > Metazoa > Mollusca > Gastropoda > Patellidae > Patella > Patella depressa. Next base: position 29,318,539 of record OX419715.1, read on the forward strand.
CGACAAAATAATCATTTAAAAAACCTATTTTGACTGCCGTTCAATTTGAGCTGTTCGCGTATTTCACCGAATATAACTGATTAGAAATTACAACTATTTTTTCAAATTCAGTATAAATCACTTTACATACATTCTGATATACATACATTCTGATATGTGCTTTTAGAACCATTTTTCTTCTATTCAATGTTTCCAAAACTAGAGCCTACGCCTTTTAATATCTAAAGCCATGTTCAAGATACGTGGAATCATAGTTAAAACATAATGATACCGGCGAAGAGAAGTATACAACTTCTAGATTAACTGGGGAGGGGTCCTAAAGCTGTACATCAAAATGTGTTCGCAATTTTGTAGTCCGAATGAATGTTCAGACTCTTGTTGCAGATTTTGTTATTTTGTCGATTAAAAAGGGGTTGGGCACAAGCACCCTATATAAATAAATTTCAAATTCATGAATTTTAATATCAGTACAATTGTCTTACCACCACGACTCTTTACGCCATCTGAAATTCATCAAAATAAAATAAATGAAATAGTTTTGATGCCCATCAATATTGTTTCGTCATACGAGGGCCTAATTTTGTGTATGAACATTGATTGGAAAATGTATGCACAGGCGCGGATTTAGAGGGGCGAGTTCTCTGGGGTTCAATTCGGGTGATGACCAACAAAAATCCTCAGAATTTCTCAGAGTGGTTTCTCCTTGTTACTGGTGCAGGGGGGAGAGCCTGTATACTACTGGCAATACGTTAAATAATCCTCAAAATCTCACGAAGAGTGTCGGGCGAGAATATATGCACCCAATGATTTTATCGCCACATCTAATACGTTTGATTACGTCACGATTCTACTTTCGTGACACTTATAGGGACTGGAAGGACGTCGATACGTGTTACTCGATTGTCATTCCGTCAGTTCGGAACGTTCAAGACTTAATTATCTACCCGCAGCCATTTAAAGTGTCCATATATACACACAGGATTTAAAGATGAATATAGATACAAATGCAAGTATATTTTGTACGAATAAACAAAATAAAATATAAAATACATGAAAGTTACCTTCATCGCCACTAATTTGTTCTGAAATGATAAAGTAATTCCACCGGTCAGAATTGGCATGATACGGATTCAACGACATTTATTGACAAATTATTGTTCTAATTCGGTTTGCCGCAAACCCAACTTCTGGGTTCTTATGGCAGTCGTCTTATTAGTTATACACGCATTATTAAACAAAATTAGTTTTAGGGTGAAATTATAGAGCTCAAATCTAAGCTAATAACAGGTTTCAACCCGACGTTTTGATTGACGTCCTTGTAGCAGGCCCGTCGTGGAAAAGTTGGTGCCCTTTACTTTAAGTTCCGGGGACGCTGATTGGACATCTGGGAGTGCCGGCGGTGCTTCTGGGACCGCCGATGTACTTACACTTGACGGCACCGTGCTTTCTCCCTCAGACAATTTTGGAAAATAGGGTATGAGTATGCACCTGAGGAAATGAACTATGGAGTGGTCTAAAACAAATCTTCTAAGTTTTATCATACCTGAAGAATTAATATAAAAATGATACGCAGAACCTATACACGAAACAAGGCACCCGGGATTGTCAGTACTGTGGCAGTATCTGACACCTTTTTAAAATATACGGTTTGAACGTTGAATGAGTTCAATATCTAGAGTGCTTGTCGAATGACGCACCACAAATAAAGCCGTTTTGAGCTCCCGATTAAAGATACAGTATGGGAGATTAGATAACGAGTTGACAGATCTCACTTTAAAAGTTAAAATGTAAAGGCAATTTGCTGAAAATTTCAGTCAAATTGATCACCTATGAACTGATTACTCAATGACAGACTTTATTGGCCAAAGCATTGAACCATTCGGTCTGATCAGTTCAGGAAGACCGAATAGGCTACCTTCCAGAACGTAAACTAGCTAAAATAGGATATCAAATACTAGCACTACATTCAAATAGGGGTGTTGCGATACCTCTTTTCCCTGTGTATATTTATCAGTTAAAAAAAGATTGACATGTGGACAATTCAGATGCATTACTTTGCCGCTCTCAAAATCATTTCATATATTCAAAACTGGTTGTCTTCCGCGTGTATCTAAATTATTACACAACAAACGATCAGTGGACTGTTACGTCTCTGGGTTATTTTACACATGGAACAAGTGTACAAAGTCTCAATAAGATTGGTATTGAAAAGTTGGTGCCATTCTTAACTTAAAGTTTAACGCAAACTTACCTGCATTTATTTTGACCTTTTCGTTATTAATTTCAGCTTTACCACCCCGAACTCCTGGCACTGTAATAATAATGATGATAATAACTAGAACTCCGAAAGAGTACTGACGTGTTTCCGTAAAATGCGTCACGTTGTGTCATCATATCACTTTTATTTTCAAGACCTTAATAGCCTTTATCAAGCATGGCGTAGATATGTCATTCCGTACCATATGCCTGATACATCGGAGACAACTCCTCTTAAAACTCGCACAATAAAAAATAGTAAGCTCCCTCGCGTTAATAATTTCTTCCTGCATGTGTTTGAAAAAAAAAATGTTACTTATTTATCCTCTGTATATTATACGCTATCGACAACGTTTCGACTGTTCACGCCAGGTTACGTCCACTATTTAGATATACCATGATATACTATTAACGTGGAAAAATCTATCATTTTGAACTCTTAATAAAACCGGAAGTCATACTTCAAGATCGAACTTTTTGATATTAGTTGTTAGTATAGGCCTTTGCATCCCCGGCATCCCCAGTGTACTCATTCCGCTTTACTCCACTATAACTTGGGTTAATCCATAAGGTTTCCACGATTTCAAATTACCTGCCCTGGCCTAGATTGTAGATGAGGTCTACGAACCAATCAAAAAACAGTCACAAACCAGTCAGAACGCTTCGGTATTTTACGGAAGTTTCCGAGATCTGTAACAAATTTGAATATGCCATTTCGAAGGCATCGATTTGTTCCTTATTCCGACCAAGTTTCAACTTGAGAACTGAAATAGTGATTGAGTTATGCAAACTTGAATGCCAAAGAAAGCTTTCGTAAACCTTTGATTCTAAAACTAATCGAGTAAACTTTCTATTTCGGAAAACCGTCAGTGATAGCTCATACGGGATTCGACCAAAGAATCCATGAATGAAAACTTGGCACAGATCCGTTGAGAAATAACCCAGATATGACCAGATAATACCTGAGCTAACACCGCCATATATCTGTATGTCATTTTTAGTCTATTTTTCAAATGGGGAGACCTACCCATGTTCGGGGAAAATCGGAAGGACTCGGTATTTCCCGGATGTTTACGGAAGCTTTAACGAAATTGGAACATGCCATTTCAAAGGCATTGATTTGGTCCGTATTCCTACCAAGTTTCAACTCGGTACCTGCAATATGCCATCTTGAATTGATTCTAAAACTAATCGAGTAAACTTTCGAATTTAAAAAAACTGTCAGTGAAAGCCCATAAATGAAAACCCTGCACAGGTCCGTTGAGAAATAATCATTTTTATACTATCCGAAGAACTATTCCAGTTTGTCGAAAGTGACACAGAGGCAACATTATCTACGTTGGCAAAATGTTTGCATCATGCGCATTTTTGGCTGCAAACTCTAACTCTAATCAGTGCCGGACTGGTGGGCCCCACCTGTCAGGTCATTGACCAAGGCCCACACAAATACGTGCCGAAGGGTCGTCACAAGCGGGCCAAACCAGAAGCAGGCAATTTTTTATTTCCTGATACAATAAGATGACAGAATGGCCCAAGAGCACTATCATTAGAAGAATTTGAGAATTCTCTTGAGTTTCAAAAACAAAACCTTTTTATTCTCCGTGGGCCCTCTCCCTTCTTTCTCTTTTCCTTTTTTCTTTATAGGCCCACTTTTTTTAAAATAAGCTTAGGCCCACCTGTCAGGGACAGGTGGACAGGTGGGCCCAGTCCGGCACCGACTCTAATAATAACCTCTCTCTCTCTCTTTCTCTAGGTCTCTCTCTCTCTCTCTCTCTCTCTCTCTCTCTCTCTGGGTAATCTTATAATCTTACCTGTATAGTACACTATAACAGCCGTTAATGCTACGCCGATTACAATCGCTATAGAGATGAAAATCTTGGCTGATCTGCTGCAACAGCCTCCATTTTCTTTCTTATTCTCAGTGTCAAACATATGAACTTCCGTTGACGAACAACCGTCGCCATTTTTCGGTGCTGTTTCAGCAACTGTTATAAAAAAAAATAATTTCATACTACTATTCGGCCTTTTTAAAACATTTGGGCGATTCGCAAACGAAAATACATTGTTATTATTATTATTATCATTATTATTATTATTGTCATTTCAATAAACAGGGGCGGTTTGATTCGGTTATACATCGAACTTTGTAGTTTCGGAAAGGACTTATGTCACAATCATTGAAAACTGGAAATCGAAACCATCGCCAATTGACTCAGTGGCAGACCTCCCGATAATGGAGGATTATTAGCAGTGGCGGCGCCAGCCGTCGGTGGTTGAAGGGGCAAATCTGGGGCAAAGTCCAAGGTTAAGGGGGCAAAGGCACGAGTATCAACTAAGGGGGGGGGTCTCCCCCAGAAAATTTTGAAAAACAGGCTGCCGGAAATGCAGCCTGGCAGTTTTTCAGGCAATGACCGTTGAGGTAAAGTGTCAAACGAACGGACTTGCGAATCTCGACGAATCCCACTCTCGAGCGCCAATGTCGGGAGTATTTATGGAGGGTATGGGGGACCTCCCCAAGAAAATTGAAAAATAGACTCTCGGAAATGCGTATTCAGTCAGGCACCGATCGTCGAGATAAATAATACTGTCCGTAGCCTGATCACTAGTTTATACGATCAGAGACCAAAATGGCAAACGAACGGACTTGCGAACCTCAACGAAGTACCTTTGTGAGCGCTAAAGTAGCGAGTCCTTGTGGGGGGTTTGGGGACCTTCCCAAGAAAATTTTGAAAAATAGACTGTTGGAAATGCTGCCTGACAGTATTCAGGCACCGATCGTAGAGATAAATAGAGCTGATCGGATGTCACCTGTGGCCTGATCACTAGTCTTTCCGACCCCAGAGAGGAAAGTGTCACATGAAACTCAATGAAGTCCCCAATAATTTGACTGTCCGAAATGCAGTCTGGCAGTATTTCAGGCATTGATCGTCGAGATAAAGATACCGCCTGTCGCCAAATTACTAGTTTATCCGACCAGAGAAGAAAGTGACAAACGGGCGGAGTGAGTGACTCAAAGTGAATGAATATTTTCGCCACTATATTTTGTGAAATAAACGGACTTGCGAACCTCAACGAAAATTTGAAAAGTAGACGGCCCGAAATGCAGTCTGGCAGTATTTCAGGCATTGATCGTCGAGATAAATAGAGCTGATACCGCCTGTCGCCAAATCACTAGTTTATCCGACCAGAGAAGAAAGTGTCCAGCGTGCGGAGTAAGAGTGACTCAAAGCTAATGAATATTTTCGCCACTATATTTTGTAAAATAGAATGCAGCCAGGTAGCATTTCAGACATTTTTTTCCGAAAATTATTGGGGGGGGGGAGGGAAACAGAGGGCAGGCAAGATTTTGGGGGAAGCAAATGCCCCCCCCCCCCCCCTTGCCCCCCCCCCCTTTGGCGCCGCCACTGATTATTAGACACCAGAAACAAATGAGAAACGGTGGGAATCAAAACTTTGTCTAGATATTGATTATTTAATGCAATGAAATTTAATGAAATGGGGTTTAACGTCTGACTGTTCTGCTCCGACTGAGCTAATGAAAACGGGTATACGCCAAACAGTGTGCTATGAGGGATATTTTGCCTGGGGAGTTACGCTATGTCCTATTCTTATATCGAATTCCAACAACCATGGGATCTTTTACGTGCGCGCCGAACGACTAGACTTGTCAGGCCCTCCGTTCTGCACCACTGACAAGGGGAAACCATGTCGGAAAATCCTGATGAATTTTCTTGGCCATTGCAGGAATCAAACACGCGACCTCAAGGCTAGCGAGCCAACGGCTTACCCGCTTAGCCGTCGTGGCTCCCTGATTATTTACTGCAATATCAGTTGAAATTTCATTAACCTTTTTATGTTATAACTAAAGAATAGGCTAAGAAACAAATTGCAATATGGAAAGGTGGTAACAATGCTTCTTTACAGTAACGATGCGTGATTTGCATTTCCCGACGATATTACCTTTCTAACGGCTTAATCCGCGCTAATACGTGCTCAGATTAATTAAAATCATAATACCAACGCTAAATAATGTCCTGACTTGGAATCTCGGATTTAAAACAGGCCATCTTAAAACAGGTAAATAAAAATGGCGGCCATCTTGTTACATAGGGAGCATCATAGTTCGATGAAACTTTCAATTCGTCATATCTTTGTAAATTCTAAGCGGGTTTGTGTAATTTCTGGATTGATATTCCTATTAAAGATTCACCTTCACAATATTATTATAGTTAGCCAGTGGTTATATACAGCTAAAATCACTCACTAAGCCTTTAAGTTGTCTTTAAAAAAAAATACACTCACCCTGTATGTGTTTAAATACTAGGTACAAGCGCATAATATTAGTTAGAAGGCTTTCTAACATGTACGCATTAGTATTTTAAATCATTTAATTGACATATATAAATTCCAGGAATAAATTCTTTGGTAGACAGCTTGTAAAGAGATCTGTTTGAAGATATTTCCCCATTTGTTAATATACAAGCACAAATTTAGCTTTAATTATAGAGAAAATCGTTATACCAAGATGCTGATGATAAATGGTATCTTATGTATATATATATATAAAAAATGGCTATAAAATGGATGCATGAAATGGGTTTAATGTCGCACTTTTCTGCACCAACCGGTCTATTAAAGACGGGTTTACGTAAAAACTTACACAAATTCACATTGTTGGATATTTTCTGGAAGTGTATTCTGCGCTATTGATGTACTGTATCGTCCAAATGACCTCAAGTTATAGGTATCCAATAACAATCTGCCTTCACTTCTGATAGTGATGAGTGTTTAGTATGATATACAATGAAGCTAGATTTTTTTAAGACAACTTGGAACAAATTTGTTAAGATCGATAACTTTACGATTGTAAAGTTCAACATACTATATTTCGATTGATAAAGAATTGTGTTTTCTTCCTCCTTTGGGATATATGAGCCTTTTGAGTGTACGGATACTACATGTATCATGATTCGAATGGTCAAATTTGTGTCGAGTTTAGCGATATTCACGCAATCCAGTGATATTTCAATCCATTAATGCTGGTTGGAATCGGGCTTGAAAATACGTGTAATTTTAATATTTCACAATCCTCTGAATAATAAAAAAGACATGTATTGAAAGTGATTGACAGTTTAGAATTTGTTGTTAGGCCGGATCAAAGGAATCTATAGGCCGCTGAATTGTATATTTTTCTTTAATGGATTTTCAATCCGCTATTTCTTATTATCTGAATATTTAATACTTTAATGAGTCATTTCGTTGTTTTGACGTTTGAAATATGTCAGAAGATAAGAACACCGTTGGATATCAAATAAACAAGTTATACGGCGTTGTATTTTTCAATAAAGTCTGACTTTCTTTGAACACTCCGGGTTATCTTTAAGGGTAGCTGTATCATATACTGACATATAGACAGCAGTTGATAGCTAAATGAAAAATGAAATTCGACGATAGAAAAACAAATCCGAGTTATAAAAAGACATTTCGTGATTAGTTTCTCATTTGCTAAACAATTTGAAACTAATGGCAATATATAAACTTGGATTAATTACATATGAAAATGGATATGTATGTATATGTTTTATAATAACAATCTTAATACCAAGGTTTTATAACCACAGTATCTAACTGAAGGCATCTGAAGAGTTCACTTTTTCCACGAACCCTCTAGTTAATGGCGCCATCGAGTAGCAAATTGTATAAGCTTTTTGTGGAACAATCAATTTCAGGTAAAAACGATTTTAGTCAGATCGAATTAATGCCCTTCTGAAATGGCCTGCATGAGAAATACAAGTCCAGTGACCCTTTATTTAAGCTTAATTTGTTTGAAAAAATGGAGTCAATTGTATTGGTAATTACGGTTCGTGTTAAACATCGTTTTAAAGTTGTAATTAATCCCATTCGTTGTTCTGTTCGCGTCAAACATTCTCGTCCAAAAGTCTGTTCTGTGTTTTATGCGAAATGACGAAAATGTGACTTAGATCGTTCTTCCCCTGGACTCTTCATTTATTGAAAGTGATTGCACAAATTCTTCCGACATTCAACACACTTTCCAAGGCGTAATATATTTTCTTGTTAACAACGCCATATTTGAGATTAGGAATCATGCATTGTCCCAATCTGTTTCACGGGGAATTTGACTTCACGTGGCGACAGTCATTGGCTCAACGGCTCGTGCATTTTTTACATAACACCTAACTGCTTCGGGCAAAATGATGCATTTTTCTCATTTTAATACCCATTTACACTAAATAGGAAATATTTTTTAACTACAAATACTTCAAACGTCTTTATTTATTTTTCTTATACTTCAAAAAAATGTTTGAGATTCTAATTTGTCGGAGTAAAAAAGTTAATATGCCGAACTCATAAAGTCTCGTCGATGTCATGCTTATCAGTGATTGTATCGGCCAAGCGAATATTCACTGCGGGATAAGTTTGACATGGTCCAGGAAACGGGAACTGATCATGCCAGATTTATGATCATCGATCAATATCCATTTATGAGCATATGAATTTTGCTTTCATGATTGTAAAAGAAAATAGGTAAAACAAATTATACCTTTCTTCAATAATTACATAAATAACATCTAACATAATAATATTAATTTTACAAACCTGTCAACAAACATTAAAGATACATTATGGGAGATTAGATAACGAGTTGACAGTTCTCATTATAAGCAGTTTTATATAAGCATTAAGTTGCTTGTTACTGTATCCAACTTATTCATATTATTCCCTCCTTAATTGTATATAAGAATTCTGAATAAATACTTTTTAAATCATTATAATAGTTAAAAACTAGCTAATGTAAAGGCAATTTGCTGAAAATTCAGTCAAACTGATACACTATGAACCGAGAACTATGCGAATGAAAGTTCCGCTTACCCTCGATCACCAATACTAAAATCGGTAAGACAAAACTAGTACGCTCGGTTATCCATTTAATCGTTAAGTCACGAAGGAAAATTTTGCAACAAATCGAACTACCAACAAATATCGCAGACTAGCCTTGACATCGAGAGTTGATTATGGTCTGGATAAGTTAATTAATGTCTAATTAATAGTTTTTATAACATTTCAGGCCTAACGAAAGATCTACAATAGGCAGAATGTATGTTTAACATGAAATCTTATATACTCATGAACCAGTACTACATAAAGTAAATAGGAACAAATTCCATTTTGATGTTTTGAAATACTTAAAACTTCGATGTAAACTATGATATTATGAAAGTTTATCTCTAATAGGAATATCTATTCAAAATGATTCAACTCTATTTTAATTTACAAAGTTGTGATATTGGAATTTAATGGATCTTTGTTGTTCGCTGTGTAACAAGACGTCGTCACTTTTTATTGGTCGCGGATAATCCCGGTGATCTCAGTTTAAATCCGATTGAATCCAAGTTGGTATTTTGATTTGGTTTCTTAATTAAATATTACATAATCAGTCTAAGTAAATAATTAGCTTTTATTGCGTCCTGAAATATTTCATATGACGGACATTTAAATTGTTGTGTTGTCGGGTTAAAATGCTGTATTGTCGGCTTAAAATGTCGGGATGTCGAGTTGTCGGGTTGTCGCCGAAGGACATCATTCATGTTCCTTACGCAATGTCCGCGAGTTTTACAACATCTGACCGTTGCTTCAAAACTCAGCAAGTCACGAACCTTTTGCGCCCGTTCTGTTTACACGTGACTAATTAGCATTGTCCAATTAGAGGTTGTGGCACATAACACATTGTGATTTGTAAACAAACATGGCGGCCTTCATAGAAAAAGGAACAGACAAGTTTACAGCCGTTGAAAGGTTGGTTTTTTTTCAATTGAAAAACTCACGGAAAACAAAAAAAGCAATTGAAGTAGTTTTAACCCTTTGTTGATCAGCCATGATTTCCAGCAACCTTGACATTGATCGACCCTTGAACTTTGCAATTCGAAATGTCAAATGTAGACAATTTTAGCTTGAAATGCGAGACTTGATAATCGGACCGATATTTCTAACCAAGGAACCTGATAGGCTCACAAGCAGGACTTGTACCCAATCGAAATAAGTGGCGAAATATGTGGGGTATTACGCGAAGGGCTTGATAAGATGTACGTAGGTAAGGCGAGATCAAGCCTTCTAATATTGAAGATGGACATCATCATGACATCACGATCACGACATGATACCAATCAGCTACCATATTTTTTTATTTAAGTTGTATTTTTAGAATAAGTTCCTTATATCATCTTTCAAAGAAATACATTTCTTGCATGTATATATCGGATTACAAAAGTTAAATCAAATTCTAATGACTGGGTCCGGGGGCAGTTCATAAAAGCCAAACAAGAAAGTCTACACTACCCGCTGTGCCATAAAAATGACGCCATAGCATTACTTACACATTACGCCATCTAATTAGACAGCATTGGGAAAGCATACAAAGGAGATCATTATGTACTATTAATAATTGTTGATTAAGGCCTACCTTTCGTTTCATTAGTGGCAGCCACAGTAGTTGTTTCATTAATGGTAGTCCCACTCTCAACATCTCCGTTTTTTTCACCTGGGGGTATGTTCTGTAAAGTTAAAGGAATACAATGTTTACGTTAAAAAAATTTGATCCCCTTATCAAATTTAAAATGTAAATGCATTGTATCGCTCAGTTCAGTTTAAATTGCAGGTTCCGTCCTTATGTTCGATCACTGGACGAATTTTGTGTCTTAAATTTTGAAATTACTAGATCGTCGGGAACAGATGAAAATGGTCCTTGGCAAACGCGACACAGTGGAAGATTAGAAGTGACGCATTGCATTCTATGAGAGATTTTATTATTTCGTGCGCATCCTTCAACAAATGTTATCTTCTTTCATATTAATCTGTTTGTAGTTGAAAAAATAGACTTTTGTTTTGCAGGCGCCTAATAACTGTTCAATACGTGTTGGCGCATCTGAATTCGTGTGTAAATAAATTGGAAAATGGTATGTGAAAGTTTTGCCACCCCTGGTCTACACACTAGCTATACTCTTAATTAAAGAGTAATGCCAATAACTAGCACTGTAGTCTGTTGTTAAAATATATAATCACGTGGACCATCGCCTTTAATTTCTTTCATGGAAACAGACCAAACATCAGATATGACAAGAGATGTCGTCATAATAAAGAAAATAATTGATTGAAGGAATATAGATATACATACCCCATGTTGATACCGTGATGAAAGTAAGATATTTTTTTTTTCATTTACAGTTAATTAGTATCAGTATTGTAATTATTGTAAATAATAATAAGAAGAAGAAGAACGATCACCGATATCAGAAATAAAATTTAAAACAGACATCGGTCACCAATATCAGATATATAATATGTAACTGACAAAGAAACTGTGGTTTAACGTCCACTCGACATTTCGGGACTAATATATGATTTAATTTTATTTCAATAATTCGCTTGCGGGTGGGGGTCTTTAGCATTGGGAGGGGGGAATCGGAGGACCCGGAGAAACCCAACGAGATTGGACAGGCGATCCTACTCCTTGTCACGTACAGCAGGGGATTCGAAATCATGCCAGTTGACTCAATGACAGGCTTTATGATTCAGCGCGCACCTGCTAACCATTCGACAAGACACACCACCCACCCCCTCAATCCCACCCACCCCAGAAGATTGACATTCTTCGCTTCAACAGGATACACATCATTAGATGAATTAATATTCGACGAGGTTGATAAAAAACATGACAGTTGAACAGATTTTAACATTAATTATAAGATCTTTAATTTAATCCGGAAACCTAAGAATTGCAACGAAAATGAACCAGAGAATTTTAAAAAATTAAACAGGCAGCGAAGGTAGCAATTGGCATCCGAGAAAACATTCCAAATTACAGGAATTTATCGATGCTAAGATTTTTGTTCAGATCTTTACGGAAATAAAATGAATTTGTATAGAATAAAGGATTAATGGATATAAAAACAAACAAAACTATTTTTAGCATGAAATTTATGAAAAGGTAAGTAGACAAAATTTATAAGAGAGTAGGGTTAATTACGCCAGACGATATATTCGGATAACAAACTGTATGAGGTATGGCCGTCTCCATTTGACCGATTGGTGCACAGGAAGTTAAACCCCATGTCATTACACAATGTTAAATTAGATCACGGACTTCAATATTTTCAAGTTAATGGTCATTTGAAGTTTATTTATATCAGATTTGATTCCTTTCACAACTATACGTTTCTTTTATATTTTGAATAATATATGTATTTCATTTGACAAATTCACTTCACAACAACTTCACATTTAACAAAATGCACTAAAGAAGAAAAAGAGTATAATAAGGTCTTACCACATCTATCTTAATTTCGCCCATTTCCACTACAGCCTGTAATAGAGACAAAAGCACACAGGTTAATATGCGTCTTTTATTTTTTGAATTATATTTTGTTTTATTTGTATCCACTAACATCGATGCCAAGAGATTATGTCATCTAATATTTGTTAGCATACATTTGTCTATGACTAGACTGGTGATGGTCCGATGGCCGATAAGTGGCCTATTGGCAGACATTTGAGAATCGGAGCTGCCGATATCTTTTCAAAACGACTCGGTAAATACATTTTTGCTTGACACGCGGTGCATCTAAATAGCCACACACACGGCAACCGAAATAAAAGTTTTATCATTGAATACAGGGCTTGTATAAATCTTTATTACTTCGCACGCGCTATTTCTTTCCTTCGTTTTATCCAGTTTGCTGTTGGTATTGTCTGTCATGTTTAGTAGAACTTTTGGAAAAGGCGGGAAAATATCACATAGTTTAAGCGTGTTTAGAATGAAGGGTGAAAGGGGGGTATCCTTTTGATGTCACGTGATTACTGCCAGACATTCCGGCTTCTAGATGCCGACAAAAATTTAGAAAAATTTAGTGATTTGTATTTTTGTACTGCTGGGCTACTTTTAAAATTAAACAATCCTAGCAACTGCTGCCCTGGTTTCGCCCAATTATTCTTTGGGATATTTAGTTGTGCAATGGATTTTATTTAACGAGAGTTGATATCAAACACATGGGCAAGTTTATAATAACCAAAGTTAAGTAGTTTGTTCAAAATAGAAGAAATCCGTTTAGAATTTACAATAGTTTAGACACTACAGTATATAATATCAGTCTGCAATGTTGCGCTATCTATACTTGATTTTTTGTTACTCAGTCTCGATAGATTGCGCCCTTCGATTAATTGGTCTATTGTATATATTTACAAGCCCATCAATAACACACCAGATGAAGTTATTTCAATCTCAATATTTTTCTTTGGACCTGAAATGTTATCTAAATCATTAATTAGACATTAATTAACTTATCCAGACCAAAATCAACTCTCGAAGTCAACGCTATTGTCTGTTATATTTACTGCATTAGGATCAGATTTACTTTAGTAATGGTGACCGAGCCTAGGATCAATTTGTCTGAGCAAATTCCCTTTACATTATCCCGTTTTTAACTATTATAAACAAACTTTATTATTATTATAGTTAGAACTGCCAACTCTTCAGCTAATCTCTCGTAATGTATCTTTAAATAAGGGTATTCATTTGTAGGATTGTTCTTACATGTAACATCTGCCAGACGGTGTTTACTAGTCTAGCGATTGAAGCATATTTAAACCGATTTAAAAGACGCTAGGGATATGTTTACGTAAAATTTAACAAAAAGAGTTCAAGAATTGAAGAAGGAAAATAAAGTATTTTCTTCTTACCTCGTCGTTCTTGGTTTTGTCCATTTCTGGAACAGTCTGTAAAATATCAATTTTTCGGTTGGAATTTCATATTTTCTAAGAAAGTCAAAACATAATTATGTCTTTGTCTTTTGCTCAGTAGTTGTCAACTCACTATTATACGATCATATAGGCATTATTTCCCAGTCTTATAAATCGCTAAAACCGGAAACATTAACACAATTACATCCCTTGTTTTTCTATTCTCCCCATGCAATAGCTATATTCAAACGTTTGAATTTGAAGTTGAAAATGACATTTTTATCCAATTTCTCAACCGGGAATAGTGAATTATAGGGTAAGACTGTTTATAGATACCATCTATTTTAAAGCTTAATTTTACTTAAAAATATGAAATTGCAGCTTTAAAGTAGTTAAGTCTCTAACTCAATATCACCCAAAGTCTTCCATATTGAAACGCGAACTACAAATGTATTTGTAAATTTAAATCAACATTGGTGTTATGATCTAACGCGAAAAGGCGGCCTTCTGATTTCCAATATTTAAGGCACAGTTTACAATTTGTTCACGAATCGTGTATCATAAGCGTTCCAGCGCCATTTGTAACAAGAATGGGGTTAGACATATTCCAAGAGACATGTCAAACGGTGACCCACATTCTTATCAGGAGAGCATTCCCAATAAATACTATCGGTGTAGACTGGAATAATCAGACGCTAGAGATTGTCATTCGGCGTATTTCGACGAACATAACTGATTTGAAATTAGAGTAAAAACATAAACGTTTGAATCTAAATCAGTTTATATATTACATTATTAAATGCGTTGCGACCCATTTGTGTCAATTTCTTGGCGATTGAGCTCCTTTAAAATCTAAAAAGGGATATGTCTACGTAATATTTAACAAAATGAGTTCAAGAATTGAAGAAGGAAAAAAAGGCATAGTCTTCTTACCTCGTCATGCTTGGTTTCGTCCATTTCTGGAACAGTTTGTAAATAGCTGAAAATATTTATATTTTTTAAAATTGGGACAATAAGTTTAATGTCCGCAACAAGTTAATTACTCCCCTGGAAACGATGACTCGGGCGTGATGGTAGATACAGTATTATATATACATGGTCGCGAGAATACGTTCAATTTAGGTAGCAACGCTCGTGCTAACCTAGCAACGACTTCTTCTTCATATGGACCATTATCGATAATAGGAAGAAAAAACGGCAATAATAATAAGTAAAATGATATTCTAATTGAATTTTAAAAAGGACAAAATATTTAAGATGGCGTTTGTAATTGAATCTGTAGAATATAATCTGCTGTTCACTCAACACAAGCTAGGTCCTTTCGAGACTAACATATAATTCAATTTTATTTCAATATTTCGCTTACGCTTTGGAGAGAGAGAGAGCGAGAGAGAGGGAGAGAGAGAAATGGGTTTAACGTCCACTCGACACAAACTAGTTAATTTCGGGACTAACATAATAATATGGTTTAATATTATTTCAATAATTCGCTTGCGCGTAGGGGTCTTTAGCAGTGGGGGGAAACCGAAGTGCCCAGAGGAAACCCACGAGGTTGAGAAGGCGCCCCTATCTCCATGCCACATACGCTCACACCAGGGATCGAAACCACAGTCGCAAGCCAGAGGTGACCGCCCAGCTAGAGGTCGAAGCGCGGCACTCTAGACCACTAGGCCACCCCAACCCCACTTACGCTTTGGAGTCTTTAGCAGTTGGAGGAAACCGGAGGACACGAATAAGCGAACCTACGAGATTGGAAAAGACGTTTCTAAACGTAAAAGCGGTGAATCTAAACCATGCCGCTTGATTTAATGATTTGATTTAATGATCCAACGCACAGTCGTGAACTTCTCAGCTACATGAAAGAAATTGTAAAACAACACTTCATGAGAAAAGTATAACGATCCTATTCTCTATCCTTATCATCAGACGGTGTGGGGTGGGATTGACAATCAAAGCCGAAATAATGATATATATGTGATCCTATCAATTCATTACAAAAATTGACATCAAACGGCGTGTTGAATTTCTATCTTTAATAAGCTCAATGTCAGCAATGAATATTCGCTAGTCCGCCACAGTCACTGACAGGGATGGCATCGATGCGACTTAATGAGCCTCAAATATTAACATTTTTCCTTCTGCAAATTTAATTCTAGGACATTTTTTTAGACATTAGAAAAAAAGGTGTTTCAAGTATATGAAGGTTAAAAATATTTCCTATTTGTTATAAATGGGTGTGTAAAATGACTAGTAGCGTCTTATGTAAATAATGCACGCGCCATTAAGCAAATGATTGGCGCCGCGTGATGTGACGTCACATGATAAAGCAGTCAGCCTTTACACAGTTATTAGTCTTAGCAATAGCTCTGAGAAACGCGGGGTTGGATTGCCCTATGGTTAGCACGTGCGCGATGTATCATAAGGTCGGTCGCCTGTCCAATTTCGTAGGGTTTCATATGTTAGTCTACAAATAACCTAGTTTGTGTCGAGTAGATACTAATCCCTATTTCTCTCTCGCTCTCCCACCTCTGTGAAACAGATATGTTAATGTATGACTACGTAATTGAGAGACGATGGTCTGGTACCTCAACCCGAACCCACCCTCCCCTTCTTGGAGTCGTGTATTTATTCATTTATTATGCTTCTGTTATTCGAATAACATTGTATGAATCTTTTCAGACGATACGAGGATGAAACAACAATATGGCGTTGAAGACCACACAACAAAAATAACACCCCAAACATCTAACATCAACCAGTTCCATGCCAAACCGAGGGCATACCTGTGACTGTAGCTTACACGGAATAATTGGATACTGACACCACATCTCAGTCGAAGAGATCATATGCGACACAAGAAATACGTGGTACGTCTATAATTATGTTTGCATTGAATGTAATATAATCTTGTTTTAAATGGCAATATTGGTGTCAGTGAATATGTCATGGAACTGGTGTAACACGTTCCAAATATACTTTTAACACAGATATCATTGCTACGGAAGTGACACACGCGAAAGGAAAAAAATGAGTTATGTTTCTATATAATTTTATAACTGACTGAAGGGACGAGTGATAACACATACACGGGCGAATTTCTGCCCACTTATTCATTCGAAGACCAAAAGTTGTTATATGAGACTGACAGACGATATCTGTCAATTCAAAACAGAAATGTGCGAACTATTTCTATGTTTCTATCCTTTTAGGCGGGAAAAGATGAAGTCACTGTGAGCCCTTTAAGGGCATACTCCGCGCAGTGTTGCGTCTGATTAGAGGTAATCCAACTACACACTGCTATTATGAGTGGATATTGTTGTGTTAAATTTTGATTGATCAGTCGTTTGTCTACCAACCAATCACGAGCTGCCAATACTGGACCAAATATGTTTACATAACGTATACGTCATGACTCACGATTTTATTATGCCTAATTAACCCGTGCATAGCAGAATACTGCAGTAAAACTAATTGCGTGACAAAAGAGGCTATCAAGTCGAATGAAATGTAAACAATACTGTTTGGAAACGAACATACTTTCACCCTTTTAATACCTTAAATCACTGTCCAAAGTTTTAGGGAAGACCCAGATGAAACGAAGGACTGTCATGTTGCTGTACTTAAGTGATAGCTTTCATTGAACGGAAAGAATAGACACACTCCCGCATAAGTTCAAGAAACAGACGCTATTCCAGCAATGGTCAGAGAGGGATTTCTCGGGCCATTGCTTCAGGAATATGTTTAAGGGAGACTAACAGGGCTTCGGCCAATGACTCCAAAGTGGTTCGTAAATTTTTGTAGGATTCTACCATAAATAAATATGTTTATTATGTTAGTCTTAGTTTAGTAAGAGTGAATGAAATTTTCGAAGCTACGATAAGACAACCACCAGACATTTGTATTTGTATGAATGCGACAGACAAAGGCCGTAATACAGCCGCTTTTACACTGCTGATACAAGGGCCCCAGTGACATTTTCAGCCACGGGTCCCAAGCGAACTAAATTCGACCCTGCCAAGACGGGAACTTTCTACGCTTCTCATAAGAATAAAATCAAGTACACACCAGATCGACACCAAAACCGTTTCCATGTATGCAAAAGTAAAGGGACTTTCTCACGCCTCTGGAACAAACAATCCGCTTAAGAATCCTTTAAAACATTGCCCTTGTTATAAATCTTACAATCCTACTATAAAGAGCGGTTTGACGACAAACCGTCACTAGATGCTTTCTGTTTTGAAATTTGAGATGTCTTATTCTAAAACCGGCATTAAGACCGAAGGCGACTTTCGTGACAACGGTTACAGTGTCTTGTTCATATCTATATGGTTTCACAGTTCGGCAAATTCTACATGTAAACAAGTATACTTTCCTAGGCCATTTGCGATTCCCGTAAAATGATTTATTTCTCATGGCTTAATACATGTTATTAATAATTTAGCATTTAATTAAGAAATCAAAATACCAACGCCAAATAATATCCGGATTCAGTTGGATATAAAAAAGGCCCATCCAGGTTTTCCCGCTAAAGTTAAAAATAAGATGGCGGCTTCTTGTTACGTTCGAGCAGCATAGATCGATAAAAATGAAATTTATCATAATTATGTAAAATACTAAACGACGCACATAAGGTCTTTAAAATTCCCATATTCTTGATTAAAAACAGAGAAACACAAGTTACATCCTAATATAAATGTAACGAATTTGACATTCTAAAGACGGTTTTTAGAAAGATTATTTTTAACCGACTCATTTAGGTCTATAAAATATGAAGACGCCTATCACATTATAAAATAAACAATATGGTGAGAGGGAGAGAAATTGGGTTTAACGTCCACTCGACACAAACTAGGTCATTTCGAGACTAACACGTGGTTTACTTTCATTTCGATACTTAGCTTGTGCGTAGGGCTCTTTAGCAGTGGGAGGAAACCGGAGTACCCGGAGAAAACCCACGAGGTTGGACAGGCGACCCTACCCCTTGCCACGTACAACCGGGGATTCGAAAACACGCCAGTTTACTCAATGGCAGACCGTATGATACAGCGTGCGTATGCTAACCATTCGGCCATCCAACCTCACTAAACAATATTATTACGGTAACTATGCAGTTACATTTTTAAGATGGAGAGAGGGGGGGGGGGGGAAGAGGGACTATCATATTATAAAAAAACCCAAATAATATGGTAACTATGAAGTTACATTTTAAAAGAGATAGAGAAGGAGGTTATATTGGGACTTATAATTAGTTTATTTCAATAATACATTTGCACGCAGTGGGGAAAACACGGAGGACCCGGTGAAAACCCACAAGGTTGGACAGCCGACATACTCCTTGTCATGTAATAAGCCAGGAATCGAAACCACGCCACGGGACTCGTAACAGACGTTCTATGATCTAACTAGTCTCTTATCATCCAAACAAATATTCTACGAATATTAGTCTGGATGGGTCCTCAAAATTTGACAGAAAGTCGGTCACTGTCTGGCTTATCCAGTCTTTTAAGTTACCACGTGCTGAATCTATCAAAACATCTCGCTTGTCAACAATGACACTCTCTAAAATTTTGTTTTAAAGTTTTTAATTGAAATGGTAATTTTCTCTCGTCATGAATCAAACGTATGGCTTCTCACAATCTCCTTAATCACGATTCATGCTGTTGTATCGTCTCTATTTTGTTTCTAATAATAGATGTGCCAAGTGGATTGTGGGATATATTTTATCCTCGCCTTATTGAATCTATCAAAATCGGCCCGGCTTCATAATATCTATCACTTACCGAGACTTTAGCCCAAGGGTTCCATTGCCCATGCATAACCGGGAGTTTGGTTTTTTATGTGGTAGATTATCCAGTAATTTTCGTCAATAATTGAGAACCGACCCAGACATGGGGGGTCTGGGTGACCGAGACTATGATCTAACGTGCACGCATTAATCATTCGGTCACTCCCAACCTCTTTTTCGAAATAAACGGGTATTAAAGTAGTTAAGTCTAACTCAGTTACTGAGTATCATCCAAAGTACTCTTCTGCATTGAAAACATGAATTATTTGTCAATTTAAATCAACATTGATATTGTGATCTTACCGGGAGACGATGGACTTAGACAAAATAAACATATTTACATTGGTACACGAATAGTGTACCATAATGAGTTTCCGCACCTTTTGTAACAAGGGACTCGAAGAACGAGACTATACATATTCCACAAGTCATGTCAAACGGTGACCCCATATTCTTATCTGCAGAGCATGCGCAATAAATACTACGCGTGTAGACTGAAATAACCAGACGCTAGTGACTGCCATTCGATTGAGACTTCTGGCGTATTTCGCCGAACATAACTAATTTGAAATTACATGTAGAATAAAAACCATTGAACGTAAATCAGTTTATATACATTCATAATACATAGAGGATATTTTTTTTTGGGGGGGGGGGGTGTTTTTTTTTTGTTTTTCGTGTAGTGCGGTCCTCCTGCACTTACTATTAGAGTATTTTATTTCATCTCTAAGCAAGAAAACTTATATTTTCACGAATGCGTAGCATGAGTGAAAATATAAACGTTTTCTTGCTTAGAGATGAAATAAAAAATGTTATTCACGACAAAACGACAAATGTTCCATTTATTTTATGATTTTACAATCATTTTAGTTAAAACAACATGGACTACTGCTAGCCAGTGGAATAACACTTTTATTTCACTGATAAAACGCGGTATTCCACTACTGATCACAAAATAAAGTATATGCGTTGCTATCCATTTGTGTCAAATATTAGCGATTTAGCTCCTTTAAACGTTGACTGAATTTATTAGTTGTGAAAATATTAATTATTTTGATTAAACTGAAACTCGTCCCACACCATATTAATTACAACTACATGTAATAAAAACCAAGAAATTCAATACGCCCAAATTTCAGGCGTATTGCGGTTATGTCGACATCCTAGACGGGTTATATTTCAAATTTGACTGTATAGAACAATGGACGCTCACGGCTAGAACACCGATCCATTCACTTAATTTAATATGTTCGTTTGTTTGTGATTTCTGTGTATTGTCCGTAAATTATGTGTGATAAAGTTATATCTTAGATTGTATTACAATGTGGCAAGACAGGTGTGCGCATGTTCAGATGACATACGCCCAGTAATTAATTAATTTACTTACATATCTCGTCATATAATTTAATTCGACGTTATATGACTTCCTGCATTAATAACGGGTAATAATTATTTATTATATAATTTATAACCTTTTGTTGTGGTAAAGATTGTTAAATTCAGAAGATTGTTGGTTACAATATTATTATTATCAATATTATTATGTGAGGTGAAATATAAGATAAAATAAAAAGAAAGACAAGAAAATAGATATTAACATAGAGGTGACATAAGGGGTGGAAACCATTAATAAGACCTCTGACACTCATCCTGACTGCCATATTATATCATTAATTTCCCTTTTAATTATATACGCAACTCAATTAAATGTAATAAAGGAAATAGAAAAGAAAACAAGTATTTTACCATTTGCAAAAATTGTATATTTTTTTTTAAATCTGAGACAAAAATGACTGATGTAAAATCCATTACGAATGGCACTTTTTACAGTCTAAATATTATGTGGTTTGAAAGACTTCAGTGGACGCTCGTGGTAAATACCATACGTAAATACAGTGCTTTAATTTTTGATAATTAGCCGATTTACATGTAAAATAGATTTAGTTACTTGTTCAAAGTGGTAATGTTTCTTTAAATATGCCGACAGATACGATCAATGTTAAGATAAAGTTGATTATGTGTGTGTCAACAGGGGCGGATCCAGGATTTTCAGAAAGGGGGGGCGTGCTGCACCAAGTTTGGAGTGCGAAGCCCGACCCATGATTTTTGAGTGGACAAAAATGCCCACAAGGACTAATTTCATACTAGTACTGTAAATTACGATTTCCAACCTAAACTGTTTTTGTTCTCCTTTCCCGCGAGAATAAATGGAGCTAAAAAATTGTTTGCCACCTCAAAAAAATAGAGGGGGCGTGCGCCGGGTGCGCCCCCCTCTGTATCCGCGCCTGGTCAACGATAAACAACGAATGTGCGATCACTATAATACAATGGAAGTAAAACCAGTCAACTCAATGCAGGCTCAGACTTGAAAATTTGTATGCGTTTTCATTGGCGATTTTTAGACTTATAATTTTGGAATTTACCTTCCGGAAATACGTCAGAATGCACCAAATTGAATCTAATTTACCAAATTTTTCAGGGGGAGGGCCCACCGCAATTAATTAAGCAATTATCAAACCTAGACCCCCCCCCCCCTGCAAAAAATCCTGGATCCGCGCCTGCAATGGATATTTAACTCAACATAAACTAGATGAGGGAAAATCCACAAGGCGAATCCTATTGCTTGCCATGTACAAACTTGGATTCTAAACAAGAAATCTTGATTCATAATGTCACATGCGCAAGCGAATTATTGAAATAAAATTAAAACTATATGTTAGTCCCGAAATGACCTAGTTTATGTCGAGTGGCCGTTACCCCCCCCCCCTCTCTCTCTCTCTCTCTCATAATGTCACGGCTTAATCCACACTAATATGAACTCTGGTTGATTATTTAAAATCAAAATGCGAACGCTAGATAGTAATAATATTCAGCCTTAAATTCAGTCGGATTTTAAACAGGGCTATCAATAATTATTTGCGGACAACAGAATGGCGACGGGTTTAATACACAGCAAATAGCACATATTATTGTAAATACTGAACAGAATTGAGTCAATTGACTCCATATTTGGACTGCTAATCCCATTAGAGATTATCTTTCATAATTATAATAATTTGCTAGTGATTCTAAAGTATAATCGTATATTTTACGATTCTTGGCTACTGATTGATGTGGCTTTCTCATGGATTAAAATGGCTAAGATTAAATTTCTCAAGATAATGTCTAAAACGATATTCATACTTCTAACAACGCAAGGTAGAATTTCATAATGACCATAAAATACGTTACTATGACAACTATATAATACTCGATAGCTTTAATGAAATATATTTACACCGATTTCAGACTTTGTTTTTAATTATTACCCTGTATCTGATAACAACCATTACACTGTGTCTAATAGCTACCATTACACTACCTTATAACTGGTATTCCCTTAATATATCTATAATCCACCATTACATTGTATCTAATAACCAGTATCCCCATGTATATCATAACCAATATTCCCATGTATCTTAAAACCAGTATCACCTTATTTATCAACCAGTATCACCCTATCTATTAACCAGTACCATCCTATCTATTAACAAGTATCACCCCATCTATTAACAAGTATCACCCCATTTATTAACAAGTATCACCCCATCTATTAACAAGTATCACCCCATCTATTAACCAGTAGCACCCTATCTATTAACAAGTCTAGTATCACCCAATCTATTAACCAGTACATGTATTACAATAATTGTTAACCGTGTCTATGTTGATGTAGACTTCGACCGTGATTAATGAGAGGATATGCCATATCGATATTCAGCGTTTTGCAGTCTTCGTATCCGGATCTCGGACAACTGCCCCCCACCTCGGACGACATCCCACCCCACCGGGCAACTGCCCCTGCTGGACATATTGCCCTCAAGATTATTTTAATGCATAGTTTCTTTTTTAAAAAATCAAACCATATACATGTAGTTTATAACATTCGGCCAACAAACAAAACAGAGGTCGTACCATGCATTTCAAAATGAAATTTAAGTTCAAACGGTTATGATCCTGAAAACCAACCATGTCTAACAGTTCAGTTCTAATGATGTTCTGTAGGCAGAATCCTTTGAGCTTGTATTCAGCATCTTCTTCAAGCAATGACCCGAGAAATGTCTCTCTGCCCATTGATAGATTGACTTCTGATATTTGGGCTTTTGAGAGAGTGTGTTTATTCTTCCCATTCAATCAAATCTATAACAAGTACAGCAACATGACAGCCCTTCGTTTTAACTGGGGTCTTCCCTAAAACTTTGGACAGTGATTTAAGGTATTTCAACGATGAAAGTCTTGTTCGTTTCCATACAGTATTGTTTACATTGTATTATTGTTGATAGCCTCGTTTGTCACGCGACTAGTTTGTTTGCAATATTCTTCTATTCACTGGTTAATTGGGCTTAAAATACAGATGTGTCGTCACCCTTTGATGTTGGCGTACCATTATTTCAAATAATCGTACGGGCAACTTGCCAACCGTACAAGTACATTATTCATACCAGTGAAATATTGTATTAGTGTGACGTATTTCACTGTAAATGCACGTGCGGATGTCTGTATTTTAAGTTGTTTAATGGTCTCATGTTGTTACAATATATTACTTAATGTCTCGCTCTCGATCATTAAACCACACATAATAAAATCGTGAGTCACGACCTAATGTTATGTAAACATATTTGACCCAATGTGGAGCTATGTTTAAAGCGTAATCATAGTGTTACGCAGTTAGCTATTGGTTTTTAATCGGACTATTGACCAGTCATAATTTGGAACAGAATTTTTTTTCCATTAAAGTAATGTTTAGTGGGATTAGCTCTAATCAAACAAAATACCGCGAAGAGTATGGTATTCAGTTCCATTTAAGTTACGTTGGAATGAACACTCATGGGTAGATTTCTCAACCATCTTAAAATGTATCGCTTAATATTTTATTTCTCTGTCGTCATATATTTCTAAACCGTAAGAATACTTGATCTTTGTAACGGTACATAAGAGAGGGAAATTTAACGTAACGTACACTCTTTAGTTTTTCAAGCAGTCAGACCTTTAAGCCCGCACTGGTTAACTTAGTGGCGATCCCATATCATTTCACACGTAGAATGCCCCACCACTAGGTTTCATAGACGAGTCGGTTTCTTTTCAAAGAATAGCAAAAGGATGCGATCTGCTGGTGGCTTATTTTACAGAATGAATAGAAAGTCGTGACATCGTCTGGATCACAAGTATACGACAGATACGTTGGTTGATTGATTCATAGTTCAATCGCTGCTATTGATTTTGTTATTCACTAAGAATTCTGAAACCATTATTTATAAAATTAATGAATAATTCAAAATCAAATATTAACGCCTTTACTGTAAACAATAAAAAAAATGAAATTCGTACACGTATGTATGAGTAAACGGTGACAATTTAGACCGTAACTATATATTATCAGTGTTGCAGGACAGCGCCGAATCGTTTGGATGGGATGAAAACTCGTGTACACGTTGACATGCACGTAAAAGATCCCTTGGCTATTGGAATTCTATGTAAGTGTAGGCCGTGTTCACGGAAAATTTCCCATTAGCCAAGTCGGTGCAGAAAAGTACAATGTTAAACCCATTTTCATTTCTGTTGGCATCATTTTTAGTCTCGATTATCTCGATCTTCCAGTATTTATATAAACTAGCTATTACTAAGGGTAGCTGACCGAGAAAGACCGAGAAAATATTATTTCACCTGAACGGTATGTGTTGAACTGAACAGACAGACACTGACATGAGTGACATTATTATACTTTAAGTATGGAAAACCAAACAGCTCTTTATTCAGTATTCTTAATTCATAGTCCTTATTTCTTCATTTGTTGTCGTATATTTCAACATCTGTATAATAGAATTAAAATTTGTATCTTAAAATCAATATTTGTTTTACAAATCAGACATTTGTCATATCACCCCAAATCCCACCCAACCCGTGCAAGGACATTCAGACCATAAAAACACACTACAATACCTAATGGTTTCTAACTTTAACCCTAGCCAGGGTAAGGAATTAGGTCGGGATCTATGTAGCACGAATGCCGGCTTTGCGGACGTAAAAACATAATTAAATGGTTATATTTATTGGTCCCGGGGTCTTCATGTGCCACGGAACGATGTACCGGTCACACAACCCCACCCACCCTTCATTGGTCCTTGCTGTACACTGTTATTCAACGATTTGGTGGCCATATATACAAGTAAACATCAAAAATAGTTTTCTTAATGAAAGTATAAAGCTGAAAGCCGCTGAAAGCCAGAATTATCTAAACTAGCCAGAAACAGGACAAACTTTTAATATGGTAAATGGGTATTTTTATCGGAATACAAACCGGACTCGTAATTAATATTGTTAATTAAACACGTAGGAAATATTGACGATGTCTGTCCACACAGTGGCTGTCTCGCTTGCTCCTCGTTGAATTCCAATGGCTGAGTCAAAGACCATCAAAATGACAGATTGGAAAATGGTTTTAGTCTCTGAATAAGATATCTCACTTTTATGATTATGAACATATTCAAATTTAGGCCTAATAATTAGCCTCAGTTCCGTGGGGTTTTTTTTAAATCAATTTTATATTTTACAATTGCACGCATTGTTCACCAACTTTCATTTTAATTCATTTATAAAGCTTCCCCTCAAAACAAATACATTCTGTTTTTCATTGATTTATTATCACAGATGCTTTCAATACGCGGAAATTTACACCATTTTTTTTAATCTCTTTCTAAATCTGTCTCTTTTGGAGTCGGCCTACTGTGGAAGTGAAAATCGCAATTAATGTATAGTTTATCAAAGATGGCGAGACTCGGGTCTTGATTAATTAAATAACAATGAGTGTCAGTTGTCAGCTCCACCAGGCGACAAGGTATAATTAATAATATCCTGTGATACTAGATCTATAATATCACACTTATACAAGGGCAATATCAACAGACCACAACAAATCACTTGGTTGAATTCTGGTTGAGGATGTGGCCGGCTAAGAACACTCCTAAGAAATCATTATAGTTGGCAAAATATTTGGGAGGGGGGGGGGCTAATTCAATGGCTAATTCAATTTTTGGCTACGGGCCCGTAAATATCATGAGTAAAAATACGAACCTCATTTATCGGCGACAGGAAGAGATGAGTCAAACGACCATCGGGCCATAGATCGGAAGATCGAGCATTAACAACCGTGAACCTAGGGCGCGTTGTTAGCCCCATGTAGAACACCTTTGTTGATATTTTGAACTCGTTGTGGGGTTAAATTGTTAATAATTTTATTTCTAGCTACATGTATTAGGGGAGCGAAACTAGTTGTAATATAAAGCTTCCCGAGAGCGGCATCTAGTTGTAATATAAAGCTTCCCGAGAACTAATTATATATTACCTTATAGTCAATAAAATTTTGGTAGAAGGTTAAATCGGATAGAATTTTTGGCATCCCTTCTAAAAAAGCACCTGACCAGCGGCCACGAAGTCCTTCCCTAGCTATTAGTAATCAAAATCTAATAAGCCAATTCCATCTACAAATCTATTTAAATTGTCAATATAATAACGATATGTCATATTTATGTTACATAAGAATTTCACACCTCCGAATCTCCAAATTGCAGGTGTTTGTCTGGCTTAATAAAATTACATCACCGATAATTAGCATTCAAATGCAAAGCCCAGAAATACGAAGTGTCAAATTAATTTTCACGGGAAAGCTGACAAAGTCACTGATATACCGATGTCAAAAGAGCGCCAGGTGCTTTGCGACGAGAATCGTCAACTCGCAGCGGGTGGATTTGTTTTTTTTTAAATGAAATGGGGTTTAACCTCTCACTATTCTGGTCTACCGCACTGTTAGAAATATTCTGGTTATTTTACCCTAAAACTATGGGCAGCAAAAGCTCCCCCTAAATCATACGAAAAATTACATATAATAATTATTATTATTATCGTTTCATTTATATTGCGCTACATTGCATATCAAAAATGTTCCTAAGCGCTTCACAAGATTAATCATAACACTGTCCGAAAAGATGAGTTTTCAATTTACGCTTAAATATATAATATGAATTTGACTGTCTAATAGTAACTGGTAGGTTGTTCCAGAGTTCGGCAGAATTACAGGGGTATGAGAATTGGCCAACTGGTTTGTTGAATTTTGGGATCAAAAGGCGAGTTCTGTCATCGGCTGATCTCTGATTAGATCGCTGGTTGGAGTAAAATGTGTGAAGTTCTTTCAGATAGACTGGATGGGAATCAGAGTATAGCGAATTCTATGTGTTACACAGTATTTTAAAAGAGATGCGGGATTTTACTGGTAGTCAATGAAGATCTTTCATATAGGGTGTGATGTGTTCCCTTTTCGGAGCTCCACATATAATCCAAGCAGCAATATGCTGTGCAACCTGCAGTCTGTGTAAATCTGAGTCCGGTGTTCCAGCTAATAATGAATTAGCGTAGTCTAGATGGGAGGTTACAAGAGCAGTAACTACGCTGATGGCACAGTCCCTATTCAGACACTCTCTGATCTCAGAAATATTTTTAAGCTGAAAGTTCATTTTGCTTACAATACTGTTTATTTGAGGCCTGTTTGAGAGGTGTTTTTCAAAGATATAGCCTACGTTCTTTGCATTATCATTTCGTGCGATTAGCACATCACCAATTATGATTGACACATCTGGGGGCAACTTTTTTGACTGATGTTTCAAGCAGATCACAATGAATTCGGTCTTTTCATCATTAAGTTTTAAACTATTGACTGTCATCCATGAACGAATTTCTTTAAGGCAATTTTCTAATTTTCTCAAGGAATAGTTTAAACTCTCGGATTCATTCATCATAAAGGAGTCATAAAGGAGTATCGTCTGCGAAACCGTGATTTTGCACACCATGGCGTCTAATTAGCTGTCCTAATGGAAGAACATATATCAGGAACAACAAAGGTCCAAGTACTGAACCTTGCGGTACGCCAGTAGAGATTGGTTTTGGTTGTGAAACGATACAATTTATCTGGATTTTTATAGATATGATCTGATCCAGTCCAATGCTGATCCTTTTATTTCAATATTTTCCAGGCGTTTAAAGAGGATGTCATGACTGATCGTATCAAAAGCGGCACTCAAGTCTAATAATACCAGATTGACTCCATGATTTTTATCAAGGGCTAAATCAATGTCTGTTTTTATCTTTAGAAAGGCAGTCTCAGTGCTATGTCCAAGTTTGTAAGCTGACTGCAGCGGGTCATGAAGATTGTTTTTCACAAGATAATCCTTAATCTGACATGAAATAACCTTTTCCAAGACCTTTTCAAGAAAAGGCCAATTCGAGACTGGGCGGTAATTTTTAAATATTTGTTGATCAAGAGATGATTTCTTTAATATTGGTGTTACAAGCGCATATTTTAAAGATTCTGGTACACAAGATGAGCTTATAGAAGAGTTAATAATATGAGTGATCAGTGGAGAAATGGTATCCACGATTAAATCTGTCTTGACAATCCATGTTGGCAGTGGATCAAGATCACAAAAAGTAGCAGATTTGCTGTTCAAGATGATCTTGCGAATGTGTTCAGTAGAGACAGCATCAAAACTTTGAAGAGAGCAGTTAATGGGCGTTGATATATCAGAAGATGGCATTACATTCTGCGCTGCAGTTTCAATACCAGCTTTTACATGCAGCTTTGATATTTTCGTATCGAAGAAGTCATTAAATTCATCGGCAAGCATTTGGTGTGAATCTGCTGAAGGAAGCTTAAAATAGCATTATACAAGAGCAAAATCTGCTTATTACAGGTCTTTCTTTAGGCCTGAGATGTTATCTAAATAATCAATTAGACATTAATTAACATATCCAGACCATAATGAACTCTTAAAGTCAAGGCTAGCCTTTGATGTTGGCGGATTGAATTCCTATATGCCGCTTAATGGCCGTTGATAATTAAATCAATCAAGTGGATAATCGAGACTATGCTGTTTATATTAATGATTTGAGTAATGATGACCGAGGATATGTGAATATTTCAAACGCTTTTTTCTCGGCTAATAGTGGACCAATTTGACTGAAATTTTCAGCAAATTACCTTTACACTATATAGTTTTTAACTATTATAATGAGAACTGCCATTTCTTTATCTTATCTCCCATAATGTAACTTTAATATCAGTGTTTGTTGTAAGTCTCTTAACAACTTTGATGACAGGAATATCATTATCGGTTAACCAAGTTTCAGTAAGAGCGAGTAAATCAAGGTCATGATTAGTTATAAATTCATTCAGAAGAGTTGGCTTAACTGAGTGACAATTGATTAATCCAAACAGCCATGGTTGAGTGTGGGCCCTGCTTTGAGGTTCACATTTGATATGTATAAGGTTACGGGTATCAGAAAACTGTTTATGTTGAGTAGAAACAGAAGGTTGATTACTATTCAGTACAACAGATATGTGTCTTTGTTTTCTCCTCCCTCCCCTCTTTCTTCTACCATTGGTTTTATAAAGTTTAAAACTCTTCAGTAAGTTGATCTCAGAATTATTTAGGGTATTACAGCTGCTTTTTTTATGGATAATAGAAATTCACTTGAGTAAGTGATCATTATGAGTTGTTGGAGTTCATGACTTGAACAAAGTTCAAGATCAATCACATTGTGCAGTGTAAAGTTGATGGCCAGTAATAAAATGGCTACCAACATGGCTTAAAATCCAAGGAAAAACAAGTAGGTTCACAATACATCACAACACAACCATAAAATTCCAAATAACCTTATCCAAATTGATCTCGATGACCTTACAGAACACAGTACCAATAATCAAACAGTTATTAATCCAAATTATCAGAGAAAATTCCATACAAACACAGAGTACAAAACAGTGTGGCAGCCTGTTAGGCGCATGAATACACAATATATGTTAATTTACATTTCTTGTAAAAATACATCACAATGTTAATTTACATTTACATTACTTCAGTATATATGGAATATCAATAACCCATTTGGTAGACGGGGCATTGTTTCAGGTTTTCAAATGCAAGCTCGCGGTATTATCTATTTGCAGGCATTAAAACCCTGCTTTACAGACATTCCGTTCCAACTTGAACTGGCCAATCGGGTTTATTACTCGTCTTCAAGCGATCTTGAAACCGGGATGATACAACGGCTACTAATTCAAAACATTTTTCTTATACATTTAAGAAAAAACGTACAAACTGATTAACGCACGCTAAATATTAATACACTTTATAGATTTTATAAATAATGGAAACAAGATATACATGACATGCAATATACAAGTATTTACGAAATGTGATTGACCATATTATGGTAATCAAATTGAAATGAATACTACAAGAAGATAATTATAAGGAATGTTTTGTTGCTATATGGAATAATAAAATGAAATAAGAAATAGTAAATTTACCGATTACGAGAACTCCCAATGACGTAAATCTGAAAATAACATGCTGGTTATGTTATATTCCGTTCAATTTTGAAATATTACATAATAATGTGCCGTGTGAATATTGGTAAATATTCTTAATTCGTTTTAAGGAAAAAGCAAATACTTTAATTGCTGTAATTTTACCTATATTTCTTGCCTAAAAGTAAATTACATAATAATGTGAATAAAAGTTACATGCCTGCTTCGTTACTTTCAGCTCAAATTTTATTACATAATATGTAAGAATGTACTTTTTAGCGGATTTTGAATGTCTTTGATTTCATCGCTGCTTATTGACAAAAAGTCATGAAACTCAATAAACATACACAAAACACGGTAAAAATACATCAGACTTCGTAAAAGTAGTATATGTTGTAAAATATACCGACAATTGCGGTGCAAAATCTACTATTTGGTTGTGGACTTCAACGATCACTGTTAATTGGTTGTGTGTTGAGAAATCTTAACAAAAATATATCAATTTTGATTTCATTACTACTAAATAAAACGTTTGTTTGATATCAACTTTTTAGTCATTTTTACGACAACCAATTTTGGCTACGATACATCTTAATACACTTGGAATACACTGTACATTACTGTATTTTGACGTTACGTGTGTAAAATAACCTATTTCAGGGTAAAATCACCTGTATAATGTGGGTATTTTTACGTGTATTTGTACTATCACATCTTAATACAGTTGGAAATTGGAATACATTGTATATCACTGTATTTTGACGTTACGTGTGTAAAATCACGCGTATAATGTGGGTATTTTTACGTGCACTTGTACTATCACTCCTATTTTGCTGTGATAAAACATACATATGTAAAATAACATACAACTACGTAAATATTTTACTATATTCTTACGGTAAATTAACATTTATTTCTAACAGTGCGGGTGGGGGCCTGATGATTACATTAACAAGGGGAGTGCTCGATTGGCCGTCCAGAATGGTCTTCTGATATCCAATATTAAGACAAACTAAACATTTTCAGCGCCATTTGTAACAAGGTACTCGAAGAAGGAGGCTGGACATAATATATATTCCACAAGTCATATTAAACGGTTACCACATATTCTTATCTAGAGAGCATGCGCAATACATAAAATAGATTGAATGTAAATCAGTTTATATACATTCACATTACATTATTATATATGCGTTGCGTCCCATTTGTGTCATTTTCTAGGTCCCGAATATTTGCGATTTAGTTCCTTTAAAATTCGCTATACTGTTACGTGCCATCTCCGCTAAATACCAACATTTTGTAATTGACATCTACCTTCAGACAGGATCTTAATAAAATTATAGCAGATTTACTGTACTTCATCTTTGTCAGAACCACCAAAGAAAAAATCATTTACAAACATAATAATATCTTCTCTGATCTCCTTCACTGCATCCGGATAACTCTGAGACTAGGGCGAAGAGGTTACTTCAAAAATTAAAGTAACCACTGGACATATCTTTGGTGAAATTGTTGTATCGCCTCCTCTCCAAAGATAAAGCCCACAACTCCCATAAGCTGGGGTGAAACTGGTTAATGGTCATGTTAGTAACATCACCCGCCACAGCAATGCGGTTTATTCTGAATAGAAGAAGAATCAGACATAGATCTGGCTCGAGCTTCAATTAGAGAGGGATCTTCAGCGCTTGCTTTATGTTAGCTTTGAAAAAGTGTTGTGGAAACGGAGTCCTTCATAACCGGGCGATGCGGCTAGAGTAAAGAATACGTGTTCCTGGTTAAGGGCCCAGATTTTAACTTCAGCAAAGCCTCTTTTGACAGTCAGCCATAGCCTCATGGTACATTTTCATTTCTTCTGTGATCTCAACAATTAACGTGCAATCGTTAACATTATTTTCAGGACTACACACTTGTTATCTTTCAGAGGTAATGATTCTTCTCTAAAACGTAAGGCAACTCCAGTGTCCACCCCGATTGAAAAATGTTCGCTTTCCCTAAATTTCTTAAGAGCCAACATCTCCTAAGTCATATGTCTCTCTAACTGCTCATCCAAATTAATGGTGTCTCTTCTATGTGTATATTGGTCGTCTCTCTTGGCAAAACTGGTAGGACCATTTCAAACTTCTTCTGTACAGATTGATGTAGAGGTGCACGTGCAAGGGATACTGTGCACAAAAAGTTGCCAAATTAGTATGGGGATGTACAAGAGTTACATTCAGATATCACCATCTCGTATGATAGCATCAAAATGAATAGGTGTCTTGAAGGAGGAAGTTTGAGGTTTGTGCAGTGGGGTAAGATCAAATGTTGTTGACTCATACAGCCAAGTCTTCAAACCACCAAATCCTGCCACCAATGGGTATATGTTAGCAAACAGGAGATGCAATGCCTCCACTATATCCCTGGGGCCTATTTCACGAAATTTTAACTAAGATAAGATCCCAATTTTAGTAATTTGATTGGATAATATTAGATTGATTTTAGTGCTTAGCCAATCAAAATTGAAGTATCTACTAAAATTTGTATTTTATCTTAACTTAAAATTTCGTGAAACAGGGCCCAGGTGATGAAATTCTTTTCTGAAAAACTGCCCATACCAATATTGAACATAGACGTTTTACCTTATAAGTAATATTATCTTGTAGAACCGAAAGAGCCGCACAAGCATCTTCCCGGGTGGTGAACTTGCTACTAAAACTGAACGTAAGGATGTTTGGTTTGTTGATGTGAGATCGACTTTTGACTTTGGGAGACCTCTGCTTGATCTAGGCAGGTGGGTAATAATTCATGGTGTCGTTGCGAGCAGATAGGACATCTGTGTTCACGTCCCCGCCGGAGTGGTTCTAGGTAAGAATAGCATATTATGCGGGATGTAAACACGTGAATTAGTCGATCATTTTGGTCCAGAAAACGAAAACTGGCTACAAGTGTCCAGAACATGAAATAACACCCGGGTAAAGACAATGCGCACGGAGTTTTTCTGTATATTCGAAGTGAGGGGAATTCACGTGAGGGGAGTTCTAATTCTGGTTCGGTGGCCATTTTAAAATGGACAGAATTTCGTTTAGCAGCTGGGTTTCACCAAACATATAATTATGCGGTAGGGTTTCACCTTTATTTCAATGGGAATTAGTTTATTATATGTTAAGCTTTGCGCAGTATAGTTTGGCTTCGGTTTAATTGGAAATTAAAACGATCCACTACTGTGGATGTAGCAAGACAAGACATCAGTAGTGGAACCATTTCTAGGTCGACAATTATATGTGGGCGTATAACAAAAAGCTGTGGGCGTGTTGGTGAAATAAACAGTTGTTGAAGTAGATACTCTCGTATGATTTGAATAGAATTACATTTTTGTAATCATAATTAACTACGAAATATGAAATGTTCATATCAGATGTATCAAAATGTAGATTATGAGATTTGATATAATCATATTGTATCAAATAAAATAATATAACAAAATGAAATTTTTGTTTTACATTCACAAATTGTTCTTGAAATCCGTCACTATCATCTCAGATGTAATTTCGTGTTAAAAATCAAAAGTTATTGAAAGTTAGCTTAAGTAAAGACACAACATACCAGCGGTTGTCAACATTTTGCAAGAGATGGATAGACAATAAGCTAAAAATAAAAGCGATTTTGGAACAATCAGTGGCCATAATCCAGGCAGTTATGGTCTGAAATGTGCGAATGTCGAAATAGACTTAGATATTTGCGATATAAAGATATATGTATAGTTTTATCAAAATCGGATAAAAATTGTGACTTCTAGAAGAGCAAAAATCTTTATATACCATATATTTACACTATTTGCGGACGAGGTGTGGCTATTTTGTACGACAGTTTTGGTACAATCTCCACGACATTCGAACCAAACATTCATTAGAATGTATCAGTATATTCAAATGTTTTAGAATCAGGTGAAAAGTGTGACCCTAGAGTGTCAACAAGCTAAAAACTTGATTTGTTCGTACAATCGGGGGCCATAATCCATTAAGTTTCGTTCCGATATGGTGGCAGGCCACCATTAATTTCCCCATTGACTTCATTCAATGTTAATTCTCGACTCTTTGCCCACCTCCAACTTTTCGTTTGGCTGAATGCTTTTCACTGCAGACAGAAGAACAAATGGCCATGTTTTGCACTAAAAATTGTATGAGGTTGACCACCAAAATTTTGAGATGCACGAACTTGAATAAGCATACTTCGTTATCCTTCCGCCTCAAAATCATGAATATTTACCAAAACCTGGCAGAAAATATTAATTAACACCCTCTCCTCTTCGTCCATTCTAGACCAAAAAATCAACAAAAATGTGTATGCAAAAGGGGAGAAACGAGACAGGTGTGCTAAAAATAGACGAACTACAATTTGTTGGTGCCGAGAAGGTGACATTTAAGGTGGTCTGTCTCCATATTTTAAGTTTCCTCAAAATCGTATAAGAATTGTGACCTGTAGACTGTCCACATTCCCACAAACAAATATCGAATAGTATTATTCCTATTTTTTGCGTTTTTGTAAGAATTATAGACACTGAGTTCTGCTGTATACTAACATTTAGTATTCATAAAAATTTAATATCAAGAATCCTAACTCTGGTAGCAATTATTGAAAATCGATCAATGATCTTAAAGACTGTGTATAAATATATACATGTATAGCCAATAAACTATGAACTTAGCCCCTAAATTATTCAAAGTCACCAAGGGGTATAACTCTGCCAGTAATTATCGGAAATTGTTGAAAAAGTTTCCTGGTCTCGTGATCCATGATACTGTGTACAAATTTCAAGTCAATTAGATATTAACTTTAGCACCCACGAGATAATTAATAAAGATCAAGGCCCATAACAGTGGTAATAATTAGCGGAAATAGTTGGTAGTCAATAGGCCCTTTGTATGAAGGCACCAAGAGCTGATTATGGTCTTGGCAAGTTTTAAAAAAGGTTGCCAGGCAAAGGTGTTTTTTTTCATAAAGTTCTTCCCCATGCTAACGTTGAGTATACGGAACATTTAATGTCATGGGTTTTGCTGTTCAGTTATCAAAATTCATTGAAAATCAATATCCTTGTTCGCCTTAAGACCTTAAAAGTGATCAAGGCTGATACCTTTGCCAGTAATTATCAGAAATCGCTGAAAATCAAGACTTCTTCGTCTCATGACCTTAAACACCGTGTATCAATTTAAAGTCATTCGGATATTAACTTTGGCCTCTAGACCATCCACATGATTTTTCAGTGATTAAGGGCCATCAATAGGTGTCTTCTGCTCATGCCCTTTAACACTGTGTATAAATTTAAAGTCAATCGGAATTTATCTTTGGTCTCTAGAGCGTCCACAAGCAATATTCATAGAGATCAAGGGCCCTAACTCTGGTAGTAATTATCGGAAATAGTTGAAAATCAATAGGCTACTTCCTCCCATGACCTAAACTCAGTGGATATTAACTTTGGCCACTAGAGCGTCCACAAGCAATTACAGACATACAGGCGTATAAAAAGTATTGCATAATGCCCCTTTCAGTTAATTTTTATATATCCATATGCAGGTGGCCCTGAAGCAAGGACCATTACCACCTGGATAAGTCACGGACACTTCCTCCACCCACCATCAATAAGTAAAATATAAATTATGGTACAGTTTATTGACTATTTACATATGAATATATATGTCTAGACTCAGATCATTCAAGTCAGTTATAGTGCAAGGAAACAATGGACAATCTCTATTATTCTGATATCATCAATATGTATTAAGGTAACATAATCTACGATGGACAGGTTATCCTTCTAGTATAATCATTGGATTTATGTAACATAATTTATAATAAAACTAAAAGTTTCATTCCATATGTCTGTATACGTACACCAATTTACAAGATTTTCATCAAATTCTGATAAAGACTGGCACACAAATTGTGGATATGCCCTAACATAGCAGCTTTGAACTGTGGCCTTTATTGAGCTGATAGGAATTGTGGAGGAATTAAAAGATAGGTTGCCAGGCAACGAAACATACGCCCACAGCAGCTAAATCGTCCGGGCAGTCAACAAGAGTTGTCGCATATTTTTACTTTTTTCGGTAATGAAACATTTGTAATACTCTAAAAACTGATTAAGAGTAACAACTCATTATGTAATTATCAGAAAATCATAAGAATTTGATTGCTTTTTATAAAGTTTTACCCCACGCTAACAATTGAATTAGTATATATACATGAAACATTTAAAATCACGGATTTAGCTGTTCAGTTATCAAAATTCATTGAAAATCAATATACTAGTTCGTTTTAACACCTTAAACTCTGTGTATCAATCTGAAGTCAATCAGATGATAAGTTTGGCCTTTAAAGCGTCCACAAGATTTTTTGAAGTGATCAAGGGCCATAACTCTGGCACTAATTATCGGAAATTGCTGAAAATCAATAGGCTTCTTCGTCTCATGACCTTAAACACTGTGTATAAATTTAAAGCCAATCGGATATTAACTTTGGCCTCTATAGCGTCCACAAGATTTTTTGAAGTGATCAAGGGCCATATAACTCTGGCACAAATTATCGGAAATCGCTGAAAATCAATAGGCTTCTTCGTCTCATGACCTTAAACACTGTGTATAAATTTAAAGCCAATCGGATATTAACTTTGGCCTCTATAGCGTCCACAAGATTTTTTGAAGTGATCAAGGACCATAACTCTGGCACTAATTATCGGAAATCGCTGAAAATCAACAGGCTTCTTCGTCTCATGACCTTAAACACTGTGTATAAATTTAAAGCCAATCGGATATTAACTTTGGCCTCTATAGCGTCCACAAGATTTTTTGAAGTGATCAAGGGCCATAACTCTGGCACTAATTATCGGAAATCGATGAAAATCAATAGGCTTCTTCGTCTCATGACCTTAAACACTGTGTATAAATTTAAAGCCAATCGGATATTAACTTTGGCCTCTAGAGCGTCCACAAGATTTTTTGAAGTGATCAAGGGCCATAACTCTGGTAGTTATTATCGGAAATCGCTGAAAAACAATAGGCTTCTTCGTCTCATGACCTTAAACACTGTGTATAAATTTAAAGTCAATCGGATATTAACTTTAGCCTCTAGAGCGTCCACAAGCAATTGTGGACGCCGGACCGCCGGCCGGACGGACGAACGGACGGACGGGGGCGACGACAATATACGACCACATTTCAATGTGGGCGTATAAAAAGGACATTGGTCTGCAATATCATTTAAACCCTGTGAACCATGCAATAAACATTCATGGTGTTGATACCACACCATTTAATCTTCTTTTGTTGTTATTTCCTATTTCGATCGATTAAGATACAGATCGAGATCTATATTTTGGTTAATTTTTTATACTTTTAATACAATTTGGTCAAAATTGTCCTTTCAGATAAGCTGCTGTCTAGACATAGGTAGTGTGGCCGTGTTTCTACGCTTTGCATAGCTATCTTTACATAAAGATATTGTTTTTGGAAATATGACCTGACCCTGTTAAATTCTCCAATAATGCACAACGAGTCCTATCATTGAACTCAAGAAAGATTACAACAACTGTTCCACCATGTGCCGCACACACACATTTTACTTCGTTACCCATAACTTTAGCACTTTGAAATTACTATTCTGAGAAAGAAGACATTGTGTAATGTAGAAAGTCTCCATTTCCCTATGTACAATTGAAAATAAATCGATTTCTCCTTGTAATAAAGTGGGAATATTTAGTTGCACAGCGTTTGTGTTCATATTAGTTCTGTCTTTGTTTTATTGAGCAGTTCTCAACCAGCATCTAAAGCCTTAAAAAAAATTCACAAATGTTTAGCCTTCTCAGAAATCTTGAAAATTATTTTTCACAATTGGATGTTGTCTATTCTATATCAAAAACAAGACGTTATCAGACAACATAATCTGATTGGCGTCCATCATAGTATCCACAGCTGCTTTTATTTCTTCATCCTTGAACTCATCACCCAGACGATCTTTGTTGACCTCTGTACGCACTTTATCTAATTCTAAGGATTGGGCATGTGCAGCTTTAAATACATTAAATAACGATGAACGGAAAGCCTTCAGCCTGAAATATATAATTTTTACAGATCAATAACATTGTAGACTTTCAAAACATTAATATTCATTATCCATTTTTACATTTTAAACCCAACTAAAAGCTCAATTAAAGTGTTTGCGTGTATGAAGAACTCAAGTTCAATCTAAGAAATTACATTGAGTGAAAATTGACACGCTAAAATTGTCCATTTAAATTACTGTGGTTGACAAGTTGAATAACTCTCCCCAAAATCAAACTAGTCAATACAGTGGCCAACGTGTTTGAAACCTTTACCATGTCACTTAAAATAACAAAATAATTTATTTCATAATCTAAGCCATTATTTACCTATCGTCGGATATTTTTGGTTTATCACCCTTAGAGGTAGGGGTCTCATCAGTTTCCATGGCAGCATCATCATCACCCTTGGACTTTCGGCGTTTCTTGCGAGATTCTTCTAAAGATTCTGGTGTCTCTGAAAATAAATTTCATTTAAATCATTTCCAAGTGCATTGTTCTGTTTTTTATTAACAATTTTACAAATGGAACACTAGGACTGTCAGTTAAGTGACAGGGTTGCCATGTCAAACCTCATGGGTTTTCTTCAGGTCCTCCAACTGCTCAAGACCCCTAGGCACAAACTAATTAAGATAAAATTGAACAAAATATTTGTCCCAAGTTTGTGTGAAGTGGACATTTAGCCCCATTTCTCCAACGTGCACTCCACTCTTAGTTTTACACCCCATCCAAACACACCAACTCCTGCTTCAACAGCTCCACAAATGGAACCAATAATATCCTCGGAACTTACTAAGAACTGTCTCAAAGGGCATATATCTACGGTAGCATCTATGATTAAATCCTATTCCTGAATATTAATATTCAATCTTACCATCTTCGCTAGCAGTACTTTCTGCTGATTCAAAGTCATATGGATCATAGCCTTCTTCTCCTTCTTTTAAAGGTGGACGTTGTTTGCTTGTTCGACTCTTCCTATAACAGAAAGAAATTTAACATCCATTCAATACAAATTTATTTCAAGAACTAAAATGGTATATTTTTAACAATTGCAATTACATCGAGTCTCTTAAGAAGTGGGCGCACACCATAAAAAAGCTTACTCAGGCTACCCTAATCCTGTATCATGACAACAATCACACTTGACTCAGTGACGACGAACCCTATAATCAGAGTACACCCAACTCTGTTCACTTACTTGTAAATATAGTTTAATCCCTTAAACAGCATCATTTTTAATACAGCACAATTATACACATAAAGTTACTTGGAGGTTATTTTCTGTTACTATTCTATGCTTAAAGATACATTATATAAGATTTTGATAAGGAGCTGACCATTCTTGCTATAATAGTTCACAAATATACAATTCAAAATGAATATATTGAAACTTTCATTCAAAATACTATATTCTGAGCCAAGTTACATGTATTTCTGTTTGCAGTTTTGACAAGATGTGTGCTGCATTCACTGTTTATTATCATAACCACGGTACTGGTATTTGAGTAATAGCCTTGCTTCTCCATTTTTTAAATTAAATCTAGTCAGGGTTTGAAAGGAATAAAATCATGGAGAGCTCTAAAAGCTGCACCTAAAATTACAAATTCAGAAAATCGCTCTCCTAAAAACCTGCACCTCAGATATTCTAGGAGAGTGTTTTCCAAAAGCAGATTTTGCTTATATTAAGTGCCCAAATATGTAATATTATGTGATAAATCGGTTTATTTTACATCTTTTCTCTCAGTCAAACGGTTGTTATATCACAACCCGTTCAATATATTTATTACCTTTACATAAAATAATGCATTCTTCGTGCTTGCGTAGAGGAGTCGACTAAATGTTTTCTGTGACTTAATCCTTCGTATAATAATACAATAGCCTACATCGGTCACTTAAATTTATATTTACTTCAAAGTCTCAATCTCAATGTAGCTTTTTCCCCCCAAACAATGTTGAAATAAATTCGCCCTCATTTAAACAATACTTTCATTAGAAGCAATAATCGCCATATCATGTGTAAATAACCCCCCTAAACTTTCAGAATTCGTCTGTTCATTATAAATGACTGATAGATGACAAAAACGTTTGTATTTCTTATTCGGAATCAAGGCTACATTATTTTAATAATAATAAACAATTTACGAATTCGTGATAAAAAGTTATTTAGACTATTAAATTTTCTTTAATTTTTGCACGCGAATTGACAACGTATTGTCCGCCATGTTGGTATTGGTCGCTCTCACGTACGCAATGTTTTGAATCGACTCGTGCTCGTTTTATTTTGGTTCCTCCACATACATCGGCCTATCAACGGTGTTTCGTCATTCAGAACCAAGGCTACATTTTTTTAAAAATTAAGTACAATTGATACGTAATATGAAACGTTTTATTATTTAATTAGACAAACAAAAAACATCTATCGCAACATCGTATGGTTTTGACTTTTGAATACGTACCGTGAAAATAAAATTGTTTCGATACATTCCAATGCCGATTATCGATAGTAAAAATAACTATTGATACCCAACACAAATCGGTGACCATACATGGCCGTGGATAGTTAAATATCGGCCACGAATATGCGGCCAAATTCTAAAATTCGGAGGCCATTGCCGCCAAGGCCGACGGCGTGTCGAGCTTTGCTTGAGTCCGTTAAATAAAATTAGATTATTTTTACGAGAATTTTATTAAAAGCAATAAAAGCGTTCGCGTTAATTCATTTAAAAGGTCGGGTGATATTATATTTTAAAAAGGGATCCGTGAGTTAGCCTTCGGTGCGAGGAGCGTTGTTTATAAAATTCGGGTGCGTTTAAAAATATGTACCTGGGTTTCACTTTAGGTGCGTGGTAGGTGCGCGAGCGCGCCTTTCGTTTCGAGCCCTGTCTAGTTAATATCTCAAGCATCCGATGGCATCAATATTTGGGTAAATCTAGCTTTTCAATAATGTATCTTTAATCACACTTTGAATTTTATAGAAATAAACATGATAATCAAACTAACTTTTTACGTTTAGGTCTTGGTGCCTGTTCGACTTCATCTTGACTTTCTTCTTCACTTTCGTCTGGTTGTTTACGTCTGTGTGATTTTTCTAATACCTGGATAATCAAGATACCAAAAAGTGTCAAAGGGGTACACTGGGAACAATGAATAACTTCAGAATTCTTGTACTGTGAAATTATATCCCATATATGGTAAGGTCGTCCACACAGCCAAATTTTGCTCTGTTGAAAGTTGGATTTGTCACACGCTCAGTGACAGGTTACCAAGTGATTACACGAGCATGCTCTGGTGTCTGTTCTATTAGTCTATAAATAGCCATCCCACATGAAATTTTCTACACATCTATCAACTATCACAGTTGTAATAAATCTATTGTTAACGATTCTGAATAACAGTACCATTTAGCTTTTTGACTGTTTTAGAAAATTACATTTGTTTCGTTTTTAAATTTTCATTATTATTTATTGTTAGGAGCTGCATCTTTTAGTTTAGTAAAACTAATATCTCAAAAACTCTTATGTCAGAATAGAATACTGAAGTATTTTACTTCTTGCTTTTACCTGGTTCTCAAAATAATAGTTCAGTTGCCGAACTTCTGAGTTATGAAAAAAGATTTATTGATCTAGCTTTCTTTAATATTTTGTAGAAAACAGTTTTTTGTTTATCTCAGCCTGTCAATCAGCTTGAGAATGATCAGTAGACCGGTTTGCCCATTTTGCATGTAAATACAACACAGCCATTTATTTAGTAACTATAATATGAGATATAGTTGTATAATTGTGGAAATATTTGGAGATTTTTATTTAGCGTGGGGCACCCTCAACATGTATATGGTCAATCCCAGAAATAGAAATTTCTCTCACCTTTTTGAAGTAAGCAAACTGAATGAGTTCTACAGCCGCTTGGGCATCTTGTAAATCAGCTGTTTTTGATAATCTGGCTTTAGCGTGGGCAGTGGATAGACGGATCATAGTTTCCAAACAACGAGCTGTCACTGGCTGGGTCTAAAATAAACGCAAGTATACACATGGATATCTCATTAATCAATCTTACCCCCTGGAAAAATCCACAAAATGTCATTTACATTTTTCAAATAATATCTATTAGTTAAAGGATTAAAAACGTATTATGCAAGAGCTAATTCTGCCTATTATAGGTTTTTTTTCTTGGGGGGGGGGGGGGGCTGAAATGACATATAAACTATCAATTCACTTACCAAAAATATAATCAACTCTTGATGCCATTGGATGGCTTCGATATAAGTAGAATCAAATAGATTTTGTGGTTACCATAAAAATGGATAATCGAGGCTGAACTATAATTGTATTGCCATTATCTAGACAAAGAGTGAAGTAATTTTACTGTCATTTTCTGCATATTGCCTTTCCATTATCTTTCTTAAAACTATAACAGTAAGAACAGTCAGCTCTTTATCCTATCTTCCCTAATACCTCTTTAATGCTTGTGCAAAATGTACCCAAATTGATTTTTAATAAAAACAAAACTAGATGTAGTTGTAAATAAATGGATACAATTAGATGAGTGCAAGGTTAGATTAGTCAGGGAAACATGCTGGTAGTTAGCCAGATATATATGTGTATCTAAACTAGATGGGACTACTTACTCTAGCAATGTGATCTTGCGCTAGATTATCCTGGTTACGTAACTTGGCATATTCATCCGCTATCAATTCTGCTGCTTCTCTTGTTAAACTAGGCTTCAAGGCCTTGGCTACATGAATGTATTTTCGCATAAATTCCATACTTAATATTCTGTCCCTAAAAAACAAATTAATACAACATAAATTTTAGATACCATGATTTTGCTAAAAATTTCAATGTTTTAGAGATCACACTGAAAACGAATGTTTCCCTTGCCTCAAGTGCTTTTTCAAAAAGGATAATAATCTGTTCCATTTGTCTTGAAAATAATTGAATATGTGTAATTTCACAACCGGTAAATAATTCTTAT
Organism: Patella depressa; assembly: GCA_948474765.1. Classification (NCBI taxonomy): domain Eukaryota; kingdom Metazoa; phylum Mollusca; class Gastropoda; family Patellidae; genus Patella; species Patella depressa. Next base: position 29,362,774 of record OX419715.1, read on the forward strand.
TTTCTTACTTTTTAGATCTGGTAGCACCATGTAATAAGGCATCATATTTTTCATACATGGGCGTCTCCTGTTCTTCATTTCTTTCTTTATCCGGATCTTGTGTAGCTAATAAACTGACAGAATTTCCCATCTGTAGAGCTGTAATAATGTAATAATTATAACACACGTTTCATAAACCCACAAAACTCCTAATCTTTGAAGACATAACATGCCAATATAAAAGGGTAGAGTTTTAAGCCCCAGAATGTCAAAAATGAGGATTAAACACAACAAAACTTATGGCACTTTCAATTACACTGTTTTCTGATGATTTTACGCCATCTTTTTCTGCCAAGCATGAAACGTGGAATTCAATATGTACGTTTGACTGATTTGTTTATATCACTGGAGACAATAGGGCCAAACATAATATCAACAAATATTCCGTCAAAAGCTAACAGCAATAGATAAAATTAAAACCCTACCATCTCCATCTTGTTCCTGTGCGGATCTGTATCTATGCATTCGAAGAACATGATCGGAGATACGTCTGTCAAACTCTGGATCCATTTTATCGAGTACAATAAACAGTAAATCAAAACGAGAAAGTAGTGAATCCTGCAGTCCGATATTCTCCATTGGGGTTTTATACTGGTCGTACTGAAATCACAACAATCACTACAAATCACATCGAATGCTGATATTACTATTTGAACATTTAAAGCCATTATTCATTCAAACATTCAATGCAATTGAAATCCACAAATTTTGTGCCATTTTGGTGCTTTTTTTCCAGATTTCTACAAATTCTTTCAAATCAATATATTTTTGATTATCTGTTTATTTTTTAATACAGAAGAATTCAACAAAATGTCACTTTTAAAAGTGTAGTTTTGTGTTTATTATGCATGTCAATTACTTATAGTCATTTAAAGATAAAAGAACACATTGAATTAATATTTTATATATACTTTCTAAATGAGACATGCGAATCAATATATTTCCATTATTCTTTATTAGTCGATTTCCCTGAATATTAATATTTCCTAAATGATAAATACAAATTAATTATTCTAAATCTGTTTATGTTTCAATTAGTAGATCAAAATTCCAGTAGTTTTAATTCTGACATTGAATGATCACTTCAAATGAAATGTACAACTGTTTAACTCTGACAAGCCTGGAAATTGGGCACCTGTCACTGACAATGTCAGGCACAGATTCAGGCTTTGTCAGGCACAAAACCTCTGGTGCCAGTCATTTTGTCCGGCATTGATTTATCTTTTTTAATGATATGATTAATACATGTCCGGCACTAAGTTGAAAATGCCGGGTATTATTTCATTAGTACCTGATATTTTGTCAGGTTCATCTAAAACTGTTATTGCCATAATACTTACTCTGCCATATACAGGATTAGCTGCAGCCAATACGCTACACCTGGCATTTAATTTAGCATGGATACCCGCTTTAGCGATAGTTACCCGCCCTTGTTCCATCACCTCATGTATAGCTGTACGATCCATGTCAGACATTTTATCAAACTCATCAATACAGACAATACCGCGATCGGCTAACACCATAGCACCTGCTTCTAATCTACGATCGCCTGCAAGTGGAAAATATTTCAATGTCATACTAATGAGTACTAAAATTTTATTAGTTCTTTATGAGGACTCCAAGCAGAAGTGTTGCAGGGTGTTCTTGAATCAAATAAGGGCCTTCTTTTTGTTTTTTTTTAAATGGGACAAACAGGGATTGGTTACCACTATAATAAATTAGGCTTTTAGCACAAGAAAAGACTAAAGTTTTAATAATCCAATACCTGTTAATTTATATTTTTTGATTATTAATAATTTTCATTCCACAATGAGTTATTGTATCAAACCTACCTGTTTCACTGTCTGTAGTAACAGCTGCCGTTAAACCAACACCTGACGACCCTCGACCTGTAGTAGGTATAGCCCTTGGTGCACAATTCAACACATATCTGTAACATACAGTACAAAAAACTTTATTCTATCTCAATGAGCAGCAAAGGTATTGTGTTCTAAAATATGTGAGACAGGCCGACAAATCAATTTTTTTCCAAAAGGCCGGAAAAGGGAAAAGACTTTATATTTTATCTATAATCTTACCGTAACATCTGTGATTTAGCAACAGACGGATCACCAATAAGCAGAACATTAATATCACTGAAAATTAAACAATAATACATTTATTTTGGAAGGTAAATAGTACTGTGAACAGTGGGCTAGATCCGGTGCATTGTTTGTTGAACCAACAAGTAAGATGTTTTAAATAAGAAATAAACAAGGTTCATAATGTACACATTTGGTTTTTATAAATGAACCCTTAAACAGAAATCAAAGATTAAGGTAAAACACTGGTGTTGGAGCAAAATTCTCACTTGCATTCCACACATGACCATAAGTAATCGAAAAGGTAAAACAATTTCTGAGATTTTAACTCAGTTAATAAAAAATTTAAATAAATTCCTTGGTCTGTCAAAGACGTGCACATACCCTCTTAATCTTGTACCATTTTCGAGTATTTTCTCTGTACCACCAAGTAACATACATAATACAGCTTTTTTAATATATTCATGTCCGTGTATAGATGGTGCTAGAGATTTAGCTAAAGCTTCAAATACATCCTGTTAAATATATAACAAAATATCAAATTTAATACTGGAAGTTTGCAGAATCCAAGGACACAAACTTTCAAATTTAGCCAAGATACGCCTTTGTGAATAAAAGGATTGAAATCTGTCTGAAAGGATCTTAGCAGCTGAAATTCAAGTATGGAAGAATTCGATATGAAATCAATTGTGGAATATTGCCAAATTTTTATTTAATTTATGCAATTGAAATTCTATTGGCTTCGTCTGATTGGCATTTATTTTTAGTACACAGGATTAATACTAGGTTATTTCTGACCTCTACATTATCTATGAAAGGGGAAGCCAATACTTACCACATTTTTCTGTCGACCAAATTTTTTAATCTTTGCCACATCATCGGCAGAAAATAATGGTGCAACTTCTTTACTCAATAACTGGATATTATTGGCTATTAAAATAGTTCTGTAAATCAAAAAAAATAAACATTGTTTCATGTCAACCATATTATATAGACATCAGTATTTTGTTGGTCAGTATAAAAACATGTTAATATCTGGATATTCTCGGCTATAAAATACAAAACAACTAATTTATATTGTCAACAGAGAGGGATTACAGATTATCCAGTTGGTAAAATAATCATTACCGACAGAAACGTGCAGTTTTATTATGGATGGAACATAAAAACATACCTAAATGTCCCAGAGGTGTAGCCATTCTTCTTTCCTGGTAAACATCGGAAAGTTCCTATAACTTGAACACGATCTCCGGGCTGGAAGAACAAAAAATATTAATGAAGAAACAACATTATTCAAATAGTACTTATCATAAATTCATGTTGTTAAGTAATGTATGTTTGGTAGTCTTTCAAAATCAACTTACAAATTAATTTTTTTCAAGGGATTTGACGATTCTCTAATTCTTTCAATTGACACTTTTGAGCTATCTTTCTTCATATTAAGTTTTATAACTATATCTATTATTTCTAGGCGGGAGACAAAAACAACAGCATTCACACAAGACTACAAAATCTGTGTTTACATCTCAACGTAAATTAATGCTAGTAAATAACCATATATTTAATTTAGTGTACAATAAAGTTTCAATATGCACCACAAATATCAGTAATTATGTGCATAGATTCTTATGCACAGAGTTAATGGAGAAAGAACCTTAAAATATCATGTTTGAGATAAATAATCCAGTCACATGTTCCTCTTGCATCAGATTTAGTTTTTTGAAGGCTAATAGGACAAGAATATATTTTCAGGGGTGGGGGTAAGAATAAACATAAAAGAATGTACATACCTTACAGTTATCAACTAGATCATTATCAGCTATTATATCTATAGATCTAGGTAGCTGACCTGGTGGCGCCTTTTCTGGCATTTCCTATTTAAAAGAAAACAGTTGCATTGATATGATGATGTGGCCTTCATTGATTACTTTCCAGCACCTATTTGCTTTACATGTACTCGCCCCACACCCTCTTTTATCTTTGAATGTTTGTTGAAGAAATGACCATCCATATTGGCTAAATCAGGTAAATTCTGACAAATTTCCTATTACTTACTGCTTTGTGTCATTTTGAAAATCAATACCCCATGAGAAAATACCCCTACTCACTGCACATTGCATTTAAAACCCACCGCACAAACTATCTGGCAGTGGTAATTCAGGACTCCTATGGTAGTACTGAACAACTCAAAAGTTGTTTTAGGTGATACAGATTTCAGCTAATCCAACCTAGATGTTGACTGGAAATTAGATAACTCTTGTCAGGGATACTCCATCACTACAAATGTCTGACAATTACATAGCTCTGTCAGGGGTACCCCACCACTAGAAATGTCTGTCAGAGGGTTTTTGTGATACCTGAAGATGTTCAGTACACAGCTGTGAGAATTTCATGTAGTACACTTTTGAGCTAATCTAGACTAGTTGAGAGGTATCGCATTTTGGGTAATACCACACCCACCACCCGAAAGCCAGCAGACTTACATTTTGATGATACCAGACATACATGCATCCATAACATATAGAAGAAAATTGGTACACTTTTCAGCTGGGTTGACCCCCTGGGCTCCCTGTCTACTAGTTGTACTAGTTATTGGGTAAATTTCTTGGAAGTGGTTTCTAGAAGTTTAACACAATGCCACCAAGTTGCGCACACATCTCATGCAAGATCTCTAAGCTGATGTCACTATAGCATGGTAGAATTGATTTTATTGCATTTGTTTGACTAATACTTAACATTCTATGTAACACTGAAAATATCTTCTAAAGTTCTAATCGTCCAGTCTCACCTGTATACTAAATGTTTGATGATCTTTGTAAACCGATAATCCAAATTCTGTTTCTAATAAATTACCATCTTCATCTTTAGTTGGGTAGACAGCACTTGATGGATGAGCTTCTAGTGATGTCATGTCAGTGTACTTTCTTTCTATTGTCTTCTTTGTAGCTGGACAATAATGCACACTCCTGACTATTTTAGGTCGGATCAATGAGCCTTAAAAATAGGTATGGTACAATTTACATTAAAAAAATGAGCAACGGAAAAGATCTTGTGCATTCAACACAGTATTTTCTGTGTGAAATGTAAATGAAATGGGATTTCAACTCCCACTGTTCTACTTTGACTAAGCTATTAAAGACAGGCTATGAGGAAATTTTGTCCCAACTGCGGTGCTACAGCCTACTTTTGCATTGAATTCCGACTGCCAAGGGTTCTTTTTGTCCTATCCGAACGGTAATACATTATTCCTTGCCAGACCTTACGGCCTGCACCACTGACAAGAGGGAACCATGCCGGAAAATCCAGATGAACTTTCTCAGCCACTACCAGGATCGAACACAAGACCAGCAGTTTAGCGAGTCAACATCTTACTGAGTTATCCCGGGAGTTGGGTAACTTAAGAGTGCCAGGTTCACAATGAATAATCATGTTACACAACAATAACAGCCGCATTTAACAGGTGCAAATCCAGGTGAAAAACACCATAGATAGTTTTTTTGCCAAATACTGCACGTTCTGTCCATATATTAGTTTTTCTGTAATCTCCAATTAGTGTCTTATATATATTGGACGATAACCTGCACTGAGATAAAACATAATAAAAATTTCTTCAACTAGATACATAATAAAATATGGCCACTTACATTTTGTTACTATTCCCTCTAGACAAACCATGTTACCCAGGAAACGGGATGTTAATGTTCTAGGATTGACATGTTTAGCACCAAAACTGAAATATATATAAAAACATTACATGTTGCTCAATAAATTTTCAATGTTTGTTTCATACAAAGTTTTGTATACAATGTGTACTGCTTTCTTTAGGCTAAACAAAATATACATGTAGTCCAATTAATCATTAATCATTTTTTAAAGTTCTTTTCTGTTCTGAAAATTCAGTTAATTTGAATATAGTGATTTTCTGAAAAGGGGAATACATGACTTTTCAATATAAAAGAGAAACAGGATGACAATATGGCAGCAACCACCTTCAAACAGGAGTCCAACTTGTCTGGAAATGCACAACTGTTACCGTCTTTATGAAATGATTGCCAAATCAAGATTTGTTCATAAATTTGTTTTACCTTCCTTCAAAGCCCACAAAGAATTCTTCATGTTGTTTTGCATGCAGGGGATCAGCAGATGCCACAAGTTCTTTTAGAGCTCGATTGAATGCAATCAACTCTTCAAAACATTCATTTAATAAACTGAAAAACATAAATATAATGGTTAGTATATAATTGTACGTGTATATTATTCCTTAAAGAGGCATTCACCATTTTAAAATAAAATAATTCATGAATCATAGAATTTCTTGTGCTTTCTAAAGAGTAGTAATGGACACATTAAAACTGACTTTATATAGGTCGGTCAATGTTTAGATCTTAGCCCCCCCCCCCCCCATGTGAAAAAATTGTCGCCCATAAAAACAATAGATATCCATTGTTCGTCATTTTTACAGAACCCCGAGAACAATTTCTGCCTCCCGCGTTACTCTTGACTTAGTTATGGCCCTGGAACTAACACCTCTTTTAAAGATGCACAATGTATGGCGTATGCCTAGTTTATGGCGTTAAACCCCATTTCATTTCCTCTTTTAAAATGCTCCGTTTTAATTTTACCTGGCGGCTCGTTTCGGATTTTTCTTTCTAAGATCATTGATATTAACTGTTAGACGAATCTGATTCTCTGAGATCATATCCCTAACTTTCTGTTGATATACACCCTGATCCTCCTGAAGAAAAAAAAGACAGATTTGTCACTACCATATACATTAGAATGATAACCTGGGCTTTCAGAATAAAAACAAAAGAAACAAAAGGGACTACTTGTATCATGCGAATGACATGTATTGTATATCTAATTAACACTCAGTGTCTTTCAGCTGTCAACAGTTATTTACTTGTAAATTGAAAGTTGCATTAAAATTAAAGTAAATCATTACTCAGGGCTTCACAAAGCCTACATGTACCTATGTTCTTACAACCAAAGGCCCAACAGAATCTTAATTCAAAACTGTTTAACTGTCAGATTGGTTAGACTACTATTTTGTTGACTTTCATCAATAAATTGATTGCCAATTACACAGCCCAGCCCTATGAATTTCCTGTGTAGTACCACTGGTGCTAAGTGAAGCCATTTTAAAAATTCTTTGGCTTCACAATCATTCAATGTTATGTATCAATTCTAAAGTCACTTAGATCTACTTATCAAATCAAGGTACCTTTAAAAATTAATCATGATATATCGTATGTAATGTAATCAATTATCAAGTCCGTGGCTTATTATAGAAGCCGGCGGTTCTGAAATATAATTCTGACTCGATCCACCTCCTTTAGTGATACTGGCCATTTAACTTTAATGCTCATTCTCATGATTCTGATAGAGATGCTAAAGTTCAAGTTGGATTATGAATGATTGAACCGATTATTTGACTTGTGATAACCATGGATTAATATAAGGTCCATGTGTGATAACATAATAATTATAACGCTAAGACTATTAAATCACAATCAAACCATACATCATCGTCAAGAAAGTCAAGATATTCTCTCTGGATTTCTTTCAAACGTTGATCAACGTCGTTGTTCATCATGTTGCCAAGTTTTCTCTTAGATCTATTTGATTTATAAAGATGTTGCTCTTCTTCATCAAAACAATGCTTTTTCCCGCAATATTTAACCCACGTGATAAATACCGCGGGAAATATCACGTGGTCAGAAAGGTCGGGTCAAACCTGGAGTCCTGCGTTTTCAGTTTAATTCATTACAAATTTACACATTTGTTTTAATAGAAATTTAATGAATGATAAATTTTTGTTTATATTATTCGTTCAAGAATAGTATGATGCTTAAAAACTATTATTTTTTGATTTTTGAAAATCAAATTTAATAAAACTTGGAAAATTAAATTACGGTGCATCAATTTAAAATGGCAGCTCCCATGTCCTCCACGAAAAATCAAAACAAACCATTTTAGAACCAGAAATTTCCAATCCTTTTGTTTCACCACTGAGTAAAAACCGCAAATTGTCATGATCGACAAAGACCACTAGCCGTGGAATATACTTTTTGTGTGTATTTTTGGTGGTGAATCATTAAAAATTTACGAGATATGGCAAAAAATATGGAAGAAGAAGTATTAGTAAGAGCTATTGAAAAAGAAGTTATGCCAATGACTTCCCTTATTTCAGTAAAAATGTCTTTATTTGTAACCCACGGAAAGGTTTTTGTGTGGGATACTGATGGTAAGGCTGTGTGTGAAATGTAAAAATTAATTTAACACAACACAGTTCTATGGATAGCAATCACTATATTATATTATACACAACATTTCGACAAAACTTGAACTGAACAAACTCACTCAATAAAATGTAAAGTTTGATCTTATGAAATGAAAAAAAAAAAAAAAAACAGTATTCAGAATGTTTAAAATGGAATTTCTCATTTTGAGTAACAGAAAATCATCACTCCTAAGTAAGATATGAATGATTCTTTCATTATTTTGTAGATGTAATGAAGTTACGAGAAGATTATAGAATAGTGGGTAATCTAGTCGGGAGTTTACCTCGAGCGCCTAGACAAAATATACAACTAGGTCTACCTCTGCAGTTAGCACCTGATGAAGTAACATTACTACTTGAAAAAGGTTAGTAAGAACACTAATGAAGTAGCTTTCTACACAGTTTGTAATTTATTGATAGAAACTTTCAGAAACCTTAGAAACCAATCATATATGGAGTCAAACCCATTGAAAGTAGAAAAAAAAGTAAGGTAACAAAAAATAGATTTATACTTAATCAGGTTCTTTCGTTTTCTTTTTTTTTTTTTGCGGTGGTAGGTTTCTGTGAATTATTAGAATCTGTGAAATTGTCTTCACAAATTGATGATGATAGATTGAAACAATTTACAGACATGCGACAGACATCATACCAACAACAGGTTAGTCTACTTACGATATCCTAATTAAATTACAATATGAACTTTTTATGGTAAACACGCATTGCTGCCATGTCAACTGAAGGGGGAAGGTCACTTTAAAACTAAAATTAGTTTTTGCCAATAAGAAACACTACCGGGTAAATTTTGATTTATTCAGGAAAAAATATTGGTATGTTAGCTGCTCTAAAAGTGAAATAAATAATGTCACTTTCTATTTCAGATTCCTCTTTTTATTGGTGAAAGAAGAAAAGAAATAAATCAGCATAGACATAAAATAATAGAAGGTAAAAAAGCTAAAAGACAAAAATTAAAACAAGATGGTGAACATGATGAACATGATAGCATAGAGGAGAGGGAAGATGATTTTAACATAGATGATATCGAGATTCCGTCCATTAAACCAGAGCAAGCCATTGTACAATTATTTACAGGTACAGCCAATCCTTTATTAAGAACATCTCCCCCCATTGTTCAAACTCAACTGTTCTTCAATAGAATGCTTGATCTCACTTTAACTCAATAACTTTAATTATCAAGGTCTTTACATGAAGCTGTATATTTTACATCACTAATTTCGATTGGTCTACGACCCAGATCTAGAACTCTCAGACTCCTCGATAGAAAATATTATTGCGGATACCAAGTCTCACACTTTCCAGCTAAAATGTCTACCTGTGATAATTGAATTGAAAAGTTCAAGATTTGTGCAATGTCAGTGTTGCTGGAACCATAACTCTTTAACCTCAGCTTTTCAGCTATGCTCATACTATGAACCACTTCACATCTCAGCTATGCTCTGCTTTTCTCAGCTTTTCAGGAAGTTTTTCAGCTTAAAAAAAGAATTCATCGGCTGTAAATATATCTATTCCTTTATGTATTTGTATTGCAACCTCTGATTGAACACTGTTATTGTTCACAATTCTGCAATAAAATGAGATAACCCCTTAAAGTTCAAGAATCTCAGAAACCGGTTAGTGGTCTTTGCTTCGGGAACATGCCCCAGCCGATGGTACAGTCAATATCATACACAGCTTGATCTATTTGAATTAATATTTTATTACTGTTAAGTATGCTATTTTTTATGTCAAAATATCAGTTGATCAGCATTGGACATTTTCAGAAATGACGGTACCACAATGGCACCTGTGCTCAATCCCACAATAAGTTAAAGCTGTAATTTCATATTTTTAAGTTATATTTTTGAAATGTATTGAAATAAAGCCTTAAAATAGATGGTATCTATAAACAGTCCTACCTTGTTAAAGAATAATCCTATAATTCACTATTGCCAGTTGAGAAATTGGCAAAAATATCATTTCCAACTTCAAATTCAAATGTTTGAAGATAGCTATTATTGCATGGGGGTGAATAGAAAAACAAGGGAGGTAATTGTGTTATTTCCGGTGTGAAAGATTTCTAAATGTGGGAAATAATGCATATGGTCATATAATAGTGTGTTGACAACCTATTGAGCTAAAGACACAGAAATAATTGTGTTTTGATTTTCGTGTAAAGAAATGGCTAAAGGGCCCATAACCATTGCTTCTGATAAACTGTCCATTGCACAAAATGAATCCCTTCATAAGAATATGGTATATTTATTTCAGAAAGTCCATGGAAATCTAGAATGACATCCATGCATAAAGAATGGCAGTATCCTGAATCGGATTCTGATAAATTAAGATATGCTGTATTCAAAGATTTGTGGGAGAAAAAATACTACTTGACCTCAGGAACTAAATTTGGGGGAGATTTCCTTGTTTATCCAGGTATGTTTTCTTTACAGAACCTTATGAACACTCTAACTAAAATAGTTATAATCCGAGCTGTATAAAGTTGATTTCAGTATCTTGTCAATACTTCAATTAGCTACAAAAGAATAAATATGTGACAACCCGTGTAGACTGCTACGGCAATCTAGCTGCTATAGGCCCGTGTTTCATTGCCTGGCAACCTATCTGTCTGATAATTAGACATTTCTCAGGATAAAAAATATTTGGGTTTCCATAGAAAGAAATTTGACATAATATTTGGTATGCAGTTTTATTTGGCATACAGTATGCACATAAACCGGTTATTATATCAGTTTTGCCTTTTGCTAATTAGAAATTTCTTGGGTTTGAAATATTTTTGTTTGCTTACACCGAAATAGATATATTTTGGTATACAAATGAGTGGAAGTTAAACCTCATTACTCACAACATCACATTTTAATTTCAGGTGATCCAGCTCTGTTCCATTCCTTCTACATAGCTGTTTGCATTCCTCATCATGATAAGTTAACTGCTCTAGAAATTGTGACATTAGGTAGACTTGGTGCCACAGTCCGTAAAACAGTAATATTGTGTTCTATATGTGATAATGAAGTCTACTATACTTCTTTACAATGGACTGGTATAACATAGTTAAATTGAGCTGGTTAAACTGATTGGTATGAACATTAGTGCATCTTGTTGATGTATTGTTAAATAACTGTGTGTCATCAGCCATGCCTGTCAATTAATAATAATAATAATACCGTAAAGAGTGGTCCCAGACAAATTGATCGAATAAATCTGGTGAAAAACCCTTGCAAAACGCTATCCTAGTAATGCCCCTTCATTCCTCACTCGTTTCTTACCTGTATAAACTTGTCTTTATACATGTCATAGTGGTGAGTGATTGTTGTAATTATCAAGTCATTCAGGGTGAAATTCCTTATATGTGTTCCATATCAATTTTTGGTTAGGTTAGAACAATAATGTTGGTGTTGAAACTTGTATTCGAAGATCCGTTATTTGATATAAAATAACGCTTATCTAAATCATTTTACTGTGTGTTCAATATATAGTGATGTAATGATATATTTTGACTAAAAACATATTCAAACTGATTAATCTGTCAAAATTTTGCCTTGAAACAGTGTATTCATAAGAAAATACCCCAAGATATATAAAAACTATTTTTAGAAACCATGTTTAATTGAGGGAGGGCCAATTTTCAGAATGTATTTGTCATTACTTACTGTCTATTTGCCATACATATTGAAGCCTAAGTAAACTCTTGGATTATCTTCTGCTAAATGTTTCACGGGGTTTAATTACAAATTATTTTTTATTGTTCCCAGAACTACCTAATCATTCAATCAAGAAATAACATGCGCTCCTAAGTCAAGCTGGCCGACAATAAGCCTTCAGGTTGCCAGTTAGTGATAGCCTGACATTTTTGCCCAGTGCTAGCCTCATGGGTATTTTTTAGGGAATCTGGTATATTTCCAGAATGATTGGTTGTCTCTACTTTCCTTTTATGCTAAATTTGCCTTACTTTTAACGAAATAACTACCCTATAGAAGACGTAAATAAACAATTATTCATTCATCTTATGTGTTGCTTTAAGGTATAAAATTATGAGTACATGCACATGAACTTTTTGGGTCATTTTGTTCAAGAATTTTACATTCCGAATAATCTGGATATTTGGATAGTAAACAAAGGTATTCAAATCCAAAATCTCAATTCGATTTTCAACACTAAATAATGGACTATTGGTAAATAATTAAGTATATTGCCAACACATAGCAAGTGATACCAGGTGTCCTTACAGATTAACATTCTAAAATGTAATTTACTTTAAAAAAAAGAGATATTATAAACATCATAATTTTATTATTTTGTGATTATTTACATAATGATAATGAGGTCATTGAATGTATCTATACAATAGTTATAAAATATATTTCCCTTGTCTCTCTGTAATCTTCGGTAGAACAATACAATCTTCATCTAGCATCAAACACAATCACTAATATCAAGTTAAAGAAAAAAATTATCAATGTTTTATTGACAACTAAATTTGAAAAGAAATTAAAAAAGCTCCACTACATAGCTGTCTATTTCCTGTGGTCTTTTTTTACTCACATTGCTGTCTTGCAATATAAATGAAATGGGGTTTAATGTTCCACCAACTGGGCTAATATTGACTGGCTCACAATATGCAGTCTGTTAATAAAAAAACTTTTGCTTCTACAGCAGCATTTTCAGATTATCATCAAATTATGACTACCAAGGGTTCCATGGTTTGTGTTTTTTTAATTATTTGAACAAGTCAATACTGTTCCTCACCATGTCATCTGATCTGCACCACTGAAAATGTGAAACCTAATGAAATGAACATATCAGCCACTGAAGGACCCCACTAAAAATAAACCATTTTCATGGGGTTTTCCTGGTTTCCATGGGTTATTCTCAAGAAACAGTTTATTCATGACATAACATATTTCAATTGTTTTACAAATACTTTTATCATTATTATATGATTTTGACATGAATACATAAATTTTGGGGGTTTGTTTCTCCTTAAAGTTTCAATTTAGAATAAGATTTGGATTGATTTTTTTCCAAAGGATACACCTTTTTGTTCTCTTTTTATACATGATTCTATATCCACATTCTCTACATCGGATGGGATCCCGGGCCTTAACTTCATTCTCTTGATGGCATTCTGTAATACAAATACATTCATTAACGTTTACTCAAGTGACATTGTCGACAGACAAACTAGAGTTTATTAACCAATAATGAAGATCATATAAATAGATTAATTCATTAATATAGATAAATTTTCAAGTACTCAAATTTCCCTGGTATACTTTAACCTCAGCACCTCACAGGTAGCAATATTAAAGCTTTGATATTTCTAAATGTTGAAATTCTCAAAAAACTACAAACATTTAAAGATTCATAAAATTAAGAGATTACAGGGCTCAAAATAGCTATATGGGTTAGGGAAAGTATTAAAGCGGGAATTTCATATTTTCTAAGAAAGTCAAAACATATTTATTTCTATGTCTTTTGTTCAGTAGGTTGTCAACTCACCATTCTACAATCATAGGCATTTTTTCCCACACTTAAACATCTTTCACATCGGAAATAATAACACAATTACCTCCCTTGTTTTCCCATTCCCCCCACCCCCATGCAATAGCTATCTTGAAACGTTTGAATTTGAAGTTGAAAATGATATTTTTGCCAATTTCTCAACTGGCAATAGTGAATTATAGGATTATTCTCCAACCAGGTAGGACTGTTTATAGATACCATCTATTTTAAGCCTTTATTTTAATATATTTTAAAAATATAACTTAAAAAATATGAAATTGTAGCTTTAATAATATTTTTACCTCCACAAATATAAATCATTGTCTGTGATTTAGCTGGACCACTTGCATCTTTACCTTGCTCCATCGTCTTCCAATATGTGCTTCACCACAATCTGAAGTATCAAAGTTTTTATTGTGATAGAAATGATAATTTCACTAAGTTACTTGATCTTGTAGTTTTATTTGGTGGTAAGTTTATCCCTTGTGATACTCATAAAATACTGTAAAATCTCACTTTACGACCATCTCAGTATCGTAAGCTACTCATGGGGTGCAGGCTGTTTCATACTTAGTTCATTTGTACCTCACATGAGTGGTTTCGTACTTCACTTCGTACATCAAATTGATTGGTACCTTTTCCTAATTGTTGAAATCAGTTGAAAGAAATTGAATTATGCCAAACCAGAATTAGAATATGCATGAGATTGCTACTTCAAATTTAGAACAGTCGTTGGATTTGATCGAATGATTTAATTATGTTTCACCTTTATTTCAATTATTTTCCACCACATTTAAGAAAAGAAACTAATCAATTTGAGGTAAAAATCTTGTGCATATTCTTATTCTGGTTTGACATGTTTATAAAATTAGTGAGGCTGTTGGATATGATCAAATTGTTTCACCTTTATTTCAATTTATTTAAACTGATTTCAACAACATAGGAAAAGGTACAAATCAATTTATGGTACAAAGTGAAGTATGAATCAACTAAGTACAAAACAGCCAGGTTACGAAACAGCTGACATCTTACTCATGTATTTTATGTGTACATGTATTTCTCAAATTTATGTATTTTAAGAGATGGAAGTGGCTAAACGACCAGATTCGATTCCTTACAAAAATTTACTACCAAACTGGATATCATCTCTGATTGGCCAATTTTATCACATGGTTATTCTATCGCGATAGGTTCTGTTCCCAGCATTTCTCCACTACAAAACCGGATATTTGACCAACCTTAACCCTAACCCGCGCATCTCTTTGCCAATGTCACTTTACCCTTAAATTCGAATTGTTTCATCGCCTCTAAAAGGTAATTAAGAGACGTAAATTACACATCAACAAGGATGCCTTTAAGAGGCTGCCATATTGGAAAATACCACTAATAACCACCTGATAAAATTAGCCAATCAGAAAGGATATCCGATTTCGTAGTAAATTTTCGTCAGGAACCGAATCCGGTAGTTTATCCACTTTCTTGAAAGATTATCAGAATTATTTCTTGAGATTCCAACTCCGTATCCAGACCACTCGGACCAAAGACCACTCGGACCAAGTCCACTCGGACCAAAAAAAAAGACCACTCGGACCAAAACGGAGACTACTCGGACCAACCCAAAAGACCACTCGGACCAACCCCAAAAAACAATATTTGTTGCTTCTCGGACCGTTCAATTTACGTTGGAAGACCACTCGGACCAAAATATTGTTGAAAATTTGTGAATATTTAGAAATACTTCATTGTTTTTCTTTTGTCAAAAATTAAACGAGCTTGATTGATCGATCACTGCTAATGGTTTTTTTTTTGTGAAACGGAATAATTGCAATCAACACACGGCCGCCATTATCGATGATTGACAACTCACGTTTTTATCATCTACCAAAGAACCGCAAGATTTCTTTGCACATACTACAATTTACATCGGGATTATCGCTTAATCAGCTTTAATTATCCCTCTTTGATCGTTGCTATTTCTAATATTTTCCTCAGAAACACTTTGCATTTTAGGTACGCACTAATTTATCGATTGGTATTGCCAAGCGGGAGGAATGCATGTCAACGTGCAGCTCACCGGGTTATCGTTAACAATTTCTAGGGACTTGTAAAATGAGTGCATGTCGTGTAAATTTTTGTTTTTGTGTAGGTCATTTTCAAATAAATTGATCAGCATATTATTGGATTTAAACAAATACATTACTTTTACGGGAAACGATGATTATCAAAGAACCGTAAGTGCAACTAATGTTTTATCGTTTGGTGGAGCCTTTTACTAACCACGTGTTTCATGTTAATAATTGTTAATAAATATTTTCTTTCGTGTTTTAAATTGTCCGAAATGACATGTAATCCTATTAAAACACTTGGTCCGAGTAGTCTTTTTGTTTGGTCCGAGTACTTTATTTATTAGCGATCCGAGTAGTCATATTAACAATTATTTACTATAAAAATACTTGGTCCGAGTATTCTTTTTATTGTGGTCCGAGTAGTCTTTTTGTTTGGTCCGAGTGGTCTATTTGTTTGGTCCGAGTGGTCTTCGTTTTGGTCCGAGTGGTCTTGGTCCGAGTGGTCTGTGGTCCGAGTGGTCATGTATTCGTTTAAAGAACTCTGTAATATTAAGACCAATTTATGTCTGTCATGCAGTGTATTACAAAAAAACAATAATTCAAATTAATATTACATATAAAATAAAATTCACACTAACAAATTGCATGGACCTTATAATACATTATAAGGTCCATGCAAATTGTTAAACAATTTACATCATTAATACGTCAACTCTTTAGAGTCTTTTGTCAACGACAACGTGATTCTGGGCAAGATCTGCAGCTTTCACATCTTTATGAAGTCACCCTTGGCTTTGTATATGTGCTGAATAGATTTTTGTAAAGGAAGCTTACGTGTTATAAGATTTATGTAGCAATTTGAATTATTTAACATAAAGATACTTCACAAAATTGTCGATAGCGCATAATATTATTGTTAAGTGTCAAGCACATGTACCGGAAGTTTACCTCTAGATCACGCGAGCGGTGGTAAAACCTCGCGAGAGCAATAAAATTCATAACAAGTGCTCCGATTGGTCAATTTAACATTGGCGAACGATTTGAAAGGTCCTTTTTTGAATCGAGAAGACGACAACAAAATTTTATCAAATCCTATGTTTTTACGTTTTTAGTGACACATTTTCAACGTTTATTGGTAGGTACAGCTCTGATCTATATCCAGATCGAATTTGGAAGGAATTGGGAAGGGATTTGTTGATTTTTATCATGATCAAATTTTGAGCGGCCATTCCCGCTTGGAGTTGGACTCGAGTTTGCAATGAAACGCGACAAGCCCAAACCGCTATTATTATTCATCATGGGGTAACCATCCCGGCTCATCTGAATTACGGTGAAGGGATGGGGTTAGCAGCATCAATAATAATAGAGGGGTGTTCTTTCTTTTTTCATAGTTGACCTTTTCAGTGTGTGATAATGATATGAATTATGAATGAGGACGGTCACCACACACCGCCATCATCAATAATTATTAATGGCAATAGGCCTACTACCGGTGTAGTTTTTGACACCATGATGACATATTTTTTTTTACCTAAAGTAAAATATAAAGGGACAAAAGGTATAAATAAATCTCTCTAGAGATATCTAACCCACTTATACAGTCACAGTATTATCCACAGCCTTAGACAGCTACAAACACACTGCTTCTTAGTTATAAATTTTAACTTAAAATATTAATTAGTACAGTGATGTTATCCTTAAAACCGTACAAAATAGGACTCACTCAGTGTCAGTCCTGACTCCTGTCCTACTGGACTAGGACCTCTCTGTCTTTAGCTCGTACCCTCTAGCCAGGTCTGTCTAGGCCTAGAACTAAAGATAACCATTTTAAAATAAGGCACCTACTCTCTAGGTCTAAACTAGGCTACTCTCACTCAGCTTTGTGCAATTTGTGGTGAGGTGCCTTTAGATTACAAACTTCGTCTCTCAACCCTCCGTGTTCCGAGATTAGAGTTGGTTCAACGTAGCAAATAGCCCATCGTGAATCACAATGGGCATAAGTATTACTATGCAAAATTGACAAAATTTTTCAACAAAACAACGATTGGTTAATGCTATTTAATTTATAATATTTCTGCCACATCCAACTACAATTAAGCATAATCCTACCTGAAACGGGTATAAATCATCGTATTTAAAATTGAGACATGAAACCCTAAGAATGCCATCTTTTTAGACGGGAGATGTATGAGATGGTATCATAATGAAGGCGGGGCTATAAGTTAATAAAGGCTTTTATAACTGCCAAAGTGCCAATCAAAAAGGCAATCGCCAGTGGAGAAACAAAATGACATTCAAAATTCACATGTTCAATCCGCGAATCAAGCTTCATTAATTTAAATGCGAATATTTGGAGTTAGGCGGTAGTTGTGTCACTAAATTGGTCTCTGTAAGTTTAGTTATTCATAACAGCATGGACTCATCTTATTTTAAAGAATTTACATGTACATTCATTGATAAAGAAATTGAGTTTGCCACTTGGAACTAAAGGCATCAAATCGTAGCTAAAAACAAACACATCAGTATATCTCAACGTTTTTAGCAACATTCTCGTAGCTAAGGTGCCTTGAATAAAGGCTTGATTAACAAGGTTAATACATCAGTGCATTGTTTATGTTATAATGCATGTGCCTTTTTGAACCCTTTTCATTTTCAGTTTTATTTCCAATTGTTGGATTTGGAATACAGATTAGCTCCTTTATTTTAAGTCACTAGCATCTTCCTTCACTCTCCAACCCTACAATAGAATACAATGTCGGTGTAGGCCTATACCACCTCAACTTAGAATTTAGATCTACCTCTCAAACCTAAAAGCCTGGGACTGGAAAATCAGTTAGAGGAATGTGTATATTATTTATAAATATTGTAATGTGTATCTCTTCGTCATAGGCCTTCATGTAGGATTTCAGTCTCTGTTGTCTTTTTTTCAGGTTTGAAGTTGAACCCATGAAATAAACAACAATATGGCCGACCACACAGAATATGTGGATCCTGAAACTGCTCAAGCCTTTGCAGTGGGAGTTGAAAAACAAAGAAAAGTTAGCACGAGTACCCCATCTATTGTAAAAACTTTATGTTGCAGTGTTCTCTCTGAACATGATAGTGGTTTTGAAGATACAACTGCTGATTCTTGCTTCCTGACGAAGACAACCTCTAGTAGTTATAGCTACACACCAGACTCAAGTTTCCAATCAGACATTTCTACGGGTAGACTTTTCTACAGCCCAATCCTAAAAGAACGACAACAGACTAAAGTTGACAATTTTTGCGACTGGGAAATTGCAGAGGAAGAAGATGTGTATCAAAAGATTAATAATCGCAACTTTAACAATCTGCCATGTCGTAATTTGACCTTTGACACGGATTGTGAGAGTGACCCTAATTCTAGTCCAGTGAATTCCGAACTTGCTGAGAAATTCAAAAAAGTTCTTAAAGCATTTTCTCCCCCTGTGCTTGACCGATTAATTGGACGTAAAATGGGACTAGAAAAAGTAGACATAGTTTTTGAACTCCACCGAAGAAATGTTTCATGTTTATCAACCATTTTAAATTATTTGAAACCCAAAGACTTGTGTAGGTGTGTACAAATTGTTTTTCATCAATATTTTAATCTTTTAGATTTAGGTCAAGCTTATTGATTTTTGTAGCAGGATTTATAGTTGTTATGGTGATCTGACGTGTAAGCTGTAGATCGTATCATCTGTTGTCGTGTCAAATGTCATGGTTTTATTCTCATACTTGTAAAGACAAGCAGTACATAGTACATGTAGTGTATTAAAATTAGTAATTTGAATTCTTTTTTTATTTCACCCTGCCATCTGTGTACCCATATACGGCACTGTGATTATTCAATCATCGTTTTCATGCATTGTATTACCACCGGATATATTTGCAAGCCAGCCCATTTAGTCTGAAATTCTTTTGTTTGATACTGATACTCAGGAGATAGTCGAATGAATCGTAAGTCATAACAACACAGTGACAGTCTTTATGTAAAGACAGTTAGTACAATGATCTGGCTGTTTATGTCTTTAATAATAACATGTATTTTGTTTTTTCAGTATGTTTGAAGTAAGTCGGAAATGGAAAAATGTTGTAGAATCTGATCCAACATCCATTAATCGACGTAAAACTTACCTGAAAAAAACCCGCCTGAGAAATGATGCAATATTCAAAGATAAGGTACCTACAATTTAACCTTGTAAGCTTATAGGCTTACATTTTAAATTTACTTCTCAAATTATTTGATTTGATTAAAGGTTTGGAAATAGATAAATACATACATGATGCATGACAAAGCATGGTCGTAGACAGCAGCTCAATACCATTCTGATTCAAGAGAACACGTACATGTATAATATTAGCTTCATCTTATTCAGTGGGGCTTCTGAATCAAAATGGTATAATAGGAATCAAGCTGAAAGCAATGACTCCAAAATGCCAAAATACATGTAGTCCATTTTTCACTAAGCCCATAATTACTAAATTGATTTTTTTTTTTTTTCGCGTTTCATTTCAGGTAGTAATAATCAATGTACATGTATCTATTTCTTTTCAGGAAAATTCTTTTCATAAGTCCCTTTTATCAGTTGATGCATCCAGAACACCAAGTAATTTTTGTAATCAAAGAAGTCTTCCACGAAATTCTACACCCTATTCTAATTTGTCATCCGCAGAAGTATTCGCATTGGTAAGGTCAAAGTTTAAATTGAATTCAATTGAGATCAGTGAACATGATAGAACCCTAAAAATGCGTATCCTACCAAAATTATGAGTATCATTAAATATATGGGATCATTATAATATAAACATACACCATCAGATGGTGTGTCTTTCGTGAAATTGGTGTGTGTAATGTACATGTATTGCTATAAGGTGTGTAACATTGATATATAATGGTGTGTAACATATTACAATATAATGATATAAATAAGCTTACTGTTACAGTGGATAGTACTGCAAGTGCAATGTAACAGTATTTTGTTACAGGCCTTGTCTAGAATCAACTTTATACAATGTACACAATCAAATTTATATCTTACTTGGAATTCAGAGTTAAATTATCAAAATTTTGAATTTATCTTTTCAGGCTGCCGATTCCCTGCGTGAAGGAGAAATATTAAAACACTGTCCAAAATGTTTTGGTGCTTCCAGAGTATTACCCGGTTATGATCGTGGAACTTGTTTTCGTAGCGGATGTGATTTTGACTATTGTTCCAAATGCTTTGGTGACTATCACGGGGCTCGACCTTGCATTCCTGTGGCAGCCAAAAAACCAAAAACAGAAATAGTTGGATCCAAAAAATGCAAAAAAAGTCTAAAAAGATTATGTGCGTTATAGCGATAAAAAGAGATTACCCTGTCAACAGTATGATAGACTGAATCTCAATAACGATCCAAGGAGGTGGGCGTGGGCTGCCCAAGAAAAGAAGCTCCAGTCAATTATCTCCTTATGCAATACACAACTAGTCGGAAATGTGTTCCTGGTTGTTAACTTAGTGCTTGTGTGAAAAATACTAAGATTGAAAAGCCTCGAGTAGCCAGTCTTTCAATGCAAAGAAAATCGATTGTCAAAAACAGTATCCATAGATTTAATATATTTTTCTGTAGTTTTAGTTTTTATAGCCAGGATTCGAAAAATAATCCAAAATATTATTTTTAATCTCTTTGGCTTAACAAAAGTCCCTTTCTACATGTAAGCTTATTTGTGTTTAATATGAAGGGCAGTATTCTCCTAGCTTGTACATGTATTATTACTTTTGGGACTATTTGCACCATTCCAACAGATCTATAGCAATCTCATGCCAGATATCGGTTCAGTTTGGCTATAATTAATTGTGATACAGTGATGATAACTGAAATATTACCGAAAACTAATGAAAATGGGGAGATGACCAAGATGGTCTACATGTATTTTGTGAACTTGTCCATAATAGAAGTTAGAATTTAAATGTATCCTTATCCTTTCTTCTGTTCTTGTCCATGATAGCAATTACAATCTAAAGTATCCTTATTATTTCCTCTCTTTAAATCTTTCTTTCTCATTCTTTCATTTCCTCTTTTTTTCCAACTCAATTTCTGAGTTATAGTTATACTGTTTGTATATTTTGATTTAATGTTCTATGTTTAAATGCCTTATTCTTATGTCACAATTGAATCCTTTTTTGTTCCCTTTCTATCTCTTGTCTTTTTATTCACCCATATTTAATGTGGGTGTATATTTTATGTCACCATCAGCCTCTTTGGTCTATTGTACATTCACTATTCTTTTTGACCATTCTTGTCATTTATTTTTCCTTCAAAATAATAGGGATTGTTCAGTTACTGACTTTCATAATGGTGGGCATATAAGGGAATTTAACATGCTCTGCTTCATATTTTCTTTACTGATTTTTTTTTTTTTTAACTCAATTTAAGAATTCCATTCAAAATGGCAAAAGGAAAATTAATGATTACATTATGAATTTTATGTATTATTTAAAGTTATGGCTCTGCATGTAGCACCAACAAAGGAAATTTTGAATTTATAGCCCATGATCAATTCATTGTATTACTTTAGAAAGTTAAAATGCTTGATGATGCGAATGGTTTTCATCACAAATAATATTTTTACTTTGAATAATTGTTTAAATTAGTTTCATATTCTCGTCTTTTTATATACATGTTTGATCTTCAATTTTTAATCTGCAATTATTCCATTTATATACAAGCATCCGTCCTTGTTGTAATATTGTTCAAGACATCTTGAATTTTTGAATACTCATAAACATTTATATTTTTAGTTTGAAATTCTCAGGAACTGAATTTGTACCCAAAAAGGCTTTCTTTTTCCAGTGCAATTGCTGTATTAAGTTGAAAACCGAATATGGCCAGGATTATTAGTTTAGTTTTGTCCAGTCACAAATTGCTGTATTACTCTACAGATTCACGTGTTCCATTACCGTAACCGTAACCTAGTCTTCCTGCACTTGCCAATAGAGTGGGTTTGATCATGTACAATTGTTACCAATGTCAACCGTAACTGCTTTTCAAAATTATAGGGCAACAATTACTAAGCAGCGTTATTGTGAACTATAATATAATATAGCTATTGTAGGTCGGCTACCATTAGTTGTACAATGTATATTGTTACCATTGGTTAAAGAGATTACTGTAATTGAAAGACACTGGATTTTTTTTTTAATGAATTTGATATTATGCTCAATATATTTACTTAAATTATGAAACTTTTCTGACTGCTTGAATGTAAATTTGGCTATAAATCAGATGATTAAGATCTAAATCAAATATATAAAACTGTTAATTATATTAATTTTCAGATGGGAAACATATAACTTAATACAGTTATTATTTTGAGATGAGAATTAAATTCATTAACTTACAACAATTATTTTGAAGATAAGATTATTATAACAAAAAAACAATTATTTTTAATAAAAGAATATTATAACAGAATTATTATTTTTAAAAAAAGAATATTACAACAAAAAACTGTACCGGTATTATTTTTATTAGTAGGTTGCATGTGATGTGGTTTTAACATGAAGATAATGAAAAACATGTTCATGAACAGAAATACATCAAAATCGATTTTACATGAAACTCCCATATTATGTACCATATGCAATTTTCAATAACTTTAAACTTACAGAAAAGGACATAATTTACAATACATAAAAATTTGAGGAGAATCAAATATTTTTAAATGCTTGTAAATAATGGATGATTTTTAATGGTGACCAAGTTGTGTTATGACAGTTTATTAAAATCGTGTGGTTCGTTTAATTGCATTTATTAATTTAATCAAAGACTTCCATATCATTATGTTTTTTATTTTACTATTATTTTTTAATAAAGTTATTCACAAAGTGAAACAAGTTGTTCCAATTGTTTCTATACACCCATTTTGTTTGGAGATAGATATGACCTATGGTTATTCAACATAGACTGCTTTTTTTTATTATTCAATTTGAACATTTTTACGTCCTGAATAAGTTTTCTGGTACTTTATATTCAAAGCTGAAGGCAGACCACCATTAAATTTCACTATCTTGGTACACCCACAAATCTATTTATAGCATTTCTCTCTCTGTCTCTTTTCTCCCCGTTTGCATGCCCATTTTTGTTGAATTTTTGGCCTAGATGGACAAAGGTTCGAATTAACATTTTCTGCCAGGTTTTGGTAAATATTCATGTTTTTGAGGCAAAAGGATAACAGGGTTATGAGGTTGGTTACTGTTATATATACAGCAACTAGTTACATGGTTTTAGTATGCTTCTTCAACATTGTGCATCTCTAAATTTTGGTGGTCAACATTATTCAAATTTTAGTGCAAAGACATGACCATTTGTTCCGGAGGAAAAGTTGGAGGTGAAATTAATGGTGGTCTGCCTCCAACTGGTTAGTAAATTTATTCCCCTTTGCAACCTCTCTCGAAATAGGAGTATGTTTGGTCTCTTATTTACAAAATGGAGGACCAAAATGAAAAAACATTTTCTGAAGCTGAATATTTAGAATCCCACGGTCAAGAAAAGGAAGCCTTTGATAAATATTCAGATTTTATTGAGCAGACATTATCAGTGGTCAAACAAGACTATGAAAATGTAAATCTGAAAATAAGGTCAGCTTTTAGGATTAAGCGTTGAACGTAGGTCTCATGAGTCATTACACTCGCCCTGTGGCTGTACGATCAAGGACCGTGCTTTTGAAACCGTGTCGAAAAAGTTTGGCTTCCCAGTTAATTTTACTGGGCAACTTTTTACTGCTAAACGGTCGATAGTTCAGCTCTGAACGTCGGTCTCATTACACTCACCCTGAACGTTCAGGGACTGGCCCATTCAATCAATGTCGAAAATAATTTGACTCCCAATTTTACTGGGCAACTTTTCACTGCTAAACGATGGGTGTCACTCCGTGTGGGCGTGTGTACAGTGTAAAGGAACATCTCAGTGAGAAAATAAGACCTTGCTCATTTCGCTAGAGTCAGTATATGAGCATCACAACACGCTGTGTCATGGTGGCGAAAGGGTAGTTTGATAGGAGGGGACGTATTTTAAACAGCGTGTTGTTTCGCTCATACTGAGTCTAGCGAGGTAAGCAAGGTCTTATTTTGTCACTAAGATGTTCCTTTACATTGTACAGACGTCCACACGGATTGACACTCCGATGTTTCGCAGTGAAAAGTTGCGCAGTAAAATTGACTGGGGTTCAAATTATTTTCGACATTGATTGAATAGGCCAGTCCCTGAACGGTCAGGGTGAGTGTAATGAGACCGACGTTCAGAGCTGAACTAAACGGTCGAGTGTGAGTCCCTGTGGGTGTGAACGCCTCGCTAGAACAATTATGAGCAACACAAGACACTGTTAAATAATATGTCCCAGTCTTCTTAACGCACAAATTTAACTCTCACTTGACACAAACTAGTTCATTTCGGGACTAACATATGGTTTAATTTTATTTCAATAATGCGCTTGCGCGTAGGGGTCTTTAGCTGTGGGAGGAGATCGGCGAAAACCCAGGAGGTTAGACAGGTGAGCCTACTCTTTTGCCATGTACAACCAGGGTTTCGAAACCGCGCCAGTTGACTCGATGACATACTTCATGTAGAGCATGCACATGCTAACCATTCACCCAACCAATCCCCCAACAAATTTACGAACTCAGCCATATAATATGAAACGCCTGGGAGAAAAAAAAATTGAAAAGTTGAGAATCTCCAGTCTTTTATTGCTTTGCCTAGCCCAATTACCATAATTTACAATCAAATTTTTTAAGAAATCCCAATTTTTTAACACACAGGCCCCCCCCCCCCAAGGCATAACTAAATTTCGTTTCATCTTATATGCCCCAAATTTGTACGTTACCCTTTCAACTAAGTCGGTCAAATCGGTTACAAGGCAAGGACTTAATGAGACCTACGTACAGAGCTGAACTAGTGAAATCCCTCCCCTCATTCACAACCTCTTTAAACTATATTTTAGGCTTCCCCCACTTTTGTTTACAATTAGTAAGAATATCGTGACCTTATCAAAGAAAATCAACGGTTATAATTATATCATAATAGCTACAATAAATCTGTTGACAGCACTATGAGCAGTTGCCTTTATCTGCTCACCAATGTGTACATGGATGGATCTCAGTTTTACATCCCATCTGAATAACTAAATAGACTTGCCATATCAGCAGAGCAGACACCACCCCACAAAAAAGACTTCAAATTGTAACATTTACTTATATTTTCAGATCCAAACTGGCCCTAGCATACAATAATCGTGGATATTTACGATATTTAAAAGTTGATTTTGACGAGGCCATAGTTGATTATACGGCAGGACTGAAATTTGATCCAAAGATGCATTTCAGTTATTACAATAGAGGATTAATACATTATAGATTAGGTAGGTTCAAATGGAGTAAATAAATTCTGTATCCCATTTATTATGCATCCTCAACATTACCATCCTCAATATCCACAGTGGTCACATTCTGTTCTACTCTACTATACCCTTGGTTCATCCATGGGGTATTCACATTCAAATTATTTGCCTTTAATCATAGTCTGAGTCAGCGAAGCAATCAAAAAACCAGTATACAGCTTGTTTACATTCACAACAATATGCTGAGATCAACCTGGCAAGAGCCAGCAAACTTTTACCACAGGTTACACAGAAATCAAGTTGGCGCACAATATGATATTCGCTGGACAACTGGGATTTCAATATAATGATATGAAATCGCGTGATATACAGAATTTTGGATTAAGCCCCGCATCAAGAACAAAGCCTAAAGGATGGTCTGTCAGTTGAAAAGTTTCGCAACATATATCTTTAATCCTATGAGAGTTGCACTGCTTTTTAAAATATCATATAGCCTTCAAAAGAATAGAAATTTATTTCTGTGTTCTTTGTATCATCTTTCCTCTTGTCAGTGATGCAGAAGGAGGGCCTGACAAGGACAGCTGCCTAGTCGTTCGGATTGGACGAAAAACCGAGGCCCTGTGTACACATTGGAGTGCACGTAAAAGATCCCTTGGCAGTTGGAATTCGGTATAATAAGAGTAGGCCGTAGCACCACTGCCCGGGCAAAATTTCCCTCAAAGCACACTGTATGGCATATGCCCGTCTTCCATTAGCCAAGGTTAGGTGCAAAAGAGTAGGACGTTAAACCCCATTTCATTTCATTTCATTTCTTTGTATCATTTCGATCATCAACATCATAAGCGGTTGATATGAATATGAACCAAATATATCAACGGGAAATTGCATCAGGGCTGGCAGAAGCAATTCTTGATTGGGTGGCTTCCATCCTAGGTCCTTAGGCAAGGGTCCGGGGGCTGCAATTACCTGGAGAAAAGAGTACTGGCTGTTCCCTCTATCCCCGTCCCCCCACTACACCAAGCCTAGATATAACTGCTATGCACAAAAATAATTTGTGACTGACATGTAGGATATTTTTGTCTGTTTTTCAGGAAGATTTGAAGAAGCTATCCAAGATATGAAGAAATGTGTTAAACTAAAGCCAGACTTTGAACCAGCACAGCAATGTTTAAAACAATCTATTATAGATAATCATAATAAACAACACAAAGAATCTTGATAAAGATCAAAGCAAGTTCTTGTGATAAATAATTAACTACATACTATCACTCCCTATCAGACATAAAACTGTGATAAACATCACAATAAATAGGATTCGGAAACATGGTAAACAGTCATATTATTATTGTGATAGACTTAATAACTTCAACATAAGGAGTTGTGATAAATAATAGACTGAAACTGCCTGCCATCATAAAGATAATTGTGATAAACATCAAAATATACTGTACTAAATAATTAACTCATCAGTTATAGTGATTAGTTAATACAGAAAAAACAAACTTCAGTTATTGTGTACTTTTTGTAGAATTTGATGTGGACAAAGACGGATTAAGGGATGGGGCAGTGGAGACTCTAATGGAGTGTAGTGTTGCAATGGTTAATAATACACTCCGTGGAAACAAAGACCCATAAAAATTGCACCACTAATTATGGGACAATAAACATACAACATATTTCACATAAGTTTCTTTCAAGCTTTCTGGACTTATGAAAAAGATGATGACTGTCACGAGATCTATATTAGGGGCGGCATCTGCTGGAGGATCTCCGGTGATTAAAGTGAAAAAGTTGATAAAAGAATGTTTGAATTTTAATTGTTCTTCGCCTTTTTAAAATTAATATTTTTAAAAAAGTGTCTGGGGGTCCTCACAGTAGCTGTAGTCCTGATGGGTAGAGACAACCTTAATGTGACTCTTAATTGAAGGCATGCAGGCGATTCATGATTTACACTAGAGCAGAAAAAGAAAGCTGTTTGCCACAGTTCAGTCACCTCAATAGTCAATAATAAGTGCACGAGGATGCATCACACATACCCAAACTCTAGGGCAATATATACACAATCAATACACAGACCTTGCAAGTAATAAACAATAAAGATACTATACTATCAACTAAACTGATCCAGGAGTCTGCTAAATCCTATTAGTACAATACATATTAAGGAATGTTGAAATCAATAGGCTCACATCATAACGAATGCCAACAAAATATCCAGATACCAAATTCAGTGTACTGTAAGTGCACCCAATGGGTGTGTTGAAAAATGATAAGCAAACAATGCACATATCAGCACTGATGATTAATAGGGTTACACATCTGCCATCCTATTAGACAAGAGGGGCTTTTGCCCTAGTCTGACCCTGGGGTCAATATACTGAATTCAAAAGAGCTCTTTTCTTGGCCGGGTTCATGTCAAGTTTTCTCCAGATTTAGCAATTTTATTTCAGTTTTATTTTTGGAGATTTTCAAAAAAAAATTGAGTCGAATGCTGGCACCTCCTGTCTTATTCTCTACCTCTACTTATGATACACTGGACACCACCTGATTTACATTAAACTTTTATATAATTTTAAAAAACAGACAATTTATTTACAAAACATGTTTATTTCATGAAATATTACCACAAAATAATGTTAAATGACTTGTGAAAATGAGGAATGAAATATGTACAAGATGGCTAAATTTATTCTGTTGGTCACAAACTGAACGTGACCAATTTGAATTCAACTGTTCATTTCACGCTTCTGTAAAATGATGTAAAATTATTATTCATCAAAATCTTGTAAATTTATACACAAGTCTATAGTCGCTTGACGAGTATGTGAGTTGCCCCTATTATGTTACATACATGAACCCTGAAATAGAATATTTTTGGATGCATATGGATAAAATATTTTTAGTTGTTAACTTTCTGGCATAGACTATGTCAAATTCAACACAAACACAAAATGATGTCTTGAACACAGCTTGTCATGTAACTACACAAACATTCAAAATACTTTGTCTCTGCTGCAGTAGATGTTACAAAATCAGTTGAAGTTTTATTATTCTTAATTGATCTTTCCATTTTTAACGAATTGTTATGAACTTGACTAAATACTGGAGAACACCTCTAAATAAAGACATATATCCATATCAACAGGCAGTTATATCTATTAAGTTAGTCATGAGTGGTACCCAGACACTGTCATACATAACTTGACTTTCCGGTTTAGATTATCCAGTGCCATATCCTATTTCAGTCCATATTATAAAATAAATATTTTATTTCCTTTCTATCACTCGATTTCACCAAGATATATTTTCTTATCACTAGAGCAAGATGAAACTGAAAATAAATAAAAACAAAACTTCAATCAAGGAGGAAATGAAAGCAGTTGTCTGTCCCCCAATATTATCAAGTCAAACCAATAAAACTTAAATGACCCAGGTCTCTTAAACCAAACTCATGTTTTATATACAATGCTTTAGGAAAAGTATGGTTACTTTTGTAGAGCACCTGATACCACTTCTCCACCTTTTAGGAACTTCACATATTTATCATAATTTACCACTGAGGATAAAAGCCAGCACCCACACGTTCCCGCCAGTGCAAGTAAACAATATCTGCCTAATCGAATGGTTCATACTTTCTGGGGGAAAGAGTCCACCAGGCCCAGGCTAGCTTTAGAATTATCAGTGACAACACCTGGAGTCCTAGACTAAGCTTTTATCTTGTTCAGTATTTACTCTCATTTAGTTTTGATAACCGAGGCAAATGATTTATTAGGATCTTTTATAGACAACATTTTAATGGAAACACAAGTTGCTAAACGAAATGTCATGAATGTCTGTTATACTTTTGTATACTTACTGATTGGTTCAAACGGATGAAAATCAACTTCGTTTACAGACCCAGCATGACCTGGTAATTTATATAATACCCTACGAGTTGTTGTATCCCAGACATATACATATCTGTCTCCAGATCCGGCTGCTATTTTAGCACCATCTGGTGACCAAGCACAGTGAAGTAAATTCTGAAATAACAAAAATTGATTTTGTGGGGTCTATTCACAGTATCGTCAATTATATTTTAGGATGCAACAGTTAACATTATGAAGCTTAAGAAGTAATAAATTATTTCAAGATTCCTAACTTGTTTTTATCAATGTTATCATATTTTCAAGCAAAAACAACGAAATTAACTTTCCAAATGTGGGAATACAGCGTATTGACGTGTCTGAGATTTCATTCAGCCGTTTGAAATCAGCATCATACCAACTTAAACAGTTTAATTTACTTAAAGACATATACAAACCTTTTCAAATGTATGTTGATGACCTTGTAATATTTTAACACATCTTTCTTGTGGGGCAAATGGTCTCACATCCCATACCCGCACTGTAATTAAAAAAAAAAGACAACAATACAATACAATGGTGGCAGATCTGCAGAGCTAAAGCACATACGTTAAACCCTCCACTAACCAACCCCTGTTGCTACAAAAAGGAAAACTAACCAATGAAATAGGAAGCATACTTACATGTATTATCCATAGAATTAGATAGTAAATATGACCCGTCTGGACTAAGTTCGAGTCCTGTAGGTGTATCTAGATGTCCACGCATTCTGTACAATATATTATTCTTGCGGAGATCCCAGACCTGAATCAATAATAACAAATAAAAAACTGTTTAGGATATTTCAGCCTTTGTTATTCTGTTCACATACAAATCTCTTGTGTAGTGGTAGATACATGTAGATAGAGATTTGACAGAAAATCCAGGAAGTTAGATATTTTTAAAGATAAGAGAAAAAAAATATCCTTCCTCAATCCAAATTCTAATTATAACTCTAGAACTAAGAGAATAAATACTTCTAAGAGTTAGCTAATGAATTAATTAATTTCTGAACAGATAGTAGAGTAATTAGTCTAGATTCTCAATGGTTGAATATATTTTTAAATTCTAATTATATTGCATGTCTTTTACCTTTATATCGTTGTCAATACCAGCTGTAAATATTTGTTCAGCTGTATCATTAAAACATGTGGCTGTAACCTGATATGTATTCTGAAATGTCTGTATAACACCTTTCTTCCTCGCATCCCATAACTGTAATTATATCAAAACAGCAATATATAACAATAAAATTATATCACAATAACATTATATCACAACTGTAATACAATACATTTATTTAATAACAGTAATACAATACAATTATTTAATAACAGTAATATATAACAATACTATTATATCATAACTGAAATATATAACAATATAATAATACAGTGGTGGATTAAGGTGGAGGGGTCTTTGGGAACGGGCCCCTAATAAATGACTCCTTAGTGGACTGACCAATTTTATCCAAGTTAAGCAAAGATCTGAGTTATCCAAAGTGCAAGGAGATAACTTCCATTTTGTTGCCTGGACAGTGTCTCGCACAGCAGATCACTAGTTTTGAATTTTGCAAGAAAATTCTATTATTGTGCCGCATAAAATAGGCTGATTTGAGTCAAAATGATAGGGGAAAGTATTTTGGGGCTCTGTGCATGGAATACCTAACCACTTTAAAGCGGACTTAGTAAAATTCTGAACATACTGTCAATCCATCTTACTCGATGAAAAAATGCCAGAATTAGATCAAATGGACTGAACATTTTGATCCTAGATAAGCAAAGATCCTACTTAGGAAATCTGATTTACACACAAAAATTAATAAGGAAAATGTGCAGGATCAAAGGGTCCAAACGATTTTATCCAAGTTGAGCAAAGATCCAACTTATACGAATCCAACTTATGCGAAGTTTACTGCATAACAAATTCACTTTTTATTCTGTTACTTTGAAACATGTACAAGGGCTTTTTGTTGGTTAGGGTAATTTGGCTGTTACAATTGAATGTCGAATTCGGGTCCAAATATGCACCACAAAAATCACCATTGGCACCCAATTTTTCAAAATGTTTTATTGTTATGGGTTTTTCCATTGTACCAAACTCAGAATAGAAATGTTATAATAATCAGTTTGTTTTACCTTGACTGTGCCATCATCACTACCGCTACATAATAATTGTGGACCTCGTCTAGCTGGACTCACTGTATTAACAAATGTCTGATGACCTTTTAACTTTCGTATTCTCACACCGGCATCTACATCCCATACAGCCACTATTTTATCCGTGGATGCTGTGAATATGTTACTGCAAAAATAATTACTTATATATAAGGTTTTCTTTATAAAAGTATTTTGGATTTTGTATTGTCTTAAATTCTATAACCAACTTTTATTCTGGAATGTTGGTGATTTAACTTAAAGAGGAAAATGATCATAAATCACTTATATTTATGTGTGTTTGCTTGACCAGTTACTACTTCTTTATACAGTGAAATGAAACCTCTTGGTTTAAAGGTTGTTAAGGACTGCAGATGTACGGCTGACAAGGAAAGTGTGCACAGTTTTTATATTGTATGAACAAAAAAAAAACGAGATTCACCCATACACACGTGGGAAGGCACATAACAATTAGAATGTGGAGAACTCCTATCTGAACAAAATTCTACACACTATGTAGCCATTGTTTGTCACTAAAAATAATTGAATGTTAGTCTCCAGCATTAACTAGATGTTGTGATTCAGCAGCAAACAGGCTTGAAAATTTGCTTTTGTATGTCTTTTTTTTTTTTTTTTTGATATTCATATTATGGGTTGTTATTTGACAGTGAGTGTTGTAAAAAAAATATTATATGGTAGCACATTGTGTTGGATCTCAGGAGCTCTATAAAAATGGGCAAAGCATTCTTCTTCTCCCCCTCCATTCAATACATACAGAAAACTGAGAAACCAGCTGTAAGTTTTATCAGGTGAACCTGCTCTTTATCAGTGTTATATAGTCCCATGTAATTATTACCTGCTATCCGTAGAAAATTGTAATTCCATAATGGCACCAGCATGTCCTTTCATAACATGATAATTTTCACATTCTCCATATACATTCCAAAAATCTACAAAAATCAAATTTAAAGAGACATTGGCACGTTTAATGTTATTTGACAATTTTTTTAAGTTTGTATTTAAATTTTAAGACAAAATTTGCCAAGTAACAGTGAAGAGATAGAGATGTTGTTTCAACATTCAATTTACAAATTTTGCTGTTTTTCAAAGAGGGTGTGTTTTTGTTTTCAATGACCATTCAACTTCTATTAGGAGACCGGTATGACGTTTATTTAGTGACTTTTAGCATTTTTCATCCCACGATTCTATCTGGATTATCTCCCTTACAATTGTTATTTTTTGACATTCATGATATCAACTGGCAGACTATTGCTCTTTTGTACTCTGGTATAATGGCTGATCGCAGAACCAAGGCTTACTGATTAGCAGATTATACATCTGTAATTGTTTTGAAGGTATATGTAATTGTTTTGAAGGTATAATCTATCTGAGTCGTTTCGATAAAGGGTAAACTTCTCCTCTGGTGATATTTGACTCTTTGTTTGGTTTCTCGTTTGAGGTGAGTAAAGTGGTGGGGAGCCATCTCAGATTTCTCTTATGAAACTTATAGTTTCGTTTTTATGCAGATAAGAGTAGCTTAATGAAAGAAATCTCGGACGACTACTCACCCACCACTTATATATTTCTAGTATTAAATATTCTAAACAATAATTTAATTTTAGAAAACCCTAGTAAACTTACAAATGAGTCGGTCAAACCCAGCAGAAGCTAGCATCTGTCCACTAGGTGCGAATTTAGCAGTGAAAATATCCCCCTCATGGCCTGTTAACAACATTATTGGTGCGTCCAGGCTAGATGTTCTTGGGGGACCCTGAAATTACACAACAAAAAAATATCAAATACATGAATTAATCAATTTATTATAGGGAGGGATTTTGCCCAACATTTTTATTGCAATGTAAAATTTGTAACCAACCTGTCACAGGTTCAACTACTTTCCATAGCTTAGAAAATAGATTTATGCAATTATATAAATAATTGTTTATCTTCTTTCACATGAGAGCATATTTGTGCGTGACACTTTGATTAAATCTCTTTAGTAGTGTCGAAAAAAATTCATTGTTATTTTGATTTTGAACTTCTTATTAAAATTTTTATGACTTCACAATATAGCCTATCGGTTTTATTACAGTACTCATATTAGAGGTTTGGGTCACGTAACTAAAACTTGAAATCTAACAGCCAGTGGCTGAAATATAGCCCCACTTCAATAACACTTCTCAATTACTATTTTTTTTATGTATTACTAGAAATTGTGTCGTAATAGTTTAATATCCATCAAAGATTCAGACTCAAAAATTATCAAAATGTAAGCGAATTTAACGTTTATATACCTGAGGCGCTTGCAGAAAAAAAATATCGCTCTGACGTCACGTGACCAAAGATTTTCCATTAGTGCAAATTGCTACAGCTCACTTTCTTGGTGAATCTGCGCCTCAGTCAATTTGTATTTCTACTTTTTACCAAAATAAACAAACTATGAAAACTTGACACCATCTACTGATACAGTAATACTGTAAAATTGGTAGAGAATGTCCCATTCAATCAATGTCGAAAATAATTGGAGCCCCAGTCAATTGAACTGGGCAACTTTTCACTGCCAAACAATGGGGTGTCAATCCGTGTGCACGCCTGTACAATGTAAACGAACATCTTAGTGAGAAAATAAGACCTTGCTTACTTCGCTAGAGTCAGTATGAGCAACACAACACGCTGTTAAAAACACGTCCCCTCCTATCAAGTAACATTTTCGCCGCCATGACAATCTAACTGTAGGTCAACATCCACATTCAGGAATGTTGGTCATACAAGAAGAAACAAAATGTACAGGCTTTATATTGTAGAGGCTTTCACACGGATTGACACCCCGTCGTTTAGTAGTGAAAAGTTGTCCAGTAAAATTGACTGTTCTCCAAATTTTTTTCGACATTGATTGAATGGGACAGTCCCTGAACGTTCAGTGTGAGTGTAATGAGTACTAATGAGACCGACATTTAGAGCTGAACTAGACAAATGATTGAAGGTGGTAAGAAAATGTTATTAGTTAAAATTAGATTGCTGGTTACAGTATCTCCAGCTTTTCCACAGGAAAGAGACCTTGCATTGTAGTGCATAAATATTTGTCAAAAGTTAATTGCAAACAATCTATAGTGTTTTATTTGCTTTGGGACTTTTTCGCATTTTGATTTCGTTATTAGTTAGTATTAGCATGGACCGGTATTAGTAATTATTATTTAATAACTATTACTATTTATTAAATTTATACCATTTGCATTTGAACGAGTTGATTATTTCCATTTGAGCTTGGAACCAAATCAGTTTTTGCCCTCTTTGCTGGCACAATGGCCCCTTCCATAGCTCTTCTCTTCAAATCCATGTTTTTTGTATTCAAATAATATAATTATTTATACAAATTTAAAAGATTATAATTTGTAAACAAAACACGCGTTAGAATCGTAACCGGAAGTAGTCGGCTTGACTGAGTTATCTCCCCGCATCGACCTCGCTTTCGTTTTCATGGCTGCCGCCATTTCCTGAATTCTTATCACTAAAAAAAGGAGAAAATACTTTTGTTAGTAATTCATTACAGTTAACCGATCGCAAATATTTTAGAAATGTAATTGAAGTACTATAGATTACAGGACAAATTGAGTGATTTGCAAGATAATTGCAACAAGTATATCTAGATGACTACAGGCCTTTTTTGCCCTTTCTTTGGACTGGTGTAGGCCCCGGGGGCCCTAGTTCAGTTGTGTCAATGCCTGCAGTGCCAATGTCAATATCTCTCAGAAATCTCTGGATTCTTTCATTGCTCTATTGTTTAAGTATAACAGTTTTGCTTTGTGTTTTCAAAAACATGACACAGTCAATTATCACACGTTTGGTTGTAAGTTATATGTGAAAGTAAATGACAAAACTGTCACCGTTAGTATGAAACTTCCTCAACTGATCAAGGACATATTTATTAGTCATTAATTATTAGTATTAGACTACATGAATTGAATGAATATGAAATATTTGCTACATTTTCTTCCATTCATTTTCATTGTCGACATTCAGTCTGTAAATGTTATGCTTTCATGAACACAACAAGTGATTACCGTACATAATAGGGTCATTTTTGGTAACAAGTTATTTGGGACTCAACGTAAACAACATTTGGGACTCAGTTGACGACGTTTGGAACTTCAGTGGGGTCATTTGGGACTCAATATAAACGCCCATGGAATGATGTAGGGTACCAGCATCTTTATTATTAAAATCAACCATGTAGTAATCTTATATACGGTAATCAACCGAATGGCATTTTTTTCTCGAGTCCCAAACTTCGTTTACCCGAGTCCCAAACGACATGAGTCCCAAATGACATGTAATTATTTTTGGTAATAAACCAAAAAAAAACCAGTCCAAATTTTCTTGGGTCAAAATCAATAATTTGATAAAAATTATATGAATTGAAATGGTATCACGTCATTTGGGACTCAACATAAACGACATTTGGGACTCAGTTGACGACGTTTGGGACTTGATTGGCGTCATTTGGGACTTGACACAAATGACCTACTGGACTCGATATAAACGGGACATTTTGACGTAAATCATTTAGTTGGACAGCTGGTATTTCGTATTCCGTCTGCCCGCAAACAGGTTGATTTTCTCTTGACAGAAAGATTTGGCAGAAATTCTTACTTAGTGATTATTTGAAGCATATTAGTTTCAGTGCGCGCAATAAGTTTTTAATAGCTGAATAGGCCAGCTTCAGTAACAACTAACTTACTGAGCACACGATAGTGCTACCAGTGAGTACCAGTAACTTTCAAATAAGGGAGTATATTATGTATGAATAATCATAATGTAATATTTTCTAATCTGTACTTTTTCAGTAATTCAAGTTGTTTGGTAGTGTAACTGTGCCAGTGAAAATATCAAACTATGGGGGACAGTGAAGATGAATATGATAGAAGAAAAAATCCACGAGATAAATTTCGTCGAGAGAGAAATGATTATGATCGACGTGAAGAAAGAAGAAGAGATTCATGGGATCATGATAGGTTGGTATTAGATTCATAAA
The DNA here is from genome assembly GCA_948474765.1 of Patella depressa. Taxonomy (NCBI): domain Eukaryota; kingdom Metazoa; phylum Mollusca; class Gastropoda; family Patellidae; genus Patella; species Patella depressa. The sequence continues at coordinate 29,400,207 of OX419715.1, forward strand.
ATGGTTTGTTTTGATTTTAAGGTTTTTTTTTTAAAATGTAATATCGTATTTTGTGTGGATATGGTGGAACATATTGGGAAAATTAACGATTTAGCTCCTTTAACTTTGGTTAGTTTTGCAATTGTTATTTATTTCTACTGATTATGAAGGTGTAAAAATACTTTTTATATGCCACAATTTCATATATGGCTAAATCATACATATTACACCACAATATTATTATTTTTGTAGTCGTCGACCAACAAGATCTCGAGACTGGAGTAGTAGAAGTCGTGAGAGGCACGAAGGATCATACAGAGATTATGATTCTAGAAGACATGACAGATTCAGTCCACAGAGAAATGACATGAGTCCACCACAAGCTAAAAGAATGAGAAGAGATTGGTAGTCTTTCTATCTTTGTTTGCAAATGGGGAGAGGGTTGAGGTAGTCTAGTTGATAGAGCACTGACACTCGACTGTTATGGGCCAAGAAGAACCTTTAAGATTTTTGCAGCCCAGCTCCAACATGTTAAGGGAAGGGCCTGCACGGCTAAAAAAAAAAAACAGTGATGCCTAGTTTGCATATTGAGCATAGCAAAATGGTTGTACGATTATTGTAATTTGAAGAAGAGTAGCCTGAAACATCACTGCCCATGCAGAATTGTCCACCCATTTTTTTTGAGTGATCAAACACATACAATTTGGTTAATAGTATTTTGATATCCATATAACAATCGTAACCAAGGTTTTTGTTTTATTTTCTCACGATTCAACAGGGACGATAGTTACCCGCCATACGATATGCCATATAATGGTCCAGCACCACCACATAATCATTGGGGAGGTGGTGGTCCAAGTCCTGGTGAAATGGGTGGAGGGGGTATGGGTCATGGTCACGGCCAATATGGTGGACACCAATCTAGGTAAGAATAAAAAACACCCCATTAAAATAATGATTAATAATATAAATAAAACAGTCTTGGATTGACTTTTTGTCTGTAACATTATCATCATGTAGTGTTATTACCGTGCTCTGGTAATGAAATGATTATATATCCCACATCAATGGCAAAAGTCATGATTGATAAAGATGAGGCAAATGTCATGAAAAGATAAAATAAACATGTCCTAATGTCAGTTAATAATTTCCCGTAAACAATTATTTCAAGCCATATCTTTGTTGCCATGGGCCAATGGCAATAATCAATTGCCATAAAGTTTTCCTTGCTTTACTGTTTGAATCTTTTAAACAGGTTTATAACTTAGAGCAACACTTGTCATCTTTAAACCTAGGTTGTTATAGTTATAATAAAAACCAAACTCAGTATTCTTATGTTTGAATGGTTAAGAGTAATTTTCTCATACTCTTTTAAAATTAATGTTTGGATAACCTTGTCTTTGTAGAGATGTAGACTACCCAACCCAGCCAGCTATGATGACATTCAAGCAGTTTTTATCCCAGCAGGATGATAATATTGACGATCAGTTGGCCATTAAAAAATATAATGAGTATAAGATTGAGTATAAACGTCAACAGATCAGTGAATTCTTCTTGCTGCACAAGGAAGAGGAATGGTACGCAAACTTAAAACTTTAACATTTCAGATATTATGTAGTAAAACATACAAAGATTGAATTTGTTATATTCACAGAATTTTGAAGTCTTTCGAGATTAGTCTAAAGAACCATGATAGTTGGCACAAAACTTAAAATTAAAGGGTTGATGGTGGGTTTGTGAAATATTGTTTAACACCTGCTCTGTAGATCCTGAGGCCTGTCATCTATGCAAAGTAATAGATTCAATCCCAGACTTGTATGTGATCAAGCAAACAGACACTTGCCTAGCCTTTGGGTTTCTCTTGTAGACACTGCAGTTTTCTCTCACATTTTAAGACCCTTTCGTGCAAACAAAATACTGTATATTAGTCTTAAAAATGGCCTTCGTTCTCTATAATGATTTTAACTGTTCAATTTTATTCATTGATCCATGTATCAGTAAATTCCTCATGATAGTGGCAATAGTTATTGCTTTGCTTAGGACTGGGGAGTTGGTTTTGCTCAAACATGGAGTATGATCTTGAGTGAACAGACCATTTGTTAGAAAAAATAATACATACGGTTCAAATATTTAAAGCGCTTGTATTCCATTTTAAGTATTATTTCGAGATGTTGCTAGCTGCAGCCCACAACAGATATCGCTCCTAGTTTACCAGGTACTTGTTCTTAGTATAGTAAATATTGAGAACATATTTTAGATTGAAAGGAACCCCAAAAAAGCTATATCACTGAGACAATTGACTCAAATTTAATTTGAACTTCATAGAAACTATGAATTGAAATTTATACTTCTAAAAGATAATATTAACTGTTGTTTAAAATGTAACCTCATTTTTGTCCTTATTGGATAACTTTTCAGCATTTACAGCCAATCACCAGCTTGGATTTATTTACTGCGCTTCTTCTTTTAGTTAGGCCACTGCGCACAATGCAGTGTTGTGTTATTTTAAAGTGTTAGGTCAATTTCTGTTAGGGTTTTCGGGTCGATAAAACAAAATGGAAATGGTTGGCCTGCATCATAAAGCAGGCTGAGGATAACAGGTAACAATAAAGTGATTTGCGGATTTTGGTCGTTCTTTTTTTTTTTATCAAAACAAACTCCTCTATTTCAATGAATTTAGAAATAACTTGAACAGCTCATATTTGATTGATGTCTTTGAGTCCTTATTGAGTCCTGGACATGCATGTCAAGATGAAGTGACTGCATTATTGAATTTGGTGAAGCAAAAATTCCAATGGGAGTCCAAAAGGCCACAAAATGTTTATGTATTCAAGAAAAATAAATTTTTTCTCAAGATAATTTTATAAATCACCCTGATAAGCAAGTCTTGTTAGAAGGTCATTAATGCTTTAAATGAAATCTAAGGTCAATTGCATTAGAGGGACAACAAGCCAGAATGAAGTCAAATGTGGGGTTTATGTCAAATGTAAACTTTTTCAAATGTATAGTTTAATTTAGTCTTTAAGTAGAATTTTAATTGGCTTAAAGATGCATTGTGTAAGATTTAAATAAAGAGCTGACAGTTCTCGCTATAATAGTTAAAAATAGATTATGAAATGGATTATGTTGAAAATTTATGTCAAATTACTTCATTCTGAGCCGAGTTATCACATTCTTAGAATAGTATAGTCTTGATTGTCATTGCTACCATTAAGATAATAAACAAAGTTTCAATTATCCAGTTTTAAGTTTTACTATCAATATCAATCATACTTCGATCTGTTGAACATCTAATGACATCGAGAGTTGATTATGGTCTTGGCAACTTAATAAATGTCTAATTAATAGTTTTATATAACATTTAAGGCAAAAAGAAAGACTTGCAATAGGCATGTTTTGTGCTAACACTTACAAAGGTTGGCCAACTTTGAATAAATAAAATAGGACAGTTATTGTGTTTTAAGTCATTAAATTTAAAATTATAAAAACGAAGAAGAATATTGTTGAAATTTTATTTTGTCTTGAAACAACTAAAATTACTAATCACATCAGTATTTTTATTACCAATCAGTAAATTTTGAATCTTGGCAGAAACCCTGCATTTTAAACTCGACATCTTTTATTCTGGCATGTTGAAACTTTAATATCTGGTTTTGTGGTAAAAGGAACCAGATTAACTATGAAGATTGCTATTAATCATATCAATTTTCTAAATTTTACATTTTTATCTTAACCTTTTAAAAAAAAACAAACATCTTTAATTATTATTATTTGTTATTTTAATCCCTTTTTTCCATATTTCTTCTATCCTGTAAATTACAATAGGTTCAAACTGAAATATCACCCAGAAGAAAGTGGAAAGAGAAAGGCAGAGTTAAAGTTTGCGTTAGAGAAAAGATTACAGGTGTTTAACGAATTATTAGAATCCGGAAGAGTTGCACCCATTGTCCTCGAGATCGATCGTGCTGATGAAATCATTAAACTTCTAGATGCAGGTAACTTAACTTGATTTAGGTCAAAATGTACTAAAGTGTCGTTTCTGTTATTGCTTGGGCTTGCTCTATAAGTTTACATTTACAAAATATTAAGCGGTAGTCGGTTTATTTACTGATACTAATAGTTTCCCTTTTGGCTTAAATACTTGACTGATTAACGTTCATTTGGTTATATCTGAAAACTGGATTTATCTACACATTAAAAATTTTGAAGGAATTGAGAAATGAACTGGAATGTAACTTCCTACTGCTCAAAATGGGTTAATGAAGACAGGCATTTGCCATACAGTGCTATAGCCAACTCCTATATCGAATTGCAAATGTTGAGGGATCTTTTACTTGCACACCAAAGTGTCTATATATTGTCTCTTGCCAGACCCCCTGTCCTGCACCTCTTGGTTAGTGAGCCAGCGTCTTATTCACTGAGCTACTGTTCCTCCAAACGAATTTAGATTGTCATCTCCTAAAACAAAAACATCAATCAACACAAATAAATTCCAATCAAATCAAACAATTTATTTTTGACCAAATATGACAGCTATATGACAACAAGTGATGTTCAGTCCATCCTGACTGAGAACATAGTTTTATATTAAAGTAAAATTTTGTGTTTGTTCTAGCGGTTATAAAGATGGAAGGAGGAACCGATTTTGATCTAACGGTACTGGATATTGTGGAGGAAAAAGAAAGTTCAAGAAGTAGAAATAATTCAGAGACTGTCGCAGATAAAACAAGGTAGAACATAGCTCCAAAGCTATGTCTGTTAAATGTTCAGTCAAACTTGTGTCCTTGATTAAGACACAATATTCCTATATTCCAGTCTAACCAGCAGGTTATGATTATTATAGTGTTTAAGAGAGCTATGACTGTATTTACTTAATTTCAAGTTCTATCTTCACTCTAACAAGGTGTCATGTGATCTTCATAAAGGCCCTTTACACCACTTTACGAGTAAGAGACCCATTTATTGGATAATGTCTTTATTTTTTCAGTCCAAATTCAAAGAAAGAAACGGATGAAGACAAAGATAAAGAGGTGAGTTTATTATTATATGACCACATTTCATATGGAAGTATATCTTCCTCAGCCTTGTCTGTTCATCAACAATTATTGTAAAAGCTCTGCAGGTCCACAGTTTACAGCATATTTATCTCTATGTTCCGAATACTGAGAGCCATTGAAATAAAAATTGAACTTGCTTTTATCACAGTTCAAGGGAACACTCAATTGAAAGTGGGGACTAATAGAACTAAATTCCATGTCGCTCGATCACAATTCTGTCAATTCGTAACGTTTTGGACTGACAATCGAGCACTTCTAAAGTGTTGAGAAGATGTTAAACACTGTTCCTTTCCATTGCAGAAACCAATGAAGATGGCAATTACACCAGAACAAGAGGAATTACAGAAAAAAGCTCAAGAATTCTCAAAACAACAGGAAGAAATGGCCAAAAAACAAAAGGTACTATAATTAGCGATCAAATATAATATGTATGAGAAAAAAACAGATATTGAAATGATTGATTGATTCTATAAATGATAATTGATTAGAAATTTGAGTATTCACAAATATTTGATGATATTAATTCAATGAAAATAGTGGTTTTAAATTTCACAATCCCAAAATATTAAAAACGTTCGCAATAAAGAAAATTTCACAATCCCTGAAAATGAAATAAAAAAGTCAAGAAACAATTCAGAAATTTTTGAGGCTACATTTGTTAGGTGTCTTGCCAGATACAGATGTTCACTATTGTTGATTTAATATATTTAGGAGGAGGAGAAGACGAAGAAAAGATCAAAGAGACATCGTGATAAACCAGACTATAGTTTTGACAGTGCTACAGAATCAGAATCTGCTTCTGGATCTGACTCAGAACCTGAACCAGCTCCACCTGGTGAGTAAAAATATTAACATGTCAATCCATTGACATTCATATTCGGTTAGTCATTATTGAGCTAGTTATTGAATACTTGAGCTGCCAATGACTTGAAATAGCAGTTGAGGCTTGCCTGATGTCAATAATCAAAATCAACCATCAGTTTTTCTAACAATCTGAATTACCACTCTGGCAGATACCATACTGGTTGGAAAACACTAATGATCTTTCAGATCAGTCAACATTGTGGTTGGAATCCAGAATATTATTATTATACGTAACTGCTATGCCTATCCCTGTGTGATTTTTTATCTTGTGTATTTTGTAGGTGTTGATGAAAATCAAGAAAAGACCACACCAACAGTTACATCTCCTGAGGCAGACAATAAAACCGAGAAGGAAGATAATCCTGAAAGTAAGTGAAATTACCATTATTGTGGCATGAAGAATAAATGTAAAAATTATTTGTCTACCCTTCATCAAATATGTGTATACAGGGGAACTTAGTTTTGGGTGGTGGGGGTTCACACCATCGGGATGACCAGGCATACACTGGATACATAAGATCTGAGCTTCTAAATCCTGAGTGTTCTTTGGTATCCAAATCCAGATCACTCTTGAATAGGTGTTAAAAGTGATATTTGAATTATTTCAGCGGAGGAAAAAGAAGTAGATACAAAAGAGGAACCTGAAGAAGAGAAGGATCCCAAACCGAGAGCCCTACATAAAACACAGTCTATATTTTTACGTAATCTTGCCCCTGCTATAACTAAACAGGAAATAGAAGCTGTAAGTATCTGGCTGTTTTTTTAAACTAATGCTACTTCGGACTGTTATTGTTCACAGTGATTGTCCCTATTAACTTTTCAAATTAGAAAACGGCTTAAATTTTCACCTGAGTAGGCCGTCGTGCCGCTGCCCGGGCAAAATTTACTTCATGGTGCACTGTATAGTATATGCCCATCTTCATTAGCCTAGTTCGGAGCAGAACAGTAGGACGTTAAACCCCATTTCATTTTATTTTCAAAAACAATTAAGACAGCAGCCCCTATAAACTGCTCTGATGACTTACATATACAGCTGTCTTAGGCATATGTTTTGTTTCCTGAAACTTACATTTGTATGTTTATTATAGATGTGTAAGCGTTTTCCTGGTTTTACCCGAGTTGCATTACAAGATCCACAACCAGAACGTAGATTCTTCAGACGAGGCTGGGTGACCTTTGAATCGGGGGTCAACATCAAAGAGATCTGTTACAGTCTCAACAATATACGAGTGAGTACAACTAAAGATTTTGATAAACAGGACTTGTAATTAAACTTCTATCTGTAATATAAACAACCAAGAAAATAATCTACATTTGAATATAAGTGATTTAGCTAGGCGGAAATAAAATGTTGTATTAGATTGATTTGATATTTTGTTAAATACGGTAACATTATCATTCAAACAGTAGTCAAATATTTCTAATTCTCTGTCAAAACAAGCCTTATTGGATGTTACAACAAAGTCTGTCAAATTGCAATTGATTAACAAATTTTTTAAAAACTAACCAATCGATTACTATGCAACAAGTGGAATTAACCAGATCTACTATTTTGGGGGATGTTTATAAGAAAATGGAGTAGGTATTGATAAAAAGACTTGTGATGCCTCACCCCTCTCAACCTATCTTGTAGATTATCATCGTCAAATTGAATGCTAATTTTACTGTTCAAATTTATTTCATAGTTACGAGATTGTGAACTTGGAGCCACTTTAAATCGAGATTTGAAGCAAAGAGTTCGACCTGTTACTGTTTTAACCAATCATAAAGCAGTTGTAAGAAAGGACATCCAGACAGCTGCTAAAATTATCCAGAACTTGGATCATAAATGGAATTTATGGCCGGATCCAAATGCGGAAAAGAAAGATGATGAGAAAGAGGTTAGCTTTATTCCTTTTAGAATTACCTGGACGGAAAGGAACACCACTTTTTATAGACCTCATTTAAGGCTCCCTAAATCATAGTTTATAATGCATTTTTTATGTTTTAAACATATAAACTATTGAAGGCTTAATATTGTAGACTAAAAGACAAACATAGACTTTCAGAAAACAACCAGACTTATAGTTCACCAAAGTTATTGAGATTGAGATGAATTTAATCCTTTGTTTATGTTCAGATTGTGACGAATTTCATCCTTTGTTTTTGTTCAGATTCAGATGAATTTAATCCTTTATGTACAGGTTGGGATGAAATTAATCCTATGTTTATGTTCAGGTTGAGATGAATTTAATCCTTTACGCTCAGGTTCAGGTTGAGATGAATTTAATCCTTTACGTTCAGGTTGAGATGAATTTAATCTTGTTTATGTTCAGGTTGAGATGAATTTAATGTTATCACGAAATCCTGTATTAAAAAATATAACTGATTATTTAGTTGAAGAAGGATCATATGAAGAAGAAGAATTATTAGGTTGGTTGGTTTTTTTATATTTTCTTTAATTTTAAAGCAAGATTCTGACATTTAGATGGTAGAACTAATGACTGAGGGGTGGTGGGGTGGCCTAGTGGTCATGCCACAGGATTTCAACTAGAATATACCTGGTGTGGGTCAAGAAGAGCCTTCAGAATTTTTCAACCACAGTTTTCACTTGTCATGGGTCATGCCTGCGGGGGAGACATGATAAGTGTGTCTAGTTGATCAGATTGGATGAAAAACAAAATAGTGGTTGCAGGGTTTGGCTTTAAAATTTATGATAAAAAAAACCCACCCGAGTCAATACTCATGGATTGAGCAATTTGTCTCAAAATTTGCATACAATCTATTTTGAACACACCCAAAATGAATAAACAAATCACAGGAAATCAACAAAAAAACCAACATTTTTGTAAATCAAAAAAAAAAAACCCAACATTTTTGTAGACTGACAAAAATCTCCAAAAGTGCTGACATATCTTTAAAATTTGAAAGATTTTGATTATTTTATTTGTACAGGTCAGAATACAGAAGAAGGACCTAAAGAAGCCAATCCTGAGATTCAAATTGATAAAGATGAAAATCTCATAAAGGTATTGAAAGTCGTACTGTAACAATTTACAGGCCTTGAGATCTGAAAATCACGCTAGTGTGATAAAATGTGTTCGCCATATATTTTGCGGGAGCTATTTAACACCACAAAATTTCTATCTGAGACAATGCTTATTATAACTAGTTTACATTGAATTCAGAATGTATAAATAAACACTTTTTAATAGGTTACATGTACTAGTAATACCGTTGTAACTGTTCACAATAAAAAAGCATTTGAAAGAATTTCATTTCTTAATTAATTGATATACATTTCATTACAATTTGACAGCTCCATGAATTCATTGTTTTTCTTAGAACGGTGGGACAAGCTCAAATTACAATTTTATTACTGTTATTACACGTGTTGACATCTCTATGATGCGAGGGCTACGACCTATGCATTAATGCCGTAGGTTGTCCAATAAACTTTGACACATAGATACTACTGGGCTTCCAATATATACATTTCAATCACAAATTATGCTACTGTATGTCAGCTTGTATGCGTGTTATTTATTTACTATCAAGTTACATGAATGAACAAAAACAAGCCACTCTTTGATAGATTATAATACTTTATCGTCTCTACTGCCATGTTGAATGTACTGGTAAATCGCTAATTATGATTGGCTAACAATTTTGGAGTTACATAGAGCTTGTAATGGAGACAAAAGGATTACATTTTTTCATTGTATTTTGAATATTTGTTTGTAAGTAATTTTACAAATAACTGTTTTTAAATAGTTTGGGGAAAATTCTGAAATAAATATGCAGAAATGCACATCTATGTATTTTTTATAACTGATCTAAATTTCACGTTTCTTCACCTCGGCATCGCTCATTAATTCATTAAAATGATAATTCCATATCTCGGAATATAACTTTGCACCTGAATACAAAAAAAAACAGCAATGAAAAGGTGACATCTTATAATCGACCAGGGCTTTTTGGGGGAGAATTCATCCATGATCGATGTTAATGAAATTGAATAATTTGCTGGCGCGATAATTAGTGTTCGCCGGTTTCAATTTTCGAGCGCTCTGCTGACTCGGTGCAATCGAGCCCGTTAAATCTCAAGGCCTGAATTTAATATAATTCTGATTAAATATTTTACAAAATTAAATATCATAAATACTTCAGATCAGGATATTAATCTATTGTGATATTAATGTGTCTGGGAAAATATGTTAACTGTTCTAGAACATATTTAATCAAGGGACCAGTTATTGTGAAATAAAATTTCAATCAGTGCCGTCTGTTAGCCATTATGGCTCAGTAAGTAAGACATTGGCTTGCATAACTGGGGATTCAAAATTCGATCCGAGAAAATTCATCAATTCAAGTATTATGAATTTGATCCCATGCTTGTCATGATTTCTGTTTTCCTTCCACTGTTAAAAACACCCCTTAAATAAAGATGTGTTGGTCCCAAAATGACTCAGTTATTGTTGAGTCAGTATTAAACATCATTACAATTTGAGATAACAGACGAACTTACATAACAACTTGTTAAAAGATATTGCATGTTGTTTTTCAGGCGTTGGATAAGATGATATTATATCTGCGTATTGTACATTCAATAGATTTTTATAGTGCTAATGAGTATCCTAACGAGGATGAGATGCCACACAGATGTGGTATAATGCATGGACGACTGTCTATACCAGTTGGTAAATGTACTGAGCAAGATGGTAAGTAGTAGATACCAGCAAGTTATTATAGAAACAAGTTTTTTTATGGTTTTGTTAAAAAAATGAATGCAATTTGACGTCTAGTTTCCAGTCAACCATCTTGTTCAATAAGTCTTGGTGACTTTAATTTGAATAAATTTTAAAAATACTTTTGAATGTAAGGCCTTGTTCTCCAAACCCACTCCTAGTACAGTAGAGAACAGCAAGAATGTTATTGAGTCTGTTGTAGGTGTTCACAGGAGTTCTTTAAATAAGTATGTTCTCAGCGAAGTTTGAACGGTGATATTAATGAATTTGTTGTGTTTTTTCCAGTAACGGATTGGATCAGTCATTTTGAATCGAAAACAGAATATTTGGTTAAAGTAAATACCAAGGTGAATGATGAAGAGGCACAGAAATTAGGGAAGAAAGATCCTAATGCATATCCTTTATACACAGATGTTCCAAATCACTATAATTTACTTGATAATCTCCAACCTTGTTGGTTTTCTCTGGGTCCTCTGGTTTGCTCCCACTGCTAAAGGCCCCTATGTGCAAGCTAATTATTGAAATAAAATTAAACCAGATGTTAGTCCCCAAATGACCTAGTTTGTGTCGAGTGGATGTTAAACCCCATTTCTCTCTCTCTCTCTCTCTACTTGATAATCAGACATACATGTTACTTAAAGGTTATAAGGGGGTGAGTGTCTTAAAAGGAGCCTAGGTATTCAAGGAAACTGATTCCACAGATGGGTCAAAACAGCATGCAGATACACAGTGGTATGCAGTGCACCTAGTACATAAAAGAACCCTTTAAAGTTGGAAGAAGAAGAATCCAGACAAAAGTCTTCTACTTCACCTAGTCAAAGAAAATTATCATACATTTACCTCTTATTAACCAGTGCGTTGATAAAATATCAAACCCTATTTCAATCATTAAGTCTGTTAACGATGCATAACTATCAATCGGGACAACTGGAATGCACTCATTGCAGTATCTTTTGATTTGCAATTTTCTCTATGTTCAGCACAATCCAGAATCGCAAAATAGGTAAATGAGTATTTAGCCTTAACATGTGTACAGAAGTAGAGAAGTTTATCCAGTCCAACTGTCAAGAGTTGAGTAAAGATAAATGGCTGTGTCCACTGAGTGGGAAGAAGTTTAAAGGACCTGAATTTATTCGGAAACATATTCTGACCAAACATAACGAAAAGGTTGAAGAGGTCAAACAAGAGGTGAGGTTAATCAATAGCTACGAGGTGAAACTCTTCTGGTTTTTTTAGATGTTTGGTAAAGCCTATATGGCTGAAAGAAAAGCCTGCTGTTTGCTTCAAAGTTAATACATTTTTGTTGCAAAGAACCCCAGACAGTCATCTTAATTGTACTGACTACCTTGCTTTCCAGTATCGTTTTCCTATGGGTTCAGTTGTACAGTTCTTCTGCATTGTCCATTAAAGCAAAGTACTTCCATCTACCACACACCATGCATATATTGCTTAGAGGCTAGAGCTTTGAATCAATTTTAACAAAACTTCCCCCATTTCTTCCCCAATCAAATGATGTGATTTAAAGGCTTATTTTATCTTTTTCACTTTTAATTTCTCTACAGGTTTCTTTCTTCAATAATTATCTAATGGACCCTAAACGTCCCCAGTTACCTGAACATCCAGGTAGCAAGTCGTCTAGTGGTAACCGTGGTGATAACCAATCAGTATATCAACATCATCAACCAGGCATGATGGGAGGTTATAATCAACCTCGACATAACATGATGTATGGGGGTAAGTAAATGTTACAATAATGCTGATTGGCCGGAAGAACTACCTATACTTTATTTCGTAGGCAGAATAGAAATTCTCACTGAAATTAATGTGACTTGTGATTGGTCATTTTGAACTATTTAATTTCTTGATTTTATTCATCCACATTTCATGTTGAAGTGTGATTTTATCAAACAGATCCCAATATACAGTCAATCAATGCAATTTCTAATATGAATACAGATATGGACACAAACTAGGTCATTTCAGGTCTAACACATGGTTCAATGTTATTTCAATAATATGTTTGGGCATACTGGTCTTTAGCAGTTGGGGGGAAAAAAAATGGATGACCCGGAGAAACCCCACTAGGTTGGCCAGGCGACCCTTCTCCTTGTTACTTGAAAACAGATATAATGACTAATATACTGCCTATACTAATATGATGACTAGGGTTGCAAAATTCCCGGCAATTTTCAAACGGTAAATTTCCTGGGAATTTTTGGAATTTTCAATTTGGTGTCATAAATTGAAACCTGTGTAGCTATTAATGAGTTGCAAGTGACAGTAATATTTTAATAACTAAAAGATACAAAACATATTATCTGATATGTCTTATATACTAAAATCTAATAACTAATAATTAATAATGAGATAATTCTGTTAAATTGTTCATACACAGGTTACACACTCTAATTAATGCTCAAAGTTAGGTAACTCTGCCATTTCATCATCTTCAAAATCATTATCTACATCATCATCGGTGGATAAAAGGGAGATTTCAGGTTCAAATGAATCCTCATGAATATCTGAAATTTCTGTGCTGAAAGGATCGTTGTCAGCTTCGAAGAGTTTCAAATTAGATCTTATATTTTTTTTTGTATACCTTTGAGAGCAGAATTTACATAAATTTATCCCCTTTAGTTTTACCATTTGGAACACAACTAACATGGTTAAATAAGTTTTAATAGTTTATATAGATGAAAGTAAAAGAGAAAAGGAAAATTCCAGTAAATAATTGTAATTTTAGTATTTATCAGTTCTAAAAATAGATTTGAAAATTCAGGGAAACTTTCCAAAATTCCCGGAAACTTTCCCGCCCTTTTCAACCCTAATGATGACAGATATATTCCCAATACAGGATCTTATTATCAATGTTCTGACAAATAGTGAATCTACCAATGTCAGGCAAGAAAAAAAAACATTCAAAACTGTCTAATTATTTACAAATAAACTGTATATTTATGAAAATTAATCAGACATCTCTCTCCTGTTTTAGGTGGTGGCCCTCCAAGTCATTATGGATCACAACAATATGGTGGTGGGGGTAGAGATAGTCGTCATGACAACTATAATAATAGGAGGAGTGGTGGATACAGTAGCAATAACAGACCATACAGGTAATGGAATGGGGTTAAATGTCTCATTACTTCAAAATCATTTTGAGATTAGCACATTGTGATTTGCATTTCTGTAGTTGGGTATGCAATGCTATTTATAACTTTTCAGTGGGTTTTATTCGTATGTGCACCTGTAATAAGTGAGAGTGTATACTCCCCAAACATAATAAACATAAAAATACCAACTATCACTTTAGTTAAATATAGTAAGTTGATTTGCTTTATGCTATAGTTATTTAAATAAAGGTAAATTTTGATGTTAAATTATAATTGATTTGTTTGATCAATGTTTTCTTCTACTTTGTCTGTTGATGATTTTATTTCTGTTTTTCAGTCGGCGATCTGATCCGCGACCTATCATTGAATATCGTGATCTGGATGCTCCAGATGATGGTGATATTTTTTAACCAATGAGAACAAGTGTAAAATATAACCTATTGTATATAATCATGTATCATTTTTATACGCCCACATTGAGATGTTGTAGTTTATTGTCGTCAGCCTCATCTGTCTGTCCATTATCCACAATTGCATGAAATGTATATACATTGTCTGAGTTCTTGAGGTGAAGAAGCCCATTGATGTGATTACCATTACATGTTTTGTAAAATAAATGTTTCAGCAAAAAATCAAATTTTAATTATTTGTGATAGTTTGTTGATGGGTTGTGACAACCCTGTGTAGATTGCTTGGATCTGATGACTTAGCTGCTGTGGGTGTTTGTTCCATTGCCTGGCAACCTATCTTATAGTCTGTTGTTTTGTCTGTGTACTAATTTTATCTAATAATAAAGATAGAAATATGTGTGGTTTTTTATATTTCTTTTTTTACACATGCTGAACCTCCAGTCTCACAATAGATATTTTATACCATCCAGTACCCTCGGTCTTTCATTACTATACCCTACACATGATGGCTCTCAATATTATACCTTAAATCATCTGATAACACATTGGTTACACATGTTAGCTCTCAGTATTGTAATATTATACCCAATACCATCTTATACCACTTTTGAATTGTGGCGTTCACATAGCTAACAAAGTTTTGTTATACTTTGGATAGATGAAAGGACAGTAGATTGTTCTACAGTCCAGTCTATCTTTAAATTTGACAAGCAGTTAATATTTGGAAACTGATCAAATGGAGATATGTTTATACTACTGTAATGGGTCATGCCGTCCTAGTACATGTGTTATTTACACAGAGGAAATTTTATTGGTGAAATTGAAGAGGTTTAGATTAAATTACGACGCATAAAACTTCACAAAAATATATATTACGGTACCCTCTATAGAGGTCAGTCATTCTTACGTGACAAATGGGGATCACGGTGGGTAAGACGCTGGCTTGCTGGCCTGGAGGTTGTGTGTTCGATCCCTGCATTGGCCCAGAAAGTTTATCCAGTTATTCGGGCATGGTTTCTCCCTGTCAGTGATGCAGGACGGAGGGCCTGACAAGGTCAGCTATCTAGTCACTGGGATGGGGCATATAAACGAGGTCCCATATACCCATTGGTGTGCATGTAAAAGATCCCTTGGCAGTTGAAATTCAATATATGAGTAGGCCCTAATGCCGCTGCCTGGGCAAAATTTGTACTTACCCTACCCCTTACCTCCTGGGACAATTATTAATCTAATGAACATATGTTAGAAAATACCTGTATACAAATATACTTCTAAAAATAACAATTGATTACCGTAAACTCCCCATTTTGTAAAAAGCGTAATTAAAGGTTTGGAAAATGATGCCATGTCGAATTCATTATCATTTGACAAAATGTATATAGCAATTTATTTTTTGAATACAAATGATTAGTGTTACCTGTAGCTATAGTGCTGTCATTGTCCTGAAACATCCGAAATTAAAAAAAAAATATCACGTACCCTCGGATAGCAGAAAGAAACACGAGCAACATCAAAATTAAGGTCCTGCTTATCACCGACAAGAAGATTTTTTATCCATAGCAACCAAAATATTGAAAAATGCAACCGACAAGGATAGATATCTCATTACAGGGACGGATCCAGGAATTTTTGCAGGAGGGGGTTTGCCAGGTTCCTGTTATGGAAATCGGCCATCATCGTCTCTAAATTACATAGGCATACATACAAATTGAGCGTTTTAAAGAGAAATCATTTTTATAATGATGTAGGATCACATTGTGATTTACTTTCATTAATGCAAGACATTAATTTTTTTTATGTAGCTGAGCAGGGTGGGGTTTGCCCCCCTCCCCTCTGGATCCGCCCTGCATTATATTCGAAACATCATATCCAATAAATGATCTCATAAAAAAATTATTGAAATTTGAAAAGAAAACCGGTGTGGCTTAGTAAGATGTCGGCTCGGTGGCATGTATATCCAGTGTTCGATACCGGTGTTGGCCGAGAAAGTTCACCATTGTCAGTGGTGCAGGAAGGATAGCCTGGTAAGGGACAACGTATAGTCGTTCAGATGGGACGGAAAACAGAAATTCGTATATATAGTGACGTGCACGTAAAAGAACCCTTAATAGCTAGAATTCAATATAAAAGTAGGTCGTAGTGCAGTGGTCCAGGCAAAATTTCTCATAGCACACTGCGTACAGGATCCAGAGGGGGGGGGGGGCACATCTGGCGCACGCCCCCTCTTTTTTTGAAGTGGCGAGCAATTTTTAGCTCCATATATTCTCTCGGGAAAGGAGAGGAAAAATAGGTTTTGGTTGGAAATCGTAATTTACAGTACTAGTATGAAATTAGTCCTCGTGGGCATTTTTCCACTCACAGAAAGCATGGGGCGGGCTTCGCACTCCCAAGTGGGTGCAGCACGCCCCCCCCCCCCTTTCTGAAAATCCTGGATCCGCCCCTGCTATGTGTGGCATATGTCCGTCTGCATTACTAGCCCAGTGGACGCAGAACAGTACGACGTTGAACCCAATTCTAAATCATATTTTTTCTTTAAGATAAACCAGACAATTTGGACAAGAATAAACGTGTGATAAATACGTCATGTAACTCATAAAAATTAAGAAACACTGAGACTATTGTAAAGATGCAGTAAACTCATAGAGCTGTATATGAGTAAACTTCGCTAGATCCGGTGCCTGTCATTAACGTGTTGCAATAATTAACCACTGACATATGTGTCACAGTATAGTTCCAGATTGACCTCTGTTACGCGAACAAAGCGTGGTCTGTTAATTGGCAACTAAAACTAGTACGCAAAATATATTATAGAAAAGCACAATATCGTCTCTATATATACGTAAGTTTAAAAAAAAGAAAAGGAGGAACGTTTTCATATAATTATGGCATCATCCATCCCAGGAACGGTTAGACCAAGACGATATAAAAGGTACTTAATGGATACAACATTAGAAATCCCATATGAAACAAAGAGACGGTGGAAAAAAGCAAAATATCATGATGTTGATCACATATTTATGAATGAACAAAATGATCTTTCGGTAAGTATATAGTAAAGTTACAAAAATACTTTAAATAGTTTTTCTCGTCAATTATCTATGAACTAAAATTATAACTAAAATCCATAATCATATTTAAAGAAAAACAAATTCCATCCATGTTGTTGCGTTTAGATTCTTGTCTGTCTCTAATTGATTATTATACTGCGTACAACTATTTTGCTGGTTTCAAAATTGTCATCATTACATATTCGTCATAAACAGGGGCAATTTTGAATGAGGGGTACGCCGCAAAATGAGGGCACTGGCCGCGGAGACGGGCACGAAGCTGAGAGGGGGCCCGGTTAAGAAAATTACCCGTCATTTCTTTGCATCTGTAGCCATTCCAAGAGCTATTTGGCTGATATTTTCGTCTAAGTAAGCGTTGGAACGGGCATATTTGGGTCTGAGAGAAGGCACTTTCAGCAGTAAAAAAGGGCACTGTCGAAAATATGGGGGGGGGGGCACCCCTCGCGCCTCCCACTAAATCCGCCTCTGATAGAGCAAATGACAAGTGGGGATTTTCTTATTTTTGCTTCGGTGAGTGAAAGATTTAATATGGATTTGTATCTAGGATATTTTATAAAAGGCAGGTATCATTCATTGTAAATTACTGGAGCCGCGGTGGCTCATTGAGTAAGACAATGTCTCGCACACCTGGGGCCTATTTCACAAAATTTTAACTAAGATAAGATCTGAATTATAGTTATTTGATAGGACAATATTAGATTGATTTTAGTTCTTAGCCAATCAAAATTGAAGTATCTGCTAAAATTTGGATTTTATCTTTAGTTAAAATTTCGTGAAACAGGGCCGAGGATTGTTAATTGTGCTGCATAGCGTGCGTAAGAGCCAGTGGAGGACACAGTCACGCGCTACTGACAATTAACCATCTTTGTCGTACTTTTGGTTTTGACCCCTCTGACTTTGTACCGTTGATTACAGATTAAACATCCATAAGTGTACAAATGTGTTGTTCTTGATGTGTTCCCATTTGAAAATTGTTCACAGTAAGAAGCAAAAAGAAATAGTATATATTTACAGGATCATTTTGTTATACGAAAAACTAAGTGATGCGTTTTCTATGGCGCTCAGTATTATGTATAAGAGGACGGGACGTGTTGAAAATTCATTACAGTTGTGTCCACTAGAAAACAGCAAGGTAGTAGTTAAATTGTTTCCCCGGTGGACGCTTACTGTTATATAGTCTAGAACGTCAACAGTATAGATGCGTATATTATTTGTAATGTCTGTGCATTAGGCCTGCTGTTAAATTTGCATGTTGTCCACGATAATGTTCACAAAACGACATTTTATTCTGTCCAAAAAAGTAATATGAACTGTAAACTGATCTATACGCTTATTATTGTATGGTCTGTAACATCCAAGAAGATAATATAATCATACATGTTGCCGAAGCTCTTTACAGGCTATACATTTTTAGTCACGCACTAGAATATTTCAATTAATAGGATCCCGACAATGGCGATACGGCATGCAGTGAACCTGGCACAGATGAGAAAAGAACTATTACAACTCTAACTAAAACGATATGGAAAATGCAGCAAGACGCTAAATTATACAGACAAAGTATCAAAAATTTAACCTCCATGATAGCTTTGAATAATAGTGAGTATGATGTAGAACAGTATTGTTATAAATTTAAACTCGATACGGTCTCGCGTAACTATATCAACACATTCATTTAGTACATTTTCAAAATTAAAAATGAAATGGGGTTTAACGTCCTACTGTTCTGCCCCGAACTGGGCTAAATAGGGCGAGCATGGGCCATACGGTGTGCTATGAGGTAAATTTTGCCCGGACAGCGGCACTACGGCCTACTCATATATCGAATTCCAACTGCCATGGGATCTTTTTACATGCACGCAAATGTGAACACGGGAACTCTGTTTTTCGTCCCACCCGAACGACTAGACGGCTGTCCTTATCAGACCCTCCGTCATGCATCACTGACAAGTGGGAACCACGCCGGGAAATCTGGATGAACTCGCTCAGCCAAGGCAGGGATCGAAAACCCGCCATCCAGGCTAGCGAGCCAGCGTCCTACCCACCTAGCCAGCATGCCCCCCCCCCATAAATTAGAAAACATACATATAAATGGGCAGGAATTTAGTTGTCACTTCTTGCAATTTCCATTGATTCATTCCGAGAACTTTCTTAGCATAAAAGTTGACACATTATGTATTTTCAAATGAAAGAATGCTTGAGGTATCTAACGTACTATTTTATCAAATTTAAGTCTCCCGAATGTCATACACAACTTACAAAAAATATATACTATGTACGCCCATATTAGTTGTATATATAACATCCCCGAATACTGTATTATTATTAAGTACTTGGTATATCAATTCGAATTAATTAATATACGCAAACACAATAACCATAAGCTATGTATATTGCTTTATCACCTTTCTTTCATACTCTTTGTTTTAAAAAAAAAGAATTGCCAGACTTGCTTCAAAAAACGGAAAACCTGATTTCTAAATTGAAGAAAATAGAAGTCGACACAACCTACGGTGCAGATAAGGAGGTCGTTATCAATGAAAACAGACCACACAACACTAGTTTGGTAAGTTTACACAGATGCATATTATGTTTTTATTCGATATGGTGAAATGAAATATAAACATGGAGGGGGGGTACCTACTCCACTCACTAGGCAGAACTATAATCCCGATATCTTTTTGTGTGAGAGAGGGAGAGAGTGAGCAATGAGGTTTAATGTCCACTCGACATAAACTATAGGTCATTTCGGGACTAACACATGGCTCAATTTTATTTCAATGGAAGGAAACCGGAGGACGCGAAGAAAACCCACGAGACTGGACAGGCGACCATATCCTGTCACGTACAAGCGGGGATTCGAAACTCCGCCACTTGACTCAATGACTGGCCTTCTGATCAAAGGCGCAAGCGTTAACGCTACTCATCCCAGCCTCTTGACCATTTTTATGCAAAATAATATAGTTTGTATGTATGTAAAATAATTAATGGTATTTCATATATATTTTTTTTAGATAACTGCAGTATTGCTTAAAAGATGCTCAAAAGAGAATCCACAAAAGTTCACTAATGATATAATGAACGGTTTATATGACGATGAGTATATGGCAACACATTCCATCACTGGATTCAAGAGCAGCAAATCAAGTAACGGGATTAAAAATCCCATGGATAAGCTGCATGTGGCCATGATTATAGGTAATTGTCATCATTTATTTTTAATCCTGCAATTAGCTATAAGTAATGACGGTGTAATGCACAAGGTGAAGATTGTGTACCCTGTCGACAACACCCTTCTTTCCGCATTTCTTTGGCAAGTTCACATAGTTAACTGTTTACGTCGCACTGATACAGCTGTTATATGGGCGTTCCATTGTCTATTAAAATCTATCGGCATATTATATAATAGCTGATCTTTGTAGTTAGTTTTAAAGGAGCTAAATCTCTCACTCGATATTAACTCTTGCCTCCAGAGCGTCCACAGGCTGTTTAAATAAAAAAGCACTTCAGTTTCAAACTCTTAGAAAGAGATAAATTTTTATCTCCCTTTCAAATTCTATTCCAATATCAAACCAACGTGGGGGGGGGGGGGGGTCATTCAGTGACTGGAAATAATTTTTTTTAACAATCTACATTTTCATGTTTGAAAGATTAAAATGTTTGTAAGCCAATATATTATACGCCATTTGTTTTCGTTTTTGACGAATATTCCAGCGACGCCGTAATTCATTAGGGCAGCTTTTATAAGATGTTTTTATGTACAATGTGTATATTGAATATTCTCTTTTTTTGTTTCATAGCCCAACTTCAAACAACATTTCCAACACTATGCCAAAAAGAATCCGAAGCCAAACGGTATATTCGGGCGAAGCTGAATAATGCAGCTAAAACAATTGCAAAGAAAAATAGAATGAAACCAAACAGTGGGGCCCAATAAAATATCAACATTCATCTTCAGTTGTTTTTTTATCTCATGAAGGTTGGTTTTATCTACGGGCATAGCAGTCTCCCAGTATTTGCTACAACATAATCGGGATTATAAAATAAAATGAAATGGGGCTAAACGTCTTACTGTTCTGTTCCGAACTTGGCTGAAGACGGGCATAGGCCTACGCCATACAGTGTGCTATGAAGGAAATTTTTCTCGGTCAACCGCACTACGGCCTAGTCTTATATTGTATTCCGACTGCCAAGGGATCTTTTACATGCACGCCTATGTGTACACGGTTTTTGGTCCCATCCGAACGACTAGACAGCTGTCCTTGTCAGACCCTCCATCCTGCATCACTGGCAAGGCGGAACACGCCGTAATATCTGCATGACCTTTCTCGGCCAATGCAGGGTCGAACACCCGACCTTCTGGCTAGCGAGTCAACATCTTACCCACTTAGCCACCGTGACCCCGATTATAACTTTATTGATATTATTATCTGGCATTACTCGTCACTCGGAGGGGGGGGGGGCGTTAACGCGTATGCGTTGCATTATACGGTCCGTCATTGAGGGAAGTGTGCTAAGCCTAGTCAAAGTCCACGCAATTTTATGTTCAAGTTCGAAATATCTGGTTGAAATCCCTATGCTATGATAAAATGCTACAAAAAAGTTCATAATCCGCTACAAATGGCGTATCCAGGAGTTTTGTTTTATTATCCGATAAGAATCTTTTGAAGTAAAGAAGCATACGCTGATATATGTCCAGATACATAGGCGCGCGGGGAATATTTTTTACACAAACGGTTTTTTCAAATCGGATAATAATTGTGACGCGATTTTTCGTACATCAGGGGCAGTTACGATCCAATATGCGTAAATATCGAAAGGACCCAAGATCTTTAGGTTATCAACATGCATTTCAAGTTTCATCAAAATCTGATGGACCTCGCAGTATCCACAAGCTAAAAATATTACTTTTTGTCCATCAGGGGCAATAATCCATGATGTTTCGATCCGATGCATGCCAATATCGCCAGAAATCGGGTTCTTTTGGAGGTTCAAGTTTCTTCCAAGCAGGATAAAAATTGTGACCTGCAGACAATCTCGAAACCAGAAAATTTTTTGAAGAATATCGGCTCCGCGGCTGCCTCTGGGAACGAGATTGACCTGCAGAGTGTCCACAAACAAATTGTGGACGTCCGACGGACGTTCAGGGGCGACGAAAATATACATTCACCAGAGCAACCAATATGTAATGTACAATAAAATACGTCTCCAATCAATAATCCACGTGATGATTCCTGACTGCCGACAATTACAAACAGTAGGTATTTTAGAACCTACATTTTATAATTAAATAGTCGGCAACCTTTTTTCGGGAGTGGGGGGGGGGGGGCTACGGGGCTGATAGAAACATCGTATCTACCCTTTTTTCTGAAGAGTGTGATTTAATAGTTTCATATTTAACGCCCGCTTCTTTGTACCGAAGTGATATAGCAGACAATTTAATTACGTGTTATAAATACAAAAGTAAGTAATACTTACAAATTGTTTCTGTAAATAGACAATAAAAAAAAATGTTAAAATTAAACGAGGGCGTGGTCTAATCTTATTTGATTGACAGATTAACTGTAGTTCAAAGGTTACAAACCATGCGTAGACAGCAATTTGGCGCGAAGCGAGTGGTTTTCTACATTGATTACTTGACTACAAACGTGTAAATAATGGCCGAATGAATCATTGCTGCTGTTTGCAACGCTAAAGCATGGTTTGTTTAGAAAATACGCATTATATTTTTAAAAGCTAAGAAGTGTCATCAGTCAGAGAATGACGTCTAATTTCGTCAACATAACTATGCAAGCTCTGTGTACATTTCTTGTCAAGGGCAGATAACTCCTCTTAACAAGTCCAAAATGTTCTTATTCTTACTTTCTTTATTACGAAAATAATTATTTATAATTATCGAATTTTAAAGTTACTGGCCATGTCATTCAAAACTATTTATCACTGAACTTCAAAACAACATGATGTTGTATTTACCCAAGAACACTGGCTACAATTTACAAATAAAGTAAAATAGGCTACCATGTCCATACCACCTACCGGTAGCTCAGTGCTCAGTACGGTACCTGATTGATTAAATTACTACCACTGTCAGACCTGTAGTAGTAACGGCAGTGGGTGGCTTCCTTATTAATTATTTCTAAAACTAACAGATAAAAGACTAAAGAATACCTCCATTATTAGGAGAGTTTTCAGAATTAAGATACTAAAATTCTTCTCATATTTCTAATGGTACCGGTACTACCAGTGGGCAGTACCTGAATCTTTAGAGTT
This sequence comes from Patella depressa, assembly GCA_948474765.1. Taxonomy (NCBI): domain Eukaryota; kingdom Metazoa; phylum Mollusca; class Gastropoda; family Patellidae; genus Patella; species Patella depressa. Next base: position 29,423,692 of record OX419715.1, read on the forward strand.
AGACTTTACTCAAACCGCACCGATTATTAATAATATAATTTGCAGGAAATTGTATAAAATGTGAAGAGGCAGTAGGCCTACAATTTTAGTGATCAAATGATTAGTTTAAAGTAGCTATGTCTCTAATTCAATGTCATCTAAAATCTTCAACATTGAAAGCGCAAATTATTTGTCAATTTAAATCAATGTTGATGATGTGATCTTACCGTAAAATGATGGGCTTCTGATATCCAATATTTAAAGGAGCTAAATCACTAATATTTGGGGCCTAGAAATTGATACAATAATTTAATATGAATGTATGTATTTAAACTGATTTACATTCAATCGTTTCTGTTTTTACTCTAATATCAACTCAGTTATGTTTGGCGAAGTACAACAGAAGTCTCTATGAATCACATTATATAGCATCTGGTTATTCCAGTCTACATAGTATTTATTGCGCATGCTCACCGTTTGAGATGTAATGTGGAGTATACCTAGCCTCGTTCTTTGGGTCCCTAGCTGAAAATGAGTCTGAAACGCCGTATGGTACACGATTCATGTACCAATTGTAAAAAAATTATTTCGTCTTAAATATTGGATATCAGAAGCCCATCTCTTCCTGGTAAGACCACACCATCAATGTTGAATTAAATTGACAAATAATTTGTGTTTTCAACGTCGAAGACTTTCGATGATATTAAGTTAGAGACTTAGCTACTTTAAGACAAAATAGATATTTTACCATTGCTAGAATCATGTACCATAATGCATTTCAGCCCCAGTTCTAACAAGAGACTCAAGGAACGAGACTAGAGACATTGCTCCTAATCAAATGGCTAATGTAGACTGGAATAACTAGACACTAGATATTTGCATTCGATTTGCATTTCGCCGAACATAACTGATTTGAAATTGGAGTAAAAACGGAAACCATTGAATGTAAATGAGTTTATATACATTCATATTGTGACCCACTTATGTCAATTTCTGTCTCAAATGTTAGCGATTTAGCTCCTTTAATCATGGATTGTGTATATGTATATATATATATATGGTCCATGGTTTAATATTTATATATGGTCCATGGTTTAATATTTATATATGGTCCATGGTTTAATATTATATTGAGTAGACATAAGGGAGAATGGGGAGACATTAGCCAGAGCATTTTCTTTCAATTAACTTACTGTTAGGTTGACCAGGTCCCTTCACCTCTTCTTTACAATTAATGAATGTGACCTTTCAATCTGGACTCACCTTTTCCTCAGTAATGTAAGTCTGAGAATTCACCCCAGATGGAAGCGAACGTAAACCCATATACATTTCATTCAACACAAGGCATATTGTTTGTTACAGGACATAAGAAGTTTTTTCGCTCCTAAAGGTGGGGTCAAACCCAAACCCAAATCAGAATCATCTCTAGAAACAAACAACAACAAAGCAAAAGATGTGAAGAAAAAAACGCCACCAAAACCTGAAAAAAAGCAATCAAACCGCAGTAAGAGTAGTGAAAGGAAGGAAGAAAAAAGTGTGAAAGGAAGAAATAAATCAGGTGATAGTAAGAGTAAGACAAATAAAGAGACAAAAAAGCCAGTTTTGACAAATATATCAGATGATGAAGTTGTTTTAATTGAGGATGTCGAAGAAAAAGATAACATTAAACAAAAAAAGAAAAATGAAGAAAAGTTTGAAAAAGAGCAGAATAAAAGTAAAGAGAGTAAGAAGGAAAAAAAGAAAAATGGGTCAGTAAATCATGATTCTGAAGAAGAATCACCGATTGGTCGCAAGAAGAAAAAACAGGTAAATTCTGTCTTTTTAACAATGTGGAACTCAATATTATTTCTGAAGTATTTTTCAGTGTTTGAAACCCAAGATGTTAGAGCAGGACTTTCCTATTATAAATCAGTATGGCAAGATTCCTGTTGTACTGCATCCTCGGTTACCCAGTGTACTTATTCCGTTCTACTCCACTATACCCTGGGTTAATCCATAGGGTTTCCACATTTTCAAACTATCTGACTGTGGTTAGAGTGTACGAACCAATCAAAAAACAGTTTACAAACCAGTCCTACGTAGACTCTTAGAGTCATTTTTTATGCCATAGAACTAAATTGTTTACAAACAATATGGTGGCTTGTTTGATCGATTGTGAGAAAGTCTGTAAAAGATTTAATATAAAAGAATTGACATGTATACAAAAAGATGGCAGGGAAAGTTCTGTCATTAAATTCTTAAAATGACACTGATTTTTCTACTACACGGTAGGTATTTTTCCCAATGACATATTTGCAAAGTGTGCGATAACGGACTGAGGTAGCCATGTTTGGGGAATTCTTGGGCGAGAGTTACACCCCTTCGCCTATTACCTTTCCAAGTAATGCTTTATGGGATTGGATGATAAAAATATCACAATCCGCCAAGGCAGATAATTTGAAATCGTGGAAACCCTATGGATTAACCCAGGGTATAGTGGAGTAGAACGGAATGAGTACACTGGGTAACCCAGGATTGTTGTACTGGGAAAACATCTGATATACACTGTAGTCATAATTCACTAGCATCAATTTATTTTTTCCTTGTAGTTGGTCAGTGATGATGAATCTGATGAGGTTAAAAAGGTTGATAAAAAAGGAAAAGGAAAGAAAAAACACCGATTATTTGAGTCAGGTAAGTAAAAAATTTACATCTTTCAAAATCAAGGCATAAGGAGAGGGAATAGTTTTGTGGGTTACTTGTATTTTGTATTACATTTAGGGCCACGCTTCTCAACCTTTTCTCACCGCTCACCCCTAAATGAATTCTCAACCAAACCATTTACCCCCAGATTTTTGAGGATGTTACTGATCGCGGAGCCGTGGCCGGCGAGGCTGGTCACCGCGAGCGCCCTAGGCGCGAAGCCTGTCGAGGAGGGTTAGGGGGGGTGTCTCCCCCCTACGAAATGTTTAGAAATTGGAGCCCGGAAATGTGATTTCCAGCCATTTCAGGCACTCTTCAGGCGTTTCATGGGAACTTGAAAATGGCCTTTTTCTATAGAAGCCATCCGACATGAACCGTGGATCCTTGCACGGGCCTACACCCCCTGACCACATTGACATTGAATATGGAATGAATACAGATCGAAGGTGAGATTTAATAATCACCAAATTTATATTTTAATGAAAATACGTTGTTTCCAGTTCAGTGCGAAATTTGCTCCTGGTGATTGTCACAAACGATTTTTTTAATTCTCCATACAGTGTTTGAGAGTGCTAATCTCAACTGCACAACCTTTATATGATCATTTTTAAAGTTACTGGGAGTGTGGTCATTCACCCCCTGGACGCAAGCCATTCCCCCCTTGTTGAGGTTTTCTTAACTCTTGGAATTTGCCAAAGTGAAGGTCGTTAAGATATATCTAAAGAATTCTATAAAAATTTCAGATTCCGAGGAGGAAGATCCATTGCCTAAAAAAAGTAGGAAGAAAAAGAAAGAAGCTGTGATATATTTAGATGATTCAGGTAATATATTAATGGTACATGTGGTAGTTATACTAGCAGATGATGATTTTCCTTATCATTTTGTAATTAGATGTCTCTGACTCATTTCCATTTATGTCTGGTAGATCAAAAATCATGTCTTGTAGCCCTATAGAAATCCCTTGTGCAACCATTAAAAACATCTTGTTAGATGCTGGTATGACTAAGACTAAGTCATACTTTGTGCACTTTTCGTCAGATTATATTCCCCAGAATATCGTGAGCTTGATTATCCAAAACATTTCTTATACCACATACATTTCATTATCAATCTAGTTGTAGTTATTATTGATATTCCTCACACTAAGAAATAGTCTGTCAGGTTTTTATTATTTCTGATAATTGCTTTTTTGCCCTTAATTAATTTTTTTTGGTGTTTTGTAAATGCTGCTGTTACCCACAAGGAAACGTGTAACAAGCTTAAGTACCACTTCAATGATTTAGCTATTCTGGGTGATTTTTCAGTTGCTTGGCAACCTATATATTTTATTGTAATTTTGAGGTTTTATTTTAGATGAAGAAGTAAAGAAACCTAAACCTACGATGTTAGACGCATTCGTCATAAACACCCCAACACCCAAGAAAAAAGAAGAAAAGAAAAAAACAGAACAGAAAACTTCTGTCAGTGCTGCCGATTTTTTTGGCAGTGGCTTGGTGACAAGAGTTGAAAGATCAACCACTGGCACTAAACGGAAATCTGTGAGTATATTTATTGTTTTTGTATGGTTTTGCCAACTAATGGCATCTCTTTTCTGTGCAAGGAACCAAAATCAAGGTTAAACTTGGGGCAACTATGACTTCAATCAGGCTCTAGGTTAAACTTAAGCAAATATGACTTCAAGTTAAATCAGACTCTTGGTTAAAGTTAAGCAAATATGACTTCGATCAGACTCTAGGTTAAGCTCTGGGAAAAGATGGCGTCAGTCAGATTTTATGTTAAAGAGCACATAAAATGAGAAAACTAGATTCATTGAGCCTATAGACATTGGTAACTATATGCATTTTATGTCAAGTTCACTCCAATCTGATTAAAATTAATTGAGATATTAACGTTTAAATATCAGACAGCCAAAAACGGTTTTCAAATTTTCAATTACAACCTTTATCCGGTTGATTGGCTGGTGACGTCACAGGCACTACACATAATCTATACACATTATCTATACAATATAGCACTATCTGTACGATATATCACTGTATACACACCGCCAGTTAACACGTGTGTATTTCGCGGTCCAATTAACATTTGACTGGCGTAATCATTAACTCGTAATTTTACACGTAAGCTACATATCACTATACTATAATAGTCAAATCATTTTCAAAAGCGGACCTTTCTCGTCTTGAGTTGTAATAGATTATATATTTGTGACTAGAATATTTCGGAGTGTATTTCAAGATGCCGTATTATCGTTGTGTTATTGAGAGTTGTGGAAATTCCAGCAAGGAAAAGGGGAATAATGTGCCGGCGTTTCATAAATTTCCCAAGGATGAAATCTTACGGAAAAGGTGGATTGCGTTTGTAAACAATTCAAATCCTGATTGGCAACCTACAGTCACAACAGTGATATGCAGTGAACATTTTGCGAACGATTGCTATGGGCTGCGACCTAACTTAATTGAAGTTTTCGAAATACGCAAACAGAGAATAAAACTTTTCCCGGGTTCCATTCCTACGATGAATGCCAGTCAAGTCGGGATATGGATATTCTTTCTATAATCCGGTAAAATATTCAAAACAAGCTTGTTGATTATTCATAAAAGGTACATTAAAATAAGCCACGTGGTCATTGAAAACAGTCTCGGCATGGTTTCAGAATTGCACGTCTTCCACGCTCTGTCCGTGTGAATTTCAGGTACCGGTAGATATTAAAATAATAACTGGATAATACAATGATGGATTCACTGACCAGTTGTTATGTAAATTTAAATCGTCATTGGATATAATTCCCTGATTGAACATCGAATACACGGGGAGAGAAACAGTGGATGTTTTCCCCGACAGAATCTCCATTGGAGAATTCCAATGATACGTGACATATCGGTTGGCATTATGCCAATAAAGCAGTTCTAAATCGATTTTTTTTTTATACACTATTGACAGGCAATCTGAACGACAGACTCACCCTACCTATTACCATTTAATTTTCGTACGTTAGTTACGTACGTATTGTCATAGTCGTACAGAACTTTATTTTATAGCCATTTCAGTTATGGTTGTCACGTGATCATTGTCTATCATCGACGGATGAATAAAAACGTTTGCAAGTTACATGACTGTTAAGTGAAGGACTACAAATTGTGTTATTAAGAAATACCACGGCATTTTCTGATTTTAACTTCGGCATTTTCTGACACTGACAATAAACACTAATCAAACAATCAAATTGCTAAAATCATAACGCCAATTAACAAACAATACAAGAATACTTCATTAAAAACAAAAGAATGATCATACGATCATACAAACAATACGATTAACATTAACTTTATTATAAAAACATCGGTGATTCGATCTGAAATCAAATAACAAAATAGTCAACGAGTACTATAGCTATTTCTTCCATATGATTAAATTGTGTACAATAGTAACTGTAAATTTTCCCGCGGTTAGATACTTCTAACCAATCAAAAAAATGTTGTTTGATCACTCACACCCTTCAATCGAGAAATCGAGCTTCTCGTGCGATTTTCTATAATCTAATAGATATTATAAATTAGTAAAATTTTAAAACTGTCATTCAGTCAATAAATTAGAACACAAAAACAAGTATGTAAAATATTATATATTCCGGTACGTACCATTCCAGAGAATCTAGTCTCGCAACAATCGGATGATTATCATTGTTAGATCCCGTATTCTCTACATCGCCATCCTCTACGGAACTACTACAGTCAGATAAATACGGCTCAAAACATAATATATGGCGCTATATTAATCATTTCTCGCGACGTATCTGTATCCGATACACTGCCCAAGCTAAAAGAACTACTGCTACATGATAACTCCAAATATTCTGCCTCCATTTCGCTCGGTGTATGATAAAATGATCAATAAATAATAATACAAATGTTGGTGATCTAAGTTTATATGATTATTATTTGAAACCATTTCGTTTCTTAAAAGCCGACAATTGATTATTTCTATCGGCTTAAAAGATGTCCGTAGCGCCGGCTATAACAATTTCACACCAATCTTGTTTCAATCAGAAGCCAATTATTGTTTGCTTACGGTCGGCTTATTCTGATGAAAAAAAACACATGGGGAATATGGCTACAACAACTGTCTTTATAAAACAAATTATAAAGTACAAAACAAATTATTCCGTAGTCAATTGTTATTTAATTAGGGGGATTAAGGAATCAGTCAGGCGTTAACCAATACACACGCAGAGTGTATACAGGTAATTAAGGAATAAACATCCCGAATATGCATTCGGTCACTGTGACGTCACTGGCGTCTGAGGGGATTAAGAGTGTTTTCGATAATTGGCCAAGTCGTTTTTACGGGAGGCCTATATTTGCGACTTTGGGTGAGGATATCTGAATTAATTTTCATCAGATCGATGTTAAACTGCCGTAAAATGCATATAGTAACCAACGTCTATAAGCTCAATGAATTTAGTTTACTCATTTTATGTGCTCTTTAATCCTTTGTTTATTCAAATTTTCACACCACTACCCTTTAACACCAGTTGATTAGGTGGCACAGTGAGATTAAACTGGTCAAAGATGATCTAAATCAAATTCCAGGTTAACCCAGTGGACAAATATGTCCTAACTAGAATTAGGCTAAACCATGGATAAATATGACTTAGTCACAGCATATGTACAGTTGAACCCACGGCAAATACTGGCTAAATGACAGCCTCGGTTAAACCGAGGACTATTGTTTTTGTCAAATAGGGTAGTTAAAACACAATTAGATAAGTCATTTTTTTTTTTTTTTTTCTTTTTTTTTTGTAGTATATTGTTACTAATTTATTTCCAGTCTTACTACCGGCATCTATTAAATCCTAGAAACTCCACATTTTTCTTAGGTTCTGAATTAAATTTGTAAGCAAAAAATGTTTGTTTACAGACGAACAATGGGCTTTATATCAGAATTTTGCAACTACTTGAGCATGCATACATTTTTAAAATATCAAATCCATATTCAAAATAACACTGATTTAAGTTGTCAAATTATTCCAATTTTGAAATTGATTCATAGATTGAGGTAATGCTCAAAATTGTCCTACAAAAAAATTCCTAGCTAATTGCAGACAAAATACTAACTCAGATATAACCAACTTAGTGTCGTATATTAAAATTGCTTTGCCATTATATTTATTTTAAGAGTCAAGTGGATGAAAATAAAGATGAAGATATTGAGATGCATGATGATGATGATTTTATTAAAACATTAGAACAACTAGACAAGCAACAGACTAAACGTGTAAGTTAAAGATCTTCTCCTTTAACATTAATTGTTGCAAGTTTGTTTTGTAATGAAATGTACAAAATTTCTTAACAACCTCAATACCACACTGCCTATTTAATGTTATCAATTTGATGACACTCCTGATTGGTTGATTCTGGCTTTTCAACCAATCACACCCTTGTTTTCATAAGTAATCTAAATGGAATTTTCCAATTTCAAACCTAGATACGTAAACAGGAAATTTATATAAATTAAGGATATGTAACAATGTATCTTTCAAAAATGTATTAACTGCAGTGATTTGAGAATACAAAATAGTGTTCAGTTGTATTGATAATTCAGCAGATGATGCATTGTGGTGTGTCTGAAATGTCTTAATCAAACAACAGTTATTTGGTCATGGTAATGAAATGTAGAACTGTTTTATTTTTTCTGGGATTTTGAACTACACTATAAATACATGGTTTATATCTACATGTTTGCTTTTTAATTTAAACTTTCAGCCAAAGTTAGAAGATTCTATTAGTGAAATTGAGAAATCCCCTGAAAAACCAAGTTTGGCAAAGAAATTAGCGGACAAAGTTAAAACAAGTTCAGTAACAGTTAGTGAAACTCCTGAGAAGGAAATGAAATCAGGAGATAATAATAATAATAATTCTAAACATAGTAAAAAGGTAAGTTTGCTGTGGGTCATGAGAGGTTACATATTCACCATATTATAAGGTGACTGTAACTTGTCATCAACAGGCATTGATAAATTATTAGAGAATGCCTTTACCATCAATACTGATTGATCAGCTATCTGGATTTGAATATCCTGTGTTTGAATCCCAGCATGGACCAAGAATAAAGTTAACAGAATTTTTCAAGCCCGCCTTTTTCTTTTCTGTGACTGAAGAAACATACGATATTTCGAGCTGGCCGACAAAAGCTGTAGAAACTTAAGAATTTTTCCAGCCTACCCTTCACTTGTGAGAGACTGACAAAGAAAGATTGCTTAATCATTGGAATAGGATTGAATATTTAGGTAGATTGTCATTCTTATTCAGTTCTTGATTCTTTTGATATGGGCATGAAATTCTCCTGTTGTTACTCTGCCAATTAGTTACTCGACACATTGCCTAGCAAGCTTTTCTATGTTGATTTTACTGTTTGAGGAGTTATTACATCATTCGGTTGTCAGAGTAATTCAGCCCAACATGTGCAGTATTTCAGCTACTTATGGTTCATACATATGTTTTTCAGCCTTCACCTAGTAAATTGAAGAATCCGTCACCCAAGAAATCTCCTGTAAAAGTAGAAAAAATAGAAACACCAGTAAAAACTAAAGCAACACCTAAAAAAATATCACCAAATACTGACAGTAAAAAAACGGTATGTTATCTGGATTTTATATTGTTATTTAGAGAAATAACATAGTAATTCATGTCGCTTGTGGTGACTATGGAAGATCATCACTGACAAAAATGAACTAGACTTAAATGACAGCCAATGATTTAAACTGCCAATTGATTTTCCACTGGCCAACATTTCTGCTAACTGAGCAAAGAAAGTCAGGTAAAATTATCTGCAAAGTGTTTTCAAAGTTTCTCAATCCGACATTTACCCCTAATTGCCATTGACTAAACTGTTTGATGCATTTCAACTGCATTTGGTAGCTATGATTCCTTAGTAGTTCTTATTGAAGTGAAGTCCTGCCTGGGGGCAGGACACCTTGAGGCCTTAAAGTTAAAAGCCAGATCACTGATGTCCAATTAAGTCGACTTGGGTTATCTGCCCTCACATAAATGTCCTTGCTTGGAGATCTTGAATTTTTGTCCTACATAATCATTTTTATATGCCCACATTTAATGTGGAAGTTGTCACTCCTGTCTACTTGTCCACAATAGCTCTGGATGCAATAGTCAGAGGTTTTCATCTTATTTTAATGAAACTCAGTGAAATCTTTGACTATATGTGGAGTTGAACTAAAACAAATAATAATTTGTGAACATGATAGTCTACATATCTCATTGTAGTCACCGGATGCTGATACACCTCTGATGCAGCGTAAAGCCAGTTACCGTAGTTACCTACATAGAGATGGACCACAAGCTTTAGGTTCTAAAGAAATACCCGAGGTAGGTCAGCAATAAAAAGTCCTTGAATACATTTTTATACGCCCACATTGAAATGTGGTTGTATATTGTCGTCGTCCCCTCCCATAGGACCGTCCGTCGGTCCGGCATCCACAATTGCTTGTGGAGGCTCAAGAGGCTAAAGTTAATATCCAATTGACTTTAAATTTATACACAGTGTTTAAGGTCATGAGGCGAAGAAGCCTATTGATTTTCAGCAATTTCCGATAATTACTGCCATAGTTATGGCCCTTGATCACTTCAAAAAATCTTGTTGACACTCTAGAGGCCAAAGTTAATATCTGTTTGATTTTAAATTTATACACAGTGTTTAAGGTCATGAGACGAAGAATCCTATTAATTTTTAGCGATTTCCGAGTTATGGCCCTTGATCACTTCAAAAAATCTGAAGGACGTTCTGGAGGCCAAATTTAATATCCAATTGACCTTAGATTTTTGCACAGTGTTTAAGGTCACAAAACAAAGAAGCCTATTGATTTTCAGCCATTTCAGATAATTACTGTCAGCCAATTCTGATAATTACTGCCAGAGTTATCTCCCTTGATCACTTTGAAAAATCTTTTGTAATGCAGTAGAGGCCAAACTTATCACCCAATTGACTTCAGATTGATACACAGAGTTTAAGGTCTTGAGATGAACAAGTATATTGATTTTCAATGAATTTTGATAACTGATCAGCTAAATCCATGATTTTAAATGTTTCGTATACCAGACCTGTCAACTCTACCGCATCACGCGGTAAAATGCCGCGAAATGGCCTCGTGTACCGCTCTACTGCGCGGTAATAGATTTCTACCGCATTCTTAAACAAAGGTTTTTTTTTAATTGTCTCGCCAAAACTTTGGAACTAAGGGAAGCAACTCTTTGCATGTAAACAAAAAAGATTGCGACTTTCTGTTATCAACATCGACTTGGGGTGTTGTAAGGTGTAATTTAGCTAAGAGATTTGTTCTCGAATTCATTTCAACCCTTTTTAGAGTTAATAAAGCGGATATAGTATTGCCACGTGTTCCAAATACTCTTAAAATATGTAGCGATAAACTAAACAAATAGCGACCAATTTACGGCAGCAATGGCTGACATTTTCGTTTGCGCGCGCGTACGTACGCACAGCATGTAATACAATACTTCGAATGCAACACAAAACACAACCTGGAACTTTAATTTCAAGATGAGAATACGTCTTACATGGAGGGCTCCCTCGAATAAATTTAAAAGCAGATTTACGGAATTCCGTGAGAAAAAATCCCGTACACTGAATTGCATTAGAGGATAAACGTCACGGCATGAAAAACGTGTTCGATGACAATAATATTTTATTATTTACTTATTTAGTCGCGATGCAAAACTTATTTTTTACGCCCTCCTCTCTCTATTCCTAATCAAGAATTGCTGTAGAATCTATATAATAAGTACAATTATCTTACATTAAATAAAATTGACAAAAACTGTCGGAATAGGAAACCCACGTCAGACGAGGATTTTTTTTTTTTAAAATCATACGAATACTAATAAGTTAAAACAAAAGAAAAATGGTAGAATCTACTGCCAGTGTAGGCCCACTACTGGACTGCTAATTTTAATTATTTTTTCTTTGCTAATAAATACTAATTATTTCTTTCTGTAGGGTACATATTCAATTTTGGTTTAATAAATAATTTTAGATATGGTTCATTGCTAATGAATGTGTGTGTATTTTATTTATTACCCATTTAATGCAATTTTTGTATTGTTAGGCCTACAATTCAATGTATCATTTGACATTTCCAAATTAATTACCCTTGGAAGTGCGAATTTACGCGTTTTTGGAAATCTACTGCCAAATCATGGTTTCTACTGCCTTTTTTACACTACCCTACTGCATTTCAGCTCTGAGGGGTTGACAGGTCTGCGTATACTAAGCGTTAGCATGGGGCAGAACTTTATAAAACCAAACAAATTCTAATGATTTTCTGATAATTACTTTATGAATTATTAATCTTAATCAAATTTCAGAGTATTATAAATGTTTCATTACCGAAAAAAGTTGACTGCCCGGACGATTTAGCTGCTGTCGGTGTATGTTTCGTTGCCTGGCAACCTATCTTTTTGGTAAATATGTGTCACGCAAATCAGTAAAGGTATATTCCGGCTTTGTTAAAATGTGTTTTTGGTAAGAATTAAGAGCTGATGTATAGTTTAATCATGGAAACTAGTCAGGGCTCACACTGTCGGTCGCCAAAGTCGCAATTTGCGATAAAAAAATGAAAGTGGCGATTAAAATTTGATTTTTGCGATAAAAATTTACGGTACTGGCGATTCTTTTTGAGAACTGGCGGAAAAAAATCGTATTCATAATGTTTTAACCATTATTGAGTGTCAATCACGTGGCTAAACACAATAATAGCGTCGCCGAGTAATAAACACAATCCGGATAGCGTCGCCGAGTAATACTAATCAATTGTCTCGGATTAATGATTAGTTGATTGATAATTGCCAATGATGGATATTAAACCTATCTCGCTTCACTATTTAATCTTAATGATTAAATTAAGCGATGATTATTTGATGTTTCGTTTCGTCTTAAAACGAAGAAAGGTAATACATGTAACCAAAATGGCCTACAATTCTATCGAAAAGAAGTAAATATAGTTCAATTCCGTTTACTGTGGCATCATATACGGCATGTAAAACATACAAGTATGCCTATTGGATATCATTATTTCAAATTATCGTATCATCATGGTCGAAAACGCATGAACTAGGCTACTTGAATATCGGCGATTCTTGAGCGAGAAAGCGGTTCGGCATTTGTATCATATTACCGTCGCTAAAATGGTCTAAAGGTGAACGACGGGTATAATTGTAAGCATTTCTTACAAATATAATTAAGTACATATCATTCTATCAGAGATTCAGATACCGTTACGGTACCTGAAAATAACAATAGTTCTATTGTACACGCAATCCTTGGACGAGATTAGACGTGTAAATATTGAATATATAGTGCAATACGGCGATGTTCAAAGAGATTAAAGTTACCAAAAGTAAAATCCGATTTTAGTAAACCAAAACTGTGCTAAATGTATTATGCAAAGACTGATTTGTTAAAAGTTGTGGTATATTGTATATATTGGTAATTGTTTTATAATAAGCCTAACTGAGACATAAGATTGTTAGATATTGTATAATTTTTTATCACATATTTTTGGCGGATAAAATATTCAAGTTGGCGGAAAAAATATATGAACATTTCTTTACATAAAAATTATCATCCATTATGGCGGAAAAAAATTGAAAGCCAGTGTGAGCCCTTAAACTAGTTATAGGCACAACAAGAAACATTCACATATATTTCATATATTTGCTTTAGTTTAAGTGTGATTAAGCCCATATGAGTATTAAAAGAATGGGATTGCATGTACAAATATAAATACCTCAACTATAAGAGGAATATAGATGGTAACAGAAAACAGTGTAAACCTAAAATGGCAAATATGGAAATGTTACTTTTGATTGTGCATGATGTTAAAGTCCACATTAGATAATTATTTTGACATGTTAGTTTTTTTATCCTAGTTTTGTGCTACTATTTGAAGCACTGTAATATACTTTTTGGAAGAAATACCAACTCTTAGTTCCCAAATTCCCTGCTCTGTAAGTTCCTGGATGACCATGGCTGTATAGTGGCTGATATTTTATTGGGAAGTGATCCTTGTGATTTAAGAATGAATTTTCTGAAATGAGTTACGTAACCCTTTTGGTTTACATAGATAAGCACTTTTTTCTTATGAGGCCTTATGAAATCTGGCATTGCTACTAAATGCGTTTATTTTTTATAGATTTTCGGGAATTATCCTATATTTTGTAATGTAAAAGAGCATAGAAAAATAATCATCTTAAAAATCTAACCAGTATGTTAACTATTTCAGGGAGCTGAGAACTGTTTGGAGGGATTAACATTTGTATTAACTGGAGTGTATGAATCGATAGAAAGAGACGAGGCTAAAAGTCTGATTGAAAAATATGGTGGCAAAGTGACGACATCTTTAAGTAAAAAAACAAATTATATCGTGGTAGGACGAGATGCTGGTGAAAGTAAACTCAGTAAGGTAAGATAGAACTAGACAGATGATTGTATGAAATGTTTTTCGGGGATGGGGGGTATATATAAACAACCAGTCAATTACCAAACAGTATATTAAAAGGAGATTAACCAGGGTAATAGATATTTTTATATAGAAATAAAATGAATGGCAACCATGAATAAATATGTTTGTTTGAATAGAAAATAGTAGTCTCTATCATCCATACAAATATTCTACGAATATTAGTCTGGATGGGTCCTCAAAATTTGATGGAAAATAGGTCATTGTCTGGATTATCCAGTCTTTTAAGTTACCACGTACTGAATCTATCAAAACAGCTCGCTTGTCAACGATGACACTCTTTAAAATTTTGTTTGTAAGGTTTCAATTGAAATGGTAATTTTCTCTCGTCATGAATCAGACGTATGGCTTCTCACAATCTTCTTAATTCTTCATCGCGATGCATGCTTATTCCTCGTCTCTATTTTGTTTCTAATAATAGATGTGCCAAGTGAAGTGTGGGATATATTTCAACCACGCTTTATAGAATCTAGCAAAATCGGCCCGGCTTCATAAGATCTAGCACTTACCGATACTTTAGCCAAAAGGTTCCATTGCCCATGCGTAACCTAATGTTTGGTTTTTTATGTGGTAGATTATCCAGTAATTTTCGTCAAAAATTGAGAACCGACCCAGACCCTCCGTGCGTTGAAGACTAGGGGGTTCTGGGTGACAGAGACTAAGAAAATAGTAAAAGTCCACCTGAAATGATCTATGGGATTAACTAGTATTTATGCTTTGTTACAGCAGTGTTAAATGTTGATTTAGCAAATGAAACATTGCAAGTATTATAATATATATATCAATGTCCAAAATTTTCTCCCTTGATAGATTTAACAAAAAATGATTTTGACAGTTATCTAGACAACAAAAACAAAAAATATTTTTGCCATTATTTCTCTGAAAATAATTATCTTGGTTTCTGTATTACTTGTCCTAATTTTAGAAACGGTTCATTGTTTCATTAAAAATTTAAATCTTAAATTTCAGGCCACACAGTTTGGTACGAAGCAGTTAGATGAAGATGGTTTGTTTGAGTTAATCAAATCCCGACCTGGTAAAAAATCAAAATATGAAATCCAAGCTGAAGAAACAGTTAAAAAGGTTTGTATCATTTACAGATGGTTCAAATTTATTGGCTGGAAGATAGAACAGATAACAGTATAATTACTGCAAGTCTACACATCAATCTTTTTATACGCCCACATTTTCATGTGGACGTATATTGTCGTCGCCCCTGTTCGTCCGTCCGTCCGTCCGGACGGACGTCCGTCCACAATTGTTTGTGAACAGTCTACAGGTCACAATTTTTATCCGATTTCAATGAAACTTAAAATATAGGTTTATCACCCTAAGATCTCGGTTCCTTTCGATATTGGCATGTATCGGACCGTAACTTCATGGGTTATGGCCCCTGATTGTACGAAAAATCACGTTTTTTAGCTTGTGAACAGTGTAGAGGTCACAATTTTGAACCGATTTGGATGAAACTTGAAATGCATGTTTATAAACCAAAGATCTTGGTTCCTTTCGATATTTGCGCCAATTGGATCGTAACTTCCTGAATTATGGCCCCTGATTGTCCGAAAAATCGCCCTTTTTAGCTTGTGGTCCCTCTGGAGGTCAAAATTGTTATCCGATTTAAAAAACCGTTTGATTATATCACCGTTCCATGGTTATGAAGGTTGAGTTCGAATTTCGTCAAAATCGGACCAAAATTGACGGACAAAATGGCCGCCATTTGTACGCGAATAGTGTGAAAATATGTTATATCAAGGTTGTGAACAGTGTAGAGGTCACAATTTTGAACCGATTTGGATGAAACTTGAAATGCATGTTTAAAACCCAAAGATATTGGTTCCTTTCGATATTTGCGCCAATCGGATCGTAACTTCCTGAATTATGGCCCCTGATTGTCCGAAAAATCGCCCTTTTTAGCTTGTGGTCCCTCTGGAGGTCAAAATTGTTATCCGATTTAAAAAAACGTTTGATTATATCACCGTTCCATGGTTATGAAGGTTGAGTTCAAATTTTGTGAAAATTGTACCAAAATTGACGGACAAAATGGCCGCCATTTGTACGCGAATAGTGTGAAAATATGTTATATCAAGGTTGTGGACCTTATAGAGGTCACAATTTTGAACCGATTTGGATGAAACTTGACATGTATGTTTATAACCGAAAAATCTTGGTTCCTTTCGATATTTGCGCCCATCGGATCTTAACTTCCTGAATTATGGCCCCTGATTGTCCGAAAATTTGCCCTTTTTAGCTTGTGGTCCCTCTGGAGGTCAAAATTATTATCCGATTTAAAAAAACGTTTGACTATATCACCGTTACATGGTAATGAAGAGAGATTTTGAATTACGTGAAAATCGGACTAGAATTGACGGACAAAATGGCCGCCGTTTGTACACGAATAGTGTGAAAATATGTTATATCAAGGTTGTGGACCCTATAGAGGTCACAATTTTGAATCGATTTTGATGAAACTTGACATGTATGTTTATTACCCAAAGATCTTGGTTCCTTTCGATATTTGCGCCCATCGGATCATAATTTCCTGAATTATGGCCCCTGATTGTCCGAAAAATTGCCCTTTTTAGCTTGTGGTCCCTCTGGAGGTCAAAATTATTTTCCGATTTAAAAAAACGTTTGACTATATCACCGTTACATGGTAATGAAGGGAGAATTTGAATTACGTGAAAATCGGACTAGAATTGACGGACAAAATGGCCGCCGTTTGTACACGAATATTGTGAAAATATGTTATATCAAGGTTGTGGACCCTATAGAGGTCACAATTTTTGAATCGATTTTGATGAAATTTGACATGTATGTTTATAACCCAAAGATCTTGGTTCCTTTCGATATTTGCGCCCATCGGGTCATTACTTCCTGAATTATATCCCCTGATTGTACGAAAAATCACCCTTTTTATACGCCCACATTTTCATGTGGACGTATATTGTCGTCGCCCCTGTTCGTCCGTCCGTCCGTCCGTCCGGACGTCCGTCCGTTCACAATTGTTTGTGAACAGTCTACAGGTCACAATTTTTATCCGATTTCAATGAAACTTAAAACATAGGTTTCTCGGTTCCTTTCGATATTGGCATGTATCGGACTGTAACTTCATGGGTTATGGCCCCTGATTGTACGAAAAATCACGTTTTTATACGCCCACATTTTCATGTGGACGTATTATGTCGTCGCCCCTGTCCGTCCGTCCGTCCGTCCGTCCGTCCACAATTTGTTTGTGGACTCTCTACAGGTCACAATTCTTATCCGATTTTGACGAAACTTGAAATATAGGTTTATCCCCAAAAGTTCTCGGCTGCTTTCGATATTGGCATGTATCGGATCAAAACTTCATGGATTATGGCCCCTGATTGTACGAAAAATCACGTTTTTAGCTTGTGGACCCTATAGAGGTCACAATTTTGAACCGATTTTGATGAAACTTGACATGCATGTTTGTAACCCAAAGATCTTGGTTCCTTTCGATATTTGCGGCTTACGGAATGTAATTTCCTGAATTATGGCCCCTGATTGTCCGAAAAATCACCCTTTTTAGCTTGTGGTCCCTCTGGAGGTCACAATTATTATTCGATTTTAAAAACCGTTTGATTATATCACCGTTACACCCTAAGGAAGGTTGAGTTCGAATTTCGGGAAAATCGGACGAAAATTGCCATACAAAATGGCCGCCGTTTGTACGCGAATACTGTTAAAAAATGGTATATCAAGGTTGTGGACCCTGTGGAGGTCACAATTTTGATTCGATTTTGATGAAACTTGCAATTCATGGTTATAACCCAAAGATCTTGCTTCCTTTCGATATTTGCGCATATCGGATCGTAACTTCCTGAATTATGGCCCCTGATTATACGCAAAATCGCCTTTTTTATACGCCCACATTTTCATGTGGACGTATTATGTCGTCGCCCCTGTCCGTCCGGACGTCCGTCCATCCGTCCGTCCGTCCACAATTTGTTTGTGGACTCTCTACAGGTCACAATTCTTATCCGATTTTGACGAAACTTGAAATATAGGTTTATCCCCAAAAGTTCTCGGCTGCTTTCGATATTGGCATGTATCGGATCAAAACTTCATGGATTATGGCCCCTGATTGTACGAAAAATCACGTTTTTATACGCCCACATTTTCATGTGGACGTATTATGTCGTCGCCCCTGTCCGTCCGGACGTCCGTCCGTCCGTCCGGACGTCCGTCCGTCCACAATTTGTTTGTGGACTCTCTACAGCTCACAATTCTTATCCGATTTTGACGAAACTTGAAATATAGGTTTATCCCCAAAAGATCTCGGCTGCTTTCGATATTGGCATGTATCGGATCAAAACTTCATGGATTATGGCCCCTGATTGTACGAAAAATCACGTTTTTAGCTTGTGGACCCTATAGAGGTCACAATTTTGAACCGATTTTGATGAAACTTGACATGCATGTTTGTAACCCAAAGATCTTGTTTCCTTTCGATATTTGCGGCTATCGGAATGTAATTTCCTGAATTATGGCCCCTGATTGTCCGAAAAATCACCCTTTTTAGCTTGTGGTCCCTCTGGAGGTCACAATTATTATTCGATTTAAAAAACCGTTTGATTATATCACCGTTACACCCTAAGGAAGGTTGAGTTCGAATTTCGGGAAAATCGGACGAAAATTGCCATACAAAATGGCCACCGTTTGTACGCGAATACTGTTAAAAAATGGTATATCAAGGTTGTGGACCCTGTGGAGGTCACAATTTTGATTCGATTTTGATGAAACTTGAAATTCATGGTTATAACCCAAAGATCTTGCTTCCTTTTGATATTTGCGCATATCGGATCGTAACTTCCTGAATTATGGCCCCTGATTATACGCAAAATCGCCTTTTTTTTTAGCTTGGAGGTCACAATTATTATTCGATTTAAAAAACCGTTTGTTTATATCACCGTTACACCCTAAGGAAGGTTGAGTTAGAATTTCGGGAAAATCGGACGAAAATTGCCATACAAAATGGCCGCCGTTTGTACGCGAATACTGTTAAAAAATGGTATATCAAGGTTGTGGACCCTGTGGAGGTCACAATTTTGATTCGATTTTGATGAAATTTGAAATTCATGGTTATAACCCAAAGATCTTGCTTCCTTTCGATATTTGCGCATATCGGATCGTAACTTCCTGAATTATGGCCCCTGATTATACGCAAAATCGCCTTTTTTTTTAGCTTGGAGGTTACAATTATTATCCGATTTAAAAAAAACGTTTGATTATATTACCGTTACACAGTAAGGAAGGTTGAGTTCGAATTTCGGGAAAATCAGACCAAAATTGCCATACAAAATGGCCGCCGTTTGTACGCGAATACTGTTAAAAAATGGTATATCAAGGTTGTGGACCCTGTAAAGGTCACAATTTTAATTCGATTTTGATGAAACTTGAAATTCATCGTTATAACCCAAAGATCTTGGTTCTTTTCGATATTTGCGCATATCGGATCGTAACTTCCTGAATTATGGCCCCTGGTTATACGCAAAATCCCCCTTTCTTTAGCTTGTGGTCCCTCTGGAGGTCACAATTATTATCCAATTTAAAAAAACGTTTGATTATATCACTGTTACACTGTAAGGAAGGTTGAGTTTGAATTTCGGGAAAATCGGGCCAAAATTGACAGACAAAATGGCCGCCGTTTGTACGCGAATACTGTTAAAAAAATGATATATCATGGTTGTGGACCCTGTATAGGTCACAATTTTAATTCGATTTTGATGAGGAAGGTTGAGTTCTAATTTCGTGAAAATCGTACCAAATTGCCGGACGAAATGGTCGCCGTTTGTACGCGAAGAGTGTAAAAATATGGTATATCATGGTTGTGGACTGTCTACAGGTCACAATTCTTATCCGATTTTTATGAAAAGTCACATTTCTAGGTTGTGTACCGTCACACCATAATCATTGTCGGTTTCGAGTTTCATTAATATCAGACTGGAACTGACCAACTAAATGGCTGCTCCCAATACAGTATGAAATACAGGACTTAAAGATGTAGGAAAAATCATTTTCGGTATTGCTTGTTCTCTGTCCATCTCTCGAAAATGTGGGCGTATCCTGCCTGGCAGTGCCAGCCTATCTTTAGCTTGTGGACCCTATAGAGGTCACAATTTTGAACCGATTTTGATGAAACTTGACATGCATGTTTGTAACCCAAAGATCTTGGTTCCTTTCGATATTTGCGGCATACGGAATGTAATTTCCTGAATTATGGCCCCTGATTGTCCGAAAAATCACCCTTTTTAGCTTGTGGTCCCTCTGGAGGTCACAATTATTATTCGATTTAAAAAACCGTTTGATTATATCACCGTTACACCCTAAGGAAGGTTGAGTTCGAATTTCGGGAAAATCGGACGAAAATTGCCATACAAAATGGCCGCCGTTTGTGCGCGAATACTGTTAAAAAATGGTATATCAAGGTTGTGGACCCTGTTGAGGTCACAATTTTGATTCGATTTTGATGAAACTTGAAATTCATGGTTATAACCCAAAGATCTTGCTTCCTTTCGATATTTGCGCATATCGGATCGTAACTTCCTGAATTATGGCCCCTGATTATACGCAAAATCGCCTTTTTTTTTTAGCTTGGAGGTCACAATTATTATTCGATTTAAAAAAACGTTTGATTATATTACTGTCACACCCTAAAGAAGGTTGAATTCGAATTTCAGGAAAATCGGACGAAAATTGTCATACAAAATGGCCGCCGTTTGTACGCGAATACTGTTAAAAAATGGTATATCAAGGTTGTGGACCCTGTGGAGGTCACAATTTTGATTCGATTTTGATGAGATTTGAAATTCATGGTTATAACCCAAAGATCTTGCTTCCTTTCGATATTTGCGCATATCGGATCGTAACTTCCTGAATTATGGCCCCTGATTATACGCAAAATCGCCTTTTTTTTAGCTTGGAGGTCACAATTATTATCCGATTTAAAAAAACGTTTGATTATATTACCGTTACACCGTAAGGAAGGTTGAATTCGAATTTCGGGAAAATCAGACCAAAATTGTCATACAAAATGGCTGCCGTTTGTACGCGAATACTGTTAAAAAATGGTATATCAAGGTTGTGGACCCTGTAAAGGTCACAATTTTAATTCGATTTTGATGAAACTTGAAATTCATGGTTATAACCCAAAGATCTTGGTTCTTTTCAGTATTTGCGCATATCGGATCGTAACTTCCTGAATTATGGCCCCTGGTTATACGCAAAATCCCCCTTTCTTTAGCTTGTGGTCCCTCTGGAGGTCACAGTTATTATCCAATTTAAAAAAACGTTTGATTATATCACCGTTGCACTGTAAGGAAGGTTGAGTTTGAATTTCAGGAAAATCGGACCAAAATTGACAGACAAAATGGCCGCCGTTTGTACGCGAATACTGTTAAAAAAATGATATATCATGGTTGTGGACCCTGTATAGGTCACAATTTTAATTCGATTTTGATGAGGAAGGTTGAGTTCTAATTTCGTGAAAATCGTACCAAAATTGCCGGACGAAATGGTCGCCGTTTGTACGCGAATAGTGTAAAAATATGGTATATCATGGTTGTGGACTCGCTACAGGTCACAATTCTTATCCGATTTTGATGAAAAGTCACATTTCTAGGTTGTGTACTGTCACACCATAATCATTGTCGGTTTCGAGTTTCATTAATATCAGACTGGAACTGACCAACTAAATGGCTGCTCCCAATACAGTATGAAATACAGGACGTAAAGATGTAGGAAAAATCACTTTCGGTATTGCTTGTTCTCTGTCCATCTCTCGAAAATGTGGGCGTATCCTGCCTGGCAGTGCCAGCCTATCTTTTTAGCTTGGAGGTCACAATTATTATTCGATTTAAAAAACCGTTTGATTATATTACCGTCACACCCTAAAGAAGGTTGAGGTCGAATTTCGGGAAAATCGGACGAAAATTGCCATACAAAATGGCCGCCGTTTGTACGCGAATACTGTTAAAAAATGGTATATCAAGGTTGTGGACCCTGTGGAGGTCACAATTTTGATGAAATTTGAAATTCATGGTTATAACCCAAAGATCTTGCTTCCTTTCGATATTTGCGCATATCGGATCGTAATTTCCTGAATTATGGCCCCTGATTATACGCAAAATTGCCTTTTTTTTTAGCTTGGAGGTCACAATTATTATCCGATTTAAAAAAACGTTTGATTATATTACCGTTACACCGTAAGGAAGGTTGAGTTCAAATTCGGGAAAATCAGACCAAAATTGTCATACAAAATGGCCGCCGTTTGTACGCGAATACTGTTAAAAAATGGTATATCAAGGTTGTGGACCCTGTAAAGGTCACAATTTTAATTCGATTTTGATGAAACTTGAAATTCATGGTTATAACCCAAAGATCTTGGTTCTTTTCAATATTTGCGCATATCGGATCGTAACTTCCTGAATTATGGCCCCTGGTTATACGCAAAATCCCCCTTTCTTTAGCTTGTGGTCCCTCTGGAGGTCACAATTATTATCCAATTTAAAAAAACGTTTGATTATATCACCGTTGCACTGTTAGGAAGGTTGAGTTTGAATTTCAGGAAAATCGGACCAAAATTGACAGACAAAATGGCCGCCGTTTGTACGCGAATACTGTTAAAAAAAATGATATATCATGGTTGTGGACCCTGTATAGGTCACAATCTTAATTCGATTTTGATGAGGAAGGTTGAGTTCTAATTTCGTGAAAATCATACCAAAATTGCCGGACGAAATGGTCGCCGTTTGTACGCGAATAGTGTAAAAATATGGTATATCATGGTTGTGGACTCTCTACAGGTCACAATTCTTATCCGATTTTGATGAAAAGTCACATTTCTAGGTTGTGTACCGTCACACCATAATCATTGTCGGTTTCGAATTTCATTAATATCAGACTGGAACTGACCAACTAAATGGCTGCTCCCAATACAGTATGAAATACAGGACTTAAAGATGCAGGAAAAATCACTTTCGGTATTGCTTGTTCTCTGTCCATCTCTCGAAAATGTGGGCGTATCCTGCCTGGCAGTGCCAGCCTATCTTTTAGCTTGTGAACAGTTTAGAGGTCACAATTTTGAACCGATTTGGACGAAACTTGAATTGCATGTTTATAACCCAAAGACCTTGGTTCCTTTCGATATTTGCGCCAATCGGATCGTAACTTCCTGAATTATGGCCCCTGATTGTCCGAAAAATCGCCCTTTTTAGCTTGTGGTCCCTCTGGAGGTCAAAATTGTTATCCGATTTGAAAAACCGTTTGATTATATCACCGTTCCATGGTTATGAAGGTTGAGTTCGAATTTCGTGAAAATCGGACCAAAATTGACAGACAAAATGGCCGCCATTTATACGCG
The DNA here is from genome assembly GCA_948474765.1 of Patella depressa. Lineage (NCBI taxonomy): Eukaryota > Metazoa > Mollusca > Gastropoda > Patellidae > Patella > Patella depressa. The sequence goes on from OX419715.1 coordinate 29,447,286, forward strand.
AATAGTGTGAAAATATGTTAAATCAAGGTTGTGAACAGTCTAGAGGACACAATTTTGAACCGATTTGGATGAAACTTGAAATGCATGTTTATAACCCAAAGATCTTGGTTCCTTTCGATATTTGCGCCAATCGGATCGTAACTTCCTGAATTATGGCCCCTGATTGTCCGAAAAATTGCCCTTTTTAGCTTGTGGTCCCTCTGGAGGTCAAAATTGTTATCCGATTTAAAAAACCGTTTGATTATATCATTGTTCCATGATTATGAAGGTCGAGTTCGAATTTCGTGAAAATCGGACCAAAATTGACGGACAAAATGGCCGCCATTTGTACGCGAATAGTGTGCAAATATGTTATATCAAGGTTGTGAACAGTGTAGAGGACACAATTTTGAACCGATTTGGATGAAACTTGAAATGCATGTTTATAACCCAAAGATCTTGATTCCTTTCGATATTTGCGCCAATTGGATCGTAACTTCCTGAATTATGGCGCCTGATTGTCCGAAAAAATGCCCTTTTTAGCTTGTGGTCCCTCTGGAGGTCAAAATTGTTATCCGATTTAAAAAACCGTTTGATTATATCACCGTTGCATGGTTATGAAGGTTGAGTATGAATTGTGTGAAAATCGGACCAAAATTGACAGACAAAATGGCGCCGTTTGTACGCGAATATTGTGAAAATATGTTATATAAAGGATGTGGACCCTATAGAGGTCACAATTTTGAACCGATTTTGATGAAACTTGACATGTATGTTTATAACCCAAAGATCGTGGTTCCTTTAGATATTTGCGCCCATTGGATCATAACTTCCTGAATTATGTCCCCGGATTGTCAGAAAAATCGCTTTTGTTCGCTTTTGGTCCCTCTGGAGGTCAAAATTATTATCCGATTTAAAAAAACGTTTGACTATATCACTGTTACATGGTAATGAAGAGAGAGTTTGAATTACGTGAAAACCGGACTAGAATTGACGGACAAAATGGCCGCCGTTTGTACACGAATAGTGTGAAAATATGTTATATCAAGGTTGTGGACCCTATAGAGGTCACAATTTTGAATCGATTTTGATGAAACTTGACAGGTATGTTTTAAACCCAAAGATCTTGGTTCCTTTCGATATTTGCGCCCATCGGGTCATTACTTCCTGAATTATGTCCCCTGATTGTACGAAAAATCACCCTTTTTAGCTTGTGGTGCCTCTGGAGGTCACAATTATTATATGATTTAAAAAAAAACGTTTGATTATAATAACCAAACAAATTCTAATGATTTTCTGATAATTCCTTAATATGCGACAATTCTTGTTGACTGCCCGGACGATTTGGCTGCTGTGTGGGCGTATGTTTCGTTGCCTGGCAACCTATTTTTAGCTTGTTGTGCCTCTGGAGGTCACAATTATTATCTGATTTAAAAAAAAAAAACGTTTGATTATAAAAACCAAACAAATTCTAATGATTTCTGATAATTCCTTAATATGCGACAACTCTTGTTGACTGCCCGGACGATTTGGCTGCTGTGTGGGCGTATGTTTCGTTGCCTGGCAACCTATTTTTATACTCAGATGGGAGATCATGTGGCTAAGTGGGTAAGACGCTGCCTCGCTAGCCTGGAGGTTAGGTGTTCGATCCCTGCATTAGTCGAGAAAGTTCATCCAAATTTTCCGGCGGGATGTCCCCTTGTCAGTGATGCAGGACAGAAGGCCTGTCTAGTCGTTCGAATGGTACGAAAAACCTTGGCAGTTGGAATTCGATATAAGAGTGGGCGGTAGCATCACTGCCCAGGCAAAATTTACCTCATAGCATACTGTATGGCATATTTCCATCTTCATTAACCCAGGTTTGGAGCAGAACAGTAGGACGTTAAACCCCATTTCATTTTATTTTATACGCAGATGGTTTAAATTATGTAATGAAAACAATGCATATTTTTGACTTTCGAAATCTTGAAATGTGTTGTTTTCTGTATTTAACTTACTTTGGGGTTGTGTGGTCAAACATGCCCTTTACTAAATCACAAGGTCTGATATTGAGTCACATTGCATGCTTTTGATCCCACACTTGTTTGTGGCAGAGTAAAGTTGCCTGTCAATACCATGGGTTTTCTCCAGGTCTTCCGGTTTCCTTCCAGTGCTAAAGACTCCTGTATGCAAACAAAGTATTGAAATAAAATTTAACCATATCTTAGTCCCAAAATGACAAAGTTAAGCCCCCCCCCCCCCTTTTTTTTCCCCTTTCTGTCTTTAACTGACTATTGTGGTTTATTGTAGGAAAAATGGTTAGAAAAGAAGTTATCAATGCAAAAGGAAGAGAAACATGTAGCCGGAAGTTCTAAAACATCAGATACCATTCCAAAATCTAGTCACAGTGATAGTGAATCAAAGAAACCTATTGGACAGTCTAAGGCTAATGACCAATCAGGACCTGTTTTACTATGGGTAGACAAACATAAACCTGCTAGTATGAAAACGATCATTGGTCAGCAAGGCGATAAAAGTAATGCTAAGAAGCTTTTTAATTGGTTGAATAGTTGGCATAAGAACCGTGCTGCAGGAACGAAACCAGCAGGTATATATAATATGTTGTTTTAACTTTTTCGTATGCAATTTGTTCTTTATGAAGGAAATATTTGATTGCATAGACCAACACAATAATAGACAAGTAGACTTTAGAGCCTTGAGTTGGTGACTGATCTAACTAAATAAAATGAATTGGGATTTACCATCCTACCGTTCTGCTCTAATTGAACTAATGAAGACCAACATATGCCATAACATAAAGTGTGCATGAATGAAATTTAGCCAGGCAGTGGCTCTGGTGGCCTACTCTTATATTAAATTGTCGAACGGAGGTTAAGCTCTATCGTCTGCCAACCTATGTTTTATGCTGTAATGGATAGTTCTGTAATTTAAGGTAAATTTTTCAACAATAAAAGTGATGATGGATCAGGGTTTAAAGCAGCTCTATTGTCTGGACCTCCTGGTGTGGGTAAAACGACGACTGCTACACTGGTCTGTAAGGTAAGATAACTCTGAATTCTAGTTCTTCTGAAAAAGCAGTATTTGGGGGCCCCAAGAATCAATCACCACAGCTGAAATATATTAAAGTAACACCATGTCTGTTATCGGGAACTGTGAATGAAAGCGGTTTAATTTCACTTTATAGCGGTTTCTTTGATACACAACATTAAGATTCACGATCAAGGGCGGAAATAGTGCTGCCAAAGCTAAATTTATTTGTTTTGATTTGTACAAACATTCAAATTAGCAGTAGGCCAATATATAAATTAAAATGAAATGGAGTTTAACGTCCTACTGTTCTGCTCAAACTGGACTAATGAAGTAGGGTATACGAGTGAAATTTTTTCCCGGGCAGCGGCATGATGATCTACTCTTATACTCTGCCATGGGATCTTTTACATGCACGCCAATGTATACACAGGACCGTTTTTTCGGACCATCCGAATGACTAGACAGCTCTCCTTGCCAGGTCCTCCTTCCTGTACCACTGACAAGAAGAAACCATGTCAGGAAATATGATGAACTTTCTCTGCCAATACAGCGATTTAACCCACGATCTCCAGGCTAACGAACCAGCGTCCTACCCACTTAGCCACCATGGCTCCAGGCCAGTATATGATAACGCGGGAAGTATGTTCACTTCCACATTTCTGTTTTTCAGGAAGCTGGGTTTTCTTATGTAGAATTAAATGCGTCTGATACAAGATCAAAGAAAAGTTTACAGACTGAAGTGGCTGAATCTCTTGATAACCAAACACTTGTTGATTTTATGGGTAAACATTTTATTCTTAGCTTCCCATCATTGTCAGTGTAGAGTTTTGTTTTGTTTTTCTATAGTTGATCTTCCTGCATAAACATTGACATACAGATAAATTTACTTTTACAAATTGAAGAAGTGAAATGAAATGGAGTTTCACGTCCTACTGTTCCACTCCGACTTGGCTAATGAAGACGAGCATATGCCATACAGTGAGATATGAGGGGAAATTTTGCCTGGACAGCACCAAAAAATACTGCTGTCTAACAAAAATTCTCCCTTACCCCCTTGTGTTATATGTTACCATAGAATTGAAAAGCAAAACATGTTAGTCTGAAATTTGGTGAAACATTGTGTTGATGAGATGTTAAACCCCATTCCATTGTGAAAAGATATTAGTTTGTATTGTATTGTATTTATTTATAGGTACTAAACCCAGTCATAAAGATGGACAGAAACATTGTTTAATAATGGATGAAGTTGATGGTATGGCAGGTAATGCTGATAGAGGAGGATTGCAGGTTTGTTTTATTTTTCATCAGTGATTGACTTGGTAACTTGATGTATTAAATAGCTGTTGTAAAACTCAATCATTTGTAAACCATATGTATAATATTTTGGGGTAATGATTTTGACACTGATCTTGAAAATATCACAATTTTGTAAAATAAAAACGTAACAAATGAAAATAAAAGAAGACAATGGCAAACCTCACCCCACTCGCAAGGCAAACATGACCATTGAAAATTGTGATATTTTAGTCAAAAATGAATAAGAGGGTTGGGTGACATGTTCAACTATGTGTGTTTTATTCAGGTTCTCTGGCTTCCTCCCACTGCTAAAAACCCTACACTCAAGCAAATTATTGACGTAAACTTGAACCATAATATGTTAGTCACAAAATGACCTAGTTTGTCTCAACTGGATGTTAAACCCCATTTTTTTCTCTCTAATAATGATTACAGTATTGTGTTGACATGGCGTTAAATTGTATTGTTACGTATATTTCAGGAATTAGTACAGTTAATTAAAGGTAGTAAAATACCTGTACTTTGTATCTGTAATGATAGAAATAGTACCAAGATGAGAACCCTCTCTAATTATTGTTTTGATTTACGATTTTATAAACCACGACTAGAACAAATCAAGGTATGGTATTCTTGTTGCTTTGTTATCTATGTAAACTTGTTTTATGAGAAATGGTGGTTTCGCCTTGTCAGTTGTGCAGAACAGAGGGCCTAACAAGGACAGCTGACTAGTCATTCAAATGAGATGAAAAAACGAGGTCCCATGAAAACATTAGCGTGCCATAAAAGACTCCTTGGCATTTTGAATTTGATAAAAGAGTAGGTAAAATTTCCCTCATTGCACACTGTATGACGTATGCCCATCTCCGTTTGCCCAAGTCAGAATAGAACAGTAGGATGTTAAACTCCATTTCATTTTTAATGAGAAATGGTATCAGATGTTCAAGTAAAATGAAAGTAGCATTAATGTTATCAATGATGTAACTCGAATTATGTCTAAACTTTTTAGAGTGAAAGAACATACTTATGTTCTCAAGCATATTCCTGAAGCGATGGCCCGAGAAATCCCTCTCTGACCATTGCTGGAATAGCGTCTGTTTCTTGAACTTATGCGGGAGTGTGTCTATTCTTTCCGTTCAATGAAAGCTATCACTTAAGTACAGCAACATTACAGTCAAACTTTGGATTTTGATTTAAGGTATTAAAAACGGTGAAAGTATGTTCGTTTCCAAACAGTATTGTTACATTTCATTCGACTTGATAGCCTCGTTTGTCACGCAATTAGTTTTACTGCAGTATTCTGCTATCGTGAGTCATGACGTAACGTTATGTAAACATATTTGGTCCAATATTGGCAGCTAGTGATTGGTTGGTAGACGGACTACTGACAAATCAAAATTTAAAACAACAATATCCACTCATAATAGCAGTGTGTAGTTGGATTACCTCTAATCAAACGCAACACTGCGCGGAGTATGGTTCTCAAGTAAACATTTGATTCTTAAATCAGTTTGGGGTGTTGGATGGTTGAATGGCTGTATCATAAGGCCTGTCATTGAGTCAACTGGTGTGTTTATTTAATCCCCGGTTGTATGGGCAGAAACATCGCTGTCCAGGCAAAATTTTCCCATTTGCATTACATAAGTTATAGTGTACAGTCTGATCACTATAAATATGTTTTCCTTGAAATGGAGGAAAAGTCAATTTAATAAGATTTCTCATAGATATTTATATTTACAGGGGGCAATGATGTCGCTAGCATTTAAAGAAGGTATTAAGATTACACCACCTGCAATGAATGAGATTATCCTAGCAGCCAATCAGGACATTCGACAAGTCATTCACAATCTTTCCATGTGGAGTGCAACAGATAAAGGTTTAACATACGAACAGGCAAAACGAGATTCTAAAAGTGCTAAAAAAGACATGAAAATAGTAAGTTGTTAACTGTGATCTTCTTAATGAGCTAAATTTGTTTTATTTGAGTAAAATTAAATGGAACAATGAAAAATATTCCTTAAAAATTAAGTAGTGGGGTATTTTTATGATGAACCTAAGATTTTTAACTGGAGACAAATAATCATGTAGCAAAGCAATTCAACACATTCAGTTACTTGAATTAAATATCAGGGTTTTTACAATTTATAAAACAATTTGTGTTTGTTAATTACAAAAGACTGACAGAAATTTGTTAGTTATTGTGACAGTGAATGAGAAATGGTATCAGATGTTCTAAATACAGTAACCACACCCATATCTCTTTTCTCTTCCAGGGTCCATTTGACGTCTGCCGTAAAGTATTTATTGGTGGTGAGGAAACGGCGGGAATGACAATTCATGATAAATCTAATTTATTTTTTAATGATTATAGTATAGCTCCATTATTTGTCCAGGAGAACTACGCATCTGTTATTCCTTTCTCAGCACGAGGGAATACGAAGAAACACCTGCGTTTATTGGCTCAAACCGCAGACAGTATAGCCGACGGTGATTTATGTGATAGATTAATACGAAGGGAAGGTAACTGGAGTATGCTACCCATGCAGGTAATTAAAGCACAGTAAATCCTAGAACACACACAGGATGACTATTCTTTCAAACACAAAAAGATCTTCCTTAGATTATTATATATATGATGAAAAAAAAAACTAACATAGATATCACATCGAGGCCACTGTTTATGAATAGAAATCAAATATCGTTCAGGCAAAGATCTTACAAAAGAAGACATCTTCTGAATGAAATTACCTGAAAGTAATAAGAACTTTAGATGACCATAACTTCCATAATATTTAGACTGCTTCTTATCATTGTGGCATAAACTCTATATTTTTATACCTTAATGAAAGTGACTAATATATTGGTTTTACAACTGTTTCTAGGCAATGTATGCTAGTGTTATACCTGGTGAATTTATGCGTGGAAGTTTCCCACAAATGGTTGCTTTTCCCAGCTGGTTAGGTAAAAACTCATCAACTAATAAAACAGATCGATTGTTAGCAGAACTCAGCATGCATATGAGATTAAAGTAAGTTAAAATCACTATATCTCTTCAATTTTATAAAGCATAGCATTTAGAAATCTTTGCAGGTTGATATAATATTTGACAATTTCAGATCTCTGTTAATCTAAATCCGAGATCTATATCCAGTGGATTTCAAGGAGTTGATTGAGTTTCCATTCATTAATGTTTAGATCTTGAATGTAGTTCAGGGCAACATAGTTATAAAACGGAAACTAAGAAAGTCACATGGCACTACAGAATATGAGTGAGCAATATGTGCTGTATAAATCATAAGTTCTGGTATTTATACGAGGTTTGTATGTGACAAGGAGTAGGTTAGCCAATCTGGGTTTTCTCTAATGTCTTCCCACTGCATAATCGAATTATTGAAAGTAGTATATACTTTGTAAATATTAGTTTTAGAATAACCTGGTTCTGGTCAAGTGGACATCAAACCCAATCTCTTTCTTCTAGTCTCTTGCTAAATTACAAGGTGTATAATCTAACATTGTGATGCAATTTTATTTTTTAGTATCTCTGGTGATAAGAGATCTATGTCTATGGATTATCTCCCAGTCTTACGGAAATGTTTAACGGAGCCGTTAGTACGTGAAGCAGGAGAAGGCGTACCGAAAGTGATAAAATTAATGGATGACTATGACATCACTAAAGATGATTTTGATAATGTTATGGAAGTTTCAAAATGGCCGAACAGTACAGATCCTCTAGGTTCTCTTGATTCTAAGGTAAATTTCCTTGGCAACAAAAAAACCCAAAACATTTGAGATAAACATTATTTGGGAACATTTTGTGATGGGTATAGGCTTAATTCGATATAGATAGCTCTGGCTATAATCCCATTTACATTTATTTATTTTATCTAGACAAAGGCAGCATTTACACGAACCTATAACAAAGAGTGCCATCTAACCCCATATGCCACTGGTGCCGCACCTAAGAAGAAGCGTGGACGAGGTGCTGGAGATGAGGATGGGGAGGAACTGTTAAAGATGGAAGAAGAAGAAGATGGCGGAACAGCAATCAGTGATGATGAGGAGGATAATGGACTAGAAACAGATACAATGATCAAGGTCAATAAATTTTACTGCAGTTTAACAGCTAACAAATCTTTTGATAACTTGGTAAGACGATGGCTCGCTAGCCTAGAGGTCGGGTGTTCAATCCCTGCGTAGAGTCATTAGCATTTTCTGGTGTGGTTCCTCCTTGTCAGTGGTGCAGGACCGAGTGTAGCCATTTGTATGAAGCAAAATGCCAAGGTCCCAGTGATACCTTGGCAGTAAGAATTTCGATATAAGAGGAGGGCCATCTTTTTTTAGCCAGTTTGAGCAGAACATGATTGGCCTATATTTCTGATTATTTTCAGTTCATTCATTGCACATGTACTATATTATCTTAGAGGGTGGGTTTTCCAAATATCACTTGTCAAGGGGTTTTTTTTATTCAGTGTTTAAGGTCATGAGACGAAAAATCCTATTGATTTTCAGCGATATCTGATATTGACTGCTAGAGTTATAGCCCTTGATCACTTTGAAAAATCTTGTGGATACTCGAGAGGCTAAAATTAATATCTGATTGACTTTCAATTTATACACGGTGTTTACGGTCATAAGGTTAAGCATATTCCTGAAGCAATGGCCTGAGAAATCCTTCTCTGGCCATTGCTGGATTAGCTACTGATTCTTGAACTTTTGCTGGAGTGTGTCTATCCTTCCTGTTCAATCAAAGCTATCACTAGAGTACAGCAACATGACAGTTCTTCGTTTAATCTGGGTCTTCCCTAAAACTTTGGACAGTGATTTAAGGTATTAAAAACGGTGAAAGTGTGTTCGTTTCCAAACAGTATTGTTTACATTTTAATCGATTTGATAGCCTTGTTTGTCACACAATTAGTTTTAATGCAGTAATCTGCTATGCACTGGTTAATTGGGCATAATAAAATCGTGAGCCATGACGAAACATGTTTGGTCCAATTTGGCGCTTTGTTTTAAAGGTAAAGCCTTTGTAACGCTGTCAACTACTGGTTGGTAATGGGACTACTGACCAATTATACTTTAGCACAAGAATGTTCGCTCTGTACAACAGTGAGTAGTGGGATTAGCTCTAATCAAACGAAACACTGCGCGGAGTATGAAGGTTAAGAAGCTTATTGATTTTCAGCAATATCCCATAATTACTACCAGAGTTATGGACCTTGATCACTTTGAAATATTTTGTGAATACTCTAGGGGCTAAAGTTTATATCCGACTGACTTTAAATTTTTACACAGTGTTTTAAGGTCATAAGACAAAGTCATTTTCAACGATTTCCAATAATTAATGCCAGAGTTATGGCCCTTGATCACTTTGAAATATCTTGTGGACGAAGGTCATGAGACAAACAATCGTAACAATTCTAACCATTTCTGATAATTACTTAATGGGCTATTACTCGCAATAAGATATTCATGTGTTGTAAAAGTTATCCTTGCCAACAAAAGAAAAAATATGCGACAACCCTTGTTGACTGCGCAGACGACTTAGCTGTTGTGGGTGTATGTTTCGCTGCCTGGCAACCTATCTTTTTCTTTCTCATTATGTTAGTTTTTATCTTTGTTATTTTAGGCTAAAAAGCCAGCAGCTAAGGGTCGTGGTAAAAAGGAACCAGCAGACAAAGCTGCAACAAAGGGTGGTAAAGGAAAAGGCAGAGGAAAAGGAAAAAGCTGAATTTGATTACATCTGAACAACAACCCAGAGCAGCATATTGTCACTTAAAGAATCTGCGGCTCAACAAATGAGCCTGATTCACGAAAACTAAAAATATTTAACTATTAGACAATGAATATATTGTAATCTCAATATTTTGTGAATACGTCCCCTGTGCCATGATATGAAGACCAGAATGTATAGTGTAGTAGTGCAGTTAACTACAAAATAATTTAAAAAAAAAAAAAAAGATTAAAATATTTTTTAAAAATTTTTGAGAGAAATGTTGAATGGTGATTATTTTCAAACCAAGAATGATCTTATCAAGAATCAGTACAAAATTATTGATAAAGTTATTGCCCTTCTTCCTCATACAACTTGGGGATACTCCTTAGAAAGTTCCAGAACATATTTCTTAGTCTGTAGGGTAGTGTCAATCTAGTGACAATGGATATTTCTGGCGACATAAAATAATGTATCAACTAACCATGACAGGTTAAATATATTGGTTGTGTTTAATTACGTCATGAGTTATCAGGACTGACAGAACTGAATGTCATTTCACTTGATTGCAATTCAGGAGGTTCTGGACTGCCAATCTTGCAACCCCATTGTAAAATAAATGTTAACAAGACAATCATATTGTATATGATAAATGTTTTTTGAAAACTGTGTAGTCTTATTATATCCTGTCAGAGGAATCGGTCTTATTGAAAAACAACTCTTCTGGGCTATTTTATACAAGTTTACTGCCCATGCCTTAAAAATCATATATACCAGAGGAATGGTCTTATTGAAAAGCAGCTCTTTGCTGCTATTTTATACAAGTTTACTGCCCGTCATTTTGGGACTAACATGGTTCAATTTTATTTCAATAATTTGCTTGTGCAGAGTGGTCTTAAGCAGTGATGGGATACGGAAGGACCCAGTAAAAACCTATGAGGTGGACAGAAAACCCTACTCCATGTCACATACAACCGGAAAATCGAAACCACACCAGTTGACTTAAGGGCAGACCTTATGATGCAACAAGCACTTGCTAATCATTCCAACTTACTGAATACAATAGATATCACCTTTACATTGTTTAATTGATCCTACTAATATTCAATTATGTCTGTTCCATTTAAAGTTAACTGGGTCTACAGGAATAAACCCTGTTCAAATTAAAAAATTTAATGGTTATTTTTATTCTATAGGCTATGGTTTTGAAAGCCTGTAGCATTTCTGAACACTGGTCTTCAATTCCCCACATTTTACTGGGGAAAACCTCAACCTGTAGGTATATTGACGAAATATTGAATTATACTGCAAAACATAATTTCTAAGGATATCAGAGGAATGAAATGGGATGAACGACAAATGTTCTTCTACTAGGCTACTGAAGACTCGCTGAAGATGGGCATCGGGTGCGCGAGGCACAATAGCCTACTCTCATTTTGAATTCTGTCAAGGGTTGCCAATGTGTTCACAGGACTGGTTTTCCATCTCATCTCAGCAACTGTCCTTTACCAAACCTTCTGTCTTAAAAGGACCCTTTTTTGTTAAAAAAAAAACCCAACAAATCTGCATTGAATAAAACATAACATTTATTTACAGTTATATGTAACCATAGCAATATAAAAAGGTCAGGTAACTCTGAAAACAATCTAACCATAAAAATAGTCCTTTCTATTTCTGCAGGTTTTAAGTTAATATTTACAGTATGAACAGCATCAGTATTGTTGTTAGTTTGGTACCAGTGTATATTATAGTAAATTCTAGTATATACTGTAGTAGGCTACAATTGTAAATTTAGTGTAACTACAATAAGATATGCTGATTACAATAGTTTTGAACTGTGGTGATCTTTTATTTGAAAATAACTCTATTCAAACTGTGGTGATCTTTTATTTGAAAATAACTCATCATATCAAAATCATATCACCAGAAGACCTGCTTTGCAAGAAAGCTAATTCAGCCTTTATAACATAATATATAAATTTGGATGCAATACATGAATTAAGTAGATTTATATCAATATTTCACTTAGTAAATATGTGAAATATGGTATTGCAACAAGTTAAAAAAAAAACAACTTAACAATGAAGCTTTGATGCATCAAGTAACTTGGCCTTACTGGTACAAAAATAACAAAATCTATACATCACAATACTGAGAAAAACAAATAAAATCTTTGGCACAATATAATAAAATAACCAGATGGTTATTGGTGGTTTGGAATGAATGAAGATATGATAAACAAAGTCAAACTGAATTCTACACATTACTTGCAATATCCAAATATCAGTAGAATGTTAATTTTACTATTACTATTAGAGTACCATTCAATACCACAATAAAAATCAATTTTAAGATTTCTAGAAATTATTAATTTTTCATATCAATATAAATTTCTTTATATATATGTTTGTTTATTTTTGAATATTAGTTGATTCCCAAAAATTTAAAGTAATAAATATTTCATAGGAGATAAAACAAACCAGATTAAATTTCAAGAACAATTTTTTTTCAAAAATCAATTTGAAGATTTGTGTGATCACTAGGGAATATCAATTAAAATTTTTGTTCCTGTTGCAAGAAAAATTGAAAAAAAAAAATATTCTTGGGTTGCTTTTGACAGAAATTTTTTGTTTTGAAATCTTAAAAATAACCTCTGTGTGAGGCTCTTTAAAGATCCAGAAGAATCAAATTGTTATTGCCTTAATGAACTGGTTGATAAGCCTCTGGTTTACCCTACTAACAATTTATATATTTATATATATATGAGAATATACCAAGATAGATGACATAGTATATTATCACATCATGTGGTTCATTGTATACAATGCATAACATTATGGAAATGGTTTGTTAGCCTTGAACTGGCGATGAGACGTAGGATTAAACAACAATTTATAATACTGATATATTTAAAACATAACAAATATCTATATACATATTTACATCATTAAGTACATTGGACAACATAATTAGGAACTTTGATTTTTGATCAGCATCTTAATGGAACTTATTCACCATTACCATTTTCTTCCAACTGTGGCATATGTTATTAAAAAAAGTTAAGCCCAAAACTGTGCATGTATATTATGAACGACAAAATTATCTACTATTTTAATGTAATTAAGCACTTCAGAACGACAAAATTATCTACTATTTTAATGTAATTAAGCACTTCAGAGTAGAGCAAATACGTACAAAAAAAAATAGCACCTTTATTATGACTTTATTTATCTAAAAGAAATAAAGATTGCAGTAGGAAATTTTTAGAAAACAATTTAAACTTTGGCATGACTTATGTTAATTATTGAACCAACACAGTACATCTCTAGGACATAGAATACAAGAAATCAGAGTTTACAAAATATAGTTTTAGCCACAGTTTAGTATATATTATTGGGAGAGGAGACAGATGGATATCACACGATTAATATTATGCATTTATTTGGTTTGCCTAACAAAAGAAACTGTGCATAAAGGTACAGTGTTAACATTGTTTAAACACAGCATTGATTTATAATCATAGCAATGATGTATTGTAGTTTTAAATAGATCCGAACAATTTTAGGTTTTGACAAGCTGCACTGATATTAGAATTTATAAAAACCACACATAATTACAGAATAATAATGTACCCACAATGATTACATAGTTATTATATGAAATATGATATTAGAATTTATAAAAACCACACATAATTACAGAATAATAATGTACCCACAATGATATTACATTTAAATATTTTTTTCAATGGTGGTGGAATCACATTGCATAGTCAGTCCAATTTTGGTGCAAGCATAAGTTTTTTTGTTTTATTATTAAATCACTGACGTCGAGCCAGACTCATAGAGACTAAGACATCATCAATACAAACGTCTTCATTTTCATCAGATGTATCAACTAGTCTTAAAGAGACAACTCCATCTTCATCCTTGCCACAAATAAATGCGAATAAACTCCTTCCTTGAGCCATTTGCATGAAAGTATATTTTGCCGACTCGGTCCATTTTTCTCCTTGAAAGGTCAGACCTAAAATGAAATGAAAATGTAAAGTATGAAAACAAAACAGATATTAGTATTAGTCACATTAATTGCTGATTTTACTAACTTTCAAATAACTTTGCTTCAACAGGAATGATCAATATTAGGGTTGTTTTTTTATTTAGTTTCCGAATTCTGTCAATTAAGAAGTGTTCAATATGTTTACCAGTATTTTAAAATAACGACAGCTACAGTAAATGTATGTTAGGTAGGATGTAGAAATTCAGAGGCATTAAAACCAAACAAAATAAAGCTATAACTTTTTTTGATTGGGAATGATAACAATATTAACATGTAAAAGAATATCAAATTAAATGTAAATAACAAATGAAAGTCAACATTTCCTTTCTTAAGAAAATCTGAATCTAAAAACATGCACATGCAAATACAAAATCGAAAACTTTGTATAAACTTAACATCATAACAAGAAAATAGTGAAACAACATAAAATGAATTAAATTTGAAAATTTAAAAACAACTTTTGACATAATAAATATTTAAACCTTTTTCACTACACCAAGATACATCTAGAAAAGTGAATAATTTATTTAAACTATTGTTCAAATGAAAGGCGTGAGTGAGACAAATAGGAAGCAGTGATATATTTCTAAATGAGTGGGACATGAAGGGATGATAATAGGATATTTCTAGGTGAGACATAGGAAGAGATTATATAATATTTCTTGATGGGCGAGGGATAGTAATAGATGAACAAGTCACCATGTTTGATTTGAGGGTGTTTGTGTCCCAACCTCTGATTGAACACCGCTATTGTTCAAGTGTCTGCGGTAAAGGGAGGTAACATGCCTATAAGTTCGTGAATGTCAGACCAATATAGCATTTGTTGGTTCAGGAACATAACCAAAACCTAGTATCAATATCAACTTACCAAATAATTTAGCTTTAAAAGCAACAAAAGGTAATGTATAATATTTTTTAGGTAGAGGTTCAAGGTCGTCGGCTGTTAATATAGCATATTCCCCATAATCAGCCATATACACACTTAACTGTAATACAACAATTTAAAAATAACAATAGGATGAGATTTAAAAGATAGTTATGTATTTATTATAGTGTAATATAGCAGAATTGTTCATGAAATTAATTTATAGGTGACCATGGTAATAAAACAGAAGGGCGCTAACCTATTGATTAGAAATGGAAAGTGAATCCTAATAGAATTACCGTTCCAGCAATAATATCGGTTTCATCAATTTTGATCAATTGGTAAATTTTGGTCACCAAGCCATTTTTGACCAAAATAGCTTAAATTAAATGGGGCATATTCTACAACCGTTGGTCTGATTAAGCTAAATAAAATTTCAGCAAAACATAAGCATATACACCAAGTTGGTGCGATTTAAAATGAAATGCTGTAGCTGCTTTTTCTTTCTCCTGTTAAATGAAATGAGGGTTAATGTCCTACTGCTCTGCTCCTAACCTGGGCTAATGAAGACGGGCATACGCCATGCACTGTGCTATGAGGGAAATTTTTTTCCGGGCAGCGACGCTACAGCCTACTCTTAGATCGAATTCCAACTGCCAAGGGATCTTTTACGTGCATGCTAAGTGTACATGGGACCTTGTTTTTTGGGTCCTATCCGAATGACTAGACAACCGCGACAGAAAATCATAATGAACTTTCTCAGGCAATGCAGGGATCAAACACCTGACCTCCAGGCTAGCGAGCTAGCTTTCTTGTTAAAACACAACAAAATAATAGCATGAAGTATAAGACTATACCTCTGAACCAATAATGTCTTTTACTATCATACGATACCAGTTACCATGATAACATCCAGCATACACTTCACCAACTACAGGTTCAACTTCTTCTAACTACAAATAAATTATAAACACAACTCCATACTTCGTATCAAACCATTCTTATTAATTTAAATAACTACAAACAAATTACATGCTATCTTCTTCAAACTACAAATAAATGACATGTCATGATAGTCAGAATAAATATATAAATACTTACGACAGCTTTCGAGAAATAATCATTAAATTCCATCATAAATCTTTCTAAATCTTCTAATTTATCATGTGGTATACACTGAAATAAAAGATAGGTTGCCAGGCAACGAAACATACGCCCACAGCAGCTAAATCGTCCGGGCAGTCAACAAGGGTTGTTGCATATTTTTACTTTTTTCGGTAATGAAACATTTGTAATACACTAAAAACTGATTAAGAGTAACAACTCATTATGTAATTATTAGAAAATCATTAGAATTTGATTGCTTTTTATAAAGTTTTACCCCACGCTAACAATTAGTATATACATGAAACATTTAATATCATGGATTTAGCTGTTCAGTTATCTAAATTCATTGAAAATCAAAATACTTGTTCGTTTCAACACCTTAAACTCTATGTATCAATCTGAAGTCAATCGGATGGTAACTTTGGCCTCTATAGCGTCACAAGAATTTTTGAAGTTATCAAGGGAGATAACTCTGGCAGTAATTATTTGAAATCGCAGAAAATCAATAGGATTCTTCGTCTCATGAACTTAAACACTGTGTGTAAATCTAAAGTCAATCGGATATTAACTTTGGCCTCCAGAGCGTCCACAAGATTTTTTGAGGTGATCAAGGGCCATAACTCTGGCACTAATTAATGGAAATCGCTGAAAATCAATAGGCGGCTTTGTTTTATGACCTTAAACACTGTGTATAAATTTGAAGTCAATCGGATATTAACTTTGGCCTCTAGAGCGTCCACAAGATTTTTTGAAGTGATCAAGGGCCATAACTCTGGCACTAATTATCGGAAATCGCTGAAAATCAATAGGCTTCTTTGTCTTATGACCTTAAACACTGTGTATAAATTTAAAGTCAATCGGATATTAACTTTGACCTTTAGAGCGTCCACATGATTTTTTAAAGAGATCAAGGGCAATAATTCTGGCATTAATTTTCGGAAATCGCCGAAAATCGATAGGCTTCTTCGTCTCATGACCTTAAACACTGTGTATAAATCTAAAGTCAATCGGATATTAACTTTGGCCTCTAGAGCGTCCACAAGATTTTTTGAGGTGATCAAGGGCCATAACTCTGGCACTAATTATCGGAAATCGCTGAAAATCAATAGGCGTCTTCGTCTTATGACCTTAAACACTGTGTATAAATTTAAAGTCAATCGGATATTAACTTTGGCCTCTAGAGCGTCCACAAGATTTTTTGAAGTGATCAAGGGCCATAACTCTGGCACTAATTATCGGAAATCGCTGAAAATCAATAGGCTTCTTCGTCTTATGACCTTAAACACTGTGTATAAATTTAAAGTCAATCGGATATTAACTTTGACCTTTAGAGCGTCCACAAGATTTTTTAAAGAGATCAAGGGCCATAACTCTGGCACTAATTATCGGAAATCGCCGAAAATCAATAGGCGTCATTGTCTTATGACCTTAAACGCTGTGTATAAATTTAAAGTCAATCGGATATTAAGTTTGGCCTCTAGAGCGTCCACAAGATTTTTTGAAGTGATCAAGGGCCATAACTCTGGTAGTTATTATCGGAAATCGCTGAAAAACAATAGGCTTCTTCGTCTCATGACCTTAAACACTGTGTATAAATTTAAAGTCAATCGAATATTAACTTTAGCCTGTAGAGCGTCCACAAGCAATTGTGGACGCCGGACCGACGGACGGACGGACGGACGGACGGACGGACGGACGGACGGACGGGGGCGACGACAATATACGACCACATTTCAATGTGGGCGTATAAACACCAATTACCAGATTATTAACAACTGAAATGATAGCAAAATTTTTAAGTGAAAACCCTGCTATATGGTATATATACTGCAATCTATTTCACAGCAGTAATGTGAAAGCATTCTTTTAACTCTGTTCAAGATGACCATAGATATTAGTCTACGGCGTCAATAATGTGTGCAATGTTTACATTGAAAGTAGCAATACAGGCTGGTCCAAGCAAAATTGGTACCTTTTACTTATTTTACGCCACCAAGTACTAATTTATGTACCCATTCACACTAGAACACGAAATATGTTTTATGAAAATAAACTACAAACACCTTTCATTTTTTCCCTGATAATTTAAAAAATTGTTTAAGAATTTGCAGGAAAAAAAAGTAATTTTGAGAGCTAATTAACTTGCCTAGATGTCATCCCTTTCAGTGATTATAGCAACCAAGCAAATATTTACCGCTGATCAATTTGGGTATAATGGTCTAATAATGGAAATGACATATGATATTAGAATCAGCCCAATTATATTATGGAAACAAACAACAGGAATGTCATTATTGCAGAGGAATGCGCACCAACCCCAACCAAAAAATTTAAACCTACCACAAAATTTGAAGGATCCACAATCCATAAGATATAAATAGCAAACATTTCACCAATAGCTGGAATTGCTACATTTTCGGGGATCTTTAAGTCAATTTGTTGTTCATTGGACAATCCTGGTGGTGGAGCTACAATATCATTGGTTGATGTTGAAGTGGCTGGTTTCTCCCATGTGTAAAGATTAGAGGTTGATGATTTGGCACCGGGTGTTATCACAGACGATTGGCTAATATCTGCAGCATTTTGAGATAACGAAAGACAATTCAGATTCGCTATTAACGATTCATCTGGGACAGTTTTATTTACAAATGGAGCAACAACATTTTTTGGAATTTCAGGGATGGGTGTGGAACTTGTTGGTGACTCTGTACCCTCATTACTCGCAATGCTTAAAGAGTCACTAGGAGTATTGGGTCCGATATTAGCGGTGAATAAATTTAAGTCTATTGCATGGCCCTCAGAGATTAAAACCTTTGCGATATATTCATTGATATTTATATCATCTTGTTCTTGTGTATCGTAGAGAACCACAGATATTTTCTCATCCCTGAAAGTACAAATTAAATCTGATAGTGTGAAACCATTTCCATTTAGAAACAGAGAGAGAGAGAAATGGGGTTTAACGTCCACTCAACACAAACTAGGTCATTTCGGGACTAACATATGGTTTAATTTTATTTCAATAATTCGCTTGCGCGTAGGGGTCTTTAGCAGTGGGAGGAAACCGGAGTGCCCGGAGGAAACCCACGAGGTTGAGAAGGCGCCCCTATCTCCATGCCACATACGCTCACACCGGGGCTCGAAACCACAGCCGCAAGCCAGAGGTGACCGGCCCGCTAGAGTTCGAAGCGCGACACTCTAGACCACTAGGCCATCCCAACCCCCCCATTTAGAAACAATTACTATATATAATGCATATAAATTTCAGATTCAATAATATCAATATCTATCATAGATGCTTGTAACATGAAAAACTTTCAAAAATACAAGTATAATGTACTCAAGAGAGATTACCAAATTCTGGGGCAAATAACTTGTCTGAAATCGATTCTCTTTCAGCAGGAATAATTAACAATAATTCAATAGGATTCTTCGCTTCACTAATCAAAACAATGCATATAAAATTCATGCCAAAAGCAAAAGCAATCTATTGGTTACCAAATAAAATAAGTTTAAGACAACTAGCTCCCTCAATACAGTTAACATGTATCTCGTTTCTGACCCACTTATTTTCCACAAGAAGATTCTACAGTTACTATCATTGAAATTCAATAGGATGTTTCATCTCATTGATATAAACAATGTATATATAAATTCTACAAAGATCAGATGATAAATGTAGTCTGTAGAGTACTCACACCAAATGTATGACCACAGTTCATGGTTTTATATTGTATTCTATTTGGTTTTGTGCATGAACTTAATTTAATTTCAAATGCATCATTTTGACTTTGTCAAAATTGTTCCCATCAAACCGGGTGTAATTGGTTTGTGTTACCTTTTCATTATTAATGGAAAGTTTCTCACATTTCAATGTGGTTAAATAAAATTTAATTGTATAACAGTCTGAATGTTTTGTTTATATATTTTTTTTACCTTGATATAATCTCAGCAACCAATATTTTAGCAAGCGCAAGTTCATATAACTTTTCTAATAATGTAGCATCATTCATAACATTCTCTAAACCATACAATTCAAAACTAAACGCCTGAAACATATTAATAAAATAGGTCTAATCAAAACTATACTCAGATACCACTATCTATTTTCATTTCAAAAGATAGGTTGCCAGGCAACAACACATTACCCCACAGCATTGAAACATTGATGTCAAAATTGTATCGGCACAAGGTTTCTTGTTTGTGTATCTAAAACACTTTGCAGCCTTGTTTTATTCAATTTTAACATCCTAATGTTCTGTTCCCAAACTGAGCTAATTAAGACGGGCATACGCCATACAGTGGTGCTATGATGGAAATTTTGCCCAGGCAGTGGCGCTACCGCCTTCTCTTATATCAAATTCCAACTGCCAAGGTATCTTTTACTTGCACCCCCATGGGTACACCGCACCTCGGTTCTCTTTCCCATCAAAATGACTAGACAGCTGTCCTTGTCAGGCCCTCCATCCTGCATCACTGACAAAGGGAAACCACGCCTGGAAAATCTGGGTCAATAAGACTAAAGGAAGTCCTTTGGGTCAATTTTTAATTTGATTGATTTGTAACAATGATATATCATGGAGCACTAACACATAGGATTTGACAATCTGACCTCTGCTCTTGAATCAGAAGTTTGAAAACTGGTGCTGAACACTTAGGTTGTATTCGAAACAGTGTTCGCGTAGGTTTGTGAACGACAGAAGAACGCGAGAACACGTTCACGAGTGTCGAACATGAAAGAACGGTATCGATGGTAACACATCCGCGTTAACATGGTGTCAGTTAGATTATTCCAAACCCGACACTAAATCTTAGCAGATAAACTTGAACAAGTTGAATAAAATTTAAACAATCTATTACTATAACTTTGTAAGGGCCATACCCAAAACTCGAAAATCGCGGATTTTTTGGGGGGATTTTTTTTTGAATTTTATGTTTTGACTGAAACACGGAAAAGTCGGGGAAAAATCCTACGCCGAAAAATCGGAAGAAAGAATTTGGGGTTTTCGACACAGGAAGAAAAGTCGAGATTAATTTTCCAGAGTTTTCCGCAAAGGACGAAAAGTTAGATTTTTCCCCCCCGAGTTTTCAGTATAACATCGGTATGATCCTTTATAAACTGTGTGTATTACGTATATATGACTTTGCTATTGAGGATAATTTTGATAAATGACTTCATTTTACTCCATTTCAATATTTTCGGTCACAATTTCATCGCATTTTACTTGATGTTATACTGATGTTATACATGCAGTTTTCGAATGGTATTAAACTTTAAAATCAATAAATGCACTCGCGATTATGTTTTCACCGCCATGATGTTCCCGCCTCACACCAGCTGACGAGGTAGTGTGGGATTTGAGAACGGGAACATGTTCGCAAACGCATTCTCGACTGTTCGAAACCGACAAGAACCCATTCTCAATACGTTCTCTGCACCGGAACACTGTTTCGAATACACTCTTACTGTTTATTTCAAGATACTTGTTCCTAAAAAGAACTGAATTGTAACAATTCTATATCTGTGTTGTTGGAGGACCTATACACATTTTGTTTTCAGGAAGTCATTTTCATAGCTGCTCTTACATCTTGAGTTTCAAACAATGATGCTTGTCCTTACAATTGGACTATTGCAACCTCTTCAACTGCCAAGAAATGGGTCAGTAGAAATATAATCAATAATTTGATTACCTGATATGGAAGTGATTTATTAATATCTGCATCTATAGGTTTTAAACCTTCCGTTAATATATTTTCTGTATCACCATGATCTAAGAAATAACACTCGGCCTACAAGATACATAAAACAGACATTGTAAAATATTTAATCAAACACTTTGGGATTTTACATTGAACTAAATCACATAGATATAAACAGTTTACTTGCTATACCAACTCATTAAAACAACAAGTGATATCAGATGTTCAAGAAAGAGTAAGCATAAATTAACTCACCTTATCACCATCTAAAGACATGACTTTAACTCTATGATATAGAGTATCTAGACTAATGACACACACCATACCAACTTCTATCGTTTGATCATATGGTGCTAGTTTATAAAAAGCTTCCAGCTGAGCTTCTAATTCTTCTAACTTATCCTGGGGGAAAAAAAGGCTCTAGTAGTTCACATATTTCAGAAAATAAAGTATAAAATCCACAACATATTTTTTCCTTAAATTTTAAACCATTTAAAAGAGTCAGATTGAAGGCCATCATCTTGTTAACAAGTGTTTAGTTTTGTTATTACAAAGGTCTAGTTTGAGAGAGAGAGAGAGAGAGAGAGAGAGAGAGAGATGACACAAACAAGGTCATTTCAATACTAACATATGGTTCAACTTTATTTCAATAATTCGCAGGCACATAGGGGTCTTTAGCAGTGGGAGGAATCTGGACCCAAAGAAAACCCACAATTTTGTCAGGCAACCCTACACCTTGTCATGTAGCACCAGGGATTCGAAACCACACCAGTTGACTTAATGACAGCCTACGCGCTAACCATGCGGCAATCCAACCCCCCAGTCTAGTTTAAATGAGATATACAAGACTTGGTCTTGTTAAGTGTAAATACAGCTATTCAGTTTAAAGAATATTATCCAGTTTACAATTGTTTAGTTGTGTTATTACCACTATGTAGTTTTTGATGTATCATATTGAAACTAATAGTATGTAGTAATTAGATATAAATGGCTGTTTATTCCAAACAACATATATAGTAACTGACTTCAAGTGATAATCAAAAATGAAATGAAATGTCCTAGTCTCCTGCACCTAAAGCGGTGGACACAATAGCCGAATCAATCGGCGTCAAAATTCGTCTAGTGTGTCCACTATCATTCGCCCGAATCAAACAGGTTTGATATATTCGGCCGAATATTTAATCGGCCGAATCATATTCGCCTGGTGTGTCCGCTTTGCCGAAGCATTCGGCCGAATATAGAATTCATTAGCCAATCGCTACTCATATCGTGAAGTCACGTGATTGTTTGAAGACATAAATCCGCCATGTTTTAATCATGTGACACGAGGTGATGCAATCGACTGGTGAATCGGGCGAAATATTCGGCTAGTGTGTCCACCCATTCGTCCAAATAAAATTCAGCGGCAATTGATTCGGCCGAACCATCCGAACGACTAGACAGCTGTCCTTGTCAGGCCCTTCGTTCTGCGTCACTGACAAGGGGGAAACCATGCAGGAAAATCGAGATGAATATTCTCCACCAATGCAGGGATTGAACACTCGACCTTGGGGCTAGCAAGCCAGCGCCTTACCCACATGATCCCCAAGAGATAGTCAATACTAATACTTACTGAGAACTGTTCACCAACTACACGTACCATGATACCAGTAGCAGGGTTTAAAAATGATACGTAAACATCCATAAACTTATCATCAGGTATCTCTAATAATTCTATCAAATATATACAAATACAAAACAATTATCAACAGAGAAGAGAGGAAGGGGGGGGAGAGAAGAGGTTTTTTTTTTAAAACAAAACTTATCCAAATGACAATGCAGAAATTCCCTGGACTCTTGAATATTGGAAAGCAAAGTTCGTTGTAGTGCTCACAATATGTTTGTTTTTTTAGCAGTGGCCAACACTTTAACATACATTATACAAGAGCTAAATCTACCTATTGCAGGGATTTCTTCAGACCTGAAATGTTATCTAAATTATCAATTACACATTAATTAACTTATACAGGCCATAATCAACTCTCGATGGCATCGGATTTTTCCGATAATAAATAGATTAGAACAGCTCTGCCATATTTTTATTTAAGCTAAAAATAGAGGAGCGAAACTTAGCTTCGAACAACCAGTACAGTGGTTGAAATTATCAAACACGTCTGTCAAACCTTCGAAGACAAATATCTTCACTCGCAAGAGAGTAATTTGAATGGAATTTTCAAATTTTTCATTTTATATTATTTATCTTCGAACTATAATAGCAAGAATGGCTAGCTCTTTATCTTAATCTTACATAATGTATCTTTAATCACGTCCAGATGACAGACGTCTTGATCACAGGAGCTCAGCGCAGAGACAGTGAACCATTTATGGACTCAGGGTCTTTCAAACGTGAAAAGTGGTAGTTAACATGGAGAAAACCTAAAAGGTTAAACAGGTGAGCCTATTTTCTTCATAAATAAAGCCTGGGATCGAATCTACAACTTGCATGGATAACAAACCTTATGGTCTACAGCTCACATTATATAAATCTTGTCACAGACTCTACCACCCACAATCTAATTTCAATCTGGGCACTTACCTGGTTCATCAGGTCGTCGTTCAAAGCCTGGCTGTGTCACCGGGGGAGACAAAATGCAGACAGCTTCGTTTTTCTCTATTAAAATTTGATTTAATGATTTCTCCCTGTTATGTGTCTGATATAGCTCTATCTCTTGATAACCATCTAAAAAATTTAATGTCAAGTATCAAATATTGTAATATTGCCAAGACTGCAAGCAATTAAACCCTAAATACAAGTACCGTGGACATCGTTCATGATCGATACAATAGGCCGAATTACACAGCAAGTTGGAATACTCAATCGTCTCAATACGGGATGTAATATACGAAAGTATTATTATAATGCACCTTCAAATACCCAGAACTTAAAATATCATAACGCCTTCTGTACATTTTGTACGAGCACACATTAGGAAAACAATATTATATTGATGGTGGTTCTTCATCTTGACAATTTGTATGTAATGTGGTTGTATTTGATGTAAGAAACTCAAATCAACACCAAGCACTCTTCTACAAGAGATTTTAAAATTATCATGGTAATAAAAAAAAACCTGACACATTTTATGCTCACATATAATTGATGGCTAACACAACTGATTGAAGACCAGATTATCCAATGTTTATTCAACGCAAATCGTGTGATTGGACTGCTGACTGATGTCATAATTCAGAATATTCAGAATCCGGACTACTCAAATGCTGTAGTATTCAAATGTCGGAAGTGACGCAGTCCACTGTACAGTGATATTTGGAAGGATTTAAGACACAGTGTTGGTAAGGTTGACTGCAGTGATACAGTTGTAAAGGGAACGATTACTTCTTAACATCCACTCAACACATTTTTATACAAACATGAGAGAGTCAGTCTTTAGAAGTTGGGAGAAATTTGTGGAGAACAAGCCAACAGTGAGGCTGATGTCCCCCGCCGAAATCCCAAAATAAATAGATGACACATATTAATTAATCGCACATTTATTTTTTTCAAACGTATCGACCAATCAAACTGAACACAAAGTGTCATCCAAAAATTGCTTATCTCTGCCTACCGTAAGAAGAAAATGCTCATCTTCGAACTCCATCAAGGCATTGACCTAATAAGCATACACACCAATTTTGAACATTTTAACTCAATTCGAAGGAGAGTTATTGTGTTCCAAAGTCTCGGCAAATCAAATTGCTTATCGCTCTGCTTACCCTGAGCAGAAAATGCTCATTATCGATCATAGTCAAGGTATTACTGTAATGAAACTATACACCAAGTTTCATCACTCTCACTTAATTAGAACTAAAGTTATCGTGTCTCAAAGCATCAACCAATCAAATTGCTTATCTCTGCTTACCCTAAGCGGAAAATGCACATCTTCAAACTCCATCAAGGCATTGACCTAATAAGTATATACACTAAGTTTGAACATTTTAACTCAATTAGAAGGAGAGTTATTGTGTTCCAAAGTCTCGACCAATCAAATTGCGTATTGCTCTGCTTACCCTGAGCAGAAAATGCTAATTATCGAACTTAGTCAAGGTATTACTGTACACCAAGTTTCATCACTCTCACTTAATTAGAACTAAAGTTATCGTGTCCCAAAGCATCAACCAATCAAATTGCTTATCTCTGCTTACCCTAAGCGGAAATGCTCATCTTCGAACTCCATCAAGGCATTGACCTAATAAGCATATACACCAAGTTTGAACATTTTAACTAAATTAGAAGGAGAGTTATTGTGTTCCAAAGTCTCGACCAATCAAATTGCGTATCGCTCTGCTTACCCTGAGCAGAAAATGCTCATTATCGAACTTAGTCAAGGTAATACTATAATGAAACTATACACCAAGTTTCATCACTCTCACTTAATTAGAACTAAAGTTATCGTGTCCCAAAGCATCAACCAATCAAATTGCTTATCTCTGCTTACCCTAAGCGGAAAATGCTCATCTTCGAACTCCATCAAGGCATTGACCTAATAAGCATATACACCAAGTTTGAACATTTTAACTCAATTAGAAGGAGAGTTATTGTGTTCCAAATTCTCGACCAATCAAATTGCGTATAGCTCTGCTTACCCTGAGCAGAAAATGCTCATTATCGAACTTAGTCAAGGTATTACTATAATGAAACTATACACCAAGTTTCATCAATCTCACTTAATTAGAACTAAAGTTATCGTGTCCCAAAGCATCAACCAATCAAATTGCTTATCTCTGCTTACCCTAAGCAGAAAATGCTCATCTTCGAACTCCATCAAGGCATTGACCTAATAAACACATACACCAAGTTTGAACATTCTAGCTCAATTAGGAAGAGAGTTATTGTGTCCCAAAAAGTGTGACGGACGGACAGACAGACGGACAGACAGACAGACAGACAGACAGACAGACAGACAGACGGACGAACCCATTTTAATAGTCCCCCAACTTTCTTCGAAAGGCGGGGGACAAAAAGCGGGACAAAATGAGTCAATTGTCGAACTACTTGTTTATACATCTTACTCAAAATGTAGTCTCAATCCACCAGTTAACACATTCCACACAATTCACAAACAATTTTACAGAATATTTCTAAACAGTGTTGTAAGAAATAGTTAATGGATCTCTATCCAGTTATACAGAATATTTCTATGTGAAAAAAATATATCAAACATTTCTGTGAACCACAAAATAAAACGCTTACCTGCTGTATGTGTAAAAGGTACAGCTATTAATTCTTTGTCTCTCACAAATTCTGCTAAAATAGCCAACGATGCTTTACTCCATTCTTCACCAGCCTAGAAAAAAACAACATTTCAAACTACATATAAAGCTAATTAAACTTAAAGTTGATTACTCTTAAACTCATTTAGAAGAAGAATGGCAGAGAGGGAATAAAAAAACTATCTTTCTTTCTACATAAACATCTATAGTTAACCTACTGATACAACAAAATTCAATGAAAGAATTAAACTAATACAGGCTGGACCTAACAATAAGAAAAATACTTTTGGTTTTTGTATACTTGTTTATTTATGATGGAAATTAAATGAAAACTAATGTTTATTTTTAAAAAGAATTCCAAATATTTGTTAGATATAGACTTTAGTGTTTAACAATTAATATTTGTTGTAGAATTGATTATTACTAATATAAAACTTCCGAACACATTATGGTATGAAGTAAGACATAAATGTAAGGTAAAGAAAATATAACACATTGCTCATTTTGAATTTAAAATAGAATATATTAAAAATATCTACTTTTAAAGAATAGTCTACTTAGAATCTTTACTACTTACAATTGGTTGTATGCCATATAAGGAACAGTATATAGCTTGTTGTGGCGTGTTGATAACTGTTGGTGGCAGCTGTCTGATACAGTCTATAGATACACACTCTATATTACCATAATCAACAAACCTTACATGAAACTCCTACAATAAAGATAGGTTGCCAGATAACAATGCATATATTTAAGGTCTGTCATTCACATGATCACATCAACTTTGAGGCTATTTCAACAACATTTGTAATACATGGTCTCTTTACAGGAAGAGGGAGGGCGACATGCAGTAGCTTTTATTTCTAATACAATAATAGTATAGATAGCAGTGAGCAGATCTTGAAATATTTATAATAATAATTTTGAAACGGTGTGACTGAATTATTTTTTGCATAATATTGTAAATTCAACAAAAAAAATGGACATAGCTAATCAATCTGCCTGAATTTGCCTGACATCCTCCGCCTCAAACCCATTTATACTATTTTTAAGCATCTATCAATAAAATAACTTATCATTCGGCTAAATAGGAGCTAAAAATTAAGTAAAAACTGCTCGTTATCAAACTTAGTCAAGGTACTTATGTTATGAACAAATACACCACTAAGTGAAAAATACCATTTATCAAACTTGGTCAATAAATAAGAGTTGGAGAGAAAAAGATATGATTAATAGTTAGGAGATATTGAAATGTAACGTAGATATTGATGACAGTACAGGGCTGGGGCCATTACATTGCCAATGTAATTGCATTACCATTACTTTTTAAATGTAATTATTACAATTACTTTCTCATTTTTAGCAATGTAATTAATTACCATTACAAAAGTTGACCTACCTGATTATTAAGATCTGAAATTACTTGAGCTCGGTACCACTGTTTATCTGAACTATATAAAGCTGAACAATATACCCCTTTCTTTATACTACTGGCATTCGGCTTTGCTAAACTCTAAAACAAACAATACTAGTAATGGGGCTGCCATTGATTATGAATGGAATAGTGTTTAATGTCTCATCATCACTATTTTGGCTATTTTTAGAAAAGCATATTGTAGTTTTATTTCTAGGTAGAAGGATTTTGCCTTGACAATAATTGCTATGTGCATACCAATGTTTCCAATAGTGGAGCTCACTTTTGGTACATTCCATATGACTAGACATGTTTTACTTGTCAACTTTGCTGGTGCCATTAGTAAAGTGATTGGCCAGTAAGTTGTAACTACCATTTTTGGTAATGTTTAGACATATTTGTCATGAATATGTCTGAAACTTATTCATTGAAGTCTTTTTGGCTTAGGAAACTACAGTGACTCAAAAGACACTGGTTCGCTGACCGGGAGGTCTTGTGTTCACTCTCAGATGTTGGCCGAGAACGTTCCTTGTGTTTTTTTAACAGCAGTTTCCTCTTGTCAGTAGCAGGATGGAGGCCCAGGTAAGGACAGTGTCTACTCAATGCAAGGTGCACCACTGACAAGGGAAACCATGCTGGAAAAAAAATTATCTATAAAACTTACCTTGCATTCTGTTTGCAAGACTTCATTAATATCATCACAACAGCTTGATTCTAACTGTACGTAAAACTCATAACATGATGTTGCATATGTTACAAATACTGTTTCTTCACATCTATAATATAGAACGATCATGTTGGGACTAACATATTATGTAACCTACCAGGGTCACCTATGATTTCATTGCCTATTTCATCAACACTGGAACATTTGTACACTGATTTTACAATATGCCCAAACAGCAGCATTTTTGCCCACTGTGTACATGGTACCTTAGTTTTTGGTATCATTTAAAAGGTAAAATCCTTGCTCTTGCCAGGTCCTTTACCACTAACAAGCAAAAATTAGACTAGAAAATGTTGAAGATCTTTCTCTACCAACACCAGGATCGAAACCAGGACCTCCTGGTTAGTAAGCCAGCACCATACCCCTGAGAAGTGTTACCTAATATTCTAGAAATATCAACAGCTTTAACTTACCCTATATTTATTGATTCAGATGGAGGTATAATAACATCCTGTAAAATTCAAAAACATTAAAATAACACTAGTTTGTGTCGAGTGGACGTTCAACTATGTTTTGCTCTTAAATGAGATTATCAAAGAAGGCTATACGAAATTAAAATTTGGGTTTCCCTGGTCCATCTTTCTTACCTTACATAAATCTACAGCTGGGGTTGATGGAACAGGTTGTTTTGGAATTGGTGAGATGACTGGTGATGGTTTCGGGACTGGTGTAGGATCTGGTGGAGTTTCTTCTGTTTTTTTAACAGGATATATCATCTCTCTATCTGTGTTTGGTACTCTACAATAATAACAAGCCAACAGTGAGGCTGATGTCCCCTGCCGAAATCCCAAAATAAATAGATGACACATATTAATTAATCGCACATTTATTTTTTTCAAACATATCGAGCAATCAACCTGTACACGAAGTGTCATCCAAAAGTGTTTTATAAAGAAAAATGCTAAAACCGACGAGAAAAATGAAAATGTACCCTAGTTAGGGGGACCCTAAAGGCAGACAAAAGGGCCCCTCTGGCCAAGGGAAAGGGCCCTTGTGTCCGAGTCAATCGTTTCTATACACTGTTACTGTCGAATCCATTACTGAATGAGAATGCAGTCATTGTATTGTCATAAAAATCATCAATCAAGATGAACCTAAGTTATCTTGTCCCAAAGTATCAACCAATCAAATTGCTTATCTCTGCCTACCCTAAGAAGAAAATGCTCATCTTCAAACTCCATCAAGGCATTGATCTAATAAGCATACACACCAATTTTGAACATTTTAACTCAATTCAAAGGAGAGTTATTGTGTTCCAAAGTCTCGGCAAATCAAATTTCTTATCGCTCTGCTTACCCTGAGCAGAAAATGCTCATTATCGATCTTAGTCAAGGTATTACTGTAATGAAACTATACACCAAGTTTCATCACTCTCACTTAATTAGAACTAAAGTTATCGTGTCCCAATGCATCAACTAATCAAATTGCTTATCTCAAGCGGAAAATGCTCATCTTCGAACTCCATCAAGGCATTGACCTAATAAACACATACACCAAGTTTGAACATTCTAGCTCAATTAGGAAGAGAGTTATTGTGTCCCAAAAAGTGTGACGGACAGATGGACAGACAGACAGACGAACCCATTTTAATAGTCCCCCAACTTTCTTCGAAAGGCGGGGACAAAAACATAAAACAATGGAAGAATGAATGTTCTATGCATAATTTCAACAAATCTCTTTCAGTAGGTTAATTAACTCTCATTTCTAAATGTACACACTAGGTAGTACAATCACTATGGTAGCACAATCCAGAAAAATAATCAGATGAAATTTCTTGCAAAACCAGTGCAAACACCTTTCATAAATAAATCTTATCTATGGATTCCAATCTGATCAGAACTATAAGAAGATTTTGTTTTTTATGGTTCAAAATTCTGATTTTTCAATAAACATTTAGGCTGTGCAAAAATATCGATATAATTGATAATCGGTAGAAGTTATTTAGCGATACGATAATCGATATTGAAATTCAAATATCAATTACCGTATCGGTAAATTTACCTTCTGATGGCAAATTACGGTCACTTTCACATGACTGAACTTGCCGTAGTCTGGCATTAGCCTATAGCAGACGAATGAATGAATACACAACGTCAACACAACTATTTCCCCCCTCTGCTTACAAACTGGCACATTTTAAATATATATTATTGTTAAAAAAACTAAACTTTAAGATTAAATACATTATTTTAATATTTTCGTTGTTTTTGTTGTTATTACTAGGTGAAACTAAAAGAGGTCATGCACTTTGTGAACAATGACAATCACACGTGATATATAGTAAAATTAGAATTATCTCTCCTCTTTGCTCTTGATTATTTGTAGAGAAATCGTCTGTTTTCAAGATAAAACTCAGCTTTTATTACTAAATCATTTCAGATACAGCCCATACACGATTTTGACTTCCCAGGAAAGGCAAAAAGCGAATTGTTTTGGTTTGTTTTGGTTTTTACGGAACCGACGACCGTAATATTGACCTAATACATGTAACAGTTATCTACCTTCAAGGACTCTAGTAATGAAGATAAATAAGATCAATTTACTTTCGTTTGTTTTCTTTTATTACGAATGAGTATTAACATATCATATAATAACATTAATAAATATAATATGTTTAAATAAACAGTAATAAAGACTGAAGATGTTTTGGCATATTTTTATTATACAATACTATTATTAAACATGACTGTTGAAGAACAAATACAACAAAATAGTGGTAGCCTGTGTTGACCAACACAAATAACAGGTCGGTAAAATTTAGATTTTTCCGGAAAAATGATAATCGATTACTAAATATCCGAAAGATAGGTTGCCAGGCAACGAAACATACGCCCACAGCAGCTAAATCGTTCGTGCAGTCAACAAGGGTTGTCACATATTTTTACTTTTTTGGGTAATGAAACATTTGTAATACACTAAAATCTGATTAATTGTAATAACTCATTATGTAATTAGCAGAAAATCATTAGAATTTGTTTGCTTTTTATAAAGTTTTGCCCCACGTTAACAATTAGTATATTAAACATTTAGTTGTTCAGTTATCAAAATTCATTGAAAATCAAAATACTTGTTCGTTTCAACACCTTAAACTCTGTGTATCAATCTGAAGTCAATCGGATGATAAGTTTGACATCTATAGCGTCACAAGGTTTTTTGAAGTGATCAAGGGCCATAACTCTGGCACTAATAATCGGAAATCGCTGAAAATCAATAGGCTTCTTCGTCTTATGACTTTAAACACTGTGTATAAATTTAAAGTCAATTGGATATTAACTTTGGCTTTTAGAGTGTCCACAAGATTTTTTGAAGTGATCAAGGGCCATAACTCTGGTAGTTATTATCAGAAATCGCTGAAAAACAATAGGCTTCTTCGTCTCATGACCTTAAACACTGTGTATACATTTAAAGTCAATCGGATATTAACTTTAGCCTCTAGAGCGTCCACAAGCAATTGTGGACACCGGACGGACGGACGGAGGCGACGACAATATGCGACCACATTTCAATGTGGGTCTGGGCGTATAAAAACCATGTGATCCCAACGCAGTATTCACTGGTGTTCATAGCTGTGTTTTTCTTTATTTAGTTGGGGTCATTCTATGTGGCTATGGCAAGTCTGTGTCTACGGCTGTATGTCACCTGTGACTTGCCCTGTTTATATTTTGCAAAATTCAAATATTTTTCATATATATTTAGCCAGGTGTGCCTCTATCTTTTCATGTGTTCCAAGTTGTGACATTGGTAAAAAAAAAGGTTGAGAACCACTGCATTAAATTGACATTTACAATATACATCCCATTACATTAGACTGTAATTATACAATACACTTCCCATTACATTAAACTGTCAATTACAATATACATCCCATTAAATTGAAGGGTCATTTTATATGTATTGTTTACATGTATTACAATTTTCAAGAGAGGTGTATGCATACAGAAGAGGGAGCGGGTAGTAGAAAGATATGTGGTTAGAAATAACAGTTATTGGAGGAATGGACTTGGAATTTGATTGTCTATGAGGATCAACAGTATTATATTTCAATATCATACTTACTTCTCAAATCGTGCTATATCAGGACACGAGCGTACCATTTCTATAATATTATTAGGAGCTTCACCAAACTTTTCAGTATATACAACAGGAAACCTCGTACACCACATACTTACTGTGACAGTGGATAAAACCTACAATAAAATAATATTTCTTTAATGTGAGAATATGGGTAGAAGAGCCATGCATTGTTTATATATCGTTCAATTGATGTTGGACTTAACCAAATCGGCACAACTTTTGTCATTTTGGGACTAAAATCTGGGTAAATTTTATTTCAATAATTCCCTCGCGTGTATAGGTCTTCAGCTCTTTGGGGGGGGGGGGAAACTAGCAAGGTTTGGCAGGCAACCCTACTCTTTATCACATACAAGTGTGGGCTTGATTCCTTGCCAGTTGATTTAATATGCATGCATTAGGCCATTTAATCACCCAATGCCCCTTGCCCCGTTCCCATTGATGACCGACCGACAACAATATTGTTTCAGTTCAATGGACAAGGCTCCTGGATTACCTTTTTAATATTATCTTTAATATTTTCAGGTACTGTGATACCCGTTCCTGTTGAGGGTGATGACAAACCTGGTTTCTTTTGATTTAAGTTACCTAAAAAAGAAACAATGATAAAATATACAATATCTTTATTCAACATAACAAATAATTAAATCATCACATTGTTAACAGTGGTTCAAATTACTCAATTCTATGAAATTCTATAGCAAATAACAAACACATATGCCTTAGATAGACTTTGCGATAAGAAATTTGTTATGGATCTTTCCTATGCCAAGTTCCATCAATTTTTTCTAACTTAGAATCTCTTCATTCATAATATGCATTTGAAATTTGTGAATTTCAAGAGTATTTGTAATGCTCAAATGAACAACTCTTTAAATGAACAACCCTTGTATGGTCTCCTCCAATGTTAATGGATGAGAAAATTGAGACTGAAATACTCTCAATTTAGATATACATGTCTAGTATAAACATACATTTTATGCATGACCTAAATCTGCTTATGTTAGCTAAATTATTAATTAGACATAATTAACTAATTAGACCATAATCAACTCTTGATGGCATTGAAAATAATCAACCGTAACAATGGATAACCTGAGACTTTGGGTTTTTTTTATCCTACCAACTTTAGTAATGATGATTGAGGCTAGACGTAAAATTAAATTGCTAATATCTCTGTTTTGAGAGGAGCAATTTGACTGACGTTTTCAGCATACTCTATTCTTCATATTTTTTTAAAACTATTAGTATTACAGCGAGAACTGTCAACTCTTTATCCAATCTCTCTTTAATTACACCAAAAAAAACCCAACAATTTACAACCAAAATTTTCATGAGATTTTATGAGTATTAAAGTAAATAGGAATGACACTAAAATGCCATCAACATCAACTAGTTATAGCTTATGCTCAAATGAACTTGTGTAGTGTTTGCAAGAAAATGTTGACAGATTACAAGGCATTGAATGCTGGACGTGTATAGCTTACTTACTTTCTGTTATGTCAAACTGTTTGCAAACATTTTTAGCAGCTTCTTCTTTAGCTAATAACTCGGTTTCAAACACCTCTATAAATAATCACATAAAAAAACAGACAAAATAAGAACAGAATCTTATGGAAGTATGCAAAATCAGGGCTATACGAAACTTTAGTCTGGGTATAATGTATAGGATTCTTTAATCTCTTGCCCATCTCATTTTACACACCAACTGTAATACCTTTTCTATAATTGACAATGTGCACCCACCCTCTCATAATACCATAAAAAACAAAATTGCTTACCTCAATTCATTCAATGTAAATATGTACCTTTTTTGTAACCCTTTTATTGTAACTAACATATATTTTATGGCACTAACTTGGAAATGCACATTGTTCATTTCAGGTGAAATAAAGAAGGTTGAAACACTATAAATTTTCAAGTTTAGCACCTTTAGACATAGAGAGATGAAGTTTAAAGGAAATGAAATGGGGTTTAACATCCTACAGTTCTGCTCCTAAACTGGGCGAATGAAGGCGGGCATAGGCCATACAGCGTGGGGTTATAAAGTAAACTTGACACAAACTAGGTCGGTTTGGAACTAACATATGTACAATTTTATCTCAATAATGCACATATATGTAGGGGGTCTATAGCAGTTAGAGAGGAAACTGGAAGACCTACACAAAACCATGTAAAAGCTTGCTATCAAAACCAAGTCATTTGACCCATGCTAGATTTGATGATTTAAGACAACAGCCCCCCCCCCACACACACACACACCAAACATATCTTATTCAAACTACTAAATTCAAAACTCTTTCTTATCTAGTATACAATTTGGTAATTTTTGGTATACAGATATACTTTACCTATACTGCCAACAGCTTTACCATGAATATGAATCAATCCCAGAAACCCTTTAACTCCACCAATAACTGCCGGCCTTGTGGTAATTTTGACCTCAACATCATGAGCATGACAATATTCTTCTAATAACTCTAAATACTCGAAAACGTGTTCATCTGACCCTTTAATAGCATGTAATATGTAATAATAAAATGCAAATAACACAATGTATATACATGTATGTTATGTCTAGATAATCAATAGAATTTAATGTAATAAAAAATTATATTAGTTAATAAAGTAAAATGTAATAACTATGAACTAATATAATGTAATAAAAATAATTGTTCAAATGTAACTAAACCACAATAAAATGTAATTGGTATAATCAAATATAATTAATATAATGAAAAGTATGGTAATCTAATATATGTAATATATTAGCTTGTTCCAATGTGAGATATAATTGATAATGAAAAGTATGGTAATTTCATATATGTTATATATATAAATATAAGCTTGTTCCAATGTGAGATATATTGTTGGTCTGCTGTAGCAGTTAAAATTAAAAGCACAAAAATGTGACAATATGGTTTAATTTTAATTAAGTAAAATTATAATCATTATTTTCAGACCTCATCTAGAAAGACAGAATGGAACAAATGAGCTTTTAACGTCCATCGAGTCATTCTCAGACGAACATATCTATAGCAAAATTTTATTTCTATAAGGGCTATTCAGGAGTCAAGGAGTACTCCTCATCAAGTATAAGTTTGAGATTGAAAATATCTATAAAAATAAAAAGCAAAATTTTTTTGTTTTTGAGATGGAGCCGACAATGCCATTGAAAACTTCAAGGCATTAGATTTTAGAAATAGAAATAAAAGTTTAACAACACTGAAGCAACCCATTTCCACTGAGAGCAGCATTAAAAAAGGAGAAATTTAACTGATTCTATTTTCCAGGGTGTCTGGATTCATGCAGTTGTGCTGATGTCCCACACCAAGTTTAGTTCCTTTTATCATATTAAAAAGAAGCGATTTGTTTCTTACATTTGATCACCTTATTATGTGTTGCATCTTGTGCCGTACTCTCGGGGGAATCCCATAATTCAACTGTACTAGGGGACACTACTGAATAAAATACAATTTCTTTTAAAATAAAAACTAAAAATAAAACTTCCATCAAAGAGATAGTATGAGTAGGAAATTATGGTTTAGTTAATTCGTCGCCTGAAAACCATATTGTTCTATCTCCCATTACCTGTAATGGAAGATAGAACAATATGGTTTTCTGGTGAGGAATTATATTCTAGAATTATTGGAAATTATGGTGAGGAATAATCACTTTTCTTCCTTGTTGTAATTTCAAAGTGTTTTTTAATAGATTTGCAGTCAACCTTAATTTCCATTAATTAATAAATTAATTAGTGAATCAAACAGAACACTTTTGTTTTGTGAATGGTGATTGTCATTAGAATATATTTTCCACATGTAAAATGCAGTTCTACTCATACTAACTCTTTAACAAAAAATATCACCATGATCTCTTCACCTATAAAGTCTCTTATTTCCTGGTACATGGATGTCTGGGAGAAAGTTGGAATCTCCCGGAAACATCAAACAAAAGTCTTATTCACGATAATGCATTTTTCATAATTTTCCATTCTAGTCCTTCCAAAGCACTAAACAATTGTGTAACACAAATAGCTTGTTTTGGCACTTGAGACAAATATATGGCATAATTTTTTTATAAAATCCTTTAGAAGCAGGAGAAGACCAAGACTCAATCCATGACATATAGACAACAGACCTTATGACCTACAGCAAAAAACCTCTCTGTCCCCACCACAGTAAAGATAGAAGAAATAAACTTAAGGTAGCATTAAGACTCAATAAAACACAATGAGCAATGAATTAACAAGAGTAATAGTAAAATATGATATGATATGAAAATATTTAATTGATTTGGTAGCTCATATATGATAGGCAATTAAAAGCAATCAAATGAAGCATTGCTATTAACTTCAATTTAAGTTGAAGAGATCATGTTAATAAAAAAATTAAATAAATAATACTCAATCAACATTTCCTTGTATTGATGAGTTTAGAAATATATGAATTGTCTCATACGTACGTCTTTGTTATATACCTCGAAATATTGGTCAACTGTTGTTCACGATGGCCAGGATTGTGGTGACTACAACAAGCGTTAATCTAGTTTTTCCAGTTGCAAAGAGCTATATTTCTACAGCTAAATTTTCATATTATGGTCTGGTTGACTATCGATAACAAAATATCATGCATGTAAATTGATGAACAACCCTGGTAGCATGTATATCATATTATTTGAATATTTTATTTATTTGCATTGTAATATAATTATTGTCTACCCATGTATCTTTAGACATATTACGTTGTATATAAAGAAATGTTTTTGTATAAAAAATATCAATACTATGTCTTTCAAATTAACAGTAACAAATCAAATTTCGATATAATTGACCAATATTTCTAGGGTACAAAGAAATACGAAGAATAAATAAGTAATTAAATTGTTAATAATAAAGCAAATCGTCGTATGAAATTCAAGGCAGTTAAAGAAATCATATAAGCTGAGACTCATCTTGGTCATATGGCATTCAATAGTAAACACAATCTGATTAAAATACAGGACCCGGTTTCACGAAATTTTAACTTAAGATAAAATCCAATTTTAGTAGATACTTCAATTTTGATTGGCTAAGCACTAAAATCAATCTAATATTATCCAATCAAATTACTAAAATGGGGATCTTTTCTTAGTTAAAATTTTCGTGAAATAGGCCCCAGATCTTTATTTTGTTTAGATTTTTTATACTTCCAATTGCCTTCACTCCATGAAGATCTGAACGGTTGTGACTGGAGGTTGGGTTAGGGGTCATATGAGTGGTTTTTGACCCTATGACATCAGACATTGGATTAACCAATCAACATAGATGTTTATAGGGGAATAACCACAGTTGTATGCCCTGTATGCCAAGAACTCACCGCCACAGATCGTTTCACTGGCTAATTCCTTACATCAACCACAACGTAGGTTATATAACAACTTTTCAAAATCCTAGTGTAGTGAAGAAAAATAAAACGAAATTTTGAACTATCAAAAATGAAACAAAATAGGATCTGTGATTTAATCAGATTGTAAAACAGGAAGCAATCATAGAATTTGTGCATTTTGTCATGGCATTCATAATAGTACTCACACAAATATTTGAATGAAAATAATATGTCATTGCTAATCAAACCTGTTATTTGGTATTTGTTATGTGATGTCCATTAATTATCTCCCATAGGAAATATTTAACATTAAATTCAGTGAAATCATGTATATTGCAAAATAAACAGATATGAAAAACATATTGATTTGAAACTTTCAAAAATTCCAGAAAATAACAAAAGAAACGTCCAAAAAGGATTATTCAAACTGATCTGTACATTGACTTTGATTAGTAGCCTACTATTTGAATAGTACATGTATCATCAGTATTTGTTATGAGCACTAATTCATAATAAACAAAGCCAATCATAAAGTTGTGACTTATCCTTAGTCACCTGACAAGCATTACAACCAGTGAAATAAATGTACTTTACCTGCAACTGGTTTTGATCTGGATTCTTTTTTCTGAAATCGTGGAGGAACTTCATAATTATGTCCAAATTTAACATCAGTATTTTCCTGAATCAGAACATGCACATTAAATTCTTTAACCCTTACATGCCCACCAAACTTTCCGTAAAACAACTGAGGCGGTCCACCATTTTGGTGCAAAAAAATTTGAGTATGCCCGCCATTTTGTTAAAGATAGTCACCAGCCTGCCCGCCATTTTTTTTTTTTTAAATATGATAATGAGCTATAACATTTTGAATGCCTGTGACTCCTTTATTTATGGAGATACTGTTTTAGAATAATTGAAACTTATCTAGCGTATTGGTTGAACTATACATTGACAATTGTTAATTTTCAAACATGTGAAATGTTTAGCGCAAAAATGTGTTTTTTTCACGAAAACCACCAGATTTTGATGATTTTTATCCCCTAAACATTTTTTTCCCTGGAAATTTCACGAATTAATGTGAAGAATTTGCCATATTACTTATGTGCTACTTTTGTCTTACTTATAGCCTATCATAGAAATAGATACTGTATATATTGTCCCTTTATAGTCTACTTTTGAATGATCGATAAACGTCAATTCAAAGAAAGTAATATCGCAAAGCGGGATGTTTGGCACGCAAGTTTTGTACAGACTCTGGGTCTGTTTTCGGGGCATGTACTTGTTATTTACTCGAATAGTACAAACTGTATCGTAGGGCCTTTGTTTATCTGGTGACTACTCCATAAAGCGAGAAAGTCCGTCCATCCTACGTACATTGGCATTGCCATTGTCTTCAGGTTTTGACGATCACTGTAACACTCATTTCAGCTGTCCAAAATTAGTTCGTAGTCCAAATTCATCGTCATTTGTGTCGAGATATGATCCCCTGAACCGTTATCTATAAACATTTCCCTAATTTCGTCTTCAGGTAATGTTTTAGCCACCCTGATATCTAAAGACGCAGAAAATCGAAAGTAGAACTTCATCACGTGTTTACTCATAAATGTACTGTAGAAACACTGGGTTATTTATAGATCATTGGAAAGTGCGCGAACAGACGAAGGCAGTCATAGTGGTGTCAGACTACAATGCGGAACGGCTTTTTTACACGGAACGAATATCTGAGGCATGTACATCGCTCGCAAACATGCGAGATTGGGAATACTCGGCCATCTTTCATCGCTCGCAAAAATGCGAGATTGGGAATTTTCGGCCATTTTTACCTATCGCAAAATTGCGAGATTGGGAATTCTCAGTCACTTTGGGCCTCTCG
This sequence comes from Patella depressa, assembly GCA_948474765.1. Lineage (NCBI taxonomy): Eukaryota > Metazoa > Mollusca > Gastropoda > Patellidae > Patella > Patella depressa. The sequence continues at coordinate 29,487,730 of OX419715.1, forward strand.
CAAAATTGCGAGATTGGGCACGTAAGGGTTAAATTTTCCCATCATACACGAGGGGAGAGACCACTCCAAGTCTGCAAAGTTTACTCGGAATTCACATTAAGCACCAACATAATATTGCGATCACTTGAAATGATTATACCGGTTTTGATTTGCGACCAAAATAATGTTGATGGTGGTTGTCGCTTAGAAAAATCTATTGCCTCGAGGTTGTCTCTTTGATTAGCAACCGAATTCAAATTTCAATACATTATATTGACCTATATCAAAGAGCACTTCGCTTTTTGAAACTTAGAATTGATCAAAGTGAATAGCTTTTAAATACCGGTAAAATGTTTTTAATTCAAGTAATTTTTATTGTCTGGCACATAGAAATTTTATACTGCCTCCTCCACTGACAAGACTCAATTCATCACTTTTGGATTAATTGTAGCATATTTGAATTTATACTCAAGACATCGTACTTATGGCAGGACTAACCCAAGTGTAGGAAAAGCTATTTTACCTTTATGATTCAGTCCTGGAGCAAATCACTAATCACACAAGTGTTAATTAAGTAGAGATATAACCGTTATGGAAATAAAATATTGAAATTGTTATCTGTCTCATAGTTTTATCTACAAGGACTGTTTACTTGTTAAAGATGTGGTCTAAAAAAGTAATGATTGTTTAAATATCGAAATGAGGTGACTAACCTTTATTCCAAACAAATACTCAAAATATCCCCCCCCCCCACAAAAAAAAATTCTGTCTACTTACAAGACACCTGCTTGAGAAAAATATAATAATTTTATTGATAGCAAGAGGCCAGAGAAAAACAAGTTATTCTATTATTCTATAATTACCGCATTTGGATTTTTTCTTCCGTCATCAGAAGCATCCCCCACAGCTTGAAAGAACATTTTCTGTGAAGTATTCACTGCCCGATCTCCACCACGATTTCTTACAGTTATTTTATAATTTTTAAATGCATCATCATTGGATTTGCTGCTGAACCCTGACTTAAAGTTTGAGTAGGATGAGTTATTTATGTTCACAGGGGCAGAATCTCTAAATCTGTTCACGTTAGGTGTGGGTAACAGAGGGGGTCTATATGCTGGTCTTCCGTAACCTGCACCAGGATATCTTGGTCGCCTTGATGACCGTGAAGGACCTGTTGGTCTTCCAGGTCCTACTGGATGAACTGGTCTTCTATGTGGACCCTAAAATAACAAATAAGTAATGGCATAAGCATGGTTTTAGGAGTGGCGAAAATGAACTAAAATAGGGGTTTAGCACCCACATTTTCAGCATCAAGCAGCGTGTTCTGATGGAAATGGTGTATCCACTTTCTTTTCATCAAATTCCACCTGCCAACGAGTACATGTGACGGCCCTCAGTTTTTTGCCTCATCAAAACAACTTGATGCTTTTAATTACCAGGAAAATGATGACAGAGTTTTGCTGGATTAAGCTGGGGTTGCATCAATAAATTCCCACAAATTTACGGATATCCAATGATAACTATAGTCTCGAGACAATCCACAAGAATTTGTGAATGCGCTGGTAGAACAATGGACGGTATGGCAATATACTGCCACATTTCACATATGATTTAACAAGCTTACTCTTGGTAATTTCTTTCTCTTTTTTGATGCTGTTTTTTGTTTTGACACCATTTTTTGGATATGTTCAGTGGATTCATCAGCCACAGCATAAAATCTCTGTTCGCCTGTCATATCTGTACGAACTCTAGCAACATCTGGGATACTCTCTATAAATTTTGTGACATTTGGAAAACCCATTTCTTTAAAGGGTAAATATTCCCCTGCGAATTCGCTGTAGTCACCTAGATATATATAGAGAAAGGTATAAATATCAATTTGATAAATATCAATTTGAACAAGAGATAAAGTTTTCAAATCAATTAGATAACAGTAGCTACATGTACATGTACATGTAATAGTAATAAAGCAATCAGGAGACCTAAAACTATTAATACATGTATAGTTTTCCGAACAATATACAATATTTTCTAGAAATATATCTTTGAGTCTTACCAAGTAATCTGGCAGCAGCCACACCCTCTTTACTACTCATAAGCACTGCCCTGATGAGGGATTTCATACTCTTTAATTTTTCTTCCGACATTTTGATTTAGCACTATATCTAATAATATACAAATACAAGGTGTTTTGTTTCTTTTTCTGAAACATAAATATGTTACAAATTAATAAAACGCAGTTCACAGGAGCAAAACTATCTTAGCAGTCCAATGATAAAAGAAAGACAATAAATACACATGACATCACAGACTATTCTAATACAATCTTAGTGAATTTTCTTCATTTTTTGGCTATTACCATCACCTTTGAAATTACAATAGAATGCATGATTATCACATATGAATAGTACCATTTAAAGGCAGAAATCCCCATTATTTGGCATCTAGAAATAGACACAAATGTCTTGTTCATAGAGTCATTTCATTACAAATGGTGCTAAAAGCATTCTGGCACGCAACTCATGTGTCAAATTTAAAATTTTCAATCCTTCTTAAATATTGGATTTCAGAAGTCCATCTTTTCACGGTAAGATAAAAACATCTGTTGATTTTGATTGACCAATGTCAAAGAATGTGGATGGCATTGAGTTAAAGACATCTTCCTTTAACTCATAAAGTACAATGTAGCAATCTCATCGGCTCAACTCAAACTATAACATATCAAAGGCCATTTCAGGAGTAAATTATGTTACATTTCATTTCAGTAAATTGCTTATACTAACATAGGGTTTTTTGAGATGTGGTAAGGAATGACAGATGACATCAACTCACGTTCTTCCCACCACTTATCAAACTACACATCAGATCAATCAAATTAATTACTTTATTTTGACAGAAAAAGCTTAAGTTCTTCCTCGCCATGTCTTCAATTTTTAATTTAAGGAAGTGACTATTTCGCCGGCACCGGCTAAACTGTCATTTATGCTATTTTTCCGGCAGTCCGTTCGACATGCGCAGTTGATATATTCCACCATTTTGAACATTTTTCTTTCAATTTCAGGCCAGGAGCACAATTTTACAGGAAAAACATAAACCACTGACAGTCTAAGTACTCTAGAGTACTTAAATTAAAAACCAAAATCCGCAGAAATGCGCCCTCGACCAAAATAGAATAATATTCTAAATGCTTTTCAACAATTTACATTTATCCTATTTTCTTTTAAAAATACTTCTTCGGTGTCTACCATCAGAATTCAAGTATGGCTATTTGTTTCCATATAAGAAACGGAGAGAGAAGAAAGGCTAGACAAAAAATGAATGGTGGTTTGTGTTAGGGTTAGATTTTGCGGTAGGGTCATGGGTTAGGGCTACATGTAGGTACCATTGCCAAAGCGAAAACTGCTGAAAAATGCTAAGTCCTGAAATCAGAGAACTGCGCATGTCGAACAGGAGGTGACGTGTAAAAGAAAGTGTCCCCAGTGCCGGCAAAATAGCGTCTGCCTTAATTTAAACAGCCATAATGCTGCTATAAGTTTGATAGCATTCACTATTTTCTTGTAAATTTTACATATTTCGACAAAAGTTTTATTCTCAGAACATAAACATTACGAGTGCCTGGTCAGTTTTATTCTCAGAACTTAAACATTACGAGTGCCTGGTCTGTGTAAAATAGGAGAATTGCATTTCAAATAAAGTCAAAGTAGACAGTCACAGTGGTCTCCAAATCTGGTACACTTGTAGGGCTGGGTAAAATATCGATATAAATCGATAGTATCGATTGGACGGCCCAGAAAAGCACTATCGATAGCGGTGGGTTACTATCGATTATCGCTCTTCGTCTAATTTTCTTGCGTCTGAAATGTCAATGTTTTCTTTCAGTTAATCATAATACACCGCTCACTTTAATTACTATCATGTATCAATGTAACACATAACAAAATTGTGACTGCTTATTGAACAGCCGTTTTCATATATTCACTCTCATTGAAACGTTACTTTAGTTTTGAAGAAATTATTGTTGAATATCACCAAATCGGAGATACCCGGATGTGTAAATAAAGTTAGAGTTATTTCCCTTTGCAAGCTTCAGAATTCGTCTGTACAGTTCACTATTTCTGTACGTGTGCCTCGGTAATAGAGTACCCGGTACAATAAATAGCACACATGGACGACAAAACGCTTGTTGATTTTCCCGGCAAAGCTAAAAAAGCTGTGTGGAAACACTTTGGGTTTTAGACAGGAGCAAACGATCTTTCGCAACTTCGCATGGTTTTGAACTTACAGTCACTGCATCCAGTCTTGATGACGACCGTGAAAATAAGTTTGTTTTCGATACTATCGATTATCGACCGACATTTCATTGCCGATTATCGATAGTAAAAATCACTATCGATACCCAGCCCTATACACTTGGCTAGAAATATTTAGTGAAGGAAAAATTGCCTGTTTCTTTTGCAACAGTAATATTTATGAGGGTTTCACAATGTGCTGGTCCGATTGATCACGTTATATCCAGTTTCCACTTTTTTATTTCAGGTTTTGACAGCAAGGTCTGGAAATGGAAATTACATGACATGTCATGTGATTGTGTGACATTTTCATTTTCAAAAACATTTTTTTTATTATTTTTCCAAAGTACATCTGATCAGTTCTTAAGCGTAATTAATTCTATTTCCAGACCCACTCTAAAATTCAATACCTGACATGAATATTCTTTCAGGTTATAATTTCCAAAGATTATTTTATTTCAATTTTCTGTTTCACTTTTACCTTTGCCGCCATGTTGTATATTTATTCTCTCGCTGTTCCAACAACACGCTAAGAAAATCCAAATTCGTATTTCCCTGAAAATTGATATGCAGAAAACTTTACGAGAAAACTTTCATCAGATCGTCAACTTACAGTTTGTTAAATTCTGTCTGTGTTTACCCTTTTTCTCTTTCAAATATTTGTAATTATTAGATCGTCTTTTCACATTTCAAGACAGACAGACGAGAAAAAGTTTACAGTAACTTTCGTGATTTAAACTTTGAAGAGCTAATTATAGGGAGACAACTCTTTGAATATCCCTGGAATAGGCCCACTTGCACGTTCCGTGTTTGCCCTCCGAAATAGAAAAATATTATTAAAATTTTCCTATTACTTTATGCTGACGATATTATCTTATTAGCGGATAACCCTGGTGATCTGCAAACGTTTTTAACAAACTTTGATCAATACAATGACAAATGGAAATTAAAAATAAATATACAGAAAACAAAGGTATTAATATTTTCGAATGGTAAGAGAGAGAGAGAGAGAGAGGGAGAGAGAGAGAGAAATGGGGTTTAACGTCCACTCGACACAAACCATGGACCTTGTTCCAGCGAAGGGTTCAACGCCCTCTTCAAACCTCCGGAGAAACCTAAGGACATAGAGTAAAACCACACGACGGAGTAGGTGTGGCAAACGGTGTGTGTGTGTGTAGAAGCCCGGCACCATCGAGCCAATTGCGCCAGGTCTGATCCAAGGATATTTGTTTCGTATGTAGGAACTGATAATTGCCTGGATGGGTTGTAAAATCGAACAAATGAATATATTTATTCTGTAAGTTTATCATTACATAATGCACAACATTATACAGCTTAAAAAAACAACATATTAAATTGAATATCGGAAAACACTAAATACCGGAATGTAGGTAACCCGGATCCTGGTCCTCTGTTTGCAGGGGTTAGGGTTAGGTTTTTCCGGTGTTTCCAGAGGACCAGATCTTCTGTGTGCGGGGGGGGGGGGGGGGGGGGCGGTAGGGTTATGGTTATGTTTTCGTGTGTTTTCAGAAAAGGCCCGACTCTAGATTGCCTATTTAGGTTGTTTCCGGTATTTAGGTTGTTTTCCGATATTCAGTGTGTTTTCCGGTATTTAGTGTTTTTTCGGTGTTTTCCGGTATTCAGTATATCATGGTGTTTTCTGGTTTTTCCAGTATATAGTACAGCCCGATAATAGCCAGAAAGAATATTTTTAGTTTTTACATTATTAAAGTACGTTTTGCATTCTACTGTATTTATATAATCTCTAAAACTCAAACCACGTGTTTGATATATTCTAGGGTACGGGTGTACATAGTTCTCAAGAAGATATCATAAATACAGTTGTATACAAGAGGTAACAGAAGCACTATATCATTACAAGAGCAGAGGCGAGTTTTATTGATAGCTGGTAGAGCAGGACTGTGCAACGTTGTCATATCTGATAGATCATGATGTTCAGGGGCGTAAATGTGGGGGGGTGTGGGGGGTGGGGGGGGGTACAAATAGTCGGTCGCAAAATCAGTGCAGTCGGTCGCAAAATGGGAGTAGTCGGTATCAAAATAAGTACTCACTGTATACGTCTCGCTACTCACGCAAAACTTTAGTATGAAAATAGTCGGTCGCAAAATCAGTGCAGTCGGTCGCAAAATAGGAGCAGTCGGTATCAAAATAAGTGCTCACTTATTAGTCTAACAACAGAATTTCACCCAGGAAGAAAAACAATCGGTCTCAAACACGATGCCAGAATAGATCCCAAATACTATGTATTTGTGTGAATCTGAGTGCCTAAATTGCATATGCCACACAAAACTATAGGATAAAATAACCATGTGTGCTTAAATTGTCACTCTTATTCTGTTGTGAGTATGTTGTTCTATAAAATGTTTTCTACCATGGCAAAAGATAGTCGGTCTCAAAAAAAGTCCTCACCGCAGTCGGTCTCCGACTAAATGAATTAATGTAATAATGAGATAAACAAACAATCACAAAACAGGCTAAATTGACAGATAAGCCTCGAGATTCTGTCCCATATCTTATCCTCTCGTTACTGACAATTTGGTTCCATTTGCCATTTTAAAATCATTATTCTACTACTCCGTTGTCTTATACTGTCTCAGCACTATCATATTCACGATTATAGTGAACTGCCCAGTTTGCAGTACCACTGGTGTATGGGGCGTGGGGCGTCAGATTGTACAGATGTTATGTCAACTCTTGCAAAATAGATCTGGAGATTCTGTCTCATTGACTGACATTTCTGGTCCACTCGTCCACAAGTATTCTCCCAGCAATGACCTCAAATGCCAGGATATTGAATTAATTTTTAAAAAATTTCTCAAATTACTCAGTGTTATAGGCACAATTAATATGACATAAACTATATGTGAACTTAAATAAAACTGCTTTCCGACGAGACAACGATCGGCGAGCAATTATATAATTCTACAATACTATCTATGTTCTACCGGGACGCTTAATGTTATAGCCAGTATTTTGTTTTCTTTCATTGTGGGGTGGGATTGTGGATGCATTCTAGATTTGAAACCGCTCCTACCCCAACCCCATATTCCCTAGAAAACTCACACGTGGTGCTCGACTCCTGAATGCGTCACTCGCAAAGGGGGGGGGGGGGTAGGTGCATTAGTTGGTTGCATTTTGGCTAAACACCCCACAAACGAAATTGTTATGTACGCCCCTGATGATGTTGATGTAAAGTATGTTGACAGTCATGAAAATAATCTGCTGCACATAGTATATTATACTATAAATAATAATCGACGCCCGAAAAATGTCGCACAAAGTAGAGTGGCTCCAGACAAAATGTTTTAATCCATAGTCAACTCAGTACAAATTCGTGGTACTCAAAGTAAAATTAGTGTTTTATTAGGGCTCGATGACAGTTATGGACGCAAAACTAGAAATGCCCGAAAAAAGCTGAGTTGACCTTGTATGGGCCTTCCAAGAAAATTTTGGAATATTTGACGGCTGCAAACGCTTTTTACTGCTATTCCAGCCGGTAAAATTAGTGTTTTATTAGATTTCGGGCACTTTATTTTGCCTAGTAGATGAAATATTTTTTTTCTAACTTGACCCGTCTGCCCGAAAAGTCAGCTTACCCGAAAGTTAGGGGGGCAGCAGCCCCCCCCCCCCTCTGGCTCGTACGCCTATGCAATGACGATTATCTTATAGATTAGTAAAACGTTGCTTTCTTAACGCTGTACATTATATCTAAAGAGGTATATATAGGTTGTCATTTGGAAAACTGTAACGAATAGCCTTGCCGGTTAAAGCCCCAATAACACTCTTGTTGTAACTGAATAATATGTCCCAATCGTCATTCTGGTCAACAAATCGTATTATTTTACAATATTCCAATTAAATGATGATATAAATTTCATCTTAACACACCTATTTTAAAAAATTGGAAAAATTCAACCATGTGATTTGAAAAGTCTAACGTAAACCTTTTCAAATGTGACTTGGATTTTAAAATACTTTCGAACCCTCTGGACAAGTAAAATAGGTTGTAATGGATAATCTTACACAACAGGTAGGACACTTAAACATCTAGTACTTAGAATAAGGGTATTATTTATTTTCTGGAGCTACCAAGCCAGCAAGAATGTTATTGTCCCTTTAAGGACAATTCCTAAAATGGACGGGCGATGTGATTTGATGATCAACATATAGATTCGTAAAGCATAAAATTTATAGCACTGTATATAGCTCTAAATAAATGTATTACTGCTAATTATTATGCCGGCATTCTAGGACATAAACACTTCCAAATAAGGTAGCCTAATTTTATTTTATTAATGCTAATTATTATGCCGGCATTCTAGGACATAAACACTTCCAAATAAGGTAGCCTAATTTTATTTTATTATCTTTTTTAAAGTATCGCTGGACGTTTTAAAACCTGATTGAAAGAAGATTTCATTTACTTGTGGTCCCTCCAGACCAGAGGTCACAATCGGACAGTAACTTGGCGTTAAACTTTACAATAGAATAATATACAACCGCCCCCTCCTCGTGTCGTAAGTTGCAATGCACGTAATACCACAGGCACTTTAAAGATGGGATCCCAGCAAAGTATTTATCGGATGGATATTGCCAATAAAAGTATGGCAATTTTTTGGAAAGTAGAGATATCCAGTCTTACTAGAAAAAATATTGGATTCCCTAAATAACACTCATTTAGCGTATATAGGACAAAAATGTAAGGGTTCCCCTAATGGACAGCCCGACGATTAGGGCGTGACGTCTAAGGCTGCACGAGCACATTGAGCGCGTTGTATACATGTTGATAAACTCTATAAAGAGTTAGACCTACAACACTTTCTGAGATAAAAATCACGGAAAAAGACGCAGGTAGTGGATAATACGAGAATTTAATTAGGATTCGATATTTGTAATAAACAGTCAGCGATTACAGACTACAACGTCTTGTGTATGCAATAAATTCTCACCCGTCTCCGCCCGCGGTTTCCATAGGGACGGAGAAGGGTAATCCCCTGACGCAAACATGGCCTCTTTTGATCGATTTTCATAGCGGGATATACTTGGCAATTACATGTACAGTGTTTTGAGAAGCATTTGAAGCAAAATTATGATAAATTATTCAGTTTGAATATGTTTTTAGTCCTAATATATCATCAAATCACCAAGTTTGTACTCAGGAAACCAACTTTAAGGGATTAGAATATATTAAAATAAAACTTTTTACTACTGCTTGACTATATAGTATATATTATACTACACTGTATACTATATTATAATATAAAAACTTATTATAATAAAACTTCTTACTACTGCTGACATATGAATGCAGCTGCAACTGGATGCTTGGAATTCGGAGTAGGATTTCGGTTACAAAACCACTGGAGTTACTTACACGGACTACATTATAGAATAGCAGAAAACGCATTTGCGGTGGTTGAATTAAAAATAAACATAAGAAATTTTCAAAATTCTTCTCCGGGAAGGTGAGGCCCCCATAACCCGTGACGATTGATTGGTTGTTTGGAATTCGGGTCAGCAGGTAGGCTGTATTGGACCAAATTGAAGTTGCTGAATTCACAGGCTGGAATAACAGGAAGGCGCGTTGCGGCAGTTAAATTTTCTTAATTTTCTCGTCTTCGTGGATTGTAAACGTTTGATTGAAATTCGAGTCAGTCACCTTTGGGGTTGCTTTGTTCACGAGCTGAAATAGCAGGAAAACGTGTTTGCAGTCGTCAAATATTCCAAAATGTTTTTAAGGGGAATGGGGGCGTCTGTAAACCCGAACATTTTTCGGGCAATTCGGGTTCTGCCCCACTAACTGTCATCGAGCCCGTACGCCTATGCGTCATTGATATCAACATTATCACATTTCCCTCCAGTTTTCGGCATTGCCTCTTCCCTACCAGTCACACACGCACAACCCCCACGGCAATCTGTGAAAGCCTTCTTATACCTCTGTATTAGATGACTGAATTTTTATAAGTTCAGGTATGTCTTTTACACGTGGCGCTACATCATCGATTGTTCATTATTGGCTCTGTGACGTGTGTATTGTTTACATAAGACGTTGTTGCGTTAAATGATCCGGGCAAAATAATGTCTTTTAATCATTTTATTGACCCATTTACACTACATAGGATATGTTCTTTATTTAGATAAACTTCAAACACCTTTATTGATTTTTCTAAAGGTACCAAAACATCATTTAGAATTTAGTTTGCAGATGGAATAAAGTTAATACCGCGAATATTCAATACTGATCAGTGTAGGGCCCACAAAGCAAACTCGTTGTCCAAAGCATCCTATATATAAGATATTTACGGTGCTAGACGTAGTTGTTTTACTAATGTACACAGGGTGATCAAGACCAATTGGTTTGGGTGACAAAAAATCTATTTTATCCACATCCCCTTTAAATTTCACACCAATTTTTGGCATTGCACAATTGCACCCTATCCCAAAGACGCCCACTTGGGCTTTTGGTACGCTTATTTAGTGCAAACAATATAATTGATGTATTACTAAATAACCATTATTACTTCTTTACCACAACTTTGAGCATTGCCGCCCCCCCCCACCCAACTAAAAGCAAAACAGTTGCCCAAGCGCATTATATACACATCTTTAGAGAGGTACGCACAGTGCCCCATCCCCTTCCAAAAAAAAACGACCCACGTTTTAAATTTGTTTTCTGAAACCCGCGTGTTTTATACTTCGTACCGTAGGCGGGCTGAGGTTATTTATACATATATTTGTCTTTTTCGTCGGTTTAATGTCTTTACATATTATCGTGCTTACCTCTGAACTATAAATGTACGTGGCGTATCTTAAAATTGATCAAACCCAATTGATTGTGAATCCAGCCTGTCGGTATAACACTACTTGCTTCAGATTTTAATATCCCTAAATATATCATTTTTTATATTATTAAAAGTTCGAATATCATATAATATGCTATCTATATATAGTAGCTGTCTTTGTCGGTTTATTTTTTGCAATATTTTGGATGAAAGAACGCTTTAAAGTTCCAATTTCACTTTTTCTAAGAAAGTCAAAATATAATTATTTCTATGTTTTTTGCTCAAAAGGTTGTCAACTCACTATTATACGATCATGGACAAAATTTTGGGGGGTTAGAAAGTGTGACACTGGTTGATTGAGGAAATAGTTACTCAATTACCTCCCTTGTTTTCCTATTCTTCTCCATGGACGGCCATCTTCAAACGTTTGAATTTGAAGTTGAAAATGATATTTTTGCCAATTTCTCAATTACTGGCAATAGTGAATTATAGGATTAATAGGATTATTCTTTAACAAGGTAGGACTGTTTATAGGTTCAATCTATTTTGGGGCTTTATTTTAATAAATTTTAAAAATATAACTTAAAAAAATGCTATTGGAACTTTAAGCGGTTCTTGTTTCACGTGCTACACTCATGCTCAGGGGCGCCAAAACAATTTTCATGTGCGGATGCAGGAACAATTTTACCCCCACCTCTCAGAGTACGGCATCAGGTATCGGATCGCGGGCTCTGCTGCACAAATACTGGCCATGTCGACGTAAATAAAATTTAATAGATCTTTATGGGCCTCCAGGGGCTTCATGGGCCCGGGGCGATGTATCGACTGCACACACCCCTCTAGGGGCCCGCCCATGTTTTCCAACGAATGTCGTGTTAGGGTTGCGCTGATCGTTATGGTTGATTAAGTTACAAGCTGAGATGCAAACTGATCCCGCAGTGAATATTCGCTTGGCAGTGAATATTCGCTTGGCCGCTACAATCACTGATAAGCATGACATTGACGAGGCTTAATGAGTACGGCATATTAACTTTTTTACTCCGACAAATTAAATTCTCAAACATTTTTTTGAGGTAAAAGAAAAATAAATAAAGACGTTTGAAGTATTTGTAGTTAAAAAATATTTCCTATTTAGTGTAAATGGGTTTTAAAATGAGTAAAATGCACCATTTTGCCCGAAGCAGTTAGGTGTTAAGTAAACATTGCACGAGCCGTTGAGCCAATGACTACGAGGCGTGCAAGTCAACGCACGTGTTTTAGACAGCCATCCGTTACAGGGATATTTCGTTAGTAATTCTCTGAGAAACAGGTTGGCTGAGATGGTATATTATGTACAAGAGATTAAATTGCATCCTGATTGGTTGTTTCGGTTAGGTCCATGAATATTTAATCAGGTAAACATTTTTAAAGATATGACAAATACTACAATCTGTAGCATACAATCGAAATAAAGAATATACCTACCTGGTATATGAAACACTACAATCTTTAATATACACTAGAAAAAAAGAATATACCTACATGCTAAATGAAACGCAATGAGGTTTATCTCCGACTAACTAATGATACTACGGTCTACTCTTATACCAAATTCCAAGCGAGCTTCTACGTGTACACGGGACCTCGATTTTTCGCCCATCCGAACGAATAGACACTTTCCTTGTCAGGCCCTCCACCTTAAACGACCGACAACGGGAAACCGTCGCAAAATCTGGAGGAACTTTTTCGGTCAACACCGGGAAAAACCCGAAACCTTATGGTAAGCGTCAGCGACTTACTCATTGAGCTACCTTTCAATGGTGTTTGGGGTAATTTATTGTATTTTACTATCCAGAATTAGCAATCTACTCTTTGTTTTTTCCCATAGACATACGGGTCAGATGAATGTCGGAGGGGGGGGGGCTGAAAGGCCAGACATCCCCGCTGAAATCAAATAACAAAATAAATAGTCAACGAGTACTAGCTATTTCTTCTATACGATTAAATTGTGTACGAGTCTTATTCTTAGTTGTTTTACTAATCCTATTCTTAGTTGTGGACGACATCACCAATAGTTGTGGAAGACATCACCAACAGTTGTGGACGACTCCACCAACGGGTGTGGACGACTTCACTGTGGACGACTTTGCTTGTGGACGACTTGACTGGTACCCATATATAATCCCCCTCTCGTATCTCGGAAAAGCCACCTCATATAACACCTGATGATTACCACCCGTTGGCATTGTCGAAATCTACGCAAAAACTGCTAAACTTGTTCTCACAAATTTCCCTTTCGGGTGGCGACCCCCATCTCTTCAGCCACCAGATGTTGTGGTAGAGGATGTACCATTGTAACGTCACATTTCAAGGGACATTTTCAAATCATTGTTGCGCCACCCATTTCTATGGCGCCACCGGCCTACCATCCACAAACATCCGGGTTCTTCCTGAACTTTGACTTTACACAAGATGGCGACTTCAAAATTGGAGTCTCACAGCTCTGCAGTTGAAGAAGACGATGCATTTGTTTATGTGTTTGATAGAAGGTCTACCGATAAGCCCGAAGTCAAGATACAAACTGGAGGACTTTTTAGTTTTACGGAATTCAAACTCCGAGTTGCAAAAGTGAGATATTATTTCTGCAGCGTTCATTTTGTCGGACAAGCGTGTGTCGTTTGTTGTGTTGTTGTTCTCCGACAGGCGATTGATAGGAAGTTTGTTGAAGCGCGTCGGTTATATTAGGTCAACTTGTGTCTATGTTCAAAACAAAATTAAAATGCTACAGTATACAGGCATAAACTTACAGATGTTTTTTGCTGAAAGTTACATTAATAAATTGGTTTCATTCCAAAATACATAAAGGGGAAATACCTGGCCTAAAAACATCGTCTACTAAGGGAGACAACTGTATTAAATGGGAGCAGACCACCATTAATTTCCTCATTGACTTTAAATTACTTTAATGTTAATTCTTGTCTGGCTCTAATGTTTTGACAACTTTTGTTTGACTGAATACTTCTCATGACACATTGGGAAAAATTATGTTTATCTCCAAAGATTATAAGTTGTATGAGGTTGATTTTGAAATTTTGAAGTAGCATAATGAGATTGTAACAGTTAAAATCCCACAGAAAATGTTGCTAACTATTTTACTTTCAGTGGTTGGCAACATTCGAAAATTTTCACTTATCTTAACACTAACACATTATTTATACTGAAATGATAACATACACACTTTTTTTTACGTAGAATCAGTTTCTACTATCCATTTTAAAAGATTTCACAGAGGATACTCTTTATCCATAGGCAACTGCAAACTATGATATTGATAAATCGCACTGGAGAATATACTTAGACTTAAAAAGTTTATTTTTATGTACTGATAGTAACTGAATCCAAGATACAATTTTATAGCTTGACATTAGGAATAAAAAAATACCAATGTTGCAAATATACAGACAAATCTTTAATGCCCTGTGAAACAAAAATATGAAAAAAAACGAAAATGTCAGAATTATAAGTTGTATTTCATGTATTTACATTGTGTGTTGTTTTTTTATCTAGGTTTTTGATATTGATGAGAAAACTGAATTTGTCATCACTACAACAAACAGAGAAGAAATAAAAAATGACGACACATGGGGTAAGATTGTATATAAATATGTATATTATATAAAGCAGATAGACCTTCATTATACCTTACTGATTTTTCTTACTGTCTGGCATGTACTTTAGGCTATAAATAACATGTGCATGTATTTCAATTAGCATTTACATTTAATGCAAGTTTTTCAAAATAAATTTCAATAGACAAATTGTGTTTTGCTACTTATCAGCCTCACCCTTTACTAAACTCTAACTATCTACTTGCCTAGGACATGTTTTTTTTGGTCTTAAGCTAGCATGCAAATTTCAAACTGTAAGCTTGAATTTGGTTGACTGTGACATTCACCTGTATATAAATCTTGGGAGGTATGCGATCCTTTGTTTTCCTCAATTTGTCTAATAATTCATATTTTTTAATTTTAGTAAGTTAAATGTTTATCTATGTTTTGCCACGGCCACATGACAGATGTATTGGCAACACACCTCAGTGCTTTGACACCACTACCACCTTCCTCTCACAATCCCATCATGAAACCAATATTTAATATAAATTGCTAAGAGACACAGTATTTATTGGCTGTAAACTGCCACTGAATTTTTTGCTTAAACGTTTTTTTTTATTTTTTTAATTGAAATATTTTTAAAATTTCAGATCTGATTGATAAAGGAGATACATTGTATATTTTAACATCTGTACATCAAGAGTTATGTGCCCCAGCCCAGGAACGTGTAAACTATTTGCCTCATTATGACACAATTGTTAAAGGAGGAATGTATGAGTATTATGCTTCGGAAGGACAAAATCCCTTACGTAAGTTTTATCCAAAAAAAAATTTCTACCCGCAACTTGGAAAATTGGATTGGACTTTCCATAAAAGGCACATTATTGTCATGATTTTGTATTGTTATTTCAGCGTATGCATTTGCTGAGTTGATAGATAATGCCCTTGCAGCTACAGCAAATAATGTTGGCTCCAGAAAAATTGAAATCAGACTGGTAAGCACTGTGTCAAGTATTTTAATTAGTACGCCTCCCTAGAGGTTAATCTTATCACTAGATTGTTTGATCTGAGACACAAAAATTCTAAGATTAACCAAAAATCATTGAAGATTAAGATTGATAATTTAGAAAAACTCTCTGGAAACTCTCAAGTTATCAGTCATTCAATTCATTGGTTTTATATACTTATAAATTTACAAAAGGATGAGAACAGTCCTGATACAGGTAAATATTTAGTATATTAGAACAATGTCATCTATGATCAATTGTTATTATAGCCCTATAAGGAATTACTGTGTTATATTTTTACCATGCATTAAGATTATTTTACAGTATTTCCAATATTTTTATTTTCAGCATTTAGATGAAGTAGGTACTAACAACTGTGTAATATTTATTGACAATGGCAAGGGTATGACCCCAAGACAACTCAACAATTGGGCTATTTATAGATTATCTAAATTTATTCGCCGAGATAAACATGGAAGAGGGTAAGTTTTAATGTCTAGTTTATTTCTTCTATATATATAGTTGTTTTTCCTGATACTCGGACAGTGGAGTGGTCTAATTCAGGGTCGTCATTTACTTAATTCTATTTGGATTATTCTGTTGTAAATATACAATATCTTCCCCCCTTCTGTGTGATCATTTATATTGACTTGACACTGAACTTAATTTTTAGGAGGTGGGTTGGATGACCGAAAGGTTAGTACGTGCGCACTGTATCATAAAGCCTGTCATTGAGTCAACTGGCATTGTTTCGAATCCCCGGTTGTACGTTACAAGGAGTAGGGTCGCCTGTCCAACCTCATAGGTTTTCTCCGGATCCTCCGGTTTCCTCCCACTACTAAAGACCTCTTCGGCAATGTGAATTAGTGAAATGCAATTAAACCATACGATAGTACCGAAATGACCTATTTTGTGTCGAGTGGACGTTTAACACCATTTCCCACTCTCTCTAATTCTTAGGATTTTTCTGTTGTAAATATATGAGTCATTGTTCATTATCAGTTTCATTACAATGCTCCAGAAGACATTTTATACTTGTCATACATGCAATCAAATACGGTCTACTGTATTCATTGTTAATGTTGTAAAAACATTTCTGGCAATTTTTAGACGAGAGAACAGATTGAAGGCGTAAGATTTTAAATATTTCTATCTTTGATTAACTCCACCACATGTTTGAATTGTTGTTTTCTTTGCACTTAAAGCTGGGAACAAGATCCATTCCTATTGCCAAAATAAAAATGCTTTTTTATTTATGTTTTTTTTTTTATGTTGTTTTATGAACTGTTTTGCACTCATTAATTGTCAATCACTCAAGCATGTTATTTCAAGAAGCTGGGAGCCAAGGTGGCTAAGTGAGTAAGACACTGGCTTACTTCCCTTGAGGTTGTGGGTTCGATCCAAGTGTTGGATGAGAAAGTTCATCGGGAGTTTTCTGTGTGCTTTCTTTTTGTCAGTGGTGCAGGACAGAGGACATGACGGGGACAGCTGTCTAGTTGTTTTGATGGAACACAAAAGCATGATCCTTTGTACACCTTGGTGGTTGTAATTTGATATAATAGCAGGCTATAGAGCCACTGTCTGAGTAAAATTACCCGCATGGCACACTGTATTGGTGTACGGTCATCCTCAATTTCCCAGTTGGAGCAAAACAGTAGGATGTTAAACCCCATTTCATTTTGTTACAAGAAGCACTATCATTGTCCCTAAGAAATGTATTATTACAGAAGGCCATAAAAAACAAAGAGATATTATATGAAGCCATACAAGAACAAAGATGTGTATTAAGTCATACAAAAAGCACAGAATCTCATTTATTTACTTGTCGGTTTCTACATTTATATAATACATACATATACATCTTTAATGTGACTGGTATAAGATATGAGGATGTGACTGGTATATGATGTTTGTTATGTTTTGTTGTAGGCGTGGAGGTGGAGATGCTGTAGAGGGTGTTTTAGATGAATCGGTAGATTTAAGTTTAGATCATGCACCAAGATATATGAACAGTGATATATCATATTTTGGTGTTGGTGGTAAACAGGCTATATTCTTCATAGGAAACACAACTAGGGTAAGTTTATACAGCAGGGAACAAAATAACCACTGGTAGTATAGTATTTATCATCGGGGGGTTGGGATGGCCTAGTGGTCTAGAGTGCCACGCTTCGACCTCTATCTGGCCGGTCACCTCTGGCTTGCAGCTGTGGTTTCGATCACTAGTGTGAGCGTATGTGGCATGGAGATAGGGGCGCCTTCTCAACCTTATGGGTTTCCTCCGGCACTCTGGTTTCCTCCCACTGCTTAAGACCCTTACGCGCAAGCGAATTATTGAAATAAAATTATAAACCATATGTTAGTCCCGAAATGACCCATCTCTCTCTCTCTCTCTCTCAGTATTTATTATCACTGTTTGGTAGTACTCGGGGTGGGGGTTGGTTAGCTAAGTGTTCCGTTGTCACTAGATTTACATAAGGTGCTTGCGATCATTTAAAACATATCACTTGGACTGTATTTCGATGTATAAGCTTAGACTTATTGTTGCAATTAGATTAGTGCATGCTCTTTGATGGAATAGGCACATTATTATTATTTTATTATCTCAAACAATGTACATGTGTAATGTTTATTGATTACTTTTTTTATTTATCAGATGATAACAAAACCACCAGAATCGAAAGATGTCCATGAATTAATGATCTCAAAGGATGAATTTGAACAGAGAGAAAAAAACAATGAATCTATTTATAGCGGCTTTATTTTTAATAGGAAGGTAAGTAAAGTTATGTAACAAAATTTTGTCTGGCTACTAAGGCTGTGCAAAAATATCGATATAATCGATAATCGGTAGAAGTTATTTAGCGATACGATAATCGATAATGAAATTCAAATATCGATTATCGGTATATTTACCTTCTGACGGCAAGTTCTGGTCATTTTCACACGAATAAACTTGCCGTAGTCTGTCATTGGCAGACGAATGAATGAATACACGACGTCAAGACAACTATTTTTCCCCTCTGCTTACAAACTGGCACATTTTAAATATATATTATTGTAAAAAACTAAACATTAAGATTAAATACATTATTTTAATATTTTCATTGTTTTTGTTGTCTCTACTAGTTGAAACTAAAATAGGTCACGCACTTTGTGAACAATGAAAATCACACGTGATATAATTGATTTAGGATTATCTCCCTTCTTTGCTCTTGATTGATTTGTAGAGAAATCGTCTGTTTTCACAATAAAACTAATGATCAACTCGGCTTTAATTACTAAATCATGTCAGATACAGTCCATACACGTTTTTGACTTCCCAGGACAGGCAAAAAGCGAGGTATGGAATTGTTTTGGTTTTTACGGAACCGACGACCGTAATATTGACCTAATACAGTTATCTACCTTCATGGACTCTCTAGTAATGAAGATAAATAACTTAATTTACTTTCGTTTGTTTTTTTTTTATTACGATTGAGTATTGACAGATTGTATCAGAATATTAATAAATAAGATGTGTTTAAATAACAGTAATAAAGGCTAAATATGTTTTCGAATACTATTATTGAACACGACTGTCGAGGAACAAATACAACAAAATAGTGGTAGCCTGTGTCGACTAACACAAATAACAGGTCGGTAAAGTTCGGAATTTTTCCGGAAAAGTGATAATCGATTATTATCGATAATCGCTGAAAATTTCTTGCCGATAATCGATATTGAAATTTCATATCGATTCCCAGCCTTACTGGCTACAGGTTTTGCTCAATGATTTTCAATTGACATCAGAATATGCTGTGTTGTGTTCTTGGTGTCTTTCCCAAGTCAATTTTCGGCAACCTACAAAATCTCTGCTAAATTGAATTTACCTTGCACTACCCTACCAGTACTTAATCTTCCTTCATTGACTTTCTTAATATTTCCTTGATATTTTAATCCTGAAAACAATTTATGGAGGAATATCACTGGTGAGAGTTTGAAGCATGTATGGGTCGGTACACATTCATTCTATCATATTATGACAACACATAATTTTGGAGGAATATTACTGACATAAATTTGAATACCGTATGGGAATTAAAAAGGAAAAATAGTGACGTGCACCTATTTTTGTCTGAACACGATATGCTGCATAACATAAATAAAAGTATTTGTAGTTGAAGTCTATTTATAAAGGGGTTGGAAGTTTATTGATGATTTTCTGATCACATAATTCTACTAGTCACTGAGCAAAATTTTTAAAGGGACAATAACATTCTTGCTGGCTTGGTAGCTCCAGAAAATAAATAATACCCTTATTCTAAGTACTAAATGTTTAAATGTCCCACCTGTTGTGTAAATTATCCATTACAACCTATTTTATTTGTCCAGAGGGTTCGAAAATATTTTAAAATCCAAGTCACATTTGAAAAGGTTTACGTTAGACTTTTCAAATCAATTGGTTGAATTTTTTCCAATTTTTTAAATTAGGTGTGCTATGATGAAATTTATATCATCATTTAATTGGAATATTCTAAAATAATACGATTTGTTGACCAGAATGAAGATTGGGACATATTTTTCAGTTACAACAAGAGTGTTATTGGGGCTTTAAATAGCATCCCTGCTGTATATATATAAACTACCAGAAAGAGTTTCCTTAGTGACTTTATGCCAAACTTGTTTGTATTGATTTTAGCCAGGTGATTCAACGCATACAACTGGTAATGATGATGATATCATTAAGAATCTAATAGCAGAGGAAACCAAGAGAGATAATTTTACTGCTGTAGTTATACAGGGCATTAACTCTACACATATACCATATCTACGACACAACATGAAGGACTGGTGTCGACAATTAGCGTGAGTATTTAAAACAGTTTTAGATATGTACATTCGGGTCCTGAAACACAATAAGAGGGACTTGAGCACTTTTTCATCTCTGTATTAGTTATAAGCTTCTTATTTGATGTTTATAATCCAGACCAGGTAGATATTTACCACACCTATTCATGTTCTGGTTTTATCCAGTCATTTCTAGTTATTTTGAGAAAACATTACTGCAATATTTCATGGATCATTCCTTTGTGTCAAAACCATTTAATCAGGAGCTTTTCCTGTACCAGTACATTGATATATCTTAATCTTAATGAAAGCTTTAAGGGCAGATCAGAGACTTGTAAACGAATGGTGATATTTTTGATATTTATAAATATTTTGTTTTTTGGAAATAACTAATAAAATTTTGTGTCTTATTTCTTGGTGGAAAAAATCATTTAGAAATAGCTTTTAGTTTCAAATATTTAATTTTTATACGCCCACATTTTCATGTGGACGTATTATGTCGTCGCCCCTGTCCGTCCGGACGTCCGTCCGTCCGTCCACAATTTGTTTGTGGACTCTCTACAGGTCACAATTCTTATCCGATTTTGACGAAACTTGAAATATAGGTTTATCCCCATAAGATCTCGGTTCCTTTCGATATTGGCATGTATCGGATCAAAACTTCATGGATTATGGCCCCTGATTGTACGAAAAATCACGTTTTTAGCTTGTGGACCCTATAGAGGTCACAATTTTGAACCGATTTTGATGAAACTTGACATGCATGTTTGTAACCCAAAGATCTTGGTTCCTTTCGATATTTGCGGCTATCGGAATGTAATTTCCTGAATTATGGCCCCTGATTGTCCGAAAAATCACCCTTTTTAGCTTGTGGTCCCTCTGGAGGTCACAATTATTATTCGATTTAAAAAACCGTTTGATTATATCACCGTTACACCCTAAGGAAGGTTGAGTTCGAATTTCGGGAAAATCGGACGAAAATTGACATACAAAATGGCCGCCGTTTGTACGCGAATACTGTTAAAAAATGGTATATCAAGGTTGTGGACCCTGTGGAGGTCACAATTTTGATTTGATTTTGATGAAACTTGACATTCATGGTTATAACCCAAAGATCTTGCTTCCTTTCGATATTTGCGCATATCGGATCGTAACTTCCTGAATTATGGCCCCTGATTATACGCAAAATCGCCTTTTTTTTAGCTTGGAGGTCACAATTATTATTCGATTTAAAAAAACGTTTGATTATATCACCGTTACACCGTAAGGAAGGTTGAGTTCGAATTTCGGGAAAATCGGACGAAAATTGCCATACAAAATGGCCGCCGTTTGTATGCGAATACTGTTAAAAAATGGTATATCAAGGTTGTGGACCCTGTGGAGGTCACAATTTTGATTCGATTTTGATGAAACTTGAAATTCATGGTTATAACCCAAAGATCTTGCTTCCTTTTGATATTTGCGCATATCGGAACGTAACTTCCTGAATTATGGCCCCTGATTATACGCAAAATTGCCTTTTTTTTAGCTTGGAGGTCACAATTATTATCCGATTTAAAAAAACGTTTGATTATATTACTGCTACACCGTAAGGAAGGTTGAGTTCGAATTTCGGGAAAATCAGACCAAAATTGCCACACAAAATGGCCGCCGTTTGTACGCGAATACTGTTAAAAAATGGTATATCAAGGTTGTGGACGCTGTAAAGGTCACAATTTTAATTCGATTTTGATGAAACTTGAAATTCATGATTATAACCCAAAGATCTTGGTTCTTTTCGATATTTGCGCATATCGGATCGTAACTTCCTGAATTATGGCCCCTGGTTATACGCAAAATCCCCCTTTCTTTAGCTTGTGGTCCCTCTGGAGGTCACAATTATTATCCAATTTAAAAAAACGTTTGATTATATCACCGTTGCACTGTAAGGAAGGTTGAGTTTGAATTTCGGGAAAATCGGACCAAAATTGACAGACAAAATGGCCGCCGTTTGTACGCGAATACTGTTAAAAAAATGATATATCATGATTGTGGAGCCTGTATAGGTCACAATTTTAATTCGATTTTGATGAGGATGGTTGAGTTCTAATTTCGTGAAAATCGTACCAAAATTGCCGGACGAAATGGTCGCCGTTTGTACGCGAATAGTGTAAAAATATGGTATATCATGGTTGTGGACTCTCTACAGGTCACAATTCTTATCCGATTTTGATGAAAAGTCACATTTCTAGGTTGTGTACCATCACACCATAATCATTGTCGGTTTCGAATTTCATTAATATCAGACTGGAACTGACCAACTAAATGGCTGCTCCCAATACAGTATGAAATACAGGACTTAAAGATGTAGGAAAAATCACTTTCGGTATTGCTTGTTCTCTGTCCATCTTTCGAAAATGTGGGCGTATCCTGCCTGGCAGTGCCAGCCTATCTTTGATATTTTAAACAAAAATATCTTTTACAAGACTGAAATGAAATGAAATGGGGTTTAACGTCCTACTCTTTTACACCTAACCTGGGCTAATGGAAGACGGGATTACAAGACTGAATTAGCCATTTATTTGTCAAGACTAAAGAACTAAAGACTATTTTATTTTGTCTAAATATTGCCATTTTGTAGTTGAGTGTTGAGTGGGACCCTATTTTCCCCTCTACTTATAACAATATTTTTATTCTTGTAGTCATATATATCATTTTTATCTACACGGACCAAATGGTAATATACAACATGATGAAAAAAAGACAACCAATGGTGATTCTAACATATTTAACAATATACAAATAGAGGTAAGTCAAACATTGTTAAATCACCAGCAGTAGAGCTTAAAAAAACACGCACTATTAAAGCCAAACTAATCCCGCTGTGAATATTCGCTTGGCCACTACAATCACTGATAAGCATGACATCGACGAGGCTTAATGAGTACGGCATATTAACTTTTTTACTCGGACAAATTAAATTCTCAAACTTTTATTAAAAACATTGTGGTCCAAAAATTAAACATGGATATCTTTATTTTTAAGGTTGTGTGTAAAGGGGGATAGCATATTTCTGGAAAAGTGTGTTTCTATATAGGAGTCTTTTCGATTTCCTAATGTCAACTGTTCTTTTATGTGCAATGCATTACGTTATGGTCAAACTCATAATACTTATTCAACATGGATCAATCAGAGTTTTATATAGAAAAAGAAACAAATATGTAGAATTTTTTTCACATCATTATTGTTTTATTTAATTTAAGGTCAATTTATATACAAGAGGTCAATCTATACCTAAAACAATAAATTTACGAGATGTTGTGGATGATATGCAGACGTTATATATACGAACTGCATCTAGTACCTTTAATTTTAAAGCTATCGTAGATGGGAGTGTTGTGGAAGGAGAAATACGATATCATCCATTTATGTTTGATCGAGAGACTTACCCATCAGATGTATATGATGCACGCAGTAAGTTATAATACTTGGAGTAATCATTCCTATATAGATCTTTCTGTATTTGGGCCTTGGCTTCAACATCTAATTTAGAATCTAGCCACAGTAAATATTAGCATCTAATAGTCATGGCAGGAGGACTGAACTACATGCTAAACAAAACCGACAAAATAAACCTGCGGACAAGACAAACTTCAACATATAGACATTGCAAGAAATAAAGGACAACTATCAAATCAAAATGACCAGCTGTAAGCATTCAGTGAGTTATACAGTCCCTGGTCTGGAATGATACAGGCCTAACTCAAAATGAAAAAAAGGGGATTGACAAGAAAATGTTTAGAAATAATTCGAATGATCTTGACAGTGGTCATCTCTTGAATGTCGATAGTCTGCCAGTAGACATCATGAGTTGCAAAGTCAAACAATTTTAACAAAAGTAGAAAAATCTACTGTACGAAGAGCTAAAACTCTACTCTAATAGTATTCTGCACTACACAATAAACAAAATCGATGACAAGCCAAATGTAAGTGTCCACTGAGTATTACAGTCCTGGGCATGAAGTGACACAGACTTCATAAGGTAGTTAACAAACCAACAACCATGTAGCCAACCCTTTTAAATACAAAGCACATAAAGGAGACCATCTCTAAAACAATGCATTATTCTAGTCAATGTTGTGATTGGCTGAAGAAAATTGATTTAATCTATTTTCAGAAAGGAGACAATCATCACAATTTGGATTTTTGACTTGTTAGCCACTGTTCAAAATTGTCACCAAAATTATGAGCAAGCGCTGAAATAAGGGGCCGGACACGGACAATGTCCGGGCGAATTGACCCCCTTTGACAGACCGAATTGCCTTTCGTCCGGACATAAATGTCCGACCGATTTTGGGTAAAACAGTAAGCCAAAAATAGTAATTTCATTCGCGAATTCGAGTCGATCGCTAATTATTACTAGACTCGAAAATCCAGACATAAAAATATCAACGATCCGAGTCATAGTGAAAATGTTACTATTTATATCTCGGCAGCGTGCAGATAAAATAATCAATAATTTTTAGAATCGGCTTTTTTACGCTGGTTATATCAACGACCCGAGTCCTAGTAAAAATATTGCTATTTTTTTATAGAATCGGCTCAAAATCCAGGCCCAAAAATATCAGCGACCCGAGTCATAGTGAAAATGTTACTATTTATATCTCTGCCACGCACGGATAAAATAATCAATAATTATTAGAATCGCCTTTCTTCCGCTGGTTATATGAACGAACCGAGTCATAGTAAAAATATTACTATTTTTTTAGAATAGGCTCTTTTTCGCTGGTTATATCAACGACCCGAGTCATAGTTAAAATTTCACTATTTACATACATGTATCTTGGCCGCGTGAAGATAAAATAATGAATAATATTGAGAATCGGCTCTTTTCCGCTGGTTATTCGAGTCTACGTGTAGTAGCTAGCTTTGCGTTACTTTCGTATATGATTAGCTCCAAATCACACATAACATGACATGTAATTATACAAATTATTAGTAATAAAAGTAATGATATTTAAAATGTTACAAGAAAATGTTCAAGTTGACTATGGGTGTAATTAGGGAGAGACTTTTTATACGAAAATTAAAATATCTCACTTTGTTGGACACTTCCGATCATCGATGTGAATGTAAATAGACGAGCGTTGAAAACATGTCGAATAAAATAACTTCTTATTTTCCCCAACCCGCGGGCACAGGATATCCCGGCTAGTGGGACCGTTCCAGAATATTTTAAAACTGGTACTGTGTTTAATGTCTCTCAAAATGACACTTCTAAACGGGGGCCATCGCCGTCACTAGTTCGAAAATTACATACAATAAGAACCGTAGAAAAGTGGATCAAACCTGACGTAGCAAAATGCAATGCTGACGTGGGGCATACGAAGAAGACGATGGTTTTGTGACTAAATTAAATTGTGAACTCTATATAAAGTATTTTAAAAATATGAATTATATGAGGGAATTTTCCACTGCATGGAATAATGGTATTTGTCAGGCTGAAAATCTGAAATGTCCGGCCGAAAATCAGTTCAGCCTGACATGATGTCAGGCTGAACCTTAGCAGTTATTTCAAGGCTTGATTATGAGTGATGCTGAAGTCATCCTGATTTTAATGTACTATTCGGTGTGGTGACATTCTTCTTATTTCTATTGATGTAGGATGTTATGTCTTTATAGCTTAATTGAGGTATTCCACGACGATAGCACCAAATATGACAGAAAAAAAGTGGCATTAATCAAATTTTATGTATAATTTCAGTGGAGCAGGAACCTGAAGATGATCATGGTTACGCTATAAATGATCGACCAGCTCGAGGTAGACGACCGATGTTTGAATGTTATTGGAATGGAAGATTAATACCTTATACATTAATACAAGAGTAAGTTGCTTACCTGTCAAACATTTTGGTGGAATGGAGTAGTAAGATGGAGTTTAATGTCTCGTCACCACAATGCCTGCATTGTGATTGGCAGAATTTAGTCCAGACAGTGGTTTCTCCATCTATTGTTCTCTGAATTCAAGGGAATTTTCATGACTGACCATATCTCAGATATTATAAATTCTGTATTATAAATACTACTGCATACCTTTGTATTTATCCATTTTACTGAAGAAAATCCATGAATTATTATTTTTTTAAAAGAGCACACATCAATTTCAGTGTTAATCATTTGATGGTAGCAACAATGGCCATTAAATCAGCGATGTTTTGTTGAATTTATATCTAACACAGTGACCGTTTATTAAAGGAGATGTTGCTGAAAAGGAGTAGCTGCTTGCACGATTCTACTGCACCAACAAATATTTCACATGTACTGTATACAGAATCTCAGTTTTTCATGCCATTCAATTGAAATAATTGAAAGTGTATTCGTTTACAATCATCAACCATGCCAGCTTTAGAGTTAATACTGCGGAATTTACTGACAAAACATTGACATTATAACCCATTATTAGATTTTGTTTGAAGCTCCTCATCTGCAGAGTCGATTAATATGTAAAGATGAGTTTATACTGCAGCCCTGACAGGTTGTGATTAAATGTTTATTATTATTTTCTAGTTTTGAATGGTGTACTGAGCCTAAAAAGATAAAGAATATACCTGTTGAATGTTATAATCGTGTGTCTGGTGTTTTGTGGACTAGTGATAAATTTCAAGTCAGTACCAACAAATTAACATTTCTCGACCTTGAGATGAAGTTACGAGATAAATCAACAGCTTTCTTTAGAATCGTGGATGGACATGTGAGTATTTGTTTACACCTTAACCCCTTGAAAATGTTTTTTTTTTTTTCAGTGAGGCAAAAAAAGATTAGTAGTTATCAGAAGTTCTATCATGTATTTATGAAGAGGAAATCATACCTTTTCAAATTTCTTATTGATGCAATTTGTTTCTGATGTGTTAATTTTCAAAATTTGTGTCAGTCTTACAGAACTAGTTGCATTTCTAGATAGGGATGCCTCAAGACTACTAGCCAAAATAGTCAGGTCATGGGTAAATACCCAAGTTACCAATAAAGACGGCTGTGTTTATGATGTTTATTGTACTTTTAGGAAAGACGAACAATGATACAGAAAGAATTCTCTATGTGGTTAAAAGAATGTCATGAACAATATGATAAACAAATTTTATTTAGTGCGTTTAAAGGTCATGTGACGCGTGCAGACATGCCAAAACAAAAACAGTATCCATGGTCAATGTACGAGCAAGTAGAGTGGGATGGAAGAACTTATAAAAAAGGACAACTGGTGAGTTTAAAATAATTTATTGAATTTGTATTAGGAAAGTGATGTACTCTATGGGATTTAACAGAAGTTGATTAATTTATTAATTATATTTTCATTTTTGGCTTACATCACAACATTGACTATACACATACAAATTTCAATAAAGACAGATTGTCGGTCACATCACTAATCATGTCTCTGTTATTCAAAAATTGCCTCTCTAACAAAGGGCAATGTGAGTCTCAAATAGACTCTCAAGTAACACTACAATTAATTTTCTTCGATTTTTAATTGATGGATAGTCAAAACCAATTTGATTTGCAAAAACCATGGCAGAGATAATTTTGAACTATGTGTTGTTTTTTTTTGTAAACAATATATTTACCGAAGAAATATCAAAATTAAGATTGTGGAATATACTAAGCCTATGGTTTTTATTTCTATTTTAGGTTAGAATATTACGGACTCTACCTACGTTAATGGGAACTATTAAATGTTTTTTATTATATGGTGATTATGAAGGAGATGTATATTCTACAGGTGGGGATATAGAACTTTATCAGGTAATGTATTTGTAATTCTCAAGTCAAATGGACTGAAATGTAACTGTCAGTTGGCAAATGAAGAGACAATAAAATATCAGTCAGCAAATAGAACAGACAATAAACTATAAGTCAGCAAATTAAGAGACAATAAACTGTATGTGGGCAAATAGAACACACAATAAATTATCAGTCGGCAAATAGAACAGACAATAAACTATAAGTCAGCAAATTAAGAGACAATAAACTGTATGTGGGCAAATAGAACACACAATAAACTATCAGTCGGCAAATAGAACAGACAATGAACTATCAGTCAGCAAATTAAGAGATAATAAACTGTATGTGGGCAAATAGAACACACAATAAACTATCAGTCGGCAAATAGAACAGACAATGAACTATCTGTCAGCAAATGAACAGACAATAAACTGTAAGTCAGCAAATGAACAGACAATAAACTATCAGTCGGCAAATGAACAGACAATAAACTATGATTCAGCAAATGAACAGACAATAAACTATAAGTCAGCAAATTAACAGAAGTTAAATGAAATGGAGTTTAACGTCCTACGTTTCTGCATCAACCGGGCTGAAGAAGACATGTACACAATAAAGTGTGTTATGAAATTTTGCCCTAACTGCTTTGCTATGGTCTACTCTTTTTTTTCACTTTCCCATTGTCAAGAGCTTTTACATGCACGAAAATATGTACATCTACAATTTGTCAACAAATTTACAGAAATTATCATTCATAAAATTGAAACCTATGACCTTTCAGGAGCCAAGGTCTTTGTATGATGAAGTTAAAATTGTGCCGTTATCAAAATTGGATAGAATGGCATCACAAACTTTAATAAGAAAATATACAGATGAAGAAGAAGCCAAGTGAGTTGTTTATTTAACATAATAGGAATAAACAGGGTTATTTATTAGAAGAAGAGTGTCTTATAGTTGTAACAGGTTGATCATTAGGTCTATCAATCGAGTCCAACTGCTAAGACCCATATATGCAAGCAAATTATTGAAATATGTGACACCAAAAGCTACTTCATCTCAAAATGATGTATTCAAAGTGTTGAATAATTTGCTTTGTGTTTTCAGATTACCAGATCATTTGGTAATAAGTTGGCCTGAAGGTCAAGAGGTCACACAAAATGAAAAAAGATTTGCTGGCAGAACAATAGGTAAGATATATAAAAGTGTCCATGGGTTGACCTCAGTTTCTCTTACCAAGTCAAATTGATCAATTGGAATAGTTGTTTGGAGACATAAGATAAAAAGTGCCTTTGACTTGACTTTTATTATGTTATGTCTGTAAAGTTATTGTTTTTCATGGTGTGTTTCAGGAGCAATTAAAGCAGAAATAGCCAATAAAAAAGGAGAATACATCAGCAAATTACCAGGAACATCTCTTGGTGCCAAAAAACTTCTTGTAGAACTAAAAGTTATATGGCATTGTAAGTCTTTATTATTTTAATGGTTAAATTGAATTAAAGATGCATTTTGGGAGATTAGATAAAAGCTGACAGTTCTCACTGTAGTAAGAGTTAAAAACTAGATAATGTAAAGGGAATTTGCTGAAGATTTCAGTCAAATTGATCCACTGTGAACCGAAAATTAAGCATTTGAATTTTCAACCTAGTCTCAACCATTGTTATGAAAAAAAAACCAATGGAAGTTGAGCAGCGAATCGGATCATTATCCAGTAAATATCACCAGCTAGCGATGACATCAAGAGTTGATTATGGTCTCGATAAGTTAATCAATGTTTAATTAATAATTTAGATAACATTTCAGGCCTAAAGAAAGACCTGCAATAGGTATATTATATGTCTCTTGCATAATGAATGTTTAAGGAACATGCTAGACCTAAATGTATGTTGAACCTTCCCAATCTCTGCCTACTTGTTTACCAATTCAGCTATCAGGTATTTTGATTAAACTACATGTTTTATGTCTATTGTTTAACAGCATCAAATGGAGATGAAGTTATTGTTTCTCACATCAGTCAACATGGTAAAAACTGGCCATATTGGTTCCGTAAAATGGGTGAGTTCTTTTACTTTTGATAAAATTTGTGTGAGTTTGTGATGTAAATATCTGTAATACACATGACTTTTCACATCACTGGATCCAGGTAATTGATCTAAACACACAGCACAATCTTAACACGTTATTGTAGCATATATGTAACATACCAAAGATGATGCTTTGTTAAAAGTGTGCCAGATCATAGAATTTGGTATAAAAAAACTCCTCCCAAAGACTCAATGGCATAAAAAAACAGGAAGTTAGTTAAAACAGATTTTTGTTTCATCAAGCATTTTCTTCTTCAATAGATCCAAGTTTATAGATTTAGTTATTTTGAAAAAATTTTAATTTTCTTTTCTTTTTTTTTCTTCCTAAGAAAATATAAAGAATCTTGGAGCCCATACATTACAGGTTCAAACAGTATTAAATGAGAGTGGTGCTACAACATATGCTGGTCGAGAGTTACCTTCTCATAAAATACGATTTAATGTAGTAGGTAGGTAAACATTGATGATTTTGATTGATAGAAAGAAGAAAGAACTAACTTCCAAGGGTAGCATTGGGTTGGAAATAAGTGGCTACTTAGATATTTGAATATATAATAAAGTATGCATTTACACAAGTATCAAAAGTCTTCCTGTTCCAACGCTCTTACAAAGAAAGGGGTTATGGTGGGACACTGGATCGAGAATGGGCAGAGACAAACCTTCAGGGTTTTTCAGGCCTGGTACTCACTTGTCTTGGTTGAAACCTACAGATAGAATAAAAAATACAATCCCCCATGTACAAATTTGCACTACATATAAAAGATCCCATGGCATTTAGAAACATGTATCCTTTCACATCACACAGGTAACCATAGACCGCTCAAAAAGACCTATTTCTGAACAAGATACTAAACCCCATTCCATTCTTTTAAAGAGAATTGTTATTGCCTTTTTTCAATTGGTGGTTTACTAAACAATCCATCACTGAATGTGTTTCTAGCAGTAGGTGATGGATCTGATTTACTAAACGATCCATTACGGAATGTGTTTATGGTAGCAGGTGTTGGATCTGATTTGCTAGAAGGAATTACAATTGTATTTAGTAATCTTCAAATTCTTCTGAATGAACATAAAGTAGTGTAATATAACATTTTGATATATGTTTGTTTTATTGAACAGAGGCTGAACCAGAGAAGTTTAGTGTTGGAGTTTTAGATGGTCCATTCCGTGTTGGTACTCCATTTCAAATACCTCTAGAAATGCTGGATAAATTTAATCATGTAACCAAACCCAACAACAAATTAAAACCAGTCTTAGAAGCCAAGTAAGCTGATCTGTACATTTTTGTTTTAATACATGTCCCCGGGAATCCTTTTTGAACTTCAAAGGAATATATACTGAGTGCCATAAAAAACGCATCACTTAGTGGTTCGTATAACAAAATGATCCTGTAATTATATCTTATTTATTTTGCTTCTTATTGTGAACAATATTCAAATGGGAACACATCAATAACAACACATTTGTACACTTATGGATGTTTAATCTGTACTCAACGGTACAAAGTCAGAGGGGTCAAAACCAAAAGTACGACAAAGATATATATGAGACATGATGAAGAGCTTAATAGCAATACTTTAGTAACGGAACTCAATGAAAGAATTACTTTCTTATATTGTATAAGTAATTTGACAATTACTTATACTTGTATATTAATATTTCAGTGGTTTAGAATTAAAGTATGAAGGAACACAAGTGAAAGGTAATTGTCTTATATTAAAAGAAGTCATCGCTATTGGTCCAGTTTCTAGTAATACAGGAAAGGTTAGTTATTTCATATCTCCTGAACATATAGAATGAAATGGTCTGAAATCAAAGGAAAATAGTGGGAATGTTAGATGACCATGACTTTAATTTGGTATTGAATGATTTTTTAACAATGCATTTTGGTACGACTGGGTTTTATTTTGTTATGTCTTATAGTCTGTATGACATTGTTTACAGTAGTATGAAATTGTGACTCACTGGTCTATTTATGATATGTATTACAAAACTATAATTGTGAATCACTAGTGTATGTATGATGATATTATTTACAGAATTATAATTTAACAGTAAAGATACCTGGTTTAGAAGAAGAGAGTCAGACCATGAAAATACGACTCTTACCAGGTAAGATGAACAATTTCAAATTATAACATTTCACGTTTAGGTTGTAAGGTGGCTTTTGGCTTCAAAGAACTTTTGAAACCTAGTATCAAGTATAAGTTACTCATTTTTCATACCATAAGATTGAAAAGTGGCTTTTAATGAAATTCAAAGAATAGCGGTGAGACCATTTGAAGACATGGAATATTGAAAACATAAGATTACTGATTGCTCATGTAAGACTTACACACACATGTCAAATATGTTACTATATGAATATTGTTATACAAGTTTTATTCAATAATTTCAGGTCAGCCTCATTCATTAAATGTAAAACCAGTTGATGATATAGAAATAGAAAATGGACAACCAGTCACATTTTATGTAGAAGTTCATGATATAGCGGGTAATATTACAACAGAAGGAAAACAGATTCTATTGGCTAGAGTAAGATACTTTATATTCTTTTTGTTTTTATACGCCCACATTTTCATGTGGACGTATTATGTCGTCGCCCCTGTCCGTCCAGACGTCCGGACGTCCGTCCGTCCGGACGTCCGTCCGTCCACAATTTGTTTGTGGACTCTCTACAGGTCACAATTCTTATCCGATTTTGACGAAACTTGAAATATAGGTTTATCCCCAAAAGATCTCGGTTCCTTTCGATATTGGCATGTATCGGATCAAAACTTCATGGATTATGGCCCCTGATTGTACGAAAAATCACGTTTTTAGCTTGTGGACCCTATAGAGGTCACAATTTTGAACCGATTTTGATGAAACTTGACATACATGTTTGTAACCCAAAGATCTTGGTTCCTTTCGATATTTGCGGCTATCGGAATGTAATTTCCTGAATTATGGCCCCTGATTGTCCGAAAAATCACCCTTTTTAGCTTGTGGTCCCTCTGGAGGTCACAATTATTATTCGATTTAAAAAAACCGTTTGATTATATCACCGTTACACCCTAAGGGAGGTTGAGTTCGAATTTCGTAAAAATCGGACGAAAATTGCCATACAAAATGGCCGCCGTTAGTACGCGAATACTGTTAAAAAATGGTATATCAAGGTTGTGGACCCTGTGGAGGTCACAATTTTGATTCGATTTTGATGAAACTTGAAATTCATGGTTATAACCCAAAGATCTTGCTTCCTTTCGATATTTGCGCATATGGGATCGTAACTTCCTGAATTATGGCCCCTGATTATACGCAAAATCGCCTTTTTTTTAGCTTGGAGGTCACAATTATTATTCGATTTAAAAAAACGTTTGATTATATCACCGTTACACCCTAAGGAAGGTTGAGTTCGAATTTCGGGAAAATCCGACGAAAATTGCCATACAAAATGGCCGCCGTTTGTACGCGAATACTGTTAAAAAATGGTATATCAAGGTTGTGGACCCTGTGGAGGTCACAATTTTGATTCGATTGTGATGAAACTTGAAATTCAAGGTTATAACCCAAAGATCTTGCTTCCTTTCGATATTTGCGCATATCGGATCGTAACTTCCTGAATTATGGCCCCTGATTATATGCAAAATCGCCTTTTTATACGCCCACATTGAAATGTGGTCGTATATTGTCGTCGCCCCCGTCCGTCCGTCCGGCGGTCCGGCGTCCACAATTGCTTGTGGACGCTCTAGAGGCTAAAGTTAATATCCGATTGACTTTAAATTTATACACAGTGTTTAAGGTCATGAGACGAAGAAGCCTATTGATTTTCATCGATTTCCGATAATTAGTGCCAGAGTTATGGCCCTTGATCACTTCAAAAAATCTTGTGGACGCTAAAGAGGCCAAAGTTAATATCCGATTGGCTTTAAATTTATACACAATGTTTAAGGTCATGAGACGAAAAAGCCTATTAATTTTCAGCGATTTCCGATTATTAGTGCCAGAGTTATGGTCCTTGATCACTTCAAAAAATCTTGTGGACGCTATAGAGGCCAAAGTTAATATCCGATTGGCTTTAAATTTATACACAGTGTTTAAGGTCATGAGATGAAGAAGGCTATTGATTTTCAGCAATTTCCGATAATTAGTGCCAGAGTTATGGCCCTTGATTACTTCAAAAAATCTTGTGGACGCTATAGAGGCCAAAGTTAATATCCGATTGGCTTTAAATTTATACACAGTGTTTAAGGTCATGAGACGAAGAAGCCTATTGATTTTCAGCAATTTCCGATAATTAGTGCCAGAGTTATGGCCCTTGATCACTTCAAAAAATCTTGTGGACGCTTTAAAGGCCAAACTTACCATCTGATTGACTTCAGATTGATACACAGAGTTTAAGGTGTTAAAACGAACAAGTATATTGATTTTCAATGAATTTTGATAACTGAACAGCTAAATCCGTGATTTTAAATGTTTCATGTATATATACTAATTCAATTGTTAGCGTAGGGTAAAACTTTATAAAAAGCAATCAAATTCTAATGATTTTCTGATAATTACATAATGAGTTGTTACTCTTAATCAGTTTTTAGAGTATTACAAATGTTTCATTACCGAAAAAAGTAAAAATATGCGACAACTCTAATTGACTGCCCGGACAATTTAGCTGCTGTGGGCGTATGTTTCGTTGCCTGGCAACCTATCTTTTTTTAGCTTGGAGGTCACAATTATTATCCGATTTAAAAAAACGTTTGATTATATTACCGTTACACCGTAAGGAAGGTTGAGTTCGAATTTCGGGAAAATCAGACCAAAATTGCCATACAAAATGGCCACCGTTTGTACGTGAATACTGTTAAAAAATGGTATATCAAGGTTGTGGACCCTGTAAAGGTCACAATTTTAATTCGATTTTGATGAAACTTGAAATGCATGGTTATAACCCAAAGATCTTGGTTCCTTTCGGTATTTGCGCATATCGGATCGTAACTTCCTGAATTATTCGAATTTCGTGAAAATGGTACCAAAATTGCCGGACGAAATGGTCGCCGTTTGTACGCGAATAGTGTAAAGATATGGTATATCATGGTTGTTGACTCTGTACAGGTCACAATTCTTATCCGATTTTGACGAAAAGTCACATTTCTAGGTTGTGTACCGTCACACCATAATCATTGTCGACTTCGAATTTCATGAATATCAGACTGGAACTGACCAACAAAATGACTGCTCCCAATACAGTATGAAATACAGGACTTAATGATGTAGGAAAAATCACTTTCCGTATTGCTTGTTCTCTATCCATCTCTCGAAAATGTGGGCGTATCCTGCCTGGCAGTGCCAGCCTATCTTTCAATGATGTGATTAAATTGAATCTTAAATGGTAGTGGTGGATATGATACACAGACCATAGCGCATATAGTATGCTTACCATTTCAACACAGCAGCCCTGTATTCAGTTGAAGTATTACATTAGAAAAGTACATGGAGATAGATAAGGTTGGAGAAAAAAAATTAGTTTAAACATGCATTATGCAAGAGCTAAATCTGAATATTGCAGGTCTTTCTTTAGGCCTGAAATGTTATATAAATTATTAATAAACTGATCCAGGCCATAATCAACTCTTGATGTCAATGCTTGCCTGCATTATTTACTGGATTAGGTTCTGATTTGCTGCTCAACTGTCATTCATGATTTAATCATGAAATGGATAATGTTTTTTATGGTACCAACTTTATTAATGATGATCAAGGCTAGGTCAAAAATTCAATTGCTAAATTCTCAGTTCAGGGTTGATCAAAATTTTCAGTAAATTCCCCTTACATTATCTAGCTATTAACAATTATTATAGTTATCTGTTTATCAAATCTCCCTTAATGTATCTTTAACAAAATCATCTACGGTCTCTAGGGGCTTTTTTTGAGCACTACCTTGGCAATGTTGTGCAATGTTCAGAAACAAATAGAAATTGTTACAAAATACAAAAAGTAAAACTCGATTTTCATACTTTCACACTGTAATGTAATCGAATATTGCTATCCATATATTTTAACTAAGAGAAGACATAGATATTAGCCATAGATAAACATGTATCATTTGTTTGATGTTATATTGGTAGTTTACAGGATCATCAGGGATGCCTTCATATAGTGTTGATGTCAGTAAAAGTGGGTGTGGCAATCTAACTGGCGATGTTATTAACGTGAAGAAGATTAAAGATGAACATATTCTAACAGCTAAAATTGACATCCAGGTTAGTTTAGCCATTTTTACAGTAATTGTTAGTAACTTATCTTGCCATATGTAAATCAACATCTCCTTTAAGTGGAAAATGTGTCTTATTGAATTATTTTGTTGTCTCTTATCATACTAATTTGATTAGCAATTCTAATAATTCCCATTTTTATACGCCCACATTGAAATGTGGTCGTATATTGCCGTCGCCCCCGTCCGTCTGTCGGTCGGTCCGTCCGTCCGTCCGTCCATCGTCCACAATTTCTTGTGAACGCTCTAGAGGCTAAAGTTAATATCTGATTTACTTGAAATTTATACACGGTGTTTAAGGTCGTGAGACCAAGAATCCTATTGATTTTCAGTGATATCCGATAATTACTTCCAGAGTTATGACCCTTGGTCACTTTGAAAAATCTTGTGAACGCTCTAGAGGCTATAGTTAATATCCGATTGACTTTAAATTTATACACAGTGTTTAAGGTCATGAGACGAAGAAGCCTATTGATTTTCGGTGATATCTGATAATTACTGCCAGAGTTATGACCCTTGATCACTTTGAAAAATCTTGTGAACGCTTTAGAGGCTAAAGTTAATATCCGATTGACTTTAAATTTATACACAGTGTTTAAGGTCATGAGATGAAGAAGCCTATTGATTTTCAGCGATATCCGATAATTACTACCAGAGTTATGACCCTTGATCACCTTGAAAAATCTTGTGAACGCTCTAGAGGCCATTGTTAATATCCGATTGAATTTAAATTTATACATGGTGTTTAAAGTCATGATACAAAGAAGCCTATTGATTTTCAGCAATATCCAATAATTACTGCCAGAGTTATGACCCCTGATCACTTTGAAAAATCTTGTGAATGCTCTAGAGGCTATAGTTAATATCCGATTGACTTTAGATTTATACACAGTGTTTAAGGTCATGAGACGAAGAAGCCTGTTGATTTTCGGTGATATCTGATAATTCCTGCCCGAGTTATGACCCTCAATCACTTTGAAAAATCTTGTGAGCGCTCTAGAGGCTAAAGTTAATATCCGATTGAATTTAAATTTATACATGGTGTTTAAAGTCATGATACAAAGAAGCCTATTGATTTTCAGCAATATCCGATAATTACTGCCAGAGTTATGACCCTTGATCACTTTGAAAAATCTAAAGTTAATATTCGATTGACTTTAAATTTATACACACTATTTACGGTCATGATACAAAATAGCCTATTTATTTTCAGCGATATCCGATAATTACTGCCAGAGTTATGACCCTTGATCACTTTGAAAAACCCTGTGAATGCTCTAAAGACTAAAGTTAATATCCGATTGACTTTAAATTTGTACACAGTGTTTAGGGTCATGAGACGAAGAATCCTATTTGATTTTCAGTGATATCTGATAATTTCTGGCACTTGATCACTTTGAAATATCTTGTGGACAAAGGCTTTGAGACAAACCATCAAAACTATTCTAATCATTTCTGATAATTATTTAATGGGCTATTACTCGTAATAAGATTATCATGTGTTGTAAATGTTCTCCTTACTGATAAAAGAAACAAATGCGACAACCCTTGTTGACTGCCCGGACGACTTAGCTGTTGTGGGCGTATGTTTTGTTGCCTGGCAACCTATCTTTTTATTCTGTTGAACTTGCTCTGCCAACACGTGGACTTCATGGTTCATGATCAAATGCCATACTCCCCAGGCAATATATGCTACCTCAATAATTAAATCTGAAAATTTCAAGTCTCTATGACAACAGAAACTAGTAGAGGTGCAAAAGTGCAATAGCGCGGTCAATTGGATGTATATATCTGTATATTTTATGATTGGGGTGTATATTACTAGGGTCATAAAGATGTTAAAACAGTTGACAGAAAGATAAAAGTGACACCGAGTTCTAGAGTAGCTGAAATTCATGTCTTCCATGAGGAGAAGGGAAAATTAAAACCGATTAAAGATGATAAAGAATTAGTTGGAACAGTTGGAAAAACAATAGACAAATTAAGTAAGTAATTTCAACTTGTGTTTTGTTCATAAAATTTTGTTAATGAGAAGTTCAGCAAATGTAGATTCTTTATGATTTATGTGTTAGCGGGTATTAAAAACACAAGTCAGCAATTAGAATCAAAAGTATGTACAAATAGTTACGATGTACAGACTGTTGTTATATCGTACAGACTGTTGCTATAATGTACAGGCAGTTGTTATGATGTTCAGGCTGTTGTTATAAGGTACAGACTGGTATATAATATAATTTATAATGCACAGACTGTTGTTATAATGTAATCTCTTTATATTTAACATTTTATTTCTTGCATGTCCGGGATTTGAAATAGTTTCCACAACTCAGAACTCAAAATGCAATTAATTTTTTTTATTAAAGACACACTGATTGATACTACGGGTTTATAGATATGATATAAAGAATCTGCAGCTAATGATAAAATCAGTTCCAAATTTCCAATTTGAAAGTAGTAACGTAAATAACGTTCGTTCATGATCATAATCAGTCTATAAACTGTCAGAAAATATGATTTTTGAAATTTGATTTATCCATTTAGTAATTTACACGAAACACCACAATTCTTATAGTATATTTTGATTATACAGTCTTATAGTTAGTTAAAAATCTCATGATTAATGAATATATTTGAATCGTTACAGCTTTCTGTCTGATTGATGAAGCCGGGAGGGAAATAACTCTTACAGATAAACTAGCTGCAAAAGTCAAAGTGAGTTCACATTTTTCCAGGATCTTCACAGTATACTCTCTATGCCAGTCTAACAATCTTTCTATAACCACTCAATAATATGAATATGTCGTGGTTACTGTGGGACTCCGACTGAGCAGCATTGATGTTGACTGCATGACAATTCTAATTAGCTTACCTTGATGTTTTAGTTAAACTGGGTGTCGAAGACTAGTAAAGATGCCATTATTCAGGGTATTTTACCAGATATTAAGATACCATCACATATCAACGAACCTAAATACTGTCAAATACACGTCACAGATGGACCAGGAATAGAATTTGAATTCTCTGTCAGGTATGTAAGTCATCTTTTACAGTTTAATAATGTAGGTGGTTTGGTAGCTGAGTGATCTAATAAACACATAAAGTATGATATCTATGCAAGTTACAGCTACAATCCAACTCTTATGGATTATCTTGGGTTTCTCTAGTTTTCTCCAATTTCTAAAGAACATCTGCTCAGACGCAAATTATTGATTTAGAAATATACTCAATATTCGCGTCAAAATCATCTACATAGTGTCAAATGGATGTTAAACTCAATTTCTCTCTCATGAAAGATAAACCCTTTTTGGCAATGACAATGTTGGAAATTATATAATTTGTTGTACATATCACTGATATATGTGGTGGTAAATTTATTATTTGTGTTGTTAGAGGTCAGCCTGATGAAGCTTCTCAGTTAAAGATAAGTACTAATGGTAAAGCTGGATGTCAACTTGGTGAAGTATTAGCACAAGATATCCTTGTATCTATTAAAGATAAACATAATAACGATATTACACAGGTACTGTATTTAAGGTTACCTTATGTTTGCTATTTGATTAAAATCAGATGTTTTTCAATTCATTCAACACTTTATTTTATACAATACATCTTAATATGTACTGGAAGAGACTTTAATTATTGAATCTGAATTTTTAATAGTCGTGATCATTCCAGCCTATATTGTCTTTGTCATTATCAATTGGGACAAAAAGCAGGTAGCTGGTAAATCACCATTAGCAGCAATAGTCAACAAGCATTTGTGTTTTCTAATTGGCATTTTGTCCATTTGTCCAGGATATTTAGAAGTAAAAAAGGAGGTCCCAATTAAACTCCTAAAAAAATAAAACTTTCCATGCCTGGTCTATTTTTACTATATTTATATGAAGCAGCTTCTAGAAATTAGATTCCATAATTTTATGATATGATAAAGTTGAATAATTGTAAAAGTATTTGTTGATTACTTAAAAACTTGAATAAGTGTAAAAGTATTTGTTAATTACATAAAAACTATGCAAACTGATGAGATGAAAAGAACCATTTGATAAGGTTAAATGCCTGATCAAAGGCACGCTGAAGTTTGATTTAGTTTCAAGAATTTGTTGCCTTAGCGAGGTTGTGCTATGTGCAGTAATTTTCCTGTCCCCAACCAAGTTCAATGATTAAAATTTCCCACTAAATTAAGCAAAGTTAAGCAATTTCATTGGTTCATGCTTTGGTACAAGATGGCTTTGATTCTTACTACCAGGTACTTCAAACCCTGACTGAGTTTGATTGTTAACATTTTATACTTAGACAAAGTATGGATAATCAGTTGGATTGCTCAATACCTTTCAAAAAGATACATGTAATGTGCAATTAACTAATATCTGTTTATTTTTGGATTTCGGCTGGGATATCAGCATTGTGGGCTTGTTTGAGTTATATTTTTGTTGTATTACAGTTTATAACATCAGCATGTGCTAAAGAAGTCAGTGTCTACAGCAAAAATCTTTCCAAAGATAAAATAAAAGTAACATGTAATGAAAAACATTTTGTGGTTCATGGACTCCGCTTCGAGGGAACAATTGGACCACAAGAAGTAGAGGTGACATGGAGGAATCTGTCTGGTTTTGTGCGTATTGATGTGACTGCAGGACCACCAGCCAAATTAAATGTTCTAAATTGGGACTTAACTCAGGTGAAAAAAACAAAAAAATAAATCAAAATTATGATGCATATCTCTGGTAAAAAAACAAAAAGATAAATTGAAATTATTATGCATACCTTTACATTCAAATTCATATTTTTACGGGTACAATTTGAGACCTATTTTTAATTGGATAGAATGGAATATTGAGATAAAAGTTGATAGAATGGAATATAGATATAGAAGATCTTAGATAGCAATACCCATTGCAGCTCCTCAATACTTATCATAACTCTTATATAATTACAACCATGTTAGATCACTTCGCTCTCAAAATAAACAGTCACTGGGTAAAGGACCTCCTGTTCAGCTGGTCCTAAACAATGGAATGATCTTCTACAACAGATCAAGAATCAACAAACTTTTAATTAATTTAAATCTGCACTAAAGACTTTCCTGTTTCAATGGTTTTACCAGTTGAGCCATTACTAAAAGTGTATTATTGAACATCTCTTAAGCACTTTATCATTCTCTTCCTATAAGGTGTATTAAATATTGATATAGATCATTTTAATTACCCCTCTATTAATAGTTTTGTTTATTATTTCAGCCACTAATTGTATATACAGATAATAAATTACCTGCTTTAAAGGTACAGTTAGAAGATACTGCTGGTAATTGTTGTAAAGTATCTGATATCAGAATACAACTTGCTAAAGATACAAAAATAAAGGTATGTAGTATTTTACATTGTTGATGCTCAATTGTTTGTCTGCAATGTTCCGCATTGACAATCGCAATTGAGTGACGCGTAATTCAGTTCTGTAGCAGATCTGTCAGTGTGAGTAGAATCATAATATAATAAAACACAACAAATATATTTCAGGTTAAGATATTTTCTTATTTATTCTGTCAATGCATGGTATGTACAAATTGGTCGGATACATAAAAAAATCTCTTGGTGATTAGAATTTGTTCGAAAAATCTCTCCTTGAATTGTTCACACATACACACCCTTTATACTCATACTGTGGCTCCATCTCCTGATATGAATATATCCAAACAGAATATATCTGGGTAAAAAATATATTAAATACAATTCTATCTTGTGCTGTAAAATGAA
Source organism: Patella depressa (assembly GCA_948474765.1). Taxonomy (NCBI): domain Eukaryota; kingdom Metazoa; phylum Mollusca; class Gastropoda; family Patellidae; genus Patella; species Patella depressa. The sequence continues at coordinate 29,530,064 of OX419715.1, forward strand.
GGTAATTTAATTGAATATTTGTAGTTAAATCCAGTACCACAGCCAGTGAAGACCAATTCTCAAGGAATATCTGATTTTGGTACTATGGTAGTTACAGCCTCTCCGTAAGTATTTATACATACAAGACTACTATCACTATTTAATTTCAAGAAATACCATGTAGACTCAGTACTGGCCTAATAAACAGAAGGTTCTCAGTTCGATCTTGGTCGAAAACCTTCCTCAGTATTTTTCAGGCTGGTTTTCCTAATAGCAGTGTTGAAAGCCTTACAAGGAAAAGCATTAATCATTTGCCTGGCCCCCCATCCCCCACCCAGGTTCCTTGAATACCATTTAAAGTACATTAAAGATACCCAGACAGTTTGAAATCGAGGCAAAAAATCCCTTGAACCACATTTCATTTCATTTCCAAAGCACTGGTTCCTTTTAGTTTAAATATAAAAATGTTCTTGTTTTTTAGCGGTGTTTATGATCTCCAGCCAAAAGCTTTCCTAACTAAAGGTATTTTATCGGGACCTAAGTTAAAGGTCAGTGTTCAATCGGATCCAACCCGTCCATCAGCATTATCTGTAGATTATAAGGAAGAAATGGAAGTTATTGTTGGGCAGAATTTCCCAGGTAGGTAAAGGATTTATACTAGTCTAATTTAAGTTCAATAGTGCTATGTGATTCATCACAAATATGAAAAAGGAAGTAAGAAAATAAATGGACAAGAAAATTATATTTATATTTCTTATATTTTTTGTGCAGATTTTAAAGTAAAAGTTTTAGATGAAGATGAAAAAGCCTTAACAACTGCCCTAGCAACACATCTTTCCATGAAATTATGGAAATATGAAGAAGGGGCAAACACAATGCCAGCTAAAGTAAGCAAGTTATGGTCCATTCTACACATAGGAAATGTAATGGCACTTTGACCCTCCCAAAGTACCCCAGACTCATTTACTTGTCGACTGACATTGATAAAAGATTACTTTTATAAAGTATCTAAAAGTTTCCGCCAAAAATATCACTTTATCCTATTTAGGATAATTCTATTTTTCGAGGCAGAACTTGCATATGATTTGCCACAAAATGAAAGTGTAAATTGCCTTCAACACTTTTTATGTGCCTTCATTTTACTTGAAAACGGATATTGAAAATATTGATGTCATTATTAAAACAACACTCCACCAGCATTGAGGCAAAATCATTTCATGGCACCTATTTCGCTTTCGTCTTCATTAACCAATTTCAAATATGAATTAAACCATTGCCATAGTAAAGGGAAGAATGGCTTGTGATATATTCCAAATTGACAAACAAAATTAAATAAAAAGGTCAAAGAAAAGTGCAATAAAATAATTTTAGTCGGATGTGGTGTTATTTATTCGGTCGGGTAGGCGAAACAGATATTTTTTAAGCCAGAGATAAGAACAAAAGAAGATGGGAACATTTAAAGCCATATTACACCAGATGGTCAATAATTTTTTTATATCTGTGAATATAAGAAAAATAAGGACTTAAAACTGTTCTATAGATATTTTCCTATTTTTTTTTACATGTTTACAGCCAACATCTGTACCTCCAGACCCTCCGAGTAAAAGTGAAAAAGCTGTTTTTCATTTTAAGTAAGATTTATTACTTTCTCAAATTTATAAGCCTCACCATAGTTTTATTAGTCACACTCAATTAAACTCCACAAGACTGGACTTTCTTTTGAAAATAAGTCTTAAGATGATACCAACAGTAAAAGTTTTTTTCTTATCAGACTGCTGTATTGCAGTTTTCAAAGTATAATATACTATTTCTTTCTAGAACATCTGACGTCACTTCTCATTGTCAGGGATGACATATCTAACAAACATTTTTATTTTTATTATAGAAAACAGAAAGCACCAGAAAAATGTGGAAAATATAATATAATGTTTGTGTATTTTGATTCAAGATATGAAGTATTTAGTACTGTGGTAAGTTAAATGGGGATAGCTTTTCGACTTCTGTTGAGGGTTTGGTGACCGAGTGCTGCACTGTTATATCTATGGGATAGTTCCTTGGTTTGTAATCATATGAAGTTGGATGGCTTTCTTAACCTTATGCTTTTCACAGAAAAAAACATGTCTAATGAGTCAATCTAAAACCACATTTAGTTTAATCGCTCTCTCCATATACTCTAACAAATACATCCACTTTTGCCTTGTTTCTGTATGTTGTCATGTTCCTAAAGCAACAACTGCAAGTTTTACGACATCTGGATGTTGCTAGATCACTTCACTATGCCCAAACTTATAGCTATGTTATCTACTGCCACATGAACCGTAGCGTTCAATCAGAGGTTGTGACAAAACAACCTCCACAGAAACTTTGACATTGAGCGAGCCTTGAACTATGCAAATTGATTATCACAGGTAGACATTTTAGGTTGAAATCGCGAGACTTGGTATTGAGGAATCTGATAGGCTCACAAGTTGGACTTTTACCCAATCAAAATTAATGCGGAAATATGCAGGGTTGCATGAAGGTTTTGATAAGATGTAGGTATTGAAGATAGGCCTTTGTAGACTATACTGATCACATAGCTTTATGTGTTTTCAAGTTATAACTGTTCGAACTTTTTCAGATTATATATCATAACTGTTTATGTATTGTAGATAACATTTGATGTATTAGCTGGTCCACCTGCAGTATTCTCTCCTATAGATGTACCAGGTACACCAACTGTATCCAATACATCCAGTTCCAATAGCAGGCAGCTCATTAGAAACTTAAAACTTATTCTATGGGTATGTATCTCAATATGAATGTTACTTTGAAGCAATACTCTGTCACTACTTTTACTTGAAAAACCAGTCTTTTAGATGCTTAAGCCCAATACAAATGATTGAAATATAGATCTAAATTTGAATGTCCTAAGTTATGAGCCCCCTCTGAAATGAATCTTCATAATTTTTCAAGCATGTTACTGTGTTCTTTATCGTGAAATTGTTTTGAAATTTAGGACTACTTATTGGTTATTTTTGGAGTTATTGCCTTTGTCATCAAAAACTTATTACTTGATTCTATAGATACTATTTTCAGAGCTTCAGACATTGAATATGCAACAACCTTTATGAATGGCTTGGACAAATAAGCTTCTGTTGGGTTTATTTTATGTAGTTTGGCAAGCTATGTTTTCATAAGTGTTTATTGTTTTTATAGGATGAATATGGTAATAAATTAACAGATGGATTTAATGGTGCTGTAACATTTGAAATCAATGCTCCTGAAGGTGTAACGGAAATACCATCTTTTGTTGGTGGGAATGGTACAATACAGTCACGTCTTACATCCGGAGTCTGCAACGTACAGGTTTGTATTTTAATTTGATGCTTACTACTACTCAGAACAATTGATACCATTTGAAGAGTTCATATACCTCAAGCGAGCCACTTGTTCAAATGAAGTTGCATGGCCACATATAGACCATGCTTGTCGGGCACCTTGAAGGGTCAAAATTAGACATTCTCACAGAGTGGTGCTTATTCAAATGAACTTGATCAGTCTGAGAGGTGCAGTGCAGGTTACTGGAGAGGCTTTTTTTCTTTCTCAAGATTTTCCCCTAATCCACTCCATAGATTTCAACTAGCTATTGTAGGTATTAAACCCACCTGGACTCTTGTTATCTGTGAAATTCTTTAAATCATCATGTCGTTTCTTTAGAATAAAGCTCTTAGCTATTGGTAATTTTTATGAAGCATATGTTACCTAGCGTTTAAATATTGTTTTTTACTAAACCTTTGCATTTAAAGACCAAAAATATTTGAGTGAAATTGTTCGATCTTACGTATTGTGTTGATCTTTTTATAGAATATGTTATTACAAGAGAATTGTCAGGGGAAAGATGGTTTAGAATATATTTTAGCGTGTCGATTACGTCTAGATGGAAGTAAAACAAAGTCATCTATACCGCCGTATAACATTCCTTTCTTATTTTATAACGGTAAGTTGAACTATCTTTAATAACATTTTTTTTTTTTTACCTTAATTACACGAAGGGCTATTCCATTTAAAGTTACATTGTGTGTAGAATGGAAGTTGTGTTAGAGTCACTTCTTTAAGTACATTTGCCAAACCCTATATATTGGTTGTGAAACATACAGAGAACTCTCAGAACCCCCTTATCACCAGAATCAATTTTTCTAGACCCGCTTCACCACAGATCGTTTTTGGTGGTTATGATTGACAATGGACTCAGAAATTAAAGGGCACTAAAACCACTTACAAAAATCCTTCCATCTAACTAAAAGTCTGGTATAAAGTTGGTTCAAATCTTCTAAAACAAAGTTTTTAAATAATTTTTAGAATGTTATTTCCTAACTTTCTAACATGTAGTTTATTATTTTGATAATGCATGATGAAATGAAGAAGAATTTTTAATGACCACAATCACAGAAAATTGACATCTTCTTTTAACACACTGAATAATACCAATTATCCATTCATTTTATGATAATCAAATCTTCAGACAGAATCTAGCAGTTCCAAGATATAGATATATATTTACTATTAATGATAATCCATCCTTAAGACATAATCAACTGGTCCAATATATTAAATATTATCTATATGTTATAATCTAAATGATATTCTTGTTCAAGACATAAATAGGTTTTACTATAGATGATAATCCATCTTTAAACACCATCAACCAGTCCAAGACATTGTAGAATCTGCTCCATTGATTTACAGGCCTTGTATTTACATTTAGCCTTGGTTACTATAGCAACTCGTCTGCAAATAGATCATATGCATGAATATAGAATATGTCAAATTATGTCAAATATAAAATTGTTATTGTCTCCTTTAAACTATGAGGTGTGTGTGGGGTGGATGGTCGAATGGTTAGCATGTGTGCGCTGTATGATAAGGTCTGTCATTGAGTCAACTGGCATGGTTTCGATTCCCTGGTTGTATGTGAAAAGGAGTAAGGTCACTTGTCCAACCTTGTAGGTTTTTTCTCCTTGTCCTCTGGTTTACTCCCACTGCTAAAGACCCCTACATGCAAACTTATTGAAATAAAATTGAACCATCTGTTAGTCCCGAAATGACGGCTCAACTTTGAGGAGTTAAATCTCTGATTTCAGTCAAAATAAAGTGTTGAGTTGGGTAAATCTAATGTCTGTCAACAGTTGAACACAAGATCAGCTATAGTATATCTTAACATTGTTTCTATCTGTGGTCCTCAAAAAGTAGTCACGTTTTTGTTAGACCTGCATCTACCAGCCAAGTCAAAGAACAACTTCAACTTGTCCGTGTGTAGTGCAGCGCTCCTGCACTTACTAAGCTCTATTTAGAATTTATAGAACGACTTGAAATTAAATCTCACCTTGTAAAATGCCATGTGTTAAATGTGACCAATCCTCGGTTATACTGATACCCACTAGAACTAGGTATACAAGTATTATCTCCCTGTATGGTTAACAATATCAGATGACCTTTCACCGATCTAGGAGCAGGTATAGTGACCTTCACCTGACTGTCGAAGTTAACCTCTTCAAGTAATTGCAACATTACAATTGGTCCAATATGTAAGACATTGTTAGCAAATCTGTTTAATTGTTGAACTTGTGACAATACCTTTTCGTTGATTTTGAGAACCTGAAGAATTATGAAAGATAAGTGGAAAATTGTTTTATATTTATAGTAATCAAAGCATTGTGTGCAAGCATTGTCATGCCACCAGACCCAGAATCCCTAGAACAGTAGGTCTTTACGACTTTATCAGAACCAAAGATTATTTGAATGAATGCAATATATAGGGTTGTTCTAAAGTATGGCTTAAAGTACTGTGTTTGTAATGGTAATTTATTACTTGCAGTGTAATGGGTAATAGGAATTAACCATTTTGCTAAAATGTGAAAGTAGTTGTAATGATCACATGTAATAGTAATGTAATTAATTACATTTAATAGGTAACAGTAGGACATCAAACCACATTTTATTTTGTTTAAAAGATTATGCCAATGACCCCAGATCTAATTCAGTTGAAGACAACTTCAGTAAGCGAAGGAAGTTGTGCTGCCAGCCCTGCTTCATGTTATATTATACAACAGTGAGATGTAACTCACTGGAATAGGAGATAGACTTTATAATCTACATATCATCCAAACAAGCTGGATTTAAAGTGGTTGTTTAATCTTGGTTTAAAGGGCCAGATTGTGTTTTTATACGCCCACATTGAAATGTGGTCGTATATTGTCGTCGCCCCCGTCCGTCCGTCGGTCCGTCGGTCCGTCCGTCCGTCCGTCCGTCGGTCCGGCGTCCACAATTGCTTGTGGACGCTCTACAGGCTAAAGTTAATATTCGATTGACTTTAAATTTATACACAGTGTTTAAGGTCATGAGACGAAGAAGCCTATTGTTTTTCAGCGATTTCCGATAATAACTACCAGAGTTATGGCCCTTGATCACTTCAAAAAATCTTGTGGACGCTCTAGAGGCCAAACTTAATATCCGATTGACTTTAAATTTATACACAGCGTTTAAGGTCATAAGACGAAGAAGCCTATCGATTTTCGGCGATTTCCGATAATTAGTGCCAGAGTTATGGCCCTTGATCTCTTTAAAAAATCTTGTGGACGCTCTAAAGGTCAAAGTTAATATCCGATTGACTTTAAATTAATACACAGTGTTTAAGGTCATAAGACGAAGAAGCCTATTGATTTTCAGCGATTTCCGATAATTAGTGCCAGAGTTATGGCCCTTGATCACTTCAAAAAATCTTGTGCACGCTCTAGAGGCCAAAGTTAATATCCGATTGACTTCAAATTTATACACAGTGTTTAAGGTCATAAAACAAAGCCGCCTATTGATTTTCAGCGATTTCCATTAATTAGTGCCAGAGTTATGGCCCTTGATCACCTCAAAAAATCTTGTGGACGCTCTGGAGGCCAAAGTTAATATCCGATTGACTTTAGATTTACACACAGTGTTTAAGTTCATGAGACGAAGAATCCTATTGATTTTCTGCGATTTCAAATAATTACTGCCAGAGTTATCCCCCTTGATAACTTCAAAAATTTTTTTGACGCTATAGAGGCCAAAGTTACCATCCGATTGACTTCAGATTGATACATAGAGTTTAAGGTGTTGAAACGAACAAGTATTTTGATTTTCAATGAATTTAGATAACTGAACAGCTAAATCCATGATATTAAATGTTTCATGTATATACTAATTGTTAGCGTGGGGTAAAACTTTATAAAAAGCAATCAAATTCTAATGATTTTCTAATAATTACATAATGAGTTGTTACTCTTAATCAGTTTTTAGTGTATTACAAATGTTTCATTACCGAAAAAAGTAAAAATATGCAACAACCCTTGTTGACTGCCCGGACGATTTAGCTGCTGTGGGCGTATGTTTCGTTGCCTGGCAACCTATCTTTTGAAGTTAATATAGTGATCATCCAAATAAACAGAATGAAATAATATCAGATGGATAACCTGATTACCAAAACCATCATGAAATTTGTAGTTACCTGTATTGTAGAATGAACTGTTATGTTTACAGCTCGTGTCGGCACTACAACTTGAATATTACCATCATAGTTAGATACGTAATGGCCACCATTCTCTGTTATTGTAAATGTTTCAATCGGACTGTATTCTATACCATAAACCCCATCATCTGCCTTGACATTGTCATCTTCTTCATCCATACTCATGCGCCATAATCCATCATCAGTTTTTTTTAAAACTTTCTCATTAAATCTAGAATACAACAGAATTTGAATCTATAATACACTGAAATATGTAAAAGCAGACATTCAGTTCACTCTCCTACAAAATCTCCCTTTAACTTACCTAGAACAATTTTTACTCTACTAAATAATAATGGCTGAACAAGCCAGATTGTTTACATATATTTTAAAAGATAAAATATACACCTTTGGTAATGTAGAGATTGTTGTTATTAAGTGTAAGTATTTAAGAACATCTGAGTATAAAAAGACCTTCAAGTTATTACTGTATTACTATAATTGACACTGAAAGATCAGTTTAGAAAGTTTCTGGAATAAAACAAAGTACTTTTGGTCATGCATTGTCTTTTAAAAGTTCGGCGGACAACTTAGCACTCAGTGTGATTTGTTGATGTTGGGAGTAAAATTTAACCATGGCCCTTTAAATGACCATGTATATAATGTGAGAAAATTTGGACTGGGTTGATGGTGATAAGACTTACATACCTTTTAGATAATCCTGTGTTTAATATAAGGGCTGGATGTAGAAGCTTTTTACTCATCATCGTCTCTAACTCGGTACAAACACCCAATAGATTATAATCTGTTACATGTTGATTTTCAACCTTGTTAGGATCATGACCTTTACCTAAATACCATTGACCTGTGTTGTCATGGTGACTTTTCCGGATGTTATTGTTGGATTTGTAGGCAGGGATGTCCGCTGTAACCAGTCGTCTTGTAATTGCTTGTAGTGAAGGTTTACTCACAAAAGAATTATTGGAATGGTTGTCATTGAAATCTTCATCTTCAGAGGAAAAATCTGCATGGATCTCATCAATCTGAAATTCTGCAGTGGATAAGATATTCATTGACTCGTGCGTTGCCATATTTAGATTACTTTCTGAATGATTTCTAGTCATAGCAGGACTGGCATATGATTTCATTTCTTCTAATCCTGGTAGCGTCTCTAGAGAAGCATGAGATGTCAGAGTCTTATTCAAATCCCATGATGCATTATTTTGTCTTCTGGATTTAGACTTTGTTATAGAATAACCAAGGGTGTGATGGGACCTTGAATCTGTTGTCAAATGACTTTTACTCTTTGATTTTCCGGCCTTCCTTTTAAAGAAACTGAAGCTCCTGTGGTCTGGTGCTGTTGAAGGTCTAGAGTTAACATCCTGCGTTTCATGAGGTTTCATAATAAAATTCTCAGAATACGTTTTGGTCGACTTCCTGGATTTTTCTTGAAGAATCATTGCAGGTTCTTCTGGATCAGGAATCCTGACTCGATCCGAAATCCTTGTAGAATCTTCTGTTGAACCTCTATGTATGGGTTCTAGTGTTCCTGGTGCAAGAGGTGCTATATTATTGCCATGGATATTGAAAGATTTAAGTGTCTGCATTTTATACACAACCATCGGTAACGTTGTCAGTTTATTATCTGAGAGGTCAAGTGTTTCTAATTTTCTCAGATGCTCAATATCTGGAGTTACCTCTCGGAGGAGATTTTTGTTGAGATGTAAAAATTTCAAATTTCGGAGTAGCGATAATCCTTGTGGAAGAACTTCCAGTTGGTTATGGCTAATATTTAAATTCACCATTTTCAACATTTGTGACACAGACATGATTGTCAAGTCATTATTTGCTAAATTTAGAAATTGGACGTTTGGGAAAACATTCGCAATTGATTGGATTTGATTGTTTTGGACGTGAAGAACTTTTAGATGCCTTAGACGCTGCATTTCCACAGGTAAAGCTTGCAAACGATTATGAGACATGTTCAGATACTTAAGCTGCTCCAAACGAATTATCATTGTTCCAATAGATGTGAACCTATTGTGAGATAAGTTAAGTTCACGTAAGTTCCGCAAACTATCAAAATCTGGAGGAAGATCCATCAGACGATTCCGTGCAAAGTTTAATGTGTGTAGTGAAGTCAGCTGACAAACTGGCATGGGAATATGATCAAATAGATTCCCTGCCAGTTGTAGGCTCCATAATTTATGGAAATTGGTGATAGAGAATGGAAGAAACCACAATTTATTGTCGTGTAAAACAAGATGACGGAGATCGTGAAGTTTTCCGATATCATGTGGGAGATGTTCGAGTTGATTATTGGCTACTTCAAGGATACGTAACTTTGTCAGTGAACAGAGAGAGGAAGGAAGGACTTGGAGACAATTTACTGATATATTTAACTCTGCAAGCTGTTTACAGTTTACAAGAGTTTCTGTTATTTCTGATAACCGATTTTTGTCCAGGTGAAGAACTTTGAGACTGCGTAGATGAGAGATAGATGATGATAAATGAGTTATTTCGTTGTTGGACAGTTTTAATACCTGAAACAAAGTTAATTTCGATAATTCTAAAGAAAACAGATTCTCTTACTGATTTATAATACATAGTAAAACCCTATTTATACACTCCTACTTAAATAGCAAAGTCATTGCTTCAATTTTTGTTAATTTGGTTATATGACTACATAGTTACATTTTACATCGATCACGTTGGAATTTCATTACATTTAGTTGCAGACTCAGTCTTTTAATTCAGTTTTCAAAGCAATTCAGAAACCATTGAGTCATTTGAAAAGATGAAACCTACTATACCTGTATGTGTGTAAAAGTAAAAACATCTGTAGGAATGATGCCAAGTTTTCTGTCACTAAGGTCAATCTGTCTCTGACCTTTAGAATTAGTTGTAACCTGGAGACGTAAGTGTGGTATTTCTGATATGGACGAGAGCGGGAATCCTGACATGATAATCTGGAAATATTTTACCAAACAGTAGTAAACTTTTCTCCTTTTGTTTCTTTGCAAATTCAGCAAGAAATTATGGTGGTCATTCAATTTAGATAGAAATTATTGAGGTAATTAAATACAGATAAAATATTGTGGTGAATAAATTCAGCTATTAATTATTGTTGTAACCACCCACATCTCTTAAATACAGGGTTTGATCTCTGTGTTCTTTAAAAATCATTTGGTAACCAAAATAGTATTTCTATACAGTTACCCATATTAAGCTATAAAAAAGAAATATAATTTCAGTAGGTTGCATTTAACGTACCTTCTAAATACAATTATGATGATGATGCAGTTATATGGGGTAGATGGTAGATGTATAATACTCCTTAATAAACTCTAAACATTTCTAGCCATTCTGCTTTGAATCCTAGAATAAAACTGTAATATTCCTTGAATTTTAAGATTTATTCCCTCTTTGAATCCTAGAATCAGACAGTTGAAGGTTTCTTTTAGTTCTTCTTTAAATCCTGGAATGAATCAGTAAATATATCGAAGATATTCCTTTAAGAATCCTCCTAATTCCTCTGTGAATCCAATAATGACTCTGGTATATACATGTATGTGGTAGATATAAAGTGAGACATCGGTTGACTGTATAAAGATGGTACTATTGATTATATTAACACACCTGAGATTTACCTGTACCTGTCATTAATTATACAATACCTTCTCTTGCTACATTCATTAATAAAACATTTAATTAACATTGCCACATATTTTCTCTAGTATGTTTGAAAGACCATCCAATATGGCTAATTGTATGATTAGTCTTTAATTATTATAGACAATTATATCCTTATTTGACTGTATGTATTATGCATGTGAGTTTGAACAGAGATCAGTGGATGATGTCTTGACATGATTGGAACAGTTGCATTTTTATTGGCAATTTACAATTTACAGTGCAAATCTTAGAACAAATCACATATTAATAATATTGTCCGATGTACATAAACTTGAGTCTGTCGTAATAAAAATTTGGAATATAAAACATGATACATGGGAGATTAGATAAAGAACTGGCAGTTCTCACCATAATAGTTAAAAATTAGATACTGTAAAGAGAATTTGCTGAAAATTGATCCACTCTGAATTGAGATTTTAGTGATTGAACTTTCGGCTTAAAACTCGATTATCCATTTCATAATTAAATCATGAATGAAAGTTGAGCAGAAAATTGGATCCTAATCCAGTAAATATCACAGGATAGCGTTAAAATCAAGAGTTGATTATGATCTGGATAAGTTAATTAATGTGTAATTAATAATTTAGATTACATTTCAGGCCTAATGAAAGACCTGCAATAGGCAGATTTAGCTCTTGCATAATGTAGTTTTGATAAGTCTAAATAGTTGGTTGTACAATGAATTGAAAATATAGTTCATTTATAAAAGTTTTAATTGATTGAAATAGTTTCTCTGGTAACATTGTATAGGTAGGAAATTACTACAGGTATATATATATTTTAAATTATACTTTAAGATAGTAACCATTATTAGAATGGAATGTTTTGCCTTTGTCAGTGGTGCAGGACGGAGGGCCTAACAAGAGAGAGAAATGGGGTTTAACGTCCACTTGACATAAACTAGGTCATTCCGGGACTAACATATGGTGGCTTTTAAAAAAAATTTATTTCAATAATTCGCTTGCGCATAGGGTCATTAGCAGTGGGAGGAAACCGGAGTGCCCGAAGGAAACCCACGAGGTTGAGAAGGCTCCCCATCTCCATGCCACATACGCTCACACCAGGAATCGAAGCCACAGCCGCAAGCCAGAGGTGACCGGCCAGCTAGAGGTCGAAGCGCAGCACTCTAGACCATTAGGCCATCCCATCCCCAGCTTACCTAGTCATTTCACACTGTATGGCGTATGCCGGTCTTCATTTACCCAGTCGGAGCAGAATAGTTGGAGGTTTAACCCCGTTTCATTTCATTTAATTTATCTCATAGATTAATTGATTGAATGGTAATTAGTACTAATCTGTAATAACATTCCAGTCCACAACTGTTCAGGAATCTACATTTGTAACCTTACTTATATGTTTAAAAATAGGTCCTAAATAAAAATTAAAAAAATTGTTAAAAGTTGTTTTTTATTAATTGTTGTGATTTAGTTCTTTGATGCTAAACTTTGAGGCTTGTTATTCGTGTCGCTCATAGCACACTGTCTTCATTAGCAGAACAGTAGGATGTTAAACCCCATTTCATTTCATTTCATTTGTAATTCATGTAGTTTGAAATTTTGATACACGTATTTACAATAAAATGTAATTGAAGATTAATTAATGTAATGATTTCATTCCATTTTCCCAGTGTGGCATTGTACAAATTATTGTTAGCCGGGGGGATATGTCATTTTTTGATGATTCACCTTTATTGGAGCACAAGATCAGAATGCTGCTATCTTAATAGTTTTTTGCCTTTTATTTGTATCGCTTGTCGGACAAAATTAAGGAAGGGATATTGAAATGCACTTCTTCCATCTATCTATCCATCTTTCTATTACGGTTTTATTTCAGACACATACCTCATAAACTGTTCAAGATATTTTTATGAAACTTTTAGTACATGTACATTGTGTCAGTCTGTTAAATTAGATGTAGTTGTGAATTTTGGCAATTAGAAATTAAAATAATTTTTGTGTTTCCATGGATGTAAATTTGACTTTGGTATACAGAATATTGATGACTGGGCTTTCTTGTTTGGTTTGTTTCAGATGCTAAGAAACAGTCTCAAATGGCAACATTATCAAAACAAAGAGATGTGTTACAGAATGAGATACGTCTTTATAAATCTACATTTGAGATGCAACAACAGCTAGTCAATGAAATACGATGTAAGTAATCTTTGCAGTACCTTTGAATATCTTTGGTGGCTCAGTAAGTAAGGTGTTGACTTGCTAACTTTGAGGTTATCAGGATTTTCTGGTGTTGTTCCACCTTATCAGTGATGTAAAGACAGAGGGCATGGCCAGGACAGTGCCTAGTTGCTAAAATCGCACAAAAAAAAGTTTATAGTAGAAATTCAATTGCTGTTAGGGGCAAATTATCCTCCCAGCATACTGCCTTGTAGATGCTTGCCTGCTTTCCTTAGTCATTAACCCGATTGGAGCAGAAAATAGGACATTAAATCCCATTTCATTCATACATTTATTGCTATACAGTTTTATTTTAACCTCAAGCTAGGGGAAATATTACCATATAGATTAGTCTAACCAAACTGGAGTATTGACAACACATTCCATTTTATTTTGGTAAATGTCTTTATTGGTTGATGAATTCCACAAGTACCATTTTCTGTTCTTTCAGTAACTCTTCAAGAAGCTTCTAAAAAGGAACAACAAGCAAGAGCCGAATTACGGAAACAAAATATTGCAGATAGACAGCTTACAGTATGTAATGTAACACTTATTTGATTATGCAAGGTTAAAGTAGTGGGTTTAGGAGGCGAAGGAGTTTAGATCAGTAAGTCTGTCATCGTGTGACTTGATGTTGTTTCAACCCTAGTCTCGCACACTGTAACTCCAGATCCTCCGCCAGTTTCTTCCTACTTGATACCAATTTTCAATTACTCACACTCACTGATTTATAGTTAAATCATGGTATGCCAAAAAGGAAATTAATACGAGAGAGTGATTAATTATAAGATTGTAAATTATATTGTAGGGTCCATCGATACAAAAGTTAATTGACGGTCGAATAAGAGAAAGGGATCAGTTATTACAAGTCCCTCGAAGAAGATGTGGTCTTGCTCCTGGTTTCACTGGTCCAGAAGTCTTAGGAAAGGTAACTATCATAACTTCATATTATGTAGTTTAAAATGGCTTTATATTTGATTAATATTTGTATGAGATGAACATGTTTTGACATTGAGACTCCAAGTTGATGTTCCATGGAACTTGAGTAGTTTGAATTAAGAAAAAATGTTAACACAGATTGCATTATTTTTATTAGAAACATTATTGAATATAAATAATTGTGTTTTGATTTCGCCACACTGTTCATATTTGTGACATCACTTTTGTTCTGTAATAGACAGGGTAAAATTATGGACATTTTAAAGAAAATCACATAGATCTATTTTTACCTTGGATCATTTTCATGAGTTGCAATATGTGTCACTTAAAACTGTCCAATTCTTCCTCAGGGCCCAACCAAGTTCAGGGTGAATTTATATCATTAACCCCCCCCCCCCCCCTCAGGTTAGATTTATAACTCACCCACCCCACCCCCTTTACATTTATGTTATCTCCCTACAGGTCACATTTATATGTCAACCTTCTTCCTATTGCATTTAGATCACTATTTCTAGTTTAACCGTATTGCTTTAATGAAGAAAAATGATTTAAAATGGAAATATTTTTAATGTACTTATAGATTGGTCATTTAGCAATGGTAGAAGATGATGATATAGCTAGAGTTTTATCATGGCACATGTCTGCTGATATGGATTGTATAGTTACCCACACATCTAAGAAAGCTAAAGAAATATATCGTGATACAGGAGGACGACAACAAGTCTTACCATTAGATTCCATATATAGAAGAAGTTTACCTGATTGGTCAAAGTAAGTAGAGTTAATCACTTTCTGGTCTCCCTTGAAGCGCCTATAATGGCGAGATTAGTGTCTATCGTGAAGTGTCTATCTTTTATGAGAGACAAGGTGGCTCAAAGGCTAATGCACTGGCTCACTTTTTCAGATTTTCTGGTTTGATTTCCACTTGTCAGTGTTGTGGGATTGAGGGCTTACCCAGGAACAGTGTCTAGTTGTTCAAATGGGAAAATAAAAAAAGATGTCTTGTGCATGAAAAAGAACACTTGTCAGATGAAATTCGAAATAAGAGTAGATTGTAATGCTACTGCCGGGGCAAATCCCCCCTTATAGCACACTGCATGGCGCATGTCTGTCTTCCTTAGCTCGGTCAGTGCAGAAAAGCTAGACGTTAAACCCCATTTCATTTCTATCTTTTATGTTCAGAAAATATTCTATGTGCCACCCTGAGACTTTACCTTAATTAAAGACATAAATAAAACATATTGTTGTGAAATGACCTCTTGTTACATTCTCATGCCTGTTAATTAAAAGTGAATGTTTTTTTTAGGCCTCTACCTCATACCCGCCATAGACCATCATGGAAACCCCAGGGTAATCCACGGTATGCTAGAGATATGCTAATATTCCCTAATGATGAAGACAGCTGCAGAATAGGTAAACAATATTTACATTTAATGTATGATTTATTATAATTTGGTTAGTGAAACTTGACAAGCTAGAAACTCATAAATTAAATATATAATTAGTGAGAGAGAGAAATGGGGTTTAACGTCCACTCAACACAAACTAGGTCATTTCGGGACTAACATATGGTTTAATTTTATTTTAATAATTCGCTTGCGCGTAGGGGCTTTGAGCAGTGGGAGGAAACCGGAGTGCCCGGAAGAAACCCACGAGGTTGAGAAGGCGCCCCTATCTCCATGCCACATGCGCTCACACCAGGGCTCGAAACCGTAGCCCAAGCCAGAGGTGACCGGCCAGCTAGAGGTCGAAGCGCAGCACTCTAGACCACTAGGCCATCCCAACCCCCATAAAATTAGTAGATAATCTTTTTCTTTTTTTTTTTTTCAAACAGTCATGAAAAATAATTGAAAACCAAATTATAAATTGTATCAATGCCATATTTAGAAATACACAGTTCTATGAAATACAGTAACTGTTTAATATTACTGAGTGATATTACATTGATAAAGACTAGAAAAGCCTAGGGAAACATTCATAAACATTATATATATTTGTATTCCATAGATAATGTAAATTGTATTTATTGGTGGTTAGGATTATTGTCGTCATCCTTGTCTATCCATCAATATGTCCTCCGATGCACTTAAAATTTATACACTGTGTTTATTAAGTTAATGAGGTGAAGAATCCTATTGATCTTCAATGACTTCAGATATAGCCCTTGATCAGTAATCAGTTTGAAAAATCTTATGAATCGAAGAGGCTAAATGTTATCATCTGATTGAATTGAAATTGATGCACAGTTGATTTTCATCTCAAACAGCTGAAGTTGTCACCAGATTACCGATTACATCTTTTGTATGTTAAATGTTTAGTAAGAAGAAAGAGAAGCCAATCCGTTTTAATAAATTTCTGATAATTACTTCATGGATTAATGATATTTTGGTCGCGTGTAAATTCTTCAGTTATCTATAAAACATTACTCTTTGGACTGCGTTGAGACAACATAGTTTCAGTGGGTGTGTTTTTATTGCCTGGCAACCTATCCTTGATTAATAATGAAAATAAAAGTATTATTTTACAGAACATATAAATAATCATACAGACTGTCTTCATTTGCATACCTATTAGTAAGGATTATTATTACTATTGTTGATGTGTAATTTAATTATATTTTTATTAAAGTGTTTGGTATGTTATTGGGTGATACGTTAATATTAGATTCATTAGACCATGCTAATACCTACAGACAAGAGGTATGTATTACAACAGAAACCCATCTGATAATTTAGCTTTTTAAAGTGTTTTCCCTTTCTGGTGGTAGAGATTTTTCACCGGCAATCGTTCATGATTTTAATACATGAAGCGTTTTAGTTTTATTTCTATGAATAAAAGATCCCAGTTTAAAAAATCAAGGTATGAGCTAGTCAATGAGTGCCCTAAAGCGTACTGAAATCAAGTAATGAAGCATTCTAAAAACTTATAGCATGTACACCAAATGGCTGTGTCTCCAAGAAATTCTTCAATTTTTTAGGCTGCTCTCAAAATAGCTTTCATTGATCCGGATTTCATCAGATTTTATGTGTTAATTTGTTAAGTGGAGATGATAATTTGTCTTTGATCCAAATATTACTGTTGATAAAATGTTTTGGTTTTTTTTACTTTTATTTCTAGATTGTACGTAACTCACATTGTCCAACTATATTAACAGTAGAAGGTGATAGAATCAGGAGTAATGGAAAATTTGGTGGAACTATGAATAAAGCGCTGCCAATAGAGAAGTTACGCGGGGCAGTGTTTAGTCAAGCTTTACCTATGGCCTATCATGCTTTATGTACACAAATAGGTAAAATATTTATTCTCAAATCATAGCAAAAACATTTATGATTAAACATTCCAAATGGGTAAAATATTTATCATCAAACCATAGTAAAAACATTTGAAGTAGATAAAATATTCATCATGTAAAAATAATATTAAACATTCAAAGTAGGTAAATTATTTATCATGTAATAATAATAATAATAAACATTTGAAGGAGGTAAAATATTTATCATGTAATAATAATAATAAACATTCAACGTAGGTAAAATATTTATCATCAAATCATAAAACATTCGAAGTAGGTACAATATTTATCATCAAATTTATAAAACATTCGAAGTAGGTACAATATTTATTATCAAATCATAGTAAAAACATTTCAAGTAGGTCAAATATTTATCATGAAATTATAGTAAAAACATTTGAATTTAGTAAAATTCTGTGATTTAACGTCTACACCAGACAAACCATCAAGGTACATCTTTATTGCATAGGGGTCCTCACCCCTCGCCAGTGTGAGAAGAAATTAGTTGACCCAAGGAAAGTTGAACCTGGCTGTTGAATCATCTGGTATCGTCGTTTTATGCTGACACAGGTTTAAATTGTTTTTCAGATGCCTTAAATAATTATCGAGATTGTTCCGATGAATATCAGAAATGTAAACAAGATTTACAGGAACAACTAGATCTACAAAAATTACCTGAGATGACTGCCAAATATAAAGAATGTGAACAAGCTGAAAATAGACTCAAATCTATAGAACAAAAATTAGGTATGTTTTAATATGGGCTGCCAACTATCTCTGTAGAATTAGGCAGTGTGTGATATATGACACATCCAAAATTTGTGCGGATCTCATGTTTCTAATTAGGTCTTCCATTTTTTATATATGGCTGGTGAAAAAAAGCATGGTCAAAACGGGCTAAAATGAAAAATGACCAAGGCATGAGGATAAATTTTTGTGGATGACTTTTGGCACAAACAATAGATTGTGCTCAAAAACCTACCATATTTTGATATTAATTTTGCTACTTTTACTTTTAGGTGTTGGCTTACAGCAGACGAGGGGAGCACCCAACATAAAACAACAGTTCACATCACCTCCTGCTAAACGCCCACGTCTCTCAGATACATCATCAGCTTCCCTTAATGTCAGCAATGATTCCAACTCGGCTGATGATACACCAACACGGACAAGTAAACGCATTGCTTCCATGACCACCGTGGTCACAGATGATGGCAGAAAGCGATTACGTAAAACGTGAAGAACAGTGATTATTTAATTGTCTCGCAGACATATATTTTAGAGTTTACTGCTGGAAATTTGTGTTTTAAACTTAACGTTATATAGCTGTACAAAGGAACAATCACTGTCTTTTTAGAGATGGTTGAAACTTATGAGCAGAAAAATTTGTTTGAATCAGGGCTGAAATTGAATTCCAAATAACAGAAAATGACTTTTTTTTTATTGTATATTTTTTTTTTTTTATGTAAAGAAGCTTTAACCCAAACAATGATAGTCAGGTGTGCCCTGGTTAATTAGCTTCAACCTGGTTCTCAAATTAAAACCCAAGCAAGTGTGTAGTGGGTCACAACCAAAACAATGGCAAAATATATCAAAAGTCTGTCATCATGAGGAGAAAAAATTGGCCTTTCTGAGTATGTTTGGATGGTCGTAATGGGCATTATAGCCCCAATGACAGGTCACAAACATCTTGGATCGAAATTATTTATCTCTGGAAGTTGTCTTAAATTACATATCATAGTAGTTTATCATTACATGAATTTACTGAAATGCAAACTTAACACCCCCCCCCCACGATCTGTATTCTGTTAAACACACTGGATAATCTGCTCTAAATGACAACCAATAACAATATGGACAATAGTGGGTCAGTTTACATAGGTAATCTGCTTGTATTTGGGATAAACGAACTAAAAAAAAGTGAAGTCAGTCAAAATACAGACATGATTGTTCCAGTGTGTTAAGACCGGCACTGCAAACACCACTGTGCATGCTCGGACCATAATTAAAATGTCTAGTCATCTGTATGAGATGAAAAGGAATATCTGGTAGTGTATTGAACATGTAAGTCTCAAAATGTCAAGGGTATTGTGTCGATGAGACGTTTAACTCCTTTCTGTTCAATTCCAAACTGTGAAAGTGTTTAAAGATACATTATGGGCGATAAGATAAAGGCCTGGCAGTTCTCGCTATAATAGTTAAAAACTAGATAATGTAAAGGCAATTTGCTGAAAATTTCAGTCAAATTGATCCACTATGAACCGAGAATTAAGCGATTGAAATTTCAGCCTAGTCTTGATCATCACAGGTTGCTGTGTCATCGTGAGTTGATCATGGTCTTGATAAGTTAATTAATGTCTAATTAATAATTTAGATAATATTTCAGGCCTTAAGAAAGGTCTACAATAGGCAGATTTAGCTCTTGCATAATGTATGTTTAATATACAGGATGTTATGTAAATAATAACTAGAATGAAAGTCACAACTTATCTAAATTATATTACCTACATGCAGGAGCCATATTACTTTCTTTTCATACTGTAAATATATTCTCATCTACAAGAGACAGTATCATTTTTCGTGGGATACAGTGATTTTGACCTTTTTCTTAAACATAAAAAAGGGGGTTAAATGGCTGAATGGTTAGCAGGTGTGTGCAGTATCATAAAGCCTGTCATTGAGTCAACTGACGTGGTTTTGAATCCCTGGTTGTATGTGACAAGGAGTAAGGTCGCCTGTCCAACCTCATGGGTTTTCTCCGGGTCCTCCTGTTTCCACCTACTGCTAAAGACCCCTACGCGAAAGCTGAATATTGAAATAAAATTAAAGCACATGTTAGTCCGGAAATGACTTAGTTTGTGTCGAGTGGATGTTAAACCCCATTTCTCTCTCTTTTCAACGTAAAAACCGAATCCAAGATAACATGTTGTTTGTTGCCATATCACAGCTAGTATTATCTCAGTACCTGGTATGACAGGATCATCCCTGAGATAATCATTACATCAATATATGTGAATTTAATGGTGTATTTATTAGTTGTTGTGATAAACTTAGATATCTGGCTACAGTTGGATGCCAATGTTGTTGTAAAGTTGTAGTAATTGATTTGGTGCTCGAGATAGTGATCTTGATTGTTGTTTGGGCAACATTTTCCTCATAGCACACTGTATATGGTATGGCTTATACCGTCTTCATTGGCACCAATGATGCAGACAAGTTGGATGTTAAACCCCATTTCATTTCACTTCACTTCATTATTCCATATCAGTTATTATTTTATGATCAGTTGTGGAATACTGCGTTTTATCAGTGAAATAAAAGTGTTATTCCACTGGCTAGCAGTAGTCCATGTTCTTTTACCTAAAGTGATTGTAAAGTCATAAAATAAATAGAACATTTGTCGTTTTGTCGTGAATAACATATTTTATATCATCGAGAAGCAAGAAAACGTTTATATTTTCACTCATGCTATGCATTCGTGAAAATATAAGTTTTCTTGCTTCTCGATAAAATAAAATATGTCATAAAATATCCTCTATATATTAATGAAATTTGATCCTTTTGTTCCTATCAAATATTTATTACTAATTCAATTCAATCAACCACTATTCAAATAAAAACAAGCAAATAAAGGAAAATATTTTGATTTGAACCATCTGAAGGTTAAAGTTATTATTCGATGTAGTGACTAGTATTTAGGAGCAGTAACAAATAGAGCTATATTAAAGATGATACTGTTTATTTATCACTCTTATATAATTTAGACAGGCACTTAAATTAGCTGCCAAAATTTATGTCAGGTATTTTCCTGCAAAATTTTGGTATTTTGTCTAAAATTTGCATATTTTATGCAGGAAATGGTTGATTTTGCCTAAAAAAATTGTATAGTGGATAGCCTTAAACTCCCCATCCCCTAGACTAATACACATAATATATGGTTGACTTATGATAGGATTTGTCATGGAGTAAGTAGTTAATTTAACTCTTTAAGTGAGGTCATAAAAACCAGATGATTGTCACACCTAGCATTAACCCTTTAATGCCAACACGTAGCATTAACCCTTTAATGTCGGGTCTTTTTGTAGCATAAATTATAGTGCAGAGTATAATATATTTATAGTGTTCCTGGGAGAATGAGTAAATTGGCTAGAAAATTTTATTTTGGACTGACTGGTAAATATAAATTTTAAGAATTGTGATATTTATTGGTTGAATTTAAGACAAAAACTTCAAGTTATCTGTAGTAGCCCAAATAAACGATATTGTAGAAAAGTCATTTAAAAACAGATCCCATAGTTCTGAGACATCCAAGAGATTGTAAGGAGTTTCTCTTCTCTCTGTTTGTTTTATATATAGTTTGTTTATTTTTCCATCATTTTTAACATAATTCCAATCATTTGTACATAAGTTTTTGTTAAAAATCTTTATAATTACTCACTGTAATGTATTCAATTTTCCATTATTTGTTTATAAAAGAAATAAAAATCATAATTGAAAGAATTTTTATGACAAATTGTAAGAGTTGCATTTCCCCTAAGGCAAAAGGAACCTACAATCTGAATGACAGACTCACCCTACTTAATTTTCGTAAGTTAATTACGTACGAAAGAAACTAGTGTCTTCTGTGCTTCATACCCAATGACAAACTATTACACCACTGTATAAGCATATTCCTGAAGCAATGGCCCGAGAAAGCCCTCTCTGGCCATTGCTGGATTAGCTTCTGATTCTTGAACTTTTGTCTATTCTTCCTGTTCAATCCAAGCTATCACTTAAGTACAGCAACATGACAGCCCTTCGTTTAATCTGGGTCTTCCCTAAAATTTTGGACAGTGATTTAAGGTATTAAAAACGGTATTGTTTACATTTCATTCGTCTTGATAGCCACGTTTGTCACGCAATTAGTTTTACTGCAGTATTCTGCTATGCACGGGTTAATTGGGCATAATAAAATCGCAAGCCATGGCGTAACGTTATGTAAACATATTTGGTCCAATATTGGCACTCGTTTTAAATGTAAAGCTTTTGTAGAGCCTCTAGTCATTGGTTGGTAGTCGGACTACTGACCAATCAAAATTTAAAACAATATCCACTCATTACAGCAGTGAGTAGTGGGATTACCTCTAATCAAACGAAACACTGCTCGGAGTATGCTGTATAAGGTGATGTCAGGGGGTTGGGATGGCCTAGTGTTCTAGAGTGCCGCGCTTCGACCTCTAGCTGGCCGGTCACCTCTGGCTTGCGGCTGTGGTTTCGATCCCTGGTGTAGGGGCGCCTTCTCAACCTCGTGGGTTTCCCCCAGGCAATCCGGTTTCCTCCCACTGCTAAAAGACCCCTACGCGCAAGCGAATTATTGAAATAAAATTAAACCATATGTTACTCCCGAAATTACCTAGTTTGTGTCGAGTGGACGTTAAACCCCATCTCTCTCTCTCTCTCTCTCTTCTCTCTCTCTCGTGTAAGGTGTCATGACCTTTAAGGTCACGGCAAATGTACATCCGTTTTAGGTTCATCAACCAATTTGTAGTGCATATTATTATAGATATTGTTATCATGGCAATTAGCATTAGAAGAGTGTGCGAAGTATCACGGTGATTGGAGGAGAAATAGGGTGGACTTAAACTCCCTTGGTAGTTCTCCTTTCTTGGAGAAGAAGAAGAGTATACCCATCCCCATGCATTATACGGCCCGGGGGTTGTGTGTGTTCGAAAGTGGCTCAACTTTTCAGCCTTTGCGATTTATAAGAGATTCCATCTCAGTTAGAATTGGAAGATAAGTTCGACTAAGTATCTCTATTTGTTGAGAATGGAGAAGAAAACGGAATTGATAGTGTATGTGAAGATATGAGCCAATCATTAATATAAGCGAATTTGGGTATGAGTATCAATACCGTGTCAGATACGTGTTTGTATAAAAACTCAAATCACGATATTATCTATTTTCGTGCAGGGGATCAACTTTACGATGTGGCCTGAACACTTGCAGTATTGTATAGCTTCAGAAAAAGTAGGGTAGTATTCCGACACGCCCAATGGTCATATTAATATTTTGTTTGGTTATATTTAAGATCACGTAGTGACCTGTAAAAAACCCTTATCAAATAGAAGCACATTGTAGGATCAGGGTTTCACAATATCAAGACGACGAAGGATGAGCTACTTATCACACCCAACAATCTAGACAGGGGTACAAGGAAAACAAATAGTTACAATGTTTCATTCAAATCTATCCTGACAGTAGTTCCTTTAGGAACCCTCTTTATACGATGTCGATGTCCCGACATCGTCCGCTCAAAGACAGTTCCAAAAGTAACTATCCTGACAGTGTCTAGTCGATTGAGTGGCTTAAAACCTAGGTCCCAAATATACATTGGCGTGCAACCGTCCACATTAATGAACCCTCGACAGTCGAAATTCGAAGGTAGAGCATGGTCTTACGCCCGTCTTTATTATCCCCATTCGATTTCATATCACCGCCTTTCAAATTACAATCTGTGAAAATGAGTGTTGTTGTCAGTCGTCAGGATCACCACCGGAAAAAGTTTTTGCAAATAAATCGACCCACTTCACTTGGTCGAAATACTGCCTCTAGAAGCAGCTGCGAATAACCAAAGAAATATTTACGGAAGAAATAAAATTCCGAAATGACCTCCAGGTAAACTAAGGTATATTTATTTTCGGGTTTAATATGAAATTACATAATATATTCAATACATAATTGCCGTAAAATGTTTAGAATCGATTTTGTAGTGTGGGCCAACCGAAAACGGGGTGGTTTTATGAAAAGACGTCACGATTCTATTGAAATGAAACATAATAATATGTCAGGTTTATTTATAGTACAATATAATACGCTGCGGCGTCAGGTAAACTTTATTTTACATGATTATCATTCTACTGAAGACAGGTAAGAATTTGTGACATTCTTTAAAGAAATATATAATTTATGATTTTATTTTCTATTTTGAGATAATTTGTAATTTTATAACTTTTGGAAAATATTTTAGTTTTAATTTTTGAAATATAATTTGTATTTTAACTTTAATTTTTGGAATATAATTTTTATTTTAGCTTTAATATTTGAAATATAATTTGTATTTTAACTTTAATTTTTGGAATATAATTTGTATTTTAGCTTTAATTTTTGAAATATAATTTGTATTTTAGCTTTAATTTTTGGAATATAATTTGGATTTTCTTTAATTTCGTGAATAATTTGGTATTTTATTTTCAATTTTTGTAATATAATTTAGATTTTTTTTATTTACTAGGATATAGTTAGGGATTTTTTTTTTCAAATATCGAAATATAATTGGTGATTTTATTTTTGAATGACTTGATTTTGTTTTATAATATTCATATGTTAGCACAAAAACAAAATAATAAAATAAATGATAATAAAAATGAAAAATAATATATAAATAAAATTAAATAAAAATAAAGAAATATAATAAAATTAAAAAAAAATATTGCTGGACTATTTATATGTACTAAGGCGTTAAGTTTTAGTTGATTGTTATTTTGTTGCATATTCTGGATATATTAGGGGGTGGCCTAGTGGGCTAGAGTGCCGCACTTCGACCTCTAGCTGGCCGGTCACCTCTGGCTTGCGGCTGTGGTTTCGATCCCTGGCGTATGTGGCATGGAGATAGGGGCGACTTCTCAACCTCATGGCACTCCGGTTTCCTCCCACTGCTAAAGACCCCTACGCGCAGGCGAATTATTGAAATAAAATTAAAACCACATGTTAGTCCCGAAATGACCTAGTTTGTGTCAAGTGGACGTTAAACCCCATTTCTCTCTCTCTCTCTGTGAATATATTTGCCTAATATTCATACCTGCATCATTTGCTTGATAAAGACGAGAGTATCCTCGTCGAAACGTCGCTTAGTATTAAACTCAGTAATTGTGTGTTCATAAAATTATACCTTGTATTTATACGGTTGTTTTTGGCGCAATATGGCCCGGTTGGAGCTGACGTGCCATTAAACAACATTTCATTCATTCATTATACGGTTGTTTTACACATTAATTGAATTGTCTAGTCCGCGGATTTATTCTACAGATTCAGGAGAGATCTTCAATAACATAAAGTTTTGGAAATTGCAGAAACAGGCCAAAATAAGGTAAAGTGTTTTTTTTTTCATCTTTTAATTAGGTATCCTTTAAATGCCCTGAACGGAATAATGTATACCGTAGACACTTTTTATTGTAACTCATTTTCCCAAAACGATATATGTATATATATCCAATCCTACGGTGGCTGATTTGTTTATTTTGACAGCCCATCCAAATCTGCAGTTACGGAGCGGATACACCCACCCCACCCCTCCCAACACACGCACACTCCACCCCGTGCGCATCACCTCCACTAAATATTTCCCGTTATATTTACCCCCTTCCAAATGGGGAGTATGTCGCATGTTATTATACGAATTTATAATTGAATACATCGATGTTACAGCGTTTTGCTTTGAGAGACTGACATTTCGTCTTATCTAGAACAGGGCGGGGGGGGGGCTGACAAGGACAGTTGTCCAGTCGTTCGGATGGGGCGAAAAGTATCTAGCAATCAAAGCATTTCAAAATTTCGTTGCGTTTTCTATATCAATGGTTTTGATTGGTTGGTTGTATTGCTTGTGTTTGTTGCAGATCATGTCGGTTATTTCGAACTGTATGAAAAGTGTCATGGTTCTTGTATTGTTCGAACCAGGTATTTAAAGCTAGTTGTCCCAGTAAAAGGACAAGTGTCATAATGAACTTATTTTAACGATAATAGATATATTATTATTTTTAGATAGTGATAATAGAGAAATACTAATACTTATTTATAGGGTTATATATAATACTTATATAGAAGACTACTAATACTTGGTCATAGAGATATAACATTGAATATCAGGGTCGGCAGAAGCAATTCTTGATTCCGGGGATGTGGGGAGGTGGGGATGTACCTTCCGAGGACCTTGGGCGCGGGTCCAGTGATTGGGGAATGAAGTGCTGCTTTTATTCTTTTTTAAATCCCTTACCATGAAAGCACGGCAGTCGATGGTGTTTTCCTGTGGCGCTGAACTGAACAAATACATGTATAACCATGGTTGTGGGAACTCTAGAGGCCCACACTTTTTATCCGATTTTGATGCAACTTACAGTGTATGTTTATAATCCAACGATCACTATTCCTGTCGATATTGCACAGCATATCGGACCGTAACTTCATGGATTATGTGAAATGTGAAATATGAACGAAGTTTGTGAGCCTTCCAGAGGCGACAATTTTTGCCCGATGAAAGCATTATGATTATGCTTATAATGTTGAAACCCGCATTGAGGGGACGCAAAAACTTAAAACCATGCGTTCCTATCAATTAGTTCCTGCATGTTTTTTTATTCTGAAAGCCTTTGTTCTACTTGCGACCAGCCCGGCCCCCTACACCGCTGGGCCTGAATACTTACAAAGCCCCCTACACCACCGGGCCTGAATACTTACAAATAGAGGAATATTGATACTTCTCCATAGAGATATCAGTCTGATTAAAATACATTTCCTTTCGCTTTTTATACTTTCCATGGCCTACACTATATGAAGATCTGACAAGTTATACTATAGTGTGAGATAACGTTAGCAGTCAAACCAAAGCCGTATATAGATACGAGCGGCGTTTGACCCTGTTAATCAATCAGCGTTGACGTTTCTACTGGTTTACCAGTTTACCCACAGTTCCGTGCATCAAAAGGCCACGAACTTTCCATAACAGACCGTTTTACTGGCTAATCTCTTACATCACCCAGAACACGTCAATGATAACAACTCCTCCAGGTCCTAGTGTAGTAAAGACAAGTATAACGAAATTTTAAACTATAAAAACGAAACGTTATAGGATCTGTTTTAATGAGATTGTAGAGATTCCTTATCCACAGAGATATACAACTAAAACTTACAAATCTAGAAATATGTAATATATTAAAACTTACATTAAGAGAAATACTAATACTTACAAATAGAGATATAAAATATAATACTTACAAATAGAGAATTGCTAAGACTTCTCCATAGAGATAAAAAGAGAATTACTAATACTTACAAATAGAAGTTTACTAATACTTACAAATAGTCAATTTCTAATACTTTTATCTCTTGACATGATAAGATTTACTTATAGTGCAGTACAAAACAAAAAAAATATAATTCTTATTAAACACAATTCAAAAATATTCGTTATTTGATGCATCAAACCCAATCTGTTTTACAGAAGTAATGGAAGACCCTGTTATAATTTCAGTCAAGCCATTTTAAGAAATGTGAATAGATTGAGGAGCTTTATGACTCCACATTACCAATTATCATTTTGTATTTTCTAGTAATTGGTCCTTGGACAGAATATGGATGTTATGATCCGACTGGTTTAGTATGTTCTAAACATTCTTTTGGTCAAAAAACCCTTTGTAGTGGGGCATATCCTATTACAGTCACCAATGTATATTATGGTAAACAATCAACAAATGTCACGTGTCCGGCATTAGAAGCAGCTAACTGTGATAGTAACTCATGTTGTAAAAAGGGTAGTGGTGATACACGTGTACCAGTCAGTAAAGAAGACAGTTTATCCATTTATACCAACTGTACCTATGAGAAATCCTGTAGTGTCATCTCGCCTCACACACCAAATGTTGATTATCATTACGTAGAGTATGAATATGAATGTAGTGTGCGTGAGTATAATTCATTGGTTTAAACAATATTTATTTGCAATGTTTACAATTGATATAGCTGAATTACAGTACATAGGATACGAAAACAAGCATGAAGATGCTTATATATATCGCTTCCTAAAAACAATGTATTAATGATGAAGCGGATATGAAAAATATAAAATATTTAGAATCTACACACATATACTTAAACAAAAAATACAAAACGATGGTGCGGGGGTAGTCATCAGTGCCGAGGAAAGTAGGCAGTAAGCATTCTACTATGGTTTAAAGGGACTATCCCGATAAGAACAGAGTCTCAAAAATTAAAGTTCGAGTATTTATGAAATTTATGGACCAAAATATAGCGACATGGTGTATTTACCTTCTTTCAAAATTCCAGTTCAAAATATTGAGTCGTTTGGACGTGGACGTCAACACTGCTTATCCGGACACGTAACCATTTTAAGATATCGGGTTAATTTTTCATTGCGTGACCCGATAATCGATTCCCGTTTCTTGAGAGGTCTATACAATGAATGACCCATGTACTGTACTTGATAACCAAAGGTAAATTTCACCTACATATTATTTTTATTGGAAAAAGTCAGGTTTTATCCAGATACTGTATAATACAACGGTCTCCATATCCAGATGAAGACTGTCAGGTGTAAGTTATTTACAAGCGTATCACAAATATCGGGTTAGTTGGTCGGCCTTAGGTAATGGGTTTTAAGTTATTTTAAAACAAAATTAAGCAGTTGTATTCCCCAAAAAGTTCTCGGGATTGGCCCTTTAATTCTGGACGAAGATTACGTATGGCGGCACTCACAATTTGAATCGCTTAGTTTGAGTTATGAAGATTCGTAAGGTGTTGAATATTGAATGATTTATATTTGGGGGAACATTTTCGACTCCGCAGAGTAGTACTTTACTGTTTTGATATTTTGGATCAAGTGCATATCCAATGTTTTAGATCGTGGGTCGGTATATAATGTATAAAAAGGTAATGGTCACAGTTTTCAACTGATTTACCACAGACACACATAGGATTATTTGATATGTGCATTTAATATTTTACAGCTTATCACAATGAAGAACTGTTGGAGATTACAAATACTACAACAGGACTGGAGAATAGTTCCAGGGGAAAATTTCTTACCCTACACTGGGCCGGTAAAACATCGCCAACAAATGGTTTAACTTGCGCATGTAACGCAGATGGTGAAAATATGAGATTTATAGCCAAGTACATTAATTTGGGTGTCGAATCTTGCCCTCACGTTTCCATAGTGAATGAAGATGGTGTACCGTTTTTCAACTGTACGGAGGATGGTGTTCAGCTGAGATATCATGATCTTGCCATGGCACGTGGTTTTAGGTTTAGCGACAAAGTGAGGATAGAATTTACAGATTTTACTTCTAAACATGATGACGTTATTTATGTGGAATTTTATAGAGGTAAGTACACATTCGTTAACAACCTGGGGCCTATTTCACGAAATTTTAACTAAGATAAAATCCCAATTTTAGTAATTTGATTGCATAATATTAGATTGATTTTAGTGCTTAGCCAATCAAAATTGAAGTATCTACTAAAATTGGATTTTATCTTAAGTTAAAATTTCGTGAAACAGGGTCCTGGTATCTGGGTCCGTAAACTGGCTCCCACAAACTGATTAGCAGCGAATATTATGGCCGCTACAATCACTGATAGAGATGACATCGGGGCGAGTTAATATTAACTTTTTCCCCCGGCAAGTTAAACTCTAAAATAATTTTTTGAGGTATTAGAAAAATAAATAAAATAAAACTGTTAGAAATATATCTGGGTAAAAAATAGTTCCTTTTTTTAGAGTAATTGGGTGCCGTACGAGCTTACGTTATTATGTTTTATGTAAACAATGCACGCGCTATCGATACCAATGGTGGACCGGGTGGTGTGACGTTACACGTAGACTGCATTAAAACTTTATAAAGGTCAATCATCTTATACAAAGTTGAAAGAAGGCTGCGCATTACCTCTATGAAAATAAAATCTGGTGAAATTAACAATTTTATTCTTGAATCAAACAGATGAACTTAGACTAACAGGGTTGTGCATGAAGGCTTACTTGGCGGCAGGCGCGGATTCAGTGGGAGGGGGGGGGCTTGCCCCCACCCTCCGTAAGCCCCAGTGACATAGTTGATTTTAATTTTCGTTTGCTTTGTTATTGTTGTAGTACACATAATATCTGCTCTTTAGTAGATGATATAAACATGATTTTCGCAATCCAAGGTTGCAACATATTACCCTTTGCTCCAATGTGTGCCCCCACCCACACCCCCTTGACACAATGCTAAATCCGGGTGCAGTAGATGTAATGAAATAAAAAAGGGTTTGAATGTCCTTCTTAGACACGCGACTGATTTACGGATTAAAGTCAGTGAATCATTATTTCAGGTAAAAGTAACATATCAATAGACATGGAGTGCGATTGCAGTAAACCAGGTGAGTTTATTTCGTGGAGAGAGGTGCATTTTTATTTCAATAATTTCCAGGGGTCTTTAGTAATGGTAAGAAACCAGAAAACCAACGAGGTTAGGCATTCAGTTCAACTCTCAAATGGTTGTTCTTCATTAAGTAGCCTAATGGAGTTTAATGTCCATTCGACAGAAACTATATCATTTCGGAACTAACACGTGGTTCAATTTTATTTCAATGAGTCGCCTTCGCGTATAGGGGTCTTTTGCAGTGGGAGAAAATCGGAGAACCCAGGGAAAACCCAGGCGGAGAATACATACAGTAATTGTTATATTTTGTTTTAACAGAGCGAGTTAATGGTGGTTGGAGTGAGTGGTCTAACCATAGTGTTTGTTACGTGACTTGTGGAACTGGATATACAACAATAACTAGAGAATGCAACAACCCTACACCAATTAATGGCGGCGCACCGTGTATTGGTCCCTCTTCTCAAAATATCGCTTGCCAATTACAAGGTTAGTTGTCTATACCTTCACTTCACGTTCTTTTCTTTTATACGTTAAATAAAAAGGGCCGTTCTCGCATATCGAATTCGTCCATCCACTTATCTGTGAACATATCGGGATTAAGGGTGAGAGGTATTCGTACGATTTTTTTTATTTTCATACTTTTTACTTTTAGTGGCACTGTAGTAAGTGACTTCCTGTTACTTGGGATTTCCAGTTATGGCTTATTTTAAAAGTGTTAAAGGAAAAATGGAATGAAATGGGGTTTGACATCCATCTGTTCTGTTCCGAACTGGGCTAATGAAGACGAACATACGCCATGCAGTGTGTTGTGGAACAGCCTACGTTTATAGCAAATTCCAACTGTCAAGGGATCTTTTACGTACTCGCCAATGTTTACCGGGACCTCGGATTTCCATCCCATCGGAACGACTAGACAGCTGTCCTTGGCAGGCCCTCCGCCTTGCATCACTGACAAGGAGGAACCACACCGGAAAATCTGGATGAACTTTCTCGTCTAATGCAGCGATTGAAATGTTTTAAAGGGCACTGTCACTCTCACAAAAAATAAATATAATATTTATGTTGTATGATTCAGTAGTATTGCAAATAAAACCCTTTGTTTCTCCGGCATACCTTAGAATCGGTTTACCACACAAGATGTTAACCGTAAGGTAGGAGTCTCTGTAACTTTAATTCGAGGAGAGATTCTGAAACGCTTCACGACTTGTCTCAAAATTGGCACACACTCCTCTTCACATTGACAGATATTACCGTACGTATAGTTCAGTGACGACAAATCGAAAATAATTATTTTATTTACCAACGAATGTGTCCGTTTTACATTCATACCGTTTCTCTTATTTGTTTTTACAGTAAATGCGGGAAATATAAATCTGGTTGGTTTACAATGGATTTTACTGATTGTTTGTTTGCTGGGATCAACTTATAAACATCTTTAACAGTAAGTGGAATAATACAGCCAAACCTGTTTCATTTAGGTTAAAATTCAGTATGGCTTGATCTGAATGTTATTTCAGTTTAGTGATAGAGCGAACTCTTTGTGGTCGGATTTTTATTTTGAGAGTCGGTTTAGAATTCCTATCTTGTCAGGAACCAATTAAAATCCAAGTTTTATACCAGACAAAACAATATTCCAACATGAGTTGATAGATAGTAGCACGTTTGACGCTTGATAACTATAAAGATTGGCAACAGGGAAATTACTTTACCACTGTTTGTCGTGTATTTGTGATTACACTATTTTGCCTATGCTGTTTTTTGGGACTTCGAGTTTTGTCTAATGGTTTGGATTGTTCGTACTTGGTTTTATTTTATTTTATTTTATTATAACGACCTGGGGATATGGCCATAGGTTCTCCTTTCTAAAGTTGTTTAAATGGATTATGTTTTCTCTTATAGATACAGATGTATATTTAAATGTGTGTGTGATGACGCGTACTAACTATCGACATACTACTAGAAGACATCGCCACACACTGGTGATTTATAATGAGCATGGAACAAACTTTTATGGACACCTTTCGTGTGCTTTTTTATTAATTAGGCTCTAGACCTTTTCCCATGTATTTAAAGGGCCAATCCCGATAACTTTCTGAGGAATAAAACTGCTTAATTTT
Organism: Patella depressa; assembly: GCA_948474765.1. Classification (NCBI taxonomy): domain Eukaryota; kingdom Metazoa; phylum Mollusca; class Gastropoda; family Patellidae; genus Patella; species Patella depressa. Next base: position 29,562,961 of record OX419715.1, read on the forward strand.
GTGTTAAAATCCCTTAAAAACCATTACCTAAGGTTGACCTACTAACACGATATTTGTGATACGCTTGTAAATAACTTAAATCTGACAGTCTTCATCTGGAAATGGAGACCGTTGTATTATACCGTATCTGGATAAAACCAGACTTTTTTCTATAAAAATAATATGTAGGTGAAATTTACCTTTTGTTATCAAGAACAGTATATGGGTCATTCACTGTATAGACCTCTCAAGAAATGTGAATCGATTATTAGGTCACCCAATGAAAAAATTGACCCGAAATCTTAAAAGGGTTACGTGTCCGAATAAGCAGTGTTGACGTTCACGTCCAAACGACTCAATATTTTGAGCTGAAATTTTGAGACAAGATAAATACGCCATGCCTCTAAATTTTGGTCCATAAATTTCATAAACTCTCGGACTTTAATTATTGATACTCTGTTCTTATTGGGATTGTCCCTTTAATTAAATGAATCCATTATGATATAACATTATATTTTTATTGTATTTCTTCGTATTGCATATTTATGTCTTCATTATCAGAATAAAGCGTAAATAAATCTATTTAATTTAATCATTATTTACTATAATATATGGTAAATGTACTTACTTTACTTAAATCATTATCTACTATAATATAGCGCAAATCTTCATCTATGAGAATAAAGCATTATTTCAATCTATTTAATTTACTTTAATTATGATCTATTAGAATAAAGCATAAATGCCCATCTGTTTAAGTATGTGTTAGTATACAGCATAAATGTCCATCTATTTAATTTACTTTAATAATTATCTATTAGAATAAAACCCAAATATCCATCTATTTAATTTACCTTAATCATAATCTATAATACTAGATCTGTTTTTAAAATACGTTTATAGGATTTGTTATGACCGGAGACCGAGTCCCCAAAGATTCTGAGACCCATCATCCCATCTGTAAAACCTGTACTGGGTAGTGGAACAGTTTTTCAAGGCAGCGAAACCTTATCAGTGAAATGTATCTGAGTCAATGACACAATAGCCTAGCCCCATCTCAAAAGGTCAGACTCTTTTGGTCACCGGGGAAATAAGTTTACGTAAAATCCTTGCATGACCCTTATTTCGGTCTTTTTTTGTCCCTGAAGAGTACCAACAATCGGTTCAGCGCCATGACCCACCATTGTGTGTGTGTATGTAGTATCCACCGATAGTTGTTAAACCTTGGATGCATAATTTTATTGAAATATGATCAAAGTACAGCTTCATATCAAAACTGAATAATAATCAATCAGAGTAGAATAAATATTTGAGATATTAACAGTGACGATATGAATTATAAGGTATTAATGAAACCACACAAATCTACAAATAACTTAATTGCCATTTCGATTGTAGAATGGTTTTTTGATGGGGTTGGTAGAGTACCCAGATTTGCTTTCAGATCCAGATTACTAGAATGACCAACACATTATCATCAATAAGAAAGATTCCAAATACAAAGCTAGCACTGAGCGCAGAACGGATTAGTTACTTGTAACCAGCAAAATTTTGAAAGGAAATTTGTGGGGCTTTAGCTTTCACTTAAATATACGTTACTTCCTGTAAGTTAAGGGCAAGAGATATTCAAAGGCACTGTTAAGTATCAAATTTTCCCTTAAAGTTAAGCTGCCTTAACTTTTAAGTGTTAGTCTTCAAGTGGTATTCAAAGGCTAATTTAAGTGAGAAATATCCACTTAACTTTAAGTAACCTATGGGAGGTACCTTAAAGTTAAGTGACATTATAATGAGTTCTTTTAATGCCGTAGAAGCAGTCCCGTAATGGCGATTTTAAAAGATAGGAGATTTAGATTAAAACAAAGACAATGTCGCCGAGCGATTTTAAAAGATAGGGGATTCAGATTAAAACAAAGACAATGTCGCCGAGCGTAGCTGACCTCAAATTTATTTTTTCGTCGTCAACTTTGATGTTGTAGTGCCATAATAGAGCATAAGGTTATTACCGCCGAGAAAGTTCAGGATATCTTTTCCCGATCATTTATCATAATATGTTTCCATGACTGTCATATAATAAAGTTAAATTCGTTTGTGATGACATGGCTTTATAGATTTCAGAAATCATTTATACTACCGCTTGAATCAAGGCATGATCTATTTTTACAACTCATTCCCATATATACATAATCGGTAGTATTTATTTGGGTAAAATATAATGCAACATGCATATTTCGTACACACAATGTACCGTCAATACCAGGCCTGTCAAAATCTAAAATCGAGGTAGTCACACAATATCTATAAATTTCTCAAATGATAGAAGGCAAGGGTCATTGTATATTGCTAATAATAATGTTGTTTTCTAATCGCGATATAAAAAAATTAAAGCTAACAATATCTATCATTATACTAAATTATAATCATACTATTTTCATGGGTTACAATATAATGTTTCGACAAACATTTTCCTGGTGATGTACACTAAGAACCTAAAAAATGTCTAGATCTGGAATGTCATTTAATGACTGGATAAGCAAAACGAAAACGTCACGAATCTTAGTATATTATTATTTATTTCCCTTTCCTTGGATTTCTTTACAAATACACGGACTAAATACAATAAGATATAATATGTCTACAATCAATCATAGATATAAAACTATCATTTTATCTATAACTGGACTAGCTTCATCATGATAAACATTTGTCGTCACATACTTTACAATCTTTCGAAAAAAAAAATAATATAAGTACAGCAAGAAATTAAAAGGACCGTAAAGACATATTAAACTAGACCTGCATGCAGGAATGACGGGTTTCACTGGTGCCATGTTACCTTTGAACTTGAACTTGTGTCACTTTCGGTGCCACGTTACCCTTGAACATATGTCACTTCCGGTATCAATGAAACCAATATACAGGTTTCCACATAAGCATTGCACACATCAAATAAAATGGAAACAGAAACAAACAAATCCAGCAATATCATTTCATTTTATACATTTGTTACATGTAATTGATCCTGACAAAATTACAGTACTTCCGGTGATAATGTAAATGTTCCATTAGTTTTATGAAATCAGAAATGGCATAAGGCATCTCATGGTGAAAATTTTATGTAAATCGAATAATAATTGCCACTTTTATAGACCAAAAACCTTGAAAAGTGACGTGTAGAAAATCGTCTATTTCTCGGCAACCGTACAAGTTAGAAACCATTTTTTGGTATTTATATGACCGTATGGGTTTAATCTATTTGTTGATTGGAATCAAATATCATAATTGTATAAACATTACAAATCAGACTCATTTGAATAAAATATCTGTTTTGAAGGCTTAAAATACAGTTTTTGCCAAAATGACGTGACTTCCGGTGATAATGAAAACGTTAAATTAGTTTTATAACATCGTCTATGACATTAGGCTTCAAAGGGTGAAAATTTTATGAAAATCGAATAATAATTGACACTTTTATGGGCCAAAAACCTTCAAAAGTGACTTTTAGAAAATCGCCTATATCTCGGCAACCGAACAAGTTAGAAACAATCTTATGATATCTTTTTGACCGTATGAATTTTGTTAATATGTGAATTTAAACCAAAAGTTGATTTTATTATTATATGTGACATAATTCTTGGTTGAAAAAAATATCGATTTCAAAAGTTAAAAATTGAGTTTTTGACTAAATGACGTCACTTCCGGTGTCAATTTTAAATAGTAATCAACATGATATAACGCACACTTGCTTTTTGCATCAAATGATGTCACTTTTGTGAATATCCATTAATAATTGACTATTTTACAGGCAAAATTGCGAAAAAAGTGACTTATGCAAAACTGCCCTTTTCTCGGCAACTGCTTATATTACAAACTAATTTTTACATACATTCTCTTCGTATGGATTATAGCTACAAGTTTAAAAAAGTTATGTAAAAATATTTTAAAATCTGAAAAGCCTGAATGGGTTGTAAATAGGTCAATTTTACGCCTTTTTTCACCCCTTAATCCAATTTGCTAGAAAATGAAATAGAAATTAAAAAAACTGCTTCCTACATTTTTTGCGCCTTGAAAGGACACACTCTTTGAGTCATATAATTTTTCAAAAAAATAATATTTGTTTTTGAAGATCGTAAAAAACTGTCAAAATTGTAGTTTTTGGTAAAATTATGCCACTTCCGGTGCCGACAGATAACACTATCGGTAACAAAAAAAATGACAATTGAGACAACGAAGCATATAAAGTTTGTTTTATACAAATCGAACAATAAAAAAATAATCTAGGACTGAAATACTGAATTAGCCAATGGCGGCCAAGGAAAATTACTGAGACAAAAAATTTTAACATTTTTGCGCAAGTCAGATGACTCTTTAATTCTGTGTACAACACGACTAAAAAATATTCATAAATAAAAAAGTTTTTTGTAAAATTTTAAATTTTCGAAATTTGGCGCCTAATATCTTCGAAGATTTGCCGAAAATCAAAAATCGAAAGTAGCGTACCTATGTGCCCTGTCTCAGGCTATGCCAAAATGTATCGAAAGTTAAAATCCAATGATTATTGTTAAAATTACTGCAATATTTTCAAAAACGATAACTTCGGTGATTTCGGACATTTCGCATTGTCGCAGAACGTTCAAAATAGCTTTATCCTCTAAGTCACACCCACTTTCCCAGTAAAACCGAAGAAATCGTAACGATGCGACACGTAGTTGCTGAGATCTATTCAAATTGGAATCTGAATAATAATAATAATAATAATAATAATAAGAATAATAATTTTAACAAAAACAATAGTGTTTCACACAAGCTACGCAGTGTGAAACCCTAATTATTAATTAGTTTCTACTTCCTCCTAGATATATTAATAAGGAATTATAGCATATACTACATGATGGAGACTTAATATCTCCACTATTGCTTCAACAATACGATATTCATATCCCGACTGGTATAATGAGTAACTAATTAACGGATGGCCGACACGCGAAATGAACTTCAAGCATGGAACTGGCTTGTGTCGCAAGTTTCATAGTAAAGACTTGCCTGTGATACCATCCTAGTCGACCATTGGGGAAAATGTTTTGCCCCCCCCCCCCTTCCCCGAAAGAAAATTTGTCAACCATAGCTCTAAAATACCTACTGTAGACTGTAACGGGTGTGCCCCTCCTAAAAACTTCACTGCCCCTCCGAAGCTTCGGGCCTGGGGAAGGCCATGATTTCATTCTAACCCAGTATACCCGAAGATATAATTGTTTTAATTTGATATTTGTTTTCTCTTTATATATTTATTTTGAAGGAATGCTTAGCTTGGTATATCATACAACAATAAATTTGCATTCACCAATTTTAATTAACACAAAGAACATAAATAAAAAAACGGAAATGATTTCTTTTGATTTTAGAATTTACACTTCGCTTGTGGTGTAAGGGGAGATAATATGATAAGGACATTTTGACAAAGTTGTTCCCCTTCCTTAAACGTTCTTTTAAAATAATTCTTTCTTCCTCTAAAATAATCTACATAGAGAAGAATAAAATGTGTATTATCTTCATAATTTCATTAACGAATATTTCAAATAATTTGATCTTCAATTTGTTAACCTAGCAAAACCAGAACTTATAAAATATTTTTGAAATGACCTCATTTGTTTTATTTTATTTTTTTAAAGACCAAAGAATCTTGATTTACAGAAATTATCTGTTTTAACAGTACTGCAATAATATATTAGGCCATATGCCAAGGTATTTGCTCTTGAATAAATGCACTGAAAAAATGTACAAATATATGATTATTTATAATAACTTTTCATTCTTCATTCAACTTCACTTCTACCAAATATTACATAATATAAATGTTGAATAATAATAATATTAATAATGTTCACAGCCATGTTTAGATGATGGTAGTAGAGTTATCTATCCTTTGACAGAAGCCATACCAGGTGTATCTTTACGTACAGGTTCTACATCTGTTAACTGTTTACCTAAATATTCCCTGTAAAAATGGTTTAAGCAATATTAGCAACGTTTACAATTATTCATAGTATGTAACAGTGATGGGATTTCAACACTCGCCAAATCTCGACAGATTTCGGAACCTACATCTAGTCTCGGCTGTATGACGAATTCCGCCATATTGGAACTACTTTAAAGGTCCCAGATGAAACATGGCTGCGCCCATGGTCTCTTGGAACTACTTTAAAGGTCCCGGATGAAACATGGCTGCGCCCATGGTGTCTTGTTTGTTTGTAATAGCGTCAAGTTTTCCTGTTAAAGTAAACCGGCAGCCGCATCGCAAATGTATGGGCGTAGGTACGTATCACTTACTGTCATACAGCCGAGACTAGATGTAGGTTCTGAAATCGGTCGAGATTTGCCGAGTGGGGATTTCAAAATTTTTCTTGTCAGACATCTTTTCTTGAAAATAAAGGGGCATAACTCTTATTGCTATTTAAGCTGCCGTTTTCAGACCACAATTAAAAAAAAATCATGTGTCAACAAAATATTCAATAGGTGTACCTCGTTATTTTTCATATTTAATTCCTGTGCGGTATTCAAATGTATGTCAGTAATATTCCTACAAAATTATGTTTGCTGTGTGCCGACCCGTACCTGTTTCAAATTCCTCCAAAATTACCTCATTTCTAGGGTATAAGTTGATACATTTTTTAGCGGAAGTCTGGCATATGTAGGATATGAAAATAAGGATAAAACTGCTTATAAATATCACGTACTGATTTATATTAAAACAATGCTACTATGATCGGAATATGTGTTTGGCTAATTAAAGTCAATATAAGCTCTGATGTAAACTGACCCAATGATACTGTTGTTGTTTTTAACTTCCACTGCGAATATGAGAATGATAGAATTGCATGTGTAGAAAATCTAAATAATATTTATTTTTTTTCCATTATAATGTGAGTACATACCAGTTATGAACCATGAGTTTTTGTACAGCTATCAAAGCTTCATATCTAACATTAGGATCTTCATGGCCTAAATACCACATTACTTTTTGTTTAGCTCCCAACTGTTCTACAACACTGTAAATAACAAACAAATATATACTTATAGTGTAATCTTTGACTAATTTTAACATCTTGTCAACTGAAATTGTTTTCTAGATTAAGATACAAGAAATCATTTAGATTAGGGAATTCAATCAAGTTAGATTAAGTAGTTAATCAATTAAGATTGATGTAGTACACTGTAACTCAATTACTTAATTAATCCAGTTTATTATCAACAACAATTGAGATTAGAATAAGTATTAGTTCCACATTTAGTAAAATCTATATTTTTATTAATTTTTGATATGATTCACTATATCTTGATTAACAGCAACATTTGAGATTAGTAATAGTTATGCAAATAGTTTTTTTAAATTTTGGATATGATTGGGCATATCCCTGGAGGAATGTTTGCCAACTCGCGTAGGGCATGTCCGGAATATACAAGTGAAACAATATATCCATGATCTATACACAATTCTAGAAGATAGCATATACATGTATGCTACAAATGAATCACATAAGTTTGGTTATTCCAATTTTACTTGTTTCTATTGATGTTATGTTTTGATTTTGATGAGTATATAATATTATGAAATATATTTGATTTGTATCTTCTAAAACTATTGTTATGTTCTAATCTTCTGAATAACTCTCTCAATAAGGCTTTCTGTTAAACGATGACTGGCAGTTGCCCTCATAATGTGAAATACAGCCTTACTTTATTAATGAAAGGTATCATAATTTGGTCTTTTTCTAAATTCCGAAGACTATTTTAATACTAGATAACAAATGAAAAAGAAAAATCTGCAATGGCTGGACGTCTCCTTTAATCATCAAACAATGGATCTTTTACCGAGATGACCAACTGAAGGATCCTGTTGTTTTATTCAAATGTGTCCAGCAGATGTTAATAAATACAAAAGTAACTTACTTTTTTCCTCGTGGATAATATCGGACATATTCTCCTATATCATGGGCTGCTACGGACAGAATTAAAGGATCTTTACTTGTATCTAACAAACGGACCAGTATTCTGAAATATAAGTACAGATTATAAATTATCTAAAACAGTTTTATACAGACCTCAAGAGAAATATTGTATACAATGTATAATAGATATACAATAGATATAATACTAATATGAACATTTGTATGCTCTATGCCCTTTCTACATACAATTTTAAATTAAATATAACGTCGAAATAGACATGTTTTAGTCTAGATTTGAAACACTCAACAGAAGAAGCACTTTTGACGTACACTGGAAGATCATTCCATATGTATAAATAGATAAAAAAGTATAACTTCAAATATACTCTAAAGGGATTAACGTTGTTTGGTTTTAATTTTGAAATGGACCCTCAATGTGATCTATCATAAACATTGGTTTTTACTCACTTCAAAAGTTCATAATTTTTCTCGTTGAGTCTAATTGCATTTTCTCTCCAGAAACGATCTGATTTGTGAACGGGACTCCACTCCAGACGACCAGATTTAATTTCAGTTGTATATTCATCAAATGAACTGAAACAAAACATTCATTTTGTTTAAATATTCATTAACTGTTTCGCCTGAAAGTAATGTTAATGTTTCCACAATTCACCATCCAGAATCTCACTGTTAATTACCATATTTTTTGGCGGATTAAGCACACTATTTTATGCCAAATATCTTGATTTTAGAAGATGTGTGGCTTATTCTTACGTTGTCATTGAAATCTGAAGATGAAGAAATAACTGCCAAGGAATCAACACATGTATACCATGTAGTAGAGTACTATTTAGTTAGTTGTAAAAATTGTTTCAAATAAAAACCCCCAAAGACATGAGCATGCTCACCAGCAGTAAACGTGTCTGAACTAAATCTATTAAAAGCTTTAAAAGTAAAAATGGGGACGGAAAATTAATGTTCGAAAACTACTGTCCTAAAATTTTGAGATTTAACAGAAACCCCCTAATGAACAATCTCACCAAATTTTAAATAATTCCATAGAAAACTTTGTCCTGTATCAGATTTATAAGATTGAATTTAAAAGTAAATGGGAATAACTCTGAAATATACAATGTAATTATTCTGAATCTCAAAAGGCTCCCTCCTTATGCCCCTATGAACAATCCCACTTTTTTCAAAGAGGTTTAATTCCATTAACATTTATAAACAATGTGTTCAACTCACCTTAGATCTTGTACTGAAGCTTGTAATTTCTCATTTAAGAATTCGAGATCATCTATTATATCGGGATCATCAAATTTTCTCCCCTCCAATAATTCTAGTTGTTTTAGTACTTTACATTGTACCATAGATAGAGCATGGACATGTTGAATTTCTTTCTCTTCTGGTTTCTCTATCAAATTCTACAAAATATAACTACCTAATTAAATAATCGGAATACAGACATAGATGTAATGGCATACAGAGAGAGAGAGAGAAATGGGGTTTAACATCCACTTAACACAAACTAGGTCATTTCGGGACTAACATATAGTTTAATTTTATTTCAATAATTCACTTGCGCGTAGGGGTCTTTAGCAGTGGGAGGAAACCGGAGTGCCCAGAGGAAACCCACGAGGTTGAGGTAATGGCATACAAATATATTCTTAGAAAATATTTAGGTTTTGTTTAATAGTGACCATGTCTAAATATTCTGGTCAAGTGGGTTCTCGTGCGCATTGGGTTCTATATTTGCATAACCATAATCTGATTAATGGGTTGTGTAAAATTTGGTGGCCTTGTGTAACAGCTTTATGACAATAGCAAACCTGTGAAAACTTTGCTTTGAATTTGTTGTTTGTATTCTGTTTTGTATAACCATTGAGACTTATCAAAAGAAAATTTGTGGACTTATTTTTTCTACTTACCCTCAATGTAGCTAGAATTATTCTGGTTACTTTCTCTTTTACAGATTCACTCAAAATATCAGCTAGGATTGGGATTATATTATACCTATAAAATATTTATATTTAATTTAGTTTTTTTAATGAAGGGCTTTTATTCATTCAGGTCATGTGTAATATTCTAATAAATTTGTGGGATATCATTGATAGAAACCATGCAACTTGACTCAATGGACGACTGTATAATCTAAAATGCATGTATTAAAACAACCTGAGACAAATATGTGTTCGATAAAATGATGCACACTTGAGAATAGTGCCCAGAATAATCCTGAATTTGTGTCAGTGACAAGTGTCTTAATGACAGGTTTACTGTGGTGCCATGTATAAGGAAATGAGTCACATATATTTCACCTGTTCATTCTTTCAGCTAGATCAGGGTTAAAGGTCAAACACCAAAGACAAAAGGTCAACTGATACTGAATCTGGAATCCTACTTTACTACCAGCTAATACGGATACAATACTGAAATACATAAATAGATGTTAAAATTGTATTAGATATTCTAGAAAAAGTAAGCATTCCTTTTATGTCCCCATTTTTGTCAATAAATCAAATTTTCATATTTTATTTTTCTTCCAATAAGCAAGACATTTTTTTCAAAAAAGCAAGACATTCTTTTCAAAGAAGCAAGACATTCTTTTCAAAGAATATGACAATTTCAATTTGTCGTCTTAAAAATTAATCGACAGTTATATTCTGTTGCCAGACAATAACCCTGCCAAACATGGCAAATAGGCCCAAGATAGTGCCATAGTTTGGACCTGAATTTCAGAAACAGAAATATCTGATCCCTATTCTAGTCCACAAGATACACACACTGTTTACCAAACATCATACATCAGAACCCATTTTAATATGAAAGAATAGCTTACGCTGATATTCCCTCAACTTCCACAAACATATTACGATATTGATCTACTCGTAACATCATCTGTAGACATCTAGCTGCTGTCTGTAGATATTCATTACCCTGTAATATTTCAGAAAATAAACAAATCTACACCTACATGACTGTATATAAGCGTAAGCAACTGTTTTTTATGAATAGTTACTTCCCTTTGTTAGGGAATCACATGACTGCTACTGGTTAATTATAGAAAATGTCATAATTTTCACAACGCCTCACAGTGTTTGGTTTCATAAATATACAATCAACTATATTGTACTATGCCAATGGTTTGTGTGTGTTGTTACCTCCCTTGGTTACAGTATCACATCGTGGATGTTCGATTGTCAGTTCGCAACATCCTGAATCAACAGAATTGCAATCGAGTGCCGTGGAATTCAGTCCTGTCATAGTTCTGTCAGTCTCGACAACAGAGTTTGTTTGAGTAGAATCATGCAGTAATTAAAAACAACCAATATGCTTCAGTTGCCATGGTTGGTTGAGATATTTTCTAATTCAGACGGTGCATACGTTAGTTCCAAATCCCGTTTTTCACTTGAATGTCACTATTTTGGGGTTTGATAGAATTAAATTCCGGAACGTTCAATCGAGCATCGCCATGGAGTCTACTTCTTAGTTAACTAATCAAATAGCTCATTTCTTATGGGGTTTTCTACAGCCATAAATATCATGTGACATATTTTAATGATCAGTTTAACTTAGAGCCACGTTTCTCAACCTTTTCTCACCGCTCACCCCTAAATGAATTCTCAACCAACCATTTACCCCCAGAGTTTTGAGGAGGTTACTGATCGCAGAGCCGTGGCCGGCGAAGCTGGTCACCGCGAGCGCTGTAGGCGCGAAGCCCGTCAAGGGGCTCCCCCCTAGGAAATTTTTAAGAAATTGGAGCCCGAAAATGTGATTTCCAGCCATTTCAGGCACTCTTCAGGCGTTTCATATGAAATTGAAAATGGCCTTTTTCTATAGAAGCCATCCGACATGAACCGCGGATCCTTGCACGGGCCTGCACCCCCTGACCACATTGACATTGAATATGGAATGAATACGGATCGAAGGTGAGATTCAATAATCACCAAATTTATATTTTAATGAAAATACGTTGTTTCCAGTTCAGTGCGAAATTTGCTCCTGGTTATTGTCACAAACGATTTTTTTTATTCTCGGGACAGTGTTTGAGAGTGCTAATCTCAACTGCACAACCTTTATATATGATCACTTTTGAAGTTAGTGGGAGTGTGGTCATTCACCCCCTGGACGCGAGCCATTCCCCCCTTGGGGGTGAATTCACCCCAGGTTGAGAAACGCGGACTTAGAGGTATGTGTGTAAACAAAGATTCATCTCTATTTTGTATTATGTATGTATTATTAACTTTTTGCTTCATTATAATTTCTTAGCTAACCATATCATCATGAGGAATGTATGTTTCTCACAGTGATTAATTTACTGTCAATGTTTGATCAAAATTAATCAGATGGTTGATTTGGTATGACCTTTTGCTAAGGAAAATATAGTCACTTTAGTCTGAAATAGTTGTCATGTCATTATGTCATCACGTTAAGCTTGTGGCAAGGAAATTTGGGGGAAAATCTGTCTTTCGGGATATAATTAGTATTATTCTTAGACTTGTTACCAGTCTATTTATCAAGCACTATTTGATTGGTCTATAGAAACTTTGTTGACCAATCATAATTTGACATGACTACAATGTTGTGTAAATGTACTTACCGGTTTACTGAGTTGTTCCTTCAACCAATTTAAATAAAACTGTAAATTCTTTTTATCCATAGCCTCTTTACTCCAACAAGCTATTTTAGCTATAATTCTACTAGACTGAAAATATATTATACAAATTTCAAACTTGAATCTTTTATTTAGGAGCACATAGGACAAAGCTGACTAAGAAACATAGAAAAGTAACTCAATTTGAAAGAAGTGTTAAAGATTTGTTTGTTAATGTCCAGTTCACAATGGTTGAATAACTAAACGCCAAGTCAACTCAACACTATCTTACTTAACAGCAAGTTAACTTTACACTAAATGAATGTCAAATCAACTTAATACTTACTAGACGCAAAAACAACTTAATATTTACTGAAACTTGAAATGACCAAATTAAATCTGCTTCTCAATAATATTTTCTTACCTGATAAACTATGAATTTATCTTCTCTTTCTAACAGATGAAAAAATGGTGACCATACCGACTCCTTTCTTTTCTTGGCAAATTCTTTAAATATTTCCACTCTTGCTTTATCTTCCTGCAGACATAAAAAAAAAAACCCAATGATATCAATCTTTATTCTTTTTAATTACAACAATGTTTCATGCCAATGGACTCCAGTTTTCTGTCCGATACAAACAACTAGACACATCACACAACTTCACTTGCTATGTGTAAACCTTTCCGCAACAGATAAAATGTCTATTTGAAAGATCAAAGGATGTGCTGGTTAAGAGCAATTATGAAATAATAAATTAAGGTTTAATTTTGGTTATAAAATAAGAATAGAAAACAATACTGTACCTGAAGGCCATCATCCAACATAGTTAATATATACTGTAAAGTTTGATCTTTAGCTATCTGACCAATCAAATTATAGAATGTAGAAGCAAACTGAAAAATAACAAAAAACATCATTGATTGATACTATCTATTGCTAAAATAAAAGTCCAGGTTAAAAGTAATCATTATTTTGGTAATTAATATACTTAATGTTTCATGCATTACAGGGGGGTGGGGGTGGGGTGTGGGGGTGTGTGTGTGTGGATTGCAGAATAGTTAGCGTGTGCGCGCTGTATCATAAAGCCTGTCATTGAGTAAACTGACGTGGTTTCGAATTCCTGGTTGTACATGACAATGAGTGGGGTCGCCTGTCAAACCTCGTGGGTTTTCTCCAAGTCGTCCAGTTTCCTACCACTGCTAAAAACTCCAATGCGCAAGCAAATTATTGAAATAAAATTAAACCATATGCTAGTTCTGAAATGACCTAGTTTGTGTCGAGTGGACGTTAAACCCTGTTTTTCTCTCTCTCCCATACATTATATTGCAAAAACAAAACCCCAAACAAAAGTAATACAAAATAAACAAATAGCTTCGACCGTGGCCTCATTATTAGTTTTTCATATTCATAGATACACTTAAATTCAATGCTGTCATAAAACAGAAAGACATATATGTGCATTTAAATCCTGATTTTATAAAGTTATTAGAGGCTCATAAATACTTCATATCTTGAACAAAAATACCATGTATAAAGACAATTGGGTGGTAACTTAAACCTCTAGAGCATCCACAGAATTATCCAGTGATGAACGTCCATAATCCATAACTGATAGTATCTAGTGAAATAAGTTGAAAAGCAGTATGCTTCTTCGTTTTGTGACCGTAAACACTATCAAACAGATAATAACTTTAGGATCATCCACAAGCTATAATAAATGACAGATCGACAGATGGACAAACAGGGGTGACAACAATCTACGAGCACATTTCGATATTACAAGGGAGCACCATAATTACCTGTAATGGATTTTCTTGTAACATGGCTGATCTACTTTCTGCATTGCCACTATCAAACTTAGATATAAAACTGTAGATATCTGATGATATCATCTGCCCTCTGAAAACATAATAACAAATTCATTAACCTCCTGTATGTTGGATATTTTGTAAACATAAAAAATTTAATACAAATAAATATTGTCAGATCAGTGTAAAAGTGAAACTACAATTTGTAATCTATGCCTATAGATATGTAACATATACTTACTGTAGATAGGACTGCCAGTTAACTCTGTTAGCTCGTACATCATTGGCTCTTTCCTGTAGAAGACTTGTTGCCACTTGAGCTCCTGCAAAACACAAAAAATTTTTTATAAAGTAGAATCTATATTCAGCAGCCACTCATTGCTGATATTAAGCAAAATTTTAAACTTCGATGAAATGAAATGAGGTTTAACGTTCTGCACTGCCTGGGCTAATCAAGTCGGGCACTACGACCTACTCTTATATCAAATTCCAACTGCCAAGGGACCTTACGTGCACATCAATGTGTAAACAAGACTTTGGTTTTCCATACCATCTGAATGTCCTGCACCAATGACAAGTGGGAGTCATGCCAGAAAATCTTTATGAATTTTCTTGGCCAAAGCCGGGAGCAAATCCACGACATCTAGGCTAGCAAGCCAGCGTCTCACTCACTTAGCCACCGTGGTTTCCAACGCTTAGATGTAAAATATTTTTCTAATCAAATACACAGTCACACATGTTCCATTCACTTCAAAGTTCTGGGGAAATTGACAATCAACCCTGCTATACTTTCACTCATGGTTATCCAGAGTAGTTTCTCTGTGACCATTGTGAAGGACAGAGGCATGGAACCGCATCTAGTTTCTCACATGGGACAAAAACGGAGGTCATGTGTATGTGAACATTTGCTTGCACAATAAAGAAACCTGGATTATTGGAATTCAAATTAAGAGTTGGCAATTGCCACTGCCTGGGCAAAATGTTCCTTGTAGCATATGCCCTTCTTCATTATGCCTGGTTGCTGTAGATAATGTAGGACAGTGAGCCCTACATTTATTTGTTCTGAGTGTGAAAAGATAAAGTTAAGTTAATCAAATGCTTTTTTCTAGTCGGAAAAAGTAATTACGGTAAATAAAACAATGTTTCCAACTCCTCTTAAATCATGTTATTATGTCAGTTAGTCAAGTAGCATGGTTCGAATTTTCGATCCTTTGTTTATACACGCATGTATGTGTGTGACAAGGAGTAGGGTTATCTGTTTAACATTGTGGGTTTCACAAGATTCTCCGGTTTCTTCCCACTTCTAAGGCCCTTGAACTAATTACTATTACTATAGTTTTAGAATAATATATGTATCATACATTAAATAACCTAGTTTATGTTGAGTGGATTATAAATACTGTATCCTTTCTCTTTCTTTTATAAAATGGGGAAAAAAAAAGATTATTACAACATATTTCTTAAATATGTTGACCTTGAATAGAATTCTATAAGTAGCCTATACATATATAACCCTCATTAATTTTCTATGATTTGAGACTGTGATTGTGTGAAATATAAAACTTATGATTTAATCTAGATAAAACAGGATATAAACTAATCACATGTTGATTTAAAAACAAACAAAACAACACATCCTCTTTATAATTCAACTATATTCATTAAAGGCACAAAACAATCCAGATCATAAACATGAAAAAAATTGTACTCTTTAATGTTTAGATTAGGCAGTTGTTGGTATGTAATCAAGTAAACCTGAGCATAAAAAATGACATAAATGGCTTGAATTATTTTTAGTATTACTGTATTTGTCTAAGTTTATCCAATAGTGTTGGGATACATGTAGGCCCTACATGTACATATTGTGTTTCAATGGCAATACAGTAATCCATAAATAAAACTAAAAAAAACCCAATTTGTTTCAATAGGTTAAAGGTACAAACATTTTCTTAAGATGTACGTGTACGTGTATGTGAACTACCCAAAAGAGTACTGGTAGTTGTGATAATACCAGATGCTATTGAAAGTAAGCATACTCTGCCTCATGTAAAACAGCTAACAGTTATTTTCAATGATTCACCCAGCCTCATGGCTTTTCTTCGGGCCATCCTGTGTACCACTTTGATCCCAAAATACAGACCACTACAGTACATGCAAATGAATAATTTGAACAAAATTGAATCTATATATAGTCCCGAAATGACCTGGTTTGCCTCGAGTGAACATTAAACCCCATTACTTTCACTTTCTCTCTCTTTTAACTAATTGGAGCAAAAGGCTTCAGTAATCTTGGGACATCACAGCATATCTTAATCTATATCTATCTTCAAATAACTTTGTTGTCAAGACAGATCAAGCCAACAATCTCATATCTGTGTTGTTAGCTAACCTTAGAGTCATAGTTTTCCACAAAGTCATTAGTGTTAAAATCAATGGATAGGGGTGAATATGGGTAAATTTTGTATAAAACCTAATTTTCAAATAAATAAGTTTAACTAAAAAATAATGAAACATATTCCAAGATCTATCATTTAGGTCTTGTTTTTTTTGGTGAATAAAGTTGGCCATATTTATAGGTTACATTTCTTTGATCACAGAAAATATTGAAATATATTAGGCCTAAAAATTAAAAGAACTTCAATTTAAAAGAAGTAATTTTGGTTCAATTCTCTTCAATTCTTGATAATAATAATAATTTAAACCAAAAAAAAAAACCATCACAAAAAAAAAACCCTAAAAAAACGAACACCCCATAAATTGGCATAAAACCCACATCAAAAACAAATATGCAATGTGCAAATTAAATTACAGTATGTCAATACTAGCCTAAAAATCACAGACTGGCCACAATCAGAAAAAGGCTGAATTTATTGTCAATTAATCTAGTATTTGAAATAAAAGCAGACGACATTTCAATACACTTGATTGATTTTGGTTTGGGCTGAAGAACTATATAGGGGCCTAGATTTTAGGGTATTTTCGAGTCTCACCTTTCTCTAAATCCTCGATATTCGAAATATCCATCATGATGAATTTAAAAAAAGTACTGTAGGTTCTTGAAATATCAACTGATGTTCGCTTATTCTAGGTTTATTCTTGATAATTTATTTTTCAATCAAGGTTATCAAGCCACCATTTTGATTATACACGATCATGTGACAGCTGATTTGTCCATTTTCCGTAAAAGAGCTGCTGTTGAAGGGAGAAAACTCCAAAATAAAAAATTATGGAGGAAGACTACTGTCACATATTATAACAAAAACGTCTTCCCTACACAACACCGTAGCCTATCTTATGATTGAGCAAGCGCATCCATAACACGACGTAAATTTACATTCCCATGCGCCATAACTAAATAATGCGACAACGGCCAACCAAATCTAAGATTCACAGATTCCCTACAGATTTTTTCAAATTTCTCTTACGTTTTGTTTTATGTGCCTATTTGTAAACAAATACACAAGCCTCTGGTGTGGGTTAGTGTTCTTGTTTTGTTTTGTTCTGGGATTTGCAATATATAATAAACGAAATCCGATATTCTCATGTAGAAATTAAAAGTTTGACAGGCAGGATAATGATATTAAATCGGCGTATTCTTTGATATTAGTCGAGACTATAAAATTTTGGGACGGACGACAAATCAGAAACCGATTAGATTATTCGGATTGAATGTAGTTGTTGTAATATATTATAATTAAATAAGAAACGAAATATATTAAGAATAAAGCCGACTTTCATGAGTCTAACTGGTACGGGGTAATTTGTACAACCGATGTGACCAAAGATTATTAGCCCTTTCTAGTAGCAACCGAGGGTCAGCTCTTATATGACCATTACACGTAATCTGTAAATCGCTACTCCAACTTCTTAAAAAGTATAACCATCTGATGCGTAGCGGTCAGCGACCTTATTCACGGTTGGGGTCACACCCCTGTGGGTTCGCGTGATACTAATTATATATAATAACTGTACTATTTAATATTACACATAATTACAAAGCTTTAGATTACAGATATATACCTGATTGGTAGATAAAAGAATAAAACAATTTGGAAGGGTTTAAAATTTATATGGTTGCGAGTACTCATGGCATAGAAGTACATGTATAGGATTCACATTAAAATATCCTTCTTCATGAAAATTACTTAGACACCTACCACCCCACCCCCACCCCCCGATATTATAGAAAGAAAAACAAAGAAACGACACAAAAAGCAATCATCATCATTAAATTGGTCCCAGGACGGATCCTTGGAGAACCCCCGAAAAGCTAACAGAGTGAGGGTAGATTAAACATTATTGATGATAATCTACTCTCCCAAAAAGAAACGCAATGTTACATTTCGTCGTCGATATGTCCTCGCTCTACCATCGCCTTGTTGCAACAGGAACCGCGACACGTGGCTCGACCGAACTGCTCCCCAGTGTTGCCGCGGTTGGATTTCATGGTGTCGGTGTATTTCAAAACAGAAGATCTAACGGGGACGTCTGGCTTGTTATTCGGTTTCACGTGGGCGTTTACGGACTGTCTAGTCCTAGATTCTACGCCGTGCGGGAATTGCTGCTGCCGTAGAGGTCGTTGTTGAGAACTGTTTCCGCCAATGACGTAACCGGAATTGACGATCCAGGACAGGTCGTGGGGTCACTCTTGTTTGGCCTGAGCTTGGGCGGTCACGTGTTGAGCTTCGCTGTCGGTACCTATCCCAAAGGCGAGAAATACAACTAAGGGAGACATTCAGCAGCCTGGCAATCATCATATTCCTGAAGCAATGGCCCGAGAAATCCCTCTCTGGCCATTGCTGGAATAGCGTCTGTTTCTTGAACTTATGCGGGAGTGTGTCTATTTTTTCCGTTCAATGAAAGCTATCACTTAAAGCCCCAATAACACTCTTGTTGTAACTGAAAAATATGTCCCAATCTTCATTCTGGTCAACAAATCGTATTATTTTAGAATATTCCAATTAAATGATGATATAAATTTCACCTTAACACACCTAATTTAAAAAAATGGAAAAATTCTACCAATTGATTTGAAAAGTCTAACGTAAACCTTTTCAAATGTGACTTGGATTTTAAAATATTTTCGAACCCTCTGGACAAATAAAATAGGTTGTAATGGATAATTTACACAACAGGTAGGACATTTAAACATCTAGCACTTAGAATAAGGGTATTATTTATTTTCTGGATCTACCAAGCCAGCAAGAATGTTATTGTCCCTTTAAGTACAGCAACATGACAGTCCTTCGTTTAATCTGGGTCTTCCCTAAAACTTTGAACAGTGATTTAAGGTATTAAAAACCGTGAAAGTATGTTCGTTTCCAAACAGTAGGGCCTATTGTTTACATTTCATTCGACTTGATAGCCTCGTTTGTCACGCAATTAGTTTTACTGCATTATTCTGCTATGCACGGGTTAATTAGGCATAAAAAAAATCGTGAGTCATGACGTAACGTTATGTACACATAATTTGGTCCAATATTGGCACTCGTTTTAAATGTAAAGCTTTTGTAGGGCAGCTAGTGATTGGTTGGTAGACGGACTACTGACCAATCAAAATTTAAAACAATAATATCCACTCATAATAGCAGTGTGTAGTAGGATTACCTGCGCGGAGTATGGGCTATCATCTGTTTTGGATTCACCTGCTTGTAATCGATCAATAGCGTTGTTGCGTTGGTCTTCGTTCAGATGTGACATCACTTGGTTCGTTGAGTGTTTACATGTGCATCTGATTTGGAAACCGAGAACCCCGGGGGTTTAAAGGCCTTAGATTTAGGTTCCATGCGAAAAGCTCGCGAAGTTGTTAAAATTCATGTTTCTTGGTGCAATCAAGCGATAACAAATGTCGACAAAAAGGATGACCAGTCACCAATGTGACACTACATTAAACACCAATAATAAATTTCTTTTATTCTTACATAATGACATTAAAACAAGTAAGATTTATTTCAATAAAAAAAAATGATTAAAAATTGGCTGTGCGTTTCTTTTGTTTTTCTGAAGAGTATATTTTGTGAACTAGCGGTAATTTTTCTCAAGATTATGACCAAGGTTGGCTATTTTAGCCAATAAAAACACAAGCGCTATACTTGAATGCACCAGGCACAATATTTTCATATAATATAAAGGCATTTATGATGTCAGTTATATTTGTACACTGGTTGTCAAGTAGTCCTTTAATAGTGGCGTGTGTATACATAAAATGTACGTTTTTGAGACAGATTACGG
Organism: Patella depressa; assembly: GCA_948474765.1. Classification (NCBI taxonomy): domain Eukaryota; kingdom Metazoa; phylum Mollusca; class Gastropoda; family Patellidae; genus Patella; species Patella depressa. Next base: position 29,583,517 of record OX419715.1, read on the forward strand.
AGGAAGAGTATGTGGAAGTTCAGTATATTTTGACAGAGAGATTGGCTGGGGCCAGGAACATGGGGGGGGGGCTGATCACTGACAGCAAAGCCGGCCACTGCGAGTACCGAAGGCGCGAAGCCCCGCAAGGGGGGTTTTGAGGGTTGTCCCCCCAAGAAAATTTTCAGAAATTGGAGGCCGGAAACGTGATTTCCTGGCATTTCAGGCACTTGTGTCGGAGCCATTTCGAAGTACCTCCCCCACAAAAAAAATAAAATTCTGCCTCAAAATTAGCACATTCTTGCGTTATTTCAGTGGACCAATCCATGCGAGTGCTATGAAATGATGGCATTTCTGGAGGAGGGGCCTGGAGCCCATTAAAACCGTTAAATCCGCCACTGTAAGTGAGCAGAGCTACATCAAACCTAATTTTGAAATCGCTCAGTGATGAATAACGGGGTCACTTAATTGGGAATCGTATTATATCCCCCACGAAGATTTGATGAATGGAGGCCGTAACGTTACGACCATCCCGGGCTCGATTTTTGATGAACGTCTAACACTGTAAGTACCAAATGGTAATGCGAGATTTAATCAAGTAATCTGAATATGTCATGTGGTCATGATGTGCATTTCATCATATTCAGCTTATACCCACAACAAATATCATCAACAACAACAACTACAGCTCATATACAATCGTACGTCAACCTGAGTCAAAATTCGAAATGATGGGGACGGGTAATTTGTTCGAGTTATACGATAATTCGAGTTAGACGATGTTCGGTCCGATAGAAGATCTCTCGACAATAAAAGACCATGTGTTACACCCATCACCGGATTACACCGAATTCTCGGATGTCGATCACGACACACCATGGAATGATGGGGCCCCAGGGACTTCCGATGGAGGGCCCTCGGAGCATAGGAGGGGTCCCGTCACTAGGTCACCGGCCGTTGGAGTCCTCGGTCCGACCATGCTCGAGGCGCGCAACTGAGATTCAAAATAACCCTACAGCAACCTTATAATGGAAAACTTCAAGTATGGACTTATTTAGAAGAAGAACAGGTGAAATCATTGATCTAGAGTTGAATCTTTAGTGACATGCTAGATTTGCCTTTAGGCTTGAACGCAATCTAATTTGAACATCGCCCGATGTAACCATTTAATCAAATCAAGTCAAATCGAAAATTATGTATTCACCCACGGACTAAAAACTCGAAAGCGCTAAAGCCCGTTTAAACACAAATATCACCAAATATCCGTGTGTTGTATGATTGATGTTTCTTGTCCGCGGGTTTGTCTCCTTGGTTTCTGTTTGAATATTATGCATTGCGGACCTTGCGGGAGCAAGAGCACATTGGAATTGGTGATCATATTGTATTTTTACAAAAGGTAGTGATGCGCGAATTATTTTGAAAAATGAAGGCTAGTTTTCACGAACATCATATTTTCGAAATGTCCACTATGGTCGCTATTTTAAATACGTTCTTTAACCTAAATCGGTAATTGTTAGTTTTTGAACATAATCCGCGGTAATTGCCTTCTGCCGTACAGTCGATGACCAGACGACTAGCGAATGATGATGCAAGGGAACTTGTGCTGGTCACGTTCTCGATCGAGGGCTTGACTGACCCGTATTATTGTATTTGGATCTCATAGGGTGTATTATTATTGTTTGCACTGACAGGGAATTACCGTTAAACATATCAATCTGGATGTCGTTATGGTCTATGAAGCCGTTAATTGGTGCCCCCTTTCTATCTGTTAAAGTGATCTATAAATTTCATAACTCGCACATTTCTTTGATGTTACCAGTTTACTGTGAATAGGTGCTTAACTATAGGTTGGGACCAAAGTAACCCAAGAAAAATTTTTGCGGTACAAAAAAAAGAGAGAGAGAGAGAGAGAGCTTTACACTACACATAATTATATATATTTCTAAGATTATCTCGGAGCTAAAATTAAAGGGGAATTATCACTCTTAGCGACTAAGGTGCAATCAATCTTAGGGGAATAGATAAAGAATTCAGGTCACTCATCTGTATTTCGTTACTTATTTAAACCAGTAAATGTTCAGATAAAATCACCAGTTCTGCAGGCCAGGACTACGGAAGCCCATAAGGGTCAATCATATGAAAAAAAAATATTCTGACTATCTTGTAATTACAAGATAGCTATCTTGTAGTTACAAGATAGCTATCTTGTAGTTACAAGATAGCTATCTTGATGTTACAAGATAGCCTATCTTGTAATTACAAGATAGCCTATCTTGTTATTACAAGATAGCCAAAGCCTTCTGACTATCTTGTAATTACAAGATAGCTATCTTGTAGTTACAAGATAGGCTATCTTGTAGTTACAAGATAGGCTATCTTGTAGTTACAAGATAGGCTATCTTGTAATTACAAGATAGCCAAATTAGTTTTCTTGTATTTCAAGGTCGTCCCACACTGATTTATCGGATAGTTATAAGCCAAAGTATGTGTGTGTGGGAGAGAGAGAAAGAGAGAGATAGAGAGAGAGAGGGGAGGGAGAGGGGGAATGGGGTTTAACGTCTACTCGACACAAACTAGGTCATTTCGGGACTAACATATGGTTTAATTTAATTCCAATAATTCGTTTGCGCGTAGGGGTCTTTAGTAGTGGGGTGGGGGTTGGATGGCGAATGGTTAGCACGTGCACGCAGTATCACAAAGCCTGTAATTGAGTCAACTCATACGTGCAAGCGATTATTGAAATTAAACTATATGTTAGTCGCGAAATGACCTAGTTTGTGTCGAGTGGACGTTACACCTCCCCTCACTCTCTTTAGCAGTTGGAGGAAACCGGTGGACAGGCGAGGATGGACAGGCGATCCTACTCCTTGTCACGTACAAATGGGGATTCGAAATGACCTAGTTTGTGTCGAGTGGACGTTAAACCATATACCCTCTCTGTTTAGCAGTTGGAGGAACCCGGAGGACTGACAACCTGATGATGCCGATCCCGTAACATACAATAATACTTCGTTGAGCTGGAGGGTTGGCAGGTCGATTTGTTAACACGTGCGTGTTTTATCTTAAAAGCCTGTCACTGAGTCAACTGACGTGGTTTCGAATCCCCCTTTTGTATGTCACGGGATCGGCATCACCAGGTTGTGCCCTCATTAAATACTATTCATACTCTCATTAACTTCATTCCCTCATTAATAGCATTTATGATACATTGATTTCATGTTCTCCTTAAAGATACCTTCCGCGCGTACAAACTGTGTGATTTGATGATATATTTGGGCTAAAAATATATTCAAGCTAATTAATCTTATCAAACGTTTGCTTCAAATCCCTCTCAAAACATTGTATACATAGGAGATACCGCAAGCTATAAATAATCTGCTTTTAAACGCTATGTCAGTCAGCTCCTTTCATTGATGGAGGGTCCGTTTTTCAGAATATCCCTTTCCTTACTTACTTTTCAAAAATCAAAATTTAAAGAAGTTTGAAAATAGTCTATCTTGTAATTACAAGATAGGTTATCTTAGGCTATCTTGTAATAACAAGATAGCTATCTTGTAATTACAAGATAGTCAAAATTTTTTTTTTCATTTGATTGACCCTTATGGGCTTCCGTACAGGACTAATAACCAACAATTGTCGAAGATAATAGCTAATGGATGATTAAGTGATTAAGGTGTATTTTATATAGTATCATCCCAATTATCAAAAACCAAAGAACTGCATAAGTCCTGTAGTGACATTGTTTGTGAGAAGTGGACATTAAGCCCATTTAACTCGTTCCTTGTTTGTAATTTTACAGTCCACCCAAATATAATCCGTAGTTTCAATTTTAATTTGGAAGCATACCGTGCAAACCAATGAGTAAGAAGTGTTCGCATATAGGTATATGACGGTCCAATTATATTTATCTTCCCACACACCGAGCACTTTGGCCCAGGAGTGGGGTGGGTTGAGGTTGATTAGATCTCAAAATTAGTTATGTTACTGATTACTGAACTTGACAAGTGTTGTGGTTTATATCCTTGTATCTGACAGGCAGTTGGGTCGACTGCAGTCCAATTCCGTCGGTTTTCTCCTGGTATCTTGTTTCTTTGACGTACTCACATAAACACGTGGGCCTTCCATGTGTTAGTCCAGAGATGACCCTGTTAGTGTCGAGGGGAAGTTAAGCTCAATTTTTTCCCACTGCACTTAATAAATGAAATGGGATGTATCGTCCTACTTTTCTGCACCGACTGGGCGAATGAAGACTTACCCCATACAGTGTATCCGTAGGGAATTTTCACCAGACAACGGCGCAACAGCCTACTCTTATTACTACATGTAATTCCAACTTTTAGAATAATTTATACGCGCATGTGTATACTTGACCTCAGTCCCAGCGAACGACTAGCCATCTGTCCTTGTCAGGACCTCCGCCCTGCACTGGAAAATTGGCCAACGCCACAAGCGATCCCGAGGCCGCCTGGCTAGCGAACAAACGTCTTACTTACCGAGCCAGCGTGGCTCCCAGTAGTTAATAAGCTGAAAGTAGGTCTAAATGTTAGCTGAAATAAAGAACAACATTATCAATATAATCAATGAACTCATTTTTCCCCCGTCTAATTTTACATTCACCGACAAACCTTAATGCGATCCTTTATCAAAAATAGAAACTTGGGGTTTTTTTTCGTGCTGAGTCTATTTTTTTTTAATTTCAACGACAAAACTGGAATGACTATACTTCTGTACTTTTTGACCCCCAAAAGAGTCACGACTTTTGTTTTCGTACAAAAGGGTTTTGACTTTTAATTTCGTACAAACCTAAATTGATATTGATAATATCCTGCATATTATGTTACCAACACTAAGAATGGTGTTAACTTGTTGACGAGAAATATATTATCAGTAGACAAGGTCTCCGCCGTTTTGATAAAACGTCTTTCAAATACAAAGCCAATCTTTAAAGGTGCCTTATCATTCACACCAGACAGCCGCGTTGGCTCAGAGGGTAAAACGTTGGGTCACTAACCTGGGAGTCCTGTGTTCAATCTCGGTGTTGACTGAGAAAGTTCACACTCCTTTGCCAGTGATACATAGTCGTTTGAGTCGTACAATTCGATATGAGAGTAAGTAGCGCCGCTGCCAGGTCAAAATTCTCTCATAGCATAATGAATAAAATGTATGAGCCTGGATTGAGCAGAAGAGTGGGGCGCTAAACCCTATTTCGTTTCACTCTGAAAAAGGAATTGTTTTAATAGCAGAGCATAATTAATACGGAATGGGTATTGTATACATGCATAGGTCAGAACCAAGAGGAAATTTTGTGCCCCAACACACTTGCGGCCTACCTTACCCTGTCACGCCACCGAAAAGAATCTTCAATAACAAGACTTCTACTTCAATATGAATGTTTATTGCTTTCCTGTCGTCTAGTCGTTATATCAGTTACATCTATTGTCCCTTTGTCTGTTCGTCCTTTAATTTATTTTCGCTCGGTACGAAGGGGTTATACGGCACATATTCAACATATGATCGTATTAGCTATGTGGGGTGTCCAAAAGGTTTAACATTCATCAAATGTTGTTTATAATAATGTCAAATGCACGTACAGGAACATCAGTTTGTTTCATTCAATCTGGAATTAAATTGACGGACGTAACGCGTCCCAACGCCCAACTGTCTTTCCTTTATATATTGGAGCAATGGTGAATCAGTAGGTCAAGGGTTCGATTACTAAGGTAGCCGAGAATGTTCGTTAGGATATTTCGACGTGACTTTCACTTGTCAGTGGTGGAAGAAAAACATAAAAGAAGTTCAACAGTTTCAATTCAATAAGAATAAGCGTCAACGCCACTGTCCGGACAAAATGTGTCAAACCCGATTTCATTCTTATTCATATCGCTTCTTTTATTTTAGGGTTCAACATTTATTTTACGTTCTGAAAGAATAAGCACTTATACAATATACTTATTTATGATTTTGTTGTCCAATGACTCGACGACTGGAAACAAGTTTGATAATCACCCATCTTTAAAAAAACGCAAATTAATGTGCACTTCGTTTGAAGTTCCATGTATCTATTTATCTACAGATCTTCACCCCAAGCTTTGTAGGTACAAAACCGCATTTTATGTTCACTGAGGCGAGGCGATTCGAAGCATGGATTGATGTTACAGTTGGGTGGATTATAAAAGAATGCATTATTAAAGACGAGATTAGATGATGAGGGCTGATCAAGTGAAATATTACGGCATCTTTTCATTCGTTAATCACCCACTAATAAACTGTTTCAATTCAACATTGAAGGTCGTAAAAGGACGTCTTTTATTTATAAGTTGAAATAAAACGGCTTTCAATTCTGGACGGGAGGCATTAAATCAGGATTTCGTCTGTGGTGCGGTGAGTAAACCAACTCGTAGTTTTAACCATTTTATTAACGTTATTGAGTCTTTTTTTTCTAAGATAAAACTTTACATACTGGTTCGCCCCGGAATTGCACTCAGCTGCTACGATGAATGGCATTTTTACAGTTCACATGTGTCCAAATAGTTATAATCGCGCTATTAAAGATACAGCAAGTCACAATATTTACATATTGTTTACATATAGTCAATAATGGAACTATTTTAAAACTAAGGTTGGTGTTAGTTAAGTTCACCGAAGTATGAAAACATCCTCACCGAAGAATATGCTGACTTTTATGAAAATGATAGGAGAATTTTTATTACTCTATTTATGAAAGACAGTTAATGGTGGCGGGTGGAATCAATAGAAACCAATATAATCTTTAAGTGACCATAACCTAAGGTAGACTTGGTTAATATGAATAATTGTTTGACTAAAATGAATTTGTTAATAATAGTAGTTTAAATTGATCAATGTCATTACTTGGAGTCAAAATCTAATAAACATAATAAAACTTGAAATTAAGCGCCATATTTATGGGTTAACACCTGGTACAAAGGAATGACTAGGAGTATTGACCAAGTGAATACTTAACTGTGAGATCTACTCGAAACATTTATAAGATTGTATTCAGTTTCAATTAGCAGCCACAATTGCTAACATTTCCATGAGAAGCACGTAATAGATACCAGCAAATATTTAATTGTAATATCCGAACATTGATGGGGTTGTACTCAGTTTCCCCTAGCATCTTATAGTGCTAATATTCCATATAATAAGCACGTAATAGATACCAGCAAATACTGAATATTTATTTGTTAGAACATATCAGAATATTGATGGGATTGTATTCAGTTTCCCCTTGCTTCTTATAGTGCTAATAGTCATAAAAAAGCACGAAATAAATACCAGCAAATACTGAATATTTAATTGTAAGGTTGGATCTAATTATTGTTGATATTGTACTCAGTTTCCCCTAGCATCTTATAGTGCTAATATTCCATATAATAAGCACTTAATAGATACCAGCAAATACTGAATATTTATTTGTTAGATCATATCTGAATATTGACGGGATTGTATTCAGTTTCCCCTAGCATCTTAAAGTGCTAATATTTCGTCTAAAAGGCACGTAATAGATACTAGCAAATACTGAATATTTAATTGTAAGGTCGAATCTAAATATTGATGATATTGTATTCAGTTTCCTCTAGCATCTGTTCACTTCATTTGATATTTTCCGCAGGTTATTTTATAGGTTTTTGTTTTTCATGTAGTGCGGTCCTTCTGCACTTACTATTATAGTGCTAATATTCCATATAATAAGCACGTAATAGATACCAGCAAATACTGAATATTTAATTGTTCGATCATATCTGAATACTATTGACGGGATTGTATTCAGTTTCCCCTAGCATATTATAGTGAATATTTAATTGTAAGGTCGAATCTAAATATTGACGGGATTGTATTCAGTTTCCCCTAGCATCTTATAGTGCTAATATTCCATATAATAAGCACGTAATAGATACCAGCAAATACTGAATATTTAATTGTTCGATCATATCTGAATACTATTGACGGGATTGTACTCAGTTTCCCCTAGCATCTTATAGTGCTAATATTCCATATACATGTAATAAGCACGTAATAGATACCAACAAATACTGCATATTTATCTGATAGACCATATCTGAATATTGACGGGATTGTATTCAGTTTCCCCTAGCATCTTATAGTGCTAATATTTCACCAAAAAAGCACGTAATAGATACTAGCAAATACTGAATATTTAATTGTAAGGTCGAATCTAAATATTGACGGGATTGTATTCAGTTTCCCCTAGCATCTTATAGTGCTAATATTCCATATAATAAGCACGTAATAGATACCAGCAAATACTGAATATTTAATTGTTCGATCATATCTGAATACTATTGACGGGATCGTACTCAGTTTCCCCTAGCATCTTATAGTGCTAATATTCCATATAATAAGCACGTAATAGATACCAACAAATACTGAATATTTATCTGATAGATCATATCTGAATATTGACGGGATTGTATTCAGTTTCCCCTAGCATCTTATAGTGCTAATATTTCATCAAAAAAGCACGTAATAGATACTAGCAAATACTGAATATTTAATTGTAAGGTCGAATCTAAATATTGACGGGATTGTATTCAGTTTCCCCTAGCATCTTATAGTGCTAATATTCCATATAATAAGCACGTAATAGATACCAGCAAATACTGAATATTTAATTGTTCGATCATATCTGAATACTATTGACGGGATTGTACTCAGTTTCCCCTAGCATCTTATAGTGCTAATATTCCATAGATCATATCTGAATATTGATGATATTGCATTCGGTTTCTCCTGGCATCTTATAGTGCTAGTAGTCACCAAAAAAGCACGAAATAAATACCAGCAAATATTGAATATTTAATTGTAAGGTTGGATCTAATTATTGTTGATATTGTATTCAGTTTCGCCTAGCATCTTATAGTGCTAATATTCCATATTATAAGCACGTAATAGATACCAGCAAATACTGAATATTTATTTGTTAGATCATATCTGAATATTAATGGGATTGTATTCAGTTTCCCCTAGCTTCTTATAGTGCTAATATTTCATCAAAAAAGCACGTAATAGATACTAGCAAATACTGAATATTTAATTGTAAGGTCGAATTTAAATATTGATGATATTGTACTCAGTTTCCTCTAGCATCTTATAGTGCTAATATTCCATATAATAAGCACGTAATAGATACCAGCAAATACTGAATATTTATTTGGTAGATCATATCTGAATATTGACGGGATTATATTCAGTTTCCCCTAGCATCTTATAGTGCTAATATTTCATATAATAAGCACGTAATAGATCCCAGCAAATACTGAATATTTATTTGTTAGGTCATATCTGAATATTGACGGGATTGTACTCAGTTTCCCCTAGCATCTTATAGTGCTAATATTCCATATAATAAGCACGTAAAAGATACCAGCAAATACTGAATATTTAATTGTTCGATCGTAGCTGAATACTATTGACGGGATTGTACTCAGTTTCCCCTAGCGTCTTATAGAGCTAATATTCCATGTAATAAGCACGTAATAGATACCAGAAAATACTGAATATTTAATTGTTAGATCATATCTGAATATTGACGGGATTGTACTCAGTTTGTCCTGGCATCTTATAGTGCTAATATTTTATATAGTAAGCACGTAATAGATACCAGCAAATACTGAATATTTAATTGTTAGGTCATATCTGAATATTGATGATATTGCATTCAGTTTCTCCTGGCATCTTATAGAGCTAATAGTCATCAAAAAAGCACGAAATAAATACCAGCAAATATTGAATATTTAATTGTAAGGTTGGATCTAATTATTGTTGATATTGTACTCAGTTTCCCCTAGCATCTTATAGTGCTAATATTCCATATAATAAGCACGTAATAGATACCAGCAAATACTGAATATTTATTTGTTAGATCATATCTGAATATTGATGGGATTGTATTCAGTTTCCCCTAGCTTCTTATAGTGATAATATTTCATCAAAAAAGCACGTAATAGATATCTAGCAAATACTGAATATTTAATTGTAAGGTCGAATCTAAATATTGATGATATTGTATTCAGTTTCCTTTAGCATCTTACAGTGCTAATATTCCATATAATAAGCACGTAATAGATACCAGCAAATACTGAATATTTAATTGTTCGATCATATCTGAATACTATTGACGGGATTGTACTCAGTTTCCCCTAGCATCTTATAGTGCTAATATTCCATATAATAAGCACGTAATAGATACCAACAAATACTGAATATTTATCTGATAGATCATATCTGAATATTGACGGGATTGTATTCAGTTTCCCCAAGCATCTTATAGTGCTAATATTTCATCAAAAAAGCACGTAATAGATACTAGCAAATACCGAATATTTAATTGTAAGGTCGAATCTAAATATTGGCGGGATTGTATTCAGTTTCCCCTAGCATCTTATAGTGCTAATATTCCATATAATAAGCACGTAATAGATACCAGCAAATACTGAATATTTAATTGTTCGATCATATCTGAATACTATTGACGGGATCGTACTCAGTTTCCCCTAGCATCTTATTGTGCTAATACTCCATATAATAGCACGTAATAGATACCAACAAATACTGAATATTTATCTGATAGATCATATCTGAATATTGACTGGATTGTATTCAGTTTCCCCTAGCATCTTATAGTGCTAATATTCCATATAATAAGCACGTAATAGATACCAGCAAATACTGAATATTTAATTGTTCGATTATATCTGAATACTATTGACGGGATCGTACTCAGTTTCCCCTAGCATCTTATAGTGCTAATATTCCATATAATAAGAACGTAATAGATACCAACAAATACTGAATATTTATCCGATAGATCATATCTGAATATTGACGGGATTGTATTCAGTTTTCCCTAGCATCTTATAGTGCTAATATTTCATCAAAAAAGCACGTAATAGATACTAGCAAATACTGAATATTTAATTGTAAGGTCGAATCTAAATATTGACGGGATTGTATTCAGTTTCCCCTAGCATCTTATAGTGCTAATATTCCATATAATAAGCACGTAATAGATACCAGCAAATACTGAATATTTAATTGCTCGATCATATATGAATACTATTGACGGGATTGTACTCAGTTTCCCCTAGCATCTTATAGTGCTAATATTCCATATAATAAGCACGTAATAGATACCAGCAAATACTGAATATTTAATTGTTAGATCATATCTGAATATTGATGATATTGCATTCAGTTTCTCCTGGCTTCTTAAAGTGCTAATAGTCACCAAAAAAGCACGAAATAAATACCAGCAAAAATTGAATATTTAATTGTAAGGTTGGATCTAATTATTGTTGATATTGTATTCTGTTTCGCCTAGCATCTTATAGTGCTAATATTCCATATAATAAGCACGTAATAGATACCAGCAAATACTGAATATTTAATTGTTCGATCATATATGAATACTATTGACGGGATTGTACTCAGTTTCCCCTAGCATCTTATAGTGCTAATATTCCATATAATAAGCACGTAATAGATACCAGCAAATACTGAATATTTAATTGTTCGATCATATCTGAATACTATTGACGGGATCGTACTCAGTTTCCCCTAGCATCTTATAGTGCTAATATTCCATATAATAAGCACGTAATAGATACCAACAAATACTGAATATTTATCTGATAGATCATATCTGAATATTGACGGGATTGTATTCAGTTTCCCCTAGCATCTTATAGTGCTAATATTTCATCAAAAAAGCACGTAATAGATACTAGCAAATACTGAATATTTAATTGTAAGGTCGAATCTAAATATTGACGGGATTGTATTCAGTTTCCCCTAGCATCTTATAGTGCTAATATTCCATATAATAAGCACGTAATAGATACCAGCAAATACTGAATATTTAATTGTTCGATCATATATGACTACTATTGACGGGATTGTACTCAGTTTCCCCTAGCATCTTATAGTGCTAATATTCCATATAATAAGCACGTAATAGATACCAGCAAATACTGAATATTTAATTGTTAGATCATATCTGAATATTGATGATATTGCATTCAGTTTCTCCTGGCATCTTAAAGTGCTAATAGTCACCAAAAAAGCTCGAAATAAATACCAGCAAATATTGAATATTTAATTGTAAGGTTGGATCTAATTATTGTTGATATTGTATTCTGTTTCGCCTAGCATCTTATAGTGCTAATATTCCATATAATAAGCACGTAATAGATACCAGCAAATACTGAATATTTATTTGTTAGATCATATCTGAATATTGATGGGATTGTATTCAGTTTCCCCTAGCTTCTTATAGTGCTAATATTTCATCAAAAAAGCACGTAATAGATACTAGCAAATACTGAATATTTAATTGTAAGGTCGAATTTAAATATTGATGATATTGTACTCAGCTTCCTCCAGCATCTTATAGTGCTAATATTCCATATAATAAGCACGTAATAGATACCAGCAAATACTGAATATTTATTTGTTAGATCATATCTGAATATTGACGGGATTGTATTCAGTTTCCCCTAGCATCTTATAGTGCTAATATTTCATCTAAAAGGCACGTAATAGATACTAGCAAATACTGAATATTTAATTGTTCGGTCGAATCTAAATATTGACGATATTGTACTCAGTTTCCTCTAGCATCTTATAGTGCTAATATTCCATGTAAAAAGCACGTAATAGATACCAGCAAATACTGAATATTTAATTGTTCGATTGTATCTGAATACTATTGACGGGATTGTACTCAGTTTCCCCTAGCATCTTATAGTGCTAATATTCCATATAATAAGCACGTAATAGATACCAGCAAATACTGAATATTTAATTGTTAGATCATATCTGAATATTGACGGGATTGTATTTAGTTTCCCCTAGTATCTTATAGTGCTAATATTCCATATAATAAGCACGTAATAGATACCAGCAAATACTGAATATTTAATTGTACGATCATATCTGGATACTATTGACAGGATATACTCAGTTTGCCCTAGCATCTTATAGTGCTAATATTCCATATAATAAGCACGTAATAGATACCAGCAAATACTGAATATTTAATTGTTAGATCATATCTGAATACTATTGACGGGATTGTACCCAGTTTCCCCTAGCATCTTATAGTGCTAATATTCCATATAATAAGCACGTAATAGATACCAGCAAATACTGAATATTTAATTGTTCGATCGTAGCTGAATACTATTGACGGGATTGTACTCAGTTTCCCATAGCGTCTTATATTGCTAATATTCCATATAATAAGCACGTAATAGATACCATCAAATACTGAATATTTAATTGTTAGATCATATCTGAATATTGACGGGATTGTACTCAGTTTGTCCTGGCATCTTATAGTGCTAATATTTTATATAGTAAGCACGTAATAGATACCAGCAAATACTGAATATTTAATTGTTAGATCATATCTGAATATTGATGATATTTTGCATTCAGTTTCTCCTGGCATCTTATAGTGCTAATAGTCACCAAAAAGCACGAAATAAATACCAGCAAATATTGAATATTTAATTGTAAGGTTGGATCTAATTATTGTTGATATTGTACTCAGTTTCCCCTAGCATCTTATAGTGCTAATATTCCATATAATAAGCACATAATAGATACCAGCAAATAATGAATATTTATTTGTTAGATCATATTTGAATATTGATGGGATTGTATTCAGTTTCCCCTAGCTTCTTATAGTGGTAATATTTCATCACAAAAGCACGTAATAGATACTAGCAAATACTGAATATTTAATTGTAAGATCGAATTTAAATATTGATGATATTGTACTCAGTTTCCTCTAGCATCTTATAGTGCTAATATTCCATATAATAAGCACGTAATAGATACCAGCAAATACTGAATATTTATTTGTTAGATCATATCTGAATATTGACGGGATTGTATTCAGTTTCCCCTAGCATCTTATAGTGCTAATATTTCATCTAAAAGGCACGTAATAGATACTAGCAAATACTGAATATTTAATTGTAAGATCGAATCTAAATATTGATGATATTGTACTCAGTTTCCCCTAGCATCTTATAGTGCTAATATTCCATATAATAAGCACGTAATAGATACCAGCAAATACTGAATATTTAATTGTTCGATCATATCTGAATACTATTGACGGGATTGTACTCAGTTTCCCCTAGCATCTTATAGTGCTAATATTCCATATAATAAGCACGTAATAGATACCAGCAAATACTGAATATTTAATTGTTAGATCATATCTGAATATTGATGATATTGCATTCAGTTTCCCCTAGCATCTTATAGCGCTAATATTCCATATAATAAGCACGTAATAGATACCAGCAAATATTGAATATTTAATTGTGATACGATTGCAAGCTATTGATAATCTTGCATCGATACCGTTTCTCTGCTAGGCCTTAACTAACTGTATACAGTTTTCCCCAGCATCTTATGGTGTTATTACATGTATATCATATACTAAGTCCGTAATATACACCAGCAATTAAATGTTGAATCTTTAATCGTGAGACCATACCTAAATGTTGATGAGATTGTATTCAGTTTCCCCTAGCATCTTATAGTGCTAATATATTACCAAATAAGCACGTAATAGATACCAGCAAATACTGAAATATTTAATTGTAAACTCGAATCTAAAAATGTTGATGAGATCGTATTCAGTTTCCCCTAGCATCTTATAGTGCTAATATTCCATATAATAAGCACGTAATAGATACCAGCAAATATTGAATATTTAATTGTAAGGTCGAATCTAAGTATTGATGATATTGTATTCAGTTTCCCCTAGCATCTTATAGTGCTAATATTTCATATAATAAGCACGTAATAGATACTAGCAAATATTGAATATTTAATTGTGATACGATTGCAAGCTATTGATAATCTAGTATTGACACCGTTTCTCTGCGAGGCTTTATCTAAATGTTGTTGAGATTGTATTCAGTTTCCCCTAGCATCTTATAGTGCTAATATATTACCAAATAAGCACGTAATAGATACCAGCAAATACTGAAATATTTAATTGTAAGGTCGAATCCAAAAATGTTGACGAGATCGTATTCTTTTTCCCCTAGCATCTTATAGTGCTAATATTCCATGCAATAAACACGTAAAAGATACCAGTAAATACCGAATATTTAATTGTAAGGTCGCAAGGTATTGATGATATTGTATTCAGTTTACCCTAGCATCTTATATTGCTAACATTCTATATAATATTGATGATATTACAATCAGTTTCTCCTGAATATTTAATCGTAAGGCCGAATCTAAATATTGGTGACATTGTATTCAGTTACAGACAGACTTTTTAAAATCCCGTATCAAGTTTACAAAATTACTGATATTACGGTAAATATATTAATAACCTGAACATAAAATTTTTTGATCTACCAATTCTTACCCTTAATTATTTCGTCAATTCTTTGTAGATATTTTGCTTAAGATGTCGTGGGTGGTTCTTACCAGTAATTCACGGTGGAATGATAATGTTCAATATCTACCCTCCCTATATATGGTCAGTTGACTGTTTTAACTTTAAATCTAGTGTCATCTTAAGAGTTATTGTTAATTGATTTGTTTTTACAATGCTTAAAGTGAAGTATGTCATTAATGAGTTTATTGTAAAGTTAATCACGTCTGGCAATTAGCGTTTTAATCAATCATTATCCACACCGTCTTGTAACTATCCATATCTTCTTTATAGCTTACTTTATGACTTTATATGATTTGCAACAGCTTTGTTATTTATAATTTCAACTATCATTTTATCAATAAACATCATGATTTTCATAATTTGAATCTATGTAAAACATAAAAACTTTATTTTCGAACGAATTCCTTGTATCATATCATTCCTTTATACATATTTCATGCAGAATTTTTGCATTTGGATAATTCAACAGTTTTGTTTCTTTTTTGTTTTGGTTTTTAAAAACAACTTAATTCGTTTGGCTTAAGGGCTGATTAAGAGCTTGATTTAACATGGAGATTGTCACTAGTCAGCTGACCAGCTAATTGGACCTACTATAATCACGTGCAGGCGCATATGTTTGTAAAACCTATGACGAATTTGACAGTAGAAAATAAAATATATCGATATTTCAGAAATGTGCCAGAATATATTATTGTTGATGCAAAACAAAATATAGCAATATATCGAAATACGTGTAATAGTATGCTGTTCAATGTCCGATATCATTTGATCCGAGTCATATTACGTCATTATGTGCAGGACGTCTCTGATCAAGCGTTCTCTTTCTTCTGTCACTGTCAGGGGAGAGAAATATAACCGTAAGGAAATTTGAATAAAAGTGGTAACGAGATATTAATTAATTACTGATCATGATAATACAATATTTGAGAAATACTGTTCAGTGTCTTACATATGTGAATTACTTCACTTGTTATGTTTTAGGTGATGCCTTTGGGATTCGTCTTTTGTGAATGGTTTCCATATTTTCACTTGGTAGAAATTAAATGGCTTATCTTATCTATCTTCGTCTATTCAGGTTACTTGTTGTGTTGCGAGATCCGCTTGCACATGCCATGAAAAGTTTGTCATATTTGAGTTTGTCGTATTTTAATTGTTAAGATCAAATTAGTTGAATTTCGGCAAAGTTTTGTGACTTGAGCTAAACCTACATGGGTATCCAAATTGGCAAATTTGCATAGACAATGAAAACTGTCACGTATGATTGAATATTTTTTTCACACTATTTTTGCAACCTTTCTGTAAATTTAGGGGGACAAAAGTTCTCACATTACGAATACAGGGTGACTATATCGAGGGAGTGAATCAGCAGGATAACAGGGACGGATCCAGGAATTCTTGCAGGAGGGGGTTTACCAGGTTTCAGTTAAGGAAATCTGCCATCATCGTCTCTAAATTACATAGGCATACATACATTTTTATAATGATGTAGGATCACTTTGTGATGTAATTTAATTGATGCAATGCATTATTTTTTTTTAAGTAGCTGAGCGCCCCCCCCCCCCCCTGGATAAATTAGACCTTTCTCAATTATACCAGGGCAAAAGATTCGAACTCCAATCTGGCCGAACACTATCATAGGTATGGGAGGTCCGAGATGAATAATATTCCGTAATATGTCCCGTGTGTGTGAGGGGGGGGGGGGTAGTAGACGTAGAAGGAATAATTACTTACTTACTTACTTAACTTAACGATTGTCCCGAAATGACTTATTTGTGTTGAGTGTCGACTGGACACCAAAGCCCACCTCACTACCCTCTGTAACATATTCTGCTTTAAAATACATTTATCATAGATTTAAAAAAAATATAACAACTTCTTATGTATGTATAATGAGCAAAAAAAACCCCCATCTTCTTGTTGTCAGTGTTACGGAAGGGTGGGCGCGACCTCCATCGTGTAAGGTCGATGCTCGAAGTCTGCACGACTTGAATGTCTTGACGTCATCGAACATTAGTAGCTTGGTGTCGAATGATCAGATAAGATCTCAAAGTTACGATTTAAACATTATCTCTTAACATGGCGGTGTAGTGTAGAAAATGTCTTTATTATTTTGTGCAGATAGACACACGTACCGCGTGAATGAAAGTCGCCATGTTAAATACTAGTTTTATTGAAATACGATTATCCTATGTAATATGATTTGGTAATTTAAGTTTGGGCGACATTTATGTAATACTTATATAATGTTTATACAAAATTTATTAAAGTGAACAAGGCAGATTCTTCACGAATCTCAGACGTTAAAAAACCCCAACCATTTGAATGTAAAGGTTGTAGTTTTTATGTAATAAAGCACGCTCGATTCTTCATAAATAACCTTAAACGCATCTATATATGATTTGGACAAACATTATCAATATATTATATGGTATATTGTTCATCAATTTACCATCAATATATTATCAATATAACACCCATATTATAAATCTAGCATCATCGGAATACTACCAATATATTAATAAAATTATAAAATAATTCATCAATATACCATCAATATATTATGTGATCATTTATTACCAACCGTTTATCAAAATAAATATGCCATCAATATATTAATATCCATTATATTTATTGTATGGCTGTTATTATTTTATAAGGGGGAACACGTGACTAAGTGGGTAAGGCGCTGGCTCGCTAGTCCGAAGGTCGGGTGTTCGATCCCTGCATTGACCGAGAAAGTACATCTCGATTTCCCGGCGTGGTTTCATCTTGTCAGTGAGGCAGAACGGAGGGCCTGACAAGGACACCCTTCTAGTCGTTCGGATGGGACGAAAAACCGTGGTCCCGTGTACATATTGGCGTGCACGTAAAAGATCCCTTGGCAGTTGGAATTCGATATAAGAGTAGGCCGTAGCGCCGCTGCCCGTGCAAAAATTCCCTCATTTGCACACTGTATGGCGTATTCCCGTCTTCCATTAGCCCAGGTTAAGTACAGAAGAGTAGGACGTTAAACCCTATTTCATTTCTGTTATTTTTAAGGTAATCGAAGAGACCGGACCACCATGTTTCCGACAGATGGCGAGAACCTCACATCAAAAGGTAACTATTTATATTTATATAAGGCGTCTTTAACATTGGTCTATTTCATTGGTAGCCTATGCGTATGTTATCTGCCACTGTAAATACAAAATGAGACGTAAGTTTGAACTAGTTGACTCACCGAAGAAAACGGGAAGTGGTATCAGATGTTTTTAAAAGATTTTTACCTGAGTACATGTATTATAGGATTCACTATTAACTTTTATATATAATGACTAATTTTTAAGAACATAATCACCAGAGCGTATATCCTTGAAATAATAATAAACTTGCGGGTTTTCTCTCCCCCGCCTCCCTTTCCCCAGCGATAACACTTACAATTATCAATCGACGAAAGAATGAAAGGAACCCTTTAAATTAGATTTCGCGAATATATTAATTATTTATATTCTCAATCTTTGTCATGTTTATCTTTAGAACCAACTGCAGGAACATTTTTTATTGAGAACAGTGATGACAGTGCTCCTTCCTCAATAACAGTCACCAGTAAGTACCTATTTAATCCCCCCAAAATAATAATTTGTGTTTACGGTTATTTGACAAAAACAAAAGGGTCTATGGGTCGGATTATCCATTTTGGCAAGGAGTGGGTTAGGTATTTTAAGGGAAAGATTTTGCTGAATTATTAAATGAATATTTTAATAAGCTACATCTCCCTTTATGTTTACAATAAGTAATCATTGGATTTTCATTTTGCGAAATAGTCCGTTCGGTAATTAGCCAATCGCTATAGTCCTCCCACGTCGAGAGAACTAAATATTCACGGAAATTTAATTGGGGCCAGAGCATAGGATGGATTTTTCTACACATTGTAGTCAAAACCCACGTGGATTACGCGAAGTACCAACAATTTATTCAGCGATTTTGGCTCCCTAAAAAAGTCCGTCGGGAAACCGTAAACACAGATATTTTTGGAACTTGTTGATTTATCCAGTAATTACCCTTAATATGTTGACAAAAGTATTAAAGCGAGAATTTCGTATTTTCTAAGAAAGTCAAAACATAATAAGTTTTATGTCCTTTGGCTATAGGTTGTCAACTCACTATAATACGATCATAGGCATTATTTCCCACACTTAAAAATCATTCACACCGGAAATAACAACACAATTACCCCCTTGTTTTTTCTATTCCTCCCATGGAATAGCTATCTTCAAACGTTTGAATTTGAAGTTGAAAATTATATTTTTGCCAATTTCTCAACTGGCAATAGGATTATTCTTACACATGACAGGACAGTTTATAGATAACATTTATTTTAATACATTTTAAAAATATAACTTAAAAATACGAAATTCTCGTTTTAATAGTAAATTTGGTGAATACGCTATCATATATTTTTCGGAGATAAAGGTGTCGCAACCACTATTTGTTGTCTGTAAGCTAAATATTTGTTGGGTAAGCTGAATGAATTATTGTTTGTAGAGGGATGATTGAGTTGTGAGTTGTAAAGGATTGACTGAGTTAATTAAATGTCAGTTGTAAGTATATAGCTGAGTCAAGTATGAGTTGTTGGTGGATGAGTGAGCGAATTGTGAGTGTTTACAGAGAAGTTGTTTGTGCTTCAAAATTGTGAGTTGTTCAAGAAAAATGCGCGTTGCTTTAGAAAGTATCAGAGACTATAGAGAGCCAGAATAAGATATTTGATTCATTGCGACTGTGTATAGGTCCAGTCTAACTTTAATTATTAAAACATTGAATCCTACAGAAACACACACGAGTTGTTATTACGTTTCTGCATTCTACCCACACGTGCGATGTGATTATCTGCCCCTTATAGTTGTGTTCTGTATATCCATCAAACTTGGGAATCACGGTGGCTAAGTGGGCAAGACGGTGGCTCGCTAGACTGGGGGTCGGGTGTTCGATCCTTGAATTGACCTGAGAAAGTTCATCCAGATTATCCGACGTGGTTTCCATTTGTCAGTGGTGCAGGAAGGGGGAGAACTGACACGGACAGCTGTCTATTCCTTCGGATGGGACAAAAAGCTGAGGTTCCGTGTACACATTGACGTGCACATATTATTATATATTCGATATAAGAGTAGGCCGAAGCGTCGGAGCCCGGGCAAAATTCACCCATAGCATACTGTATGGCGTATGCCCGTCTTCATTAGCCCAGTTTAGAAGCAGAGCAGTGGGAGGTTATACCCCATTTGATTTCATTTCTATCAAACTATATAGAATTCTTATACAACTGTATGATAATCTGTCGGATGTAATATGCCGTTATACATGTAGATTGATCAAACCCATTCTAATCCATTGAACTGTCACGCACTCGGCATGTAGTTATTGACAGTAAATTGTGAGATCAATTTTATGTTTATTTCCATACATACCCTATGTATCCCCCCCCCCTCTCAATATTATTTGACACCAAGTTTTCTTTTGGACGTTGCCACCGTCCACAAAGTACATTGGGGTCTTTAACCGGGCTTACATGTATGTTAATTTGGCATGCTCGATACTTCCATCAAGAAATAAATAGCCTTTTTTATACTGAAGTGTGTGTACTGGCTTATAGATCGGTAACCCGAGATTATCTTGACATCCGGATTGAAGACATGACCGAAGTTAACCGGATGCTGTTGTCCCCCTAAAGAGAAATAACGACCATTGAGCAGACCAGTGTATAGAATCAGAAAAAGCAGTAATAACAGAATACAGATTTAAGACTGATATGGAATTGAACGTCACTGGGATTATTTTGCCCCCCCACCACCTTTTCCACGTCATATCAAAATTCGAAGCCACAGAATCGATGCGCAATTGTCAAAGGAACATGGTTTTTTTTCAAGCGCGTAAGCCCCAAGAACAAAAAGATGGGGTCCAGTTCCTAGTCCAAAATATCGAAGCTACAGGAGCAATCAGTTTGTTACTGTTACATAAAATGAATTTCGCAGTTTTGCCACCATATCGATGTGGATTCGATTTCAAAGTTAGGTGACATTTAGGTCACAAATTCAATTATGTGTTCGATCTCACGGCTATGTTACAAATTCGACTACCTATACGACCTCATGATCTGGATAGCTATTGGACTTACTTCATCAAGGATACAGTTCATTACATAGCGCATTGTCCAGTATGCTGCCAAAACAAGTATGTGGTAGACCGGAAGTTATATTTTAGAATGGCCGAATTAAACAAAATACGTGCAGTATCCTAATTTTGGGGAAACTTCATCGAATGACAACTGTTAAAGGATCTTGTACCTCCATGCCAACGGGTAGTTTAAAGGGCCAATCCTGATAACTTTATGAGGAATACAGCTGCTTAATTTTGTGTTAAAATCCCTTAAAACCCATTACCTAAGGCCGAACAACTAACCCGATATTTGTGATACGCTTGTAAATTACTTAAACCCGACAGTCTTCATCTGGAAATGGAGACCGTTGTATTATACAGTATCTGGATAAAACCAGATTTTTTTTCTATAAAAATAATATGTAGGTGAAATTTACAGTACATGGGTCACTCACTGTAGAGACCGCTCAAGGAACGGGAATCGATTATCAGGTCACCCAATGAAAAAACTGACCCGAAATCTTAATAAGGTTACGTGTCCGGATAAGCAGTGTTGACGTTCACGTCCAAACGACTCAATATTTAGAGCTGAAATTTTGAGACAAGGTAAATACACCATGCCTCTATAATTTGGTCCATAAATTTCATAAATACTCGGACTTTAATTTTTGAGACTCTGTTCTTATCGGGGTAGTCCCTTTAAGTTTAGGGACTATCAGCACAGAGGAAAACCTATCAATGAAATAGGCGGCCCATCACTATAAGAAAGTGAGAGACAAATGAGGGAAGGAACAGGAACAGCTGAAGAAAACTTCACTACCCTGATCCTTGTCTCATGTACACAGGAGGTCGAGACCATACAAGTAAACAATAGGCAAAACTAAATTAAAGATACATTATTTATAGGAGATTAGATAAAGAGCTGGCAGTTCTTACTATAATAGTTTAAACTATATAATGTTAACGGAATTTGCTGAAAATTTCAATCAAATTGATTCACTCTGAACCGATACAATAGGCAAAACTAAATTAAAGATACATTATTTATAGAAGATTAGATAAAGAACTGGCAGTTCTTACTATAATAGTTTAAACTATATAATGTTAACGGAATTTGCTGAAAATTTCAATCAAATTGTTTCACTCTGAACCGAGAATTTTGCGATTGAATTTTCGACCTAGTCTCGATAAAAAAACATAATCTCGATTACCCATATTTTTATTTAATCAGCAGCAGTAGATCGGGTTCTAATCCATTAAATATCGCAGACTAGCGATGGCATTGAGAGTTGATTATAATCTTTTCATACCAATAAATGTCTAATTGATAAATTACATTACATTTCAGTCTAGAGAAAGACAATTGTCAGATTTAGTTTTTACATAATGTATGCGTTTAAAATGTAGAATTGGTCAACTGTTGGTCGTCATTCATTTGACTTAAAACCATATAAATATATTTAGTGCACAGATTAAACATGATTTAACCCATTAATTGAAAATAAATGGCGACCTTAACCATTTGATGAAATAAATGAGAAATATAACAAATTTATCCATGTATGATAATACAAGCCATTAGCCATCAATCTATAGTGTTATGCTTCATTCTCCCGCCATTTGTCTTGTCCACGTGCAACAAGGTCATCACACATTGTTTAAAGGTATACTAAACTGTTTACGCTATGTTGACCATATAATATTTGCCCCTTCTACATATAGTATTATTTCAACTTGGGTTTTTTTTTCGAAAGGTGTATAACCTTCTATCAATATAAACTAGTTCTTTACGGAACTGTCATAGAGTATATTTAGATTTCAAGAATTAGTTTGCATTAGCTGGGAGACAATCAAAGACCTATTAAAAAGAACCCACGATGTAAAGGCAGGTGAATAATACCTCAACCATTTTAATAATAATTTTGGTTAAGCTGATACTTTGGCCAGGGTAGCAGGGTCTGCCTAATGTCTTCGAGTTCACACGTCGCATTTTCGCCCCAACAGACATAACAATAATGTGGGACGGGGCTTGGAAAAAACCTCTGGTTGCTGTTTCTGTTTTTTAATGGCGGATCCCGACAGAGATTATATCTCTTTAACAAAAACGACCAGTTTCCATGACCTCTGTATCACGTGATTTATTACTGAAATATCCCACTTTCAGTCTGTGTAATAACAATATCAATTGAGGCGGTAGCATTTCTTTATTCAAGATGGCCGACTTATTCTTTTCTACAGACTACAAGATTATCTGTGTAAACTTTCAACTTTAAAATATTCTTATTATGCTTACGCCAACGCGGATGTTTCGCGCGGGTCGGTCATTATGCAGAGATGTTTTCGTAATATAAAAGGATGAAATATTGCGAATTAATTTGTGTTCGTTTAGTTACAATGTAATTGCGATTGAATACATTTACGTTATATTCGCAGTTTTCTAAAATCGCTCAAGCTGGGCATTTCTGAGAGTTATGTTCGGATTTCTTTCATTCAGTGTTCTTCATCGTCTGATTCAGGTATGACTAAATCTAATATTTAAATTAAATTTTGCGTTAAATAATGTTGATGAAATTATGAAGGCGCCATCTATATCACATGGTTAGCCTAAAATATACTAAAAGCGACCCATAAGATATTTAGTTCTATGATCGATATAATTTTAGGGTTGGTGGGAGCATTTTGATTGTATGTATAATCTTTGGGGAGCTAATTGTGATTGTATATATAACTTTTGGGGGGCTTATTTTTATATATATATATAGTGTTTGGGGAGCTCATTTTGATGATATAGCTTTTTGGGGTGTCATTTTGATTATATGACTTTGTGGGAGCGCATTTTGATTACATAGTTTTTGGGATGCTCATTTTGATATTATATAGTTTTTGGGGAGTTAATTTTGATCGATTACATTTTTGGGGGAACTCATTTTGGTTGTATATATAACTTTTGGGGAACTCATTTTGTTTGAATTTTTGGGGAGCTTGTAGATGCTCAAGGTGCTAAAGTTTTTTTTTATCGATTATCGTTAAGTTTATGTCCGTGAGAT
Organism: Patella depressa; assembly: GCA_948474765.1. Taxonomy (NCBI): domain Eukaryota; kingdom Metazoa; phylum Mollusca; class Gastropoda; family Patellidae; genus Patella; species Patella depressa. Next base: position 29,608,147 of record OX419715.1, read on the forward strand.
GGGATGCTTGTGATTCCTTTTGGAGTTAATGATAGTTGTTATCCGATTGAATTACAAGACTGACTTGGGAGCTTGCGAATTTGGAAGTTAACGTTCTCATGTAGTTTTGAGAGGTCCTGATTAGCATTGAATTGTTACGACCAGTCTTTCAAAAGCTTAATCTCGTCATTGTGCGATCATAGAAATGCTTCTTAAAGGGACAGTCCCGATAAGAACAGAGTCTCAAAAATAAAAGTTCGAGTACATATGAAATTTAAACGCCAAAATATAGGAGAGTGGTGTATTGGCCTTGTCACAAAATTTCAGCTCAAAATATTGAGTCGTTTGGATGTGAACGTCAAAACTGCTTATCCGGACACGTAACACTTTTAAGATTCCGGGTCAATTTTTTCATTGGTGACCTGATAATCAATTCCCGTTTCTTGAGAGGTCTATATAGTGAATGGCCCATGTGCTGTACTTGATAGCGAAAGATAAATTTCAACTACACATTATTTTTATTTTAAAGAAAACTGGTTTTACGTAGATATCGCATAATGCAGCTTTGGACACTGGTCTTATAATTTCCAGAAGAAGATTGACGCGTTTAAGTTGTTTGCAAACGAATCACAAATATTGAGTTAGTTGTTGGACCCTTTGGAAGGTGATTTTAAGGGATTTTAATACAACATTAAGTAGTTATATTCTTCAAAACTTTATCGGGATTAGCCCTTTAATGCCAAACCCAATTTTATCAACCACTTGTGAGAGAGATACTGATACTTAAAACATTTGCCCGAAAAGCCATGATATTTTTTAATTTTTATACGGTAACGAGTACAATATTGTGAGGTGGGTGAATTCTGCCCTGTCGGTGGTGTTGGCGCCTACTGTTATTCGATTCGAAGGTAATTTTGCGTTTAAACCGTTTAACCTCCGTGTTTTGATGTATCTAGTAACGTGTGCAATGTAGTGGGTTGGGTCCGGCTAGTGGTATTTGTGCTACACTATTCTTCTAGCCCCATCGTTTGTTTAAGTGTAAACCACTTAACCTCCGTTTAACGACCTATTCGAACAACTGGAAACACTTTCGTTGTCAGTCCAACGGGTGGTCCAGTATTTTTGACTATTAAAACATCTGGCATGTTCTTTTCTGGAATATTTAAAAACAAATTATTCAGATTACTTCAGCCATTTATATTTCTGACTGACGTCTGTACATTGACTATATTGCCATGGTTATTCCATACTATCATAAACAACACCAAATACAAGATGGCGGATGGTTGGATCGGAACTAGTCCATGTCGTTGAACTCATAAATCACGGTAACGTCTAAAGCTTGTCCATGTCTGCGTGTACTATATTTGAGAGTTGGCGTTCAGTTTCTTCAATGGGCTTTGCATTGAACGCGCGCTTCTGGTATTACGTAACAAACATTAGAGAAGGGAAGTGCGGAAGGAAATGCGGACATTATTAATAGACGGATTATTTCATCATTATGGTGAATCATAGGATATCTAAACCCGGTCCAACTTTTTCTGATTTAATATCCAAGCAGCTTTCACTTAAAAATCGGTGTACACATGTTGCACGGAAAAATCATCAAGGCTATAGCCCCAAACATCAAGACTATAGCTCCGTTTACTTAGCCTCCCATTACATCACAAAACATTTCAACCATTTTGAAGGGTCGCTTGTATCTTTTCTTTATAATTTGGTGTCCGAATGGTTGACAAGGAGTAACGTCGCCTGTCCAACCTCATGCGTTTTCTCTGCGCCCCCCCCCACGCAAGTGCTTTCTTGAAAGAAAATTGACCTATTTTTTTGTCGAGTGGACGTTGATCCCATTTCTCCCCGTTTCTATGTCTGGTTCTTCACCTTCTGTGTCAGTCGACTAGAGTAACTTTCAGCATTTGTGTTTGTTAAATTGTAATCGACCTTCTGGTGATGGGTTTGCTGCTTTAAAGTCAGTTGTGGAAAGGTAAAGACTATGTTTGTTGAAGTTGAGGATATATTTCACACGAATGCTTCTGTTTTAAGTTATGGGTTCGATCCCAGGCTTATACGTGGCAATGCCTAAAGCTGTCGGGATTTTCTCCCGCTAATGTACCCCTTCCCCACGTTACTTTATACCCCACCCACCCACGCCTCCACTTCCTTCGTTTTTCACCTGCCTTTGAAAAACACCCCTCTATTCACTTTCATGATTGTGGCGTACATATTGAATAGACTGACTTTGTCATTGGCGTTCCTGTGCGATGTATGATGACAGTGGGCCCAATGAGGTTTTGATAAATTCAATAAAAAACGAAGTTACAAACAAAACTATGAAAAACGCAATCTGTTTCACAGATAATTACGAAAGTCTTCTTATATCTCTGTAAAAGACGACAATCATTGGCCCAATGGCGCGGGCATTGTTTACGTAAGACATTGCTGGTTCGGACACAATGGTGCCTTTTACCCATTTTAATAGCCATTTACACTAAATACGAAATGCTTTTACCCATAATTACTTCAAACGCCTTTATTTATTTTTCTAATACATATAAAAATGTTTTAGAATTTTATTTGTCGGAGGAAAAAAAGTTAATATTTAGGGCTCATTAAGTCGCATCGATGCAATCCTTATCAGTGATTGTAGCGGCCTAGTGAATATTCACTGCTGATCAGTATGTGAAAAACGATGACTAGATGAAAAACAAAGGGGAGAGAAATCTTTTTGTTCCTGTTCGAAAACAGACACAAGACGAATTTGACAATGCACTGTAGACCATTCGAGTGTCTAGCATTATATAAGCGATATGTATTAAAGTGGAAATTTCATATTTTCTAAGAAAGTCAAAACATAATTATTTTCATGTCTTTTGCTCAAAAGGTTGTCAAGTCACTATTATACGATCATGGGCAATATTTCACAGGCATAGAAATCCCTAACACAGAAAATAATAACACAATTACTTGAATTACCTCCATTGTTTTCCCATTCCCCCTCCATGCAATGGCGATCTTCAAACGTTTGAATTTGAAAATGATATTCTTGCCAATTTCTCTACTGGCAATAGTGAATTATAGGATCAATAGGATTATTTTTTAACAAGGTAGGACTGTTTTTTAGATACAATCTATTTTAGGGCTAAATTTTTATATATTTTAAAAATATAACTAAAAAATATGAAATTGCCGTTTTAAATGTTTCGTGTGACGTCGAGAGAGAGAAAGAAACATTGGGTTTAACGTCCACTCGACATAAACTAGGTCATTTCGGGACTAAAATCTGGTTTAATTTTATTTCAATAATTCGTAGGGCTCTTTAGCAATGGGAGGAAACCGGAGTACCCAGAGAAACCCACGAGGTTGGGCAGGCGACACTACTCCTTGCCACGTACAACCCAGGATTCGAAACCACGGCAGTTGAGTCAATGGAAGACCGTATAATACAGCGCGCGCACACTAACCATTCGGCCATCCAACATCCCTCGTGACGTTGATAAATCATTTCTGTTCTAGATTTAATGTATGTACCTTGTAACATACAGTCACGTAAACTAATCCCAACTAATAAAAGAAAACAACCATTAGACAGATGTGTTTAATGCCATACTGAATAAAATACCCACCTCGCAAACCTCCAGATGAATAGAAATTGATGAAACATAAACAGAGTGTTTCCACAATTTACATAGATGACTGTAGCGCCGCTGCCCGGGCAAAATTTCCTTTAAAGCATACCTTCATAGCGTATGCCCGTCTTCAGTAGCGCAGTCGGAGCTAATGAGTTAAAACCTCAGTTTATTTCATTTGTTTATATTACAAACAGATAATAATAAGCATTTTACAGTCACACGTCAAACGCCTCATTTGTCATTTTTACGACACTGATGACATTAATGGTAAACCAAATAAAAATTCAATTTTTAACACCCTGAAGTCATTTGAATTTGAATTCGTTGAATTATGAAGAACGCGTCACCCAGCGGGGTTTTAAAGTTTGGTTTGTTTATTTTAACATAGTCACTATCATACGAGCACCACCCCGCTTGGTAAGTGTACATAAACAGTACAAGTTGTTATTTTGAAACGTGCCTTTAATTTCAGCGGCGGAAGTAGTCACTAATCTTACATAGTTTCTATGCACGAACATCGTTCCGGTTTGAAGGTTTACATAAATCAAAGACAGGGCGAAGGTCAAGTAGGAAAACACCACACCACATGACAGAAAGAAAACCAAAGCAATTAAAGGCGCTAGATCGCTAATATTTGGGACCTAATATTGCAATATGATGGAATTGAAACTGTTACATTCAAACGTTTCCGTTTTTACTCAAATCATGTATGTTCGGCGAAATACGCCAGAAGTCTCTCTCAATCGAATAGCAATCTCTAGCGTCTGGTTATTCCAGTCTACACCGATAGTATTTATGACAGCATCAATGTTGTTTTAAATTGACAAATAATGCGTGTTTTCAATATCGAAGACTTTGGGTGATAATGAGTCAGAGACTTAACAACTTTAAAGGAGCTAAATCGCTAACATTTGGGACCTAGAAATTGACACAAGTGGGTCGCAACGCATATAATACTCTAATATGAATGTATATAAACGGATTTAAATCCAATCGTTTCCGCTTTTGCTCTAATTTCAAATCAGTTATATTCGGCGAAATAAGCCAACATTGCCAATCGAATGCAAATTTCTAGCGTCTAGTTATTCCAGTCTACATGCGCCGTTTGATTATGGTGCAATGTTTATAGCCTCGTTCCTCGAGTATCTTGCTAGAACTGGGGCTGAAACGCATTATGATACACGATTCGTGTACCAATGGTAATTTATTTATTTTGTCTTAAATATTGGATGTCAGAAGCCCATCTTTTTCCGGCAAGATCACATGATCAGTTTTGATTTAAATTGACAAATAATTCGTGTTTTCAATGTTGAAAGTTTTGGATGATATTGAGACTTAGCTACTTTAAGTTGACCGCATATTGTACAAAGTGTATGTCTCTTCTGTTGGTCTGAACTAAGTCACAGTGGGGACGTTTTCACCCAGATAACCATGAAATAAGGCTGTCAAAGTACTCTGTGCATATCCTACCTGTCTATGCAATGTTAATGAGTGCAGACAGTAAAGTATGTCTTTGCCGGAAAAATTATACTTGTATCGGGATAGGCAAAACAAAAGGTATTTTGTTATAATTACATTACGTAATCGCATTATTGTGATTTCTAATGACATTTATGCATTTATTTAGAAAACTGGAGTCAAATTAATGACTTTGAACTTTTAACATGATCTTTTATATGATAACTGAAAAGACATTCAGACAAATTTAGGTTTTATTATATTTTTATTAGTCCAGTTTAGGTCTAATTTGTATAGGAGATAAGGTCGGACTGGGTTAACAAGATTAATTTCAACAGATTTACAACTGTATTTTGTAACAGGCCTGTGTTTATAGGAATGATCCAGCCTCGTGGGTTTTCTCCGGGTACTCCGATTTCCTCCCACTGCTAAAGACCCCTACGCGCAAGCTAATTATTGAAATAAAATTAAACCATGTTAGTCCCGAAATGACCAAGTTTGTGTCGAGTGGACGTTACCCACCCCCCTTCTCTCTCTCTTTCTTATAGTGATGATTAATGATTCTTAATCATTGCGTTATTATTTTTAAAAAGGTTGAGATGAGTGACACTGCCACATATTTAACATGCTTAATTATATTGAACAAAAATGCCGAATTCATCATAGGTTGTGTATCTGTCTTAATTATCCATAAAATGAATTAATAAAAAAGTCAGAGCAAAAAAAAAACCCCATAAAACCCACATCACTCAACCTATTTTGTCTTGATACCTTCCGACAAGTGCATATGTACAATTTCATTGCTAATTTATTATCGCACATGATCACCGATTTTCACCACAGATTTCAGTGTTCTTTGTCGCGGATATTTCAGTGTACGTTGTTACAGGGAGCTGTGGTGACATATTTTGTATTTCCATGTGTACAGACAAATCGCTGAAAATACAGTTTTTAGTCAGAACTTCAATCTGATTAAAATACAGATGTATATTTCGTTTGGTTAGTTTATACTTTCGACTGTCTACACTACATGAAGAGCTGTACGTGAAAAGGTGTAGGGTCACCTGTCAAATCTCGTGGGTTTTGGCCGGGTCCTCCGGTTTACTCCCACTGCTAATGACCCTGCAGGCGAATTATTGAAATAAAATTGAACCATGTGTTAGTCCCGAAATGACCTAGTTTGTTTCAAGTGGACGTTACCCCCCCCCCCCCCCCTCTGGCAAGAGTAGTGTCTAGTCGTGCAGCAAAGTAGACTATTAAGCCCCATTTAATATCATTTCCGTGTCGCAGATAATTCAGTGCACAATGTCACACGACAATTCAGGGCACGTTGCTGATCGCAGCAGATGGTTGATTTGTCATCATGAGGAATATACGATCTTGTCTTCTCTTGGTCGACCTTGCAGTCGGTCGGCACACTTAACAAGTGTGAACCGGGCTTGAATCTACAGTCATGCGTTTGATTCGTTGGTAGTGTTGGTTTCTATCGGAATCCCTGCACGTGTGTAAAAATCAGTGTTTGAAATATCTAGTCTTAAAACATAACGGATATTAGATTTTACTGGTCACACTTCAATAAACATCTTTTATCTAATTACCTGGTCAGTTCTTATACACGATAAAACTATACGGGTAACTTTACGACTAAAAAGTAAAAGAAAAAAAAAATTGTTAGTCTGTCCGAGTACACGCTGGCGTGCAAATGATTGACTATTGACGGTTGGAATTGGAAGAAAAGTGGGCTGATTGCCATCTTCAACAGAGTACACTTGACCATCAAAATTGAAACCTAACTATATATTAGTCTCAAAAGGCCCGATGCCACAGAAATAAAAATTAACATCTACTAATATTGTACTAACGAGCTGAGACGTTAAACTTCTTTTCAGTATTCCAGTGGCAGGAACGGAATTTATCGTAATTTCACTCTGATTCCGCATTAATTTGTGTGTTCTCTCAGTGGAAACGTTCTGGATTTGAACTCCGTTAACCCGAAGTATCCAAGCTATGACTAGAAGTTTAATTTTGAAATAGAAAAGAAAGAAAAGAAGATAGATTTTGATATTTTTAAAATATTTTGCACAAACACTTAAACAATATGGTATTTGTAATTATTAGAGTACATTATAACGACGTCATGTAATTCCGATTCTGACACACCTGCGATTCAATCTGAGTTCGGGTGTCCTGAGGGTATTTTTACGTCATACAGACACGCGCACCAATAAAACTACGTCATAATGAGGAAGCCCTGATACCTATTCAGCTATCTATAATATTGTTTTTTAAAACATTAAAGTATGCAAATAATCAATTACACTTTACGTGACGTCATATTTGACAAGAGAGTTGATAAATAATAGTTCCAATAAAACAGGCAAAGGCGATGTGACTAGCAATTTAGTTACAATAATATACAAAAAGTTATTTTGTTCCCAATGTCTACGCCCTTAATATGCATTTTCTGTTTTGTTCTGATGTAATCGATAAATAACCCCTTTCAAAACATGTTATAAAAAAAACGTCAAAAACCTGATATAAATCTAAGACTTTATAATATCTATTGAATTAGAACCTTTTTTTCTCGGTTGATATCTCCCATATATCTGCCAAACACTTTTCAAGACATAGGTGTTTTTTTCTCTGTGTTTGAATGTAATGCGATCTAATACGAGATCTCTATCTACTTTACACACATAATAACAATGACGTATTTTTATTAACAGTTTACTGTGTGGACGTCTCAAAGTCACTTTCAACGAAGCTCTCTTTATTAAACGCATGTCTGATCCAGTTTTGTTGAATTGAAGCATAAAAGAAGTCCTTGGTACAGAGGAGACGATTGCTAATGTGTTCTTTTTTTTATCATATGGCGGGTTACAGGTGCATTTATTGGAACGCTACCAGTACTTAAAACGCTGTGTGGTAATTTCGACTTTATTTTATAATTAGATACTGTAACGGGCGCGTCGTTCATACGGTCAACACTACTTTCGTTTTGATTTGATACACTTCATTGTGTTTTCGATACAGTTCGTGATCCGAGCCGACACAAGAGTTTCTGGAACATGTGGATGTATCGTCATTTGAGACAGGACCATCGTTCAAGCGAATTTTAAAACGGATATTAAGGCCTTTATTCTCTACCAAGTATTAAATCATATGGAGGTCTAAACGGATTACCGAAGCCTGTACAATAAGTTCCTATCCATAGTACGAACCTGCTGCTGCTTTTAATTCATATCTTGGAAACTGAAATTTTTTTTTTTGTGAGGACTGATTCACCAGTAAGCAACTGTGTTGGTGACGGGGCTTTATTTAAAACAAAGACAATAAAGAAGGAAAGAAACAGTACTGTATTATTTATATCAACGTGAAAAAAAAACGACAAACGCTTGTAAACGAAACTATGGAGTCACCAGCACCTTCCGATCCTGATCTGGTGGAATCTCATCAGAAAGATAAATCGTCCGGAAGAAGGAAACATAGCATCTTTGGAAATGTTTTGCGTAGAGTTAGTATTCATCGTCGCGACTCAGCCCCATCATCGAGGATAGGCATGTTCATCTTTGGAAGGAATTCGGACAGCGAAGATGATACTGATAGCGATAATTCTGGTAACCGTTTACTATATTTAAATGAGTTGTTATCAAATGAATGGGTAAATTAGCGAATGGTTGAATTAGAGAATGAATGCAGAATTGATGAATTAGATAAATAATGTATTAATGTATTAGATAAATAATGAATTAATTAATGAAAGAATGAAACGAATAAATGAAAGAATGAAACGAATGAATGGAAGAATGAGACGAATGAATGGAAGAATGAAACGAATAAATGTAAGAATGAAAGAATGAATGAAAGAATGAATAAATGAAAGAATGAATTAAAGGAGTTTCCCGTCAGAGTTTTGAAATGTGGTTAGATTATTCAATTATTATATTGTTTGTATATGAAATTTCAACATTTTCCAACAAATGAAAAGGTTCGTGTCACGAAGTGGTTTAATACTTGATGTCGCTACCAGAATTAAATACGCAGTTAAAATTTCTTTTAAATGTAAAAATATTAAAAATCACTGTCCTACCTAGAGCGAAGTATTCTTGACGAGCGTTCGTCAGACCCTCAAACCACCTACAGATTTTTACAACTTCAAATTAAAAGCTTAAACGTGTATTTATCAGTGATGGCTTGATAGATTTGTTTTGCATTTCTCACACAATCCAAATGGTTAACTGGAACACTGTTTAGTCCAATCGAAAATAACCTAAACCCGTTAATATGAAACAATTTACACTGTACAGTAACTGATAGGACCCAATTTGTTGATCAAAACCTGGGCCCTGTTTCACGAAATTTTAACTTAAGATAAAATCCAATTTTAGTAGATACTTCAATTTTGATTGGCTAAGCACTAAAATCAATCTAATATTATCCAATCAAATTACTAAAATTGGGATCTTATCTTAGTTAAAATTTCGTGAAATAGGCCCCTGAACACCTAGCAGATAGATTTTGTGCATCCCCATACACAGTCACTTCAGCAGTCAAAAGCATAGTACCCCATATATGCTGATTTACTTCCACCCCAGCCTCGCATTAATGATTTATAAACTTCCAACTGTTGTACCCGACCAATCTCCATTGCGATGATAATACAATATATTGGAATTGTTGTTTATTTTAATGCGACAGATTGTTTTATTGTTTAAGATGGTAACGGTACGGCCAATGGTAACGGGACGAAGGTAGAGAATGGTTTGGTTGTTGGTAAAAATGGAACAAAACATCATAGTAACAAGAAGGCAGCTCGCCTGGCAGCACGTAAAGTATTATTGTAAGTATTACTTATATTGTATATCAATTGTAAGGTATTTGTTGTAATATCTATTACATGTATCATGTATGATTTAATGGTCGAGAGCGAGAAAATAAGTAATATTGATACTGCACGAGGCGATAGCCGAGCGTTGTTTCAATATATTACACAATAATGGTACACCGTGTATATACCATTATTCCAAATAATGGTACAGGCAATGTGCCAAGCGTTCATTATTCATACGAGTTGAAATATAGTACCCGAGTGGCGTATTTCACTGAAATGCACGTGCTGGACAGTGTCTGCATTTTAAGTTGTTTAATGGTCTCGTGCAATACATTACGTAATAACATAGATATTGCCCTCGTGCTATCGCACTCGTACAATACCAATAATCCCTTAAAGTAGCTAAGTCTCTAACTCAATATCATCAAAAATCTTCAACTTTGAAACACGAATTATTTGTCAATTTAAATGAACATTGATGCTGTGATCTTACCGGAAAAAGATGGGCTTCTGATATCCAACATTTAAGACAAAATAAACATTTTACCATTGGTACACGAATCGTGTACCATAATGCGTTTCAACCCCAGATCTAGCAAGAGACTCGAGGAACGAGGCTAGGCATATTGCACCAAATCAAACGGCGTATGTAGACTGTAATGACCAGAGGCTTGAAATTTACATTCAATTGAGACAGCTGGCTTATTTCGCGGAACATAACTGATTTGAAATTAGAGTATTATATGCGTCGCGACCAACTTGTGTCAATTTCTAGGTGCCAAATGTTAGCGATTTAGCTCCTTTAATGTCTTGCACTCGACCATTAAACTACACAATTAATATTGTAAAGTATTGTTGTAAATATTGTAAAGTATTGTTGTAAATATTGTTAAGTGTTGTTGTAAATATTGATAAATTGTAATACGGGTATATCAATATATTGTATATTTTGATTAATAACATATTTAATATATACTTATGATTCCCAAACTATTAACAATTGTGATTTAAACTCCTTGAAAACCATAAAATTTATATGACCTGAAAATATAGACATTTTAATGAGAAAAATATACTTCGAAGGAGATACCTCCTTCATACATTTTACGATTGATTCCAGTTGTTTATATTTTATTAGGGGGTTGGATAGCTGAATGGGTTAATGCGTGTGGGTTAGATCTTAAGGTCTGTCATCTAGTCAAGAGGCCTTGTTTCGATTCCTCGCTTGTACGTGACAAGGAGTAGGTTTACCTGGACAACCACGTGGGGATTCCTCGGGACCTCCGTTTCCCCCCCCCCCCCCCCCCCCCCACGGCTAAAGAACCTTATGCGCAAGCAAATTATTGAAATAAGATTCAACCATATGTTAGTCCCGAAATGACCTAGTTTGTGTCAAGTGGACGTAAAACTCGATTTCTCCCTATATTTGTATGTTATGTGTTGTATTATTGACCAGATTGTTATATTGTATAGGATTATTTATATATGTATTTTAGGGATGGGTTGTTTGTAATATTAAGTGGTTTGTATGGTATACTGATTGTAGTATTAGGGGCTGTTATACCCCTTACAGAAATATTCGTTCAACCAGACAGTGGATATGTTTTTGAGGTAAGTTTAAAGCACCAGAAGAGAGAGAGAGAGAGAGAGTGAGTGTCTAACATAATATGGTCAGATAAACCGAGATACAATTAAAGATACATAATGGGAGGTTAGATAGTGAGTTGGCAATTCTCTCTATAATAGTTAAAAAGTAGCTAAAGTAAAGGCAATTTACTGAAAATTTCAGTCAAATTGATCCACTATGAACCGAGAACTAAGCGAATGAAAGTTCCGCTTAGCCTCGGTCATCATTACTAAAGTCGGTAAGACGAAACTTGTAGTCTCAATTACCCATTTAATCGATAATCACGAAAGAAAATTTTACAAAAAATCGAACTACAATCCAACAAATATCACAGGCTAGTCTTGACATCGAGAGTTGATTATGGTCTGGATAAGTTAATCAATGTCTAATTAACAGTTTTTATAACATGTCAGGCCTAAAGAAAGACCTACAATAGGCCTGATTTTGCTCTTGCATAATGTATATTTAACAAAATTATTTTAAACGACCTCGATTTAACATAATAAACACGGCAATTTCAAACTTATGTTTGCTAAATAAGTGACAAACGCCAAGAGTGCGCATGTGTCTCAAAATAAAGAGATAGTTCAGATTTAGATTTTTTTTCTAATTTTAGGCCTTTTATCTCTACCTGTATTTGGTCAGTATTATCTTTCTTGTCTATGTCTACCTGTATCTGTTACGACGTAACCGGCTCAAGACGGAGTTTCTCACACGCACTCTTTCCCGTTCCATGTCCTGGACTAAAGCATGGGCTAAATCCTGGGCCAAGGGAGACAATGAATCTACTAAAAGTAATCGACGTAAAAGACATATCTCCATGGATACCAACCATCATACCGGAAGTTTCTATTTGAGACTGGGGGCAGTCGGTAAGTTTTGTGTTATAACACTGAGTATTCTTTTATTAGAGTAAACCCACGAGATTAAGAAGGCGCTCATACTCCCAAGCCACACCCGGTCACGACAGCTAAAGGTGATCGGTTGTGGTTAGCTAGAGCTCAAACGGTGACACTACAGCATCTCACTGTTCAGATTCATAGAAGAGAATTTAAATATATACGGTAACCAATGGTTACATTAGTATGGTAACCAACGGTTACTCCAGTATGGTAACCAATGGTTACTCCACTATGGTAACAAATTGTTACATTACTATGGTAACCAAAAAATAACTGAGTCCATAATATTATTACAGTCACATCAATAGTAGTCAGTGTAAAGTTTTGAAATGCTTTTTTTATGATTTTGTTAGGTTTTGGTATTGGTAGTATGATTCACTCGGGTCTACAGTTTGGTCAATATTTCCAGTTATATGATGGACCTGAATATTGTACAAACGTTATGCAGGCCTTTAAACCCTTCCTACACCTACTCTTTACTTTTATACAATTGTATCTTATATTCATGAACTCAAAGGTAAGTACACGAACTTGGCCGTTAACCTCTAATAACACCAACGGTCCCAGAAAATCTGAAATGTGTATGTTTTCATCGAAATATTATTAAAAATGGATTTATTAAACAATTTATCCATCAGAAAGGTTAGGTATATTAGTAATGGTGGCTTGAAATTATTTTGTTTACTTTATTGATGACGTCGTATGGAGTCTTTATCCCCACTAGATAGTCATATCTACCAAAATATATAACATTCTTATCAAATTTCTTAGGTGTATTTTATAAGGATTTCTAGATAAGACTAATTCCTTTTTTACACTTCCTACATATTGGGGTGAGTCTAGGGATGCTAAGAGTTGCGGGGCCAAATTATATATTTACGTTCATCAAACCCTTATAAATCTGACACCAATTTATGACATAATGTTAAAGTTAAGCAGCGTTATGGAAGATTGTATAAAGAGCTGACAGTTCTCACTGTATTGAAAAATAAGTAATGTAAAGGGAATATGCTGAAAATTTCAAATTGCTTCATTCTGAGCCGAGAAGTCCACATTTATATAACACTGTAGCCTCGATTGTCATTGTTACTGTTGTTACGATAATAAAAAATGTCTCGATTATTCACTTGTACGGTTAATCATCAACTGCCGTTGAACCGCAGGTGGGCTTCAAATTTGTTGAAAATTGGACCCATCAGATGGCATCCAGGGTTGATTATTGTCGTGTCATGTTAATAAATGCCTAATTAATATTTTATATAACATTCGAGGCTTAAAGAAAGACATGCAATAGGCTGATTTAGCTCTTGCATAATCCCTGTTTATCTAAACGATATACGTGAACCCTGTCGTTATGTTCTGTAGATATGATATCAAGTCGAGTTTCATGATACAATTTTTATATTTCACAAATTGGCAAATTATGCTTATTAGAAGGTGTAGAGCAAATCAAGATCGTCTTGGTTCTCTCCTTTAGCAATCCTTGGTAAGTTGTTACCACCAAACTAGATATGTGATTGACTTCAGAGATGACTGTTATGAAACTGTTAATGTTTTGTGTATAGTCGATCTCATACAACAATGTCGTAGATGTAGTCACTCGGCAAATCCCGACAGATTTCGGAACCTACATCTAGGGCCAATTCGATTATGCAGTCCGGACTCTCCACGTTCTCCGATCCGGATTGTCCGCGTTTACGGTGTAATCGAGTACAGGTGGAGAACCAAAATGGCGACTGTAACTTTAGTTTTGATTCTAGAGAATCTCCCGGATCCATCAAATTGCCAGCGAGAGCACGTCAAAAGAAGACGACGTATTGCTTTATTGTCAACATTGTAAGTCGGTTAAATTAATCATTTGGGGGTATAATAAATATCTGGATCTCCGGTTATGGGCTGTATTTTGAAGATAGGTAAGGCGAGGCATAATCGAATTGGCCCTAGTCTCGGACTGTCTCGGCTGTATGACGAATTCCAGCATATTGGAACTACTTTAAAGGTCCCAGATGAAACATGGTCGCTCCCATGGTGTCTTGTTTATTTGTAATAGCGTCAAGCTTTCCTGTTATAGCAAACCGTTAGCCGCATCGCAAATGTATGGGCGTGGGTACATATCACTTACTGTCATACAGGAGAGACTAGATGTAGGTCCCGGAATCTGTTGAGGTTTGCCGAGTGAGTTGTAGTATGACTGTTAAAAACGGTAGGTAACTCTTGAGTAGATCAAGATGGACTCGGTCCACAATAATCATTACAAAGGTATGGGGGCTGATATAGCGGAATCGAACAAATACACGAAAGAAATTGCTCGTCCACAGTGTTAATGTACTATTTTCACATTAATTTAATTATAAAGTAAGCTTGTATGTTTAATTTCAGATGTGTATCCATAGATACAGAATACTGGCACGATTTGGTTTAATGCACATGTGTGCGACTAATATCTGTGTTTGGTTCAGAAGTATTGTGGTAGAAACCTTACACGTCATTCACCAACATCACAATTCACATGACGAACATCACACAGAACACCCACACGAGATAGTCACAAATGGTCACATTATGAATTATACTATTGGTAACGATTCTCACACGGGCAGACAACTCCATGCATGTAAGTAATTTTGAGAAAACTGATGTGTAAGTTGGTGGCTCTCAGTGGGAAGATAATAAAGCTCAAGGCATTTGTTGTGTATTGTCGTTGACAAAGCTTAGAAATCTCTTTGTTTGTGATTTATTACTTTAAAGCCCCAATAACACTCTTGTTGTAACTGAAAAATATGTCCCAATCTCCATTCTGGTCAACAAATCGTATTATTTAGAATATTCCAATTAAATGATGATATAAATTTCATCTTAACACACCTAATTTAAAAAATTGGAAAAATTCAACCAATTGATTTGAAAAGTCTAACGTAAACCTTTTCAAATGTGACTTGGATTTTAAAATATTTTCGAACCCTCTGGACAAATAAAATAGGTTGTAATGGATAATTTTCACAACAGGTAGGACATTGAAACATCTAGTACTTAGAATAAGGGTATTATTTATTTTCTAGAGCTACCAAGCCAGCAAGAATGTTATTGTCCCTTTAATAGGCCCAAGGTATTGTGGGTAGAATAGTTTAACGCGTGTGCATTAGATCAGAAGGCCCAACATTGAATCAAGTAGCGTATTATCTATTTTCTGCCTGTCTTTGACAAGCCATGGGTTTTCTCCGTGTCCCGGGTTTCCTTGCACTCCACTAGACCAATTGAAGTGCAATTTAACCGAAATGATCTAGTTTTTGTGGAGCAGACGTTACCCGACCCCCCTCCCTCTCTCTCTCCACCTCCCTCTCCCGCTCATTCATATATAGGCTAGGCTGTGGCCATATCTTGTTATTGTCAATACCAAATACGCCATGTTCATGTGTAATGTTTTGTTCCTGTTTGTTTGTATATTTCAGTGCCAACTCATGGTGGCATATCCGATAATAAATCCTGCCATTGGTCAGATATGATGGGACAAGCTGTAGAATCGGCCGGACCATACCTGTACCCATGTACTATAGAATACAGTTTGATGTGTGCAGGTAAGTTATAGTTACTTCCCTTGAGTTGAATTACTTTTATTTGTAGCCGGGCATGATGCAGGCGAAGGTTGAAAACAGTATACATATGCAGTGGGGGCAGATTACTAAACACAGTACGACAGAAGAAAGGGTTTGTTTGAAAAAAGTTCAGTCTTCATTAGCCCAGTTCGAAAAGAACAGTAGGACATTAAAAAAAAATATATATATTTTAACTCTCTACTGTAGAAAAGGGAACGTTTATTGTTATTCATAAACAGTATTTAGTTTATTCAAAAACAGTATTTAGTGCCCGTTGTTTTATCAAAAGTTATTACTTAGCAGTTTCAAATCCCAAATGGCAAAGTTGAATTTCCGGATGGAAGAATGGATGATATACCAGGGATTTGTTATGAAATTTCGATCCTATGGGGGGGGGGGGAGTAAATTACCAGCCTCTTGAGCCCTAAATCTGGAACCTCTGCAGAACTAACAAAATAAATAATGTGATTCCACTATTATTTTCATATATTCCAGGTATTCTTTATATCATGTGGAAGAACGTTGGTGAAAAACCATCAAAATTTAGAAGCGATTCTGAGGATGATGATGATGATGAGGATATGCGATCACAGAGAATGAGTGTTGATTGCGCAGGCTCAAGTCGTGGTCTGTTTCTAGGAATTCTGCTGACCGTCAGCGCCATTATTTCGATCATTGCCTTTTATGTACTAATAAATCAAAAAACAAAGACCGTTGACCTGTCCGCCATTTTTCTTACACATTTGTCTGAGACTATTATATATTCATTGACGACACTGGCGCTTGTATTAGCTGTCATGCGCATGAAGGATTTACATTTCCATGCTGAGCGGAAGTCTGACCTGGAAGATACTTTAATACTGATCTCATACACAGGATTACTAGGATTCGCTACTTTCAGTTTAACAGCCGCCATTATGAGAATAGAGGACATGCGCAGTTGGTTGACCATGCTGTCGAACACATTCATGGTGATTCAAGCTACACTGCAGACGATATTCATTTTGGCGGGAGATCGACTATCGGCTGCTTCATCCACACAAGAACGGAAGAAACCAGGACGAGAATTCGTAACATTTTTGTTGCTAAGCAATTTTGCAATGTGGGCACTGAACACGTTTGAAACGCAGACACCACAGCATAACCCGATACAAGTTGAGGTTTACGGCCCGGACGCATGGGCAATATTCACGCATGTGTCTGTACCATTGGGTATATATTTCCGTTTTCATTCCACCGTATGTCTTTCAAATATATGGAAAAATGCATGGAAAGTTAGAAAACACATGTAGACTAGATCAGCGTATATCACGTGGACAGTATGGTGATTATGGAAAGAAAATGGCGTCAGATTAATTGACTTTTAAGTTTTTATTCGAAAATGTTTTGGAATAAAGTGAATAGCACGATCTTCGTCATATTATGAGAACTAAAACTGTTTTCAAGTCTTGTTTGTGCTTAAGGAGTATGGAACTTAAGCCTGGAATATCAGGCACACATGAAATCCCAATATGAAGTATTGTGCACGTACTGTTCGTTTGTTATTATTCCATTTCAGTGTAGAGTGGTTCCTTTAATTAAAGAACAAATAAAACCGACACGTTCGTATCCCGTCTTCTATTCGAACTGATTTATAATATTCAAGGACATGTTATGCTTAGATTCTTGTTGAATGACAAAACACAACGTCAAATATCATTTGATTGGTTAATACAAGTGATTTTATGATTGACTATCTAATGAAGATGGCTTTGTGGTTGGTTGAAACGTTATCTCACGAACGATGGAACATTATTAAAAGGTGTTTGATTGGACAAAAATTATGTACATGTATGCGTGTTGGACTAACTGTAATGTTGTAAATTTTTGAATTTAAATTAATTCATTTACAGGCTACTGCGTGTTGCGTCGCTGGGAATTTTTTAAAAAATTGACACATGTTTCCTGCATTATTGTTTGTGCAATCAGCGCATCTCCAAACAATCTACTGACCATGTTTATGCTTCCAGTCAGTCAAAATGACGGCATGCAGTGCCCAGTTGCAATAGCCTTCTATAGGGAAATTCACAACGTCTGTCGTGTTTGACGTCACTCACGGAGAAAATCAAAACGAGGCTGCAGGCATGCATAAATGTCATTTCGGTTTTTTGGGGGGTTTATTTTCCCTTTGTATAGATATTCAGAATGACTTTTACTATTTCGCAGGGCAAAAATATACTAACATTAAGGTTATTTTTTCCTATTAAAACAATTTTTTGTGGTAGATTTCCCCTTTAACCGAATTGGCTAGCCCATAATGCCCCTGTCAAAATTGTCCCTCGAAGACTACAATCAACTACTGCTTGAACAAAATAGGGGGTGGGGGTGAGATGGCCTAGTGGTCTAGAGTGCCGCACTTCGAATTCTAGCTGGCCGGTCACCTCTGGCTTGCGGCTGTGGTTCGAGCCCTGGTGTGAGCGTACGTGGCATGGAGATAGGGGCGCCTTCTCAACCTCGTGGGTTTCCCCCGGGCACTCCGGTTTTCTCCCACTGCTAAAAACCCCTACGCGCTAGCGAATTATTGAAATAATAAAATTAAACCATATGTTAGTCCCGAAATGACCTAGTTTGTGTTGAGTGGACGTTAAACCCCATTTCTCTCTCTCTCTTGAACAAATAACGCTGTAATTAGAGTGTGGAAATGTATGTGCCGCTTCCGTTTGGTTGAAGATAAAGGGGACATTCACTTGGTTTGAAGGCCAATATCAAACTGATCAGCAGTAAATAATTGATTGGCCGCCTATATCATAGATAGGGATGACAACATCGGGCAAGTTATTTAGCTCCCAATACTATTTTCTCTTCTCCTGCAAATCAAATTCTAAAGAATATTTTTTAATTCGTAAAAAATTGTAAAGGTGTTTGAACAATATATGGATAAAGTATATCCTATTTAGTTATGAATGTATCCGAAGGCGTAAAAAAGTAAAAGCCGCAAATTCTACCCGTTTGTTTCACTACGCCCGATGTAAACAACACACGTGTTATTGACGCCATATTATATGACGTCAAACATAGAACTTTATTAGGCGCGATGTTAAAGGCCAACCATCTTGCACACTCGCATTACGACTGTGAAACAGTTTGGACCAATATTCGTTGCAGTTGTAGTGAAGAGAAAATCTTTTGAGGCGATCGAGACTATCCAAATTAGCATAATATTGAGCACGGTATTTTGTATAATGTTTTGGTTGTTTTTGTCTGTTAATAAGTAGGCCCTACAAACGCCCCTTCGGAAAAACTTTACATCACATCATAACTCCAAGATGACTGCAACGACCCTAAACTCAGCTCTAGGTCATCGTACTGTGGAACTTGTCATAAGATAGATCTATCCTGGCATAATGTGATTGTTAGTTAAAATTTTTCACAGAGTTTCAGATATATTCCAGTGAGTATTCCTGTGAATAAAACTGGTTTATTTGGTGTGAAAGAGCAGCCATCTTAAGCTCAACTCTCTGTGAATCTATGTGAAAAGTTTAATCTTATTAAAATGCAGATCTATATTTCGTTTCGTTTTTTAAGGAAAATGAAATTTTGAGCTAGAAAAAGCGAAACGAAATAGGATATGTGTTTTAATCAGATTGTGAAAAGTTATCAAAAAATTGTCAACGTCATGGTGACATCATACCTATAAAATTAATATACATATAAATTGTGATCTCCATAATCGTTGTAGTCGGCAATATGTAATTTCTTTTTTATGCTGTCAGATATAACAGAATTATTTGTTGTTTAAATTATCTAATATTTGTATATAAATGTTGCTTTAAAAATGATTTGTTCAAGTATTTCCAAAGAAAAAGACGTGAAAACAATTTAAAAAAAATGGTATATTTAGCATTTATAAGAAAGGCGTACAGCCAATTTATTTGTCAAATTTTATTAATATTATTTTTTTCTTTTTTTTTATATTTTTTTCATTAGAAAACTATTTATACGCTTAATGGTTATATTAATAGTATTTTATGTTATACATGTTTTTCTTTCATTCCTGTATTGTATAATTAATTGTGAAAATGTCAAATTCTAAACGTGGTTTAAAAATTAATGTTTAATGATGAATAAAAGTGCATAACGTTGTTAAAATTAACACAAAATATTTTGTTTGGTATAACTCGCCACTCCACCCCCTCTGACCTCCAACAGACTGCATTGTTAAACCCAGGATATTCCCAGGCTTGTAACATATTTTGGAGCATTCGGACGATTGTAATCCGTCTAGATTGGATTGTAATACAACGTAATCTTGGTCCTTCAAATAGGACATTAAACCCCCATTTCATTTCATTAAATTGGTCATTTCAAGAGCCTTTGCGCAGTGTACATTATGTCAATATTGTGTCATGTCAAATTAGGTTGATCTAAATTTAGTTCGTGTCGAATTGGTGTGTCGTTAAATTAGTGTCGAGTTGAGTTTGCGTTCATTTAGTAGTGTCGAGTTGACTTTGCGTTCATTTAGTAGCGAGTTGATTTTGCTGTCAGTCAGTGCCGAGTTGACTTGTCGTTGAGACCCAATGTTCAATTAGTGTCGAGTTGGATTGTCGTTCAGTTAGGGTAGATACCAGGAGTTCATTTAGTGCCAAATTGACCTAGATTTCAGTTAGTGTAGTGTTGAATTGGTGATGAGTTGACTTGGCATTCAGTTTGAGTCGTGTTGACTTGGCGTTCAGTTAGTGTCAATTTCAATTAGTATATACATGTAGGTGACATGGTGTTCAGTGGTACAGTTGACTTGGTGTTCGTTGTGGGCCAAGCTGCTTTGGCATGGCGTTCACTTAAGGCCAACTTGACTTGACGTGCAGTTACTTTCGATTCACTGTTACAGCCTTTACTCATAGATCCCTCGCCTTGACTAAATAATGTCCATTGGGTTCCTGTTTATAATCACCCTTCTAGACAAAGTATGTCACAAGATTACGACATCTGGCTATTGCATCATACCAGAATAGCCGTTCAGTACAGTTTGCTTGACAAGACATAGAACATTACATTAACGCTGGGCATCCATAAGTTATATTATTGTAATGACAAATGAGTCCCACCTGGACAACCACGGGTGACAATGGCCGACATAATTAAATTTTAATCAGTTCCGCCTGCATTTGCCAAGGTGGCACGATAGCGTATCCATAACATCTACTAAGCTGCAAAATTTACAAACAAATAGTATTATGTGTATAATCCAGACACACAGAATCCAGATTTCCGGGAAAAATCCCCATTCTTAGCACTGTAAAATTGTCAAAATTGCCGAGTATTGCGTTGCCAAGACCTGACATTTTATTTCTATCCTATGATTAAAGGCGCTGAACGATTTTGAATTCCGACATTATTGCGAAAGGTTAATCTCAGACTAAATGCCAGTCCTAAAATATTTTGGTTCCGTTTAGGTTCACTGTTAACACAGATATGATGAACTGGAAATTACACAACATTCGATAAAACAACCGGTTGCCATCTATATGCCATCTTTCTGTTGGGGGCCACGGTGGCTAAGTCGGCAAGACGCTGGATCGCTAGGCGAGAAAAGTCATCCAGATTCCCCGGCGTTGTTCCCCTCTTGTCAGTGATGCAGGACGGAGGGCCTGACAAGGACAGCTGTCTAGTCCATCGGATGGGACGAACACCGAGGTCCCGCGTACACTTTGGGGTGCACGTAAAAGATCCCTTGACAGTTGGAATTCGATATAAGAGTAGACCGTAGTGCCGCTGTCCGTGCAACATTTTTCCCCGTAGCACACTGTATGGCGTATGCTAGTCTCTATCATCCAGAAAAAATATTCTACGAATATAAGTCTGGATGCGTTGTCAACATTTGAGAAAAATCGGTCATTGACTAGATTATCTGGTCTTTTAAGGGAGGTAACTCGCCCTGAAACAATATGATGACGCCCATGAAATTGCCATTTCAAATAATCCATTGGATTATATCCCAGTTCAATATCCAACACTCTTATTCTCTCTTATTCATGGGCCTTATCTATGTTTTTTTTAAAATTTAATACTAATTCGTCGTCACGTTTCATGTTTGTTTATATCAATGCAAGAATTTTGGGATTTATTGCGGAAAGGGGTGCAACTCTTACTTGACATGGCCAGAAGATACTGGATAATCAACCACATTAAAACCAAACTCCCGGTTACGCATGGGCAATGGACTCTACGTCAAATATTGACAACTTTCCCAGACCCTCCTTAGGGTGACCGAGACTAGGCTTATGCCCGTCTTTATTAGCCAAATTGAAGCAGAACAGAAGGGTTAAAGTCGATAAGATAAAGATTTTGACGACCATGTTATATGATAAACGTTTAAAAAATAAATTAACATTGTATTTCCCAATCCTTTATCTTAATATTGCACCTTATGTTGCGCAATTTCAGTACAATAATATATATATATATATCGATCGATACTCCCACTATCTAAATCAGTTGCACGGAGAGGAAGGAAGCCCAAATGTGCAGTCGTCTTAAAAATAAATGGTAAATATAGTTTTTTATTTTGGTGGTTCATTTTAAAGGAAAATATCACTATCAAGGATGAACCCTTTTAAATAATTGAGGGGTACAATCCCAGTATTCACTCAAGCTCTCAGCCATTGAAAGGGCTGTATAAAGTTAAACAATTTGAGCACAAGGTCCTAGATCGAACACCCGACCTCCAGGCTCGTTAGACTGGAAGTCGGGTGTTCGATCCCTGCATTGGTCGAGAAAGTTCATCCAGATTTTTCGCCGTGGTTTCCCCATGTCAGTGATGCAGGACAAACGGCCTGACAAGGGCAGCTGTCTAGACGTTCGAATGGGACGAAAAACCGCGGTCCCGTGTACACATTGACGTGCACGTAAAAGATCCCCTGGTAGTTGGAATTCGATATACCAGTGGGCAGTAGCGCTGCTGCCCGGGCAAAATTTCCCCCGTAGCACACTGTATGTCTTTTTACGACAAGGGTCGTCGATTCATGTGAAAGGCTGCAAAATTGACAAAACATTGCCAAAAACTGAAATTTTAATTTTCAGAGGAGACAGTAATTGGAAGGATTGGGATTTTGGAAACCACCAAAGTTCCGTAGAAAAATCTGTCGATATCACAGACGACTGCAGCTTCAAAAATGATTCCGGTGTATACGATGTGACGTCAGATGACAATTATTATGTTGTAAGGTCACCATGGGAAGGTGTCGACTAACACATAACTTTCAATAAAACGGTGTATGATTTGTCCCAGACCGTTAGGCAATGTCGACAACAAACAGACTGTGACCTCGAACTAGATTTTGGTAAACAACAGGAAATAATCATCCGGATCGGAGGTAAATGGTCTTACGATCATACAAGCTCGGTGAAACCGGACTGTCACTTACGATTCCTTATGTGGTTTGGTCTATACTTTATTCTACCTGTTACCGTGTTACTGGCAATGTTTGCTGTGGGGGTTACTGTAAAGAGAAATGGGATGAAGAACATGGAGAAAAGGTCAATATAACGAGAGAATTGGTAAATAAACCTTGACCACTTATACTACGCATATATAAATATATGTGGGTTGTAAGGCGGGTACTTGTGATTCTATAACTCATCAAACGGGCCCGTAGCCAGCTCATAAATTTTTTTTTTGGGGGGGGGGAGGGGGGGCTTCAGAATGTTTTGGAGGGACTAAGGATGTGGCCGGCTAAGAACACTCCCAAGAAATCATTATTTTTGGCGAAATATTTGGGGCCCGTCGTCAAATACGTTCTATATATAGGCCTAATATTAACACGTTTACATCATAGATGCGTAAAGACGGTTTCTACTAAAGGAAGTGACGAACACAAAAGGAAAATATGAGTTATCCTTCTGAATAACCATGCACCGTATATGAACAAGCAACGAGTCCCTGCAACTTTATTTTCATAATTTCAAAACCCTTCATACATTCGGGTAACTACGACAATATTGAAATTTAATCATTTCACAATTTGCATTTGGAAATTTCAAAGCCCTAAACTGGAGAAATTCATCACTACTGGATATGAATACTTATCAGGTTGAAAAATAATCGCGTAACTATGAGAATACCATAAATTCCAAGGAGGGGTTCGAGAACACGGGAGAACTACAAATAGTCCGTACATTCACTTTTTTGTAAAACAAAACATGGTAATGCACGGATTTTTTCTTTATTTTTTTCATTTTCTCTTGTCTAGTGACAGTCAAGTTCTGTTTCGGATATTCTCTCACAAACTTATACAACCAATTTTGGTCTTCGAAGGAATTATTAGCGAGCAAAAATTCGCCCGTGTATCGGTTATCACTCATCATTTCAGTCAGTTATATATTCCTTTTGTGTTCGTCACTTCCGTTTGTTGAAACCTGGATTACGCATCTATCGTAGCAATGATAACTGTGTTAAAATTATATTTGGAACGTATTAAACCTGTTCTATCAAATTATGTGATAATGACAGGCACAATATTGTCCTTTAAGTTAGATAGGTTCCCTGTCTTTTTTTTTACATGTATATATATTGTCTCGTTATATTTTTTATCATTTATGTCATCGCTTGTTTTTGAACGGAACTGGAACCCACGTTAATTTGGTTTCCAGTGCCCTGTTACACTTTTTAGTGTGTAAATAGGGCGTTTTCTTTCGTCATTTTTGATGAATATCATTATTTTTTGACAAAAATGGATATTATTTACCACTAATCGGGTCGAGTGCCATCCAATGGTTTTCTTGATCTTAATACTATTATTGCCTTTTCAGTCAGCAATTCTAAAAATTTCATAAACCGCATTCGGTGAGATATAGATAAAATAAAATAACATACTTTCAGAATGTATACTTACTAACTATATCTGCTATCTTTCATTAATCTATTAATCTACTCTTCGTAGTATAGCTGTACGCCGTAATTGAAAAATGACCCGAAAATGATGATTTGTTTGGCTTTTTTCGGTCTTAAAATTTCATTTTCTTTCTACAATCTAAAAATGGTTCGGTAAATCTAATATTGTGGCAGTGGGTTTATCTATGGTATACAAATTTGTTTAGAACTCATCTTGGGACCATTTTTCTTAATTTCTTAATTGAATTAAATTGAGCTAACCACGTTACCACTGTGACTGTTTTTTATACCGAGTGCCCGGGCGTAAAGTTGCCCTAACCCTAACCGGCTTACCCTAAATACTATGATGGCGAATAACCTTTACCATTATCATATACATAAATTCATTTTATTATTAACGATATTAAAATAAATACGTATATAAACTTAGCAATTACAGAATATGTGGTTCACCTGCATTTTCATATATTTATGTAATTTTCTATCTTAGGCACCCATTATATGAGCTTTTTTTATAGCTCGATGTGTCTAATTACACAGCAGCAGTCTTTTCATTTCTGACTTTGAGACACTTGAACAAATTAGCCTGTGTCTTTCAAAATATATCTTTTCGGAATTTTATAATTAAAAAGCAGTTGCTTTAATTTTCATTTTCTGCAACAAAATGTGTGATTAAATTACTAAAATAAACTTTTGTGTTGGTTTAAAGACCTAAACTTGAGACTCGTTTGGTCTCTGATATTCAGCAATAAATTCTGGATAAAGACGGGTAAAGAAAGAGAATAAAATTCATTTGATCTACTTGGCAAAATAAAGTGCCCGAAATCTAATAAAATACTAATTTTACGGGCTGGAATAGTAGGAAAACGTGTTAGCGGCCGTCAAATATTCCAAAATTTTCTTGGGGGATCTCTATACGGGTCTGCTCCGATTCTTCGCCTCTCGAAGAAAACTGGCGCCGCTGCCTATAAACCTGAAATATTTTCGGGCATTTCTAGTTTTGCTTCCCTAACTGTCATTGAGCCCTTATAAAACGCTAATTTTACTTTTCTTTTAATTGAATACCACGAATTCATACTGAGTTGACTGTGGATTAAAATCGGGCATCGATTAGTATTTGTGAATGCAGTCTGATTAGAAGCTTGGAATTCGGAGTGGGATTTCGATTACATAGGATAGGATAGCATAGGACACTTTTGGAGCTGCTTACAAGGACTCTAGAATAGCAGAAAACGCATTCTTGAAGGGGGGGGGGGTCTGTCTGTAAACCCGAAAGTTTTTTGAATATAAAGAGCCCCATCACTCTAATAACGAAATGATGCTGTATGGTAAGGCCATTATATTATATCAATAAAGAACACACAGCATAGTACACACAAGCAGCAAAGAATATTGTTATTCTATATAATTGCTTGTGTTGTTAGTATCACACAAGTACTATACATCTTTTATATCATGGGCGAGGAAATCAACTTCGTAAAAATACTAGGCTAATCATTAAGAATGCAATTATTTAAATACATTTACAATATCCTTTATAAGACAATTATTATCATTACAACCCGAGAACAACATCATTCGTACAATAAAACAAATGTACACATCGTTGTTAAGACAGCTGAGACACCAGTTGCTGTCCGTCCGTCCGTTCGTCCGTCTGCCTGTACGTCTGTCTGTCACACTTTTTGGGACACAATAACTCTCTTTCTAATTGAGCTAGAATGTTCAAACTTGATGTAAATGTTTAGTAGGTCAATGCCTGCCAAGGGTAAGCAGAGATAAGCAATATGATTGGCTGATGCTTTGGGACACGATAACTTTAGTTCTAATTAAGTGAGAGCAGTACCGGATCTAGGGGAGGCAAAGTGGGACAAATGTCCCCCCCCCCCACAAGTATGGGTCATACTAATATTTTATCCCGGACGGAGCCAACCAATACCTGGGCTGAGGGGTCGACGATTGGGGCCACTGGGTATGTACCAACGAATTCTAAACGTCAATGAAATCGCTGCCTATATTGTCTCAGATGCACTGATCTGAATCCTAATTTAAAACAAGCCAACAGTGAGGCTGATGTCCCCCACCGAAATCCCAAAATAAATAGATGACACATATTAATTAATCGCACATTTATTTTTTTCAAACGTATCGAGCAATCAAACTGTACACGAAGTGTCATCCAAAAGTGTTTTATAAAGAAAAATGCTAAAACCGACGAGAAAAATGAAAATGTACCCTAGTTAGGACCCTAAGTTCGGTAATGAGCATTTTCTGCTCAGGGTAAACAGAGCGAAAGCAATTTGATTGGTCGAGACTTTGGAACACAACAACTCTCCTTCTAATTTAGTTAAAATGTTCAAACTTGGTGTATGTGTTTATTAGGTCAATACCTTGGTGGAGTTCGAAGGTGAGCATTTTTTGCTTAGGGTAAGCAGAGATAAGCAATTTGATTGGTCGATGCTTTGGGACACGATAAATTAATTTCTAATTAAGTGAAGGGGATGAAACTTGTTGTATAGTTTTATTACATCAATACCTTGACTGTGTTCGCTAACGAACATTTTCTGCTCATAGTAAGAAGAGCGATAAGCAATTAATTGGCCGCGACTTTGGAACATAACAACTCTGCTTTTATTTGAGGTAGAATGTTAAAACTTGACGTGGATGTTCATTAGGTGAATGTCTTGACTGAGTTCAATGATTAACAGTTCGAGCTAAGGCAAAGCTAATCAGTTTCATTGGTCGATGCTTTGGGACAAGATAATCCTGATTCTATCTGATAGAGGGTGATGAAACTTAGTGTATAGTTTGATTGCTTCAATTTTTTTGAAAAAAAAAATAAATGTGCGATTTATTAAAATGTGTCATCTATTTATTTTGGCATTTCGGTGGGGGAGATCAGCCTCACTGTTGGCTTGTTTTTTGTAACGAAAACTGGCCAAGAACTGGCCATTTACTGAACAAGGCGATACATTTAACCAACTGAGGGTGTCACAGCTATTTTTTAATTTTTTTTTATAGAAATAATAACAATAGCATGTTCGGCATTTATAAAGAACATTATAGAGGCAATACCAATAGCATCCAGTGTATATTCCCAGTACACTATAGAAGTAATACCAATAACATCTAATGTATATTCACGGTACAGTGTAGAAGTATGTGACAGTATTGGTTCTTAAATCGGGTTCTTAGATGATAACACTGGTATATACATCTAATAATAGTTTTATTCAGCTTCTTACAATAGGTACAAACATCGTGATGTAAACGACCGTAGAACTAACTATATGGAAGGAGTCATGACTTAATTGGCTTGGCTTAGCACGAGTGTGCTAACTCCAGAAGCTGTCGTCTCGTACCGTCTCGTGCCAAGGCGCCCATGGCCTTCGCTCAGTCCTGGCCGGACCTAACTCCTAGCCCTGCCTGGACCTGACTATAGTACTCCTGAGGTACTTTAACTAGGCGCCCGCCTAGCATGGCCTCCTGGACCAGCCTGAAGATTCGTTTCTGTTCTGAGTTTATAAACGTACTCGAGACAAAGGAGCTCATTAGACACCTGTCTAATGTATCAAGCATCATATGAAGGTTTAACATTCAATATAGTTTATCAGACAAAGAAAGTTAGATAAGACATGCCAACAACAAGCTATAGTTACGCAATGACATAAGGAATACCACCAACAGGTTTATGTTACAATCACTAACACGTATTTTAATATGGCAGGACGCCTCTATGACATATGTCATTGTGTTATATCCCTCTCTTTGTTTGAATAAAGTTATGAATTATATGAAATAACTTTTAAAGACTATTACAAAATTAGATACCTATGGAGTCGATAATTACTACCCTTATTAAGATATAAACAACAATAATAATAATGAAAAGACATATAAAAACAAACAACACTTGTAAAATGTCGTATACAAAAATGTCTATAAACAAAAAGGATAGGTAAATGAAACACACACGAATTTAAAAGTTATATATACTTGTAAAATGTCATAATATCCAAAAATGTCTTTAAACAAAATGAAAAGGTCAATGACAAACACACGAACTTAAAAGTTATATACACACAATCGGTCACACACGCGAGTCAATAAAAAAAAAAAACGAGATCCTGGAATCATAAACACAGACTACTCTTATTATTCATATAAATGGTGGAATCGCGAACACAAACTACTTTATCTTCTTAGACCGCTACTGCACTGTCGTAGATGTTGAGGGGTCAGAATTTTCCCTGCTCCGTTTAGTTCAACTATTGTTGTTGACCGGTAGTCCTTTCATTTTCCATACCGTCTGGCAAAACGGCGTGTTATGACATGTGCTATGAAGAGTATATATATTACATGTAACTGCCACCCGTGCCGAAGTTTTATCGTCTGCTTATCATATATATCATGGAGTGAACTTAATTAATAGTTAATCAAATTAGCAAGTGGAACAGACTTGACTTTAGATAACGATCTAACGATATTTACAGTATTATTTACATGGATACAATTGAAATTAGGGAGTCATATTGTTTTATCTCAAGAAATAATGAATGATCTGAACACATTTAACAAATCTTAAATAAGATATTTTTGAAAGAACTAACGGTTTATCTCTATAATTTTTAAACACAACACAAAACAAGACAGTACGTTCGCTCTAAATCCGAGCACAACCCTCCTGGGGTTAAACCACTTAACATAAACTTCTCCCGTTACATATCGGGGCATTTCCCATTAAAACTTTGGGGTATTACAAATAAAACTCTCTACCGTAAATATCGGGTCTTCCCATTAATATCTGGGGCACTACATCACAAATAATAATCCCGTAAACCTCGGGGCATAAGTATATATATATATGCACAAAACAACACAACACAAAAACTTATAAGAGACAAAACCGTTAATACCGGGTGAATGTTTAAAGAGTTATATCTCTCAATTAGGATACGCT
Source organism: Patella depressa (assembly GCA_948474765.1). Classification (NCBI taxonomy): domain Eukaryota; kingdom Metazoa; phylum Mollusca; class Gastropoda; family Patellidae; genus Patella; species Patella depressa. The sequence goes on from OX419715.1 coordinate 29,637,995, forward strand.
TATAAAACTCAATTCCAGATAACTAAACAATCATAAAACATTTCACTTCGCAGTTATTAGCCTGATAATACTTAGCTACTACTAACTTTAAAAGCCAAAATATGTGTTCAAAACAAACAATTATAATTCATAATCTTTTTAAAAACAACATGACGCATTTTAAAACAAATAATATATATACAATTTTGTTTTAGCCATTTTCCTGTTCCACTACTAGCCAATATTAAATTTAGTAACTACACCATGATATTTAACGACGCGTGATGATAAACTGCAGATTTCCAGTTAAATTATAATACATAGCACTAATGTCATTTTTTCACCCTCGCCATGGTAGGATTAGAAAAGACTTACCCCGTTGGTAGCTCTGGGAGCCTCTGGCCTGTGAACTTAGTGGTTAGGACTTCAATCGTTGCTCTGGTCAGACGGCATCAATTAATATGTGACAGTATTGGTTCTTAAATCGGGTTCTTAGATGATAACACTGGTATATACATCTAATAATAGTTTTATTCAGCTTCTTACAATAGGTACAAACATCGTGATGTAAACGACCGTAGAACTAACTATATGGAAGGAGTCATGACTTAATTGGCTTGGCTTAGCACGAGTGTGCTAACTCCAGAAGCTGTCGTCTCGTACCGTCTCGTGCCAAGGCGCCCATGGCCTTCGCTCAGTCCTAGCCGGACCTAACTCCTAGCCCTGCCTGGACCTGACTATAGTACTCCTGGGGTACTTTAACTAGGCGCCCGCCTAGCATGGCCTCCTGGACCAGCCTGAAGATTCGTTTCTGTTCTGAGTTTATAAACGTACTCGAGACAAAGGAGCTCATTAGACACCTGTCTAATGTATCAAGCATCATATGAAGGTTTAACATTCAATATAGTTTATCAGACAAAGAAAGTTAGATAAGACATGCCAACAACAAGCTATAGTTACGCAATGACATAAGGAATACCACCAAGATCTCCAGCCGGGTCTTGATAGCAACAGGTTTATGTTACAATCACTAACACGTATTTTAATATGGCAGGACGCCTCTATGACATATGTCATTGTGTTATAAGTAATTACAATAGCATGTATTTTATATTCACAGTACAGTGTAGACGTAATAACATGTACATCTATATATTTACAGTACAATGTAGAAGTAATACCAATAACATATAATGTATATTCGCAGTACAGTGTAGAAGTAATAACAATAACATGCATATTCACAGTACAGTGTAGAAGTAATAACAATAACATCTAATGTATATTCACAATCCAATGTAGAAGTAATTACTAACATCTAATTTATATTAACTTTATAGTATAAAAGTAAAACAATAAAATCTAATGCATATTCGCAGAACATTATAGAAGTATTAACAATAAAATCTAATGAATATTTACTGCACATTATAGAAGTAATAATAACAAAATCTAATGAATATTCACAGCACAGTGAGTAATAACAATAAAATTTTATGAGTATTCACAGTTCAGTGTAAAGGTAATAACAATAAAATGTAATGAATACTCACAAAAAAGTATAGAAGTAATAACAATAAAATCTATTGAATATTCACAGTACATTACAGCAGTTATAATTATAAAATCTAATGAATATCCACAGTACAGTATAGAAGTAATGGCAATAAAATCTAATGAATATTTGCAGTACAGTATAGACGTAATAACAATAAAATCTAATGAATATTCACTGAATATAAGTAATAAGACTAGCATCTAATGCATATTCACAGCACGTCATAGAAGTAATAAGACTAGCATCTAATTATCATTTACAGTACAGCATAGATAGTAGTAATAACAATAGGATCTAATAAATATTCACAGTTCAGTGTAAAAGTAATAGCAATAAAATCTAATGAATACTCATAAAACAGTATAGATGTAATAACAACAAAATATTATATATATTCACAGTACAGTACAGAAGTAATAACAATAACACCTAATGAATATTCACAGCATAAAAGTAATAATAAAATCTAACGAATATTTACAGTACAGTATAGAAGTAATAAAAATAAAACCTAATGAATATTCTCAGTAAACAAGTAATAACAATAAAATCTAATGAATATTCACAGAACAGGATAGAAGTAACCCCACTACCATCTATTGTACACTCACAGTACACTATAGAAGTAATAACAATAAAATCTAATGAATATGCACAGGACAGTATAGAAGTAACCACGCTACTATCTACTGTTTACTCACAGTACACTATAGAAGTAATAACAATAAAACCTAATGAATATTCACAGCACATTATAGAAGTAATAACATAAAACCTAATGAATATTCACAGCACATTATAGTAATATAAGATTGAAATTAGATCAAATATCGAGCATCAGTGAAAACGAACATTATTGTAGTTCTGCGTCAGGTATACTTTTTTACTAATTAGACAATAGTTGACAGGCAACTCAATTCAATACTATATTTTTTTTTTAAACTAAATCAAGTAGGTGAAGCTCATATAAAAGTCATAAAAATCCAAAGGCTCTTGGAGGGATTTGAAAAAAAACCACCTTCTTACTACTGCTCATCTTCTTACTACTGCATGGTCCCAAGCTCTGTATCTAGACCAGATATTTTTATACACAGAACGGTGATCGACACAATTATCAATCCTAGGTGGGAATTTAAAAGCAGTCCATTTTTAAAAATTTTTGCAAATTAAGGAAATTGCGAATGACGAACTTCTTACTTCACATGTTGGTTTTGGTAAACATCTTCATCATTGTTTGCCGGTTTGGGTTTCAATTTTTGTCGTCTAAGATCTGCAATAACGTCATCGTTTACATATTCATCGTCATCAAGTGCAAGGTTCTGATAGCAGTCAGGCTCTGTTTTGGGAATATTCATGTAAATGGAAAGTTGTTCGCCAGTGGCACTTTGATCGTCTTCGCTCTCACGAATTTCATCAATGATGGATTGGTGTGGTGAGTTGGATGGAGGCGGTGCCAGAGGTAATACAGCCAACGCGGGATCCTCGGGTTGCTGTTCTGTCCTTCTAGCAAGCCGTTCGGTGGCGCTCTGGAAATAAAAATTAAAGAATATTTCACCAAAACATTTAAATAAAATGTTGGCATAATTTTAATAAGACTAAATTGTAATGATCAAAATGTACCGTGGCGATTCATTACGAATTTAATTTTAAAAAATGACCATGCGTATAGATGAGTTCCGTGTATTTATTTCAGTGCAAAAAAATGCAATTCAATTCAATCTAGTGATAGGAACGAAAAACTTGATCCACATTAAACAGTAATAGTTATGATTTGTTGACGACTCTAACAAGATTATCCAGTAAATTCAAAAGCAGACTTAAAGTAGATAAGTCGCTAACCCAATATCATTTACAGTCCTCGACACGATTTATTCTGATATCCAGTATCTAAGACAAAATGAAAATTTTAAAATTGGTACACGAATCGCGCCAGAATGCTTTCGAGCGCCAATGTTAGCGAAGCGACTGTATGAACATAACTGGTTAAAAATTACAGTAAAACAGAAACGATTAAATGTACATCAGTTTATCTACATTCGTAATACATTATTATATGCGCTGCCAACCCATTTGTGTCCATTTCTAGGTGCCAAAGAATACCGATTATAACCCTTTAACATCTCCCGAAGATTCAGTCCATAGTAACTAGTAAACGCGAACGCGAGTTAAGATCTTCAAGGACCAGATTAACCAGTAAGAACGAAAACAGACCGCGATCAGACCTTTAGTTTTTCGAGGACTATGTCCAGATTAACCTTAAACACAAAAACAGATTTAACATTTTCAGGAACCGGGATCCAAGCTCGTACATATAAACAGTTTAACCAGCAAGCATGAACATGTTTATAGGACCCGGGGCCCAGATTAAATTTAATGTACCAGTATGTTAGGGTCTAAATGAAATTGATTTTTACCTGGCAAGGATCTTTGGTATATCTATAGTTTTCATCGTTGGGTAAGTTTTCATAGTCACCTGCATCTTCAATAGTGCTCTTTGTTGTCTCGGATTTTGGCTGTGGTGGTGTCTGAATACCCATCTGAGACGTATAAAAATGAAAACTGGTGAGAGGGCGAGGATAACGTGCAATTATGATCGTAAAAGATCTGATTAAATACAGATCTATATTTCGTTTTTTTTATATACTTTCGATATAGGGGGAGTTCACGTCAAGGGTCAAACAAGCGTTTTTTTGACCCTATGACGTCAGACATTGATTAACCAATCAGCGTAGTTGTTTCTAGTGGTTTACTATAGTTCCGTGCATCAAAGGGCCAAGAACTCACCATAATAAACCGTTTGATTGGCTAATCCCTCACATCACCCAGAACATGTCAATGATAACAAGTCTGCCAGATCCTAGTGTAATAAAACGAAATTTTGAACTATAAAAAACGAAACGAAATAAGATCTGTGTTTTAATCAGATTGTAAAAGATGTTTCATAAATAATTAAGCTTTTCAAGATAACTTGCTTTGAAGTTGACTGGGTGTTAACATAACTTATATGGCAGCGTACCAACGGGCTTTGCCCCCCCCCCCCGAACAATTTATTAGCGTATGAAAATATATTAGCAAATTACCCCCTACTCTTCCGGTTCCGACGGTTCTGTTGTGTCACCACTTACCTCGATAGCTTCTGGTATACAATCGTTGTTTTTCTTCTTCATCTGAAGTTTTTGGACGAGACAGCAACATACGATTCCGACAACCACCAGAACTAGGAAAGCAACACCACCAACAGACCCACCGACAATAGCAGCGAGGGGCAGATCAGCCACCATGCCAGGGGTTTTAACATCACATGAAGAGTTAATTGAGTTTAAACCATCATTACAAGAAGTACAATTGTCCTTTTCTCCAACACAAGTTGCACAAAGTTGACCACATATTAAACACCACCCAGTCATATTGACATAATATCCGTTTGGACACTCAGGGACACAGGCGAATATATCTTCATCATCACCACTTTCAGTAGTGCTGAAGGTTGAGGCGGACTCTGTAATGGTGACAGTGGTAGTGCCCGAGCCTGTGCCAGAGCTTGATTCGTCATCGGGGATAGAGGTACTGGTAGAGAAAGTTTGTGTACAGACAGTGGACGGGTAATTCACTTTAAACAATCCTTCAGGACAAGTAAAGTTACATCCTTCTAAACAGAGACAGCAAACTCTTTTAGATGAATTCGTGCATGGCGTTTGACCCTACAGAGACAGCAATAATAATAGTATTAAAAATCGATCGTTATTATGATCGTTAACATGATCGTTATTATGATCGTTAACATATATTGTAAGTTTCATATGCACAACTTAAATCTTGCCAAATATCGCGTCGCATTAGCCAACCCCGAAAACATTCTCCTACATCGCTTTGTACATGTAACCATGGAAATAAAGATAGCCACTCAAACATACATCTGGATATGACAATTGAATTCACGGGGTTTACGGAAAAGGGGGAGGGGGTAACTCTGGAACAAAAGGTCACAGAATATGACCTTAATGCTTCACACCATATTTAAAACAACCCCATTTAAGCCTGTGGTCTCTATCATATATGTTCACAGAGTATTTGGAAAAGGGGGCTTAACCTTCTGGAACAGGGGGGGTTTCAGAGCTCTGAAATTTGATTTAGTTAGTCTTCTTATGTCCCCATACTTCATACCAAATTTGAAAACTGTACCCGCAAGTGCGTTCACATTTTTTCTAGTAAGAGGGAGTAACTCTTGGACAGAGGGTCACGACAGGCTGATGATTGAGCTTTATACCCTTCTGACTCTCATGCTTTCCGCCAAATTTGAAAAAGATATGGTTAAAACTATAGCCTCTATCGCGTTCGCGAGGTTATCAGAAAAGGCGGTATAACCACGGAACAGAAAGTTTGGTAATGCTGAATAGGTTCGTCCTCTCATAGCCCTAATTCTTCACCCTAAATTTGAAACAAATACGATAAAAACATGAAGCTCTTATCGCAATCACACGGGTTTTGGCAAAAGGGGAGATAACTCCGAATCTGAAAGATTGTCCCCCATGGCCCCAGTGCTTCACGACGGACGGACGAACTGACCGACGGCCACGCCAAATCGACATCCTCGGCCTCATGACTACAATGCTTCCCATCATATTTCAAAAAACATTCGTTAAAAACTTTAGCCTCAATTGAGTTCACAGGCCAGTTAGTGACGAATGGACGGACGGATATAGGGCCAGGGTGACATTATACGCCCAAGGAAGTGTGAGCGTATACAATTGACCATTATGTTTATCTTAATCTCAATTCTGAAATCTTTACGTAATCTATTTTTAACTAATATAGCTCAGCTCTTTATCTCTAATCGTCTATAATGTCCTTTTAACTTGTCTGTGGCACTATGGAACGTTAACTTGTCTATGGCACTACGGTTGTGATCATCGAACGTTAATTTTTCTATTTTTACCATGTAACCATAACTTGTCTATGACACTATGATTGTTACTATGGGACCTTAACTTATCTATGACATTATGGTTGTTACAATGAGACATTAACTTGTCTATGATAATATCGATGCAGTACCGGATCTAAGGGGGCAAAGTGGGACAAACGTCCCGGCTCCCCCCCCCCCCCCACACACCACATTTAAGCCCCCCCCCCCCCTCGTGTCATACTAATATTTTATCCGGGACGGAGCCAACCAGACGCTTCTCTTTGTAAATAACGTTCACAGAGGCTTCCCTTGCGAATTTAGGAGGCCTTGTGCTCTGGTGTGTTAACTGTTCTTGTTAGAAGTTTTTCCTTCTGTAACTCTTTACTGACATTCATTGCCGAACGGAGTTTAATGTTTTATGTCACCTACAATAATTTCACTAAAATAAAGTAAATGAAAACATCATATTATGTGAAAGGGTCTGTTTTAAATACTCCAATTGTCAACGAATTCTAAACGTCAATAAAATCGCTGCCTAAATTTTCTCAGATGCACTGAAATTAATCCTAATTTTAAAAAAAGAATCCTGGTAGAAAACACCCCAAACACTCAAGGGGCGGAGTACATACTAGTACGATCCGCGGTCAGTACGAACAATTTGAACAAACAACAATGGGGCCCCTGCAAAGTTGCTATACCTCCCCCCCCCACACACACACCCATACAAACAAGGTTAATCCGGCACTGTATCGATGTTTGGAAATATGTGTCCGAGCAATGTTTATGTGAGGTTCCCACTATCACGATTCGTGCTGCGAACGAAATCGTAGTTTTAATCGCGGATTAATCGTGGTGATCCACGATTCATTTGATGAGGACTGTCATAAAAGTATCAAAACGTATCCGCACGTACCAGATTGTGGATTTAACAGGGACAATTCTATCGTAACGCATCGCACGACAGTGGCAACCTAGCATAAGGCTAAATGTCATCAATGTTGGTCCATCTATAAATACCGATACTAATTTTATCCACATTTGACAATTAATGGCTTAGGCCTATTTAGAAAACAGGTCCTATTACTAGGCTTTCCTATTATGTACCCCTCCCCAATATCTGATTCCAAAATCGTTTCCCCACCAACACTCCAGATGACTACGGTTGCCGATATGTGGATAGCAGGAGTGAGAATTTGGTGGTCAACACGGAATATGAGGTACATGTAGATGTTTCGGATACGTTTAGCAAGAATATTCTAAATTATTTACATAAAGTTGCAGTACATCTACCCAAGTAGTAAATATGTTATTATATACGTTTTATTTTACGTACCCTTGTGCCTGCGATACATAACACTACACCTACATATATTAATAACAACTTATACGTCATCTTGTATCGTCTGCTAATCCACATCAGGCCACCGTCTAAATTCTTATAACACAAAATATACTTGGTTCCGTTTCACATTTTTTAAAAGATAAAATAACACCTTCGATACACTGCGGTTATAACTGGTTGTTAGTCTATGCTTCACCTAGGAAGTAGATCACTAGGGAGTTTGCCATAACTTAAAATACATTATATATGTCGACACACTCATCAATAGTTTTCAAAGAATTGAAAAGACTGTTATATATTATGTGTACTACATGTATGTAGGTATTTACAAAGGCACGACTAAAACTTTTATTGGTTGATAGAATACATTGAATTAACGCTGTGTCATTTGCATTTATCGTTAATTCCGATGTACCCCGATTGATTATTTTACATTTGATTAATAAAACAACGTTAGCCCCCCCCCCCCGCCTTGGATTCAATCAGATTTAAAATAGGCCTATCAATTCTGTTCGCCCACAACCTGACGATGTAGATCGATGGATTTCTTTTCAACATATCCATGTGAATACTGAACGGAACAGAACCAATCATCTTTGACAATATTGTAGTTTTTCATAGACAGGGAATGGTCTCCGGTGGTGTGGAATTATTAGCGAGTAGCTTTAGTCAGATCTTAGGAAGTTATAAAATACTAGCAGGACACCCGGCTTTGCCCGGGGCCCAAATTCGCCCTCGTCCCAAATTCATCCGTGCGCCCATTTCGCCCGGGACCCAAATTCAATGGCTTAAAGCATTCACGGGGTCATGCTGGTTAATTTCAGTTCACATCACATTATGAGGGGGTTGAGCGCGGTGACGAAGCTTGAAAGCTTGATGTGCGAATATACATACATGTACATCCACACTTTGATTTTATTAATATAGATTCACATGATATACTGAATTGTCTGTTGTTGATATGAAGTGGCATTAGGTGTTCTGGGAAGGTTATGTGCGGTGTATACAGAACGTGGCCCTGGCTATGTAGCCATACTTTGTTAGATATTTTGGATTTTTTATTTACTTCATACAGTTGAATGTAGACATACTTTCTGCATTAATAAACATTTTTAAATAACAATTACGCGTAGGATAAAGCACGCACGAGACTAAGGTTATGCTGGGGAAAGAAAACCGGGTTACCCAGAGAGAAAGAAAAACCTCGGCCTTCCAGCCTCAGGCTTTCATTTTCTCCAGTTTTTGTCCGAAGTCTTTTTTCCCCAGCATAACCAAATTCGAGTACTTAATCTTGCTTATAAACTATTTTGTTTACATACACGTAAAATGTGAATATCACAGCAGAATTCCAGTAAGAAAAACCTTATATCATGTTTTTATCGAAAAGAAAAACCCTACCATTGACGAATAACCCGTTACAGGTTTGAAGAAAACCCCCAAACTCCCCCGTATACCAAAAGCCGTGCCGACTTTCAGTTCGCAAGTTATTCCGCGCATAGAATATACCCTAAAGATAAAAGAGATTTACAGTTATAGGTTTATAAGCTAAACGAACTTGACTTAGAAATTTATATTTTTGAATAACGCAGGGGATTTATGACATTCCAAAGAATATAAATCAAATGAGGGGATTGGCGTCCGGGTGAAATCTTCTGACGCCCTCTGCGATGAAGAGAGAGAGAGAGAAATGGGGTTTAAAGTCCACTCAACACAAACTAGGTCATTTCGGGACTAACATTTGGTTTAATTTTATTTCAATAATTCGCTTGCACGTAGGGGTCTTTTAGCAGTGGGAGAAAACCGGAGTGCCCGGAGGAAACCCACGAGGTTGAGAAGGCGCCCCTATCTCCATGTCACATACGCTCACACCAGGGCTCGAAACCACAGCCGCAAGCCAGAGGTGACCGGCCAGCTAGAGGTCGAAGCGCGGCACTCTAGGCCACTAGGCCATCCCAACCCCCCCTCTGCGATGAAATATCGCCGACAAATAATCGCAGGGGTATGATGACTTGTAAGAAAGGTTTTTATATTGTAGATATAAATTGATCCAGTCAATCAGGCATATTGAATAGAGTCTTGATACGTATACAGATTAGACAATTGCGTGTTAACCTAAACACTACGTTGTCTGTTAATTGTTGTATTTTTGTGACATATATTTAATGAATTTCTCGAGTCGGGGCCGATGGGACCCTGATCCCGATAGACTGCCGGACCAAGTCCAAATGGTTAAAGATCGGGGATGGAAAGGGTGTATTGGTTCAGGGTCAGGTTTCGGGTTATCTCTCAGTGTGGGCAGAGAATGTTCCTCGGGATTTTTCAGGCGTGTTTTCCTCTGGTCCATGGTGCAGGACAGTGTCTAGTCGTTTACGTAAGGCAAAAAGCGTTCCGTGTGCATATTGGCACACACGTAACAGAATATTTGACATAAGGGCAAAATGTCACTAATATCTTATATTCTATTTTTATTTTCTGTGGTTTTTACTAACGACAATAACTCATATAAATCTCTAATATTATAATACTTTTAATAAAAACTGACCAATGATTACAAAAAAACGATCAGACTGAAGTAATATTTACATGTAGAAACATACAAGCTGAGAATGAACAAAATGCAAATCAGGGATGTAGTCACATAACGGTCACAATTGATTTTGGTCAAAACGGCCATACTTTTATTATAACGGCCAAACAGTTTGGTTATAACGGCCAAATATTTTGTCATAACGGCTAAAAAATTTGGTCATAACGGCCACGCAGTAGTAATTTAATGAAAAACAATTTAATTTACCAAATATTACTTACTTTTGATGAAAATAACAATCAGTAGACAAAAAAAATATAATTAACTCATATCATAATCATATGGACACTTTTTCAAATAATCATACTATCCAATTAAAATGCTCTTTGACATAGCTTTGAAGATGTCTACATAGGATTAGTGGTGATTAACGAGTAACGAATTCCAAATTAGGTACTTCTCACCCCTCTAATTTGATCAGATACATGTCTGGGATATCACTTCGGGGGGAGCGGGCGTTAAATAAAGCTATTTCACACACATCATGAGGTACTTGGGCTGGACATAAATCTGTTTTACTCTAAGGTAAAAGATGTGACCGTAAATAACCCATTTATACCAGCCAATGATATAAATATGATCAAATAAAAACTAAAGTTATTGTTATATGAGGAGATTTTAAAATTCATCACAACACTTGGGGCTCTCCCTTTAATAACAACAATGCTGGAAATAAACTCACATATTTACATTTTTCTATTATTTTTGGACGTTATGCCCAAATTGTTTGGCCGTTACGACCAATTTTTTCGCCATTATGACCAACTTTTTAGCCGTTATGACCAAAATTTGGGGCCGTTATGTCCATAACCCGTAAATTATGGAAAAAGTTATTCATAACTACAATGTTTAGGAATAAAGATTACCTCATAAATACTATATTTATCAATAATGATTTATACCTCTTAATAGACCGCACTAAACATAAACAATTACAAATGACACGCCTACGGACAGGGAATATCATATGCATACATTTCAAACAAAAGATAGTAAACGTGTTGTATCAGATTAAGTGAATTGATCCGGGGACTAGCTGTGATGTACAGTGCTGGGTTTGTAGTAAAATAAGTGAAATGGGGTGATTTCTGCACCGACTGGGTAAATGAAGGCGGGCTGTAGTGATACAAGATTATCTCAAAATTAAAACAAACACTAAGGGAAGCATTGTGTTATTAACAATAATTCATGTCTTTGGTTTTTTTTATTAAGTTGCCCTAACTCTAACCCTAACTCTAAATACTGTAGTTACGAATAGCCACTAACAATATATCATACACAAATCAATTTCATAACAAGCCAACAGTGAGGCTGATGTCCCCCGCATAAATCCCAAAATAAATAGATGACACATATTAATTAATCGCACATTTATTTTTTTCAAACGTATCGAGCAATCAAAGTGTACACGAAGTGTCATCCAAAAGTATTTTATAAAGAAAAATGCTAAAACCGACGAGAAAAATGAAAATGTACCCTAGTTAGGGGGACCCTAAAGACAGACAAAAGGACCCCCACGCTTGACAAAAGGGCCCCTCTGGCCAAGGGAAAGGGCCCTCGTGTCCGAGTCAATCGTTTCTATACACTGTTACTGTCGAATCCATTACTGAATGAGAATGCAGTCATTGTATTGGCATAAAAATCATCAATCAAGATGAACCTAAGTTATCTTGTCCCAAAGTATCAACCAATCAAATTGCTTATCTCTGCCTACCCTAAGAAGAAAATGCTCATCTTCGAACTAAATCAGGGCATTGACCTAATAAACACATACACCAAGTTTGAACATTCTAGCACAATTAGGGAGAGAGTTATTGTGTCCCAAAAAGTGTGACGGACAGACGGACAGACAGACAGACAGACAGACAGACAGACAGACAGACAGACAGACAGACAGACAGACAGACAGACAGACAGACAGACAGACAGACAGACAGACAGACAGACAGACAGACAGACAGACAGACAGAAGGACAGACAGACAGACAGACAGACAGACAGACAGACGGACTAACCCATTTTAATAGTCCCCCAACTTTCTTCGAAAGGCGGGGGACAATTAATAATATATCACAATAAATACGTACATTAACACGATAAGAAAATACAACATCGTTGTTAAAACTGACACATTAATAAAACATATTAATTAATAAAACATTAATAAAATATATTGTATAAATATACAAAAGTGGGAAAATATATATACATTCTTGCATGTATAATTTACTGTGTATGGTGTCATAAAAATCTATAATATTCTACAAATCGTAAAAATTATAATAAAATAACTTTAAGAAATAAATCCATTTCAATAATGCATATAGAGAGCGCCTTCATGGTAATAATCATGTCCAATTGAGTGGTGGGGTCATCGTATATTTGTTAAATCAACAAGAAACGATAGGTCTGAAATTCTCAAATACAACAGTTCTAAGCCCCTAAGCGGGTCCAGGAGGCAATGACCCAGGACATGTTTGCTATTTTGAACCGGTTTTGCTGGTAGAAACATAGTTTAGGGGTCTAGGGAATGAAACTATATGTTTAAACGTCTTACTTTTCTGTTCCAACCCGGAGGTTGAAGACGACGGGTATACGACATGCAGTGTGCAATGTATGAAATTGTGTCCGGTCATCGGCGTTTCCGCCTACTTTTCATCGAATTACAACTGTTTAAGATACTTTTACGAGCTTACCAATGTATAAACACGATCTCAGTTTGTCGTCCCATCCGAATAACTAGATAATGTTGCTTGCCAGGCCCTCTTATTCTCAGTACATTATAGAAGTAATAACACTAACATTTAATATTCACAGCACACGTACAATATAGACGTACATGAAATAACATCTTAATGTATATTCGCAGTACAATACAAAAGTAATAACAAAAACTTTTTAACGATATATTCACAGTATAGAAAAAATAGCAATGGTATCTAACGTATATTCACGGTACAGTACAGAAGTAATAACACTAGTATCTAAATGTATATTCAGTAATAAGACTAGCATTAATGTATATTCACGGTACAGTACAGAAATAATAACACTGAACTAAATGTACATGTATATTCACAGTACAAATTTAATACACCTACATTTAACAAAACATCCGTGAAAAAATGTTAATAGTTCCAGTAATTTTTGTCCCAAGAACATTTTTCAAAATCCATAAACAACAAAATATCAAGAAACCTCCCCCTTGATTAACTTCTCAACTGAATAGTTTTAAAAGTAAAAGAGAAATAAATTCTCATTTAACCCTTCGTTAACTCTAGGGCCACGCTGGACCGGTTCAAGGTTTTCAACGGTAAGCTTGCGGTATTATCAATGTGCAGGCATGTGAACACTACTATAGAGACAGACCGGTCCAGCTTGCAAATCATAAGAAAATCAAAACATACGTTTGTAGATTTATGAAAATACTTACAATCTAATTACCGTATAATGAATAACAATACACTTTATAGATCTTATAAATAATGGAAATTAGATATACGTGACATGTCTATACCACAATATACAAAATATGATTCTTCAATATTATATTTAATAAATTGAAATGGATACTATAATATGATAAATATTAGGAATGATTATATATTATGTAGAATTATTTATCGTTGCTATTGAATAATAAAATAACTGCGCATGTGCAAACATAAATAATCCTTAAATCCCTGACATTACACAGTTTATCCCGTACAATAACAGAATTAAGTCCATTATAGAATGGAATAAAACATTTTATCCCTATATTTCACGGAAATATCAGGTTTAATAACGAATATTCCACATAAATACATAAAATCCGTAATGTGAAGAAATAATTCACATTTTCAAAACATCCCCCCCCCCCCCCCAAAAAAAAAAAAATCTACATCAATTAACAGAGAAAAAATAGTTAAACGTTAAACTGTGCCATTCGACCACATAGAAATGGATAAGTTTTACAGTGTAATAGTGTAATGTATATTCACCGGACTGATTAGAAGTAATATCACCGGCATCTAATGTATATTCACAGAACAGAAGTAATAACAATAGCATTTAATGTATATCCACAGTATATAAGTAATAACAATTGCACATAATGTATATATACATAATAGTACTGTGGTAATAACAATAGCATCATAGTACAAATAAATACCATTTCTTTTACTTCACATACTGGTTTTGGTAAATTTCTTCATCATTTTTAGCCGGTTTGGACTTCACTGTTTTCCGTCTGAAATCTACAATAACGTCATCGTTTACATATTCGTCGTCATCAAGTGCAGGGTTCTGATAGCAGTCAGGCTCTGGGTTGGGAATATTCATGTACATGGAATGTTGTTCGCCAGTGATTTCATCAATGATGGATTGGTGTGGTGCGCTGGGTGGAGGCGGTGCCAGAGGTAATTCAGCCAACTCGGGATCCTCGGGTTGCTGTTCTGCCCTTCTAGCCAGACGTTCGGTGACGCTCTAAAAAAAACAAAAATTAAGTGTCAAGGATATTTCAACACAACAAAACAATTAATATATACGATCTAGACGAAACTGGGGATTTCTAAACAAATAAGACATTTCTAAACAAGTAACACATTTCTAAACAAATGAACGTCTCAAGCAATTTAACAGCAATATGTTCCCAAATGATTTATTATCAATGTGTGCGAATCGTTTCCGCGTATTTATTTCTGTGCAAAATTATTACAAAACGTATCGTTGGATTTTCTTTGAGATAAGCATGTAAATTAAGCACTATAACAGATGTTAAACCTCTTGAGCACCAGGTCAAGATTTACCAGTAACTACAAAAGCGGAGTAAAATATTTCGAGATCCCATCCCAGATTAACTATTAGGGAGGAGGTGGGGTGGTAAAAAGACTGATGGTTAACCAATAAACAGAAAAATAGACTACATAATATTTTAAAATTTAATGTATCAAAATGAAGATTTTATTATGCGAGAGAGAGAAATGAGGTTTCGGGACTAACATATGGTTTAATTTCATTTCAATAATTCGCTTGCGTGTAGGGGTCTTTAGCAGTGAGAGGAAACCGGAGGAGTTAGAGAAAACCCGTGAATTTGAACAGGTGACCCTACTCCTTGTCACGTACAACCGGGGATTCGACACCACGCCGCTAGTTGACTCAATAACAGGCTTTTTGATACAGCACGCACGTGCTAACCATTCACCCCCCCCCCCCGCGATTCTATACGAAATGGTTGCCTACCTGACTAGGATCTTTGGTATATCTCAATACTTTATCGTGTCCCATATGTATTTTCTGTGACAGTTTTTTATCAGGTCTGGGTATATTTACATAGTCCTGTTCGTCGTTTTCCACGGTTACTGGCGTTACTGCCGACACTTCTAAATCACGATTATTGTCAATCTGAGTCTGCAAAGTAAAAAAAAAAGAATTTTTAAATACATGCATAAATTAATTACCGGAATATATTGGAAGAACGTTCAAACAGGTAATTGTTTTCAGTGGGTTGCGGTGTTTGAGATAAATTGCAGTATGTCGAATAAGTAGACATCTGTGATCAGTACACACTTCTCACAGTGTTCCGTTTGATTAGCGCTAATCCCACTACTCACTGCTGGAAAGAGAGAAAATTATTATTGGCCAATAGTCCGATTAAATACCAATCGCTAACTGCTTTTCAACGGCATTACCCTTAATACAGAGCGTCAGATTGGACCAAATGATTATGTTTTCATAGCATTACGTCGTGGCTCACGATTTTATTATGCCCAATTAACCAGTGCATAGCAGAATATTGCAGTAACACTAATTGCGTGACAAACGAGGCTATCAACATTGACATAATGTAAACAATACTTTCGCCGTTTTTAATACCTTAAATCACTGTCCTAAGTTTTAGGGGAGACCCCACATTAAACGAAGGGCTGTCATTGCTGTACTCATATAATAGATTTGATTGAACGGGAAGAATAGACGCACTCCCTCAAAAGTTCAAGTATCAGAAGCCAATCCAGCAATGGCCGGAGAGGGATTTTTTTCGGGCCATTGCTTCAGAAATATGTGTCTTGAAATGAGGTAGTGTGTGACTACTCTTTCTGAAATATAGCCAATCTCATTAAAACACAGATCCATTTTGTTTCGTTTTTATAGTTCAAATTTTGGTTTTACTTGTCTTTACCACATGGAGATCTGGAATAGTTGTTATCATTGACGTGTTCTGGATGATGTGAGGAATTAGCCAATGAAACGGTCTGTTACGGCGAGTTCTTGGCCTTTTGATGCACGGAACTGTGGGTAAACCACTAGAAACGTCAACGCCGATTGATAAGAAACCCGTTCGACCCTTGACGTCAACTCATTATAAATTATCAGATCTTCATGTAGTGTAGACCATCGAAAGTATAAAAAACGAAACGAAATATAGATCTGTATTTTAATCAGATTGGAAATATCGCATGCTACATTTTTTACCCTGGTTTCTAAATATAATCATTGATAAATAAAGATTGTCACGTTTGTTGTTATCGAATACAATTTATATAAGATACAGAAGACATATTACAAAACTACCCCCTATCCTCCCGGTTCCGATGGCCCTGTTGTGCCATTGCTTACCTCAATAGCCTCTGGTCTATAATCGCTTTCTTTTTTCTTCATCTGACGTTTTCTGACGAGACAGCAACATACTATTCCGACAACTACCAGAACCAGGAAAGCAACACCACCAACAACGCCACCCACAATAGCACCGGTGGGCAGATAACCACCACTACTATCAGATTTAGTATTATTAGTGGTAGCAGCAACAATACATGTTCGGTCCAATAAATCTAAACCATCATTACAAGAAGTACAGTTGTCCTTTTCTTCAGCACAAGTTGCACAAAGTTGGCCACATTTTAAACACCACCCAGTCGTATTGACATAATATCCGTTTGGACACTCAGGGACACAGGCGAACATATCTTCATCATCACCACTTTCAGTAGTGCTGGAGGTTGAGCCGGTCTCTGTATCTGCAATGGTGACAGTGGTAGTGCCCGAGTCTGTGCCAGAGCTTGATTCGTCATCGGGGATAGAGGTACTGGTAGAGAAAGTTTGTGTACAGACAGTGGACGGGTAATTCACTTTAACTAATCCTTCAGGACAAGTAGAGTTACATCCTTCTAAACAGAGACAGCAAACGCCTTGAGATGAATTCGTACATGACGATTGACCCTACGAAAATAACAATAATAATAGTATTATAATAGCGATCTTACCAAAATCGAACCCCTCCAAGATTTTGGATCGTTAGCATTATATTATAAGTTTCATATGCATTGAACCACAACTGGTGGCATCTGGAGGTTGTACCACCTTTGTACATGTTTATATATAGTAAAAGATAGGGGACATAACCCAAGACGTTTTTGTAACAATAATAATTTTATTTGTCCGAAATGATCTCGATCGATCGACTATGTATCTCGATTTACCGTCTCCATGGAGTATTTGGTCATGCGAACGTTGGCGACCAAATCGACGCGATCGGACGCAACGACGCTGAAGAGAAGGGAATCTGCACCTACTGCCATGTACCGACCGCGACTCTCTGGTCTCGCCTTCCCCAAACTGCAATCTTGCGCTTTTTTTCTGACGAGGGTTGAGTAACCGTTTCTAGGCCCGTTGTCGGTCGAGAGATTGGGCCGTTCTGTCGCGAGTTTCTTCTAGGCTGTCGGTTACGGTGATGTAAATCGAAAATGGACCCTATCTTGTAAAATTCAAGTGACCAACGCGGGTTCTCTATCAAACATGAACCTAAACGGACACCCATCAGGCCCGGATACAGGATTTTGTCGAGGGGGGGGGGGGGGGTCACACATTGGAGAAAATGTAATATGTTGCAACCTTGGGTTGCTTGGGCGGAGACAATGCGAAAATCATGTTTATATCATCTATGAAAGAGCAGATATGTGAACTATACAACAGTAACAAAGCAAACGAAAATGAAAATCAACTCTGCCACCCCCCGTTGGATCCGCGCCTGCCCATGCAAATTTTAGTGCTTGTATCCAGATTCGAACGAGTTTAACACGTGGCTGTCTCACTAATTTATTAAATCACAATGTACAATGTACCAGTAAAAGTAGAGCATTAAACATAAAAGTTATATAGAGCTCGCATATAAGATCAATCAGGCCTGTTATTCACAATCTTTAAAACGTATTTTCCCATTTTGCGAAACGGAAAATCGTCACCTTTAAATATAAATACCGAAGCACTTATATGCTTATCAATGAGATTATCACGTGATCAGGGTAATAAAATTTTTGAAATCTTTGATTTATCTGTGTCAGTGCCCAACAGTGGACCGCAAAGAACCGTCATATCAGGAGGAGTGTCGTCTGACAAGAATGGCGTCCCTAGTCCTTTAGGTAAAAAAAAAGAAAAGAAATGGATGACAATCGGACTATTTCATAAATTTGTTAATTATCTGTCTCGAATTTAAAGAAGATGTATTGTCCATTTAAGAATGCTTGAATCACGCAGTAAATTAACTGGACAAAACAATCTGGGTTCCCATCCAACAACACTCTTTCAATCAATCAGAATCGATAAACTTTTAGACCAGCGCTCCCTTATCTTATACGCTTTCATTCTGGATATTTTGGCCCTGAGGGGTGGATGGCCGTCCAACCTCGTGGGTTTTTTTCCGGGCACTCTGGTTTACTCTCACTGCTAAAGACCCCTACGCACACGCGAATTATTGAAATAAAATTTAAAAACAATATGTTAGTCCCGAAATGACCTAGTTTGTGCCGAGTGGACTTTAAACCCTATTTCTTTCTCTCTATTTTGGTCCCAATTTAACGAACTAGTTGGATTACAGTAACTTTATGATTTGACAATCTGCCAGTAAATGTAATTCTGGGAAATCCCCATTATTTATATATAACCAATAGACATACAATAGTACTTCATATTCAGCTAAATCCCATTCTTGTTAATTTGGTATTAATTCTGATTCATTAATGAATAAGAGTAGACAAATTTATTGACATGATCATTTCCCTGAGAAAAAACTTCCTGGTTGGCTGTTAAATGTTCAAACAAGAATATATATAAATATATAATATATATCGATGCCATAGTTCTGGAAGGTTGTAAGTGCCACGTATAACCCAAATAGCTTTTTTGCATTGGATCACTAATCACATTGGGGGGGGGGGGGAGCTTCTCTGTGCAAAAGTTCAGAAATTAAAAAAATAATTTTAAAAATGTTGATAACCCGTTTGCGTTATTAAGATTGGAATAGGTTTTACTCTTATATCTCAAAAACTAAATCCGTCAAATTTGGAGACTTAACACCTTTCAGAACTATGACATCGATATATGTATGTACATATGTAATAATAAAATATACCCCTCTATATCTCCAAATATATAAATTGACCTTTAATAAAAGGCATTATGCGAATAAACGACGTGTGGTTAACATAAAAGTTTATTATTATTATTTCCAAATACTAGGAAATGGAAGTCTTGGAATTACTCAGAATTTAAAATTATTTCCATTCGAATCACACGTTAGATACTCATAATAACTGGAATTCCCAAATGGTTGGTATTTTTAATATATATATATATCATTCAGTCTTTGCATTGCGGAAATATTTGTGAAAATTGGTGGTGGGATTATTCTGGAGAAGATTTGGTTATAGTTACAAATTTACAACTCCTCAAAAACGATGTTAATTCATTCTTTTTAAAATAAATCTTGAGATTTTATGGATTTTTTTCCTCAGAAAATACAAAAGTAATAATAATAATAATATTCATAATGCACCCTTTCTAAATAAGAGAAAATTTCAATCTCTCCTTGCAAATCTCTGTAACCTCGGTATATACAATATATTAATTCGTATAATAACATGCGATATACTCCCCACTTGGAAAGGGGTAAATATAACGGGAAATGTTTAGAGAAGGTGGTGGGCATGGGATGGAGTGTGTGTGCGTGTGGGGAGGGGGGCGCTCAGTCACTGCAGCATTGGTGGTCTCTAAAAACGAACAAATGAATATCTTTAGTCTGCAAGTTTATCATTAAAGTGCACATAAAATGGCCCTGAAAATTTTTCTATTTGAGCAGTCCATGGTTTTTTATCCACTTTACGGCAAATTCACATCAATCGGACTAAAATTAATTCAGCTATCTTCATTCAAAGTGGTAAAAATAGACCTCCCGTAAAAACGACTTTGCCAATTATCGAAAACACTCTTAATCCCCTCACACGCCAGTGACGTCACAGTGACCGAATGCGTATTCGGAATGTTTATTCCTTAAATACCTACATGTATATACACCCGGCGTGTGTATTCATTAACGCCTGACTGATTCCTTAATCCCCCTAATTAAGTAAAACAAATGACTACGGAATAATTTATTTCGTAATTCATTTTAATTCCAGATCCAATTCCAAATTTGTTTCATAATGTACGGTCGTTCTGTTTTCCCACGGCAGCGATTTTAATACTCTACCATCGTGTGCAGTCCAAACGATTCGAGATACATTTTCGTCAGAAGAGTATTAGAATTTGTTTCATTATGTACGGTCGTTCTGTTTTCACGCGGCAGCGATCTTAATACAATCTACCATCTTGTGCAGTCCAAACGATTCGAGATACATTTTCGTCTGAAGTGTATTGTCGCAGTCGCTGGTTATTTAAAGATGAAACATTTTAATTTTGTAAATTATATTTTTGAAAAAAAAAATCCAAATTATTCGTGTAATTGGTTTATATCTTGTCAAATTTTTTTCACAGAACGCAGCTACTGCCTTTAACAAGAAAGATTTCCTTATGTTAGCACAAAAGGCCCATCACCGCTGTACATAAAGCAGAATGCATACTTAAAGTTAAAAGGCCAATATTTTCGCAGCTATTTTTTCATTTTGATTTTCTGTCACGAGTATGTTTCCAGAACATATGGGGAGCATATAAAGACCTTTTGGTGTGTGGGGAGGGGGGGGGGGGTGTATCCTTACCGCCACTGCAGCTTTGGATGGGCTGTAAAAATATAAACACTTGAATCTCGTTATTTTTCAAGTTTATCATAGAAAAAGTAATACACGAAAGCATACAGCTTAAAACATCGGTTGAGATGTGTTCGGTTGTATTATCTCGAGCGCTTGACGGTTGTATTATCTCGAGCTCTTGACTAATAGTATCTCGAACGCTCAACTTAATTATCTTTATCGCTCGACTTAATTAATTGGATTTTATCTTTAGTTAAGATTTCGAAAAACAGGGCCTTGATTTTGAAGAAAATTTGAATGGCCATCTGTAAAATTTTACCAGGGTGAATCGACTAAGATAGACAAGAGTTTCGTACACCTTTACTTCCAAACAATCCAACAAGAACAGCGTCACAGTGGTACCTTCTTATTCAATATATTAATATATCATTGAATTTGTTTGTTTTGAGACCTGTATATTCTACCGACTATTGAATTGTTGAAACAATGGGTTGCTAAGTTAAAAGTAGATATGAGAATTCCGACATGCATTCGGAGAACATCGGTTTCTGATATTCCGCCTACAAATTAAGAGATCCATTGAGAATACGTAGAAACGAATCTGTCCGGATTAAACTCTTTTTGCATTAGTGAAATCAGAGGAGCGTGTCTTGACCACAGTTGTTGTAAGTATTGAGACACATTCACATACTTTATCAAGGAAGTATACGCGAATATCTTCAATGTACATTCGAAATATGAATTATATATCAGTGGTGAACTTGAGAAGGCGGCATTAAATAAAAAAAACCCTCAAATACCCACAACTATTAATAGGTATATAACAGTGTATGGGATAGGTAATTTGAAAGAAAGAATCATTAGACACCGTGTGTGTTATTTATCGTATATATATACCAGATATTGTATCTTGTTAAGCCCGTGTAATTTGCCATCGTAGGCGCGTGGCCAGAAAGGTGGGTGGGAGCGGAGGCAATTTTTCTTTCTCCAAACAAACGTGCTTCACTCTACCACTCTATTCCTACTATACACATATAAGTACCTCGGAGATTCTGATTTTATAAAATTCCACCAGACCGCGGGCCAAATTTGTGTGTCCAGTCCGTGCCATTTAATTGGCTTGAGACAGGAAGCACATTGAAAATAGTTCAGAAACTGTTGGCATGATGTAGAGTTATGGCCTGACTGTTACCAAGGTCGCTACTTAATACCACAAACCTGAGCAAATTTACCAATAAAAGAGGAGATTTTTAGTTCAATAGCAGGCTTGATCTCGCGGTCGTTGCTTCAGTAACATGTAGTTAAACATACATTATGCAAAAGTTAAATCTGTCTATTGTAGGTCTTTCTTCAGACCTAAAATGTTAACTAAATGATTAATTAGACATTAATTAACTTGTCCAGGCCATAATCAACTCTCGATGTCA
Organism: Patella depressa; assembly: GCA_948474765.1. Lineage (NCBI taxonomy): Eukaryota > Metazoa > Mollusca > Gastropoda > Patellidae > Patella > Patella depressa. The sequence goes on from OX419715.1 coordinate 29,660,797, forward strand.
TTGGTAGCCTGGTGATATTTACTGGATTTGAATTCGATTTGCTGCTTAACGCTCATTCGTGATTTAATCCAAACTGTGTTTTTTTTTTATCGTAACGACTTTAGTAATTATGACGATGATCGAGCCTAAGCCTAAAATTCAAAAGCTAAAATCTCGGTTCAAAGTTGATCAATTTGACTGAAATTTTCAGCAAAATTTCCTTTACATTATCTAGTTTTTAACTATTATAGTGAGAATACCAGCTCTTTATATAATCTCCCATATGTCTCTTTAATATATTAAACCAGACGAGAATTTAATTTGAGACGATAAAACAAATATTGACACACGATAGACTTCTATGACATCATCTACAGGGCCCTGTTTCACGAAATTTTAACTAAAGATAAAATCCAATTTTTAGTAGATACTTCAATTTTGATTGGCTAAGAAGTAAAATCAATCTAATATTGTCCAATCAAATAACTAGAATTCAGATCTTATCTTAGTTAAAATTTTGTGAAATAGGCCCCTGATTGCTACATTATAAAGATAATTCTTATGCCTACCACTCTATACAACAAGATCAACCATAAAACTTTTATTTCTAGATCGACATTATTACCGACATGATCACCAACATGGCTGTACCAAATTACCTTACAGATAAAACTGTGACCTATAACTGTGAGAGTGAGAAAAACGAGACCAATTTATAATGTGTATTATTTCACTGGATATCATACAAAAGCTAGGAATTGTCAAGGGTTTGGAAACTGACAAAAAATGAATGAACCAATGAAATAGGATTTAAAGTCCTTCCTTTGTTGCTTCAAGGAAAATTTTGCCCTGTCAGGGGCATTCAGACCTACTCATATTCTGAGAAACCTTCATGGCAAAACGAAATATACAATAATGTTAGTCTTGAAATGCTCTAGTCTACTTTATATAGACATTAGTGGTCTGGGTATTGAAGACAGAGTAAGCCGTCCCCAGCCAATACACTACAATGCCCTTGGTCGGCTCTACGGTAGTTAAACGAGCTAAATCTACAAATTGACACAAATATGAATGCACGTGTATATAAAATGATTTATATTCAATCGTTTCCGTTTTTACTCTAATTTCAAATCAGTTATTTTAGGCGAAATACACCAGAAATCTTAATGGAATAGCAATCTCTAGCTTTATGGTTATTCCAGTCTAGTAATTATTGCGCATGCCCTCCAGATAAGAAGAGAGTTACCGTTTGGCTTGACTTGTGGAATATGACTAGCCTCGTTCTCCGGGCCCCTTGTTACAAATGGGACTGAAACGCATGGTAAAATGTTTATTTTGTCTTAAAAATTGGATACCAAAAGCCCACCTTTTCCCAGTAAGACCACAACACCAATGTTGATTTAAATTGAGAAATAATTCCTGTTTTCAATGTCGAAGACTTTGATGATATTGAGTTAGAGACTTAGCTACTTTAAATCAACCTTGCTGTTGTGATTTGTAAGACATAATAAACAGTTTACCATTGGTACACGAAACGTGTACCAGAATGCGTTTCAGGGCCATTTGTGTCTTTGATTCTATGGTTGTTATTATGGGATTTTACAATGTCTGTGACACCATGAGATACTGACTTGTATATGACAATATTATGGTTGTTACTATGTGATCTTAACTTGTCACTTTGTTATCTTAACTCGGTTGTTACTATGGCATAGCACCCACGGGATCTAACTTATCTATGGTACTATGATTGTTACTATGGGATCTAGGCATTGTCTTAACATTATGATTCTAACTGAGGAATCTTAACTTGTCATTGAAATTCTAGAACAGCAATGCCAGCAATCAATGATGTACCCTGGTTTTACCGTTTTAGAAAATATGCCATATTGTGGTTTCTTTAATAATATATATATTCATCTTGAGGTTTTAAATTCCTCCTAATCTGGGGTGAGGGGGTGTAGTCAGGGGCCAGTGCCTTCTATTTTCCCGAAAGCTACCCCCCACACACAGAGAACGAGAGAGAGGGAGAGAGAGGGAGAGAAAAAGAGAGAGAGAGAGAGAAAAAAAAGAGAGAGAGAGACTTCGATGACAGGTACATGCCGCTTGTACATGCCCAGTTAGTTTCGACCATTTGATAACATACATTGCCGTCATGTAAAGTTTTAATATATACGTTTATTATACGTACCCTTGTGTCTGTGATACATAACACTACACCTACATATATTAATAACAACTTATACGTCATCTTGTATCGTCTGCTAATCCACATCAGACAACTGCCAAAATTCTTATAGAACAAAATATACTTGGCACAGCTTCACGGTTTTTAAATATAAACGCATTTACATTCTAAACGATGCCTTAAAAGCACTGGTGTTATATACTATTCCTCTAATATTTCATTGAGGAAGTAAATTACTAGAGGGCTCTCCATTGTAACTTAAAATACATGGCAATCACGTGATTACAATGGGCGTGTTTCTAGACCCACTCGTGAATGGGTTACTATATAGACACAAAATTAGATATTTACAATATGAAGTGAAATCGGGGTTAACCTTCCAGGCTTTAGCTCCGGTGGTATAATGAAGACGGCCATATACGTCATGCATTGTGGTATGAGAAAAATTTTGCCCTGCCAGAGTCACTAATCTCTATACTCTTATTTCGCATTCAAATTGTCAAAAGTTCTTAATTATGTGCACACGGGATTTCGTTTTTATGTCCCATCCGAACGACTAGACAGTAGACACTGCCTTCGTCAAGCCCCTCGCCCCCTACCACTGGCAATGGAAAACCACGCCGGAAAAATCGGATGGTTTTCTCGAACAATGTCTGGAGCGAATCGGAGACCTCTTGTCGAGCCATCACTATTCTTACTCAGTGGGTGGTCACGTGGCTATGCGGGTAAGACGATGGCTCGCTATACTGGAGATCGGGTGTTCGATCCCTATACTGGCCTAGAAAGTTCACCCAGATTTTCCGGCATGGTTTCCCTTTGTCAGTGATGCAAAACGAAGGGCCTGACAAGGAAAGCTGTCTAGTCGTTCTGATGGGACGAAAAACCGAGGTCCCGTGTACCCATTGGCGTGCACGTAAAAGATCCCTTGGCTGTTGGAATTTGATAATACATGTATAAGACTAGGCCGTAACGCCCGGGTAAAGTTCCCTGATTGCACACTATATGGCGTATGCTCGTGTTCATTAGCTCAGTTTAGACGTTAAACCACATTTCATTTCATTTACTACTCAGGGAGCCTATTCACAAAGCTATTACGAAAACCTTTACTCATGAATTAAAATGTTTTTCAAAAATCTTTTGGGAAAATATTATGACGTACGTCTTGTGAACAGTTTCCGTAAGATCTTTGGTAAGTTTTATTCACAAATAGATTGGAATAACCAAATGCCTCCTTCCGTGATCAGCTAAATCCGGCACGTAATGCATGTGTCTATAAATTACGGACCTTGTGCTCGTGTTATTGATATTTCTCTGATCGACATGAAGTTGTATCGGGTGTTCTGGTAAGGCTAAGTATAACTTGTCTCTCACAATTATGTATAAGTTGTCAAAATATGTTACCATGCAACAACATTGTTTGCAGTTTTGGCTTATTTGGTATTCCATACAATTGAATCTAGACCCGTTTTCTGTATTGACAAAACATTCCTTTACTACAATAAACTCCTCCCCCAATTGCCCTTCGTAGACCAGGAAGTTCAAACAGGTTAGGAGAGCAATACAATTTGATATAATACTTTATCTCATCTTTAAACAATTTACCGTTAAATCTTAGAAAGGGTTTTAGTGTGGGTAATTGACATGAAACGTGGTTTAACGTCCAATAGTTTTTCTGAGCTTATGAAATGAAAAAGAAATGAAATGGGGTTTAACGTCCCACTGTTCTGCTCTGAACTGGGCTTATAAAGACGGGCATACGCCATACAGTGTGCTATGAGGGAATTTTTTCCCGCACAGTGGCACTGTGGTCTACTCTAATATCGAATCAAACTGCCAAGGGATCTTTTATGTACTCGTCAGTAGACGAAACTGGTTTTTCATACCATCCGAACAACTAGACAGCGGTCCTTGTCAGGCCCTCCGTTTTTTTTACGAATTGGTACAGGTAGGATTCCTGGAATTTACTCATATTCCTGAAGTATGGAATTTTAGTCAAAGGCGTTTTATAGCTGAGGCGCCTGAGGCGCCAGCCTTCTCGTGAAAAAAATCAAAGAAGTTGAAAAAATAAAACGGGAGAAAATTCCTAAAACCGATGAAAAGAATGAAAATGTACTCTAGTTAGGCAGGGCCCGAAAGGAAGTCAGAAAGGCCCCGGCCATGTCTGACAATCGTTTTCTATACACTATTACTGTCGAATCTACTATACTGAATGAGAATGCAGTCATTGCATTATGCAATTGCATAGGCATGAAAATCATCAATCTAGACCGCCACCCTCACCCGCGAAAGAGGACCATCTAAATAGTATAGCCTTGTCGTACTTTTGGTTTTGATCCCTCTGACTTTGTACCGTTGATTACAGATTAAACATCCATAAGTGTACAAATGTGTTGTTATTGATGTGTTCCCATTTGAATATTGTTCACAATAAGAAGCAAAATAAATAAGATATGATTACAGGATCATTTTGTTATACGAAAAACTAAGTGATGCGTTTTCTATAGCGGTCAGTATATATTCGGATAGAAGGTCAGACTCCTGTGAATACGGATAGAATGTTAAACTCCTGTGACTAAATGCATAAAGCTCTAGATTTCCACAACAAAAATACACTTTCAGATAAGTTTTAGATAATAATTTCCTCATTTACTTTCTGCTTTTGATTGTCTACTTTTAGCTCTAGATGAGACTTTGAATCCGGTGTCCAGGCATATTTTAGATGTCGCTCAGTATAGCACCATAAACAGTCATTTATGTTCGAGATATTTGAAATGCAATAAATTGCGTTTGTAATTATTTCATGCACGTAATTTAAAAAAAAAAATAACCAACTATTCTTTTGAGTTAACATTATAACTGAATGCATGTTATATAAAACTGACAGGCCATACGTTAACAGCATATTTAAAACATGAACATTTTTATTTTTATTTTATGCTGGTCATGTCAGAATTTAGTTCATCGAAATTCTAAAATAAGTAACTTGGGTGCAATTCATTGGCAAAAGTAAAATCCTACTGTTTTAATTAAATTTCAGTCCTGCTCATATGAACATGATCAGTGCTAGGAGCCGGGTGGGGGTGTATGCTGGGAGGATTTAAAGCAACAGGATTATAGATTTTAACTAACTGCTGATTGATTTCAATCACCATTTCTTTTTGGTATATAGTTGTCCAAAAGATATGGACAAGGAAGGTAACCAACTTTTTAATACCCTTCTGTTCTGTTCCTATATACTGTGCTAATGAAGATGGCATAAGTGATACAGTGTGGTATTATGGAAATTTTGCCCGGGCAGTAGTAGCACTACAGCCTACTCCTACATCTAATTCCAACTGCTACAGGGACTCGGTTTTTAGTACCATCTGAACGAATAGGCAGCTGTTAATGTCAGCAGGGACGTTTTAAGGTTTATCATGGCTGTATCTATACTATTTTGGGAGCCCTCTTTCGTGGGGTGGGGGGCTTGATTGATGATTTTTATGCCAGTGCAATGACTGCATTCTCATTCAGTAATGGATTCAACAGTAACAGTGTATACAAAACGATTGACTAGGACTCGGAGCCCTTTCCCATGGCCAGAGCGGCCCTTTTCTCTGCCTTTAGGGTCCCCCTAACTAGGGTACATTTTCATTTTTCTCATCGGTTTTAGTATTTTTCTCCCGTTTTATTTTTCCAATATCTTTGATTTTTTTCGCGAGGAGGCTGGCACCTCCAGCGCCTCAGCTATAAAATGCCTTTGACTCAAATTCCATACTTCAGGAATATGAGTAAATTCCTACCTGTACCTATTCGTAAAAAAAACGGAGGGCCTGACAAGGACCGCTGTCTAGTTGTTCGGATAAAACGCCTCTGAATGTCAGGCCCATCCTCCACCAGGGAAAAGGGGAAACCACGTCAGAATATCCTGATGAACTAGGTAATTTCTGGGCAACTTTAAAAGGATCATTTTGTAATATTATTTAATACTGTTTTGCTAGAATTAGAAATCTATAAGTGGCGGGTAGGCGTCCCAGATTTCTCTCAAAAAGTTACTAGTTTCGTTCATTTCGAACTCATAAGGCTTAAATGAAATTGTGTGGGTGTTCCCTTTATATACTGTTTTGCTAGGTATCTATGTGTGGATGCTTAGCGAGTCGAATAGGTCTACATAAAAAAGGATAAGCAATTGGGTTAAATGACCACTTGACATAAACTAGGTCATTTTGGGAGTAACATAGTTCAATTTTATTTAGATAATTCGCTTGCATGTAGGTGTTTTAGCTGTGGGAGGAAACCAGGGTGGACAGGTGACCCACATATTGAAACTCAATGACAGACCCTATGATCTAACATGCACACGTTGATACATATGGCCATCCAACCCTCCAATCTAGATATCAGATGTTGCATAAATAAAATTATCGCATAATTCACCCGTCAAAACATTGCTGCATAAAAATTTTGGTTGATATGCTTGTGGAAGTGGATGTTGACATAAAACTCCAGGAATGAGAGAGAAAAATGGGGTTTAATGTCTACTCGACACAAACTAGGTCATTTCGGGACTAACATATGGTTTAATTTTATTTCAATAATACGCTTGCTCTTAGGGGTCTTTAGCAGTGGGAGGAAACCAAGAGTGCCCGGAGGAACTCCAGGAATGAACCAAAATGCTGATATGGTTATACATATAACTAAAGCTGCCCTCCACCATTTCTAGACGAGATAATTGTACACTGTGACTATGTACACACTATGTACACATTTATTAACATGAATATCAGATCTTTTTAAAGTAGATATCTCACACACCTATAGATTTTATATCATTATAAGGGAGTGGTTTTCTTGCCAAACAGGATGTAGAGATTTTAAAATAAAACTAAATGTAAGCCGTAGCTTATGAGGCTGCTCCCAATTCCCCATCACCACGACAAGAGGATGATCAATGATGTTCTTAAACGCTTAAAAGCATTAACAGAACAAAGTTGAAGACCGCAGTGCATGTATGACATTGTCTAAAATATCATACACCTTGACTGGAGGCCCTTATCCCATTTATAAGTTCAAAAATATCATACTCCTTGACCAGAGGCCCACTGGATCTTGAGGCTGTCAAGCCTATAGGTAAATTCAGCACTGATAATGAATATAGAAAAAAAAATAAATTAATTTCTTTTAATTTAAAATCTATTATTTTTCACCCCATACAACATTTATTATAAAATGTTTAACAAGAGATATATTATTTTAAAACCGGTATTAATAACTGTAACAATCCTACAGGAAATATATTCAGTATAAATGAGCAAATCATAAAAAATCAACTTATAATAATAAAAGTTTTATGTAACAATTACTGTAGATAATTAACAATATAAAATATATAAAACTGTCTTATATTATATACTCACACTGTAAATCTCATACTGTTCACTTCAATAGAATTAAAATACAGATTTAAATTTTGCATCTTATGGTTTCGATAGCCCACATACACTATAAACCGCAAATTGCCTCATTCGGCATTTCTGTCCAAACGAGGTAAAACAAATGCCTCGTCTGGAGTTCCAAAACGAGGTTTTTTAAATTGACCTGTTTTTGGAACAAGGTATTTTGTTCAGAACGAGGCTTGGTAAAAATGCCTCGTTTACTAAACGTGTTTTTTTCAAGATACGAAATACTGCTAATAACTATCAGCGAATTTGTAAAAAATAAAATTTATGTTATTTAATACGAAAATAAAACCAGTCCAAACTATGATATTATAATCAGAGAAATAGACAAGACAAGAATACACGCCATAGATGTAGGTGTAAAGCAACATCAGCTACCTTGATTGATTTATTGGCCCAATCAGTTATAGGTGTTAAGAAACAACTGTGATGTTGTGACAATTTATTGGGGCCAATAAATTAATCAAGGTAGCTATGTGTCTGCAATAGTTTTACACCTAACTGATATCGCAGACAACAAATTAGTGTTTATCTGGTCTAAATACAACAAATAATCCATTCGTATTAATCAAAAAAGCATATAATTTCATTTCTTATTTCCAATACGCCAGTTTATTATTTATATTTATTGTAAAAAAATAACTTTACTATAGCATTGACTGTTTCTGTTGAAACCCCATAACATTGCACAAAATATTATTGGAGCAAAACTACATAAACGTGCAGCGATGAATTTGTCAATTAAATGGGAAATAAAGCACACCTCATACATTAAAATTTAATTAAAACGTTTAATTATGAAGACATATGGATATTAATAATGCGAAAATAATTTATGGTATGATGTGTATTCTTGTCTTGTCTATTTCTCTGATTATAATTTCAAATTTCCGACTGGTTTTATTTTCGTATTAAATGACATAAATTTTAATTTTTACAAATTTGCTGATAGCAAATACCGCTAATAACTATCTCGAAAAAAAACCACATATACTAAACGTGGCATTTTTACCAAGCCTCGTTCTGAACAAAATACCTCGTTCCAAACACAGGGCAATTTAAAAAAACCTTGTTTCGGAACTCCAGACAAACGAGGCATTTTCTTACCTTGTTTGGACAGAAATGCCGAACGAGGCATTCTGAGGTTTATAGTGATATATATGGTTCAATTTCATTTCAATAAAATCATTTTTGGCAGAAAAAAACATCTGAAGTTGGACAGACGGCCCTTTTTCTTGTCATGTACAACTGGGGAATCAAGACCTTGATTCAATGATACACCTCATGATCTAAAGCGTGCATGTTAAACCATTCGATCAGATTTTTTCATTGGCTAATCCCTAATATCAAACTAAACCCAGTGTATTTAAAATCTCTTCTAGATCCTATTGTTGTGAACACAAGTCATCATCACTTTAAACTCAAGTTGAGTATCAATAGAAAGTGGTTAGAAATTATACAATAGTTATTAATTATTTGGTGTGTATCTAGCTGTAAAACATGTCATTAATAGTGTGAAAGAGTAATTAATTCTGATATCCATCACTATTGAATACACAAACTGAACGAACAGTGATGTATATAATTTAACAGTCACAGAACACCATAACACCCACAACTGCTGTCTGAAAGTAAACCTTGGAGCATATCAAATGAAATCTTAGATATTTTCAGTACCAGGTATCGTTTAAAAGTGAACAGTATCAATTTTACAGTGTTATAAGATAATGCATAGCACTTTTTATTTAGAAAATAGTTCATTAAAAAGTTATCAAAAGTTCTTTATGAATCAAGTAACAATAACAATATTATTTAGAAAGAAAGAGAGAAAGATGGAAATTAATTTCCTGGAATTGGCAGTTACAGGCAAGTCAGAGAACCTTGAATGAAGTTAGGAAGACGACCCTATGTTTTGTAGTCATGTACAAACTAAGGAACTGACTGAACAGTAACAGACTGCACAGCTAATACATCTACATGTATAGTGCACCACTTCAAACCATTCAGCAAAGGCGATCCTTCTGTATACTTTACACAACCCTGCCAAAGAGTTACCTCCCTTATAGCTATGACAAATTTAAGAAATAAATCTGCATATATTTTGCAAACGATCCTAAAACAAGGGGGTGGGGGTAGGTGAGTGGTCTAACACATTGGGCTTTAGATCATAAGGCCAGTCATTGCAAGACATGTGGCATTGATCCCTAAGAAGAGGTTGCCTACAACTGCTGAGACCACTTATACCACTGCAGAGGCCACTTATACCATGTCCTAGTTTAACCCCCATCTCTCTCTCTCTCTATATATATTTTATTTATAAAAATCACACAACATATAATTCGCCACTAGATTCATTGTCTATATAGGTCAAAGGTGCTTTTCTTAAAAATATCTTTGGATGTTAATGGACCAACCAAATACACAGAATATAAAAAAAACCCCCAAAACACTGAGTTTTATTTAGACTAGAGAATATGAAGACATATATTTAATACCCTTGATGTCAATAATGCATCACTGCCAAACAGTTTATTCTTTCTCTCCATACAATTAAAGACTTAATGTGCGTTTAAATCCCATAACATAAGGTCATTTAAAAAAAACACATTCTAGTTCACAGATAATCCTACGTTACTTCAAAGGGTCGCATAATCTGTTTTATTTAAAAAAAATAGAAACAGGCTGATTAACTACCGCTCATAGATATTTTATCCTGGTTACATTGTATAAAACAACTTGAATGAACAATACAACCCTAATCAATGTTATCAAAAATCATTCTGAATAATCATACATTGTTATAAACAATAATTTGATGTGCATAGAAGTAATTTAGCCAAGTAGCGATTTTTTGAAAAAATAAAAAATTAAAAATGTCCCTCCCACATCAGATTTAAGGTCATTATTGTCTGAGAACTCGAATAATTTTTCTTTCCATAGACTAATTTGTGTTGACTATATAAAAGTGTATAATATAATAATATAATGCTATATCAATATTTAATAAATGCTCATTGATTTTTCATATATTTCAGCCATATGATCAGTTTCAATCTTCCTTGGTGTTAGCTTTAATACACGTTCCTGGAAATAAATAGAAATATAACAGAATAAAGAATTGTTTTATCAGGACAATTTAGCCCTGGCAGCAACAATTTCTATGTCATGTGATCTTATATTTTTCAACCAAAACTAAGCATAAATAATTATGAATAACTTACTTGTGGTATGGCACCTTTAACTAAGTCTGGTACATCTTGACTATTGTAGCCCAGACTACCCAGCCCATTAGGTACACCTATTTCATTCATGATGTTGAGAACAGTCTCTGATAATACTTTACCAGCATCATCACGTTTTACATTGGTCACATCACGACCTGCAAAATTTTAAGAATTCTTGGAATAACTACTAACCAATGTTCAAGTATAAACTCATTCAAACCTCAGATATTGGTTACATTGAATGTTAATCTAACTATTCAATGATGCATTTTATAATTTCTAGACAATATTTTCCTTTATATGTCCTTTAGATTTTTGAATATTAGATTTCATATAATGAATAATATTTAACATGAATTATGGAAGAGCTAAATCTGCCTATTCAGGTCTTTCTTTAGAACTGACAAGTTATCTAAATTAACTTATACAGACCACAATCAACTCTTGATGTCATCGCTAGCCTGTGATATTTACTAGATTAGGAACCAATTTACTGCTCAACTTTCATTCATGATTTAATCATGACATGGATAATCTAGTCTATGATTTTTATCGTATCAACTTTTCAGCCATTTCTCTTTACATTATCTAGTTTTTAACTATTATAGTGAGTACTGACAGATCTGTATCTAATCTCCCATAAGTATCTTTAAATATTTCCAATAGAAGGCAAAATGATTTAAGTTCCCTTGATTAATTTAAACTGAATAACCAATATTAATAATTAGTTTAAATAACTGTGGGAAACTATTTCAATATTGGTGTTAATTGTTCTACTCAATATAATCACACTCACTGCAGGAACATCCTTTATTAAAGTCACTGATCATCAATTGGGAATTTTTAATCCATGGAAACTACAATACGGTCCACAGTAATTTTAAACTCTAAAACTGTGTCAATTCTGTATTTACAAAGATATGATGAATTTGGCATGCTCTCTTGTTTTCTCTTAAATATTATTTCATGTTTATGTCCCTTATAGTTATAATTTATCTCCCCATGGGAAGCATACCGGTAATGAAGAGATGAGAGACAAGAGGAACTTGATAAACAGCGTAAGGATTAAATAAACATTTTCTCACCAAGCATTTCTGCAGCTCTGATGTGACGTTCTGGACAAGCTACACCAGTCCAATCAAAGAGAGCTGGTGCTGTGATAGTTACAGTTAATCCATGGGGCTGTAATTAAATAATTTGGCAAATATTTGTGTAATTTTTGTAATCAAATTTTGAAATAAGAATTTCTGATGGTCATTGTTAACATTAATATAAAATTTCAGTACAACAATAATTTACAAAATTCTCTTTTGAATTAAATGACAGAAAGTGAGTTTTCATACAAATGGGGAAGTTAGACAACCATTAAAGGGGAAGACCAACGATTTTCAACAAGAATTCCATAAATCTGAAATATATATTCAGAAAGAATCCCCTCTGTAAAAAAAGTAAAAAAGGTTTTGTAAACGAGAAATTAATTTTTATTAAAACCGGAAGTGACATAGTTGGTTCAACACGCTCACTGGGCTCTATAGAAAACACACAGATTTGGCATAAGTCTACTGATGTATTATTGTATTCACGTCCCATCCTTGGGCCAAAAATCTTATGAAATGGACTGTTTGTTAGGATATTATAAAAACGAATTTATGGTGTTTTAACGTTTAGTACACAAAGCCGTGGCGTAAATTCACTCACACTGAACAGTACGCTGTGGCCCAATTCACACTACAGGGCTAATTATTTACATCACGTGGTTTGATTGACAGCTTACAAGTGACATATATATCGTCTGCTTCGGTGTTTTTATGCTTGTGAGACATATAATATAGTGCATTTTGGCACACAATGTCGACGTGAGCTGCTTTTCCTTTTTTCTTCTATTTCCTCTCGAGAATGAGTGGGCTTGAATGTTTATATGGCATTACTGCAGACCCATAGAAGAGATATTTCATATTCCAATACGTTGGTGCCAGACGTTGACAAACTTTTGGAAATTAATATATTTATTTGAATATGCATGTGTCACAAGTCCGTTAAAATAAATACAAACACTGTCAGCAGACTCAGCACGCATAAAAACATCGAAGCAGACGACATACATCTCACGTGTAAGCTGTCAATCAAACCATGTGATGTAAATAATTAGCCACGCGGTGTGAATTGGGCCACTGTTTTGTATGAGTGATTTTACGCAACGGCTTTGTGTACTAAACGTTAAAACACCATAAATTCGTGTTTATAATATCCTAACAAACAGCCCATTCGATAAGATTTTTGGCCCAAGAATGAGGCTTGAACACAATACAGCAGTAAACTTATACCAAATTTGTATGCTTTCTATAGAGCCCAGTGAGCGTGTTGAACCAACTATGTCACTTCCAGTTTTAATAAAAATTAATTTCTCTTTTACAAAAACTTTTTGACTTGTGTTACAGAGGGGATTATTTCTGAATATATATTTAAGATTTATGGAAACCTTGTTGAAAATCGTTGGTCTTCCCCTTTAAAAGTTTATTTGCAAGAAAAATAAAAGTAGTGTGAAAATACTGATACCCCAGAGTTTTGCACTGTGATGTGTATTGCAAAGAATACATATTACAATATATTGATTGTTTTTTTAAACAGTCTTACTTACAATTAAAGGATGTTCATCTGTATAACCTTTAGCTTTATAATCTTTAACTAGACCAGATATAGAATACGACAAACCATGACTACAAAAATAAAATCTCATATATATATAGTATTCATACAAAAAAAAAAAATTATATATTGGCAGTAGTCACAAAAAAAAACAAAATCATGACAAAGAATGTCTCACATATAGTAGTCATACAAAACTAATGTTTTAATTCAATAACATTTGCATAAAATATATCCATATTCACATGAAACTTGAAACATTACATGGAGCTCTGAAAATATTACATGGACATCTTAAATACATTGGATAAAAACTCCCAAAACATTACACTGTGCTCTTAATTTTAACATGACAAAGAACTCCCAAAATGTAAGATACAGCTCTGAAACCATTAGACAGAAAATCTATAAGATGGAAATAAATGTAATTTCTTACCAAGCATGACATCCAGAATTACCAAATCCAATACCAGCATATGAACTAGCATGATGCATGGCTGACCTGGCTTCCATATCATCATTATCATATACAGCACTACAAATAAATAAACGCATTCCAAATAGTATTAGAATAATCAGTCGACTCTTTCATCAAGAATCAAGATTAAATGAAACAGATATTTAAATGAGAAGACATCTTTTATTAAGGTAAAATAAAAAAAAGTGTTGATTTAATTAAACTTAATGTATTGATTTGATTTGTAGAATGGGTACCTGCCCACATCTAAATTTTGGGTTCATCGAGAGGGTTAACGTGGAAATATAACTGATTATGTTTTCAACAACTGACGTCGAAAGCCACAGATTAAATTAATAAACAAATTAACTTCTGTTAAAAATTTGACAAAACTTCAATCAAAACTGTTTTTAGTAGCTTCTTATAGGTTTATGAAAAAAAACCTTTGTAAAAAAAAATATTCAATTGTTAACATGTAGCTCCATAAAATAATAAAAGTATTTATTGAATATTAAATACATGGTTTACATTGTGGACTTCGACAAGATAAGAATTCAAATGACATATTATTTTCAATTTCCTTGGGGTATTTTATTTTTTTTATTTTAAATTAATCATCTGATTGTAGTGAATTTATATTGAGCAAAAAAATTTCATTGAGCTAATATAAATCATTTCAGTTTTCACAGATACAAATACATCTCTTGAATAACACAACATTAAGTTATTTCTAGGTGAATTTGTAGACTGGGATAATGTTCTATGAGGGGAAATGGACTACTACTTATATATCGAATCCAAATTGCCAAGGGATCTTTTACATGCATGCCAATGTATACACAGGACCTTGGTTCTTCGTCCCAACCGACGTCCTGCACCTCTGACACAGATAAACCACGACAGATGAACTTTCTCAGCTAATGTAGTCTAGCAAACCAGCATCTTACCCACTTCTCCACCGTGGCTCCCTCATACATTAGAGTAGTTAAACCTCTTTGAATTAGGTGAAAGTGAAGTATATTGAATTTGTTTGAATGGTTAATTATATGGCTAAATAATGAGATAAGAAGATATAACCCACCGCTTTATATATTTACTGGTTATCCTTAAGGCATGTTCACACCAGATATCACTCATAGGATTACTACCTTGGTAAGCTGGACGTAGGTTTGGATTCTCAGGACACGGAGATCGTTCATTGAAAGGTAAGGCCGTATATGATTCTAAAGCATGACTGAAATAAATACATAATCAAACTGTATCTCACTAACGATGATAGTAACAACAATATTCCCTAATGGGCACAAGCTTGCAAGTCTTCACTTAAAATACTATTTGCGATTGTCCTTGGTGCTTGTAGTTTGATAAACTGATCAAGCACAGAACAGAACGCAGACGATAAAGTTTAATTAGAAAGCATAGTCATAGCAACGGTTGTGAAAATTTCAACAAACAACTACGGCCACACGAAAAGTTGTTTTATGTTGCGGGAACTTATTTTGTTAAAATATTATACCAGAATTTGTATCCCAGACTCAGGCAACATTAACATTAATGCTTTGTACTATTACATGTATAATGATTAACCGAAAAATGTCTTAAAGGGCAGGTAACTATGTGTCAACAGTGACAAGCACCTGATGTAAATGGTGTTTAACGTCCTACTAGTCTGCACCGATTGGATTAAAGAAGACATATATATGCCATATTACATTGTGCAATGCCAATAAGGGAAAATATTTTCCAAGGAAACTGTTATGGGTTCTTTTACATGCACATCAATTTGTACACAGCACCTTTCTCAGAGGACACTGCAATGGGAGCGAAATCGAAAAATCAACATTAGCAATCAGACGCATTACGCACTGAGCCACCACAGCTCCTTGGTCAATTCATGATCCTGGGTTCATTCATGACAAGACATTGATGTGCCTATTTATAGATAGTTAATATACAAACAATGCCACCTACCATAATACATCTATACCGCTATAGGCTGCTACACGTTCTGGCATGTACTTTAGATGTAATGGATCAACTATACCTAATGTAGGACGGATAGCTCTACTACCAATAGCTGTAATATACATATCATGACCATTATCAATAATAAACATTGTTTTGAAGTAGATTTAGTCCAGAAATGACCTAGTTTGTGTCGAGTGGACGTTAAACCCCATTTCTCTCTCTTGAAGTAGATTGTGTCAGTTGGTGTTTTAGACTGTAAATATTAGCTTCAGAACCTCAACATTTTCAAAGATTGTGTCAAGCAGATTTTAATTACCGGTTTTAGATTTCAAAGGGAGGTAATCAAAGACAGCTACGCCTGTTGTTTCACTTCCTGTTCCTGCTGTCGTAGTTACTGTAAATATAAAACAAAAGGGTATGACAACTGTTTATCACTACATTTGACTATCTATTTATACAGTATCACCCTATATACGGTTAAAATTCAAGTCTTTCTAGCTTTGCACATATGAGCAAAGTCAAAAAAAATTAACACTTTGTTAGTCTTTAAATGACTGAAAAAATGTGTTGAAAGTGTTTTTACGCTTCATTTTCCAGTTTAACAAAATTTAATCTTTTTTATCGATGTAAAGTTTTCTCTTGACAGGGTGTATATTGAACCGACTTTTGACGGAATTCCCGTTTTGATAATCATTCTTTTTATTCCAATTGTCCACTGTTTTTGTTGTACATATCACAATTTAAGCTGACAAATAGCCAGAAACAAAAAAAGCTGAACATCTTTGTGCTTGCATCAATTATGATTTGTCCTTAAGACATGAGTATTTTCTACCTGCTATGAGTGGCTTTAACTCGTGAGTAACAGGTAGCCCCTTTCCAACTGGTGCATTAACATAATCTAAGAGCTCTGCCTTGGGATTGGTTGAATAAAGATTAGCAGCTTTACAGGTGTCAATAACAGATCCCCCACCAACAGCCACAAACACATCAAAATCACCTTTCTTCGCAAAATCTATTGCATCATTAAAACTGAAATAATTGTATTTATTTGGTTAGTTTAATTAGATATAAACCACATTAATAATTTATTTGTTCAGAAAATTAGCATTGTTTTTTAATTCATAAAATGCTTTTATAATCGATTGCCATTAATTTCCTATTAATCATATAAGCTGATACCAGTTACTCCCACCTAATTACTATATACCAGTTAATTCCCCATTAGTGTGAAGCTGATACCAGTTACTTCCCCTTTACTATCAAGTTGATACCAGTTACTTCCCCTTTACTATTTTCTGGCATGGTTCTTTACAATATGATGGCATTACATTATTGATGATTCACCTCATATGCAGAATATGGTTCTTTTTGACAGGATGTGTTTTTTTTTATGCCAGTAAGTTAAAACAACCAGTTTATAAAAATTGAAAAATTATTTTCACAGGTGTAAGGCAATTTAATCATTTTTTTTGCCCTGGTGGCCTCCGTTTGGGACGGCCCATGGACTTACCTGACATCAGTGGGTTCTACTCTAACTCTGTCATATATTTCATATGGTACATTTGCTCGATCTAATGAGTCAAGAACTGTTTTAACTGGTGGAAGTTTCATTAAGTTACTATCGGTCATTACACAAACTTTCTTGGCTCTAAAATTCTGACAATCCTGAAAAAATGAGGTAACAACTCAACTTCATTTTGATTCTTTTTATAATATTCATATCAAGTTAATTGATCATTTCAGCTCCCACTTGCAGGATTGACAAGGATTGACTGTAGTGCCACTATAACTACTGATCAACAGCAACAGCAATATAATGATTTCTATAGTCTTTAATTCTCTAAAACCGATTTGCAGTTAAACGAATTTTGAAGTTTACACTATAAAATAAGTTCTTTTAAAATCCTAACACATCTTGGGTCCTAATGTTTAAACAGACATCTATTTTCCATAGATTTCCTTGTTCTGTTCTTTAAAATAATTAGAACCCGGAGAAGACCCACAAGGTTGGACAGACAACCCTACTCCTTGTCACGTACAACCGGGGATTCGGAATCACGCCAGTTGACTCAATGACAGACCTTATGATATCCAACCCCCAACGTTAAACAGAATAATTAACCAAGCTGAGATAATGTAATGTTCAACCAGAAAAAAGAAAGTCAATACACACTGAACTACTGAACACATATATATATACATGACATTTTGGTGTGAATTATTCTCTTACATGACTATTACGACTGCCATACTTACTAAGCCAACTTCTCTTGTACAACCAGCACCATATCGTACACTAGAACACGCCATCTGTCAACAAATATCAAAATATCTTCATTTAAACCGGTTTCTAGTTGATAAGAGACAAGGATGAATACAACATTGTATAACTTGGGGGCCATTCTATTTTTTTGATTATTTTCAAATAAATCTAAGCAAAATTGAAATATTCAAAACATTAAGGTAAATTTGTACATGTACTTTGTTGCATGGATAGAGCCCTGAAATGCTCCTTACAGGCATTTTGTGAAATTGGAAGTGGTATTACTCTACAAGTGAAAGTGGTAATGCAACGCTACCAGTCCTATCGTCACTCTCTGACTCGAGCTTCACTTACACCCACAATTGCAGCCTCAAGACAGGCCTCGTCTAGCAACCAACCCCTCACAACAAAACAAGCAAACAACAGTCACAAATATATGTATTCATTATCTATCTATGTGATGGACCTCTAACATCTTAGTGATCTTTGCAGCTGCACTGTTTTTACTGGTTCTGATAATAAGATGTGGTACATGGGTTTGAATTGTATTAAATTCTAGTACTTCTCGCCATCATCTTTCTGTCTGTCCAATTGTAGCCAATTTTTCTGCATAGTGTATCCGTAATAATAATTTAATATATCACTTAGGCCGTTTTGTGTGTGAAAATGTGAGGTATTAGAATTTTGCCAGATCAGGGACATTTCCTGTTTACACTTATTTGATTGCTTTCTATCCCATCCGAGAGAGAGAGAGAGAGAGAGAGAGAGAGAGAGAAAGAGAAATGGGGTTTAACCTCCACTCAACACAAACTAGGTCATTTCGGGACTAACATATGGTTAAATTTTATTTCAATAATTCGCTTGCGCGTAGGGGTCTTTAGCAGTGGGAGGAACCCGGAGTGCCCGGAGGAAACCCACGAGGTTGAGAAGGCGCCCCTATCTCCATGCCACATACGCTCACACCAGGGCTCGAAACCACAGCCGCAAGCCAGAGGTGACCGGCCCGCTAGAGTTCGAAGCGCGGCACTCTAGACCACTAGGCCATCCCAACCCCCCTATCCCATCCGAAGATTAAGCACAGTCTCCTTGTCAGTAGGGAAGGTGAATCACAGAGGTTCTTTTCACTTGGCTACCACGCCCCTACTGCCTCAGGTGAATCTCTAGACCAATATAGTTTTATCTTTATGTGATACTGAACAATTAAATTACATGTAGAGATAATTCTGCCTTTTACTCACCTCAAAAGCATATTCTTTTGACCGTACATTTGATGTGGTTGATAAATTTTCTAAATAACAAAAAAACAAATAAATATGTCTTTCATACAATCAGAATTACACCAATCCTGTTATTTGGGATGGTGAAAATTTGTCTTTTAGCATGGTAGGCTTTCACCAGCTCACTCAGCAGTAATACTGGGCCCTCAATGCACAATGGTTTTTAACATACATTTGAATTTAACCGGCCTCGAGTTCACAAAGCATTCTCAGGCTTAAGTTGAGAATTTGCTCAACTTTCAATCAGCGTTTATGAGAAATATCTTTGATCCACAAAATTTTGCACAGAGTTTCTTATCAATGTATTTGATACATAAAAACAGCAAAATTATTATAAAGGGCTATATATATTTTAGTTAAACTAAGCTGAACAAATTTGAGTAAATTCTCAACTTAAGTCTGAGAATGTTTGTGAACTTGGGCCCTTTTTGATTTTGGTTGGAATGATCGACTATATATGCTATTTGTAATTGTAATCCAATAAAACCGTGTTAGTTTTAAGTCATACTCTGTTCCATGCCCTCGGTTGGGATGAATTTACCTATCTATAATTCTAGTAATGGACTTTCTGGAATATTTGAATTCTTGGGGTAGGTGATAATTCAGCTTTTGTATGCTTTGAAAGATTATATAAGCAGTCTTTCTTTGATTTGTTAAATTAGTTTTAGTTCATGCTCTAACTGTTGAACACCACATCAGTTATATGCCAATATACAGAACCTGTATGTACATGTATATACCCAATTTTAAAACTAAATCAATACTGAACATATCCATACAACTGAGGTTGTATGTTTTTAATATTTAAATTAATTTAAACTTACTAAAAAATCCATTTGGGGATACTTTATTCCTGAAATAGTAAAGTAAACAACAAAGTTAAAGTTACATTATGGGAGATAAGATAAAGAGATGACAGTTCTCACTATAAGGTAAAAACTAGACAGTGTAAAGGTAATTTGCTGAAAATGTCAGTCAAATTGGTCCACTATTAGCCGAGAAAAAAGCGTTTGAAATATTCACATAGCCTCGGTCATCATTACTCAAATCATTAATATAAACAGCATAGTCTTGATTATCCACTTGATTGATATAATTATCAACGGCCATTAAGCGGCATATAGCAATTCAATCCGCCAACATCGAAGGCTAGTCTTGAATTTAAGAGTTTATTATGGTCTGGATATGTTAATTAATGTCTAATTGATTATTTAGATAACATCTCAGGCCTAAAGAAAGACCTGTAATAAGCAGATTTTGCTCTTGCATAATGCTATTTTAATATGATGATGTATTTAATTAATGAGATATTTCTTTATCTGTCCATCAGCTAATGGAAATGAAATTAAATGGGGTTTAACATCCAAGACTCCTACTGTTCTGCTCTGAACTGGGCTAATGAAGATGGAAAGGGGGCTAATGAAGGCGGGCATAAACCATACAGTGTTCCATGAGGAACATTTAGTGCAGACAGCGGCGCTACAGCCTACTCTAATATTGAATTCCAATTGCCAAGGGATCTTTTACATGCACAAATGTGTACCCAGGATCATGGTTTTTCGTAATTTCCCAAGGATTATACACTGTCCGATGGCAAGCCCTTGGTCCTGCACCACTGACAAGGGGGAATCACGACGGAAAATCCTGATGAGTTTCGGTACAGCTAATATCTTGGGATGAGTTGTTTTCTAACTTGGGATAAGTTATCTTATATCTGGATGAGTTGTCTTGGGATGAGATGTCTTCGGGATGAGTTGTCAGGTATTTGATTATCATATGTAGTTTTTAAAACAATTAATGGAATAACCCAATTTGGGTTTCCCAATCAATTTGATACATTTGAGTGTTCGCTATACAGGATTAAAAGAATCGTGAATAAATTTTTCAACCAATCTGATAGCTTTATCCCACTTTATGAGTTAAATGGCTGCGTGTGATGGTCATATCATTATTCAAAACTCAAAATACATTACTGGTAAAACGCAGATGTAAAGATTAGAAATTGCTTTCTTTCAATTCTAATAAAAACCACCAACAACAAAGAGAACAAAAGAAAAAAAAACTTCTTTAACTCTAAACAAATTATATAAACGAATTGTTTTAAAGTACAAACAAGGAAATCAATGGAAAATAGATGTTGGTTAAAGCATCTTAATATTAATCAACATTTAAGAGATAAACACTTCCTGTTTCGTATTTAGAGGGGTGTTATTGTCCAATATAGACATGGCCTGAGATCATTAGGACCAAAGACGTGTTAGGATTTTAAAAGAACTTATTCTATAGTGTAAGTGTAAACTTCAAAATTTGTCAAACTGCAAAATGGTTTTAGTGACGTAAAAACCAAGAAATCAATTGTGATGTAGGGGGATAATGGACTGCTCTCATCACATTTGGCTCTTTTATCGTTTGGTTGCTATAGTAGCTGTATGAGTATAGATACACATTGAAACTCTAAATTAGTCACTTCGTTTTTTAATAAAAAAATTCATGTTTTTGTAATAGATTTTTTTCGTAAAACTGCAAATCGGTTTTAGTGACGTTAAAACCAAAGAAATCAATTTTCATGTAATGAACACGTAGTGACGTTTAAAGATATTAAGTGCAGTAATAAGTACATGCTTCACACTAATATGTAAAATATATATATATGTCAAGTCTTTTCAAACTAATTATTTACCATTCAATTTCTATTTTAACCTAATATTAATTTAATGATATCAATAAAAACAAAAAAATAAAGGAAAATATATTAATTTGAAGAATTTATAGTTTTAGAAATCTTAAATTGCATAAAAAAAACGGTTCCAAAACCTATATGGTGATCTAAAACTTGGGTGAATTTTGACATTATATGCACAGTTACAGTACAGTTCATTCCTGACAAAACTAAGCATTGATGACTGCATTATGTAAGTATGTATATTCAACAGAAATCAACAGTTAAATCATATAGATAATATGTGTAATGTAAATTTAGAATTGATTTTTCTTGTACATGTGTCATACTGATCGTTAATATCACCTGTCATTTATAACATGTTCATGTATTTGAATATCTTTAAATGTATATATAGATTATAACAGTCATTATATAATCATGGTGGTAAGGTATCATACATCTATTTCATCTTTTCAAGGTCAAAGATAATTGTACAAGGGACTATCCCGAGTGGCCGAGTCTCAAAAATAAAAGTCTGAGTACTTATGAAATTTAAGTGCCAACTTATAGAGGAATGGTGTATTTACCATGAATGACCCATGTGCTGTACTTGATATCGAAAGGTAAATTATACCTACACATTACTTATATAAAATAAAAGTCTGGTTTTATCCAGACACCGCATTATACAGCTTGGGACACTGGTCTCCATTTCCAGATGAAGACTGGCAGATTTAAGATGTTTAAAAAAGTATAAATGAAATGAAATGGGGTTTAACGTCCTACTCTTCTGCACCTAACCTGGGCTATGGAAGACGGGCATATGCCACGGAGTGTGCTATGATGGTTTTTTGCCCGGGCAGCAGCGCTACAGCCTACTCTTATATCGAATTTCAACTACCAAGGGATCTTTCATGTGCACATCAATGTGTACAAGGGACCTCAGTTTTTTGTGACATCCAAACAACTAGAAAGCTGTTTTTGTCAGGCCCTCCATTCTACATCACTGATAAGGAGAAACCATGCCGGAAAATCGATGTGAACATTCTCGAATTGAATACGGATAACATTTATTGAGTTAGTTGCTCAACCCTAAGGTAGAGGATTTTAAGGGATTTTAACAATAAATTAAGCAGTTTTTTCACCAAAATATTATCTGGATTGGCTCTTTAAAGCCTCTTCAGGAGATTCTTACAGCTCATACATCCACGCTTAAAATCTACTCAAATTGATTATTTAACAATTAAGAAAATAAAATCAGAATACATTTGTCAAAATTCGATAATCGCCCCAGCTTGGATTCAATCAGTTTAAAAAGATGCCGCTTCATGGGTTATGTAGGACAATGTTCAATACTTTGATCAAAAAGCCCGCAGCTTTGTCACAACTACCATACATCGGTCATTCACGTTCATTAAAGGATCAATAAGCCTGTGCCACCTATAATTTAAGTCCAAATCTTTTGATGTATTGTACATGTAGGCCTACCTCTTTTTAATACAATTCAATTACCGGTAACGATGAATTTTGGAAGAATTAGACAGTCCATAAATAGATAACGAAAAATGAATGTATACAGGTGCGGATCCAGAAATTTTTGCAGGAGGGGGTTTGCCAGGTTTCTGTTACGGAAATCTGCCATCATCGTCTCTAAATTACATAGGCATACATACAAATTGAGCTTTTTAAACAGAGAAATAATTTTTATACTGATTTAGGATCACTTTGTGATGTAATTTCATTAACGCAAGGCATTATTTTTTTTTATGTAGCTGAGCAGGGGGGGGTTTGGACCCCCCAAACCCCCCCTCTGAATCCGCGCCTGGTATATTGCAAATATCAGAAAAATTACCTCGAAGGTTTGACAAAATGTAGCAACAGTTCTTGACAATGACGACTAAGTGTTTTAATCTAATTAAATCAGAGCTATCATATGGCACAGAGAGATGATTATGGGCTTGTCATGTTTAATGAATGGTTAATTATAATGTGGGGATCACATGGCTAAGTGTGTAAGATGCTGGCTCGCTAGCCTGGTGGTCGGGTGTTCAATCCCTGCATTAGCTGAGAAAGTTCACCCTAATTTTCCAGCGTGGTTTCCCCTTGTCAGTGATCTGATGCAGAAGGGAGGGCCTGACATGGACAGCTGTCTAGTCATTCAGATGGTACAAAAAACTGAGGTCCTGTGTACACATTGGTGTGCACGTAAAAGATCCCTTGGCAGTTTGAATTCAATGTAAGTTGGGGCTGTAGCTCTACAGCTCGGGCAAAATTTCCCTAATAGCACACTGTATGGGGTATGCCTGTCTTCATTAGCAGAACATTAAACCCTATTTCATTTAATTTCATAATAATATACCAAACTGTATGTAACATTTGAAGCTAATAGGGGGGTTGGGATGGCCTAGTGGTCTAGAGGGCCAGTCACCTCGGGCTTGTGGCTGTGGTTTCGATCCCCGGTGTGAGCGTATGTGGCATAGAGAGAGAGGGACACCTTCTCAATCTCGTGGGTTTCCTCCGGGCACTCCGGTTTCCTCCCACTGCTAAAGACCACTACGCGCAAGCGACTTATTGAAATACAATTGAAACCATACGTTAGTCCCGAAATGACCTAGTTTGTTAAACCCCATTTCTGTCTCTCTCTCTTGAAGCTAATATTAAAACCTGCAATAGGCAGATTTAGCTCTTACATAACGTATGTTTAAACAGGGGTTTATATACCGTTGACATTTTAAGATAATGTTAAATAATCAATTTGAGTGCATGTCAGTATGGATCAAGCCATGAAAAATTAAATATTATCCAAAAATTGCGAATGAAGATCAATGTCTATAAGTGCCTGATAAATTGCTTACATATGCAAAAAAAAATTTGGATTCATGCTTGAAGAGGGTGCGCCAAGGCCAGGTTAATGTCAGTTCTATTGGATTAAATAAAAGTAATTGGGCCAAATGCCTTATGATAATGTAATAAAATCTATGTTAAACTTCAACCTGTTGAATTTTAATCTGCTTACCTGGCTCAGTGACAGGTATTTATATTCACATATCATTAACAGTTCAGTTGTAATTTAAAAACAGTCGACACAGCAAAGACAACAGGTAATTAATTATCAATCATTATTTTTAAAAACCTTTTAAAAGTAAGTAGCAGCAGAAATTTAGAAATACTTCAATTTGAGTATAATACAGAGGACTACAACATACATGTTGGTTGTATCTATGAAAAACTTAAAAGGGATGTTATCACTTTCAACAAAGAAAGGATTGTTCAATGGCCAACTTGTTAACACGTGCGTGCTGTATGATAAAGCCTGTCATTGGGTTAACTTGCATGGTTTCGAGTCCCCGGTACTTGTATGTTACAAGGATTAGGGTCATCTGTCCAACCTCGTGGGTTTTCTCCCACTGTTAAAGACCCATACATGCAAGCAAATTGTTGAAATAAAATTAAACCATATGTTAGTCCCGAAATGACGTAGTTTATGTCTAGTGGACGTTAAACCCCATTTCTCTCTCTTTCAACAAAGAAATTAAATCTAATTAACCTTATATCATATTTTAATATAAGATTAAGTAGATTTATTAAGCATAATTCAATCATAACAATTTAAATTCAAGTATTACCAATGCTAGGTTCCACTATCACGATTCGTGCTACGATTCAAATCATGGTTTCGATCGTGATCGTGGTGATCCTAAAAAGGGCTTATCGTATATTAAGGTTAGTCGTAGCAATCGTGTTGACCCTACCAAAATGAATCCGAACATATCTGCACATTTTGAACAGGATTGTGGTAAATTCCTATAATGTGTATAGAATGGCAGATTTTGTATACAAGCTAATTTCAACTGATCTATCAATTGAACATAAGACAGTCACTTTCATGATGATCAATAAATAAGCTCTAGCTTTAATGGCACATAATACAGGTGTTGATGTCATAACTTTAATAGGCTGTAACCCCATCTAACAAACAGAAATGATATTATATATGGTTGTCAATGTTCTACTTTTCTGCACCAACGGGGCTAATAAAGACAGTCATATGCTATGAGGGAAATTTTGAACAGACAGACTTCTCTTATTTTAAATTCGAACTGTTAAAGTTTGTTTTACGTGCATGCCAGTGTTAACACATATCTCTGTTTTGCGTATCACTAGACACGATTCCTTGCAAGACCCTCCGTCCTGCACCACTGTCCTGTAAACCAGATACCAACTAAGCCACCATGACTATCCAAATTAAAGCCTTTACGTTCTTCTATTTTCTGTACTATTAATAGAGAGAGAGAGAGAAATGGGGTTTAACGTCAACTCAACACAAACTAGGTCATTTCGAGACTAACATGTTTTTTTTTATAAAAATTTTATTTTAATAATTTCGCTTGTGTGTAGGGGTCTTTAGCAGTGGAAGGAAACCGGAGTACCAGGAGAAAACACACGATGTTGGATGTACTGTTAATCAATCAGAAAAATCAACACATTTTGATATAATATTGTTCATAATAAATTACATTCATTTTGTTAGTGTGGATGAACTTAAAATAATACTTCATTAATGCATAGTTTGAAGAGGTTTCAAAACACTTGACCCTCTTCACCCTGGTGAGTGGCCGGTTTGATCAAGATATCTCTGGATTAGGTGTAGAGTATAATATGACAGTACCAATAACTATTCAATAGATCACGGCCAACTCACGTACATGTACCAGTTACCTTAATCCCCAGACCAGAATGTAGATCAAATTTTCCTTCTGTACTATATATTCTGCTGGACAAAATGTAGATCAAATACATTGCTCTGGATTATTTCAAAAGAAATCTGCAGAGTGTGGATATTCTTTTGCACCATTTACATAAATTATATTTCTGGGTTGACATCAGGTTTCTATGTACATAACCTCAACTTTAAAATGAAATGAAATGGGGTTTAACATCCTACTCTTCTGCACCTGACCTGGACTAATGGAAGACGGGCATACGTCATACAGTGTGCTATGAGAGAAATTTTGCCTGGGCAGCGGCACTACGGCCTACTCTTATATCGAATTCCAACTGCCAAGGGATCTTTTACATGCACACCAATGTGCACGTACATGCATTTACGTACATGCATTCAAAAGATACAATTGACATGGAATACTATATGAAAATATAATGAGATTATAATAGGATAAATCTATGTACATGCACCATTGGGATGATTCCAATGATAAACAATAATGAAGTATAACAATGAAATAAAAATATGGAGTAAAAGTATATCGTTGTACATAAGTGTATGATGATCAAATATGGAGAAAGAGCATTCAGTTGATATTAAGAGAACATGATCTTATTGTACCACAGGACAGGGAGATCTACATAAAAACTTAGAATTTAAATTTTATGAAAAAGTTTGTACTATTTACTTTAAATCGCTAATATTTTGGACACAAATGGGTTGCAATGCATGTAATACAAATCTATATAAACTGATTTACATTCAAACGTTTCCGGTTTTACTTTAATTTCAAATCTGTTAAGTTTGGCAAACTAGGCAAGAAGTCTCAATCAAATGGCAATCTCTAGCATCTGGTTATTCCAGTCTACTCTGGTAATATTTATTATGCATGCTCTACTGATAATAATATGACATTCGTGTTTGACATGACTTGTGGATTATGTCTAAGAGTTATTCATCAATTCAGTAGTGCTGAAAAGAAATTCTGGCACACTCTGAGGTCATTTGCTTGTCATTTGCTTTGATCTACAAATGAGTTCTCATTTGCTGTGATTTTACATGTTACATGTGAAAAACTCCTAAAGTGATATACCTTATGCCAGAAGAATGTAGGATTCACATGTACCATTCCAATACTATAAGCAAAGCCAGCTACAGTTAGAAATAAATGAAATGAAATGGGGTTTAACGTCCTACTGTTCTGCTCCTAACCTGGGTTAATGAAGATGGGCATAAACCATACAGTGTGCTATGAGGGAATTTTTCCCGAACAGCAGCGCTACGGCCTACACTTATATCGAATTCTAACTGCCAAGGGATCTTTTACGTGCACCCCAATGTATACACGGGAATGACTAGACAGCTGTCCTTTTCAGGCCCTCTGTCCCGAATCACTGACAACGGGGAAACCATGCCAGAAAATCTGGATGAACTTTTTGGCCAATGCACTGATTGAAGACCCGACCTCCAGACTAGCGAGCCAGCGTCTTACCAACGTGATCCCCTGCTACATTAAAATTGATTTTTACTTGAGTCCATTCCATTTCTATAAAATTTATGAAACAGGCCTACACAATACTTTGTATGAAAATGTTATTGGTCAGAGTTAAAGATACATTATTGGAGATTAGATAAAGATTCTAATCCAGCAAATATAGCAGGCTAGAGACCACATTGAGAGTTCATTATGGTCTGGATAGATTAATTAATGTTAAATCAATAATTTAGATAACATTTCAGTCCTAAAGAAAGACCTGCAATTGTCAGATTTAGATGTTGCATAATGTAGTTTTAAGTGATTCTGAGGTAATTTTTTAATTTTTATGTTATATGTGCATGCAAAGTGGAAATCATTTCTTTTACGTCACACCAATGTTAATATTTCACTGATCTTAAAGGAGCTAAATAGCTAATATCCGAGACCCAGAAATTGCCACAACGCATAGTAATATTGTAATATGAACGTATACAAACTGATTTACATTCAATCGTTTTCGTTTGTACTCTAATTTCAAATCAGTTATGTTCGGCGAAATATGCCAGAGGTTTCATTCGAGTGACTATTTCGAGTGTCTGGTTATTCCAGTCTACATACGCCATTTGATTTGGTGCAAGGTTTCTAGCCTCGTCCCTTGGGTCTCTTGCTAGAACTGGGGCTGAAACGCATTATGGTACACGATTAGTCTTGATATGACTGAAGTATTATGTTGGCGAAATGTAAATTGATATTAACAGGATGTGTAATTGTGAAAAAAACTGTTCATGAAGGAATATAAATGAAATACTAATGAAATGAAAATAAAATGAAAATGAAAATGAAATGAGGTTTAAACGTCCTACTGTTCTGCTCCTATAATGAAACTAATGAAGACGAGGCGGAAGCGATATAAATGGAAATGCAATGAAATTTGGTTTACCATCTACTGTTAGTGCTCTGAACTGGGCTAATAAAGACGGGCATATGTGCTGTGAGGGAAATAATGCCCAAACAGCTGCACTAGGGCCTACTCTTATATCGAATTCCAACTGTCAAGGGATCTTTTACATACCCGCCTAAGTGTACACAGGACCTCAGCCAACAACTAGACAGTTTTTCATGTAAGGCCCTCCATCCTGCATCACTGAAAAGGGTTAGACTGCCAGAAAATCTGGAGGAATTTCTCAGTCTATGTAAGGATTGAACACTCAACCTTCAGCCCCCCCCCTCATATAAATGGTATTATATAATATAGAGTCATAACAAGAATCAAGATGGCGGCAAGTGGCTGCAGTGAATTGATCCGCTAAGAAAAACGCTACAATACCTATGGATAAAATTCTACAAACTTAATATATTTTACTCTCAGGATAAACCAATCTCAAAGGAATCAGACGAAACGAAAAAAAAAATACAGTAAGAAACTTTTAAAACGTATTATTTTCAGTATATTATCTTCGCTATGGAGCTTTGTGAGATTTCAAAGATGGAAGCGGCCACAATGCACGCTACCACAGTCACGGATGCAGAGTCTTTTACGTGTTGCCACTTCGAGAACGAGGTCAACGATTACTCGGTCAATCATGAAAAATATACTTTAAGTGTCAACGAATATCTCAAAAAACAAATAAAAGCTACTTATCGAAATAATATAACTCTTGAAGAAACGAGAGGGGGTGTAGTATTTAAATTTAGTTCTGGCTTCTATCATATTTTTCGTCGATGTGCAGAGGTTTTCTACGGGAATCTTGGAAAACAAAACAATATTGCAATATCAACAGTAAATAATGTTGATAAACTGGGGAGAGCAGCTTCATCTTCTACAAAAGTTTGTGTAACGAAAACAAAGGACAGTTATAATTACACTATTAATTTATATTATACTAAATGCAGTGGACTTGTGAACGGACAGAACTATAACACTTTTATGTCAGAACATCTACAGGCTATACTAGGACTTATTAACCACAAAGAAGCCAACGAACTGAATAGGCCTATGAAAGTAAGGGATTCATTTACAAGAATTATGCGTAATAACGTAAAACGTTCTAACCCATTATTGGCTGATAAAGAGGGGGGCATCCCAGACCTATCAAGCATAGGGAAACTTACACCAATGCGCATATCTTCCACACGTTCGGAATTAGAAAATAATTTGTGTATTAATATTATGTCAATGCAATTAGAAAGTACACCCAAAATAAATTCGCAACCAGATGTTAATATTCGATGTGATAATATAACCCTGTCTCCACACCGTACACCCGATATGACTGAAATATGCAGCCCGATTGTGGAAGTGCAGGATAACTCGGTCTCGGATGCCTCTATGCATACGATAGATATGATAGGTGTATGCAATGAAACATGCAGCCCTGTACTGGTAGAAGATAACTCGGTCTCGGATGCCTCGAGAGATAGGATAGCTACCGATAATTCTGGCATATCAACCCCAAATATACAATCGAAGGGAAAACGCAAACTGAAGAGGAGGAAGATTATTTCTACTCGAATAGGAAACAGGACGTGTACCCAGCAAGAGGCGAATTCTGGGGATAATTTTCTTAAAACGGCCATCCAGTTATTACAGGACAGTGTGAAAACTTTATCAACTGAAAAGCAGGAACTGATGTCAGTTATTGCTGACATGAAACAAACCATTACCGAACACGATCGAGTGCTTGAAGATATGAAACTAAAATTAAGGAACAGGGGAATGAACTAAAAGATATGAAGTCCAAAGTAAAACCACAACCCATGACCGCCCAAAATAAACCAAAAACTGCAAAATGTATGGAAGGGAACAATGTAGATAACATCCCAAATAAAACTACTGCTACCAAACCCAAAGAACCACATATTATATACATATAGATACCAACAGAAACAAAATAAACCAGTCGACTATTTCAACTAACTTATAACGATAATGTTTTAAATGTTGTTTTTCTTGTTGGATCAAATGATTCTAGTCTTAGAACAGTTGAACACTGCAGACAGGATTATATGCAACTGATACAGAACACCAGGGCAATATTTCCGAACGCCAAGATCAAGTTCTTAACACTTCTGCCAAGAGATAGTGTTGCTGAAAACGGTAAATTAAATATCATCAACAGAATATTGAAGGATGTTACTAATTTCTATTCATGCGAATTAATAGATGCACGTGAAAAATTCTACGACTTTAACCGATGTTGCATTAAAAAGGGATTGTACGAAGATCCTGTTCATATAAACGCATACGGCACAGCTATCTTAGTACGTGTCATAAAATGCCATATATCTCTGTGGTTGGAGCTAGATGAAACATCTAATTATCTTCAGTCCAGGCTGAGAAGTAATTATCTAAATGAGCCAAGAGACATTAGTGTACATGACACCCCGCATCATTCGACACGAGACAACACATGCAATAGATAATGATAAAAGTAATGTTTGTTTTGTGCAACGATGACATAAACAGTCAGTGTCCCTTGATTAATACTTAATCTAGTCATGTCGTTCCCTATGCATTATCTAAGTATTACGTGAATTGCTTCAACTTTATTATTAAAAATGTATTACACTAAATAGGCTAGCTGCATCGCCTGCTTAAATATAGTCAATAATTGTTCTTTAGCTCATTCTGCTTAAATATAGTCAATAATTGTTCTTTAGCTCTTTATCCATAGGTATTGTATGCGACTTTTTTACTTCGTCAGCCATATCAAATATAATGCATACCTTGAAAATAGGTTTTTGGAACATCAATGGACTTCCAACGAAGTTTAACGATGTAGCCAATAGAGGTAGAATAGAACAAATTGTAAATAATTTAGATGTAGTTGGTTTTGAGGAGACTTGGGTTAGCCAAGAACACGTAGATTTAGATTGTTATAAATATTCTTTGTCAAATTATACAGGTTTTCTATATGCAAGAAATAACTGCACCGCTGATGATACATATGCAAGAGGCGGAGTTGCAATATACATCAAAACACACCTATTAGCGCTTTCAAATTCCATAACTTTTAAAAGCAACCTTGACAGTGACATAGTTTGGTGTAAAATAAACAAATCCATCCTCAGTATTAAGAATGACGTATATATGGAATTGTTTATATACCACCTAAAAACTCAAAAATTTGGCACAGAAAGAATTACGATCCATACGCAGCCCTTGAAACCGATATAATGAATCACCAAAAAATCGGTAAAGTAATTTTAGGCGGTGACTTCAATGCTCGAACTGGATCACTGGATGATATATTTCATACCGAAGAACCATTAGATCAAGACAAACAATTCCCTTATTTTACTTCACATAATTCATTTATTGATAATATACTGATCAAACGAAACAACAATGATACCATTGTTAATACTTTTGGAAGAGATCTAATTAATATGTGTACTAACCGACATGTATATTTTAAATGGCCGGACGCTAGGTGATGTTTTGGGTTCTCAGACATGCTATCACTATAACGGTTGTAGTACCGTCGATCATATTTTAGTTCAACATTCCATGTTTAAAGAAATTACTTCATTTAATATACTTCTCATTAACAAATTTTCTGATCATTGTCTTATCTATTGCGAGTTTAGTCCAGGTCAAACCAGCCACTACACTCAAAGAGATAAACCAAGAAGATCGACATGCGATAACATATCTGTAACGTCAATTAATAAAGACAACAATTTGCATGCTACTAACTTTGTTTGGACACCGGGCTCTGACGAGGCGTTTAAATTCTGTCTAAAACAATTAGACTCGGTAAAATTAATAATGTAAATAATTACAGAGGAATTGCGTTAGGCAAAACGTTTTTGGCAATAATTAATCTACGACTCCCCGAGTACCTAGAAAACAATAACATTCTTGATAAATCACAAGGAGGATTTAGACCAGGAAAAAGAACAATAGATAATTTATATATAAACGGTAATGTTTATAATATTATACAATCAATGTATCATAAAACAACGTATAAGGTAAAATCTAATAATAAATTATCCGACATAATTTCTTCGACGGTTGGTGTCAAGCAGGGCTGTAACATGAGTCCAACCCTGTTTAATATATATGTTAACGATTTACAAAACTACCTCCAAAAATCAGATAGCACCCCGCTGCTTAATGGTAAACCGTTATCCCATCTTATGTTTGCGGATGATTTACTTTTATTGTCTTCTAATGACGCTGATCTACAGAATCAATTAAATAATTTATCCGAGTTCTGTTCCGATTGGCAACTGAAACTAAATCCCAATAAAACAAAAATAATGTTGTTTCTTAATTCTAAAACAAGTAAAAAGCAAAAGTGTATATATAAATTTTATTTTGACAGATTTGAACTCCAAAATACCGAAACGTAC
Source organism: Patella depressa (assembly GCA_948474765.1). Classification (NCBI taxonomy): domain Eukaryota; kingdom Metazoa; phylum Mollusca; class Gastropoda; family Patellidae; genus Patella; species Patella depressa. The sequence goes on from OX419715.1 coordinate 29,694,463, forward strand.
AATTATCTTGGATTAACGATTACAAATAATTCTAGCTTTAAAACAGCATTTTGTGACCAAATGAAAAAAGCCCGACGAGCGTGGTATGCGATAAGACAGAAACTATGCTGTACTGAATCCCTGCCCTCTACAGTAATGATAAAACTTTATCATTCTATTGTTAAGCAGATAGCCCTTTACAGGGCAGAGATTTGGGGTTCATACGTTATCAAAAACAAAACCAAAATTAAGATTGACAGGTGGGATAAATTTGAAGAAAATAGAGGTACAATCAACATTTGTAAATCTATTTTAAATATGCCTAAGCGTGCCAGTAACATGGGATGTCTAGCTGAATGTGGTATCCATCCACTATCTCTGGACATATATCAGCGTATGCTTCTTTACTTCAAACGATTATTATCGGATAACAAAAACAAACTCCTTAATACATCATTTGTAGCGGATTATGAACTTTCTTGCAAAACTGCTGGTTCAAGAAAATCATTTTGTTATAGCATAGGGGTTTTAACCAAATATTTTGAACTTTGAACAAAATGACCTAAAATATTGTGACATAAAATCTGCCACCGAAAATAAATTTGTTGATCTTTTCATAATAGTTAACGATCAACAAAACAATTCGCAATCGAACCATAAACTTCGAACGTATGGAAAAATTAAGCCAAATTTTTATGCGATACCGTTCTATCTGCACTCTGTCAAATCGAAAGCCCATAAAATTGCGTTGACTTCGGTTAGGCTAAGCACTCACCATCTCGAGATAGAGCGCGGTCGCTATAAAAATATCCCGCCACATGCTCGTCTATGTAGACAATGTAATAATAATCAAATAGAAGACGAATACCATTTCATATTTGATTGTAATAAATATGATAATCTTAGAAATTCAAAATTTACACCAATTTTCAAAAGCTATCCGCACATCTCGTGCAATATGATTAATGCTTTAAATCCCCCAAACGAAATTGCTAGTCAGGTTGCTTCATATATATATATGTGTCTCCAAGAAAGAACATCAGAGTTACCTGTTAACCAACACCCCTGTTCAATATAGTATGTTTATTATACTAATACATGCGGTAGAAATAGTTTGTTTACTTCCCAAGCTATAATTTAGATAATTTTCATTTTCGAGCTATACTGATTTTCATTTTACCAACCATCTTTTAATGCTTATAAACTTATTATATCACATTGTACATCCATATATGATAACCCCAGATGTTATGTTATAATTGTATGATCAACTTTTGTTCCAACTGTGTATGCTGTCCTTATAGTGGATGAAATGATACAATAAAATCTTATCTTATCTTATCTTATCTACTACTAAAATAGTAATTCATATAATGTAATAAACTAGCTATGGACCAAATTAAATTCATGCCTAATATGCAAATATCAGACTAGTATTTGAATATTAGAATACCCGGGCCAAACAATATAACATAACTACATGTATAATAGAAATGACCACATTGTAAAAAAGGATATAAACACTATTCATGTGTCATGTATACTGGTACCCTGATTTGGGTCACCCTAAAAGTACATAAATGAATTGGGTGGATCTGATGTTATTACCTTTTTAAATCCAGGGACAATTGGCTCTATATTTTTAAAAGTACAAAATCGTCTATTTCAATATTGGCTTTACTTTATCCATAAATAGACATGAAATTTTCATTGTAGACACACGTTATCCAAAAAAACACAAAATCTTATCATATCTATGACCGAAATCAAAGAGATTTTACAGGACAGCGACCTTTTATCAGCCAAATCTTGCAAGTCATAAATAAATAACTTTACATATATAATAAAATCACATTAACTTATAATTATTTTCTGCGTATTTTTTACCAGACATTCAAATGCGTCAATGCAGAAAATACTTTTAATTTTTTACATTTTTAACGCCGACTAATCTGGGCGCACAAAGTTAGGGGTATTTAATGGATTACTGCAATGATAATCCGTCTATTTGTGTGGAGTTGTGTACGTACAATATTATATTATAGTGAGAACTGACCAAATTTTTGCTGTGTCACGGCCTTACAGCACTTCGCAAAAACTGGGCTCACACATAGGCATACATGTACCTGAGGATTTATTTCCATTGCACCAGAACATAGAAATATGTTAGGCTACATTGCACTTTGATAAAATATTTAAAAATCTGTCAATTAACTGTTTGTAATGTATTTATTTAAACTATACAAATAAAATAAAAATAAAATAAAACCAAGTACGAACAATCCAAACCATTAGACAAAATCTGAAGTCCTAAAAAACATTATAGGCAAAATAGTGTAATCAGCAAATGATGGACTGTTCATCGAATACACGATAAACAGTAAGCTTACCAAATATAACACTGAGGTTTGTGTTAATTACATAAAATATTTTTGGACATTCAGTCTCGTGATCAGTTGACGTATATAAATAGAGAAGATTATGAGATACCGGCCCCATATTACATGACACATGGTACCCATATGGTACCCATCAATGAATGTTATCAGGGTGGGGAGTCCAATTTAAATCTTACTTTTAGCACACACGCTATGTAGTGATTTTAAAGATTATTTGAAACACCATTACAGTATTTTTAAATCATTAAATCATTCAAGGACTGATCATACATGGAACGTCTGACACAATTCTTTTCATAATTCTTTAAAAACATTGAGATAATCAGCGCCAAGTTGACAAACTGCACACCAGTTTTATATGCGCAGATTACAATCGGCACATGCAGGGTCCAGTCTGTGGAATCTGGCCGAGATGTGAAGAAATTGCGCCCAACACTTCTTTTGATACCAATAAAATTGTCTTTTCCCAACTCGATAGGCTATATATAGTTTTACATGAAATTTAACAAATTATTTTTTTCATAATGGCAGTAAGTGAATAATTATAGCTATTACTTTATGATACCATACATGAGTGTTTGCGGAGGGGGAGGGGTGCCTGGTAGTGACATTTTCAGCATGCGCATGTTTCACTCAATCCGACCCTATGCAACTAAATGAGCAGTATGTCATTGTATAAAATTCTCCATACTACTCTCAGTGTTCTGCTTAATTAGAGCTAATCCCATTGCTGTAATGAAAGCAAATTTCAGCTCCAAATTATGACTTTTCAATTGTTTGATTAATAACAATAGCTAACTGCGTAACTTTTAGGATATAAAACACTTTTCGTTTCGTATTTAGAGGGGGTTTAATGTATTAAACCATGTTTGAATCATAAGAACAAGAGACACCACAATATTTTTAATAATTCGCTTGCGCATAGGGGTCTACAGCAGTCACAGTGGTAGGAAACCGGAGGATCCGGAGAAAACCAATGAGGTTGGACAGGTACAAATCTAGAAGTTCAGTTAAATAACATGCCAACATCCATTTAGTTAAAGCCCCAATAACACTCTTGTTGTAACTGAAAAATATGTCCCAATCTTCATTCTGGTCAACAAATCGTATTATTTTAGAATATTCCAATTAAATGATGATATAAATTTCATCTTAACACACCTAATTTAAAAAATTGGAAAAATTCAACCAATTGATTTGAAAAGTCTAACGTAAACCTTTTCAAATGTGACTTGGATTTTAAAATATTTTCGAACCCTCTGGACAAATAAAATAGGTTGTAATGGATAATTTACACAACAGGTAGGACATTTAAACATCTAGTACTTAGAATAAGGGTATTATTTATTTTCTGGAGCTACCAAGCCAGCAAGAATGTTATTGTCCCTTTAATAGCAATAGCAGACAAGTTGAAAGAAAAATCTTCGAAAACATATATATATATGGAATGGATTTGTAAGTGAGAGTATTCTGTGGGAGACATTATAATGTGGTGGCGTTTCCATGAACTTTTTTTTTCCCTTGTGACAGCCATAAAATTCTGTACCCCCACACGTCAAATTGCTAAATTTGAATGGGTCCTACAACGTTAATTTAACAACTTTTAATATATATACTCACCATGCACTGAACGCCTGGTTCAACAGTCTTCTTCGATACGCCATGTCAATCAGCTGACACAACTTGCTTTGTCATATAAAACTAACGAACACCAAAAATATTAGAACCACACTGCCAGCCCAGATGTTCACCGTTAAGAAAGCCAGCGGTGACGAGACAAATTGTTTGCGCGTGAGACGAATATCCAGCTCTAATCACTAGATACAGGTTTATTTTATGTGGGTCAAAATTTATTCGCACCGCCTAGCACAGCTGACTATTTTGTTGTTCCACTTTATTAGCCGTTATTTGTTAAAGTACACAGTCTTATCTAGAGTTTCAAGGATAATAGTCTACCTTGACAGGGGTATCACTTGATTCAAAAAGGTGATAATATTATACCTTGTCGTGTTATCATTTTATGGAAGCTGAAAATTCTAATAATCCTCTCCATTTAATTATTATAGGCCCTACTTTTGATTAGGCCCATCCGGTCTAAAATAGGAATAGGGAGTAGCTACGCCCCTCAATTTAAAATTCATTGTTAATTAGTAATAATATGAAATGAAATGGCGTGTATAATGAAGACGGGTTATATGTCATACAGTGTGCTGTGAGGGAATTTTGGCCTGGGCAGTGGACCTATATTATATATATATAATAAGGCTACAGCCTACTTACATCAAATTCCAACTGCCAAGGGATCTTTTAAGTGCACGCCAAAGTGTACAGAGGACCTAGGTTTTTTGTCCCATCCAATTTAAACGACTAGACAGCTGTCCTTGTCAGGCCCTCCGTCCTGCATCAATGACAAAGGGAAACCACGCGGGAAAATTTGGATGTATACTTTCTCAGCCAATGCAGGGATTGAACACCCGACCTCCAGGCTAACGAGCTAGCGTCTTACCCAAGTAATAATATAGATAAAGCAATGCAAATAACATAACCCTGCCTATATAATTAGCTACATATTGTAATGGTATCTTCAGTCAGGTCAAACTCTTCAAATTGGTTCGATTCTCAAGGCATTGCGCAATTAGTATTAAAGATATATATATAACACATATTGTCACAGTTTGCATGGAAATAAGTAATTCATTTTACAAATAGTGAAGAGTCACTGAAAAATACTAAACATTTATTCTACATTTTCTAGTTGACGTTGAATCACGTCCATGTTCTAATTCTGGTTTGGCAACCATTTTACAAAGGACAAAAATTGTGTGTAGCTGTTGTATTTTATTAAATCACAAATTTTTGATGTGGTTAGGTTATTTCAATGGGAATTGGTTTATTATGCAGCAGAACCTTCAGTTGTGATCAGGTTAATTTGAAAGTAAAGATCCCAGTACGTATCATTAGTTAAGAGTTTGATAAAGAGTTGGCCTTTATTGCTATAATAATTCAAAAATAGATGACAAATAAAAAAAAATTGAAAATTACCATACCGGTGTGTTCACATTTTATTGTTAAAATAAAAGCAAGTAAATAACAGTTTTATGACATTTTCTGTACTTTTTTTTGATTTGAATCCTACCTATACGAGGGGCCTATTTCAAGAAATTTTAACTAAGATAAAATCCAAATTTTAGTAAATTGATTGGATAATATTAGATTGATTTTAATGCTCAGACAATTAAATTGTAGAATATATACTAAATGTATTGCTGATGCCCATTCAGGGCTTTCGTTGCAGTGACTTTAAACATTGAATTTCTCTTTACAGGAAGATGATCCAACTAAATGGCACACAAAATACCTCGTATTAAAATTCGTCAACCAAATGTTGATGACAAGGAACAACTCGTTAAAAACTCAGACTATGAATTAGAGGATGACGTAGACTTGTACCAGCCACGAGTAGAAGGCCTACCTCGTTGCCAGGAGATGATTGATATTACTAATATGGAAGATCAAGCACACCAAAGTAATGCTATGGATAACCATATGGACCAAAATTATCAGAGTATAAACCAACTTTCTGGTACTGGCCATGGACATCCTTTGTTAAGACCAATGGCAAGATCAAGAGCTACGACGCCAGAAAAGGGCAACACTAGACATCGGGGTCATATGAGTAATCTCCCCGAACGAGATGCCTTGTAAGTATTAATAAAATTGGGTGACAGAATAGTTCGCATGTGCAATCTCTGCATCATAAGGTTTGCCATTAAGTGAACTGGTGTGGTATCGATTCCCCGGTTGTAGGTGGCAAGGAGTAGGGTCGCCTGTCCTACCTCATGGGTTTTCTCTGTGTCCTCAGGTTTCTTCCCACTGATAAAGACCCGTATGTGCAAGGAAATTATTAAAGTAAAATTGAACCATGTGTTTGTCTTGAAATTACCTAGATTGTGTTGAGTTGAGGTTAAACCCTATCTCTCTCTCTATCTCTCTCTCTCTCTCACACACACACACAACTACAGCTGTCTGCCTTTATTCTCTTGACTTTTTAACTGCACATTCTGTGATGCAAAATGCCTGTATCATATGGTGGGGTATCGGGTTCAAAATGCGATCTGCAGTAGAAAGTAGAAAATAAAAAGTAAAAGAGAAAATTCTTATCCAAAATGGACATTTTCGTGTGGAAAATATATACCGCTCGTGCTTTTCAACCTAATACGTCCACCTTTTCAACTTTAATTCGTAAATATTCTTCTTTCAACAACAGAATTTCTACTTTCAATAATCAACTTTTGACATTCGAATTTCAACTTCAGATTTTCCACTCCAGATTTTCTGCTCCAGATTTTCTCCATGCATATTACAGCAATAAATTTGATCACATGACTATTTCTGCATGTCATTAGAATACGGTAATTACCCCTAAGTACCACTGGATTTGCAGTCAACAAACTCGGTCAATGGTTGGGTTAAAATTTGGGAATAGTTTGTTTGACTTAAATAAAAAACGCATTACCTCAAATTTATTATAATCCTTTCCTTGTAATTTCAAACTAAACCAGGAAAACTATTTGACAGTGTTTGATATTTGACTTCAATAATATTAATTATGATTCATAGGTGTACTTTAGACAACAAACATTTGTACAATAATTTATTGAACACAAACTTTAAGCTGACGCCCCACGCTCTTTCAAGCTTTGTGGTCGAAAAATCATGATGCTTCTTGACTTATATGGTGATTTTAACCGGGAACACTCTAATTTGTTTTTTGTTACTTAAATTTATGTTAAATTGTCCACATTTTCAATCTCTTATCTTCTGTCCCAGCTTCACATTCTGTGTTATTATCACATCAATAAGGTAAGATTTAAATAGTTAAGATAAAACAGAGATGATTAAAGTTTGTTTACATCAGTTTAATTTGTGTGTTATCTAATCTATATTTTGATCTTTTGGAGGGTCAGTCAGTCCTTGAGGTGCTTTAATTAATACTGTAGTCAGTCTATCATCTCTGTAGGATTACCTTAAAGGCCTTAACTAGATTTAGTTATTTTCATTTATAATCTGATAGGAAGTTTGATTCTAGGATCAGTTCTTGGATTTGAGAAATCTAAAGTAGTTATTTATCAATTTTATATGTTAACTTAAAGGTAAATGGGTCTTTTTCTAATTTTAAATTTCTAGCAAGCTTGGTAAGAGGTGTAAGACTAGAATGGTTTTCATTTTAGGATAGCTAAAAGATGTATTTGATGGATTGACACAGTGTGAATATAGTATAATTCTCCTGTCTAAAGGCAAAACCTAGTACTTAACTCACTTTTTTCTTATTTTGAGAAAACAAAGGAAGACGTTATAAATGGATATTAAACCCCAGCTTATCCATTGATTTGACTATTGAGTTACTAAGTTTTCCCTGGCATACTAGGCAAATGAATGAAGTTGCTAGGTCGTATCATACATGTAGGTGTAACTGCTTACAAAATCATAAGATTGGAATATCTAGTACAACACCAGGAAGCACATAATACTCTAGTAACTACAAATTTGGTCCTAACTCAATTTTGATAATAAAAAAAAAAATGTGAGTTACTAGGTGTTTCCTTTTGACGGGAGAAATTAACTTGATGGTAAAGGAGATGGTTTTCCCCTCACAACTTCATACACATTGCTTATATGTTTTATTTTTTCAGGTGTCGTATTTTAGGGAACGACATTTCCCCTGATCGTTTCATGTCTTCCCAGGGATCTCCGTACATGAACAATCTACTAACTATTGTATCTTCGACTGATGATGGCATGCACCAGAAAAATATCATGTTATCAAAACGGATCCCAACCTGGGTATGGTATCTACTCGCAAAATCTCTTGGAATTAAATTAACACCTACAGACAAACCTATAGCAGCAACAGTGCTTCATATTCTGACGATGTTGATTGCACTGGCATTTGCAGTCACAGGACTTTGGTTTGTTGTAAGTGATATTTTAAGTGAATATTCAAAGACTACTGTTTTGATTGGCACTGTTGCCGTTTTGTTGGGATTTTCATGGATTTGTATGGGAATTTATTCACACAAACTTGCTGGACGACTTTTCAGCAATAAAAACTTTGTGGAGTCAGTTCGAATGCATGCGAAAACCTTTTTGAAGATCAGTACTGTGGGTCTGGTCGTCATTGTTTGTTTGATCATTGTTGGTATCCAGGCGTATGAAAATTTTATCGTTTATACTGGAGAAGGATCAGCATGTAAATTGGCTGAGATATATCCAGTCGTGTGTGATGTAATGTATGGAACAATGATGGCTTATTTAGTTATCGGAATGATCTGGAATATTGTTGTGGGATGTGTTCTCCTATCTGTTTGCCGAACACATACAATTAGTAAGTATTTCATCAATTAAATTGTATAGCCTCCAATTTATGGTAATTCTAGGTATAAACTTTTAAAGTAATCATTAATCGTAATCATGGGTTTCTGTGGTAATCAGAAAAAGACACGCCCTAATGTTAAACAGGCATTATGCAAGAGCTAAATCTGTCTATTGCAGGTCTTTATTATTTGGGTCTTAAATGATATATAAACTATTAATTAGACATTTATTAACATAAGACCATAATCAACTCTCCATGTCATCAGATGACTCAGGTTTTAAGTAGATTAGAATGGTTTGGCCATTTAATGATTTCATTTAAAAATGGAACAGTGAGGCTAAGCTTCGAACAACCAGTACGGTGGTTACAATCAATGTACACATCTTGTCAAACCTTCAAAGCCTGGTTTCGCTCTGAATAAAGTAATTTGAAAGAAATTTTCAATATATTTATTTTGCATTATTTATTTTGCATTATTTATTTGAATTATTATTCATGTAGCAAGAATATCCAGATTTTTATCTAAATCTTACATATATGATGTAATGCTGCTTTAATGTATCACACACACTAATACCAACAAATAGAAATTTGTAAATTCAAGATTTTTTGTGGCTACATGTAACTATTTTGTATTTTCATCTTATAGGTATCAGAAGATTTATGAGAGAGCTGGCCCTGGACTCAAAGATCTTTGAAATGAATCTGAGGAACGAAATCTTAGGACAAAAGATAGAATTAGATGCTCTACTGGATAAAAGTAGTCATTATGATGGTAAGTACAGATGTAGACAAGCGGCCATCTTCATACTTTCCAGGAAGTCTGATAATATTATGGCAACCTACTTTGATGCAATTTGTAAATGTGAACCCAATCCACTATGAATATGAGCAGTTGTATTTCCAGTTTTGTCTGTCCAACCCCATGGGTTATCTCCGGGTCCGTTGGTTTCCTCCCACTGCCAAAGACCCAAAGTGAATTATTGAAATAAAATTGAATCATTTTAGTCCCAAAATTACCTAGTTTGTGTTGAGTAGACATGAAACTCCTTTTTTTTTTCTCTCTCTCTTGATAATGAATCCAGACAGACAAATAAACTGTTGTTGTTCTCCATCCGTGAACTTACAGATGTTGGTTGTCTTGGTCCAAGCAATTCATGAGTGGAGAGGCCACACAAGGTTCAGGGACATGATGGTCAAAGTCAAGAGATTGAATTGAGGGAGTTCAATTTGTCCTTGTATTTGTAAGTAAGGCTGTGCAAACATATTGATATAATCGATGATCAGTAGAAGTTATTTAGAGATACGATAATCGATCTTGAAATTCAAATATTGATTATCGATATATTTACCTTCTGGCGGCAAGTTACGGTCACTTTCACATGACTGAACTTGCCGTAGTCTGGCATTAGCAGACGAATGAATGAATACACATCGTCAACACAACAATTATTTTCCCCCTCTGCTTACAAACTGGCACATTTTAAATATATATATTATTTTAATATTTTCGTTGTTTTTGTTGTTATTTCGAGTTGAAACTACATGTAAAATAGGTCACGCACTTTGTGAACAATGACAATCCCACGTGATATATAGTAAAATTATAATTATCTCCCTTCTTTGCTCTTGATTGATTTGTATAGAGATTGTCTGTTTTTATGATAAAACTAATTGTATTATTAATGATCAACTCAGCTTTTATTACTAAATCATGTCAGATACAGCCCATACACGTTTTTGACTTCCCAGGAAAGGCAAAAAGTGAGGTATATTGACCTAATAAATATTGACCTAATAAATGTAACAGTTATCTACCTTCATGGACTCTAGTATTAATGAAGATGAATAACTTCAATTTATTTTCGTTTGTTTTTTTTATTACGATTGAGTATTGCCAGATTGTATAATAATATTAATAAATAAACAGTAATAAAGACTGAAGATGTTTTGGAATATTTTTATTATACAATACTATTATTAAACATGACTGTTATCGACTAACACAAATAACAGGTCGGAAAAATGAAAAACGATTATTATCGATAATCGATGACAAATTCTTGCCGATAATCGATATTGAAATTTTTATATCGATTCCCAGCCTTATTTGTAAGATTATACGGTAGATCTAGAGAGACAAAAATATTTCACACATAATTCAGTAAGAGTTTATGTTTATTTTGTTTCAATCGAGTTATGGTTATTTTGTTTTCAGTTAAAGGAGTTGTATTTATTGTGTTTCAGTAAGAGTTATGTTTGTTTTGTTTCGGTTAAAGGAGTTGTGTTAATTGTGTTTCAGTAAGAGTTGTGTTTGTTTTGTTTCAGATCTGTCTGATTGGTTTGTATGGGATGATCGTATTAACACTGACCCCCAGAGTGACGATGTCACGTCACAGAAGATCTTTATCCAGTCTATTGTTGGACAGGAAATGGAACAGACTAAGGATGCCTACATTCCAAAACGACAAAATTCCAATACGTCCACGTCATCAAGGGACCATAATGGTCCTAGTTTACCAGACATAGAAGAACAGCCAGAAGAGGTACATTTAAGTGTAATATCATAGCAGTATGCCAGAAGTGGGCAGTGTCCCATAGGCAGGTGCAAGGGTCTTTAGATGTATTGCCTACAAGAAACCTACAAGGTCAGACAGGGGGTTATACTCCTTGTTATGTACAAGTCTGGATTGAACCTATGACCTGTATGCATAGATATAACAGGCCTTACAATCTACAGAGTGTGTGTTAGATCAGTTGGATGCATCTCCCTCAATAGATCATCCCACCCTCCTCCTGACAAATGACATGAAAATATGTCCAGAGAAATGTTTGTTTTGTGTTTAGCTGGCTTATTATATCTGAAGAGGGGGAAGGGTCTGGAAACACCATGGTAGTTGAGTATTATTGGCACCATTTGTCGGGGGTGGTATTTACGTCTCTGGAAAGTACATTCTTGTGTAGTTGTTGAGTCTGAGAAAAAAAAACGGATTGCACATAAAATAACCCTTGAAATCTGATAAACAATAATATGCGTAAATGTTGCAATCCAGTCAAAATTCTTCTTCATGATATCACACTACAAATCCTGTTTTGCAGATTAGTGAAGAAAATTATACCCAAACAGCTGAAGGTGAAGAAGATGGAGCTGCTGAAAGGGACAGAACTCCCCCACAGATTATGTCAAATGAAGGGTTGTTATTTTCCTACTGGAAATTAAGTGTAAGTTTATTAATTCATGATAGATACTTGACATTCAGTTGATAGGGCTAGGGGTTTAAAAATGTGCTAAATAAAAAATACTTTGCCTAGAGGGAGAGATCCCAAACAAACTAACAGATACTCAGTAGGAGAAGCCCTGTATTCATCTGTCATAAAAGCACAAGTCAACTTTTTCTGTTACAGCAAAGGTTACGAGTGACGTCACGTTATCTTCAAAGATGGCTGTCCAGTTTGATATCCTTTATCCTTATATGGTGTGCTGATTACATCATGTATTGGACTACCCATAGTGCAACTTTAACAGGAATACTACAATTTATTCTACCATTGCTCATCCTGTTGATAATCTGTTCAGCGTATGCAGAGGTCAATTCTGAAGGTCAACGAATGCTAAGGGTGAGTTAATTTTTTGTGGTCATATTACTGCAATTGATACCAATTTTTGAAAATTCATGAAACATATTGATTGTCATTGATTTCCAATAATTTACCTTTTTTTTTAGAATTTTGGTTCACGAAGAAGAAACTAAAAAGTTAATTTTGTCAAATATACCAGATAACTCCTATTGGTTTTCAAATAATTGTTTTTGGAGTTATGTCCCTTGATAATTTGAAATATATGTTGTATACAGGTGTAGTTATATGGTCAATAAATTGATATTCAGAGAACTGGTCCAATCCATCCATATTGGATACAAGATTTGTTGAACTGTAAGACTGAACCTATACAATGATTTGTGGATTGAAAGAAGGGGGGTGCCTTATGGGTATAAAGTCTTTGCATTTATATGTTTAATTTTTGTTATAACTGTTAATATTATTTTAGTGTATTTGTCCAACAGAAGAAAGAATGTCAGTTATTTATTTTATGTCCCAGCAGCCACTTCAGATGCAGGTTTGTAATAATGATAAAGTTTATTCAACATCGATAATTTACTTCCAAGTGGTTATATAGTATAGTTTGTTCAAATTATCTTCAGGCAAACTGTAACATTATCTACCCTCACAATTTGTGCTAATATAATTTACTTCCAAGTGGTTATATAGTATAGTTTGTTCAAATCATCTGCAGACAAACTGTAACATTATCTACCCTCACAATTTGTGCTAATATAAAATAACAGGCTAGCTTGACGAGTGACGACAAGTGGGTTGTGGATTGTCATGTCTTAACTAGCCAATCCTAGCAATCAGATGAAGGCACTTAGGCCCCCCCAAAAAAGGGTTATGTCTCCTGTAACAGATGGAAATTAGGGTAGGGTCGGGAGGTAGGTTTTTTTTTTTGTTTTTTGTTTTGGTTTTTTTTTTAATATTAGATCTAGATCAAGATCTACCGTAGCATAATTGCCAATAATCATAATATTCTGCGCGAAAATCTTAAAACATGAATAGATTGGTGGATGGAATTCTTGGATAATTGTTTAAAGTGTATCAGAGGCTAGATTATGATTTAAATATTCTCTTTGGGGGCAAATGAATTTTTTAATCTTTCAACGCTAAACAAAATGACGTAGGGATGCCATTTAAAGAACTCGCAATTGAAACTTAAAAAATCATATCGTGCCGTTGCACGAAATGGCTTCATAAAACTTATTTGCCTTGTTTTAAATACCAATCGAGCAGATCTTATGTCCACTTGTTTGAAATATACATTCACTTGTTTTTGTCCAATTGCGTGTCATTACTTATTAGAACTATGGCTTTTCGGAATATGCAGTGGTAAATCTATACGAAACCTGTAGTCTCGTTTTTCACGTCAGTTAGCAATCTCGCGTCAAAAGTATGACAGCTCTTAATAAACGTTTGCTGTACCCGCCTATTTCGATCGGTAAATGCAGATTCAAAGAACGATGACATTTATACTCATTTATAGCAACAAATGAGATAGGAATTTTCACGAATCCGGTAGGTTTAGAGATTTCTGAACAGTCGCTTGGTTAACAAATTTTGTTTTTCTCTCGGCACTAAAAAAAATTTTGGAGTCTGCAGGATTTGTAATGGGACGTTCGGGTTACCGGAAACAGAAGATTTTTTTTTTGGCCTTAATGCTTTCAACCAAATGTTCAAAATAGGTTTATCCTCATCCCACCTTGTTGTAGCCTCAATTACCAATCATGTGATATTTTATTCAGGTCTATATATGGTGATTGGATCCGCTTCATATTACTGAACATTACTTATAAGTTATAATAGTTCAAAATTACTTAAAAAGAAAATTTTAATGTAAAGTCACAAGTTTTGAATTGTATATGAGATACATGTCATGAGAAAATATACTGATGTTGGACAGAAACTGAATATTAATCACCATAGCTAAAAAAAAGTTCCCTTATATTAAGTAGTGGGGTTGGGGTTCGAATGGTTAGCACTTGCATGCTGTATCATTAGGTCTGTCATTTAGTCATTGAAATAAAATTGAACCATCTGTCATTGAGTCATTGAAATAAAATTGAACCATCTGTTAGTCCCAAATTGACCTAGTGTGTGTCAAGTTGACGTTATTAAGTATGTCTGATTCTCTACACACTACATATGTTATTGGTACTGACAACACTGTGACAGGGGGTAATTCTTTAACACAAGTGCAATTCAATCAGCCATTAATGTTGAACAATTGAGTTCCAACATAATGTCAACCCTTAATTCATTCTTGGAATATCCAAACTCCATACAAATACTATTAAAAGAGGATTACACTAATACTAATCAACACATTTTCTTTCAGGTGTTCAGTTTTCCTATAACATACAATGCTTTATTAGGAGTTATTCTTGCTTTCTCGGTTGCCATAGCTTCCAGGATTATATTAGATGAAGTGCTGAAGTAGTGTTTGCTCAATGGAGATAAAAGAAACCCATCACATTTCAACTAATGTATTTAGTCACTACAAATTGTGGCTGTATTTATTTTATCACTTAAATGTCTTTCACAAACCTTTTTATTTTTCAATTCTTTATACCTTGTGCCTGTAAAACCAATTTGGTTGACACTATTAGGCTATTATGTGCCATTGAACTAGCAAGATGGCAAACCCAAGTTCCTATTATAATTGGCTAAAATTCCTTGTCAGGCCCGGATCCAGGATTTTGGAGCAAAGGGTAATATCTTGCAACCGTGGATTGCTTGGGCGGAGACAATGCGAAAATCATGTGTATATGTGAGCAGATATGTGAACTACAACAGTAACAAAGCAAACAAATATGAAAATCAACTATGTCACTGGGGCTTTGGGGGGGGGGGGGCTCCCCCCTGGGCCCTCCCCTGGATCCGCGCCTGCTTGTCTATTGGACGATATACCCATATCATTTTGATGTGATTAACACTAAACTGTGGTCAATAAACATGTTATCATACAACAGTTCACTTTAAAAACTTTTTTCATGACAATGTATTGAAAATCTTCATGTGTGATATTCATTAATTGTATAATATTTTCTTGGGCCCTTATCAGTAATACCGGGACACGTCTGTTGCTCATGAACACCCTTCTAAATTCGAAATGTTTATCTCATAAGTGCAAGAAAAACACACCATATACATTCAGGGCATATCCCAGTCTATAATAACTAATCTTAACAACCAAGTTTATAAATTATAACTACTGGTGGCCGGGACACCCAAATTTATGAACCTTTAATGAATTGAAAAAAAATATTTATATATTTTCACATTTAAAAAATGGCAACTTTATGTATGCTTTTAATAGAAAATGTAATTTTTTTTATATAGAAAATAACAAAATAAGCATTCCTATTCCTATATATTTTATATTATATTATATACCGTTTCAAATGGCCTTTTTTCCCCTACCCATGTATATTTTTTATCTGTTTATGTCATAGTTGATTTATATTGCACAAATAAAATATATTTATGGAAGGACCAAAACGTGTCTGGTTCTGGTCAAATTTGTATACAGTCTTTATGTATAATATTGATACTTTGTTTCATTTTGTTTTCGTTCCTTTTGATAAGCTCTCGCATTATTGGGGGTTTGGGTTGCCAAATGGTTAATGCATGCCCATTGCATCATAACTTGACATAAGGTCTGTCATTGAGTGAAATAGTGTGGTGTTGATTCTGTGCTTGTGGGTTTTCTCCAAGCTAAAGACCCCCATGCGCAAGTGAATTCATGAAATAAAATTGAACCATAATATGTGAGTCCCGAAATGACTTGTGTCAAATCCCATTTCTCTCTGTGTCTCTTGTTTATCATATTGGGGTAAGGATTGTTTGATTGATTGTTATATTACTGAACAATGGCAAGCTATTCGTTACTATTGAAGGTTCTTGTCACCATTGAAGATAATGACTTCTGTTCCTTCCAAAGTGTATTAGATTGCTACTGATGTAAGTTGAGATTCACAATAATCAGTTGTCTTTGAAATGGTATTCACAAGTATTATTCATCAAAACGTATCTGGTGGCAGTAGAGAACCCCTAAAAGTTTAATACTTTAATATTTATGTATTAATATTTTTTTTTTTTTTTTTTGAGCCCAGAACATAAGCATTTATTTAATTAGGATTTAAAAGTTACTGGTTTATATTTTAGATATCAAAAGATCTTGCCCCTGTTTTTTATGAATAAATTATTTAATCTATGTATATATTGTTTTGTTGTGAGAATATGCAAAGGACAACGACAAAGCGAGAGAATATAAAGTACTTTAGGTAATATAATATCAATTTATAAGATTGCCACGATTTATAGCTTTGAAATATAGTCATATATTTTGGCCACCCTCACCATCAGGGTGTCACGGCGTCCTCCATTGCTAGAGGCCACAGTTATCATCCAATTAAATTTATATACACTGTTGACGATCATGAGACACAAACCTATTGATTTTCAGCGATTTTTGATAGAACCATAGTTATGGACCTTGATCACTTTAAAAAATCTTGTGGAACTTGTAGAGATTAAAGTCATAATCCAATTGACGTAAATTGATACATTGTGTTTATGGTCATTAAATGAAAAACCTTAAAGTATTTCAACAATTGTTGATCATTACTATCAAATTTTTGATCCTTGATCCTTGATCCCTTTGAAAAAACTTGTGAAGGTTCTAGAGGCTGCAGTTGTCATTGGATTAAAATTACACACGGTGTGTATGGTCATGAGATGAGGACCTGACAAGGACAACTGTCTAGTTATTTTGATGGGACAAAAAATTGAGGTTCATGTACACATTGGCGAGCACGTAAAAGATCCCTTGGCCCGTCTTCCATCAGTCCAGGTTAGATGCAGAAAAGTAGGACGTTAAACCCCATTTCATTTCATTTCAGTTAATACATTTGATTACTTTGAACATCTATAACTTTGAACAATCTTGTAGATACTCAAGATTATGAATTTATTTTTTGAGTGCTTTTATTTTTACACAACCTAGTTATATTTTAAAATCTTGTGGATTTGAAATTAATACCAATTTATCACTGTTACTGGTACATGATTTCTATAATAAATGTTCGCATCTTGAAGAACTAGAAACCAATCAAATTTGGATCATTTCTGCTTATTCCGATTTTAGTGTCTTTTAAATACTCCCAATATCTACAAAATAATAAATATGGAACTTCCCTTGTTGATTGCCTGGACTAGCATTTGTACACCAGACTTCAGTTTTCCGTCCCAACTGAACCACAATGCACTGTCCTCTCTCTGTCAGGTCCTCCGTTCTGCCCGACTGACAGGGGGGAACTACGCCGGAAAATCCCACTGATTCTTCTCGATCAAAACAGGGATAGAACACGGACGGGACCGCTGTTTAAAACAGCAAAAGTGTTGACATCAAAGTTGTTTTTTATGAAGATTTACAGGAGTATTCTGTTTTTTAAATGTGACGATTTGTATTTCCAATAAACATCACTGGTTTGTCTGTCTACAACATTTTGCTGTAAATTCACATACATAAATCTAGACGCTGTTGTAAAATTAAAAGAAAAGGTGTGACTAAAAAAAAGACTCGGGAACATGTTCTTTGCCATCAGTTGCATGCCAAAATTAAATCTAATCGTTTATTTGAAAGAACAATTTGGTTTTTATATAGGCAAGTGTATTGTAAATAAACACAAATATGTATAGACAATAATTTAAACAGTATCACATGGACAATAACAGTCCTCTAAATTCTAAACTGTCGGTGTTTATCTCCTTCCTAAAAGGCGAGCAAAATTTATTTTACCAGTTCGGCCAAACCGTTTGAACAACAGCGCCTGTTCTCTCATTCCAGAAACCTTGTAAACGGCCCAATCCACAATCTAGTATCTTCATTTGACGTTCCAGGAAAACAAAACAAAACAGGAAATATGTATTGCCATCATTATTGTTATCTTTGAAAGGCAACAGCTACATTAAACAACCCAAAATGCAATGTTATAAAAAAGCCTGACGCTATAAATTGTTATTTTATGGACAGCACCGGAGATTCAGGTATTACACAAAATTGAAACCATTTTAAATAAAGCATCCACGGATCATTCATCTCATCTCATGCAGTTTAAAAAATTTTCAATTACACAATAGACTAGTTTACACCGCTTTACAATTTACAATAGACTATTTTACAATTGCCTTCCTGTTGATTCCCAATACTCGTATAATACTAATAATTAGTTTATCATAAAAAATGTCTTATTATCTTTACTCATTATTACTAGAAGACATTGGTTTGGGTCAAAAATATAATGTGCTGATTTATTTTTAGGAATGATAATCTTTGAGAATTTACGCCTTAATAATATAACGCTATTGTTGATATAGTTATTATAACTAATTTACGTCTAAATATAACGATAATGTTGATAATATAACTAATTTTTGTTCCACTGTCGCAATGGGCCGAAAATGCATTAAGTTGAGTTATTCCACAAAGAAAATATCAGCAACTTGAGACACAAATTGGACAATATATAAAGATGGTAGCTAATGTAATTATTATCGCTTTACGCCATGTTATGGTAAAGATAACAATTATTTTATCGATAATCGATATTACGCCATAAGCAATAGCTGAGAGCCAAGGCTGTCGATTGGTTGGGGATTAACGTCCGAATATACATACCTGTGAAACGGTTGATTCTTTAAAGCGTAGCCAATTGACTCAATGACAGGCTTTATGATACAGCGCGCATGTACTAACCTTTCGGCCACCCAACCCCCTTAAATGAAGACAGAAGAACATGTTTAAAATAAACATTACTTTTTCTGAATTTGTTTGGTGTCTTTTATCACACATAGCCTAGAGTATAGCCTGTAGTTTCTTGCATAATAAACAGTAATAGATAAGTTATTTTGTAGATATGTATCAATATGCACTTATATAAATACTAATAATACCTACACATCTGCACTATTAGCAGGGTGTTGTTGTTAGACCTATCGCATCTTCACAAACCAGGTAAGTTGTAATTTTTTTAATAGCCTTACCGTCCACTTCATCAGAGGGTGATGTTCAATTTTATCATCTTAGAGCACGCGCAGGGGGCCTTTCCTGTGGGATTAACTCGGAGTACCCGGAGTAAATCCACGACGTTGAGAATGCCCCCTATATCCAAGCCACATATAGCTCGAAGCGCGACACCCTAGACCACTAGGCCATCCCAATACCCTCCAAAACTCAGGGGCATTACTAAAAACATTTTAAGAAGAACTTTCCGGGCGATCATTTTTGTCGGAACAGACCCTGACACAGGGAAGATAATTAACATCTAAGTAAGTGTAGCAATGATTAATGAGTATAATACCAGAAGCCATTGCTTTAGGAATATGTCGAGAGACTAGATTAAATATTGTTCACGGTGGGAAGAAAACCACCAGAAGACATTAAAAATCCAAACATTCCGACAAATGTATGTATTGTTTTGGTAATTTATTTATTTGTTTGTTTGTGATTCTTTCGTCAACGTTCAAAACAAGGTTAAGTAAAGTTCATGCTCCGGCAACCCCTGTGCTCTTCTATAAGAGTCGTATTTAAAGTGGCTTTTCTGGGTTATTTATACGTTCATCTTGGACACAATTTTTAAAATAGGAAATCATTTATAAAGCAATCACGCACTGCTCGATAACTGACGTTGTCAATCAAAAAATCTGTCGGACGATGATTGCACCTGCCAACCTTTTTTTTTAGAATAAGTACATGTAATTAATCCCCTACCCGCTGCTTCAAAAGTTGATAAGTTGCATGCCTTTAAACTTAGAACAGTTTATTATTTATTACATTTCAGAAAGTGTGACCCAGTTGGCGGGTATAAAAATTGGCGAAAACCAACACAACATTACTGCCAGAAGAAACAAAAACACATTCTAAACACAAGATTGCTGTCATAAGAGAGAAATAATATGCCAGGACTCGAGCAAAATGGAAAAAGTAAGATTTCATTTTTTGTTATGTGTTTTAAATATATAAGATATAAGTTTGTAATGGGGTAGTGTTGGACTTTTGCATGTTATTTTAAAATCAGTGGTTTTTCCATTATAAATAAATGAAAAGAATATCGAATTATAAATCCAACAATTTTCTCAAGGCAGTAACCCTTTAGCGATCCAAGACACTCGCTGGAATTTAAAATTGTGGCCATCTTGTGGTTTTTCTGAAAAGTAGTTTGGTATAGTTATTTTAATACTCGGTCTATATTTTCTTTGAAAATAGTGCGTTTGCTCTCGTTCACGTTTGTCTGTCAATGCACAGTGCCCGTAGAAGCCAATCCGGTTGTGGGTTTTGATAGTTTTATCAAAAAACCCAACAAACTAACTAATTCATTTTAGTAGAGTTATTGTCTCTTGCCATTGATGCTTTAATACTTTCTAAATGTTAGCGATATTGAGGTTTCTTTTACAAATTTCACGAGTCACCAAAGACCTGTCATTAAAACCAGTAATCGATAAATAAAGAGATTACAGATATTATTTGAATAGTCATACTGAGGAACCTTATTTGAATTCATTCAGAGTTTATGCGCAGTTATCATCACTGTCCTCGAAAACATAAACACCGACCTTTGGAAATCGTACTAGTGGGCCTATATCCATTGTCGTCCATGTTACTATTCTTGTAAATCAATCATAAACATCCAATTTACATCGTTAAGAGATATTGTCAGTTGTTAGTCGGCTACACATTTTTGTTTGTCGTTTCCAGGTATTGGCAGAAGAAAGGAGATTCTTCTTGCCTTAACATCAGAAAAGGCCACGAAGCGGTTCAGGGATTTCCCAGGATCGGACGAATACAATTTTCACCACCTTGACGTCACTGGAGTTCCCTTGGACTTTCACCACTTGACTGGAGATGACCCAGACTTCAGGTTTGACATCGTGGGATATATAGATAATGCAATTGAATATGTTCGAAATAATGAAATTGATGCGGTGCTAGGGGTAGAAGATATCGGGGATTTTGTAGCTAGCATCATCCGAGAGAAGACCGGATTACCTGGACCGGGAATCGAGACAAGTTTCATCTGCCTACACAAATATTACACCAGAAAATTCGTAGCCAATGATTCGGGTCTTTGGTATATTGCCGTTGACCTCGACTCCGACGAATGGAAAACTCAGATGCGATATCCGAGTTACATTAAAGCCCCCTTTCTCCACAGTGGTCACGGGCAAATGAAAGTAAACAACGAGTTGGAAATGAAGGAGGCTGTTGAAAAATGCCGGAAATTTGTGGAACCTTGGGCTGCTTTCTACAACGCCATGTTTGAAAAGTATCTAGATATTTCAAAGTTTCCATTGTGTGTGAAGAATCTGGTGGTTGCTGAACATTATGTGGAGAAGTCAGACATGATGGTATCCGAAGGTTGGGTGAATGGACAAGGGAAGTACCACGTCTGGCAACATGCTGATGGCATAAGCTACACAAAGCCTTCCAGGAACGCTTTTACAACCAGTACTCCTTCCCACCAACCCGATGTCGTTCTACAGAAGGTGGAAGAATACCTCACAAACGTTTGTAAAAAGCTCGACCTGCGATCTGTGTTTTTTAATGCTGATCTATGGATAGATCATGATCAGAACTATCAGAACATCTCGGTGGATATCATCGAGATGAATAATCGTCTTTCCAATTCCCTCCATGACGTCTATAAAGGACTATGGGGAGTCAGCAGCTTTGAAGCAGCAATGGTCGTAGCTTGTGGAGAGGGGCAACTATCGCCACTTGCTTCGCGGATCAAGGAACAAGGCTTCGGTGGCGTTATCAGAATTCGAACATTTGCATCTGGTCCGGCAAAAGACATTTTAAATTTCGACGCGATTCGCAATTTTTCGGACCCCACGGAAGGGATCAAAGATCAGTTTTTACAACCCGGAATTGACATAAGCCTTTGTGAAGATGAATTATTTGAACAAATGGACTCTAATGCGGGAACACTAGTAGGTATATTTCATGTTTTTCAACCCACTTTACAAGATCTGAAGAAACGTGGTGACGAAGTTTTGAAGAAAATCTTAAGGAAGTCCTGCGACCATTTCTATTTTTAGAAACATTTGTATAATACACACAACATTATACGATATGGTTTGGTTCTTTTCTTTTTTTTTTAAAAAACAAAATGTTTACAATAATGTAGATTCCTTCGTTCATTTTCTCAAATCGGATTAATATCAATTCCTAATGAATTTTACCATTGAAACGTCGTCCATAAAATAATTTCTATTGGAAGGTACCCCTTAAACAATTCAAGAATATCCGATTTTGATGAAACTTGAAATGTATTTATGTCGCCCATAAATATACATTTTTATTGGAAGGTACCCCCCAAAATATTCTAGAATATCCGATTTTGATGAAACTTGAAATGTATGTTTTATCACCCGCAGATACCGGACGGGTGGGACGAAAAACCGAGGTCTCGCGTACACATTGTCGTACACGTAAAAGATCCCTTGGCAGTTGGAATTCGATATAAGAGTAGGCCGTAGCGCCGCTGCCCGGGCAAAGTTTCCGTCATAGCACACTGTTTTGCGTATGCCCGTCTTCATTTGCTCAGTTTAGATGCAGAACAATAGGACGTTAAACCCCATTTCATTTCTGTAATCTGCTACACGGTCTGTTTAAGCTTGATTATATTCAGACTAACGGTGATGACCCACCCGCACTTCTCAAGGCAGCAACAACAACAAAAACAACACCAAAACTTTTGAAAATGTTGACAAAGATATAATGCGGGAATAGATAAAGGGCTGAGCATAATGCTCCATTATATAAACTTTAAACTCTATCGCATTAACATAAAAAACTCTATATAGTGTTCGTCATAATCATATGATTCACAACGAAGTAAAACAACTATGAACACCAAACAGTTCTTTATTCTTAGTTCTTAATTCACTGTCCTTAATTATTATTATACTTCATTTGCTGTCGAATACTAAAATTAACATTTGTAACTTCTAAAACAAGTCTTGAACAACAAATGATTTCCAAATACAAATCTCCAAATACCAGTCGTTTAGATGTGACGAAAAAAAGATTTTCCGTTTACACATTGGCGTACACGTAAAAGAACCCCTGTCAAGTGGATTTCAATATAAGATAAGGCCTTAGCGCCACTGTCCGGGCAAAATTTCCCCAGAGCACACTGTATGTCGTATGCCTGTCTTCATTTGTCCAGTCGGGACAGGACAGCAGGACGTTAAACTCAATTTCATTCCTTTTTATTTATGAAGATGCTGATATTCTTGGGAAACTTTACGCACGGCGTACTAGGAACAACCGGGAGTGCTGACAGACCCAAGGAGGTGAACCGACATTCTAATTCTATATTCTGTTAATGGTTGGCTTAAGTCACTGCTGTGCCCCCATAGAAATCTCAACATGTCAATGTCTAATTTGTTCACGAGAACCTGATAAAGTATATCTCCAATATCCGCCTCTAAAACACCTACATTCTTTACGCAATCTTAATAGGTCTCCTAAAAGTGTGTTTGTAAAAGGTCGGGGTCTGGCAGTAAAATAGTATTCAAAAATATTCCATTGAACGTCATGGGGCAGTTGAAGACATGTCTGTTTTTCAGATGAGACGATAAAAGAGGTTCCGTGTACACATTGACGTGCAAGTAAAAGAACCTTTAGCAGATAGAATTCGATATAAGAGTAGGCCTTAGCGCCAATGTTCGAGCAAATTTCCCTAAGAGCACAATGTACATGTATGTCGTATGCTTGTCAGAACAGTATTGAAGGGAGGCCACTTCATTGAATGCTGAATGCGAGCAGAAGTTTTTATGTTTAGGATTTAGTTGAAATTGGTTTCATTTTAATGTTAATAGGTTGATTAATTTTAAGTATCTAATACCCACCTGTATCATTCTGCGACACACTATTACAATTAGCATTCTACAATGTTGCACGATGACTTCAACGTATGGAAGCCCATAACTACCATTCATAATTTCTACTTTTCACCCCTTCAAAACACGAAAGTCGAAAAGTAGGTAGGGATATTCCAATTTTCGCCCTTTCTTAGACACGTGTCATGTTGAAAAGAGAGCCCTTTCGCTTGAAAACCCGCATGTAAGGATACACAACCTGGCGTGTGTCATGTCTGCTCCCGGACCGGAGCCGGGCCGGAGCCGGACTGGACCCCTACTAAAGGAAATGCAGCTTTTGTCTTGTTTTTTTGGATTCATTGATGTCAGTAAGAAGGCGACAGCACGCATTCCAAACCATAATGCAACTCGAAAAGTAAAAATTAAGAAATGAAAACAACGTGCAATTACCGGCACACAAGTCAAAATGCAAGTCCAAAAAAAGAAATTAGGAAATAACGAGGGGCGCTATTATCGCAGTGTATTTTTTTCTCAATTTCCTACTTTCGAGTTCCCTTTGGCTTGCATAGCGTGCTGTTGCCTCACATTTTGTCGTAACTTCTACTTTTCAACTTTCGTGTTTTGAAGGGGGCAAAAAGTAGAAATTATAAATGGTAGTTATAGGCTTCAATATCAACGTATACCACGTCGGAATATCCACCGGTGGTTAAGAAAATATCATGCGCTGCTGTTAGGAATTATTCTGAATCCTAATTTGTATTGTTTGTCACATTTCTAAAATCTGACTAAACTTTTAACCTGTTTAATATACCAGTGATTAGTTAGACATGCATATTTTTATTGAGCATCGGAGAGATTTTAAGTAATTTTAGTCGTTGAATTCAGTGTATTTTTCTTGTTGTATAAGATATGGATTTGAAAAAAATAAAGCCAGACTACCGATTCAAGTATTCAAATAAGGGACACTGAAGAATATACCTGTATTTATCATGCATTATCCTCTTAGGGCATTTATTTGGAACTTTGTCGGTGCATGTTATGGCATAGGAAGGCGTTAACTCTAAGAATGGGACAGTTTTGCAGTTTAAAGATCGATATATTTTGCTTAAACAGCTAAGTACTTTGTAGTATTTGTCTTCTCCGACCAGTCTGCAACCCCTTTGCTCAGTAGACAGTTTACTAGCTAAAAGAAAGACCAGTATGTTTTGGCATTGATGACATAATTCAGATTACATAGTTTTAGGTAATTGTTTCTTTAGTATAAATGTCCATTAGAAGGAGTACTCCTCTTTATTTCACTAGAATGTCCAAGAATGCTATAATCTAACTCATTTAATAGTTCATGTAAATCTTCCTGCAACATCGTCACCTCGTTCATTTCAAATAGAAAATACATCGTCTAGGAATCGTTTCTGAATATAATCTGTGATCCACGTCATATTTAATTTAAACAGTATAGTATGTTTTCTTAACGAAATCCCAATGTCAATAAAACTTAATTGTGTTGCCCCCTTGGTACCCATCACTACACCAAGAATTTGTTTGTAATTTGTTTCGCCAAATGTAAATGTGTTGTTAGTCAATGTGATTCTAATGGCTTTGATGATGACGTGTTCGAAATTCTTTCATGATAGCATTCAGGATGTTTGTCTAGCCGATCTTATAGTCTGAAAGTGTAGTGCATGCAAAATGCTGCTATACATGTGCCGAAGTGCTGTTTTCTGGGGGTTGTAGCTTATTCCATCACTAACGACGAAAACTCAGATAAATAGTTAAAATTGTACTTTTAATAAATGAGTGTCCAAAACTGGCTAACGGTCACAATAACGAGATAGGTATCGCTAGGGCGAGGCGGTCACCAGACTAAAGTTACAGTAGAATATAGAAAACTTAAGATTAAAATAATTATATAATAATATTTGATTAGATGTTAAATTGCACATAGGTAACAGATGTTTAAATACAGAAGAAGATATGGACATAGCAAGAACGCGGGTTAACTATAATTACGTAATATATTATATCGTTACATTTAAAGTATAAACCAAAACAGTTAAAAGACTTGAAAGATTTGTGAGATACCAATCCGGACATTGGTCTTTTATTATTTTGACTAAAATTAAATAGTAACAAAATACATGTATATACAAAGATACACTATAACAACACCCATCAACTTCGACAGGCTTTTGACCCTAAAAGCAAATACATTAATTTATATGGATTTAAAAAATCAAAACAATTGGGCACCGTAAAAGTGCATTGAAATACAAAGAAACATTCATCACATTTTTAACAGAAACACAAATCGTACAATATATTTATACAATTCGTCTTTCTAGAAAACCTGGGACATCAGGGGAGCATTCCTAGACTTTCTCATAACATGAAGTTGTTTTATAGATGAATAATCTCGATAAATAAATAATTTTATGTGTTAAAATTCTCACTGATTACCAGTGCCGAGTTAAGACGCACGGGGAGGTCTGGTGCATTCAAGTCAATAAAACCTCCTTTATACTCTCTAAAATAGGATAGGTTTATATTTAAATTGAATTACAAACAAAACATTAATGATTTTGTTTTGATTTGAATATGCAATGTGGGTTAAATAGAAAATTACTATCTCATAGCACTGAATGGTCGCTCTGTGGTTAGCAATGCATGTCAAATAACACATTGCTGTTCATTGAACTTAGTTGTTTACGTGTCTTCAAAAGTCACCTTCAATCCTCAACCATGCCAAATTGTACAGCCACCCCTTGCGTCTTAATGGAACGCAGAATCGATTTATTTCATTTCAAGCAAAATAATATTATACAAACGCAAACATAATTAAAATTTCAAATTTTGTAAAATAACCATTACAAATAACCGTTATAAAATCATCCAAACGCAAACATAATTAAAATACTCAAATTTTATATAAAAATAAAGTTGTAAAATAAAGATAAGTTATAAAACAAAACTAACAGCTGAGATAAAACAATATGATAGAAATAATAGAAATAACAGTTATAAAATAAATACGTTTAGTCAATCTTTGGTCAATTTATTTTATTTAGTTGAATATATTTTAGCTCTATCAATTTTTACTAAGACGTTGATATAGTGTATGTATTTATGAATTCTAACTTTCTAAGGAGTTCCAAGTGTACAACGAGTAGCAGAAAAACCGGCCGCGGATACCTCTTGGCTAGAATACCAAGCGGTTGGTCTGAACCCAAAATTTTATTTACAACAGCAGTTTTAAAGTCCTAGGTGTCTACTTGGAATCGAATGAGGTTTAAAGTATCGTAGATACATGTATAGGTCACTGTGAGACTAATATAAGCTAATATTTACATTTCTATGGTTGAGGGGGTGGGGGTAGCGCATGCACGTTGTATCATAAGGTCTGTCATCGAGTCAACTGGCCTGATTTTGATTCCCTGATTGAAAAAAAAAATGGTCGTTAGTTATTATGGCAAAATATACACGCACAGTGCGCACGGTGTTTTTGTTGTGTTGAAACTGAACAGATACAGTGTATTATCAGATACAGATGACAACATTATAAGCAGTTCCAGGCCAGTATATATTATAAAAGCGTGTCGAATCAAATAAAACAAAATTGCACTAAAACTGCGTGATGGCCAATAATTGGAATGAAAGAATACTTTTGTCTAAATTGCTTATCTATGTTTCAAAAAACTGGATTATAATGCTATCCTTCACGGGGTCTGACTTATATTCAACTCTTGGCTAGCAGGAGCACATTATGTTATGTTTGTTTCTTTTATCAAAGTTCAATTTCGTGTGTGTCTGAAACCGTTAGATAAAGTAGTCGCCTTCGGTTATGTTTGATCAGAGAGACCTGATAAAAAAACCCTCCACCCCCCCCCCCCCGCCATTTGGCCTCGGATTTTCATTTCGCGTTCTTCATTCGAGTTGTTCTTTCCACATTGCCTAACTGTCAATAATCTGTAGGCAATAATCACAAATACACCGAACCTCCTTCCACCCACTGCTCAGTGACATAATCTGTGAATTTTAATCTGCTGAACACAGTTCTCCACAACATGAGACTGACCATCTTGATTAAGGTGTTAATTATAATCAGCTGTTCCGGGATTAGTGGGGAGATCCCAATATTATAACTACAGTTCGCGGTGATAATCTTCTAAACAATAGAGTCATTAGAATTGTTTAAATTGTTGTGGATTAACCGCTTTACGTATTCTAATGGGGCAACTGATAGGTTTGTTTAGTTTCTATAGATTTGTGAACTTACATATAAACCCCCCAAAACAAGCAGTGCGATATCACATATGTGGAAGCGGACGTAAAAACCACCAGCTTCAGTAAGTAACAGTTCTTTAGTTATATTTTCAAATTATAAACTCGTTGGTAACTTGACCAGTTATTCTCGTATTTATGTTTAAATATATTTTGTATATATATACATATATAAGTTTCTAAGAATGATTAATAACATTGTTATTTTCATTTTAACTTTATTTTATAATCTGTTTCCTATATTTTGTAATATTGTGCATTTTCATTATTGATATTTTGAGTTAGGTTTACTAACTATAGATTTATTACAAACCGTATAATATAGAGACAGATTATAGACAGAGGTCGCCTCTATTAAAATAAGTGGCCCCTACGTTAAGGATATTCACTGTATTACGTACATTTGAAGTTGTAAATACTGGCACGATCGTATTTCACTTGGAATTAATCCACAGGTCCTGCAGCGAACACTGCTTTTAAAAATACATAAATCGGATTCATTTTCCCCGGAATAGTCATAAATCGGATTCATTTTCCCCGGATAATTTCATCCAGACTTTCCGGCGTCATTTCCCCTTGTCAGTGATGTAGTATGGAAAGCCTGCCAAGGAGAGTTGTCTAGTCGAACGAAAGGGACGAAAAACCGAGGTCCCGTGTACAAATGGGCGTGCACGTAAACATTCCCTTGGAAGTTGGAATTCAATATAAGAGTAGGCCGTAGCACCGTTTCCTGGGCAAAGTTTCCCTCATAGCACACTGTGTTGCGTATGCCCGTCTTCATTTGCTCAGTTTAGATGCAGAACAATAGGACGTTAAACCCCATTTCATTTCGGTAATCTGCTACACGGTCATAAGCTTGATTATATTCAGACTAACGGTGATGACCCACCCGCACTTCTCAAGGCAGCGACAACAACAAAAACAACACCAAAACTACAAAGCCACGGTGTTTAAACGCTTTAATATTGAAGGACGTTCAACCACATTTCATTCATTCAAGGGCTATGCACCCACACCGTATGATTGTGCGGGAGAGAAACAGACGATATAAAACCTTGTTCTTTTTTTACAGGTGTTATTTTGTGAGCTGCG
This sequence comes from Patella depressa, assembly GCA_948474765.1. NCBI lineage: Eukaryota > Metazoa > Mollusca > Gastropoda > Patellidae > Patella > Patella depressa. The sequence continues at coordinate 29,724,085 of OX419715.1, forward strand.
ACGTTACATTACGGCCAGAACAGAAAAATACAAGTTCAAAAATACACAAGAATACAGTCAGAAGAAAGAAAAAAGTTCTTAACAAGATGCTTGGACTAGATAAAAACGAAAAAAGTAAGCCAAGTCACGATATTAAAACGATAATTAATGAAAAAAAAAAATCCTGTGTAGATAGGAGATTTTCCTAGGTGCTAATATTTCTATTTCTATGGTTTCATGCGCATTGCATGCATTTGGGACGGGAGGATACCAGAGAGTGTAATTAATCGTAAAATTCAAAAACAAAAAAACACAGAGAAGTGTGTTTTAAGCAATATTTTTTTTTATATAATCGATTTAATTAAACTACATATTGATTGCAATGTATTCATTTCCATCGATGCGTTCACTTGCTGTAAACAGAGGCGCAAATCGTCAGTCCAGAGACTCCAGACAGTCAAATGGGCCGATTTGCTTTGCCGACTGGGCCGGGGTTTTCGAGAAAATGGGCAATTTTTGGGGAGCCGCTTACATTTTGTACATACCCAATCAAACTAAAATGAGACCAACAACTCAATATTCATCTGAGTCATATAAAAATTACACAATGCTATACATGTACTTACTTACTACATTTCGACCTACCTGGGGAACACTAACTGATTTTCAAATTCCGAATGAACCGATTATTTTATGGTGTAAGTCCGCTGGGTAAATATGTTTGTGCGCTCCTGGAGGTAACTATTCCCACTTGAGGTAAATATTCTCACTTGATATTTAAAACAAAATAATCTGTAATAAAAATAATCTCCGATATTTGTTTGCTACTGCAAGTATTTTACACAATATTAAATTCCGTTAAAACAGATTTAATTGTTTGCAAATATAGATAGAGCCAAATAATTACCTGCGTTTTCGGCTAACCGACAATTCCCTTTGTTGTAAATCCAAATAGCCGACCCTAAATATTTCTCCGTCATTTTCAGACACTGAAATTTCGTTATTTTTTCGAAGAACCTTACTAAGTAATGAAGCAAGAAATGCTATGAAACAGATAATAAAAACACCACAAAAACAAAATAAAAAAAAAGATTAAAATGAAGTAAAATAGATGATTTCAGAACAACGTGGTTTATATTTCTATTGTCTTTCTAGCATACAAGGGTCTTGGGCAAACTCATTTTGAAATGGAAACCATACCCCTCAAACCGATGATCCCAACGGATGCCGTAGACCACTCTTTTAAAAGTTTTGACTTTTGTTAAATACGATTGCTGCCATTCCTATTATATTATATCGGCTGTAGGCTATGCACTATAAACATTTGTATGCATTTGTTTCAGGTATTGGTATTAAAAAGGAGATTCTTATCGTATTAGCATCAGAAACTTTTACCAAGCGTTTTAGGGATTTCCAAAGGGCGGATGAATACAACTTTCACCACCTTGACATCACTGGAGTTCCTCTTGACTTTGAACATTTGACTGGAGATAACTCAGACTTCAAGTTTGACATCGTGGGATATATAGAGAACGCAATTGAATATGTTCGAAATAATGGGATTGATGCGGTGCTAGGGGTAGAAGATATCGGTGATTTTGTAGCTAGCATCATCCGAGAGAAGACTGGACTACCCGGACCGGGAATCGAGACCAGTTTCATCTGCCTACACAAATACTACACCAGAAAATATGTAGGCAATGACTCAAATCTTTGGTATATCGCCGTGGACCTCGACTCTGATGATTGGAAAACTCAGATGCAATATCCTAGTTACATAAAACCTCCCTTTCTCCACAGTGGTCACGGGCAAATGAAAGTAAACAACGAGTTGGAAATGAAGGAGGCTGTTGAGAAATGCCGGAAATTTGTGGTGCCCTGGGCTGATTTCTACAATTCCATGTTTGAAAAGTATCTAGATATTTCAAAGTTTCCATTGTGTGTGAAGAATCTGGTGGTTGCTGAACATTACGTGGAGAAGTCAGATATGATGGTATCCGAAGGTTGGGTGGATGGACAAGGGAAGTACCACGTCTGGCAGCACGCTGATGGCTTGAGTTATGCGAAGCCCTTCAGGAGTCCTTTTGCAACCAGCACACCTTCTCATCAACCCGAGGTCGTTCTACAGAAGGTGGAAGAGTACCTCACAAACGTCTGTAAAAAACTCGACCTGAGATCTGTGTTTTTCAATGCAGATCTATGGATAGATCATGACCAGGACTACGAGGACATTTCCGTGGATATAATTGAGATGAATAACCGCCTTTCTAAAGGCCTTCATGACGTCTACATGGGACTTTGGGGAGTCAGCAGTTTTGAAGCAGCGATGATCGTGGCGTGCGGGGAGGAGGAAGTATTACCGCTTTCTTCGCGAATCAAGGAACATGGTTATGGCGCTGTTATTAGAGTCAGAACTTTTGCTTCCGGTCCCGCGACAGACATTTTGAATTTTGAGGAGGTTCACAAATTTTTAGACCCCTCCGAAGGAATCAAAACCGAGACCTTACAGCCTGGGATAGACTTAAGTCTTCGTGAAGATGAAATATTTGAACAAATGGACTCTAATGCTGGAACATTAGTGGGTATATTTTTTGTTTTTCAACCCACGTTATCGGATCTGAAGAAACGTGGTGACGAAGTTTTGAAGAAAATCTTAAAGAAATCATGTGATCATTTTAATTTTTAGTCGCATTCATTATTATAGAGCTAGTTTTTCATATGTTATTTTTTTCTTTAAATAAAATCTCAACTCACCAGTGTGTCATTATCCGATGTACTACCGTATTCAAACGATTAGTATATTGAGTTGGCGAGTATTTATGTTAAGGATGTGGTCGGGAGCAATCCATTGCTGGGTGAGAGTTACTTTCCTTTGCCAATTTCCTGGGATTGGTCGATAAATGGCACAATCATCAAGGGCGGATAACTTGAAAACGTGTCTCCCCCCACCCCATAGATTAAGCCAGGGGTTAGTGGAGTAGAGCAGAATGAAACCACTGGGAATGCCGATGATGGACAAATGGGGACTAGGGTTTTACTATCATCGCCGTCTCCCGACAAATTTGCTGTTGGTGAATTGCGCCATGCACTACTTGGCAATCACTGTTTTTGTAAAAAGAAAATGGCGGAACCTATGATTATTTGACGTTATTGAATAAGTACAGTGTCTGCAGAACTCAATGACTATTGGGCGTGTATTTAATTTGAGATTTGCATGTAGTTAAAGAATAAAATCAGAACTCAATGACCGTTGAATAGGGATACACTCTCGTGAACCATTTAAAAATAGGTGCCAGGCAACGAAACATACGCCCACACAGCAGCTAAATCGCCCGGGCAGTCAACAAGAGTTGTCGCATATAAAGTAATTATCAGAAAATCATTAGAATTTGTTTGGTTTTTATAAAGTTCTGCCCCATGCTAACGTTAAGTATACGTGTTACACTATAGACCCTATATACTGTAGAGGTTACCTTAGTTTGTAAAATATCTTCTGGTTTATGTATTGAAATTGTTAGTGACAACAAGAACTAGGCTAACAAGAATATGTCTGGAAGTTTAAAGTGGGGCAATGACATCATAAGTCTGATAATCCAAAAAAGATAATTCCATGAGTTAAAAACGTGGTTAGTCGCCCTCCTAGGTGCCCATATAAGTACACTGTCTTGAAATCCAGGGTAGCGTCTGTGTAGTTGACCAATCCGATAAAGGAAGCACCTGGTCAATTTCCCGGGGCTCAATTCTGACTCATGCACGTAACCTTTTTATAAGAACATTCGAAGTTTAAGTTTCTTTAGATATCATTCGAGAGATTCAAGGGGAAGTTCCTACCGTGAGCTGCCCTGGCTCACAAGCCGGATTCAGATATCATGATGAGGCGGTAGAAAATAGATACCATTGGGAGGTTGGGAGAACACCACAGCCTTCCCGGCTGAGAGGCGAGGAAATGCCACATCAGAACACAAGCCAAGGATATTGAACTTATATTCAATGATATTGTAGTTACCTGTATTATGGATGTTAGATAGATATAAAAATATATTTAACGTAAAAAGTGTTCAAGTGTCAGTTAATTGAAGATCGGAATAATTGATCATATTTTAAGCAACGTGAAGTCCGAAGAAAACCCTAGAGGAAAACCCCAGACGACCATTGTCACCTCTGTGGCCTCATAGTGTCACATACGAAACATTTAATATTATAGATTTAGTTGTTCAATTATCGATTTTCAAGAAATTCACACTCAACCATCATTAAAGTGTCCCGGTTTTTATACGCCCACATTTTCATGTGGACGTATTATGTCGTCGCCCCTGTCCGCCCGGACGGACGGCGTCCACAATTTGTTTGTGGACTCTCTACAGGTCACAATTCTTATCTGATTTTGACGAAACTTGAAATATAGGTTTATCCTCAAAAGATCTCGGATGCTTTCGATATTGGCATGTATCGGATCAAAACTTCATGGATTATGGCCCTGATTGTACGAAAAATCACGTTTTTAGCTTGTGGACCCTATAAAGGTCACAATTTTAAACCGATTTTGATGAAACTTGACATGCATGTTTATAACCCAAAGATCTTGGTTCCTTTCGATATTTGCGCCTATCGGAAAGTAATTTCCTGAATTATGGCCCCTGATTGTCCGAAAAATCACCCTTTTTAGCTTGTGGTCCCTCTGGAGGTCAAAATTATTATCCGATTTAAAAAAAGTTTGATTATATCACCGTTACACCCTAAGGTAGGTTGAGTTCGAATTTCGTGAAAATCGGACGAAAATTGCCATACAAAATGGCCGCCGTTTGTACGCGAATACTGTTAAAAATGGTATATCGAGGTTGTGGACCCTGTAGAGGTCACAATTTTAATTCGATTTTGATGAAACTTGACATTCGTGGTTATAACCAAAAGGTCTTGGTTCCTTTCAATATTTGCGCATATCGAATCGTAACTTCCTGAATTATGGCCCCTGATTGTACGCAAAATTGCCTTTTTTTTAGCTTCTGGTCCCTCTGGAGGTCACAATTATTTTCCGATTTAAAAAAACGTTTGATTATATCACCGTTACACCTTGGGGTTTGAGTTCGAATTTCGGGAAAATTGACAGACAAAATGGCCGCCGTTTGTAAGCGAATACTGTTAAAATTGTAGGAAAAATCACTTTCGGTATTGCTTGTTCTCTATCCATCTCTCGAAAATATGGGCGTATCCTGCCTGGCAGTGCCAGCCTATCTTTTAATTTGGAATAAAATTGTGACCTCCATAGGTCCAAAAGGTAAAAAAAAAAGAATGATTTTTCGTACAATCAGAGGCCATAATTCAGGAAGTTATGGTCCAATGTGCCCGAATATTAACAGGAACCGCGATCGTTGGGTTATAAACTTATATTTCAAATTTCATCAAAATCGGATTAAAATTGTGACCTCTACAGGGTCCACAACTTTGATATATCATATTTTTACACTATCGGTGTATTAGCGGCAGCCATTTGGTCGGGAAGTTTTGGTCCGATTTTTACGAAATTCGACCTTAACCTTCATTACAGTGAAACGGTGATATAATCAAACGTTTTTTAAAATCGGATAATAGTTGTGACCTTAGGAGGGGCCACAAGCTAAAAAGGCGATTTTTAGTACAATCAGGGACCATGATTCAGGAAGTTACAATTCGATACGCGCAAATATCGAAAGGAACCAAGATCTTTGGATTATAATCATGCATTTGTGACCTCTACAGGGTCTACAACCTTGATATACCATATTCTTATAGTATTTGCGTACAAGCGACGGCCATTTTGTCCGGACGGACGAACAGGGGCGGTGACAATAAGACGTCCATATGAAAATTTGGGCGTATAAAAACCCAAGCGGTATTCAATAGCCATTGAGTTCTATCTATGTATAGACACATTGGGGTGCGTGGTAGTTCAATTCGCGTAACACTAATATCTCCGAGCACAATTGCTTTCAGATACTTATACTTCCGGACACAGTAATTTGAATGGGGTGGGCAGGCAACATTCTAATGCTTCCATCGACACATCTAGGGTGCGACGCACTTGACTAATATTTCTAAATCCAGACGAATTTGAAGTGGATTGATGCCTGTAGTTGTCTACTACTTCTATCTCCAGATAGCCTACATTTGTTCTCTGCGAAGACTGTAAACGACAGTTAATACATAGACCACTTCTATGTCAAGAGATATTTGAGGTGAAGTGGGAGGTGATTCATTTAATACTTCTATCTCAGAACACCCTTTTATATAATTCTATGACTGGACACGTTTGGTATGATGAGATGGGGTTACATCTGCCTAACAATTCGAAAGACGTCTAATACGTTTATGAGAAGACGACAAGCTAAACCCTAACCCTCGCCATGAATATTACAACAGTGTATATCTCATTTCATATGATATTAGAATTTTTTATAGTTATTCATAATATAAAGATTCCAGAATAGGTAATAGGTTATGTCATATAAAGATTCCATTACTATTGGAATAGGGTACTACGGAAGCGTATTGGGGCCATACTTCATTTCATAAAAAATATTATATTTATTTAGTTAATAATTTATTTCACATAAAGATTCCATTAATATTATATTTCTTAGTTGATACTTTATTTCATATACAAATTCCATTAATATCAGAATGGTTTCTACTTGAATTATGAAAAAGACTCCTGTTATAACAGAATGGTTTACAAGGTCAACTTTATTTCATATACAAATTCCATTAATATCGGGGTGGCTTCTACCTGAATTATGAAAAAGACTCCTGTAATATCAGAATGGTTTACAGGGTCAACTTTATTTTACATCCAGATTACATTACTACATGCACCATAGTCCGGAAGTTTTCAATACTTGACACGTATTTTTTATGCCATAGATTCGGAGAGAGAGAAATGGAGTTTAACGTTTACTAGGTCATTTCGGGACTAACAGTAACATGGTTTAATTTTATTTCAATAATTCGCTTGTGCATAGGGGTCTTTAGCAGTGGGAGGAAATCGGAGGACCCGGAGAAAACGCGCGAGGTTGGACGGCGACTCTACTCCTTGTCACATACTACCGGGGATTCGAAACCACGTCACTTGACTCAATGATAGGCTTTATAATACTGCGTGCCTGTGCTACTCCCCCACACACATACGCATAGGTTTGGAAGTTTTCGATAATTGTTTCGCCTTCAATCGATACCGCTGTTTTGTATTTTCAGTATAGAAATCTGGAGTACGTGATTGGAAATGGAGAGTGAGAGAAATGGGGTTTAACGTCTGCTACACAAACTAGGTCATTTTGGGACTATGATTGGAAAGGTGTATAATTATAGCTTGGTGGGTGATTAGAGGACAGTCCTTGTTCAAGAATGCTAATGCACCAGCTCCGTGTTATCCTGATTCTCGCTTGAATAACAAGTCCCAGAGAGGCCTTAAAAAGACAAGATAATTTTTTTTAGACATTTCCGACTAAAGATATTGGAATAGTATACATGTGGTTTCACATATATAGATTATTTCTTTATATTGATAATAAAATTAACGTTTAATCCAACCAGCTGATGATCTCTCACGACGTGTGGAAATATATACACCATTAGCTAAACACGATTTACATATATAACAAGATAATAGCTAAAACACAATATAACAAACATCTATATTATGTGGTTTGTAGAGAGCGTTTAAGAGGTTTAAGGATATCAAATTCCACAGTTAATCATTACTTGTGTCATCACAATTCTGCTTAGTTTGGAGTTACCTTGAAGAGAACAACAAGTATTTAAGATTTTCAAAATGTTTCGGCTTTTTATCCTCCTCGCTGTTTTAGGAGTCAGTCAGGCAATAGTTTGTACTCCATTTTTATGCGCCGGTGCCAAATTCGACGCTACACAATGTAAAGGATCTATCATTAAAAATGGTGGATTTTGTGGATGTACTGACGCCTGTGCTAAGGTAAAAATTATCTAATACACACAGTTGCACTCGCAACAATTAGCGATTTGGTGTATTCGTTTTGGCTGCCTGAACAGTCAAATCAGTTAAGAGTTATGACCAGTGGCATGAATTGTAATCTATAAACCAGCCATCTTGTCCAGTACAGAAATGTCTTTAGCTCAAAAGGGACATTGGATGGCTAAAGTGATCGAGTCAACTGGCGTGGTTTTGATTCGCCGGTAGTACGTGACAGGGAGTAAGGTCGCCTTTCTGCCCAACCTCGTGGGGATCCTCCGATTTCCCCGGTTTCCTCCAACTACTGAAGACCCCCTACGTGCAAGCGAATTATTGAAATAAAATTAAACCATATGTTAGTCCCGAAATGATCTAGTTTCGAGGTTTAATTCCGGCAGGATTACACAAAGATCTAACTGTTTCAGTTTTAAAAAGACAGTGTAGTCTGTTGAAGTCTCGGAGCCGCGGTGACCTAGTGAGTTAGAAGTTGGCTCGCTAACCTGGAGGCTCCGTGTTCCATCTCATCATTGGCCTATAAAGTCAGTGAATTAGGACGGAGAGCATGGGCCCAAGGATAGTCGCACGGATGGGACGAAAATCCGAAGTCCCATGTACATATTGGTGTGCATGTAAAAAAATGCCCTTGACGGTTGGAATTCCAACTAAACGTAAGTCGTAGCCCCACTGTTCGTACAGAATTGTCCTTTTCTCATACCACCATGGATGACGTATACCAGTCTTTATTAATCCAGTCTTACAGAAAAGTTAAATCCCATTTCATTTCAAAATATACGTTACTGACCTTGACTAAAATCATTCTTACACAAACTCACGCTTCTGTTCATAGCAGGTTCAGTCGAGGACAACGTGAATGTCAAACAAAATTTGTATCCAACCGTCTGCCCATTAGTCACTAACAATCACGTGTAACATGCACATATAGCGGTATGCTAACATCTGATGCAGCTTAATTGAGAAATTGCAAATTGATGATGTACTGTTTGCTTTAATCACACAGGTAGAAGGTGAAGACTGTCAAGCTACCGTCTCTATGTTTCACGGAAGTCCTCCAATAGGTAAATGTGATGACGGTTTAAAATGTGTTGCTCCTAATGGCGGTAATCCCTTTGGTAGAGGACAGTGTATTAAAGATGTACAGAATCGTAAGTACTTAACAGCTATCTATTCAAATGAGTAACAGTCCAGCTGATAATACCTAGAGTGGGATACAGACTTTCGGTAGAAAAGACAATAAATTTATATAAAATGAATTATGTATTAAAGGGCCAATCCCGATAACTTTTGGGGGAACAAAACTGCTTAATTTTGTGTTAAAATCTCTTAAAACTCATTACCTAAGGCCGATCAACTAACCCGATATTTGTGATATTATGCTTGTAAATAACTTAAACCTGACAGTCTTCATCTGGAAATGGAGACCGTTGTATTATACAGTATCTGGATAAAACCAGACTTTTTTCTATGAAAATAATATGTAGGTGGAATTTACCTTTTGTTATCAAGTGCAGTATATGGGTCATTCACTGTATAGACCTCTCAAGAAACTAGAATAGATTATCAGGTCATCCAATGAAAAAATTGACCCTAAATCTTAAAAGGGTTACGTGTCCGGATAGGCAGTGTCCACGTTAACGTCAAAACGACTCAATATTTTGAGATGAAATTTTGAGACAATGCAAATACACCATGCCTCTATATTTTGGTCCATAAATTCCATAAATGCTCGGACTTTAATTTTTGAGACTCTGTTCTTATCGGGATTGTCCCTTTAATACAGCCCACCTCCACCAATAACTTCTACAATTGCAAAGTTTTAACCACCAATGTCTTGACAAGAGTACAAGTACTCAGGACCGAATTAAATTAAAATAGGATATTATTCTCAGACATTTTAATTCAACTTATCGATATATCGATGATGTTTTATCACTGAATTATCCTTAATTTAATGATTATGTAGAATTCATATATCCTGATGAGCTCAAAATTAAAAATACTACTGACAGTGACAATTACGCTTCCTACTTGGATCTGCGTCTCGATGTTGACAATTGCCAAAGACTGAGTGTTAAATTGTACGATGAACGTGATGACTTTGACTTTCCGATTATTAACTTTCCATTTATTAGTAGTAACATTCCAATATCTCCAGCTTATGGAGTGTTTGTGTCTCAGCTAACTCGTTACGCGAGACCTTGTTCTTTTTATTCTGATTTTTTAAGTAGATCGAGGCATTTGTCATCTAAGCTTCAACTGCAAGGATACTTGCGCACTAAAGTTATAAAAACCTTTAAAAAGTCTTGTGTCGAGTGGACGTTAAACCCCATTTCTCTCCCTCTCTCTCTCTCTCAACTGCATTTGCATTTAATTTCATAGGATCAGTTATGACTACTTGTGAACAGAGAAGAAGGACAGCAATGATTATAATGGTTGTATATAAAGGTCAATGGACTCCAAGGTGTGACGTAAATGGTAAATTTACACCCGAACAGTGTGATAATACAGGTAGGTCTATCTAAATTCTGCTAAAAGTGAAATATCTTAAATTGTTCTTTTGGCCTGTCCGGTCATTACATAATCCAATTCTTCCAGCGGCTAACCCAAATTGCCCCCTCCACAAAGATCATAATAACTTTGATTGGATCTTGATTGGAAGCAGTATGTCTTGAGATTCGCACACTGTACTTTTAACTTGGCATTGGCGCTGATTCCGGGCTCGGCCCTAGTCTTCTCCGAAACTGTGTGGTGAGATTATCCAAGCGTACACGTAATAGAATCTTTGGCGCAGTAAATGACATTTTCGGGCTTGTTTCGGATGGTTTACGAGGTTGATCATGGTCTCTTGTCATGTTAATAAATGCCTTAAAAATAATATATATCACATTCAAGGCCAAGAGAAGTGTCAGCAATGGGCAGATTTAGCTCTTACAAAATGCATCTTTGAAGGAGACTGATACAATAGCGATGAGAATTACGGAAATAACATTTTGAACGAATTGTCTTAGGGCAAAACCATCGTCACCATTGTTGTATATCTATTTAGTCACTGCAAGATTTATCTATAGGCCTAGGTTTAGCAGGCTAAAGCCTGTGACTCCCGGATCTTGGTATATGATATGGCACTGATATAAGCCTTTCTTACACGCGCTGTAATCTTAAACACTCCTCATCATTCTCAGCTTTGCTCACTTTCTCTCTTCATTTAAATTCGGCACTGTCGGTAGTAAATATTTGTAAATATCGTGCACAGTTTTTCATCAGAAATCTGATCAAATAGGTTTTTATTCCTGTTTTGTTATTATTCAATTATTGATTTTGATCTCTCATTGCAGGTTCGTGTTTCTGCGTTGACGTAGAAACTGGTAAAATAACATCTAATAAGCGAATTCAAGGTCGGGTTCAGTGTTGAACAATAAAACTAATACGATTCGAGTTCGATTTTTCAACACCTCGAGATAAAGAAATTTTATTTTATACGTATTCTTCATTTTATTACATTTGATTATCTTAAAAAAGTAAATGAGACCCATAGATGATAAGCCACATGGCGTTTAAATGATGTAAAATATTGCTGCCATGATGAAATTATCGTCTACATTTCTTATTAAATGACTAACGTACCACGACAAAAAATCTAAATTTTACTATGAAAACTGGGTGTCACATATACGCACGCGCTTTTTGCGACTAAGGCACGATAAGCCGGCAACCTGGGATGATACGTACATTATATTCTTATTTATTTTTCTACGAACTAAAGATCAAGAAGAGGTAGGGTTAACACACTCAACACAAACTAGGGTATTTCTGGACTAACTTATGGGGCAATAATCATCTAGCACTTAGGGGTCTTTAGCACCGGAAGGAACCCCCATGACCCAAAGAAAACCAATTGGACAGCAATTGATTCTTTAATCATTTATAAAGGACAATTATCCCCGTGTTATATGGTGTTTATGGTGGCGATGCCTATGATGACAAAGTTAATTATAGGAAACTGATGGCACACCTTACGAGTTTGGGGTAGTATCGACAATCTCATTCAGCAGATGTAACAATAAATTTTACTAGGGATATTATGTGTGTGGAGAGACAGAGGAGAGAGAGAGAGAGAGAGAGAGAGAGAGACATCCACCCGACACAAACTATGTCCTTTCCTGACTAACATAATGGCACAATTTTATTTAAATAATTCACTTACGCAGATGTCTTTGGCAGTGGGATGAAACCGACGGACCCGGGAAAAAAACCCACAAGGTTAGGCAGGCGACATGTAATGTAGTGGGGTCATGGTTGTGATAATTAACTTGAAGAATATGCAATTAATGAAGTGTCCTGTTTGATGTCATATAAAATTAATTACACTTATTATATCTTTAAAAGTAATACACATAATATTTTATTTGTACCAAATGTTGGCTGCAGGCCAAACTTCTTCATCCGTGTTAATGTTACTTTACTCTACAAGTTTGTATTTCCTGAAATTCGCCGATACAGCAAACATATTGCGTTTCGTTATCATTAAATCATAGTTGTATCTAACTACGTAATTTAAAGAAATTGAAATGTAAATAAATTCTGCATCAAACCAGATCGGACATAAGCAAAAAGAAACTAGAAAAGTGACTATTATAGTTGCATCTAACTACGTAATTTAAAGAAATTTAAATGTAAATAAATTCTGCATCAAACCAGACCGGACATAAGCAAAAAGAAACTAGAAAAGTGACTATTACGTAAAACGAAATTCTAGGAAATTTAAAAGTTAATTTATAATAATTCAAAGACAATCTGACATAGGCTTCAATTTCCAAAAGTGGATTAGAAGGAGAAGATAGACGACACGGATCCCAACCACCGGAAATATCATTAAAAGGTCTTACTCATCTATTATGTTAGGTCCCTAGATATGTGCCTGCTCTGCCAATAAGTTAATCTACCACTGTTTATTTTGATGGCAGTCGCCTCTTCACAGCTAAGGGCGTTAACTGACATAACAAGCCATGACAAGGCCGATAATCGTAAATCACTGAAAACTTAATATAAAATTACAACATATGGACTTATTAATTCTCTTCCCAATGACGTCAGCGTTAAATTCTGAACACTTTTGACCTGTAACATTGTAGATTCCGATGTACTATTAAAATCTTTATTATAGCCACAAGGAACCCAGCATGTTACTATCGTGTAGCAAAAATATTGGAGGAGGTTTGCCGTTTCAAATTTTTTCTAACCCTGGACAATGGAGTCTATAGAGTGGAATTCCAATTTCGTGCGTGATTTCCTTAATTCAAATCATTTATTTCATTTGGGTTCAAGACTCAAAACCATGACCACTGCATCCTGAGATATCCCATGACCCAGTAAACATGGATGGTTAGATTTACGTTACTTTTACGTCATTATGGTTAGATTATGGTTAGCGTCCAATAATGGTAAAATTTTACGTTTAAATTTACGTTACTTTTACGTCATAATGGTTATGGTTACTTTTACATCAGAAAATGACGTAAATCTAACGTAAACTTTATGACCGTTTTCTTACCAATTTTTGTCGCTTTAAATACTTCTTGATTAAGTACTCATATCAGTATGTGCACAGTCTAACAATTGATAAATAGTCGGAATTCAGACAAAATAATTATATATGTGTTATTGGTGATAATTCTAACGTTAATCTAACATAAATTTTACGTCATGTATCTAACCGTTAGATTATGGTTAGTTTTCTGACGTAAATGTAACGTTAATTTTCTAACGTTAATATAACGTTAGTTATCTAACGTTAATGTAACGTTAGTTTTATGTCATAATTCTAAAATATGAGGGAACTTTTTCTCAGACAGCGGCGCGACAGCCTACTCTAATATCGAATTCCAACTGCCAAGGGATCTTTAACATGCACACCAATGTGTACATGGGACCTGGGTTTTTCGGACCATCCGAATGACTAGGTGTAAATCTAACGTAAATTTTATGACGGTTTTCTAACCGTTAGATTATGGTTAGTTTTCTGACGTAAATGTAACGTTAATTTTCTAACGTTAATATAACGTTAGTTATCTAATGTTAATGTAACGTTAGTTTTATGTCATAATTCTAACATAAGTTTCTAATGTGAATCTAACATAAACCTAATACTTGTTCTCTATCGGAAATGAAATGCAATGAAATGGGGTTTAACGTCCTACTTTTCTGCACCTAACCTGGGTTAATTGAAGATGGGCATACGCCATACAGTGTGCTATGAGGGAACTTTTTCTCAGACAGTAGCACTACAGCGTACTCTAATATCGAATTCCAACTGCCAAGGGATCTTTAACATACACACCAATGTGTACATGGGACCTGAGTTTTTCGGACCATCCGAATGACTAGGCCGCTTCACTGACAAGGGGAAACAACGCTGGAAAATCGAGATGCAGGGATCGAACACCTGACTACCAGGTTAGCGAGCCAGCGCCTTACCCACATTGTCTATCAGAAAAGAATGTCAGTTTTATAATGTTAGGATACTAACAATTACGTAAACAAATGTCAGTTTAATATATCAGGATAACAACGATTAAATAAATGTTAATTTTTGATTGTTGGCTATCCAACCATAATCAAAAAAAAACCATTTAAGTTAACCAAATTTACTAAATTTTAAGCGTTCTTTTGGGCAACTTGAACAAAATCTGTTAATAATTGTAACCTGTATAATATTTATGGATAAAACATTAAAAAGTGGGTGTGGCACCACCCCTGTGTTGAGCCATGCACCGAAATTGATAGTTGTTAATATCCTTACGGCATAAGGAATAAATATACCAAGTTAAAAAAAAACCCCAAAAAACACGAAAAGTTGATGTGGCTCTGCCTCTGGGACTCAGACATGAAACAATTCTGATTATTTATCAATTGGTAAAATGTGCACACACTGGTATGGTTATTTAATTAAGAGGTACAATGGGGGAATCATAAAACTGTTACTAACTGGAACCTGTAGACTATTTATAGACAAAAATTAACAAAAAAGTTAAATTGAATGAAACAAGGTTTAACGTCCTACTCGTAAACTGGGCTAATGAAGACGAGTCTACATCATATAGTGTGTGTGCTATGAGGGTTATTTTGCCCGGGCAGCGGCACTATGGCCTACTCTTTAATCTAATTCCAACTGCCAAGGGATCTTTTACGTGCACGCCAATGTGTACACAGGACCTCAGGTTTTTTGTCCCATTCAAATGACAAGGGGAAACCTCGTCAGGAAATCTGGATGGAATGAAATGAAATGAGGTTAACGTCCTACTGTTCTGCTCATAGACTGGGCTAATAAAGATGGGCCTATAGGGAAATTTTGCCCAGACATCGGCACTACGGCCTACTCTTATATCAAACTCCAACCGCCAATGTGTACACGGAACCTCAGGTTTTTTTTTCGTTCACCCGAACGACTAGACAGTTATTGTCCTTGTCATGCCCTCCATTTTGCATCATTGAAGGGGAAACCACCCCGGAAAATCTGGATGAACTTTCCCAGCCAATGCAGGGATCGAACACCCGACCTCCAGGGTAACGAGACAGCGTCTTACCCACACAGACAAAAAACTGGCTGTGGCACCATCAAAAAGGGAGCGAGAAAAAAATGGGGTTTAATATCCACTCAACATAAACTAGGTCATTTAGATGTAAGGTAAAACAAAAATCTCCACAAATATTATATACCAGTACGTAATTTTTGCACTGCCTGAAAGATCTTCCAGCCCAAATGTTGTGGAGCAACATACACGTATGCCAACCCTTTTTTTATATTTTATAATAATCATCCTTAAAAAACTAGAAAGTCAATGTTAAAGTCAAAATATATGTATACATTTTGTATTTTCATTTTGTATGATCCAATATTATAAGGAGATGGGTTGATTAAAAGATTTTAGCTTGTCTTTACATCTTCCCATATAATATAATAATATGTTCTTAGAATGAATCTTATCTGATTAAAACATTAAATTTAATGATTTAAATTCTTGTGGCGGTTTATGAAAAAGGCCATGACGCCCAGACTCGTTCGTTGGTTTGTTTATATCAGATTTTTTAAATTTTACGCTTGTATTTATTATTATATATAAGGTGTAAAACCCGACAAATATAAAGCTTATCAAATTTATTGTATATAGGGCCACGTATAATAATAGGGGTGAATTGGAATGTACAATCAAATTCAACCGAACACACATTTTACAAGACTTTCACTTTGAGTTAAGAACCAGTTCGAACCAGTTATTTCAGGAATTTATAGATCTTGTCGACATATCGTCCCCGATAAAAGACATCTGAAAATTAAAACTTCTCTATTGGATTATTCGTATAATATTAAGTATAGCTAATATAAAATCTATCAGAAACAGATTACATTCTATAGATTCCATTATCAAAAAAAAATACGTATCGACGGCTTCCGTGTGGGGAATAATAAAAGCGAACGGAATTGTGGGTATAGCAAGATGGCGCCCAAAAGCGATTGAATATCGGAGATTTTGGACAAAATACTATTTATTTCACACAAAAAAGAAATGGTGCCCTGATTTAAAGTTAGAAGAAGCATATAGGAAAGTAAGTGTCTTTTTTACATACAAACATCCGTCTAAATATAATTTGTAGAACTACAAATTCAGCAAATAATGGCCGTTGACAATTTTACACAATCACCGTAAAAATGCTAAAAAAAAACTAACGGTAAAACAAAGTCACAAGATTAGATGGCCTGTTATTTTCTGAATGTAAAACTTTGTAGCTGCACGATTTATACACAATCTAAACTACTTTAATCGAAAAACATCCTGTTTCAAAATCACGGGAATCAAACATTTTTCACTTTGAATATGTTCTTTATTCTATCTCTAAGCAAAATCTTTTTTACAGATCCTAAATTTGAGCAATATTGATGGTACTAATGTGAAAGAAGTTACAAAAAGATTTTTTGAAGGCTTTGTTTACGTAAATGGTAGCCAGGTGACACCAGCTTACTCCTTGTACAAATGTAGGATCAATGCCATACCACTGGACTCAATGATGATGGTGGACGTTATGATGAAAAGTGCTCTCATCCACCCTACTCTCACGATGACAAGGGAATCAAGGCTGTTTTCATATACATTTAAAAATGTAGATATGCTATTTGGAACAAAAAACTAACTGCAACTGGTTAACCAACTTATTCACATTTGAAAAAAAAATTCGATCCAAATATTTGTTGGACCACAGGAAGACTTGTTGATACATGTTTGAATTAATAATATTATAGCTTTAAGTTCCATGCTTGGCAGCGAGTGCTAATAACGTTTACAAAACTTTGAGCGGGAATTTCAAGGCATTAACCTCCTGTGATATAATAACAAATGACAAGTGCGAAATAAAGTATTTATGTGGTCTTGGCTGAAAAAACAGTGTTGTGGCTAGCCAAATGAAATGAAACAAAATAGAGTGTAATGACCTACTGTTTTGTTCTGAACTGGGATAATGAAGACAGGCATATGCCATACATGCTATAAGGGAAATTTTGCACTATGGCCTACTCATATCAAATTCCAACTGTCAAGGGTATGCCAATGTGTATACATGGCCTCAGTTTTTCTTTACCATCTGAATGAATAGACAGCTGTCTTGTCAGGCCCTCCTGCATCACTGACAAGAGGAAATAACGCTGGAAAATCTGGATGAACTTTCACTTCCAATGCAGGGATCTAGTGCCCTGCCCCAAAACAAAGGGCGTGACAAGGAAAGCTGTCTAGTCGTTTGGATGGTATGAATGACCGAGCGTCTGTGTACACATTGGTGTGCATGTAAAAGATCACTAGGCAGTTCGAATGCGATATAGGAGTAGGCCTTAGCTGTCTAGTCGTTGGATGGTATGAATGACCGTGCGTCTGTGAACACATTGGTGTGCATGTAAAAGATCACCAGGCAGTTCGAATGCGATATAGGAGTAGGCCTTAGCCACTGCTTGGACAAAATTCCCTGATGGCACACTGTATAGAGTATGTCGATTTTCATTAGCCACGTTAAACCCCATTTCATTTCATTCCATCAGTGCCTTGAGCAAACAAGATAGGCTACACATAAAGGTTTTGGCCAAATTTGGTCAATATCCCAGTTTTCCTTTCTGATATGCATATCAACACTTCCACAAGACTAATGTAGACCTTTTTCTTGGACATTTTCAAATATCAGTGATGCAGGAAAGAGGACCTGACATGGATAGGTGACTAGTCATACGAATGGGACAAAAACCAAAGTACTATGTACACTTTGATGTATGTGTGAGACATTTCTTGGCAGTTTGATGGAATTTTATAAAAGATATAAGAGTATGCCGTAGCCCTGCTGCCGAGACAAATGTTTATAGTTATGGTTTGTGTATGGTCACCCTGTTTGTATTCTTGTCAATTATCACTATTTCACGATGTATGATTACTGTTAACAATTGTATTTTTTAAAAAATTTTTAAAATAAAATTTAGATATTATGTTGACTTTTTGTTGTAATTATATGAATTTGCGATTTCAAAAGGTTATTGGTTGACTGTTAACATTTCAAGGGTTATATTTGTACAAACTCATTAAAGATTCACAAAAGAAAGTGATGTAAATTTTGAAATTTAATGTCAGATAGAGAGAGAGAGAGAAAAATGGGGTTTAAAGTCCACTCAACACAAACTAGGTCATTTCGGGACTAACATATGGTTTTCATTTTATTTCAATAATTTGCTTGCGTGTAGGGGTCTTTAGCAATGGGAGGAAACCGGAGTGCTACATACGTTCACACCAGGGCTCGAAACCGCAGCCGCAAGCCAGAGGTGACCGACCAGCTAGAGGTCGAAGCGCGGCACTCTAGTCCACTAGGCCATCCCAACCCCCCAATGTTAGATATATAATGAAATGAAATGGGGTTTAAAGTCCTACTGCTCTGAAATCCTGATTCTCAGTCAATGCATGTACCAATCCCGGGTCTGCAGGTTAGTTGAGCCAACATTTTACTTTGAGGATCATGACCCTGATTTCCATAAAATGGTCGGTTAGTTTAAATCATGTTAGATTAACGTAAAAAATTTAAGTTATATTTACGTCAGATTTACGTCAAAATGGTTGGTCAGGCTACAATCATTTTGCTCATCTTCTTAACGATAATGTAATGTCATAAAATGACGTTAATCTAACGTAAAGTTTACGTCATTTTTACCTTATTTTTACATCATTTTCTGACGCAAATCTAACGTAAAGTTTTTGTCATTTTTTGACGTAGATCTAACGTAAACTTTACGTAAACGTTACGTTAGATTTATGTCAAAATATGACGTAAACTTGACGTTAGATTTGCGTCAGGAAATGTCGTAAATATAACGTAAAAATGACGTAAATTTTACGTTAAATTAACATCATTTCCTGACGTTACATTTTCGTTAAGAAGATGAGCAAACTGATGGTAAACTGACTGACCATTTTTACGTAAATTTTACGTAAAAGTAACGTCATGTTGTTATGTGGGGAAACGGCGAATTAAGACTCTCCAGTTATTATAAAAAAACCTCCATAAACAGAAAAAATACCCTGTTCTGGTAATGATGATAGTTTAACTCGTATTTATATAAGTATAGAAATAGGATTTAAAAAAATGAGTAATATCAGTATTAAAACCTAATTTATAATTCACCTTGATGAAAACAACCTTATTTCACAAGTTAATGTATAAACTTATTTATGGCATGACTGTATTTACAGTAAATTTGTACCTATTCTATTCTTTAATTATTATTCAATAATTTAAAAGACCAAAACAGCGGGTGGCGATCTCATTTGAAAATATTAACACATATCAATGAGTCTGATGGCAGAAATACATGACTGACAAAACAAAATACATCTACATCCACATCACGTTTATAGCTAATTATGTAGACCAATCGGTTTATACGTCAGACGGTATGCTATGAGATTAATTTTGCCCGGACAGCGCCGCTACGGCCTTCGATTTCCTGTTGCCATTTGTTCTTTTACTTGTACAAGGGGCTTATATACATGTTATGTGCGATCCAATTAGCTCGTCCACAAAATGTATAAGGAATATGTCTATATTTGTATGCGGTCGACAGTCTATATTATGTAATCTCATAGTAATGTATAACATCTGCATCGATATATGCCGTCTTACCAGGGCCCTGTTTCACGAAATTTTAACTTAAGATAAAATCCAATTTTAGTAGATACTTCAATTTTGAATGGCTAAGCACTAAAATCAATCTAATATTATCCCATCAAATTACTAAAATTGGGATCTTATCTTAGTTAAAATTTCGTGAAATAGGCCCCTGTTCTGAATATCAACACATAGTTATATTGGCCACCAGATGACCTATATGTTGGAGTTCAAGTTGATATCCAGTTAGATAAATATCACAGGTAAATAGTCACCTGTATAGATTACACTATCACTACACGCCACTACCTGGTTGGTGCAGAAAAGTCAGACATTAATCCCCGATTCATTTCGTAGATACAGATCTTGTGCTACTATTTTGTCAACTGATAGCTGACAAATATAATCACTGATTAATATTTTTAACCGTATAAAATCCTATATCATACATCAGATTTTCAAAAAATGGAATATGGAAATCGACGGATTGCCTAACTATTGACTGAAAATATAAACAAGAAATATACTCAGATTGACTGACAAAAACCACAGAATTGTTTTATCACAACGATAAATGTAGAATCGTCGAATACAGAATACTTAATCAGTTGGGTTAATCATCTCTTGCTTCACAACCAAACTGAAGGTGTAAACTAGCCAAACAACTCTTGTCAATGGACATGGATAACAGGACAATCAGATATTTGATGTTCTTCCATGTCTCTCCGTGTTACAGTCCGTATTGTTTTCATTTCATATAATGGCCTTGACCAAGCGTGGCATACCAATAAGCATAGGACTACGAGGCCGAACTTGTTTGGGGGGGGGGGAGCATATTTTCCCGACAAATATATTTCTGTCGAGACCGCGGAGCGGCAGGCGACAAAGCCGTCCACCCGCGAACGCCGGGGGCGCTAAACGTCCGACCGGGGTTCTGGGGGACCTCCACCAGAAAATTTTGAAAACCAGACGGCCGTACACGCGATTTCCAGGCATTTCGAATACTTTCTCTATAGTAATTTGGAGTGGGTAGTAAATTATGTCAGTTGCAGCATAAAAAACTGGTAAAAAGTCATCAATTGAACTTGAAATTGATTAAGAGAAACTAATCAAATTTAATAACAATTTAGTAAAATTGGATTCAAATTTAATAACAATTTAGTAAAATTGGATTCAAATATAACACGATGTAATAAAAAGCTTATTTAATGATATTTAACATCTACATCATAGAGTAGTGAACTTTGATTCCAATTATTTAATTATATCCCGTTTCTGACCTTGATATTATATATCTTCTGAAAGAGAATCGGCCTCAGACGAGTTATTTGCCCCTGAGTTAGAAATCGGAATCAGACCAGTTATTTAATAATCTCGCTTACGAACATGGACGAAACAGACTTTAGATATTATTCTTAGTCATAGCTTTATGTTAGTTTTGCAATACTTTCCACGTTATAGACGCCTATGGTGGATCACACGGTCTGTTTTTATAAAGTCATATCACTAAAACAGAAAAAAAATATTTTAATCTTTTCAGGTATTCTGTAGAGGAATATCACTAATTTGAATTACAACCATGAGTTGGTTTTTAATAGTAACAGTTATCGTCATAATGTTATATATTGTTACAGCATGGCGACGTAACACAAATAAAAGACCTTTACCTCCAGGACCTTCCATCTTTGAATCTGTGAAGATTATTTGGTCAATGATACAAAGAAACGATATACACAAAGTGGGAGACAGTCTTTGCAAACGCTACGGTGGAATATTTGTCATAAGACAATTTGGTATGTAAATAGTTCTCGCATTCCGCGAAAAATGTTTACATCCTTAAATTGTCGCGATATTACAAACGATAGGCCGCCTTCTTTAGTGTTTAGTGATTATTCTGATAATCAGGTAAAATTAAGAAAGATTTTTCACAGCGTGGTAAAATTATATGGCGACGATATCCATGCATTTAGGCATCTGGTTACATCGGAGATTAACCGTCTGGAAAGAAAATTAGCCAGTACCAAAAGTGACCAATCTGTTGATTTTGATCAAGAATGATCAAATTCTATAATAAGAATTCTCTAGATTTTCGTGAGTAATATTTACTTTAAAACAAATATATCTGTCTAAATGCCCCGGTAAATATTAAATGATGGTGACCTCTGTGAGTGGCTATTTGCAATATATTCTAAATACTTTATATTCCGGTGAAGTCTACAGTTGACATTATTGATTACTATGGCTACCAGAAATGAAAATGAATTTGAAATGAGGGAAATTTTGCCCGGGCAGCGGCACTACGGCTTACTCTTTTGACAAGGTTCTCCTACATCACTGACAAAAGTACTCAACCGAAATTATTTATTTGTATGACTGGCATTTAAGATAGATAGCAGTATCCCATTAATACAAGAAGCGTTTCGAGCTTTCTGGATAAACACACAATTTATAGTGACGGTCTGGTGAAGAAACCTTGTTTTATACCTTTTAGTAAACAGGACTAAAAATTATAATCTCTTTTGTTCATTTTACAGTGTAAGAACTGTTTGATTTACCATTCCAGGTTGACAGATTCAAAGCCTGGAGATGAGGCTATAGTCCGTTACACCAATGAAAATTATGATAGACGTCTTAATATTGTATTTCGATTCGATATCCACACCTCACTGACACTGACACTTCGTCATTTACCTACATTGACCGAAAAACGTTTTCAGAGGCTTTGGAAGAACAAGAACGTGTATTAAGTATGTTTTACCACCCAATAAAAGACAAGGTTTGTATAATGTATAAGTTTTTTTGAAAAAAAAAGTTTAAGTGAATTGGGGAACAGGTTTAGTCTATGTGTAAAACCCATCTTCCCGAACAAGAGTACAGAAATATTTTCATCGAGAGATTTTGCAGTCTACTTGGATTTGCATTTCACTAGCAAAGATGGATTGGAATAACGATTTCTTCTATTTCATACTCCACGGTCACGGACATATCATCATTAATACTTTTTAGGCGAAGGAGTTTAATGGTGGCCTCCTGGGTGCTTTGTTATCTGAACAAGAAAATGATTGCGCATTGACTGATGAATCTATTAAAGGAGTGATCATCAATACTTTAGCCGCTGGATTTTTAACCACAAAAGGTTTTCTTAGTGGATTCTTCTTGTTGAGGCTCCATTACCCAGACGTACAAAGTGGTATATAGAATGAAATAGATGATGTGATTGGTGATACACGACCAAGTTTGAATGATCGACCAAAATTACATTATACTAATGCTGCCATTTTAGAATGTTTTCGGTATATACGACACACACCAGGGGTCCCACATATGAACAATGCGGAATTCGAATTTGAAGGCAGTAGAATTCCTGTAAACTCCACTGTGAGCATGAAGTATTTTATTTATTATTTGCTGACGAAATATCAAATGCATATAGATAACAGCTCGCAACAGTTTACTTAAGATATAAATGACACTCTTATGAACTAAAAGAACGCTTTGGTTTATTGTTCACATTACGTCCGAATGACACTGACATTAATTACATCGTTGATGGCCATTTATATAAATTTATAGTAAATCATTGCAAACTTAAAGATACATTATGTAAATTTTACATAAAGAGCTGATCGTTCTTACTATGATTGTTTAAAAATTCACAATGACAAATGAATATATTCAAAATTTCCTTCAAATTACTTTATTGTGAGCGAAGTTATAAGTATTTGAAGTTATGACATGACATAGTGAATATAGTATCGATTGTCAAGTGCATGCAATTATGCGCCATTACTATAAAAAATAAACCAGTCTCGATTTTCCATTTGAACGTTTAACGAAGATATGACAAGACATGGTCTAATTCACTATATATCTCAGCGATTTGGTGATTTAGTGTGTTGAATATGCGGTCTTAGTAATAATTTATATATCATCTGACGCCAGAACAAATACCCACAATAAGCAGATTTAGCTCTTACGTAATGCATCTAAACTTTGGAGTTAGTTATACACCGCGTAAAGCATACGATTACATCATGTGTACCTACTTCAAGAATACACATGATGGCAAATGGCCGCCATTTAAAATACTACGCCCGCCTCTTAGAGACGATAACTTAACTCGCTATAAATTGTAAAAAAATTTACTTCAGCTAGAATTAAAAAACACCTAAGATTAACATTTGCTAAAAATTTCTAAAAAACAACCTAAATTTATGGAAATGGGGCCAAATCAAATCAGGCAAATTACATCAAATAGTCCATGTTAAACGTATAGCAAAAATTTTAAACTAACGCGAGCACGCGCGTTTCTAGACAACGCCATAGCGGGTCATAGCAACCAGTGAGTATAAATTGGAAATCCCCAATGACGTAGATATTATAAATTGGAAAGCCGAGTCTGTCTTAAAATAAGTAGTACCGTCAGTAAACAAGATGGAAGCCATCTGCTATCGTGTTTGATCATGGAGTAGGCAAGCACAGGTGTGTCGTATGCGCGTAAAGCTATAATTGTAGTTGTTTGTGGGAATGAGGGACCTATTTGATCATTTAACCAATGGATTTATACCCTTTTATGGACGTTTATTTATTTTACAGATTATAACTAACTTCTGGCCCTCCGTCCTGCATCACTAACAAGGGGGAAACAACCCCGGAAAATCTGGTTGAACTTTCTCGGCCAATGCAGGGATCAAACACCCGACCTCCAGGATAGCGAGTCAGCGTCTTACCCACTTAGCCACCACGAACCCCCACCCCAGCAAAACCTCAAGTGGATGTTATGTTAACATACCAAACCAACTATCTGTCTTACATTTGATATACCGTTTGGAGTTGGAAGAAGACATTGTGTTGGTGAATCCTTCGCCAAATCTCGTATATTTCTTTATGTGACGTCACTGCTACAAAAATTCACGTTTGTACCAGATGGGGGTCCACTTCCCTCAGAAGATTCTTCAACATGGAAGCTGTCTGCTGGTTTACATCCGGATTCCTTGAACTATTTTGTTGAAATACGAAAAGATCATGCAGTGAACATTTCTGTTAGAAGTGTGGTATAAGTGATCACTTCTTTGAAAATGTATGGGTGGATGGGTCTACACGAATATGAAATAAACAAACATTTGAAGGGGTTTTGATTTAGTTCAAATTAATTATATTGATGACTGGAAAAACTATAAACGATAACAAATTCTATTAATGACTATAAACGATAACACTTTCTGGTGGTGTTTATCTTCTAACATGTGTATTTAAAATCCTATAACCATACATCAAGTGCGTCAAGAATTGAACTACAAATGTTAATTTTACAGGGCTCTTAAAGATGATTAAGCAACGCCAATTGGTTTTTTTTTCTCTTCTTAGGGAACACCTGCTATAACAGTTCATCTTACTTCTTTTAATCGGAGAGAGAAGAGAGAGAGAGGGAGTTTAACGCGTCCACTCGACACAAACATTTGACGGGGTTTTGATTTAGTTCAAATTAATTATATTGATGACTGGAAAAACTATAAACGATAACAAATTCTATTAATGACTATAAACGATAACACTTTCTGGTGGTGTTTATCTTCTAACATGTGTATTTAAAATCCTATAACCATACATCAAGTGCGTCAAGAATTGAACTACAAATGTTAATTTTACAGGACTCTTAAAGATGATTAAGCAACGCCAATTGGGTTTTTTTTCTCTTCTTAGGGAACACCTGCTATAACAGTTTATCTTACTTCTTTTAATCGGAGAGAGCAGAGAGAGAGAGGGAGTTTAACGCGTCCACTCGACACAAACGAGGTCATTTCGGAACTAACGTATCGTTCAATTCTCAATTCTGTTTCAATAAATCACTTGCGTGTAGGGGTTTTTAGCAGTGGGAGAAAACCGGAGGACCCGGAGAAAAGCCACGACGTTGGACAGGCGATCCTACTCCTTGCCACGTACAGCCGATGAAACCACACCAGTTGAATGATACAGCGCGCACGTGCTGTGTTGGCAAGAACGTCTGCAAGCCAGCGTGTAAATGAATGGTAGTTTCATGATCATGTACTGAATTTTGTACCAGCGATGGAATTACCTCTATACCATTTTTCATGTTTTCGTTTACTTATAAGCAACCTGATTTTGGGAAAAGGCTAATTTAAAAATCAACCCAATGTTCTTGGATGCGCTGGTCCAAAGCTTTGAATTCCAATTTTAAGTAAAATGATGCTAGTATGTGTCGAGTGGATGTCTAACTCAACTTCTAGCTCCCACCCCTTCTTCTCTCCCTAGCGCGGGTGGAAAGTGGTAGGGGGTAACCGGGGTGGGTGAAGCATATGGACAGGCCAAGGCGTGATAATAAGAGGCGATAATTATTTTTTGGTGAGTATTTCATAGTTTAGAGGCTGGAATGATAACTATGCTTAGAGGTTGAATAAGTTGATATTTTTACTAGTATTGTAATGGTTTTGCTACCCCACAATTCAATGGTCAATACCATGCTAGGTTTGGAGAAAGACATAAACAGGTGGTCTGATATTGGTAGTCTGTATCCACATGAAATTGTGGATTAAGTCCCTTGCTATACGTAAAATTGTGATTTTAATATATCATTATCAACCAAAATTAAACCATTTCCCCAATGGCGATATCTACACGTGTGATGTCTACACGTGTATTAGATCGATCGTCGTGGATTCTTAAATGAATCGTTGTCGATTTTCAGGTCTACTGTGGGTTTAAAGTTACGGTTAATTTTGTTTCTATGACCACTTGTACAATGTATAAAAGGATAGATTCTGCCAGGACAGTGGCGTTTACGTCTACTCTTGATCCAATTATAAATGTAAAGGTTGATTTACAACTGTTGAGAAGTCCAAATTGTCATGTAAATTCAAATAATTATTTTCCCCAGTCTATAATTATAAGGTAGCGAATATACATGTAGTATATTTTCTTTGGGCACTACTAGGACTACCGCGGTCCCCATCTCCCTATATAAGATATGAACACGACAGTTCCATGTCTTGTCATGTTAAATTATAGTATTTAATAATAACAGCAATAATTATAATAATCCGATTGTATTAATATATTTAAATAGGAAACAATGAATTTAATGCTTATATAACGGAATTCGGTTGTGCCATATACTCGATGTCAACAGGACACTTCACGATACCATTCGTGGTCGGCCATAATTGGCCTTAGGTTTAAAAATAAACCCGAGGCTTTAAAAAATAAATTCGGTGGAACTGATTTAAATTAAATTGGGCCATGGCTTGTTTGTGATCCGACCTTGCCGCAATGGAGTGTGAATTGTGAGATTAGATGTGTTTTTGAAGCAAGGTAATAATAATATAGACTTAAGTCTACCATGAGGGCTAAAGTAATACAATGAAAGAAGAATATTTTGATGGTGATACGGTTTACCGACTTCATTTGTATACGTACAGTACAGGGTAAAGTTCGCTTAATTGTGTATGAAATACGTGTATACCGTAAAGGTAATATAGCAAAAGAAACGCAATTTTATTATATTATGATATTTATCGGTTATGTACTCTAAGATAAAAATGTCTGTATCATAATATTGGGAATGGAGCTGATAAAGAAACATTACTGTTATAGTCTTACGAATTACACAGATGTGCGCATCAAGAACTTTGGCACATGTAATACAAAATTGATCAAACCGACACACCATTGTCTGACCCCGTCCCCCATAAACACAACCAACTACGCTTTAACCATGAAATTTGTGCTAGTTTATTACAACCTATGTTCACACAATCTAATTAAAATTCAGATCTATATTTCGTTTCCGTTTTTATAGTTTCAGAGTCGTCGGTGCTTTGTTTTGATTTCTATCACTGATAATGCCTACCCACCATTTCACGCAAAAAAGTCAAACCATCGATTCGACAGACAATTTGATTGGCTGACCCTCATTTCAAACAGAACACGAGTTAGATAACAAGTCTTTCAGATCCTAATGTAGTAAAGACAACTAAAACGAAATTTTGAACTATAAAAACGAAACGAAATAGGATCTGTATTTTAATCAGATTGATGTTCACATAGCTATGCTTATGGTTTAGGTATATTCGGCGTTACTTTTGTTATTCGGCTTCCAACATACACAAACAGGTCGACCGTGTCGAAAACACTTTAACCCGGGGTGTCTGACCTGTATTATTGATGGATTGCGATAGTTGACTGCCAAGTGAGTGACCCCGTGCACTGCACTCTTATATTACTTGGGTGTGAGAGGTTTGGAAAAAAATTTCTGGGACACTCTTAGTAGGGGTCGAACTCCCAGATCCGTGACCAATTTCCGGGGAGGAAGGTTTGGCGATTGATTCTGGTAGGGGGACTGTTCTGATGATTTGTGCAGTTTGCAAACCCTGGAAAGTGTGGGCAACTCTCAGGAGAGGCAAAAGTTCAAGATAGCGGCTGAAATAGCACAGAGACTTATAGTTGGGTGGAACTGTCATCAAACTGCCCTTGTAATAATATGTCATATTTATACTTTTCAGGGTCGCTGAATCCATTAAGATCACCCCCAAGTCATTTTGATGCACCCATATCCAAATATGGCGGAAATCTAGCGGAGATGGTGGAATTAACGGAAAATAATGTCATATATTCTAGTAAGGCAAATATGGGCTTGTAATATATCGTTTTTAGGGTTTTCAGGGATGTTTAGTTCATTTTTGATGGTCTCGTGTTAATGAAATCTACATTAGATGTTAAATATGAAAAAAGTCAGCGCACAGAAGATACAAAGATACAGAAATATACGCAATACGTCATTCATATAGCACCTACTAAATATCATAATTTCTAAACATTCATAGGCATATACGTTTCACACAAATCTTTCAAGATGACAGCCTTCAATCAGAGTCCGTGTCTGAATCTAACGCACTGTCTGACTCAGATGTGTCACTAACAGAGGTATCATTATCCTCATATTACCATCATCAATGTCTGACGATGATCTGAACTTAAGTGGTTTATATACCGCACAGGAACACACATTCCCTCTTTCAACCCCCATCAATGTCCGAGTGGATCAGCTACAAGCTACAGTTATGGATTATTTGTCATTATAGATACATCTCAGCACACATTATTCCATGGAGGCTACCAGGTTATCGGATAAAGTTAATGCGACACCCAAACCACCTAACAATAATGCATCTGCACGAAATGTGGACTTAAATAGAGTCTTTTTGGAATGGCCAAAAAATCCCGACACTGTATATCACAACCGGTTATCGAGTGGAACTGAACGATACGTAGCGCAACATCACGTGGCAGTAAAACAAAATAGTGTCCGCCTTTAGTGTTTCTAACTGGTTACATTCGAAAAGTTGAAACCTACAGTTGTAATATAATAACATAATAACAGTTCTTTCGGATAGAGTAAATGAACTGAATACCTGGGTGTGTTTTACTTATTTATCGAACTCTTTGTGTAGAAACACTTGTAGTCTCACAGCTTCGTTTGAAAGGAAATTGGAGAATTCTTCAGCGTTCAGAAATCAGCCTTGATATCGGCCTTGATATAAATGTTCTTGGTACCACCTGCGTTCAGAATCTTTTGTCGAGATCGGAAGATCGTATGGGTCATTCACAAATACGGTCGTTTTCGCTTTTGGGTGTCGTTTCAAAGCTAGATTGGAAATTTTCACTGCATAATCCTACCATGTGTATACACTACCATCAACAAGTGTTTCTACATAAAGAGTTCGATAAATTAGTAAAAACACACCCAGGTATTCAGTTCATTTACTCTATCCGAAAGAACTGTTATGATCTAACAGCCGACAACTATAGGTTCCAACTTTTCGAATGTGACCATTTTGTTTAAAATTTATGCACAACTGAGATCAATTGGAAACGATGAACTTGTAGTTAGTTATAGACGCAGACGATATCGATGTTTTGGTTTTATCAAGCTATGTTTCTCAGATGTAGCCGGGGTCTCTAGCAGTTAGACGAAAGGGGCAGTTTTTTGATGCACAAAGATTACTGCTGCGTGATGTGACACAACGTATCGTACAGTTCCACTCGATAACCGATTGTGATACAGTATCGGGATTTTTTGGCCATTCCAAAAAGACTATGAGTCCACGTTCAGTGTAGATGCATCATTGTTAGATTGTTTAGGTGTCGCATTAACTGTGTGCGATAACCTGGTAGCCTCCATGGGACAATTTGTGCTGAGATGTATCTATAATGACAAATAGTCCACAACTGTAACTTGTGGTAGAGCTAGCAAATGGCTAAAGATGAAAAACAAATGCCCATGCCGTATCCCACCTGATCAAGATAGTCTGGAACAGCACATAAAAAGAGAGAACTATCAAGCATATATCATGGTAAGTTACAATGTCAGTAACATAGCTGATCCACTCGGACATGGATGGGAGTTGAAAGAGGGAATGTGTGTTCCTGTACGGTATATGAACCCGGTGGACGGGTAGGTGACGACGACAGGAAAGCACTGTCTTTCAGAACTACATATACCCTGTCGCTGTGGAAACTTTTCCCAATTGTCTCTGGAACGTCAAACACTAAATATATGCTAAGAGTGAGGCTCAGACGGGTGAAGTCATGATCAGACACTACAAACATCTTTCACGTGGACACTATGGCACTTTTTCACCTTTCAATTGAGGCAACAGTCAGGCTCTCAAATCTTGGTATGATGTTTGACACCGAGACTCACAAATGGTACATGGTCTCTGAATTTCAACGCAACGCCTGAAAAGAGCCATACTGGGCATCTAAATGTTGTGCTCGAACCTGACGGACTCGAATCCTTTCGTTATACAATGTAACGGCTAGCACAAGGCCACCTGAACAAAATTGTAAACTTAGATGAATAATGATAGCCAGTGGTGTACTTCACGAAGGAAGGCTACTTTTCAAATTGTAGCCGAAACATTGCATGGTTCCTTTTATAATTGCCCTGCTATGAATTCTCTTATAGTTTCATTCGATATGAAAGTGGCCTCGTTTATCAGTGCACCCTGTTCACTGAATTCTGATAATGAAAACCAAAATACAAGTCAACAGTGAGACTAGTGTCTCCCACCGAAATCCACAAATAAATAGATGACACATATTAATTAATTGTACTTATTATAACAACCAATTTGACTGATCTAATTACTTTATTATCTTTTGGTTGTTCATCAGACTTTGTAAAATTAGTTAAATTCCTTAATTTAGCGTGTTTTCATTTTTCATTTATACATTTCCAATTATTGTATTGGATATTATGCAGCCCGCCATTGTACGTGTATGTATGGTCGATAATATTCCAACTATAAAACAACTAATATGCCTAGTCAAGCCGGATACGGAACCTAGCCGTGTCATATAAGGCTTCCAAACAAATGGTACTTGAATTCCTGTAGTATGTGTTGAAGAGTAATATTTCTAGCTAGTGTTGGCCGTGGTGTATGTAGAACACGCACGTGAAGTATATAATTATAAGTATAAGCACATGAGGTGATATACACATCAGGTGAGTATAGTTTGACAAGTTAATATCTTCATATGTTATATCTCATTACATACTGACATCTACATTAATATAACGGTACACTGATACTGTCTGTATAGTTAACAGCTGTTGTTTAATACACGACTCTGTATCACTGAACGGTTGAAATATTGCACTTACTTAATGTCTATATCATATGGATTACAAAACACATACAATTTAACTTATTATCAGTTTGAACAAGTAAATCAATGTAATTAATCTTGTCCACCTATTTTGGAGTTTTTTTGGTAACACATTTTGAAATATGATTTAAATCTTTCGGAACGAGGTAGAGTGTTCGATCTTGGTGTAGATGTTCATTATGGGATGTCGTGAATGTGTTGCACATCATTAAATTATGTGTAAACAAAACAGTGATAGGGTATATGATTTGACAATTGTTTGGAACACGTCATTGCACGAATACATGGAGGGGTCGAGACTTTGGAACCCAATACCTGTGATTTAATTTATGTAGAATATTCAGATTTCATGTAGATGTGCAAAGGGTTAATGTCTTGACTGGATTAGATGATAGGGATTTATCAATGCAGCGAAAGTTGAATTCTGAATTAAAATAATATCAGTTCAAAGGTTCCATTTACAAAGATATGTTGGATTGTAAATAAATTTGTCAACATTCGCCACCTTCTGCAAACGATATAAATGGTATGTTGTTTAAAACAACTATCGCCACTTGTAAATCTTTGTTAAGCCCCATTTTAATTCGACTGAATGCAAGCCGGGGGATTTTCTACCAGCTCATATTTTTATATCATTTTTACCTTCATGACAAATATGCTGGCATGCACAAAAAATACAGCAGAATTCTTCGGTCTTACTAGTCACCTACCACAGTATTGCAAAAAGGCAGAAGAGATAAAGCATATTCTACATATAATATCCGGATTTAAAAAAGATTGTCAAAATTATTGGTATGTGTAATTATTGAGAAAAAGAAAAATAGCCATTGTTGTTGGTTTAGTGAGAGAGAGAGAGAAATGGGGTTTAACGTCCACTCAACACAAACTAGGTCATTTCGGGACTAACATATGGTTTTAATTTTATTTCAATAATTCGCTTGCGCGTAGGGGTCTTTAGCAGTGGGAGGAAACCGGAGTGCCCGGAGGAAACCCACGAGGTTGAGAAGGCGCCCCTATCTCCATGCCACATACGCTCACACCAGGGCTCGAAACCACAGCCGCAAGCCAGAGGTGACCGGCCAGCTAGAGGTCGAAGCGCGGCACTCTAGTCAACTAGGCCATCCCAACCCCCCTGTTGGTTTAGTAGGTGATTGGTAAAACAGTTTTTGTCAAAATTCCAGTATTCTACCATTTCATTCCAATTTGAAATCATTTAAATTGTTGATATGTGTAGAATATGCATATCTATAACTTTGACTTCCCTTTAGCAGTCACCTTTTGAAAATACTG
Source organism: Patella depressa (assembly GCA_948474765.1). Classification (NCBI taxonomy): domain Eukaryota; kingdom Metazoa; phylum Mollusca; class Gastropoda; family Patellidae; genus Patella; species Patella depressa. The sequence goes on from OX419715.1 coordinate 29,757,203, forward strand.
TTGATGCTACAGCAAAAATGGCGATGATTAGCAAGACCGATATTGTATTTTTTTCAATGTTTCTATTATCCAATATTTCAATTCTGCTTTAAAAAATTATTTAAATTTTAGATATGATGTATGGAATATCTATGCGAAATCAAAATCAATGAAAAAACTTTAATTCCAATTATAGATCTTAATAATATAGTAGGTAGGGCCTACGTTTTCAGTATTATCTAAACCCATTGTTCAACCTTTTATCGGGCATGCTGAGGCGTTAATATAAACCAATATATAACCATTTTATACAAATACCAGGTCTGTAATACACACCTATAACAGGTTTTAATAGTTTGTATGTTGCAATGCGGAAAAGCTTGACCTGCGAGTTAAAAGAAACGCTGATCTATTTTTATACACGTCTTGTATTATTTCCGGTGGTCCTTGTACATTATGTATGGTGTACTATTTCGACCACGCTGTCAATTTTAAGCTATTTCTAACTGTTAACCATGAAAACGTGACTTTTATTAAAGTATCGACCTCTCTTGTGCTTTTGCATAAAAACAGTTGTCATCAATCAAATAATTAAAATATAATTTACATATAATTAAATTGACACAACCTTGGTGATTTGGGTTAATTCAGCAGCTTTGTTCTCTATGACTTTATGTACATGTAAGATCCCAATTTTCTAACAGCAATCAGAATGCCTTTTTCTTTTAAAACGCGGAATGCTTCCTTCTGTTAAAACTTTGGATTAGAGGTGTGACTTTTGCTTCAAATATTTATTTTTTTCAAAAAAAGGCGAGGGGGGGGCAGTAAAAAAAGAATTCTGTTGACGTTATACAAGTGGTCATACATATTTGCTGACCAATACAACGAGGTTGGAATCGTAATGGGCCATATATAGCCTGTCCTATTAAGTGCTATATAGATCAAATATAACGTATGGGCATAGGATTATAATACAACGGTTTAGATACGGCTGTTTGTATTGTAATTCTACAATAATGTAGTTTATGTGTATATGAAAACATCCATTATATCTTCTGTCTGGTTATAAAATAGCTTAAAAAGTTACTCTAAACGTCATAATGATAATTACATGGTATGTATGAAATGAATGCAATTCTTAACCCGTGTCTCATATTACAACCTTCGTACTTCATCACTAAAATACTATGTAGAAATGAAATGAAATGAAATGGGGTTTAACGTCCTACTGATCTGCTCCTAACCTGGGTTAATGAAAATGGGCATACGTCATACAGTATGCTATGAGGGAAATTTTGCCCGGGCAGCGACGCTACGGCCTACTGTTATATCGAATTTCAACTGCCGAAGGATCTCGGTTTTTGTCCCATCCGAACGACTAGACAGCTGTCCTTGTCAGGCCCACAGCCCTGCATCACTGCCAATGAGAAACCACGCCCTAAAATCAGGATGAACTTTCTCGGTTAAGGCAGGGGACGAACACCTGACCTGATCTGACCTCGTTTTTACGAGCCACGTTATGAATATGTTACAAAATGAGGTTTCGTGTCTGTTCATTCACCACTTATTACTTAACTTTCTAAAAAAAAAACAAAAAAAAAAACGATGTACAAAGTAACTGAACTAGAACACCTTATGTTAGAAGACCATAACGCGGTTACAACTCAGTAACGGCCTTTTCCCTTTCCTTCACAATTTACATGGTTAGCGCGTGTTATAGCTGTATCATAATGTCTGTCATTGAGTCAACTGGCATGGTTTCGATTTCCCGGTTGTATGTGGCAAGGAGAAGGGTCGCCTGTCCAACCTCGTGGGTGTTTGTCAGGTCCTTCGATTTCCTCCCACTGCTAAAGACCAACGCACAAGCGAATTATTGAATAAAAATAAAATCACATGCCAGGCCCGAAATGACCTAGTTTGAATCGAGTGGACGTTAAACTAAACCCCATTTTCTCTTTTTCAAAGTTTACATGTAACTGTCAAAAAAGCGATTTACAAAGTTGCCCAACTAGAACACCATATTATAGACTTCAATCTTACAACAAAGTTTTATCAGGGATAGAGGCAAATAGCTGACTGTAGTTACCTACATATTTATGCACAGTGAACTCATCCAACATTTAACAGGTGTTTATACTGTTACAGATTTTATATTAAAATATGTGGGAATATATTGAGGATTATTAGATAAGGTGTTTTTTGTTATCTATACGAGTAAGTGTCTATATAATATTTATATATTTAAACAGAAGCCGGTTGTGTAGGTTATTGAGAATTTTCTAAGGTTTGTCAAGGTGTACTTTGCTACCTTTGTGAGTATAGTATTACCTTGTATAGAGTAGACTTCTAACAATGAAGTTGAACTTAGTAAAAGTGCATAGATTTATTAATTTCATCATCACAACGGGTTATGTATTTATCCAACTTAGGTGTTATTATACATCACACATGGAACAGGGTAGGCTACTATTTTCTACATACCTGATCATACTAGGGCAATTCTGTTATTCTTGCATGTTTTCCTGGTTGATAATGTATACGTGCCATAGTACAATCTGTATGTACTATATACTTAGAGTTGACTATCCTTTAGAATCGACGGTACAATATTTCTAGCGAATGCATTTTGTGCCACATGTGTTTGAAAGGTTTATATATATATATATACCTTTATATGTGTATGAGGTGTTATAAAATGATGTTCCGTGTAGTAACATTTATAGCAGATAACAATTTTATCTGTTTCAGTTCGTTTTATTTTCCTCCGACACGAAATAAAAATATTTTAGTTATTTGATTGGATTGTTTTCTGAAATGATAGGCCACTGAAATGTACAGGGGTTATTTTGCGATTTTATTCACGTCTTTATGGGTCCTTATGTGTTTACAAGTTTATACTTAACGTATACATTTTACTATATTCAGATTCAAGATTTGAGAGGTTTTATTGTTAACGCTTCATTCGTATGGGGGTGGGGGCAAGGGAGGTAATTGTATTGTTATTTCCTATGCCAATGATTTTTATGCATTTGAAATAGTGTCCATGATCGTATAATAGTGAGTTGACAACCTTTTGAGCAAAAGACATAGCATATGTTTTGACTTTCTTAGAAAATATGAACAAGACTATGATCAACTTTGGATGGCTCCGATTTTAAGTAGATTGGGGTGATCTGCCATTTAATGATTTAATTTTAAAATAGAGAAACTAGGCTAAGACTCTATAATATTCATTTTGCATTATCGATTTTGAAATATAACGGGAATGGCCAACTCTCAATCTATTCATTTTGCATTATCTATTTTGAAATATAACTCTCAATGGCCCTTAGAAGATAATATATCTTTTAACGTAGTACGTTAGTGATTTTGAATTTATTGATAACTCTTTGTGCATTCTTCCTCGGCAGAGGAATTAACGAAGATAGCGCTATGTAAAGATAACGCTATAACGACCCAAAAATTTGTATTAAAGTTTACAACCAAGATTTCCTGGGAGATTTATTGACAGAGATATACCTTGCAATTAACCCCAATTCTAGGTTTCCTGGGCGAGGGACTCCATTCCACTGTAATCACCTTTTCGTAACAAGAAAAGTGTACAATAAGGCTCTGTATAAATATAGATTGCTTTAAAAAAAAAGTTGAAAAATTCTATTTAGTCAAAAATAAGTTTAAAGTTTGTTAATCTGTTGTGTTATCTTAATCAGTGAATTCTATAAGAATTATGTACAGAACAAAGCAACATGTAAATTGAATTCGAAAAATTTGTTTTTGGCCAACATCAAAGAGGAATGTCATTTTATGTAATTTCCTCGGTATAATAACGTAATGCGGGACCTGTAGGTGGCTACAAATCGAAAGGTGCGTACCGTAATCATAAAGCTTGAAATCCATTAATCCGAGCTGGTTTATTTATTGTAACATCCCTTGAGTTTTAAAAGGTGAACATACATAAATAACTACCATGACATGTCGGTTGGTGGATTCCTTTCTTTAAATAAAAGTAATGCTTTAAAAGAAATATAAAATAAAAAAAATCGTTTTTTTTTGTTTGTGTGTTTGTGCAGCGGTCCATTACAGCTAACGTATTAGACCGAAACATTTAAATTTGTACCATCTTTCATACGACGTGATATATTAGTGTACCATTACAGGTTTATCCGGGTGAAGGGAACATACATAAATAACTGTCATGACAAGTAGCAGACTGGTTTATTCTTTCTTTAAAAACTGCAAAGCTGTAAAAGCAATATATATATATATGTACATATTTATATAAAATACATTTTGTTATTTGTGTTTTGTGCAGCGGTCCATAGGAATATATAGCTAACGTCATGTAGTTCGAAACATTTAATTTTATATCATCCTCAGTACTTGTTGGTAAATTGTTGTCTCTATAATCCTTGACCTTTTTTGATCTGACAGCCAGACGTTTTCAAAGCACAGTTTGACCTATCAATGTCGGGAAATTGGGCATGTTTTATCGTTGTAAATATCATCATCAGAGATAGAGAGATAGAGGTAATCAGTGTGTATTTATAAGTCTAGAAATACCGTGGTATACAAGAATACCGCTCAAAGCATACTGCATGTCGTAAGCACGTCTTCATTTTAACCTTGTTGGCGCACCTGGGGTCGCGACGGCTAATTGGGTTAGACGTGTTTCCCCTCTTGTCGGTTGGAACGAAAACCCGATTTCCCGTGTACATATTGGCGTGCACGTAAAAGATCCCTTGATATAAGAGTAGGCCGTAATGACGCTGGCCGGGCAAGATTTCCTTCATAGCTCACTGTTTGGCATATGCCTGTTTGGGTCGTCCCCATTTGTCAGTTCGGAGCAGAACAGTAGGACGTTAAAACCCCATTCCATACCTTAAACACAATTTCACTCATATACCATACAGTGGACCAAGGTGTAAAAATTGACCGGACAGTCAAGGTTTTTCTTTTACGTGCCCGGGCACTATACGCTGAAGAGTTCACGGTGGACCGCGGGTTTTCGTCCCCACGTTTATATATTCGACTGGATACATTCGTATAGCATTAAAATTAAAGGTCAAATTCACGAAATCTTTAAAGAGTAATATACATGTGTACCGAGCGCCATAGAAAGCGCATCGTACTTTTGGTTTTGCCCCCTCTGACTTTGTACCGTTGATTACAGATTAAACATCCATAAGTGTACAAATGTGTTGTTATTGATGTGTTCCCATTTGAATATTGTTCACAATATGAAGCAACATAAATAAGATATGTTTACAGGATCATTTTGTTATACGAAAAACTAAGTGATGCTCAGTATATTATTTCAGTCTATAGTACCAATATTCCTTTCACCCGAATGACGCCTTTAGATACATTTGGCCAATCCCAAAACCGAAAAAAAATATAAATAAAATAGTTATATGTCTATGCACTTTAATTTCGTGGTAAAATCTCTAACCGGATGCAGTTCACGAAACTACTTTCCAAATCATAACATGGCGTCATTAGAATAGCGTGTAAGAGGGGAGTATGTTACAGGGATTGGTGTTATTATGTTTACCGCCTTAGTCTTATAAAATAATTGCTTTGATTTAACACAATGCTATTCAGGTAAGATTAATATTAGATGCATAGTCCTACGTATATTGTGAAAAATATTAATGATTCAAAAGCTAACCAAGGACTTATTACTCGTCTTCTTATTACATGCAGACTTCAATGCATGTCCCTAAAATAATACTAGTTAATTATGCAAGTTTGTAATTTGAACAAATAACAGTAGGACGTTAAACCCTATATCATTTTATTTCACAAATTATTGTCACTGTTCATAATACTACGCTTGGTTAGCATGATGATTATTGAATACACAGTTCATTTTCATACACACAATGCATGTTTTAATATAATTAATATTTGCCAGTTAATCATGTAAATTGATAATGTAATCAATTTTGTCACTTTCACTACGTTACCGTTTCATATTGGTTATATTATTTGTGTAATATTATTAAAGATGTAATAGCATGATTTGAATCTTATTATCTTAATTACGCATAATTCATCAACTCTACAATGTGAAATTAACTAGTATTCTAAAGTGGTTATTCGATTCTTTGATGAGTGTTCTTCCACTTACTTCCATATAAATTTCCTGTACTATGTGATTCAGGGGCAGATCCAGGATTTTCCGAAAGAGGGGGCGTGCTGCGCCCACTAGGGAGTGCGAAGCCTGGAACCGTGATTTTTGAGTGGAAAAAATGTCCACAAGGACTAATTTTATACCAGTACAGTAAATTACTATTTCCAACCTAAACTATTATTGTTCTACTTTCTCGCGAGAATATATGGAGCTAAAAATTGTTCGCCACCTCAAAAAAAATAGAGGGGGCGTGCGCCGGGTGCGCCCCCCTCTGGATCCGCGCCTGTGATTATGCATAAAATGTCACGAAACGATATTTCACAGGAAATATGTGTTAATCAAGACAGTGTCTATTTATAGTAATCACGTTACATAATTATTGGAAATTCCATTACTGTTTAACTCTGTACCTTGTATGCTACACTGAATATAATTTTATATATAAGGTAAGTGCAGTGCCCTTTTCCTTAAACAAGGGTTAAAGTTGCTACATGTATATATCGATTACACTGTTTTAGATTTAGGTTAAAACTTATTTAAGGCACAACATTTACAACACTTATTCATTGACAAGCACCATGGCTCGTCTGCTTGTCCAAGGCGGAGTTCAATACTTAACCAAAGGGCCTCGTGTTTATCATCTAAACGAATAAACGCGGAACCACTTCTGATATGTGAGAACTGAGCTTAAAACGTTCAGTTTGTTCTTCTCGGCCCATCACACAACCACAGCTGATTATTTATCGGACGGTAAACTACATTGCTATTTCTGTTTTAATACCGAAGTATATTTTTTTTATTTTCAGAGTCTGGATTCTTAGAGAAGATGATTCTAGCTTTCTAGAATATAATTCTAAGTTGATGTGAAAGGAGGAAGTTATAAATGTGAGGTCAGTTTCCATTATTATTAACTCTATAACGATATTCACTGTTTGTGGAAACTTTCGCGGAAAACTAATAATAATAACATTTCCGGAGAATTTTCAAGCTGACCGGCCTAGTGTTTTATGATTGTTTGTGTCGATCCCTCTATATATATCATGTTGATTTGTTTTTCGATCAGATATATTATATTCATCTGTTCTAAAAGATAACACATCTGATAGTGTGTGCACCAGTCTATGATGTGTAAAGTGGGTGCAGTCCGTTTAATCTTTAACTATACTTATTTTTATAATTTCAGATATGTTTGGGACTGGTTCTGAAATCGCAACAAAGAAGTAAATTTCGTTAGCATTGGGAGACATTCTCAATTATACGAGAGCTGTGGTGAACGGCCGATGTAGTTGTATCAGTACAATAAATTGGTTTTTGGAGTTCCGTGATTTGTTTGAAGGTTTAGTTTCGCACCCGTTTCGTGATCCCTGCGCCAACACATGTACTTTTAATTCCGAGTTTCCTGTTGTTTAAATTGGTTGACTTAACCACACCTTTATTGTACTCCATTTATGCTATCTGTTTAATATGGACATTAAAAGGTAAATTTATATTCTTAAGAATTGTAACGCCTGCTGTGTTTCATGTCCGTTTTCCCATCAACAAACTTGATTTACTTGCTCTGTTACACGTGTATCATACGCGGTATTGTTTTATAATATTACACTTCATTTACATTCATTAATAGGACAAGTGAAGTATATCATCCCAAACATATCTTGATTGAATCTTTAAACAGACATTTGATATTGAGACCGTCATGCATCCTGGGTTTGTACAAAGGTAGGAAAAATATCTTCGTATAAAAAACTTGTTGTTTGAAATTTTGATCACAGTTTCTCCCGTTGCCGTTCAAATCAACAATCAAGATGGGTAACAAGTGTAGTAGTCGCAAAAAGAAACCAAAATCAACCCACGAACTCAACATGGAAGCTCGTATGAAGCTTGTCAACAAAAAGGAAAACGAAGTTAAATTCGACGAGAACCTTTGTGCGCATGATTGTTCGGATGCTGCGATATCTAAAGAAAAGAATATTACCTTACGCCAAGCAGCTTTACGCAATCGGACCATATCATGTCTTACAGAAACTGACCATCTAGCAATGACCATTGATCCAAAGGATTTTGTGTTTGATTTTGAGAACCTTGTTCTTGAAGGAGGAGGAAATAAAGGTCTGGCTTACTGCGGAGCTATAAAATACCTTCAGGAAGTTGGGGTGATGAAAAACATCAAACGAATCGCGGGAGCTAGTGCGGGCGCCATGACAGCTGCTTTAATAACAGTAGGGTATAATCCAGAAGAAATTGAGGATTTTTTGGGAAACAATATTTCTGATGTGTTCATAGATCACAGTTGTGGCTACTGCAGTCTTCTACCAAATCTCATTTCCGGATATGGGTGGAATCCTGGAAAAAAAATCTATAAGTGGTTTGGCGATAAAATGCGAATTAAGACGGGCAACCCGGATGTGACGTTTCAAGAAGTTTATGAAAAATTCGGAATAGAACTATGTGTTGTCGTAACGAATTTAAGTCTTATGAACACTGAGTATTGTCACCCTAAGACGACGCCCAATATGGCTGTGCGCTTTGCTGTTAGAATGTCCATGGCCATTCCCGGCATGTTTAGTGCTACTAAATTCACGTCTTACGGCCAAACAGATGTCTATGTCGATGGTGGCGTCCTTTGCAACTATCCCATCCATTGTTTTGATGGTTGGTATCTATCTATGGAACATGGTAACAGTTTTATAGAAAAGTTACAACCATTAAGTGAGTTACCTCGTCTCTATGACAAAACAGAACGATTTGGAACTTTTAATCCTAAGACTCTGGGCTTTTTATTATTCGCCGATAACGAAAGAGACATACTAAGATATAATTTAGAAACTAGAATTGGAGTTCTTCAGCCATTAAAACCATCTTCGTCAACCAAATTATTTGAAGAAAAATCAAAGAAGAAACAAATACAAGATAAACTTGCTGTGGAACATGGACGAGTCGTCAGAGCTGTTGATTCATTTCTTAAGGTAAGAGTTTCGGTGATGTGTTTGTCCAAGGCGTAATCTGTAGAAATTGTTGCGATCCCACGTATGTCCCTGTCGAAGAGAATCCTCGCATTCCTAGCCTTCAACCCAAAAGTTCGCCCAGATGCCAGCGAATTATTGAAATAAAAATAATATATTATTATGCTGGTCCCGAAATAGCATAAACCCGTATTTATTGTGTATGTGTGTGTGGGCTGCCCGGCCAAGATCCCCCCCCCCCGTAGAACGATACACAGCGTATGCCCGTTTTATTAACTAATCTATCAGCTGATAGGTAGTAGAGATTTTTGTGGCTGCGATCCCCCCCCCGTGACCGGAAGATGAAGATGCCCATACATGCTGGCTTTATTTAATCTTACAAAATAAATAAGAAAAGTGCACCCGTTAAGTATTACAATTGTGTGTAATCATGATGCTAATAGCTCTCAATAGTAAGTGCAGGGGGACTGCACATAATTTACACTAAAACAAATATATGGACAAGACATCATACCAGAAACAAACAAACAATTCAAAGAGATTGAATGGATCCGAGGGTTAAGTAAGAATATTCAAGCCAGTTGCTATTATTTTAATGGCAAAATAAGTCCGTATTCATCAGTGATAATGATCATCGGCTGTTGTTAATATGGCGAATGATTTTAACGGATAGACTGACGCCCATAAGGTATGTATAGTCTCCAGTTAGAGCTATTTGGCGTCCATCTTGGATTTTATCCTTGATGTCATACGTGTTTCATCTGGTGTTTGGGTTTAATGAATCGTTTGGCCCTTAAAACCAAGAAGCGCCTTGCTTAAAGCATAGATATAGATAACAAAACTGTCCGCTAACAAGAATAACAGGCATTATGGTCGGTAATATGTGGAGTGGTGACAATCTTGAATTGCATACCCACTTCTCATGATTAAAAATGACCTCCCAAGCTTTTGTTTACTTCACATGGGTCACCGACATGATTCAAGAGTCAAATTAGGGGACATATAAACGCACATAGAATCATCCTTGATCGGCTGACAGACTAACTAAACCCAGCTGGTGCATAAAAGTAGGACGTTAATTCTTATTTCGGTTATATATTTACAGGTACTAAAACGACATAACATAGATAACAGTGACGATATAACACTAGAAGAATTGGAGAACGCCTTTAAAGATGAACAACTGACAAAAGAAGAAAAGGTTTTATTATTTGGTAAAGACATCGACGTCCATGAAGCTTTTCAACTGTTGGATAACGATAAAAGCGGCCAGATTAAATACAGCGAGCTTATCCATTTTATCGAATCAACTGGTATATGTTTTCAGACCAGGTTCTTGGGTTATCAGCGCAAGGACGTTAAAAACTTTGTGTCATTCCTTGATTCTCTGCAGTCAACCTTATTGACAAACGTTAAGAGGATTTATGTAGATGAGCGGGATATGGAGAGGACAGTGGGAATCAATACCGGCCATATTGGAACCACCGATTTCAAGTGTGAAGATGCTGATCGTGAGTTCGTCGTTGCACGTGGTTATAATGCGACCAAATCGTACTTGCAATATTGCGCTGCATCACGTGATCTTCCCAAATCTTCTCTTTCTAATCCCTCTTTGCCTGTAATAGCCGAAGGAGCCAAACAAGATAATGACATACCGTATGTTGACGCCAATAATGTTATTAACGAGACGACCCAATTTATTTCCCATTCGTGAACCCCTTTAACAAATCTCCCTGTCCATAAGGCATGTACCATATCAATAAATTTCGTCATTCTGATATAAAGCAAAATGGTCGCCATATATTAATGTGACCAAGCTACTGAAAATGTATTGCCCGAATACCAGGAATTTAATATTGAATTTTAATTAGCTATTTTATCACGAACCACCTTTTTTACCGTGGAGGTCCTGGGGATCCTTTGACTTTAAGACCTTCCAGTTTATTTTACGCACCTGTAACATGAAGACCAAAACACACGAAATATTAACTGTGTTGTGCTTGTCCACAGATCATCATCTAGTCGATGATGCTGGTACATATCGTGTTCACGATCAGGAATCTCGTACGTTCAATCTTGGATGCTACATTTTAAACCTGGTAAGCACGTGTTGTTAGTGTTTTAAACTTTCGATTATACACCAACTTCACTATTTCACGATATGTGTTCATGAAATTAATATCATAGCCTAAACTATTCACAACTTTCGATGGATTATACACCAACTTCACGATTTCACGATATTTGTTCATAAAATGAATATTATAGCCTACATTATTCACAACTTTCGATCGATTAAACACCAAGTTCACGATTTTACGATATGTGTTCATAAAATTAATAGATATAGCCCACATTATTCACAACTTGTGAATTGGTGATCATCGTAATCACGATCAGGGGTCACTAAAACAGACGAAAGCGGAAATCAGAATACATATTAAATGATTACCATTCAACAATATCACACGGATTCAATTGTATTGTGAATGTAGTATTGTACTAATAAAAGGTAAACGTTCTAGTTTGGGACACGTTGTGGCTGTTCCTAAATTGTCTCTTCAGCTCAAAAAGTGTACGCTTTTGTATCGTGTTTTATGTTCTATTTTTGTATGGTAGTAATACTGAACACGTACCCCTGAATAAATTAGTATTTTGTGCTGTATTGTTTGAAGTATTTCCCAGATAAATCACCAAAGGAAATAAATGACACTACTGCTACAGAGGCGGATTCAATGGGGGCGCGCCCCCTAATTTTCGACAGTGCCCTTTTTTACTGCCTGAAAGCGCCTTTTCTCAGACGCAAATATGTCCGTTCCGAACGTTTACTTAGACGAAAATATCAGCCAAATAGCTCTTGGAATGGCTACAGATGCAAGGAAATGACGGATAATTTTCATTTGGGGGACCCCCAACCATCTTCTCAGCGGCGTGCCCTGTCTCCGCGTTCAGTGCCCTCATTTTACGCCCCCCCACCCCATTTTCAAAATTTCTAGATCCGCCCATGTGCTATGGTTTAACAACACATATATAATAGCTACATTTAAGATGTCCTTACCCATGATGGATGAATACGTTTGAATGTCTGCTACCAGATCTGCCAATACGCCCCCCCCCCCACGTAGCTGTATTTATTGGTTGAAAATAAAAATGAAACATGGGGTCGCGGTGGTTTTGTGGTTAGGGAACTCGACTCAAAATCTTCCTTGTTCTCGGTTTTCAAAAAAGGTACTAACCTGACCAGGAGTGGCGCCCGGTTGGTGTCGTGTATATATTTAAAGGGTGCCTTGGCAGTTATATTTTGGAAAAGTGACGACTCTACGCAGTTTATTGCCGTATGTTAGATTTTAATGCTATTTGTATGTACATACAAACTAACCCAGTCACTTTGATGTTGTGGTATATATATATATAAGCTGTCAATAACATTATTATCTCAATGTTGCAAAGACCCATAGGTTTGGCTAGTTTCTTCCTGTCTCTTCTGTTTTTAAAATGTTACCGGACGCTATTATGATGTAATAGTGTTATTGTATAAAACATGACTTACATCTATCCAGACTCGAATTGACCTTTACACCCGACCACGAGACACACATAATTTAAACATTTTATCGTTTTTAGGGATAGTCTGTGCATTTTAAATACGTGATCGGTTCTTGGCGAGGTTAAATTCCAAGAAAACCGTTTATATCCAATTTCACCACAGAGAATGTGAACAATATGTAGAGATCCTTTGTTTAGTATTAAATCAGTTTTCTGTCTATATTAATATAATCAAATGATGTAAGGATGCAGCTATGTGTATTTGTTCGCCGATCACCCAATGTGGTAACATAGCACGCACGACGCCGTGAATGGTTCAGGACATCGAATTTTGGCCTCGGCCAATAGGGTCTCCCGCCCGGGTCAACTACGCTTCGGTGTCGCCCTCCAACCCCACTTGTTTGGCATCAAATTGACCAGCATGACATCACGAATGTTTTAGGCCATCAAATTTGGGCCTGTCTGGGCGAATTTAGGCCTCGGGCGAAATCGGACCCGAGCGAATGCAAGTATCAAATAGAATTCCTATTCGATCCCCAACAGATATTTTCAAATTAAAAGGAAGGGGTTTTAAATTTAAATCCAAAACTACTGTTTTAAACATAATCTTTTGTCAAAATAAATGCCAAACACGAAATAAGACTACATTCGTTTAAATATTTTGATCCCCAACAAGTATTGAAATAAATTAAGTTATGACAACTGGATAACCTAATTTAAACTCAAAAATTTAATTATTAAAATCGATTCATCCTAACATGTAATGACTGCGTCCCAAACAAAATAAAATGACAGTTATTCTATCTTTGTTGTACAAACAATTTCATTCTTCATTAGCTATTTTTGTATAGGCCTACCCAGATATACACCATAACAACAGCTACATTGACACAAGATATATGTTTTTAAAATTTGAAATAAAAACGTGAAGAGTATGGATTGCTGTGTCTGTAATCCATACGTTAACGTATTTCTATGACAACCCCCTTTTGTTTCCTTGACATTAGTTATATAGTATTGTCGCCTCAACTGTATTAAAATGCTAATTTCGTAGGTAGGGACACTGGTTGTTCGGTGAGTATGACACGGTTCACTGGAACCAGACAAGGTGTAGTTCACTTGTGGACAGTGGTATTGGACGTCTAATCCCTATGTCTACTCGTGGACGTTAAAGATTCCCCGACATAAGTCAACTCAATATCCTTATGACCCAGACAGTAGAAACTTGATACGCCTATTATTTACAGATATATTTGAAATATAGACCATCTCACAAAGCGACATTGCTGTAAACAAAATACAAGCTCTTTTAAACAATGTTATTTTGAAGTAGTTTTAATTCCTCTTATATCTTCGGGAGGTCTTTTCTACACACAAAATGTTAAAGAGACACTACCTCTTTAGAAGACACACGCATACAATTCGACTTCCACTTACGAACGTTCTCGGACAACACCGGGATCAAACCCGATAGCTTATATGTAGTGAGCCAGGGCAACGGTGGCTAGCTCGGAGGTCGGATGTTCGATCCCTGCATTGGCCGAGAAAGTTCATCCAGATTTTCCGGCGTGGTCCCCCTTGTCAGTGATACAGGACGGAGGGCCTGACAAGTACAGCTGTCTAGTAGTCGTTCGGAAGGTACGATAAATCGGAGTCTTGCGTACAAGTAAAAGATGCCTTGACAGTTGAAATTGGAAAGAATAGGCCAAAGTACCACTGTTCGGGCAAAATTTTGCCTCATAGCACACTCGTATGCCCGTCTTAATTAGCTCTGTTCGGAGCAGAACAGTAGGGCGTTAAACCCCATTTCATTTTATTTCAACCGTTGTTGCCTGTACTCTAGTAGATATGCATCTCGAGTGTATTTACTATCACAACTCTTGGCAAGTAGTCACATCCAATGTGGCTCCCTGTGACTGGAAACATAAGCATCAACCACTGGACTAGTTTCTTACCATTCAGATCGAGGAGCTTTCCTTGCATTTTCCAGCTTAATCGTTCAGATGAAACAAAAGCACTCGTGTGCTCGTTGCTGTGTACTTAAAATTACCGTCGATGACTTTTGTATTCCACAGATGACGTACCAGTACACTGTGGCCTCTTTAAGGCAAATATTTAACATATGGTTTAACTAGAATATCGGATCATGTATAATGGCGTCTTAATTCTATTGGAGTGCATTAAGTAAACATACAGGGCATTATATATACTCGACATGACACGCCTAGATTATTTTATTCATATTGTTAGAGTTTGTTTACACGACTTTAAAACACGGTAAACACAAGTTAACTTTTAAAGGGTTACTATGAATAAAGCACATATGCACTCTTAAAGAAGCAGGTCCGTTAGCCAGGAAACGTAACGTGACTTATTAAAAAAATACAATCAGATGTGGCATGTTTATAACATTGGATGTGTTTGAATTAATTTGGGTGTCAAACAACCAATGTAGCAATATTTTGAGATTCATCAGGTGTCGTATTTAATACAGACTTTCGTGGTACTCAGTTACTCCAAATAACGGCTTTGTTCTGATAATCCACCAGGACAAGTTAAAGCTGGGATTATTTTTATATGATATCCTAGTTGGACGTTATGTTCGATCTTGTAAAACATGACAATAAGATGTGAAGAGATATTTAAGTAAAGGATCAACGGGAGTACATTTTATTCATTTAAAAAATGATAATGCCTCTTTAAAATCTCTAAATAGATTATACAAACTCTACTTTAAAGAATTTATGATTTACTGAACAACCAATAAACCAGGGCCTATCTTATTCCGATCAAGTATGTATTTACATTGGTTGTGGGAAAATCCTTCTACGATTAACTAATGTCAATTAAATTCAATACCGTTAACTCTCCTCCGGGCAGCATTAATAGGGTGCTGATTGAAATCGGAGACATCCACAAAAATAAATAATCGACAAATGGAGTCATAGATAGAACTCGCAGAAAGAAACCCATGATATTGAAAGTCTATGTAATTCCAATATACTGTACGAACATCTTATCTACTATTTGGTGTTCTGACAAGCGTTTAAACAAAGAAGTTCATATTTCACAAATTCCCCGTTTACTACATCGCTTGCTATTACAGATTGGCCGGAAGTTGTCATTACTGTCAGAATACTGAACTTTAACGGAAACTTGGCTTAATGATATGTAAAATTGTATTAAATTAAAGTAAATGAAATGTCTAGAGTAGGCACCGTAACACAGGAAATGTCAACAATTGTATTGCATTTAAAATACCATAATTTAATAAAGAACTGTATATTTTATTTTTGGGATGGCCAAGTGACTGGGTATGCCGCTGATTCATTAAAGAAGAGTCTATCTAGTTTATCTAAAAATATAAAAAAAAAAAGAAAAGAAAAAGTCAAATCAAATCAAAGTATTGTGCAGACGAAGCATTAAGCATAATTCCATCTTTCCAAAGTGATATTTTCCCTTTAATGCAAGTAAATTATGTTTTTCCTTTTGACGTTTACTAATTCAAATGAACCTTCAAACCCCACTTCTTCAAAGCGACATTTCCTCTGTGATGCACTGTACATGCAATTTTCTAATTCGCCGTCACTAATTCTAGCATAACCAGTTAAAATAATTTAACCCGACATTAACTTTTTGCAAGTAGTTACACCAGTTTTTGTACAACTAATTCCATTAAATATAACAAATGCTTGAAAAATAACGAGGAAACTTAAATTAGGAACATGTTCATGTTTTAAGCAACACGTTTTAAAATTGTACCATGTATAAAAAGTAAATTGTAGTTTGATGTTAATATTTAGGTTTATTCTATTAAAGCACCGGCGTGACAGATTGAGGGGTAACTTAGGGTCGTAATGTAGACGATTAAAACAAACCTATAGGTTGGGTATTCAGTAAAAGATAGCAGCGTAAAACAGAAGAAATTAATACGAATTGCCCATTACTTATACAAAGTTTTTATGGTCATTTGCACTTTTTGGTAAGATTGGGTTTGTATTCTGTATGGTCTGAATGTCTTTTCTGTATTGTTCTGGATTATTGTGCCTTTAACAGAGCACAACCTTTGTTCGTTTCTGGGGTTTAACGTCCACTTCCACAGAGGGTAAGATATCGTAGACAAAAGAGTACAACCAAGAGTGTCAAGTACTTACTTGGTAGTTGTGATATAATCCATTAAATTTATCTCTGCTCATGATTTAGAACGGCTTTTGAAAATCAACCACCTGAATTCTACTTATATAACAAGTATTTCGTTCGTTTGCAGGGTTTGCGTCTGCTCTGACAAAGGGAAGCAAGATTTAGAACGGCAAGTTTTACAAATGACAAACATTTAACGTGGTACTGGGCAGGAAAGAATGCTTACAAAAACATATTTTATTTCTGAAAAGCCAAACAAAAACTAGCATATTTTTTATTTTTGTGATAAGCAAGTTGTGTACACGACAGATATATTTATTTTTGAATTTATTTAGCTTGTGTTAAGACATGCAACAGTTGAAATCTGTCAGATTTGACAGGAATGTGTTTAGTGGCCTCTTCTTAATATAGTGTGAGCTAATTAGGTTGTAGCTTACCGAGATTTTTATACGCTGCATTAAGAACAACTATTTGATGTTTTTAAAGTGGTACATTAAGCGTCAAACCAAATCTCAGGTATCATCGTCAGCCACAGTTGTGCCAACTATTATCGCAAATCAACTGCCACGCCAGTATAATCGAATGGTATTAACCTTCATGAGCTATCCTATCGAGTAATTATTACTGTACGTCTCCATTAGTGCAAGTTAGATAAGAGTTCTCTCCCGTGAAATTACTTCGCGTTATTGCTTTATCTTTTGAAATATTGTCATGACTAAATTACATTTACCCATTCTATCGAGACTGCTGACAATTGGTGTGTTTCTTAAATTGGCAGTTTATACCTTTGTGTCTCTTTAAGGCACACTTGTCTTACAAAACCATGTGGATTATCTCCGAAATTTTGTACATATCCATTACGCAAAAAAGCACATGTTTTGGGGCATCATGTTAATGGGTGCACCACAGAATGTCTGCTTTGTTAGATGTCTAAAATGCCGTATATAAAATCACCGAAAAGCTCGGATCACGTGCTTGGCGGTTGTTTGTGGTTTATCAGTGTTGATATTTTGAATTACATATATAGGCCTATAACCCGGCCCTGTTTTTGAACAAAGACCCAGCCCCGCACCACCAAACACTAACCAACGTCAACACGTGCATAAGATCAGGGGAGATAACTCTTAATTACCTTACACAAATTCAGTGGTAGACTACCAACAATGACAACATTCTCCATCAACCTAAATGTTTATACTAATTTATCTCCCACTTTTTATGCGTTGGAATGTTTAATTGTACAATGGGTTTATGTTATAGGTGCTGATTTCAATCGTAGGGGCACATTGTAATAAGGTAAGGGTAGGTTTATGATGACGCCAGGGGTCGGTCATATCTTTGCAGTTCTAACAGTCTCTTGTTCGACATTGTATAACGATATGAAATAAAATGAAATGGGGTTTTACAGTGTGCTATGAGGGAAATTTTGCCCGCGCAGCGGCACTACGGCCTACTTTTATGTTAAATTCCAACTGTCAAGGAAGCATTTACGTGCAAGCCAATGTGTATACGGGCCCTCGGATTTTCGTCCCTCCTGTCAGACCTGTGAGTGCCAATATTGGACCAAATAAGTTTACATAAACGTTACGTCATGGCTCACAATTTTATTATGCCCAATTAACCCGTGCATAGCAGAATACTACAGTAAAACTAATTGCGTGACAAACGAGGCTATCAAGTCAAATGAAATGTAAACAAGACTGTTTGGAAACGAACATACTTTCACCGTTTTTAATACCTTAAATCACTGTCCAAAGTTTTAGAGAAGACCCAGATTAAAAGGACTATCATGTTGCTGTACTTAAGTGATAGCTTTGATTGAACGGGAAGAATAGACACACTCCCTCAAAAGTTCAAGAATCAGACGCTAATCCAGCAATGGGAGGGATTTCTCGGGCCATTGCTTCAGGAATATGGGGATATGGATCCTTTCAAAATATAAGAATCTTTGAAGGTCCTTGACAAAATATTTTCTGAAATCAGAAGAGATTGGTTAACAAACACATATGTAAAGAATCAAATTTTATAACCAGTCATACAAATATATTTATTGTGATTATACAACGTAAATAACTTTTCATTTTTAATAATTAAATGTGTGTTTCAGTAGGTTCACAAAAATTAAGCAGGTTGGAATCACCTTATTTAGAGAGAGAGAGAGAGAGAGAGAGAGAGAGAGAGAGAGAGAGAGAGAGAAAGAGAGGGAGAGAGAGAATAAATTACCTTTCCACCTCCACTGAAGTCCATCACTCAAGCACTTTAAATATAACTTAGTGGATTAGTGCTTTGGCTATATTATTATTAATAATTTTGTGCATAAATGCTAGTTATCAGGAGCGTAATTTATCATATTATTAAGGAAGAAAGGTTCAGCATCTTACTGAAATCATATGACAAAGAGGTTCGGTGTATTCACCTGAAAGGTATAAATGCTTAATCAAATTGGAACCAAAAATATAGTTCTAAAGACCCCTACGTTGTGCAAACGAATTGTTGAAATGCAACTGAGCCGCACGTTCGTGCAGAATGGACGGCAAGTGATGTATTAATGTATCTCGTAGAAATAGAAAGGCGGAGGGGAGGTAAAGTCGTGCTCTGTAACTAAAAAAACAAGCAGTGGAAATTTTATAGTAAGCAGGTTCAACTCTACTTCAATACCGCTGCAAGAAGGAGAGAGAGAGAGAGAGAGAGAGAGAGAGAGAGAGAGAGAGAGAGAGAGAGAGAGAGAGAAATGGGGTTTAACGTCCACTCGACACAAATTAGGTCATTTCGGGACTAAAATATGGTTTAATTTTATTTCAATAATTCGCTTGCGCGTAGAGGTCTTTAGCAGTGGGAGGTAACCGGAGGACCTAGGGAAAACCCAAGAGATTGGACAGGCAATCCTACACCTTGACACGTACTACCGGGGATTCAAAACCACGCCAGTTGACTCAATGACGGGCTTTATGATACAGCACGCACGTGCTAACCATTCAGCCATCCACCCCCACCCCTTATTAATAAATGGTACAGTATGAAACATCTGAGCAGGATGTCGTTTTATTTCTTTATATTTATCAAGCATGTTGGAGTCTGGTTAAAATGAAGACTACAGTACTCGGCCCTGTTTCACGAAATTTTAACTAAAGATAAAATCCAAATTTTAGCAGATACTTCAATTTTGATTGGCTAAGAACTAAAATCAATCTAATATTGTCCAATCAAATAACTAAAATTCAGATCTTATCTTAGTTAAAATTTTGTGAAATAGGCCCCAGGATATGCAACGGAACAACACACATTCTTTTGACATTTAATGTCATACCAATTATTGATTAGACATTATTCATATGCACAGCCCACAATCAACTTTCTAGACCATCAGATGGTTACAACTTTCAACGACCGTCATTTAATCATTGATTTAAAATGGATGACTGAGACTTTGTTTATTATCGTGACAGTGGTACTTGACGATCGAAACTATATTGTAAAAACCTACCGACTGATAATGTCGCCCAGAATGAAGTAATGTGAAATAAATTTTTAGCATATTCATTTTGCATTATCTATTGTTCAGCCATCAAATCAAGAACAGTCAGCTCTTTATCAAACTTAAAGAAGCATGATGTAAGATTTAAAAAAGAGCTGACAGTTCTCACTTTACATGTAATATTTTAAAAAAAGATAATGAAAAGGGGACATTTGAAATTTTCAGTCAAATTGGTATCTCGGATAAAACTTTGGAAAGTTGCATTTAGACTTACTTTAAACCAGTCGCAAGCCATTGTAACAATGACACATTGTCAGAAGAATTCGATCATACGGAATGGTATAAATTGAAATCTATTAGCATAGTCATATTTTGATATTCGTTGGGTGGGGGGTGGAGGTGGCGGGATTAGGAGCCCAAAGGTATTAATTTCGAATACCAACCATAAAAATTGGTTTCTATCTGACTTACACTCGCTAGGTATTACTTAGTGTTAAACGCTACTAACCTTTCGCAAGTGAAATTCAAAGCATGTGGCTATTGGAGGTTGACAAGGTTGGTGTTTATGTTGTTGCTTATTACAATATTAACGGCCAACATATTGATTTTGATATTAAAGACGCTCGCTGGTATAATTAAAATCATTTACATATGAAAAAGTCAATTAACCACCTTAAAACATCAATATTTAACCTGGAGGTGTTTAATACATTACACGTATATCTGTTCGGGGCTGTCAGTGAAGAATTCGTGAGGTAATTAACACAAATAATATGTGATTATGAAGTCTGGACTTAAAGACATGAAGGTTAATTATGTTGTGTTCTGTGTAAAATCGCATTGTGCAAAGAAATATCCAATATACCGGCTGTTTAGTGTGGGATTGTGGTGAACGGCCGATGTATTCAGCATCTGCATCAACATATTCAACGATGAAACGTCCTTTGTTATTCTTTAATCGGTATTTGGAATTCTATGATTGTTAATTAGAATTATATGATTGATTGTAAGCTGTATCTAGATGTAGACGCTCCATAAAATTTGCGTGTTGAAAATAAACACAAACCGTGGTTGTGAATTTATATACTTACAAATTGTAAGCCTTGTTGAGTTCTGGTATATTGGTTTCTATTCACCTTTCCCCACTACAGTGCTTTTACCGGGGGTATTCAATGTCACGCGGTTTTCTGATTGTGAATTTTATACATATTAAACGTTATGTATATCTTCCAAACATACATAGTTTGTTTAAGGTGTTAAACTTCATTTATATTCATGAAGTATATCATTTCAAAGATATTATCATGGGAAATCTTTACATAATACATGTATTGAAGTTGACTATCCAACTGTAAACATAATCGTCATGCACCATGGGTTTGGCAAACGCAGAAAAAATATTGTCGTAAAAAAGTCTCATTGCATTCATTTCTGATCACAGTTTCTCCTGTCGCTATTCCTATCAACAATCAAGATGGGTAACAGGTGTAGTAGTCGTAAAAAGAAACCAAAATCAACCCACGAACTCAATATGGAAGCCCGCGTGAAGCTGGTCAAAGAGAAGGAAAAAGAAGTGAAATTTGACGTGAGCATTGGTGCGAAGGACTCTCCGGATGCTCCAGCAACCACAGAACACAGCATAATATCACACAGTGCTGTCTTCGGCAACAGAAGCATCTCATGTTATACAGAAACCGACCATCTAGCAATGACCATTGATCCAAAGGATTTTACGTTTGATTTTGAAAATCTTGTTCTTGAAGGAGGAGGAAATAAAGGCCTGGCTTACTGCGGAGCTATAAAATACTTACAGGAAGTTGGGGTGATGAAAAACATCAAACGAATCGCGGGAGCTAGTGCGGGCGCTATGACAGCTGCTTTGGTAATAGTAGGATATACTCCCGACGAAATTGAGGATTTTTTGGGAAACAATATTTCTGACGTATTCATAGATCACACGTGTGGCTACTGTAGTCTTCTACCAAACCTACTTTCCGGATATGGGTGGAATCCCGGGAAAAAGATCTATGAGTGGCTTGGTGATAAAATGCGACTTAAGACGGGCAAATCTGACGTGACATTTCAAGAAATTTATGAACTAACGAGAATGGAACTGTGTGTTGTTGTAACGAACCTAAGCCTAATGACTACTGAGTATTGTCACCCTAAAACCACGCCCAATATGCCTGTACGCTTGGCTGTTAGAATGTCCATGGCCATTCCAGGCATGTTTAGTGCTACAAAATTTACATCTTACGGCCAAACCAATGTATATGTCGATGGAGGTGTCCTTTGCAACTATCCCATCCATTGTTTTGATGGTTGGTATCTATCTATGGAACCTGGTAACAGTTTTATAGAAAAGTTACAACCATTAAGTGAATTACCTCGTCTCTATGACAAAACAGAACGATTCGGAACTTTTAATTCCAAGACTTTAGGCTTTTTATTATTCGCCGATAATGAAAGAGACATATTAAGATATAATTTAGAAAATAGAATTGGAGTTCTTCAGCCATTAATGCCATCTTCAGCAACCAAATTATTTGTAAAAAGATCAAAGAAGAAACAGATACAAGCTAAACTGATTGTTGAACATGGACGAGTTGTCAGAGCTGTTGATGATTTTCTCAGGGTAAGAGTTTCGTTTAGGTGCTTGTCAAGCCATGGTCTTAATGCCTCATACCAAATTTGAACAAATCTAGCACAAATTATACGCTCAATCACGCTCAAAGCGTTTTCAGCGGGGGGGGGGGGGACTCGAGAACGAATTTCATCCCCTCAAATTTGAAAAATAAATGTGTCAAAAATTGTAGAATCTATAGAGTTAAAAAAAATTTCTGCAAAGAGAAGTTAACGTCGGGAATAGAAAGTCGCGGGCGCTGAAAATCGATAAGGTTCGTCTTCTATGACCAACTACTTCACACCAAATTTGAAAAAAAAATCTGTTAAAATCTGTAGCCTCATTCGTCTGTAACAGGGGGGGGGGGGGTCACGGTGGCTAAGTTGGTAAGTCGCTAGCCTGGATGTCCGGTGTTCAAGCCCTGCATTGGCCGAGAAAGTTTATCAAGATTGTCAGTGATGTAGAACGGGGGACTTGACAAAGATAGCTGTCTAGTCGTTCGGGCCTCCTGTGCACATGTGTGTGTTTGTGTGTGTGGGGGGAGGCGTTAAAGATCCGTTGACAGTTGGAATTCGATATAAGAATAGGTCGTATTTCACTCATAGTACACTGTATGATGTATGCCCATCTTCATTAGCCCATTTAGGAGCAGAACAGTAGGACGTTAAACCCCATTTCATTTCATTTGTAACACTGCAACGAAATGTCGATAGGACTCGTTCGCTTACAGCTTTCATGCGGTACACAAAATTTGGAAAACCGCAATGGAAAGGAGATAACTCGTTAAAAACTGTAGCCCCTATCGCGTTTACACTAAAATGCAGGCACATAAATATATTTTCGATTTATCTCAAAATGCCGGAATTATTGCGTTGAAGGGACAATAAACCCTATGCCAGTCAAACACGACACAAATGCAGTATTAATACTTATTTCGGTTATATATTTTCAGGTACTCAAACGACATAACTTAGATAACAATGACGATATAACACTAGAAGAATTGGAGAACGCCTTTAAAGATGAACAACTTACAAAGGAAGAAAAGATTTTGTTATTTGGTAAAGATATCGACGTCCATGAAGCTTTCCAATTGTTGGATAACGATAAAAGCGGCCAGATTAAATACAGCGAGCTTGTTCATTTTATCGAATCAACTGGTATTTGTTTTCAGACCAGGTTCTTAGGTTATCAGCGCATGGACGTTACAGATTTTATGTCATTCCTCGATTCTCTGCAGTCAACTTTATTAACAAACGTTAAGAAAATGTATGTAGATGAGGGGGATATGGAGAGGACAGTGGGAATCAATACCGGCCATATTGGAACCACCGATTTTAATTGTGAAGAAGCTGATCGCGATTTCGTCGTTGCACGTGGTTATAATGCGACCAAGTCATTTTTACAATATTGTGCTGCATCACGTGAGCTTCCCAAAACTTCACCATTAAAAGAATCTTCGAATACAATTGTTGAACTTACCAAAGACGATGACGACTTGTCATATGCTGATGATAATGTTATGGACGAGACAATACAACTCGTATATTAGAATTCTGAAGCTGACCTCTATGGACATTTAATAAATCTACAATGACTTGAACATCTACAACAACTTTCTTCAGTTCTATTTCTCATATTATATACACTGTTTAACAAATATCTGATACCAGTTTTGCTGGCAGTACAGTCCTTCTTCACCTACTCATAAAGCATCTTTATCTATAAAAACAACAATTATTTATAAAAATTCACTCCAGAAACGCTACTGTTAGCTAGAAGATATGAAACTGATATCAACTACTGAAATTCACTGAACGAATACAGAGAATTTGCTACTGAAGTTTTATTGCCTACATTTTTTCACCGACCGCCCTTTTCCCCCCTCGCCGAAAATGAAGACAATAACCCAGCAGGAAGATTAGACACACTGCCTGCATTGACGGGAAGTTCGATCATCATTGACCAATCGTCGAATCAAAAGCTATTCTATGTCAGTTAATGATGGCACTGTTACTGCTTGTAAATATCGGGGTGTTCCCACTTAGCCGGCAGGTTTTGATGTCAAATTTTGCCGCTAATCCAGAGTTATTCCTAGAACAATGGTGTTATAAACTATAGTCCATATCTTTTTTAAGACTAAAACTGTATTGATTTTAACAAATTTAACTTTTATTAAATAACATTAAATAGCTTACACATATACAAATATATTGATTTTAACAAATTTAATATTTATTAAATAACATTAAATGATTTACACATATCAAAATGCATTACAATTTACACATTTAAATTTTATTAAATAGCATTATATAATTTATAAATAAATGCCTTACAACATAACAATCATTTTACAGCCCCACTAAATAGGAAATATTTGTTCCATACCGATTTACACTTAAAGAGCCATTTAATAACTATGTTTTCAAATGTTCAATTCTTGTATCAAGTTGTCGATATTTCTTAACTCGAGGCCTTTTGGTACCACCAAATAATATCTGTGAATTGGTGATTTCGACATAGGATTGTTCTTCTTTTATTAAGTTAATGAACTTGTAAATATTAGGATGGCATGCTGTCATTTTATTCAACTTAGAATGCCAACCTTCTACGTGGTTGGTAGTACGGGGCCCTGTTGTATCAAAATGGTTCCACACATTACGGCCATTTTTATCAACCCACTGCTCCGTCATATAATCAGCGAACCGCCCTACTTGTGGAATGGTTAAATCTACAGCTTCCAAAGTAAAGAACAAAAAATCCTCGATATCACACATTCTTATCAGTGGCAAAGCTGATGCGTGGCGTACAAATTGTCTTATAAGAGGGTTGTCCCGGAATAATGTCTGGAGTCCACAACGTTGAACAGCTTTCCAAATGGCCTGGCGAAAATGAAACATGCACCCTTTAACATCAGAATTAAAAACAATCCTTGCGGCATTTTGTGCTGCGATCTCAAAATCAGTAAATATTGTTGATGGGTTTAAATTTAAACCAATGTTACGGGTTCTATCTAATATTATTATTATTAAGAGGGATTAAGAGCTCATTAACGCTGAACACTAGTGAACAGTTCTTGAGTGACTACTTTTAAACTGACTATAGTTTTAAGATCAATCAAAGGATTAACAGTCTGCCGGCTAAGTGGGAACACACCTAAATATCGTGATCACGATTACAAATTGGGTGCTGGATTCTATACCTCGTAAAGACATCTGACAGGATAATGTTTATGGTGTCCGTGAATAAGTTGTACTTATCATCGTTATTTATCCTTAGAATATATAGATATGTTCTCATGCAGGTTTTTCATATTAATAAAATGACCAACCTTGTGATCCCAATGGTAGAAACTGGTTACAAAAAATTACACCCATTTACAGATGCGTCATTTGAATGAAATAGTAAAAAGTCCAGAAAGCTTCATCGCTGTAAACGAAATACATGCTCTGATTATTTTGAACAAGGGTGTTATTTTGAAGTATATTTATAGGTTTTCTACACACAAAATCTTAAGAAACAAATCCTTTTATTAGATACACAAGTGTCCTGTCGTTATCATAGGTAGTTTGTGTACACGTAAAAGATTCTCGTTTGTGTACACGTAAAAGATTCTCGTTTGTGTACACGTAAAAGATTCTCTGAATAACACGAAGAGTTGTTGGAAACGCCATTGTCAGGATAAAATGTCCCGCTTAGCACACTGTATTATCCCGACGGGTACCCCAAAGTAGGACCTCTCACCATATTAATGTCTCCAATTCGAATTCCAATATGGGAGAGAATAACCATCGGGATTTCTGATCGAAGCCCTAAATATGTGTGTAATGATGCCTGTGTGTAGAATCGCGTATAAAAATTGCAATTAATTGTACGTAGAAGATCTTCACGCAAGTTAGAATGCGCAGCTGAAACTGAGACATTGAGTCATACAAAAAAAAGCTATTAATATTTCAAGATTGGGTCCGAATATCAACGTACAATTTTATCTTTAACTCAATTTTTGTGATACGTTTTCAAACCTCTTACAGCCGCCAGTCTTAATCTAGAAATCGAGGCAGGTGTATACCAAGCTAATGTGAAGGTGGAAATATTGACATAGATGTTCTGAGTGAAATCGTTTTTGACTCTCCATTTCCGACCCCTTTTACTACATTTGCACAATTTCGTACTGGTTAAATTCTCACTACTTTGCATCTTGAAAACATAAATATATTGAATATGGTTATAACAAAGCAGCGTATACATTATCAAGCTAAATGTTTCAGTTTTAAAGCGGTGGTCTGCTTCCCGAAAGCTGATTAAAATCACTTATTTGCCATATTTTGTACAAAACTATAAAGTGGCAGGGGACCGGCCATATTTTTAGGATAGGCCAATGAATTTGGAACCTATAATGTTGTATTGATCCAGTGAACACTCCTGCAAGTGGTCATAAAAAACCTATAAATTATAGTCAATACACCACAGCCTATATGACCACCTACTCTCAAATGAATTATTGAAATAAAATTGAATCACGACGTAGTCTGAATTGTGTTGATGGGATGTTACGCCCCCCCCCCCCCCCGCCCTCTCTCTCCCTAATATGGGTGGTAACCGGAAAAATCCCATGCTATTGAAAAGGTTTCAAAATCCCTATGCAACATGCGTTAATACCTGTGGTCGAACCCATACAGGCGCGGATCCAGTGGGGGGCGCACCCGGCGCACGCCCCCTCTATTTTTGAGGTTTCGAACAATTTTTAGCTCCATATATTCTCGCGAGAAAGGAGAACGAAAATAGTTTAGGTTGGAAATCGTAATTTACAGTACTAGTACGAAATTAGTCCTTGTGGGCATTTTTTACACTAAAAAATCACTGTTCCGGGCTTCGCACTCCCAAGCTGGTGCAGCACGCCCCCTCTTTCTGAATATCCTGGATCCGCCCCTGCCATAGGTGATCGACACCATTAATCCCCATGTATTGTTTTAAAGTATTGCACATCACCATAAATAATCATACTTCAAACTATACTAAAATACTCAATTGATATTTATTGGGTTTTTTCCCGTGGGTCGGTCTTGTTGGTTTTGTTTTGTCTGTAGCGCGGTCTTCTTACACTTACTAATACATTAATGTACTCATATGTAGCATACTTAGTTTATGATTTATTTCTACCATTAATGACGATGGTGATGGTAATTTACTAAAAAATACAAATATTATGTTTCAAGTATTAAAACATTGAAAAAATAAAGTTATTACAGTAACTAGGCCCGTAGCTAGCCTAAAATGGTTAGGGGGGCAAAGACTTCTGGGGGCGCCGATGGAGCTTCTGTGGGCGCCGATGTACCTACCGTGGAAGGATCTATAGGGTGCTCTCCATAGGCGTATGTTAGGGGGCAGAACTTGGAATGCCCGAACAAATTTTGGGTTAGGCCTACAGACGTCTAGGGGCCCCACGCTCACCTCCCCCAAGAAAATTGAGAAAATATGACGACCTCAAACGCGTTTTCTTGCTATTCCAGTCCCTGAATTCAGTGGGTGGTCTGATATAACTTAGCTATGGTGGCTGGGTCGAATTCCAATCAATCTTATATATTACACGGTGATGGGGAGGTCGTGAGCAAATTTTGACTGCCGCAAACGTGTTTTCTTTCTATTTCAGCCCGTGAATACAGCAACTGCAATGTTGTCCAATATAGTCTACCTTGGGCGCCCGTTGATCAAGTTGTGGACGCCCAACCAATCTGATTCGACATTATGCACTATGTGCGGACCGACATTATAAGGTGCCTCACAAATCATTATGGGCACCTCTCCGGGATAAGGCAATCCACAGATCAAGCCGTTTTGGGCGCATAATTCATTCGTGGGAACCTAACTAATCACACTATAGCATTATATTATGGGCGCCCATGATCTTGGCCATGTGGGATCACCTCCTGGATGAGGCACATCCTATAAATTATGCCGTTTGAAGTTTGAAGATTATCGCGCAATTTTGAGCACCTAATCTTGGTATTATGGGAGCCCCTCCGGGATGAGGCAGCCCACAAATCCTGCTGTTTGAATTTAGAAAATTATCACACCGTTTGGGGTGCCAAATCCATTCATGGGTGTCTAACCAATCTCACTAGCATTATATTATGGGTGCCCATGATCAAGTCGTTGGCGCCCAACCAGTTCAATTCGGCATTATGTGCAGCCCATTATTATAAGGTACCGCACCAATCATGTTATTATGGGCGCCTCTTCAAGATAAGGCACCCCACAAATCAAGCCGATCTGGACACCACATCAGTTGTGTTAATCGTGTAGGTCATTATGAGACGGCTCATATATAGCGACATGATTGGCGAGGCGCCCATAAAACCAAGTGACATTGGTTGGGCGCCAATTTCGCCGTGGGTGCCCAACCAATGTTACTCGGCTTTATGTGGCGCCCATACAAATATGGAAACATTGGTTGTTGACCTTGTATTGCCGGGTACCTAATGCAAATGGCGGGCGGACAAGTTGAAGACATGCAAACCAACGTGGACAGGCAAAACGGACATCATAAAAAAAGAACCAAATGTGCTAAGAAATGACCATAATTATATATTATTATATTAAAGATTATACAATTGCAGTTACCGAATTTGTGTGCATCCATGGTCCTGTAATTGCAACGAAGGCCAAGTCAGTCGCAGGGCGCACATGTGT
This sequence comes from Patella depressa, assembly GCA_948474765.1. Lineage (NCBI taxonomy): Eukaryota > Metazoa > Mollusca > Gastropoda > Patellidae > Patella > Patella depressa. Next base: position 29,786,755 of record OX419715.1, read on the forward strand.
CCATCCCTTTACGATTGGCTAAGCTTAAAACGGAAAGTAGACTCATATTTTAAAATTAGATTAAAATTTTGAAACACATTAATTTAAATTAATTCACTGAGACAATTATTAATAAATCGACCGTGACGTTAACGGATAGCAGCTGAGCCCTGTTCTAAGTATAACTGTTAGAAGTATAGTGTTTCAATTCTAATTACATTTTCATATTTAATAAGTATGCAAATTCAACATAAAACTACACATTATTATGTTTCGTTTGCGAGATAACAAATACTTTGAATTTAATATATAATGGTTATTAGTACATATTACAATTTGAAGCATAATATTAAACAAACACTATATATTATGTTAATCAGCAGCTTTTGTCATTTTATTCGCTTTTATATGGTTTCTTAATAGTTTGGTCTTAAATGTCCTGTTAAAGTGCTCAATAGGATGACCACAATCACTGATAATATTTGTTTTTTATCTGAACAGAGCACGTGCAGCGAGTTTGGGCACGGATTCGTGGCGACACTGATTCAAATTAGCCTATAGTTTAAACGATGTTACAATAGACCTGAAATGTCCCATAGAAGCCAGGAGATGAATAGTGTGCAATTATTGTGTATTAAACATACGTTATACCAGAGCTAAATCTGCCCACTGTACTCCTGGGCACTGAAATAAACTATGAATTTACTTATCTAAATCATAATCAACTCACGATGTCATCTTTTGTGTTAAAGTTTCACTGGATTTGGATCCGATATGCTGCTCAACCCTCATTGATGATTAAATCCAAAAATGGATAATCGAGACTATTTTTTTTGATACCGACTTGAGTAATGATGATCGAGGCTAGGCTTAAAATTCAAAAGCTAAGGGATACAAGGAAGATAAATAATTGTACTATATTTTTTTTACTTTATAAACAGTTATATGCATAGAAGAATTGTGATATTGTTTTAAATTTTTGATATTCGGTTTTATCTGTGTGTATGAATATAATTTTGTGAGCCATAATTTGGATTTTATTTATTCACCGAATCACTCCCACACAATACTGTTATCGCAATTCTTATACACATTACACGTTATGTGTTCATGTATTAAGCGTGGTGCGACATCTAGTATTGACGCAGTTAAATCCAGTTTCACTAGTCGCTGAACACGTCAACAATCAAAATGGGTAATAACATTACCACTAACGAACCGAAATCAACAAGCGTACCCAACATGGAAGCTCGCATACAGCTAGTGAGGGAACGGGAAAACAAATTTACACCGAAAGGAAAATTTGACGCGCACGAATTTTCCACACAGCTAAACGAAAAGTTTCACCAAGCAGACTTTAGCAATCACAAAATCTCGAGCCTTAACCAAACCGACCATCTAGCAATGGCCACAGATCCAGCGGATTTTGTGTTTGATTTTGAGAATCTTGTTCTTGAAGGAGGAGGAAGTAAAGGCCTGGCTTACTGCGGAGCTATAAAATACTTAGAGGAAGTTGGGGTGATGAAAAACATCAAACGAATCGCGGGAGCTAGTGTGGGCTCCATGACAGCCGCTTTGATAATTGTAGGATATACTCCAGATGAGATTGGGGAATTTGTTGGAACCAACGTTTCTAAAATACTTGAAGATCACAGCTGTGGCTACTGCAGTCTTCTACCAAATTTGCTATACGAATATGGGTGGAATCCAGGGGAAAAAATATATGAATGGCTTGGTGATAAAATGCGACTCAAGACGGATAATCCGGATGTGACGTTTCAAGAAGTCTATGAATTAACAGGAAAGGAACTATGTGTTGTTGTAACGAACCTGAGTCAAATGACTACTGAATATTGTCACCCCAAGACCACGCCTAACATGCCAGTGCGCATTGCCATTAGGATGTCAATGGCTATACCCGGCATGTTTAGTGCAACCAAATACGCGGCTTACGGCCAAACCAATGTATATGTCGATGGAGGTGTCCTCTGCAACTATCCCATCCATTGTTTTGATGGTTGGTATCTATCTATGGAACCTGGTAACAGTTTTATAGAAAAGTTACAACCATTGAGTGAATTACCTCGTCTCTATGATAAAACAGAACGATTCGGAACTTTTAATCCTAAGACTCTGGGGTTTTTACTTTTCGCCGATAATGAAAGTGACATATTAAGATATAAGTTAGAAAAGAGAATCGGAGTTCTGCAGCCTTCGAAACCATCATCGCCAACCAAATTATTTGTAGAAAAATCAAAAAAGAAGCAAATCCAAGCTAAATTGGCTGTCGAACATGAAGGTGTCGTCCGGGCTGTCGATAATTTCCTAAAGGTAAGAGGTTTGTTGATGTGATGATCAAGATAATTATTGAAATAAAGAGAGGTTACTAATTTTAGTCCCGCACTCACCTAATTAAAGATGATTGGAACTTGACACCCCTCTCTATGAATGTTACATATTCACAGTATTTGACTTACAGTGGATCCCCATCTTGACCGCATTAACTTTATAATATTGTTTCTAGTCTTCAAATTTCTCTATGGTATTGCCCCGCCGTTTCTTCAAAATCTTCTTAAAGTTTATGTCCCCACCAGAAATCTTAGGTCAACATCTGACGGTCATTTTCTGAAATCCAAAACAATAAGATTGGTTGCCTATGGACATAGGCCCCTAAACTGTGGAATGATCTAACTATTCGTCCGGTTTTAATCCAAAAGGCTCCTTTTGTTTCACAAAAATAATTCCTAATGGTATAATATTGTTCTAAAAGCAATTTACCGCCCATCTTGTGTCTTATGTCTTATGCATTTGAGTTTTTTTTTAGCTTTTAATTAATGTTTATTTGAAATTTTAATATTTGTTTTATTCTCATGTTATTGTTCCAATGTATATACCATATATTTTAGATTATAAAGCGCCCATGAACACACTTGTGAAAGATGGGCGCTAGATCAAATTGCATAATAATAGTTAGTTTAGTACAAAAGTACAAACATATTTTATTGACAAACATTAAAAGAATCAGGCGCAAGTTTCACAAACTTCTAATAGACTTTTCCATAAATTATAGTTACATAATCATTGCAATTTGAACTAGACCTGTGGTATCTGTATTATCGTATGGGTTCATTCTATTTGTTGATTGGCATCAAATACCATAATTTGAAAAATATTTCAAACAGACTCATTTGAATAAAATATATGTTTTGAAGGCTAAAAATACAGTTGTTGCCAAAATGACGTTACTTCCGGTGATAATGAAAATCTTAAATTGCTTGTATGAAATCCTAAATGGCATTAGGTATAACATGGTGTAACGTTTATGAAAATCGAATAATAATTATGGCCCCCAAACCTTCAAAAATGACCTGTAGAAAACCGTCTATTTCTCGGCAACCGAACAAGTTAGAAACAATTTTATGATATCTATATGACCATATGAGTTGTGTTTATATGTGAATTTAAACCAAAAGTTAAAATTATTAATACATATTAAGTAATTCTTGGTTGAATAAAACATTGATTTAAAAAGTTTAAAATGCAGTTTTTGACAAAATGACGTCACTTCCGGTGTCAATTTTAAATTTTAATCAACTTGATATGACGCTACATGCTTTTTGAATCAAATGATGTCACTTTTATAAATATCCAATAATAATTGACTATTTTACAGGCAAAATAACGAAAACAAAATGTGTCGAAAGTTAAAATCCAATGATTATTGTTAAAATTACTGCAATATTTTCAAAAACGATAACTTCGGTGATTTCGGACATTTCGCATTGTCGCAGAACGTTCAAAATAGCTTTATCCTCTAAGTCACACCCACTTTCCCAGTAAAACCGAAGAAATCGTAACGATGCGACACGTAGTTGCTGAGATCTATTCAAATTGGAATCTGAATAATAAGAATAATAATTTTAACAAAAACAATAGTGTTTCACACAAGCTACGCAGTGTGAAACCCTAATAATTTTAACAAAAACAATAGTGTTGCACACAAGCTACGCAGTGTGAAACCCTAACAAGGTAACGAATCAATATTTTCAGTTTATTTTGAATACGTAGATACATATCTGGTAATAAATGAACTGTATCAAACAAGCTTTAAATTAAAATGAAAAAAAAAGAATCGACATCATCACTTAATTACATGATTAGTCATGCATAACTTGAGTGGTTGTAAGGTTCTATTGACCCCTCATTCCTTTTACGAGCGAAACATTACGTAATAATAATACTAATTTCGGTTATATATTTGTAGGTACTCAAACGACATAACTTAGATAATAATGACGATATAACATTAGAAGAATTGGAGAACGCCTTTAAAGATGAACAACTCACAAAGGAAGAAAAGATTTTATTTGGTAAAGATATCGACGTCCATGAAGCTTTCCAATTGTTGGATAACGATCAAAACGGACGGACTCAATACAGCGAGCTTGTTCATTTTATCGAATCAACTGGTATATGTTTTCAGACTAGATATTTAGGTTATCAGCGAAAGGAAGTTATAAACTTCGAATCATTCCTGGACTCTCTACAATCAACCTTATTGATGAATGTTAAGAAGATGTACGTGGACGAGAGGGACATGGAGAGGACAGTGGGAATTAATACCGGCCATCTTGGTACCACCGATTTTATTTATGAAGATGCCGATCTCGAGTTCGTGGTTGCGCGTGGTTATAATGCAACAAAGTCTTTTTTGCAGTATTACGCTGCAGCACGTGATCTTCCCAAATCCCCTCGCTCTAAACCATCGATGACCAATAATGATGGAGTTACCAAAGATTACAACGGCCTACCTGTACCGTGTGTTGATGCTAATGATGCTTACATTAACGAGACAACCGGATTTGTAAATTTTGGAGACGAAAGTACACGCAGGATTAACTATGCTGCACTGGCCGACAGATCCTCGTCGACCAACAGTAGAAACTACGGTTATTCTAGATTAGTTGATGATGTCAATGTTATTAAACCTGATAACACACCTTGATTAAGTCTGATACACCTGAATTAACACCAACTTGTTTTAACCTTAGTATAATACGCAAAATTATCCACACCTTATTTAATTGTGTTTCCTGTAATCACGACCAGTAATTTAAAAAAAGGGGTAGAAAGACGAGAATGTCCTTTATTAAAAATTGATTATCTTTAATTTCCTTTGACGTGATACACTACTGTTTTTTTTCTTCGGATTATTGCTTTTATCACATTTCCTTATTTCTCGGAAACTACTCATGGCTTCACCTTGAAAATATGGCGTTCATGGAAAGTGGGTGTGTAGTTGAAGCTTAGATGACAAAGGCATCGTTCTACTAAAAAAAATCAGAATAAAAGGAACAAGCTCTCGCTGAGGCACTAACACTGTATGAGTTGGAGATATTGGAATGTTACTACTTATGAAAGGACAGTTAACAATGGGAAGGTCAAAGTCATCACATAGCTTGAACTGAACAGAGCATTAATTCCTTCGTTTCCATTGGTAGCTGTGTATTTGGCAAAGACATGATCAACTCCAACATTGTTTTTGACAAATGTAAATATTGTAAGTTATTCTTTAAGCGGTGGTTACGTAATTCTGTTATCACTGATAGTGCTTTTGTGCTTGCAATTATTTTTTCTTAATATATAAATACTGTAAATAAAGTTAATATTTACATCGACGTCCGTCTGTTTAAATCCCATTTATATTGCTACTGTGTCTCAGATGCAGATTGTTTAAACATCATATCTGCTACAGATACATTACACCCTGGCTGCTTACATGTATTTTGTGATAGTTATAAAGTTAAAGAATGGGTCGTATAATATGAGTTGTAACTTTAAGAATAAAATAGCTTGGCGTCCATCACTTTGACTATGTTGTTATTCGTGACATTATAAAATAATTTTATCGTTGATTACCAACGCCGTGGTGTATTATACATCTCTGGTCTATTTGACTTTGGATCTTTGAAATGGATCAAGAAACCCAGGGATGGCGGAGAAACATGGGAACAAAATTGTAAACGCGGATCAAAATTTAGCTTTTGCATATTCAACTCCTAGATGATTGCAGCGACTAGCATAATATGGTAATTTTCATTTCTATGTATAGTAGTTAATATTTCCCTTCCGAACCCTGTAAGTCCCATTGACCCCAACGTTTAAAAGCGTGTTTCAGTCTTGGGAAATCCGTAAACATTATCCAGATCCACCTACGAAAAGGAGTAGTTATAAATTGATGTGGCGACATGTTTGCATGAACTATTTCACGAATCAGATCTTTTAACTACAGCTGCTTAGAAACAGTAGCAGCTCCAATTAATAGCAAGTCATTTTTCTTTATTTATACCCCCGGTCCCATTAAAAAGTAAACGAAAATCTACGTTTTATTTCTTCAAAATGTACAATTAACAAGCATCTATACATCCTACAATCTTTTTGATGAAAGTAGAAGTGAGAGTTGGCCTTTATGGCCCTTTCAATCTCGTACTGACGTTCATCAACATGTCTGCAGCTACAAAAATTAAAATGATTACAGTTTCCTATTGGGTGTCTTTCTTCCTTCATTTTTCACATTCTGAATGAGAAATAAATACAAATTCTAATATAACGTACAGAACCAACCATCTTTAAATCAGTATATCGGGTATTAACGGACACAAGATGGCGCAATAGGACAAATTGTTCCCTGGTCCCATAATAATCGTTAATTAATTATAATGTTTTCAGATTCACTGACAGCATTTTAAATTATATATGACATAACAAGCATCTCGACACGGGCTCCTAGAACCCTTGCTGCCGCGATTGTTGTCGGATAGATTAGTTTATATGGACGTACTAGCTAAGTTTATTACTGCATAATTAAGATGATTGAAAATTTGCTTTCGTATTACAGCAGCATAGCCCGAGAGTTATCTCTCCTTCCCAGACATTTAAGTGATTAGTATTGTCTTGCGTGAAACTTGATGGGGGGGGGGGACTTGGCATGTCCTTACCAACATATTATCTTGGAAGCAGAAGTAGGCAGAGCTAGTGCAAACAAAAGAGGCACATAACAGTGCGATATGTTACTTAAAATCAATAATATTTATAAATGTTAATTACCATGGAGCGGGAGTAGTTACAATTGGTCGGGGACGATAGCGAAATGGATAATATGGTCTGTATCTCCTCCTGTAAATATAGATATGCCATAGCAAGTATCAGGACTACAGTAAGGATGTGACAATATATACTATACAACTTTTCTGGTATATCTGAAACCTTATTTGTTAAAACTTCAATCTCATGAAATCGACTGTGACCTAAATTATACACTCTAGTAAATGTTGAATTGTCCGTCCTGAAACGGTTCCATCGCTTTGCGGGATTCCTCTGGTCGGTACATTTTTTTTTATTCTACTTTGCATGGTTTGACTAGGAAGTTACATCGAACATGTTCAGTTAGATCCTATGTTAAATTTCAGATTGATCTTCCATTCCAGTTCTCAGGTGCACATATTTTATGCTTTAATTTAGTATCTGAGCATTATTGATTTTCAAGACTTCAAAAATTGCCCAGCGTAGACCATCACCAGTTGCTACAATTTTAAGTCAGGGACTTGCCGATAGAGTGCTAATCTTTGTCTATCCTTCTTTTCGGAATAATTCGATACCCTTGTCAATAATCGGGCATTATAACTATCGTATTTGTCAGTGACTATACACCTTGTCAGCAGATTCTTAACAATCTCCTCTAGGCTATATAACTTCCAACCTGAAGACAATCAAATATCTAGTCTGGACAAATTTTATTACCACAATAATAACCCGGTGGCCAACGGTAGCGGACAGAGTGATCTAACAAGATGTGGACTGATAGTAATTGCAATAGGGAGAAATGGGGTTTATCGTCCACTGGACACAATCTAGGTCATTTCGGGACAAACATAATTATGGTTTAATTTTATTTCAACAATTTGCTTGCGCGTAGGAGTCTTTAGCAGTAGGAGGAAACCAGAGGACCCAGAGAAAACCCACATGGTTGAACAGGCGACCCTACTCCTTGTCATGTACAACCGGGGATTCGAAACCACGCCAGTTGACTCATTGACAGGCTTTATGATAAACACCCACGAGCTAACCATTCGGCCATGCAATAGGTGTGTTTGGTTCCCGAAAGGAAAACAAAGCTAAGAGTTATTTCCAGACGTTTAACTCTAGTGTAGGTAAAAAATATAGCAGATGTAAAATTTGTTAGAAATGACTATATTACCAGAAGTAGGGGGGCCTGTAATTATACATTCGCGGATACATTCTACGTCCTGCCATCCCTCGATTTCTCATCCTCTTCCCAACATCTTCTCCGGGCTCACCGAGTGGTAACCCCAGTCTCATTTTTCTCATTCGTTTTCCCGGATCCTCACCAACCTCGCCACCACCAGGCAACATCATTTGTCGTTTCACGCGGCTTAACGTCTTTATTCCCGCAGCTACGGCTTTTTCTGGATTGCCAGCCACGGAAGCAGCCAAGCCTTTAGACACCAAGTCCAGAATTGGATAACCCAATGCCCTACTAGTCTGTAATCTCTTCATGAGAACCATCATTAACGCAGCCTCAGTTAGTTGGTTCTGTTCAGCTGATAGTAAGATGTCGAAACATTGTCGAAGTCGCTTGTTTTCTACTGGTGAAATGACTTGGTCTTGACCCAAGACCAAATTATCCACATCGACACTGAAAATATGAAATAGTCTTGAAATTGTTTTTTTGGACCCCGACAACTTTGTTTGTAGGCTATCTATAAAGTAATGATAATAACAATATTGGCATAAAATATAATAATAATGATGCGTGATTGCGTTGTTTTTTTTAAAGAAAAAATGATTAGTTTCATTAAACTTTATGCAGGAACAATTCATCAAGTCCTGCGAAGGATTTAAAAGATATTACAATTACAAAAGAATTTTAAATGGTAGATTTGATTTAAATATGTCAACAATTTAAAAAATAAATTCATCAAAATGTCACCGGAGAAAATACGATTATGTTTCTTATTTATGTTTATTTCAGGGCGTGTCAAACATGTTTAGTGGGTGTCTAGTTATGATGTAAACACAATAAATATCATATAATTTTATCAACAAGATTCTGTTGTGGTGTTAACACAATAGAGAGAAAGAGAGATAAATGGGGTTTAACGTCCACTCGACACAAACTTGGTCATTTCGGGACTAAGTTAATAAATATCGTATACACTTTTTAGATGTCTTTATTAGACTGTTGATATAAAAAAAAACATATGGGATTTAACGTCCTACTATTCTGCTCCTAAACAGGCTGTCTGAACGCCGGAGTATAAGACGTCTTACCAATCTATAAAATTTTAAACAATAACGCATCCCAATACTTACTAGATATTATTCATGCCTTTGAATCCAATACACTTAGATATATAACTTAAGAAATAGTGATCAAATTTCCCCACCCTTCAGTAGAACATCATTATATAAAAATTCTTTCTTTCCATCAACAATTCGAGACTGGAACTTATTGGATTCTTTCTTTCCATCAACAATTCGAGACTGGAACTTATTGGATTCATTAACAAAGAAAATAGAAAATATCAAAACTTTAAAAAAAAGTTGTCTGAGAGATTTAAGATAATAAAGGCTCCAAATTATTATGCGCGCGGTAATAGAAAATTTAGTATCTTACACACAAAACTTCGTCATGGGTGCAATTCCGTCAACTCAGATCTGTTTCGGGTAGATTTAATTGAAAATCCTAAATGTTCTTGTGGCGCGCTTCCGAAAACGCAAAGTAATATCTTATGGAATGTAATTTGTTGGATATTGAAAGAAATAAACTTTTCGATTCTTGATGGAGCTCCAGCACCATAACCTTAAATATACTTCTTTGGGGGTAATTTTAGTTTAAATAAAGTCATTAGCATTATATCTTTTAACCAAGGACACAAATATATTAAATCAACTAAAAGGTGTGCGTAGTGTAGTTTCATTTTTTGTTTTTGACGTTTTTTTTTCTATTTGCACAACTGTAAAAATGTGTTTGTGTTTTGTTGGGTTTTTTTTGTTCAAGAAGCAGCAAGCAAAAATGCAGATTCAAACCACAGAACATCGTACAGAAAAAGCAATCAGTTGGCACTAAGCAAAATCATGCAAGTCGTATAACTTTTAAAAAAAGACAAGATGTGTTAACCAGAGCTGTTATAAGTTATAGAAACAAACGAATGTTCTAACCAGAGATGTTATAAGTTATAGAAACAAAGGAATGGTGAACCTACCCTAAATCTCTACAGAGCTGTAGAGCATTCCTGGTTGTAAGGTATTGGTCGGTTCGAGGTACAGCTTGAATGGCTAGTACTAGCGACAGAAGTCCCAATATTAGGCGCTGGTACATCTTGATTGTCGCTCTAACTAACCACCACTCATTATACCCGAATAACGCACGTCTTATATAACTCTCTCTCTGAAATTTTTACGACTTTTAAAGTTTTTTTGTGTCTGAACATTTCCGCCGATGCATCAGTCATTTGTTCAAGGAAAGATAGACTAGATTAACCAGAAACAAATTATTATTATCTAGATCTGATAACATTTGATTACGCTGTACGTTTAATTTCTGTCTAGAAATAATCGATTGGCATATCATCAAATATAAATTGAATATTGTTGATATAATTTGTTATATTCGACAGGGGCGGGGAGGGTAAAGGGGATAGCTGGCCCGGAGCACGACCCCACATACACTCTGTTTTCTATCCTATCCGAACGACTATTCAAACTGTCTGTGTCAGTCACACTTGCAGTGGTTTCGTATCCGTGGTTCTAGTGTCCTAACGACACAACCCCAACAATGACAAAAGTCGTGATGACCTAGTCTAAACGAAGCATCCGCTTTAAAATTAATGCCTATTTGTTTCGGCATCATGTCGTAATTCAAAACAACATGACTTGAATGATTTATAAACGAAAATAAGACAGTAAACAAAATAAGCTAACCATAAATTAAACTGCAATTAAAAATGGTTTCTTTAGGCTGCTTTATGCGTGCTACTCACTGGTTGTGATCGTTTATGTGATATGTTAAATTCAATCACCGTGTCCTCAAAGAAATGAAATGAAATTTAAAAGGGGTTTAATGTCCTAATGTTTTGCTCCTAAACTGAACTAATGTGTCCCAAAAGATGTTTTTGAAATAATCACAATCTTATGTATATATAGTTGTAAAAATAGATATTGTTTGATTTAGATTCAAATACAACACCGGAAAAAGCATATCGAAAACACGTCACTTTCAATATTGGAATTTAGAGTCTAGATCCCTAAGGTGAAGAAGGTTTACCCGTGTCTACTGAAGCTAATTTTATGTAATCTGATAACTCACATGTTATATTTCAAAATTTCGTTTCAGTTGTCCTCACTACCAGGTTCTGGAAAAGTTGTTGTGTGATGTGAAGGCAAAAACAAAGCAAAAGTTGTATTTCCAAGTAGCTGCGTGGAACGAAGACCCCTGACTGGACCCCCCACTACAACAATGTTGGTGTAGGACAATATTACGTTATAGAAATGGCTAAACACATTCAAAATATATAGACCTTTGCTATGGCTGATCTGTAACAACGATTTGGAGAATCGGGAAGTAAGGCAAAAAAGGAAAACAAGAGTTGTACTTACATATGATTAACTGAAGTAGAGAGCGATCCAGATACACGGTCGATTTTTACGTGACTGATAATTCCTTTGAAGACAAATAGTTATTATATTATTAGACTGTTCGAAACTAGCAATTCATAAAAAAGGGAATTGCCTGCCCCGACATCAGTGAAATGTGTTCTACTTATGTATTTTAAGCGATGATTACTTTGTTTCTGTTAATTTCTGTAGCGCAATAAATAGATTACAAATCGCAACACGGCGAACTAGTCCAGGGAAAAAGAGTTTAGGCCAACTACTTGTTCGTAATGCTTGGCCTACTCACTGATGAATGATGTTCTGGTATAGAAACATATCAATATTCATAACGGTATATTATAATTATATAAGCTTCATTGTGTTAATTACAATAGCAATTCTGCGTGCGACTATATGTACGCGTTCTTTATAACTTTGTTATGATCTACAAAAAATAATAATTACGAACTTATATTATTACACTGTATGGCGTATGCCCATCTTCATTAGCCCACGTTAGGAGCAGAACTGTAGGACGGCAGACCCCCATTGCATTTAATTTCGTTACAAATAGGACAATATAAGAATGAAACATATGGGTGCCATAAATCGGTTTTGCAGACAAGTTCAAAAATTCAGTATTTACAACAACCCGCATTAAGCTAGAAATGTTAAGAAACCTCATATTCTGAGCGAAGTTAAGAGTGTTGAATTTTTGACGAGAAATAGCCAAACTTATTATAAACTTGTCGATTGTCATTCTAATTAATGAGCTACCACATTCGATATATTAACAATCCTATGGTCTAGAGGATTGATTGTGGGTTGGTCTTGTGATTTTGCTAAATAGTGATTTCAGGCATTGTCATAATTGTACTAATCCTAATTATCTCTTACCTCAATGTGTTTACATTGAGATTCCATGTAGCACATTCTGAGCGAAATCTGTATGCTTAAAGTGCAGCGGACCCCTAAAGCTAGCCCCGGATCCCTTTGATCTCTGCATATAGTGTCCCGTCTGCAGGTTTGTCTTGAGTATGTGTTTGTGTGTCTCTACAAATAATGCACCCTTAATCTGTTAAATAAAATGCAGTAGACCAAAGGTGTGGTGTCTGCATTTTGTGTCCTGTCAGTAGGTTTGTCTTGAGTATGTGTTTGTGTGTCTTTACAAATAATGCATCCTTAATCTGTTAAATAAAATGCAATAGACCAAAGGTGTTTCCCAACCCATCCTGCGTTTCTTTTGATAACTTACTGTTTTCAAGCAAATACGCTTGACATTATATTTCCGTTAAAGATACATTATGGGAGATTAGATAACGAGTTGGCAGTTCTAATTATAATAGTTAAATACTAGATAATGTAAAGGCAATTTGCTGAAAATTTTAGTAAAATTGACCCACCATTAACCGAGAATTATGCGATTGAAATTTCCGCCTAGCATCGATCATCATTACTAAAGTCGGTACGATGAAAAGCGCAGTCCCGATTATCCATTTAATAATTAAATCGTGAAGGAAAGTTATGCAGTAAGTTGGATCATAATCCACTAAAGATCGCACGCTAGCAATGCCACCAAGAGTTGATTATGGTCTGGATAACTAAATAAATGTCTAATTAATAATTTAGATAACATTTCAGGCCTAAAGAAAGACCTGCAGTAGACAAATTTAGCTCTTGCATAATGTAGGTTTAACGGTAGGCACATATTATACCCTAAAATTGCCATGTGTAATGTGTACTAGCAACGGACATTGGGCAGTGATTTAAATTTGTTCTTCCCTAAAATAAGATGAAAAATGGGTTTCTTTATTTAGAAGTTACATGTCAAATAATTTACCCAAAAATATTTCTTTCTGTACATAAAGAAATAAAATTGTCACGAGAAAGTGTGTTTATCTCCCCAATGAAACATGTTTATGGCACAAATATCATATACAAATATCCCGTCCTCTGACATGTATACATGACATACTGATGTTTATTTCAAGAAAAAAAAAGTAATAAAGTATATGCACTATGTTTTAAAAAAAACACGGGTCATATTTCGTTTCGCTATGATAGTTTCAAATTTTGTTTTACTTAGTCTTTACTAAACTAGGATTTGGAAAAGTTCTTATCATTGACTTGTTCTGGGTGACGTGAGGGATCAGCCAATAAAACGGTCTGTTACGATGAGTTCTTGGCGTTTTGATGCACGGGTCGCCGGTTACACCACTAGAAACGTCAAGTACGAACAACCCAGACCATTAGACAAAATTTGAAGTCCTAAAAATTCAATAGCCACTCCTTTGACCCCTAGCGTAAACTCCCACTATAACTTGTCAGATTGCCATGTAGTGTAGACCATCGAAAGTATAAAAAAAACGATATGAAATAATAAAGATCAGTATTTTAATTCGATTGGTATATATGTTACAGGAAACAAGCATAATCAGTAATTATGTATAATTACTGAAATTTTCAGGTATTATGTATAACAACTGATTCACTCAGTAAGTATGTCTAATTACTGAAATTTTCAGGAATTAAGCATATTATTTACTGAAATGAGCCAGCATAATTATACTTGTTTACTGAAAATATAAGATAACAGAAAGAAACGTGTACAGTTGGCACAATCTTTATTTTCATCACTCCACATTACAAAATATATGTATTCCTTTAAAAGGATTAGAATATGATAATACATATCAAATCAGATAATACTTTCAAATGACATGTCATATCATGACAAATAAAAATGAATATTTACATGACATCAATTCTAATGACATATCTGTCAAAAGCATATGATAAATATTTATGACAATGAAAAAATCATGGCATTTAAGAATGTTTATTTTTACAAGAAAGATTTGAATGATAATAACAAATATATAACAAATTACCTGGAATTGAAATCTTTGAAAAGGATTGGTTTGACGACTGTTCATTTGTTGGTTGGTCGTTTTCTTTTCTGCTGACACTACATACATATATATTTGAAGAGGGAAATGGCATCTACAGTGATGTTGGCGTACTTCTTATTCAGCTCGTGGATCATCTTGTCTCTTCCACCATAACCAGTAGCAATGTGGGCGCGCTTAATGGTGTCGTAGGTGACTTCAATCGTGACAAAGTACAATTTTCCTTGGCCCATTTCAGTCAATATGCTTAATTCCTGAAAATTTCAGTAATTAGACATAATTAATGAGTGAATCAGTTGTTATACATAATACCTGAAAATTTCAGTTGTTATACATAATACCTGAAAATTTCAGTAATTATACATTATTACTGATTATGCTTGTTTCCTGTAACATATACATGGTACGTACAGACGAGTTCCGCGAGATTTGCAGGCGTATAGTTTTCCCTGACAGAAACAGCGTCTATGGTTTTAGATAACAGTTAACAATAACCTTTGAGTGTTGGATTTTGAAATCAGAGTAGGTCGTATTATTGCTACCAAGGGTGAATTTTCTACAAAACACTCGTGCTGCGAGCATTGGTGGGGGGGTGGGGGGTGGGGGGTGGTAGACATGGTAATCCCATTGCAATACACTGTAGAAAAAGCTCGCGGATTGACTCACAACCTGATTTGATCAGTGACCCTTGTTTAACCGTATCGGCTACAATCTACGTTATCTTATTTCCATTGTCCCAATAAAACACATACTATATAGTTTTCCAACAACCCAGTTGATCATTGGTATAAATCTGTGGTATTATGCTGTATCTTTTCGTTTATAAGTATTTTTCTATTATATTTATTTTACGCGCATAATGTTAACGTAATTGTGTAACTGAAAAGAGTCCAATCCATAAAATCCAAAGGTTCGACCTTTACGTTGGCTTGAAAGTAAAATTCTTTTCATGATTTTGTCTATTGTGGTCTATTTTTCATGAACAGGACTGAAGTCTTACTTTTTTTAAATGTCAAGAATTTGTAACAAATTTGTTTTGTGGGATCGGTGAGTACCCACTCACATCCCCACTTAAACAAAAAAAGGATATTATGGTTAATTTTGGAACCAATTTTATTCCGAAAATAGATTGCAATAAAATATTACAGTTGCATATTGATTCATTTTTTTAAATTGGAAAACTATTTTTAAATAGAAAAATAAGCAAAATATCTTGTTTTGGTTCCGATGTTGGACAATCATTTATTCTGAAAATAACTGAGTGAAAACCAAATTTTGTGGGAGTCTATAGCTTGTTATTTGCACTGACTGGGGCCAAAATGAAATTTTACCCATAACTGACAACATTCCTACAAACAAATTGAAAAATATAACTGATTGAAATAAGAATTATAAATACAGGGAAAATAAACTAAAAGCACCGAAATTGGTATAAAAATTATAACATTTTATCTTATTCAAACCCAATGTGAAGTGTATTATGGTCAAATTATAACAAAGTCCTGTTGCGAAAAAAATTAACATGATGATGCCGATGACAAGGATAAAATCAATGGGTATATTTAGCAAATTATTTTCTATATTTTTCATCGTTTTCTGGAATTAAAAAAGGTGATTGATTAGCTTTCACCTGTCCTATTTGTACTTTATTTGCATGATTTAATTTGCCTGTTTTATATGAATAATAATGCTATAGATCAAGTTATTTATAGCGTAGTATGTTAATTGTATAATATGTATTCATTATATAAATAGGAGATGCAGACCATATTTACAATTGATTCCTCGACTAATGTCCGGATTGAGAGCCCTGCACTCTTACCGCGTCCACCAAAACAATTGTAACTGGTTTAAGAGCGTCATAAACCATCATTTCTACTCTAGCTCTACAGTTGACAGTTGTCTTTGCATGCTGTTTTTATTACCAAAATTATAACATAAACTTACTGACATTGATGAATATGACGACAATTTTTTGAAACTTTAAAATTAAAGGAATTAATTAATGAATAAAATGCGGTTTAATGGCACGTCAGTCTTAACTGGACTACACTGAGACACATTAAACAACTATCACAAAAATAATTTATATACAGACATGTGCATGTAAATAAAACAAATATCACATCGTAGTATGTATATAAATATTAAAGTTTTAAAACATCTACATTTGTTTTTCCGAGATTATGTTTTCGGGGTTTCAACGCCAAAATTCACAAGAAAAGTCACTATGAAAAATACATAGAGGTGCTAAACTATTTTCGTTGTGTTTATAAATGAATTAAACTTCATTATAAAAATGTAACCCCCCCCCCCTTAAAATGTTAGCAATTTTACCCTGTTAATTGCGTAAACAACTCATCTATTTCAAAAGTGTCTAGAATAATCTGCCTCCAACAGCCAGCTTTTTTTTTTATCATACTGCATACTACATTTCTATTACTAATTAATACAGGATTTCGAGTCATCAAACGTTTTATTTGTATGTAAATTTGATGCATGGCGAGTCTTGATAACGATTCAATGCTCAAGGATCCAAGGTCCCAAACAAACAAAGTCAGGGACGTAAATGTGGAGGGGGAGGGTACTACGAAAAAAATAGTCGGTTTCAAAACCAGTGCGGTCGGTTGCAAAATAAGATCAGTCAGTATCAAATTTAATAAGTATTTGCGACATACCTCACGCTGCTCACGACAGAAAAATTTATATAAAATAGCCTTGTCAATCTATGTTGTGGGTATGTTAGTCTAAGAACAAAATTCACCCCAGGGAGAAAACTAGTCGGTCTCAGTATAAGTGCAACCAATCCAGTCGGTATCGGGGACTTAATGAATTAATGGGGTAAAAAAACAAAATGCAAGAAAAAAATATCCCAAATACTATGTCTTTGCGTTAATCCGTGAGCCTAAATTATAGTATAAAATAACCATGTCTGCCTGTCATGTTATTCAATTGTATGCCCCCCCCCCCCCATGGCAAATTAATAGTCCGCCTTAAAGGGAATTAATTAGGTAAACAAACAATGCCAAAATAGAAGGGCATAATTTTGTGTGAATCCGTGCACCTAAATTGCAACGGTTTAGTATAAAATAACCTAGCTAGCTTCTCATGTTTGAAAAGAAATCCCTGCTATAGGTATATTGGTCTAAGAAATTGAGAGAGCTTGTAACGAAGATTTTACTCGTGTTGTAAGTGTTTTCTGACCATCAGAATTCTGCAAAATCTCTCCCCAAAGTCCAGGACATTTCAGAGACCAAGTAAGCGCCCGACCGAGATAAAGTGCCCCCAGACCCAGTCCTCAAATATTAAAGGCGCAGTTACATATCGGCGCTCAAGTCCATTATGCCATCATTCTTCAACTCCTCTGTCTTATTTGGCGCAATATAGTCCAGCTGGAGCTGACGTGCCATTGAAACATATTTCATTTATTCATCCCTCTGTCTTATACTACTATCTCACCACTGTCATATTCACAGTTACAGGGAATCGCCCAGTTTAGTAGACCATTGTAGAATTGTTATTTCATTTCTACTCTCACAAAACGGGCGAAATTGACAGATAGGCCTCACTCACGATTCTATCCGTATTCTTATCAACAATTTTGTTCCATATGCCATGACATTTACTAAAATTTTCAGGCCCATTCCCTAAAAATTAAAAGCTCGGTTACATATCTGAATTCTTTTCGCGTCTGTGGTGCTCGATTCCATTATGTCAGATTCTGATACTCAGCACTATCATATTCCCGGTTATAGTTAACTAACTGCCCAGTTATACTGGTGTGTTGGTCGTTGGGCGTCAAACTATACAAATGTTGTTATGTCAACAGGCGGAATTGACACGGTCAGATCTCGAGAATCTGTCCCATTGACTCACATTTCTGGTCCTCTCGTCCAGGATATATATATTGACTCAATTTTAAAAATTTTCTCGGGTTGCTCAGTGTTATAGGCACAATCATCATATTATATGACATCAACTTTCTGTCAACTTAAATAAAACTGCTTTCCGGCCAGTCAACGATCGGCGAACAACTGTATAATTATACAATACTATCTATGTTCAACTGGGACGCTTAATCTTATAGCCAGTATGTTGTTGACATTCATTGTGGGGTGGGATGGTGGATGGCGGCCTAAGATTTGGAACTGCCCCTACACCCTATTTCCAGCTTCTAGATCTGCTACTACACACGGCCCCTTGAAAACTCGCGCCCGTGGTGCTCGACTCCTGACTGCGTCATCCGTAAAGGGACACGGTCCATCAGTCGGTCGCATTTTGGTTACCCCCCTCCCCATCCCAAACAAAATCCTTATGTACGCCCCTGAACGAAATATTTATTTAGAACAACAAATTTAATAAAAAAGTGAGAAATTTGCGCAGTAGTATGTGGATTTCATCAGAGTAACGTTCCCATAACAAACTCCCATTGGTCATAGTACTTTTTCCCGATCGCTTTACACAATGGAACCACATACATATTATTTGGTCAATATTGGAGATAAGCGAACAATTGCCGGTATCTACTTTTTAATCGTCTAGATGAGGTACATTTAAACCCGTAATTTGGACAGATATATATATCTAATGTGCTATTCCTGGGCCTGATTCCTTGAAAAGTCTTAAGCACGTTCCTGTGCTTATAGATTTAAGTAAACTTACCTTTTTTGTGTTGCCAGAAAATTCTTAAGAACATTGTTGTGCTTAGATTGTAAGTAGACTTCAGGGTAAGCATAAACATGTTCTTATGTATTCGAATAATATACTTTTAAGCACAACTTTGTTTCTTTTTCAAACTATAGGCCCTACTGCCCATAGAATTATATTCTCTAGAAGAATGCTATATAGAAAATTTCGATTCTACCCTGAAAACATTATTATTTATTTGCCAATTAGTAAACAACATAAAGACGGGCTACCTGCGCTTTTCAGCTTGTTCCACATTTTATATTTGTATAGGGGCCATGTCAAATATATCTAAATCAACCATTTGCCGGGTACTTAATGTCACTGATCTATATATAACTTTATGCAGCTGACCAATTTATGACGTAATTCGTATACCAGAATTGTTATAATGACGTCATAGAGCATCGTAATCTTAATCTACCAGTCACAATGTGCGTTGATTCATTCTGGACTTGTGTTTACATAAGACTGGTCTTGGAAATTTTCTGGGGGGTTGGGATGGCCTAGTGGTCTAGAGTGCCGCGCTTCGACCTCTAGCTGGCCGGTCACCTCTGGCTTGCGGCTGTGGTTTCGATCCCTGGTGTGAGCATATGTGGCATGGAGATAGGGGCGCCTTCTCAACCTCGTGGGTTTCCTCCGGGCACTCCGGTTTCCTCACACTGCTAAAGACCCCTACGCGCAAGCGAATTATTGAAATAAAATTAAACCATATGTTAGTCCCGAAATGACCTAGTTTGTGTCGAGTGGACGTTAAACCCCATTTCTCTCTCTCTCTCTCTCTCTTGAAAATTTTCTAGACGGTATTTTTTAAAGTTTCTTACGTAAGTAAAAGTGAAGCAGATAATCCCAAATGCCAATGTCTAGCGGTTGTACAACTATGGTAGATTACGTCACACTTTAAATCACGTGGTAAAGGAAATAACTGATTCGCAAGCATCAAAGATGATGCTGGAAACTTCGAGGGTGTTTATAATCCTGAGACCGATTGTAGTATTTCCGTTGCTATCTTATTCAGATAGATATACAGTTAATATATAATTCTAAATATATTGTTATTATTAAAAGGTCCTCATATCCCAACCGATCAATTCATAATCATGAGAGAGTACCAGTTGAAAGTGCAATATCTGGGGATGGACGTGGGTTTACGGACAGAATATCGAAGGTGACGACTTGAGGTTTAAAAAAAACACAACAAAAACAAAGAATGAAATGTATTCAGGATGTATTTTATAACGGACAATCACGTCGCCACATACAGGCAGTTTTACCCGCCGCCCATTTAAAATAACCCGTATTCCCTGGACAAGCAAGGTGGTAGCGAGTGTACTTCCGGCCTGTTATCACACACAGGTAAAAATTATGACAGTTATCTGGGTCTGGGAATACACCGTCTATGCGACACGTTGTATCATCAGTAGTGACTCCTATGAAAGCCCCAAAATTAACTGAAAAGAGAAGGAAAACGCGGTTAAGATTATAACATTTATGGCAAGGTCTACATTATAAAAGGTGTGGAAGTTTAAATAAAATATCAAATGTGTTACGCCGATCCCAAAGGTGGTTAATAAGGCAGAGTAGCTGACTTTAGAGTAGAAAGGGGTAATTTTACCGTAAAACATGCACGAATGGCTGCTGCCAATAAATAATATGGATACTAAATGCTAAACACAATACTACGTATCAACACCAGGTTCATAATTTAATTAAAATATACATAGAGATAGGTACTTGAAATATATACATATAAATGTACATTAAATATGTACGTTATTTCTATAATTAATTGTATGCACTGTTTTATTTTCAGTAGAACACTGAGACATGTGTTCGCTCTACAAGTTTTCCAAATGTAATACATTGTATTTCCCAAATAACACAACTGGATATCTTTATAAATGATATTTAGAAGTAAGGGTATAAAATTCATATTATTGATTGTGTGATTATGTTAGTAGCGTTGGTCCCAAATCAAGCTGGATCAGTATGAGAGACAGTAAAGTCATATTCTAAGGAACAAGATTGTTGGTTTTATCTCTTAAAGCTGCAATTTCATATTTTTAAGTTGTATTTTTAAAATGTATTAAAATAAAGCCTTAAAATAGATGGTATCTATAAACAGTCCTACCTTGTTAAGAAAAAATCCTATTAATCCAATAATTCACTATTGCCAGTTGAGAAATTGGCAAAAATATCATGCTCAACTTGAAATTCAAACGTTTGAAGATAACTATACCATGGGGGGATGGAAAAACAATTGTGTTATTATTTCCGGTGTCAATGATTTATTAGTGTGGGGAATAATGCCTATGATCGTAAAATAGTGAGTTGACAACCTATTGAGCAAAAGACATAGAAATAATTATGGTTTGACTTTCTTTGAAAATATGTAATTACTGATTTAATTTTGTGGAAGTGATGATTGTTATACTTCTTTTTAACATGGATGTGTTATATTGATCATTGCTTGTTAAACACACCCGTTAGAGTATTGAAACGTTACATGTCACAATGAATTAAGTCCAATGTCATCAATTCTGTCCCAAAATATGACAGTTATTATAAATAAATCTACTAATATCTAGAGTTTAAAAAAAGACTAATATTTAATATAACTAAAACTGAAGGATAACTACGGAGCCCGGTAAGGGACGCAAAAAAATAAAAATATAATGATAATAACTGGCGCGCGCCGGATAATATTAACTGGCGCGCGCCGGATAATAACTGGCGCGCGCCGGATAAATAACTGGCGCGCGCCGGATAATAACTGGCGCGCACCGGATAAATAACGGGCGCGCGCCGGATAAATAACGGGCGCGCGCCGGATAAATAACGGGCGCGCGCCGGATAAATAACGGGCGCGCGCCGGATAATACCTATTGCATGGGCATCGCCACTGCGTCCTACACATATTCCGAATTCCATCTGCAAAGGGTCTTGTTACGTGTTTTTATCCTATCCAAACGACCAGATACTGTGTCTTGAAAGACCCCCCCCCCCCGTCCTGCCCAACAAACACGGGACACCTACGTCGGAAATCCTAAGCACGATTTTATTTAATATCGTAACAGTGGCTGCAAAGACCAAAGAAACCCCGGTACTTTTATCAAAACTTTAAACAATGATTATTGACTGACATTTTCCATTGAGTATCTCGAACTTATTACAGCGAAAACGATTACTGTATCTATTCTTTAAGAAGGGTAACCGAGTGGTTTGACGCGTGCGCGTTCAATCATAAGGTCGGACATTGGATCGAGTGACGTGTTATCGTTTTGTACGTTACGAATGTACGGTCGCCTGTCCAACGTAGCGGAGTTTCTCCAAGTCTTCCGGTTTACTGCGACTGCTAATGGTCCATATGTTAGTCCTAAAATGTGTTAATTTGTGTCGGGTAGACGTTACCCCAACCGCCTCTCTCCCATTTGAGCTAACAGACCCCAACATAAAGTTTGGTTTATCACAGTATTACGATTATGGGGGTGGGGGGCTAGTGATCTAGAATGCCGCACATGGACCTCAGGCTAGCCGGTCACCTAGCTTGCGGCTGTGGTTTTCATCCCTGATGTGAGCATAATTTTATGTGGTTTGTAGATGGGTTTACTCCGAGTACCTCCGGTATCTTCCCTAGGGAAACACCCCTGTGCGTGCGCTAAGAAAATGGAATAAGATATCTCCATCGGATGCGGACGTTAAGCGATTATTATCAGACGGAATGGGAAATCGGGCATTTGGGGGGACTTGTGCTGTAGGCTTTCCGGTTCACTCGGTTTCCTCTCATTTATAAAGAACACCCCTTCTTGAAATGGAAAACTCAAGAAAAGACGTTGTCTGTTAGCTCAGATTGGAGAGAGGGAGTGGGAGGAACGTCTACTCGAAACAAATTAGGACATTTCGGAACAAAATAAGGGTCATTAGCAGTTAGAGAAAATCGTAAGAATTGTAGAAACTCCGCGAAGTTGGACAGGCGACTCTACATTTTAACATACAAGACGTAACGTACAAGACGATAATAACTGGCGCGCGCCTGATACATAACTGGCGCGCTCCGGATAATAACTGGCGCGCGCCGGATAATTAACTAGCGCGCCGGATAATTAACTAGCGCATCGGATAATACCTATTGCGCCCTAATGAATGCCAGAATATGAGGAAAATTTTGCATGAGCAGCGGCACTGTGCCCTACTCATATTTCAAATTCCAACTGTAAAAACTCTTGTTACGTGCTTTTGTCCTATCCGAACGACTAGATACTGTGATGCTGTGTCTTGTAAGACACCACGTCATGCCCAAAACACAAGGGACATATACGTCGGAGATCCCGAGGAACTTTCTTTGCCAACACCCGGGTTATGAACCTTTATTTTGGCTTCAAATTTTATATAAATTAATAATTAAACATTTATTCACGTGACACAAATTAGGACATTTCGGACTAAGATAAGGGTCATTAGCAGTTGGAGAAACTCCTCTACGTTGGACAGGCGACCGTACATTCGTAACGTACAAGACGATACCACGTCACTCCATTCAATGTCCGACCTTATGATTGAACGCACACGCGTCAAACCACTCGGGCACCCTTCTTAAAGAGGTGGATACAGTAAGAGTTAAACCATTTTCGCTGTAATAAGTTCGAAATACTCAATGGAAAATGCCAGTCAATAATCATTGTTTAAAGTTTTGATAAAAGTACCGTGGTTTCTTTGGTCTTTGCAGCCATTGTTACGATATTAAATAAAATCGTGCTCAGGATTTCCGACGTAGGTGTCCCGTGTCTGTTGGGCAGGACGGGGTGGGGGTGGGGGGTCTTTCAAGACGCAGTATCTGGTCGTTTGGATAGGATAAAAATACGTAACAAGACACTTTGCAGATGGAATTCGGAATATGTGTAGGACGCAGTGTCGATGCCCATGCAATAGGTATTATCCGGCGCGCGCCTGTTATTTATCCGGCGCGCGCCCGTTATTTATCCGGTGCGCGCCCGTTATTATCCGGCGCGCGCCAGTTATTATCCGGCGCGCGCCAGTTATTTATCCGGCGCGCGCCAGTTATTATCCGGCGCGCGCCAGTTATTTATCCGGCGCGCGCCAGTTATTATCATTATATTTTTATTTTTTGCGTCCCTTACCGGGCTCCGTAGATAACAACTGCTTACGACAGAAATAATTATTTACTGTTAAATTTTTTGTTTTATTTTGAAACAGATGAATCACTTTCAAAGTTTCAAAATGAGAATAAATGTGATTAATTCTTACAATGTTTGCAAAATAAGAAGTATATAACTCAAGTGACAACGACCCCTATATATTATCAGCGTTAAGTGACATTTCGTTACGGGCATCCCAAGACCCCAGGTCAGTCTAGCAATGCATCGAGTGGCCATTTGAACTTACTAGTAGCAGTGAATCGCCGGTTCAGTAAATGAAACTGTAAAGTTATCTTGAAGCCAAAGCGTACTACGATTGGCTTGTACCAGAAAATAACGGCCCTACCTGATCCTGCTCTAAGTGCAGCAGCCGGTTGATTTATAGTTGGTTGCATTTGTGGTCGCTGTCCTCGTGGTGGCAAAACAACGCCACCGGGTCCATCTTCAGGACGCTGAGACCTGAATTTCAGAGTCGGAAGAGGAACTGTTGATGGTTTAATTATCTTATTAATCGTATTCAAAAGAGGATAGAGTCCTTCGCCACAACTTCCTGTGAAATCATCCATCTCGACGGACCAGACAAAAGCTCCACCCAATCCTTGTTGCACTATATACCTGGCCTGAAAAAAGATTTAACGAATTTATATTTGGTCAACCAAATATCACAATGGACAGGTTTTGTTTGGTATATTTCTAAGGTTAATACAAGAACCAACGGATTATGCCAAGTTCCCACTATCACGATTCGTGCTGCAATTGAAATCGTGGTGTATTCGTGGGGATCCTCTATGGCCCTATCATATATTGAGGTTATTCGTAGCAATCATGTTGATCGTAGCGAAAAGTATCTGCATGAACCAGATTGTGGACTTAATAGTGACAATCCTATAGCAAAGCATCGTGCGGCAGCCGAAACCTAGCATATACCTACCCAATTTCAAACATAATTTCATCATTCACAGATAATCATTCGTAAAGTAGTTTGCGATTTGAGCCCTTGCCAATAAAATTCAAAGAAATGGATAAAACTAAAGGCTGTCTAATTCACCCTTATTATTATTATATTATCATATCCCAACCATACTTGTAGTGTTGTCAAATGGAACCTAATGTTATCACCTTTATAGCGATACTTTTAGTATCATCATATCCAACCCATTGATCTCCACCGTAAGCATATGGTGATTGTTGTTCCGGTATCCAGACTGATCTCCATCCTTTATATCGTAGATTCTCACAAATCTGAAAGACAGATATGTTTTGTGCATACTTTATAAAAAGTCACTTTTAACTCATTTACATCGAATTTAGATCAAATTTGCCTAAAACACAATGTTTAAACTGCATATCTTCCCTTGAAATATGTATCTAAATTAACTGTACTCTAAAATCCTTTGTTTAACTCGGCAGATTAAGTGGTAATAAGCAAAGAAAATTACATGTCCTTACCTCAAAGTAAGCGAGGATACCCTTTTCTCCCGTATAACTACCAGGACGACCACCAGCTGAAGCAGGTGACCCCAAACCATTTATTGCTGGATTCTTCAAGGTATAACTCATGCCGTATGTACCCAGACCAACAATAAGTCTTTCTTTAGGCATGCCTTGTCCTAACCAGTAGTTTATAGACCAGATCTATAAATAAATGTATGGGCACCGATTAACACCTTTGTGAGTTGCTTCTGTCCCCAAAATGTTCACCGATGAGAAATAATCCTCGAGGCAAGGTTTAATGTTTCAACATTAACCGTTGTGGTTACTTCTAATGAATGTGGCCACTGCAATCCTCTGATCAAGAAATTCTTGATTATTGGGTCCTGCATATACATTTAACAAACCATGTTTTTTTATTCTTGCCATTTGTAACAGTCATCTGTTCTGTGGGGTTTTATTTGCTAGGGAACTGTCGGAAATGAAAACAAACAACTCAAGGGTTCGATTTCAATAGTTCAATTAACACTTTTATTTTGGATATGATAAACTAAATGACCTTGATAATCAGGAAATGGATCTCATATGGGACAGGGCTGTCAGGGTAATATACCAAAATAGCATCCCCGAGACAATCCCGAGGTTAATGAACACATATTTGCAAATTATTGAGGATTCTTCGGCTACCCCCTTACAAATATCGTCGAATCATGTGGCTTGGTATGATGCCTGACAAAGCCCCGAAATTGTGACATGCAAGGGGTTAATAATATGCAGAGCACCTTTAAATTTCACCTTCTCGATTTGTAGTTTGGCAGTATATATCAATTCGCCCTCTTTCCCTTTCACCGCTTTGCTAGCACGAGAGTTTGGATTACTATTTTCTGTCTGGTAAATAGTCAAGTTTTATAGACGGAAGGATAACATAATTAAGATTTCCATTACGATGGTATGTCCAGTGGGTAGTTACATGTTTAGTATACTTCTTGTTTGTGTCGCTACAAATTTCTGGACCAAGCCCATACAAACTTTGGGGTCAACACATTTCCATTTGTTCAGCCCAACCATAATTTGGGAAAAAGTTAGACTAAAATTAACACTGAAGTCAACTGGGAAATTGATGATCTCCAAAATAAACTAGAATGCAGAATAAAGAGAGTTATCTAACCTGATTAAGTTCTCGTTTTTTACCCTTGTCTATATTACTAGAATATAAACTACTGTGGTGACCAGTTGTATTCTCCCACTGACCATGGTAATTATATGCCATTAATAACATATAATCTACAGACCTGATAAAAAAACAAGTATCAACTCATGGAAATGAAATATTTTGATGAATATGCATTATACAGATTTTAATCCCGAACATTCCAAATATTATGAACATTAAATGTGTAAACATTCTAAATAGGCGTAACCTAGAGTATTATTGTCAGCACATTATATAATGTTCTTCGTCTCGCCAAGCGGATCCTACTTACTGCCGCGTTTGGGCGTGGCAGAGGGTTTGAATTAAACTTGTCTGCTAGTTTTACATAATATTCATGGTTTAGAGGCGGAAGGTCGATTACCGCGTATCTTATAGTGGTCAACTTCGTACAAGACTTGCCATTTTTTCAATCTGTCTTTGTTCAGTGAAAAGTGAAATGAGGTTAAATGTTCGAACCGGGCTAAAAGATGAGAATCTACGAAATTAACGGTAGTCTGTATCCAGTGGTTATTGGAGTTGTCTCCCGTTTTATAAATTTTGGAAAATAAACAATGCAAATATACAAAATGTGGCATTCGTTTAAACAATTAGCACGGGTGATGTGGAACAGTAGGGCCTTAAACACTCTGTCATTTCCTTTCATTTGTAATCATACGCAAGACCAATCGGCCACCTACCTCGATCCTCCCCAATAGACGCTTTAAAATTACTTGTTGTTACTTATGAACGCGATAGGCAACCTTGTTTGGTCACTATTGTACAAATCTGGATTAGGCATAAAGGCATAATTCACTTACTTGATAATTTCTTTAGGTTCATAAGATGCAGCAATGTAGTGACTCCCGGCTGCTGTTGCTAATGTTAATAACAACTTCTCTTTTCCGCTCTTCCACGCCTCTTCCTGGAAAGCTCTTTGTAACATCTGAAGAAAACCGCCATGATTATTAGAGAACGCAGGTTTACAAGGACATTTACGCAAATTTTATTAGATTTAGGTGCCTACAGCACAAAAATTAGATAACTTAACCAGCAAACTCCTTAAGGCAATTTACATTCTAGACTTTATTGATTTTCAAACATGATGATTAGACAGTAATATACAGGAAGTACAGACACTTACCCTCATCAAACTAGAAAACTTAAATTTATCTCCAGGTCCACTTCCTCGTACCCCAGGAAATTCCCAATCCATGTCTAGACCATCAAAATTATACTTCCTCAGATAGCTTACAACGTTCTGTACCCAGATACTTCTAGAGTTCTGATCCTTGACCACATCAACAAACGGAGCAGATCCCATGACCCATCCCCCGACAGCAATAAGAACTTTCAATCCTGGTCGCTTCTGTTTTAAGTTCGTTGTTCCAGCGTATAATCCTGAAACAAAGTATGTGCTTATTATTTCGGCTAAATATTCATTAGTAATAAGCGATGGATTCGCGAACCGCGTAAAAATGGCATTGAAATGTTATTACATGCGAAACCATTTTCAAAATATTTAGATCCAAACTGAACATCTAAAGCACTGGCCTACTTAGTCTTTTTCATGGGCGTTTGGCATATGCTGTCAGGGCTAATGTGTTACAGCGTCTTTAACATAAATTTAGTTAAACTCGGGTCCGGTAACAATATTCAAGTTCTCCAAAAATACAATCAAACAAGTTTCACGTTCAGCTATGTTCACTCATCAAATCAAACTGTTTCAAGTGTTCTAGAGGCAGTAAGTATCGGGCGTTTCGGACTCAACACTACTTAAAAGAGTAAGCAAAGGCCATATGCAACTTTTAAAATAACTTAAATACAAATTTAAATATGTGACAGGTTTTATATCGAAACATATTACTTATTAAATAATAATAATAAAATAGCACTCTAACTTACCATTACTTCCATAATCATTAAAGTTCATTTTCCCTAGATCGAGGTTAGTGACATTGGCGAAGGCGAATATAATATGCGTACATTGTTTAGGGTCGATATTACTAGGAACAAATTTACCAATACCTCGTCTATACTGGGATTCACTGCTATAATAACAGAATGATTTCCTCTGACCTATACAAAATACGAAAGTGTTTACAAATATCCATAAACATTATAGTATAGTGCCTTAACCCGTGCTTGATAACGTCAAGAGGACACTTGTCGAAACGTTGCACTATTAAAGTTGCTAGTGATTGTTATCCATAAAGTTGTGTTTCTGCTTTTTTCAATACTTTTGCAATATTTGCGTTCTAGGAGCGGCCATATTGTCTAACCCACATCAGTGATATATTTGAACGTTTTTTTTAAATCGGATAAAAAAAAATGTAGCCTTTAGATGGACCACAAGCTAAAAAGGCAATTTTTCGTACAATCAGGGGACCATACTCCAGGAAGTTACGGTCAATGATTTTTTTTGTAATTTGCGTACGGTTCTATCGCCCATTCATGAATAATAATAATAATAATGATCAGGTTTAAAACGTATACGTTACCTGTTACATTCCAGACACATGACAAGACGAGTAATATTCCAAGGTATTTATGAAGGGCCGTCATTTTGTCTTGTTCTTCTATAAAATATAAAAATAACTATGGTCGTATTATCATCAATCCTTGCTGTACTCCATGTATAGTCAAATTATTCAAAGTCAATATAGTGTACAAAAATAAACCGTAAGAAGACGACGATAATTGGAACGTTAACAAACTTCACAACCCGAAGAAAACATGCATTCATAATGCAAATAAAAATGCGGACATACTGCTAAAATCAAGTTGATTCTGGGAATTATTTAACTTGAAAGTGGGTGAGAATTGCTCAAAATGAAAATGTCTCTTTGATTCAAATTTAAATAGACTTAATTGAACACAGAAAGTCTGTATCTGATTTCTCAAGTATGCATTTCTTTACATTTAACAGGTCCACATAATAGCCCGACACTTAAATTCGTTTGTCCAACTAAAGATAGTTCCCCCACCCCCACAATTCCCCCAAATGAAGTTAATAATCAAACTGACTTCCGATTAATATTCCATACCGGACCCATTTATCACTCTGTTTTAAACAGGGGTGGTTGGATGGCCGAATGGATAGCAACCGCGTGCTGTATCATAATACCTGTAATTGAGTCACTTGCGTGGTTTCGAATCCCCGGTTGTACGTGGCAAGGAGTAGGGTCGTCTGTCTAACCTCGTGGGTTTTCCCCGAGTCCCCCGAAAGACCCCTACGCTCAATCGAATTATTGAAATAACCGTAAACCCAATTTTTCTTGATCTCTGTTTTAAACAAAATCAAAGACATTTAGACCTTTTATATTGTGCTTTTATTACTTATATTACAGTGAAGTAATGTTGATTTTTAATAAATTTGTTTAGTAAATTGTTTATTAGATATGACAGAAATATCTGTCCCCGTGCACAACACTCGTCACAGTTTATAATGGTTTGTTCATTTCAGACCATTTATAATAACTTGCTCAACTATAAAAAAAATAGGTTGCCAGGCAGCGAAACATACGCCCACACAGCAGCTAAATCGTCCGGGCAGTCAACAAGAGTTGTCGCATATTAAGTAATTATCAGAAAATCATTAGAATTTGTTTGTTTTTTTTATAAAATTCTGTCCCATGCTAACGTTTAGTATACGAAACATATAATATTATTTCTAAAACTGGATAATAATTGAGACCTCTAGAGGGACCACAATCTAAAAAAAGTCAATTTTGCGTACAATCAGGGGATATAATTCAGGAAGTTACAATCTGATATTATCCGTTGAATATCAAAAGGAACCAAGATCTTTGGGTTATAAACATGCATTTCAAGTTTCATAATTTTGACCTCCAGAGGGATCACAAACTAAAAAGGGCCATAATTCAGGAAGTTACGATCCGATGGGTGCAAATATCGAAAGGAACCAAGATCGTTGGGTTATAAACATGCATGTCAAGTTTCATCAAAATCGGTTCAAAATTGAGACCTCTATAATGTCCACAAGCTAAAAACATGATTTTTCGTACAATCAGGGGCCATAATCCATGAAGTTTCGATCCGATACATGCCAATATCGAAAGCAGGCGAGAGCTTATGGGGATAAACCTATATTTGAAGTTTCGTCAAAATCGGATAAGAATTTTGACCTGTAGAGAGTCCACAAACAAATTGTGGACGGACAGGGGCGACCACAATATACGTCCACATGAAAATGTTTGAGTTCCATTACAAGTCGTCAACGTTATATGTATAGTCAAAAGATGTTTGTACGGAATCTGAAGAAGGCTTTAATCTAATTTCAGTCATTACAATAGCGAAAAATGAGTGAATAAGATTATATTTATTTTCTTTTTGAATGAAGCGCTAGCGCTTTGTCTCAAGATATTATCACTCACGATAAATATATTAAGATATCAATTAATAATAATGACAAATATGATTGATTTACTGATGTTTCTGTATTTACCTCACGTATGTTAGTAGTTTCGTACACGAGGTGGAGTATGCTTACCCTCGAAACAACTGATACTACTTTAAAATGAATAATACGTCCACATGAAAATGTGGGCGTATAAAAAGCAAGTTCCGATGGCGAAGTCCACGTGCTAGCATTTTATTTTAATATTTCGTCATTTTTGTCAAATTTATAGTCTATTAAATATGTAGAATCCACGGTACTATATTATATTCGTGAACCGATTCCCCAGAGTCAAATTATATAGAAAAAAAAATCTTACCTCTCAACTCCTAGCTGAGTAGAGTACAAATGGCAACCCGAACCTAAAGCTCTCAGTTTTTTTGCACCCTGACTTGTTTTTCCTACCCTAATCTGTTTATAAAAACCCACTATAATTCTATGTGATTGTTTGGAAAGTCTGGGGTACTTGGCGTCTAGTTGTTATCTCGCCTCATACTATAGGCTTAATTACTTCGGCCAAAATGTGACAGTTGTCGCGCCCTTGCTTGAAACCTTTGCCTGCACACGATTTGCTTGTCCGGAGATATCTTCATGTAGGTTACCAGTGCATGTTTGTTGGCGATCGTAAGACCACGAGAAATAACTAGCTATTAGTCTAAATTACATAATCCCATTGAAATCGTTTTGGCATCCATATTTCTTGTACGATAAGACGAAAGAATTCATTTGGTCTTGAAAGACTCAGCTTTTTATGCCTTTTTGGCATGACGAACTGTTCACATTTTGTATTGTGATTTTGTTCATACTGCATGTATCGTTATGTTTTTCAAACAGCATGTTTGTCACATTTATCCAGTAGTCAAACTTTAACTATTGTGTTCCGCTAAAAGTAAATAAACATACAGCATCTATCAAATGACAACAACCGATGCCGTTATGTTACAGTCATGGTACGTCATTGAAAACGTAACTAGACCAAGACTAAATCGTACAATAGATTCGAACGCGCAGTAGATAAGGTCAAACAGCACAATAGACTAGATCAAACAGTGCAATGTGCTGGAACGAACAGTACATAGACCCTTCTTGTATTTTTAGAGGAATAAAATGTTGATAAGTAATTACAATATTTGTATTCTGGCCCCCGATATATTATATTACTTTCCACTGAGTGTATATCATACTCTTTCAATCGTAATATAAGTTAGGATTTATATTTCTATTTGTTAGGTTATACAATATCCAATAATATAACAACGTGGCTTAACCGTTATAAAATATCCCATGTTGAGTAGACATAGTCGAAAACATGCCACATTGTCATAAATAGATTGGGATATAACAATAAACAACAAACCCAAAAAAACAAGAAGAACATACGCAATGAAAATGCAAAGTCAACTTAAAGAGTGCGACAATCTGGACCCCTCAGATGGACCCCTATATATCTCGTACATGATGTTATATATCTGTCAATAGGATATCTAGTCCTAGATAGTAGATTGTCCATGTGGCACAGTTAATGTCCACATTTTCTGCTGTATGGCGCGGTATCACTCGGATCATCACTATCAATAGCCAGAAACCTAAATTGCATTACGTATTCTATGTATAAATACATAAATTAATACAAAATACGTCCCGCTAAAATATACCCACACTTTACTTCATTCTGACATACATTAAATCATATACGCTTATTGTCTGGCCTCTAAATGCGTCTTAAGATATTAATAATGTATACAAAAAATTAAATAATTACCACACATACATTCATTCGTAGAATAATAATATATATATTGTATATGCATCGTATTCTTTGTAAAATGTCTAATTTTGTTTTCGAGAACTTTAATCTGTCTTTCTACGAATTTTTTTTATGTTTTCAAATATGAGGGAATGCATTTTTCAACTATGTTTGACACATTGTGATCCGTTCATACACATAATGTTTGGACCCTTTGCGCGCTCATACACATTATGACCCATTCATTATGACACACAATTCTACCGTATAAATTCAGGTAGATATAATGGGGAATTCGTGCATTGATTAAATCACCGCAGAAAACACAACCGTGTTCATCTTTTGGTCCAGTTAACCGAGCCAGACATGTTGTGTACTCAACTGGACGATATTTAGGCAACGTCTACATCCATTTATTATTTTGCTTAATTTAACAAAATTGAACGAAAATAATGAAGTATATACACTGAATGTGGAACAAGTAGTCATGGCAGGTATAAATACCACGTATTGTAACTAAACCGTGTAGTTAAGTAACCGGTGTTTTCCTGCCAATCCACCATTTATAGAGGGCGGTGTTCACACTTCACGTCCAATCACAAGATCAATACATAATGACGTATATATTTAACCCCCATGACCCTCGTCGCCTATATGTCAGCAAATAACGTGCGCCTCCACACGAACTTTAACCTTTGATCATCTATTTAAAGACATTATTTCGTCGAACAAGTTTATATAAAGATGTACAAATTAAAGCGAGGGGATGGACATCGGTTCTCCATCCGACCCGGTTCTCGGGAGTATATATGAAGACATATTATTATCGATAATATAATATGGGAAATTGTGTATGCATTATATTCAGGGATGCCGGCGTGTGTTTTGCACCACGCCGTGTTTACGGTAATCACACCTTTATTAAACTGTAAATATCACCCGAATCAGGTTACAAGTTATATTTCTAGTAGTTATTTAATGAATATGATCAATCTTCTGATAGCATGATTTTACCTTAACTTTTTTTTAGAATGTTGGGGGTGGGGGTGGGGGTGGGGTTGGATGGCCGAATGGTTAGCGTGCGCGCGCTGTATCATACGGCTTGCCATTGAGTCAACTGGCGTGGTTTCAAGTCCCCGACTGTACGTGGCGAGGAGTAGGGTCGACTGTCCAACCTCGTGGGTTTTCTCCGGGTACTCCAGTTTCATCCCACTGCTACAGACACCTACGCGCGAGCGAATTATTTAAATAAAATTAAAAACCATATGTTAGTCCCGAAATGACCTAGTATGTGTCGAGTGGACGTTAAACCCCATTTCTCCCTCTCTCTCTTTAGAATTTTGCCTTAACTGTGCACACTGATGGCTTCAAAAATCCTTAAAAAATAGATGTTTGGAATGGCTGGTGAAGGCTACCCAGTAACTACTTGATTCTGTTTTTGATTTCACTCTCACATAATAAATTAAGGTGAATAATTTTAGCAATAGTTTTTAATAGGTAAAACGTTTTCTGACAAATAATGAAACCACAGATATTTTGCGACATCTATTGGTGAATCGGTTCTCTGCCCAGAAGAGGAAAAACAAACCAGTTGTCATAATGTTGCGCTATTTTAATGAATATCCATAGTAATGCAAGTAACCATTATGCGATTAGTGTGTAAGAGTTACTTCCCTTATACATAACTTAAATTTTCTCGATGAAATTCGACGAACAGTACGGAGTGTGTGTCTGAATATGATGTGAAAGTAAACTAAATGCCACCCCTTATATTCATCGCTAAAATATAATAACTATATAGGAAATGGACTTCAAAACTGGCATCAACAAACCCTATATGAATGCTGTATATTTTTGACTTGAATTTTTCGATGAAAATTGTAGAATTGAATTTATCGATGAAAATAATCCGCCAATTTGCTCGAAATATCTCGAATCACTGCCCCCCTAAAAATAATTTTGGTCCTACAAAATAGTACCCCCAATGAACACGACAGCTAAGGTCCACGAATTTCGTCACTTAACACATGGTTTTGTCTATGAATTGGTGTGCATGTAGGGTAGAATTTTGCTGGAGCAGCATTTGATTGCAACGGCCTATGAACACATGTCCCAGAAGTACATACATAATAGCTTACATATTTACATCACTGGAAACCCTAAAAAGCAAATATAGATTTTGGGTCAGTTTCAGTCATAGCCTTTGTAGATATTGTGTACGATAATTAATACCCACCCATACGCATAATCTGATTTGACGCCCCCTAGAGTGGCCTGAGTTCGCAACACAGCCCTGCAGAGAAAAAACATCGGGATTTTTTAAGCCTGATTCTGATTTGACAGGGTAACGCGTCGGAAACGCATATCTAGTCGTTTTGCCAAAATTTTCCCTATGACATTTAGGGTTTTTAAAAATACATTTGGTAAGATTTGGATACGGAGTTGCCCGTTCTTGCTGTAATACACGTAGTTCAAAAATAGATCATGTAAATGATATCCTTTAAATGGCATTAAAATCACTTTATTCCGAGCGAAGTTATCGTGACAACGGTACCTGCTTTTCCACACTATGGGCCTGTCATGTTAATAAATGTTTAAATAACAGTTTGTACAATATGTGATGCCAAAATAAAACCTGAACTAGGCAGATCTAAATCTTCAATCAGTCATCATATTTAATTATAAGAGACAAATGTTATTTACTTTTAGAAGGAAGACATTTTTTTTTTAAAATAATGTAAATAAAGACATCATTTCACTGTAAGTTCTTGACATTGACATTATATTTTATGTCCATTAAGCGAAGAAGCATAATAAAGATGCAGTAATTTAGAACCTGAAATAACCGTCCTATGCAAAATATTATTGATGCTCAATTATTCCACTTAGATGTGTGAAGATATTAATATATATTCTAAAGATGACCACGTTTTTGCAAATTTCAGAATGAATGAAATGGGGTTTAACGTCCCCGTCTACTCCAACCGAGACAATGAAGAGAGGGAGTGGGTAAATTATGAGCTAAATTAAATCAAGAGTTATTTTGCGTGTACGCCAAAGTGTACACGGAACCTCATCTTTTTTTTGTTGTCCCATTCGAGCACCAGAAAATGCCGAGGAACCTTCTCGGCCAAACCGAAACCTCCAGGTTAGATAACAAGCACCTTACTTACAACCTTCTCCATTACGCAAACGATCCAACAGGGCGAAATTTCGGACGACCACGTATTACGTATAAAAATCAATTATTTGGACATTATATGTATCCCAGGAGCCGACTATCTACGCTTATTTACTAAAGTGTCTGTTAATGTCGCTGACGCCGCGCATTACTTAGTCACACCATAATCTAGCCATAAATAGTCCCAGCAAATACCCGTTGGTGCAGTGACTCTAAAATACAAACACACCCGGATAACCAAGTTTATATTTGCATGTGACAATCCAATATAAAGTGCTGGACGATCCAACGATTTGTTTATCTCACTGTGTAGGTGTACAAATAAAGTTCACACATATTGATGACGTGTAAGTAGCTCACACAGTACTAAAGTACTATGGTTGTGTTGACCGATTGGACTACAAAATCAGTACCCTACGGATGTTCAAAAGTGATTCACAAACAAAATATCATGATCCCGAACAGCAATGTGGGGGCGGGGGTATCAATACCTTTGCTCAGATGGTAGGGGTAACGTGTACAGAAACGCCACTTTCTGGCAACATTCTCCCCGACGCAATACAGACATTACCATAGAAAAGGAATCCGTCGTTTTGAAATGATCGCGAGTACAAGCTGCAGGTGGAATTTAAAGAAGAGTAAGCAGAAAAAACCCCAATTCCACTGCTCACATAACCTCTATTATTCTTGTCTTCAAATTGTTACACGGTATTTATACCTTTCCTGTTGACTGGATACACTTTCAGTGTTAGCTCAGTGTCAGTGCCAAGTGTGAATCGGACTAGCAAAAAATCTTCTAGGCTCACTCCCGGGAAGAACTCTTCAAGGACAAGAACACGGATAGTTGTTATTGACGAGTTACTGTAATTCACTACCACAGAAAGAATTTGTTAGTAATTTAACTTGTAAAGTATGTGAAAGTAAAATGTTTTTAAGTACTTGTTTATATACCCTAAATATTGAAATATTTCCTACATTACCACGTAGGTGTTGCGATGGATTGTTAAAGTCAAGTGAATGAACCGTTATTAGGTTCAACACCAAATTAGGTCATTTGGGATCAATGTAGGATAGTTTGTAATACGAACAGTAGATTTTGTTTTCTCGGATCTGTCTTCGGCTTCTAAGGGATCTTTTACATACACCATATTTTTCTTTTGTATGTATACATATACTATAGCTAATATTCGTTACTAGAGGTGGAAGGCTTGAAAAACTCATTAAGAAACCATTATGTATGCGTGTCAAAAGTGATGTTGCGAGTTAAACTATTTTATTAAGTTCAATGTCGACGTTGCCGCCCACTCGATCATAGGTTACTGACCGCATATACCAAATACGCCACCCTTTTATTTTGGTGGTTTTCGAGTTTAAAGTGTTACCTTGTCCACCTACATTCGCTGTATAACTCGCATGATCTTAACACATGCGTGTTATTTAGTGGGAAGGACAGGTGTCACTTATTGCGTTTAGTTAAATAATTACAAAACAATTAAAAACCTGACTATTGAAAGTCTAAATCACGAGATTTAATTAACGGCCAGGTTTATAATGTAACTGACACTATTGTGTGTCGAAAGACAGGTCTGTTTCTAAGATCGTACAATGGTCTTTGATATAATTAAAGTGGCTGTTCGAGCATCACCAAATAATACAATATCTCTAAATTTCAACAGGGCGGGGCGGGGGGGGGGGGGGGTGTCCTAGTGGTCTAGAATGCCGCGCTTCGACCTCTAGCTGGCCGGTCACCTCTAGCTTGCGGCTGTGGTTTCGATCCCTGGTGTGAGCATATATGGCATGGCCCCTCTCAACCTCGTGGGTTTTCTCCGTTTTCCTCCCACTGCTAAAGACCCCTACGCGCAAGCGAATTATTGAAATAAAATTAAACCATATGTTAGTCCCGAAATGACCTGGCTTGTGTCGAGTGGTCGTTAAACCCTCTCTCTCTCTCCCCTCTATACCAGTCTATTCATCTTTGATGCCGGTATAAGTAAAGAAACATAGAAATTAGAATTCCGTTTACAATAAATCACAGGTTATTATATTTCCTTAACGCCTTACTTTTCTATGCCAACTGGGCTAAAGAAGGCGGGCATACGCCACGACCTACTCTTATATTAAATTCCAACTGTTAATGGTTCGCGCAAGCCTTGTGTGTACAAGACAATCTGACTTTCCGAATGACTAGACAAACTGTCAAACCACTGACAAGGAGAAACAACGAATAAACTTTCTTGGCCAACGCCGGGAGCGAACCCGAGACCTCCAGGCTAGCGAGGCAGTGTGTTACTCACTTAGGACTAACATTTTTTACTTTGATGATTGGTATAGGTCTTTAGATATCGTAGGGAAATGAATACCCAAAGTATACGCCAAAATCGAACCCTCCACTTGCCCAGCTACCAAACATTGTGGTCTACATCTGGGACATTAAGCCACTCACACCCCCACCTAACTGAACTAGGAATATGGGTTACGTCAATGTTACCTACAAAACCTCGTGTGGGCTTTTCACATAGCTATCACATCTTGTTTATGTCAGCATTTTCTGAAGGTAGCAACATAGCATTGTCAGGCTGGTATAAGCATGTCGATATTTGAATGGATCGATATCTCATACAAGAACCCAATTAAATATTATGTATATGAGACTTTCTTCAACTTTGCAAAAAAATGTACTTTAAGAAGCTATTCAAAGTAATAATCAACTGACAACTTCTCCAAAAACATATAGAACTTTTTGGTCAACTTTGAGGGGGTTTGGTGCTAGCCTTGAGGTCTCGTGTTCGATCCCGCATTGGCCGAGAAAGTTCATTGGACAGAGGGCATGACAAGGACAGCTGTCAAGTCGTTCGGTTGGGACGAAAACCCGAGGTCCCGTGTAATCATTTGAGCTTATGTAAAAGTTCCCTTGGCAGTTGGAATTCGATATAAGAGTAGGCTATAGTGCCGCGTCCCGGGCAAAATTTCCTTCATAGCACAAAGTCAGCATTTGTAATCCTAAGAAACCTCTGCTAAATTAATTGATAAATATGTAGTTCAATTCCGTATGTCTTCACATCCATTCTCTTTAAGGTTTTAAACATACTATGATGGTTCCGATTTTGTTTTCTCCCTTCATTTTTTTTTCTCGCAAAACAGTCCCAAATCGTTTTAGTCAATAAAGGCTGGTTAGTAGGCAATGTAATTTTCACCATGCCGATGTCTATATTTTATTTACAT
This sequence comes from Patella depressa, assembly GCA_948474765.1. Lineage (NCBI taxonomy): Eukaryota > Metazoa > Mollusca > Gastropoda > Patellidae > Patella > Patella depressa. The sequence goes on from OX419715.1 coordinate 29,826,351, forward strand.
ACCGCTTTCAACTTACGCGAAAACTTACAAACATTTTTTTTAAACAAGAAACATGTCTTAAAAGGTCTTCCGAGATACCAATCTTCCCAGTCACTCTACCGACTTCTCGTATTGTCTCTCTGTAAGATAACGGCTGCCATAATTGGAATTTGCGTCACCAGTCCAGGTAAGTATCGATGTTGTTATTTCATCAGTAAAGAACAGGGTTTCGTTCAGGTAAGAAGGTGTTTGAGATAACGGTTGTACTATATTTATTTCCAACCATTAAACAGGGGTTTGTTTGGGAGGGGGGGTGCTTTAAACGAACTAAACGTCATTGAATTGTATCAAAATAAAAACAGTTTACTTGGGTTCAGGAGTTGGACAAGCACAATCTTGAGGAAAAAGTAAATTATGGATTTGGGTAGACATGTCGCGATATTTCGATTTCAGTTTCGTTTTTGGTACAACTTTCGCCCGTTGAATATAAAATTAGTCACATGTATATCAAATATCTGTGAACATTCAGTGTTAAATTGAAGACCGATATCCACTTTGATACGAACGTGAACTTTCTCTCAATCAACCACACTAATATTTGATCTAATCGAATTATCCGCAAACAGAAAATATGCACAGTTTTCTCAGATATCGAATAGATTGATTGTTTCATAGATTTTGATGAATGAAAAAGGATCACGGGCCAGAATACCTGGAAAAGATAACAATACAATATCTTTTCTCAGACGATAGGGTTTAGATCTGAAAAGTTGAATATTTAAATTTTGCTGGACGTTGTCAAGAACGGTATCTTAAACAGATCCCAAAATTTACACCAAACAAAAATCCCGAAAGACACATTTTGGTGTGGTTAAGGGCGGCAATAGGATTCTTCGGTCAAGGTTAGAAGTTGCGACAGCGTAGTTTAAAGTCCATGCGTATTTTTGCTACGTATTGCGGAAGTAACACTGCATGTCATTAACGGTAGATTATCGTCATTTAGCGGATATTGAACTCTTTCCAAAACACGATAGTCACGCAATAAATGCTCTGAATAATAAAAAATGGAAAGATTATGTAAAATTAAACATGGTGTAGATATATTATTATTGACAGACGTCAAACAGTTCCTCGATTCACTGTTTGATGAGAAATGGGAATCATGGTCCTGCCTATTTATACAATATTAAATTGTCTACTATAAAAACAAGCCGTCACTTTTTTATATCCTCTGTCAGTGGAACCGACATTACAACAAAGGTAGGATATCAAACATGTTATTACCCTTTTGAAACAAAATGTACCGAACTATACTATATTTACTTTTTTTTTATTTAAAAATGTAATGAATACATATTTAAGTAGCTTCGTTAATTGTGCGTTACACGGGTAGCGTTTATCTTCATTTTTATGACATCCATAAAAAAACAAACTGTGCCAAATACAAAAGTAACCATTTTAATTTTTGTAAAAATCGGGTTGTAGCCAAGTTGTTATCGCTTCCCTGCTGTCTCAAGGATATATTCATGTATTGCAAGATGAATACCTCCCATGACCAAGTATAGCCCCGTGAGCATATTTTCTGATGGATAAATATGATTGGTTGTGCACAAAATATGCGGAGATAGATTAAGACTGGAAGCCCACAGACAATATCTCTTCTTTATCCTGAATAGTACCATTGATTCTTGTCTACCCACCAGAGGATCGAAAATCGGGAAACTAGAATCATGAATCCAGTGATGGTGTCACCACATTACCGCCATCGGTTCCCGTTTGTGTGAAATATATTTTTCAATACTGTCTGAAAGGGGCTGAGATTTACAATCAAAATCTGACTAGTGCTCCTTGAAACTTGCAAGCATTCATAACTGCAATACATATTCCAACGATTGGAATTCTTAAAATTCGAATGCGTGGACTTAAAATGGGAATCTTGGATAGTCACATAATCTACAACATCAAATAGTTGTTTTTTAATAATATTAATATAGGTTTCCGCCAGGATGAACACCATGACGCAGCTAAAACTGCAGCTAGTTTTCTTGTGTACCCTAGTAGCGGTAACTATAGGTATGTTTGGGTATTTTTGTTTTGTTACTTACTAATGGCATCATAATTCATATATCGATGACGTGTTATTGACATAAATGTAGACCTTCGATTCCACTTGGTGTAGTCATACTGAGATATTATTAATATATTGATACAGTGGACTTTATAAAATTATGGTATCGACGCTTCGATATTGAGATGTTAATATTACGATATACCAATATTACGGTATTGATAACTTGATTCACTGGTATTATGGTGTTGATATATTGATTAATTTTTTCATATGATATCATTACAGGCCAGAAGAAGATGTTCTGTTATTATAACGCCGAAGCTCAGTATCGGCGTGGTATTGGTAGATTTGTTCCATCTGATATCGACCCTACGTTATGTACGCATATTGTCTATAGTTTCGCTAATGTATCGGGTCTTGAATTAACGGATGTTAACAGTAACGATAGAACACCCGGTGGTAAGTATATAAAGTTTATGGTAGAAAAGGAATAACTACAATACAGTCAGACCGTCATTAAATTTCATGAAATATTAATACTCCCTCCAAAACAGCTAAAACTGGGATAAAGAGCTACCTTAGATGATTAGTCACAAACAGCATTAATGAATGAATGAAATGGGGTTTAACGTCCTACTGTTCTACTCCTAACCTGGGCTAATGAAGACAGGTATACGCCATGCAGTGTGCTGAGGGAAATTTTGTCCGGACAGCGGCGCTACGGCCTACTCTTATATCGAACTCCAACTGCCATGGAATCTTTTACGTGCACGACAAGAGGAAAGCACGCTGAATGAATCTGGATGAACTTTTTCGGCCAATGCAGGGATCGAACACCCGACCTCCAGGCTAGTGAGTCAACGTCTTACCCACTTACCCACGTGACCCCCTCTTCATTGGGAACAATCAAATAAATGTAAAGGTAGTGATATATTACGAAACAACAGTTTTAAAGCATAGCCTACAGATCCACTAACTCTCCAGAAATGAATATTTAGACTTAAGGTATGCTCATCTAAAAAAAACACATCTGATCAACTCAAAAATAGAGATCAGAAGCACCTTGTATTTTATGTCTATTTCAGGTCTTTACGAACAAACAATAGCCCTAAAACAAAAGAATCCAGATTTAAAGATTCTTTTGGCTGTCGGCGGTTGGGAAATTGGCTCTGAACCTTTTAAGGAATTAGCCTCAACTTGGCAAAACAGGAACACTTTCTCTAAGAATGTTGTGAAATATTTACGTCAGTATGGATTTGATGGCTTAGATATGGATTGGGAATTCCCAGGTACGCGTGGTAGTCCTCCAGAAGATAAATATAAGTTTACGGATCTGATGAGGGTAAGTTAGATGTCATGTGAATACTACGTGAATGAATTGACACCGATTGCTATTGCTTATGAACTTCAGTGGTTAGCGTCCGTCCGGCTGCAGAAATGAAAGCGGGACAAGAAACCATCCCGATACATAGTATGCAGAGAAATACGTGATCGCAGAGAAATGGCTTTTCGTTCATGCCATGCCTTGGTCTTTAACATGGTACATCCATCAAATATTAAGATCTTTGAGATCAGAGTTGATATGCCTGACTGAAGTTAAGCAACTATTGATTTCTGTTACATGAATAGACCATAGTTAATTAGGAATATTAGGGGAAATAGTGTCCCTTTGATATCTTTTTGTAGTGGCCACTACTTGGTGTGGGGACAGGGCGTTAAGTCTTATATGAATTAGGGAAAAGGAAGATAAATAGACTGATTTTAAGCGTAACGTTGACCCTTTAGCTACCTTCGGCATTTCCTCACAAACTGACGTGATGTGTCGATGGGTAAGACGTAGAGCGGAACGTCTCACCACAATATATTTCTGCCCCACCGTTTAATTGAAACATTAACAACTCTTATGTTTTATTTATTGCAGCAACTTCAGAACGAGTTTACAGAAGAGGCAGCTGCAACCGGAAAGGATAAATTATTACTGACTCTTGCTACAGCTTCCGGAACATATTACATCAACCAATCATACCAACCTAGAGAACTCATTTCGTAAGTATGTGTGTGTGGGATATTATTTAATATGATCTACACCACAGGGCTATGCAAATATTGATAATCCAGAAATGTGGTTAAATTTCCAGATTGCAGCTATTTCGATACCCCAATCATCCTGCTAATCCCCGGCTTCAGTCTGAAAACTAAATATCCGAATAAATCATTCGTTATGTATATTATGGCGATCACACTTTGGTGAACTGGAATGCTAGGGATCAATTCGGTAAAACGTGTGACCTTTTTATTGGTTGAGGATTAAAATCCTAGTACAAGTTATCTATCTTAGCCAATGATTAGCCAGCCTTCTAAAAATATTTTAGTTTCGATTTTCGTGAATAAGGCAGTTGATTTAAAAGCCACAATTTTGAAGAGGTAATTTTTTGTTTTATTTGTAGAACTCTGGACTATATGTTGTTGATGACGTACAATTACCATGGAGGTTGGGAGAATACAACAGGACATCACACTGGTCTCTGGCCTAACAGCATTGATAAACCTGGGGAGAGGCGAGAACTTAACATCGTAAGTTATGCTTTATTCATTTGTTCATTTAAAAATAATGGGGTTGTTTTAAATTGAATTGAGAAAACATATTTATAAATTATTACAACTTTATTAATTGTGCCTGTAAACGATTATCGACGAGGGATAATTCCACTGTGGACTAGTTTGATGTGCAGTTTGAAGCAGAAAATATTAAATGGACAATGGAGTTATTTCCCTTTAACAATATAATCAAATTTCTTTTCATTCGACTCTGGAGTTAAACGTCCACATCTACCAAGGGTAGATAAATTTCTGTAATAAACGGGCCTCTTTATTTATATACAGAGCGGGGCCAAGATGGCCAGAGTCTTTGATAACGTATTTCTGCTCATTTAAGTGCATACATATGTATAGCATTGCTAACGTCAGTTTAAGAAAAAAAATCATGTAAATTCACTTGGATTATTACGTGTGCAATGCAATTTATCTGACGACTGAGCATACTTCTTTGTTATACTGCTCTTCACATTCTGAGTGACAAAGATTCAAAGGATCTTTTATTTGTAAACGGGGCCTAATAAATTTTATTTTATCCGAATGTTTAGACATGTAGACCCTGACAAACGAGCTTGAACTATATACAAGGATCTTCTCGAGCTACCTTAGGATTTGATTTGGGAAAATTCTAGTTGAGCTGCTTAATTTGGATTTTTATTATGTTCTTTTTACCAGGACTGGTCAGTGGATTATTGGTTAGATAAAGGCATGCCTAAAGATCGTCTTATTATGGGTTTAAGTTCGTATGGAATGAGTTACACGCTTAACTTCACCAATCAGAACGGCGTGGGTGCCCCGGCTAAAGGCAACGGAAATGTTGGAACCTATACCAATGAAAAGGGTATCCTCGCATACTACGAGGTATGATACATTTTTTTATTTAATAAGGTGCGGTAACGAGGGGGACGATTTCCAGGTAAAGGAAATTTCTACTATACACTGTAGCTTCCCCATCGGGATGTAATACATAGTGGGGTCCACAAGAAATAATTTAGCATTAACCAAGTGTTGTTTTTACATGTATATATTTTATCGTTACTGAAGAATGTATAATGAAGCCTTTTCAAACGTCGCCCAGTTTAGTCCATAGAATTGTGACCTGTATATTCTAGTTCAATTACTAAATACCATTGAAACAATTTAAGAAATTATTCCACGAATACTTTATATGAAATGTATTTAACTTGACTAAAAGCAATTGCCATTGAGGAACCAGGCGACTTTAATTCTGTTCCAGTTTTACACGTTTGAGTTTTGTCATGGTTTAGTTTCTTGTGTCAAGACTAAAGTAAATAATGGCAGCCCCAAGCGTCTATGGATCAATAGATTTCGACATTCGAAGCGAAACTATGATGTAAATGTGACACTGTTTTAAATGACTAGACGTCTTTCGTTTGGGGCAAAAATACAAACTCTCGATTGGACATAATTTAATTTCTTAGTATGCTTTGTGAAGTTGACACAGGCTTATATTTATAATTTATAGCCCATAGATACAGGCAATGTTGAGTTTTAACCGATTTTGTCATCTACTGTCAACTGTTTGAGCCAGCGATTAAACCATGTGAAAACAACCAAAACAATACCAAATTCTAAACGAAAATTTAAAAGTAACACTTATCGAGCAATAATATATTTTAAGCTAGATTAGGTAAAATACAGGTTGAGATGTATATAAAAAAAGGGCTAATATATACGTTTTGTTTTTATTGCTAGATTTGTGAGAACTTGCAGTATAAAGGTTGGAATCAACGCTATATAGCAGAACAAGAATCACCTTATGCGTTCGGTGGAGATCAGTGGGTTGGTTTTGATAATCAAGACAGTATTGCCATCAAGGTACACTATCGCGATCCAACCTTTAAATAGAAAAGTCTAAACTTTAATTTCTTCAATTCCCTAAAGAACATGTCGCCAAACAGTCTTTTTGTCTTACAATATCTGAAGTTTATTTCCATGCAAAGTGAGGTAGTCGAATATTGCACAGCGCAACAATGTTTATGTTTACTCGTTGTCCATTTCTAGCGCCACGTGGGGGTGGAGTGCGGGTCATTTTGCATGTCAGTGTGTCTTTTCTGAAACCGTTGTCTATTCAACCCATACTCAGACAGGACTTTTAGGTTGTGTTTTGAGCAATTATCTTGCGATTCCTATCATAACGGGCATCTTGCATAAGAGTTGCATAATACCGAAAGTATAAAATTTAAGGAGGAGTAATTGCTTTAACCATTTTCATCTGATGTCCGTCCATTCTGCGTCTGCACACGACCCATCATTTATGTTTAAAGTTTACAAGTTTCTTTGTCCACCAAATATTATTGAAACCGTGGAATATGTGTGTCTTTGCAGGCTCAATACGCTAAACAAAAAGATTTGGGTGGTGCCATGTTATGGTCTGTAGAAACAGATGATTTTAAGGGAACTTGTGGTGAAGGTCTGTATCCATTACTGAAGAGAGTCAACGGTATCATCAGAGATGGACAAACAGGAAGTAGTGGTACTCAAGGTAACAGACTGTTTTAATTGCTACTAACTATGAAATGTGTTCATTGCGATTCGGGTTCCAGATGAGAGTCACTTTTGTCGTTAAGAGTTGAGGTAGATGCATGTTTTGTATGAATTTATGTCTTTTAGGGCCAATCATACTATAATATACTTTAAACTTTGTGATGCGTCGGTGTCCCATGAAAGTAATCTTTACACATTATGTTTTCGACGCAGACCCCCCTTTGAATTTATCATGGTCTACGTGATATGTGAAATCACACATTTATTTTACAAGTTTTTCTCTGGGATTTATCATTGTTGTGGGTTTCGTTACTGTCACATTTTTCTCTTATCTAATCTTATGTTTGTCACGGGTCTAGATCCTGTTTTGGTTCCTCTATCCTGTTTTCTTTCCACGATATGCTTTTATCTCTTGATGTAGTTAATTATTCATCTTATTTATCGTTGCGCATTTATCTCTTGGCCTTGCTAGTTTTCCATCTTGTTTTTGTTTTGGCCTTTATCCCTTTCTTTTAAATATCTATTGGCGTTGGTAATTTTACATCTGGTTTTGATTTGTGTCTTTATCTCCTACAGTTGTTGTTTTATTTTATATTTTTTGCCAGTGTGACTAACTATTTCTGTTTAATTTTTATCATGTTTTCGGTTGTGTCATTTTCTTGCCGTTCCGTTTTATTCAGCGTTACGATTAAAATAGCTTTTAAATAATTATTTTCACAACATAATCATTTTGGCAATATGTACCTTAGAAATTTATAAGAAAGAAGGTTGTTGGAGAAATAAAGCGTTTCGCACTTTCCGTCTGTGTGTAATCGTTGATCTAATATCTTTGAAAGCTGCTCGTTTGTTTCTACAGTTCATCAACACGTGCTCTTTAGCCTATATTCTTTATACGGACTGGGTTTTTTTGGGGTATTTTGCCAAAGCATGGGTTTTAAATAACGGGTTTATAAATTCATTGTTCTGTAAGATAACGAGCTGTATAAACCCATGACTTGGAAAGATAACAGGCCTTACAAAGATCGCAAGGTAAAGAACACGAACTCCAGAAACAAACGAGCATGATAATCTGTCTAACCTCGATGTTAATCTGTGGATATTATATTTCCCACACTTATAGTAAGTTATAACAAACCTGTCATGTTAGTCCACTGGTTAGGACTAGTTGACTTTTACTATGCAGTATAACACCTGTTGTTAGTATAATAACTATTATTTTTTGTTCGGATTATTTTCTTATTGGGATAATTATTTTTTTTTTTAATTTTTATTCCTAGCGTTTTTGAAAAAAGGTGCATTCTACTGACTTGACTAAAACTCTATGCTATCCTAAAACTATTTAGTTGAAATGAATAACTAAACCTAAACTTTAAAAATGATAACAGGAAGTGAAGTCATCGACGAAAATTTACCAATATCAGACATCAGTTGATAGATAGATAGATAGAAATGGGATTTAACGTCCACTCGACACAAACTAGGTCATTTCGGGACTAACTTATGGTTTAATTTTATTTAAATAATTCGCTTGCGCGTAGGCGTCTTTAGCAGTGGGAGGAAACCGGAGAAAACCCTCAAGGTTGCAAGTTCTTGTCACGTACAACCGGGTATTCGAAACCACGCCAGTTGATTCAATAACATGCTTTATGATACAGCATGCACTTGTTAACTATTACCCCACCCCACCCCGCGACATCAAAGAAAACTTTTTTGTGTGTTTTTTTCAAGCAAATTGAATGCGGTTTTCGCCAATTTGTAGCTGTTGGTATTTTTCAACTTGTGTGCACATTGACGTGTATGTAAAAGATCACCTGTAGGTCTGATTTGACAGGCATTGCACACCTGGCCATACAAAAGTGCAATGCTGTCTCTCTTTTGTAACATCTTATGATAGTTTGTATGCAAATAAATGTGAAAAACTCTATAAAACACGCATGTCCAGTTTAATTGTAACAATAAGTTTATTTGTAGAATATTTTTCCTGTAGAATACAATGTTTCATAACAAACTTATTCTTTAAGGAAGCAGCTAGTTTACACTATAAAAGGACAACGAAATTTGCGTGCAATAATTCGCTTTGTGATGTGTATTTGGTCGATTACTTTATTTTCATCTTTAGTCTTTGTTACTAAGTGGCAAATATACAAAACTTAGATTCGGTTGCTGCTGCCAAATCATTTCATTTATGTGTGCATTACGTGACATTCACCTTGATAGACTGGTATAAAATAGACAAAGAGGTAGTTTCGTTTATCATACCTTGATATAATGGTAGAGTATATTACTTTTTCCACGATAACTTGTCATTCATTTATTAATAAATCGATGACATATAATCATTGGGAATCGGAGAAAATAGTTAATTATTATAATGACGTTTCAATGTACTATTGGGTCATTTTTAATGTTAAATGAATGACTGGTTGATAGAGACTAAAGACTAAGAGGATAAAAACACGTCAGTTTACCCGCGTTTTATGTATATTGATATTTCTCAAGTAACATGGATTGTTGAATGCATACAAGTAAATGCCAAACTCTTCAACAATAGAAACTCAAACAAACATGTACAATGACATTCTTTAATATATGTCATGGCCTTGATGATGACAAACATTCTTACAGCAACAGAAAATTGTATCGATTTAAGTAAGGACAAGTGTGGTATTCTTCCATTGTATAACACAAACTTATAGACAGTCAATTATTCATTTAACTGGATGCAGCATCATTCATAAAGATTATTTGGGGAACATGTACAGTACTTATCATCTTTTGTTCTTCACATATATTGATATTCCTTGAATTGAAGCTGGCCGGTCACCTCGTTTGCGGCTGTGGTATCGATCCCTGGTGCGAGCGTATGTGGCATGGAGATAGCGGTGCCTTCTCAACCTATGGGGACTCCGGTTTTCTCCCACTGCTAAAGACCCCTACGCGCAAGCGAATTATTTAAATAAAATTAAACCATATGTTAGTCCCGAAATGACCCGTTTGTGTCGAGTGGACGCTACCCCCCTCCCTCCCTCTCTCTCTCTATCTCTCTCTCTCTCCTTGAATTGAGATGCAATTGAGATAAAAATAATTATTTCAGACCCATAGCCTAATTTGCGATGTAGCCGATGATGTGTCAGTTAATTAGTAAACTTCGCGTGGTGTTCCTTGTAATGAGATATGCCAATGATTTCTGTTTAAACAAGATCAAAAATAATTATTTCAGACCCACTGCCCAATTTGCAACGCAGCCGATTGTGTGTTAGTAAATTAGTAAACTTTGTGTGGATAATTCGAAATAGTAATTTAAGCGTATTGACTTTGCCATAGCATTGGTATGGCGCTGGCTCACATGCCAGGTCTGTTCCCGGGTTCGATCCCGATGTTGGTCGAGAAAGTTTCTCGGAATTACCCAGTCTGGTCTCCCCGTATTAATGGTGGAGGAAATCTGTCTAGAGCTTAGGATGAGACGAAAGACCAAGTTGCATTACCGTAGCCTAGTCGTTGACATGCACGCAAAATAACTCTTACACAATTTGCTTCATAGCACCTGCATATCGTATGATCAGGATGTTGAACCCAATCTGTTTATGTTCATCGCATTTCTAATGCAATACCTTATTTTGACTAAAGTTTGGGTCGATTGGAGTAGCTCCAAACAATTGGCGTTAGTATACTAGACATGATTATTGATTTTATAGACACATACTTGGTAGAAGAATTTGACCCGACCAGTGACGTTTCCGGCTACCTTCCATATACTTACAATGAGTTCCTTTACTTGCACAGATTTCATCCCATCATTAAAAAATGATAATGCATCAAAATGATGTTTTACTTTAATAAAGTGACCATGTCTTTTAGACTCAACAAATAAAGAAGCAAGTTCGAAATGATTGGTTTGGGATTGCATCGTCTTTGAAACGGCGAATAGCCAAAATGGACTCGGGTCACACCGATCACATATCTAAAAAAAAGAGAGACCTATTTCGGTGTTTCAAAATATTTACGCGAACCAAAAGATCCGGTTCAAGTTGATGGCGAATTTGAGTTCAAATATTCGAACATTTTCACGGCCAACAGTGGGGGTTATTCCGTCTATTTAATAACAATATGCATTCTGATTTGTATCCAAACATCTACGTTCTTAGCGACAACAAAAGGTGTAAAAATCGTTAACGTAAACATCCATGTTCAAATAAAAACGGTGTGCTTTTCACAGGTTAGGTGCGAAATTTAGATAAGATGTTAACATAACCTTAGATGAAACTTCCATTCACATCCTTACTGACAATACTGAACTTGACAAGGTCAGTAAAATCAATTTAGATCCAAACACAGCATGTCATTGACATTTCATTGGCCGAGTTCACTGAGTACGTTATGCATATTCCATTCTCAAATAAAAAATTTCACGTTAGTATGTCCGAAGTCTATCATTGGCATGGTATAACGTTTGGTATCTTGATCGAATAGTATAATTATAATCCACACACTTTGCAACATCAGGTATGCTATCTCTGCAATATATGTGTTCGATCCCACGATTGTTTGTGACAAGAAGTAGGACCATCTGGCTAATCGCTTGTAGGTGTTTTGGTTACCCCCAATCCACCCCTTTTCGCAACATGTCTAATCTCGTGTAGGTTGTCAGGTTCTTCTGTTGCCCCCCTCTTTCGCGTACAACACTATCATTTAATTTAGTACCAAAATGACCTCGTTATTGTTGGATGTTAGGAGTCAGGATATTCTATGTACAGTATTAATCAATTTAATCCACGCGATATTGTACCCTGATTGCAGATGGCACTGGTTTGTTTATATCGTCTGCACGGAATAACGGATGTTCTGAGAGTTTAATTTATCATCTCCTTGTCAATTAGTATTGAACGTTTATAATACTGTAAGTTGCAGGTGGTTCAAAATCGCTCGAAGGACGATTACTGACTTAAATGTAAGTTTTAACATTGTAGCAACTTTATTAACAGTTACTTCCCGTATGTATATTTTTGCGTTGATTGAATGACTTTTTTGTATTTTATAGGCGTTAATTGGATGAGATTTCATATTTTACAGGATCTGGAAACACAGGGTCGGGTGGAAATTTTGGTGGTAGCAATGGTGGGGGAAACTTCGGCGGTGGAAGCAGTGGAACCGTTGGTGGAGGCGGAAACAATGGATTTGGTGGTGGAAATGGTGGTGGCGGAAACGGTTGGGGAAATGGCGGTGGCGGAAACAATTGGGGAAATGGCGGTGGCGGAAACAATGGAAACAATTGGGGAAATGGCGGTGGTAGTTTTGGCGGTGGTGGGGGAAGTTTCAGCTGTGCCTCTGTAGGTACCGGTAATCATGCCAACCCATCTAACTGTGCATCTTTTTTCGTGTGTTCAGAAACAGATGATGGATATCGACAGGATGAGCTGTACTGCCCTGCTGGTCTTGGCTTTAATGATTTTATCAAGGCCTGTGATTGGACAGATAATTGCTAATAAAATGTCATACACCTGATTTTATTTTTGTAAACGAATTGTGCAAGCAGATGATATTAAAGTGTCAAAAAATAACACTTGAATATGTTACGACCAAAACACCCCAAAACACAATGAAAATATATATCCTTTCTCACCTCATCAACATCTCGTGTGCAGATAAAAGCAATAGAGTATCCGTATCTCCAATTCATGTAGTTCAACATGTAAATAATTAAAGGAACTATCCCGATTTGAACAGGGCCTCAAAAATAAAAGTCCGAGTACGTATGAAATTTAAGAACCAGTATATAGAGGAACTGTGTATTTATTTACCTTGTCTCAAAATTTCAGCTCAAAATATTGAGCTTACCCGGACACGTAACCCTTTTAAGATTTCGGGTCAACCTTTTTCGTTGGGTGGTCTGATAATCGACTCCGGTTCCTTTAGAGGTCTATACTTAAATTTCACCTACATATTATTTTTCTAAAATAAAAGTATGGTTGTATCCAAACAACACATAATACAGCTTGGAACACCGGTCTCTATTTCCAGGTGAAGACTGACGGGTTTAAGCTGTTTGAAAACATATCACATATATTGAGTTAGTTGCTCGACCCTGGGGTAGAGGATTTTAAGGCATTTCAACACAAAATAAAGCAGTTTTCTTCTCAGGATTGGCCCTTGAATACACAATAAACCTTCGAATTCTAAGCCACAAAATTTAATTAAATAAAGGATTAATGTAATACAACATACCTCATATAAACACACAACCAGAACTAAGTTTAGTGTAAGATGAAATACCAAAAAATCTGATTTTGTGTTATTTGAACAAAATGATAATTTGAAATAATCCTTATAAGACATATAGAAATAGATTTCACTAAAAATAAATACACTTGTATCTTAACGATACCTGTATGTGTTTTGAAACGTAGCATGTCAATAAAATTCAGAAGTAGTATATCCATACAAGTGTGTTTATTTTTATGATAATTTGAAGTTTGGATTCCTCGTTCAACTTTGTACGGACACGTATACAATACTGGGGAGAGGTACATAGATGTACCTCGCGTTTGTTCTATCCGAAAGAATATGCGTTTTTCCCTTACTTGGGACACCAGGCTAAAATACTCCCGGGAACTGTAAGCCGGGCCTTTAAAAAGTGATGCATTCTGCTCTGTACTTTCCGGGATTTGAACCTAGGAATTTTTAGTCCAGAGACAAGTGTCGTGCCTTTAATATTGGACTGTCACGGTGCTTAGATTTATAAATAATAAATGACGACTGACGAGATAGAAAATTTACTTGTAATCATTGATATGGATTATAGGTTGTATTATTGGTTTTGGCAAGAGCTCAAGATTTTTGGAGCCCAATCCAATACATATGTTCCACCCAAGGTCACGTGGAATGAATCTTGGCTGAGAAATCTCGTACATGGTATTCCTGTTATCACTAGTCTAAACTATATTTTCATTTATGTGGATGGGCAGGAGTTGTGGGATGGGGAGAGATGGATATTGTTTATTTTACCAGAAAAAATTGACCGCAGGTCTTCAATGAGCCGTTTTTCATAAGCTTGAAAAGTACCCCTTGACAAAGGTCAAGTTTTAAGAGAGAGAGAGAGAAATTGGGTTTAACGTCCACTCGACACAAACACGGTCATTTCGGGCCTAACATATGGTTTAATTTTATTTCAATAATTCGCTTATGCGTAGGGGTCTTTAGCAGTGGGGAAAAACCGGAATACCCGGACAAAAACACCAATGGGTGGACATGCGACCCTAACCCTTGCCACGTACAACCGGTGATTCGAAACCACGCCAGTTGACTCAATGGCAGGCCGCATGATACAGCGCGTGTACGCTAACCATTCGGCCACCGAACCCCCCTTCAAGTTTTAATCGTCAACCTTCAGAATTATTATGTCCTGAAGTATGCCAAGAAACCTACCGAACGGAAAATACTATTTTATCATAATTTATAAATGTGCCATACATTAATAAAGACATGCGTAAAACAAACGTCACACATTAATAAAGACAAGCATAAAGCAAACATATTGAGACAAAGCATTAATCGATTGGTTTAAAGAGGGATTTTCACTTTCGCTAAAAAAAATATATGCAAACAGACTGGCAAATATCGGAAAATCGACAACCCCTATTTTAAAAAGATTTGAATCACAGCAACCTGCTGTCTAATATGTCTTTATATTTAAAGTTCCAATAGCATATTTTTAAGTTATATTTTTAAAATGTATTAAAATAAAGCCTTAAAATAGATTGTACCTATAAACAGTCCTACATTGTTAAAGAATAATCCTATTGATCCTATAATTTACTATTGCCAGTTGAGAAATTGTCAAAAATATCATTTTCAACTTCAAATTCAAACGTTTGAAGATGGCCGTCCATGGAGAGGAATGGGAAAACAAGGGAGGTAATTGAGTTACTATTTCCTCAATCAGCCTGTGGCACCCATTTTAACGACTGTGAAATTGTGTCCATGATCGTATATTAGTGAGTTGACAACCTTTTGAGCAAAAGGCATAGAAATAATTATGTTTTGACTTTCTTAGAAAATATGAAATTGAAACTTTAAGAGTTTCATTTTTTAAGAAACACATAAATTTATGCTACACAATGAAATAAATTTGTTAATTTTATCGTGAATTTTTAATTTTCTCGCAATTTTCTTGCTTTTAAGGATATGTGTACTTTCTGAGAAAAAAATAACTTGTAACAAATGCTATTAAAAAGAAAATCTCCAAACATTAGCTGCATGTAAATATCTGCTTGTATAATGAGAACAGTAGGTAAATATAGACTTAAAGAGTGTTTACAAGTTCAATATTGGAAGCAATAAACATGTTAGTGTACATGGCAGAACTGTTGACACGTTTTACGATACGGTTTCACGTGACCTTCATTATTCCCGAAAAAATAGATTACTCTTTCGTGAATATTTTATGATATTAATGGGTTCTTGTAAGCCCAAATATTATTTGGGTATACGGAAATATTTATAATTAAAATTCATTTTGGTATAGACGTGTAAGTGTACATTGGAGTTATTCAAGTAAGTGCAAGTGTAAAAGAATTGTATTTAATTCCGGTTTGCCTAAAATGAGATGCATATTTATAAGGCAGTGGAATGTCGTCTCATTGACCATTGCTACACCATTCTAATAGTAGATATATAGATGCATATTCGCAGTCATATTAAGCTTTTCGGAAAGGTACAGTTCAAATTAATGCCAGTAGGATAAGCAGAGGTATATGTAAATTCGGAATCGGATACAGTGGATGGTTATAACTGGTCATAAACACAGCTTTACCGTAATAACCTACTCGTAAAAATGATAGTGAAATGTTACTGTGGGTGTTCCTGAAAAATCAAATTACTTTAGTATGGTATCGATATTACAATTTCAGAGACCGAAGGATGTTTAAATTCAAACTAACTGAAATGGGGTTTAACGTCCTCCTGTTCTGCTCCTAAACTGGGCTAACGAAGGCGAGCATATGCCATACAATGTGCTATGAGCGAGATTTTGCACGGGCAGCGGCGCTATGGCCACAGGGACTTGAAGGGATTAAAATAAAACTTCTTACTACTGCTTGACTATAACTAGCCTATATGATCAAGGGATGGCAGACGCCATCTTTGTTCTGACTTTTTTATGATATATTGTCTGGTGTCATCTCACAATACTCACTAGTTCTGACACTTCATGTCATTTTTATTGCCAACGAGACTTTATTTGATCATTATTCACCTTCCGATGTAATTAAATTTGTCCTTTTACAGCGTTATTAATAACAAATCAAACTTGAACCGCTATCATTTATCCGCAATCAACTTGCCGAGACCGGAAGAAACCCGAAATAAGGTCAAAAGAAGTCTGTGTCACTTAGTCCCTTTATAAACCTATCATTACTCGATATGTGCATAGGAACTGGGTGATCAAGTCTCAATCAACAGCGGCCTGGCTTCGTAAGTTCTATAACGTGATAAAGCCTACGAAGCGAGGCCGCTGTTAGGCGAAACTCGATCACCCAGTTCCTATGCACATATAGAGTAATGATAGGTTTATAAAGGAACTGGGTGACACAGACTTCTTTTGACCTATTTTCGGAATACTTCCGGTCTCGGCAAGTTGATTGCGGATAAATGATAGCGGTTCAAGTTTGATTTGTTATCAATAACAGTGTTAAATGACCAATTTAATTACATCGGAAGGTGAATAATAATCAAATAAAGTCTCGTTAGCAATAAAAATGACATGAAGTGTTAGAACTAGTGAGTATTATGAGATGAATTCAGACGATTCATGGTATCTCAGTCAAAACAAAGATGGCGTAGTGACTTACCTTCTTGTATTTATTAAGCAGTGGTAAGAAGTTTTATTTTAATTTATTTTAATCCCTTCAAGTGCCTGTGGCTATGGCCTACTCTTATATCGAATTCCAACTGCCGAGGGATCTTTTACGTGCACACCAATGTGTACACGGGACCTCGGTTTTCGTCCCATCCGCCCTGCATCACTGATAAGTGGAAACTACACCGGAAAATCTGGATGAACTTTCTCGGCCAGCGTCTTACCCACTTCATCCCTCGAATTCAAATTAACGTAATAGTACATACTAAAATCATGATGGCCTAATAAATAAAAAATCATTCGTTCAGCACGTCTCTACTATTCCTACCATAAAGATAAAAAATATAAAAAACATGGCAAGGGAAAACAAGATCGAAATTGTTTGTTGTTCTCTAGTGATTTGCTGTTTTGTTGACAGTGTAAACAAAGTGTTGAAGTAACGCATTGTAGCTAAATGATGATGAAGTTCGGTTTGAACTGTTGACATAGGATTCTATAAATCGCTTGTTTAAATAAATTATTCCCCACTCACAAACACCCCTTTATCGCTTTGGCATTGACCCTGAATTGTGGTCGCAATGACCCCCACTTCTACCACTCTTTTAAACAAAATCTTATGTTCATTGTAAGCAGTACGTATGTTGAATTAAACCATTTTTCTCTTTCGTCAGTCGTCATTTTGAGAACGCCTAAAAGCAAAGAAGAAACCTGATTATTTAAACCCGACAAATAAACATCCCCAATCTCTTCCCTTGTAATGTTATTAATTAATCGATCTTCGCATCGAGTTGCATCGTTATAAAAGAAAACAAGTGTGCAACTAGTTATGTCATGTTTTTTCATGTTCCCATGATGATTTCTATATAGAAGCTTATAACTACCATTCATATTTTCTATTTTTCGCCCCTTCAAAACACGAAAGTCGAAAAGTAGAAGTTACGACAAAATGTAAGGCGACAGCACGATATACAAGCCAAATGAACTCGGAAATAGGAAATTAAGAAATAATACGCCCTGATAATAGCGTCCCTCGTAATTTCCATATTTCTTATTTTCGACTTGTGTGCCGTCTTGGCGACTTTCGACTGCGAAATGCAAGTGGTGTTGAGGTATCGGATCAAACCATAAGAAATCGTCTGCGAGCCCACAACATTCGATCGCGACGACAAGCGGTTCGACCACCCTCTTCTTCAATTCAACGTCATAGGGCAGCACGTCGTGACTGGTGTACACGTCGTAGAGACTGGAGACGGCAACAGTGGGGGGCGGGTAGTCTTCACTGATGAGTCCCGATTTGCATTACAGTTCAATGATGGCAGACTTCGCGTCTATAGACGGCAAGGAGAAGGATTTGCTGATGTTAACGTCAGACAACGCCATGGCTTTGGAGTTGGTACGGTAATGGTGTGGGCTGAAATTTCGAACTCTGACCGACAGCATGCCTCGTCGTTGTGTCGACTGCTTACGAGCACGTGGTGGTTTCACTCGTTATTAACAAAGTTATCGAATTTGAGACAGATTTGTTAGACCTCATTACGCTCAAAATGGCGAATTTTCATCAGATCCTCAGAATAGTTGTGTATAAAAAGTGAATATGCTTTGCATAACAGACTCAACATTGAGACATGTTGAACTCATTCTGACCAAAGGTGTGCTTAAAAGTTTTGATTTACATGTTCCCTGTCTCTAATAAAATGTCAAACAAAAATAATTGGTTGACCCTTAACTTCTTTTGAGTAGTATGTTATAGAATTCCAACTGCCAAGAGATGATTTACGTGCACGCCAATGTATACACGAGCCTCGATTTATCGTCCCATACGAACGACTAGACGGAAGAAGCACACATATGAAAATTTTATCTTACTATTTCAGAAACATTGAAAAATACATCTACTTTATTGACAACAGAGTACATAAAATACAAACATTTCAATTTCATTCCCGGGGAGCGAAAACAGTAGGGGCACTTTGAAATGGGTAGGTACTCCCCATTATTTCATTGCCAACGGACAACCTCATGTTTTATCTGCGGCTCGGGTTTTTTTATTTGCCACCTAAATTATTTTATTTGTCACCCGTATATTTCATTTGTTTCAAAAAACTTTCATGATTTCCAAATGTTTTATTTGCCACCCGTATGTTTCAACTTAATACCCATTTCAAACCGATCGGTGTTTTATTTGCCAATTTTCCAATCCGTATATTTGAATAAAATATTTGTCTTATTTCACACATTTTAACGTATTTATATTTATCGAATGAACCTTTTCTTTCCACTCAGTGACCTAAAGATTACAATTAGAATTTCAGACAGGTCATAAGCATGGTATATTCAGCATTTGTTGTAGAAGTTATTTTCAAATTTTTACTGCAACGAAAATAATATGTTCATTTTGTAGGACAGAGTTAAACGATTTTAAGCGCTTGGTAAAAGAGAAATGGCAAATAACGAGAACGAATAATAAATTATTTCTTGCCATTCGGATGACGAATATCCTCTGCCCTATTTGTATTATGCATTATTACATAGTGTCCGCCCCCCCCCCTCTCTCTCCAATTTAGTGGCTTCTAAAACCCAATCACGAACTGGCAGCTAATGCGGTGGCCAGTAGTCCAACGGGTTGTTGGTCGAATGATCTAATATGCGTATGGTAGAATCATAAGTACGACCCACTCCCACAATACCGACATCTCTGTACCGAGGTCAATTGCTACTGAAGCATTAACGTTAAAGTTCCAATAGCATTTTTTTAAGTTATATTTTTAAAATTTATTAAAATAAAGCCCCAAAATAGATTGAACCTATAAACAGTCCTACCTTGTTAAAGAATAATCCTATTAATCCTACAATTCACTATTGCCAGTTGAGAAATTGGCAAAAATATCATTTTCAACTTCAAATTCAAACGTTTGAAGATGGCCGCCCATGGAGAAGAATAGGAAAACAAGGGAGGTAATTGAGTAACTATTTCCTCAATCAACCAGTGTCACCTTTTCTAACCCCCCCAAAATTTTGGCAATGATCGTATAATAGTGAGTTGACAACCTTTTGAGCAAAAAACATAGAAATAATTATATTTTGACTTTCTTAGAAAAAGTGAAATTGGAACTTTAAGCTCCGAAAGTATAAGGTTACAGAGAGTATTATATGACCGGAAAAAAAATAACAAAATTTTCAAAATATTATTTTATCAAGCAAGTGTTTCAAGTAGATGTGATGATTTAATGTGTTATTTGTGTCTATTTTGAATTTTTATTGAATAGAAGTTGACGCATAACTAAATTTACTAAAATAACAAATTAACTAAAATTTAATATGTCAAATGTATAATATATGATGTTAATAATTTAAGGTAAAATAATAATTGAATCTAAAAGAAATTATGAAGCTTTAAACATGCATTAGGGTTTTAGAGGTACATCACATATTAAATCTATTCTGTGTGTATCTGCCCGTTTCAACCATCCTTTTAATTTTATTTTGAATATGATAATAAACAATACATTGCATACACTTTCTGCGGTGATAATGTCACTTGAACAGTCCTTACGTAAAAAAAATAATGCAAAAGTTGTTTTTTTCGCTGTGAACATTGTTCAAATGTATTTCCAGAGTGCAGTGACATACAGTGAAAGGAGAAGAGATTGCGGCAAGTTGGTATGAATGTGGATCCGGTTTTAAAGTAGCTGATTTATATTTTTTACATCCCTAATATGGCTTCCCAGGTCACATTTCTCCCGGTGCAATAGCTGGTTAGTTCGGACTGGTTTGTCCTATTTTCAGTGGGCAAATTCAAATAAACAGCGCAGGGGTACAGAATATCACTTTTATATCATTTTTGGCTATGTTATCCTTTAATCATTTTGCAAAGTTTATGTAGAACTAATTTTATTTGTGTAATTATTGTGAAGTTATTGAAACAAACTCAAAATATGTCAATAAAATTGAGATTATAATGGTTTTTTTTTGTTAGAATGTTTTATTTGTTTTTCAAAATATTTCTTGGCAAGTTTGTGGTTTATAGAAGAGTCTTCTAGTTCAGGTTAGATATGAATAGCTAGACGAGATTTAGGGAATTCTTCGAGCAGATTATCGACAGAGTATTTGTGTACAGATCAACAAAAACATATCAATAATACCCTCAAAAGTGAACAAATATATCGAAATTTGTTTATTTATTTATGTGTTTGTTTGTTCGAATTGAACTTAAAATGACAAAGAACCAACTCCGAAGCGCTTAAGCTTTGTACCTGGAAGCACCGAGGCATTTTTTTGTAACCGTATTCAGTGCCAGAGCTAATAAACATGTCATAGACAAGTGGGTATAAGTATGATTTATATTAATTAACATTTGATATAGTTTCCCTGAAGTTAACGTTCATGTCATGTGAACTTTATTGACTAATTATTGAAAACAAATACCTGGGAGTGATTCAGAGTGGTTTGGGTGTTTTAATACTCTAACTCTGTTGATATATCCGATGCCACTGTCAATTGAGAAGTTCACATGGCTAACACCTTTGGTATTTAATGAAAATATAAGATGTCAATTTCTTCCAAGAACAAGTTGAAGTAAAGAATATAAATGCAGCTAATTCTTATATTGAAGTAAAACATATAAAATTGGTCTCTTGTACTGAACATTATAAGGGTATAAAGAGTTGTTTTGAACATTTTCCGGTGAAGAATATCAACGCTACGGTTTCGCGTATTGAACATGTTGAAGTAAAGAATGTAAAAGTTGATGCTTCTTATATTTGAAGTAACAGATTAAAAACCTGTGTCTTGTACTGAATGAAATGAAAAGTGGTTTAACGTCCTACTGGTCTACCCCTACCGGGCTAATGAAGATGGTTTTGTATTGAATATTGTGATGTTAAGAATACAAAAGCTTTTGTTTCTTAAACTGAACATGTTTTCACATTGTGGTTTATTTTAACCTATCGTGCATATTTCTTTATGTGATATGCATACATCATTAGGCGTTGTAGATATATCATTTCGTGATTTGTATGGAACGTCAATAATGCCTTGTGTGACCATATATAGATATGATTATGTATTTTTGTCATTACAGGAGTTGATTCGTTCGTTAGGGACACCCACCATAAATGAATATCTCCAAATATCTCGACAATTACACCACAATACTTACATATATACCAGGCCGTAAATAAATCAGTTTCGCACATTTATAGTCACTAAATGAACGATCATGTACTTAATAAGCTATGATCATTTAACCATCTATAAATAATATACTGAAAAGTTAGGTTACGTGCCCTTGTTTTATAATTAGTGTCGCTTAGCCAGTCTACCAACCATTCTACGTCTGATTGACAGCTCGGGATAATCAAGACTACTTTTTTTTAACGAATCATAACAGAAAGCTGGAACTAGAAATTGAATTTAAAAACACGCACAATTTTTAAGAACCTTGTAAAAGTCAAATGAAACTACTGTTAGTATCATGTTCTTGTTCACCAGGCCTTTAATCGAGCCACTGCAAACACTTTTGTTGGAACTGGCATTACATGCTTTCCAAAATAATACACGTAGTTTGTTTAGCTAAGATGACCATATAGCGTAATTTCACACTAGAAAATTCTGGCCTGTATCTGAAAATACATGTAGACTAGATTTGTGATATCGATTCCTAGATCAACCATGTGAGGTTGATAACCTGGTAAACTGGTCCACACTCCAGGTGTTACTTCGGCCCCGCATGCTTCAGACTACAGCAAGGAATAAAGTAACCGATAAGAGCCAAACGCTATTTGGATGTCCGCTTAGCACCCCAACACTAACCACATTGACAATAATATATTGCCCTAAATGACGTGAACCTACACCCCAGTACTCGACTGACCCTAAACCCACGCTCGAGCTAAAAGAAAACACCAGGTGAGGATTTAGTGCAAGACCTTTGATATTTGGTGTTAAAATTTTCAACATAAACAAATGTTCCTCAATGGATCGAAAGATCAGATGATAAGTCGTTTTTATGCTCATGAACTCCATCACCTCAAAGTCTATAGGATGTTGAGCTGAGTTAGGTGAGTAGTTTGCATGGAAATGTAATGTTTCTAGAGTTCAACATTACAGAAAAAAGATTAGGGATATCAATGATACAGTTTTATTCAGCTGATCACATTTATTCGCCAAATCCGGTTACGCCAAAGACTTGCATGATATGAAGTAATGCTAATTCATGTTGTGAGAAGATGCGTTAAGAGTAGGCTAATAAGATGCATTACACACATTCCTCGGACACAGGAAGTTGTCTGTATTGCATACCTCGAACTAGTTCTCCGAAAAAAGGCAATAGTACTAATCATAGTTACTGTATGTGATATTGGTTAAGCTACTTGTGAGAGATATTACAATTTTTAAATGGAAATGAAATCACCTAAGTACTATGCATGTCTTCACTGAAAGTGAGCAGGTGGGGTTCAACGTCCACTAAACACCAACACAGATCATCCCGGAACAATCATATATTCGCTTTAGAAGGGTGAAGAAAGGAAGTATCTAGCTTAACCCACTCGTTACTCCTTGGGAATCCCATAACATAGCATTAAATTCTATATACAGCAGATTCCGGTAAAACAACATATAATCAATGAACACGTGATAGCAAACACAAGTGTGCGATCAACTGAAGATGTTGAAGAAGATAAATTAATGACAGAATTGACCTATTCAAAATGCCTACGCATGTTAAATGAAATATAATTAATGTAAGAAAATTTTGAATGTACAGAAAAGTTTATCATTTTAAAAGGGAATAACGCTCTGGAGATTCGAAGCTACATTATAAAAATACTTCCGGTTTTCGAAACATTATTTCCGATTGACAAAACTGGGTATTCCGACACTCTCCCTGATCCGACATACTGTAAGCATCCCGTACAATGTCAGATTTGATAAGAGTCCACTGTAGCACTATTTCGTCAAAAAGGGGATAGTTTTTCTGACTTTAAAAACGACTTTCACATAATGCGAGGTAAAGCAGCTCAATTCTCGAACAATTAATCATTCTACAAATTCAAACATGTCTGTTTTTAAGGCGGAGAAGAAAATAATTTTTGTACACATGCATAATGTATGATTTTCTCATAAGGTAATGCGATATTAATTTCAAATTATTGGTTCCGCTGTATACAAAATTTTGAAAATATGGATTTTTCTAAATTACACTTTGTCCTGATTTTAAACTTGAAGATATAATGCGACTGAAGTTTATGTTCAAAAACTATATTTACTTATCCCTTGTCAGACATCCTGCTGCAGCGCAGCGCTCAAGTTGCCTCCCGCTAATATTTCAGTAACACCACCACATTCCTGGGTTAATACCTCGGTTCTAGGGCTTCTGAGGTTCTGTAAACACAAACTTTAACTTGGCTAAGGGTTTGAAAGGGGTTGCGATAAATAAACAAGTTTAAACGAGATTTCTATATTAGTAACACCTGGTTTCATAAACCAAATTGTTTTGAATTCCTTTACTGACTAACTGTAACTCAGTGATATGGTGTTTCGGCATGTTGATGATAATAGGTTTCAGAAAATACTTGACTTTGAGACGGTCCGACGGATTTGTGTAAACCTATAGGAAGGCGTAACTTAGTGCAATAAAGTATCGATTATCAAAAATAGTTTAGCTTTGAAGTAACTGTTTTGATATTTGGTGTTAAGTTTCGCACTCTCAACATACCAGCAAATGTTACTCCAATAATATCGTTAACATTTTAAATTTGTTTAGAAAGATAAAACTTGCACCGAAGTGGTGTTTGTTTAGACGGAATGAATTATTGAGTAAAGAACGCCAAAATTTCGTAAATTGTCAGTAATAGATATAACCGATTTCCACTGTAACTGTGTTCAAAAGCCTCCCGAGGGATACATTTATGGAAACAAAGTGACATGGCTCTTTATGTTTTCAGTAAAATAACGTCTATTTAATGTAGCCAAGTCTATAACTCGATATGATCCAAAGTCTTCGACATTGAAAACACGAATTTAAATCAACATTGATATTGTGATATTACCGGGAAAAGATGCTCTAGTATTCAATATTTCAGACAAATTAAACCCTTTACCATTGCTACACGAATCGTGTACCATAATGCATTTCGGTGCCATTTGTAACAAGGGACTCAAAGAATGAGGCTAGACATAATCAACGAGTCATGTCATACGGTAACATGTGCCACAAATACTGTCGGGATAGACTGGAATAACCAGACGCTAGAGATTGTCATTCGATTGAGACTTCTGGCGTATTTCGCATAATATAACTGATTTATAATAAGGGTAAACACGGAAATGATTGAAAGTAAATTAGTTTATATACATTTATATTACATTATTATACGTGTTGCGACCCATTTGTGTCAATTTCTAGGTTCCAAATATTTGCGATTTAATTAGCCCCTTTACTATATTGTATGTGCCCATTTGTGCTTATAACAAACTAGTCATCGAAATTTGGGATCAACAAGTCGGCAATAATAATCAGATTATTTAATGCTGGATTCTTATATAATTTGGGTGTCTAATTTAAAATTTCCTGTTCATGTAAATAAAATAAGTATTGTGCGTTCATAGATGATCCCATGTTCTAAAACACCACGCATTTGATCAAAACTAAAGAATGCCTGTAATGTATATTTAAATAACACCGTACAAGGTACAATTTTAATACCTAATCGACGATTCGAGGAGGACACCCCGTCTTTATCGTCTGCCGTAAGGTAACCCATGTTTTTTCTAGTTCTCCACTTTCTATCCTTTTGCTACCCATTTTCTCTTCTTTATATCTAGTTAGTCTGTCATCCCTGAGAGATATAATTTACTGTCCAGAAGATGTTACGTAATTCATAAGCTGGCAGGTGCCATGAAAACGTGTTAACTTATTGTTTCAAGTTTCTAATCTATCATCGGGTCTAGGGTTCCCGGTATACATACACTACCAGCAGCTATATTGCACATGGCACATATGATCACTTTGCAGGTAGAGCCTCGCCAGCACATACACAATACGTTTACGACTATTAAATATATTGCCAAATTGCACTGAAAATTGATCAGAAGGCCAATCCTTAAAACCGTTAAGCACTGACATCGCTTGATTGTTAAATTAAACCCCGTCTTTCGATGAGAGCATGGTGCTATCAAAATCAGGTATTCCGTTTCTCTATCATACTTATGCCATAATAGGGTTCCATGATGCGTTTTTCTGTTTAGGCTAAGCAATGGTGAGCAATTAGATCGTACCAGAGTATAGAACACAATATCTCTGCTCCACATTGACCTGAGTGATGAAACAGTGCATAGGTTATAAATAATGTGATTGCTAGGTGCTTTGTAAGATTATAAACAAGTAATTTATGAATGTCATCTATTTCGATGGTGTATGTTCTCAACGTTATTGTTGGTTTGCTTATCTGTATTATTAATAGGATAATTACTTCTTATGGATATTAAGCGGAAGGTGTCTTGGTTACTAAAGTGAGTTTATATGTTAGCTTAGTGTCGACAGTTGGAATAAAGCGGGTTGTATAACAACACGGTCTTTATCTATTTAGGTAAAAAAAAATGTATTATGTATTGAAGACAGAATCTAATCAAACAAAAAACATCAATCACCACTTAATCAAACATGACCGTGACATTTCCTTTTAATCTACCATTCCAGTAATTCACAATTCTTGTCTAGTAAACAGGAAATAACTTTTTTCTCGGCCAGAGGATATTTGTTTTGTTTTTTTGTCTGCCGGTTTTATTCAAATACAGAACAGATTATAGACCGTCTCTGATTAGAGTTGATTAAGGTTTTTTTTTTTTGCTTTATTAAAACAAAAGCCCAACCTGTCTCTGTTGTCAATCGATAGCATTCTTCTGACGGTTTTGTTCTTGGCTTTCTTTCAATATATAACTTGGTTCGATTTTAAACTACCAGTAATTAATTATATATATATATAATATATTCGTACAACCAAATCTGATCAAATTTTCCACTATACTCATACTTGCATGGACGATATTTAAATAGGATACATAGGCTACACACCACCTACAATCAGATAGGTCTTTCAGTGTTGCCGGTCCACGGCTATGGAATGATCTACCCGACAGTTTAAAGAACTCTACTTCTCAGGAAAGCTTTAAGAAATCACTTAAAACATATCTTTTTCAAAGGACCTTCACAAATTAATTAATTATTAATGTACTATATTATATTCTTGTACATACTAAATTATTTATTGTAATTGTAAAGTGCCATTGAATGCATATATTGCAGTAATGAGCGCTATATTAAATGTAATAAACTTAAACTTAAATGAACGTTAGTGAGATATAAAATATGACATTGACTTCCCCATCTTCAAATCTATTACCATCACAGATTTTGAATCCATAGAAGGTATGGGCGGGATTCGGTTTATTTATTAATTATTATCAATATTGCTATAATATTGGGATGTTATAATATTTGTTGTTTATCAACAATGACTAAATCCTCTTAACACTTCGCCAGAATTTAAAACACCTAAATTCGTGCACTCAATGACAATTTATTCAAACATGCAAGCAACAGGCGGTATTCACACATCATATCTAAAACCTTATTTCGATTTTTTGATCGTTGTTCTCTTCGCACTAGAGGTTATCAAAATACATAAATTCAGTTTACGGGCTAATAAACAAACATCAAACAAAGGGGATCATTTGAGAAGGTTGGGTGGGTTTAGAATGAGTTTTGTTTATATAATATGTGCTGTACTCGGTCTCCTGAAGGTGTTACAATATAACCGGCAATTCCAAGTCTTTTCTACAAATGATTCAACTGTTTGCTTAAATACGACTTCTTATGCCAACTATGTGACTATGATATGGTTAATGTTGTTAGTTTTTATCCGCTGCTCTCGTCTTTTACCTTGTCACATATTGGCGTTTACGATTCAAACTCAACAAACGCGACCTTGAAATGCCGACTATCGAGTACGTTTTTAAAGAATGCTCTCATTGGTCGATATTCTCTCTGATCTCTCTTGTGATATTCGGTTTTAAAATATGGCCACCGTTCAAGGTCAAGTCAGTCTGTGAGTTTGTTTCCTTTTTAGATTTTTGAACTCTGACACCCCTCTTAAAACCTAAAGACACTAGAAAAATAGATTACATAGGTCTTCTTTAAGGCGGGGATTTCTATACTATCCATAACGGAAAACGTCTAATCATACATGGTGACCCGCATAAAATACTAAATCCTTCTACACTCACAGAAGAAAGGGGAACTGCACTTATAAATCGTTCGATTTGTTCCCGTTATTTGTTTTTAAATATCAACAGCAAATTGTGAAATAACACTCGTTCTAAAACGAGTATTGTGATGAGGGGAACCTTGGATGTGTTTACATGGGTGTCGAGGACGGCGAGCATCCTGTCGGCATTAACAAGCAACTTATTGCACTTGAAATCTCACTGAAAAGGTCAAAAATGAGTTTTTGAAAATATAACACATTAATGTAAAATTTAAACAAGAATTCTGCCTGGAAAATACCCGATTTAGCGAGATTGACAACGCCCAGATTACAGTGATGTTTGAAAGTACTAGATAATCACAAAGTTTATTTCAAAAGTTCAGTTTAAAGTTTTTCGGCAGTATAAATTTATAATTAATATAACCGATAACAATAACGCAAAATTATACTGTGTCTCCATACTGGTTATTATCTGGCAGTCATTATTAAGTATATTTCCATGCCAGTCCCTGACAAGGACAGCTGTCTAGTAGTTTGGATGGGACGAAAACCCGAGGTCCCATGTACACATACATGTAGGTGAGCACGTAAAAGATCCCGTGGCAGTTGGAATTCGATATAAGAGTAGACCCTGCAATTTTTTGTCATAGCACACTGTAAGGCGTATACCCGTCTTCATTAGCCCAGCTTATGAGTAGGACGTTAAACCCCATTTCATTTCATTTCCTTAATTACGTGCGGTTAAATTGCAAGAATGACTGTTGCTAAGCGGATAAGGCGGACGGGTGTTCGATCCCTGCATTGCCCAAAAATTCATCTCGATTTTCCGGCGTGATTTCCCCTTGTCAGTGATGCAGAAGGAGGGCCTGACAAGGACAGCTGCCTAGTCGTTCGGATGGGACGAAAAACCGAGGTCCCCTGTACACATTGGAGTGCACGTAAAAGATCCCTTGGCAGTTGGAATTAGATATAAGAGTAGGCCGTAGCAAAATTTCCCTCATAGCACACTGTATGACGTATGCCCGTCTTCCATTAGCCCAGGTTAGGTGCAAAAGTGCAGGACGTTAAACCCCATTTCATTTCATTTAACAATAATATATACTACTAGGTATTATATAACACCACGTATTTCTATCTTGTATATGGAATGCAATAATGATCGTGTCCGATGATATCAGTTAAATGTTACCATTTTGATATCTGTTTGCTAAAATTAGTACTGGTATATAATTCTTGTACTGCGCACCACTGAATATTCTTGAATAAATTGGGCAATTTTAGCCAAGAACTATTTGCGTCTAATCTCAGGTTGACCTTCTGGTTAAAAGTTCTTTTCAATGTCAACTGTGTTTGCTACCACAATACCTCAGCCGGAATTTTTCATTACCAAGTTTGTTTGTTTCCCTTCGATTTGTATGTTGGAATCCATCCAGAAACGACATGGCAGTAAGGAGGACAAACAGCTAACAAACTTGGAGGTCCATGCGAGTCGTGTAAAGATAATACCAGTTCCAAAGTAAACAGGTACCCGGAGCGATTTCAAGGGTGTATTTGATTATTAGGACAAAGTATCGAAGCATTGCACACTCAGACATAAGGAAGGAATAGTTGGTTGCCATTTCGTAACGTTATAGACCATAATTAACAGTTATATTAGAACTACAGTTTTGATAAGACAAAAAGAGACTTCCAGTCACGAGGACCTATGATGTCAATTTTATTAGAACTTCAATATTGTGATTTTCAGTCTTTCGGATATAGTGGCTAGTTATATTAACTGTTATGTGACATTGGAACTACGGGTTTGTTACGTTCTGAAGAGACTTTCAGGTAAGAGGACTTATGCGGCGAATTTTATTAGTATTGCGTGACATTGGAACTATTATATTGTGACTATCCAAAGCGAGTTTCAGCATTGTGCACATATATGGATAATTTTGTAAGTGTGGTTTGACATCAGAACTATCAGTTTTTAGAAATGTGAACACCAGTGACCAGTGTCATTGGCAATACAATATTGTGAACACCCAAAAATGTGCATATTATGTAGCATAGCAAGCAGCAGCTACAGGGTTAACGACCCAGACCACTGTAAGGATGAGCATTTGATTTTAAATTTTTGTCTGTGTGTAATGTTATGGACCGTGTGAAAGTAATTAAAAATATATGAATAAAGTTAAGACAAGACGAAATGAAATGGGGTTTAACGTCATACTGTTCTGTTCCGTTTAGAAAAGGCAAGGCACAGAATAAGTCAAGGAAGTTAACAGATGGAAGACCGGCGCATTCATTTTTTAAATAAGGTAAGATAGAGTTATCATTTTTTTGTTTTAACAATATGTTTGGCGCAATATAGCTCAATTGACCCACATTCCATGAAAACGTACCCCATTTTAATTAACACTTTAGTGAATCCTTAAAGCCCATTTCTATGCAAACCATGTTCAGTTATTGTTGGGAAAAATGGTAATATTGAGTCATAAAAATACTAGTTTCTAGCTCATATATCAAGAGCCATTGTCATGCTAAATTAGCAAGATTCAGATTTTATCAGACGAACGTATTGTTTGTGGCGGTTTCAAACGCAAAGTACAATGCTTCAAGTGGGACGTGTTTTCCAATTTAGAATGGCCACTTATGATAATATTGCCTGATATTGTCCATTGGATTTTTTGATTTTGCTCCACGGTCTTTGCTCATTACTGAAAAAAATGGTAGATAGAATAATGTTCTGGGCCACGAGTAACTGACACACGATATCAATTTACATAAAGCCTCCCCATTCTAGAATAAAGACGAAACTGTGGGCATTTAGACTTTACATTAGTTCCCCAATGCCATCTTCAAATGTCATAGATAATGTTTGGTAATAATTCAGTCACACTGTTGTATAAGCCAATTCACTCTTCATGAGGGTGGGTTCTGTAGCCAAGTGTGCTTTGGAACATGATGACATACATAGTTTTACTTTTGTGATATATATCATATAAAGCATCTGGCTTGTTGTGCCTTTAAGAAAGCGTTAACAAAGCAAGCTTCGTAATATAATGCAGCATTGTCAAAGAAATCCACAATGTTAAACCCACTTAGGATGTATTATGCGTTAAGCTCACAATAATAGAGAGTCTGTTCCTAATCCAAGTAAAGGTGACATAGAGATTGTCGTGGGCAAATACTAGTTAAGGTAAATGCAGTTCTGCCATACTAATCATTTGACCTTGGGATATGTGTCATTTCTCTGTGCATGCATTAGGTTTCTGATGCCTTATTGTGCCACCTTAGAAACACTTAAATCGGGGTTATTGAATACCAGTAACAAAAGACATACATCAAAAAGTTGCTTAGTAGCTAAGGCCAAACCAAGTGGGATTGTTCACGTCTCTTGTTGGGTTTAAGTGATAAATTCAAAAGATAAAAAAAATCTTGCATTTTGATATGATGCAACATAGTTATATATCAAAAACGTATATGCTAACTGATAATTCAGATAAAGGATATATTTTGAAGCCCGTAAGACTTATGCCCAGTTTTGTTTAAAGACCACATATTGGGGGGTGATGACTGACAACAAACTATATAAATGTTCCAGTTTGTAGCCCTTAGTTTATAGCCCTTGTGTTCTAAGTAATTTATAGCCCACCCTTTTATTAATGTCATTTATAGTCTGGCCTACAATTGATATTCTATAGTCGTTGTTTTACTAATGGTATTTGGTAGTCTTTGCCATACAAGTGATATGTTATAGTATCTCTTATATTTTTTATTAATTATAACTGATATTCCATATTTCATTCATGACATTATATATCCCATGCCTTATATAAGTATGCCTTTAAATTCTGTGTTAGACGGATTATATACATCCCAGTAAAATAATGTATTGTGCATTAAAAAGGCGGTTTTATGAGACCATAGGTTATATCGTTATAAGTGATAGGTTATTCTCGATTTGTAAAGTCTGTGATACATATTAATATATAATTTGTAGCCTATTTTGATATATGCACTAACCAAAAGGTATTGATATGTTATACCTCGTGTTCCAGTAGTGACGTTGTCTGGCCGGTATGGTAATGCTGTAAAAACAAGTGATAAGTTAGTCGATGAGGTATACATGACATTCTATAGCCCATATTTCACCCCGTTGTATTCGAGTGATATTTTGAAGCCTGTGCACTAGTCCCATACCTGATAATTTCTGATATTCTTTGTGATAAAAGGATAATAATCCACAATATTCTTTTTCACTATTATTTAAGAAATAACCGAGAGAGAAATGGGGTTTAACGTCCAGTTGACACCAAGTAGGTCATTTCGGGACTAACATGATTTTTAATTTTATTTCACTTATTTGCTTGCGCGTCTTTAGCAGTGGGAGGAAACCGGAGTTATCCCACCAGGTTGTACAGGCAAGAAATGACTGAATAACGCCACAGTGTTTTCTTTCACGTACCACAAAGACATGCCTTATAACAGGCTGAAATAAGGGTGAAGGGAGGTAACTCCAAATAATTAGACGACAGGACGGTCTTTCCTTATGCATTTGGCGATTTTAAAATCCTCACTTTTAGCAGTTCATGAATGCTTGTTAATATTAAACTTTTAGGGTTAAATTAAAAATTTTGAGATTTTATAACAATCTGTTGGTTAATGTACTTTTAATCTTTTCTACTATACCCCCCCCCCCCCCGCCCAAACAAATAACTTACAAAAAAGTACGACAAATACTAAAATGCAACAGATACGTGATATTGCGTGGTCATTTGTGAGAATTATTGAGTAAATTACTGTTTATAAAATATTAGAAATTTCATGTTTTAGAAAACTAATTAATCGAACTCAAAGGGCATACCACATAGTTGAGTCTATGTCTAGTGTGTGGGTGTGGATAAACTTGGACATGGAAAACAAATTAATATTCGAATATAAAAAAAAATATGAAAGACGTCGTAGATATAATGATAAGAATTACGTATAATTATACTTAGGCTTGAAATAGGCTACACAATAAAATATACAATTTGTTTGTATTTTTGTGACTTCGCTATACATTTTAAAATAACTTCTTAAAAACCATGATGAATTAAATGGTGCTATTTATTTTGTATTTGATGCAGTATTCAATAATAAATTTGTCTTTCTCAATTTATTATAGATGTTGGTGTTAGAAACATTTAAAAAATGGATCATACTGCTCGCGACTGGCGTATTACCCTCAGGGAAAATCTTTGTTTTGCTGGAAATTCTTAACTCAAAACCATTTATGTCATCAATGTATTTATTTATCGAGATTATAAACATTAAAACATTAAACATTAAAGTATTTATATAGCGCCTAAACACCAAATGAATGGTTCCAAAGGCGCATGTTTGATTAAGAGATCCACCAATTATCCAAAGTGTAATTGGAACAAATAAGTTTTGAGTCTTTGTTTGAATATGTCAATTGTTTCAGAGTTCTTCAGGTTGCATTAGAGGAGATTGAATTCCATAATTTAGGTGAAGAGTGTTGGAAGGATCGTTTACTCATTTGAAGGTTGGATTTTGGGATGACAAGAAGGTTTTTATCTTCTGAACGGAGAGATCGACAATAATGTGGCTTTGATATTAATTCTCTAATGTATTCTGGGGCCAAACCGTGTAACGCTTTGTAAGTCAACAGAAGAATTTTGTATTCAATTCTGGCTCTGATTGGCAGCCAGTGGAGTTCACGCAGAACAGGAGTGATGTGGTCTCGTTTCCTGGTGCCAGTGATGAGCCTTGCGGCAGCGTTTTGAACGTGTTGAAGTCTTTGGATTTGATGTTCAGGAATTCCGTATAATACCGCATTGTGATAGTCAAGTTTAGATATTACAAGAGACTGTACAAGAAGTTTAAGGTTATCCATAGAGAGATACTGTTTGATTTTACTCAGTTGGTGTATTTTATAAAATGAAGATGATGATACAGCAGATACTTGAGGTTGAAATGACAGGTTTTTATCTAAGACTATTCCTATGTTCTTTACTTTAACAGATGGCTTAATCTTTTCACCACCAACTGTTATGTTACAGTCTCTGATTTGTTCGAGCTTCTGTCTTGTACCTGCGAACATCACCTCTGTTTTATCAGGATTCAGCTTAAGGAAGTGGAAGGTCATCCAGTTGTGGATTTCCTTTAAACAGCGTTCAATGTTTGTCATGGATGCCTGTTGTGTGCCGGGATGAAACCCGATATATAGCTGAGTGTCGTCGGCGAATAAGTGAATGTTTAGTCAATACCTGAGTGCTATCTTGCTCAAAGGTTTTGTGAATATAATAAACAGTACAGGACCTAAGACTGAACCTTGTGGTACACCACAAAGCAGGGTCCTGTCTGTTGAGTAAATACCATTGATGAGCACTTTCTGCTTTCTGTTGGTTAAGTATGATTTAAACCAATTAAATACTGTTCCTCTTAAACCTATTTCAGTCCAAAGTGTATTGAGGAGGTCAGCTGTGTCCAAGGTGTCGAAGGCTGCCGACAGATCTAAGAGCACCAGAACAACGGCTTTCTGTTTATCAATCTCAACATAAACATCGTTGACAATTTTGATGATTGCTGTTTCAGTGCTTTGGTGTGGCTTGTAAGCGCTTTGGTAAGCGATGTCTAGTTTGTTGACGGAGATGTAATCATTCAACTGGAGAAGCACACATTTTTCCAAGAGTTTTGACACATAGCTTAAGTTGCTGACAGGCCTGTAGTTTTTGAGACAGTTATGATCCAGTGTGGCTTTTTTGATCAGTGGTGTTATTGTAGCATGTTTAAGCTCATCTGGGAATATACCAGTTTCAAGGGAAGCGTTAATGATGGCTAGCAGAGGTTGAATAAATACATCGATATGGTTCTTTAGTAACCATGTAGGTAATGGATCTAGGTTGCAAGATTTGGTTTTTGTTTTCTTGATGATGTTACGGAGTTCTGGTTCTGAATAGTTGGTGAAAGTGCAGAAAGTGGCAGAAGAAACATCTTTGTAAGACGAGGGTGGTGCTGTACATGCTGTCTGAATTGTTATTATATCTGAACGGATTTTCGATATTTTGTCGTGAAAATATTGTACAAAGGTCTCGGCAAGGGCCGCTGGTAAGTCATGCTCAGGTAGGATGTTTTTCGACTTTGCAGAGTTCAAAAGATCGTTAGCAGTTGAATAAAGTTTTTTCGGATTAGATTTACATTCGTTGATCTTATTATTGAAATAATTCACTTTTGCGTCAGCCACTAACTTCTTCACATTGTGTATTTCAAAAGTAAAAGACTGTTTATGAACGTGCAGTCCAGAAGACAACCATGTATGCTCTGCTTTTCTACGCTTTTTTCTTGCATTTCGAATCTCCCAACTGAACCATGGACAACCATCTTTGATAGCCAAGGTAGATGTTTTCTCTGGTGCATGTTTATTGAGGGCAGATGTAATGACAGTATTATAACTTAAAATCAATTGTTCAGGTGACACCGATGTAGATATGCTGTTAAATAGTTCTTGTAGATCGCTTTTAAACTTTTCAGAATCAATATTCTTATATTTTCTAAATTTGAAAGTTTTTGTAGTTGGGACTTGAGAACCTCCCACTTCAAATGGTATTGAGAAATGTACAGCATAGCGGTCGCTGATTTGAGGGTTGCATACTTTTAGGTTTGCTATTTCAAGATCCGCCTGACTGGTTATAACCAAATCCAGGGTGTGTCCTAGGCGATGGGTTTCTCGGTTTACGTGCTGGTGCAAACCAAAAGATTCGAGTAGCGACATGAAGTTCTGCGCAGATGTGTCATTCAAGTCGTCTACATGAATGTTAAAGTCCCCCGCTAGAAGCAGCTTTCCAGTCTCGGAAATCAATGTTTCATAGAATGTGCCGAATTCAAGAAAGAAGTCGGTTATCGGAAGAATACGTTTAGATGATTTCTCTTTTACCATTGGTGGTCTATATAAAACGATCAAGTGTATGACATCACTCTTAGATTTTAACTTGACTTGAATGCATTCGAATGTTTTGAATGTTAATTGGTGCTTTGTGCAGATTGTCAGGCTGTCTTTGAACACGACACCGACACCCCCTCCTTTGCCGCTGCGCGGAACATGTTCTAGTTTATATCCGTGGGAGCGAAGTTCGCTAATAATTGGGCCGGATGTATTTGTGTTAAGCCAGGTTTCTGTAACAAGAGCGACATCACAGCTTTTATCTAACAAATGTTCAGTTAAAGTGATTACTTTGTCGTTTAGAGATCTTACATTCAAAGTACATACATTTAAAGTGTTACTAGACTGAGTAGATTGTACTGAGTATTGTTCAGTTTTAGAGTTAACTTTTCTACCCGATCGTTTGCCCCTTTTCGACTTTTTAAACTTAGAGATGTTCATCTCACACAAGGTTTGGTTGAGACCTGAGTTCACAGTGAACATGTGTGAGCTGTTTATAGAGTGAAGTGTTTCTGAACTGTACTTGATTTTCATTGTAAACAGATATTCTGAGTAGCTGATCACTGTTTCATATAATAGATATCCAAATAGCAATGCAGACAAACAGGTATAGTTCATGTGCACATAAAAATTCATTTCCAATTCTTTCAAACAGATGTTCCCTGGTGTCTGACACACAACTGAGTCCAAAACATATCCATTAAAACTTTAGAAATTAGGAGAAATCTTAAAAACACTGCAGAGCTCTCGACTGCTGCTACCAAGCGCAAGGGAGATAACTCTTATAAGTGATGTAGGATAGGTTCTAGCTTGGCTGGTTCCAGTATTACGCGGTCCAAACGACCAGGGATTCCGAAATTAGGGACCGCAGATGCACGCAATCCAATATTATTTACAATAGGTTTACATCGATATGATTTATATTTAGTTAATTTATACCCAGAGGCAGAACAGTGATGAAGCAATGTTAAGATAAAGAAAAAGCTTAGAATCCCCTTTTGAAATAACCACCCATGAACCGTCCCTTTAAATGCCAGTCTTACATGTTGACTTTTCTACAAATATACAGATATTAAATATCCGAACAAAATGAATTTATAACTTGCGATATTTAAAAAAAAAAATAAGCCAATGTAAAAGAACACGGTCTATATGAAATAGATAGAAAGGGGGGGGGGGGTAACCAACCCTTTGAACCAGCAATTTTGAATAGATCTGATATCTAATGCAATAATTTGTAATTCAAATGTCATGCTTCCCTTTTAAACAATGTTGGCAATACTGCTGTTACTAACCGCCATGGGGGGTTGGGATGGCCTAGTGGTCTAGAGTGCCGCGCTTCGACCTCTAGCTGGCCGGTCACCTCTGGTTTGCGGCTGTGGTTTCGAGCCCTGTTGTAAGCGTGTGTGGCATGGAGATAGGGGCGCCTTCTCAACCTCGTGGGTTTCCTCCGGGCATTCCGGTTTCCTCCCACTGCTAAAGACCGATGGCGCAAGCGAACTATTGAAATACAATTAAACCATATGTTAGTCCCGAAATGACCTAGTTTGTGTTGAGTGGACGCTAAACCCCATTTCTCTCTCTCTCTCACTAACCGCCATAAATGTATATAATTTTAAACACCCTCAACGGTAGTATTTCCCGACAATGTCGATGATATTGGCTGACACATAAATCGATAATAATTTGAGTTAAATTGACCCCCCCCCCCCCGACATTGAATAATCTGACCGACGATTGAAGTGACTTCTGGACTTGAGCTTATCAATTCGACTATCTGGTATTTTTGTAATCCCATTATCTGGGTCCAAAATGACACCAAAGTATGTTAAATTCTGAACCGGAATTTGGTACAAAACCAGATGAAACAATATAGTAATTATAAATACAGCAGGCATCAAACCAATGGTAAAACTGTAAATTTACAAAACCCAATACCGTCATTAAATTCCCATGGAAATCCTAAATAATGTGTATAGTAAGCTAAGTGTACATCAAAACTAAGCATTAAAGAATGTGTTTAACATGCAGTTCTTAAATCTTCGTATTTCACAATACATGTTTATAAACCACAGCCCACAATCGCAGCTGAGTCACTTCCCGATGGGTTCTCAAAACACGTTTATATCATCAGCACTCGAATTTTCATCCGCAACGCCACCGCCATCCATGTTCGCGATAACATTTTCACTTTCACACTCGCCATATACATTCTCGCCCAAATGTTCACTCGCACTCAAAATTCGCTGTCACTCCCGGATGAAATCTCGTCTGGTGGTACCTCTTCATTCAATCTTCCAGATTCCCAAAACTGTTCCTCCACCTTGTCTATAACGTGTTGACATGTCTTAGCCTAATCTCAAGTTGCCACACTAGCCTTCGCACCCCCAGGAATAGACGCTTTACGTCTTTGATTTTAAAAGTGGTCTTCCCCGAGCGACATAAGCCTTTTCTTGTGCTAAAATGTGGAGTCACTTTAAAATGCTATAAGGTGTAGTAAAAGCTTCCATAAATGTTTTAACCCGCCTTGTTTTATCATCACTGACAAGAAAAGATTTATCTTTCAATGCCGTCAACGTGACTGCCGCGGAAATTTGAGTGATAATCATTGCCCCGACTGTCTCTATATTGGGTTTAATTTGCAATGTCTTACTGGTAACTGCAAGACTAAATGTCCATGATGATAGGTTATGTCGCCAGTCTTATATTGGAGAGGATTACGATGTCACTATTCTAAATAATTCTGTCTGCAAGTATAATATCCAATGTTATCAAAGCTGCAAACAAATTCCTATCCACTCACGAGTGCGGTATTTTATGGTACACTTTTGACGATAAACGGTGAGTTTTCAAAATGCATCGTGAAAGGATAGTTCTAAAATACTTACCCTTTTCCCGTTGGATCGGTGTTAAGGTTTTTCTTTTTTACCCAGTCAGGAACGTCGGCTTTTAGGATTTTAAGGTTATATTCAATGCGTAGTCAATCTCTTTTTTCGAACGTTTATACCGTCTATAATTCACTTCACCCTGTTTCTCAAAATTAGTTAATAAACGATTGATACATCGTTTCACATCTCGGGTAATCTTCATCTTGAAATTGTAGATAACAATATTCACTTACCCAGTAACCACCTTCTTATATACACCGGTTATATACACACACCATCGTGCACGTGCTCTACGATTCATTTTATAAAATCTATTATACGACAATATCTATAATTAAAATTGTGTGCTTGTCGAACGCGAATATAAATAAATAAGGATACAGGTAATCAGAACTATTTAACAGGCCCGTAGCTGGCCCCAAATTGTTAGGGGGGGGGGGGGCAAAGTTTTCTGGGGGCGTCGATGTAGCTACACTTGACGGTCAAGGGCGAGCGGAACCGTGGAACCTTCGGAGAAGGGTCTAGGGTGCTCTCCATATGCGCACGGGATCGATTAATGTTAGAGGGACAGAAACAGATATGCCCTAAAAGAATTTCCGGTTACAGACGTCAAGGAACGAGCCACCCCGTACCCTCAAGAAAAATTTAACGACCACAAACGTGTTATCTTGTTATTCCAGTCAATGAATACAGTAAGTGGTCTGATATAGCCCAACTTAGGTTAGTCGAATTCCGATCAACCAATCAATCGTTTATAGTCCACGGGGACGGGACCGTCGGGATAAAATTTAACTGCCGCAAACGTGTTTTCCTGCTTTTCCAGTCCGGCAACTTAAATGTGATCCAATATAGCCTACCTTAGGTGTCTTACCTGAATACCAAACAACCAAACGATCATTGCGGGGTAAGGTAGCTTCGAAATCCCCGAGAAAATTTAACCGCCGCATAAGCGTTTTTCTGCTATTCTAACACATGAGGTAAGCAACTTCAAAGTTTCCAATCGGTTTAAAACCGAAATCCCACTCTATGCCGACCTGGAATTTAGACAAAATATTTTAATCGATGGTCAATTCAGTACAAATTCGTGGTATTCAATTAAAAAACAGGAAATATTTTTTTTTCACTTTAACCGTCGGAAAATTTAGAGACTAAATTTGCGATAATGGCGTATTATGATAGTTTAATATGAACAGTATAAAAATTTGAAGGAAGGAATACGACTTTGACGTAATTTATGAGAAAAATGAAAAGTTCGGTATCAGGTTAGAGCGCCGAAATTTTTTAGTGGGGGTGGAGCCGATTTTTTCCCCAATGGACAAAGGGCGCCGATATTTTCCAGAGAGAGGGTGGGGCAGCTGCCGCTAGCTAAGGGCTTGTTTAAGTCTATACAATTACAAGGTATTGTAAATATTTACACTTTATACCAAAGGTTACCATGCCATCTAACGTGTATTTTAGGAATCATGCAATACTATGAATATCTCCAGGGAATATTAAAATACCGGTAACCAAATTAAACAAACCAAATAATAAAAAAACACACATATATTGTTGATATTATTGTAACAAAAAATGGATTTATTTTGCAAATCCTCCCGCACAAAGTATTATTAACCAAATGCACCCGATTTGTGCGATACCCTTATACCCCTAAATGATATGCGATCGACCCAATTTACGCAGGCGCATTGGTAATGTTTATGTTCTGAGATAAAGACTAGTGTCGAGAAATTTACAAGAGAATAAAGGATTTTTTTTATCGAAGTTATTGGCGTTACGACTCGACGATAAAAGAAATAGGGTGACAATTCCAGGTATATCGTTAGATTTTAACAATTTTGATATAAATTGAAGAAGGTCCAGCAATTTATGAGTCGTTGTGTCGTCTGGAACATACAGTAGACCGTGGGAAGCTGGCGACAGTATACAAGAGGATGCCCGTATTGAAATACGTCATACATCATCGTCTTGCATATCCAGTCCATAACTAAGCGGGAGACGGCACCACATTCTTCTTTTTCATATTTTTTTCATAACTTGGTTGGCTGAAAAAACACCGAAATTCAAAAATAGTTCACACATTTATTTATTATTTTTTTTACAATAATATCGATCAATCATACTATACACAAAGTTTCATCACTCTCTGTCAGATAGAATCAATGTAATTTAATGTCCCAAAGCGCGACCAATGAAATTGCTTATCTCTGCTTAGCCTCGGCAGACAATTCTCATCATCAAACTTAGTCAAGGTAATGTAGCCTTTTCATCTAATTTAACAAAAACTTTTTAAAAATATAAAAATGTGTTAATGTAACCCAGAAATATATACATATTATTGTGAAAATAATATAAAATTGCGTGCGGTTGCTGTTTATTTTATTTTTCATAATCAAAACATAATAATTTTTGGAACTTCTGTATTAAAGGGAGATAATGTTAGCAAAACGCCTGGTTGAATAACATAAACGGGGAATAACTCTTGTTTTATTTTCCCTATAGTCTGTTTCAAAATAAGAAGCTGCAACAAGATTGTGATAGATTGTATTAGGATTATGTTAAAATATAGTTTCATTCCTAACTTTATCTTACAAAATCATTTAATTATTAAGCAGTAGTAATTTTAAATATGCACATACATACATTATGGTATAGACATGGCCATATTTTTAGCACAAGATATTAAAATGAATTATAATCTGTTCAGAAAAATTAATATATTTCAGAAAAATTACTACTGCTTCTAAATGAGAGTACTAAAAATTATAATAATTTTCCCCCAAAAAAGATTACATACTGATAATCATTTTCATGATGGATATTTCATGTACACAGTCTCAACGGTACTAGAAAAAAATATTTTAGACACCACCCCTTTGCTAGCAGAATATTAATCATTTTTTTTATATATCTATAAGTCGATGGCAATTTAAATAAATGGTTAAATATAAGATGTTGTAACATAATATACTTTGCACAGGAATTTTTATCTTCGTAGTGTTGGATTTACCTAGGGGATCACGTGGCTAAGTGGATAAGACGCTGGTTCGCTAGTCTGGAGGTCGGGTGTTCGATCCCTGCATTGCCCAAGAAAGTTCATCTCGATTTTCCGGCGAGATTTCCCCCTTGTCAGCGATGCAGAAGGAGGGCCTGACGATGACAGCTGCCTAGTCGTTCGGATGGGACGAAAACCGAGGTCCTGTGTACACATTGGAGTGCACGAAAAAGATCCGTTGGCAGTTGGAATACGATATAAGAGTAGGCCGTAGCGCCGCTGCCCGGACAAAATTTCCCTCATAGCACACTGTATGGCGTATGACCGTCTTCCATTAGCCCAGGTAAGGTGCAGAAGAGTATGACGTTAAACCCCATTTCATTTCATTTCTGGATTTACCTATCCACCCCCCCCCCCCCCACACACACACCAAGTTTAAGTATTCTAGCCCAATTAGGAGGAGAGTTATTGTGTCCCAAAGTCTCGGCCAATCAAATTGCTTGTCGTCCTGCACACCCTGGGCAGAAAATGCTCATTATCGAAATTATTCAAGGTATTGATTGATGAACTGAAACTATATACCAAGTTTCATCACTCTCGCTTAATTAGAACTAAAGTTATCGTGCCCCAAAGCATCAACCAATCAAATTGCTTATCTCTGTTTACCCGGAGTAGAAAATGCTCATCGTCAAACTCGATCAAGGCATCAACCTAATAAACACCTACACCAAATTTAAACATTCTCGAATAGGTCGCTAGCCAAATAGGTCGCCAATTTGTGTTCGGTGTGGGCGCAGCCATGTTTCATCCGGGACCTTTAAAGTAGTTCCAATATGGCGGAATTCGTCATACAGCCGAGGTTAGATGTAGGTTACGGAATCTGCCGAGTGATACCGACGGATGAACCCATTTTAATAGTCCCCTGATCTCTTCGAAAGGTGGGGGACAAAAATGTATTCTACACATCTTATATAATGTATTATTATAGAATAGCAGCTTTGACTGAACGTATGTGAGATGGAGCACCGGTGAGCTGAATAGAAGTACTTGGACTGAGAGGAGGCTTAGAATCCTAAGGATTACATGGACATAAATCAGAATTGTGACCTTTATTGTTTCTGTTTGATATGATTTCCGATTACTTTCAATGTTATAACTGATTACCTATATTCTGTTCACGTGTTATGTTTTATTATTGGTCATTTTGACATTAAACAACGATGAGTAAATCAAGAAACGGTTTATTTGGAGCAAGTTTCATTGTAGAAGTGTTTTTCCTCATAACAGTTAACAGAATAATATGTCTGTCTCCGAACTGATACGTTACTATTTACTTATTGGCTAATAAAACCCCAGATTGCCGTATATATCACCGAAAACTAATTCTCGTTATGCCATAGATTAGGCTTAAAGCTGAACTCGGGTTACAAAAATACCGAAATAATTAAAAAAAAGTTAACGCCCCCAGCCGCCATACTTGTTTCCAAGTTGTGAAATAAATATGGCGGACATGGAGGCTTATGACGTGGAAAGGTAAGCCGCTCTCACTTCCTGTGTGTTTGTTGTCAGCCAGCTGTACACATCCGGTTTTATTCTTACATTGATTGCTCTATTTTTTCCCAACAGTTTACGAAATTATTGAAGATTGCAAAATGTCTGATCAGGTAAGTAAGCCTGTAAATATTTATATGAACTACGTCTTCTACAATATAGCCTAATCTTTACTCTAAAAACAAAAGATGACTTACCGCAACCTGAAATTTTCAACCATAACAAATCCCTACACAAACTATTGTCCTCTTCCATATCCATATCATTACAGCGTAGATAGGCCACGTCTTTTTGTAAATATCTGACACATATGTAAATCACCCACAAGGTTATCGCAGCAAATGTCCAGTGTAATTATAACTAATACTATGCAATAAACAGATAGTTTAGATTAGATTTTCACATGTCAGAATGATGTCACCATCTTCAATTGTATTTGGCGCACGAAAAGGGACATAACTACATTTTGGGGCGGCTCTCATTGGGGGAGTGTTTTACAGTGCTAAATTTATTGATGTTACGTTTTTTTGTTATACATAATTATTTTACTAATTAGAAGACGTTACAATCAAGTGATATAACCATTTTGCCGATCAGATTGAGTCTTAATATTGGATGTTTTGTTTTGCTTGAGCTTTTACTTTTGTATAATTATTTGGTACATTTTGAGGTGCCTGATGTTCCACAGTAGGAGGCCCAACGGTAGAGCTACCATTGATATCTTTAGGCCTATCGATATCATAAGGTATTGAAGGTAGTGAGAAATTCATAGATATCAATTTCTTCCACCTTGGTAAAATAGAAAAAAAAACATAACATCAAAAAATTTAGCACTGTCAAACACTCCCAAAATGAGAGCCGCCCCAAAATGTAGTT
Source organism: Patella depressa (assembly GCA_948474765.1). Classification (NCBI taxonomy): domain Eukaryota; kingdom Metazoa; phylum Mollusca; class Gastropoda; family Patellidae; genus Patella; species Patella depressa. Next base: position 29,870,867 of record OX419715.1, read on the forward strand.
ATGTCCCTTTTCGTGCGCCAAATACAATTGAAGATGGTGACATCATGCTGACATGTGAAAATCTAATCTAAACTATCTGTTTATTGCATAGTATTAGAAAAAATTACACTGGACATTTGCTGCGATAACTTTGTGGGTGATTTACATATATGTGTAAGATATTTACAATAAGACGTGACCTATCTACGCTGTAATGATATGGATATGGCTATGGAAGAAGACAATAGTTTGTGTAGGGGATTGGTTATGGTTGAAAATTTCAGTTTGCGGTAAGTCATGTTTTTCCATCTTTTGTTTTAGAGTAAAGATTAGGCTATATTGTAGTAGACGTAGTTCATATAAATATTTACAGACTTACCTGATCAGACATTTTGCAATCTTCAATAATTTCGTAAACTGTTGGGAAAACATAGAGCAATCAGTGTAAGAATAAAACCGGATGTGTACAGCTGGCTGACAACAAACAAACAGGAAGTGAGAGCGGCTTACCTTTCCACGTCATAAGCCTCCATGTCCGCCATATTTATTTCACAACTTGGAAACAAGTATGGCGGCAGGGAGCGTTAACTTTTTTTTATTTAATTATTTCGGTATTTTTGTAACCAGAGTTCAGCTTTAAGCCGTCCAGTTTGACCAAATCGACCCTGGTGATATAGTCGAGTAATTTGACTTCCTGACCAGACTCACTCGCCACCAATCTCCCATATCACACTATGGAAGGGTATCGCTGCCAATATTAAATGCTCTGCTAAAATGTCTTTTCCATTGATTATGTGTAAAAAGTACAACGTAAAAAGTCACATTACCGGTAATAATAAAGTCAAAATACCTCTAAGGCCAAAGTTAAATGTAAAACGACAAATTTAATGTGTCAAATGACAAATGTTTAAATGCAAAATGCTGTTCTTTGACATTTCTACATTTCTCTCATTACAAATCACATTTGCGCTCTGCCACATCTCATTTGTCATTCATGCTTTCTTGACGTATTAACATAAATACGGAAAAGACCGATCTTTCTTGAAATAAAAATATGAATTTCTCCCAAGGAAAGATAACTCAGTTAACGAACCATTAGTTGTTTTTCTTTTTAAATTATTTATTTATGTTTGTGCTGGTAAAAAGAAAATATAACTTTTGTTGAATCGAAAAATATGAGCATCCTGACCAATTTATTCTCCGAATTAGTAAACATTTATTGATATTTGTGAAACGTTTAAGGTTTAAAGTAGCTAAGTTATTAATTTATAATTTAAAGTAGCTAAGACTTTAACTCAATAACATCCAAAATCTTCAACATTGAAAACATGAATTATTTGTCAATTTAAATCAAAATTGATGTTGTGATCTTACTGGAAAAAGATGGGCTTCTGATATCCAATATTTTAGACGCAATAAGCATTTTACCATTGGTACACGAATCGTGTACCATAATGCGTTTCAGACAAAGTTCTATCAAGAGACTCGAAGAACGAGGCTAGAAACATTGTACCAAATCAAACGGCGCATGTAGACTGGAATAACCAGACTCTAGAAATTTGCATTCGACTGAGACTACTGGCTTATTTCGCCGAACATAACTGATTTGAAATAAGAGCAAAAACGGAAACCATTGAATGTAAATCAGTTTATATATATATTCATGCTACATTATTATAAGCGTTGCGACCCACTTATGTCAATTTCTAGGTCCCAAATCAAATGTTAGCGATTTAGCTCCTTTAAATGACAATATTGGTGCCAGTCATTATCACATGTGATAGAACTGATTAAACACTTTTCAAATATAATATTAACACAGGGATCATTGCAACAATAGAGGAGTTATAAAGGGTTCATGAATCGGAAGTGACGAACGCCAAAGGAAAACACGAGTTATCTCTCTATGTGAATGACTGAAGTGACGAGTGGTGACATAAACGGCCGAATTTCTGCTCACTAATAATTCCTTCGAAGACAAAAAGTTGTTATATGGGACCGCAAGAGGTTATCTGACGATACAATAAAGTAATTAAGTGTCATAAGATAAGAGAACACGGGAAAAATAAAAATACTCCGTACAGCCCCTTGTTTTTATTCATTCTATAGGGGAGATCGGGGCACATTGAACCACTTTGTCCACATACATGTTTGTCCTCATTTCATATCAAATCTTTTTATTAGAAGATCTCTTTATTTTATGATCAAAATTTAAAAAAAAACATCAGTATGTCCTATTATATGGATCAAACCCCGGTTTATCTGGATTGTATAGATTAGACATATATGAAGTTAAGTACAAGAATTTCTTAGGCTAAGAAGTTAACATGTATGGAAAATTTTTCTCTTTTAATCGCTTTTTTGAAAAATTCACTGCCTAAGAAAATAATTGACAGCATGTGGTTTATTGGTGGAGAAATGGGTCCAAGAAGTTATCTCACTTCTGTATAATGTTTGGTTGTATAGTATTATTTATAAAGGATATATACATGGTGGTTCAATGTGCCCCGGTCTCCCATACCTTATAAAAAAATGGTAATGCACGGACTTTTAATCTGTTTTTCTTTCCTGCTCTCTTATCTAGTGGCAGTCAATTCTTTTTATGAATTGTAAGATATTCTCTCACAGTGTCACACAGCATCTTTAGGTCTTCGAGGGAATTATTAGTGAGCAGATATTCGCCCATGTATCTATTATCACTAGTCACTTCAGTTAGTTATATAAAGGAATAACTCGTGTTTTCCTTTGGCGTTCGTCACTTCCAATTCATGAATCCTTTATTACTCCTCTATTAGTAAGTGCAGGGGGACTGCACCACACACAATTCTACACAAAAACAAATATACAGATAAGACATCATACTAAGAGACCACAAACAAAAACAAATGATCTCTGTGTTAATATTATATTTGGAAAGTGTTTAATCAGTTCTATCAAATATGTGATAATGACTGGCACCAATATTGTCCTTTAAACTAATCGCAATGTTGAAAAATAATAAATGACACTAAACTGAACCTGTTTTGATGCGAATTGATGAAATGAAATGGTGTTTAACGTCCTACTATTCTGCACCTAACCTGGGCTAATGGAAGACGGGCATGCGCCATACAGTGTGCTATGAAGGAAATTATGCCCGGGCAGCGGCGCTACGGCCTACTATTATATCGAATTCCAACTACCAAGGGATCTTTAACGTGTACTCCAATGTGTACACGGGACTCGGTTTTTCGTCCCATCCGAACGACTAGACAGCTGTCCTTGTCAGGCCCTCCTGCATCACTGACAAGGGGAAATCACGCCGGAAAATCGAGATGAACGTTCTCAGCCAATGCAGGGATCGAACATCCGACCCCCAGGCTAGCGAACCAGCGGCGAATTGATGATGACAGGTTTAATTTCATTATCTGCCAGGAACAGGACAATGAAAGGGCGGAGAAGCCAGGGAATTTTACCATCCATTATGATTGTCATAATATAGACCTCGGCAATATTTACTTATTAGGCCTAAACACGTGTTATTTTTTCTCTTACCGGTGTTATTATGTATAATACGGTATCAATAATTATATTATAAATATATGAATATGCATGATTTGTATGTCCGTTTTACGAAAACAAAAATTTAGAAAGTGGAATAATGATAAGAGTTTCTACGCGCATGCGCATGAAACCACTTGGGCTTATAGATCGACCTGTATTGGCCGGGAAGGTTTCCCTTAGTACGGGACAAACAACTGAGGTCAACTTAATTGTTAGCTAAATAAGAATCCATGAATGGCATGGAGTCAACTGAAGAGTTGGCTACGGTATGTGGAGACGCCAGAGGCATAAAAAAAATGGCAGCACGTTAACCGAGTTATCTTTTCTTTTGAGAAACTATTCATATTCTTATTCAAGAAAGATCGGACGTTTCCGTATATGTTAATAAGTCACGTGGTATACTATATTTGCATATTTAAGAAGATGCTATGCGCAAGTTGATAAAAGGAAAGCGTGAATGACAAATGAAATGAAATGAAATGGGGTTTAACGTCCTACTCTTTTGCACCTAACCTGGGCTAATAGAAGACGGGCATACGCCATACAGTGTGCTACGGCCTACTCTTATATCGAATTCCAACTGCCAAGGGATCTTTTACGTGCACTCCAATGTGTACACGGGACCTCGGTTTTCCGTCCCATCCGAACGACTAGGCAGCTGTCCTTTCCAGGCCCTCCTTCTGCATCACTGACAAGGGGAAATCACGCCGGAAAATCGAGATGAACTTTCTCGGCCAGTGCAAGGATCGAACACCCGACCTCCAGGCTAGCGAACCAGCGCCTTATCCACTAAGCCGTGGCAGGGCGCAAATGTGATTTGTAATGAGAGAAATGTAAAATGTAGAAATGTCAAAGAACAGCATTTTGCATTAAAACATTTGGCATATTACATTTGTCGTTTTACATTTAACTTTGGCCTTAGATGTATTTTGACTTTATCATTACCGGTATTGTGACTTTGTACCTTGTACTTTTTACATATAATCAATGGAAAAGACATTTTAGCAGAGCATTTAATATTGGCAGCGATACCCTTCGATACTCACACAACCTCACTCTCCGTTTATCCGCTTTTTACTTGGAAAATCGGTCACTATGACGCCATTTTGGATTTTTAGTATAGCCCTGGACGTGACACCATTTCTGATGCTACCATTGGACTCGGCAACCCCGAACACCCAAAAAGACACCAAACAAGGTATGTAAACCCACCAACCCGAGTGAAAAACGAGAAAACCGATTATTGGCGGCCATATTAGCCGCCATTTTGGAAAATCGCCAGGCTCCAACCTCCATTCCCACTAAAAGCAGTATAACGCTTAATCCCGGAACCGTAGATAATGGTATTCAAGTTATGTGCGCCGGTTACATTAACAACCAATAGGTTGGCAAAATAATAGGTTACTGTCTGGGATCATCCACAAGCCTGCTCGCTCGGTCCTGCAAATTTTAACAACTCGTACAAATTCTTACCCTTAAAGGCAAAGTATGTTTTGGATCAGGACCATTCCGTTTGCAATGGGAGAGAGAGGGAGAGAAATGGGGTTTAATGCCCACTCGACACAAACTAGGTAATTTTGGGACAAACACAGTTTAATTTTACTTTCAATAATTTGAAATTGGACAGGCGACCATACTCCTTGTCAGGTACAACCGAGGATTCGAAAACACGTCATTTGACTCAATAACTGGCTTTATGATACAGCACGCACGTGCTAGCCATTCAACCCCCTCCCCGTTTGTAATGCCCTGGTTCGTCACAATTAAAACTACAGCTGCGTAAAATCTGTACTGGCGTATTTGGTGAAATATGTCGAGATTTATTTCCATTTCCACCAACAGCAAACACCCGGTACATGCAGGGATATAATTAGCCTGTCTGTGTTTAGTCAAAAATCAAAACTATTTTATCTTGTATAAGTATAAGTGGTCGAATAAAACTTTTTTTTCGCATTGGCAACAGTTGGCAGTTAAAACATTAAAGCCCATACCCGGTCAATAGGCGAAATTTTCCTTATAGTACACTTCATAGGGTGTAAGTTGAAACACGATGGGGTGTGGGATGATCAAGCTCTCTAATGAGTTGTGTTCGAACTTGACGAACACAAGTCGATATTGGTCGTGCATTTGTTGGGTGTGCGCCTTTTCAACCTTGGCGTTTTATTCCAATTTATATTATCGAATGAAAGGTTATATCACATTGCCAACACATTAAAGAACCATCTCATGACAGTGCATGTAAAAAAAAAACTGGAATTTTTCTCTGTTCATTATGTAGCAGACAGTAGTGCTACATTATATTATGTTGGGCCATGCAGGGTTCCCGCGGCTTCGTCTAACATTTTTTTTAGGATATTCAAGGATAAATATACGTCAAATTCCAGGATTTTCAAGGACATTTTTAGCCTAAAGTTACAATTTTTCATCTGAAAAACAACCAAAACATTACCAACTATCGTTAAAATCTCATATTTAAAAGGAATTGAAGACATAAACTGTTTTTTATTATTACAGATTGACTTTCGGCACACCGGGAAAAACTCCCGCCATTTTTAAAACAGACTTATTTCCCTTTTCGTCATTATGCATTGTTTAATGTAATTACTAATACCGATTTTGATTAGTCAGTGTAGTGGCTTCTAGTATGTTAATTGGACAATGGAGTCACGTGAGACTATTTGGTAGCCTTACGGTAAATGTCATTGGCTTATCTTGTTATTACGTGACAAAACACGGCTGTTTATTTAGATCAGTTGATTGACAGGTATACGTCAGTTATTGTTTATAGTATAACCAGCATTACTTATAATCTAAACGGGATTTTCAGATCAACTTACTAGTATTACCAACAAAATTAAGGATCTTAACTGAAATTCAAGGATATTTTCCTATTTCCGCGAAATTCAAGGATATTCAAGACCTTGAAATTGAAATTATAAATTTAAGGATATTCAAGGATTTTCAAGGACCGCGGGAACCCTGCCATGCCACGACCAGCCACGTTTTGTCACGCCAACAATACAGTTTCACCATAATAACAAATATAGTAACATCAAATTGAATAAAAATCGCCGGGACTCCAATTCGCCCGAAACCCCAATTCGCCCGGGAACCAAAATCAATTGCCGAAAATACACGAGGATGAATATACATCATTGATTTTCTTTATATAGATAATAATAATATAGTCACAAGGAGAGATGAGATGTCACGTGTGACGTATGGTCACACATTTTATTCTTTATTGTGGTGCCTTCTCCGCACGTGGGAGGTAAAATAGGGGTGGCATGTTATGTCCTGTCCTCAAACAAGATATGTCGCGATGGCTCAGTGAATATGGTGCTTGTTCAGTAACCAGACTCACTGAATATGGTGCTTGTTCAGTAACCAGGTGATCCGGTGTTCGGCAATAAAGTTCCTCGTGGATTTTCCTGCCCGATTTCCCCTTGTTGAAAAACGCCCAGTCGTTCGGTTGGAATGGCAGCACGAATAAAAGAATATGGTGTTACGATTTTTCTTATAATACATTTACATGGTGTATGCCCTCTTCGGTAACAAATGTGCAGTTCAGAAAAGCAGGATGGTAAACGAAGGTCAAAGTGATGCTAAAACTCGGCGTTCTTTGGAGTAAAAACTTTCAGGGTCAGCGCTCGTAGCGGCTATCTGACTTACTTAGACCCTACCCGCCCTCCACCACCTATTTATTTCAGTCCGCAACAGCACACATGCCCAGAACGTTTCAAATCAATGCCTTAAACGAACAATACACGCCTATATACTTTAAAGAATGGATAAAAATGCATTTAGAATAATAATACAATATTATTGTAATGCACAAAAGACGTTTTGGCAAGATTCCAGTAGCTATTATCAAGCATAGACAATTTACAACTGCGCAGAGATGCGAAAGCTTTATATATAACTGTTAATAATAAGATAATCTCAGATAAAAACATTAGTGAATAAGGATTTAGATAATTTAAATAAGAGTAAGATGATCCTAAAAGAAAAAACACTGGGTATTACTACTACATCGTGAATACAGGGAGTAACGATTATGTAACTAAATTAATTTGTATTCATAGTTATTTTTATATAGAAGGGAAATAGGAATCAAAATGGCGGCTGAATATCGATTTGAAGTTTTCTGTTAAATCCAATATGGCTGACAAACGGTTGAAAATATTTAACGATTATGTAACTAAATTAATTTGTATTCATAGTTATATAGAAGGAAAATAGGAATCAAAATGGCAGCTGAATATACTTTTGAAGTTTTTTGTTAAATCCAATATGGCTGACAAACGGTTGAAAATATTTTGGAACAAGGTCTCTGAAAATGAAAGATAACATCTGAGGCTAACAACACCATTTCGTATGTCATATTTATTAGTATATTTTTTAAAATGGAGAGAGTTATTCATGTTCGGAAAAAATGAGAAGGCGATTCGTTGAGAAATAACTATTTTTGTCCCATCCGTAAATATTTCATATTGGTCAAATATTTAATAAATAGTTCCAAGAAGGCCAATCACACATACGTTGGTAGAATGTTTGCACCATGTACAGTTTTTGGCGGCGCTCGAAAAAGGTCCGAAATATGTAATACATATTACTTATGGAGAGGTATCGCTGCCAATATTACATGCTCTGCCAAAATGTCTTTCCCATAGATTATATGTAAAAAGTACAATGAACGCAGTCCTAAAACCGTTAATGATAAAGTCAAAATAACTCACAGGCCAAAGTTAAATGTAAAACTGCAAATGCTATGTGTCAAACACATGCTTTATTGCAAAATGCTGAGTTTTTTTTTTACCCTTTTCTACATTTTACATTTCCTCTCTTTACATTTTACATTTTTGCTCTGTCATATCTCATTTGTCCTTCATAGAATCTTGCGCAAATGTAGGATATCACGTGACTTATTAACAACATATACGGAAACTACCGATCTTTTTTTAAATAAGAACATAAATAATTCTCCCAAGGAAAGATAACTCAGTTAACGCGCCATCAGTTGTTTTTCTTTTTAAATTATTTATTAATGTTTGTGCTGGTAAAAGAAAAATTAATGACTTTTCGTTGAATCTAAAAATATGAACATGATGTTCTGACCAATTTCTTCCCAGAATTAGTAAACATTAATTGATGTTTTAGAAAAAAATAATTATTAAAATGACGTAAAAATAATATTTTCCGGGAAAGACATTTCTAAGGACCCGCTTTCAAGTTCCCTGTGGTGCGACATTATTTAGGAAGGTGTTGTTGAAAATTATTATTAGATTATTTACAGTAATCGTTGATTGATCTCAAAATATTTAATAACTCGACGAATCAAGAGCATCGCTAATAATTTAGAATCAAGACAGTCTTTTTGTAAAATGCAAAACACCAGATAGAAAACCTTCACTATAGTATTTCCTTACTTTGTTTGGAATATAACATTGAAATTTCTTTTTATGTAGTAAGCTTAAAGTTACATTATGGGAGATAAGATAAAGAGATGACAGTTCTCACTATAATAGTTAAAAACTAGATAGTGTAAAGGTAATTTGCTGAACATTTCAGTCAAATTGATCCACTATTAGCCGAGAAAAAAGCGTTTGAAATATTCACAAAGCCTCGGGCATCATTACTCAAATCATTAATATAAACAGCATAGTCTCGATCATCCACTTGATTGATTTAATTATCAACGGCCATTAAGCGGCATATATGAATTTAATCCGCCAACATCGAAGGCTAGCCTTGCCATCAAGAGTTTATTTTGGTCTGGATATGTTAATTAATGTCTAATTGATTATTTAGATAACATTTCAGGCCTAAAGAAAAACCTGTAATAAGCAGATTTTGCTCTTGCATAATGCTATTTTAAGTTATTATCAGAGGCATCTGACACAATTGATTATGTAATAGCTTGTAGTGAGCTATTACATAATCCCTGCCCGCCTAAATTATTATTTCAAAAAGAACAATTAGAATTTTTAATTCCTGTCTATTCAAAATAGCAGACATTGCAATTTTTTTATGGTACCAGTCAAAATAGTGTTTTCCGTAGATTAGCTGACCATGACGTAAGAATTTCCTATCAATATAGAAATATTACAGATGAAGAGCTTGACAATAAAGCGAAAAATATTCTTTATCCGGATATCGTAGCGTGAAATCCCACTTGCTTATAAAAGGTGAACGTGTGCAAGAATCAAGAATTCGTCAAGGCATGCAAAGTGTTGATTTAGAAGGATCTCTATTTCGAAGGCTTCATAATTTATATTATTATATGTGGAAAAACAGGAACAGGACAGTGCGAGTACTGTACATAAAAGTCATTAAGGCTGACTTAATTCACTTATTATACACGTCTTAATTTTTCACTTACCTGTATTATTATGTATTGTACGGTATCAATTATTATATTTTAATATGAATATTATCTTTATATGTACCGTAGTACTGTATTTTGCCTTATTTTATTATAAGTATAATCTTACGAAAAGAAAGTGGAATAAAGAAATGCTACGTGCACATGAAACCATGCGGTGTTACGGGTCGACCTGTATTTACCGAGAAAGTTTCCCTTAGTACGAGACAAATAACTGTTTGCTAAAAAAGAACCAATGAAGAGTAGGCTACGGTATATGGAGATGCCGGAGGTATAAAAATGGCAGTACGTTAACTGAGTTATCTTTTCTTGGGAGAAATTATTTATATTTATTGCTTCGAGAAAGACCGATGATCTCCGTGTATGTTATTAAGTCACGGGATATACGACATTTGCACCCGAAAGTTCATCCTCTTCGCAAGACGCTATGCAGTAAGCTTGCAGGGCAAATAAGATGCGGTAGAGCGCAAAATGTAATGCGAGAAATGTCAAAGAAAAGCATTTTGGAATAAAGCATTTGTCACCTGACACATTAAATTTGTCGTTTTACATTTATCTTTGGCCTTAGAGGTATTTCGACTTTATCATTACCGGTATGAGGACTTTGTAAGTGGTACTTTTGACATTTAATCAATGGGAAAGACTTTTTTTGCGGGGAATTTAATATTGACAGCGACACCCTTCCATAATTACTATTATTCAAGAAGGACGTTTTGGCAAGCTGTCAATAGCCGTTATGAAGCAAATGCAGAGTCAGATGATAAAAACATGGACTATAGCTGCTACATTCGTAAATAAAGATTTAGATAACGAGTAAGAGAGAAAAAAAACAAAAAAAACATCAAGTATGAATACTACACCGTGAATACAGGGGATAACGGATTATATAACTAATCAATCTCGTTCCCAGATGCAGCCGCGGGGCCGAAGGCCTCTGGCACATTAGACCGTCCATTTTTTCCAATTTTTTTCAAACCTAAGCCCCGCCCATTCTGATCTCTGATTGGTCAATCATTTTGGGTCGATTTCTCGAAAACTGGAGGTCGGATCGTCGTTTCGTTTGTTGTAAAATGATCCTTGAGTCAAAGTCAACTCGCTGACATAAAAAAATTGGATCCTAAACGAACAAATTCAAGTTTTTGTAAAGATCTATTTTTCTACGCGTGGGTATATTTTTAAGTGATTCGGTCATCCAGGCACGTAAAATCAGGTGCGTACGACGCAAATAAACGAGAAATTTCGCGCGTAGGAATTACATGTTACCTTCCGGGAAAATGGCTACCCCGATTCACCAGAGAAATTTCTTCTAAAATAATTTTTCTGGTTTCGAGATTGATAACTAATGAACGAAGATGCAGATCCCCAACAGCATACTAACCACGGACGTTTTCATATTTGCGTTTACAGCTGAAAAAACTGATTTATAAACTGAAGTCCAAAAGAAGTTTACAACTTTTAAACATGAAAATATCGAATATGAACAAACAGTTACAACAAAATTAACGTTAAATATACAGCCCAAAACACAACATTAGTGTGTAAACAGAACATGGTTATCGTGAACCGGAGGGTTTTTTTTCAGAAAAACAAAAAAGTGAAAAGCACGTGCAGTAACTGCAGTTATCAACCCATGCGCAACATTGATGTCATTGAGTCTACTGGCGTGGTTTCGAATCCCCGGTTGTACGTGACAAGGAGTAGGATCGCCTGTCCAACCACGTGGGTTTTCTCCAGGACCACAGGTTTCCACTCACTGCTAAAGACCCCATACGCGTTAGTCCCGAAATGACATAGTTTGTGTCGAGTGGACGTTAAACCCCATTTCCCTCCCTCTCTCTCTCGCATGTGCAATACGAGTATAAAAGACATACCGACAGCATGCAAGTTATGCCACACCTGACCCCAGTACAACGCGAGCGGGCCACCCATCATCACATTGTGAGAACGTTTGGTTTTGTTGACAACGGACCCATGGTGTCAGTCAACTAACAGTTGCCAGATGACTCAGGGATCAGGGAATTAAAGCTTATAGACCATCTATGGGACAGCTATTGAAAGCACAACATCGTCGTCAGAGATTAACATGGGCCTGAAATTAAAGGGACAATAACATTCTTGCTGGCTTGGTAGCTCCAGAAAATAAATAATACCCTTATTCTAAGTTCTAGATGTTTAAATGTCCTACCTGTTGTGTAAATTATCCATTACAACCTATTTTATTTGTCCAAAGAGTTCGAAAATATTTTAAAATCCAAGTCACATTTGAAAAGGTTTACGTTAGACTTTTCAAATCAATTCGTTGAATTTTTCCAATTTTTTTAAATTAGGTGAGTTAAGATGAAATTTATATCATCATTTAATTGGACTATTCTAAAATAATACGATTTGTTGACCAGAATGAAGATTGGGACATATTTTTCAGTTACAACAAGAGTGTTATTGGGGCTTTAAGACGTAGGCATCTACGTGACTGGTATAGGGTCGTCTAAAAGCTGGTTCTGCTTACAGGACGGATGCCGACAATGCGTGCGAGGGGTGAACGAGTGGTGGCTTGCTGTGTTCAGGATGTTGTTTCTTACGGACAAAGTGGTCTTAATATATGGTTTGGGGAGGACACCAATGGTCATTGTTGATGGCAACTTGACAGCTCAGCTTTACATCGTTCAGATTCTTAGTCCGACTGTACTTCCATTTCTTCAACAGCAGCCAAATGGTGTCCCACACAGCCCACATTGTCCAGACCTTTCTGTGCGACGGGGAACATTCGATTTTGTTATCCCACCTCCATCATTACCAGACACTGTATGTCATTTCCAGGGTTCATTACGATGACATTTTGATATTTTCAGTAAATGTTATTTCATGCAACTGTATTTAGTGGTTTTTGTTTTAGAGCTATTGTAAAATTTCTTTTGAACTTTTTTTATATGCAAAGGTCAAGGGCCACTGAACGGCTAGGTCATCAGATAGTACGTAACAAGTCGAGAAAAAAAACTTTAACGATGACGAGTAGAGAAGTCTAGTCGAAACGTCGCTCAGTAATAAGCAGTAATGACGAGTAGAGAAGTCTAGTCGAAACTTCGCTCTGTAATAAGCAATAATAGGTATTCTATAGAATGGAGACCTGTATATTCTAGTTCGATTACTAAATGCCATTAAAACAGTTTATCAGTCAACCTGAAGCACTCGTAGAATTCGAGAAGGTCCCGTTTCACGAGAGACACGTGAAAACGACCCACTGTCAGACAATAAGCAGCAACATGGTCATGAGATGGCAAGGAATGAGGTAACACATGAAGATGAATTGCGATGATAAAGTTAAAATCATTTTTTGAAAGTACTAATAATTCGGATTCTAGTACTGAAAACACGGATACTGCAACTACGAGTCCTACTGAATGCTGGATTACATGTTATGGTAAATTACGGTGAATGTCAAGAACTACTTTCATCTGCTGATGCTCAAACACCAAACGTTACTGGGTGATTTAGTGGATATTGTTCAGAGAATAAATGCCCAGAGTTTACCTTTAAACAAGATGGCGGCAGTCTATGAATTGGCAAAGCTGGATGATGTCCTTTATGAAGAAAAATCTAATAATTCAGTAGATCACTCTCTTATTGAACGTGACCCAGCCAAGAGGCGGAACACAATGTCTGACGCAGATAGGATATGCCTGATAGAACAAGCACTATCATTGAAATCATAACATAAAAGAAAAGGAGCGTGACCTGGCATGACAAAATCGCCGACCAAACTTGGCTAAGCGCGGACAAAGTCATATCTTTGCTAAGTTTTGTATGTTTCTCCATTTTAAAATTTAATTCCAAGCATGGTCACTATTTCCTACATGAGATGAATGTTTGCTAGAGTTAATACTGGAATTTCTGTTTTGTTTACTGCAACTAGCCCCCATTCATCATTTGAACTAGTTCAGCTCTGAACAAGATGGCGGCAGTCTATGAACTGGCAAAGCTTGATGATGTCCTTAATGAAGAAAAATCTAATAATTCTGTAGATCACTCTCTTATTGAACGTGACCCAGCCAAGAGACGGAACACAATGTCTGACGCAGATAGGATATGCCTGATAGAACAAGCACTATCATTGAAATCATAACATAAAAGAAAAGGAGCGTGACATGGCATGACTAAATCGCCGACCAAACTTGGGTAAGCGCGGACAAAGTCATATCTTTGCTAAGTTATGTATGTTTCTCCATTTTAAAATTTAATTCCAAGCATGGTCACTATTTCCTAGATGAGATGAATGTTTGCTAGAGTTAATACTGGAATTTCTGTTTTGTTTACTGCTACTACTCCCACATTCATCATTTGAACTAGTTCAGCTCTGAACGTAGGTCTCATTACACTCGACAGTAGTACGTTCAGGTCTGACAGTAGGTCTCATTACACTCGCTGTTACCCTATCAATGGCATCGGCCAAGTCGTCTAGAAGACGGGAACGTATTTTTTAACAGCGTGTTGTGTCGGTCATACTGGTTCTAGGGAGGTAAACAAGGTCTTATTTTCTCACTAAGATGTTCTTTTACATTGTTCAGGCGTTTACACTATTTGCGTACAAGGAGCGGCAGTTTCGTTTCGAATTTACTGAACTCAACTATCATTATGGTGTAATGGCGATAAAGTGAAACAGTTGTTAAAATTGACTGGAGCGTATTCCAGTTGCGACATGTATTGAAAGGCACAAGACTTGAACGTAGTACTGGCTAGTGTAATAAGACCTACGTTCAGAGCTAAACTACATTTGAACCAGCAATGCGAACATAAACTCACACAAATAACTCCTCGATAGAGCATTTATTAATAGCTCACTTACACGCTATGGGACACGACGAAATAACTATTTATTCTAAATCAAATTCAAAACAAATCAAAACAAAAACGCACAATACTAGCTACCGGATATGTAATATACAATACAGAGAGAGAGATGGGGTTTAACGCCCACTCGACACAAACTAGGTCATTTCGGCACTAACATATGGTTCAATTTTATTTCAATAATTCGCTTGTGCGCAGGGGTCTTTAGCCCACGAAGTTGCGCAGATGACACTACTCTTTGTCGCGTAGAACCAGTTGACTCAGTGACAGACTTTATGATACATCGCGCACATGTCATGAGTTAATAACAACTGATGGTCCTCATTCCCCCCCCCCCGGGTGTAGGGGGTGATAAGAATATACCCTTCGTATGTCCTGCGTGTTCGTAAGAGGCGACTAAAAGGATTCTTGTAATGGGGCAACGTGTTTGCCGTGCGTTGCGACCCGTGTCGGTGGAGAGTGGAATCCTGGTAATTGAGTAGTGATTTGGTTTGCGAGTCTTTTCTCTGCAACACATTACTTTGGCCCATGGTTCACCTAGACGGGTGGTTAGGGTGACCCACTCATGAACAATCGGCTTTGGTCGTTTTGCTTCGTTTATACCCAGCAGAATAACTTTTGTGTCCCTATTCGCTTTCCTGAAGAGCACGTCTCGGGTCAATCAAATTAAATTTATTACAATATGTTTCTGGCTTGAGTATACCCCTTGTCTATCCCGGAGGCCACGAGCAGGATATCCATCCCTGCAAGTCCTCCTGTGGTAGGCAGGGAAGCAACTTGGGGGACGAGAAGAGGTGAATTCTTTAAACTTATTTTCATGGATCCCCCATCCAACTCCCAAGATCCGCAGATGATGATGCTGCTTTATGTAGCTCATCTCAAAATTTAAGAACATGGCCGGGGTTCCTCTTGATACAGAGCACCTCTGAAGTTGATTTGTCGAAAATTTCGCCGTTTGCCATTTCAAACGGCATCGCCGGTCTAGCTGGCGAGCCGAAATATGTTTACAAATTGAGAAATGGAACACTTTTGGTAGAATGTGCCAAAGAAAAGCATTCTGATTTACTCTTCAAATCTGAATCCTTGGCTATACTATTTCCATCAAAGTGACACCACACAAATCATTAAACTCTTCAAGAGGTGTTATTCGCTGTCGGGACGGAGGAAATGGTTGACGACCTAACGTCACACACGTTAAAAGAATCAGTGTCGGACGTAACGATGTGATTATCCTAACAAGTACATATATCCCCACTTTCGGTCGTCCCGAAATGTTTCAAAGCAGGCTATTTAAATAACCCTGTTGATACATATATCTCCAATCCACTCAGATGTTTTTATTGCCAAAAGTTTGGACACAGTAAAAATGTCTGTTATGGTAACTCTACCTGCGCTCGTTGTGGCCTTTCCGGGCATGATAGCGCTACCTGTACTGCATACTTTTCCTATGTAAGTTGTAAAGAAAAGCACTTTGCGTACTCTCTTCGTCGTCGACTTCTTCTACAGAGAAGCCAATTACTGATTAACATCAGTCTTGGAAGGACGGACGAAAGTCCAGCCCTTCGCCATCAAAATCACAAGATGAAGAAGGATTATCCAAAAAGGAAAACAAAAAACGATTGGCGAAGCTGAGAAGAAGGGAAAAAAGCGCAGTAATGACCCTATCGCCCTTCACAACAAATGTGGAAATGCTGATTCTATGGAAGGTATATGAAGTCCAATTATTAATTCAAGAATACAATTCTTTTTCTATTTGTTTACATGAAACGTTTTTGAGGAATTTTGACACTTTGTCTTTTAGACATTTTGTTGGTTACCATCATTATGCAGTTGGTGATAGTAGAGTTCTTGGGGTGTTTCTAAAATTCTTAATGGAGACATTCCTCAGAGTCAAGTCACTATCAACACTCCCTTACCGGCAGTTGCAGTTAAGGTGACTTTACAATATTCCTAAAACCCTAGAGATCCTCTTCTGTTTATAATGACGGGATATTTCAATGGTCATCATTTACTCCGGGGTAGTCCAGTGATAACAGCAGAGGTAAACAAATACTTCATTAACCATAATAATTTGTGTTTATTAAATGATGATTCGCCTACTTATCTACATTCTGCCACAGCTTCTTTTTCTTCTCTCGATCTCACCATTTGCTCTCCGGTCCTGTTTCAAGATTTTACAATAAATGAAGATCTGTGTGGCAGTGACCACTTTCCTATCTTGATTGATAATAATGGCCAATCTCCGGTTGAAGAGGAGATGGAAGTTGCATAAGGCGGATTGGGCTCTATTTGAATCTTTGCGTCTCTTCTCTTTTGATGCAAAGGAGTTAGAAGATGCAGATGAGCCTATGGCCTTGTTCACTTCAATTCTTCAAGATGTAGCTGAGCAGGCGATTCCAAAAAACACGACTGAAGCAAAACGTTTCAATAAACCATGAATTAAAGACGATTGCAAATCCGCTCTGAAAGAGCGTGATCGTATCCTGAGACGATTAAAGAACCATCCTTCCATGGAGAATAGTGCGGCATACCAAATGGTCCGGGCGAAGGCCCGTAGAACCATACGCTAAGCAAAGAAATCTTCATGGCACGATTATGTCTCGAGGATCCATTCCCGTATGGGATAGGATTCGTAGGATAAAAAGTTTAATGCTTTATCATCTCATTTAATTCATCATCCAGTTTCTCCTCCGATGCCTTTCGAGGCATTAGACAACAACAGGAGAAAAGGAGACTTAATTTCAAGTCCCGTAATGATGAATGCTACTTTTTCCATTGCAGAACTTCGGGATTCGCTAAAGCGAGTTCGGGACACTGCAACTGGTCCAGGTGAGATACACTATCAAATTTTAAAAAACATCTACCTTATCCAACTCTTCTAATTTTATTGGATCTTTTTAACTGGATTTGGGTTGATGTGAATTTTCCTTCTTCGTGGCATGAAGCCACATTAATTCCCATCCCTGAACCGGGTAAGGATCATACGAATCCTACCAACTATCGTCCGATTGCTTTAACTAGCTGTATTTGCAAAACCATGGAGAGATTGATCAATGGAAGGCTTGTTTGGTACCAAAACCCTCATTACAGACCTCCAATCTGGATTTCGGTCCCAACGGAGCACTCTTGATCATCTCGTCAGATTTGAAACGTTCGCCAGTGCCGCGCTTCGACCTCTAGCCGGCCGGTCACCTCTGGCTTGCGGCTGTGGTTTCGATCTCTGGTGTGAGCGTATGTGGCATGGCGTGAGGGGCGCCTTCTCGAACCATGGTTTTCCTCCTGGCACTCCGGTTACGCGCAAGCGAATTATTGAAATAAAATTAAAAACCACATGTTAGTCCCGAAATGACCTAGTTTGTGTCGAGTGGACTTAAACCCCATTTCTCGCCCTCTCTCGTCAGGGACGCTTTCATCCAGAAGCAATATTTTGTTTGCAATATGCCTTGATCTGGAGAAAGCTTATGATACTACATGTAGGGATGATGAATTTCCACTTCAGATATTGGTAAATTCCATTTCAGATTTTAGTTAATTCCATTTAATTCCATTTATTTCCACTTCACAATAAACATGCATCGGTACCACTGAGGAAACATGTTATGATCACTGATTCTCAGTATCATTAATGATACGAACAACGAAAAGACTTGAATAATGCAATGGTGTCCACCGCTAGCTAGCAAAGAAAAGGGCTAAATCCCTAATATAGCGCTACTAAATTCCACCCTAGATTAAATATAAATAACTAAAGTTAATTTTCAAAAATATATTTAACACTTATGTTCAAATTTTAACAAATAAAGAAATAACAACTTTGGCACTTTTTTAAAATTTCATTGATTTTGGCATTTAAAGTTACAGTCTGTTTCAGAATTACACAAATCTTTCTTCAATATCACCATTATATGACATAATAGTTAACTGTTTGGTATTTTCTGGTGTCAGTCTCTCCCTTTTTCCTGTTAAAAGAGCTTTGTATCGGGAGAAACTTCGTTCCACATCCACGCTGGAAAATGGCATCCAGATTGCGCTTCTTGCTGAACGGGTGAGTTGAGGAAGTTCACTTTCTCTCGCATTCCAGAACTCTACCAACTTATTGTCTTGCATGTCTGGTTTTAAATTTCTATAGACCAGAAATTCATCTACTGATTTCTGATAGTTATCGGAGTTACCATCAGCAGTCGGCATAACAGCTTTAAATTCTTCAATGTCTGTAGGAAGGGAGGGGGCTTGACGATTCTAGCAGGATGAACATTGATGTGAGTCTCAAATTTCGCCAATGCTTTCTCAAATATTGTATTGAAAGTTTTCACAATTTTCTTTCTATCCTGAACTGGCAACTTAGACAGCTATCTTGTTTTGACTGGCTCTGGTGGTAAATGAACACGATCAGGAGGCAGGTATTCTGACAGAAACTGTAAAAATCGTCTTTTTCGTTAGGGTTTCTTAAAGAATGAGAATTTTATCATGGTTACCAACAGATTAAAATCGTTGAAGGATGGCCAGTGCAAGAAAATATCACCTACTAAATTCATGATATGAGCAATACACAGGATGTGAGGGGCATTAAGAAATGTGCCAGTCAAGAAACTAGTAAAGGCCTTCTTGCAGAATGCTGCGGAATCTGTAACAACGGCTAGTACATTCTTGAAATCAATCCCATAAGACGTGACAGTCTTCACAACTACTTGGTTTACTGTTGAGAAATTGCAGGCCTCCATACTGATGCAGTCAACCAAGTAAACCTTAAATACCCCAAATAAAATATTCTAAATAGATTTATCTCGAATATCTGTGGTTTCGTCAAGGACAATATAAATTTCTCGTGTTTCGAAATTTTCCTTCAGACATTGAACATGTTCGTCGAATAACTTCGGTAAATAAAGTTGCCGGATGGTCGATTGTTGAGGCAAAGTACCCCCTTGTAGGCAATATTTCTTTATAAACGGCCGCATACGTTCGTGCTTGTACAGAGGAATATCTGCAGTCGTTATCATTTTCAGAAAATCAAGCACTAACTCTTCTCTTAGGCGTGCCGATTCAGCTCTCTCCATCATCGATGTTGTTATTGTATGTTGCTTAGGTGCGGTCGATTCAATGCTATCCTTTACCGTATTACATCTTTTTTAGTCGACAACGTGATGTTTGGTTATTAAATTCATTGTTATGACTTATTTTCATAAAATTTCGAGATTTTTACAAAGAATAAGTTTTATTTTCGGATGATTCCGTGATTTTCCGCTAATCCATTTGACAATGTGAATTCCGCATTTTCTGCGGCTTTTCCACGATCGCGGAAAATCATCATCCCTATACATGGTAGACCCCCATAACCTCGGCCTACGAGGTCGCATACCCATCTTCATTAAAAATTTCCTGGAAGATAGGTCATTCAAGGTACGACTAGGATCAATATTCTCTGACCTCAGGAAATGGGGGTTCTACAGGGGAGCATTTTATCTCCTACTCTCTTTGCTATAAAAATTAACAAGATCCCAGCGTGCCTTAAACCAGGTACAAACGGCGCTTTTAATGTTGACGACTTTCAGATGTGCTATGGTAGTACATATATGCGGATAATAGAACGCAAGTTGTAGCTGTGTTTGAATTCAACAATGGGCAACCGAAAATGGATTTCGTTTTTTCGAAATCCAAGACTGTCTGTCTGCATGAAATTCTGTCAGAAACGAGGTTTACATCTAGATCCAGAGTTTTTCTTGGGTGGCAACCGCCTTCCAGTTGTCGATGAAATCCAATTTCTGGGGCTGATATTTGATAAAAAATTATCATTTATCCCCCACATCAAAAAACCTCGAAAAGAAATGTCTGAAAGCCCTCAACATATTGAGAGTTTTATCAAGTACAGACAGGGGAGCAGACCATAAGGTCTTGCTTAGATTATATCGAGCATTAATTCGATCAAAACTCGATTATGGGTGTATGGGCCTGTCCGCGAGTTATATCTCAAAGAGCTCGACACCATACACAATCACTGAATCAGGGACGTAGAATCAGTCTAGGAGCATTTCGTACATCTCCAGTGGACAGTTTATATGTCGAGGCACATGAGCTCTCATAGCACAACATACGTGATAAACTGGCCCTGCAGTATGCTACGAAAATAGCACCACTTTCGACTCATATTTCATTAAACACCATATTTTAGACCTCTTCACCATTCAATATTCGCATACAACCCCTCTGGTCTGAGGCTGGTATCAGCCTTGACAGTATTGCGAATACCCTTGTCTTTAGGACTCCGCCGTGGGCTATATCTCCGCCAAAAAAAGATTTGGATCTTTCTCAGCATATTAAGAGTAGGGTTGGGTAAATATGAACTTTTTCCAGTGACTTGTGGTTTCTATGGCCATTTTGGACGCTGAACACGAATCCGTCAGAATTTTTGACCTAGGATGACTTTTGACCCTGGATAATTCAATTTATTCAAAATGGCGGCCAAATTTCATGTTTTTGGTCAAATATATCCTCTAAAACCTTTCTATATAGGTTTTAAAGGCTGAAAGGAAGCATAACAACAGTTCAGAACAGTTAAGAGAGTATCTAAGCCTTCAAACTATCAAAATATACGAAAAATTACTCGAAAAATATCATTTTGAAGCAATATTTTACATTTTTTTAAAATTAAAACTTTCCAGATTTAAACACTTGGCATAGTACACAAAATTTCACGGAACAGTTCACTTTATATCATCAAATACTCCTCTAAGAAGTTGATCAATATCCAGAGCGATGTCACTTTCTGGCCTCAAAGCATTCTTTATCGAGTTCCGTAATTCTACGAAGCTGAATTTCTCCATTTTGTTACGACCTGTTTCGCGGTCTTTGACGCGACGCCTAATACTAGGGGAAATTGTAAGCCTCAGGTAGGTGATTTCCTGAAGCAATTCCTTTTCAGAGAGACTGTCAAGAAGTTGAAGACTGTTAGCTGTTAGTGGTCCACCATGTTCTTTACACTGTTCAATGGTTTTAAGTAATCGTGTGTTCTTTTTCTCCTTGAATTGCGATTTTTTCGCTAAGGCTAACTTTTTAGACAATTTCAGGGTAGCCATAAAGTCCTTCTGCAGTTTTCTTGCTGCCACGGTAGAGTCTGACTTACGGGCCCACTTCCATCTCTCTTGTCGCTCTTCTTCATTCAAGGACTCGAAAGTCGAATCTACTAGAAGACCATTCGTAGATATCACATCTTTCCTCGAGATGGACTGCACAGATTCTGTACCGCCACATACTTTGACCCTGTTGTCAAACCAAGCAAACTCTGACTCACAGCCCAAATTTGACAACGGTGCGTAGCGTAGTTTAGAAGGAACAGGTAGCTGTCTGTCTTCTGGAGTTTGAAGACCCACTATCTCATGGAAGAAGGGCATCTTCGATAATTGTCTAGTCAGTGATTCTACACTCTCGGCTATCAATGTGGACATAAGACGATCTTTTCCATTTCCATTTTTGAGGTCATCTCGCAGCGACTCCATTTCGGGCAATTTTGTTTTGAAAAAGTCGTTCACACCATACCAGTTTCTTTGATCTTTGAGATCTTCTCCCTTACCATCGATGCCAAGTAATTTCATCAAGGGAAATATGACTAGCTTGCCAATTCCTTCGTAGAGCTCACAACACAACACGAACCAATCACTTTGAATGTAACACGATATGGCCAAACCAACTTGTTTGCATTAGTATCTACAATCATATCAAAGAACTGAAGTATCTGTTCTCTCATATTAAAAAAATGACAGGCTATCTCGGCGATTCGACCAAATCTGTTTGCAGTAAATCCCTGGAATCCACGACGATCGTGACCCTGTTCATCGAGCCATGAAATAAATTCTGAGTACAGTGACACACTGTGAGAGGCATGGCTTGGACTTAGAAGCTTAGCAATAGCAATTTCACCAAGAGTATGGATGCTTGATCCAGAAGAGGAGAATGCTTTGTCACCAGCATTCACGTTTAACCCTTGTGGGTGCACGTGGTGAGAATCACATAGTAGGTAACAAGGGGTCCGTATGGACCCCAGTTGTAATTCAAAGTTTTTACGTACAGATGTATTTGAATTTAAAAGCAGCGGTTAAGTTTTTATTTGCATTTATATTTGACAACTGAAAAACAACTAAATTATTATACAAAAAACATTTAAATGATATTTTGAACAGATTTAATAATACTCACAAAATTGCTACTTTGTGTACTATGTTATAACGAGGTTAAATGGCGATTCACGCTTGATACAAAAACCATAGAATTTTTGGAATTCATCATTTAATTTTTGGTATTTGTAACATGCAGATGTTGAAAGAGAGAATAGTCTGGCATACGCAATATGGTATCAGGCAGCAAACACATTAGCAAAATTCCTACTGCGAGTTGTAAGTTTGGGGTCCGATTGGACCCCTTGTGCCCTACAAGCGTTGGGCCTGTTTGGCGTGTAACATAACTCTTCATGTGGGAAGCAGATGAATACCGATCCATTCGCTATGTTTAATAAAAATATATTGGAGACAAAGTCACTAAATTGCAGAAAGCAGTGCCCAGTAGTTATTACAAAACACAATAAAACAAGTGCATGGGGTCCACAGAGACCCCACGTGCACCGACAAGGGTTAATAAGTATTGAACCCCTATCTTCTGTTCCACGTCTCTGAATACCTTGTCGCATGAGTTGTTTACAGCCAGAATGACATGGCCACAACACTTCAGTATCTTCTCTATTCCTACTCCCATTTCCGCTAGAAAGGTATCACAGTCAGCGGCTCTATCGGTAATCCAGAAGTCTATAGCAGCCTTCAATTCATCAACTGTAGAGTCGCCTAGTAGAGCGAGAATTTTCAGATTATTAGTATATGTTACTGCGCTATCTTCACCAGAGTGGCTAACATTCTCCATGAAACCCGTAGTCAGTATCTTTTTTCCTTCAGCGCCTTCAACAGTTATATGATCTGACTTTATATCGTAGAGCTTGTACCCAGCCGCTTTAGTAGTGTCATCTATGCCAACTGTGACCACAGTCTTGTCTTTCTCCAACAAGCTTTCTGCTACCAGTTTCAAGTTTAGGAACTGGCCATCTTCTAGATACATCTGAACGCAGCGACGACTTGGAAAAATATTAGTAAGATCCATTGTATTTCTGCGTTTTTTCTTTGATTTAGGTGTAGTTTCGATATCTTCATCCTCATCGCAGCTGTTATCGGTTTCGTTTTCTTCACTAGGTTCTGCCCCCGTGCCAGATAAGGCCCAACACTGTCCGAAGACCATATTAGCTACTCGCACCATTATTCCAGCTAAGTCGTTATAGCTGACTTTGTAATCGGCAGAACACTGTACTATACACCTGACTAGACTTTCATTCAATTTTTTCCGACTTTTTCTTACATTCACTACGGAAAACGACTGGGATATATCAGCTGCATTTTCGGTAGATGTTGTTGGATTACTTCTAGTTGATTTGGAGCATGTTGGTTTATCAGGTATTATCATTTGATGAGTTTCAAATTGTTCATCTGGCATGGCATCCTCATCTGATTCCACAGAACTGTCATATTCACCTTCAAAGTCAAGTTTTCTGGCTTCTTCGCTTTCTTTCTGTCCCTCTTCTTTTCTTTGCCTTTTCTCAGCAGTCAAGTTTCTACTAGATTCTCTTTTCTTCTTCCGTCTCCACTTTTCAGGCACACTTTGCGTACACGTAGCTATATAATTGCCGTGGTAATTATCCTGGTAAAACATCTCATCCTCTTCTGTCATTTTCACACCAATATCTTCCATGTTTCTCTGATGTTCCTTATTCTTGGTTCTTATGTCATACGCTTTCATGGTCAATTTGCCATTGAACTCACGTGCTTTGCAAAGCCACTTCTCCGATTTTGTCTGTCCAGAACGATAGTATTTAGCAATCTTCAGAAATTCTTCATAATCCTCCTTGATCTGTTTCGCTACTGCTCTATCCATTTTGGGGTAAACGTTTTTGGAAATCCAATCTTCCCTAGCCTCTTGTGCGACAATCATACTAGCATTGTCCTTGCTCATCTGAGTTTGTCCCTTTTCAACAATTTTGCAGAGATGCAACATGCGTCCGATCAGGTAGGCTCCGGTTGGCAGCTTCGATCGTCGTTCATACTTTGGAATCTCATTATACTCGTTACCGAACAGTTCTCTGCTCCTATCACTGCTACGGGTGGCTTTTTTCTCCTCAGTCATAGTTTATCAATCTGAAACTGCAGGTATACATATTCTACCTAACAAATATCCAGTGCAAAGGAAAGAAATAAACCGACTTGGAAATGACAGTCAGCTCTTCTGGTTTATAACACAGAAAATCTTTGTATTTGGTCATGTAATGGTCCTTGATGTAGTGGAGACAATCTAGAAAAGTAATCTCGACATAAAACACATAAAGAGGGGTATTGCACAGAATATTTCCGACTGTATCGGAAAAAAAAGTTAATTTCGGCTGCTATTTTGAGTAAAAATATTGTTTTTCTTTGCATTTTTTGATAGTTTGAGGTCTTAGATGCGCCCTAACTGTTCTGAAATGTTGTTTTCGTCCTTGTCTACCTTTAAAACCTATATAAATAAGTATTAGACAGTATGATTAGGACATATTCGACCAAAAACACGAAATTTGGCCGCCATTTTAAATAAATTGAATTATCCAGGGTCAAAGGTCATCCTAGATCCAAAATTCCGACGGATTCGTGTTCAGCGTCCAAAATGGCCATAGAAACCACAACTCATCACTGGATAACTGCAATAACCCTGTTATTTACCCAACCCTATTAAGAGAGATACTAGCTCGACGGTGTTCCAATCTCTCTTTAGAGAGTTAAGGTCTGAGTGTGGTGATTATGCTCCTATTTACACCGGTGGATCGAAAGATGGTGATCGGGTAGCTTCGGCCACCGCAACGCGAGCCGAGACCATCTCTGTTCGCCTACCACCTGCTGTTTCTATTTTTACAGCTGGACTCCAGGCTATTCTCAATGCCTTGGATTTCATCCAGTCCTCACCAGTTTTAAAATACATTATCTTTTCTGATTCTTTGTCCTCATTACAAGCAATTAATAACAAACAGCTTGATCACCCATTAATAGCAGACACAAATAAACTTTATCACACCAAGCCTCTCTTGGGAGACTGGCCAAGCTCCTATCGTACGAGCAGGAGATATGAAGTTGTCTTGTGTCGCTCTCGCATATGTCATACTGTTTTAACACATATTTTCATCATGTTCCTTCGACAGTGAAGCACATTTTGATTGAGTGCAAGTATCTCAAAGATAAAAGATTACGACATTACCATTGCCAATCACTACATCACATCAGTAACAGTTGCTTGCCCAACCGGGTCTATATTGTAAAGCGCAAGATTTTTAAAAAGAGACAAATTTTTATCGAAGTAAAAAGACCGAGTGAACAAACAATAATACTCAATAGCCGAATACAGGACTAACTAACTAAATAACTTTTCAAGAGTCGTTAACGTTTATTAATGTTTTAACAAAATATTCAGAACTGTACGTACACAACCAAAATCTCAAAATCCATCTACATCAACATAGCTAAATGATGTCTTTTTGACGTCATGTCACCAACAATTCGGATAAATCCAATATGACCACCATAGAAACTTAAAACGCCAATGTGATCTTGAGAATGGTTGAGTTTGGAGGTTGTACATGTATTACGAGTAGATGAAGAGAACCATCTATGAACTCGAAAAACTATGCGGTGACGTCCTTGTGGCGTTATACCGTCATACGGCCAACAATTAGCATAAATCCAATGTGGCTACCATTGAAAGATTAAAACCCCAATATCTCGGGAACAGTGGAGTTTAAGGGGATGTGTAAATGTATTACGAGTAGATAGGAAAGTGCTACCAAAGAACCAGAAAAACAATGCCAGGCGACGCCATAACCTCATATTGAAGTCAAATATTTCGGAAATGGATGACTTCGGCGGGTGTAAATGTATTACGGATTGATAGGAAAGTGCTACCAAAGAATCAGAAAACACATTGCCAAATTACTTCCTCGTTACGCCATGCATCCAAAATTTAGTATAAATCAAATATAGTCATGCATCCAAAAATTAGTATAAATCAAATATAGCCGCCATCGGAACCATAAGCATCCAATTACTCGCGGATGGTTGAATGTAGAGGTGAAAATGTATTACTTGTATCATCTTGTCAAACGATTCATGTATTTCTTGAGTGTTGAGTGTCGTCATCAATTCCTCGTGCTGGTAATGACAAATCGCTCATAGTCCATGTCAAAATATTTACGTGTTGCCTAGGCCTATGTCTTCCCACGCAAAATGTTTCCAACTGTGTTTTATCGGTATATTTTCTTTAAAATCTGCTTTTTCCTAGAACTTCCCCTAAGGTCAGCAAATATACAGAAAACCCGTTACTGCATGGAAGCTTCCCAAATAAAAACATTTACATTTCAGCTTAAAGTCAGAAAACTCAATGTAATACTATACTAAGCAGCAAAAGAAGTGTCACTTTGGTATGTTACTCTGAATCGACGCACTGCATAAAGATATATAAAAATGGGGTTTAACGTCCACTCCACACAAACTAGGTCATTTGGGGAGCACTGCATAAAACTTGCCAAATGTTCTTAATGTATATTAAGCAATAAGTCTCCTTCCAAAACACAGAATTCATTCAACCCAGGACCACCCCTATAAATTGCCCCCCCCCCCCGGTATCTGGTTGAATCATTCACACTACAACGGCTTACGAGAGATCAAAGGAACCAAACGCTTGGAAGACTCGAATCTGGTCACACTGCCAAAGCCGTTGCCTATCACTTCCAGGCCACGTTGTTTAAAAGTACGTGCAGATCAGTACCGATACAGTGCGCCGACAGCTAACCAGAGATAACATCCAATGCCGTATACCTTACCGTGAACGGATCCTCGTCATCGACAGTTTTCCCAGAAGACACACCAGAACTGTTGACACAGGCAATGTATCAGCTACAGATGGCAGGACCAGAATATGGCGTAGTCGTAGCCATCGTTATTCTGACCAATGTGTCATGGAACAAACACATAGGCAGGTCCAAGCATAATGGTTTACGGTGGGATCGACCTGAAGCAGAGAGTGGGTCCAGTGGTGTTCTAAAATCGAGGCGGCAGCACGCAACATCGATCAACGTCATACCACATTTCGCACGTTTTCCAGCATGACAACGCCCGGGACTTTCTACAACAGAAAGGTGTCAAAGTTAATCACTTACAGTCCCGACTGAAACCCGATTGAACATCATTGGGATGAATCTCCGAGGAGACTTTTAAGTAACGTCGTACCAAGACAAAACTCAGCCGATGGTGCCAATGGTCCAATCCATGCGTTGAATGTTATTGACACTCGCGGTGTGTACCATCTTTAATAGAAGGCTTGATATCGCCTTAACTACGTACATCTTATCCAACTCTTCACGTAATACCCTGCATATTTCGCCACTAAGTTCGACTGGGTAGCAAAACCAGCTTGTGAGTCTATCAGATTCATCGGTCTTCATGAACACCAAGTCTCGCGCTTCTAGCTAAAATGTTTACACGTGACAATCGAGTTGCAGAGTTCAAAGATAGACCAATGTCAAGGTTGCTGGTTTTCGGCGAGTTTCTCAAACCGTTTGATTATATCACCGTTAAATGGTAATGAAGGTTGAGTTCGAATTTCGTGGAAATCGGACCAAAATTGACGGACAAAATGGCGGCCGTTTCTACGCGAATAGTGTGAAAATATGTTATATCAAGGTTGTGGACTCTCTACAGGTCACAATTATTATCCGATTTTGACAAAACTTGAAATATAGGTTTATCCCCATAAGATCTCGGCTGCTTTCGATATTGGAATGTATCGGATCAAAACTTCATGGATTATGACCCCTGATTGTACAAAAAATCATGTTTTTTAGCTTGTGGGCCCTTAGAGGTCACAAATTTGAACCGATTTTGATGAAACTTGACATGTATGTTAATAACCTAAAGATCTTGGTTTGTTTCGATATTTTTGCCCATCGGATCGTGACTTCCTGAATTATGGCCCCTGATTGTCCGACAAATCGTCCTTTTTAGCTTGTGGTCCCTCTGGAGGTCAAAATTATTATACGATTTAAAAAACCGTATGATTATATCACCGTTACATGGTAATGAACGTTGAGTTCGAATTTCGTGAAAATCGGATGAAAATTGACAGACAAAATGGCCACCGTTTGTATGCGAATAGTGTGGAAATATGTTATATCAAGGTTGTGGACTCTCTACAGGTCACAATTCTTATCCGATTTTGACAAAACTTGAAATATAGCTTAATCCCCATAAGATCTCGACTGCTTTCGATATTGGAATGTATCGGATCGAAACTTCACGGATTATGGCCCTTGATTGTACGAAAAATCATGTTTTTAGTTTGTGGACCCTGTAGAGGTCACAATTTTGAACCGATTTTGATGAAACTTGACATGTATGTGGATAATCCAAAGATCTTGGTTGCTCTGGATATTTGCGTCCATCGGATCGTAACTTACTGAATTATGGCCCCTGATTGTCCGAAAAATCACCCTTTTTAGCCTGTGGTCCCTCTGGACGTCAAAATTATTATCAGATTTAAAAAAACGTATGATTATATCACCGTTACATGGTAATTTAGCATGGGGCAGAACTTAATAAAAATCAAACAAATTATAATGATTTTCTGATAATAACTTAATATGAGACAACTCTTGTTGACTTGCCGGACGATTTAGCTGCTGTGTGGGCGTATGTTTCGTTGCCTGCAACCTATTTTTTAGTAGTTTCGCAACAGCCTGCATAGTGCTTGACTGACCAGAGTGGTATATCTAGTTTTAACTGCTACAGCCACCTGTTTCACAGAGAATTACTAACGAATTATCCCTGTAACGGATGGCTGTCTAAAACACGTGCGTTGACTTGCACGCCTCGTAGTCATTGGCTCAACGGCTCGTGCAATGTTTACTTAACACCTAACTGCTTCGGGCAAAATGATGCATTTTACTCATTTTAATACCCATTTACACTAAATAGGAAATATTTTTTAACTACAAATACTTCAAACGTCTTTATTTATTTTTCTTTTACCTCAAAAAAATGTTTGAGAATTTAATTTGTCGGAGTAAAAAAGTTAATATGCCGTACTCATTAAGCCTCGTCGATGTCATGCTTATCAGTGATTGTAGCGGCCAAGCGAATAGTCACTGCGGGATCAGTTTGCTGCTACAGCTCAGAAAGCCAGTTAGTAAAGATTTTAACATGATTATTTTACTTGCTTTCTGATAGACGTTAATAATTTCAATTATGGACTGAACAATTCTTCTGCTAACAATACTTCTGTATTGCCAATTTCAGGGACTGTTGTAGTGTCAAGTATGTTATTGGTTCAAGTTCATGCGAATCGCTGTCTATGAATTTCAATCTTTAAGTTGGCATCGGGTGAATTGGTTAACAATTTTGGTGGGTCTAGTTCTGGAGCGTCTATATAATGTCCATGTGTGACTAGAGTGCCGCGCTTCCACCTCTAGCTGTCGGTTACCTCTGGCTTGCGGCTGTGGTTTCGAGCCCTGGTGTGAGCTTATGTGGCATGGAGATAGGGGCGCCTTCTCAACCTCGAGGGTTTCCTCCGGTCACTCCGGTTTCCTCCCACTGCTAAAGACCCCTACGCACAAGCGAATTATTGAAATAAAATTGAACCATATGTTAGTCCCAAAATGACCTAGTTTGTGTCGAGTGGACGTTAAACCCCATTTCTCTCTCTCTAGAAGGTATGTCGGTTGTTAGGCTCGCGTTGCTGCGAAATGATATGAAAATAGGTTGCCAGGCAACGAAACATACGCCCACGGTAGCTAAATCGTCCGGACAGTCAACAAGAGTTGTCGAATATTAAGTATTTATCAGAAAATCATTAGAATTTGTTTGATTTTTATAAAGTACTGCCCCATGCTAACGTTTAGTATACGAAACATTTAATATTATGGGTTTAGCTGTTCAATTATCGATAATTCAGGAAGTGATGGTCCAATGTGCCTGAATATCGAAAGGAACCGCGATCGTTGATATATTATTAAACATTTCAAATTTCATCAAAATCGGATTAAAATTGTGACCTCTACAGGGTCCACAACCTTGATATACCATATTTTTTAAAACCATTCGCGTTAAAGTGGCGGCCATTTTGTTCAGCAATTTTGGTTAAATGTTCGTGAAATTCGTACCGAACATTCATTACAGAACGGTGATATTATCAAACGTTTTTTTTTTAAATCAGGAAATAATTGTGACCTCCAGACAGACCACACGACAATAAAGGCAATTTTTCGTACAATCAGAGGCCATAATTCAGGAAGTTACAAACCGATATGCGCAAGTTTCATCAAAATTGAATTAAAATTATGACCTCTATAGGGTCCACAACCTTGATATACCATATTTTTTCATTATTCGCGTACAAACGGCGGCCATTTTGTCTGTCAATTTTCACGAAATTCGAACTCAACCTTCATAACCATGGAACGGTGATATAATCAAACGTTTTTTTTTAAATCGGATAGAAATTTTGACATCCAGAGAGACCACAAGCTAAAAAGGGCGATTTTTCGGACAATCAGGGGCCATAATTCAGAAAGTTACGATCCGATGGGCGCAAATATCGAAAGGA
The DNA here is from genome assembly GCA_948474765.1 of Patella depressa. Lineage (NCBI taxonomy): Eukaryota > Metazoa > Mollusca > Gastropoda > Patellidae > Patella > Patella depressa. Next base: position 29,902,320 of record OX419715.1, read on the forward strand.
ACCAAGATCTTTGGGTTATAAACATACATGTCAAGTTTCATCAAAATCGGTTCAAAATTGTGACCTCTATAAGGTCCACAACCTTGATATAACATATTTTCACACTATTCGCGTACAAACTACGGCCATTTTGCCTGTCAATTTTGGTACGATGATATAATCAAACGGTTTTTTAAATCGGATAATAATTTTGACCTCCAGAGGGACCACGAGCTAAAAAGGGTAATTTTTCGGACAATCAGAGGCCATACTTCAGGAAGTTACGATCCGATGAGTGAAAATATCGAAATGGTCCAAGATCTTTGGGTTATCAACATACATGTCAAGTTTCATCAAAATCGGTTCAAAATTGTGACCTCTTTAGGGTCCACAAGCTAAAAACTTGATTTCTCGTACAATCAGGGGCCATAATCCATAAAGTATCGATCCGATACATGCCAATATCGACAGTAACCGAGATCTTATGGGGATAAACCTATATTTCAAGTTTCGTCAAAATCGGATAAAAATTGTGACGTGTAGAGTCCACAAACAAATTGTGGACGGATGGACAGGGGCGACGACACTATACGTCCACATAAAAATGTGGGCGTTTAAAAACTATTAATTAGACTTTAGTTAACTAATCCAGACCATAATCAACTCTCGATGTCAAGGCTAGCCTGTGATATTATTTGGATTATCGTATTTGCTGCAAAATTTTCCTTCATGATTTAACGATTAAATTGACAATCCAGACTACTAGGATAAAAAATGTGACCTGTAGACAGTCCACAAACAAATTGTGGACGGACAGGGGTGACGACTATATACGCCCACATAAAAATATGGGCGTATACAAACTATTAATTAGACATTAGTTTACATATACAGACCATAATCAACTCTTGATGTCAAGGCTAGTCTGTGATAATTGTTGGATTATCGTATTTGCTGCAAAACTTTCCTTCGTGATTTAACGATTAAATGGACAATCGAGACTACTAGTTTTGTCTTATCGACTCCAGTAATGATGACCGGGTCTAAGCGGAACTTTCATTCGCATAGTTCTCGGTTCATAGTGGACCAATTTGACTAAAATATTCGGTAAATTGCAATTACGTTATATCGATTTTAACTATTATAGTGAGAACTGCCAACTCGTTTTCAGTGTATTTCTTGTCCCAAGAAGCCTGCGGTTAGACACCAAAGTTATCATCCTAGAATAAATACTACGGAAGCTGTAGGGGATTAGCGGCCGTCTTAGCAGGGTTCCCGCGGTCCTTGAAAATCCTTAAATATCCTTAAATTTAAAATGTCATTTTCAAGGTCTTGAATATCCTTGAATTTCGCGGAAATAGGAAAATATCCTTGAATTTCAGTTGAGATCCTTAATTTTGTTGGTAATACTGGTAAGTTGATCTAAAAAAACCGTTTAGATTATAATTAATGCTGGTTATACTAAACAATAACTCTGACATATACCTGTCAATCAACTGATCTAAATAAACAGCTGTGTTTTGTCACGTAATAACAAGACAAGCCAATGACATTTACCGTTAGGCAACCAAATACTCTCACATGACTCCATTGTCCAATTAACAACATACCAGAAGCCACTACACTAACTAATCAATGCATAATAAGGAAAAGGGAAATAACTCTGTTTAAAAAATGGCGGCAGTTTTCCCCGGTGTACCGAAAGTCGATCTGTAATAATAAATAACAGTTTATGTCTTCAATTATAACGATAGTTGGTAATGTTTTAGTTGTTTTTAAGATGAAAAATTGTAACTTTGGGCTAAAAATGTCCTTGAAAATCCTGGAATTTGACGTATAATTATCCTTGAATATCCTTGAAAAAATGTTTGACGAAGCCGCGGGAACCCTGCACAGGGTTCCCGCGGTCCTTGAAAATCCTTGAATATCCTTAAATTTAAAATGTCATTTTCAAGGTCTTGAATATCCTTGAATTTCGCGGAAATAGGAAAATATCCTTGAATTTCAGTTGAGATCCTTAATTTTGTTGGTAATACTGGTAAGTTGATCTAAAAAAACCGTTTAGATTATAATTAATGCTGGTTATACTAAACAATAACTCTGACGTATACCTGTCAATCAACTGATCTAAATAAACAGCTGTGTTTTGTCACGTAATAACAAGACAAGCCAATGACATTTACCGTTAGGCAACCAAATACTCTCACATGACTCCATTGTCCAATTAACAACATACCAGAAGCCACTACACTGACTAATCAATGCATAATAAGGAAAAGGGAAATAACTCTGTTTAAAAAATGGCGGCAGTTTTCCCCGGTGTACCGAAAGTCGATCTGTAATAATAAATAACAGTTTATGTCTTCAATTATAACGATAGTTGGTAATGTTTTAGTTGTTTTTAAGATGAAAAATTGTAACTTTGGGCTAAAAATGTCCTTGAAAATCCTGGAATTTGACGTATAATTATCCTTGAAAAAATGCTAAACGATGGGGTGTCAATCCATGTGGACGCATGTGCAATGTAAACGAACATCTTAGTAAGAAAATAAGACCTTGCTTACTTCGCTAGAGTCAGTTAAAAATACGTCCTCTCCTATCAAGTTATATTTTCGCCGCCATGACACTCTAACTGTAGGTCAACGTCCACATTCTGGAATGTCGGCCATACAAGACGAAACGAAATGTACAGGCTTTACATTGTACAGGCTTTCACACGGATTGACACCCCGTCGTTTAGCAGTGAAAAGTTGTCCAGTAAAATTGACTGTTCTCCAATTTTTTTCGACATTGATTGAATGGGACAGTCCCTGAACGTTCAGGGTGAGTGTAAGGAGACCGACGTTCAGAGCTGAACTACACCGGGGTGAGACATTTGATTTAAATGAACTAAACCTAGTAAACAATCTTAAATTATGCATCTATGGGACCATAAACTTACTATAAGAAAAATGAAAATAAATTGTGTAAGGTGTAATAATAATTATTTTAGAATTATTTTGTTTATAGAATACGTAAACAGAATTGTCATAAGACACTTATTAAAAGTGACACGGTTGAATTATGTAACATGTGGCCTAGTTTAATATCTCATAGATATCTTAGTTTTCAGATTTTCGTTTTCGTAATTTGGGAGTACTTTTTTTTATCATAGTCGACTACCTGCAGGACATTTTGTAAATGTTTTTCAGACTGTGGTCTGGCAAAACCATTAACCATACAAATGTACCGTTCTACGGGTTTTATCTTGAGAAGCAAATCTTCCATTTGTTGACACTCGTTCTGCGGGACATTTTCCCTAAAGAGTGCTAAGTCGAGCGATTGTCCCGCTGTTATGACTGATTGGCGATCTCTGGCCGAGCAATTAGCTCAGTCAAAGACGCTGTATGTCGTAGATGATTACTTTGAGGTCATCGAACTTTGTTCTGCATATCTTGATCCAGATTATGGAGTTATTTATATGGGCGGATGGGTGACTAAGCTCATGTACGAGATGAAAAACGTACTCATGGAAGATAATATAGCTATGTTACCACAACCACACAGTTAAGTCTTAAAAATGCCAGATTACGTGAACTTTGTAACACTTCTATACTCTCGGTGGTTGGTGACATGTACAATCCCCATTGTTTTCCCTGGATTGATTTGAGGTTTTATGAGTTATTTTAAAATATTCCATTATTAGTCAAAATATGTTTAACTGCCACGGAGCGTCATTTGTGGTATCTTACGGCAGATATGGTACCCTTGGCAATCTTAAGTGGCAATATCTCGTGGAATGCGCTTCAATATTTGTCAGATTAGCGACTCAAAATAAAACCTGACGAGGACACAGTATTACCGACCAAATGTATAGTAATGGCTTTGATAAACCACAGTTTCCTCAAATAACAGAGTCAACCAAGTTTGCCGATAACTACTGATTCTAGGTTTATCTTTCAGTTATTGGACTTAGGAGTCAGACTTCTTAGAATTGAATGTAACAGAATGGCAACATCCCGAATCATTTAAGATGCCTTTACACGCTGTATCGTCACTCTGTATTCTAACAAAAATTAATTTAACAATAAAGTAGCTAAGTCTCTAACTCAATAGCGTCCAAAGTCTTCGGCATTCAAAACACGAATTATATGTCAATTTAAATCAACAAAGATGGGCTTTTGATATCCAATATTTAAAACAAAATAAACATTTTATCATTGGTACACGAATCGTTTCAGCCCCACTTCTAGCAAGAGACTCAACGAACGAGGCATTAAAATCAAACGGCGTATGTAGACTGAAATTAGGGATGTCACAATGGGAACGAAATTTGGGGACGGGTTGTTTCTGAGGCAAAATTTGTCACTGAAAACAGTTTTGAGATTATTTTACTTCTATGACGTCATTTTCGGTTGGGGTATGTCCAATTTCCAAAATGGCCGCAAAAATTTGACCAAAAATGGATTTCTTGATACGATGGGTGAGTATCACTAAAGGTATGGCTTGTAATATATCATTTAGAGTGTTTTCATAGTCACTGAACTTGAAAATAATCTCTAAAATCAGTTTCCAATAATCCAAGATGGCGGAAATTCAAAATGGCCGCCAAAATGGTCGATTTTGTGGATAATATTGGGTGATTACACCGGGAAAAGTACTACTCTGCTTATGGAAGGATGAACAATTCACTGCTATGTCATTGTTCAGAGACAATATTTATTTATGACATCATAATTGTTAATGTGACATCACAATTACTGCACAGCAACATTAGTTGTGGTCGCCATCTTGGATCGTTCCCAACAATTTTACTACGTTTTGTAAGAAACCTGAAATGGAAAGCAAGTTGAGAAGCGATGATGTGATGAAAGAGCTCTTGGGAATGCAGTATACAGAGGAGAGTGTGTTTATTACCACAAGTAAGTTGCCCAGTGGTAAACACATTATTGGTAGAATGTTAGAAGGTGCCCGAGAAAGGGGTTGCACAGATGAGCAGAAATGATGCAAGCAAAGTTGTTGCTCATGAAGTGAGGGCCGATTGGATTAACAAAAATGTTTACCCGATTTCGGAGAAGGCTATTGCGAGAAGATTATGTGAAGATTATGAAATATTTCGTGAGTTCAGGAAGACAGAGCGTCGCACAACAAAGAAGTCTGACATCTGGTACAAAAAAGCAGCCAATTTCAACAGAAGAATGGTAGACAATGCCTATGATGTGCGAAATCTGGATAAGCAGTATGAGAAGCTTATGGAAGGGGAATTTGGAGTTATGATGACCAGGGAAGACGATGAGTTTTATCAGGATAACTGTCATGGACTGTATGTTGCTAAATGTACAGCGACAGTACCGAAGAACTGGTTAAAACAAAAGAGACGAGTAGAGGGACGAATGAAGTCAGAGGAATTAAAGAGAAGGGATATGGAAAATGAATGGATTCTTCAGAGAGAGCTAGATAGTATGGAGTTGATGGACTGTGAACAAACCGACCCAACCTTCAACCCCATAGAATCTTACAGTAACGACTTAATGAGTTCACCACCGATCACACGGACTAGTCCCTGCCACAACAACCCAAGATTCCCACAGGTCATGATAAGAACTGGTCACAGAAAGATAAATGAATCATTGATGCGCTGTCTGGTTAACTGATTGGGATAACCCTGCAGTTGGCCAATACTGTGTTTGGGCAACACTGGATCAATTCGTGTTCAACGGACACAGACTCGGATGATGATTCAGATGACGAGACAGAAGAGGAGATATAAAGTACAAAGCGGAAGAGGAACGCAGCAGACAGATCATTCACCATGCCAAGTAGATCCTGCATATCATCATATCTAGAAGATGCTTCATACATGAATTTAGAAATGGTTGCCAAGAAGATGACCGAGAAGGTAGAAGAGGTTGTTACTATTGGGTTGGATGACACTACCAAGGCTGCAGGTCATAAATTCTTTGACGTGAAGACGGATCACATAGTACTATCTGGACCAGAGGGAAAGGAGTGTTTCACAACGGGATACATGGAAAACATTTCCCATTCAGGAAAAGATGGCGCTGAAGCATATATATGCAAACTCCAATCGCTCGCGATTCTGGCAGGAACCACTGTCGATGAAATGAAGGAACATGTGGATTTCTGGATTAGCGACAGGACACAGGATTGTAAGAAGTTATTACAACATCTTGACATACAACCAGAACGTACATTGAAGTGCCGTGCTCATTTGATTCTCGGAGTGGACAGTGCTGTAGACAAAGTCTTCCGAGATACAGAAACTAAGATTGGACTCGACAAATTAATTAACTGCAATAATATACTCAAGTCGGCATCTTCATCCGTATTCACAGTCGGCCTTATCGCTATCAGTAAACTTCTATCACCAAGCCATGCTGCCCATTCAGTGTCTTTGTATTCAGAGTTTAAGGATTGGTTAAAGCAAAAGCATGAGAGACACGACTTCAAAGGATTCATCTCTAATAGATTTGGGAGAATAGCCGAGTTGGCCAAGACATACCTAATGAAAAGAGCTTTGATCCAAGAATATTTTGACACCATAGTGGACCAACATGCCAATAAGCTGGTCCTAGCTGTGTCGACTTTCGTAGACAACCAGTGGTTCACATGCTCATCAGAGGTATATTCCCGATGATGGATCTATTAGGAATCGATAAGCGTGCCTCCCAACCAAAGACCTGGCAGAGTGTCAAAAATTTCTTTGATGAAAAACTTGTGAAGTTGGACAGACTTCATGCAGACTTTGCAAAGACCCAGACTGGGTAAGGACAGCTTATTGGAGCAGTCATACCTGAACTTAATAAGCTGGAATTTGCACCACTCACCAATCTTGACTGCGAATCACAGTTCGCAAAATTGGACAACAGGGTGCGCTACTCAGGTGGGATGACCTGTATCGCTACACACTCCAAGAAGAATATAGTAGCAACAAATGGATTATTGGTGAGCGATCAGTTTCTGGCCATGGACGACGCGGAGAAGAAAAGAAAGTGGAAAGGGCAACGAGTTCGGTAGAAGTACAAACAGTACAGCAAGTGGAGGCAAACTTCTTGGCAATTGTGAAAGAGACAAAGAAGATAGCTCTAAAAAAAGAAGACCTAAAGCAGAAGAACACTAAAGTGCTACAACTGTTAGACTCCTGCAAGAGACACGGAGACCCTATTACAAGCTCGTGTCTTCCACTTTTAAGGAAACTGGACGAACGTCAGCTGCTGCTCGAAGTTGGTTACATTAGGTCCACTCTAGATCCAAGTATTCGACAAAAGCGAAGAGTGACCGCAGAGAATGGGAAGTTCAAATTTGTTGCATTTACCATTAACGAACTGAGACAGTCCATCAAGGCAGCTATTTGTCCCCAATATATCGGGGGAAATATATAGAGACCCTATTAAAATGTGCATTAGCCATCTGAGCCGAAGAAAGGTATTGAACATTGACACAAGAAGATTTCAGTGAATTTGATTATTTAAAAATAAATAAAAGAGTTATCTGCACAGGTATGTTCATTTGCATTTGTGTTTGCATTAGTTCTTTGGGGTGGGGTGGGGTGGGGGGGGTCCTAGTGGTCTAGAGTGCCGCGCTTCGACTTCTAGCTGGCCGGTTACCTCTGGCTTGCGGCTGTGGTTTCGAGCCCTGGTGTGAGCGTATGTGGCATGGATATAGGGGCGCCTTCTCAACCTCGTGGGTTTCCTTCGGGCACTCCGGTTTCCTTCCACTACAGACCCCTACGCTCAAGCGAATTATTGAAATAAAATGAAACTATGTTAGTCCCTAAATGACTTAGTATGTGTCGAGTGGACGTTAAACCCCATCTCTCTCTCTCTCTTTGGGGGGGGGGGGGGAGTAATCTGTCAGATCTGGTATGACCTGTTTTGTAACCCCCAAAGTTAATTTTTGATGCTATATTTAAGTTGGGAAACCACAGATAAATATAAGGGACATATCACAAGCTATTTCTAACATGGAAATGATGAATATCCGAACAAAATCGGCCAACTCAGAGAAAAGTAACGATTATCTGGAAAATCAGCCATTTTGGACAAATTTGGCCACCATTTTGGATTTCCGCCATTTAGAATGATAAAAACACATTTTTGAGGTTATTTTTAAGTTAAGTGATACAGTAAACCCCTAAAGACACATATCACAAGCTATATCTTACAGAGAAATAATGATTATCCTGAAATTTGACAATTTGCCGATTATTTTGGGAAAAATTGGCCGCCATTTTGAATTTCCGCCATCTTGGATTTTTGAAAGTCATATTTGAGTCAATTTTTCAGTTCAATGACACCGTAAACTCAATAAAGGACATATCACAAGGGCATCACAATCAGCAAAATGTTGCTTAGCTGAAAAATTGGCCATTTAGTGAGGTATTTGGCCGCCATTTTAAAAATCGGTCAAACCCCCACCAAAAATGACGTAATAGAATTTTTTTCTTCTAAAATCGTATTAAGCTATTGATATCGCCTCAGGAACACCCTGGCCTAAGATGATTTGACCAAAAAATGCCTTATTGTGACACCCCTACTGAAATAACAAGACACTCGAAATATCTTTACACGCTGTATCGTCACTCTGTATTCTTACAAAAATTAATTTAACATTAAAGTAGCTTAGTTTCTAACTCAATAGCGTCCAAAGTCTACGGCATTCAAAACACGAATTATTTGTCAATTTAAATCAACAAAGATGGGCTTTTGATATCCAATGTTTAAAACAAAATAAACATTTTACCATTGGTACACGAATCGTTTCAGCCCCACTTCTAGCAAGAGACTCAACGAACGAGGCATTAAAATCAAACGGCGTGTGTAGACTGAAATAACAAGACACTCGAAATATTCATTCGATTGAAACTTCTGGCGTATTTCGCCGAACATAACCAATTTGAAATTAGAGTACAAACGAAAACGGTTGAATGTAAATCAGTTTGTATACATTCATATTACATTATTATATGCGTTGCGACCCATTTGTGGCAATTTTTAGGTCTCAAACATTAACGATTTAGCTCCTTTAATTTATTTTCATTTTTTCATTTTTCCTGTGGTAAGTTTATGGTCTCATACATGCATAATTTATGATCGTTTACTAGGTTTAGTTCACTTAAATCGAAAGTCTGTGATTGAGTGCACTAAAGGTGTATGTACAAATATCCTCTCTGAAAACAAAACAACAAAAAAAAAAAACAAACACACATTACTAAACTGCTTTCCTCGTTAATTGTTTAGGAGTTATTGATCGATTTTTGAAGGCTTCGATGGACCCCCTAAATATCAACCAATCTGTCTCATTTTTTGCATGGGGTGCTTTTTCGGGAATAGGAACAGGTTAGAAAAGGGATAAGGGGATCTGAAAATCGAGGGGCTATAGATGCACCTTAATACCAGTATCGATAAATATTAAATGCATTAAATTACTTGTACACTTTAGATATAGCTCACACCAATGACAAAGGACAAGATGATGCGTCATGTCAGTTAAAACGGGACCGCATGAGACATGCACACACTTACTGCGTGTGTCGCACTCTTGCCATAAATGATGCCCGTGTCGGTCGCCCTAGTCTGTGATCTCCCGCAAATTAAACATTTACTCTGATTCGGCTTGTCTGCAACCGCATCTTTCCTCATTTCAAGTCACGATCTTTCTGTCCCCGACAATTCCTTTTTATCTTTATTTCTTGCTTCACTTCCTATCCCTTTTGTTTCTTTTTTTGCACTGCTCTCCTCTTTTCCGAAACGATTTCGTTGTTTGTTAAAATGCAGCAATTTGTTATAAGTCGGTTGGTTTTAGTTGCGGAAAATTCTACACTTCGAGGAATGAATACAGAGTTATTAATGTCGATATCATCAACTACGCCCCATTATGCTAGGTAGCTCCCTATGGGATTTCTGTAGATTCTATGACTTGCATGTCCACATGGATCATGTAGCAGCGGGTAATAGTGGCCACCGGTGTGGAAGTTGGTTTGTAGGCCGTGCTTAGTAGAAAAGATCGGTTCTAGTATGTCTTAAGTGTTCCTTTGGGGCATCTTGTACTGCGGTGATGTACAATTAGCACAGGGGGGAATGTGACGACCACTGGCAGTCAGTGCCCAGACAAAACACAGATTCTCTAGAATGACATTACTGGTTCTGACAGGAACTCATTGTACCGGTAAGGCTCTAGCTCGCTAGCCTGGAGGTCGGGTGTTCGATCCCTGCATTGGCCGAGAAAGTCCATCTCGATTTTCCAGCGTGGTTTCCTCTTGTCAGTGATGCAGAACGGAGGGCCTGACAAGGATAGCGGCCCAGTCGTTTGGAAGGGACGAAAACCCGAGGTCCCGTGTACACATTGGAGTGCACGTAAAAGATCCCTTGGCAGTTGGAATTTGATATAAGAGTAGGCCGTGGTGCCGCTGCCCGGGCAAAATTTCCCACATAGCACACTGTATGGCGTATGCCCGTCTTCCATTAGCCCAGGTTAGGTGCAAAAGAGTAGGACGTTAAACCCCATTTCATTGCATATCTAAGTTTTAATTCGTCCAGGGTGTTGTTTAAAATGAACAAGCCAACAGTGAGGCTGATGTCCCCCGCCGAAATCCTAAAATAAATAGATGACACATATTAATTAAGCGTACATTTATTTTTTTTTTCTAACGTATGGAGCAATCACTCTTTACTACACTAATTTCATCACTCTCTATCAGATAGAATCAAAATTATCTTGTCCCAAAGCATCGACCAATGAAATTGGTTAGCTCTGCTTGGTTTCAGCTCGAAATATGAATCATTGAACTCAAGACATTCAACTAGAGAATATCTACATTCTAGTGCAATTAAAATCAGAGTTGTGTTCCAAAGTCTTGAACAACCAACTTCCTTATCGCTCCTTAGCCTAAGCAGAAAATTCTCACTGTCTAACTTAGTCAAGATAATGATGTAATCCTCACTTCATTATAGCCGAAGTTACCGTGCCCCAACCAATCAGAATGCAGATCGCTACTTAATGTAAGCAGAATATGTTCATCAAACTAGATCAAGCCCAGCGCTTGCACTCACAGCAACTTTATAGTGACACCTAATGAATTTGTACGCTTGTTTTACGAGTACACTCTTGCCAGTACCTGCCTGGCCCGTAACAACAATATTGTGGCCCGTTTTTATAATTTTTAAAGACTGACTTTGCTCTGGAGTTAATACCAGGGACATTATTCATTTTCACCTGACAAACACACGTGGTTTTGTTTTGATGCAGTGTTGACCACCTAGTCTCTAAGCAAATCTCGTATAATCGACATGACAATGTTAACAAATGAAGCGACTGGAGGAATTAGACTTGCTAACAAAAACAAAAGGAAATTCCTTTGACCTTATTTCGGGCCACTTCCGGGCTCTCGAAATTGTTCATCGTTCTGCGTATTGAATTCAGTCAAAATATTGATGTAATGAAACTACACACAAAGCAGTATTCTGCACCTCCCCACTATTCCGGGAGCTAGGTGGGTTTTATTCAACATGAAAGGTGCGGAAGGTTTGGGATACCCCAGAAACCCAATTCTTAAGTTGCACCAGTGGTGGGTGTGGTAGGAGGAGCCACCCATAGTACCCATTACACCATACACGGATATTATGGCTATAGGCCTTTGCTTCATCAGCACCTGAATGGGAGGCGACTTCGGTGTGGCGTGAATGCATGATGTTCAGAAGACGGACCACCGGATACGGTAACATGATCGGCATCTACATCAAATATGTGTCATACTGCTTTTGTAGTATCATCAAGTCCTATTTTGACACAGATCCTACCTTTTCAGCCAAACCCTCTAATTCGGGGTTCAAGTAAGACGCCAGTTACGAGATGGCAATACGTAAGTTAGGTCTTTGGAACATCTTCTCCGCTTACATGTGGACTTATGGTCTCATATATATCAATATCGTCTTCTTCGCTAGGGACACAATCCTCGGCCTCATCAGCTATTTCCCGATGATGCCAGCCAGAATGGTCATCGATTGACAAAATGATCTCCAATAAACGCTGAACAATGCACTTCATCAGAGATTTTTGGATTGTCATCCACCTAGTCCAAATTTTGAACTTAAGGAATTTAACTTGTTTGTTGATATCTGCAGACTTGGGGGAACTCACTATTTCGTTATGCGATCCGTTATACGAGGTGCACTTGGATCTCTACTTTCAGACTCTGGCGTCTCCGTTTGCAGTTCTTTATTCAGCAGCTCATTTTGGGTGTTATCCTCGTCGTTGATACTTCGCTCCATTGCCGATTGGTGTCCCTCTACAGTCTGTTCCAGTTTCGTTTTTGTTGCGTCCGGCACAGTTATTGAACGCACTGCGACATAATCACCTTCTGGATTCTTGAAGTTTAAAATCCATCGCAATGCGCTTTGATCGGTATATAATACGTTTAACAGATGCAGTTCCCTTCGGGTGACACAATACCTGCGTTTTGTCGAGCAAAAGTTACCGAAGTAGCAAATAACTATTTCTGTTCCATCTTGTATTTCGAACATATGGCGTCTTCCGGTGCTTTCTTCTCGAACGATAAATCTTTGCATATGGGTACCTGAAGGTAGGACATAAAACAATAGTAAGTTAAGCATAACACTCAGCATATCGAGTGATAATTGACAGTAATGGGAAATGTAATCATGTTACGTTTTTGACACAGAGATGCCAACTTCACATTTCTGTTTATAACAGAAAATTATCAGAGTGTGACGCCCGGAGGACTAAGAATTACTGCTAAACAATTTTGGACCAAGATATGGCTTACGTTATAATGGTAGACAAGTTATGTCCCTCTTCTTGCATTGAGTTAGACCTTATACAAAATGTCATCTAACTGACCTACGTATATAAAAAGCCTTATCCAATCTCTTTGCCATTTCCTGTCTAATCCAAAACGCGGAACCTATTTCATACGTATTGCGATTAACGCGATGATCTTTTAAGATTAAAATACTTTTTCATGTCCGGCTAAATGCTGAAAGTTTATATTATGCATAATTCGAAGACAATATACCATGGTCCTCGTCTTCTGGATTTCCAGCAATTATGCCTGTTGGAAGCGAGACTTACCTTCCAACTATCATTGTGAGCTATGTTTTCTTAACGCCCACATTATGGCCTCCTGCAGGTGCACAATGAAGCTACTTAAGATTTTATTCCTGAAGTTCGGAGGTATAACTTTCTACCAATTCACTTCCAGGTTGGTTTCATCTGGAAAGATTCAAATCGAACTCTCGCGACCCTTAGAAGACATATATTCTCAAACGGGTTCATTAGTGGCCCCTCCAAGAAATAACCCTTCCGAGTAAAGGATCGTTTGTCTTTTCTTAAGAAGGACAAGACAGATCAGTAGCATAGCCATCCGTGTCTTTGGAGGTCGAGGGTTCGCAAGGACGTCGACTTAGAGCATCTGCGTTCGATTGTACGCGAATAGTTCTGAGCTCAATTTCAATGTCGTATGTACCAAAAGTTTCGATCTACCGACCAAGTTGACCTTCTGGAGTCTTGGAAGTTTAAAACCCAGCGTAATGCGCCATGATCGGAATTAAGTTTTTAAAAAAAATAGGTTGCCAGGCAACGAAACATACGCCCACACAGCAGCTAAATCGTCCGGGCAGTCAACAAGAGTTGTTGCATTTTAAGTAATCATCAGAAAAACAAAATTCAAACTCACCCATAACTATGGTTTAACTGTGATATAATCAAACGTTTTTTTTAAATCAGATAATAATTGTGACCTCCAGAGGGACCACAAGCTAAAAAGGGTGATCTTTTGTACAATCAGGGGCCATAATTCAGGAAGTTATGATCCGATATGCGCAAATATGCAATGGAACCAAGATCTTTATGTTATAAACATGTATTTCAAGTTTCATCAAAATCAGTTCAAAATTGTGACCTCTACACAAGCTAAAAAAACGTGATTTTTCGTACAATCAGGGGCCATAACCCATGAAGTTACAGTCCGATACATGCCAATATCGAAAGGAACTGAGATCTTAGGGTGATAAATCTATATTTTAAGTTTCATTGAAATCGGATAAAAATTGTGACCTGTAGACTGTTCACAAACAATTGTGGACGGACGAACAGGGGCGACGACAATATACGTCCACGTGAAAATGTGGGCGTATAAAAAACTTGCAACCGTAAAGGTAATAGTGAAAACGTTTAACAGATGCAGCTCCCTCCCAGTGGCACAATATATGCGTTTTGTCGAGGTAACTATTTCTATTCCATCTTGTATTTGCTATAAAACAGCTCGGTATCATTCGGCATGCCTTAATTCTATAAAATTATCTTTGACATTCTCATGTCCAACTGAAATGCTTTTGCTTTTCCATCAACCTTTGTAGTGGTCTTGCAATGTCAGCAAATTGTCGACAAATTTCTATAATATGAACAAAGTCCAATACAAGTTCTAATCTGTTGAAGATTTTTGGGCCCAGTTCAGTTCGCGGCCGTTTTTATTTTTGAAGGGTCAGTGTCCAATACACGTGACCTTTCTTTGAAGGAGTTTCATTTCTTTTGACTTAGTTTAAGGTTGACATTTATAAGACAGTGTTGCACCTCGGCTGGTTTTCTAAATATTCTGAAAAGGTTTAAGAGAAATTTTTTATATCGTCCAAATATACGTGTCACGAGGTCGCTATGAAACACGCCAAAGACGTCAGATTCTTTTATTTCAGATTACTCAATAAATATATGATTTTAAATGAAATGACCTGCAAAACAACAATTGCACCAAATGCAGATAAACAATGTTACGGAAAATAATATTATGCACAACACAAAATGAAATGAAATGGGGTTTAACGTCCTACTCTTTTGTACCTAGCCTGGGCTAATGGAAGACGGGCATACGCCATACAGTGTGCTGTGAGGGAAATTTTGCCCGGGCAGCGGCGCTACGGCCTACTCTTTTATCGAATTCCAACTGCCAAGGGATCGTGTACGTGCACTCCAATGTGTACACGGGACCTCGGTTTTCCGTCCCTTCCGAACGACTATGCACAACACAAATGCACCACTTTAAATTATAGCCGTTCATACTGTACTGTATATAATATAGATCAAACGTCATGCTTAAACTAATCCACAGTTGTAAAGCTATCTATGATAAGTATATTGATTTAAAGATATTGAATATGATCTTACCATTCAATGTGTTGTCTAATACTGTAAATACATATGGAATATGTTATACAAATACATACACATATAAATGTGTTTATTTCATGTCTACCATATACGATATTCAGTAGTGGAGTGCAATTGAATATCCGTGCATTTTGCGGGTGGAGTTAAAAACCAATCGAATCATTCAAACAATCACACGTGACGGACACGCCCTAGCTTACTGACAAAGAACAAGCTATGGACACCCTCAATATACAAAATAAAATACGCTAGCGCAATATTAACATAATTATAAGCCCTACGACACACGACAAGCCCTTGAGAACCATATCCATTAACCTTTCCAACGTTTACGGTGCGTTGCATAAACCAAAGCTCATAACGTTAAATTCTCATAGTGCCCTATCATTAGGTCTGTCCTCTCAAGCTATTTTACACTGGTGATACCCAGGCTTGAGATTTAGCGTGAAATCGATAGTGCATCCAGAGTATCATCGATTATGGGTAAAGCATACGAATCCATTAACCTTTCGTTGCATAATCCGAAGCTCATGACATTAAATTCCCATTGTCTGCTACCATAGACAGAGAACACAGTCTTAGATCTATGTTTCTCAGCTATTTTCCACTGGTGGTGTCCAGGTTTGAGATCAAGGGTTTTGTTACCATTATCCCAGGGTTAGGGATTCTAAGTTACAAGTTTATTATAGATTTTTACCCTTTTTTTTGATTTATACACATATAAATTTATCATTTTTACTGTTTTAACATTATCTAGACCTATTTATATTGTAAAGCCCCCCTGAACAAGGTATGTGAAAGATGGAGCTAATAGGTGTATAATAATAATAAATAAGTAAAAAAAAGCATTCTGCAAACTCTTGATTTTCATTTCGAAGGTAGTTTTACATTTAACAATCTAGTTATAAGTTATTTGTCAAGTTAGTTTTATGGGAAATCCAGTGTTTAAAGAATGCTGTCTGTGGCAAGGTCATATTTCCCTCCATTTTTCGGGGAAGTTTTCCTACCTGTGTTGGGGTTGTGAATTTAGATTAGGAGGGGTTTTTTTTCATTCTTTTGCAAACTGGTACTGTCGCCACACTTTAGTTCTCTCTCTCTCTGATAGATTTCTTCTCTGTATTGATCTTTCTCCCCATCGTCGTCGTCCTATCTTCTAACCTCGCCACTGTTGATATTTTTTATGGTTAGCTCTATTTCCTGTTGTTTTATCATTATTTCATTCTGCTGTCTCTCAATTCTGTTGAATCTTTCATCTATTCATGTTTTTGTTCGTGATACCAAACTTCAAGTGAAGTCTTCTAGAGCTAAAAATTCCTCTGCGGATTGCTAATCCGAAGAGCTCTCGTCGAGAGGACATTGCACCCCCCCCCTCCGTAATTATAGTGTAGTAACACCCAAATAAGATCATTTTTTCTAAATTGTGGAACTATGGTAACATATTGCATGTATATCCCCTTTGTTTGTACTTTGGTTGATTAGCAATTTTATAATTTGTCACTGCAAATTGTCAAATTTTGTTCCGCGGGCCAGGGTGAGGGTCTTTTACGGTATAAATGCCAGGGTTCAAAGGGTTACTAGGATAATATGGGGTTTTAACTATTGGTAAGATAAAGGATCCCAGTTCTTGCTCCGTAATCTCAGACTTTGGGTAGGCAACTCCATTATGCGGATGACGTGTGTTGTGGGCGCAACAAATCATATACACGAACGGGAATCTACGTAAATGATACACTCAGGATAATAACAAGGCCGATTAGTATGATAACGATCAAACTTTATTAACGGATAAATGTATAATACATAACTGCATGTGCACATAACTGCATGTGCAAGAGGCGTAAATATATAGCATGTAAAAGAAATCGCGCGATCAGTATATTTTCATTAGACTAACGGATACGGCGGTAATAAAACCCGATCCGGTGAAGTTTAGCAGATTAGTCGTATCATCCAATTACCGACAGTGCACGATTGGTAGGTACCGCAGCGATATGGACTAGTTCGGCTGCTCTGTACCGTATACGGTGACACGGGTTGAATCCCCCATCTGGCATTAATGCATCCCTTTTCATTTTTTAAGGTTTTGGTAATTTACGTATAAACCTCCGGTAATAACTTCAAAGCTATTGACTTAAGTTAAACTCTCAAGAACAGGAAGACGGCAATTCCTTGCACAATCTATCCCAGTTGGGTCTGTCGAAATTCCACCCTCCGAAACACTATCTTGCAGTGGGTATTTGAAAGTCGTGAAGGCAGTTTAAGGTTTGTCATTTGCGTTGATTTCCACTTGCCAGTATAACTCGTCAGATCCATTGTGGATAGCTACTGAACCGCGGACAAGTAAAGACTCCAATCTGATTGATACATTGGAACACAATACTGCTAATTGTTAAAAAATGGTGTATGTGTCTATTAGTATTACCGTGATGCCTTGACATAGTTCGTTCATGCGCATTTTCCACTAAGGTTAACCGAGATGAGCAATTTGATTGGTTGAGACTTTGGAACATTTTCATTTAAGAGGCTAGTGGATATCCACAGTTGTTTACGGGGCGTGTGGCACTTGACTTGCATTATTTAATGCCTTTCGTATATCTTGGAAGAAATGATAAAAATGTTGCAAATGATCATTTTAACTTTTTACATAAAAAATGGTGATATTTGTTTTAAAAGAAAGAGACAAGTAATTATTACTTTCAAATTCAAGGACAGCTGTATATATGTCAGAAACATTACTGTCATTTTGTAGTTTATACTTTTAATGATTTCTTTGTACAAAAGATTAAAGCTGCATTTTTATATTTTTAAGTTATGTTTTTAAAATGCATTAAAATAAAACCTTAAAATATATGGTGTCTAGTTGAGAAATTGTCAAATATATCATTTACAATTTTAGATTCAAACGTTTGAAGAGAGGTATACCATGGGGGGAAATGGAAAAACAAGGGAGGTAATTCTGTTATTTCCTGTGTCAGTGATTTATTAGTTTGGGGAATAATGCCTATGGTCGTATAATAGTGAGTTGACAACCTATTGAGCAAAAGATATAGAAATAATTATGTTTTGACTTTCTTTGAAAATATGAAATTATCGCTTCAAGTATGATAATTATTATTGTAAAACGTCATTGATTCTAAAACTGACACTTTTCTGAAATAATTATACGAGGCCTTACATAGCTCAGATAAAAGGAAAGCAAATCTTACATTATGTAACAATTAGTTTTTATCTGTTTATAGAAATACATTGTTCTGTTTGACTTGTAGTTATTTTCATTTGGATGTAAATAGGACCGCAACCTCGTGGATTATGGCCTCTGTACGAAAAAATCAATTTTTATCTTGTAGTTCCTCTAAAGGTTTATTTTTATCTTGTGGGTCTCTAAAGGTTTATCCAAATTTGATGAAATTTGAATGCATTGTTGTATATCCTTATGATTGATTATTGATCCACAAATAAAAGCCATTCCATTATTCGAGCAGAACCTACATTATACTTATATAGTCTTAATCATTACCATAACAAAGTGGATGATAAGTGAATGCAAAGTCTGACTTCCAGGGTTCTAGTATTCTTACACCCAACTCCACCCTTGATCACTTGTATGTGGAACTGAATGAGGCGGAGCTGGGCCTGAAAGGAAAGGATATTGCAAAACAACGATATTTGAATGTGATACAAGTTTATTTAGTCATCGGTCTATAAAGACTATGTACTGAACAAAGAATACACAAGGTTCAACACACTTGCACACGGAAAACTAGGCTATATCATTAGATATTACTAATTCATGTGATACATTTAATGTATTTTTTAGGCATTGACATCATGTACACTAACTAAAAGTCTTACATGGCTATAATACCATTGTTATGCAAAATTATTTACAATGGATCGCCAGAAATTTGATAAAACAAAACAGATGTAATCAATTCGAGATCTCAAAATCAGTCAGGTATGCGAAAAATTGCATTGTGTATGCTTTAAGCTGCACGTCTTTTAGTAGGGGTCCGGTTGCGGATACGGAAAAAATCACTTTCATAGAACGTTAGTAAGAGTGTTTCCTTATGTGCGGGTCCGGTACGGCTTTTCGAAACGAACCATGTCGGGTTCAGTACGGAAACGCATGCGGAGCCGTGCCCGTAAACGCTCATAAGCGGACACAGTACGTAGCCCGCACGGCAAAAAGCTAAAAACAGGTAGGGAAATTCCAATTTTCGCTATTTCTTAGACACGTGATGCTGAAAAGAGAGCCCGTCCGCTTGAATAACCGCATGCCATGCCTGCTCCCGGACCGGATATGGACCAGTTCCGTACTAAAGGAAATGCAGCTTAACCCAAACTTATGACTCGTTCAACACGAACCCTTTTTTGGAAGAAATCCGTCTGTCTTTTACAACTTCAACTGGCTCCAGTTAACACTTCCCCTTTAACATTGTTGGAGTATTTATAAACACATCATTGTTAGCAAATAAATCCTATATTTTGTCTTTAATAAATTCATCATTTTCTAACTTCATCCTTTTCAAAATTCTTACTTCTCTTGGAGTTGGCGAGCTTGACTTCACTTTATCATGTAATAAAAAAGACACTTGGCACAACATTAGACTTTAAATATTTCGTTCCCCTGAAATGATAAATTATGCCACATATATTATATTTAGTAACTAGTTTATGCTATTATTATTAGAGGCCTACTTAAAAATTAATAAAGACTGGTTTATGACTAGTTCTTTTCAGAACTGTCTTTGAGCAAACTTTCGCGGACAGTTCTTAGCCGGCCTTCTATAACTGCAATATGAAAATACGGTAAAATACCGCTATTCCCCACCCCTGTTCTCAGGATGTTTTAGAACCCTTACCGTCTATTTGTCACCACATTTCTTTATTTTCCACCAAAAGGAATCCTTTCTCACTATATTTTATAATAATTCAACTCCATTTTCAAGTAGAATTTAGCGATGAAATAAACATGTGGTTTGCGTAAGTTCGGGTCTCGTAATGTCTCTTCAGGTCAAACTTATTTGGTGTATGTTTATAATCGCAGAATTCTTCTTGAAAATAGTGTTGAATTTTTACAATTGTGTGTCAGCTGTGGCAAGATATGATTCCTTTGGCGAATAAAGTAGAATCAAGGTGAAAAATAGGTTGCCAGACAATGAAACATACGCCCACACAGCAGCTAAATCGTCCTGGCAGTCAACAAGAGTTGTTGCATTTTAAGTAATCATCAGAAAAACATAATTCAAACTCACCCATAACTATGGTGTAACTGTGATATAATCAAATGTTTTTTTAAATCAGATAATAATATTGTGACCCCCAGAGGGACCACAAGCTAAAAAGGGTGATAATTCAGGAAGTTACGATCCGATATGCGCAAATATGCAATGGAACCAAGATCTTTAGGTTATAAACATGAATTTCAAGTTTCATCAAAATCAGTTCAAAATTATGGTCCGATTTTCACGAAATTCAAATTCTCTTTTCATTACCATGTAACGGCGATATAATCAAACGGTTTTTTAAATCGGATAATAATTTTGACCTCCAGAGGGACTACAAGCTAACAAAAGCGATTTTTCGGACAATCAGGGGACATCATTCAGGAAGTTTTATAAGCAATATTTTTATTCAGATTTCTATCTGAATAGGGATTGGGGAACAGGCATAGCCTATATTAAGTTACGATCCGTTGGGAGCAAATATCGAAAGGAACCAAGATCTTTGGGTTATAAACATACATGTCAAGTTTCATCAAAATCAGTTCAAAATTGTGACCTCTATATAGGGTACACAACCTTGATATAACATATTTTCACACTATTCGCGTACAAACGGCGGCCATTTTATCTGTCAATTATGGTCCGATTTTCACGAAATTCAAATTCTCTCTTCATTACCATGTAACGGTGATATAATCAAACGTTGTTTTTTTTTAAATCGAATAATAATTTTGACCTCCAGAGGGACCACAAGCTAACAAAAGCGATTATTCGGACAATCAGGGGACATAATTCAGGAAGTTACGATCCGATGGGCGCAAATATCGAAAGGAACCAAGATCTTTGGGTTATCAACATACATGTCAAGTTTCATCAAAATCGGTTCAAAATTGTGACCTCTTTGATATAACATATTTTCACACTATTCGCGTACATACGGCGGCCATTTTGTTGTCAATTTTGGTCCGATTTGAACTCAACCTCCATGACCATGTAACGGGTGATATAATCAAACGGTTTTTTTAAAATCGGATAACAATTTTGACCTCCAGAGGGACCACAAGCTAAAAGGGCGATTTTTCGGACAATCAGGGGCCATAATTCAGAAAGTTACGATCCGATTGGCGCAAATATCGAGAGGAACCAAGATCTTTGGGTTATAAACATTTATTTCAAGTTTCATCCAAATCGGTTCACAATTGTGACCTCTACACTGTTCACAAGCTAAAGGTTATAAACATGTATTTCAAGTTTCATCAAAATCAGTTCAAAATTGTGACCTCTACACAAGCTAAAAAAACGTGATTTTTCGTACAATCAGGGGCCATAACCCATGAAGTTACAGTCCGATACATGCGAATATCGAAAGGAACCGAGATCTTAGGGTGATAAATCTATATTTTAAGTTTCATTGAAATCGGATAAAAATTGTGACCTGTAGACTTCACAAACAATTGTGGACGAACACGGGCGACGACAATATACGTCCACATGAAAATGTGGGCGTATAAAAATAGGTAAGGATTCCAAAATAGCCTTAGAACAGAGGTGGGGAAGAACGGTATTTTCATACTGCAGTTATAGAAGGTCGGATAGGAACTGTATAGCGAATATATCGTTCGCTCAGAAACTAGTCTTTGACGTGTTTACATTTTACATTTCCATCATTACATTTTACATTCGCGCTCTGCCACATCTCCTTTGTCCTTTCTTCATAGCATCTTACGCAGAGCAACAACTATGATATGCATATGTAGATATCACATGTCTTAAGATACACGGCACCGAGGCCGAGATCAAGCTGTAAGCCAGCACACGACGCGACATCTAAAGATGATAACTCAAGTGGACTATCCCGATGGTTATATCATCACGTGATTTTTTAATTTTTTTTTGACGTATTCCAACGGTATATTCCCTTTCACAATTATTTCTTGCCTTGCAGGGACGTAGGTGTTCTCTGATAATGAAACCAGGCAAACACCACAGGTCGCTTGAGGTGAGTATCGCAACTTTTACTATTAATAAGGTTTTATCTACCACATTAACTATCCCACATTATACGCCCACATTCTCACGTGGACGTATGTTTTCGCCCCTGTCTGTCAGTACCGTCCACAATTATTTGTGAACACTCTACTAACAGGTCCCAATTTTTATCCGATTTCAATGAAATTTGAAATATTGGTTTATCACCCGAAGATATAGATTCCTTGCGACATTGGCATGTAACTTCGTGGATTATGGCCCGTGATTGTGCGAAATTACATTTTTAGCTTGTGAACACTGGAGAGGTCACAATTTTGATCGATTGTGAAGATACTTGACAATCACGTTTATAACCCAATGATCTTGGTCCCTTTCGATATTTGTGCATATCGGATCGTGAATTATGGCCTCTGATTGTACGGAAAATCGCCTTTTTGTTTAGCTTATTATCCGATGTAAACAAAACGCGTCTGATTATATTACCGTTACACCGAATGAAGGTTGAGTTCGAAATTCGCACCATTATTGACAGACAAAATGGCCGCCGCTTGTATGCGAATAGTGTAAAACATGTGGTATATCAAGGTTGTGGATCCTGCAGAGGTAACAATTTTAATCTGATTTTGACGACACTCAAAATTTTGTAACCCATAGATCTTGGTTGCTTTCGATATTTGTTAATATGGGTCGTAACTTCCTGAATTATGGCCCCTGATTGTACGAAAAGTCGCCTGTTTAGCCTGTGGTCCGTCTGGAGGTCACAATTATTATCCGATTTAAAAAAAAGGCTGATTATATCACCGTTACACCGTAATGAAGGCTTGAGCTCGAATTTCGTGAAAATCGGACTAAAATTGACGGACAAAATGGCCGACGCTTGTACCTGAATTGATTGATTTAATTTTACATGGCGTCGTGAGAGGAGATTTACCGTTATGTTGACGTCATACTCCTGGGTCGAGGCTAAATGGTAGAGTATACGAAGCGAGGCCACTGTTGAGCGAAGTAATTAAGTCAACACGCTGTCGGTAGTATTTTGCGCCCTTTTGTCAATTGCGTTTACATGATAAAGATAACCATCGCAGCTAATATAACTCCGCTGAATTGCAGTCCCATCGGATCACTGTTTTCTGTTCGCCTGCTTCGGGAGTTACGTAGGCCTACCCAATGTACAGTAATACACGCAGGCAACGGAAGAAGTCGGCTGTAGTATAATTATTTACAATAATGCCTCATTGATTTGGTCCATTCCTTTCAAACTTTAAAATTCTGTTGCCAACTTTCTCTTCTAATCTATATATTAATAGTCTTAACTCTAATTTGTAGTAGAAAATAAATGTAATACGAGTTGAATTGCAGCCCCGTCTCAAACCAAATAGGCTAACGGTACCACAGTCATTTAAAACATTACTTGATAATCGAGATTATGAAGGTGGATTTAACGCCTGGCAATCAAACGATCGGTGAAGATTGAGTTATATACCATTTCTAGTCAAAAATAACAGTGGTGATAACTATGTTCAGAATAAAGTAATTTGACTGAAATTTTCAATATATTCTTCTTTCATCATTTTTTTTTTAACTGTTATAGCAAGAATGGTTACTCCTTATAAAAAATCCCCTATAATGTATCTTTAAATGGAACTACGATATCATTACTTCAAGTAAAATCTCTAAATAAGGATGCGACAAAGGCTATTTTTTCAAGTTTTGAAGACGGGTATTTTCATAGGCCAAAGTACTTGAACAACGCAAAGAAGAACAGTTTTTGGCTGAAAATCGAGTCTTTAGGTAGGTGCAGAGCCATTTTTCAATATGGCTGCCAGACAGCCCTATATAAGGATGCGACAAAGGCTATTTTTTCAAGTTTTGAAGACGGGTATTTTCATAGGCCAAAGTACTTGAACAACGCAAAGAAGAACAGTTTTTGGCTGAAAATCGAGTCTTTAGGTTGGTGCAGAGCCATTTTTCAATATGGCTGCCAGACAGCCCAAAAATACAATTTTTCACAATAAAACCATTAATAACTCGATAAATACTGATCTTTTAGAGTACCAATGTATTACAAACATATGGGAAATGACCCCTGACCTTTCCAAAAATAATACTATTTTTTTGCGTGTGACGTCATACCGAATAACCGATGTTTTGTACTAGGTTACATGACCGTCTCACGAACTTTGAGGAGTTTGAACAAGATCATTATAAAATCACATATGAAACATCCATTTTTAATTTAAATGCACGAATTCATCATTTTCATAGGTTAAAGTACTCAAACAACGCAAAAAAGAACAGCTTGTTAGCCGAAAATTGGGCCTTTCGCTAGGTGCAGTCATTTTTCAAAATGGCCGCCAGGCGGCCCTAAAATATCATTTTTCACAATAAAATCATTAATAACTCATAAATACTGATCTTTGGGAGTACCAATGTATTACAAACATAAGCTTACTGCAAATGACCCCTGAACATTCCGAAAATAAGATTTTTTTTTTGTTTTTTTTTTGTGGCAAATCCATTTGGCGCACGAATTGATCATTTTTTACAAAGAGTTCCAAGAATTAGTTCATCGATATCATCCACAAGTTTAGCTTCTGCCCTGACGGCCATCTTCACAGACTGTCTCAGTTCGTGCAGGTTAAATGTCTTGAACTGATATTTTCCATTACCCTGTTTTACTCTTCGTTTCTGTCACGGTCAGTCTGAGAAAAGAAATTTCAGATAAAAGCTGATTCTCATTTAGCAGATCTATTCAGTCTATTGTTGAGGGTATTACCGGTCCCCTGTGATTCTTGCACTTTTCCAGAATCTGGAGAATTCTCATAGACTTCTTCCTTTTTGTTCTTCCTTTTGCTGCATCGCAAGGTGCTTGATCGCCTCTTCCAGCTACTTCACTTCTGCTACAGTTTCTGAACGCCTGGCCACATTGTTTTGCGTTCTGTGTCAATCTTGCTGAGGAAATTTTCGCTGACAAGTAATCCATTGGATGATACAACTGTCTTCTCCGAATGAGTTTTCAGTAATGTCATACTCTTCTTTCTTAATTTCGAGAATTCGGACTCGCAACCAAGATTCGTCAAGGGTGCCAATTGCAGCTTTTCTATGTCCGATCTACAGTAGTCCATTTGTGAAAGTTGTTGATTCAGTCCTTCGATGATTCTTTCTTAATTTCGAGAATTCGGACTCGCAACCAAGATTCGTCAAGGGTGCCAATTGCAGCTTTTCTATGTCCGATCTACAGTAGTCCATTTGTGAAAGTTGTTGATTCAGTCCTTCGATGATTTCACCAAATACGGCGCTGATGAGCTGGCTTTTCCCAGTAGTTCGCGCGAATCTTCATGCCGTACTTGAAGTTGAGGAAGTTGAAAGAAGGTCTTCAGGTCAACCCACTGCCGTCTATCGTTGCTTCCGCGTCCGTCGATTCCGAGAAGGTCCATTAGTGGGTAAATCACATTTCCCCAATGAGTGAATAGACTTCGTTGCAGTATAAGAACCACTGGCATGAGATGAACGTATACACGGCCAGCACCAATCTATTTGTGTTCTCGTCAACTACTGATTCAAAAAAGGCAAGGAGGTTGTCCCTTTGCTTCAAAAACTCTCGTGATAATTCAACCACACGCCCAATTCTATTGGAAGTGAATCCACTAAAGCTGACAAGAGTCTAGATCCTTGAAATGAGAATATAAAGATACAGAATGCGAGGCGTGGGATGGGGAAAGTAGTTCGGCCAGAGCGACAAGTCCTGCTGTATGTAGTGATTGGTTACCTCGTAGAACGTTTTCCCCCATTATAAGCTTCTGAATATCAGCCCGGTCTTCAGTAGGCCTATCTTTGAATACCTTGTCAATGGCATGGTCGATGCATAGAAGCAGGTGTGCACTGCATTTCAACGTTTTAGATTTCTCTATACCAAGTTGATATTAGATAGGATATCGTCTACAGTAGTGTCTGCCAATACGGCCAGGCATTGTAGCTCCTGAATGAGAAGCATTTTCCATCTACTCGGTGGTGTAAGTATAGCGCTTGCCTTCAGAGGTTGTGACCGTAATATGGTCAGTTTTGACGTCGAAAACTCTGTATCCGGCGGCCTTAGTGGTATCGTCTAGTTTCCACTCTTGTCTAAAGATCTGATTAGCTATATCGGCAGTGATTCGCAGGTCATTAGAGCTCACTCTGTACTTTGAGCAACAATGAACCAGACATCTTATAACGGTCTCGTTGAGAGAATTCTTACCAGTTCGAACTGGAACAGATGGAAACTTATTACCATTAGGCTACTATCGATGAATTTATCAGGATTAGTGTGATTCGATGACCGGGTCGAAATTCCGGAACTGGTGTTGGGTAACTGGAGGGCGGAACGTATTCTCTATCTAAGGCAGCTGAAGTTTCGGTTTTTCTTCTTCAATGAGTGCCCTCTGTAATTCTAACTGAGTCGCAGTCTGTTTGTCGATCTTGGCTCGTTTCTCCTCTATACGATATTCCCCGCTTTGCCTTCTTAGCCCATTTTCTGGGAACAGTATACACACATGTGGCCACGTATTCCCCGTTACAGTTGTCTTCATAGAAAGCTATGTCTTCTGCTGTCATTTTGACACGATAGAATTCCGATAACTGCTTCTCATAGGCTTCCGAGTTTGCCCGAATACCGTACGCATTTTTCGTCATTCTAGCATTGAACTCTTCGGCTAGCTCGTGCCTATTTCTGGGCGGCGTTCTGTCTGTTCTTCCTTCTGTTTTTTCTCATTTCCAAAAGAGTTTCATAATCGTTCACAATTTTCTTCGCCACCGATTTTTCGTGGGCAGTTTAAACATTTTTACTTATCCAATCCTCGCGCAATTCCCTTGCCACTTGAAGATCCTTGCTTGCAGAGGTGTAACATCCTGCCTAAAATAAATCTACCTGGTTGCAATTTAGTTTTTCTCACAAATTCTGGTTCCTCGCAGTACAATTCCTTGAATAACTCAGCCCGATGTTTAGTCCTTGTTGGAGTCGCCATAGTAAGCAGTAAAACACACAATTTAGCACACACTATCAAGAGAACATTGAAAAAAAACGAATGAAATTTTAGGAATGTTTCCAACTTTTTTTTTTAGCATTTTCTCTCCACATCAACGAAATAAATGATGTCATTTGCATTATGACATCACATTAGAGCGGGAAAAAATCATCTGCTTCTAGCTGTCATTACTAACTAGAGTTGAAAACATTAAATGGCGCTAAAATCTTACAAAACAAGGAAAAAAAGAGAATATGACGTCATACACGAATTTCAATGCCATTTCTGAAAAGATCAGGGGCATATTCCTATATGTTCGTAATACATTTATATGCTTTAAACTCAAAAGTTTCTGAGTTACTTGAGATTTTAAAAAAATTCGAAAGTTTTGGCGGCCATTTTGAAAATTCGTCCTGCACCAACCTTAAAACGACAATTTCTGTGAAAAAGTCATTAGGATTCAGCTATATCAACCCAATTCGCCTACAAAAATGCCAGTCTTAAAACTTCGATCTCAGTTGTCCCTTCCCTACTCTAAACAAGTCCATTGATTTCTAGACATGTATCCATTAGTTTAAATATGAATATGGCAAACCTGAAAATGTAAATATGTACATAGCCATTTTTGTTCATGTTATTGTTATACTATTCAGATAGACTTTATCGTAATTTGGTTATAATTATATAGTCTTTTTGTATATATTGATGAAGGGTTAGTAATATCCGTTTTAAAGGAACCAGGGGTTTTTTTTTACCTAATATCATCCACAGTCTTCGACATTGCAAACAGACCTATCTGTCAATTTAAATCAATATTGATGCTATCTTGCCGTGAAAAGTCTGACTTTGATATCAAAAAAAACAGACGCCAATGACTTGTAGTATTCAATTCGGACTTTTCGCCGAACATAACTGATTATAAATTACGGTAAAACAGAAACGATTGAATGTAAATCAGATTATATACATTGGGCCTGCTTGATTTCTCTGTCGATGTGCGAGCCGGTTTCTACTAGGCGTACACCGACCAGATATCAAGTGACCCGGCTGATACATGTTTGTCCTCTTTCCACATCACATGTTTTTATTAAAAGATCTGTTTACTTTATTGTATTGTTTGAAGACACATCATAATTGTTATTGTGTATCAGATTCAATTAAATTAATCTTTAAGTTAATAAAAAAAACCACACACATATCAATCAACTTGACCATAGTAGTTCATCAATACAAAATAGTCGGGGCATGTTGAACCACATAATGGGGAACATTGGACAGTGGTAAAAATTCCATGTTTGCATAGATCTGGATTTAGATCTCAAACCTAGCCACCTGTTTCGTAGTGATCTAGTGTTTAGTTAAGAACAAATATCCACAGATTTGACATACGTGCAACGATACAACCAAGCAGGAGTCTGGATTCCCTCGGCTCCTACACGTCACCGTAAGTTGCACATAAGTTGGCAGTTTGGTGGGATCAAATTCAATATTTATAGTGAATCAAACAAACATTTGTCCAATATTCTGTCTTAATTCGGACAGCCTAATTTGCTGATGAGCGACTCCAGTCCAGAAGACCCATTGCGCTCCCTGCATGGCACAGCCATGTTTCGAACACTGCTACCATGAAGTTTTAATTCCTTTTATACGATAGCCCTACATAGTTGGAGCAAATAATATTCTACATCTTTTGTTTTTATTTTCAAATAAAATAATACCAAGTACGAAAAATCCAAACCATTAGACAAAATTCGAAGTCCTAAGAAACGTTATAGGCAAGGTAACAGGTGTCTGGAAGAGTAAGCTTACCCTGCCTGGCGCCACACCAGCCAAACTTTTAGTCGTATAATCTCGGTAAAATAGCGTTATTGGCAAATGAACTATCGGTATGCAAAATGCACGTGATGAACAGTGTTGACGATGTAGTAGACATAATCAGGGTGATAGTAGTAAATAGGAAACGCGTCAATTAAATATATCTAGAATAATAGCTGAGAGAGACATGTTATATTTACCAATCAAGTCATATGACGACCATAAAACTTTTTAAAGGTTTTTATGAGTTTAGTGCGCAAGTATCCATGTAGTTGAAGCTTAGATGACAAATGTCTCGATCTACTTAAAAAATAAGAATAAAAAGAATAAGCTCTCATGGATCAAACCCTTGTTTATCGGGATTGTAGATTAGACATAGGAATTTCCTCGGCTTAACACATTATTAAATGATATAAAGTCAAAAAATGCACTGCGGTACATTGAACCATGGTTCAAAATACCCCATTGACAGTATCTGCCCTATCACAATTTCATGATCAACATTTTTTAAAAATTCAAAATGCCCTCTTCTATGGACCAAGCCAACGTTTATCTCGATTGTAAATTAGACATATAAGAACTGAGTTTAAGTACAAGAATTTCCTAGGTTAAGCAGTTTAGCATTTAGGGAAAATTATATGTGGAAGTGGTGCATTTTCACTTTTAAAGCTGCAATTTCATATTTTGAAGTTATTTTTTTAAAATGTATTAATATAAAGCCTTCAAATAGATGGTATATTTAAATAATCCTACCTTGTTAAAGAATAATCTTATAATTCACAATTGTCAGTTGCGAAATTGGCAAAATGTCATTTTCAACATAAATTCAAACGTTTGAAGATAGCTATTGCAGGGGGGCTATAGAAAAACAAGAAAGGTAGACGTGTTATCATTTCCTGTGTTAATGAGTAATAATATTGGGAAATAATGCCTATGATCGTATAGTAGTGAGTTGACAACCTATTCAGCAAAAAGACATAGAAATAAATATGTTTTGTCTTTCTTTGAAAATGTGAAATTATCGCTATAAGCGCTATTTTGAAAAAAGATTCATTGCCTAAAAAATAATTGACAGCATGTAGCTTCTGCTTATTGGCGGAGAAATAGGTCTAAGAAGTAATCTCACTCCTGTGTATAGTCTTGGGTTGTCTAGTTTATAAAGGATATATTCATGGTGGTTCATAGTATCAATATGTTCAAAGTGCCCCGGTCTCCCCTACTGGATCTATTATCACTCGTCTCTTCAGTCATTTATATAGTGGGATTACTCGTGTTTCCCTTTGGCGTTCGTAACTTCCGATTCATTAAACCTTTGTAACTCATCTATCGTAGCAGTGATCTCTGTGTTAAAATTATATTTCGAAAGTGTTTAACCAGTTCTATCACATATGTGATAATGACTGACACCAATATTGTCCTTTAATAATATTAGTGTTTAATGGCATTCCTAACTAACGTGAATTTTATTAGTCTCTTATCATCCAAACAAATATTCTACGAATATTAGTCTGGATGGGTCCTCAAATTTTGACAGAAAGTCGGTCACTGTCTGGATTATCCAGTCTTTTAAGTTACCACGTGCTGAATCTATCAAAACATCTCGCTTGTCAACAATGACACTCTCTAAAATTTTGTTTTAAAGTTTTTAATTGAAATGGTAATTTTCTCTCGTCATGAATCAAACGTATGGCTTCTCACAATCTCCTTAATCACGATTCATGCTGTTGTATCGTCTCTATTTTGTTTCTAATAATAGATGTGCCAAGTGAATTGTGGGATATATTTTATCCTCGCCTTATAGAATCTATCAAAATCGGCTCGGCTTCATAATATCTATCACTTACCGAGACTTTAGCCAAAGGGTTCCATTGCCCATGCGTAACCGGGAGTTTGGTTTTTTTATATGGTAGATTATCCAGTAATTTTCGTCCATAATTGAGAACCGACCCAGACCCTCCGTGTGTTGAAGACTAGGGGGGTCTGGGTGACGGAGACTAGAATTTTATATAGTTGGCATGATCACCATCTTGCGCCGGTGATCGTCGCAGTCGGACTTTCGTCGACTTCCGGTTAAATCAAGTCACCTCGCTGGGGAAACTGCCGAATCATGGTTAGCGGTATGGATAAATCATATCACATAGGTTCTCACGAGTAGCGATTTAGCTCCATTAGTACAATTCAATAGTAAATTCCAGTGATATTAAGCTCGTTCTTTAGACGAAGACATCTTGAACGGATACTAACGCGGCAGTCAACTTAACCTCGGACTAGTAATCAAAGGAGCAGTGAACGAGTTCCATATTATCCACCAAGCGAAGATAAGAACACTGACCGTCACCCTAGTGTACCGACATTTGCGAAATGATGGATTTCGCTGATGTCAGTACACTGAGACAAAATGGGGTTTAACGTCCACATGGCACATACTAGGTAATTTCCGGAATAACGTTGTTAATTTTTTTTTTCAATAACTTACTTCCACGTAGCGGTCTCCAGCACAGGGAGGAAACCGGGGGATCCAGAGAAAACCCACTAGGTTGGACAGGCGACCCTACTCCTTGTCACGTACAAGCAGATAATCGAAACATTGAATCAAGACAGACATTATGGTTTCACGCGCACACGTTTAACCCATTAGAAGACCCGATCCTAAATAAACAAGTGTACTGGCATCTGTGAAATGAAGCATTTCCGCGGTAACCCATTAGAACACCCAATCCCAAATAAACAAGTGTACTGGCATCGGTGAAATGAAGCATTTCCGCGTAACCACTTCTCAAAAATTTATGTGTTGATCCTAAGGAATTCAAGCTTCTAAACATCGGTTCCCCCAGTGTACCCAACGAGGCCATAGATTATTGCCATTACTATCACACACTTCTTGCATGATCTGTTTTTCAATCAATAGGCAAGCAGCTATAATTCTTAAGAGATCGTAAATTGAACTAACCGTGGAAAGGATGCCAGAGGTTTACCCGTAAGCGTAATCTAAAACTAAAGCTCATCCGATTCGACGCACCACTGAACGTCGAGAAGACGTTCTATCGTGTCCATGATCCTTTGCCTGCTATATATTATATTACCGTCTTAAGAGTGTGAGGTGAACTTGTGTAACCTCAGCTACGAGAACGTTGGGATAAACTGGTGTATTTGTTTATAGCTACGATTTGATGCCTTTAGTTCCACGTGGCAAACCCATTTTCATTATTAAAATATATTATTTGGTAATGTTGCAAGTGACCAACTTACAGAGCACAAATATCGCATTACTCGCGTTTAAATTAACGAAGCCTGGTTTTTACCTGACACACATCGCATCCAGCTACCGTTTAAAAATGACGTTCTTAGTAACGGCTTAATGCCTCGATTTTAAATACGATGATTATATTTTTAATTATTGTTGGATGTAGCAGCAATATTAAAATAACAATAATCAATCGATGTTTTGATGATAAGTATTGCCATCTCTTACCTCGAAACACGGGGGGTTGGGAGATGTGGTTTGTTATTTAGTATAACCCTTCACCGCCTTGACACAAAAACTGTCGACTGCTATCGCTTCATTCTCAGAACCTGCTGAATTTAATCCGTCATCGACGTAGCAATCGTGAGGAATAAAAACTGATTGATAATTCCCCGCATGTTACGGCCCAAAATTGGGGAGGAATCGGCCCCAAACAAATTGACATTCATGCGGAATTCCAAAGGCACGGTATTATAATCCCCATTATTCCACCACGAAAATCGTAAATAGTCATACTAATCTACTTAAATTCTAACCTGATAGAACTGTTCTATGTCGCATAGAAAAGCGATACGATCTAATAATCAAAGACGACACAGCACATAGTATTGTCAAGTAGAAATTATGACTCTCGTCCGTGGCACCTTCTCTACTAGACAGCGGAATGGAAAATGTTTGCCAGCGTGATACAAAACCCCAGACCAAATTACTGACAAGACAAATGTCATTCCTGTTACATGGCACGATGGAGTAGGAAGAATCAAACTGTTCTACTGTTTGCAAGTGTTCCAGTGATTCAAGAAAGGGTGAGTGAGACAAATGCCTGAGGTTGCACAAGATAAATATAAGTTAGCCCCAGTTAGCTATTAGAAACATTTGCTTTCGTTACAACTTACGATGGTCCAATAGTTGATTGTGTTTGACCGTATATAATTTGTGTCCTTATTATAAGGCGGAGAATATCATCGGGTTGGAATACCCTTTGGTCTAACATTTTTGCATGTTTATATCTGAACAATTTGAAAACGAAAACCTATATTTCAATGTGTTACCGTATTAGAGAACTTTATAAGTGTACCGTCGCCATTGTGAATTTGCCCCCTTATGGGCCTGTCACACATTGACGTATAGCATCAGCGTATGCCGAAGTATGGGAAATTGAGCAACCACGCTGGTGTACGTTTTTAACAAGTTACGAGCATGCTGAAATACGATGGTATAAGTTGCATGCACAAAATTTTAAGCGTATTCCGACGTATTGCTTACACGTTAGGCGTAAGTTAGAAGTACGCGACGGGTAAGGTATGCACGCGTTCACGCACGTTACATGTAAGTTACTTATAAGTTGACATACGTTGGCTACCAGCAGGGCAATTGAGCAGCGTACGCGTAACCTATTTCTAACCTATAGGCAACGTACTTCTGGCGCCCTTAGAACTTACTGAACGTATGAAATGATTATCCAACAAGCTGGCATACGCTGAAGCTGAATTTAAAGATCAAGAGGACGCTCGTTTTGGACGCATATATAACGTTCTTCTAACGCGCTGAACTAATATATAACCTATTTTTAACGTATGAGTAACTTATTCATAACGTATAACTCCAACGTAAACATAACTTATACAAGCATATGAAAGCGTGTGCCCAGCGAATGTTTAGCGTTCTTGACTTACGCGGAACTCGTAGAGAACGTGTTGGGACATTATTCGACGACCACGTGACGTCAGATATAAAAGTGGAGGGTCCGCCTTGATTGTAGACTTCTGCACATGCACATCTCTACACACGTTTCAAACACGCTCAGGACGTCAGAAGTAACTTATATGAAACGTGCCTGAACGCGTGCATATCTTACCCGTCGCGCACCTGTAACATACGCCTAACGTGTAAGCAATACGTCGGCATCCGCTGAAAATTTTATGCATGCACAAAATTTTGGGCCGCGTTCAGCGTACAGCAACTTATACCATCGTTTTTCAGCATGCTCGTAACGTGTTAAAAACGTACACATAACGTATTCGACGTACACCAGCGTGCTCGCTAAATTTCTCATACGTCGGCATACGCTGATGCTATACGTCAATGTGTGACAGCCCTATAATGTCTTGTTGGTCTAGCGAGCCCCAGCGTATATATTTGACCTCACGTTGTCGTCAAAATAAGCCCTAACACGTTATGGATAAGTTAGGCCTAAGATAGACTAACGCTGTACATCAGTTCTTCATCAGTCAAGAACGCTAAAAATTCGTTGGGCACACGCTGTCATATACTTGTATAAGTTATGTTTACGTTGGATAATAAGTAACTCATACGTTAAACATAGGTTATACATTCGTTCAGCGCGTTAGAAGTACGTTATATATGCGTCCAAAAAGTGCGTCCTCTTGATTTTTTAATTCAACTTCAGCGTATGCCAGCGTGTTGGATAATTATTTCATACGTCGGAATAAGTTGTCTAAAACGTTATAGTGTGACAGGCCCATTAGCAGCAATACCCGTCACTTTTAGGAGGAAAACCCAAACTCATTAGGACTTATCCCGGATTGTGTACCCCATTAAATTTAGCGGGTCATATTCTAACTTCTAAGTCTAGAACTTGTCTCGAATTGTGTACCCCATTAAATTAAATTGTATCATGCTTAAGGGTAGTCCAGCTCTGAACGTAGGTCTCATTACATTCGCCAGGGATCCTGTTATTGAAACATTGGAAAGAAATTTTGGCGCCCCAGTCAATTTTACTGGGCAACATTTTACTGCTAAACGGTCGCGAGTCAGTGGTCCCTGTGAAATGAAATGGGAGTTAACGTCCTACTCTTCTGCACCTGACATGGGCTAATGGGAGACGGACATACGCCAAACAGGAGTGCTATGAGGGAAATTTTGGCGCTACGGCATACTCTTACATCGAATTCCAACGGGACCTCGGGTTTTTTTTGTCCCATCCGAACGGCAAAGCAGCTGTCCTTGTCAGACCCTCCTTCTGCATCACTGACAAGGGGAAACCACATCGGAAAATCGGGTCCCTGTGAACATACAATACACCTTTATAGGGAACTCTTATAATTTTCATACCAAAAAGCCACAATTTTGAATTTGGAAGAAATTAACCGTCATTTGTGGGAGGAATACCCAAATTCTTTGGATTCAGTGGGACGAATTCTTTAAAAACCCATCTTCAAACCAAAGTCAGAGAGAATCTGTCACCAGAAAATGCCTCATAACTGTCATCTCATCAGGATTCTGAAACTACACATAGCAAATCTATATAATACACCAAAACATGTATTTCAATATATTACACAACTTTTTAGGATATAAGTGTAATCACTTAAACGTATCTTGACTACTTCTAACTTGACTACTATTAGGCAATATATACCTAAAATCAAGTGACATACCCGCGTGGAATAAATCACATCGACAATCCGTGCCAATCATAAACACGTACAGCCAACAGAAAACGAGCCAACGACAGCGCGCGTGAGGACACCTCTACAATATACATTAGGATTCAATCAGTAACGTACAAAAATCACACCACAACCGCCAAGTCTGTTAAAACGGGAATAACTTAAGATTTCATCAATGTCATTGGCAATCATCAGAGCTGGCATACGGTTGAATTATAAAAAAAATCAAGAGGACGCTCTTTTCGCACGCATATATGACGTACTTCTTGTTAAGTTCATGTTAAATACGAACTCTGTCTAATCGTACAATAATATGTTTTTATTAGCGACATGATACAAACTCAAAGTGCCCATGCTCAACTAGGCATGTATACAAAATATGGATTGGAAACGTTCAAAATAAGAGTAAGTGCACTAAACTGAAAACAATAAACAAACACAATTATTAACATTAATTATACTTTCTCTTTTCTTTCTTTTTGTTTTAGGTAAGTAAAAGTTTTTTATAAATTATAGTTCATTAAACAATCTTAAAGGTTCCAGATGAAGAAGATCCAAAGAAATAAATAAAAGTTGTTAAACACTTAAGTGCCTTTTATTTTTATTGTCTACCTACACATTTTACTGTCCTCTCATTATAAATGATAAATTAAACTTTAAACTAAACACTTCACACATTTTTTTTGGTTTTTAATCATGGAATTTGGTTAAGTCTTCCATATTGAAAGACACTTAACATGTCACTGCCAGACGCAGCATCATTTAAGCTATATAAACAATGCTTTAGCTTCCATAATTTTCCACAAGATAAACCCGCTTCACGAGGTGGAGATAAGAACACATCTCTTTCTAATGTCTTACCTTGTCAAAAGGCTGATTTAATGTCGGTTGTTCTAACCTTTCACTTTAAGCTGACTGAACGAGCTAAAAATGTTCGTAGTGTACTTTTACCAATAGTAGGTGAGTCACTTTGGATACATCGCTCCTCTTCGAACCCTCGAGCTACGAGACGTGCTTTAATCTTATCACCCTTCTTATTGACGACCCATCTCGTTGAAATCCTGTCTTGTCCAATGTCATTAACAATTTCATAGGTTTTAAAATGTTCCAACTTTTGTAATTCATCTAATTTCGCTTGCACACAATCATAATTTCCATGTTCACTTAAAGGTACAAATACAGCTAGGTTTCATCATCTTGTCGTTTCCAGAAAATATTATCTAAATTAACACTTTTTTAATATCATTTGCAGATTGAACATTGTACCACTGTTTATAAGTACCAGTTGCTTTTCAAGCTATACTTAAAATTATGACTGTTTCCCAATCGTCTTGTTCGGATTCGCGAACTTGTATTTTATCATATTTCTTCAATTTGATTTCCTGATCAGCATTGCAAGATATATTTTGATAAGCAGATACTGCAGTTTCTGTCATGTTATCAATTGGTTGTACTACTGGCAATCCAATATTTTCAGTTACCGGTAACGGAATATTGTTCGTTACATCAAGGTGAGTATTTCTTATTTCATATGAACCAGTGTCCGATTGACAATCTTTCATTAGACAGTTTCTTTCATGTTATCAATTGGTTGTACTACTGGCAATCCAATATTTTCAGTTACCGGTAACGGAATATTGTTCGTTACATCAAGGTGAGTATTTCTTATTTCAGATGAACCAGTGTCCGATTGACAATCTTTCATTAGACGATTGGTAGAAACCCTAACATACACACCACCATGACGAACAAAAACAACCCTGCCGTCCTGAAATATAACTCAAGCAGGACCAAGCCATTTGTCATGTCCTTCTCTTTTATAGAATACGATGTCGCCCATCGAAAAACAGTCCCCAGTAGCACGAATTTGATGCCTTAATGCTCGGCGAAATCTTACATCAGATTCACAACGTATAAATGCTTTTCTCGCTGAATGTAAAGCGTTTAAATGTTTTAGAAGAACATCACTCGAAGTAGTACCTTCGATATATGGTATTTTGCCAGTCACAATATTCGGCAAATTAGGGTTTTGACCAAGAATGATTTGAAAGCTGCTAAAACCATTCCACATTTGTAACGAATTTTTCGCCATATTCGCCCAAGCCAATGATGTTTCCTTGTCCTCTGTGGGATTTTCATCACATAAAATTTCTAGCAAACTCCATTAGACCATGGGCTTTCAGCAGGGGTTGTCAAAATCTGAACTCCTAAGATGCTTGCTACTTCACGCATGAGATCATTACTAAATTCCCCACCGTTATCGAACAAAACATTCTCCATAACACCCCAAACAGAAACCCAAGGTCAATAATAACTTTAGGCTGTTTAGTTTGAATAAACACTGATATGCTCATATGTAGTTAATGGCCATTGCGCAGGACCTTTAAATCCATAGCTATACATTCGTTAAAACGTCTGGCTAAAGGCATACTCACAACTGGACGAGCAGGTGTCTTAGCAAACACTTTACATGTTGTACACTCATTATATATTTGATCTAAATCATTTAAATAACCTTTGTCCCAAACGCCTGCTTCAGTCAATAATGCAACTACTCTATGTTTCGAAGGATGTGCAAATTGTTTATGTAGTTTTAATAAAGCCTTATACCGTTCACCCTGAGACAAAGTATCTAATTGGACACTAAAACCCTCATCCAATTGAGTATCACTAGCTATAGGAACACTGTAATGTCCACTAGATGTGAAGTCTAATGCATATTTTTTCCCAAAAATCCCTGCTTGATCATATTCCAGATCCAGTTTGACATTGGCATTCTATAATGTCTTTAAGCTCAATAACAAAGGAATACTAGAGTCCACAATGTCAATTTCAAGCATAAAATGATGATCCGCAATAACACATGGAACATGAACACGCTTTAGGGATTGAAGACATTCTCCACCTCCAAATTTAAAACATTTGGTACCTGGAAATTCTTTATTAGGTTGAAATGTGCTTAGAAATGTTTCATACCCAACTTTACCACACACAGTGCTTGTACATGCTGTATCCAATACAGCACTGTGTTGTGATTCTTTGCCTAACCTGTTAATTTCAGTTTCATTGTAACCTGTATACATAATAACATTTTCTGCACTTTCAGTCAACAACACATCGCTTTTATCACTGGAATCTGTAGGGTTCACATTTTCCCAACTGTCAGGACAGTCTTTTAACAAATGACGAAAAGAACCACAACCATGACAACGCATAGTACGTCCAGAAAATTACTAAATTTATCCATACTAGCACCTCTACCTCCATAGCCACCATATTGAAAACCTTTGAAAGGGGGGCGACCTCGTCCACCGCGATAACCAGCACCACGATTAAATTTATAATAACCTGCTGCCGCAAGAACACTTTCAGAAGGTAAGGGGTCCAATTGAAAGTTACTATATATTGGAACAGAAGAGGTACCCGAGCCCTTAAACTTTTTTAAAGAAACTTTGGCTTGATCGTACAAGGTAGCTTTACTTTCATAATTCATGCCTGTAAGGACTATCATACGGTCATCGGCAGATATATTTGCACATTTTAAAAGTTTGAATGCCAGAATTTCCGGTAATAAAGTCATTCCTTTGTTCTCTATTTTGGCATACTTTGAATCAAAATCTGAGATAAATTCACTGATTGACTGATCATCCTTTCGTTTATAGTCCTCAAAATCTGCATACTTTTCAAGACTATCTACAAGATCGTCCTTTCCTAAATGTTTATCAAGAAATGTTAACAAAACATCGAAACCTTGATTTGTCTTCAATTCCACAATACTAAGCTCATCAAACACTCTCTCACGTATATGATGTTGCTCTGGGAGAGACAATGCAACAGCAATGCCTTGCTTTTCTTTCTCTGAATTAGTGATTTCTTTCCAAGCAAGTAACTCTTGCTTGTAGCGTTCATAAGTTTTCTTGTCCGAAAAAAACGGTGGATTTAACTTCAAACTCATTTTATTGTTTTCTTCTCTTTTTTTTCAACCACTCGTTTGTTTACAATATTTCTCCGACTTCCGGCAAGTTGTCTCTCAATAATGGCTTTACGCTAATCGGTGGATTTAACTTCAAACTCATTTTATTGTTTTCTTCTCTTTTTTTTCCAACCACTCGTTTGTTTACAATATTTCTCCGACTTCCGGTAAGTTGTCTCTCAATAATGGCTTTACGCTAACCTATAATAACCTCACGTTTTTTTACACTTCCGGTTTTTCGCCAACCGTACGAATTAACCGAGTTTCCTTCTGACTTCGTTAATTCATCTAAAACCTTGTGTGACACAATTCTTGACGCCCTAGGGATAGTCTACGCCACTATAATTATAGAGCGCCTCACGCTCTGCTACCATGTTAAGTTCATGTTAAATACGAACTCTGTCTAATCGTACAATAATATGTTTTTATTAGCGACATGATACAAACTCAAAGTGCCCATGCTCAACTAGGCATGTATACAAAATACACTAATGCAATACGTCAATGCCTCGCTCCTAAACTAATACGCATCTTCTTTGTCGATTCCACCAAGTCGACAGGTGTATTTACTTCTCATTCAAGCATCAGGAAATTTCGGGTACTGTTTGTATATACATGTACAGTGGAACGATAAGCAAACGTCACATAGGGCAACACATCGTCCCAGTTAAACCTCATTCGATCTAAAGACTGCGTGTAAGGACGGATTTGCAAGATACATTTAAACAATATGAACGATATTATACATAATAAAAGAGAAATTGGGTTTTACGTCCACTCGGCACAAACCAGGTCATGTCGGGACCAACATATTACTCAATTTTATTAATAATCCGCTTGCGCAGTGGTCTTTAACAGTGGGAGGACTCGGAGAAAACCTACGAGGCTGGACCGGCGATCCTACCCCTTCTCACGTACAACCGGGGATTTTAAACCACGCCAGCTGACTCAATTACAGGCTTCATGATACAGCCCGCGCGTGCTACGCCCCCCCCCCCCCCCATAATAATGAATGAGTTCTTGAAAATGAAGAATTAAATAAGGAATAATTAGTAACTGTAAGGGGAAACCTGACTGTCACACACAGCCTTAAAAGAAAAGTGCCTATGACCTGCGCAGTTATATCGTCTAAACTGAAGACGTATGCGTTTTAGATTACCACATATGTTTATTAGAGATGTACACAGCATGCTGGTAATTTCATATTTTCTAAGAAAGTCAAAACATAATTATTTAAATTCTATGTCTTTTGCTCAAAAGGTTGTCAACTCACTATTATAAGATCATGGCCAAAATTTCACAGGCATTAAAATGGCTGACACAAGCTGATTGAGGAAATAGTAACACAATTACCTCCCTTGTTTTCCCAGCCATGGACGGCCATCTTCAAACGTTTGAATTTGAAAATGATATTTTTGCCAATTTCTCAACTGGCAATAGTGAATTATAGGATTATTCTTTAACAAGGTAGGACTGTTTATAGGGCTTTATTTTAATACATTTTAAAAATATGCTATTGGAACTTTAAAGTGATTTTGACCATGGACCATACATAGATGGTCAGGCAACAAGTCCCTTTGGGTGGATTCGCTCGTGGGAGACACGACGAGATATCTATGTCAACAGTAAACCAAGCGAAGTAATTCATTGATTTTACGGCATTCGTAAAGTTACATGTTAATTTTTCAACCCGATAAGTATTCATATCCGATAGTGACGAATTTCTTCCGTTTATTTTCGTAGTTTTCGGAAGCATTTGGGTTTAGCTTAATAATTCAAATTCCCGAATGTATGAAGTGTTTTAAAATTTTAAAAATGAAGTTCAGGTATAATAATGTACCGAAAAATAGTGTTTGAGTATGATTGTTGGGTTTTTTCGGAACACATAGGCGTGTCCGAAGGCCACATAGACGATATCTTGATACATTTACACCCCAATCGTCAGTATAGTCTGTGTATGGGTTAAAAAAAAAACCAATTGATTTACGTTTGTTTGCTTTTAAAACTGCAATTCCATATTATTAAGTTATATTTTTAAAATAGATGACATCTATAAAGAGTCCTGCCTTGTTAAAGAATAATGGAATTAGTCCTATAATTCACTATTGTCAGTTCAGAAATTGGCAAAGATGTCGTTTCAACTTGAAATTCAAAGGTTTAAGATAGCTATTGCATGAGTAATAAAAACAGGGGAGGTAATTGTGTTATTTCCTGTGTGAAAGATTTCTAAGAGAGGGAAATAATGCCTATGATCGTATAGAAGTGAGTTGACAAATTATTGATCCAAAAACAATAGAGATAATTATGTTTAGACTTTCGTAGAAAATATGAAATTCTTGCTTTAAACTTATCATTCAGTTTAACTGCGCGAAGGTAGGTAATTTTATTTTAGTCACTATTGTCAGGTCTGCTTTTGGCCGCGCACAGAGTTTTGAAGGCTTCGTTGTGAATGCTGCCTGTCTATCTATACACGGCCTATGCTTTGACGATTCAGATCGTAATGTCTATCGGTCTTCACATCTGACTTCAATTCCAGAAACTTCGTGTCGTCTCGCGAATTTACAGTCTGATCAGATTTTAATTCTACGAAATCCTTCTCAAACATTCCCTGAGGATTGTTTATGTCCCTGATTTCATTCACTTTTGAGCCGAGTGAAAAATATACATGATCAGATGTAGGATGATTAGTCGTTGCATAAGCTATAGGGCTTGCAGAGTTCTGTTACTAGCACCAATGTTGTGATCAAACATCATGAAATGAAATGGGTTTTAACGTCCTACTCTTCTGCACCTAACCTGACGGGCATACGTCATACATGATCAGATGTAGGATGATTAGTCGTAGCATAAGTTATAGGGCTTGCAGAGTTCTGTAACTAGCACCAATGTTGGGATCAAACACCATGAAATGAAATGGGTTTTAACGTCCTACTCTTCTGCACCTAACCTAACGGACATACGTCATATAGTGTGCTATGAGGGAAATTTTGCCCGACAGCGGCGCTACGGCCTATTCTTATATCGAATTCCAACTGCCGAGGCATATTTTACGTGCACGCTAACCCAATGTGTACACGGGACCCCGGTTCTGTATCACTGACAAGAGGAAACCACGCCGGAAATTTGAGATAAACTTTTCCGGCCAATGCCGAGATCGAGCACCCGACCACCTAGTTCCTTTTGGGACTGTCTTTGAGCGAACGATATCCGCTGACAGTTCCTATCCGGCCTTATAATAGCTGCAGTATGAAAATATGGTAAAATATCGCTATTCCCCACCTGTTCTCAGTCTGTTTTAGACCCTTTACCGTCTATTTGTCACCACAATTCTTCATTTTCCACCGGAAGGAATCATTTCTCACTATATTTGACATAAATTTATATTAATTCAACTCCATTTTCTAGAAGAATTTAGCGATGAAATAAACATGCGGTTTGCGCATGTCCGGGTTTCGTAATGGCTCTTCGGTTTAAACGTATTTGGTGTACGTTTTTAATAGCAGAATTCTACTTGAAAATAGTGTTGAATCTTTATAAATGTGTGTCAGCTATGGCAAGACATGATTCTTTTGGCGAATAAAGTAGAATCACGGTGAAAATAAGTAGGTAAGGATTCCAAAATAGCCTTAGCACAGAGGTGGGGAAGAATGGTATTTTCATACTGCAGCTATATAAGGATAGGAACTGTCCGTGGACATTGTCCGCTCAAAGACAGTTCCTAAAGGAACTACCGACCTCCAGGCTAGCGAGCCAGTGTCTTACCCATTTAGGGATCAATCACACCAACGGAAACATTTGCAACTGGATGAGTTACTTCATGCGATGTTAATGTCGCTGCGCAATCGCACCCTATTAATAACCCAACTTCAACATCCTTTAAATGTATGAACTGAAATGGAGTTTAACGTGCTACTGTTTGCTCCTACTTGGCAGTTCATATTTGTGTATTTTTAGTACACGATTCGAACATATACATTACAATGTTTCTCCTAGAACACGGATAATACTTTGCCATTTGATCGAGACCAGGCATCTGTTTAGTATAGTCAAATCATTTTCACAGGCCCTTTGTATTTCAAACCAGAATCATAACATCTCCATCCCTCCTAAAGATGGCATCTTCATAGTAAAGTGTCGTTCTCTTTACGAAATTCAAGCCTAAGTGTCTCACAATTATTCTATGTTTATCACCAATGAATAATTTCGCCAAATCAACACCATTATGGAAGTTGCCCATGTACAGTGTATATTCGAAACAAACAGACAGTTAAGCCACAGGCACTTGAAGGGATTAAAATAAATTAAAATAAAACTTCTTACCACTGCTTAATAAATAAATACAAGAAGGTAAGTTACTACGCCATCTTTGTTTTGACTGAGATACCATGAATCGTCTGAATTCATCTCACAATACTCACTAGTTCTAACACTTCATGTCATTTTTATTGCTAACGAGACTTTATTTGATTATTATTCACCTTCCGATGTAATTAAATTGGTCATTTAACACTGTTATTGATAACAAATCAAACTTGAACCGCTATCATTTATCCACAATCAACTTGCCGAGACCGGAAGTAATCCGAAAATAGGTCAAAAGAAGTCTGTGTCACCCAGTTCCTTTATAAACCTATCATTACTCTATATGTGCATAGGAACTGGGTGA
The DNA here is from genome assembly GCA_948474765.1 of Patella depressa. Taxonomy (NCBI): domain Eukaryota; kingdom Metazoa; phylum Mollusca; class Gastropoda; family Patellidae; genus Patella; species Patella depressa. The sequence continues at coordinate 29,946,807 of OX419715.1, forward strand.
TCGAGTTTCGCCTAACAGCGGCCTCGCTTCGTAGGCTTTATCACGTTATAGAACTTACGAAGCCAGGCCGCTGTTGATTGAGACTTGATCACCCAGTTCCTATGCACATATCGAGTAATGATAGGTTTATAAAGGGACTGACGGACACAGACTTCTTTTGACCTTATTTCGGGTTTCTTCCGGGCTCGGCAAGTTGAATATCGGTAAATGATAGCTTTTTAAGTTTGATTTGTTATTAATAACGCTGTAAAAGGACAAATTTAATTACATCGGAAGGTGAATAATGATCAAATAAAGTCTCGTTGGCAATAAAAATGACATGAAGTGTCAGAACTAGTGAGTATTGTGAGATGACACCAGACAATATATCATAAAAAAGTCAGAACAAAGATGGCGTCTGCCATCCCTTGATCATATAGGCTAGTTATAGTCAAGCAGTGGTAAGAAGTTTTATTTTAATCCCTTCAAGTCCCTGTGAGTTAAGCAAATTGCAGCATGTGTCCGACAAAGTTCTACTTCAACAGTACCATTCATAATTGTAAACGCTTCCCGAATCGAGGTCGGGAAGGATAAAACCTTTGATTCCATATTTATCCGTTTTTTGTGGATTCTAACGTGCTACTGTTTGCTCTTACTTGGTAGTTCATATTTGTGCATTTTCAATACACGATTCGAACATATACATCACAATGTTTTTCCTAGACCACTGACAATACTTTGCCATTTGATCGGGACCAGACATGTTTAGTATAGTCAAATTAATCATTTCCACAGACCTTTTGTATCTCAAACACGAATCATAACATCCCCATCTCTCCTAAAGATGGCATCGCATATCTTCATAGTGTCGTTCTCTACGAAATTCAAGCCGTGTCCCTCGATTGAGCCTAAGTGTTCCACATTTATTTTATGTTTATCATCAATGAATAATTTAGCTAAATCAACACCATTATGGAAGTTGCCCATGTACAGTTTATATTCGAAACCAAACAGACGGTTAAGCAAATTATTGCAGTATGTGTCAGACAAAGTTCTACTTCAACAGTACCATTCATAATTGCAAACGTTTCCCGAATCGATGTCGGGAAGGATAAAACCTTTGATTCCATATTTATCCGGTGTTTTTGTGGATTCTATACCTCAGAATGTCTTCATCCAGGGACAAATGCTGTTCAGGTATATAAACCGACTAGAATAATCTATCGTTGTCTGAGGCAGCGTTAAAGCAAATCATTCTGTATAAGTAAATATCTGGCCCTCGGAAAGGGACTCTTTGATTTCATGGCAAGGCTCTCTGTGTTTGGGTCAAGTAGTAAGGTCAAGAGCCATGTGTGTGACCCAAGAAACTTTAATGACCTGGAGAGGGCATGACGCTATTTTACCATTATGACGATTCGGATTGAAGCCTGTGACGCCATATTGGTTAACCCAAAATGAGCACTAACTGGCTGTGTGTAGGGTTACCAAACGTCCCGGTTTTTGGGGTTCCTTTTGCCGTCCCGTCCCGACGCTTCGCACGAGCCTAAATGTCCCGGTTTTCAAATCCGGTGTTTTTCAATTGAAAATAATAACAAATAACACTTAAACTAGTGATTATTAATGTATAAAAACAGCGTTTGCTACAAATACTCTTAAGTCATCACGAAAGTACACCGGTACACCACTTAGAATTGATCTAAATATAGTTTAGTACACAATACATTCGGCATACATCGACATTCGTAGATTAACCGAGGTGTTCCGAATGTGCATAAATTTAGAAATTGACGTATGATCAATTTTATTGGTTAACGACGTCGAGGTTTACTCACAGTCGCGTTCGTCCAGACTTATAGCACAATACAAAATACATTTTAACTAAGACTTGTAAAACATATCTACAAGTTGTAGTACTATAGTAAATTTGACCTTTTTAAGTGCATCGTCAAATGTTGGCCCGTTTTCATATTGAAATGCCTAAACGTAAATGCAAATTTAACGAAGATCTGCAAAAACAAGTTTGTGAGACATTCAAAACTGGACGATTTGACACAGAAGCTGAATGTAAAGTTTGCAGGTGCGTAAAACTTGAATAACGTAAGATCAACATAACATAGGCCTACAAGTAATGTACTAAAACAACTAACTGTAATGATTTTAGTCCTAGTTCATCTCTTTCGATCATGAAATTAACAGTTTACAATATTTTTCATTCTATTCTGTAATCAACCAGATTATAATTAATTTCTAGGATACTAGATTTAGTTATTTAGTGTACCGGTAATATTTATAATGTCTTAGGCTGCCAAATTGGTCTGTACCCTACAGAGGATAAGTGGATTTATCTCCCTTTGACGTTTATCTTCCTCGACGTGAAGCGTTAGACTAGTTAGAGCATATTATATTACAATATTCGACTTCTTCAAAATAACAAGAATAATTCCTTTATATTGTTATATTTAGTATTATTAACTGCCTGTCATTAGTGTCATTGACTGTTCTTCTTTTTGTATAATCTGTATTTGTACCCTGTGGAGCCTGAACAAAAAAGTAATTATATTAAAATAGTATACACGCGGACACCGCTCTAACGCCGAATATATTATTTAATATATTTTATATATATATAGAAAATATTCTAATCTATTAAATATTCTTGGAATTTATCCGGGAGTTTTGGCGATACTCTTTGTCGATGTTCATCCACAATACAAAATATAATGCACACAGGAACTCTGTTTACCCTTCTCCACTCTTCAATTATCCACGTTTGGCGCATACGGCATAGCCAAATAGTAGTAGTTTAGCTAGTCACAATAATGATTTCTTATGAGTTCTTAGCCGGCCACATCCTCAGCCCTCCATTTTATGAGCTGGCTACGGGCCCGGATCATCAAATACACACATTCTTCTCATTACCGACATTTGTCACTTATTTTTATTTTATTTTAGATCATGTATATCTGTTGCTCATGGTGGAAAAGCCGATTTAACTGATCATCTTAAATCAGCCAAACATAAAAGAGCAGTATCTTCTGTTAAGACTACTGCGTCTTTATTTACCTTCTTTGCTAGTGATGCCTCCGAAGCTAGACGGATATCATCAGCAGAAGGTACGATGGCGTTCCACACAGTAAAGCATCATCAAAGTTACAAATCTATGGATTGTACTTCCAATCTGATAACTAAATTATTTAAGGAGTCCGATACAGCAAAGAAATTTACGTCAGCAAGAACAAAAACCGAAGCCATAATAAATAACGTAATTGCACCCCACTCAGTTTCGGAAATATTAGACGCATTAGAAGATGTGCCCTTTCTTGGAACATCAACAGACGCGTCTAATCACGGCTATACTAAGATCTTTCCACTTATCGTTCAATATTTTTCTCGTACAGATGGGTACCAATCCAAACTTCTTAATCTGGAAGACTTGCATAATGAGACATCAGATACCGTGAGCCAATATATAATATCTTCTCTAAAACAACACAATATAACTTCAAAATGTATAGCATTCGGAGGGGACAATACAAACACCTAAACTTAAACTTGAACTGGAAGTTGGTGAAAATTTACTTGGAGTTGTCCTGCACACATTTTGCACAATAGTATACGCACAGCCTCGGATTCACTCAATATTGATATTGAGAGTATAATTATGAAAGTTTACAATTTCTTTTCCATATATACAGTAAGGGTACACGCACTTAAGGAATTTTGTGAGTTTGTAGACATTGCATACCAGAATTCGCTTTCTCACAGTAAGACCAGGTGGCTATCTTTGTTTCCAGCGATTGAGCGTTTGTTGGGGGTTTATGATGGAGTTAAATCTTATTTTCTCTCACAAGAACATCCACCTAAAATTCTTGTTGAATTTTTTGAAAGTCCAATCGCCAAGGCATATCTTTTATTCTTACAATCCCAAATGTCACTGTTCAATAAGACTATATTGAAAACAGAAGTAGAAGGCAAATCTGTATGCGAGGTATCAAGCGTCCTACATGATACATGTAGTTCTCTTAATAGGAGATTAGAGGAATCATTTCTGCCAACTTCTGTTCAAGAGTTATTGAGCAAAATAGACGACGACCGTCTGGTTTCCCGCTTCAACGAAGACGTGTCTTCTTTTTATAACACCGCCATTAGTTATATCACAAAATGGACTAATAATCTGTCAGACTTTTCAACATTTTCTTGGATTATTCTGGATCACAAACCTTCTTGGAATGAAGTTCAGACATCTTTAGTTTGGTTGAAGGAAAAGGGCGTATATTTAGACGAAGAAGACGTTTTTGAAGAGTATGCTTTGATCTCCGACATGGTCCGAAAGAAGCTCGAAGTAGACCACGATAATTGGACGAGTATGCTATCTAAAGATCGCTGGATGGATTTGATTAAGTCTTCTTCTCCTTCAGTTGGACGCCCTCTTGGAATCGTGAAGATTGTTCAATATTATTTTGCTATCCCAAGTCATAACGCAAACGTCGAAAGGGTTTTTTCTTTAATGAACGCCCAGTGGTCCAAAGAAAGAAACAGGTTGTGTGTTTCTTCTATAAAAGCAATTTTACAAGTTCAGTACAACTATAAACATGTTTCTTGCATCCAGTTCAGTGATATTATAAGCACAAATCACACATTACTCAATAAAATAAGCAACAGTGCCAAATATAACAGTTAGTTCACAGAAAATAAATTAAATTTATATCACTGAAATACGCATGCCATACCAAACGAATGAATGAATAAAATGGGAGCTGCTTTAACCAATTGTTATCTTGTAGACAATAATATTGTATTTCATCTATAATATTGTATTTCATCTATAACTCTTTTATTATTTAGCGATTAAAATTGTAGATCTATTCATTTACCAAATTTTATTATTTCAAATTGTATGATTGTCAAATTGTTGACGTCTATATCAAAGAAAAATCACCATAAGAGCACTCTTGACATGCTAATCAGTGTTAATTTGAATACTGGTCACAAATTCGAGAACACATTGCTTGTGAATTATAAACGTTGTATTCTGTATGTCAGTTTTCAATGAGATCTTCAAAAACACACAAAAACAGCCGTGGATATCATGGCTCCAAGAAATAGTACTAATGTATTCATTATTCAGCCAACTTGATTGCCGAGTTATGCCCGTAATTAATATAATTCAATTACCATGACAAATTCTTATCTGCAGACTGCAGTTGGTGTTGACTAGAGCTTTCTTGAAATTCTGAGTTAACTGGACGCTCAGCAGACGGTCAATTTATTTATATCCCAGCGCAGTAATACGGGAACTATGTTGTGTAGTTCGGTTAGAATTTGTCTGTTATAGTTAAAGTCCCGGCTAATGAACGGCCCTGTTCAATAGACACCGTGTGTGTGTTACGGTCATCAGCAAAAATACTACATTACTAACACGTCACAATCGAAATAATACCCGTCAATGCCCATTCAAAAACATATATTTTTAGTGTAACTACCGTCACAAAATGGCTGAAAACGCATCTCCCGGCTTCTAGAAATGAAAAAATTCTTGACGGGGCATGCCCCCGAACCCCCCTATTAAGTTCGCGCCTCCGGCGCTCAATGTTTCGCGCCTAACGGGCGATCCGTGTCATTTTTCATTTAGGCTGATTATAAAAATAAATGTCCCGGTTTCTTCAATAACTAATCTGGTAACCCTAGCTGTGTGGAATAAACGAAAAACATATAATTTGTTTAACAAGTAAAGTGCCCAATACAGATACAAGTAGCAAATCAAAATAACATGTAATCGTCATATTGGTAGAAAAGAAAATATATCACCTCAAATAGAGCAGATTCTATAGTAGTTCAGCTCTGAACGTCGGTCTCATTACACTGAATCCTCAACGTTCAGGGACTGTTCCATTGAATCAGTGTCGAAAATAATTGGCGCCCCAGTCAAATTAGCAATCGCTCACACTAATCCGCAGTGAATATTCGCTTGGCCGCCACAATCACTGATGTGGATGACATCGACGTGACTTAATAATGAGTCGGGCATATTAACTTTTTTACTCCGACAAATTAAATTCTAAAACTATTTTTAAGGTATAATAAAAATAAATAAAGGTATTTGAAATATATCTGGATAAAAAGCATTCCAATCAAAGTATCAACCAATCAAATTGTTTATCTCTGCCTACCCTAAGAAGAAAATGCTCATCTTCGAACTCCATCAAGGCATTGACCTAATAAGCATACACACCAATTTTGAACATTTTAACTCAATTGGAAGGAGTTATTGTGTTCGAAAGTCTCGGCAAATCAAATTGCTTATCGCTCTGCTTACCCTGAGCAGAAAATGCTCATTATCGATCTTAGTCAAGGTATTACTGTAATGAAACTATACACCAAGTTTCATCACTCTCACTTAATTAGAACTAAAGTTATCGTGTCCCAAAGCATCAACAAATCAAATTGCTTATCTCTGCTTACCCTAAGCGGAAAATGTTCATGTTCGAACTCCATCAAGGCATTCCCCTAATAAACACATACACCAAGTTTGAAAATTCTAGCTCAATTAGGAAGAGTTATTGTGTCCCAAAAAGTGTGACGGACAGACGGACGAACCCATTTTAATACAATGCACTCTTCACAATGCCAACTCTTGTTCAGTCTGTATACATCAAATCCAGCAATATAAGCCAATAATTTGAAGAACATAGCGACAAATGCATATGATCAGGAACATAAACGTAATGATTGTCATTTTAATCTTTTGTTTAAAGGAACCAAATCGCTAATATTTGGAGCCTAGAAATTGACACAAATGGGTCGCAAGCCATATAATAATTTAATATGAATGTATATAAACTGATTTACATTCCATCGTTTCCGTTTTTACTCTAATATCAAATCGGTTATGTTTGGCGAAATACACCAGAAGTCTCAATTGAATCACAATATATTTAGCGTCTGGTTATTCAAGTCAACATAGTAATTATTGCGCATGCTCACCGTTTGAGATGTAATGTGGAGTATCAAACTGATCCCGCAGTGAATATTCGCTTGGCCGCTACAATCACTGATAAGCATGACATCGACGAGGCTTAATGAGTACGGCATATTAATTATTTTACTCCGACAAATTAAATTCTCAAACATTTTTTTGAGGTAAAAGAAAAATAAATAAAGACGTTTGAAGTATTTGTAGCTAAAAAATATGTTCTATTTAGTGTAAATTGGTATTAAAATGAGTAAAATGCATCATTTTGCCCGAAGCAGTTAGGTGTTAAGTAAACATTGCACGAGCCGTTGAGCCAACGCACGTGTTTTGGACAGGCCTCCGTTACAGAGATAATTCGTAAGTAATTCTCTGAGAAACAGATTGGTGGAGTATGCCTAGCCTTATTCTTTGGGCCCCTAACTGAAAATGAGTCTGAAACGCCGAATGGTACACGATTCGTGTACCAATGGTAAAATATTGGATATGAGAAGCCCATCTTTTCCTGATAAGACCACACCATCAATGTTGATTTAAATTGACAAATAATTTTGTGTTTTCAACGTCGAAGACTTTCGATGATATTGAGTTAAGAGACTTGGCTACTTTAAATATAATTCATATCTAACAGTCTTTTGTTACTCATCTTCAATAGACAGTTATAATTCAATATGGCAGTTATAATTAAATATCCGAGTTTTCCGATTTTTGTATTTTCGTAATACAAAACTCGGATATTTAATTATAACTGCCGTATTGCATTATTTTGGTTAAAATCTAACTGAAAAGGTTATAGATCATGTCCAACTTATTAAATAGATTATCCAATGAAAAATAGTTTATTTTGATATCTTTTTACCACTTTCCGAGTTTTGTATTTTGGTATAGGCGAAAATACAAAACTCAGAAATTTAATTATAACTGCCATATTGCATTATTTTGGTTAAAATCTAACTGAAAAGGTTATAGATCATGTCCAACTTATTAAATAGATACGTTACTGTTATAATCATAATTATCCAATGTAAAATAGTTTATTTTGATATATTTTTGCCACTTACAGAGTTTTCCGAGTTTTGTATTTTCGTATAGGCGAAAATACAAAACTCGGAAATTTAATTATAACTGCCATATTGCATTATTTTGGTTAAAATCTAACTGAAAAGGTTATAGAACATGTCCAACTTATTAAATAGATGTGTTACTGTCACTCCTTTCGCCAATTTTATTTCTAAAAGTTAGGTAGGCCTATTCTCGACACGGCGTATATAGTATAGGAGAACGGGGCAGGTTCGGTCTCGAGGCCATGTGTCAAATTGAAGTTATATCCACACCTCGTTTTAATCATTTCACCTTTTGTTTGGATTTCCGATCTCACCCAAGTTATCCCCGTAAAGGCGAGTTGAGTTCCTTTGTACATATTACAACCCTTACACACCATATCCAATGACAAATATTTAATTTTGATACCTTTTGACCACTTTCTGAGTTTTGTGTTTTCGTATAGGCCAAAATACAAAACTAGGATATTCGATTATAACTTACATATTGCATTATTTTGGTTAAAATATAACTGAAAAGTTTCAGATTATGCCCAACTTATTAAATAGATGTATTACTACAACTACTTTCGCCAATTTAAAAAAAATAATATTTTTGATAATTTTCCAACTTTTTCTTTTTCCGAGTTTTATGATTTGTCCGACTTTTCAGTTTGAAACAAAAAGTCGGACATTTTTTTCCGAGTTTTGTGTTTTCAATCGAGTCAATTCATGAAACTCGGAGAGGAGAAAAGTCGGAAAATATTTTTCGAGTTTTGTACCTGACCAAAAAATTGCGAAATCTTCCTTTAATTCGTTTGTTCAAGATGAACAGAACCAGAAATAGCATAGACAGGAATTGTTCGGAGAAGTCTATAAGGAACAACCCGAGTTTGTTTCCAAACCGAAGCTGCGGAATGGAATGTTTGTCATTGGTCGGATGTTGGCTCTTTGCAAGAAAGGATCAGGTAAGATCTCCGTCGCCTACTTTCAATTTGGATTCATGATATTTCCATCGCCCGAATCTTCCTTCAATTCGTTATAACGGGGTTTCATGTGGTTGACCTTGATGGGTCACCCGTATGTGGGTACTTGCAGAAATCTGATCTCGTTCCACGTCAATCATTCGAATTACATTGACGCCTGGTCCATTTTCCCAATATGCTTGTTTGTTATAACAGGGGCATATGCTGTTGAAAACCAGCGGGAGCGGGAATCCATTTGTAATTCGTTATATCGGAGTTTCGTTATCAAGGGGTTTATTTCTAAAGAATTTATGTTACACTGGTCAGGGGTTCGTTATAATGGGATTCTACTGTAGTACCAAACGAAAACTCATTCACACTTTCAAGACTATTCAGAACGTAGATGTGTCATGAAAGGCGATATTCTGATTTTGCTACAAGCAGACTGGTTGATGGTCTAGTTATTGAAGTTCAAGAGTGCGTCATTAGGGTATATTATACCACTATCTTGTGCAGGGGTGAGTGTCAAGATTGCAGTGTTGCTTTATTTATGCATATTTTTTATAGATTACATAGATATGTATTTATTATTTTTATATTCTATATACATGTATTTATTGTAAAGCGAACCTGAACACGTACGTGAATTATAGCGCTCTAGAATTGTTGTATAATAATAAATAATAAAAAAGCATTTCGAAGTACACCACTTAAGTAAAATCCCCATAGTTTTACATTGAACAATCTACTCGTAATAGGGGGAATGGGATGGCCTAGTGGTCTAGAGTGCCGCGCTTTGACCTCTAGCTCGCCGGTTACCTCTGGCTTGCGGCTGTGGTTTCGAGCCCTGGTGTGAGCGTAAACTATGTGGCATGGAGATTGGGGCGCCTTCTCAACCTCGTGGGTTTCCTCCGTGCACTCCGGTTTCCTCCCACTGCTAAAGACCCCTACGCGCAAGCGAATTATTGAAATAAAATCAAACCATATTTTAGTCTCAAAATGACCTAGTTTGTGTCGATTGGACGTTAAACCCCATTTTTATCTATCTAGTCGTAATAACTTGGCAAATTAGTTTTATGGGAAACCTAAGTTGTGGTTGAAAAGGGCTATCTGTGTCATGGTCAGGTCATATTTCCCTCCATTATACGGAGATTTGTGATTGATACTGTGGGGTGTTTTTTTTTCATATTTTTGCAAACTGGTACTGTCGCCGCCCCCTCTCTCCCTCGCTTTCTGCTAGATTCCTACTCTCCCATCGTCGGTCTATTTTCTTCTGAAAACACCACTGTTGGTAGTTTTTTACTTAGCTTTCCAACTTTAGTTTCTATTTCCTGTTGTTTCGCCCCCTCTCTCCCTCGCTTTCTGCTAGATTCCTACTCTCCCATCGTCGGTCTATTTTCTTCTGAAAACACCACTGTTGGTAGTTTTTTACTTAGCTTTCCAACTTTAGTTTCTATTTCCTGTTGTTTCACCATTATTTCATTCTGACAAGTGAAGTTTTTTAGGGTTGAAATTTCCTCTGTAGACCCCCCCCCCCCCAACACTTTCCAGTAAAACATATGCCATTTTGGCGTGTTACATTTGCACTTTTTACATATAATCAATGGAACGACATTTTAGCAGACAATTTAATATTGGCAGCGATACCCTCCCATGATCATGGGTCATAATCCACGAAGTTACCGTACGATATGCGCAGATATGAAAAGGATCGTTACCATCAGCATATAAACGTACTCTTTTACTTGTATTAAAAGCGGATCAAAATTGTAACCTCTAAAGGGTCCACAATTTTGTATTATACTCTTTAATTGTGTGTGGTCTGAATTTCCCGACGATATAAAACGCTTTTTAGCATGGTGTTACGGTCCAGGCTATTCCCACTGAGAGTGTCAAATAATGAGACTAGCTCTCTTGTAGAGTTCACGCCTATAACACGTTCAAATAACCCATAATGGTAATATAATGACCGGATATCCTCCTTGTCCTTTTCACATAATTATATTTATTACATTACTTTTTGGCCGATGAATTGACGCAAACCAGTCAGCGAATCAAGCGACATAAAACAGCCGGCGGCCATGACACTTTGGCGCTGTTAATTAAGGCTATAACGTCATCATTGAGAGTAACGCTCGCATTCATTGGTCGAAAACGGACCCCTTTTAAATAGACGCAAATGACGAGGAAATCCTCAGTGGTTACTCGTTGAAAGCTCCTTATACAACATTTATTGTATTAAAAGCACTCAACTATTGCACCGAGTGACCACTGAGGGGGTCAGTTGTCGACCAATGAATGCGAGTGTTATTGGCAGCTTATCCAGTGTTTTTGGATTGGATATGGATCACCAAAAGTGGATAAGGAATTGATATCCTAGCTTCGGCTGTGGTAATTTATCCATAATTGGTCTCCTATTTATGACTCATACTAGGTTGGTTTAACCTTGACTAGCTTGATCCAAGTCTCACCAATTTCTTTATGTTACCAAATCTCCGATCTACTCCCGCCATATCCACTGGCCTGACTGGGCAAATGTAATTAATTACCTAATAGTAATTTCAATACCCGGACATTTATCCACAGGGTTGGTGTCTCACCCAAATTATCCCCCCTTAATGCGATGTATCTAAATTATATAATCATAATTGATCCAAACAAAGATGTTACTCTTCTACCTACACACGATTTTCTTAGTTCTTCCTATTGAAGAGCTAGGCTGGAAGGAACCCTCCCACAAGTCTCTAATATAAATTAAAATAGCAGTGTCTAGTGGATCGAAAGTTCTAATAAACACAATCTCCAAATAAGTAAATAAATTAGGTACCTATATAAATAATAGTAATGATACAATTAAACAAAGGACCACGAAATCATTTTCCCAAGAGTTCGAAATTATCCAAGTCACTGATCTAGATATGGCCTCGGTTGATGTGGGTGACGATGGCATTCTTAAGAAATTAGACGACAATTTAACCATTTCTTCCTGGAAAATGCTCAGGTTCAAAATGATTTTTAAACAATTTAAAAAGGAATTAAAGGAGGATATTAGGCTACTAAAAAACTCATAGGTAAACCGTTATGGATGCAAACTTTTTACAAAGGCAGAATTCGCCAAATACCAATATGCGGAAAGGCATGTGACCGCATGCCACAGTAGCTTCGGCTATCAGTGCTCGCACGGTCTTGGATTAGCCGCTAGGTCAGATATTAAACACCCAAGATGTCCTGGAACAGCCAAGATGAATCTCATAAATAAAGCAACCATGATTTCTTAACGAAAATGTCAAAGAAGAATATAAAATCTTTTATTTTGTGGTAGAAAAAATCACTTATAGTCAGTCACCTGAGGTTCCCTGCCTACAGAGAGCAGCTGCAAGCCGCCCCTTCCTGCAAACGAACATTGGCTCAGATGCCATGCAATTGTCCGAAGCATCCTAAAATATCAATTGATCATCCAGCTCATTCGAACAAGTACACCAATCCAAAGATAAACTTATCGGTTTCAACAGGACCCAAGATTATTTTGGAGAAGAATAAGACATCAGCCACAATTGAGAAGAATCAGACAACAGAAGAGAACAAGCTACATTAGTTGAAGATCTGAATTGCATCATATCATTATTTTTTTATTGCTAAAAACTGACCCCAGACAGAGCACTTGCTTTCTAATTAGCATAATTAATCCATTATTTATCGCAAATTTCGTAAAAGTTCAAGCCTGTGTGTTAACCGTTTCCAACGCTCGATCGCCGCCATCTTGGTCTCGTTCTGAAGCGTGAGAAAATATCTATTTATTCATTGATCGTAGTAATTCCTTATTTGGCAGTTTTTTCCCCCTAAGATACGATTTCATTGGTTTATCTGGTCACATGATAATTTTATCCAATGAAATTATTTGATTTGTAGATTGCGCATCCGCACTCAATAAAAACAATCGAGACTTTTCTTCCGTCACAATAAAAATACATCGTCTGCTAGTGTTTTCTCAGTCATAGCTTGAGTAAGATGGCCCGTACTAAGTTCAGAACATTAAAACAGTTTGGTGGTAAACGTAGAAAATCTAAAAAAGTAAAAACCGCAGCATATGGTACCGTAAAAACAACAGCTATTCTGCATGACGGTGGCGATACCAGTGACCTACTTACGACGAGCGTAAATACTACGAGTACGACAGAAAATGATAGTAAAACTAGAAGATCATCTACTAGGCCTGATAGTATTAGTAGTAATAGTAATAATGTTGATGAAGATGTTTTTATTTGTACAACTACAACTACTAAATCATCTGCAACTCAGAAGAAATTTGATAACTTTTCCTATGACATTTGTAGGCCTAGTACTAGGCCTAGTACTTCTGGAGAGAGAGATCTTCATGGATACAGACTGATTGAAAGATGTAAAAAAAAATATTTATGAACTTGCCAAAAATTTAGTATGCTCAAGTTGTTTACAAAGTAATTTCAAATTAGTCGAAAGCAATTTTACTGGACTTTCAATTGTAGTTTCGTTATATTGTAACCAATGTCAGGAGTTTATTAGTAGTACCACAACATCACAGAAATTAGATGAGAATAAACACTGTCCAGGCCCGGAAGGACATCGGTGGTGGTAAGGCAGATCTTGATAAATTTGCAAAGGTTATGGATTTTCCTGCAAGCTTTGAAAAAGAAGCTTTCTTGAAACATCTTGGGAAAATCCAGAGTGCAAGCAGGGAGGAAGCGAATGACCACCTTTCAATTGATGTCGCCAAGATCGTTCGTAATGCATATGTAGAAGCCGACCCGTCACTTGCGAACAAAGATGATATTAATATAGCTGTTGCCTGCGATGGTACATGGCATAAACGGGGATTTACATCCCATTATAACGTGACCACAATCACTGATCTCCTAACTGGATTAATATTGGATTATGAAGTAATGTGTAATTATTGTCCAGGGCCCTGTTTCACGAAATTTTAACTTAAGATAAAATCCAATTTTAGTAGATACTTCAATTTTGATTGGCTAAGCACTAAAATCAATCTAATATTATCCAATCAAATTATTAAAATTGGGATCTTATCTTAGTTAAAATTTCGTAAAATAGGCCCCTGGATGTGCCAAAAATAAAATGGACAGAAATTCAGCTGAATATGAACATTGGTATGCACAACATAAAACAAGTTGCCAGGTTAACCATCCTGGGTCATCCAAGTCCATGGAATCATCAGCAGCAGTAATCTTATTTCAAAGATCAGTCGTCAAATTTAATTTTCGTTACACCACGTTGTTGAATGATGGAGATAGCTCAGTGTTTAATGCGATCGTTTCTCTGAATGACAAAACAGGTCCCTATGGTGAAAATCATACTGTATCCAACGAAGACTGTATAAACCACATTAGTAAGATGATGAAGAATGGTTTGGATTGTGTAGTCCATAGACGGAAAAGGACTATTAACCAAAGACAGAGTCCGAGCGCTACAAAACTATTATGGTAGAGCTGTGAAAGATAATAGCGGTGATTTGGAGGCCATGTATGAAGCAACTTGGGCAACATTTTTTCATTACTTTGCAGATAAACCAAGGCACAATCACTGTCCTGAAGGTCCGAAGTCCTGGTGTTGGTACAACAGGCAGTTGGCAGAGGGTGTGGTATCCTCTGTCAGAGACTCAAATTCCCAACCTTTGTCAAAGGAAGTGAGTGAGGCGATTTTGCCAGTATATAAAAGACTATGCGACAAAAATTTGCTAAAAAGATGTTTACGCGGAGCGACTCAAAATGTAAACGAGTCTATTAATCAAATAATATGGAAACGAGCACCAAAACACAGATTTGCCAGTCTACATGCTATTCACCATGCAATGGCGTGCTGTGTTCTGGAATTTAATAAAGGCAGTTTTGCAAGTTTGGAGAAAATGGCGAGAGCAGATATGTGCCCAGGTACGAATGCCGAAAAAGGAAAGGAAAAAACAATCCGAGTTACAAGCCACCAACAGGTTTAAAGATATAAGTAAAAGAAAAGAAATAGAAACATTGAAAAACAGAATTAGCAAAGAAAAAAGAGAGGGCTCCACATATGCTGCGGGTGGATTTTGAGACCTTGCTGGTTACGTGTAAATAGGACTTTTGGGCATTTGTCTGTTTTATTACATATAATAAATAATTATCTAATAAAAAATCATATGAAAAATGACATTCACATTGTATTATTGCCTTCATGATAGTCAAGCCAATTTGGAACTAGGGAATGCCATGCGTTCGAATTCTGAGGTATTCACGGTGGCCAAGTGGGTAAGACTGACTCGCTAATCTGGACGCCGCGTTCGATCACTGCATTGACCGAAAAAAGTTTATCGCGATTTTCTGACGTGGGTTCCCCATGTCAGTGGCGTAAGACAGAGAGCCTGACAAGGACAGCTGTCTAGTCGATCGGATGGGACAAAAAACCTAAGTCCCATGTACTCATTGGCGTGCACGTAAAAGATCCCTTGGCAATTGGAATTCGAATTTCGATATGATAGTAGGCCATAGTGCCGCTGTCCGGGCAAAATTTTCTTCATAGCACACTGTATGGCATGTCGGAGCAGAACCGTAGAACGTCAAATCCCACTTCATTTCGAATCCTGGTGTGGGACCTAAAGAACCATTAGGATTTTCAAAGCCAAGTTCCCACTTATAAGTTATAATGCCCGTGGGGTTGACAAGAAAAGTGTATGTATTAGCAGGCATGGACATATAAGATAATCCTTGGAAGTTGCAAGTCAAAGATCAATCCGCAGAAAAATTCTTCTCCCTAGCATTGAATATGTAACCATAGTAAATGCAACCATATGTTAGTCTTAAAAATTTGCTCCATACTATTACACATATGTCACCTTAGTTAATAAAACAAACTATGTTTGTATGAAAAATGACAAAAAATATTGTGCTGACATACAAATCTTGACAGTTGGAAATTGTCGAAGAGTAGGTGGAAATGCAACTGTCGGGGCAAAATTCTCCTCTCCAGCAATGCACATGTGACCATATTAAATACAATTTATTAAAATGCTAGTCTCAAAATGACTGAAATATAGTGCTAACAAGATGATAATGTCAATCCTCTTTCCTTTCCCTACCTGTCCTATGTCTGTTGGAGGAAAATATACAAATAATTTTGTCTCGAACATAATCTTATACTTTGACACTTTATTTCTGAGAAAGTGTTTTTTCATGAATATGTCTGCTTAGTACAGCAATATTTCTGAATTGAAGTTACAGATCTTCCTAAAATTTTTACTGTATGTAGAATATGGATTGGAGAGTGCCAATAAGAATTTTTTTAAAAATATCTCCAGTAGAACATGAAATATTGTTGCTATGGCAACCAATGTTATGTCAGGAAAAGGCAGATTTAGCTCTTGCATAATGTATGTTTACGTTTCATTAGAGGAGAATGCTACCGCAAAAGTTTTTTTAATAGGAACAATAAGTTTAATATTGGCATATTTTCCGCCCCGCGAAATTCTAAAGTCATTCTGAATATTTTTACAAAGGAAACACGTTCCAAAAAAGAAATGACATCTATGTATTTGACAACACGGCCAATTGTGTTGTTCGAAGATGTAATACTACCACTACCAAAATTAATTTTACATTTCCAAGAGAGGCAACACGGAAAAAATGGCGACACGGCGATGTCAATGGTTCTCCATCGAAACATGCTTCTCTCTGGTCGGAACATTTAGACTCATCGTCTTAAATGTCGGTAATTATCACAAAACATAAGAGCGACCACCCACCTCCCCCCTACAAATTAGTTGTTCAGTCTGCCAGTTATGTAAACGGCAGTGGCAGCATCGGACTCTGTACACAACTTGTGCACCTTGTGACCACTGGGCAATGCCTAATCGTAGCTGACTTACCGAGAAGATGTACCCCGTGTCACTGGACGTCTTGGTTCCACGGTCGGAGGTCGCGATTTCTAGTACAGGGGTCGGCCATCTACACTCTTTCCAGATCCCCTTGCGTCACAGTGGGCTATCCAAGCTGTCGCTCGATCGCGGATTGGCCAACGACATCAAATTCCACTTTCTTTGACAGTAGGCGACGGTCGCTCTACTCAAGAACCGACAACAACAGGTTATTCTCTCGGTTATAGGATTGTGCTCTCGTCGCGTGGACGGGACTATGCCTGACAGAGTGTCCTACATTAAGTAGGATAAAAAAAATCAACACCCCAATTTATTAGTTAATTCTTCTTTACTCATTGCTGAATGTGGCTTCTTGGAGTTAAGTTTTAGTGTAGAACCTTTATTCAAGGCTAGTTTTTGTCGCTGTAGATTTTTACGTAATGTTGATCTGTATGCTGAGATTGAATTGAAAGTCTTGATTAATAAAATAACGACATTTAACAGAACGAATAGAAGAAGTACATCGAATATCACAAACAATAGCACCCATATCGCATTTTTGAAAGATGGGGTCATCCCAATGTTCAAGTTTAAAATTAAGTATTTTAAATTTTGAATCGTAAACATCTGGTAACCCTGGCCAACATTCATTCGATATGACGAAATGTTTTCACTTAAGTGGTATCACACTCATGAAAAGACAATCATTTCAAAACTGACTGATTACTAAGTGCATTAATACTCGAAAACTGACCAAGACCCTTTACGTATCATTAAACAATGATGATAAATTATAAAATGACTAACCGCAAATCTATATCTGGACTGTACTTACATGGCTTGTCCAAAATAACATAACTCATCTTCACTAAAACCACCTGAATCTGTTAATTCTTCTTGTATATTTACTATACATGCAGTTTCTTTAGAGAATAATTTCATACCACTGCCCCAGTTCCTACAAAGGTAAACAAAAATACGTATTTACTTAATATTACTTAAAACCATCACAACTGTCTCTTGGAGACACAGTTAGCCAAACTTCACTGCCAGATCAGACTGGCCGAGGCCTCTGGCCATGTAGTATATGTGCATATATTAATAATAATAAAATAATAATTAAAAAAAACAAGTACGAACAATCCAAACCATTAGTCAAAATTCGAAGTCCTAAAAAAACGGTCGAGGCAAAATAGTGTAATCAGCAAATGGACCGTGTACAAAATACACGACAAACAGTGGTAACAGGTGACTAGAAGAGTACGCTTACCCAGCCTGGCGCCACACCCGCCATAGCTCCAACCAAACTATTAGACGGAATCTAAATAAAGTAGCATGATTGGCTAATGGACTATCGGTATGTAAAATGAACAATGTTAACGATGTAGTAGACAGACATAAATAGAGGTAATATTATAAGAATCAATTAAATATATCTTGAATAATAGTCGAGAGAGACATGTTATATTTACCAATCAAGACAATATGACGGCCATAAAACCTTTTAAAGGTTTTAATGAGTTTAGTGCGCAAGTATCATTGTAGTTGAAGCCTAGATGACAAATGCTTCGATCTACTTATACAATCAGAATAAAAAGAACAAGCTCTCGAATAACGATTTCCATGTAGCTGAGACTCAAAACACTCCATAAGCTGGTGATAATTGGAATGTTACTACGAATAAATGTTAAGTCCAAGTCATCACGTTTATCGTACATTTAACACGCAGGCTATGGCAATCGAGACGCTGAGTGTGTAATTGTCATTAGTGATGTCAGTAATTTCGAGCTCATCAGGATATATGAATTCTACATAATCACTAAATTTAGCATTATAAGTGAAATTAAAATGTCTGACTAATCGTTTATTTGTTTTTACGAGCACCTGTATGTACTCGGCTTCGTAGGAGTAGAGAAGCAAATTAACAAGCAAAGGTACACAGTTGGTGCCCATGGTTATACCTACTACTTGCTGATATATCTCCTCCAAATTCAACAAAGATGTTATCAGTTAAAAAATCCAACATCTGAATTATCTTGATGGCGGTAAATGTATTTTTGGAATCACTGTGGTTCTTAGCGAAATAATGTGGAATTGTAATCAACAAGTAGATATTGATATCTAGTATTGATATCTGATTTGGATGAAAAGACACTGTGAATAATGTCTTTCAACCGAGCTTCAAATTTACTATGGGGAATTTTCGTGTATAAAATACAAAATGTCAAACGTTTGTATAGATGAAACTGAAGCAAGTGATCTAGATTGTAAACCATCTAGTAATTCTTTGGAATTTTTTAATATCTACATCTGATTAATACCACTACGAGAGTATATTTTGTCACCGTATTTTTGAAAACCTCCTTTAATTGCCGTTAGTATAGATGTCAATACTTTTGAAATTGGCTTTGTGGAACAACGGGGTGAACCTGCTGTAAAACGATGCTTGTAGGAATTTTTATGTAGTGTAACATATAGTGATTCGTGTGAATTTAGTAGTGTGTAGTTTAGGTATTCAATATAACAAGGGCAGATCTGTATAGGTATCTCCACATGGAGTACCAAATGAAGTTAGTACTGATCTGTCATTGGATATAATTTCATCCTTACTAAGTGTAGTACGTTTATACGTAGCACTGTCTATTGATTTCCCAAGACCATGTTCTTTGAACAGACAGTCATAATAGTATCGTTTACAGAAAAACACTATGCTATTGGACGCTTTTTCAGCCGGAACAATGACATACTTGTCATGTAAGGCGTTGAGATTTTCAACAATGCTAACATCATTGAAAATAGATTTAGGCCTTGTATCAACTAACGAACGTTGCATGTAAATTCTTCGTTTTAGTAAACGACTGATAGACTTCGTCCAATCTGAGAGGGTATCGATGATAACATCTTCCCTCTTGGCCCCTGATCTAGCGTAGTCCTCTACGGCACCCATAATAAGTTTGAAATTTTGATCCCACCCAAATGGTTGCGGTTCCCGGTATTTGGCTGGTAAAGGAAGGACGACGTAGAGCAAGAAGATGGCGGGGGGTTAAAATTATCATGTAGGTCTTTTGCATTGACGTCAGATAATGCGTTTCTGTAAATAAATATCTTGGACGCAATGGATTTAGTATAAGTATAAGAAATCCTAGTAACAGTTTTGAACTAAGGAGGGGTGTGTGCTTCTGTGACATGCTTATGGTGTATTAGCATCAATGCCTTAATTAGCAAATTTGAATTTTAGAAATGAAGCTCAGTGGCAACGTCCAAACGATGGTGGGCAATGTCAAGAACAATGGACACAACCCGGTATTCAGTGGATGCAGGATCAGTACAATTTGAATCCAAACATTCAGATTTAAGTAATTTCAAAATAGTAAGTGGAATAGAATATAATTTAGTATGGATATATGGTGTGGCCCTACTGTTTCTTGAACAATTTCCAAAAGGGCATCAAGTGAAATAGTGTGGAGCTTGGGTGGTGTGTAGCGACGATGTCCATGACTGCGTTTTCGACGATGAAACTTTGGGAAAAACGTCATGACATTAACATTGCTACATACAGGGCTAGACAAATTTCCAATACAATACTAGCTACATTGTCATTGCACCCGTAAGGGGTGGCAGTACCTAGTGTACGTATCCAATAATCCTCTCGGCTTCTACGAAATGGAGTACTCAAAGTAGGGCTGTTAGTGTGGTGGTAATTTTTCTCTAATTTACTAATTTAGACACTCTCATTGATAGTATAGGTTGGTTAAAATGACTATGAGGAATCTGGTTACCACCCGTATTAATAATATACATGACATGTAAAGTCGTTTGTGACATCATGCTTTGAAAGTCTAGCTTGTTTTCTAAAGTCTGTGAAAGGGAAACCTTGGACCTCCATGTTATCGAGCCAGCACCTGAGGCTCCTATTTGAAAATAACCACATTATTTACATATAATATATGCTATTTTAGAAAAATATCCTTGCAAAATGAATAACACCATCTTGATCCGAGTAATTTTAATGCTGAAAATAATTATTGGCCAAATGCTTTGATAAAATCAACTAAATTTCATTAGATATTGTTTAGTTTTAATTATTGTTTAGTTTAGTTTTAATTATTGTTTAGTTTAGTTTTAATTAGTCCCAAAAAGTACTCAAGTAAATCTAATAATTGTATGCACGATTTATGGAAGGTATGATCTTGATGTTGAATTTGTTCTTTCTTCAGATAATAAAATAGAATCAAGTACCGGTACGAACAATCCAAACCATTAGCCAGAATTCGAAGTCCTAAAAAACGTTATAGGCAAAATAGTGTAATCAGCAAATAAACTGTTGACCGTGTACAAAATACACGACAACCAATGATAACAGGTGCCCGGAAGAGTAAGCTTATCCTGCCTGGCGCCACACCCGCCATAGATGCATCCATACAATTAGACGAAATGTAGGTAAACTAATGGGATAGGCAAATGGACAATCGGTATGCAAAATACACGTAACGAACAATGTTAACGATGTAATCAGGGAGATAAAAATAGCATACGCGTCAATTAAATAAATCTAGAATACTAGCCGAGAGAGACATCTTATATTTACCAATCAAGTTAATATGATGGCCATAAAACTTTTAAAAGGTTTTTATAAGTTTAGATGACAAATGCCTCGATCTACTCATCCTCGGTTACCCAGTGTACCTATTCCGTTCTACTCCACTATACCCTGGGTTAATCCATAAGGGTTCCAATCAAGTTAATATGATGGCCATAAAACTTTTAAAAGGTTTTTATAAGTTTAGATGACAAATGCCTCGATCTACTCATCCTCGGTTACCCACTATACCCTGGGTTAATTCATAAGGGTTCCACGATTTCAAATTATCTGCCTTGGCGGATTGTGATATTTATCGCCCAATCCCATAAAGCGTTACTTGGAAAGGTATTAGGCGAAGGGAAGTCACTCAACAAAGAATTCCCCACACATGGTGACCTCAGTCCGTTCTTGCACACTTTGCATATATGTCGTTGGGTAAAATACCTACCACGTAGTAGAAAAATCAGTGTCATTTAAGAATTTCATGACAGAACTTTCCCTTCCATCTTTTTGTGTGCATGTCAATTCTTTTATATTAAATATTTTACAACTTTCTCTTAATGTACTTTTATGACGTAAAAAATGACGCTAAAGAGTCTACGCAGGACTGGTTTATAAACTGTTTTTTGATTGGTTCGTATTCTCTAACTACAATCAGATAGTTAGAAATCGTGGAAACTCTGTGGATTAACCCAGGGTATAGTGGAGTAGAACGGAATGAGTACACTGAGTAACCGAGGATGCGATCTACTTTAAAAGTAGCTAAGTCTCTAACTCAATATCATTAAAAGTCTTCAACGTTGAAAACACCAATTATTTGTCAATTTAAATCAACATTGATGGTGTGGTCTTACCAGGAAAAAATGGGCTTCTGATATCCAATATTTAAGACAAAGTAATTTATTTTACCATTGGTACACGAATCGTGTACCATACGGCGTTTCAGGCTCATTTTCAGCTAGGGACCCAAAGAACAAGGCTAGTTATACTCCATTACATCTTAAACGGTGAGCATGCGCAATACATACCATATACACTGGAATAACCAGACGCTATATATATTGTGATTCAATTGACACTTCTGGTGTACTTCGCCAAACATAACTGATTTGATATTGAGTAAAAACGGAAACGATTGAATGTAAATCAGCGACCCATTTGTGTTAATTTGTAGGCCCCAAATATTAGAGATTTAGCTCCTTTAAACAATCAGAATAAAAAGAACAATCTCTCGAATAACGATTTAGCCGAGACGCAAACACTCCATAAGCTGGTGATATTGGAATGTTACTACGAATAAATGTTAAGTCAAAGTCATCACGTTTATCGTACAATTTAACACGCAGGCTATGGCAATCGAGACGCCGAGTGCGTAATTGTCATTAGTGTTGTCAGTAATTTCGAGCTCATCAGGATATATGAATTATACATAATCACTAAATTTAGGATTATAGGTAAAATTAAAATGTCTGACTAATCGTTTATTTGTTTTTACGAGCGCCTGTATTTACTCGGCTTCGTAGGAGTAGAGAAACAAATTAGCAAGCAAAGGTACTCAGTTGGTGCCCATGGGTATACCTACCACTTCCTGATATATATCCCCTCCAAATTCAACAGAGAAGTTACTAGTTTAAAAATCCAACATCTGAATTATCTTGATGGCGGTGAAATTATTTTTGGAATCACTCTGGTTCTTAAAGAAATAATGTGGAATTGTAATTAACAACTAAATGTTGATACTCTAACAGATCCCGATTTAGATGAAAAGACACTGTGATCGAATAATGTCTTTCAACTGAGCTTTTAATTTACTATGGGGAAATTTTGTGTACATGGTAGAAAAGTCAAACGTTTGTATAGATGAGACTGAAGCACAGGATCTAGATTGCAAACCATCAAGTAATTCTTTAAGATTAATACCACTATGAGAGTATATTTTGTCACAGTATTTTCGAATACCCACAACTGCCGTTAGTATGATGTCAATACTTTTGATAATGGTTTTGTGGAACAACGGAGTGAACGTGCTATAAAATACGTCGCTTGTGAGGATTTGTTATGGAGTTTAGGTATCCAATATAACAAGGGCAAATCTGTATAGGTATCTCCACATGCAGTACCAAATGAAGTGAGTACAGATCTGTCATTGGATATAATTTCATCCTTACTAAGAGTAGATCGTTAACGTAGCACTGTCGATGGATTTCCCGAAATTAAGTTCTTTGAACAGACAGTCATAATAATATCGTTTACATAATACAAACACTGTTATTCGACCGGAACAATGACATAGTTATGCAAAGCTTTGAGAATTTCAACAATACTAACACCATTGACGAAGAAACTTTGGGAATAACGCCATGACATTAACATCGCTACACGCAGGGCTAGACAAATTTCCAATACTAGCTACATTGTCATTGCACCCATAAGGGATGGCTGTACCTAATGTACGTATCCAATACTCCTCTCGGCTTCTGCGAAAGGAAGTACTCAAAGTAGGGCTGTTGGTAAATCTTCTCTGATATGGACACTCTCATTGATTGTATAGAGTGGCCGTAGATTGAAATGTCTCTAAAGAATTTGGTTACCACCCTTGCTAATATTGTGACGACGACCGGTAATGCGTAAATGTAAAGGACCTTTAGTTTCGCCATCATGAATAAGTCCACAGAGTGTACATTCTATACCGTAGATACTAATGGAGGTTTTACAATTTAAATTCTTAAGCCCACGTGTATAATATGTTTTATTAGTTAAAAAAAACCTTGTAAACAAAACTATAACTATTCACAATAGGACAGGCTTTACAATTATAAGACATACATTTAGGAATATAAGTTATATTGATGTGGTGAGAAATGCAATATCAGTTTGACAGAACGTTGTTGGGTTGAGATTAATGAAGCATCCGAGGAATTTAAAACATTACAGGCACATATTTTGATCCGAGGCATCTGAAATGAAATAATTTTTATAAAATAAATGCATGGTTGCATTCAGTGTTTTCAAAGATATGTTGACATTGTAATTTTGTATTGATGATATCAAAGTCTGAAATGAATACCCAATTGAAGATAAAACATGTAGCTATAACCTCAAAAAAGATTGATCAATATAATATTTTAATAATATTCCAACATGTGTGCTATTCTAGGCCTATAGTTTGAACAGAGAGAAAAGGGGGGGGGGGGGTACATCCACTTCATAAGGTGGATTTAGACATTTCAGGACTTATTATGATTCAATTTCATTTCAATAATTCGCTTACGTAGGGGGAATCCCACGAAGTTTGATCCGACAACCCTACTCCATATAGCGTACAATCGGGGTATCGAAACTACAATAGTTTACACAAAGACAGACCTTATGATACAATGCGCACAGGCTTAACATTCGGCCTTACAGCTGCCCTCACCCCACATTCAGTCATTAAATGTGGGAAAATTTACAACGACAAATAGCACTAGACCTGCATGCAGGAATGACATCAATCAGAGGGAATTCAACACAGATGGGGTCGATAGCAACTGTACACAATGCCAGAGATAGAGGGGTGGCCGAAATTCAGCTTTCTCCAACACGTGAGAATGTTCTGTCTAGTTCACACATCCATCTAGGACTCAGTGGAAACCCCTATCATGCTGTTGTTCGTAGCGATGAACCTGTGGCCGAGCTTCATGAACAGCATGACCAAGACCAAACTTTTCCACCAGAGGACGTTCGCCCATATCCCACCGAGGAAGGCAACTACAAACAAACGTAAAAGGCAAAAGTCGGCAATCTTAACTGATAAACCGGAGAAGATGGCACTGCAAGAAGAAAAAAAACAAGTCCAAGGGAAAGAAGAACATATGGCCCAAAACAAGAGCCCCCTGGAAACAAATCAACAAAAAGGTAATCAAAAAAGGCACAAATAGTAATACTGATTCATCAGGAGAGGAAGAGTATTTTGTTTGGTGTGAGTCGAGCCATATTCCAAGAAAAGGGCGGGAGAGGAATTGGTACAGCAAACCCTTTTCTGTGTCAGAATTGTGACTCTGCCTTTGACTTAATATAGTCATGGATTTGTTGGCCTTTCTGCATACACTAAGCAGAACATTTAACACCTACACAGAGTTTTAACATTTTAGCTCAATCAAAAAGAGTTCTTATGCCCGAAAAGTGTGACGGACGAACCCATTTTAACAGTAACGGCATGGAACAATAAGTGCTCGATAAGGTGATTCCGGCAGGCACTTATATCCTCTTTCAATCGTCCGACATTCCAAAAACTTCTCTGCTCCGAATGCCACAGCTAAACCGTCTGCCGCGGCAAGGACACCGGCGCTGGTCCTCGTCATGATGTGTACGAGAG
Organism: Patella depressa; assembly: GCA_948474765.1. Classification (NCBI taxonomy): domain Eukaryota; kingdom Metazoa; phylum Mollusca; class Gastropoda; family Patellidae; genus Patella; species Patella depressa. Next base: position 29,972,579 of record OX419715.1, read on the forward strand.
CGCTAACTTCCAGTTGGAATTTTGTTGTATCAGTCGCACGGTTAAGCACTAGTTATTTTATATTTTTGCTGATTAGAAACATTCAGAAGGAATATATACAATCAAGTAACAATAAATAATTATTAATAATAACTACAGCAAAACGAGGGACATATAACAATTCTTTCAGATCCAAGTGTAGTAACGACAAATAAAACATAATTTTGAACTATAAAAAACGAAACGTAATAGGATCTGTGTTAGATCAAGCTTCATTGTAACAACTCATGAAGCAGTTTCCATTATTATTCACAGAGGAACACCACATGATGAACATTTCCATGGGATTTTAGACTCTTTACTTAGATATTCCTAGCACATTTTATAATTCTTCTACCGATTGTAGCTTTATCTGAAATCTGGTCATTATTTTCTGCAATTTATGTAGGGACGTGGCCTTTGGAGGCAGAGTGCAATGGGCGAGAAACAACAGGTTCTGAGGTATTATCACCAACAAGTACAAACACTAGCGACTGTCTAAAGTTGGCTGGTGTGACATTTTACACATTCCATTATAAGGAATAAAACTATTTACAATAGCAATATCCATAAATTGAAATTGTCTTGTACCATTTTTGTATATCCTGATAATACTGAACAAACCGATCGGAAAAATCAACACCACCCATAAACTTATTGTATTCTTTTACTGCAGGGGGTGGGGGTAATAGGAATTTCAACATGCTCAAAAGTACCAGTTTGTTGATTGTTTGATTTCCCCAAAACAGTGTCATTAACAATGGCTTTGTGAAAAGATGAATACCTCGTCAAATCAAGAGTCAGTGTCGCGTAACCATCCAATTGATCGTCGTCGCAGCCCTTTTTGAGATCCATGGATGTTTGGCTTTGGAAAACCTTTCCTACCCCCGAATTGTTCCACATGATAATGTCTTAATAGAAATAAGATGTTGAAATAATGTAGCACTTGTGTAGATGTTATTAAAGGGACAATCCCGATAAGAACAGAGTCTCAAAAATTAAAGTCCGAGCATTTATGAAATTTATGGACCAAAATATAGAGGCATGGTGTATATACCTTGGCTCAAAGTTTCAGCTCAAAATATTGAGTCGTTTTGACGTTAACGTCAACACTGCTTATCCGGACAAGTAACCCTTTTAAGATTTCGGGTCAATTTTTTGATTGGGTGACCTGATAATCGATTCTCGTTTCTTGAGAGGTCTATACAGTGAATGACCCATGTACTGCACTGATAACAAAAGGTAAATTTCACCTACTTATCGTTTTTATAGAAAAAAAGTCTGGTTTTATCCAGATACTGTATAAAACAACAGTCTCCATTTCCAGATGAAGACTGTCAGGTTTAAGTTATTTACATGCGTATCACAAATATCGGGTTAGTTGGTCGGCCTTAGATAATGGGTTATAAGGGATTTTAACACAAAATTAAGCAGTTTTATTCCCCAAAATGTTATCGGGATTGGCCCTTTAACATATAGTTTGTAGCCTTGTCCCAAATAACGTATAAGTTTGCAAACAATATCATAAGTGAACCAATTTTCTGATTTAGAGTCATATATTTTACCAGTGTAAATGTCAAAAACACTGTAGCAAATATTCAGCAATAATATAATTATCACTATTTAAATCTTCAACCATGGGCCTTCAAATATAAAAAAGAGGGAGGGGTGGATGACCGAATGGTTAGCACGTGCGCGAGGTATCGTAAAGCCTGTCATTGAGTCAACTGGCGTAGTTTGGAATCCAGGTTGTACGTGACAAGGAGTAGGATCGACTGTCCAACCTCGTGAGTTTTCTCCGGGTCTTCCGGTTTCCTCCCGCTGCTAAAGACCCCTACGCGCAAGCGAATTAATGAAATAAAATTAAACCATATGTTAGTCCCGAAATGACCTAGTTTGTGTCGAGTGGACGTTAAACCCAATTTTCTCTCTCCCTCTTTCAAATATATAAAGTAACTCCTACAATGAGTTACCTTTAGTTAGTAAAAAATGGAAAGAGAAAGATGACAAATCAATATTTTATGTTAGTAGATCAATACATACAGAGAGAGAAATGGGGTGTAACATACTCCCAGGACTAATGCATGGTTCAATATTTTATCTCAATAATTCGCCAATGTGTTGGGGTCTTTAGCAGTGGGGGGAAACCGGAAGGACTAGAGAAAACCAACGACGTTACCCCTATAAGCATACAATCTAAAACTGTCGTATGCTACGAAAATAGCATCTTTATCTGTTCAAGATTAAGGTTAATCCATCATTCCATATTCGCATACCACACCTTTTGTCCGAGGCTGGTATCATCTTTGAAAGTTTTGCGAATACGAGTTTCTTTAGGTTTTCAGTGTCGGCTTTATTTCCGTCAAGGACCGATTTCTATCTTGCTTAACAAAAAAAAGAAAGATACTAGCTCCACGACGATCCAATCTCTCTTTAGTTACGGTTTAAGTATGGTGATTATGCTCCTACAGATAGTGAAAAGTCCAGTGATATTTGGATATGCCCCTAGAGGATTTTACACGCCATGTGAACCTATAATAACGAAAACAATGTTATAAATGGTAAAAATATACAGGGCCTTGTTTCAAAAGCGTCGTGAACTAAATTTATGTCCTAACTTAAAGACGCATTAGATAAGATTAGATAAAGAGCTGACACTTCTCACCATACTAGTTTAGAAAAAAATAGATAATGAACCGAGTTATTAGAGATTCAATTTTAGGCTAACCGTTGGTACGATAAAAAAAACAAAAGTCTCATCCATCACAAAACGTATCCCAATCCACTAAATATTGCAGGCTAACGAGGACATCAAGAGTTGAGTATGGTTTTGACGAGTTAATTGATGTCCTATTATTTAGATGCCATATTAAGATCTTAAGAAAGACCTGCAATAGGCAGAATTAGCTCTTGTATAATGCAATCCGTCCCCCTCTCCCAACTTAAAACCACGTCATAAGCAAACATAGATTAGTGCTTACTTGCCACATCTATTTAGAATAATGGTAATACTAATTCTCAAGTATAACTACTACTACTACTACAATGGCCTCATTAGAAGGCGGGGGAGAGAAATAGTGTTAAACGTCCACTCGACACAACCTAGGTGATTTCGGGACTTGCATAATGGTTTAGTTTTTTTCCCAATAATTCGCTTGCACGTGGTGGTCTTTAGCAGTGGGGGGAAACCTGACGACTCGGAGAAAACCCACGTGGTTGGATATTATGATACAGCGCGCAGGTGCTAACCATTTGGTCACCCACACCCACTAGAAAGCTTAAAAGCCTACAATTTAAGACATGTTATTGGCCTATTTGAAATTCAAGGTATCATATATTCGAAATGAAAATCAAAGGCTCAGATCTGTTTATTGAAAAAGGTTACGGGCATGTTTGAAATTAAATTTTAAATTTATATTATTAATTACTGTATATTGCAGGTCTTTCTTTAGGCCTAAAATGTTATCTTAATTATTTAACATTATCAAGACATGGATAACCGATACTTAATGATGATCATAATTCAATCGTTAGATTCCTGGTTCAAAGTGGATCAATTTGACTGAAATTTTAAGCAAAACCTCTTTACATTATCAAGTTTTTAACTATTATAGTGAGATTGACCGGTGCTTTATCTAATCTCCAATAATTTATCTTTAATAAGCACACGGTGAGGAGTAGTAGCAGCCATGGGTATGTTTTCTTGGGAACATTTTAAGATAGAGAGGCCTAACCCTATAAGGAGTGCGGCACTTTATCAATTCCTAAGTATCCGTGAAAAGTTACATTTTAAATTTAGGCATCAAAACAATGGCTATTTGGATGATTAGCTTTAAATATGTTAAACGTCGCAATTGCCTTCTGGGCCTTACATCGCTATGCTACGTGTATTTATCTTTTTAAAAATGTTAATCATATTTTATAAATTCACGAAACACACCCTCAGCTATTACATAGTTGTATTTTCTGTTATCCAAAATACCATAAATCTACGAAATTAAAGCGTTTAGTTCATCGACACTGTTTATTTCCATTGAACTTCAATGGATCAATTTGACTGAAATTTTAAGCAAAACCGCTTTACATTATCAAGTTTTTAACTATTATAGTGATATTGACCGGCGCTTTATCTAATCTCCAATAATTTATCTTTAATAAGCACACGGTGAGGAGTAGTAGCAGCCATGGGTATGTTTTCTTGGGAACATTTTAAGATAGAGAGGCCTAACCCTATAAGGAGTGCGGCACTTTATCAATTCCTAAGTATCCGTGAAAAGTTACATTTTAAATTTAGGCATCAAAACAATGGCTATTTGGATGATTAGCTTTAAATATGTTAAACGTCGCAATTGCCTTCTGGGCCTTACATCGCTATGCTACGTGTATTTATCTTTTTAAAAATGTTAATCATATTTTATAAATTCACGAAACACACCCTCAGCTATTACATAGTTGTATTTTCTGTTATCCAAAATACCATAAATCTACGAAATTAAAGCGTTTAGTTCATCGACACTGTTTATTTCCATTGAAGTTGAAGCCTGTCAGTAAAGTAAATGCCAGGGTCACGAATAAACTCATCTCAGTCTTTTATTTCATCTCTGTCTGGCAATGTACAATGGAATGAAATGGGGTTTAACGTCCTACTGTTTTGCATACGCCATGCAGTGTGCGAATAGTAAGTGCAGGTGGACTGCACCGCACATAATTTATAACAAAACAAATTTATGAACAAGACATAATACTAAGAGACAACAAACAAGCAATTCAAAAAGAGTGAATGGATCCGGGGACTAGCCGTAAACGTCCACTACGCTGTACAGTCCCGGTCCTTTGGTGACACAGACTTAACTCATAGTTGAAAACAATAGGGAATACAACCCAAAAAAATAATTGTATAATGTCAGCGTGAGTCATGATCTGCCATATGCTACAAGAAATACGAGTGCAATCATACTGTATTGATTCCGCTGTACAAGTACCCTCACCGGTGAAATGTATCAGAGAAATAGTCCCAAAAACACTCAATGCATTAAATCAATAAAGAAACGTTTAGGCATTCACGGGGAATAGAGGTATATTGAGTGCATTTAGGGTACCTAATTTTGCGGCACTATATCGAATTCCAACTGTCAAGGGATCGTTTGCGTCCACGCCAATGTGTACACGGGTCAATGGGTTTTGAAACATTCCGAACGACTAGATAGCAGTCCGGAAATCTGGATGAACTGTCTCGGACAATGCAGGAATCGAACACCCGACCTCCAGGCTAGCTAGTCCGCGTCTTGCCTCCTAAGCCATCGTGCCCCCCCCCCCAGCTTTGTGCAAACAGTGCTACAATATATGCACCTCGCCCGACATTGTAACCGTTATTTCAACCTGTCAACAGTTGTATATGTTCACACACCGCAACGGATATATTTACACTGCGCAGCCAAAAGCAATTCTTACTAAAATTAATTACTTCGCACTTACAACGGGGGACCATTAACACAATTTTTTGCGTACGTTTAACCTTTCAGGAAATGGAGATATACCAATGAAATCTCTCGGTGTCATCTGTATGTCTGTATAAGGATTTTCTGTTTTCGCACTTTCAAGGAGTTGAAACCAATCTTCTTTGTTATAAACAGCTGGATTTCTCCGTTTCCTTTTTCAGTGACGCCAAAACGTATATCACCATCACAAGGTAAAAACGTGGACAAGGTAATATATTATGTAGCTTAACATATTTCTGGTTTTATTCCACCCCACAAGAATCCGACCATGCCTCTCAAGTCCCCTGTGGAGATTCTGCATTCAAGAATCCTTTTTAGCCCAATGTGTATTAAAACAAGATATTCACATTTGTTGAGCCACGACCCACAATGTCCTCAGACCAAATCACCATTGTGGCTCCTTCTTCGACCTCTAGCTGGCCGGTCACCTCTGGCTTGCGGCTGTAGTTTCGAGCGCTGGTGTTAGCGTATGTGGCATGGAGATAGGGGCGCCTTCTCAACCTTGTGGGTTTCCTCCGGGCACTCCGGTTTCCTCCCACTGCTAAAGACCACTACGCGCAAGCGAATTATTGAAATGAAATTAAAACCATATGTTAGTCCCGAAATGACCTAGTTTGTGTTGAGTGGGCGTTAAACCCCATTTCTCTCTCTTGTCTTTTCACCATTGTTTACACCTGTCGCTTCAAGCGATAATGCAGTCTGGATGGGAATTTGTGTCGTTGCCAGACGGGCACCAGCTTTCTCAACTGCCATTTACATCAGTTTTGTTGGATTCATCTGCAAACAGAATGAATAAATGCTTGAATGAATGAAATAATGAATGATGGGTGAATAAATAAATGAATTGATAGAATGATAAATGAATGAATTACTGAATGGATGGGAGGATGAATGAGAGGGGTGATATGGTTGTATAATTGATAACTAGTTTTGTGCTAGGACTATTCGGTCTGAATTGTGTGAAGAGTTATCTTGTATATTTGGAAACGTTTTAAGGGACAGTCTTTGATTGTTGTTATGGAGAGTCATTTCATGAAAGAGTATTGACAATACAAACATTATTCATTATTGAGTTATATTATGATGTCAACTTGACACAAACTCCATTCCATACATTTTCGATTCAATGAAAATGACGGTACTAATTAACCACACAACCTAACCAGCATGGCTAGACTCAGGAAACCACTACATAGTGAAATGGTCGTCTAAAGAACCCAATGCGTGTCTGATCTTCTAAAGAATCTTCATGATCCCTAAAAAATATTCTAGCCCGCTCCCTTATATAGGTGCCTATTTTTTTGTCTGAGGTGTTAACGTAAAAGACTGATAACACCTAAATTCCAAATATGCACCCCACCAACCTGTATATCGACCTGGATTGTTACCTAATTTAGAACAAAGAAAAATGTAAATGACCAGCAAGTTCATAAATCTGTAGCTTGGTTAACGTATCAAAATAACCATCATATACTTTCTATACTTTTGGTTATGAACTTAGAATCAATAATATTAAAGATAACAGTATTGTTTCAGCCATCATATTTCTCCATTTCTTGTCTGTAGACCTCCTGTCCTGTTATTGTTACAATATTTTATAAACAAATTGCTTTTTAGAATAAACTTATACCATATCATATTTTGACAATTGAGAATAATTAATCAAGACTAAAATATTATTTAAATGTGTTGTTTAGCACAAATCCCTGTCATCGATATTACTAAAAAAAGAAAATATCGCCTACATATTTAAAGGCATAACTTATCATTTTCGACCACCAGAAGCGCAAGCCAAACCATGCTTACGGCCTACATCGCTTGGAATAATAACCCCCTTTGCAGTTAAACGTAAAATTTTCAGGAGTGATTAGGGCTGTCGGAAAGTTGTCAACCCCAATGTTCTACTTCTGGATTTAGTTCTGTGACAACATTAGCCTGGGTTTGAATCTGCACTGCTGGCACACTCGGTATCTGTATTCTAGATGGGTCGAAAAATGGAAATTCCCCCTCAACCCCCAAATATTGCTACAAATTGTTTCTCAATTGATTCTGGTAGGGTTTAGTTTATTTTGTAACATACTAAAGGTTTACAAAAAGTAGGACCTCCGGAAAGCTGTTTTCTTTCAAGAAACCTCTTAATCATCATAATCCTGTAAATATAAACCAAGATTTGGTGATCTTGGTGTTATCCCTAAGTTTTTTGTAGCAGACAACACATTAAGATCATATAAAAATGACGTTGGCCTTGAAAATAATCCATCGCAGCAGCATATGCTATGCAATCTTGCATACTGCTGTATGTGGCCCTTACCAAACTGAAAACTGTGTTTGTGCATTAGATGATAGTGGACAGCTGAGGGTCATGAAATCAATTTCATAATGATTCAACAACTTAGTGATATCCAAAGTTGTCTTAATGTGTTTCTCGTCCCCCGAAACCTGGGGATAAACATTAAAATGTTTGAAGGTGTTTGAGATCATAATTGACGCCGTATAGGCCAACCTCATTTTTTATGATGTTAATGTGTTCTTTTCCCCCATAAATCTAAGAATAGACACAAAGATCACCAACTTCGGGTTGATAGTTACAGAGCTATGATTATTAAGACGTTTCGGTGGCTATCTTAGGCGTCATCTTGAAAAATAAACACTTTTCCCGGAGGTCCTACATGGGTAAATTTTAAGCATTTTAAAAAGTACATTTAAGCCTAATAAGTTGAGAAACCTTTTATAACAATCTTTTGAGGGTTTAAGTGTATTTTGACCTGACTATTCTCCAGCATCTTCATTTTGAAGACTATACTTGTTTAGGTGAAGAACTTGTCATTACTTTCTCTGACCACTTCCTGCAACGCAGTATGTTCAAACACGGAACCCCCAGGTAAGCAAGCCAACGTCGTATCCATTGTCTTCGGGCTATAGATGAAGGATGATATATAGTTTCAGTTTGGGTGAAGATGTGTTCTCTTATACAAATTATACAGCGGTTCTTAGTTTCCAGCAGTTTCCCCGAGTACAGTTACAATAAAATTTGATAATGACGTCACAACGAGAACAACGTAATGCTGCCAACATGACGTATTAATTTATTTGCAGTAAAGTCAACTGTTTCGGAGATTTCGGCGATTTTCAGGTTTATCGGCGGCCATCTTGGATTTATGTTAATTATGCAAATTTCCCCCGCTATTGTTGTGGGAGTACTAGAGGCCACGGGCCACATCCGAACAGTTTCAAAACAAATGATTTCTGTTGAAAGTTTGTTCTACCCCTCCCATATTGTTATCTCTACCCCACCTAGTTATATACCTGGTTATCATGTCACATATATTCACAGTGTCTTCATGATTACAGTCAAGATAGATACTACCCATCTACCTTCAATGACACCGTTATCTCAATGTTGGGGAAAATGTGGATTATAAGTCTCTTCTATGCTGTCACAGTGTCTATTATCCCCCCTTGGTCAAAGTCCTCCCTATCAAGACAAAGGAAACGTTACCATCACCGACCGGTTCCGTATATATTCAACCCGGTTCACACCACGTCTAGCTCTCTGGCATACTAAATCCAGCGATCCATCTACGTCATACTTAAAGATTACACCACTGTCGTACATTTACGTGATCTTTCGGGGGCGTGATTCATCAACCGACACTACTTTATATACCGGAAGCAAATGTATGTAACAAATAATGCCTGAGCGTTAGTGTTATAAGAATGTCGACTACCCCGATAACAGCTGTTCTGTCCCTGTGGACAGCGTGATAGATCGAGATTAAAACAACCAGATAGAAGTGTCGTAAAACAAGGAGCACTCTTTAAGGAAATGGAAAATATTGTTTAAATACAACTAGCAGAAAGACTTCCGTCAAATTCTACAAATTTGTAGATCCTGCAAATTAATATAATATAATCATTTGAAAAATCTAAAGTTATTACAATCGCCCTCCCAGGAGTTGATGGTCCTATTCAAATTTCACAGAGGCAAGATGACCTTTATAATTGTTGCAGTAATTTTCTAAATGGTATTTAGTAATTAAGAACTTTAAAAGTGCTACAAAATATGGAGCCATTTTTAGAACAAACATATTATGCCTAAAAGCCACGATTCGAAATGGAATGCATATATTATATTTTGAAGACTTGGGATAATTTTGTCACCCTAAATGTCACTGAAGTGCGAACATCAGGATTTGTTAACAGAGGGGGGTTTAAAGGGAAAACGAAGCAGCAGATATGGAAAAAGAGGTTTAGGACCTTGGAAAACAGAAGATAACATTTCTAGAATAACGAAAGCTGGACCGGTTTCAGATAATTTTGATTCGCTTTTAGATGTTAAAGGATACTCACCACACATAAAGTAAAATCTTCTAATAAGACTTTAAAGCAATTCAAAAATAATTAACAGAGCTGAAACCTTTCAATTAATTTGAAAACTCCTGGTAGAACCTTGGGTACATTAAGTGGAATTTCATTAGATCTGTTTGAAGGAGTAAACAGAAGGAGTAAACAGAATCGTATTTAACGAAAAATTCGAACAGATAGCCAATCAAATGTAAATACTCACTATTATGATATTGCGACAGTTACTACAACACCATGAAGAACCCACTAAAAGTGTATTACAACATAATGAAGAACCCACTAAAAGTGTATTCCAACACCAAAATGGTTTAACAACCGTTTCCTCAAGCATGAGAAAAGAATCATCTGTTCGGTAATAAAGAGATAAAGAAATGGGTTTTAACGTCCACTCGACAAAAACTAGGTCATTTCGGGACTAACATGGTTTTAAATTTCATTTCAATTATTCGCTTGTGCGTAGGGGTCTTTAGCAGTGGGAGGAAACCCATAAGGTTGAGAAGGCGCCCTTATCTCCATGCCACATACGCTCACACTAGGGATCGAAACCACAGCCGCAAACCAGAAGCGACCGGTCAGCTAGAGGTCGAAGCGCGGCACTCTAGACCACTAGGTCACCCCCCCCCCCGTTCGGTAATGTTAGCTGCAATGTCATTTTTATTGTAGTACATAATAGCGTGTGATGGTTGACCATTTCGCCCAGATCTACCCATCTCCTAGCTTAAACTTTCCAATGACGTTGGAGGTCGAAAGAGAATAATTCTGGATAACGATTGAGCATACAATCCCATTCACAACGAAATTGTTACCAAAACCAGTCTCAATATAGGATTGTCCTTCCACAGTTCATTCATAATGAGTGTTTTCATTTTGGTGTATATTTTGAATGCTATTGAGAGAAAATTATATTTTCGGGTTATTGATCTATTCCAGCATAACCATTTTTACCAAAAAATTTTCAGTGAAATTGTAACAACAATACAAACATTCCGAACTGTCTACATACACAATTGTAACTCGAAATTCACTTTTTCATATTTTCTTAAATTTGGTAATCGTGATTTTTTTTGTTAATAAATGTTTTGTCTGTCTGGATTTATTTAACCACTGTAGGTTTAATTAACTGAAGATCATTGGTAATGCTGGTATTCCCAGAATTTGTTACTGTTGCATCTGTATAGAGGGTTGTTATCTCTGACATTTTCAAAGTTAAAGGCTTTTCTGAAATTTTCTCCCCTGAAAAATACTTATGGTCATAAATTCGGTGATTGTTAATACCTTTTCAACTACAATATCTTAAAGCGGGAATTTCATATTTTCCAAGAAAGTCAAAACATTATTATTTCTGTGTCTTTTGCTCAAAAGGTTGTAAACTCACTAGGTATTATTTCCAAGGCGTAAAAATCATTGACACAGGAAATAATAACACAATTACATCCCTTGTTTTTCAATTCCCCCTACGGAATGGCTATCTTTAAACATTTGAAGTTGATAATGAAATTTTTGCCCATTTCTCAACTGGCAATAGTGAATTATAAGATTATTCGTTAACAAGACAGGACTGTTAATAGATAAAATCTATTTTAGGGCTTTATTTTAATACATAATACATTTGTAAAATAACTTAAAAATATGCAATTGCAGATATAAGCAATTTGATTGGTTGAAGCTTTGGGACACGATAACTTTAGTTCTAATGAAATGAGAGTGATGAAACTTGGAGTATACTTTCATCACATCAATACCACATTTTCTGCTCAGGGTAAGCAGAGCGATAAGAAATTTGATTGAATTTTTAACACAATAACTCGCCTTTTATAATTAATTGAGTTAAAATGTTCAAACTTGGTGTTGGTGTTTTTAGGCCAATACCTTGATGGATTTCGAAGATGAGCAATTTCTGCTTAGGTCAAGCATAGATAAGCAATTTGATTAGTTGATGGTTTGGGACACTATAACTTTAGTTTTAATAAAGTCAGAGTGATAAAACTTGGCGTATAGTTTCATTACCAATACCTTGATTAAGTTCAAAAATGAGCTTTTTCAAGGCTCGGGGTAAGCAGAGCGATAAGCAATTTGATTGGCCTAGAGATTTGAACACACTAACTCTGTCTAATTGAGCTAGAATGTTCAAACTTGGTGTAGGTGTTTATTAGGTCATTCCCTCGATGGTATGCGAAGATGAGCATTTTCTGCTTAGTTTAAGCAGGGTTTAGCAACCTGATTGGTTGATTCTTTGAAGCACGATAACTTTGGTTATAATAAAGTGAGAGCGACAAACTGTTAATATAGATTGACTAAGTTTGATGGTGAGACTTAGAATTTTCTGCTAAGGAGCGACAAGCAATTTTTTGTAAAGACTTTGGCACTTAACAACTCGTGCTTTTAATTGAGGTAGAATGTTTAAACTTGGTGTAGGTGTTCATTAGGTGAATGTCTTGACTGAGTTCATTGAACAACATTTCGAGCTAAAGCTAAGCAGGGCTAAGCAATTTCATTGGTCGAAACTTTGATCTTAACATCCTAACTAATAGAGAGCGATATATTTGAAAGAAATAAATGTGCGATTAATTAATATGTGTCAGTCATCTATTTATTTTGGGATTTCGGCGGGGCACATCTGCTTCACTGTTGGCTTATTTATATTCTGTTGAACGTAAAAGTCTCCCAATGATTGGGTTTGACACCAGGGTTTCTGGATGGGAATAAATAATTTTGTAATCCCCCTGTTGTAAAGCTTTGAGTGTGCCCTCTTTTTCTGTGCCCACTTTTTTTTTCATTTCTTTGTGTTTTGCTTTACTCTATATCACTCCATGGATCAGCTATAATGCCACCAGCAGCTATTTCATATTATTTTTAGGTGTATTTGTATTTATTTAAAAAAAAAAACATGCTTGAACACCTTTTTAACCAATCAAGTATGAAAAAGTTAAAGTATTTTTTAAATATTTTATTTTAAATATAAAGTAACGCTTCGATTATAACAGTTACTCACATTGAGAGTACCAATAATAATCATTGAAAGATTCTTAATTATTAAAGGAGCTAAATCCCTCATAGTTGGTACCAGGAAATTGACCCAAATGGGTAGCAACGCATATAATAATGTAATCTGATTATACATGTATATGAACTGATTTTCATTCAATTATTTCCGTTTTGACTCTACTTTCAAATCAGTTATGTCCAGCGAAATACGGCTTGAGTCTCAACCGAATAGAAATTTCTAGTGTCTGGTTATTGTAACAAAGTTGTCTCTACCTTTCATAAACTGAACATTCATAAATTAGGTGCATAGAACTGTATGGCTTCTGTTACTTTTGATATATATACTATTCAAAAAAAGTAGGGGATATTTGATTTTTAAGTGTTATTAAAGTTACCTAATGAAACTGACGAAGAAACAAATGACAAAATGAAATGAAGTTCACATTCATCGATTTATTTCAAATGATCGTTAGACTAAGTAAGGCACAGACTGACCATTATAAGGGTAAAATGATACCAAGGGGTCAAACAGCAAAGTTACCACAGCATCACAACAAAGTCAGTAACGGGTAAATCCTCCTCTGTTTGCCAAACAAGCATTGATCCGACGTGGCATACTCCTAATGAGACGTCTAAGGTCATTTTGGTCAAGATTGTCACATTTCTGTTGCAACGCAGCAGCAAGTTCTTGGACATTGGCAGGATGTTGTTGACGTTGACGTAACCGCTGTCCAAGCATGTCCCAGACATGCTCGATTGGGGAGAGGTCGGGACTCAGTGCTGGCCAAGGTAATGTGGTGATGTTCTGTTGTTGGAGGTAACCTGTAACGATCCCGGCCCTGTGACATCTTGCGTTGTCATCCTGGAAGATGAAACGGCGGCCATGACGGCGTGCGAACGGCACAACATGGACTGCCAAGATGTTGTCCCGGTAGTACTGGCCTGTAACACGCCCTGCAACAACATGTAAAGCCGTTCTTCCGGCAACAGTGATGCCTCCCCACACCATAACAGAACCACCCCCAAATCGATCATGTCTGATGACGTTAACGTCTTGGAAGCGCTCGTTTCGACTACGCCACACCCTCCTACGTCTGTCCAAAAAATCAACAGTGAACCTTGACTCATCTGAAAACATTACAGCGTCGATTATCCCAGTGTTGACGATCCCTACACCAACGACGTCTTGCCTGAATGTGATGATCTCTCAAACAAGGGATCACGCGAGGACGTCGGGCGCGAAGGTGACCCCTACGCAGTCGATTCCGAATCGTCTGGCCACTCACTTTACACCAGTGTCTGTTTGAAGACGAGCGCTGATCTGATTTGCTGTGATGACACGATTTCTCAAGGCCAAGGTACGGATAAATCGATCCTGGGCTTGAGTTGTCGCCCTTGGTCGACCTGAGCGTGGTCTGTCCTGTACAGATTGTGTATCACGGTATCTGTACCATAGCCTGCTTATGACAGACTGAGAAACATTCATCGTCCGCGCCACAACCGCCTGTGTTGTGCCGATCTGTAGCATGCCAAGGGCACGTAACCTTTCATTTTGGGTAAGCCGACGCATATTAAAATTTGTTTTCTGGTCACTAAAACAATTAAACTGATGTTTCCACCCTGGAATTCAATGCCACAATGACTGTAACATTCACAGTCAGAGTCGTGCAAATCTTGGGTTGGACCCCCATGATGATCCCAAGCATCACCTGCATTCCACGCGGTAGCTATTGGTGCGTTTGGGCGTCACATGTAACTGGAAATGTTTCTTCTGTTAGGTTCTATAGTGACTTTTTTCGTAGTCATTTGCATATTTTGGTATTATTCCCCCAAAATCAAATATCCCCTACTTTTTATACGCCCACATTTTCATGTGGACGTATTATGTCGTCGCCCCTGTCCGTCCGGACGTCTGTCCACAATTTGTTTGTGGACTCTCTATCCGATTTTGACGAAACTTGAAATATAGGTTTATCCCCAAAAGATCTCGGCTGCTTTCGATATTGGCATGTATCGGATCAAAACTTCATGGATTATGGCCCCTGATTGTACGAAAAATCACGTTTTTAGCTTGTGGACCCTATAGAGGTCACAATTTTGAACCGATTTTGATGAAACTTGACATGCATGTTTGTAACCCAAAGATCTTGGTTCCTTTCGATATTTGCGGCTATCGGAACGTAATTTCCTGAATTATGGCCCCTGATTGTCCGATTTAAAAAACCGTTTGATTATATCACCGTTACACCATAAGGAAGGTTGAGTTCGAATTTCGGGAAAATCGGACCAAAATTGCCATACAAAATGGCCGCCGTTTGTACGCGAATACTGTTAAAAAATGGTATATCAAGGTTGTGGACCCTGTGGAGGTCACAATTTTGATTCGATTTTGATGAAACTTGAAATTCATGGTTATAACCCAAAGATCTTGCTTCCTTTCGATATTTGCGCATATCGGATCGTAACTTCCTGAATTATGGCCCCTGATCATACGCAAAATCGCCTTTTTTTTAGCTTGGAGGTCACAATTATTATTCGATTTAAAAAAACGTTTGATTATATCACCGTTACACCCTAAGAAAGGTTGAGTTCGAATTTCGGGAAAATTGGACGAAAATTGCCATACAAAATGGCCGCCGTTTGTACGCGAATACTGTTAAAAAATGGTGTTGTGGACCCTGTGGAGGTCACAATTTTGATCTGATTTTGATGAAACTTGAAATTCATGGTTATAACCCAAAGATCTTGCTTCCTTTCGATATTTGCGCATATCGGATCTTAACTTCCTGAATTATGGCCCCTGATTATACGCAAAATCGCCTTTTTTTTAGCTTGGAGGTCACAATTATTATCCGATTTAAAAATAACGTTTGATTATATTACCGTTACACCGTAAGGAAGGTTGAGTTTGAATTTCGTGAAAATCAGACCAAAATTGCCATACAAAATGGCCGCCGTTTGTACGCGAATACTGTTTAAAAATGGTATATCAAGGTTGTGGACCCTGTAAAGGTCACAATTTTAATTCGATTTTGATGAAACTTGAAATTCATGGTTATAACTCAAAGATCTTGGTTCTTTTCGATATTTGCGCATATCGGATCGTAACTTCCTGAATTATGGCCCGTGGTTATACGCAAAATCCCCCTTTCTTTAGCTTGTGGTCCCTCTGGAGGTCACAATTATTATCCAATTTAAAAAAACGTTTGATTATATCACCGTTACACTGTAAGGGAGGTTGAGTTTGAATTTCGGGAAAATCGGACCAAAATTGACAGACAACATGGCCGCCGTTTGTACGCGAATACTGTTAAAAAAATGATATCATGGTTGTGGACCCTGTATAGGTCACAATTTTAATTCGATTTTGATGAGGAAGGTTGAGTTCTAATTTCGTGAAAATCGTACCAAAATTGCCGGACGAAATGGTCGCCGTTTGTACGCGAATAGTGTAAAAATATGGTATATCATGGTTGTGGACTCTCTACAGGTCACAATTCTTATCCGATTTTGATGAAAAGTCACATTTCTAGGTTGTGTACCGTCACACAATAATCATTGTCAGTTTCGAATTTCATTAATATCAGACTGGAACTTACCAACTAAATGGCTGCTCCCAATACAGTATGAAATACAGGACTTAAAGATGTAGGAAAAATCACTTTCGGTATTGCTTGTTCTCTGTCCATCTCTCGAAAATGTGGGCGTATCCTGCCTGGCAGTGCCAGCCTATCTTTGTAACTTATATTCTCTGAAGAAGTAGGTTTTTACCTACAAAACGTTAGATACTTTAAAAGATGGTTTTGTGATACCTTTGACTTTGTTTTTATCCACATTTTTATGTGGACGTATATTGTCGTCGCCCCTGTCCGTCCGTCCACAATTGTTTGTGAACAGTCTACAGGTCACAATTTTTATCCGATTTCAATGAAACTTGAAATATAGGTTTATCATCCCGAGATATCGGTTCCTTTCGATATTGGCATGTATCGGACTGTAACTTCATGGATTATGCCCCCTGATTGTACGAAAAATCACGTTTTTAGCTTGTGAACACTGTAGAGGTCACAATATTGAACCGATTTTGATGAAACTTGAAATGCATGTTTATAACTCAAAGATCTTGGTTCCTTTCGATATTTGCGCATATTGGATCATAACTTCCTGGCCCCAGATTGTACGAAAAATCGCCTTTTTATACGCCCACATTTTCATGTGGACGTATTATGTCGTCGCCCCTGTCCGTCCGTCCGGACGTCCGTCCGTCCACAATTTGTTTGTGGACTCTCTACAGGTCACAATTCTTATCCGATTTTGACGAAACTTGAAATATAGGTTTATCCCCAAAAGATCTCGTCACACCATAATCATTGTCGGCTTCGAATTTCATGAATATCAGACTGGAACTGACCAACAAAATGGCTGCTCCCAATACAGTATGAAATACAGGACTTTCGGTATTGCTTGTCCTCTATCCATCTCTCAAAAATGTGGGCGTATCCTGCCTGGCAGTGCCAGCCTATCTTTTTAGCTTGTGATGCCTCTGGAGGTCACAATTATTATCCAATTTAAAAAAACTGTTTGATTATATTACCGTTACACCGTAAGGAAGGTTGAGTTCGAATTTCGGGAAAATCAGACCAAAATTGCCATATAAAATGGCCGCCGTTTGTACGCGAATACTGTTAAAAAATGGTATATCAAGGTTGTGGACCCTGTAAAGGTCACAATTTTAATTCGATTTTGATGAAACTTGAAATTCCTGGTTATAACCCAAAGATCTTGGTTCTTTTCGATATTTGCGCATATCGGATCGTAACTTCCTGAATTATGGCCCCTGGTTATACGCAAAATCCCCCTTTCTTTAGCTTGTGGTCCCTCTGGAGGTCACAATTATTATCCGATTTTAAAAAAAAAACGTTTGATTATATCACCGTTACACCGTAAGGAAGGTTGAGTTTGAATTTTGGGAAAATCGGACCTAAATTGACAGACAAAATGGCCGCCGTTTGTACGCGAATACTGTTAAAAAAATGGTATATCATGGTTGTGGACCCTGTATAGGTCACAATTTTAATTCGATTTTGATGAAGAAGGTTGAGTTCTAATTTCGTGAAAATCGTACCAAAATTGCCGGACGAAATGGTCGCCGTTTGTACGCGAATAGTGTAAAAATATGGTATATCATGGTTTTGAACTCTCTACAGGTCACAATTCTTATCCGATTTTGATAAAAAGTCACATTTCTAGGTTGTGTACCGTCACACCATAATCATTGTCGGCTTCGAATTTCATGAATATCAGATTGGAACTGACCAACTAAATGGCTGCTCCCAATACAGAATGAAATACAGGACTTAATGATGTAGGAAAAATCACTTTCGGTATTGCTTGTTCTCTATCCATCTCTCGAAAATGTGGTCGTATCCTGCCTGGCAGTGCCAGCCTATCTTTTTGAATAGTAATAGTGGACGTTTCTTAACTCTCTAAACTTATTTTAAGGCACGATCTTATTAACTATATACTTTATTCAATATGTTATTTACAAGCTACATATGATCTGTGCAAACACGCGGCAGAACTTCCTTATTTTTGATGATCCCTACTCCTTGCCACGTACGACCGGGGATTCGAAACCACGCCACTTGACTCAATGACAGACCGTATGGTACAACGCTCGCACGTTTCCTCCGGGCACTCCGGTTTCCCTCCATTGCTAAACACCCCTACGGGCAAGCGAATTATTGAAATAAAATTTAAAAAACATATGTTAGTCCCGAAATGATCTAGTTTGTGTCGAGTGGACGTTAAACCCATCTCTCTCTCTCTTTCTCTCTCTCTCTAACCATTCGGCCATCCAACCCCCCCTTAATTATATATGATAAGTCGAAAGTAATGTGACAAATGTTGTACATGAAAATGCTGTTTTTGACTGTCAACATAATTAAGAAGAATACGAATGTGTAAGAACCAAATAAGAATCACTGCGATTTATCTACAAATGGGACAAGTTTGAATTTGTGATCATGTCCGGCCAAGTCCTATTCTGCTTTGGAGTTATCCCCATTAACAGTAAACCCCGTTAACGAATTCTTCCAGATCTGGCGTAAAGCATAGTTGTTATGTTCCGCGACCATCCCTACCATAACTGCACCTCTTTGTCGAAAACCTTTTGAACGTGACAACGGCTGTACCTTTTTTAAACAGATTGTCGGGTTGTTCGGGTCATGTAAAGACGGGCCCTATTGATGTTCAGCGTTCTTCGATATTCTGTTTTAGAGTTACCCCCCCTCCCCACACACACACACACACACACAAACACACACAACACATATAATTGACGAAAACCTTGTGAATGCAAAGGTATTTTTATGAACTGAGTATGCGGCATTGTATTCATGAGGAATTGTTTTAAACTAAACGACATCAGGACGAAAATTAAAAAGTTAACAAAATTATCGTGTACAATTAATGTCAAAGTTGGGGACGGTTTAGTGCGAATTTATGGTAATGTTCGTAACCGCAACAATAAATAAACATACTAATCTTAGAGCTTGGAACATCAATCGCTGTCATATTGGTAAGAATAAATCTTTTACCAGAGAGGACACCGCCCCACACCCACCCTGCTTAATTTGCCAAAATACAAAATAAAACAGTTTAGCAAATTACAAAACAAAGCTGCTTAAAAACGTCTTGTGGTGTAATATCTATCCTATAAAAAATTTCATTTCATGTCAGTTGAGTGCCGTATTAAGTCCTCACTTTGTTATTCATAAATATTCCTGAATCACAGGCCCGGGGGCTGGCCCCCG
This sequence comes from Patella depressa, assembly GCA_948474765.1. Taxonomy (NCBI): domain Eukaryota; kingdom Metazoa; phylum Mollusca; class Gastropoda; family Patellidae; genus Patella; species Patella depressa. The sequence continues at coordinate 29,992,260 of OX419715.1, forward strand.
GATTCATTCACTTGATTTGATATTTTCCGCAGGTTAATCTTATAGGTTTTTGTTTTTCGTGTAGTGCGGTGCACGTACGTGATCTCTTTGATCTCTATAATCCCAGTAGAAATCGGAGATTGCAAGACCAGAACCTTGTGGTGCTTTAATATTCAATACTTCCTTAGTAAAAGTTATTTTATATGTTGGGCCAAATTTATATATGGAAATGCCCCAGTTTTTAAGGAAATGATGAAATACGGCCCAATATTTACTGAGCCCCCGCGGCGCACCAGTTTTTAAAGGAACTGTTCCAGTGTTATTACTTTTAAATCATTTTGTAATTTATTTAATTGATATCTATATTACTATGCGCAATTTATCTGTAATATTAAACCATTGTTATGTTTTGTTTTTTCAGGGAAGAATAAAGACCTGTTTTATTTCTACCTATGAATAATATCGTAAGTTTATTTTATGTTTATTTAAATTTGTAGACAACCAATTGTAGCGTATGACGTCATAGTTATATGTAGTATAGATATTATGTTATGTCATTATTTATTATAATCATTTAATTAAACAAATGATGTATGTAGCTGTGTATGACTTCTACATTAACTAAATATTTGTTCGTGGTTAATCCGCCGATGAGGACGCATACACAAATGTGTGCAGTATTTTGTTCAACATTACAAAGTACAACTTTAGGTTTATCTTTTATCGTATTATAATTAAAAAAACGCAAGCGTTTGTCAAATACCATGTTACGATATTACAAAACATGTTCTTTGTTCTCTGTCATAAACCTGTACTTTGTATCACACAAGATACGTGGACGTAGCCTATTTACAAATACTAACATCAGATGCACGTGGAACCAAATGTTTTTAGAACTAGCCATAACCTTTATTAAGCAATACCTTTATTTCACACTTGTTTGTATGTAATATTATTATTAGATCATTAAACACGACACACTTCTTGTACCAGTGTATTTAAGCGCGCTTCACAATACTTTGAGTAAAAAAGAACATATAAGCAAAATAGAAAACACACAATAAAAGTTAACGGCGTATGGTCGTTTAAGCAAGTTTAATATAATTGAGTGAATTTTAAGGAGGAATACTGGTGGAAAATAAAAAGACCAACGTTATTAAAACAAATACAATGTATGTGTTGAGGGGGACTTTTTGAATCATGATGGTACAGACTGGGGCGAAATGCCGAAAGAAGGATCATTCTACAATTTAGGAGAGCTTGGACAATGAAAGCTTTCCATAGGTTGAACAGTACAATAAACACCGAGCTTAACATACAACTTTGTTTTGTTTTACTAGAATAATCAAAATAATCTGTACGGCTATTTGCAACTATAATAAGACACACGTTTTCATCTTGATCAGGATGTATATACCGAACAAAGTAAAAAGCAGCTGTAAATTCCACAAATTAAATAGGAAATATATTCTGCTTTTGATTTTGCTCAGATATTCCTCTATGAATGAATACAGCGTAAAGCAATTATCTACAGTGAAATACCCATGCTTATAACCCGCCTTAGGATTTTAATTAACATTTTCCCATTATATCCATTATTGATATTCCGCGATAATTTTTGTGTATGGGGAATGTAATTGATTTACTCTATTAGCGAATGCCCTGTGTGGTAACATATCATTATGAATTCTTAAACACATTCTTAAATCATCATCTCCGCTTTCCATTTTTCCTCATGTAACATAATGCATGAAGAATTTCTTCACCATTTATTATTTTTGATTCTGCCTCTAGTTCGCTGTCGTTCTTCTGTAACATGTAGAAATTATTCACTCCATTGTTCAGCGGAAATGACATTTGTTTATTCCATTTTTCATGGCAATCTTTGATCTTCATTTACTCTACTGGCAACATTCTTTTCACAAGTATCACAACAGCTTTTAAAATTCCTATTTGAGTTAATACAACACACAATGGGGAAGCGGCGTGAAATATCGATGTCCAAATCATACATGTGTTATATATTCTTAAACAATGATAGCGAGACATCTGTTCAGCTTTTACCAAAATCAGAAATGTCAAGTTCGATACTAGACGATAGTTTTTCTGATTGTTTGTAACTATTTCTCAACTTTAATATCTAGTTTTGATAATATCTATGATATATAGTGTCAGATTTACGATACACAATCTTTCAGTATAAGAGTGTATTACGGGAGCAAGGTTTAGATGCAGGTCCTCTAATTGGGGAAGAGGCAGACGATTCAGTGTCTAAAAAGAAATAAGACGGGAAGATGATAATGGAAATTAAAACAAATAATTCCTTGAAGTTATATAGAAGCCATCAATGTGATGTAGATGTGTTTTATTTTATGTTTACATATATATAGAAACAAATATCAGAGATGTTTGCTTTCAAAATGTTCATTTATTAAATATCAGTACATGCGAATACATATACTTTCTACTAGATTCTAGTATCTCATGTATATTATTACTTATCTCCAATTGCATAGAAATGGTATCAATAATATTGTTTGTTTTTATATATACTCGTCTAAATTTGTGTTACTTCACACGTATACTTTTCATATTCAATATCTTAACACAGTATAGAAAACCCCAATCCATGTTTGATTCAAATTTGTAACTTTTGGTCTTTGGACTATATTACGACAACAAAAGTATTCTTATTATAAAATTGTATTACGCAAGAGCTTATTGTTCTCACTTTCCGGAAACACTTTAGTCCTGAATTTGTACACGAAAAAACACCTTTTGGCAGTTTTCACTGCTTATTGTTTTATCTAATCAAGAGACTTTGTTTGCATTGCGAAGAAAGTCGGGATGATTAATTTATTGGTCTGATTAATCCATCTATGTGGATGCATATCTGTTAGTTCTAGTCCCCAAATTTGACACACTTCCCTTAGACCGGAAGGGAGGTGACATTGACTATGCCTTTCAAATTTTGAATACAATATTGTTTTTAAAAAAACTGGTCATATATAAATGGGGGCGAGATTCAGAATGAAACAAGAATATGATGAATTGAGACGAGTGAGAGGTATGGGAATGATTGAGGGAAAATGGTGGTGATAGAAATAAAAGGATGAGACATGTCGGAATTTTAGCATGGAGTTAGTGAGGGATGTGTAAGGACGATAGTGTCTTAATGTAAAATTAGTTGGATAACACTCAAACCTCATGTAAGGATCCGACCTATTTGCTTTTTCTTCTGTCATTCTTTGCCAGGAATCGGACTGTCTACTTTTAAGGTGATTTTGCAAGGAATTAACCAGACCACCGGTATAAGATACATCACGACACTCTACGTTTGGATAACAAATTCTGCGTATTAGCATTGATTTGAACTCTTCTGTGTACCACTCTCCCTCGCCTATTCACCCAATCGCCCTAACTTCTATTTTATTTCCCTCATTCTCTCATTTCTTACACCAGTATTTGCTCTTTATTCTTATATTTCTACTTAAACCCATCGCCCATCTTTGTCGCCTATACACAACTCTTCTCTTCACTCTTAAAGGCATGCCATTCTCACCCTTCTTTCTTATCCCTGTTTCTTATCTTATTTCCTAAAACCTGTCATGGCATCACTTATTCTCCACCTTCTTATATGTCTTGTCCTCTCCCTCCAAAATCCTCCTTTCTTTTCCATATCTTACATTCATCTTCGTTTACCAACTATCTCATCTCACACTCCCAATTCCATACTCGTTTTACGCCATTCTTACAGCTCATCACTCTCTCATATCTTCCGTCATATACCCGTATCTCCCTGCTAGTACCCTTATCACTCTTACTAGCACTACAGATTGCTCTCTCTCTCTCTCTCTCTCTCTCTCTCTCTCTCTCTCTCTCTCTCTCTCTCTCTCTCTCTCTCTCTCTCTCTCTGTTAGTTTTCAATATAATTCCAACATATCCATTTTTTCTGTTTCATCTTTTTGCAGCCACTCTCATATTCCCAACTATGTTTCTTAGCATTTTATTGTATTCTGTTTTTTCTATCCAATATATCGATTCGGTCTTTTTCCAGTCCCTCACAATGACATCTACTAATACTACCCTTCAATATCATTATGTATCACCTAAGTAGATCTCTCTTACCATTCTTATAACCTCTCCACCACTTTTTTCCCATGCTTGCTCGCATGTCTTCGTCTCTTTCTCCCCCGCAAATCACCCCACATCTCTGTGTCTCTCTAGAAATACTATGCACCATTACTATTGTGTATCACCTTCGTCCACTCCCATAAATGTCAGTATCTTCTATTTTCTAAAAGTGTAATTTTCTCATGGTCTCCCATCTCTATATGTTAGTGCTTGCTGATATCCCGTCACTTTCTTCGACCAGTTATATAGTTGAGGTGACTGTAGGTGATTTGGGTTCTATAAATTAAAAAAATACAAATTTGGGTAAATAGTGAAGGTGACCAAGAATGTTGATAGACATTGTAAGGATGAAAGGAAGGTGGATGCGCTAACGAAAACGAAAGGGGAGAGGGTGTGTACTGTATAGATGAAAGTATGGTGAATCGGGTGAAATAGGAGATATAAAGGTATAGGTGTGACCAAGTGAGAAAATGAGAAGTTAGTCAATTGAGATTCGGTGGACTGAGAGCAAGGTTATGACCGTGAGAAATATTTAGAGACGGTTGTGACAGGGGAGGATGGTGTGTGGTTGGCAAAAGAGGTGAAATTTATGAGATTGCATGAAATTATGAGGGTATACTTTATAGGAGATCTTTGTGAGATATAAATGTGTTTAAAGGGTATGCGATTTGGAGATTTATGTGAGGTATAAATGTGTAGGCAAGGTAATACATTGTGTGAAATTCGGAGTGGGTGGCTTTTGCTTTACAGTTTTACTCTTAATTTATCAAGTTTCTTTTATATATTGGTCATTAGACAAGAGTGAGATAATGAGATGTGAGAGTGACTTATGTAAGAGTAGAAGAGAATGAGAGAATTGAAAATATATAAAGTGTTAGTAGGAATACAGGGCAAAGAAGGGTAGATTATAATGAAAGAAAAGGTGAGGAAGTATGCTGAAATGAATGCGACCTGGTGGTAAGATTGGTGGGAAAGGAAATATAATGGGAGTGTGAGATATAAGAGAGAAAAGTGGACGAAGAGTGAAATCGGCATGTGGGTGTTAGATGAATGGAAGGATAAGATTAAGAACACATAGAGGTAGTCTTAATGATGAGACACATACAGCTGGGCGTGAATGAGTGTTGATAGAGGGTCACGAGGGGTTGATGGTGAAAGACATAGACACATACAGCTGGGCGTGAATGAGTGTGGAGGGAGGGTTGATGGTAAAAGACATAGAGAGGTAAGATAGGAGAGACAGAAGTGGAGACGTGGGGAAGTAAATGGTAAGATAGTAGAGACATGACGTTGAGAGGTGAGTTTGTAGATGGGATTAGCGGGAATAATTGAGAAAAGAACAAACAAGAGTGTGCTAAAGAATAATGGTAGTAAGGGTGATGTGGTACATGCGAGAGAAAAATAAAGGCGTGCGAGATTAAGAAAGAAATGGAAGACATATGGATGGTGGTAAAATATAGTATATGATGTGGTGTGGTATAAATGAATCGAGTCAGTGGGTAAACGATATGGGAGTAAGAAATGGAAAAGAAAACGAAGGTTGGAGACTATTTATTGAGGACGAGTGACTTAATAGATGTAGAGTTGAGAGTGGGTCATAGTAGTGTAGCGGAGCATGTGTGTGACATTGCGAGGTATGAAGAGTTAGAGGGAATACGTGGTAAGGAATGATGATGCGAGTGAAAAGAGACGTCGAAAGATAAGGTCGAAGGGATGGGTGCGTTAATGAACAATTGTATTAATGGTGGTGTGAGAGAAAAATGTAATGAATGTGCGAGAGAGAGAGAGAGGGGGGGGGAGAGGGCGAAAAAGAATCTACAAGCTATTCACAATTGAGATGATTAATACAAAGGTGGTCTTAGACATAAATCATTTAAAAGAATGAGGAGAGAATCAGTGAGGGAATGAGAGAAAATATGAAGACGTGAAATTGACATGACACTGGGGATGATAAGAGATGGGGTGAGCTACCAGAGAAAGAAGTGGAGACGTAAGGAATAAGAGGAGAGGTCGGGCAATAGAGTATAGACTTTTTAAGCATGTGATTTAGTGTGAGAATAGAGGGAGTAAGGCGGTAAAAGATTATGGGGGGTAAAACATTGAAACGAAAACAAACGTTAAAGACTTTAATGAAGGAGGAGTGAGATGTAAGGGTGGGGCATATAAGTGTAGGGGCGAATGCGGATAAGAATGAAGATACGAGGGAAAACGACGTGAAAAGGTGAGGTAGCAGGGACGAGTGCGTGAATGAACAATTGTAGTGAGAGTGGTAGGCGAGGAAAATATAATGAAAGACAGATAGGAAAATAGAATAATGGTGGGAGAGGACAATAGAATCAAGGTGTTAAGATATGAGAGAGAGAGGGCGGAGAAAAATCTTCAAGCTTTTCCAAAACTGATATGATTTACACCGAAATGGTTTTAGGTGTGGAAAATTTAAGCGTGGAGATATAATGGGCGAGGGAATGGGAGAAAATATAAAGTGTTAGAGGGGATACTGGGAAAGGACAGAGAGGTAAAAATGGCATGGTATGTGGGGATAATACGAGATGGGATGGGTGGAGGAAGGTGAGCTAGCATAGAAAGAGAAAGACGTGAGAAATAAGAGAAAGGCGAGGAGAGGTGAGAATTGCCTGATGGGGGTTATACTTGACGGGTTGGGTGGAGAGGTGAGCTAGTAGAGAACAAAGTGGAGACGTCAGGAAGTCGAACAAGACATGGAAAAGTGAGACCCATGTGATTAGTGGAAATGATTGGCACATTTGTGGGTAATGAACAACAAGGGTGTGCTACAGAACAGTGGTAGAACAGTGGTAGTGAGGGTGATGACGGATCTGCGAGAGAAAAATAAAACGAGAGTGTGAGAAACGAGAGAGGATAGGAAAACAGAGTCTGCATGGGAGGAGGGGAATGGTCATCATGAAGATATGGAGAATATTCCGTAACAATCCACCATGATCATTGGTGACATCAGACTTAATCAAATTTGTTAATACAGACGTTATTTGAAGATAATTGAATGACGGAAATAGTGTAGGTGAGATCTGTAAATAATGAATACGAATGAGGGTAAATGACAGTGAAGGTGACGGTGTGAGGACGAAAGTGTGTGAGCTAAAGAATACTGAGGGTGGTAGTGGTGGTGGGGGCACATAAATAATGATGGCAGTTGCGGAAATGAATAAAAGAAGGGACACAAAGGTACGGGCGTGAAGATGTGAGAAAATGAGAGAAAGGTAAGTTGACATCGATTGAGATTGGGTGGAGTGAGAGACAGGATATTACACTGAGAAAAATATAGAGAGGCGCAATTTTGTTACATCTTTGGTTGTCCGAATTTGGTTGGAGATTTATGTGAGGTATAAACGTGTAGGAAAGGTAATACATTGTATGCAATTGTGAGAGGGTGCCTTTTGCTTTATAGCATTACTCTTAATTTATCAAGTTTCTTTTAAATATTGGTCATTAGACAAGAGTGAGATAATGAGATGTGAGAGTGACTTATGTAAGAGTAGGAGAGAATGAGAGAATTAAAAATATATAAAGTGTTAGTAGGAATACAGGGCAAAGAAGGGTAGATTATAATGAAAAAAAGGTGAGGAAGTATGCTGAAATGAATGCGACCTGGTGGTAAGATTGGTGGGAAAGGAAATATAATGGGAGTGTGAGATATAAGAGAGAAAAGTGGACGGAGAAAAGAATCGGCATGTGGGCGTTAGATGAATGGAAGGATATGATTAAGAACACATAAAGGTAGTCTTAGGGATGAGACACATACAGCTGGGCGTGAATGAGTGTGGAGGGAGGGCTGATGGTAAAAGACATAGAGAGGTAAGATAGGAGAGACAGACGTGGGGAAGTAAATGGTAAGATAGTAGAGACATGACGTTGCGAGGTGAGTTTGTAGATGGGATTAGCGGGAATAATTGGCACACGAGTGTGCTAAAGAATAATGGTAGTAAGGGTGATGTGGTACATGCGAGAGAAAAATAAAGGCGTGCGAGATTAAGAAACAAATGGAAGACATATGGATGGTGGTAAAATATAGTATATGATGTGGTGTAGTATAAATGAATCGAGTCAGTGGGTAAACGATTATGGGAGTAAGAAATGGAAAAGAAAACGAAGGTTGGAGACTATTTATTGAGGACGAATGAGATAATAGAGTTGAGAGTGTCGGAGAGCAGGTGTATGGCATTGCGAGGTATGAAGAGTTAGAGGGAATACGTGGATAAGAATGATGATGCGAGTGAAAAGAGACGTCGAAAGATGAGGTAGAAGGGATGAGTGCGTTAATGAACAATTGTATTAATGGTGGTGGGAGCGAAAAATGTAATGAATGTGCGAGAGAGAGAGAGAGAGAGCGGGGGGAGAGGGCGAAAAAGAATCTACAAGCTATTCACAATTGAGATGATTAATACAAAGGTGGTCTTAGACATAAATCATTTAAAAGAATGAGGAGAGAATCAGTGAGGGAATGAGAGAAAATATGAAGACGTGAGAATGACATGACAGTGGGGATGATACGAGATGGAGTGAGCTACCAGAGAGAGAAGTGGAGACGTAATGAATAAGAGGAGAGGTCGGGCAATAGAGTATAGACTTTTTAAGCATGTGAATTAGTGTGAGAATAGAGGGAGTAGGGCGGTAAAAGATTATGGGAGTAAAACATTGAAACGAAAACAAACGTTAAAGACTATATATGAAGGAGGAGTGAGATGTAATGTGGGGCATATAGGTGTAGGAGCGAATGCGGATAAGAATGAAGATACGAGGGAAAACGACGTGAAAAAGTGAGGTAGCAGGGACGAGTGCGTGAATGAACAATTGTAGTGAGAGTGGTGGGCGAAGAAAATAGAATGAGAGTGAGAGAGGAAAATAGAATAAACGTAGGAGAGGACAATAGAATAAAGATGTTAAGATATGAGAGAGAGAGGGCGGAGAAAAATTTACAAGCTTTTCCAAAACTGATATGATTAATACCGAAATGGTTTTAGGTGTGGAAAATTTAAGCGTGGAGAGAGAATGGGCGAGGGAATGGGAGAAAATATGAACTGTTAGAGGGGATACTGGGAAAAGACAGAGAGGTAATAATGGCATGGTATGTGGGGATGATACGAGATGGGATGGGTGGAGGTAGGTGAGCTAACATAGAAAGAGAAAGACGTGAGAAATAAGAGGAAGGCGAGAGGAGGTAGAAATTGCCTGATTGTGGGGGTGATACTAGACGGGTTGGGTGGAGAGGTGAGCTAGTAGAGAACAAAGTGGAGACGTCAGGAAGTCGAACAAGACATGGACAAGTGAGACCCATGTGATTAGTAGAAATGATTGGCACATTTGTGGGTAATGAACAACAAGGGTGTGCTACAGAACAGTGGTAGTAAGGGTGATGACGGATCTGCGAGAGAAAAATTAAACGAGAGTGTGAGAAACGGGAGAGGATAGGAAAACAGAGTCTGCATGGGAGGAGGGGGAATGGTCATCATGAAGATACATGTATTGAGAATATTCTGTAACAATCCATCACGATCATTGGTGACATCAGACTTGATCTAATTTCTTAATACAGACGTTATTTGAAGATAATTGAATGACGGAAATGATGTAGGTGAGTTCTGTAAATAATAAATTTACGAATGAGGGTAAATGACAGTGAAGGTGATGGTGTGAGGACGAAAGTGTGTGAGCTAAAGAATACTGAGGGTGGTAGTGGTGGTGGGGCTCATAAATAATGATGGCAGTTGCTGAAATGAATAAAAGAGGGGACACAAAGGTACGGGCGTGAAGATGTGAGAAAATGAGAGAAAGGTAAGTTGACATCGATTGAGATTGGGTGGAGTGAGAGACAGGATATTACACAGAGAAAAATATAGAGAGGCGCAATTTTGTTACATCTTTGGTTGTCCGAATTTGGTTGGAGATTTATGTGAGGTATAAACGTGTATGAAAGGTAATACATTGTATGCAATTCTGACATGGTGCCTTTTGCTTTATAGTATTACTCTTAATTTATCAAGTTTCTTTTAAATATTGGTCATTAGACAAGAGTGGGATAATAAGATGTGAGGGTGACTTATGTAAGAGTAGGAGAGAAAGGGAGAATTGAATATATATAAAGTGTTAGTAGGAATACAGAGAAAGGAAAGGTAGATTATGATGAAAGGAAAGGTGAGGAAGTATGCTGAAATGAATGCGGTGTGGTGGCAAGATTGGTGGGAAAGCAAATATTATGGGAGTATGAGGAATAAGAGAGAAACGTGGACGGAAAAAAAGTATCGGCATGTGGGTGTTAGATGAATGGAAGGATATGATTAAGAACACATAAAGGTAGTCTTAGGGATGAGACACATACAGCTTGGCGTGAATGAGTGTGGGGGAGAGGGCACGAGGGGTTGGTGGTAAAAGACATAGAGAGGTAAGATAGTAGAGACATGACGTTGAGAGGTGAGTTTGTAGATGGGATTAGCGGGAATAATTGGCACTTATGTGAAAAAAGAACAAACAAGAGTGTGCTAAAGAATAATGGTAGTAAGGGTGATGTGGTACATGCGAGAGAAAAATAAAGGCGTGCGAGATTAAGAAAGAAATGGAAGACATATGGATGGTGGTAAAATATAGTATATGATGTGGTGTAGTATAAATGAATCGAGTCAGTGGGTAAACGATTATGGGAGTAAGAAATGGAAAAGAAAACGAAGGTTGGAGACTATGTATTGAGGACGAGTGAGATAATAGATGTGAGTGTGGGTCATATTAGTGTAGCGGAGTATGTGTGTGGCATTGCGAGGTATGAAGAGTTACAGGGAATACGTGGATAAGAATGATGATGCAAGTGAAAAGAGGCGCCGACAGATGAATAGAAGGGATGGGTGCGTTAATGAACAATTGTAGTAATGGTGGTGGGAGAGAAAAATATAATGAAGGTGCGAGCGAGAAAGAGAGAGAGGGGAGAGAGAGAGCGGAGAGGGGGTGAAGAAGAATCTACAAGACGTGAGAATGGCATGACAGTGGGGATGATACGAGATGGGGTAGGTGAGCTACCAGAGAAAGAAATGGAGACGGAAAGTATAAGAGGAGAGGTGACTTTTAAGGCATATGATTTAGTGTGAGAATAGAGGGAGTAAGGGGGTAAAGGATTATGGGAGTACGACATTGAAACGAAAACGAACGTTAATGACTGTCTGTGTATGAAGGAGGAGTGAGATGTGAGGGTGAAGCATATAAGTGTAGGAGGGATTGCGGATAAGAATGAAAAAGTGGGGTAGCAGGGACGAGTGCGTAAATGAACAATTCTAGTAAGAGTGGTGGGCGAGGAAAATAGAATGAAAGTGGAAGAGAATGAAGGTATAGGAGAGAAAAATAGAATGAAGGTGCCAAGATATGAGAGAGAGAGAGAACGGGCGGAGAAAAATCTACAAGCTTTTCCAAAACGGATATGTTTAGTACCGAGATGGTCTTAGAGAAGGGAATGAGAGAGGGAATGAGAGAAAATATGAAGTGTTAGAGGGAATAAGAGAACGACGAGGAGAGGTGAGAATTTCGTGATTGTGGGAGTGATACTAGACGAGTGGGGTGAGCTAGTAGAGAAAAAAGTGGAGACGCCAGGCCAGGAAGTCGAACAAGGAATGGAGAAGTGAGACCCATGTGATTAGTGGAAATGTTTGACACATTTGTGGGTAATGAACAACAAGAGAGTGCGAGAGAAAAATAAAATCAGAGTGTGAGAAACGAGAGAGGATAGAGCGTGCATGGGAGGAGGGGAAGAAGTCATCATGATGATATTGAGAATATTGCGTAACAATCCATCACGATCATTGGTGACACAAGACTTGATCTAATTTCTTAATACAGACGTTATTTGAAGATAATTGAATGATGAAAATAGTGTAGGTGAGTGATGTGGGTTCTATAAATAATAAATACGAATGATCATGAGGGTAAAATGACAGTGAAGGGGATCATGAAAGTTGATAGTGTGAGGACGAAAGGGTGTGAGATAAAGAGTACTAAGGGTAGTAGTGGTGGTGGGGACACAGAAATAATTATGACAGTTGCTGAAATGAATAAAAGAGGGGATACAAAGGTACGGGCGTGAAGATGTGAGAAAATAAGAGAAAGGTAAGTTGACATCGATTAAGATTGGGTGGAGTGAGAGACAGGATATTACACTGAGAAAAATATAGAGGCGCAATTTTGTTACATCTTTGGTTGTCTGAATTTGGTTGGAGATTTATGTGAGGTATAAACGTGTATGAAAGGTAATACATTGTATGCAATTCTGACATGGTGCCTTTTGCTTTATAGTATTAATCTTAATTTATCAAGTTTCTTTTAAATATTGGTCATTAGCCAAGAGTGGGATAATAAGATGTGAGAGTGACTTATGTAAGAGTAGGAGAGAATGAGAGAATTGAAAATATATAAAGTGTTAGTAGGAATTCAGGGCAAAGAAGGGTAGATTAATTATAATGAAAGAACAGGTGAGGAAGTATGCTGAAATGAATGCGATGTGGTGGTAAGATTGGTGGGAAAGGAAATATAATGGGAGTGTGAGATATAAGAGAGAAAAGTGGACGGCATGTGGGCGTTAGATGAATGGAAGGATATGATTAAGAACACATACAGTACACGCATCGCGGAGGTTTGATCAAACACGATTATCGTGTCGTTTTTTGTTAAAAATTTCCACGATAACGACACGATACATTGTAAAGGTAGTCTTAGGGATGAGACACATACAGCTGGGCGTGAATGAGTGTGGAGGGAGGGTCATGAGGGGTTGATGGTAAAAGACATAGAGAGGTAAGATAGGAGAGACAGAAGTGGAGACGTAGGGAAGTAAATGGTAAGATAGTAGAGACATGACGTTGAGAGGTGAGTTTGTAAATGGGATTAGCGGGAATAATTGGCACTTATGTGAGAAAAGTACAAACAAGAGTGTGCTAAAGAATAATGGTAGTAAGGGTGATGTGGTACATGCGAGAGAAAAATAAAGGCGTGCGAGATTAAGAAAGAAATGGAAGACATATGGATGGTGGTAAAATATAGTATATGATGTGGTGTGGTATAAATGAATCGAGTGAGTGGGTAAACGATTATGGGAGTAAGAAATGGAAACGAAAACGAAGGTTGGAGACTATTTATTCAGGACGAGTGAGTTAATAGAGTTGAGAGTGGGTCATATTAGTGTATGGGAGCATATGTGTGACATTGCGAGGTATGAAGAGTTAGAGGGAATACGTGGATAAGAATGATGATGCAAGTAAAAAGAGACGTCGAAAGATGAGGTAGACGGGATGAGTGCGTTAATGAACAATTCTAGTAATGGTGGCGGGAGATTAAAAAAATATAATGAAGGTGCGAGCGAGAGAGGGGAGAGGGGGCGAAGGAGAATCTTCAAGCTATTCCAAATTGAGATGATTAATACAAATGTGGTCTTATACATGAATCATTTAAAAGTGAGGAGAGGATCAGTGAGGGAATGAGAGAAAATATGAAAGCGAGAGACGTGAGAATGACGTGACAATGGGGATGATATGATGTGGGGTAGGTGAGCTACCAGGTATAAGAGAAGAGGTCGGGCAATAGAGTATCGACTTTTTAAGCATATGATTTAGTGTGAGAATAGAGGGAGTAAGGGGGTATAGGATTATGGGAGTACGACATTAAAAGAAACGAAAACGAACGTTAAAGAGTGAGATGTGAGGGTGGAGCATATAAGAGTAGGAGAGAATGCAGATAAGAATGAAGATACGAGGGAAAACGACGTGAAAAGGTGAGGTAGCAGGGACGAGTGTGTAAATGAACAATTGTAGTAAGAGAGGTGGGCCAGGAAAATAGAATGAAAGTGGAAGGGGAAAATAGAATGAAGGTGGGAGAGGAAATTAGAATGAAGGTGCCAAGATATGAGAGAGAGAGAGAGAGAGACAGAGAGAGAGAGAGAGAGGGTGGTGAAAAATCTACAAGCTTTTCCAAAACGGATATGTTTAGTACCGAAATGGTCTTAGATATTGAAAATTTAAGCGTGGAGAAAGAATGTGCGAAGGGCGAAGGAATGAGAGGAAATATGAAGTGTTAGAGTGAATACTAGGAAAAGACAGAGAGGTAATAATGACATGATATGTGGGGATGATACGAGATGGGATGGGTTGGGGGTATGTGAGCTAGCATACAAAGAGATAGACGTTAGAAATAAGAGAAAGACCAGGAGAGGTGAGAATTGCATGATTGTGGGTGTGATACTAGACGGGTTGGGTGGAATGGTGAGCTAGTAGAGAAAAAGTGGAGACGCCAGGAAGTCGAACAAGACATGGACAAGGGTGTGCTACAGAACAGTGGCAGTGAGGGTGATGACGGATCTGCGAGAGAAAAATAAAATGAGAGTGTGAGAAACGAGAGAGGATAGGAAAACAGAGTCTGCATGGGAGGAGGGGGAATGGTCATCATGAAGATATTGAGAATATTCCGTAACAATCCATCACGGTCATTGGTGACATCAGACTTTATCAAATTTCTTAATACAGACGTTATTTGGCGATAATTGAATGATGCAAATAGTGTAGGTGAGTGATGTGGGTTCTATAGATAATAAATACGAATGATCATGAGGGTAAAATGACAGTGAAGGTGAGGACGAAAGTGTGTGAGCTAAAGAATACTAACGGTGGTAGTGGTGGTGGAGGGCACAGAAATAATGATGGCAGTTGATGAAATGAATAAAAGAGGGAATACAAAGGTATGGGCGTGAAGATGTGAGAAAATGAGAGAAAGGTAAGTTGACATCGATTGAGATTGGGTGGAGTGAGAGGAAATACAACAAGAGTGTGAGAGATGAGAGGGAGAATTGGGCGGAAATAATAATTGTCATGTGAGTGTTAGATGAATGGAGAGATATGATTAAGAACATATAAAGATGAGACACGTACGACATGGAGAGAATAAGTGGTGATAGCACGATGGGTTGATGGTAAAAGACATAGAGAGTTAAGGTAGAGGCAGAAGTGGAGAGACGAGGAGGTAGGTGGGGTTAGTGGGAATGATTGAAACATATTTTTAGAAAAGAACAGGCGTGCGCTAAAACAATAATGGTAGTTATGGTATTGTAATACATGCGAGAGAGAAATAAAGGTGTGCGAGATTAAGAACGAAATGTAGTACAACTTAATCCGAGCATGGGAAGTGTGAGTAAGACATGGAAAAGAGAGCGAACCTTGAAGAGTAAGATAATAAATCTGACAGTGGGACAGTAGGAGAGAATGTGTATGGCAATCCGAGGTTTGAGAACATTATGAAGTGTTAGAGAGAATACGTGGATAAGAAGGATGATGCGAGTGAAACAAAGGTAGACAAGTGAGGTAGCAGGGATGAGTGCGTGAATGAACATTTGTAGTAAGGGTTGTGGGAGAGAAACATAAGAATGCGGGTGCGAGAAATGAGAGAGAGAAGGTGGAGAAATATATACAAGCTATCCCGAACTGGTATGATTAATATCAAGGTGGTCTTGGACATGAAACATTTAAGAATGGGTGAATGAATGAGAGAATGACATGGATGATACTAGATGTGGGAGGTGAGGAATTAGAGAGACATGAAGAAGTCCGAATGGCATGAGTGTGTGGTGATACAAGAGGAGTGGGTGGCGTGGATAGGTGAGCTAGAAGAGAAAAAATGGATGACGTTAGGATTTGGAGAAAGACGTGGAGAAGTGAGAATGGCATGATTGTACGGGTGATACTAGAAGGATGGGTGGCGTAGATAGGTGAGCTAGTAGAGAAAAAAGTGGAGACATGAGGAAGGTAAGACAGATGTGATTAGTGGAAATGATTGACATATATATGAGTAATGAACAATAAGGGTTTTCTAAAATAATAGAAAGGGTGATGCTGGATTTGCGAGAGAAAAATAGAATAAGGGTGTGAGAAATGAGAGAGAAGGTCGGAAAAACAAAGTCTGCGTGGGATCAGGGGAAGTGAGTAATGCTGATATTGAGAATATTGAGTAACAGTATCGTTATCTTTGGTAACATCAGACTTGGTCACATTTCTTATTACAGACGTCAGTAGGTGCAAACTAAATGATGGGAATAGCTGAGGTGAGTGATGTGGATTCTATGAATAATAAATACGAATTAGGGTAAATCACAGTGAAAGTGAACATGAATGTTGGTAAATATTGTGGTTGGTAAAACATGTGAGTGGAGATAATTGGAAAGAGATGGGATTTTGAAAAATTAGGGAATTACAGTGATGTTTTAATGTGTAGGAGAGTAATACATATAGTATGAGATTTGGTGATTTTTGTGGGGTACGAATGTGTTTGAGAATAATACATAGTATGTGATTTGGAGATTTATAATTTATATTTATATCTTATTAATATTGGTTATAATTAGTCAAACGTGAGATGATAACATGTGAGAGTGGTGCGCATAAGAGTGGGAGAGAATGTGTATGGCAACGAGAGGTTTGGGAATATATGAAGTGTTAGAGATACAGAGATAAGAAAGGTAATTTTAATTACATAACACAAGAACGAAAAGGAGGGGAAGCATGCAAAAATGAGGAAAGTGGTGGAATATCTGTGACTTTAGGATAAGCTTGAATGGACAATGGTGGTAAGACTGGTGGGAGAGGAATTATAATGAGAGTGTGAGAAATGGGTGAGAGAAGTGGACGGAAAACAAAATCGGCATGTGGGTGTTAGATGAATGGAGTGATATGATTAAGAACATATACAGATGTGGTAAAAAGACGTAGAGCGGTAAGATAGTAGAGACGTGAGGAAATCGAGCATGACCTGGAGAGGTAAGGAAGTAGATGGAATTAGTGGGAATGATTGACGCATGTGAGAAAAGAACAAACAAGAGTGTGCTAAGAATAATGGTAGTAAGGGTGATGTGGTACATGCGAAAGAAAAATAAAGGCGTGCGAGATTAAGAACGAAATGGAAGACATATGGATGGTGGTAAAATATAGTATATGATGTGGTGTGGTATAAATGAATCGAGTCAGTGGGTGAACGATTATGGGAGTAAGAAATGGAAAAGAAAACGAAGATTAAAGGCTAATGATAATAGATGTGGGTATATATGTGTCGGAGAGCATGGGTGTGGCATTGCGAGGTTTGAGAAGATTATGAAGTGTCAGAAGGAATACGTGGTAGAATGATGATGCGAGTGAACGAAGACATAGTGCGTGAATGAACAATTGTAGTAATGCTGGTGGGAGAGGAAAATAGAATGAATGTGCGGGAATGGGAGAGAAAGAGAGAGAGAGAGAGAGAGAGGGGAGAAAAACATGAAACATTTAAAAGTGTGGAGAGAATGAGTGAGGGAATGGGAGAACATGTGACGTATTAGAGCGAATACAGGTGAGCTAGAAGAGAAAGACATGGAGAGGTGAGAATGGCATGACTGTACGGGTGATTAGCTAGAAGGGGGTTGGACGTGTATGTGTGAGCTAGCAGTGAGTGAATGAATGTGGGTTGCGCGAAAAGGGATGAAGTGAGTAAAAAGACGAAGAGAGGTGAGATATAGAGACAAAAGTGGATACGTAAGGAAGCCGAACAAGACGTGGATAGGTGGGAAAGTAGATGGGATTAGTGAGACTGGTTGTCACATAAAATGTGAGAAAAGAGTGTGCTAAAGAGTGATGTGAAACATGCGGGAGGAAAATGAAGGCGTGCGAGATTAAGAACGAAATAAAAGACATGTGGTCTTGCAGTATAGTACCGACTTTTTTAAGCATATGATTAAATGTAGTATAATTAAATCGGAGCATGGGAGTGTGAGATTAGATCAAGTCAGTGGGTAAACGATTATAGGAGTAAGACATGGAAAAAATAACCCGAACGTTGAAGGATGTTTATTAAGCACGAGTGAGATAATAGATGTGAGAGTTGGGCATATAAGTGTAAGGGAGCATGCATATGGTAATTGTTACAGGGAATAAGCGAATAAGGAGGAAGATGCGGGGTAAAAGAGGTAACAGGGACGAGAGTGTGAATGAATAATTGTAGTAAGAGGGGGTGGTAGAGCAAAATAGAATGGAGGTGCGAGGAATGAGAGAAAGATAGAGAGAGAGAGAGAGAGAGATAGAGAGAGAGAGAGAGAGCGGCGAAAAATCTACAAGTTTTTCCACACTGATATTAATACCAAGGTAAGTGAGCTAGCAGAGAAAGATGTGGAGACGCGAGGAATAAGAGGAAGACATGGAGAGGTGAGAATTGCATGACTGTGGGGTGATACAAGAAGGTGGGTGACGATGACAGGTGAGCCAGTATGAAAAAAGTGGAGACGTGAGGAATTAGAGAAAGACGTGGAAAGTAAGAATGACATGATTGTGCGGTTGATACTAAAAGGGGCGCGGAGATAGGTGAGTTGCTAGAGAAAACAATAAATGGAGAGGTGAGTAAGTCGGACAAGACGTGGACAGAGTTTCCTACAGAACAATGGTAGTAAAGGTGATAACGTATCTGCGGGAGAAAAATAGGATAAGGGTATGAGAAATGAGAGAGAGGTGTGGAAAAACAAACTTTGCTTGGGATCAGGGGAAGTGAGTAATGATGATATTGAATGATGGGAATAGTGTAGGTGAGTGATGAGGATTCTATAAATGTTAAATACGAATGAAGGTAAATGACAGTGAAGGTGATCATGAATGTTGATAAATATTGTAAGGGTTTAAACGGATTCGCTAGGAACAAAAAATGTGCCGGGTGGGGGGGCAGACAAAATGATGAAAGAGGGGGTATAAAGTTACGAGTGCGGATGTGAGAGAAGTAGTTTAATATTGATTGAGATTTGGTTACTGAGAGACAGGTTATTATCGCCAGAATATTTAGAATGACTTGATTCTTCTGTTGCATCGTTGGTTGCGTGAAATTGCTCGTTTATTTAAAGTGGATAAAATATCCGTCAAAAAAGAGAGAGAACCATATGTAAAGAGATGAAAGTAAGACGGATGAGATACGAGAGACAGAGGAAGGAGGTTGTGGTTGGTAAAACATGTGAGTATGAGATAGTTGCAAAGAGATGGGATTTTGGAAAATTATGGGATTGCACATGATGTGGAGAGGTAAGGAAGTAGACGGAATTAGTGGGAAAAGAACAAACAAGCAGGTGCTAAAGATTAGTGGTATTAAGAGTGATATTATACATGCGAGAGAAAAATTAATGGAAGACAAAAGGTCATGCAATAGTATCGAATTTTTAAGCATCTGATTTAGTGTAGTACAATGTATAACTAAATCCGGGCATGGGAGTGTGAGAATAGAGGGAGTAAGTGGGTAAACGATTATGGGAGTACGGCATGGAAAGGAAACTGAACGTTAAAGGCTATTAACTCAGGACGATTGAAATAATACATACAAGAGTGGGGAATAAAAATGGAGGAGATGATGCGTGTGGCAAAGCGAGGTTTGAGAACAGTATAAAATACTAGAGGGAATATGTGGATAAGAATAATGATGCAAATGAAAAAAGATGAAGTGCGTGAATGAACAATTGTAGTAATGGTGGTGGGAGAGGAAAATAAAATGAATGTGTGAAAAATGAGAGTGGGGAGGGAGAAAGAGAGAGAGAGATGGGGGGGGGGAAGAAGAATCTACAAGCTTTTCCAAAATGATATGATTCATACAAAGGTGGTCTTAAACTTTAAACATTTAGAAGTGGGGAAATAATCGGTGACATGACCTGTGGGGATGATGCGAGATGGGGTAGGTGAGATAGAAAAGAATAAGTGGAGACGTGAGAATGACATGACTATGGGGATGATACAAGGGGGTGAGGCGTGGATGGGTGAGCTAGTAGTGCATGAGTGAATGGAGTGGCAGTACGAGAGGATATGGAGTGGGTAAAAAAAGACAAAGAGAGGTAAGATAAAAGAGGCAGACGTAGATATGTAAGGAAGTCGAACAAGGCAAGACGTGGATAGGTGAGGAAGTAGATGGGACTAGTGAGAATAATTAGCACATATGTGAGAAAAGAACAAAAAAGAGTGTGCTAAAGAATGGTGGTAGTAAGAGTCATGTGATATAAGTGTGAGAAAAATAAAAGACATGCAGTATAGTATCGACTTTTTATATAAGCATATATTTAAATGTAGTATAATTACATCCAAGCATGGGAGTGTGAAATTAGAGCGAGTGAGTTGGTAAACGAAGGTTGAAGGTTATTTGTTAAAGACAAGTGAGATAATAGTTGTGAAGGTAGGGCATATTTGTGAAGAAGAGAATGTGTGTGGTAATTGTTAGAGGGAATAAAGTTCATAAGAATGAATATGCGGGGAACAAGACGTAGCAGGGACGAGTGCGTGAATGAATAATTATAGTTAGAGTAAAATAGAATGAAGGTGTGAGGAATGAGAGAGAGAGAGAGAGAGGGAGAGAGAGGGGGAGAAAGAGAGAGAGAAATCTACAAGCTTTTCCAAACTGCAAAAATATGATTAATACCAAGGTAGGTGAGCTAGCAGAGAAAGAAAGTGGAGACGCGAGGAATTAGCGAAAGTTGTGAAAAGGCAAGAATTGTATGATTAATACCAAGGTAGGTGAGCTAGCAGAGAAAGAAAGTGGAGACGTGAGGAATTAGCGAAAGGTGCGGAAGGGCAAGAATTGCATGTCTGTGGGGTGATAATAGAAGGGGGGCTACTAGAGAAAAAGTGGAGACGTGAGGAAGTCGAACAAGACGTGGACAGGTGAGACCTTTTTAGTTGAAATGATTGACATAGATCTGAGTAATGAACAAGAAGAGTGTGCTACAGAACAAGGGTAGTAATGGAGGTGGCGTATCTGCGAGAGAGAAAAACAGGATACGGGTGTGAGAGAGAAGGGCGGAAAATCAAAGTCTGCATGGGGACAGGGGAAGTGAGTAATGATGATATTGAGAATACTGAGGAACAGTTCATCACTATTATTGGTGACTTTTCTTACTGTAAACGTTAGTAGGCGAGAATTGGATAATGGACAATTGAGGTGAGTGGATGGGTTTATATAAAATAATAATTACGAATGGGGGTAAATGAAAGTTACTTTGATCATAAATGTAAATAAATATTGTAAAAATGAAAATGGATGCGCTTGAGAACACGAAGGCGAATTGGAGACTGTGCAGACAAATGAACGATGGTGGTTGGTGAAAGGATGAAAGAGGGGATATAAAGGTACGAGTGTGCGGATGTGAGAAGGTGACTGGAAATTGGTTTGACATTGATTGAGATTGTAAAGAGATGAGACTAAGACGGTTGAGATACGAGAGACAGAGGGAGAAGGTTGTGCTTGGTAATACACGTGAGTAAGAGATAATTGGAAATAGATGGGATTGCAGTCAAGTGTAAGTAGGAGGTTACAACATAGTATGAGATTCGGATATTTCAGATAGGTATAAATGTGTTTAAGATAGTAGGCAATTTGGAGATTATGTGAGGTATAAATGTGTTTGAGGGTAATGCATAGTATGCAACTTGAATATGGCGTACATGTTTAATATTATTACTCTTAATTTGTTATTTTTTTCAATTATTGATCATTAGTCGAGAGTGAGATAATTAAATTTGAGAGTGGCGCATAATTATAAGAGAATGTCTATGACAATGAGAGATTTGAGAATATATGAAGGGTTAGGGCGAATACAGAGATAAGGAAGGTAGATTATAAATACTGTGGGACGATACGGGGACAGAAAAGGTGAGGAAGTAAGCAGAAATGAGGGCAATATATGAAAGTAGTGACATATCTGTGAGTGTAGGACAAACAGGAGTGCTGAAATGGACAATGGTGGTAAGACTGATGGGAGAGGAGTATAATGAGAGTGTGAGAAATGTGAGAAAGAAGCGGGCGGAGAAAATAATATGCATGTCTGTGTGAGATGAATGGAGCCATATTATTAAGAATACATTTATTGAAGGCCGTTTTGAACTAGACATTATCTACACGCTTCTCCAAACTAATATGGTTAATATATATATGTAGCCTTTTAGAGGTAATACACGTGATACTGGGGGTGCGGGTGGCACGTTTGGTTAGGGGTAAAAAGACGTAAAGATGTAAAAGTGGAGACGTAAGGAAATCGAACATGACGTTGAGAGGTGAGGAAGTAGATGGTATTAGTGGGAATGGTTGACATATATGTGAGAAAGAACAAACACGCGTGTGCTAAAGAATAATGGCAGTAATGGTATTGTGATACATGCGAGAGAAAATAAAGGCATGTGAGATAAAGAATGAAATGTAGTATAATTAAATCCGAGCATGGGAGTGTGAGATTTAAGTGGGTAAACGATAATGGGAGTATGACATGAAAAAGAAAACGAACGTTGAAGACTATTAAGGAAGAGTGAGATTACAGATGTGAGAGTGGGGCATATTTGAGTAGGAGAGAATGTGTGTGATAATATGAGGCTTGAGAATACTATGAAATGTTAGAGGGAATGAGCGGATAAGAATTAAGATGCGTTGGAACAAATACGCAGAAAGGCAAGATAGCAGGGATGAGTGCGTGAATGTCCAATTGTAAGAGTGGTGGAAGAGGAAAATATAATGAAGTTGTGAGAGGAAAATAAAATGAAGGTGCGAGAAAGGTTGCAGAAAAAAGCTTTTCTAAACTGATATGATTAATACCAAGGGGAAAAAATTAAGAGTGGGATGAGGAAATGAAAAAATATGAAGTGTTAGAGTAATCCAGGGGAAAAGCAGGCAGGTGAGACTGTGGAGATGATACGATATGGGGAGGGTGGGGTGAGCTAGCAGAGAATAAAGCTGAGACGCGAAGAGGTGAGAATGGCGTGAGAAAGGGGTGCAAACAGGGGGTATTCGAGAAAGACGTGGAGAGGTGAGAATGTTATGATTGCTAGGGTGATAATAGATGGAGAGGGGGCCTGGATTGGTGAGCTAGTAGAGAAACAGGTGGAAACATGAGGAAATGCTTGAGGTTGAGACCGAAGTGACTAGTGGAAATGATTGACATATGTAAGTAATGGACAATAAGATGTTTCTAAAGAACAAAGGCAGACATGAAAATAATGGATATGCGAGAGAAAAATAAAATGTAGGTGTGAGAATTGAGATAGAAGGACTGAAAACCTAAGTCTGCATGGCATGGTAGGAGAGGGAGTGAGTAATGATAATGTTGAGAGTATTGAGTAACAGTCCACCACTATCATTGGTGACATCAGACTTTGTCATAGTTCTTATTCCAGGCGTCAATAGGCGAGGATTGGATGATGGAAATGCTTGAGGTGAGAGATGAAGGTTGAATAAATAATAAATACAAATGAAGATAAATGGCAGTGAAGGTGATCATGAATGTTGGTAAATATTGTAAGAATGAATGTGGGTGCGTTAAAGAAAACCAAGCGTAGGGTGGGGGTACAGACATAACGATGGTAGTTGGTGAAAGGATTAAACATGGGATATAAAGGTACGAGTGTGTGGATATGAGAAGATGACTGAAAGGTAGGTTGACATTGATCGAGATTGGGTGGACTGAGAGACAGGATATGATGCTGAAAAGTTGCCTGAAATTCTACACCAGGCTCATTTATTTAAAGTGGATAAAATATCCTTCAAAAAAGAGAGAATCATATGTAAAGAATTGAGTGTAAGACGGTTGGGATACGGGAGACAGAGGAAGAAGGTTGTGGTTGGTAAAACATGTGAGTAGGAGATAATTGGAAAGAGATGGGATTTGGGGAAATAGTGGGATTGCAGTGAAGAGAAAGTAGAAAGGTAATATAAAGTATGAGATATGGAGAATTCCTGTGAGGTATAAATGTGTTTGACGGTAATACATAGTATTCAATATTTCAGTGAGATATAAATGTGTTTGCAATTTGGAGATTTCTGTGAGGTATAAATGTGTTTGAGGGTAGTGCATTCTGTGAGGCATAAATGTGTTTGAGGGTAATACAATTTGGAGATGGTCTGTTTGTCTAATCTTAATTTGTCGTTATTTTTATCAAATATTGGTCAAGAGTGAGATTATACGATTTGAGAGTGGCACAAATTAGAGTAGGAGAGAATAAGAGATTGGGGTATTTGAGCAAAGAAAGATAAGACAGGAAAGATAGATTATAATGACATGACTATGGGACGATACGAGGGAAGAAAAGGTGAGGAAGCTGGTAGAAAATCGAGCGATTGGAAAATAAAGTAGTGACATATATGTGAGTTTAGGACATACACGAGTGTGTGATTGATTCACAATGGTAGTAAGAGTTGTGGGAGGTAAAGTATAAGCATGTGGGTGTGAACTGAATGGAGCGATATGATTTAGAACACATTTTTTTAGGCCGCTACTCCAAAATGATATAAAGGTAATGAACTAGAAACTATCTACAAGCTATTTCAAACTGGTATGATTAATACCAGTGTGGTCTTAGACATTTAAGCGTGGGGAGAGAATGAGCGAATATATGAGCGAATACAGGTAAGAGACAGGTGAGAATGATATGACTGTGGGGATGATACGAGATGGCAGAGAAATAAGTGGAGAAGTAAGGAATTAGTAAAAGACGTTGAGAAGTGAGAATGACATGGCTGTGGGGTGAGAAAGTAATTGTGACGTGAGAAATTTGAGAAAGACGCTGATTGGTGAGAATGGCATGTTCATGCGCGTGATACTAGAAGAGGTTGAGGATGGAGAGGTGAGGAAGTCGAACAAGTGGACAGTTGAGACCAATGTGACAAGTGGAAACAATTGATATTTATGTGAGTAATGAACAACAAGAGTTTGCTACAGAACAATTGTAGTAAGGATGGTGACGTATCTGCATGGGAGCGACGGAAGTGAGTAAGGAGGATGGGGTTGAGAATATCAAGTAACAGTCCATCGTTATCAGTATTGCCGAAGTGTTGATTTCTGGGGGTTGTAGCTTATTCCAACACTGACGACGAAAACTCAGATAAATAGTTAAAATTGTACTTTTAATAAACGTATGTTTAAAACTGGCTAACGGTCACAATAACGAGATAGGTATTGCTAGGGCGAGCCGGTCACCAGACTAAAGTTACAATAGAATATAGAACATATATACAAGCTTGGGATTAAAATAATTACATAATGATAATATAATAATATTTGATAAGATGTTAAGTTGCGCATAGGAAACAGATGTTTAAATACAGAAGAAGATATGGACATAGCAAGAACGCGTGTTAACTATATTTACGTAATACATATCGTTACATTAAGTATAAACTCAAACAGTTAAAAGACATGAAAGATAAATGAGATATCAATTCGGGCATTGGTCAATTACTACTTTAACTAAAATCATGTAAATAAAATATATACAAAGGTATACGCTATAACAGTATCATTGGTGACATCAGATTTGGTCACAATTTT
Organism: Patella depressa; assembly: GCA_948474765.1. NCBI lineage: Eukaryota > Metazoa > Mollusca > Gastropoda > Patellidae > Patella > Patella depressa. The sequence goes on from OX419715.1 coordinate 30,017,713, forward strand.
TATTGCAGCGTCAGTAAGCGAGTAGTGAAAATGGAAATACCTGAGGTGAGTGGTGTGGGTTCTATAAATGATAAATACGAATGAGGGTAAATAACAGTGAAGGTGATCATGGATGTTACTAAATATTGTAAGGATGAAGGTGGGTGCGCTAAAGAAAACGAAGTGGTGGGTGGGGGTACAGACATAACGATGAAAGTTGGTGAAGAAAGGGGTGAAAGTGGGGATATAAACGTATGGGTGTGAGGATGTGAGAAAATGAAAGTATGGTATGTTGACATTGATTGAGATTGGATGGTCAGAGAGAATCATTTATTTAAAGTGAATAAAATATCCTACCAAAAAATAAAGGACCACATGTAAAGATGTGATAATATGGCAGTTGGAACAGGTGAGTAGGAGATAATTGGAAAGAGATGGATTTTATGAAATTTTGAGATTTCTGTGAAGTAGGAGGGCAATACATAGTATGCGATTTGGAGATTTATGTGACGTATAAATGTGTTTGAGGGTAATGGGGGCGGACATGTGGATATGAGATTAAGGGTGAAAAGTGAGTAAAAACAGATTATTTTAGGCCGTTATTAACTAGAAATTATCTACAAGCTACTCCAAACTAATATGGGTGTTGGGTGATTAACGCATGTGCTTTGCATCATAAGGTCTACAATATTCCGCTTGTACGTGATGAACAGTAGTATCGCCTATCATCCCACTGCCAAAGAATGAGTGAGATAATGAGAGAACATATGAAGTGTTAGTGGGAATACAGGGAAAAGATGGAGACGTGAGAATCGCATGACCGTGGAGACGTAAGGAATTAGTGAAAGCCGAGAGGAGGTAAGAATGGCATGATTGTGAGGTGATACGAGACGGGGTAGGGTGGAGGGGTGAACTAGTCGAGAGAACATATGAAGTGTTAGTGGGAATACAGGGAAAAGATGGAGACGTGAGAATCGCATGACCGTGGAGACGTAAGGAATTAGTGAAAGCCGAGAGGAGGTAAGAATGGCATGATTGTGAGGTGATACGAGACGGGGTAGGGTGGAGGGGTGAACTAGTCGAGAAAAAGTGGTGACACTAGGAAGTCGAATAAGACGTGCATAGCTGAGAACCTTGTTATTAGCGCAAAAAATTGACTTTTATGTGATTATTGTGAGAAACGAACAAACAAGAATGTGCTGAAGAAGAATGGTTTTAAAGGCGATGAGATACAAGCGAGATAAACATAGAATGTAGAATGAGGGTGTAACAATTGAGTGAGACAGGCATACAAAAAAACAAAGTCTTTGTACATTAGGGTTAAGGCGTGTGAAAATAGGAAGTGACAAGTGTTGTATAATGATAAATGAACGAGGTTAATGTTAATGGATATGATCTTGAATCTTGATCTTTAGTGTAAGAGTGAAGGTGGGTGGGTTAAAGAAAGAGAGAAGAGTGGGGGTTGTTAGGGAAATGTATGGGACTAAGACGGATGGGGAAGTGGAGACATAGGAGGTGAGAATATGAATGGTAAAAGGTGGGACTGGGGGATAACGGGACAGAAATATGATGCAGTAGGGTGTAATTGGGTAAAATGGTAAACGGTGAAATGTCAGAATGCGAGAGACACACATGAGGTAAGAATGAGATATATGATATTCCTAATCAGAACAGGGATTCCAAACTCTGATGCTATACGGATAAGTGATAAATGCGGATGCTAGATTATGAAATTGAGGTGAAGAAAGTCATTGCGTTTGGGATGAGAATAGCAAAATAAAAGTGTAAGGTGAGGGTGATTAAATCTGTAAACGAGAATAGGTGTAAGAAATGCAAACGAATGAGTGATGGTGAAGACTTATATGAACGACAAGAGATCCGTATGGGTCTGTGTGTGTGTGTGTGGGGGGGGGGGGGGGTAGTGGAACTAGTTGACATACTATATGTGTATGTGAGAAAAAACAAGATTGCGCGAATGAACAATGGCAATAAGAGTAGAGAGTAATGAGAGAGAGGGATACAGAGAGAGAGAGAGAGAGAGAGAGAGAGATCCTAATTGTGATATCGATATGGCGCATGAGAGAGGGGGATATTTCAATAGTTCGCTGTATCAGTGGGAGATTTTACAGACTTTCTGATATATAGCGCACATGACAACCATTCGGCCATCCAAAGAGAATAAAATAGCGTGGGTCATTCAAGCGTGGAGTGTATGCGTTGAGTGTTGATGTGGGGGCGATAAAAGTGGGAAGAAAAAGACATGGTGTGAATTGAAAGGGGGGGGGGGGCGGGAAAAATGAAGAGTTGGTAATGATGGTTTATTGAGTGCTTGTAAACGATTGCTAAAAAGGATGAGGAAAAAAGACCTATGACTGCGGCGATTAAAAGAGAGTTTCGAAAAAATCTGAAACTAATACAGAAAGAAGGATGGGCATTGCATGACTGGTGGGGTGATGAGAGTGAGGAGAAAGTATGTTGATAGGTGAGGAAGTAGAGAAAGACAAATGTGATGAAATTAGTGGTAAAAGTTGGCAATGAATGAACACTGTTAGTAAAGGTGGGGAAGTGTATGAGAGAGAACTAATTGTGATGATAATGATATTGTGATTGTGATATGAAAAGGAGAGCTAGTACATGCACTAAGAAAGGGTGAAACAGTTATAAGAATGACAAATGAGACATACGAGAGTGATCAAATGTCAACCATCTTGCACCACCCACCCTCAATTCCTCGATTCTGACTCTCTCTCTCTCTCTCTCTCTCTCTCTCTCTCTCTCTCTCACCCTCTCTCTCACAACAATTACTCATTTACGCACTCATCCATCTGCATCATTACCTTACCATCCCTTTCCACATTTCTCGATTCTGACCTTCACTCTCAATTTCTCGATTCTGACCCTCCCTCTCTCTCTCTCTCACTCTCTCTCTCCCTCTCTCTATCTCACACACACACATACACTACAATTATTCATTCTCAGCCCTCTCGTTCTTGCCCCTAACATTCCTATCACGCTATCTATTTCTACCTCCCGAATCATTCCCGCAAACTCCTTGTTTAATATCCATCAGCGTCTGTCACCCTCCTCTCTCTCTCTCTCTCCATCTCTCATACTGTCTCTCACTACAATTATTCATTTACGCACTCATCCCTCTGCATTGTCACCTTACCATCCCTTTCCACATAGTATCGCACTTATACATTACACTACTATATCTGTCTTGTAATGTCCACTTCCATAGTATCATTATATCACTCCAACACACCCACACTTTCCACGCAATACAAACTAGATTACGTCTTTACTTAGCTTGCGAATAGGGGAGGAAACGCGAAATCCTTTAAAAGCTGTAGACCCTGTCGTATTAACAAGGTTTGGGTGGTAGTGGTTATCCTCGCATGAACCCATACCACTTTAGCGTATATTGCTTTAACAAGGTTTGGGAAGGAGGAGCCAACTCAGGAACGAAAGGTAGCTGAGCGCAGAAAATCGATATTGGCCGTCCCCTATAACCCAAATGCAAAGTACCGTCCAAAATGGAGCGCTTACGAGGAATTGTTGACGATGGATCTGTGGATAAGAGTACGCGAGAATTGAACTAGGGCAGGGATTGATGTGCGAGATGATCGTTGTATAATGATAAATACAAATGGGGGTAACGAGAGTGAATGTGATCATCATGAATGTTAATAGATATTGTGAAGATGAAGGTTGGTGGGTTAGTGAGATATTGGAAACAGTACGGTACATAAAGGCATGGGTGACAGTGTGTGTGAGAAAATGATTGATTCTTGTTGTGATATCGGTATGACGTATGCGAGAGAGAGAGAGTTAGTAGTGCTAGGAAGAGTGATAAAGGTACTTGTAGGAAGATAAGGCTATATGACGGAAGATATGAGAGAGTAAGGTGTAAGAATGTCGTAAAACGAGCATGGGAGTGTGAGATAAGACAATTGGTAAACGAAGATGAGTGTTAGATAATAAATGGAACAGAAAGGAGGATTTTGGAGAGAGAGAGAGAGGGGGGGGGGAATCATGGATATGATGGAAGTAAAGATGACCATGCATGTTTGGGAGATGGTGGTGGTGGTAAGATAGAAGGTGGTGTTAGACGGGATAAGAAACATGCGAGTCATGGATATGGGAGTAAAGGTTATCATGAATGTTTGGGAGATAGAGTGGTGGTGGTGGTAAGATACGTGCTAGAAGGGATAATATACATAAGAATCATGGATATGGGAGTAAAAGTGGTCATGAAGGTTAAGCGACAGGGTAGTGGTGGTGGTAGGAAAAGCGAATGGTTAGATCAAAGAATTGTGTGATAAATCGTGAGAGATTACAACACAACATAATCCATAAAATATGAAATATGAAATAACGGAGAGAGAGAGGGGGGGCGCATGGATATGGGAATAAAGATGATCATGCATGTTCGGGAGTAAGGGTGGTGGTGGTTTTAAGACAGAAGGTGGTGTTAGAAGGGATAAGAGAAATGCGAATCATGGACATGGGAGTAAAGGTCAACATGAATGTTTGGGAGATAGGGTGGTGGTAGTGGTGGTAAGATACGTGTTAGACGAGATAAGAAACAAGCGAATCATGGATATGGGAGTAAAGGTGATCATGAATGTTTGGGAAATAGGCTGGTGGTGGTGGTAAGATAGTGTTAGAAGGGATAAGAGACATACAAATCATGGATATTGGAGTAAAGGTGGTCATGAATGTTAAGCGATATGGGAGTAAAGGTGATCAGGAATGTTTGGCTGGTAGTTGTGGTAAGATACGTGTTAGAAAGGATAAGAGAGGGCTGTGAATGATATGCTTGTGGACAAGAGGACAGGAAATGTCACGAGAAATGTTATGTGAAGAAAAAGATGGCGGTGGAGGGGAACAAACATATACAAAAGATATGAGAATAATCAGTTGCAAATGTGGGTGAGGAGGTTATGAAACAGAGTAAGACGTGAGTGGTGAGTTTGGTGGTAGAGATTTGGGAGTTGACGAGTGTGTGAATAAACAAAGTTAACGTGAGTTGTTGGAGTTAGTGACGTGCATGAGTGAAAAAATTGTGGTGTGGGAAATGCAGTGAGAATAAGCGGCTTCAAATGAAGTTGCGGAAGTAGAGAGAGAGCGTTGGGATTAGAATGAATGGGTACGTGAGATGAGAGGGGGAGGGAAGAGTGACACACACTTTAGTATCATAGTTTGGACTGGTTTTATTTTCGTATTAAATAACAAATTCGCTGATAGCAAATACAGCTAATAACTATCTTGAAAGAAATATGTTTAGTAAACGAGGCATTTTTACCAAGTCTCGTCATGAACAAAATACCTCGTTCCAAAAAACAGGGCAATTTTTAAAAAAAAAACAACTCTTTTTGGAATTCCAGACAACGAGGCATTTGTTTCTTTACCAAGTTTGGACAGAAATGCCGAACGAGGCATTCTGATGTTTATAGTGAAACACCACCTCCAGATATTATGCTAATAGACATGGATGTGGACTGTTGATTTGTGGTGGGACAAACGGCGACAAGGGGAATGTAAAAATAGGACAGTATAAGCGAATTGTTAGATCAGAGAGGGGAATCATGGATAAGGGAGTAAATGTGATCATGCATGTTTGGGAGAAAGGCTGGTGGTGGTGGTAGTTTTATGATAGGAGGTGGTTTTAGAAAGGATAAGAGGAATGCGAATCATGGATATGGGAGTAAAGGTCACCATGAATGTTTGGGTGATAGGGCGGCGGTGGTGGTAAGATACGTGTTAGAAGGGATAAGAGACATACGAATCATGGATATGGGAGTAAAGGTTGCCATGAATGTTAAGCGGTAGGGTAGTGGTGGTGGTGGTAAGATACACATTAGAAGGGATAAGAGAAATCATGAATGTTTGGTGGTGGTTTTAAGACAGACGTTAGTGTTAGAAAGGTTAAGAGAAATGCAAATCATGGACATGGGAGTAAAGGTCATCATGAATGTTTGGGAGATAGGTTGAAGGTGGTGGTGGTGGTGGTAAGATACGTGATAGACAAGATAAAAAACATGCAAATCATGGATGTGGGAGTAAAGGTGATCATGAATGTTTGGGAGATGGGCTGGTGGTGGTGATAAGATACGTGTTAGAAAGGATAAGAGGCGTACGAATCATGGATATCGGAGTAAAGGTGGTTATGAATGTTAACCGATAGGGTAGTGTTGGTGGAGGTGGTAAGATACACGTTAGTAGAAGGGATAAGAGAAATGCGAATCATGGATATGGGGGTAACGGTTATCATGAATGTTTGGGAGGTAGGTTGGTGGTAGTGATTTAGATACGTGTTAGGAAGGATAAGAGAGAGGACTGGGAATGATTGCTTGTGGACAAGAGGACAGAAAATGTCACGAGAAATATTATGCGAAGAAAAAGATGGCGGTGGAGGGGGAACAAACATATATAAAAGAGATGAAAATAATCAGTTGCAAATGTAGGTGAGGAGGTGATGAAACAGAGTAAGACGTGAGTGGTGAGTTTGGTGGTAGAGATTTGGGAGTTGACGAGTGTGTGAATAAACAAAGGTAGCTTGAGTTCTTGGAGTTAGTGACGTGCATGCGTGAAAAAATGGTGATGTGGGAAATGCAGTGAGACCAAGTGCTTTCAAATGAAGTTGTGGAAGTAGACAGAGAGCGAGCGGTGGTATAAGAATGAATGGGTGCGTGAGATGAAGGGGGGGGGGGGCGAGTGACACACAATATAATATCATAGTTTGGACTGGTTTTATTTTCGTATTAAATAACAAATTCGCTGATAGCAAATATAGCTAATAACTATCTTGAAAGAAACAGGTTTAGTAAACGAGGCATTTTTACCAACTCTCGTTCTGAACAAAATACCTCGTTCCAAAAACAGGGCAATTTAAAAAAAAAAACTCCTTTTGGAACTCCAGACAACGAGGCATTTGTTTTTTTACCTCGTTTGGACAGAAATGCCGAACGAGGCATTCTGATGTTTGTAGTGAAACACCGCCTCCAGGTATTATTCTATAGACATGGATGTGGACTGTTGATTTGTGGTGGGAAAAACGGCGGCAGGGGGAATGTAAAAATAGGACAGTAAAAACGAATTGTTAGATCAGAGAGGGGAATCATGGATAAGGGAGTAAATGTTATCATGTATGTTTGGGAGAAAGGCTGGTGGTGGTGGTGGTTTTATGATAGGAGGTGGTTTTAGAAAGGATAAGAGAAATGCGAATCATGGATATGGGAGTAAAGGTCATAATGAATGTTTGGGAGATAGGGCGGTGGTGGTGGTGAGATACGTGTTAGAAGGGATAAGAGACATACGAATCATGGATATGGGAGTGAAGGTTGCCATGAATGTTAAGCGGTAGGGTAGTGGTGGTGGTGGTAAGATGCACTTTAGAAGGGATAAGAGAAATCATGAATATTTGGTGGTGGTTTTAAGACAGACGTTAGTGTTAGAATGGTTAAGAGAAATGCGAATCATGGACATGGGAGTAAAGGTCATCATGAATGTTTGGGAGATAGTGTGGTGGTGGTGGTGGTGGTAAGATACGTGATAGACAAGATAAAAAAACATGCGAATCATGGATATGGGAGTAAAGGTGGTTATGAATGTTAAGCGATAGGGTAGTGTTGGTGGAGGTGGTAAGATACGCCTTAGAAGGGATAAGAGAAATGCGAATCGTGGATATGGGGGTAAAGGTTATCATGAATGTTTGGGAGATAGGTTGGTGGTAGTGATTTAGATACGTGTTAGGAAGGATAAGATAGAGGGCTGGGAATGATTGCTTGTGGACAAGAGGACAGAAAATGTCACGAGAAATATTATGTGAAGAAAAAGATGGCGGTGGAGGGGGAACAAACATATATAAAAGAGATGAAAATAATTAGTTGCAAATGTAGGTGAGGAGGTGATGAAACAGAGTAAGACGTGAGTGGTGAGTTTGGTGGTAGAGATTTGGGAGTTGACGAGTGTGTGAATAAACAAAGGTAGCTTGAGTTCTTGGAGTTAGTGACGTGCATGCGTGAAAAAATGGTGGTGTGGGAAATGCAGTGAGAAGCGGTTTTAAATGAAGTTGCGGAAGTAGAGAGAGAGAGCGAGCGGTGGTATTAGAATGAATGGGTGCGTGAGATGAAGGGGGGGGGGGCGAGTGACACACAATATAATATCATAGTTTGGACTGGTTTTATTTTCGTATTAAATAACAAATTCGCTGATAGCAAATATAGCTAATAACTATCTTGAAAGAAACAGGTTTAGTAAACGAGGCATTTTTACCAACTCTCGTTCTGAACAAAATACCTCATTCCAAAAACAGGGCAATTTAAAAAAAAAACTCCTTTTGGAACTCCAGACAACGAGGCATTTGTTTTTTACCTCGTTTGGACAGAAATGCCGAACGAGGCATTCTGATGTTTGTAGTGAAACACCGCCTCCAGGTATTATGCTATAGACATGGATGTGGACTGTTGATTTGTGGTGGGAAAAACGGCGGCAGGGGGAATGTAAAAATAGGACAGTAAACACGAATTGTTAGATCAGAGAGGGGAATCATGGATTAGGGAGTAAATGTTATCATGTATGTTTGGGAGAAAGGCTGGTGGTGGTGGTGGTTTTATGATAGGAGGTGGTTTTAGAAAGGATAAGAGAAATGCGAATCATGGATATGGGAGTAAAGGTCATAATGAATGTTTGGGAGATAGGGCGGTGGTGGTGGTAAGATACGTGTTAGAAGGGATAAGAGACATACGAATCATGGATATGGGAGTAAAGGTTGCCATGAATGTTAAGCGGTAGGGTAGTGGTGGTGGTGGTGGTAAGATACACATTAGAAGGGATAAGAGAAATCATGAATATTTGGTGGTGGTTTTAAGACAGACGTTAGTGTTAGAATGGTTAAGAGAAATGCGAATCATTGACATGGGAGTAAAGGTCATCATGAATGTTTGGGAGATAGTGTGGTGGTGGTGGTGGTGGTAAGATACGTGATAGACAAGATAAAAAAACATGCGAATCATGGATATGGGAGTAAAGGTGATCATGAATGTTTGGGAGATAGGCTGGTGGTGGTGATAAGATACGTGTTAGAAAGGATAAGAGGCGTACGAATCATGGATATCGGAGTAAAGGTGGTTATGAATGTTAAGCGTTAGGGTAGTGTTGGTGGAGGTGGTAAGATACGCGTTAGAAGGGATAAGAGAAATACGAACCATGGATATGGGAGTAAAGGTTGTCATGAATGTTAAGCAGTAGGGTAGTGGTAGTGGTGGTAAGATACGCATTGGAAGGGATAAGAGAAATCATGAATGTTTGGTGGTGGATTTAAGACAGAAGTTGGTGTTAGAAGGGATAAGAGAAATGGGAGTAAATGTGATCATAAATGTTTGGGAGATGGGTGGTAGTAGTGGTAAGTTACGTGTTAGAAGGGATAAGAGAAATAGGAATCATGTATATGGGAGTAAAGGTGATCATGAATGTTTGGGAGATATGCTGCTGGTGGTGGTAATATACGTGTTATGTGAAGGGAAAGATGGCGGGAAGTTGTGAATAATAAACACAAACTATAAAGAGATGAGAATAAACCGTTCCAAAAGGAGGTGAGGGGTGACGAGAGAGAGAGAGAGAGAGAGAGAGAGAGAGATATGGGGTGAGAGTCGCTGATGGACATTAAACAATGAGTTTGCGGGAATGATTCGGGTGGTAGAAATAGATAGTGAGATAGGAATGTTAGGGGCAAGAACGAGAGGGCTGAGAATGGCATGGTTATGGTTAAGATATGCGAAAACATATGTGGAGAACTAAGAGAAAAGCCAAGGCGATGGTATTACTGGAACGAAGTAGACAGTTGAGGACTCAGGGGAAGACCAGGGGCCGGTTGCTCAAAAATAAGTTTTTTTAACGATCCGTTGAACTTTAACGGATCGTTATCTTGCTAACGTGTTGTTTGTTAACGGTCAGTTAAATTTCTGTTGCTGGAAAGTCAGTTTCATTATCCGTTAGTTAACGGATTCATTAAAGTTAATCCAAGAGAAGACTGTTTGTTCATTGGCTGAATTTTAAATTTATATATATATAATGTACATAACAACTACATAGAAGTTAGTATTAACAAGAAACTGAAGACAGTGGGACAACTAACTGGGCAGTGGCAGTCTGTTCACAAAACTTAATGAAAGACAAAAAGAGAATTTACTATAGAATACTTTATTTTTTCTTTTAGAAATTTTAGCATCAATCTGTGTGAAAAATTATGGGATTTTTATTAAGAATATTTGGGGCCATTATTTTCTACAGACCCCCAAAATTCTGGAGAATACTATAGAATTTCATCCTATAGAAAATGGAATAGCCTCCCATCGCCAAACCCTCTACAATGTTATATAGAAAATTACACTACATGTATGACCTATGCTACAGCCCACTAATGCCACCGTTAAACAGATAACAGAGCCCAACATCCCCGTTAACTATAACGGCAAGTTAACGACACATTGAAGTTAACAGGGCTTCCAGCAACAACCTATCTCTCCGTTAAAGTTAACGATCCGTTAACATGGAGTTAACAGATCGTTAAAAGTTAACATAGCTTTGAGCAACCGGCCCCAGGGCGATGGTATTAGAGGAAAGACATGACGTATCTATTGGTTAAGGACAAACAAAAGTGTGTGAATGAACAATGATAGCAAGAGTGGTGGAAGTTATAGACGTATCTGTAAAAAATAGAATGACGGTAGAGGGTGTAGAAATAAGTATAAATAGGGGTGCGAGGTGAGGGTTGGGAATGAGTAACACTGAGTAACACGCCACCTCCGTATCGGGTAACTTAAAATTACGTTTATTTTAGGCCGTTGTGGACAATACATATCTACAATCTACTCAATACTCCATATTGATATGATTAATATAAACAATGTGTTGAAGATAATGGCAAGCGTGAAAATGGCGACAATAAAAACGGGTGAGAATGCCATGTGAGTGGGGCGATAAGTGGGAGGGGGAAAGAGATGAGGAAATGCAAGTAAGCAGAGAAAGAGAGAGGTTTGAGAAAAGAAAATGATAATGAATGTTAGAAAGTTGAACATAGTGACATTTAAGGGAGTAGGTACTGAAAGTGATCAATTATAATCGTAGTGAGTGGAATTTTAGAATCAGCAACATGTTTTATACACCGTATTTCGGCACTTAATTTGTTGTAAAACGTTGTTAGCATGGACGATGACATCCTTGTGTCTTGTCTGTACATTCCTGGGGTCCCTTTCTTTTCCAACAATGCAGCATTTTTCTCCGCCAGACTGTCATTTCCATCTAACTTGATGTACTTGTTAGCACACGCATTAAATTTTGCCCAGCTTGTCGCAGTGGACGGTTTTGTCGTCTCAAATTAATGAAAAGACCCCAGAGTCTATATCCAAAAATAAACATATTTGAGGAAACAAGGGACGATGGGGTGTTCTGACGTTCAGTAACTATTATCTATCACACGAGTTCAAATTAATGAAAATCCCCAAATTTTAAACCAGACATTCTTCAAATTCGATTTTTTTTCGACAAAAGGACCCCCCCGAGACTCATTGAAGTTAAGGAAAACATCGTGTCAAAATCATCCCTCACTCCCATTTCCTGATCACTCAATGTATTCTTTCTTCTGTCGCTTACCCAATCTTGTATGACCTTTATTGCAGAGCTGCATACTACCATACATGGATACATTTGTTTTAGTTCAAAACGTCTCTGTATCCGCACGTCCCGTGCACTTATGTCTCATTTCTCACATTTCTGCAATTCTATTCTCTTCTTTTCTCCCATGGTCACCCGTGCCCCTTTATATCTCCCACTTTGCCTCCTCTTATTCCCCTCTGTCTCTATAACAATATACAGAGAGAGATGAGAGCGAGAGAGGGCTGTGTTGGACAGAGGAGCTGGGGTAGTAAATGTGTGTGAATGTTCTGGATTTGGGGGATCGGTGAATTATTTTGAGAATTATGAATGGGAGAAATGAGAGCCAATATGATTGTTGATGCTAGTTTGAGAGAAAATTACATTGAGTGAGGTCAGAACAAAAGTTTAGTGCTAGTGTTAGAGTTTGTGTCAACAAAAGAGTTAACCGAAGCCCCTGAATCTGATGTTCAGACTAGAACAAAGATTACACTTGAGGAAAAAAAATCAATTTCATAACTGAAAATTCATAGCCATTTTCAATAATAAGCTAGTTCTATTTACATATTAATACATTATTGGTGGTGAATTCCGATGAGACAAACATTTAAAACACATTATTTAATTCTTTACCACAAAAGAAACACTAACTCATTGTTTTGGCCTCAACCAGATTTATAAAACGCTTTTAGTAGTCCATCATCTCGTGTACAAAATGTTTGAGGCCCGGAATTATGGTCCCCAAAATGTAACTCTTAGGTAACGCTTTTGATGAAAAATCCAGAAGACACTGTTACCACTAGATTTGGTTTTATATAAAATAAAACATCGAGTTCATCCACGAAAACTGTGTCAAAATGTTCCTTATGATACCAAGTGACAATATAAATCCTTCTGAGTATAGTCAATTTGGGGAATTAACCTACTTTTGAGTAGGTCAAAGGCCACTACTGGTTGGCAACGCCGAATCTACCTGAAATGCATATCTGAGTCCAAGTACAAAAAGGGTATTAAACTGTTCCTTGTAAACCCCTAGGATATTTTGACCCCCCCCCCCCCCCCGAGTGTTCAATGTTTAGGAATTACCCCGTTTTTGAGTAGGTAATAGGTCACCATTGTCGACAACCTTAAATACCTATCTCAGCATACATTCAGCACAAACCAAAATAGATATAAAACTAACACAAGATACAATTTTATGGATACACAATTACTGAGTTTGATACTAAGCTACGCCTCGAATCTACTTAAGAGGTATATAGTGTGTGAAAGGAAATAGCTAGTGAGTAAGAAATGGGCACCAAAGATTAGCGGGTGCAGATAAACTGCTATGTTGAGGTGTCACAATTATAACAATGATACAACGGATGGGAGAGACAAAAAGGTAGGTTGGCATTTTGTAGATTCCGAGACATTGGCGAGATAGAGTTTGTGGAATATGGTAGGTATGGTGGGGGGGAATAGGATGAACAGGAGGGAGCGAATCATTGTTGAGCGAACATTATTATTAAAAACTGTGTAATTTGGATATAAAAAAAACTTCTAACGTGTTACAAACACAACTTTCATATATAAGGGACCAAGAGTAACTGGCATTTATTTAAGGCCGCCATGAATTTGAAATTATTTTAAAGCTACTTCAAACTGATGTGTTGTCTTAGAGCGAGATAATGGCTTAGAATTAACACTGCCACAATAAAGGGGGCAGGCATGTGAGTAAGATGACAACGTAGGGGAGAAAGGGGCAAGTTAGAAGAGGTAAGAAGAGGAAGATGCGTGGAAGACACCGAGAGAGTGTAAATGGGTAGAACGTCATGAAAGGTAAGGGACTAGTAGATTACTTTAGTGGCGGATACTATTACAAGAGAGACAGATCGACTCAGATATGACTGGGATACACGAAAGAGAAAATATGATAGGGCGAGGCATGAGGCAAGCGAAAAAGTGAGCATGAGAATGTAGGGGGTGTGTGTGTGGGTGTGTGGGTGTGTGTGTGTGTGTGTGGGGGGGGGTAGTGTGTAAACGAGGATTAGAGTAAGACATAGAAAAGAAAAGAAAGATTGAAGTAGTAAAAGATGTGAGAGTTAGTAACACTTAACACAGTATGCATATAAATACATGATTTATGACAGAGAGTGTGACTGAGAGCGATTGAAGTAGTATATACAGTAAGGAGTGTCATATCAGTGAGTTAAGGACACAGAAGGGTGTGTGAATGAACAATGTGAGTAATTAAAGGGACGTACGTAGTGAGATATCAGGAACCAAGGGTAACGTACATATTTTATGCAGTCATGAACTAGAAATTATTATAAAAGCTACTACAAACGGATTTGATTAATATAACGGCAATCTTAATTACAGATGCAATATATAAGACGTGGGGGTGAGTGAAGGTCGATTTATGAGGTTATATATGAAGTGTTAAAGGGATGGGGGAGATTAATTGGAGGGGGTGGGGATAAAGGAGCGGATTGCTTGTACCATGTGGCTGAGAACTAGGAAAGGGTGGGAAAATAAGAATGAAGTATAATACGAGTTTGGAGAAGTACAAAAATATGATAAGAGTTTGCGTGGTGGTGGTGGCAGTAAGATACGTGTTACAAGGGGTTAGAGAAATAGGAATTATGGATATTGGAGTAAAGGTTAAAATCAATGTTTGGCAGATAAGATGGTGGTAAGATACGTGTTAGAAGGCCTATGAGAAATACGAATACGGGATTAACGGTGATAATGAATGTTTTGGAATAGTGGTGGTAAGATATGTGTTAGAAGAAATAAGAGAGAGGGTTGAGAATAATGAGGAAATGAGTGTGTGAGAATTGCAGTGAGAATAAGCAGATGTAAATTAGTGATGAGATTAGTGATCATGATTTGCGAGTTAGGAATATACTTAAATGAATGAATAATGGTAGTGAGAGTTGTGTGAGATATATACATACATGGGAGAAACAATAGAATGGATGGGTGCATGAGATGAAAGGGGGAAATCAGTAACACACACCACCTCCAGATAGAGACTAATAGTATCTTGCATTTTGTTACTCCGTCATGAACAAGGCATCATTTACAACTAGCCCAAACTGATATGATTTTATTAAAATCATAAATAAATGTAGGTATTTTAGTAATGAAGTCTTAGCTACCCCTAGTACTCTCTCATAGTTTCTCATCCTAATGACAACTAATATAAAAATACAAAATAAGGTTTCCGTCCATCTCGGTTCCAAGGCTATTTTGGGAATCCTTACCGTCTAATCATGAATATTGGAGTAAAGGTGATCATGAATGTTTGGGAAACAGGGTGCTGGTGATGATACTTGTTAGAATGGATAAGACAAGAAGGAGTAAGGGGAGCATGTTGTTTGGGTGATGGTTGTGTTATTGTTAAGATACGTGTTAGAAGAGCTAAGAGAAATAAGTATCATGGATACGTTAGTAACGGTGATCATGAATATTTGGGGGATACGGTGGTGGTGGTGTTAAGATACCTGTTAAAAGGGGTAAGAGAGAGGGCTGAAAATGACACGCTTGTGGACACGAGGACAGAAGAAGTCACGATCGTGAATGTTTTGGAGACAGGGTGGTGGTGGTGGTAAGATACGCTTTATAAGGGATAAGAGAAATAGGTAAAAATATGTTTAGGAGATAGAGTGGTGGTGGTAGTAGTGGTGGTGGTAAGATACGTGTTACAAGGGCTATTGACAGGTAAAGATAAAAATGAACCTAGTACAAACTGCAACAGAAATCATTTCTTTTGGGACTGTTCAGGTATGGTCTCTAGTACTTCCATAAGAAAAACGCCCATTTACGGTCTTGGGGAAATTTGCGTATTTAACATAAATCGAAGATGACCACCAGTGAACCAGAAAATCGCTGAAATACCCGAAACGGTTGACTTTCGTGCAAATATATGTATTACCAACCTATGGGAAATTGATACTCGCGAGTTAAAAAAAAATGCCGCCATTTTCTTTCCTACGACCTTACTGTAACGTCGTAACGTCATTTTGACTACATAGCGTCGTTCTCATTGTGATGTCAATTTCAAATAGTAACTGCGTCCGGAAAACTTCTGGAAACTATTAACCGCTGTACAGTTTGTATAAAAGAACACTTACTCACCCAAACTGAAACTATATATCGTTCATCTATAGGCTGAAGCTCAATGGGTAAGACGTTGGCTCGTTTACCTGGGGGTTCCATATTTCAGCAGTTGCCAGTTTCTTCGCGAAAATGATATGGCGCAGTGATGATAGCCAGCGTATCATAGGACTTGCCCTCTAAATGCATCAACCATCAGGTCTTTGCCAAGATATGATGTGCCCTCTTGAGATTTGTTTTGAAGGATTAATACACTAGCACAGGACTTCAAGACAGGATCGAATTTTACTCATTTCCGGAAGGCTGACTCCAAAAATCCTTGAAGTTGAATCACAGGCTGAGTACGCATGTACAAAGTGCAATTCATTGCACGACATCGTTCCCTAAAGTTTCTCTCAACAGGTTAATGTTATAGACTTTCTGTTCTTTTTACTGCTTGTCAGAAATAATGAAGGAGCAAAATCAGCAAATCTGTATTCTCGCCGACTAACGTTGTGGTGTAATGACGGGGGTGACTGAATGACATGGCATCCCCTTTTAGTTATTGCTGTGCTGATGAGAGCAGACGCTATGGACCCCCGTACACTTATGTATGTGACCTTTACCAAACAGAAAACTGTGACAGTCTACATAACAGTTAAGGTGTCGATACTGAGGAGGAGGAGGATCCTCAAAACTGAACGCTCTGACACTTATTATATGGACCAAGTTGTTTGTGGTCACGGTAGTTGAGTATGTAAGGCGCTCGCTGGCTAGCCTGGAGGTCGGGTGTTCGAACGCTGCATTGGCACGTGTTCATATTGGCGTGCACATAAAAGATCCTTTGACAGTTGGGATTCGGTATAAAATTTTCCCTCATAGCACACTGTATAGCGTATGGTCTTCTCAT
The DNA here is from genome assembly GCA_948474765.1 of Patella depressa. Classification (NCBI taxonomy): domain Eukaryota; kingdom Metazoa; phylum Mollusca; class Gastropoda; family Patellidae; genus Patella; species Patella depressa. The sequence goes on from OX419715.1 coordinate 30,034,343, forward strand.
TGGGGGACGATAAACCCCATTTCATTTCGCATTTAGTGATATTGGACAGCTGAAGGTCATGAGTTCAATTTCTTGTTATCTGGGGATAGACATTAAGATCATTTGAAGCTGTTGGAGACCAAATTTGACGCCATATTGGATTTATGTGTTATATAATAGGCCAACAAACCCAGCAATAGACACCAAGATAATTATAGAGTTATGATTATTAAGACTTTGCGGTGGCCATCTTGAAAAAAAAAACCTTTTTCGGAGGTCCTACTTTGGTAAACTTTTAGTTTACTAAACCCTACCAAAGTCAATTGAGAAACCCTTTGTAGTAAATTGTGGGGGATTGAGGGGGGTAGTTTCCAAATATCCACCCGACCAGAATATCGGAGCTACCGCATGTACCAGCAGGTTCAAACCGGGACTAACTAAATCCAGAACATTGGGAATTGACAACTTTCGAACGAAAAATACGTTGCGAAGACGATGAAAAAAACCCTCATGCGCCTGAACCACTGCTGAAGATCATACGTTGTAACTGTCAGGGGTACTGCAATTCCATGCGATTTAGGTCGTAAGCAAGGTTTAGCTTGCGCTGCTGGGTGTGGAAAATATACGGATATATCGTGTAAAAACCCAGAAAAAGTGATTAGTTGTGCCTTTAAAAGTTTTGATCTCATAAGTTGGCCCTAGATGTGTTTTATTTCGTTGATATTTTCATTCATTGAAATAAATATTAAGATGCCGATTTTATATATTTTTGTTTTCATATTCTAAGAAGGTAGACTATTATTATTGGCTTTTATTAGAGGGCAATAGATGAAATGAAATGAAGTTTAACGTCCTACGGTTCTCCTCCGACTGGGCGAAAGAAGACGGGCATACGCCATTGACAGCGCATTACGGCTTACTCTTATCTTGAATAGACAACTGCCAAGGGAACCTTAACTTGCACGGACTATAAGTTGTTCATTGCCAGACCCTCTGTCCTGGAACACTGGCAAGGGAGAACCACGCTGGGAAGTCCTGGTGAACTTTCTCGGCCAACGCCGGGATCAAACACTGAACCCCCAGGTAAGCGAGCTAACGTCTTACTCGCTGAGTCACCGTGACTTCAAGCTATAGATGAACGATGATGGGTGAGGATGTTTTCTTTTATACAAAGTGTACAGCGGTTCGTGGTTTCCAGCACTTTTCCGAGCTCAGTTTCAATACTATTTGAAAATGAGTAGGACGTAATGTAACATCGTATGAAAAGAATGGCGGCATTTTTGAACTCGCGAATATCGATTTCCTATATGTCCGTAATACATTTATTCGCACTAAAGGCAACCGTTTTGGAGATTTCGGAGATTTTCTTGGATTTGTGTTAATAAATTTCCGCAAGACCGATAATGGCCGTTTTCGTTATGGGAGTACTAGAGACCATATCTGAACAGTTCCCAGAAGAAATGATTTCTGTTGCAGTTTGTTCTAGGTCCCCTCTCATATTGTTATCTCTACCCACCTACTAACCGAAATAAGAATCATGTCTACGAGAATAACGATGATCATGAATGTTCGAAATAGGGAGGTGGTGGTAGTGGTAAGATACGTGTTAGAAAGGATGAGAGAGAGAGAGAAAGCGAGAGAGAGATGAGAGATTAGAATGACATGCTTGTAGACAAGAGGACAGAAAACGTATGTGAATTGTATGTGAAGAAAAATATGGGGTGGGGGTGAAATAACAAACAGATATAAAAGAGATGATAATAAGCTGTTCCAATGAATAATGACAGTAAGAGTTACAGGAGTGAGAAATGCTGTGAGAATAAGCACTTGCAAATGAAGTCGAGGAAGCAGAGACAAAGGAGGGATTAGGGATTATGATTTGCGAGATGAGAATATAATTGAATGCATGATGGTAGTGAGTTTTGTTTGAGATAATATCCGTACATGCGAGAAAAAAATAGAATGAATGGGTGCATGAGATGAGAGGGGGAAATGAGTAACACACAACACCTCCAGATAGAGACCAATGGTATCTTACATTTTGTTAGTCCGTCATGAACAAGGCATCATTTACAATCTAGCCCAAACTGATATGATTTTATTAAAATCATACGAAGCCTTGCATTCCCTTAGTACACTCTCTTTGTCACTGGGGCGTCCTAGTGACAACTAATATGAAAATAAGCCCCCCCCCCATCTCGGATCAAAGGCTTTTTTTGGAATACTTACCGTCTAATCATGAATATTGGAGTAAACGTTTGGGAGACAGGGTGCTGGTGGTGGTAAGATGCGTGTTAATAGGGGTAAGAGAAATAGGACTAATGGATATTGGAGTAAATGTGCATTTTTAGGAGATAGGGTGGTGGTGGTGAAAAGATACGTGTTAGAAGGACAGAAGAAGTCACGATCAAGAATGTATAGGAGACAAGGTGGTGGTAGTGGTGGTGGTAGGTGGTGGTAAGATACACGCTTGAAAGGATAAGAGAAATAGGACTCGTGGATATTGGAGTAAAGATAAATATAAATGTTTAGGAGATAGGGTGGTGGTGGTGGTGGTAAGATACGTGTTACAAATCTAAGAAAAATAAGAAACATGTATACGAGAATAACGTTTGGGAAATAGGGTGTTGGTGGTAGTGGTATAATACGTGTTAGAAAGGATAAGAGAGAGGGCTGAGAATAACATGCTTGTGAACAAGAGGACAGAAAACGTCACGGAAAATGCCATGTGAAGAAAGAGATGGGGCGGGGTGGGGGGGGGGAGGGGTGAAAGAACAAACACATGAATGGTATACGTGTTAGAAGTGCTAAGAGAAATAAGGATCATGTATACGTGAGTAACGGTGAACATAAATGTTTGGGAGATAGGGCGAGTGTGGTGGTAAGATACGTGTTAGAAGGGATAAGATAGAGGGATGATAGTGGCATGCTTGTGGACATGAGAACAGAAAAAGTCACGAGATATGTTTTGTGAAGAAAGATGTGGGGGAGGGTGTGAAAGAACAAACACATATAAAAATGATGAGAATAAGCAATTGCAAAAGGAGGTAAGAGATGATGAAACAGGGTGACACGAGAATGATGGGTTTTGTTGTAGAGATTTGGAAGTTTAGCAGTGTGTGAATGAACAACGGTAGTATGACTTGTTGGAGTTAATGGGTACATTGAGAAATGCACTGAAGTTGAGGAAGCAGAGATGGGATTAGTGATCATGATTTGCGAGTTAGGAATGTACTTGTATGAATAACGGTAGTAAGAGTTGTTGAAGATATATACGAACATGCGAGAAAATGGGTGTGTGAGTTAAACAAGTATGTGGATAAACAACCGTAGTACGAGTTGTGGAAGTTAGGAATATACTTGAATGAATTAATAATGACTGTAAGAGTTGTAGGACATGCTGTGAGAATAAGCACTTGCAAATGAAGTCGAGGAAACAAAGACAACTATGGGATTAGTGATCATGATTTGTGAGATGGGAATGTACTTGAATGAATAATGGTAGTGAGAGTTGTGTGAGATATATACATACATGCGAGAAAAAGTAGAATGGATGGGTGCATGAGATGAGAGGGGGAAATGAGTAACACACACCACCTCCAGATAGAGACCAATAGTATCTTACATTTTGTTAGTCCGTCATGAACAAGGCATCATTTAACATCAATCATAAATAAATGTAGTTACTTTAGTAACGAAGTCATAGATACCTCTAGTGTACTCTCTTTGTTACTTGGACGTCCTAATGACAACTAATATTAAAATAAGGTTCCCCCCCCCCCCCATCTCGGTTCTAAGGCTATTTCGGGAATCCTTACCGTCTAATCATGAATATTGGAGTAAAGGTGACCAGGAATGTTTGGGAGACAGGGTGCTGGTGGTGGTAAGATAGGTGTTATATGACTCGTGGATATTGGAGTTAAGGTAAACATGCATTTTTAGGAAACAGTCTGGTGGTGGTGATAAGATACGTATTAGAAGAGCTGAAAGAAATAATAATCATGTATGCATAAGTAATGGTGATCATGAATGTTTGGGAGATATGGCGGTGGTAAGATACGTGTTAAAAGAGATAAGAAAGGGCTAAGAATGGCGTGCTTGCGGACACGAGGACAGAAGAAGTCACGATCATGAATGTTTGGGAGACAGGGTGGCGGTGGCGGTGGTGGCAAGATACATGCTAGAAGGGATAAGAGAAATAGGACTCGCGGGTATTGAAGTAAAGATGAAAATAAATGTTTAGGAGATAGGGTGGTGGTGGTGGAGGTGGTAAGATAGGTGTTACAAGGGCTAAGAGAAATAAGAACCGTGTATACAGTGATCATGAATGTTTGTGAAATAGGGTGGCGGTTTTTATTGTAATGTTATGTGAAGAAAGAGATGGGGGGGGGGTGAAAGAACAAACACATATACAAGAGATGAGAATAAGCAGTTTCAAAAGGAGGTGAGGGGTGATGAAACAGAGTAAGACAAGGACGGTGGGTTTAGTTGTAAGACAAGGACGGTGGGTTTAGTTGTACAGATTTGGGAGTTAACGATAGTACGGGTTGTTGATGACATGCATGCGAGAATAAATGACGGTGTGAGAAAGGCAGTGTGAAGTTAAGAAAGCAAAGAAAACGAGGGATTAGTGATCATGATTTGCCAGTTAGGAATGTACTTGAATGAATGAATAATGACAGTAAGAAGTGTAGGAGTGAGCAATGCTGTGAGAATAAGCACTTGCAAATGAAGTTGAGGAAGCAGAGAGAACGATGGGATTAGTGATCATGATTTGCGAGATGGGGATGTACTTGAGTGAATAATGGTAGTGAGAGTTTTTGAGATAATATCCGTACATGCAAGAAATAATAGAATGGGTGGATGCATGAGATGCGAGGGGGAAATGAGTAACACACACCACCTCCTGATAGAGACCAATAGTATCTTACATTTTGATAGTCCATCATGCACAAGGCATCATTTACAATCTAGCCCAAACTGATATGATTTTATTAAAATCATAGATAAATGTACATGTAGTTACTTTAGCAACGACGCCTTAGATACCCCTAGTACACCCTCGTTGTTACTTGGGCGTCCTAATGACAACTAATATGAAAATAAGGTCCCCCCCCCATCTCGATTCTAAGGCTATTTTGAGAATCCTTACCGTCTAATCATGAATATTGCAGTAAAGGTGATCAGGAATGTTTGGGAGACAGGGTGCTGGTGGTGGTAAGATACGTGTTAGTAGGGGTAAGAGAAATATGACTCATGGATGTTGGAGTAAAGGTAAACATGAATGTTTAGGAGATAGTGTGGTGGTGGTGATAAGATACGTGTTAGAAGGACTGAGAGAAATAAAAATCATGTAAGCGTAAGTAAAGGTGATCATGAATGTTTGGGAGATATGGTGGTGGTAAGTTACGTGTTAAAAGAGATAAGAGAGGGCTAAGAATGACATGCTTGTGGACACGAGGACAGAAGAAGTCACGACCATGAATATTTGGGAGACAGGGTGGTGGTGGTGGTGGTGGTAAGATACATGTTAAAAGGGATACGTGAAATAGGACTCATGGATATTGGAGTAAAGATGAAATAATACATGTTTAGGAAATAGGGTGGTGGTGGTGGTGGTGATGGTGGTGGTGGTGGTGGTAAGATACGTCTTACAAGGGCTAAGAGAAATAAGAACCTTGTATACGAGAATAACAGTTATCATGAATGTTTGTGAAATAGGGTGGTGGTGGTGGTAGTGGTTATATACGTGTTAAAATGGATAAGAGAGGGGGCTGAGAATGACATGCTTGTGGACAAGAGGACAGAGAACGGCATGGGGAATATTATGTGAAGAAAGAGATCGGGGGGGGGGGGGGCGTAAGAACAAACACATATAAAAGAGATAAGAATAAGCAGTTTCAAAAGGAGGTGAGGGGTGATGAAACAGAGTAAGACAAGGACGGTGGGTTTAGTTGTACAGATTTGGGAGTTAACGATAGTACGAGTTGTTGGAGATAATGATGACATGCATGCGAGAATAAATGAGGGTGTGAGAAAGGCAGTGTGAAGTTAAGAAAGCGGGGAGAACGAGGGATTAGTGATCATGATTTTCCAGTTAGGAATGTACTTGAATGAATGAATAATGACAGTTGTATGAGTGAGAAATGCTGAGTGAGAATAAGCACTTGCAAATGTAGTCGAGGAAGCAGAGAGAACAATGGGATTAGTGGTCATGATTTGCGAGATGGGAATGTACAAGACTTCATTTACTATCTAGCCCAAACTGATATGATTTTATTAAAATCATAAGTAAATGTAGTCACTTTAGTAACGAAGTCTTAGATACCCCTAGTACACTCTCTTTGTTACTGGGGCGTCATAATGACAACTAATACGAAAATAAGCCCCCCTCCCCCATCTCGGTTTTAAGGCTATTTTGGAACAGGGTGCTGTGGTGGTAAGATACGTGTTACTAGGGATAAGAGAAATAGGACTCATGGATATTGGAGTAAAGGTGAACATGAATTTTTAGGGTGGTGGTGGTGGTGGTAATATACGTGAGTATGACATGCTTGTGGACAAGAGGACCGAAAAAGTCACGATCATGAATGTGTCGAAGACAGGGTAGTGGTGGTAAGATACGTAGTAGAGGGGATAAGAGGAATAGGAACCATCGATATTGGAGAAAAGGTGAACATGAATGTTTGGGAAATGCACTGAAGTTGAGGAAGCAGATGGGATTAGTGATCATGATTTGCGAGTTAGGAATGTGCTTGAATGAATAATGGTATTGAGGGTTGTTGAAGATATATACGTACATGTGAGAAAATGGGTGTGCGAGAAATGCAGTGAGAATAAGCAGTTGTAAATGAAGTTGAGGCAGCAGAGAAAACGATGAGATTAGTGATCATGATTTGCGAATTAGGAATATACTTGAATGAATGAATAATGGTAGTAAGAGTTGTCTAAGATATATACCTACATGCGTGATAAAAATAGAATGAATGCGTGCGTGGGATGAGAGGGAGAAATGAGTAACACACACCAATTCCTGATAGAGACCAATAGTATCTTACATTTTGTTAGTCCGTCATGAACAAGGCATCCTTTACAATCACCCAACTTGGTTTTATCAAAATCATAAACAAATGTACTTACTTTAGTACCCCCAGTGCGGTCTCTTTGTTACTGGGGCGTCCCAATGACAACTAATATGGAAATAAAGATTCCCCCCCCCCCCCCGATCTTGGTTCTAAGGCTATTTTGGAATCATTACCGTCCATTTTTCCATGATTCGTCATTGTTCGCCAACAGGTATGGTTTCATGCCATATCCGACACAAATGTATAATAATCCATCACTATTGTCATGTCATTGTGGAATTTAGGTATCCAAAAACACAATCACAATTCATTTGAAATGATCCGCCATTGTGAAAGTCACGCCTGAGCCCTGCCAATATTTCAAATTTCGGAATGGAATAATACCATAACGGACAAAACTGTCAATGGTTATACCACTAAAATTGATGCATTCAACATAGATAAACAAACGTAACTCAACGAGATTGGGTAAATTGAATGGGGTTTAACGTTTCGTCTACACATAGCTAAGTCTAACGTCTAAGGTGATGTGTACATGGAATGTCTTAACAGTTTTTTGTTGATTGACATTGACGGTGGCTCAGTGGGTGAGACTTTGACTCGCTTAGTGGTACCGTGTTCGATCCCTGTGTTGACTGAGAGAGCTCAGCGGGATTTCCTCGTCATGATGCAGGGCGGTTGACCTCGCAAGGAACAACGTACGGTCGTTCGGGTGGGACGAAATACTGAGGTCCAGTGTATCCATTGGCGTGCATATAAAAGACCCCTTGGCGGTTAGAATTCAATACAAGTGTAGGTCGTAACGCCGATATCCGGGCAACCTCCATCATGACACACATTACGATGTATATCCGTACTCATTAGCCCAGTGGGTATATCACAATATGACGGGAATCATTTTTATTAATGGCATTGTAGATGGGAATAAGTTCACCTACCCATGCGTGAATGCGTACGATAAGTGATTGGGGTACAGAGAGAGAAGGGGAGAGAGAAAGTATATGTATGTGTATGTGTGAGGGGTGGGGGTCGAGCTGCAAGAGACGAGTAGCTGTGCGGTACTAGCAAAAAGGGGGAGGTGCGTAAAAAACGAGATGAGTGATAAAGACGAGTGCGAGACAATGATGTAAAGTAAGTTGAAACGAAATACAGATCAGGAAAATAGACGGTGGGGGACAATGATATACAGTAAACTGAAACGAAAGAGGGATCAGATTGTAAGGAAATGGAGTGGATGTGGGTGATATTGCATAAAAGACATAGACATATGTGTGATAAAGGCTATGTGGAAAGGATGGGACGGGAATAATGCATAGCGGGTAGAGTAAGTGTGATAAATAGGTTTCAAGGAAAGGTGATGGAGAGAAAGATGATTAGGGTACATGGCAGAAAATATGTGAGTGTGATTGCTGAAAAGGGTGAAAATGTCACCATTGGAATATGAGATGAGGGGAAATGGCGTGTAAACGAGGATGGGAGTAAGCCATGGGAAAACGAAGACTGGTTAAGAAAGAGTGAGTGAAAGAATAAAATTTAAGAAAGCTTGAAGTGAGAGAGAATGAGTGTGGGAATGATAGGATAGGAAAACTATGGAGTGTTAGATGGAATACAGGGATAAGAAAAATAGAGATATGAATGACATGATCGTGGGAGCGAGGCGAGGATAGAAAATTACGCAGAGGGGTAAGGAAGTCGCGTAAGACGATAGCCTTCGGAATAGTGGATATGAGTGACATATCTGTTAGTTTATGAGAAACGAGAATGCTTATTAGTAGGAGATGCGATAGTTAGTGACACATAATGCGAAAGGAAAATATAATGAGATAGGGACCGACGGCAATACTATATACCGGAAAACACCCGGAAACACCAGATCGGAAAACACACTAAATACCAGAAAACACCCTATGTAGGTAACCCGAAGCCTGGTCCTCTGTGTTGGGGTTAGGTTTAAGAATTTGGGAGAGAAGTGAAATTAATATACACAGTTAGTTTCGCAGTTTTTGGTGTTGGTGGTGCTGATGGTCTCCCTTCTATGTCGCTTGTGGTATTCTGATATTTTGATTTCTGAAGAAAAAAAGGAATAAATTTAAGGCTCTCGGATGAGAGCCACATTAACAAGTTGGTAGTGTGGTGACGTCAATTGGTTGTAGCTGGCGAGGTTTTGGTAGGCGATCAGATGTTCTTGTTGGAGTCGGGAAGAAGTGGGGATCTGTTTGGTGAAGAGCTTGGTTGTTGGGGAGGCTGCTCTGGTCACCTTGGGTAGATCTAGCATCTGCTCGTGTATGCTGGGTCCACCTTCCATCTTGTTGTTGAGCCAAATATGTATCACTAAATCCTCTGGTCCAGGACCCGTGTATTTCTGGAGGATCTGTCTGATCTTGGCTCCAGAATAGCTATGGATCTCCCAGTCCACTAATCAGGGTCTTTGCCGTGACGGGTGGTAGATACCACAAATCCTTCTCATCTTTACCTTTGTAGCTTAGGGGGTCTCTTTAGGGATAGATTGTGTGATCGTCTACACCTCTTGGAAGATCTGGTGGTTATTCTAGGTCGAGGAATGATGGGATATCTAGGGGACAGACAGTCGACAAACGCGTTCAGTGGCGATATAGATTCCGATGAAGTAGGTGAGCCAGATACAACCCGGGGCGAACTGGGTGATCTAGCTGCACGATTGGAGGGAATGTTAATGCATGTGTCTTCTCCGGGGGATAATTTTCTCTTGTTTGGTGTGTTTCGTTTTGGGGTGTCCCGAGAAGGTTTTGTGTAATGTTCATTGGTGATGGGGGGGGGGGGGTTGTTGACAGTTTTAGAGAACGTGGACAGCTGAAGGTGGAACTCTGTCTTCACACTATCCTGAAGTCGATTGCCGTGGGACCCCTTTGCCCATGCTAGGGCGTGGCTAGAGTACTCTTGTACAATACCTTTTGTAAAGTGACGTGACTTAAAGTACTCCAGTTTCTCCGCTAGCATGGCTCGGTAGTGTGACGACAAGGATGAGGCGACGTCCTTGGTCCATTTCAAGTTCATTGTCTCTATGTAGTGGCTATGACAGGCGTGTTCATGGCTGGCTTTACAAACTTGTTCAGATCCTAGATCTTCCAAGTGAAACTTCTGGTTGGTGTTCCATTCTCCTGGCTCTCCATAATGGTCAAGTGGTGGAGGCATTGGATGACTTCAAAAGAAGGCTTTCACGGCACCCGCATTCTCTTGGTTTGGTTGGCGCTGATTTTGTTGTCGACGGCAGCGGAAACCAGGTGGTGGTTGGTGGAATCCTGGTAGTGGTGGTGGTTGGTGGAAGCTTGGTGGTGGTTGGAACCTGTTCCGTAACTGTAGCCATTCCGCTGGTAGTTTTTTGTCTGTTATCGACTTGGTTGGCGCTGGTTTGGTTGTCGACTTGGTTGGTGTTGGTAGCGGAAACCAGGTGGTGGTTGGTGGAATCCTGGTGGTGGTCGTGGAATCCTGGTAGTGGTCGATGGAATCCTGTTACTGGTTGGTGGGAGTCTGTTGGTGGTTGGTGGAAGCTTGGTGGTGGTTGGAACCTGGAATCCTGGTAGTGCTTGGTGGGAGTCTGTTGGTGGTTGGTGGTGGTTGGAACCTGTTCCGTTACTGGTAGTTTTTTTGAGTGTTTTCCGGAGGACCAGACCCCAGGTTCCCTATTTAGGGTGTTTTCCGGTAGTGTGTTTTCAGGATTTTAGTGTTTTTCCGGTGTTTTCCGGTATTCAGTATAACATGAAGTTTTTGGGTGTTTTACGGTGTTTTCCGAAATATAGTATAGCCTGGGATTGATGGAAGTGGTGGTATGGGGTGACAGAAGGAAAAACTGCGTGAATGTGAAAGTGAGAGAGAGCAATGAGAATTATGGTAAGGAGTAAAATAGCAGTAAGTTATGGACAAATAAGAGTGCGTAGATGAATAATGGTAGTTGGAGTGGTAGGAGATAAAGATGCATATGAGAAAAAAAAATAGAATGAAGCTGTAAGAAATGAGAGTAAGAGACGGAACAAAAAGTATGCATACGGTTGTGAGTTGAGTAATGATGAAATTGAGACTGTGATTCGAAAATGAGAACTTGTCGTTGATGACTTGCTAATGATGGCTAAGAAAGAGTGAATAAGAATGAAATATGATACACATTAAGGGTGTGTTTTGTTGAGAAGGGGACCCCACTGGACTCGCACATATACATATATCTATTTATCCGCTCTATTATTACTCCTAGCCCTCTCTCCCTCCCTCTCTCTCTGTTGTCATTTTCAGTAGTAAGAGAGCAGTGTGAGAGAAAATGAAATTACGAGAAATGGTGTGTATATAAATGTGAGATATAAGGATACTGGATGTGCGAATAAAGATTATCATGAATGTTGTGAAGATAAGTTGATGTTGTTGGTAAATCAGGTCTAGGTGAATCGGTAGCAAGTCTTGTTGAAAAAGTATCAACTCGACTTCTAAAGACACCATCACCAAGTTCTTGGAGGACCAACTCGTTCCATCCCAGATCCAACAAGACCTTGATAAGATTTACTCGATCTGATCACGGCCCCAACACAACAAACTCGCTTCAGTCCAGATACCGCACAGATCATACCCTGATCTATCACAACCTCAGAATAGTATAAAATGATCAGAAATAGGCTTGTAGTTTCTCATCGTGTCTGAGAGAGAGAGAGAGAGAGAGAGAGAGAGATCGGGACTAACATATGGTTTAATTTTATTTCAATAATTCGTTGGACAGGCGATTCTACGTCCTGTCACGTACAACCAAAGATTCGAAACCACGCCAGTTGACTCAGTGACAGGCTTTGTGTTACAGCACATCCAATCCCGCGAGTGCAAATGGTGTTCATGGAGTGGTGAAAGTTGAGAATGATGGTATTAGTGGGCATGAAATGTGTTGTAAGGAGTGTCAGACTAGTAAGAATACTGAGATGGACGGAATGGAAGAAGAGATAAGTGTCAGAAATGTGTGATCGGAAATGCAAGTTGTGAGATCAGAGAATTGTGTTAGAAAGCATGAAAGAATACAGCATAATCCACAAGGTAGGAAATGGCAGATAAAATGAGATAAGAAAAAAGATGTGTGTGGGAAATCACAAGATGGGAAATAACCGATAAAATGAGACAATGTTGACATTGTAGTTGGAACACGGAAGTAGATCTTGAACTATAAGAGTGGGAGGCGGAGTGGGTCTAGCACTTGTCTGCGATATCATGTCTGTGGAAGCGGAAGTTAAAACACCAGGTAGTAGTAGTGTGGTCAAGCAGACAACTGAAACAAAAGAGAAATGAGAATGCATGGAAAGGGGGTTGATGGAAGTGATGTATGATACTGGTCAGGTTTGTAGTGCTAGAGTGACAAAGAAACATAAGATATATGCGTGATACAAGCTATGTGTGGAAAAGGATGAGATGGAAATAGGGCACGACAGGTGAGAAAGTGTAAGAAGGGTCGAACTGGCGAGTGACAAACATTTGTGACACTGCCCAATATACGATTAGCTATTGTGAAAAAAAATGTACAATTGTATAAAACTTATAACATGTTACAAATACCACCTCAATATATGGGACCAAGCTTAACTATTATTATTATTAAAAAGTATATAACGAAAAATAGAATAACGCAGTACAAAACTAAGTTGATGTCTAAGAAAGGGTGAGAGGACGAGACTGAAATATGATACATACTGAGGGTGAGAAAGAATGGGTGACGAAATGAGAGTTTGGAAAAAAGTATGATGAGAGTGACATAGTTTCATAGAGGCGAAAGGAATACAAATGAAGTTCAAATCAATGAAAAGACGTTCCTGACGAAATTAAGTATGTTATAGATAAGGGGCTTCACGGGGTTTTATGACGTTTAACAACACATATTGGTCAAACATCATCCTTAAGCTAAGCCAATTACACCGCTCGAGTTACGTGAGATGTGTGCTATATCACGAGAGAATACAACATAAATCATGGGATTTTCCTATCTAGAATACTGGGATGGACGGGATGGGGGAAATGATAATAATGGCACGAGAGTAAAGTGATGTGAGGGAGATAAATATAAGAGTTGGTTGCCCAGAAACAGGAGGGATCGAGTAATAATAGGACAGGAAACGATGAGTGAGTTAAGTTAGAAAGCATGAAAGAATACAACATAATCCACAAGCTGGGAAATAACGGATAAATGAGATAATATAATGGGGTAGGTGCTGGTCGATAAGGGTGGGGATGCGGGGTGATGCTTTTACACTATCTCGTCACGGAACCCCTTAAACAGAAGACTGTGACACATCGCTATGTCTGGGTCAGATTTACGCTGTGATCAATTAACACTGGAACACTGTTTATGTTAACTATGCTTTTATATCTTTATAACATCCATAATACAGCGGTTATATACAGGAAACTACACACACACACACCTAGGACATAAAATGTAAGCTAAATATCCCCTAGCTTGTGTTTGCCAGCCTCACGGTCGAAGAGGCTTTGGGAACTGAGAAAAGTAAATTATGTCTCAAGGGAAATTTAACGTCGCTCTTTATTATATCTATACTATAGGTATCTATACTATTGGGTAAGTGTTTCGTATGTGCACCGGTTTATCTTAACATTATTCTTTGTAATTGGAGTAATCTGTACACGAGATGACTGGACGATAGTAACCGACTTTTAGAAATTAATGATGCCATAACATATCTGCGAGTTAGTCTAAGAAACTCAAATCTTGCAAAGTACCTACGTAGCCTATGTCTCGGTGTCATCCATTTGTTTAACCTTTTCTAGAATTAAATAACCCATGCAGTATTAAAAGGCCAACAAGTAGCGAGAGAGACGTTAGGCGATGGGTGAAAGACAATGATATTGATACAACCGATGGGAGTCATAGGCGAGATAGGTCGACATGGTGAGTGACAAACGTGTGTGACATTGCGAGAAATATGTGAAAAGCGAAGTTGAATAAGTGACCATACAGGTGTGAGATATGAATGAGGTAGCGTGTAATCGATCATGAGAGTAAGACTTGGTGAGGTGTGAGAAAGGCGAAATAAGAGGGGGTAGCGTGTAAAAGAGGGTGAGAGTCTCATACGGAAAAGAAGACGAAAGTTGAAGACTGATTAAGAAACAGAGAGAGAAAGAATAAATGAGTATGGGGATGGCAGGTCAGGAAAAAGTGTACAAAAAATGCGTGACTGTAGGAACGGCACGTGGGTGGAAAAGACGTGGAGAGGTGGAAAAGAGTGGTGACATATCTGTGAGTTTAGGATAAACAAGAATGCGTAGTAAGATATCCGAAAGTTAATGACACTCGTAGTAACATGACGAGAGAGACAAAGAGCGAGTGTGTGAGATAGCATGGAGTGAAAATTGAATGGGAGAGAGAGAGCTATAGAGGAGTAATAATAGAGCGGATAAGATAGATATATACTAAGCAGCAAACGAAACGTCAGGTTGGTATGTTACTCTGAATAGACGCATTTTATAAAACTTGCCAAATGTTTTCATTGTACATTTATGACCACATATTTACATGATCAATACGGCTCCTACTCAAACACAGAATTGAACCCAGAAAGTGTTCTCAAAAACGCAACCTGACTTCTGAGATGGTATTGTGTCATGTAACTCATGCTGGGTGAATCAGTTACACTACAAAGTCAGGTTGGTCCCGTGGTGTTCCGAAATCTTGGTCCAGGGTGAGGCGGCGGCGTTACAGCTATGCGCGGTATCGATCAACCTTCAGAACGAAATCGAAACAACGTGTTCCAGCATGACACCGCACTTTCTACAGCAGAACGGTGTCCGCGTCAATGTTATAGATCGGGAGTCTAGCTGAAAAGTGTACCAGTGTTCACCTATATGGTTTAAAGTATACATATATGAGATCATCAAAATATAAGATGACATGTATGGTGGCTGTGGGGACTGAAAATCTGAGTATCAATTCTTGAGCCAGATTAACTCAAAAGTGTACCTTATATCTTCAAGTATTACAAAATCACCCCGACAAACATTTCTAGTTATGTAATTGCCAGACCACAACTAGATTAGCTGAAATCTGTACCATTTAAAGGGACTATCCCGATTTGAACAGAGTCTCGAAAATAAACGTCTGAGTTCGTATGCCGTTAAAGCGCCAAAATATAGATTAATGGTGTATTTACTTTTTCTCAAAATTTCAGCTCAAAATATTTAGTTGTTTGGACTTGAACGTCAAAACTGCTTATCCGTGTAAGCAACCCTTTACAGATTTCGGATCAGTTTTTTCGTTGAGTGACCCGATAATCGATTCCCGTTCCCCAGAGGTCTATACAACGATATGCCCATGTGCTTTACTTGATAACTAAAGGTAAATTTCACAAAATCTGGTTTCCTCCCGACACCGCATAATACAACTTGAGACATTTCCAGATGAAGACTGACGGGTTTAAGTTGTTTGAAAACGTATCACATATGTTAAGTTAGTTAGTTTAAGGGATTTTAACACACAATTAAGCAGTTTTATTCTTCAAAATCGTTTTGGGATTGGCCCTTTAAAGCTGTTTTGCACCACCACAGGAATAATGAAAGATCACTGCCAGACACACCGCACATAACCAAAATGACAACCCCCACGCCCAACCTAAGCTAGATTATCTGAAGCCCCTGCCACCTAAAACTGATTGGAAGTTGTTCAGCCCATAAAACTGCTGTCCAAGTTGTCAGCATCATCACACCAATCAAGAATGACCACTGCCAGACATGTGTGATATATTACCCCTGACAGACACCCTTGGGGAAATTTTAATATCCAAGATGGCCGTCAAGAGGCATTTTTTTGTTAATTATTTACTAGTCTCTCAATCCTTTGTAAGTTCTCTAAAACGGCGTATAAGATATTGAAGTGTCGGTTTTCGTTGCCCGTTACTTAAAATATAAACATAAAAATCATATTTCGAACAAAAGGTATTCCAATTCCATGACATTGTTTGCCAAACAGAATCAACTTTTGGGCCATCGCGAGATGCATGCAAATGTTTATAAGAGCTAACTGGGGCTCGTCCAACCTCATGTAAAAGTCTAACTTCTCGCAATCAGTAGAACAATCTGATTCCTCCCTTTTCACGAGTATCATGCACAGGGTTTGAACATCGTCTTTACAGTGTAAAGCTGAGGTTGGCAAACATTGTCCATCCCTTATTCACCTCTGGTGTGACAGTGGAACATAGTGTATGCTTGACAATTCGTTGTATGAATTCGGCGAATCAGAAAACGTATAGTTTCAAACATTACTAACATCGTTATGTCTTGCCAAAATTGTTCGCCATGTTGCAGCCATTTTGCATATGAGTTTAAACTGGAATACATTTTGGTTTTTATGTTTATATCTGAAGTAACTGACACAAAAACCCTAGATTTTAATATACTGCACACCAGGGGCCTATTTCACGAAATTTTAACTAAGATAAGATCCCAATTTTAGTAATTTGATTGGATAATATTAGATTGATTTTAGTGCTTAGCCAATCAAAATTGAAGTATCTACTAAAATTGGATTTTATCTTAAGTTAAAATTTCGTGAAACAGGGCCCTGTTTTAGTTTTAGAGTGCTAGATGAGTTTCCCTCCAAAATAAGTCTCCATTTCGAATTTGATCCCTAGCGGAATAGCAAAATTCATTGGATTTAGCGGGTTTCCCTGTAAAATTAGCCTCCATGCTGAATTTGATCTCCTTGTGGAATTAGCCATCACTTTCAGTAGGAATACTCCAGCTCATTGGATTCAGCGAGTCGAATTCGTCTAGAAACCATCTTCAAAACGAGGTCCGAGAGCAGCGGTCACATATTTTACCCCACTAAAAAAACAAGAAAAAGCGTCTTGTCGCTTAACTTGAAAATACAAATATCTCCAATTCTGAATCTACACATATAGAAGATATATAATCCACCAAAAATATTAGGTGGACTATATTTCAATGTCAAGGTTTAAAATTGGGTTTGGCAAGCGGACTTTATGGTTCGTATTCATAAGTAGAATACTTAATCTTTAATAGATATTACATACTCATGAAAATATGTAATACCCAAAATTTTAAATGTCTGACCAAGCTGATAAACTCGTGGATTGGGGGGGGGGGGGCGTTTGACTATCGTGTCTATTGGGAGACCCTTCCACACAAACCATGTATCAATGGACAGTGTGTTCTCTGGGGTGCTGAACAAAATCTAAGCAATTTTGAGTGGTGCACACTCTATCGTAATTGCGAGACGTGTTATTCTGTCTGGGCATGTCTGTTGGCATGTCTGTTAGTTGTAACCCACCGTACAATCTGTTTGTCAATGAACATTTATGTTTCTTTTGCGGCCGCTAAACAACACCAAAGCAGTTATAAGTGGTACATATTTCAGCTAATCTAGCCTACTTGCGGCGAAGGGGATTTTGGACATTTCCCCACCGCAATATCTGTCTGGCAGTGGTAATTCATTATCCCTGTGATGGTGCTGAACAAATTCCAAACATCTACTCTAGTTGGGGGCTTGACATCTTCGGCGTGTCTGTCGGGGTTACCAACCACACAAATTGTCTGGCAATGATCATTCTTGATTCCTGTGGTGGCGCTGAACAACTTCCAAGCAATTTTAAATGGTACAAATTTCAGCTAATCTAGCATAGCTGTGGTCTGGAAATTACATAACTCTGTCAAGGGTACACTTTTGATCTAATCTAGCTCAAGAATTCATACCTAGAATTTCAGCCCTCATAGCCACACCCACTATGCATTTTATAACAACACAAAAAACATATAGGTGATACCAGATATGCATGAATTAAAACCATATAGGTGAACATTGGTGCAATTTCAGCAAGATTGACCCCCCCCCCCCCCTTGGGCTCCTGCTATATTATGCGCTATTCAGTCCTTAGCCCAGACTTAAACCCAATTGAACATCTTTGGGATGAAATTCTAAGAGTGATTCCGGGTGTCAATAGCGTTCATCAATCGTCTTGTCCACTTCATGTACAGACGCGGTGGACACACCAGATACTGATGTAGTGTACAGACTCTAAACCGTCTTGGCATGGTGTAGAGTTAATCATTAATTTGTCAACACACTGTCCACAAATTGCTTTGAGATCTATTTAGTAACTCGTTTTCTAGAATGATTTGATCAAAGTGCCTCTAAATTTGAGATCGCACTGACATGTTGGTTTTTTTTTGGTCTTTGTTCGCTGTTTAGTGTATATTTATATGGAAGGGGTGATGTGATTAGCATAGCTTAGGAGTGATGGGTTGAGTAATGAGAGAGAGGGGGTGGGTAGTTAACAGTAAGCAGTGATGATGGTATTAATGACTGAAGGTTGAGATGAGAGCGGGATAGCCGGTAATCGATTATGTGAATAAGACTGGTGATAGATGAGAGGGGGTGGCGTATAAATGAGGATGGGCGTTTGATACGGGAAAGAAATAAAACGGTGGTTGAGAAACAGTGATAGAATAAAATCTGAGTAGGAGGGAATGTGTGTTGGGATGGTTGGCCGCGAAAGGTGTTGGGGGAATACAAGGATAAGAGAAATACAGAAAATAATAATAATGATTTAGTCGTACAAAATAAGGACATTTACAAAAGGTTCAATACACACATAAATCTGAGTTTAATAGATACATAATTTTAAATTCAGTTTGTGCAAAGTTCATTAATTATATCATTTGAATTGTCATCGTTTTCTCTTAAAGACGTAAAATCTCTGATGGCGCCTGCCTTAATTTTATCATTCTCTGATTTTGAATTGATGTCAATTTTATTTACTGTAGGTAAAAGCTACTAAGTGGCATATTAGGCAGTTCATATTTTGATAAACCATATCTATGACAAAGATAATTTAAACTGTTACCCAAAGTTGACTGACTGCCGAGTACTGCTAACTTATCACAAATGTGTGTACAAATGTTTTTAGTATTGAGAGTACCTTTGACAAATTTTAAAAACCCTTTATGAAGCTGAGCTTCAATAGAATAATAAGAACAGATAAGATTCAATTCCATTAAGGAATGGCATGACTGTAGAAACGATAGAAGAGGAAAATATGAGAGGGAGAGATAGATAAAGAAATAGAATGAAAAAGAGAGAAAAGTAGAATGAAGCTGTAACAAAGAAGAGATAAGCATGCAATAAAAGGTATAAATGGGGGTGTGAGTTGTGAGGGAGAATTAGTAGCTAAAGTAGCTAACACTATCTCTAGATTGGTCGACAATAGTAAGTTGTGAGAGAGGGGTGGATAATACAAGCCGACATGGAGGTATGAGTTGAGAGTAACGAACTCAACTACTAGATCTGGGATCTCAGGTAAGTTATGTACAATTTAACTGTCAGGAGTGAAATGTGTGTGAAATCCTGAGAGAATAAAATATAATCCGTAAGATTATCCAATTTAAAATACTGGGTTAAAAGGGGTGTGAGAGAGATAAATGTCAGACATAATGTGATTAAAACAGGGTGGCGAAGAAACAGGAGAAAGGCGGGTGGGTAATAATACGACAGGATGAATACTAATTGATCGGAAAACTTTGTGAGAAAGCACCAGAGAATACAACATGGGGAAGAAAGTAACGCGTAAAATGTGACACAATTATGACTTAAGTGAGGTGTTCACTATCTCACGAGAGAATACAACATAAACCATGGGATTTTCCCTTTTAGATTTAGAATACTGAGGTGGACGGGATAGAGGAAGAGATCAGTGCCAGCAGATACGTGATAATCTTGGCATGAGATTGGAATGTTATCATGGAGATCAATCAATTATAGGAATTGGCTGTGAAGAAACACGTGGAAAGAGAATTGTGTGCTGCAAAGAGTGATAGAGAGAAAGGGGGGGGGGGGGTAGTAGTAGTAGTAGTAAGGGGTGACAGATTAGTAACTTAGGGACAAACAAGAGTGCGTGGATAAACAATAAAACTGTGAGAAAGAGAACGAGTAAAAAAGCATGCACGGGGCGTAAGATGAGGGGCTGAAATTAGTATCAAACATAACATCCATATGATCTAAAATGATACGACGATATGATTTATCAGCTTATATGCCACCACTTACTTTTAGAATGGATCTCTAATAGATTTGCAACTAGCAAACGTAATATGAACACAAAACTTCAAATATACAGCATAAAACATAATTATGCACAATTTACAACATAATTTAGGATTGCTTAAAGGGACATTTTCATGGACCAAATACTGAAATTTGTATTTTATTAAACGAATACATATTAATTTTGTTGTTTAGTATGTTCTTTTTTGTATTATGCTTTGTTTGCTTTTTCAGTAAGATCATGTTTAGGTCAAACACGTAGGAATATCCTTTAAGAGCAAAACAATAAAACATTTAAGGGAAAAATGTTATCTACACCAAGCGATTTTTTAAAAAATGTATCGTCATATTAAATTTGATGGAACCAAGCCGCATTGATCACTTCCATATTAGGAACCACGGGTAACTTACTTTTACTAGGCCATTATGAACTAGAAATTATTTAAAAGCTATAACAAGTTTATAGTATATATGATTAAAGTTACATTATGGGAGATAAGATAAAGAGATGGCAGTTCTCACTATAATAGTTAAAAACTAAATAGTGTAAAGGTAATTTGCTGAAAATTTCAGTCAAATTGATCCACTATTAGCCGAGAAAAAAGCGTTTGAAATATTCACATCATTACTCAAATCATTAATATAAACAGCATAGTCTCGATTATCCACTTGATTGATTTAATTATCAACGGCCATTAAGCGGCATATAGGATTTTAATCCGCCAACATCGAAGGCTAGCCTTGACACCAAGAGTTTATTATGGTCTGGATATGTTAATTAATGTCTAATTGATTATTTAGATAACATTTCAAGCCTAAAGAAAGACATGTAATAAGCAGATTTTGCTCTTGCACAATGCTATTTTAATATTGAGGTAGCCTTTAAGAGATGAAACATATAAACTGTAAAATAATAAGTTAGGGACAAGAAGTAGGAGAATATATAGAGAGATAAGAATAGCGATGAGACTAAAGGGTGAGCGACACGAAAGAGTATAGAAAGGTGCGATTATTGGAAATGATTGACATTGATGTGACTAATGAAAAACCAAGGTTGGTCAAAAAACCCACGGTAGCAAGGATGGTGACGTGCATATGAGAGAAACATAGAATGGGTGTGCTCGAGAAAAGTTTCAGTTCTGGTACTTGTTTCGCTCTATATATGTCAGGTGGTGGTCGAATGGTTTGACGCATGCGCATTATGGTCATAAGGTATGTCATTCAGTCAAGTGGTGTGTTTTATATTTCCCCCAGCGTTACATGAATTGGGGTTTTCTCCGGGTCCTCGGACTACTAAAAACACCCACGCAGAAGAGAATTATTGACTTAAAGGTGAACCATGTTAGTCCCGAAATGTACTAGTTTGTTTTGAGGGGGTTGGGATGGCCTAGTGGTCTAGAGTGCCACGCTTCGACCTCTAGCTGGCCGGTCACCTCTGGCTTGCGGCTGTGGTTTCGAGCCCTGGTGTGAGCGTATGTGGCATGGAGATAGGGGCGCCTCTCAACCTCGTGCTCATCGTTAAAGTCCGCCTGCTTCCATGTATTTAAAATACAGATGTGATGTCATCCTTTGTTTGACGTATCGTTATTAAATTGCGACTAATGGTACGGGCAATGTGCCAAGCGTGCATTATTTATACTAGTGACGTATTTCATTGCAAAGCACGAGGGAGTAAGTCATTTAATAGTCGAGGTTAAGACATTCCACGTCACGTGTACACAAAGACGTATATATACTACTCAAAAGAAGTTAAGGGTCAAACCTTTTTTTTCTACCAGGTAATTGTCTATGCACATATCAGATATAATATATATATATACATAAAATTATTGGCGGAAATCGTGTCAAAATTGGTTCACGATATCCTGACGACAAAAGCTGTGTTTAAGGCATATGTAATATTCAAATAAAACGATTTTGACAGTCTCCTTATAATTAGAAGCCATAAACTGAAGCTCAAAACAAGGCTCCACAAAACTGTTTGCATCGCCCAAACGCAGTAGGGTATGACTTTTTAGAGTTTATTATGTCCTTGCACGCATTTTCGATGAACAGTTTTGGCATAAAAAAACTTCCATGACCGTGCTGCTCTCAGTTAAAATGTCAACATGGTCAGACGTCAGCTGAGTGAACTTGAAGCCACGGAATGGCTCTTCCTCTGTCAACAGGTTTTACGCAAAGGAATGTAGCACAGAGAATCGGTTGTAGCCCGGGTGTGATTGGGGAAACTATGACAGCGTTTCCAGGCAAACAATTAATTCAGAATCACCCACCGTCTAGTAGGCCAAGATCAACGTCAAGACCGACATGTCATTCAAATGGCCTTACGTCAGCGAGCTGTCTTCAAGATGAACTGCGAAATGCAAGTGGTGTTCAGGTATCGGACCAGAATATAAGAAATCGTTTGCGAGCCCACAACATTCGATCTCGACGACAAGCGGTTCGGCCACCTCTACTTCATATGACAGCACGTCGTGACTGGTGCACTCGTCAGTGGGGTGGGTACTCTTCACTGAGTCCCGATTTGCATTACAGTTCAATGATGGCGGCAAGGAGAAAGATTTGCTGATGTTAACGTCAGACAACGCCATCGGTTTGGAGCTGGTACGCTAATTGTGTGGGATGGAATTTCGGTACATCACAGGACTCCTCTTTTCGTCGTCCAAGGAAATTTGACGGGTATCAGGTACAGAGACGAAATTTTACAGCCTTTTGTCGTCCCAAGTCTTCGTTGAATTGGAGCAGGTTCTGTTCTTCAAGATGACAATGCTAGACCGCATAGAGCATGAGTTGTTAATGATTTTCTCACCCAAAATGGTATTGAACGAATGGATTGGCCTGCATACTCTCCTGACTTGGTACCAATTTAGTATGCATGGGATGACTTGGGCAGACGTGTGAGAGACAATCATAGGCAACCTGATAATCTTCAAGTATTGGTGCAATTCTTCAGGCAGAGTGGCAGGCGATTCCCCAGATGTTTTTCGATGTCTGGTCGGTAGCATGCCTCGTCATTGTGTTTACTGCTTACGAGCACGTGGTGGTTTCACTCGTTATTAACAAAGTTGTCGAATTTGAGACAGTTTTGTTGGACCTCATTATGCTCAAAATGGCGAATTTTCATCAGATCCTCAGAATAGTTGTGTATAAGAAGTGCATATGCTTTGCATCACAGACTCAACATTGAGACATATTCTCATTCGGACCAAAAGTGTGCTTAAAAGTTTTGATTGGCAGGATTGGCCTGCATAATCTCCCGACTTGGCACCAATTGAGTGTGCAGGGGTCGACTTAGCGGACGTGCGAGAGACAATCATAGGCAACCTGAAAGTCTTCAAGAATTGGTGCATTTCCTTCAGGCGGAGTGGCAAGCGATTCCCCAGATGTTTTTTCGACGTCTGGTCGGCAGTATGCCTCGTCATTGTGTCGACTGCTTACGAGCACGTGGTGGTTTCACTCGTTAGTACCAAAGTTATCGAATTTGTGTCGTCATTGTGTCGACTGCTTACGAGCACGTGGTGGTTTCACTCGTTAGTACCAAAGTTATCGAATTTGAGACAGTTTTGTTTGACCTCATCATATATGCTCAAAATGGCGAATTTTCATCAGATCCTCAGAATAGTTGTGTATAAGAAGTGCATATGCTTAAAAGTTTTGATTTACGTGTTCCCTGTGTCTAATAAAATGTCAAACAAAATAATTGGTTGACCCTTAACTTCTTTTGAGTAGTATACATAAAGTTATTTGCAGAAATCGTGTCAAAATTGGTTCACGATATTTGGACGACAAAACCTGTGTACAAGGCATATGTCATTTTCAAACAAAACGATTTTGGCAGTCTCCTTAGAAACCATAAACAAGGCTCCACAAAACTGTTTGTACCGCTCAAACGCATACGACCTTTTGGAGTTGACTATGTCCTTGCACGTGCACTATGCATTTTCCATGAACAGTTTTGGCTTTAAAAAAATCTTCCATGGCCGTGCTGCTCTCAGTTGAAATTTCAACATGGTCAGACGTCAGCTGAGTTAACTTGACAAGAGGAAAAGCCAATGCGTGGCTTCAACAGGGTTTTTACACAGAGGAATGTGGCACAGAGAGTCGGTTGTAGCCCGAGTGTGATTGTGATACTATGGCAGCGTTTCCAGGCAACCAATTCAATTCAGAATCGCCCACGGTCTGGTAGCCCAAGATCAACGTCAAGTCATTCAAATGGCCTTACGGCAGCGCGTTGTAACGGCGAGTTGTCTGAGAGATGAACTGCGAAATGCAAGTGGTGTTAAGGTATCAGACCAGACCATAGGAAATCGTCTGCGAGCCTACAACATTCGATCTCGACGACAAGCGGTTCGGCCACCCCTACTTCTACGTCATATGACAGCACGCCGTGACTGGTACACTCGTCATAGAGACTGGAGACGGCGACAATGGGGGCGGGTACTCTTCACTGAGTCCCGATTTGCATTACAGTTCAATGATGGCGGCAAGGAGAAAAATTTGCTGATGTTAACGTCAGACAACGCCATCGGTTTGGAGGTGGTACGCTAATTGTGGTGGATGGAATTTCGGTACATCACAGGACTCCTCTTTTCGTCGCCCAAGGAAATTTGACGGGTATCAGGTACAGAGACGAAATTTTACAGCCTTTTGTCGTCCCAAGTCTTCGTTAAATTGGAGCAGGTTCTGTTCTTCAAGATAACAATGCTAGACCGCATAGAGCATGAGTTGTTAATGATTTTCTCACCCAAACTGGTATTGAACGAATGGATTGGCCTGCATACTCTCCTGACTTGGTACCAATTTAGTGTGCATGGGGTGACTTGGGCAGACGTGTGAGAGACAATCATAGGCAACCTGATAATCTTCAAGTATTGGTGCAATTCCTTCAGGCAGAGTGGCAGGCGATTCCCAAGATGTTTTTTGACGTCTGGTCGGCAGCATGTCTCGTCATTGTGTCGACTGCTTACGAGCACGGGGTGGTTTCACTCGTTATTAACAAAGTTGTCGAATTTGAGACAGTTTTGTTTGACCTCATTATGCTATGCCCAAAATGGCGAATTTTCATAAGATCCTCAGAATAGTTGTGTATAAGACGTTTCACTGGTTATTAACAAAGTTGTCGAATTTGAGACAGTTTTGTTGGACCTCATTATGCTCAAAATGGCGAATTTTCACCAAATCCTCAGAATAGTTGTGTTTAAGAAGTGCATATGCTTTGCATCACAGACTCAACATTGAGACATATTCTCATTCGGACCAAAAGTGTGCTTAAAAGTTTTGATTGGCAGGATTGGCCTGCATAATCTCCCGACTTGGCACCAATTGAGTGTGCAGGGGTTGACTTGGGCAGACGTGCGAGAGACAATCATAGGCAACCTGAAAGTCTTCAAGAATTGGTGCATTTCCTTCAGGCAGAGTGGCAGGCGATTCCCCAGATGTTTTTTCGACGTCTGGTCGGCAGTATGCCTCGTCATTGTGTCGACTGCTTACGAGCACGTGGTGGTTTCACTCGTTAGCACCAAAGTTATCGAATTTGTGTCGTCATTGTGTCGACTGCTTACGAGCACGTGGTGGTTTCACTCGTTAGTACCAAAGTTATCGAATTTGAGACAGTTTTGTTTGACCTTATCATATATGCTCAAAATGGCGAATTTTCATCAGATCCTCAGAATAGTTGTGTATAAGAAGTGCATATGCTTAAAAGTTTTGATTTACGTGTTCCCTGTGTCTAATAAAATGTCAAACAAAATAATTGGTTGACCCATAACCTCTTTTGAGTAGTATATATAAAGTTATTTGCAGAAATCGTGTCAAAATTGGTTCACGATATTTTGACGACAAAACCTGTGTACAAGGCATATGTCATTTTCAAACAAAACGATTTTGGCAGTCTCCTTAGAAACCATAAACAAGGCTCCACAAAACTGTTTGTACCGCTCAAACGCATACGACCTTTTGGAGTTGACTATGTCCTTGCACGTGCACTATGCATTTTCCATGAACAGTTTTGGCTTTAAAAAAATCTTCCATGGCCGTGCTGCTCTCAGTTGAAATTTCAACATGGTCAGACGTCAGCTGAGTTAACTTGACAAGAGGAAAAGTCAATGCGTGGCTTCAACAGGGTTTTTACACAGAGGAATGTGGCACAGAGAGTCGGCTGTAGCCCGAGTGTGATTGGGATACTATGGCAGCGTTTCCAGGCAACCAATTCAATTCAGAATCGCCCACGGTCTGGTAGCCCAAGATCAACGTCGCAACGTCAAGTCATTCAAATGGCCTTACGGCAGCGCGTTGTAACGGCGAGTTGTCTGAGAGATGAACTGCGAAATGCAAGTGGTGTTAAGGTATCAGACCAGACCATAGGAAATCGTCTGCGAGCCTACAACATTCGATCTCGACGACAAGCGGTTCGGCCACCCCTACTTCTACGTCATATGACAGCACGCCGTCATATGACTGGTACACTCGTCATAGAGACGGCGACAATGGGGGCGGGTACTCTTCACCGAGTCCCGATTTGCATTACAGTTCAATGATGGCGGCAAGGAGAAAAATTTGCTGATGTTAACGTCAGACAACGCCATCGGTTTGGAGGTGGTACGCTAATTGTGGTGGATGGAATTTCGGTACATCACAGGACTCCTCTTTTCGTCGCCCAAGGAAATTTGACGGGTATCAGGTACAGAGACGAAATTTTACAGCCTTTTGTCGTCCCAAGTCTTCGTTAAATTGGAGCAGGTTCTGTTCTTCAAGATAACAATGCTAGACCGCATAGAGCATGAGTTGTTAATGATTTTCTCACCCAAACTGGTATTGAACGAATGGATTGGCCTGCATACTCTCCTGACTTGGTACCAATTTAGTGTGCATGGGATGACTTGGGCAGACGTGTGAGAGACAATCATAGGCAACCTGATAATCTTCAAGTATTGGTGCAATTCCTTCAGGCAGAGTGGCAGGCGATTCCCAAGATGTTTTTTGACGTCCGGTCGGCAGCATGCCTCGTCATTGTGTCGACTGCTTACGGGCACGGGGTGGTTTCACTCGTTATTAACAAAGTTGTCGAATTTGAGACAGTTTTGTTTGACCTCATTATGCTATGCTCAAAATGGCGAATTTTCATAAGATCCTCAGAATAGTTGTGTATAAGACGTTTCACTCGTTATTAACAAAGTTGTCGAATTTGAGACAGTTTTGTTGGACCTCATTATGCTCAAAATGGCGAATTTTCACCAAATCCTCAGAATAGTTGTGTTTAAGAAGTGTGTTTAAGAAGTGCATATGCTTTGCATCACAGACTCAACATTGAGACATATTGAACTCATTCGGACCAAAAGTGTGCTTAAAAGTTTTGATTGGCAGGATTGGCCTGCATAATCTCCTGACTTGGCACCAATTGAGTATGCAGGGGTTGACTTGGGCAGACGTGTGAGAGACAATCATAGGCAACCTGAAAGTCTTCAAGAATTGGTGCAATTCCTTCAGGCAGGGTGGCAGGCGATTCCCCAGATGTTTTTTCGACGTCTGGTCGGCAGTATGTCTCGTCGTTGTGTCGACTGCTTACGAGCACGTGGTGGTTTCACTCGTTATTAACAAAGTTATCGAATTTGAGACAGTTTTGTTTGACCTCATTATGCTCAAAATGGCGAATTTTCATCAGATCTCCAGAATAGTTGTGTATAAGAAGTGCATATGCTATGAATCACAGACTCAACATTGAGACATGTTGAACTTATTCTGACCAAAAGTGTGCTTAAAAGTTTTGATTTACGTGTTCCCGGTGTCTAATAAAATGTCAAACAAAATAATTGGTTGACCCTTAACTTCTTTTGAGTAGTATATATAAAGTTATTTGCAGAAATCGTGTCAAAATTGGTTCACGATATTTTGACGACAAAACCTGTGTACAAGGCATATTTCCTTTTCAAACAAAACGATTTTGACAGTCTCCTTAGAAACCATAAACTGAAGCTCAAAACAAGGCTCCACAAAACTGTTTGCACCGCTCAAACGCATACGACTTTTTGTAGTTGACTATGTCCTTGCTATGCATTTTCCATGAACAGTTTTGGCTTAAAAAAATCTTCCATGACCGTGCTGCTCTCAGTTGAAATTTCAACATGGTCAGACGTCAGCTGAGTGAACTTGACAGAGGAAAAGCCAATGCGTGGCTTCAACAGGGTTTTACACAGAGGGATGTGGTACAGAGGCAACCAATTCAATTCAGAATCGCCCACGTTCTGGTAGGCCAAAATCAACGTCGCAACGTCAAGACCGGCATGTCATTCAAATGGCCTTACGACAGCGCGTTGTAACGGTGAGTTGTCTGAGATATGAACTGCGAAATGTAAGTGGTGTTATGGTATCGGACCAGACCATAAGAAATCGTCTGCGAGCCTACAACATTCGATCTCGACGACAAGCGGTTCGACCACCTATTCGTCAACGTCATAGGGCAGCACGTCGTGACTGGTGCACTCGTCATAGAGACTGAAGACGGCAGGTACTCTTCACTGATGAGTCCCGATTTGCATTACAGTTCAATGATGGCAGACTTCGCGTCTATAGGCGGCAAGGAGAAAGATTTGCAGATGTTAACGTCAAATGTTGACGGGTATCAGGTACAGAGACAAAATTTTACAGCCTTTTGTCTTCCTAAGTCTTCGTTAAATTGGAGCAGGTTCTGTTCTTCAATATGACACTACCAGACCGAATAGAGCATGTTATTGATGATTTTCTCACCCAAAATGGCATTGAACGAATGGATTGGCCTGTATACTCTCCTGTCTTGGCACCAATTGAGCGTGTATGGGATGAATTGGGCAGAAGTGCATATGCTTTGAACTCGTTCTTACTAAAAGTGTGCTTAAAAGATTTAATTTACATGTTCCCTGTATCTAATAAAATCTGAAACAAAAATAATTGGTTGACCCTTAACTTCTTTAGAATAGTATACTGGTCTTTTTAACTGCTTACGGACTATTGGATTATCTTTAAAGGGACAATAGCATTCTTGCTGGCTTGGTAGCTCCAGAAAATAAATAATATCCTTATTCTAAGTACTAGATGTTTAAATGACCTACCTGTTGTGTAAATTATCCATTACAACCTATTTTATTTGTCCAGAGGGTTCGAAAATATTTTAAAACCCAAGTCACATTTGAAAAGGTTTACGTTAGACTTTTCAAATCAATTGGTTGAATTTTTCTAATTTTTTAAATTAGGTGTGTTAAGATGAAATTTATATCATTTAATTGGAATATTCTAAAATAATACGATTTGTTGACCAGAATGAAGATTGGGACATATTTTTCAGTTACAACAAGAGTGTTATTGGGGCTTTAACAAAGCATTTCAGACATGTTACAATAAGATTGTAAAGTTATCTGAAGTCCAGTGTCACCTGCTCGCCCTCACCGATTGAAGCCAATGCCATTCTATACACCCTTCTGAAATGCAGTCATACCAAAAATATCAACCAACTAAGAATGGATATATTAACAATCCAACAACCAAATTCTAAAACATTTCCGGATGAATGTATTATCAAAATTATTTAAGAAAAATCAAACTACACACTCGTCGGTCGCCATTAAATACAGCATAATAAAGTTCGACGTGCGCACATAACAAGACAACAGTCTCTCCTTTCCAGATGTTATTTTCAGAAGAAATAACAACCCGCTCTAAACTACAGTTTATAGGAAACCAGTCCACAACAATCAGTATCTCAATTACAAACGCAACGACTCGCATCTGACCAAGAAAACCAACAGATGACACATTTATTTAATTTTGCACATTTTTATCGTGAGTATCGAGTGATCAAACTGATTATCTACGCATAAAATGTTCACAATCAAACCCCGGTTTTGGAGTAACTGGTAAAGAGTAAAATTACGATAGGTTTCATCACTATCCAACAGTTAGAACCAAAGTTATCGACCAAAACAATTATTAAGCTCAGCTTAACAAAACGATTTTGGCAGTCTCCTTAGAAACCATAAACAAGGCTCCACAAAACTGTTTGTACCGCTCAAACGCATACGACCTTTTGGAGTTGACTATGTCCTTGCACGTGCACTATGCATTTTCCATGAACAGTTTTGGCTTTAAAAAAACTCTTCCATGGCCGTGCTGCTCTCAGTTGAAATTTCAACATGGTCAGACGTCAGCTGAGTTAACTTGACAAGAGGAAAAGCCAATGCGTGGCTTCAACAGGGTTTTTACACAGAGGAATGTGGCACAGAGAGTCGGTTGTAGCCCGAGTGTGATTGGGATACTATGGCAGCGTTTCCAGGCAACCAATTCAATTCGGAATCGCCCACGGTCTGGTAGCCCAAGATCAACGTCGCAACGTCAAGTCATTCAAATGGCCTTACGGCAGCGCGTTGTAACGGCGAGTTGTCTGAGAGATGAACTGCGAAATGCAAGTGGTGTTAAGGTATCAGACCAGACCATAGGAAATCGTCTGCGAGCCTACAACATTCGATCTCGACGACAAGCGGTTCGGCCACCCCTACTTCTACGTCATATGACAGCACGCCGTCATATGACTGGTACACTCGTCATAGAGACTGGAGACAATGGGGGCGGGTACTCTTCACCGAATCCCGATTTGCATTACAGTTCAATGATGGCAGCAAGGAGAAAAATTTGCTGATGTTAACGTCAGACAACGCCATCGGTTTGGAGGTGGTACGCTAATTGTGGTGGATGGAATTTCGGTACATCACAGGACTCCTCTTTTCGTCGCCCAAGGAAATTTGACGGGTACAGGTACAGAGACGAAATTTTACAGCCTTTTGTCGTCCCAAGTCTTCGTTAAATTGGAGCAGGTTCTGTTCTTCAAGATAACAATGCTAGACCGCATAGAGCATGAGTTGTTAATGATTTTCTCACCCAAACTGGTATTGAACGAATGGATTGGCCTGCATACTCTCCTGACTTGGTACCAATTTAGTGTGCATGGGATGACTTGGGCAGACGTGTGAGAGACAATCATAGGCAACCTGATAATCTTCAAGTATTGGTGCAATTCCTTCAGGCAGAGTGGCAGGCGATTCCCAAGATGTTTTTTGACGTCTGGTCGGCAGCATGCCTCGAGTGATCAAACTGATTATCTACGCTTAAAATGTTCACAATCAAACCCCGGTTTTGGAGTAACTGGTAAAGAGTAAAATTACGATAGGTTTCATCACTATCCAACAGTTAGAACCAAAGTTATCGACCAAAACAATTATTAAGCTCAGCTTAACAAAACGATTTTGGCAGTCTCCTTAGAAACCATAAACAAGGCTCCACAAAACTGTTTGTACCGCTCAAACGCATACGACCTTTTGGAGTTGACTATGTCCTTGCACGTGCACTATGCATTTTCCATGAACAGTTTTGGCTTTAAAAAAATCTTCCATGGCCGTGCTGCTCTCAGTTGAAATTTCAACATGGTCAGACGTCAGCTGAGTTAACTTGACAAGAGGAAAAGCCAATGCGTGGCTTCAACAGGGTTTTTACACAGAGGAATGTGGCACATTAATGTGAAGTATTAGTCATTGAACTCCCGTCCGGACATTCGCTGAATGAACTACTATACCTAAATTAAAGTCTTGACCAATCCAATTGCTTATCGCTACTTAGCCTAAGCAGAAAATTATCATCATCAAAATTCGTCAATGTATTGATATAATGAACCTATACTCCGAGGTCTATCGCTCTCATCCAAGTGATCGTTGTTCCAAAGTCTCAACCAATCAAATTGCTTATCTCTGCTTAGTTTTCGTCGAAATGCGCATGATCGAACTCTGGCAAAGCAATCCCCTACACCAAGTATGAACATTCTACCTCAATCAGAGGGATTGTGTTCCAAAGCCCTGGCCAATCAGATTGGTGTCTCTTCTTTGCCTAATCAGAAAATGGTCAGCATCAAATATTGATGTGAAGTTATCGTGTCCCAAAGCATAAACCGATCAAATTAAGCTAACACTCACCTACGACAAGTTTGAACACTCTAGCTCTGTTAGAACAAGGAGAGTTATCGTGTCCCAAAGCATTAACCGATCAAATTAAGCTAACACTCACCTACGACAAGTTTGAACACTCTAGCTCAGTTAGAACAAGGAGAGTCATTGTGTCCCAAAAAGTGTGACGGACAGATAGGCGCACAAACCCATTTAAATAGTCCTCTGCTTTCTACGACAAGTTTGAACACTCTAGCTCAGTTAGAACAAGGAGAGTTATTGTGTCCCAAAAAGTGTGACGGACAGATAGGCGCACAAAGCCATTTAAATAGTCCCCTGCTTTCTTCGAAAGGCGAGGGACAAAAATTATCAAACTCACATACAAGTATAGTGAAATTAGTCACTCAAATGCCTTCTGAAAATAGAAAAATTAAATACTTTAAAATATTTATGTGTTTTCCTGAGAAACAAGCACTTTACCCCCCCCCCCCCCAACACACTTGAAGTCCTCATGGAAATTGTAAAGTACATATCACCATCATCATCAAATTTAAAGGGGCTATCCCGATTTGAACAAAAACAAGTCTGAGTACGTATGAAATTAAAACCCCAAAATATAGAGGAATGGTGTATTGACCTTGCTGCTAAGTTTCAGCTCACAATATTGAGTCGTTTGGACGTGAACGTCAAAACTGCTTATCCGGACACGTAACCCTTTTTAAGATTTCGGGTCATTTTTGTCGTTGGGTGACCTTATAATAGATTCTCGTTCCTTCAGCCGTATATACAATGAATGGTCCGTGTATTTTACTTGATAAGGAAAGGCAAATGTCACCAAAATGTTATTATAAAATAAAATGTTGGTATAATACAGCTTGGGGCATCGGTCGCCATTTCCAGATGAAGACTGACGGGTTTATGTTGTACCACATAAATTGAGTTAGTTGCATGGCCCTAAGGTTGAGGATTATAAGGGACTTTAACAAAAAACTAAGCAGTTTTATTCTCTAATATATTATTGGGATTGGCCAATTAACATTGTAACATTGAAGGAACTTTGGAACAATATTGGTCACATAATGTTAGTTCATTTACTGACAATTAACGATATATGCCACTTGGTTCCTTCTTGGGCAAATTGAAAATTTGGCTGAATGCTTCTGATGGAGTACTGATTACGAAACCCCAATTGAGTCGGAAGAGCACATATTAATCATTGCTACATAACTTGTCCATAAATTGAAAATTTGTCTGAAGGCTTCTGATGGAGTACTGATTTACGAAACCCCAGTTAAGTCAGAAGAGAACATCTTAATTATTTAGCATTACTACTTAACATGTCCATTCCTTCATTAATCTGCTCCGCCATAATATCACACACCATTTGTCTTAAACCCTGCTCGCTGAATATACTCGCTTTCAACCTTTCCATTTCTTTTTTGATTCAGCTAGTGTAACCTGTAACGCTCGTCACTTATGGAATTTGTTCTTGCAAAGAATGCTTTCCTTACTTCTCTAGAAATCTGATTTTTCTTCACCCTCGCGTAGTTTTCTCAACAACTGGACATGCTTAATTTGCAAGTAAGGATGCATTTGGTCTGCAGGACATTAGGAGGTCAAACTGTCGCTCTAACCAAAACTGTCATGTAATGTGTTTGTAAGGTCCTGCTCTTTGTCATGAAATATAAAAATGTCTTCCTTGCTTGACCCATCATGTATATCATATTGAATCTGTTATTTTTTAATCATAAAATTTGGCTTTTCTCTTTCTTTTGACTTGAAAGCGTTGTAAAGGGTAAATAGACTCCAAACGATCTACTACAAGAGTGGGGTCGCCTTAGTATGCCACTTTCTGCCTTATGGAATCTTTCAATTCGGGTCTGGTAGAAAAACTTTTTCCTTGCCATCTAAGAAGCCAGTTTCATTTTTTCATTCCAGTTCCACATACACCAACCATCCCACAGAAGATGAAACCCGCAATAGAAATTGTTACTTTTCCCATAGTGAGATTTTTCCTCGACTGATAGTTCATTATAATTGTCTTTTACTTGTGGCAACACCCATTCTTTGTAGCTCTCTAGTAGGGTGTTGAATGTTTTTTATGTACTGGCTCTATCGGACATTGTTGTATTGCATAGTAGTCCATACCCGACCTTGAAGTTGGTTTGCTTCAGATAGCTCCTTACAATGAGCTGAAATTTCTAATAGGATTTCTTTCATAACATCTAATGTACGTTGTGTATTTTGTTCACCATTTCTCTAATGCTCATAAGACAAGTCTTACTCTATCAATTAAAATGTAGGTTAGATGAGTATGTTCATCGGTGTAAAGGGCGGTATCTTGTTTGTGATAACTTGCTTTTGTGACATTACAGCTTATCTATCTACAATAAATTGTCAACAGTTTTGCGCGATGGAAAATGGTTCACTCGTTTTCCCAAAAGTGTAGCCACACCTTTTTTGTTGCGACGTTAAAGTTAGTAAGATTCTAACATTAGTAAGATTCTAACATGTAATTGACAAAATATTTATTGATGGATTAAAAACAATAATTTAATCAGTGTCGTTTATTAATCCCCGCAAATACTCAACAGTTTTTTCTAATTCCTTATTTTGTTGCTATAGAACGCAATATTCTTCCTCCAGAACGTTATGTTCGCGAGATCTTTCTTCAAGCTCTACATAATGTCTTGACTTTGGAGGATCTAAATCTTTTGTTTCAATAACTCCTCTGCTTTCTTTTACATTGCTCGGTTTTTGCAGCTTATTTCTGAGGAGTCCTACGTAAGCTTAACTGTTCTTTAAGGCATTCTGTTTGCTTCTTTAAGGTTTGTTAGTTCCTCTATCTTACTCTCAAGAGCATCTTTTGACTGTTTTAATTCTATAGTTCTTAGTGTCGGAATAGATGATACAACATGAAATGTTTGATTCCTATATGAATCTCGAACTTCATCTCTTTTTTTTCTTATCAACATTTCTCATCCTGTAAACCTTAGATCCACACACGGTGATACTGGCGCTCTAACTTCACAAATTATATGAATAACATCCACAGTTTTTGCATTCACAGACCTACCATGTTCAAGAAGCTCCAAGACTGCCCCATAAGCCTAATCTTTAATCTTGAGCTTACTGTCGGAGATTGCACTCTGAACATTAAACCCAAGATGGACATACAGAGACACCAGGGCTATATAATTAGGGGACTTGATTACATGATCGTGCTTGTGTTAGTAATTAATATTTACATGATCGTGCTTGTGTTAGTAATTAAAATTAAAATATGAGTTTGGGGAATAAGGCGTAAATTGGGGAATTTGATTACATGATCATGCTGATTAAAAATGCTTTCAGGGAATAAACCATAAAAGGTCCAGACATCACAGTTTGTGTTCCCACATTTAAGTTATAATCTCGTTCGACTTGGATATCACCGCTCATAATCATGGTTTTAGTGTTAGCAACTATTTCACCAACGATATCATCGCTCATAATCATGTTTTAGTGTTAGCAACTATTTCACCGACGATTATAGTTTGCGATTCTTTTGTGTTCTGGTCACGTTTTGGTTTCTTTACTTTTTTAATAATATTAAGGGGCTTGAATCACATTCTGATGTTGATGTGTGTCTAATCTTGCAACCTGAAAGATAATTAAATAGTATGCTTTGTTGTCGGATAAGCAGAATGCACTTTAGAAATTTAGGACACTACCATAGTTGCGCTTAGCAAGACAGTACAGGCATATCCCATACAAACGAACTATTGTAAGGGTTGTATACTCTTTGTACCGACTTTACTTGGAAGATAAACGTACCTTTTCTTAGACTTAATAATGATAATAATAATGTCATTTATATAGCGCTAGTCCACAAAAGAGTATGCTCATAGCGCTTGTGATTCAGTTCTGTACAATAAAAGTTCAATACCAAGGCACCACTAAACATAACGTTTAAATAAATATGTCTTCAATAAGGTTTTGAATATCGATAAGGATAGGAAGATTGTTCCAGTATACAACAGCAGTGTATTTTAAAGATGGCGCACCAAAAGATTTTAAGTTGTAATTAGGAATCGTTACAAGAAGTTTATCATTTGATCGAAGGTTTCTAGACGAGGCGTGGTGATGGATAAGTTCTTGTAGGTATGGAGGTGCAGTTCCATTCACTGATTGGTATTGACTGATACGCAAATTTTGAATTTTCGCTATCTTGGATTTGGAAATTAAAGTTTTTATCAAATTTTGGCAGCTATTATGGAAATCAGAAAAAAACTTTAATCGCAAAAGAAGTCACAGAAGTAAAATAATAGTAACATCGTCTTCAGAGACACATTTTGCGGAAGGGACAACCCGTCCCCAAATTTCGTTGCGATTGTGACACCCCTTTATTTGCTAAACGTGTGTTCCATCTACATGAAGAGAATCTAACAAAGAGCATAAGATATAGATAGTGCCCGACTGGGTTTCAAGCAAGGCTTTCGTTCGGAGTTAATTAACTCACGAGTTTCTATATTTTGAGGTGTTGCCAATTTATTCGAGTTAACTTGTTCTGCAAACTCGAATGTAATACCTGCCGCCTGACTGTATCAATCATAATCTGTCATGGTTTCATGGAACTGGAGTAAAATTGCATCTTATATCAGTATGTGGAATTAAAATGTTTTTGCTTTGACAAAAAGCCAATCAATTCCAGATACTTCTAAATCCCAACTTACCACTGCTATCAATTTCATTATATATCACAACCTCTTACATTATTAAGAGTCGGTTTGTATTGCGATACAGAAGGGAAAAGTTTTTATCGCGATACAACATGTTTACCAAATTAAGAACCCAACAAAATAATAGTTTTCAACATGCCGAAGTAGTACCACGCAACTGAAGTGGCATTTTCCTTTCTAACTAATAATGGCATAGCTTCATCTTGTTGAGATACACCAGTCTGGGCATCCCTAGCTATTCCAACTCCACCTGAATCATGTTGTTCAGACATGGTGATTGGTGAATGGTGATAGAAACAAATTCGCTGCTGAAACTAACAAGTTAAAGTTGACTTCCGCGGGGTTTTGTCTGCAATGTTAGTCTATCACTTAGCAACCTTGCTCCGTTACGTTCATATCACGTGACCTATTAAATTTATTATAATATTCAGGTCACTAAATTAGTGAATGTTTATAAATTATAAGTGCAATATTTTTCCTATTAAACTATAATTTTTTGGTTTTAAAATGTAATTTATTATGACAGTTAAAAAGATAAACAAAAAAACAACGACTTTGAGGCATTCGGCAAACCTCGGTCGTTTCCGGTACCCTACATCTGCCGAGGTCAAGGTTTCGGGGTATAACTCCAAGCTACAAGAGAGAGAAAGAAATGGGGTTTAACGTCCACTCAACACAAGCTAGGTCATTTCGGGACTAACATATCGTCGCTGCGCTTCCAAAACCTCGTATCTCGGATTTAGCCAAAAACTTTTTTGGGGCTTATTACATTCACATTTCATTGATGCATGTCCTTTCAAAACCTCGGATCTCTAAACCAATTAGAGATGCTTATTTTAGCTTGTGACTAATTGTCGTATTTCGATTGGACAAAAAATATTTTCGTCAAAACCTCGTATCTCAAAACCACGTCGAAACGACGTCAACAGAAGCCTGCATTTGTTTAATACGGTAAGTTTTTAGGATATTTAACCTCTATAAATCAACAACAAGAAATAATATTAATATTTTATATATAATTAAGTTACCTAGATGTGATTTAGTAGCAATTGGAGTTAATTTTAGGTATGTAATGTAGATATTTGGTCAGCTCAGCTAATATTGCCTAGAAATTAGTCATTTTATTCCCACATTGACAAATAAACAACAACGTAGTACATTAAGGCTTTTTATATTTTAATTAAAGTATTACAATGTCTATTATATTCGCCAACACTTCCAAATTTGAGATACGACATTTTGGAATAAAACATTTGGAAAATTTTTTTACGACATACGATATTTTGACGTAATTTTATAATTTTACATTTCAGAATGATAAGAAGATTTTAGAGATGTCTCAACGGCCTTTACTACCATTTTCTCGGGGGAAAATGATTCTTAAACTTGCTAATGCCAATTTCAACAACATAGGTTCGTCTTTAGAAAGACCGCCAATAGCTAATAAATCACATGAAGGTAATATAAACAGAAATGGTAAACAACAGAACATAACCAACAACCACAACAAACCAACCCATTTACTAAGTTCAAATTTAGATGAAAATTCTATTGAATATTCTTTCAAAACATCACCTCTGGTATCCGATGATAATGCTCAAACCATTGTTAGTTTAGACGATATTGAGGTCGAAGAGGATATTGGTGAAATTAGTATATCTGATATAGGAGATATTGGTATAGACTCAATTATAACCAGCATAATTGAAGCACCGCCCGAAAACGTAACAGCAACCATAGAGTTAGATTATTCTGTAAATGATAAAGTTGTCTCCAAACCGAGTACTAGTACATGTAGTACACAAAATATTAAACAATGCCACAAGAGCAATCCTGCAACTGATCTTACTGATGTGTATATTGAGCCGGATATAATTATTAAAGAACCAATGGTAAACAGGGGTGGACTAATAGAAGAAATGGATCTTGATGACTCCGTGAAAGATCCGGATTGGCAACCTAATTCTGGCACAGAAGATGATGAAGATGGAAACAGTGATGATATACATGTAAGAACTGGCGAGAAGAGACGTACTTCAGATGATAAGAGTTTTTACTGGAAGAAAAAGGTTAACAAGCGTTTAAGGATGGAAGGAAAGAAGTATAAAGGATTAACTGAAGTAGATGGGCAGTATACATTTAAAATTGACAGAGAAGAAAGAAAACTGAGACCAAGGGAGTGTACAGACAGGTGCAAGAAACTTGGACGGAAATGTAATGAAATAAGTGAAGAATCAAGAGAGGGTTTTTTCAAGGGGTTTTGGAATGATATGAATTGGGAAGAGAAAAGGGTCTATGTATGTGGATTGGTTGAAAGTGGAGAGGTAAAGGAAAGAACGACCGAGGGGGCGAGCAGACGACAAAGTTCATTTAAATATTATTTGAAATATAATAATCAACGATATCAAGTGTGCAAATCCATGTTTTTGAGCACACTCTGTCTTGGAGAAAAGACTGTTTACCAGTGGAAGGCGGACTGTAATGAGTATGGAATACCAGCCAAATTTCCAGACAACGCAATTTCAAAACCAGCACGTTCTACACTAAAGCCAAAGGGTGATACTGCCAGAGGTTTTCTCAACGACATCCCTAAACTACCGTCCCATTACTGTAGATCAACAAGCACCAAACTTTATTTGGAACCCACATTTTCAACAAGAGCCGATATATACAAGGTGTATAGAACCTATTGTGAATCCAATAACAAAACATTTTGTGGCCGTAAATTATTCTTTCAGATTTTTGACGAAATGAATTTGTCATTATATGTACCCAAGAAAGATCAGTGTGATACGTGTATTGCTTATCAAACCAAGAACATAAGCGAAGAGGAGTATAATTCACACATTGAGAAGAAAGAAGCTGCCAGAGAAGAAAAGGGTCGAGATAAAGAAAGAGCCTTAGAAGATAAATCGTTATTAATGTTAACATTGGATTTACAGGCTTTACTCATGTGTCCTAAGTTAGAGGCTAGTGCACTCTACTATAAAACTAAGTTAGGGTGCCATAATTACACTATTTTCAATGTAGCCACTCGTCAAGTTAAATGTTACTTCTGGTTTGAGTCAGAGGGAGACCTTACTGCCAACTCATTCGCTTCCTGTTTGTCTGATTATCTAGAAGTGGCCATTGATGATTCAATCACGGAAGTTATTATATACACAGATGGCTGCACATATCAAAACAGAAATCTAATTGTATCTCAGGCTCTTCTACTGCTTTCTCGCAAAAAAAATATTGTTATTACCCAGAAGATTCTTGAAAGGGGTCATACACAAATGGAGTGCGACTCCATTCACAGTGTCATTGAAAGAGCTATAAAACGAAAGCCAATCTATTCACCCCAGAACTACGTGGATAAAATCCGCGAAGCTAGACCCAAACAGCCCTATGAAGTGGAATTTCTCACTCACGAGTTTTTCAAGGAGTACTCTAAGCTAAAATACTATAACTCAATAAGGCCAGGAACAAGGACAGGAGAACCAGTAGTCACTGATTTACGAGTTATAAGATATAATCCAGATGGAGTTATTGAGTATAAATTAAATTATGGTGACGAGTTTTCCCCCTTACCAAGGAGAGCCAAGATAGGAGAGCCCTCACCAGTTGATGAAGTACCTCAACTTCACGAAGATCCTCTACCAATCAAAAAGAAAAAGTATGGCCACTTGCAGGAACTTAAGGTTGTCATCCCCAAAGACTACCATACATTTTATGATAATTTACCACATGAAAACTGATTTGGATTAATTACATGTTTAACAATAATAGAATTGTGTTACAAGTATAAATATATTAAACAACATACTCTCCGCTTTTTTTCTGTCTGAATTAAAAACCAACAGAGACTGGGGAAACAATAAGGTTTGTGTTCTATTAATGGAAACGTAAATTTTGACTTAATACCCACTTTGATACCTCTCTACTTACCTAAAGCCTTGTAAGGCTAAATATGCACTCATGTACACACTCATTCGCTGACCCACCGACAGCCCAAATTACTTATAACCAACCTATTTCAATAAACTCACCCATGAACTCACCCATCCGCTCAGAAACTCATCCATTCGCTTTATAACTCACAAACCCACTCATAACCTGCTTTGTAACTCATCCACCCACCCACGCAGAAACTCACTAACCGGCTTTGTAACTCACCCACCCACTCAGAATCTCACTAACCCGCTGTGTAACTCATCCACCCACCCACGCAGAAATTCACTAACCCGCTTTGTAACTCACCCACCCACGCAGAAACTCACTAACCCGCTGTGTAACTCACCCACCCACCCACGCAGAAACTCACTAACCCGCTTTGTAATTCACCCACCCACTCAGAAACTCACTAACCCGCTATGTAACTCATCCACCCACCCACGCAGAAACTCACTAACCCGCTTTGTAACTCACCCACCCACTCAGAAACTCACTAACCCACTTTGTAACTCACCCACCCATCCACCCACTTACTCAGTAACTAACTCACCGCGCAGTATTTGATCAATTTATCCAGTATCACGCCCTTCGGTAACTCATCCACTCTCCCAGATTCGTGATTGTGCTTTATTAAAATAATCTTTTACTGACCATACAACTTTTAAAAACTCGTATCTCATTTTTTTTTAATATAGTAGAGATACGAATATCGTATCTCATTCATTTTGGAGAAAAAAAATTCCTTAAAATATCGTATCTCATTTTTTTTAATATAGTAGAGATACGAATATCGTATCTCATTCATTTTGGAGAAAAAAAAATCTTTAAAATATCGTATCTCGTTTTTTTAATTTGGTGTTATAGGTACATGCTACACACTCATACACCCTTGAAGGTAGTCTTATTTAGCATGTATGTTATCGAAGGAACCACTCAATCCGCCAGTTATTATTAGATCTGTAAAGTTTTTTGTGTCTCCTGAAAAGTAGCAAAGTTCGAGATACGAGAATTTGGAAGCGCAGCGACGATATGGTTAAATTTTATTTCAATAATTCGCTTGCGCGTTGGGAAACCCACGAGGTTGAGAAGGCGCCCCTATCTCCATGCCACCCACATACGCTCACACCAGGGCTCGAAACCACAGCCGCAAGCCAGAGGTAGCATGTACCAACCAAATTTTTTTGAGCAATTGCTTTGAAACTTGGCAGAAGTAATTGCCCAAACATTAGAATTTCAAAACCGTTTAAATTTTTAGAATCGGACTTATACTTTTTGAGATATTCAATTTTTATTAATTTTTTTTTTTCGGTCAAAAATCGAAATCTGGTCCAAAAAGTGGTAATTTGACTTCAGTGCAATGTAAAAAATTTATTTTCCAAGGAATTAACATGAAACTTGGTATAATCATAGTTTGGTTTCTCCTTATAAAATTTACAATCATTCAGATAACAAATAAGACCCCCTTTTAGCAGAAAAAATGATTGTCAATGACCATGGTAAGGCTTAAAATTGATGATTGTTTGCTATTTCTCCTTATCAAACATTGCGCCCATCATACAAATCCTAAAATATGCATTCAAGCAGGGAAAAAGGAAGATACATGGATAAATAGAAAGAAAGATGTGCAGAGAGGGTTATAACTCCACTTGACTCAGACTGTGTCATTTTGGGACTAACATACACCACCATGGGGATGCTGCAGAGAAAATCAAAGAGGTGGGCAGTTGACCCTACACCTTGGAAACTGAATCTAACCATATAATACTTTTAATATGATTTATTAAAAGTTAACATTTTTTTTTTAATTGAAAAAAAATGAAATTGTAAGAAAGTAAAATTTGTTTCTTATGCAACTGCTTTGTTTACCCATACCTGAAAATAGATATTAAATAGTAAAATTACAACAGGGCTTTTTAAGATTTCATCCAACAAATAAAAAAACAATTCAATTCAATTTAATTCTTAATAAATCAAAAAATAAATAGATAATAGTTATTTATATAAAATAATAACAATATATTGTATTATATAATAATAAATAGATAATGGTTATTTATATTAAAAAAATAACAATATTGGTATTATATAATAATATTTGGAAAGTTTCAAAAAATAATTGTTTTTTGCTAGCTTGTTTCTATTTTTGTTTATCAATTGGTTTGGGTAACAATTTTTGATATGAATGCATGAGGCCTCTGCTTCAGAGTCTATCGTAAACAGTTTTCATAGAAAAATATAACCAGTGCAAAGGATTAGTTTTTATACCCACTGATAATTACTACTATTACTAGTGACAAAGTTATTACTTTTACAATTTAAAACAATATTGCATGACATCATGTTCTATGTCAGTGACACTACGTTGGCCTGAAATTTAACTGTAGTTTCTATGTGAAATATTTTTTTTTTGGTACAATATGTATACATTGACATCATATAGAATTCTGCTTTTAAAAAAACGTGCTGTATCTTAAATTTATGTCCGTCAATAATAATGCCGTTTCATCGGGTCGGCTTCGGTCCATTTTCTACATGGGTGGATTTATTTTCGAAGCCATGTTGTAACCAATCTATGTAAAAAAGACAGAATAAGCAAGTTTTTACAGAATGAAAACAAATAGCGACAGCGCTCACCATAGGCATCCATGATGGATATTTAACTTCCGGTTTACCGTTATTCGCTGTATTTTTACTTAATTCTCAATTTAAC
This sequence comes from Patella depressa, assembly GCA_948474765.1. Classification (NCBI taxonomy): domain Eukaryota; kingdom Metazoa; phylum Mollusca; class Gastropoda; family Patellidae; genus Patella; species Patella depressa. Next base: position 30,077,797 of record OX419715.1, read on the forward strand.
GCATGATTACGTCCATGGCAATTCGGTTTTTAATTTTTTATGAATAGACTATTCACTAAAGTATCATAAAATCGTAAAATTATGTTGGAATATGCCTACGTAAAGAAATGAAAAATATTTGAATTTTTCAAAATTCCGGAAAAAATCATTCCACTCACCTGATACGGGTCTAATTGTCATATTCTACAAGCCCAACATTCTCCCGAACATCTCCCGCCAAGTTACACCATCCGCCAATAAAAATAAAGGTATGGTCAAACGTAATTCGATACCTACTTTTCCGCTGAAAATCATGACGAGTTTTTGGACCAAATATTAAGCCAAACAGAGTTAACTGCCCTTGAGCTTGGTACACGCTACCAGAGGTGACCGGCCAGCTAGAGGTCGAAACGCGGCACTCCCAACCCCCCTCCAAGCTATAAATAACTATTTGATTGGTCGATAAGACGGGGGTTTCCAATAATATCATTACCGAGATTGATTTAGTAATCACACGCTAACAAGTTTTTATGCCGTCATCTCACTCATCATAGAATTCGTGTTAACATTACTAGGTCAATATCAATATTATTTGGCTCTCAAACCGAACTGTGTTTACTGACATTACTAATTTAAAATAAGCATACTATAATTAACTTGATAATAATTGATGAGGGTTAAACTACGGACCGGGCACTACTTTGTTTTAAGACTTAAATTGTACGAGAATATCCAGTCCGTAATGTCGTTAGAATGTGCTATTCAATTTACGACTGGCTAATTTATCTAGACCGCGTGGCTGACATCATCAATCAGCTGATATTTATTTTTGATTACGCAGGTATATTACGGCGATATAATTGACAATATTGCTATTGGTAAATTTATTACTACCTGCGATTTAATTATTATTTCTTTTCTATGACAATTTTGCGAAAAACTAGGGTATTTTCAACCGATGACGTTGTTGACTTTGGATCATCATTTGTTGTATCACGGTATACCGATATTTCAATATTTTGACGATACAAATACCGTCAAATTTTTTATATCGCGGTATATCATACATACCGGTTATCGCCGCAACCCTACTGTTTGTAATCCTCTGGAGATCCAGAGTCAATGTGAAAAGTTTTCATTCGAATAACGCCACTAACAATAGTAACAGACTATTACTAACAGTATGAGGTTGAATACTAAATTCTTTGAAATACGCATGTCTTTGACATATCAATATCGAATGTTTTAAACCAAAAACATCATGACTATTATCACTTTCATTATTAATATCAACATTAGCGCAGATTCGGGCGAATGTCCCCATTTTCATTGAGGTACCTGCTTTCGTTTTAATGAAATTCAAATATTTATTCGGGGCAGACTCTTAACACCCCTCCCCAACATTCCAAACCAGATTATGAATTTTTATTATGAACAATACTTCCATGGGACAAGATTATCATCCCATCGGACAGCACTGGCGATAGATAACGGAATCCTGCTTCAGCAAGAGAATTGCTAGAGCAAAGACAAATCAAATTTTCTGGAATTTTATTTTTACACAAGCCCGTAAATGAGACTTTCTATACAAAAAGATCTATGACCACATTTTTTATGCGCTTGAACTTGAACCCTGATCGAATCTGTGTACTACCCTAGTCTGATAATCAATATTACAATGCTATCACTTGTAGTTCTTACAAATTCGCAGGGTCTATCAAACACATATTTTAAACAGTTTTGGGTAGTGGAAGGAATGAAAGGTTCACCGACACAATTTACAATAATATAATCAATAACAGTCTTACAAAAAATACATTTATGAATATTCTTCATTCATGTTAGTGTAACGGTTGTACTAGTACCACCATTTTTCTGTGATTGTTTTTAAACTATTTACCCTAAGGATGTTCCATGTACCCGAAAATAATAATACACGTTGATTTATGTATACTATTCAAAAAAAGTAGGGGATATTTGATTTTTAAGTGTTATTAAAGTCACCAAATGAAACTGACGAAGAAACAAATGACACAATGAAATGAAGTTCACATTCATCGATTTATTCCAAATGATCGTTAGACTAAGTAAGGCACAGACTGACCATTATAAGGGTAAAATGATACCAAGGGTCAAACAGCAAAGTTACCACAGCATCACAACAAAGTCAGTAACCGGTAAATTTCCTCTGTTTGCCAAACAAGCATTGATCCGACGTGGCATACTCCTAATGAGACGTCTAAGGTCATTTTGGTCCAGATTGTCCCATTCCTGTTGCAACGCAGCAGCAAGTTCTTGGACATTGGCAGGACGTTGACGTAACCTCTGTCCAAGCATGTCCCAGATATGCTCGATGGGGGAGAGGTCGGGACTCAGTGCTGGCCAAGGTAATGTGGTGATGTTCTGTTGTTGGAGGTAACCTGTAACGATCCTGGCCCTGTGACATCTTGCGTTGTCATCCTGGAAGATGAAACGGCGGCCATGACGTCGTGCGCACGGCACAACATGGACTGCCAAGATGTTGTCCCGGTAGTACTGGCCTGTAACACGCCCTGCAACAACATGTAAAGCCGTTCTTCCAGCAACAGTGATGCCTCCCCACACCATAACAGAACCACCCCCAAATCGATCATGTCTGATGACGTTAACCTCTTGGAAGCGCTCGTTTCGACGACGCCACACCCTCCTACGTCTGTTCAAAAAATCAACAGTGAACCTTGACTCATCTGAAAACATCACATTGTTCCAGTGTCGATTATCCCAGTGTTGACGATCCCTACACCAACGACGTCTTGCCTGAATGTGATGATCTCTCAAACAAGGGATCACGCGAGGACGTTGGGCGCGAAGGTGACCCCTATGCAGTCGATTCCGAATCGTCTGGCCACTCACTCTCACACCAGTGTCTGTTTGAAGACGAGCGCTGATCTGATTTGCTGTGATGACACGATTTCTCAAGGCCAAGGTACGGATAAATCGATCGCGGGCTTGAGTTGTCGACCTGAGCGTGGTCTGTCCTGTACAGATTGTGTATCACGGTATCTGGACCATAGCTTGCTTATGACAGACTGAGAAACATTCATCGTCCGCGCCACAACCGCCTGTGTTGTGCCGATCTGTAGCATGCCAAGGGCACGTAACCTTTCATTTTGGGTAAGCCGACGCATATCAAAATATGTTTTCTGGTCACTAAAACAATTAAACTGATGTTTCCACCCTGGAATTCAATGCCACAATGACTGTAACATTCAAAGTCAAAGTCGTGCAAATCTTGGGTTGGACCCCCATGATGATCCCAAGCATCACCTGCATTCCATGCGGTAGCTATTGGTGCGTTTGGGCGTCACATGTAACTGGAAATATTTCTTCTGTTAGGTTCTATAGTGACTTTTTTCGTAGTCATTTGCATATTTTAGTACTATGCCCCCAAAATCAAATATCCCCTACTTGTTTTGAATAGTATATTTGCAACAGCGAGAGAACAAATACGTTTTAATAATGTTTTATGCACATTACCCCCTTGCTTCGAGCTTTAAGGAGGGGGGGGGGCTACCCGATTTTTCTCCCTCGCCTTCCGAAGAAAGTTGGGGGACTATTAAAATGGGTTCGTCCGTCTGTCTGTCCGTCACACTTTTTGGGACACAATAACTCTCTTCCTAAATGAGCTAGAATGTTCAAACTTGGTGTATGTGTTTATTAGGTCAATGCCTTGATGGAGTTCGAAGATGAGCATTTTCCGCTTAGGGTAAGCAGAGATAAGCAATTTGATTGGTTGATGCTTTGGGACACGATAACTTTAGTTCTAATTAAGTGAGATTGATGAAACTTGGTGTATAGTTTCATTACAGTAATGCATTGACTAAGTTCGATAATGAGCATTTTCTGCTCAGGGAAAGCAGAGCAATACGCAATTTGATTGGTCGAGACTTTGGAACACAATAACTCTCCTTCTAATTGAGTTAAAATGTTCAAACTGGGTGTATATGCTTATTAGATCAATGCCTTGATGGAGTTCGAAGATGAGCATTTTCCGCTTAGTGTAAGCAGAGATAAGCAATTTGATTGGTTGATGCTTTGGGACACGATAACCTTAGTTCTAACAAAGTGAGAGTGATGAAACTTGGTGTATTCTTTCATTACAGTAATACCTTGACTAAGTTCGATAATGGGCATTTTCTGCTCAGGGTAAGCAGAGCGATACGCAATTTGATTGGTCGAGACTTTGGAACACAATAACTCTCCTTCTAATTGAGTTAAAATGTTCAAACTTGGTGTATATGCTTATTAGGTCGATGCCTTGATGGAGTTCGAAGATGAGCATTTTCCGCTTAGTGTAAGCAGAGGTAAGCAATTTGATTGGTTGATGCTTTGGGACACGATAACTTTAGTTCTAATTAAAATAGCATTATGCAAGAGCAAAATCTGATTTTTACAGGTCTTTCTTTAAGCCTGAGATGTTATCTAAATAATCAATTAGACATTAATTAACATATTCAGACCATAATAAACTCTTTATGTCAAGACTAGGCTTCGATGTTGGCAGATTAAAATCGTATATGCCGCTTAATGGCGGTTGATAATTAAATCAATCAAGTGGATAATCGAGACTATGCTGTTTACATTAATGATTTGAGTAATGATGACTGAGGCTATGAATATTTCAAAAGCTTTTTTCTCGGCTAATAGTGAATCAATTTGACTGAAATTTTCAGCAAATTATCTTTACACTATCTAGTTTTTAACTATTGTAGTGAGAACTGCCATCTCTTTATCATATCTCCCATAATGTAACTTTAAGTGAGAGTGATGAAACTTGGTGTATAGTTTCATTACAGTAATACCTTGACTAAGATCGATAATGAGCATTTTCTGCTCAGGGTAAGCAGAGCGATAAGCAATTTGATTTGCCGAGACTTTGGAACACAATAACTTTCCTTCGAATTGAGTTAAAATGTTCATAGTTGGTGTGTATGTTTATTAGGTCAATGCCTTGATGGCGTTCGAAGATGAGCATTTTCTTCTTAAGGTAGGCAGAGATAAGCAATTTGATTGGTTGATACTTTGGGACAAGATAGCTAAGGTTCATCTTGATTGATGATTTTTATGCCAATACAATGACTGCATTCTTATTCAGTAATGGATTCAACAGTAACAGTGTATAGAAACGATTGACTTGGACACGAGGGCCCTTTCCCTTGGCCAGAGGGCCCCTTTTGTCAAGCGTGGGGGCCCTTTTTTCTGTCATTTGGGTCCCCCTAACTAGGGTACCTAACTAGGGTACATTTTCATTTTTCTCCTCGGTTTTAGCATTTTTCTTTATAAAACACTTTTGGATGACACTTCGTGTACACTTTGATTGCTCAATACATTTGAAAAAAATAAATGTGCGATTAATTTAATATGTGTCATCTATTTATTTTGGGTATGTTGGCGGGGGACATCAGCCTCACTGTTGGCTTGTTTAAAATTTAAAGCTAATTGTACAAGTACTTATAGAAGACAACTTTCTGTGACTAAATTATAGATATCTTTATTACATTTGCGGGATATATAAACAAATATCTACCACAGAATCAAGACAGAAAGCAATTTGAGTTACCACTTATATTTCAAAAGATATTAAAATATATCTCCAAAGACAAAACAATATGGCGAGACAAATTTTTAGACACCATTTTCCAATAAATTATAAAAAAAATATAAAGAGTAAACCTCTTTGTTTGGTCTCGGGGTTATCATTAAAGAATAATCAGTCTAATGGTGAGACATTTATCTTTAATCAGTGCCAGCGACGATTACGTTTTTATTCGATGCCTTGAAAGTCCGAATCACATATTATGTTACTTTTTGTCTCAAACTGCTCCAGCACTATACATGGGGCCTTCGCCGTCAATTAATCTCAGTTGCGCTTGAGATTTGTCCATTTCAGAAAGCAGTCGGGCTTTTGTTGCCAATAGAGCGCGTGTATTTGCAACAGCAACAAGGTTGTTGTTCAGATTTTGTCGATTTCTCTTGCTTGAGGCGCTAATGGGAATATCAATTACCGTTAAAAACATTTCTGCAACTATTAGCCCTTGGTTATATCCAGCTGATGCAGCGGCAGCTGTAATTTTAAATTTAATTCTTTGTCTCGATTCAAAATTTATTTTCGGACATTTACGCCAAACTTTATTGTGCAGACTTCTTTGATTAGTGTTTTGCTTACTAAACACTTTTACACAAGTTCTATGCCACCAAGGCGCTGATAAACTGCAGATTTTTCTTTTTATCGGTGTTTCCACATTATTATTATGGGGCTCTAGAGTTTCACCCTCCGCAATAACCCTGTTGTAAAACATCAGGAGGCTAATTGTGCTTGTCACTTCCCCTGACTTTTTACCGTCGATGTTCAGTTTGCACACAGCAGTTTCCATTCGTTTTATAATTTAATTTACGCACTCTTCTTTGCTGATAGGGGGGTAGTGGGGTGGTCTAGAGTGCCGCGCTTCGACCTCTAGCTGGCCGGTCACCTCTGGCTTGCGGCTTCGAGCCCTGGTGTGAGCGTATGTGGCATGGAGATAGGGGCGCCTTCTCAACCCCGTGGGTTTCCTCCAGGCACTCCGGTTTCCTCCCACTGCTAAAGACTCCTACGCGCAAGCGAATTATTGAAATAAAATTAAACCATTGTTAGTCCCGAAATGACCTAGTTGTGTCGAGTGGACGTTAAACCCCATTTCTCTCTCCCTCTCCGGCACTCCGGTTTCCTCCCACTGCTAAAGACTCCTACGCGCAAGCGAATTATTGAAATAAAATTAAACCATATGTTAGTCCCGAAATGACCTAGTTGTGTCGAGTGGACGTTAAACCCCATTTCTCTCTCCCTCTCTTTCTTTGCTGATAGGGTGTTGATCTCAAGAAGATCCCCAATTAATGTTTTGGCGTCACCATCACTGGTTCGATTTTCATATCTTAAACCATGATTAGCCTCGGAGCGAAACCACAAAACCTTTGCAGCCTCTCCCTCCATGATATTAGGCGACCCATTTAAATTTATGTTACTCTTTTCTTTATGTGAATCAGAACCAAATCTAATTTTGGCATAAACACATTCATGACCATAAACTGACACCTGAAAATTAATCACCAGGCCTGTAAAAAAGTCGATGACAAATGGGATCCCACATAATGAGGAGTGTCCCCGAGTAAGCCATGTCCCATCAAAAGTGACCGAGATGTCCATTACACTTTCAATATCCAATAATTCATTGTTCAAATCAAAATAAACTTTTCATAATATACATGCTAAAAAAAAAAACAACTCCCATATGTTCTGCTACAGCGGATATTTCTTTCACGTGTTTTTTTGTCCCCCGCCTGTCGAAGAAAGCAGGGGACTATTAATTAAAATGGGTTTGTCCATCCGTCTGTCTCTCCTGTCGTCACACATTTTGGGACACAATAACTCGCTTTCTAATTCAGCTAGAATGTTCAAACTTGGTGTAGGTGCTTATTGGGTCAATGCCTTGATAGAGTTCAAAGATGAGCAATTTCTGCTTGGGTAATCAGAGATAAGCAAATTGATTGGTTGATGCTTTGGGACACGATAACATTTGTTCTAATTAAGTCAAGAGTGATGAGCCGTGGTGTATAGTTTCATTACATCGATAACTTGACTAAGTTCGATAATGAGCCTTTTCTTCCAAATTTTTATTATTGCATTCAGGGTATTTGAAGCCCTTTACTAATTCACTCAACAATCAGCATAGACTCCTGCACAAATATGATACTAAATTAATCATTATTTTCACTATTGTTAAAATTTTCTTCATTATCAGACCCATAGCAAATTCCTAGATCATACAAAAAAATCATATAGTCAGTTAATTTGCATTTAGGGGCTGATAAAGGTATATCAGTGGGTTCAATAATATTAAATTTATAGATAAATCAGCAAGAGGTTTCAGATTTATTTATTACATCTTCTAAAATCCCAATACCGTTAGGTCTATCAGTATCACACGAGTCAATGACCTTGTGCGTCAGTCCAGGGTCACTTTTACTGCTATTATTTACTATAGGCGGCAACACAAACTGGTCTATTATTAATTAATGCTTTTGTTTTAGCTCTCCCACACTTTCCAGGTCCACAACCTTTTTCTTTTCGAGATATTTTTCATTAAAGAATAATGATATAAATTAGAAATAAAAACGAAAAACAGTCCCTACATAAAATATCATTGCCCACATTTCTATGTAAACCAAATGCACATACCTACCAAGATAAACCTACCGACAATACATATCGAATTTTAACTTAACAAACAAACAAAAAAAAACCATAAAAAACCCTACCAAAACAATAATATCAAAGAGCTTAACTTCCAAATGGACGACAGAAATATATTTAAAGGGGCTAATATTTAGGACCTAGAAATTGACACAAATCGGTCGCAACGCATGTAGTAATGTAATATGAATGTATATTAACTGATTTACATTGAAACGTTTCTGTTTTACTATAATTTCTAATGAGTTATGTTGGACGAGATACGCCAGAAGTCCCAATCGAATTGCAATCTGTAGCATCTAGTTATTCCAGTCTACACCTATAATATTTATTGCACATGCTCTCCAGATAAGTATATGGCCTCACCGTTTTACTTGACTTGTGGAATATGCCTTTAGCCTCGTTTTTCGAGACCCTTATTACAATAGCGTCGAAACGCATTATGGTACACGATTCGTGTACCAATGGTAAAAAGTTTATTTTGTCTTAAATATTGGATATCAGAAGCCCATCTTTTCTCGGTAAGACCACACCATCAATGTTGATTTAAAGTGACAAACAATTCGTGTTTTCAATGTCAAAGATTTTTGATGATATTGAGTTAGAGACTTAGCTACTTTAACTATAGTCTATATTCATGTACATTTTCTATGGTATTAAAGCTATCAATTTTATATTAAAATAAAGCCTTAAAATGGTTTCTATACAAAGTCCTACCTTGTCAAATAATAATCCTATTAATCCAATAATTCCCTATTGTCAGTTGAGAAATTGGCAAATATATCATATTCAACTTCAAAGGGGGTGGGGGTAGGAAAACAAGGGAAGTAATTGTGTTATTTCCGGTGTCGATGATTTTTAAGCCTGGGAAATACTGTTTATGATAGTATAATAGTGAGTTTCCATTCATAGGTAGTAACATTCCAAGTGTTTGTGTCTCATCTAATTCGTACGCGAGAGCCTGTTCCTTTTATTCTGATTTTTTAAGTAGATCGAGGCATTTGTCATCTAAGCTTCAACTACAAGGATACATGCGCACTAAACTAATAAAAACATTTAAAACGCTTTACGGCCGTCATATTGACTTGATTGGTCAATATAATGTCTCTCACAGCTATTATTCTAGATGGGCCTGTGTTTAATTGACGCGTATACTATATCTCCCTTATTATGTCTACTGCATTGTTAATACTGTTCCTCGTGTGCATTTTGCATACCGATAGTCCACTGGCCAATCCCGCTACTTGGATGCGGTCGTGGCGCCAGGCAGGGTAAGCTTACTCTTCCGGACACTTTTTACCACTTTTTGTCGTGCATTTTGTACACGGTGGACAGTCCATTTGCTGTGAACAGCGGTGTTGTCATACAAATAAAATGACCACGATAGCTTTTAACAGTACATTTACCTTGTTTTACTAATAAAGGTACAGAGTAGTTCCTTTAGTAACTGTTTCTTGAGAGGACGATGTCCACTGACAATTCTTGTAGGGCTTTATACAGCTGCAATTTGAAAATACCGATCTTCCTCACCTCCGTTCTTATCCTATTTTTGAATCTTTACCTACTATTTTTCTTTTTGATTCTAATTTATTTACGAGACCCGAACATGCGCAAACCGCGTGTTTATTTCATCCTTAAATTCAGTGTTGAATGATTGAAAGTTTGTGTTAAATACAGTGATAAATAATACCTTTTGGTGGAAAACAAAGAATCACGGTGACAAAAAGAAAGTAGGGATCTAAAACAGCCTGAAAACAGAGATGGGGAAGGGTGGTATTTTACCTATTTTCATATTCGCCCACAGAAAATTTTTAAAGGAACTAGGTCCAGAGTAGTCCACTCCGACAAAAGTAAATTTGGGGTTAATCTCTCTTTCGTTAAGTTATTTAGTTAGTCATACACTGATCTTCCTTTTTTTTGTTGACAATCAATACATTTAATAAGAACGCTTCGTACAACCGAACGCCCTTTAACAACCCAAAATGTATGTCTTAATGGCTGAAAGAACCGATTCTTGTCCCATGCGACCAACGTTCATATGGTAACAACAAAAAATTAAATCTGTGACATGATGCTTATAGACATAGTGTAATATTATAGGATGTTGTTTTAAATGATCATCAACAGGTGCGTATTCCAATCGTCCACCAACACATAACAAATCATCCTTTAATCTTGTATTGAGTTTAAACAACGACGTACCAAATTTCTTCAAAGTCTTTTTTTGAGGAGTTGAACCAATAATGATCAGAGCAACAAAGAACACATGACAGCAATATCGACAATTTGACTATTTATTTTAGTAAGTGTAATAGGTGACAATCTATTTCCACTGCAAGACTGGCCAAGATATTTCCGTTTAAGAAGTGTAATTTCATCCCGGTGTCTTACAATGCGTTGGTTCTTTGTACTTGATTGTTAACTTCTAACTCGACTGGTATGGTACCTAAACAAACTTTATACTCGCCAGCCCCGGTTACCGCCCCACAGTTCTTTACACCATTAATTCCATTCCTTTTCGAAATGCTATTAGAATTACCATTTCTTGTCTCTCCATTTCCGTATTTCTACGTTCCATCAAAGTACCAAATTAAACCCATGTAACAAAGAGGGAGAGAGAAATGGGGTTTAACGTCCACTCGACACAAACTAGGTCATTTCGGGACTAACATGGTTTGATTTTATTTCAATAATTCGCTTGCGCGTAGGGGTCTTTAGCAGTGGGAGGAAACCGGAGTGCCCGGAGGAAACCCACGAGGTTGAGAAGGCGCCCCTATCTCCATGTATCATACCCTCACACCAGGGATCGAAACCACAACCGCAAGCCATGTATGGTGATTTCTACTACAACCTATTTAATGTTAGATTTATCACACCGTTTTGATTGATGTCCTCAGGTCAAACATTTTAAAACAAATCGGTTATCAAGCGCAGCCTTAACACGTTCATGATCTTACAGTTTCTGGCCCGTAGTTTGCGGGGGGTCAAGGGGGGCAGCTTCCCCTTGGGGAAAAATCAGTTCCCTAAATGGGCGCTAAATGACGCGATACGAGACCACGGACCAACGTCTCCATAATAGTATGGGCGCCACATAAAGTCGAGTGGCATTGGTTTGGCGCCCACGACGACACTGGCGCCCAGCCAATGCTACGTGGTTTTATGAGCGCCTTGCCAAATGGTGATGGGCCTCATAATGACCCACACGATTAACACCACAACAGATGGGGCGCCCAAACGGCTTGATCCGTGGGGTACCTTATCCCAGAGAGGCGCCCATAATGACATGATTGGTGGGGCGCCTTATAATGCTGGGCCGCACATAGTGCATAATACCGAATCAGATTGGTTGGGCGCCCACGACTAGATCAATGGGACGCCCAAATCCGCATTATTTGCGGATTGCCTTATCCCAGATGGGCGCCCATAATATAATGCCAGTGGGATTGGTTAGGCGCCCACGAATGAATTGCGCGCCCTAAAAGGAGTGATAATTTTCTAAATTCAAACGGCATGTTTTGTGGGGTGCCTCATCCAAGAGGGATGCCGAGATCACGGGAACTCATAATATAATGCTTGGGAGATTGGTTTGGGCGCCCAAAACTGCTTGATAATCTTCAAACTTCAAACGATATGATTTGTGGGGTACCCCATCCAAGAGGGGTGCCCATGATATAATGCTTGTGAGATTAGTTAGGCGCCCAAAACGGCTTAATCTGTGGGTGCCTTAATGACATAAATGTCGAGATCATGGGTGCGTATAATTTAATACTAGTGAGATTGGTTAGGCGCTCGCGAATGAATTGGGCGCCCAAAACGGCGTAAAAATCTTCAAAATACATAATGTGTGGGGTGCCTCAACCCGGAGGGGCGCCCATTATCTCGTCATAATATAATGCTAGTGAGATTAGTTAGGTGCCCATGAATGAATTGGTCGTCGAAAATGGCGTGATATCTTCAAAATTGTAACAAGTCGCTCTCTAACACGATTCCGCACTTTTCATTTCTCTCATAAATTATTATAGGTACGTTAAAATCGTATGACAGCCCTTCGTTTAATCTGGGGTCTTCCTTAAACATTTTGGACAATGATTTAAGTTATTGTTTCCGTTTAGACAGTGATTATTGTATCCGTTTTTTTCTGTTTTAATATTTTTTTTTTGTTTGTTTTGCAATATTCTGCTTGCTATATATGCGCTGGTTAATTGAGTATAACAAAATCGTGAGCCATGACGTAACGTTATTTAAGCTGTATTCACGGGCTGGAATAGCAGGAAAACACGTAAGCCTATGAAGAGCACTCTGTAAACCCTTCCGCAGTGTAGGCACATCGGTGCTCCCAGAAGCCCTTCGGCGCCCCCGGAAGCCTTTGCCCCCTAACAATTTCGCGCTAGTCATGGGCCTGCAGTTTACTAAACTTAAAACATTTCCAAATGTATTGTTGACCGGAACAACAAACACATTTTAACTCTTGATGTACTTCTTCATTCTGTTAGGCATATGTGGAACCCATGCACATGTTTTATAGTGTCTTGTAATAACTACTGGGCACTGCTTTCTGGAATTTAGTGACTTTGTCGCCTGTATATTTTTACACGTAGCAAAGAGATTGGCATTCGTCTGCTTCCCACATGCAGAGTTCTGTTACATGCAAAACTGGCACAACGCTTGAAGATAACAAAGGGTCCAATCGGACCCCTAACTTACCACTCACTGTAGGAATTTGCTAATGTGTTTGCTGCCTGATACCATATTGCGTATGCCAGAGTATTCTCTCTTTAAACATTTGTATGTTACAAATACCAAAAATTATATGATGGATTCCAAATAGTCAATGGGTTTTGTATCAAGCGTGAATTACCATTTAACCTCTTCATCACATTGTACACAAAGTAGCAATTTTGTGAGAATTATTAAATCTTTTCCAAATGTCACTAAAATGTTTTTGTATAATAATTTAGTTGTTTTTCAGCTGTCAAATATGAATGCAAATAAACTAGTGTCCAAAAGAAACGATACCACCTGTTTGCAACGACAGAAAAGAAAAACTAAACATAGCAAAAGTTTAGGATTAGTGTTATTCTTTTGAGAAATCCTTTCACAACATCTGTACACAAAATCATTTCAATCAAGTCTGTACAATCAATATGTCAAGCCGTTAAAGATCGGTGGGGTTGAAAAATAAACATTTCGTTAGAACACTGATCACAGAAACAACGGGAAATGACACACCACATGCCTAAAAGTCAAGTCAGTATAGGGTATCAATACATGCCAGAACACGCCCGCGGACTGATGACGTCAAACGTCTGATGACGTTGGGAGTGATTTGTTGCCATTCCTCGAGGAGACATCGTTCCAAGTCCTGCACGTTGACTGGAGGCACAAGGCGACGTCGCATTTGCCGATCGAGGTGGTCTCATAAGTGCCCGATCGGATTCAAATCCGGTGAACATGCGGGCCATGGGAAAACGTGTGCGTTGGCATGGAAGTTCTGTGTCAATCTTGCTGTGTGCGGCCTTGCATTGTCACGTTGGAAAATGATTCCACGAGGCTGTTGCTTCAGAAAGGGTACCACAACAGGCCGTAAGATGTCATCACGATAACGCTGTGCATTCAGGTTTCCACGAATTACGACAAGCCTGGTTGTGACGTCACCACATATGCAACCCCAAACCATTAACTCTCCACCTCCAAATGGCCGGACCTGTAGGACACAGTTAGGCGCCAAACCTTCACCAACTCTTCGGTATACAAGCTGCCGTCCATCGTTTCGGAACATGAGGAGAGGAATCTGCTCTCATCAGAGAACATAATACGTGCCCAGTCCCGCCGTTGCCAACGTCGAACTCGCCTGGCCCATATCAGTCTGTCGTGTCGGTGTCATTGTCAAGGCGTCAGGTGCGGTCCGCGGTAGGGACGACGTGGCCGGATACCATACTGCCGTAGTCTCCTGTAGACGGTTTGTCGACTGATCCTGTGTCACAGTGTTGTCGCCGCCGTGGATGTCGCTGTTACGGTGCGGTTCCTCGGGTGTAATACCCGGATGTAACGATCCTCACGGGGCGTGGTTACTCGTGGTCTTCCACTCCTGGGCCTGTCTGACGTATGACCTGTAAGATGGAACCGCTGCATCAACCTGGTGATAGTGATGCGTGCGCAGCCCAACCTTCTGACGACGTCGACACGTGACGTTCCTTGTTGAACCATTCCAACGGCTCTCTCTCTCTCGATGGCTGTCATACGTGTCATATCTTGTGTTCTTTTTGTTGCTGTGATATCAACGTGTCTGATCAGCCGTATTATACAGTTTTCATGCACGTGCAGAATATGCTAGAGAGGGAAATGTTACTTTCACGAAATTTACGTTTTTTCCCGGAAGTGATCAAGTGTTCCCGGTATTTTTATGGACTATGCTGTGTTAGGGATGTGCAATACGAATTGGTATGTTTTCATACTTAAAATTTCACTTAGAAAAAAATTAATTGGAAAGAAAGTTGGTATCGTTTCTTTTGGACACTAGTTTACAAAGTAACCCGCTGCCTTTTAATTCAAATATATCTGTACGTAAAAACTTTGAATTATAACTGGGGTCCATATGGACCCCTGATACCAGCTATGTGATTCTCACAACGTGAACCGACAAGGGTTGATATAGAGAGTTAACTGACGTCGTGGCCGCCGTTTTTGTTACCCATTCTTATGTTGCAGATAGAGCCAGAGTACAGCCTGTGACCGATTTATATGTTTTATATTTTAGTGTGGTATGACATGTCATAAAAACAGCTCCCGTAGGATTTGTTTGCTAAAATTGATTTTTTTGTTGTTTTGGGTTGCTCAGGGACGAAGCTATCCAAAAATGTTGGGGTTCAAATTTTCCGAGGGGCTTTTTGAAATCGGGACCCTCTGAACGAGAAGATGGCTATCTCCGCCAATAATGGTTGGATTTTCATGATCTAAAGTCCATTCTCGTGTTTTTTTTATCATGCCGATCCCATCTGTGATACTTTTAAAGCGATTAGAATTATTTTTGATTGACTTCCGGTGAGGAACTCCGATGTCAAACTCTGGTCGATTTCAGTCAACAGTCTTTGGATTTTCATGACCTGAAGATCATTCTGTTCTTTTATTTTTCATTATGCTCACCCCATCTATGATGCACTTAAAGTCAAACGGTAGTAGTTTCAATTGTCTTCCGGTGGTAAATACCAATTTCTGGTGTTAAACTCGGATTGATATCATCCAATAATCATTGGATTTTCATGATCTGAAGACTCATTCTTGGTGATTTTTCCATCAGACCAGCCCTGTCTATGGTACACTTCAAGCGAATGGAAGTAGTTTATATTGATTTCCACTTGGAATACCAATTTCCACATCAAACTCGGATCAATTTAAGTTTAGAGAAATGTATCACGCAGTACCACTTTTTGTGGCATCTGAAGCATGGTAAATGTTTCGTGCAGTCATTTTTGGGACATTGAAATGTTCTGTCAAGAGATCCAAGACAAATCGTGACAAGCAAACAAGTTTTATATCAAAAACGAAAACAACGAAAATCCTATCTTTGAAATAAATAAGCAGTTCATGCTCCATATTAAAACAGTTATTCCGGAAACTGCACCGCCCATTATACAGCCTGTTTTACAAGCACTTTCTGTCAGTTCATTTAAAGCACGGTGGTAAGATTCTGGGGTTGTCTCCATTTTGTAACTGAGAAGGCCGCAAAACACAGAGATCTAGAGATAGATGTGATCGAGTGAGTGCGTGTCATTGGAAGTAATAAGTTTTAAGGTCTGATCGGACATCGCAGCTTCTCTGGTGCTGACTAGAGAGGTAAACTTGTGGGCATCACAAAGAAAACAAGGGCTGGTGCACATATGAAGCTTGATGGTGATGACCCCGTTATCATCTGTTTCAAGAAGCATGGAGAGTGTAACATCTCAACTGAGCTGGTGAATGGTGACTTGCCTTCGCAGGTCAAGGAATTCACCAGTTCCATTAATCCTACCAGCACGTAGATGGCAATTGTTCAGTTCTGAAAACTTTTGAGTGAGAGGTGTTTCCACTGGCTCGTGCCGGATTGTCGCCCCATGTCAGGAACAAAGTACACCGCGAAGCTTGACAAGTCGTACCTTACAGAAAGCGGCTGGCAGCTGGACAAAGGAATTTATGTTCCTGTGCCGAATCGTGATCTGCCCGCCCATCTTGCTGTAACTGAACTCATAAAATGTGGTTTAAAACAGGCTTCACGGGGCGATGCAGTTGCAGCAAAAATGGTCTGCCTTATACTTCTTTGCACGTGTTTTGATAGGGACCGCACCAATATCATTAGGGGTGTGCAGGAGGACGAGGATGAAGAATAGCTGATTTATTTACTTTCAAGATAGGATCTTTTTGTTTCGTTTCTGGCAACTTCTGGCTTGTTAAGATTCTTTGTGTTTATGATATTAGACTTGTTAACTTGAATCTCATGACATGACATTCCAGTCACCCAAAATTGATCATATTAATCATTTTACCATGCTTCAAAAGCCACATAAAGTGGTAGGCTGAGCTACCGGAAATTGGTATTCTCCACCCGAATTAAATGAATACTGCTCCGATTGGCTTTATGTGTATCACAGAAACCCAGAATGGAACTTCAGATTATGAAATCCAGAGATAGTCATGGACTCGGGTCAGAGGGGACCGGATTTCAAAAAGGCCCCTCCCGGAGATGTCACGAGTCGCAAAACTGGAGCCCTAAATGGACACCGGAAATTGTATTTTCATCCGGAAGTCAATGGAAGCTACTTCTGTTCGCTTGAAATGTATAAAAGATGGGGTCGGCATGATGAAAAAAAGCAGAATGAACTTCAGATCATGAAAATCCAAAGATTATTAGCTGAAATCAATCCGAGTCTTACACCAAAATTTGGTATTCCCAACCGGAAGTCAATGCAAACTACTTCCATTCGATTTAAGTGTATCATAGATGGAGTGGGCATGATTTAAAAAACCCAGAATGAACTTCAGATCATGAACATCCAAAGATTATTGGCCGAAATCAATCCGAGTTTGACACCGGAAGCTGGTATTCCCCACTGGAAGTCAATGAAAACTATTTCCAATTGCTGTAAAAGTATCATAAATGAGGTTGGCATGATGAAAAAACACAAGACTGAAGTTCAGATCATGAAAATCCAACCATTATTGCCGGAGATAGCCACGTGGTCGTTCATAGGGGTCCTGTTTTCAAAAAATGACCCTCTCAGGGGGGTCAAGGGGTCGAAAAACTTGAACCCCGACATTTTGGCATAGCTTAGTCCTTAATCACCCCAAAACAACAACAAAAAAAATCAATTTTAGCATACAAATCCTTGGGATAACATGCCATACCACACTATTTGCGCAAATGTATTTTTGTGTTCACGCAAGTGTAGCGGTAGACAATAATTTTAATAAATCAATTTTATTGACAATATTTATTTTATATATATCTATATTTAAATACACCACAATAATCCAATATATCGTTTTGCTAAATGTTAAATGGAGAGTATCGAATAATGATAAACTTTGAAATTAGAAACTACCTTTTTATTTTATCTTTAGGGTGAGATATTTAACGTTTGACTATAGATTTAACCGAATGTATCGAATAAGAAACTATTTTTTTTATTTAATTTTTATCGTATGCTATTATCTAGATAACAAACCTCATGTCTCCGTGTTTCGAGACAGTAAATGAAATGAAATGAAATGGGGTTTAACGTCCTACTCTTTTGCACCTAACCTGGGCTAATGCCTTGAGGCAAATTTTGCCCGGGCAGCGGCGCTACGGCCTACTTTTATATCGAATTCCAACTACCAAGGGATCTTTTACGTGCACGCCAATATGTACACAGGACCTCGGTTTTTTTGCCCCCATCCGAACGACTAGGCAGCTGTTTTAGCATTTTAATCAAAATTGCAGGAAAACGAAATTCAAACTTCGACTCCCAACAAAGACCAGAAAAAAGAATTCTTAATAAAAACAGGGTTAATCCAAATAACTAATGACTTCTGACAGTTCTGCATAAGATATAGTCAGACTGAAACGTTGCTATGCCTGCACTGCGTGTCTTAAGCTCATAACAAATTGTTTAAGATTAACTCCTGGATGGACATATCAAACATAAAATAAAAATGACCAGATCGATGAAATTTATATCGGAAAAACATCTACTAATTAGACATAGCATGTTAGAATTTTGAATCTAATATACCGCCATATTATAATTGGTAAATTTTCTAAATTTGTTAAATGTTCTTTAGCAATAACATGTGGCCTACCAAAGTTTTCCTGCAACGTTTTCTTTTGAAGTTTGATAACCTATTTCAACAAGTAAATTGAAGCAACTTTCAATAGCATCCTTAGCCTTTCCTGTGCAATGTTGAATTAATAATTGAATGGCTCTTGATTATACAACGTTTTATTATTATTTTCATAATTATGCGCATTAGGATAAATCGATTCTGGTGACTGTGAAACAACAAGCATTCTATAAATCTCAGGTTGCAACACATGAGTAATTGGAAAACTATTAAACTGTAAATTATTTGACAAATTTGACATACTACCAGGTAAATTATTAACACTTTGACCTTCAGCAACAAAATTACTATGAAACTAACAGGCATTCCACAATGTCTAAAGGGTAAGCTAATATCAATATTATTGTTTAGGTATATACACTGAACTATATGTAACTGGTTTAACATTGGGAGACTGAATGAATTAACTTGAAATTCCACATTGTATTGAACAACGGCTGCGTTACAGCGGTAAATAAATCATGAATTTACAGGTTTTACAGGCATTTTATTATAACAAATTTGTAGTGGTTCCATAGAATTTTTAAATTGTAATGTACTGTCAGCAAGATCACTGGCATAATCACTTTTATCAAAATTTTAACATTGACTCAGTTACAGGAGTAAATAAATCATATCAATTTACAGGATTTGTTGGTGGTTCAATAGAATTTTTAAATTGTCATGTACTGTTAACAAAATCACTGACATAATCAATGTTATCAACATCAGCTTCTTTTTCTTCACCTGTTTTCTTTTCTCTATCTTCATGATTATCTTCTTCAGAAAGACGCAAACAAACGAAAGCTTGTGCTGCTTCTATTGTAGCATTCAGTAATTAATTTTCTTCACTTATTCATGACAGCTCATTTTCGTTTCTGACCATCTCCATTTCTACATGTACTTCATTTTGTTTTCTTGACAATTCGTGTAGTTCTTTCAATTGCTTTACTTTCAGTTCTGCCAGGGCCAACTCCTCTTTCCTATTATTAACTGGATGTAACGTTGGGTTGGGATGGTCTAGCTGGCTTGCGGCTGTGGTTTCGGGCATGGAGATAGGGGCGCCTTCTCAACCTCGTGGGTTTCCTCGGGGCACTCCGATTTCCTCCCACTGCTAAAGACCCCTTGGCGCAAGCGAATTATTGAAATGAAATTAAACTATATGTTAGTCCCGCAATGACCTAGTTTGTATCGTGTGGACGTTAAATCCCATTTCTCTCTCTCTCTTGTGGAATGACGACTACTAAATAACGACTGACATTCTATTCTCTCCATGTTGATTAGATTATTAGAAAAACAATTTTGTCGACTGGGTTACAAACCGTGCAAATAGTAAATATACAATGACAGTAAGACGAAAGAGCAACAGCCTTCGATGTTGGCGGATTAAATTCCTATATGCCGCTGGCCGTTGATAATTAAATCGATCAAGTGGATAATCGAGACTATGCTGTTTATATTAATGATTTGAGTAATGATGACCGAGGCTATGTGAATATTTCAAACGCCTTTTTCTCGGCTAATAGTGAATCAATTTGACTGAAATTTTCAGCAAATTATCTTTACACTATCTAGCTTTTAACTATTATAGTGAGAAATGCCATCTCTATATCTTATCTCCCATAATGTAACTTTATAACAAAACAATTTGTGTCTCTTAAGATATCGAACGTTAGTCCCGTAGATTAAGGTTACGTAAGCTGTCATGCCCATATCATTACGCACCTCCTCCTGTTGCAGTAGGTTCCTCAATTACGTGAAGAATATCGGCGCAGTTCACCCGTACTCTTCCTAGCCCGATACTCTTTCTTCCGTCCTGGTTTTGATTTTGCCATACTGAAAATGTAAAAGGAACCATTACCAATTGCGGACTTTAATCACACTATTGCAGAAAGCAGGGGAAAAAAGTTACTAGTATTCGTGCAGTTTACTGGTTTGCTTAAAACAACACGGTGTTACTGGCCTCTATAATTCGTATATTTTCGATGAGCTACAAACATAATATTACACAAACGTAATACTAATCTACAGGAACTCTAGAAAAAATCTACGGGACAACGAAAATTATGCATTTTGTTATACCATAAATTGGTTTTATGAAATACATACAATGTATTTATTAAATGTAAACTAGAAAGGCGACATGTAATTATACATCACTGCTGCAAATGATTCTCACTAATCTTCACTTCATTTGATTATTTATATTTCTATGGGAAGTAGGCCTAATCAACTTTTTGTCCTCCGAACATGCGATTGGGGAATTGAGGAAGTTATAGCATTATCTTTTAAAGAAAAATCATAATAATATTCCTAAATTAAAATCAGATGAGATTTTATGATCCAGACGTGTTCATTGTTTGATTTTTGTGGCATAATATAAAGCTATGCGACTTTATAAATTACGGGATATACATTCAAATATACTGGACGTTGCGTTGATTCCAGAATAAATTCAGAAAGCAAACATATTTGACGGAAGTTATATTTTGATTCTGTAATCTAGACTTAATGCATTTGAAAACATGTGAAATAAGTATATCATCCTTTCATCATGTCACTGATACATGTTATAAATACTTAGAACCCGGGAACCCAGTGAGGTTTAATCAAAGTATTGGGTCCAAAAGGTTTGAGGTTTGCAACACATGTTTGACCCCTCGATCATTATGGAAAGGGAAGTCTTAAGTTTTGTAACCTGTGCGTATACCTGGGAGCACTCCCCCCAACCCCCTTAAATTTAATGCGAGTTAAAATTCAATGTCCATGCACAATTTTCTTGCAAGGATTTCATACTTAGCACTTTGAAACATAATGTATGACATAAGATCATAAAATGTTGTGCTAATGCTACTTAAGAACTTAATTAATTAGCATTAATTAGTGGCCGTAATTAAAATTTAGAGTCCATGACTGAAACAAAGCCTAAAAGCTCGCTAACCAAGTCATGAAACCAAAAATATCACTTAAGAGCGACAAAAGTTGAACAAACCTTGCTTAAGACTGGTTCAAAGGTGTCAAAGGTCACTAATTAGTGACTGTAATTAAAATTTAGAGTCCATAACTGAAACAAAGCCTAAAATCTGGCTTACCAAGCCAGTAAACCAAAATTATAACTGAAGAGCAACAAAAGTTGAACAAACCTTGCTTAAGACTGAGTCAAAGGTCAATTTTTGGGTCTCGAAATAGGGATTGAGTAGATTTGATTAAATTGTCTTGTCCAAGATTATTTTTGGTTGGAAAACATATTTCTATGAGTTTCACTGCACCAAATTCATGACTTAAGAGCATAAAATGTTGTATTAATGTTACTTAAGAGCTAATTAATTAGCACTAATTAGTGACTGTAATTAAAATTTAGAGTCCATAACTGAAACAAAGCTTAAAAGCTAGCTGACCAAGTCAGGAGGCCAAAAATATCACTTAAGAGCAACTAAAGTTGAACAAACCTTGCTTAAGACTGCTTTAACGGGGGCGGATCCAGAGGGGGGGGGGGGGGTCCAAACCCACCCTGCTCATCTACATAAAACAAAATGAATGCCTTGCATCAATGAAATTAAATCACAGTAAAATGATTTATCTCCTTAAAAAGCGCAATTTGTGTGTATGCATATGTACTTTAAAGAGGATGACTGACAGACTTCCTTAACAGGAAGCTATCAAACCCCCTCCTGCAAAAATTCCTGGATCTGCCCCTGTTCAAAGGTGACAAAGGTCATATTTTGGGCCACATTATGACCAATCAAACATTCAAATTGCTTGCTTATCTCTGCTTGCCTAAAGAGACAACGAAAAACTATGCGACGAATCATTCCTTATAGGAAATGAATGGAGTAATTGAACTGGATAACTATCTGGTTTTGAAAAATGCAGACAATTCGATAATATTAATAAAGATAAATATTTATATGATTCAAAACATTTATGTGTTCTCCTTAAGTCGTGAATTTTGTGAAGTGAAACTCATAGAAATGTTTTCCAAACAAAAATAATCTTGGACAAGACAATTTAATCAAATCCACTCAAACCCTATTTCGAGACCCAAAAAATTGACCTTTGATACCTTTGAAGCATTCTTAAGCAAGGTTTGTTCAACTTTTGTCGCTCTTAAGTTATATTTTTGGTTTCCTGGCTTGGTAAGCTAGTTTTTAGGCTTTGTTTCAGTTATGGACTCTAAATTTTGATTACAGTCACTAATTAGTTGAACCAGTCTTAAGCAAGGTTTGTTCAACTTTTGTCGCTCTAATGATCTAGGGGTCAAATATATGTTGCAAACCTCAAACCTTTTGTACTCAATATTTTGATTAAACCTCACTGGGCTCCCGGACTATGACATCAAAATCTAGCAGATGAATGTTTTCGAAAAACCATCAAACCACTTAAAAACTACTCAGAGCTTTTTTAAAATGAAAATTACACATCGAAGTGTATTTTTCAGCAACATGCAGGATTTATATCAATAGAATTAGTCACTGTATTCGATGTGTATTAATGACGGTATTGCACGGGGACATGCTCATTTCTGTTAGTAACTCTAGATATAACGGTGATATCTTTGTTCACAAATGATCACCATTGCTCCAACTAGTTTTATTTTATACTTGATGGGTATATATGTCACAAATAAATAAAACAAACACTTTAAAACACGTATACTGTTATCAGGAAAGCCCGTGTTTGAGACACCAATTGTCATGGTTATGTGAGAATGAGTTAACGAGACCCGGACATGCGCAAAACACATGTTTATTTCATCGCTACATTCTACTTGAAAATAGAGTTGAATTATTATAAACTTGTGTCAAATAAAGTCCGAAAGGATTCCTTTTGTTGGAAAATAATGCATGGTGGTGACAAATAGACGGCAAGGGTTCTAAAACAGCCTGGGGAATAGCGGTATTTTACCGTATTTTCATATTGCAGTTATAGAAGGCCGGATAAGAACTGTCAGCGAAAGTTCGCTCAAAGACAGTTCTGAAAAGAAGTAGGGATAACCGAGAGCGGATTTCTTCGGGATTCAAAAGTCCCCGGTATGTAATCATTCTTTCGGGTCCAACAAACAACCGACATCTGGTGAAGTTGGCAGCCATTTTGTTGTGATTAAGACAAGACTAGTTTCTGTCTTAACTTAAATAAAACTGACCAACATAAGAAAGTGTGATCAATCAAATTATACAATCTGATCAATTACACGTGACATACAGGTGCAAATGATGTACGAATTTACAATCACCATTCACCAAAAAAATATCAAAAAATGACGTCCGCAAAACATAATACGAAGCCAAATTCAGTAAGATAATTTGATTAAATTGCATTGCAGCTATATAATAAACCAAGTTACAGAAGAAATTACACATACACGTATATAAATAAGATGTTATAAATTCACACGAGATGGTATATGGTGTTTCTGTTTTGTTTCCTGTCACTGTTAATTATCCACGCCACACGTTATACATAGGTAAATCAAAAGGAGTAATCCCCCAGCAACAAACTAGACAACACTGTAATGATGAATAAAAATGTAATCCAATACGCGTTTCGGGCTAATGACCCTTCTTCAGTTGGTGTTACAAACAATACATAAAAAATAATCCAAGAATGTGTCACATTTATATACAATTTTATGCCACATGCGCTTCAAGTGGAAAGTAGGATTAATTAATTCCCGGACTAGGATTTAAAAACAATATATGTGTGAAAAAATATAATCCCTAGGCTGGGGTTAAATTCTAAAAAATACATCAAATCGTTGAAAATGGTTATATCGTCAAGTTTCTGGCGAACCGTCGAATCTGAAATTTTCAATATTCGAGAAAAACACCCTTGTAGTTTGACTTGAATTGAAATTATTCTGACCAATGAATAGTAGCATTTGGCTGTAAGATGAATGCTCATATCTGTAGAATAATATATTAATTTTCATTACCTAACAAGTCTAGTTGTTAATGACGTTAAATTTGACCCTGAAAAAGGTCAAAGTGCACGAGGGTCACATTCGCCGTTTCGTCGGAATAAAATCAAATTGCACATTTCACATTCGCCATAATTCGTCAGTTTGTAAAACGGAACAAGCCAACAGTGAGGCTGATGTCCCCCGCCGAAATTCCAAAATAAATAGATGACACATATTATTTAATCGCACATTTATTTTTTTCAAACATATCGAGCAATCAAACTGTACACGAAGTGTCATCCAAAAGTGTTTTATAAAGAAAAATGCTAAAACCGACGAGAAAAATGAAAATGTACCCTAGTTAGGGGGACCCTAAAGGCAGACAAAAGGGGTCCCACGCTTGACAAAAGGGCCCCCCTGACCAAGGGAAAGGGCCCTCGTGTCCGAGTCAATCGTTTCTATACATTGTTACTGTCGAATCCATTACTGAATGAGAATGCAGTCATTGTATTGGCATAAAAATCATCAATCAAGATGAACCTAAGTTATCTTGTCCCAAAGTATCAACCAATCAAATTGTTTATCTCTGCCTACCTAAGAAGAAAATGCTCATCTTCGAACTAAATCAAGGCATTAACCTAATAAGCATACACACCAATTTTGAACATTTTAACTCAATTCGAAGGAGAGTTATTGTGTTCCAAAGTCTCGGGAAAACAAATTGATTATCGCTCTGCTTACCCTGAGCAGAAAATGCTCATTATCGATCTTAGTCAAGGCATTACTGTAATGAAACTATACACCAAGTTTCATCACTCTCACTTAATTAGAACTAAAGTCATCGTGTCCCAAAGCATCAACCAATCAAATTGCTTATCTCTGCTTACCCTAAGCGGAAAATGCTCACCTTCGAACTCCATCAAGGCATTGACCTAATAAGCCCATACACCAAGTTTGAACATTTTAACTCAATTAGAAGGAGAGTTATTGTGTTCCAAAGTCTCGACCAATCAAATTGCGTATCGTTCTGCTTAACCTGAGCAGAAAATGCTCATTATCGAACTTAGTCAAGGTATTACTGTAATGAAACTATACACCACGTTTCATCAATCCCACTTAATTAGAACTAAAGTTATCGTGTCCTAAAGCATCAACCAATCAAATTGCTTATCTCTGCTTACCCTAAGCGGAAAATGCTCATCTTCGAACTCCATCAAGGCATTGACCTAATAAACACATACACCAAGTTTGAGCATTCTAGCTCAATTAGGAAGAGAGTTATTGTGTCCCAAAAAGTGTGACGGACAGACAGACAGACAGACGGACGGACCCATTTTAAATAAAATGGGCACACATTCGCCGTACATTCGTCCATTCGAAAGAGTTTATTTCTCTCCGTTTCTCAATTCGCCATGGGGGATCACGTGGATAAGGCGCTGGTTCGCTAGCCTGGAGGTCGGGTGTTCGATACCTGCATTGGCCGAGAAAGTTCATCTCGATTTTCCGGCGTGGTTTCCCCTTGTCAGCGATGCAGAACGGAGGGACTGACAAGGATATTGTACGAAAAACCGAGGTCCCGTTGAGGGGGGTGGTAATCTAGTTTCTAGGGAACTGGAGATGGCCCCTGCGAGGCTGCCAAGGAATATGATCCTAAACCCCTGATAGCTGGAATTTGAAGAAGAGTAAGTAGTTAAAGGGACAATCCCGATAAGAACAGAGTCTAAAAAATTAAAGTCCGAGCATTTACGAGATTTATGGACCAAAATATAGAGACATGGTGTATTTACCTTGGCTCAAAGTTTCAGCTCAAAATATTGAGTCGTTTTGACGTTAATGTCAACACTGCTTATCCGGACACGTAACCCTTTTAAGATTTCGGGTCAGTTTTTTGATTGGGTGACCTAATAATCGATTCCCGTTTCTTGAGAGGTCTATACAGTGAATGACCCATGTACTGTACTTGATAACAAAAGGTAAATTTCACCTACATATCATTTTTATAGAAAAAAAAGTCTGGTTTTATCCAGATACTGTTTAATACAACAATCTCCGTTTCCAGATGAAAACTGTCAGGTTTAAGTTATTTACAAGCATATCACTGGGATTGACCCTTTAACCCGCTGTCTGGGTTAAATGTAATTGAAACTTACTATTCTGGTATAACAGAAGTAATTTTTATGGAGGGACGTTAACCCCAGTCCATACCATACAGTAAAGCATTATAGCACTCTGCGGCACTTTGTACTACTGCTGTGATAAAAAAAATGTTTATCTAGAAGGGTTCTAGCGATAAAAAAAACACTCACATCATTCAATTTAAGCCTTGTGAAAGGTTTAACACAAAAGCAAATACATTTTACAGAATAATTAATTTTTTAAAATTAGGGTTAGGGTTAAAAGCATTAAACCATTAAAGATGACGTAAACGGATCAAATTCATTTAAATAACGGCCGCAAATAGTACAACTGTTTGAGAAAAACACTATTACATTTTTCAATATATAGTAAAACACTGTCATTCAATGCGACAAATTGGCATAGAATAATCTAGCTTCTGGAGAGCGAACAACTGGGGTATCACTCAAGCAGAGAGATTGGAGGTACGAGTATTTGTCGACGGATAGCCTTGGCGGGGAAGAGTATGCTCTTTCTGGGATAAATTCGGATATGGAGTTTCTTCTTCCACCGAGATTAAGTGTTGAGAACAGTGGTTGTATGTGAGACAATTTGAAAAATAACTTCATATGTTCGCCTTTTTTCACCCTTAACTGCATTATATTTGTCCAATCTATCTGATCACCCTCTTCTGATATCCTGACTCTAAGAACACCCAGTTGTTGAGAAAATGCCTTCCAGTCTTGAATATCCTGAGTGCACACCTCCGTCACTGAATATGGATCACGTCTTTGCCATACGTAGTAATGTTGAAAGCTGTGAAGGAAGAAGTATTTCGCCAGCCCTTTTAAGAGTCCTTTCAATGGTGCTATGTACCGGATCCCCTTCATTTTGGCCATGGCTAGTACAGTGTTATTTTTTGAATATATGTTGAGGTTTGTACAAACTTCAGTAGCATGGCTGGCAATATAGAATTCTTGTTTTGTCCGGAACATCCGTTAGCAAAAAATGATACCCCCTTGACACCAATAGTGTCAGATTTGTGTAAAAAGTTATGGACATGCGAGGCTATCTCATTCGCACCGCGAGCCGCAATACCCTTCATGCCACAAGTAGCATTGGACTTTTTTGTCTTTGATATTACAGACTGTAAAATTATAGTTAGACAGACGTCTTTTATAGAACACTTCGCATCGATTAGACTTTGGGAGGTAAATGACCTGTTGAAGGTCAAAAGAAGCTAGTGTGTGACTTGGATCATCAGCGGACTTAATCATTTCTTTTAGCTTCTTACAGCATTTTTTTCAGCAATATGCCCCATGTATTTGTCTTCCAGTCTCTTCTTTTCTTCCTCTCCACTTGTACGAAATACTTCACATAAACCACACATATCTTTTTTCAATCTAACAAATTTATGTTTCATCCCTTTAAAGACCCTGTAGTACGTTGCAAGAGAGATATCTATTCGTCCTGTATCTTTCCGGAACATTTCATACATCTTGCTCACTGTAAGGTCGCCAGACAAATACTCAAAACGTGATGTTGCTCGACAGTAATGGGATTCTGTTCTTGGAAAGCGATTAATGTGAATTTTACACAATTCTCGAATTAGGTTGTCTCGTTCTTTCACCAGTGTATGTCTTCCACCCCTCTTCTCGTCATCCATTACACCTTCTGTTGTCATTTTCTGCAAGGCCGTGCGTTGTAGCGAGAAACATCATTCGACATATTTGAACTAACTCTCCTGTTTCACCTGGCAAGTAATAGTGAAGAGTTCTACTTTTCCGGCTTCTGACATCTTGATGAACAGTTGTGCGAAACGGCGCTGTCACTACAACATGAGTGGTTAGCCACCTTCTCTTCTCCGCTTATGAGGGCATATCGTAATACGCCTTTAAAATAACACTTCGTCTGTTCTCTGTAAGCGACTTGCATGAAAGGCCTCTCCTCTCACATGATGCTGAGTTACAACGATCCCCTAGCTGATTGCGTGCCGGAACAAAATTACCGGATTTTTCACTAGCATAGTGAAGTCCTTTATTCCGACCCTCCTTTGGGAGAGGGAGCTTCAATTACTTCAACATGTTCTCTTGGCTCACCTTCTATAATATAGTTTTCTGGTTCTTTATTGGTTATTTTGCCCTCCTCAACAGTAGTCGATACACTCTGTGTGCACTCTTCTATAAAGTGGTCATGGCACATCATCGTAAGACATAGTGGACAAGCTGCAAATATCTCTCGTTTGCAGTTCACTCGCCCGCGACAAATTGGCACAAATACTGCACTGGAATGCTCAGATGGCATGTAATCTTCATCGCGATCATCATCATATTCTTCCAATCCTTTTCCAAGATTAATTAATTCTTCACATGATGTGCGAGTTTTTTTCAAAATATGTGAAAGTGGAAGGTCGTCATCACTGTCACTTTCTACCTCACCCTCAAAAGTTATCACAGTTCCATTCCACCATGTTTTATCTATCCACCACATTCTGACGCGAGCTCCTTTCTTAAACTCAATTCCATCTTCAATTACCAGATCTTTCAAAATCACGACGTTTTGAGAATGATCATCCCATTCAACGAGAACATCTAGGTCTGGATCCATTTCTGAAATGAAAAATATTTCTTTCAGACCTTACATTTAACAGCACCAAACTGAATATGGGTACGAGGAATTTGCAGCTAGCAGTAGGGCCATATATTTAGAGAAATGTGCATGTTGTTTAATTATGAAATGAAATGAAACGGGGTTGAACGTCCTACTCTTTTGCAACTAACCTGGGCTAATGGAAGACGGGCATACGCTATACAGTGTGCTATGAGGGGAATTTGGCCCGAGCAGCGGCGCTACGGCCTACTCTTATATCGAATTCCCACTGCCAAGGGATCTTTTACGTGCACTCCAATGTGTACACGGGACCTCGGTTTTTCGTTCCATCCGAACGACTAGACAGCTGTCCTTGTCAGGCCCTCCTTCTGCATCATCGACAAGGTGAAATCTGGTCGGAAAATGGAGATGAACTTTCCCGGCCAACACCCGACCTGTTGTTTAATTAAATAGTATCGTTATTAGTAGACTAGCATAAGCCCCAACCCACCACACGCACGGTGGAAGAAATAATTTCGACATCACGGTACGGGAATCTCCGACTTAAAACATAAAAATGTACGATAAAAAAGTGAGAGAACATAGTAGGGTATTCGGAGAACTGTGTTTTGTTTTGACAATTTTAACTTCGAATTTGGGATAACTTGGCCCCCAAGTAAGACCTGCTAATATTGCTTTATTTGATATAAGATAAAACAGACCAACTTACATTTCTTGTGTTCTTTAAAGATACTGTAGGCCTTGGTAAACGTACGACGGCAGACGACAAATGAGCGTAGATGACAAGATGACCTTGGGATAACCACGTGTTCATATTATTGAAATGGCAGCATGGCGACCAAAATTGACGGAAAAAAGAAAATTCCTGTATATCATGTCCGAATCACTGTATACATACCTTTCACTTTGTCTAACAAGGAACGTTGAGAGTCGCCAAAATCAAATATGGCCGCTGAATTTTTTTCTAAAAATTCCAAGATGGCGAAAATCCAAAATGGCGACCAAAATTGACGGAAAAATGAAAATTCCTGTATATTATGTCGGCATCGCGGTATACATAGCTTTCATAATTTTGGGGGCGCCGAATTCAAATATGGACATAAAATATAATATCAAAGATGGCGACCAAACTTGACCGAAAAAATGAAAATTTCTCTGTACTATGTCTGGATCACGGTATAAATAGCTTTCATAATGAGTTAAATGGGATTTTTGTAGTCGACGAAATCAAATATGGGCACTGAAAATAACTTAACAATTCTAAGATGGCGGAAATCAAAGATAACGACCAAAATTGACGAAAAAAAACCCCTCTATATTATGTCTGGATCGGGGTTTACATAGCTTTCATGGTGTGTAACATGGGATTTCGGGGACGCCGAGTTCAAATATGGACAAAAAACTCCAACGATATTAAAAATCCAAGATGGTGGAAATCCAAGATGGCGGACAAAATGTCATGATTTTCTATTATTTTGGGAAGCATAGATAGGATATGGCTTGTCTTGTGCCAAAAATGGGGTTCTTGGGGTCGCTAAAATATAATATCAAAAATCTAAGATGGCGCAAATCCAAAATGGTGCTAAAATGTTATGATTTTCCATTATTTTGGGAAACATAGATAGGATATGGCGTGTATGTGCCCAATAAGGTGTTGTCGGGGTAGCTGAAATCAAATATTGGCCCCAACATTAATTTTGGACTTTTAAAATTATATTTTGTGCCCATATTTGATTTCCGCGACCTCAAAAATCCCATTTAATGTGTTTCATTCAACTTTCAAAATTCAAACAGCATAATTTTATCTCACACCTCATGAATTCAGCAGTATCAACATCAGGATGCAAGCTTATAACTATAAATGAACATGCAACATAACCTGTGAAATATTATATATTTTAGTTTATTATTATTACACATATTCATTCATTAGAGACGTTAATCAAACCTCAGGCATGTTGGACTAGTTGTCAATTAAATAAGGTTATACCCCATTTCATTTCGTTTGTAAATTAAATTCATTGTTTAAATTACCTTAATGTCTAGAGATATGTACTAGATGTACTAGTTTAAACAATATTTTATTCAATAAGCTGAATTGGATTGAACAACAGGCAAAGGCCTATATAAGTACTTTCCAGACAGATAAAATAGTTTAATCTTATGTTTACAATACAAAGATGAACATATGTTCAGGCAGTGGGTTACAAACATTACTTGGAGTATAATTTTAAGTCTTAAATATTGAAGTGTTACAATCTCTTGCTGTCTTTTATGTATTTTTAGACTATTTCAAATTGGTATTGTCTGGAAGATAAGATCAGGGTTGCCATATAGGATCAGGTCGGATGGGATTCAGTATCATATTATAGTTGGAGAATTCA
The DNA here is from genome assembly GCA_948474765.1 of Patella depressa. Taxonomy (NCBI): domain Eukaryota; kingdom Metazoa; phylum Mollusca; class Gastropoda; family Patellidae; genus Patella; species Patella depressa. The sequence continues at coordinate 30,109,385 of OX419715.1, forward strand.
GCTTTGATTATATCTAATTTAGGCAATAAGCTACATACATTATTGTGGACAATGGAAATATTACCTGTACTTAATGTATTATACGGGCCAGGGTTTTGTTCTATGCAACCGACAATTAGCAAAGTTTTAATTTCTATCAATAGATGTGTATTTATACCATAACACGAGGTAGGGTGTAAGAATACATATAAGGATTGATTGTCCCGTTTAAGAGGCCAAATATTATTAATTTTAATCGTGACTATCTTTAAGTAATATTTTACGTTCACATGTAAAACCGGAACAATCATACATATATTTGTATATATTTGGGTATGTATCAATAATGTGATATGACTTCTTATTAAAGATCATTTTAAATATGGAATCAATAAAATTTACACTCCTAGAAGATAGATAAATGGAATAACGAAAATGTGACAAACAAATATATTACATGATAGTAAAGAAAACATCAGAACAAATATTTACAATCACAATCCAATTCATAATTATATCGAGGTATGAGTTTACATCTCCAACAGTTAAATTACCTTCTTTTCAAGTTTTGGTGACGGGTTTTGGTAATATGAAGATATGTGTAGGAGGGGGGGGGGTCTAATCCTATATACAAAGAGGTATAATAATATAAATATTCTTTAATATAATCCAATGGAACTTTCATCTACAGTAGCAAGGACACTTGGATGAAAGTGTGCTATTCGATCAATATTTTCAATGTCAGAATAGACTTTTCAATTTATTTTAGTGAACGTTCATCACGACATAGTATAGAAATGGTTCCACTACTGCTGTCTTCCGTCTTACTCCAGTCGCAGTAGTGGTTTTTCCTACCGAGTTTCTTTGCGCAAGTTTTTTAGTCAAATGACTACAAAAAGTTTACTGGCCTATAACTCGCTTAATTTACAAATAAACTGACCCAAAACAGTACATCACGCAGTTTAACATATAATAAATCGATTCTTATTGAAATAACGGTGAGGCCTTACCGCATAATTATATGATTTGATGAAACCCATCTCCTACGCGAAATTTCAACTGGCCGACCGTCATGGCCGCAAGTTGCGTAATACGTCATTAGGCCTACAACATAAACAGCGCTATGCAGAGAAAAATTGTTCGGTAACTATTTTAATGGTCCAGTCTTCACTATTTGTGATAGAATTACTTATTTTAATACAAACTGTAATGATGTGTGTTGACAATTGTGCGTTTTAACCTATTTGAACTTGCGTAAGGGGTCTTAGACTGTACCAATTGTTACCTTAAACACAGTTTAAGGTAACAAGTATAGTTACTAGACATAGTACAATTTGTTTTTCATCTTTCATTCGTCATTACTTTTATTCGAAACTACTACTTTCATTCGAAATTCGAAACTACTACTTTCATTCGAAACTACTACTTTCATTCGAAACTACCACTTTCATTCGAAACTGCTACTTTCATTCGAAACTACCACTTTCATTCGAAACTGCTACTTTCATTCGAAACTACCACTTTCATTCGAAACTACTACATTCATTTGCTTTTCATCTTTCATTCGAAACTACTACTTTCATTCGAAACTACCACTACTACTTTCATTCGAAACTCCTTTGTAACTTTATTCCTCTGCAGCTTTATTTACTGACATGGGGCACATTATGTCCATTGTAGCTGGGGTGCAAAACTCATTCGGTCGCTCAAGAGGAGCACGGCCAGTCGGGTTCTTCAGGAGACAGACCATCTGTTCCTCCGGGTCGGAAAATTCCTTATGGAAAATGCAGCCTGAATGGGTTCGGGATCATGTACATCTGTCATCTCACTGTTGCGCTGATCCTAATTTCGTAGTATAATTACATGTAGCTTGTGTACTCACCTGAAATGTTGTGTTTTCTTAATTCCAGGTAAGGAATTGAAGTATGGTCTCAGGCAGGTCTGCCAGTCTCTCCGAGGCACACAAACCTTGCCATCTTCACTGCCAACTTTCTGGGCAATATTGACTTTTTATGTGCTTGTAGTTACGACGTCAACAATGTCACCCAAACAGGACACCATTGTCTTTCTGTATCGTTGCTTAGTCAAACCAAAACACCAGTCGGGAGCAAATTTGGAATGGCCCGTTATCAGGAAGTTGAGGGATATTGTCTTGTGACGCCCAGAAAGAACACGCCACAAGAGATACCACAGCATCATGTTGTTCTTGTTTTGACCACTGCAATTGTCACAATGTAATTGCATGTGCATTTCCGAGTCCAAACGTATCAAGGAAATGATCCAAAAAACTGATGACCGCATTGGAACCCTTTGAAATGCACATGCCCTCATCAATAAGGTAATTTACTTGCCGTTGCAAGCCTTCGCAGTTGACCCCAAACAAGCCACATTTCCTTGGAGTAAGGAAGTAAAGTGGGCCTGGCTGCATGGGGTCAGAAGGATAATGCACCTGCTGTGCATAGTCAAAAGAACAATGCATAATAAGATTTCTCGAGTTCGGTGTGTTTTTCCCCAGTACTAATCCAGTATCCTGTATAGTTTCCTTAGAAGCACGATCCATGTCCTGATAGAGAGATCGCTCCAGGGTGACCTTCTTGATGTGGAACTATTGTGCATGTTACGTTGACATACCCAGCACAGGTCTGTCATCAGCCGAGAGTGTACGATATATGGCAGCAGTGTCCCCTATAAACTTCTGAAAGATCGTGCCTTGACAGCTCGGTGACCTGAAAAAGTGATGACAATCAAGATTATCTTGGACAGTGTGAAAATACATGCAAGGTTACTCCGAAAGTTGCAGACATACTAGCCGAATCATACTAGTGGATGACCCAACGCTGCACGGGTTGAAAGTGGTATAACGAGAGAGATAAGAATGGGGTTTGAACATCCTCTCAACACAAACTAGGTCATCTCGGGACTAACACACAATTCAATTTCATTTTAATAATTTGCTTGCACGTAGGGGTCTTTAGTACCGTAGTGGGAGAAAACAGGAGGATCAAGAGAAACGACACGAGGTTGGATAGGTGATCCTACTCCTTGTCACGTACAACCAGGGAATCAATACAACCCCAGTTGACTCATTGACGGACCTTATGATACAATGTGCACACGCTAACCACACGGGACAGCCACCAACCCTGAACAGACAGACAACTCAGATACATACCTGCTGTTTCCATTGCAGATGTGTACAGTCTGAAGATACTGGTCTTGGAGTAATGGGACGGCAAGAGCTTTATATCAAACCGTTTATAGCCTGGAACTCTCCCTGGCAGTGATAGTGAATGGGCCTCTGCGAAATTGATAATGAAAGATACAACACGAGTCACGTCTTCATGCGTCAGTAGCCTTGGATCTGTAGCACGTCTACCACCACTTTTCTTGAACCGAGGGGTCAACCTTCTTCTTTATAGTTCTTGAGTATGGCTGTGAGTTTATTCTGACTAATACTGAAATAAAAGACGAAAAGGTTAAAAACTTTGTAACAAGAGCTGCCAGTCTTCAAGAGGGAGGAGATCGGGAACTATACTGTAGGCCTCTATTTCACATTTCATCAGTTTTTACCAAAATATCATACCTTCAGTAGGCCTACTCTTAATGATTACCATTAATTTTGTGTTCCTATTGATGTAAAGAAGGAAAACCCCCAGAATTTATTTTCATAAAGCCAGGTAAAATCTGGACTGACTACTGACTTGAGAGTTATGGTGCTACTATATTTATAGTTTGAAGGGTGTAAAGCTCTTTATTTAACCTTGAAATAAGCAGTTTTGAAAAATAATATTGTAATTTCTAATGAACTATGTTTACGCTTACTTAGTGCATTCTAGTATCTACACTTTTTTTAAATTATAATTTTGTCATTTGCGAATAAGCCTTAAATATATTTACTAATTACTTCCACGTTGTGTTGTAGGGTAAATGTTTTTATGTGTTCGTTACAAAATGGTATACTATTTGTGTACTGATTACAAAATGTTAATAATTTATTTAGATCCTATAGTTTCATGACAAGATTTAAAAATACATTATGCAAGAGCTAAACCTGCCTATCTTTAGGCTGAAATGTTATATAAACATTAGACATTAATAGGATCCAGACAATAATCAACTCTTGATGTCAACGCTAGCCTGCGATATTTGTTGGATTATGAACCGATTTGCTGCATAACTTTCCTTCGTGATTAACGATTAAGTGGATAAAATCGAGACTATGATTTTTGTCGTACCGACTTTAGTAATGATGACCGAGATTATGTGGAATTTCGATCGCTTATTTCTCGGTTCATAGTGGATCAATTAGACTAAAATGTTCATCAAATTGCTTTTATATTATCTAGTTTTGAACTATTATTATAGTAAAAACTGCCAACTCGTTTTCTAATCCCCCATAAAGTATCTTTAATCAACATCAATATTAATTGAAATTGATCATATTGAAATCTAATTCGTGTATTTAATTTTGAATAGTATGGAAAATATTTTAATTCATTTTGAAATAAAAAGTTCAACTTACCAATGAATGAACTTGAATGTGTCACGGCAAATTCGATGTCCATGCATGAAGTAACTTGTACGTTGGTGTTGTCTCTGTTTTTGTTCTTTCCTTTTCGAACAGCATGTGGAGATCCCGTTGGAAAAAAAAGCAGCCGATTTTCCCAAGGAGAATTAGATCTTTCTCAAAATCAGTGAGGGCTGACATGCACATTCTCAATTCATAGACAGAGTCCGTACTCAGAACGGTGTAGCATGATTTCCCATCATTCAGTTTACATTCGCAGGTGAATTTTTCGATCATATCACACTCTTGCTCTTTATCAGAACTAGGATGCAATTCCTGTATTTCATTTACTGCAGCTGCTATCTCATCAACAATCAAGGGGTATTGAGGCTGGTCATCATTGACATCAACAACATTTTCATTCACATTATTGTCATTTTCAGTGTCACCCTGGTCGTGTAGGCCTACATTTTCAGATTCGTCACCAATTTCCATTTCATCTAAGCCATCGTCATCCCCGGAATCACACCAGTCACTGCCTTCACCGTGACAGAAGTATGTGGACACCAGCTCATTCCACTGTGATGCACTAGCAAATTGCAAGCTGACAACTGATTAAGACTGATCAGCTACTTTTCGCTCCTTGGAAAGAGCCATATTCACGTATGTCAGTAGATTGTTATTGTTTTCACAACGGAGCATACGTCCCACCACGTACTGCGCGTGAGTAGCAGAAAGGCAATCTACCAATCGGAGACCGGGATTTTGGGGTCATTGTGACCTTAGCATGACAACACCTGAGATTGTTAATGAAAGTTATGTGGATTCCCGGTCTTTTTTTTAGCTCATAATGACGTAGAATTATTATAATGAGTACCACAGGCAGCAGGGGGAAGCACTCCTATTTATACTGATACCCGTATGTTGGGAATTCCCCGTTTGGATATTTTACGAAAACGGCAAGTAAATGAACGATTGTTGTGTTTTATTCCGAGATAATTAATGACTTCTTTACGGATCGCCTTTTACAAAATGCGATTTAAAATTAAACTTTTAATCGACGGAAGAGGTACTTATGTGGCTTTTAATGGGGAAATGTGAATTTTGACCTACTGAACCATTATTGCACTCTTTCGCAGAATCTACATTTGCGACAAGCGACTCAGTTAGCTAAGCCAGGTCACATATGTTGAATCATTTAGTTAATTCCTTTCAGATTTCTTCGTATGGGTCTGTTTCTTCCTGGATCGGTGCTGAATTCTTTAATCCTACTTAATGCGCATACGCCAAGAAATTGTATATATATATATTTATGTATTGTTTATAACACCATCTGATGAAGGGCCATTATTGGACTACATTTTTATTCACCAACACAGTAATGTCTCGTTTGTTGCTGGAGGATTACTCCAATGTCATCAGCAACTGTCACTTTAAATTCATTAGGATCTATTGGAGGTTCATTATGATGTGTTGATATAATTCTAGTGAATGCATTCTGTTTAAAAGCCTTGTAATGTAACTCATAAAATAAATCATAACTAAGTTCTGAAATATTGTAGGGTTTATTGGCATTTTTCATGTGTTGCTGAAATCCTGATGGAAGAAATACTTTGGACTTCGTGAATTGCATTTCAATACACACCGGTGTCACAAAAAAAACTAAAAAAAAATAGTTCAACGATTTTCAGTATTGCATAAACAACGAATTAGGGCTGTACACATTAATCTGTTGCGGTTCTGACCCAACACAAGAATCATATAAACGTGCACGTGTGTACCCGTCATTTCATTAAGCTAACACGCCATGGCCGAAGTTATTTCATTGGTACTCCTTTTACCATCTGATTCATTACATTTGTAACAGGATCTCTGACATGTTTGTTTTCCAATGTTGTACAATTATACTAGCATGTGCCAACCAAAATTCGATTTTTGAGCTAGGGACCTAAAACTTTGCAGGCTCAGATTTTACTCACATGTTCTAGGTATACACATTAACTAAAATCAACCACAAAAATATTGTTTTTAACATTTATTTGGACATAACTGAAAGGAAATTGGACATATTTCGTACAGAAAAGTAATAAAAATAAGTATAAAAAGTACAAAATCATAAAGAAAATCATTAGATCTTAAAAATTGGTTTTCTGATTATAGAATAATAAAATCAAACTAGGAAGAGTGTTTTCTTTGACCAGATATTAAATAAAATATGAAATTTAATAAAACTAAAAGGAAATGAAACAAACAAAAACCTGTTACATTTGCCATATTTGGGTAGACCTACATCTATTTACTAAGTTTAAATGAACAATAAAACTATTTCAATAATTTTTAATGGGGACAAAAGTAATGGAAATCTTTCTTATTTCTGACTGGAATTGAAAAAAAATAACAACATATATAATTACAATAGCTGAAAAATACATTGGGAAACTGATTTTCTTTCTGATGTTGAAATAATAAAATCAAAAGAGAACTGTAAGTTTTCTCTGAATAATTTTAAAATAATGGTGTTTTTTTATAGGCTATCCTTTATAATGATTTCAAGTTTTCTCAAAATAATTATAAATATAAAGTATCAAAAAATAAAACTTGATAAATAAATCATATACAAACAAAACTTATTATATATAGCATAGGCCTATACCAATAATAATAAAAACAACTATGCTGCTCAATTTCAATCACATCTTTTACTTTACCAATTTCTAGGAACCTGAAAAATGATTAAACAATATAGATAAACAATGGTAAAATTATACGATTTTAAACAATATAGATAAACAATGGTATGATAATTAATGCATATGAAAAGAAGACTGGCATACGGCAATACGCCGTGCGATGAAGAATATTTTCATTTACCACGAAACTGATATAACATACAATTCAAACTCATTTTATTTCTTTCGTAAATAACAAATTCAGTCTCAAAGAATTAAAAATGTTACGGTAATGAATAATATTTCAAGTATTTTCTCGCATTCGCACGTGTGTAACGGTCGTCTAACTGTATAGTCTCGATCAGCAGTACTTCTCAGTGTAAAGCGTACGGCGAATAGTTGCCTGAATGATAGAGACTACATTTGACACGCCTTCCGCCATGACAGTATGGCCGATAAAATTTCAGTCATCTCAGAACAATTGAATTTTTACAACTTTCACGTCCACTTATGGAATTAAATGAAGGTGGATCTTATCAAGGAATATTTTGTCCATAATTTAGACAGTTTTTTCCCCTCCGCATATTCCACGAAAAAAGTTACAAAATTCCAAACTTTTCAATCGGAGAAAAAAAATATTCTTACCTTGTTATATGTGACAAACTTTCCATGCGGAGCAACCTTGACATCTTATCTAACTGTTTTCGGTTGAATGAAACCGGTATCAATTGCAGGAAATCGACACGAGGCCGTAATGCAAGGCGTACTTTTCGCGAAAAAAAAGCGCCATATTTGTGACAGCCAATTAAGAAAAAAGAGTTACGTCCCCTTTTTGGTTGGCACACGCTAATTATACACGTTAATAAACGTAGGGTTTATAAAAAGAAACTTCCGAGAACAAATTGCAAAAGACTGCAATGTCAAATTCAAAATTTATTTACTGCAACAACTTTTAACAAATGTACATAACAATTGGCAAACAATAACACGCATCTATGGATACTTTTATGAAAGAATTTACTACAAATCCACAAAATCGAAACGTCAGAGAACCATGAAACAAAGCAGGGGTCAACTGAAGTCAATATCGGGGTCGCCTAGGCACGGACTGGCATAGATGTCCCACTACACACTGGGATTGTTTGCCCATGGTTTTGGAGTGCCTGTACCGACTCTGTAACAGTTCGTGGTAGCACGGCTTGAGTTCCGACAAGCAGTTACGAGCAAAGCGTTCACTTCGACGTCGGTAAATACGGCGACGTCCATCATAAAAACTGAGGTTGAATCGGGATTCATCCGAGAAGATGACATTTCGTCTTGGTGTGTTGTGCAGATATCCCCGAATCGCGGCCCTTTGCTGTTTGGCAAGTCGATGACGATGCCAACGGATTTGGCCTTGGTAAGGTCGACGGTAGCGTAACACAAGAGCAGCCAGACGCCCTCGGGCTGCTCTGACGTTGCCGTGTTCCAACAGTTCCCTGACCGTAGCTGACTGGAACCTGTTGTACAGATGATGTAGTCAGATGTGGCGATCTTGAGCAGTGGTTGTTAAAGGTGGCGCTCCAGATCGGGGTCGATTTGCAGCGTAGCCCAAGAGTAGCCAGGCTGATCTGACGTGTTCCAGCAGTTCTCCGGTCAACTTGCTCCTGCGGCTCTGTGACGCTTTATATTAGCTTCACTATGGATGGCTTAGAATGTATAGTATTTTGCACCGGGGCTGTCGCAGGTTGTAACCTGACACACGACTAAAGGATTAAACTGAATATTACCTACTTTTGTGGGGACATTTTGCAGAAATTTGGTTTTTGAATGTTCAAAACACAGCTTGTGCCCTCCTTTTCGGAGGCATCCCATGTTGCACTGGACCCTCTGATATGCATGTATGTGGTGTTATCGTATCAATCATGTGCTCCTACGTCCAGAAATATACAATTTGTCTCTAGATACAGTTTGCTTTGATGAAGTAAGCGCCCCAACCACCGCTATCACGTTGAGGGGGCATATTGTCTTGCAATTTGGATTTTACTATTATGTAATCAACCAACACATGATGAATAATTTAGGGTATTCCTAGGCTCCCTAAAACATACGGTTAGACACCCAAATTATCATCCTAGACAAAATACTAGAGGCGATTATTTGAAATGACGGCCGTCTTGGACGCCATCTTGAATTTCTCAAAACGCTCAGGCTAATAAAATCAATCACAAGAAAAAACTTTGTATGCAATTTCCAGGTTCGGCCATAGTTCTGACGGGCTAAGTATTTTTTATGTCAAAATAATTTCAGCGTGACGTCATTGCGTCACCCCATGACCTGCTGTCGTCATAACCTATTTTTCGATTCATCGATACAACCTCTGTATCTGATGATAATACATTTATATGCTCTAAAATGAGCCGTTTCCAAGATATAATGGTGGACAGAAAGTCCGATTGGCGGCCATCTTGCAATTATGCTAATTATGAAAAAAGCAACAGGGTTTCAGTGGAGTTCTTTATGTATCCCATTACTAGACTTCCAGTGAAAGGATTTTTTTAAAAAAATTTTCAATTTATCTGTATATAACAAAAGAAATTATACCTGTAAGTTTTCGTCGAGTCCACATTTAATTTTGGAGCTGTCGAAACAACAGTATGCGTGCCATCTTACCAGTCTTTTTGATAGTTTTGGCTTGTTGCATCTGTTATAGTTCCCTCCTTTTTCAGCTGATACTTGCTACACGTGATACAAACATTTTTAATTGGATTATGGAGTACTAAATTGATTCCTTTATTAAATATTTAGGGTTTCATTCCAGGCTAGCACTTCAATCGGAAGAACTAACAAATTTGTAGTTAAGGTTATTCCGATGACGTTAGTTGTCGACCAATCAACACGAGCGTTACTAGCAATGACGACGTTATAGCCAAAGTGTCATGGCCACAGGCTGTTTGATATCGCTTGTTGCGCGTCAATTCAACGGTCTAACAGGAATGTAATAAATATAACACGCCAACTGTGAGGTTGATGTCCCCCGCCGAAATCCGAAAATAAATAGATAAAACACATCTTAATTAATCAGATTTTTATTATTTTTTTTTTTCAAAAGTATCGAGCAATCAAACTATACACTTAGTTTCATCATTCTCTACCAGAGCATCGACCAATGAAATTGATAAGCTCTGCTTAGCTCGAAATGTTAATCATTGAAATCGGTGAAGACATTCATCTAATGAACATCTATATCCAGTTTAACTCAATTAAATGCAAAGTTGCATGTTCCAAAGTCTTAACAAATCTAATTGCTTATCGCTCTTTACAAGGTTGTAAGACGCAAATCGTATTTGGTTCCTTTTTTAAGTGCGAAATTTGTACGAAACCAATATTTTGCACGGGCTCTGTAACAGGTACTTGATTGTCCAGTCTAAATTTAATGTAATTTGTTTAGTTATATTTAAGTCATGATAATCGAGGCTCTTGCGTCTGCTTGTTTGTAGATTTCTTGGAGCCCAGATCAGCATAAAACATAATGAGAAACAATGAAAACTAGTGCCCACACCTTACGCTCGGTTTAAGGTCAGCTACACGAGCTATGTTCCCCAAAAAAGACAGTATGTGTAAGTCAGGCCTGTGATGCTCGACCAAGCGTTTTTGTTGCTCAAAGTCATGTTCACGCACGATGTCACCGTTTATTCATTCATATATACTATTCAAAAAAAGTAGGGGATATTTGATTTTTAAGTGTTATTAAAGTCACCTAATGAAACTGACGAAGAAACAAATGACAAAATGAAATGAAGTTCACATTCATCGATTTATTCCAAATGATCGTTAGACTAAGTAAGGCACAGACTGACCATCATAAGGGTAAAATGATACCCGGGGTCAAACAGCAAAGTTACCACAGCATCACAACAAAGTCAGTAACGGGTAAATCCTCCTCTGTTTGCCAAACAAGCATTGATCCGACGTGGCATATTCCTAATGAGACGTCTAAGGTCATTTTGGTCCAGATTGTCCCATTCCTGATGCAACGCAGCAGCAAGTTCTTGGACACTGGCAGGACGTTGTTGACGTTGACGTAACCTCTGTCCAAGCATGTCCCAGACATGCTCGATGGGGGAGAGGTCGGGACTCAGTGCTGGCCAAGGTAATGTGGTGATGTTCTGTTGTTGGAGGTAACCTGTAACGATCCTGGCCCTGTGACATCTTGCGTTGTCATCCTGGAAGATGAAACGACGGCCATGACGTCGTGCGAACGGCACAACATGGACTGCCAAGATGTTGTTCCGGTAGCACTGGCCTGTAACACGCCCTACAACTACATGTAAAGCCGTTCTTCCAGCAACAGTGATGCCTCCCCACACCATAACAGAACCACCCCCAAATCGATCATGTCTGATGACGTTAACGTCTTGGAAGCGCTCGTTTCGACGACGCCACACCCTCCTACGTCTGTCCAAAAAATCAACAGTGAACCTTGACTCATCTGAAAACATCACATTGCTCCAGCGTCGATTATCCCAGTGTTGACGATCCCTACACCAACGACGTCTTGCCTGAATGTGATGATCTCTCAAACAAGGGATCACGCGAGGACGTCGGGCGCGAAGGTGACCCCTATGCAGTCGATTCCGAATCGTCTGGCCACTCACTCTCACAACAGTGTCTGTTTGAAGACGAGCGCTGATCTGATTTGCTGTGATGACACAATTTCTCAAGGCCAAGGTACGGATAAATCGATCCTGGGCTTGAGTTGTCGACCTGAGCGTGGTCTGTCCTGTACAGATTGTGTATCACGGTATCTGGACCATAGCCTGCTTATGACAGACTGAGAAACATTCATCGTCCGCGCCACAACCGCCTGTGTTGTGCCGATCTGTAGCATGCCAAGGGCACGTAACCTTTCATTTTGGGTAAGCCGACGCATATCAAAATTTGTTTTCTGGTCACTAAAACAATTAAACTGATGTTTCCACCCTGGAATTCCATGCCACAATGACTGTAACATTCAAAGTCAGAGTCGTGCAAATCTTGGGTTGGACCCCCATGATGATCCCAAGCATCACCTGCATTCCATGCGGTAGCTATTGGTGCGTTTGGGCGTCACATGTAACTGGAAATGTTTCTTCTGTTAGGTTCTATAGTGACTTTTTTCGTAGTCATTTGCATATATTACTATTATGCCCCCAAAATCAAATATCCCCTACTTTTTTTGAATAGTATATTTTAAGGCCTAGTGATGGGCTGTGTCTTATTGTATGTGCCATAGTAACGTGTCTCGCTAAGTGCAGATCTAGGTTACGTTTTTTGGTGCTCAAAAGTCATAATCCCGTTCAAATGTTTTGTTCACGCACGATGTTGTCACCGTTTATTCATTCTTATATTTTAAGGCCTATTGATTAGCTGTGTCTTACTGCAAGTGCCATAGTAACGTGTCTCGTTCAGTGCAGATCTGGACCTATCTAGGCTACGGACTGAGTGGTAAACTGGCAGCCATGTGTGCTTTTCTGCAAATGCCAAATTAATGTTTGTAACTCAGCGCGGAGCTAGGCCTATCTAGGCTACGTTTTGAATTTCAATAGAAGGCTTTACAGGTACAACCTACCTTCCATATTAGTATGTTTATATCAGATATTTATTGTTTGTATTATTATATTTTCAGCCAATCATCATATTAACCATGCTGCTTTAGAATTAATTTAAAGAATTAAACGTATTTTGAAAACTGAACTAAAGGAGTGTGTGTTATATGCATTGACATTTTGGCTGGTCTGGACCCAAGATGGGAAATGAAGAGTGGTACTTCAATGTGAGAATCCCCGTTGTGTCTATGATGTGGTGGCGCAATTTCTCTGCTGCGATCTACATAGACTCACATGTTGTGATAGCTTGCTGTTATATTGGGCTCAGAATGGAAATTGGTACTTCAAAATCAGAATCCGTGTTGTGCCAATAATTATAATGTAATGGCAGTAATGGTGCAATTTATCTGTTACGTCTGTGATTTAGATCATCCCTTGTGTGTCTGTAAAGTTTTAAGTACTCTTGCATTCAATGAACAAATCTGACTTGGTAAGACAGTCAAGGTTATGTTTTAGTTGTCCAGGTCACGTTTAGGAACACTGTAGAAAAAATTGAAATGTAACCAATGCAATCAATTTCAAAATGTAATTTAATATCCAAAGTAATATTGTTAATAATTCTAATCAAATTCAAGAGGGTCAAAATAATGTCTCTTCGGCTGGTGATCAAATAGAGGCCGGGGCTAATCTTTGCACAAAGGCAATTTTACCGGTACGAGTTAAGATGTAAAATGGTATTAATTCTGTAATACCTTATGCCTTCCATGATTCTGGCTCTAGTATATCAATTTGTACCCTAAAGCTGATGTGCAAACTGGGTGGTTATTATGCTATTAAGATTACGAATATGCTAGTTTGTGATTTATCTTTAAACACTGAAATTGATTTGCCAAAATTGTATACAAAAGGGTGTTACCAATGATCACATGCCTACTTATGATGATATTTGTAAGTGGCCCCACTTAAATGGTATTACTTTACCGGTTGTTAAGGCTGAGTGAGATAGGTTATTGATAGGTAACAATGTCCCAGATGCCTGTCCAATTTTAGAGTTAAAATCTGGTCTGTCGGGAAGCCCTAACGCCACACGTACTGCCATGAGTTGGATCATTTGGAATTTGATGAGGGAATTGTGACTACCTGTGAATTATATTGACATTCTTACCATTCCTGATTTAGAGCACTTAAAATGAGTATTAGAACAAACTTTTAATTATGATTTTCCGAAAAGTGCAAAAAATGACACCAAGGAAATTTCGCTGAGTTATTTATTGAAAATACTAATAATTCTATGGACTCTATTCAATTGCATTTCCCTTTCAAGATTCTCAAATATTGTTCCAAGCTGAGCGTCGTCTTTCTAGCATTCTGGTTACTATAATGACTGCATCAATAAACTTTTATCAAAAGGTTACGGGGAAAGGGTACTGGACAATCAATTAGATGGAAAAGAAGGAAAAATATGGTATACTGCTCATCGTGGTGCCTTTTACGAAAATAAACCAGGTCATGTTCAGGTGGTATTTGACTGTGTAATGGTGTTGGAAGGTATATCTCTAAATCAAAAACTGTAACAAGGACCAGATATGACAAATAGTTTAATAGTGGTCATGTTACGGTTCCATCAGGGTACTATTGTGGTTATGGGCGATATCGAGTCATATGTTTTATCGAGTGCAATCAAAGACATTTTACATTTCCTATGGTGGCCAGATCCTGGTGACTATAGAATGACTGTTCACCTATTTGGAGCAGTGTCATCACCGTCATGCACAAACCTTGCTCTCAGACAAACTGCGTTTGATAATGTGAATTATCAGTGATTGATACTGTTATGAGAAACGTCTATGTAGATGTCTGTCTTAAGTCCCTAGACGATGAGTTTGAGGGGATTGAACTTGTACAAAATTTGCGTTTACTCTGTGCTAAGGGTGGATTTAATTTAGTAAAGTTGATTTCTAGCTGTCATGATGTTATATCGTCAGTGCCTACAGATCATATAGCCAAAGAGTTCCGAAAACTAAACTTGGATTATGAAGAAATCCTCATGGAGTGAGCTCTTGGTGGTTGAGAAAGATGTCTTCAACTTAAAAATTAACTTAAAAGTACAGCCGCCAACTAGACGTGACTGTAGGGTCTGTATACGACCCCCTTGGATTAATATCACCTTTTACACTTCCAGCAAAATCTATACTCCAAATTTATGTCGTCTAAATTTGGGATGGGATGATGAAATACCTGCTGCAAAAGTGGAAGAATTTCTGTAAGATCTCCCGACCCTCCAGGAGTTTGTCATACAACAACGGTGTTATAAACCAGAGTATTTTGGAAATAATGTTTCCTGTCAACTGGAAAACGATTCTGGTAAAATTCACTGCTCTTTATTGTTTGGCAAGGCTCGTGTAGCACCACGAAAGAAGATTACTGTTCCAAGAATGGAGCTTACGGCTGCAACCATAGCTGTTAAACTTACCAATATGGTACTAAAGGTATTAGAGATTAATATTGTTCGACTGGACTGATTCCATGTCCGTGTTGAGATACATTCAAAATGAAAGCACAAAGTTCATAACATTCGTCGCCAATCGAGTAGCTGCTACCTGAGATGGAAATAAAGTGTCACAGTGGCATTACGTTGTAACCAAGGAGAATCCTGCAGAATTGGCTTCCCGATGCATATCTGTACGAAACACCAATAATAGGAATCGCTGGGTACATGGACCCTTGTTCTTACATAAACCCAATAATGTATGGCCTATTCAACAACTGCCAACCGATCCAGAATTGAAGAAGAATGTTACAGCAGCTACTATTGGTGTCCCTAATTTCAACAACCGACCGAATGCTCATACGATTTTAAAGTTGGTCGAAATTAAAACGGATTGTCGCTCGACTATTATTACGTTTTGATTTTCTTAGGGAAAGAGCGAACGGAAGGAAGTACACTTGCAGGTGAAGATCATAGCAGACATTAGTGAATATAATTTTTTAAAGACTAATCGTCCCTTGTTTATCCAAGGACCAGAGAAAAGTCTTTTTCGCTTTATCCAGAGTAAGAGTTTTAGGGAGGAGATTGGGTTAAGATAACGGGAAAGTGTCAAGAAGAGTAGTGCATTAAAGAGACTTGGCCCTATTTTGTGCGATGGATTTTTGAGGGTTGGGGGAAGGTTGACTCTGTCTGAACTTTCTTACGATGTTAACCATCCTATTATCCTTCTTAAAAATTCGCTCGTGTCAAACCTGATGGTTCGGTCAACTCACCCAGCTGTAGGTCACTTAGGTAGTTTCACTGTTTTGTCAAAAATTCCGGATTATTCATGTCCCAGCCTTGGTTAAAGATTTGCTGCCAACGTGTGTTCTGTGTCTGAAGTATGGTGCCAAAATTATGGAGCAAAAGATAGCTAATTTACCTCAGGACAGACTTAAACCTGACAAACCCGTTGGAATGGGTTTCTATGGTCCTCTACAGTCGTTCGACTGTAATAATAAGATATGGGGTTATATTTACATGTCTCTCATCACGCGATGTTTATTTAGAGATGTCTTTCAATTTAGATACTGTCTCTTGTATTAATACTATTAGACGATTTTTAGCACGCAGAGGGTTTATCCCAGTATCTCGTCAGTTCAACTCTAGTATGATCTGAACGTGAAGAGATCGAAAAGTGGAACTTGTCAAAAATTGGCCAAGAACTGTTACAGCATAACATAAGGTGGGTGTTTAATCCTCCGCCAGCATCTAATTTTGGTGGTGTATGGGAGAGATTAATTCGCTCTGTCCGAAAAATCTGATACGGATTGCTCTGTGAATGTCTAATACCACTGGATGATGAAGATCTTCAGACTCTTGTGTAAAGTGTAAGCTATTATGAATTCGCGCCATATTACACAACTATCTAACGATTTAAATGACTTCTGTTGTTGCGAGCTGGGGAATCACTTCCTATTGGTGTCTTCGACGAAAGGACAATTTTGCTAGAACGCGTTGGCGCCAAATCCCAATACATGACAGATATCCTTTGGAAAAGATGGTCCACAAAGAACCTGCAATTAATACAGGAGAGGCAAAAGTAGCTGACACCGAAAAGAAATGTCTCCTCGAATGATATTGCGGAGGGAAATCTAAGAAGTTCCTGCAGCCTAGGGCGTGTGGTTAAGGTTCACCCCGACAAAAATGGCCTTGTGAGAGTTGTCACTGTTAAGAATAGGACAAATACAGTAAACCGTCCTGTAAATAAGTTAAGCTTGCTGTTAGAATCTGAATTTTGAATTCCATGCAAGTAAATGACCCCACAACCGAATAGTTAGTATTTTCAGTATGGGTTTAAATGCTTGGCTAGGCAAAAATCTGTATGTTTTGAAACTCTAAAATTTATATGTACATGTAAATATGATGACTAGAATTTTATGTAAGAGTGTGTTTTATTTGTTTAGTATACTGAGCGCCATGGAAAACGCATCACGTAGTTTTTCGTATAACAAAATGATCCTGTAATCATATCTTATTTATTTTGCTTCTTATTGTGAACTATATTCAAATGGGAACACATCAATAACAACACATTTGTACACTTATGGATGTTTAATCTGTAATCAACGGTACAAAGTCAGAGGGGTCAAAACCAAAAGTACGACACAGATGTCAGTAGCGCCTGTGTCCTACGGGGGCTCTTGCGCACGCTGTGCCGAGACGTCGCATGGAATTAACCAATGTTTGAAAGAAAGCCTGGGACAAACTGTGCCATTCTTGCACAAGAGCAGCTTCTAAATCCGCAATGGTGTGCATCTGTGGTCTCAGATACAGACAGCGTCTAATCTCATCCTTAACATGTTCTAAATACGATTGGGAGGCCGGTGCAAGACGCAAATGGCGAGAAACAATGCAAACTAGGGCCCACTATGGTGGACTACAGTCTGAATAGCATTTTTTTCTAAATAGGCAAAAAAAAAAAAATAATAATAATTTTTTTTAAATTGAAAGAAAAAAAAAATAAACTACATTTGCCTAGCGTCTTAATAGTGTCTTGATTAACCAGACGCTCAGTGTGAGATATCTCATTGCCGAAAGTGATAATCGTCGTAAAGTGTACCAGTTCCCGTGGTCGTAGAGGTTTGAAATTGCCAGAGCTTGTCCAGGTGGGCTAGCGATGATCTTACAACAAATTCCAGCCAAATCGATCTATAACTTTTCATTTTATCGACCTTTATCTTCTCCAAGGAGATACATATTTATCGGTTCGACGCCATTTGCATTACTATTAAGACTCGAATAACAAGACACTCAGACGGACTCAGACACTCTGCGCCTTACGCCAATTTGTTTCACAGAGAATTACTTACGAAATACCCCTGTCACAGATGACTGTCTACAATACGCGCGTTGACTGCATTGTTTACATCACACCTAACTGTTTCGGGCTAAATGGTGCATTTTACTCATTTTAATATCCATTTACTCTAAATAGGAAATATTTTTTAACTACAAATACTTTAAACGTCTTTATTTATTTTTCTTGTACTCCAAAAATAAGTTTGGCCTAAATCTAGCAGTTCATAATAATAATAAAGTTCGTATATTTTAATTTTTGCGCTAAGCCACCATTTTCCGTAAACGACTATTTGGCGATGACCAATTTGATTGGCGTTTACGTGTGAATAACGTTGTGACCTCGATGCCGACCCTGACTTGAAATTCTCCATCAATCTCGGAGTCTTTGCGTTTACGCTTGCCGTCGCCCTATTTCTTGCTGTATTATAAATTAAATGATCGAAGTGAAAGCAGAGACGATGCCCTTCATAAAAGATAACCGGATCAAAGTCGTAGGTCATGTTACAGAAAACTGAACTCAAACTTTTCAAAGCCAGTTTTTAGACTTTTGACCTTGGAATACTATAATATAGTATTTTAAAGGCTACAATCTGGTCTTGGACTATCGACCTTGACCCTGGCACTCACTGTTAATTCAGAAAACGGCCAAAAGTTTGAGTTCAGTTTTCTGTAACATGACCTACGACTTTGACCCGGTTACCTTTTTCGGGCATTGTCTCTGCTTTCACCTCGAACTGCTCGAACATTGAATTTGATAATACAGCAAGAAATAGGGCGACGGCAAACATAAACACAAATACTCCGAAATTGATGGAAAATTTCAAGTCAGGGTCAGCATCAAGATCACAACGTTATTCACACATAAATGCCAATCCAAATGGTCAACGTCAAATAGTCTTTTACAGAATGGTGGCTTAGCGCAAAAATTAAAATATACGAAAATTATTATTATTATGAACTGTGAGCGTTAACCGTGTAGCGCAGGGTGTCGAAGTCCGCCCGAGTGTCTTGTTATTCGAGTCTAAATAGTCAACAAATGCAACGGGAACTAGTACAGGTGCGAAAGTGCTGTAGCGCAGCAGTTTTTCTGATTTATACTTGTTTACACTTTACGACGAATATTACTTTGGGTAAAAAGGTGCGAAAGTGCAATAGTGCCGCAGTTTTTCTAATTTAGGTTTGTTTACACCACTGATCTATCAGTGGTTTTCACTTTACGACGAATATTACTTTCGGAAAGGAGATAACTCACACTGAGCGTCTGGTTAATCAAGACACTATTAAGACGCTAGGCAAATGTAGTTTAATTTTTTTTTTTAGCCTATTTAGAAAAAAATGCTATTCAGACTGTAAGCCACCATAGTATGCCCACACCTTACGTTCACACCCTATGTTGGTTTAAGGTCGGCTACATAAGCTATGTTCTCCAAAACAGTCAGTTTTATGTGCAAGCCATTCAAATGTTTTGTTCACGCACGGTGTTGTCACCGTTTATTCATTCATGTATATTAAGGCCTATTGATTAGTTGTGTCTTACTGCAAGTGCCATAGTAATGTTTCTTGCTCAGTGCAGATCTAAGCCTATCTAGGCTAGTGCCTGGGTGGCAAACTGACAGCCATACATCTATTTGTGCCTTACTGCAAGTGCCAAATTAATGTTTGTAACTCAGAGCGGGGCTAGGCCTATATAGGCTACGTTTTGAATTCCAATAGAAGGCTTTACAGGTACAGCCCACCTGTCATATTAGTTTGTTAATATCAGATATGTACTGCTTGTATTATCAATCGTCATTAAACCTACTGCTTTAGAATTAATTTAAAGAATTAAAAGTATTGTGAACTTATATTCGAAGTTTTATCACTCTCGCTTCTATAACTAGTTATCATGCCCCAAAGCATCAGCCAATCAGATTACTTATCTCTGCTCACCCTAAGCAGATAATGCTCATCTTAGAACCCCATCGAGACATTGACCTTTTAAACACCTCCATCAAGTTTTAACATTCTAGCTCAATTAGAAGAAGACTTATTGTGTTCCAAAGTCTTGATCCATCAAATTGCTTATCGCTCTGCTTACCCTGAGCAGAAAGTGTTCATTATCGAACTTAATCAAGGTATTGACATAATTAAACTATACACGAAGTGTCATGATCACTCACTTAATTAGAATTATAGTTATCGTGTCCCAAAGCACCAACCAATCAAATTGCTTATCTCTGCTTACCCTAAGCAGAAAATGCTCATCTTCGAACTCTTAAGTTTCAACATTCCACCTCAATTAGAAAGAGTTATTGTGTCCCAAAAAGTGTGATGGACAGACAGACAGAAAGACGGACGAACCCATTTTAATAGTCCCCCATTTTCTTCGAAAGGCGGGGGACAATTATGTGAAAAAGAAAAGGTGGATATCCGGTCATGATGTTGTGATACATGGTAATGTATGACATCGTTATTTGGGCGAGGACTCTACAAGAGAGTCCGTGTCATGATTTGACACAGTCAGAATCCATGAACGAAGGATTTGAATCATCTGGTCCGTAACACTGATCGTCACTCATCAATATTAGTTCTCGCGATCGTATAAGCATTAAATATGATTTGTCTGTCGTCAGCTTTAAATTTTGAATAGCATAATAATTTGCAGGTTTCAGCATATGTTTCACCAAACATTTGACATTTCTTTTCTTAGCCAGTCTATCTTCAGTTTTATTTGGTATTTCATTTCCATCTACGTCAGCATTAATATCAGCATCTTCAGCAGCGTCAAAAACATAATATGGATCTCTTACTACATCGCCATGACTTTCATCTGAATCATTGTCTGAACTCTCATCTTTTGAACCTGAAAATTAATTCAAAAATAATTTTAAAAAAGGAAAGGTGCAATGTGATCGTTATGGGGCCTAAGCAGGATACTTTAATATCTCTGTATCGCTCATAATTTCATTTTAAAGCCCCTTTTACGCCCAGGTTTAAGCTTAAATTAGGTCTTATATAAATAATTTAAACTTGTGGTTACAAAAACTAAAAAAAAACCCATTATTTCCAAGTACATTTGCAGTTAATAATTTATTGGTAGACATTACGCCGTCGGTATACCCTGGCTCTACCATCCCCTCTTTGTATCAGGAACCGCAGCTGAACTGTTCTCCGGTGTTGCTGTGGTCTGAACCCAATGAAGTCGGATTTGACGGTATCCTACGCCGTCGAGGAATTGCTGCTACAATAGAGGTCGCAATGACGTACCAGGAAGTGGCGATCAAGGGCAGGTGGGGTCACTATGGTGGCCTATCGTTATCATTCAGGATTTAACAAAATTTCTTTAAAAACCTAAACAAAATGAAAAGCAAAGTCAAAATTAAAAGTAAATTAAAAGCAAAAGTTAAATCAAAAGCAAAAGATAACCAAAGGTAAAAATTAAATCAAACGCAAAAGTTAAAATTAAGTCAAAGGCAAAAGTTAAAGTTAAATCAAAAGCAAAAGTTAAATCAAAAGTAAAAATTAAATCAAAAGCAAAAATAAAAGTAAAATCAAAATGTAAATTAAAATCAAAACACAAATTAAAAGTAAAAGCAAAATGTAAATTAAAATCAAAACACAAATGAAAACTAAAATCATTTTTAAAAGTAATTTAAAATGTAAAACAAAAGTAAAAGTGAAAAGCAAAACAAAAATTTTTGTCGGCCTATCGTTTATCATTCAACTTTTTTTTTCACGCAAAAGTAAAATGAAAAAATGTTGGTCGGCCTATCGTTATCATTCAACGTCCTTGACCCCAATCGGTAACCGTCGGCTATTTCCGATCGTTTTGACTCGACGATTTGTTCCCCCGCTGTACAAATAAAACTGAATCAGAACAGTATTTCCTTATGGGATGCGAAACGTATAAAGATTTGAAAAAGCAATATATATCCAACCGTAAACGTTACCGATTAAACCTTTTTCTTTTAATAATCTCTTCAATCCATCAAGCATCATAGCCCCAATTGTTGCAGAATTTGTGATTGATATGTCCACCTAATATTAGGCTATATTACCCCAAACTGATCCCGCAGTGAATATTCGCTTGGCCGCTACAATCACTGATACGCATGACATCGACGAGGCTTAATGAGTACGGCATATTAACTTTTTTACTCCGGCAAATTAAATTCTCAAACATTTTTTTGAGGTAAAAGAAAAATAAATAAAGACGTTTGAAGTATTTGTAGTTAAAAAATATTTCCTATTTAGTGTAAATGGGTATTAAAATGAGTAAAATGCATCATTTTGCCCGTTGTTGTTCTTGGTGTTTAACGTCCGCTTCCACCGAAGGTGATATCGCAGACAAGTCTTATTTTTTCCATTTTCATTATCTTAGCGCACGCGTAGGGGTCTTTGCTGTGGGAGGAAACCGGAGTGCCCGGAGGAAACCCATGAGGTTGAGAAGGAGCCCCTATCTCCATGCCACATACGCTCACACCAGGGCTCGAAACCACAGCCGCAAGCCAGAGGTGACCGGCCAGCTAGAGGTCGAAGCGCGGCACTCTAGACCACTAGGCCATCCCAACCCCCTCTCATTTTGCCCGAAGCAGTTAGGTGTTAAGTAAACATTGCACGAGCCGTTGAGCCAATGACTGCGAGGCGTGCAAGTCAACGCACGTGTTTTAGACAGCCATCTGTTACAGGGATAATTCGTTAGTAATTCTCTGTGAAACAGGTTGATATTACCCGTATCTATTTTATACGCGCATGTTGTTTTTTTCTTTTTTGTTCTGTTTTTATTTTCAATATACGATATATTGTATGTATAGTTTGTATTGTCTGTCTGTAAATTTGTACACGTGTATAACCTTTTCATCTTTGCATACTGTATATGGTCTCCCTAAAAGGCGTTCCGATGCAATCAAATTCGGTTCTTTTATATTCTATACACCCGTTTACACATTCGTTAGTGTAATGGTAGACGTTACTGATTCCCTCTACACTACCGCCGTTTTTGGGTGAGTGGCCCTCGAGACGCAGCTATACCCAAGGTCAGGTTGTCGCTATGAGTATTTTCGGAGAGAAGAAACACTCTGACGCCCACGTTGGGCAAACACTAGAGACTTTTGGCAAGTATAAATTCCTGGGGCCTATTTCACGAAATTTTAACTAAGATAAGATCCCAATTTTAGTAATTTGATTGGATATTATTAGATTGATTTTAGTGCTTAGCCAATCAAAATTGAAGTATCTACTAAAATTGGATTTTATCTTAAGTTAAAATTTCGTGAAACAGGGCCCAGGTCCGTTAGGGTCCGTATCACGTATCCGTATCGATTTTGCTTGTGACATCATCAATGTGTGTGCATTTCTCATACGTTTTACGGCACACGGATACAGCAGCACGTATCGAATTTCTTTCATACGGAAAAAGTCCGTATAACATCGTTATCATTTTACGATCTATTTTGCTACTTTTAGACGTCAAAATGGTGTACCATAGCGTTTTTATGAATCTATGTGTATCCTGGAACACAAAAGTGTATATTTGACGTGATTTGAACCATGATAAAAACTGGAATTTAATAATTATTTTTGATGGGTTTTCTCGGAATTTTTATATTTTTCTTGTCTGTCCGTCTGCATGCTGGTTGAAATGAGTAGTGGGGAGGGGGACCTTGCAAATCTGTAAATGATTTGATTCTATGGTAAACGGGTATAAACTTTTTATTCATCAGTGAAACAAATTACTACAAGTCGAAGATTTTTAAGAAGATTCGACATTCACTTTTTTTAATAGCTCAGCGACTGTCGAGCGACTTTACTCGCTTTCGGCATTTGTACTTGTAGGCTAGGACCTAGGTACTAGACTGGCACTGATGGTGATCTTGGACGATACCTCTCATCATGCTGTAATAGAACTACGTGGTAAGGAGTAGTCGCCTGTCCAACCTCGTGGGTTTTCTCCGATTACTCGGGTTTCCACCCACTGCTAATGACCCCTACGCACAAGCGAATTATTGAAATAAAATTAAACCATGTGTCAGTACCGAAATCTACATTTCTCTCTCTTTGCCTGGATTAGCGGGTTCGGTTCTTGACGGGGTATCTTGTCACATTGCTTGCCCAAAGTGGGCGTCGGAGTGCTTCTTCTCTCCGAAAAAATTCATAGTGACAACCTGACCTTGGGTATAGCTGCGTCTCGAGGGCCACCCATCCAAAAGCGGCGGTAGTGTAGAGGGAATCAGTAACGTCTACCATTACACTAACGAATGTGTAAATGTGTATCGAATAGAAAAGAACATACCAGAATTTGATTGCGTCGGAACGCACTTTTAGGGCGGCCATTAAAGATGAAAAAGTTATACACGGGCATCAGTTTACAGACAGACAATACAAGCTATACATACAATATGCCTATATAGAAAATAATAAAAAGGGCAATACACTCCCCCCCACCCCCACATATGGGCGCATAAAATAGATACGGGTTATATAGCCTAATATTAGGTGGACATATCAATCACAAATTCTGCAACAATTGGGGCTATGATGCTTGATGGATTGAAGAGATTATTAAAAGAAAAAGGTTTAATCAGTAACAGTGGACACATTAGCCGAATGGTTCGGCCGAATCAATCGGCGCCGAATTTTATTCGGCCGAATGGGTGGACACACCAGCCGAATGCTTCGCCCGATTCACCAGTCGATTACGTCACATGATCAAAACATGGCGGCGTCAATGTTTTCAAACAATTACGTGACTTCTCGATATGAGTGACCATTGGCTAATGAATTCTACATTCGGCCGAATACTTCGGCGAAGCGGACACACCAGGCGAATAGCATTCGGCCGATTAAATATTCGGCCGAATATATCAAACCTGTTTGATTCGGCCGAATAACAGTGGACACACTAGGCGAATTTTAACGCCGATTGATTCGGCCGAACGATTCGGCCGAATCATTCGGCTAGTGTGTCCACCGCTTAACGTTTACGGTTGGATATATATTGCTTTCTCAAATCTTTGTACGTTTCACACCCCATAAGGAAATACTGTTCTGATTCAGTTTTATTTGTACAGCGGGAGAGCAAATCGTCGAGTCAAGGCGATCGGAAATAGCCGGCGGTTGAATGATAACGATAGGCCGACAAATATTTTTGTTTTGTTTTTCACTTTTATTTTTGTTTCACATTTTAAATTACTTTTAAAAATGATTTTAGTTTTCATTTGTGTTTTGATTTTAATTTACATTTTGGTTTTAATTTTACTTTCAATTTGTGTTTTGATTTTGATTTACATTTTGATTTTACTTTTAATATTGCTTTTGATTTTGACTTAATTTTGACTCTTGATTTAACTTTTGCTTTTGATTTAATTTTTGCTTTCAATTTACTTTTAATTTTGACTTTGCTTTTCATTTTATTTAATTTTGTTAAATCCTGAATGATAATGATAGGCCACCATAGGTCACTCTTGTTTGACCTGAGGCTGGGCGGTCAGGTGTTGAATTTCGCTACCATGGTACTCGGGGAAACATTGAACAGCCTGGCTACATATGTCTGGGATTGACCTCCTTGTAATCGACAAATAACCGTTGTTGCGTTGGTCTTTGTTCAGATGTGGCATGTGCAACCGATTTGAAAACCGAGAAGCCCCGTATCTTAAAGACCTTACACTTAGGTTCCATGCGAATATCTCGTGAAGTTGTTAAACGCGTGTGTACTTAGGTTCCATGCGAAGTTGTTAAACGCTTGTGTCTAGGTGTAATCAAGCGAAAACAAATTTTGGAAAAATAGTATGACCAGTCACAATTAGTGACCCTACCTTTAAACCAATTATGAATTTCTTTTGTCCTTACAAAATGGCATTAAAACAAGTAAAATTTATGGAAAAGGAGTTGTGCGTTTCTTTTTTTGAATAGTATAGTTATTTCTCCTCGTCGACCGTATCTTTACATGTGTTACTGACGATGGATACGATCCTTCCCCGCCAGTCCAGGTTATTTTGACCTTTCTGCAGATGAAATAAAAAAAATGGCCTTTATTTTTTGATTGACTTGCGGAACAACCAACAATTATCTCTGCCAATTATTTTAATCGTCTGTTACCCAAAGAACGTCGCGCAGCCACAATTGTTACCGGAAGTGGACTAGAGTTAGCGTGCTAGTGTATTTAGTGCATGAGCAATTTGATATGTGTACATGCCCCCAACATTACTCCAAAAAAGAGCGTGGGTTACATACTTTATTGCTTATTATTGCCCACCCTATCGGCATTATGCAAGAACTAAACCTGTCTAGTACATATACTTTGCTCAAAGAAACTTATTTCGAGAAAATGAAATGAAATTTAACGTACTTCTGTTTTGCTCCGACTAGACTAGATAATTTCAATTTACAACGTTAATTTCTATTTACAGCGTTTGTTTTCAGTATTAATCGCGTATACACCCATTCTCAATAACCCGGTGCAATTTCAGACAAGGTAACTCGAAAAAGATTGAGATAATACTGTTTATAATGATTCACATAAAGAATAAACTCTATCAAAAATGCTCCCAAATTTGTACCGTACTGGTTGTTCGAAGCTTATAAGTATCACTCTCCCATTTTAATCTATTTAAAATCGGACAAATACGATGCTAATCGACAGTTGATTATGGCCTAGATCAGTTAATAAATGTTTAATTAATAATTTAGATACAATTTCAGGCCTATAGAAAGACCTGAAATAGGCAGATTTAGCTCTTGCATAATGTATGTTTAAGGGCCATAACGTTATCGTTATGTATGGTTAAAACCTTTCCCGTTATACCAGGCAGCAATTAAAAGTCCGACATCAAATACATTGAAATTATCAAGGGTGTCCACAGATGTTGATGGATAAGAAGGGGTAGATGTATTCATTTCTGGGGGTAACATTCTCCATTCACCTACTCCCCCCCCCCCACCTTTCGTAAGTTGAAGTTATCAAAGATTAGTTCAGGATTTGATTAAGCAAGAACACCCTCGCGGCAAAAAGAATTAAGAGTTAGTGCCATTTTTTAATGCTTTGTACACAAGCATATGGCACGTGTTATAAATAAGATTGTTCTGATATACTTGGGATGAATTTGACAATATTGAGTCCGCGGAATAACTAATTACCAAAATCACAGCTTCATCATAACGTCACTTTATATATTTTAATTTACTCAAGTAATTTTCTCTTCTTTTCATAGCATTATAAATAAACTTACTTATGTTACAGATTATATTACAATTAGTACTCTGCAAGTATCCTTTAACAAGATTCTCACTTTTACAATAATTACTGACGTTGCA
Organism: Patella depressa; assembly: GCA_948474765.1. NCBI lineage: Eukaryota > Metazoa > Mollusca > Gastropoda > Patellidae > Patella > Patella depressa. The sequence goes on from OX419715.1 coordinate 30,136,727, forward strand.
AGTAGTTCTCATGTTATCATACAGTTGACTGTGAACCAAAACATGTAATCCGTTTTCAATTGTACTTAAAAGTCTCTCATTCAAACAGTATTTACATACCCTATCATTTCTTTCTATTGGTAAGTTCCTTTTGGAACTAACCTTGAGCGAACGATATATTCACTACACATCCGGCTTTGTATAACTGCAGTATGAAAGTATCGTTCTTCCCCACCTCTGTTCTAGGCTTTTTTGGAATCCTTACTACTGTATTCGCCAAAGGAATCATTTCTTGCCACAGCTGACACACATTTATAAAGATTCAACACTATTTTCAAGTAGAATTCTGCGATTATAAACATATACCAAATACGTTTAAACTGAAGAGACATTACGAGATCCGGACATGCGCAAACCACATGTTTATTTCATCGCTAAATTCTACTTGAAAATGGAGTTGAATTATTATAAATTTGTGTCAAATATAGTGAGAAAGGAATCCTTTTGGTGGAAAAAAAAAGAATTGTGGTGACAAATAGACGGTAAGGGTTCTAAAACAGCCTGAGAACAGGGGTGGGGAATAGCGGTATTTTACCGTCCGTGTCCAAAAAAGGTCAAATTGGCAACATTCCGTAAAAGCCACCAGTTTTGACTGGAAAACGCCAAGTTTTATGCACGCATCATAATAGTTTGGTATAAATAAACTATTATTATTATATACATATAGTCCGACCATAAATCGTGGTTAGCATTTTTATTGTAGCAACTGCCCGAAGAGGTGCGAAATTGAGTTAAAATGTCTTGACTAGGCGGCATCGCGAAAATGAAATCCGGTATTTTATCAAGTATCTGGGTCATATTTTGCACGGAATTAGTAGGTAATTCTAAATGGCCGGGATATATTACATGGTTCTGCACACCCTGACAACAGGCCAATGTAACGTACAGAGGCGGGAGGGAGTAGTTAATTGGGAGGAAAGCGGGGGACCTAGAGAAAACTCACGGGGTTGGACAAACGACCGTACTCCTTGCCACGTACAAACGGGGAATTAAACCCACGGCAGTTGGCTCAACGAGACCTTGTGATACAACGCGCATGTGCTAACCATTTGGTCACACCACCACCTTAAATTTAAGTACACGAATATATAAATTGATTTGAGTGCCGCCTTCATCTATGACCACCAATTCTTAACTATAGGTATATTCTCTTTTAATGATTTACTCTTGCAGGCCTGTTGAGCACCGCCCCCCCCCCCCCCGCGCCAACCAACACACACACATCTAAAAATACTTGGGTTGCTTCGTATGTGAGGACTACGTGGGTTTGATTTCTGGGGGAGAATATTTGGTTTGAAGATGTGGCATCAATCTCACCTCGTGGGTTTACTCCGGTTCCTTCCCACAGCAAAGACATACTGTCGATGTGTTGAATGTCCTAAATTCACCCAGTTGGTGTTGAGTGGACGTTAAACAACAATTAATTTCTGTTCTCATATTTTATTTAAAAAGAATTTCATTTAGATTAATAACTTTAACTTCAGAGGACAAACAACTAATAGAATTTTCATCTCAATTACCTTGAGCTTAAAATTTGAATCAAACAATGATCATAATAGATGGGTCTACAGCGCAAGTGATCTAACTATAAAAATCCCGTTTTTAGAAAATTGACCCCAATGTCTAAATCAAGTGCATTTCACACCACATTTCGTTCACAATATAAATTATTACTGATAAAATAAAACCAAGTAGGAACAATCCAAACCATAAGAAAGAATTCGAAGTCCTAAAAAAACGTTATAGGCAAAATAGTGTAATCAGCAAATGGATGTTGAGTACTATCGCTGTTCATGTGCCTATTTCAGTGTGACTTGCACGAAAAAAGGTACAGCAGACTTTTCAATTTCAGATAGATCATTGAACAGCAAATTATCAAACTTAAATTAAAAAAACTGTAGTTAAATCAATTGTCACCATTCATTTTATCACGTATTTAATTATCCAACTTACATTAAAAACTGTAGATAAATCAATTGTCACTGTATTCATTGCTGCCTAGGTCACCAGTTAACATCCGCGAAAAAAAGATAATTAGTCCGGCAGCAGGTCGACAAACCTGAAAATGTAGTCCACCTAATGTTTTTGATGGAATATATATCTTCAGTATGTGTAGACTAAAGCGGGAATTTCATATTTTCTAAGAAAGTCAAAACTTAATTATTTCTATGTCTTTTGCTCAAAGGGTTGTCAACTCACTATTATACGGGCAATAATTCACAGGCTTTAAGATGACTGACACAGAAAATAACACAATTACCTCCCTTGTTTTCCCATTACCCTCCATGCAATGGCGATCTTCAAACGGTTGAATTTGAAAATGATATTTCTGCCAATTTCTCAACTGTCAATAGTGAATTATAGGTTCAATAGTATTATTCTTAAACAAGGAAGGACTGTTTATAGATACAAATTTTATAAATATAACTTAAAAATATGAAATTGGAATCTTAAGAACCCGGATGATGCTTGGGGAAATTTAAATGAGCCTTCATTTTGAAATTGGCCCGTAGTAATTGGACAGCTTTTTCTTAAGGAAGTATACTTAAGTTCAGTGGATTCTGTATCAAATTCTGACAGAAATCACCTTTATATCGAGGTATGAGAGAATCTGTCCCGATTTTCACCCCACTAAATTAACGTAAATAACCATAACTATTTTTTTAATTTCTTGAAGGATGCCACACAGACTTATTGCTTTTACCAACGGAAAACTTTACTAACAACCAATGTCCACATCTTACTGAATCAGTAAAAAAACTCATCATCATCATCAGAATCATCCATTACTACAACGCCATTATTATCACCTTGACAGTCATCATGCTCTTCATCACCAATGCTTTTTTTAAAAAAATTTTTTAATTTTAGACACATTGAGCTTTCTTTTCTAATTCTTCAATTCTTGATCGCACTTCTTTCTCTGTGAAGAATTCTGCAAGATTTCTTCTACCCCTGTTCTTTTGTCTGACACCTTATTTGGAAGTTTAACCTTTAAATGGTTCAAAATGGCTTTCTGCAACTGGACTTGGGTGTTAATGGTGGATTGATGTGTGGGTGTTAAATCGCCATCTTCTACTGTTGCTGCTGGTGGAGAACAAGATCCAATATCAAATGGTAGTAATTATATTAGGATTATAGGGATAAATCCCTGTAGCGTCAAATCCTGATATATGGCATTTTGTCTGGAAAAACACTCTGACTCGTGAAGCCTTCTTAATATTGATGGCATCTTCTAGGCTCTTTGCACTAGATGGATGGAGGTCTGCTACTTTGTTCTTAAGTACTGTCTATAAGTTTTCGATTGGGTTGAGGCCAACACCTCGATCTTCCTTTTCCTTAGAAAATCAGTCGCAATCTTCGATTTGTGGCATGGGGCGCCATCATGCAAAAATATTGTACAACCGTGCACTTCCATATGTAGTGACAATTTCTCTCGAAGCAAGTCCAGGTATCTTGCTCCATTCATAGTGGTTCCAGTCGGGAGGAGGAAGAGTCCCGCGGTTCCTCTACTGGACATAGCACCCCAAATCATGACACTGGGAGGGTGTTTGACAGTCGACACCGTAAATCGCTCAATATATCTCTTCCCCTGTGGCTGTGGTCTCCTCACATACTTTTGACAAAATCCAAACTGCTGAATAATGGATTAATCGGAAAAAAGTACATTTTTCCCAAATTCGCATGTTTCCGGGAAAATTCCAGTCGTTTCCTCTTCATAGCCGGAGTAAGACGAGGCTTATGTGCAGGTTTTCGAGCTTTTAGATTGAAAAGGTCGACCAATCGTCTGCTGATCGTTCTTCTGCTCACCTCTACCCCAGTTCGTAGCAGTACAGATCGAATTTTTTTTACAAGAACTCATTGGGGATCTCACAACCATCCTCCGAATCATAACATCATCGCGGGGTGAGGTTTTAGGTGGCCGACCACTTTTCTTCTCATCCTTAAAGGAAGCGGAGTTGTCAAATTTCTTCACCGCATTATGGACAGCATTCTTGCTCACCTTCAATCTTCCTGCTATTACCCGTTCCGAGTATCCTTCCTGGCGCAGTGTCACGATTTGGGTTCTTTGGACTTCACTCAAATGCTTTTTTCTACCCATTTGGAATATGGCATCCAAATCTGGTGATATCACCACGGAAACGAGCCGATGATGTCACAATAATATTACATCACGATCGTTCTTCTGCTCACCTCTACCCCCAGTTCGTAGTAGTACAGATCGAATTTTTTTTACAAGAACTCATTGGGGATCTCACAACCATCCTCCGAATCATAACATCATCGCGGGGTGAGGTTTTAGGTGGCCGACCACTTTTCTTCTCATCCTTAAAGGAAGCGGAGTTGTCAAATTTCTTCACCGCATTATGGACAGCATTCTTGCTCACCTTCAATCTTCCTGCTATTACCCGTTCCGAGTATCCTTCCTGGCGCAGTGTCACGATTTGGGTTCTTTGGACTTCACTCAAATGCTTTTTTCTACCCATTTGGAATATGGCATCCAAATCTGGTGATATCACCACGGAAACAAGCCGATGATGTCACAATAATATTACATCACGATTCATGACATCACAATTCATGACATCATCATTGCACATTCGTGATCTGACATCATTTTTTAAACATCTTCTCTGCTCTTGTATTCTAGTAACAGGTGCCCGCTTCCGCTTGGATTTAGGGCTTCGTTGATGACGTCATAGCCGTGATGACGTTTGAACCATGTATAGTATTCATGATGAATCAGTGGGATGTATTTCAATAGCTTTATCAGATCATCATACTTCTCTTTTAAGGAGAGGCATGTATTATAGATTGGACTGCCGTATCCAATACCCGTCGGTTCCGTAGAAAATCTAAATTATTTATGTTATTTACGGCATAGATCATGAACATAGCAATTGGACATTTGCGGTTTTGACAATTCACACGAATCACTACATGTTACACTACATAAAAATCCCTACAAGCAACGTTTTATAGCAGGTTCATCCCGTTGTTCCACAAAACCAATTTCAAAAGTATTGACATCTATACTAACGGCAGTTAAAGAAGGTATTCAAAAATACTGCGACAAAATATACTCTCGTAGTGGTATTAATCAGATGTGGATATTAAAAAATTCCAAAGAATTACTTGATGGTTTACAATCTAGATCACTCGCTTCAGTTTCATCTCTACAAACGTTTGACTTTTGTACTGTATACACGGCAATTCCCCATAGTAAATTAAAAGCTCGGTTTAAAGATATTATTCACGGTGTCTTTTCATCCAAATCAGGAACTACTAGATATCAATATCTAGTTGTTAATTACAATTCCACATATTTTGTCAAGAACCATAGTGACTCCAAAAACAAATTCACCGCCAACAAGATAATTTAGATGTTGGATTTTTTAATTGATAATGTTTTTGTTGAATTTGGAGGGGAAATATATCAGCAAGTGGTAGGTATCACCGTGGGCACCAACTGTGCACCTTTGCTTGCGGATTTATTTCTCTATTCATACGAAGCCGATTACATACAGGCACTCGTGAAAACTAATAAACGATTAGTCAGACATTTTAATTTTACTTATCGATGATGATGAATAATCCAAAATTTAGTGATTACGTAGAATTCATATATCCTGATGAGCTCGAAATTAAAAACACCACTGACTGTGACAATCACGCTTCCTACATGGATCTGCGTCTCGATTTTGACAATTGTCATAAACGCGATGACTTTGACTTTCCGATCGTTAACTTTCCATTTATTAGTAGTAACATTCCAATATCGCCAGCTTATGGAGTGTTTGTGTCTCAGCTAAACGTTACGCGAGAGCTTGTTCCTTTTATTCTAATTTTTTTAGTAGATCGAATCATTTGTCATCTAGGCTTCAACTTCAAGGATATTTGCGCACTAAACTCATTAAAACCTTTAAAAAGTTTTATGGCCGTCATATTGACTTGATTGGTAAATATAACATGTCTCTCTCGACTATTATTCAAGATATGTTTAATTGATTCGTATATTACCTCTCTATTTATGTCTGTCTACTACGTGGTTAACACTGTTCATCATGTTTATTTTACATACCGATAGTCCATTGGCCAATCATGCTATTTTATTTAGATTTCGTCCAATAGTTTGGATGCAGCTATGGCGGGTGTGGCGCCAGGCAGGGTAAGCTTACTCTTCTAAACACCTGTTACCACTGTTTGTCATGTATTTTGTACACGGTGAACAGTCCATTTGCTGATTACACTATGTTGCCTCGAACGTTTTTTAGGACTTCGAATTTTTTCTAATGGTTTGGATTGTTCGTACTTGGTTTTATTTTATTTTATTACAATATGTTAATGTCTTTTGATAGTCGCGAAAAGTGGCCTAAAAGACAAAATGCTACCTCTACAGAACCCCGTTTACCATCAACCTCACTCCACATAGTAATCATAAAGCTTCTATTCAGGGGATACTCGTGTATCCCTAGGTAGTTGGTCCACATCTGTCTAAGATCAAAAAAAAAAAAAAATCATTGGTGTTCAGATAAGGTGTTGGTACAGGTCTCTCTAAATCAGTGATTCACTAGTTTTGGATATCTCAGCGTCACGCTTTAACTCTTCGTGGGCAAGTCTCCCCCTAGATTGATGCTGATCTCTAAGAAATTATATCTGCGTCTTTTCCTCTGTACTCAACTTTGTCATTAATTTAGCTTGGAACACATCATATTGTTAACGTGCATCTTTCTTCGGTTTATAGACATGGAAGTTTAAGTTAAACATTTCTGATAAACCCACAGTGAGGCTGTTTTTCATTTTTTTGCTGATTCTTAGATACGTGCGTCTACCCTCAGATCTAACAGTCGCCGACCATGCTCTAGGTTTTGACAATGCTAAGGGGAGTTTTCTTAGATGGATGTTTGCTCCCCTTACTATCAGCCATAGGCATCATGGTATAAGTCGAAGCTTTGTTGGTTAAGGCGTAGTAAAGACGCTTATTTCTTACACCAAGACAACTAAGGAAAACTGCTTTGCAGACCCGAACTTTGGCGTCTGTTAGATAGAAAACACGCAAAGTGTTAGGTCAGAGATTAGTGTTATTTGTCCGGCGACTTTTCACAGCTACAACCATTATAGACGATAGTATGAATTGCATCCGTTCCCAATACAATTAAACTCTTTAAATATACTTTACACAGAATCTATGGACAGCTGGATCAGTTGACCATTATTAACGGACCCATATCACAATCAACTTCGTAGCATTTAAGCAATGGAATTTTTCATCACCCACCATGGCATTAACTATTATGTTACACATTAGAAATGAAATGTTGATTAACATCCTACTGTTCTGCTCCTAAACTGGTCTAACGAAGCCGGGCATGCGCCATAGAGTGTGCCATGATGGAAATTTTGCCCGGCCAGCGGCGCCACAGCCTACTCACTACCAAGGGATATTTTACGCACACGCCAATGTGTACACGGTACCTCGGGTTTTCGTCCCATCTAGACAAATGTCCTTGTCTGTCCCTGTCTTGCATCACTGACAAGGGGAGACCACGCTGGAAAATATGGATGAACTTTCTCGGCCAGTCAGCTACCCATTGGATCCTTTGGCAGGAAATACATTATGAGTCAAAGAATATGGCCAACAAAATAGTTCAAAATGTGACCGTTGGTAGTTAAATCACTTGCGCTCTAGGACGCCCAATTGTAATAATACATTAGGACGTTAAATCCCATTTATTTGTGCTAAATTGTGTTTAATTTGCTTGATTACAGACTTAATGGACCATGATATCTTTGATGGTCGCGGCAATGTTCTAGTGTGTTAGGCTTATACCTTTTCTTGTACACAAACCGAAAAGTCTGTATTCCGCTTAAACAGGAGCTAAATCGCATATATATGGGGCTTAGAAATTGGCACAAATAATGTAATACGATTGTATATAAACTGATCTACTTTCAATCGTCTCTGTTTCTACTGAACTTTATATAATTATTTATGTTAGTCTCAATCGAATGGTAATTTTAGTCAACACCGTTTGATATAACTTTTGGAATTCGCTATCCTATTTTGTTAGAACTAGCCTTGTAAAAATGGTAAAATGTGTAATTTGTCTTCAATATTGGATATCATAAGTCCATATTTTCCCGGTACTATAGCAGCATCAGTGTTGATTTTAATTACCCACTTTAAGCAAAATTAAACATCTACGTTAGGATAACACGACAAAAGTAAATACACGCGAAATTTGGTAGAAATTATTTGTCCGGATGTCAAAATGTTGACTTCTTTGGTTTGATGTGCGTGTTGTCAGCAACGACAATTAAGCTATAAATGTCAAACATGAAACGCATAGGCGCACTTTTCATGCAATTATCTTTCATAAAAAGCAGTATAATTTCGTTATTTATAATCGTAGTAACTCAAATTTTGCAGGACTATGATCTTCCTATAGAAGAGAGAGAGAAATTGGGTTTGATGTTCACTCGACACATTTCGGGACTAACATATGGTTTAATTTAATTTCAATAATTCGCTTGTGCTTGGGGTCTTAAGAAGTTTGAGGAAACCGAAGGACCCGGCGAAAAGACACGAAGTTGGAAAGGTGACCCTACTTCTTGGCACGTACAACCGGGTATTCGAAACCACGCCAGTTGACTTAATGACAGGCTTTATGGTACAGCACGCCCCTCCCCATTCTTCCTAGGGGCCGATAGCAGCACACAAGGTTATCAAAATCAGTACTCACTGCGCTACATAAACAGAATGAGTCTCTGAATCCGGACATGTGGCACCATAGACAATTGGCGCAGACGTTTGTCTAGTTCGTCCAAAAGAAATTCAATGGGGTTGTGATCTGGCGATCTTGGTGGCCATGAAAGCAAATTAATGTTTTCATTCTTTGGGAAATCCAATGATAAATATGTGCTACATACAGCATATGATTGGGGAGGTGACAACAATAAATATAAATATATGAAATAAGAACTATGTGCTGCATTGTATGACTGGGATGTGAAATGACACGAGAAAATAGAGATATGCTAGATATTTCTGTCGCTATAATAAAATGATGCATTTTGGAACATCAACATTTAATAAACTAGATCTTGTGCCGTATTGATGAGTATCCCGAACACATTTGAATTTTTATTTAAATGATGGTCAATTATTATGAAAATTTTCATGTGCGTTTATTATAGCGAAACATAAATTTTAATCTTGAGTTGGCTTTTTATTATTAATATTGTTAACAATTTCCTTGCCAGACAAGTATTTGTCAAAATATAGCCCCAAATATTTGAGGCTATCCGTTGCTTTGGCGGTATGGTTATTGCAGCTTATAGTAAACTGTTTAATATGACTTCATTAACGTTAAGGTCCAAAAAGAATACATTCGGCTTTACCGAGATAATAATAATAATCTCTATTCAAAATCTCAGTGAGACACATGAATATAATATACACATAAAATATTTACAGTTAGTGATAGTATACGTACATAGTACTTTCAGATAATATAATATACACATCATTACAGATAACATTCAGTATTCATTTAAACTTATTTACAATAATAGAGACGAATTTACATAAATTCTCCAGTTCTGCACCGTGGCTAATAAATATATTGTACATGTTGATAGCTGAAGGACACTTCAGGTAATAACTTTTTATAAATTTACAACGTTCTTTTTTAAGGAATTGGCATTTGAAAATGTAATGAAATTCGTCGCCTAATTCACCTTCATTGCAGAGAGAACAAATACGATTTTCTTCTGGGGCCTTTATGAAAACCCCGGCTTCAATTGGCAGCCTATGACTTCGACATCTAAATTTACTAAAGTAATGTCTATATTTCGGAGGTAGATCTATTAAGTACTGTTCAAAGATGAACGTGGATTTAAATAAACGATAATTTTTGCATTTGCTTGTATTATGTACAGTGCTATTCCATTCTTGCTGATATTGATCCTTTAGCCTTAGCAGTAAACATTGCTTTAACCAATTAGCATTATTACAACCCAGACAACCCAGCACTATTAGGCTCATATGATTTATACAAAGTGTTATGCAGTACACAAGCGATTTTAGATCTGGGACCAGTTACAAGCTTATACCAGTAATTAATCGTTCTTTTTTTTATATAAATTTGCAAAGGATATACACCAAGTTCACCATAAACCATAACATTTGGAGTAGACATTTTTACTTTTAATACATATTTACAAAATCTCAGTTGAAGTCTTTCTAACAGTATAATATCAGTAAAACCCCATATTTCACAGCCATACAGGGCGATAGGTACTACAAGGCAATTAAACAGATGTATCTGAGTATCTACATCAAGATTTAGTTTACGAGCTTTTTGGATTAATGAAAACATTGCTGAAGATGCTTTGCTTTGAAGTTGTTTCTTGGCCTTGACAAAAGATCCATTACAATTAAAAATTATACCAAGATAAGCATATTCGTGAACGTTTTCTATTTCAACATCTCCATAGGTAATTTTAGGTGTTTTTCTTATTTTACCTTTTGAAAAAACAATTGTTTTAGTTTTTGTTGAATTAATTTCAAGTTTCCAGACGGTGCAATATTCTAACATGGCTTTGAATGCAGCTTGTAATTCAATGTGGTGTCTGAAAATAGTACAGTCAGCGCCCCTAGCGGCGTTTGGCATCGCTTCTGAAAGTTGAAAAGCTTTAGAATATTAATATACGGTTAATACAATGGGTTACACTTTTTTGACAAGCATATGTTAATATCCACTACGAGTATGGTTTAATTGTAAAAATTCAATTTTGAGATAAGTATTCCAGAAAGTCATTTTGCATAGGTGGTCTAGAGACAATAATTAGTTTAGTTTTTGGTAATAGGAGTTCAATAAACACGGATTCAACATCATTTTGTTGTAAATCTGCTCTGTTGGTTGTAGCCAGGTCTGATCTGACTTATAACCATACCCCCGCCCTATATATTCCTATGTTTTCGCACTATGTCATTATTGTTAATAATAACTTCACTAACAGTAAAAATGTTATCAAGCAATCAGTCACAGTTCAGTGTACGCCTTTATTCGCAAAGCATTGGAAAAGATCACTACGTCATTATTGTTAATAATAACTCCACTAACAGTAAAAATGTTATCCGGCAATCAGTCACAGTTCAGTGTACGCCTTTATTCGCAAAGCATTCGAAACGGCCACTGGATAAATCTGTAGTAATGGAAATCGGCTGTTTCAAGTTTTCCCTGCTTAAATGCCATGCAGTTTGCTATAGGGCAAATTCTGCCCGGGCAACGGCACCATGACTTACCCGTACATGTATATCGAAGTTCAACTGCTAACGGAACTTCTACTTACACGTCAACGTGTTCACGGGAGCTCGGTTTTTCGTCCCATTCGAACGACTAGACAGCTGCATTTGTAAGGCCATCCGTTTTACACCACTGACAGGGTGAGGCCACGTCAGAAAATCAAGATGAACTTTCTGGTCCAATGCAGGGATCAAACACGCGACCTCCAGACTAGCAAGCCATTGTCTTCTTTTTTTTAGTAATAATTATTCACACAAAGACATTAATACAATTACAATACGAATATAATCATTATTTACTCATTACTTATGCCGTTATTATCATAATACAATCTTGTTTTTTAATCATCGGGGCCCTGTTTCACGAAATTTTAACTTAAGATAAAATCCAATTTTAGTAGATACTTCAATTTTGATTGGCTAAGCACTAAAATCAATCTAATATTATCCAATCAAATTACTAAAATTGGGATCTTATCTTAGTTAAAATTTCGTGAAATAGGCCCCAGCGCACTAGCCTTAAAATTTCAATTTTTTTTAAAAAATGTCTTAATAACTGAAAAAATATATAATTTAAAATTAAGAGATGTTTATCAAAGCTAGTTTACAAATGTAATTCTTCTACTGAAGGCGGTCGCGTTTTAAAAACATTATTTTATAGGGATACTTCAAAAAATCTTTCAAGTGGCGATTAATGTATTTACCTACCTGCGAAAATGATATATAGTGTTTTAGTCCGGTCGCAGGTCGAAACAGAGAGAATTTGTCCTGAATATTACACCACTAAAAAAGTAAATAATTTCCCAATATTGTCACACATGTAATACACCAACAACCTATATTTCAATATATTACACACCTTTTTGGACAACTTTAGAAGTTCAAAGTCTCCATTTTGAATTCCTCGTCCCCCTTACGGTATTAGCTATCAAATTTATGAGGAATACACAAGCTCATAGGATTCAGTGGATCGAATTCTTATTAAATTAAACCCATCTACAAATCTTCAAACATACTTTACCCCACTAAACACCAGAAAATGTTCCATGCCGGCCATCTTGAATATCTAAATTTCCCTTAGGGGGGGAGGGGGGCATCATCCGGGAAATGAAATGGGGTTTTACGCCCTACTTTATTGCGCCTAAACTGGCTGAACTAATGAAAACAACATACAGTGTGCCGAGTCCATCAAAGGAAATCTGCATGTCGATAAAGAACGACCTCTCCTTGACGATAATAATTACTATTGTACGTAATCAGTTGACTTTATCTTGATGATTGGTGCCAATTTTTCTTTTTCTATTAGTAATACTCTCTTCCAAATTATTAGTGCTGAAAATTCCGTTTTCTTCATTTCTGTAACATAAAATGGTTTCCATAATTTGCATGTAGTCATTAGGGGTGTAAAGGCGCTGTTGGCTCCTCAAAGCACATTCTATATTACCAAAGTCAAAATCGCTGGGAGGAAAACTGTGACCCGATATTCTGAACCGAAAACGCAGAGTAGGATGTTGGTGTAGAACATGCTGCATAAGAAGGGTAATCTTTATATTCCTGTTTTATCCACCACATGAGTCACTCCACAATATTATGGTTTCCATAATATACTTCTTGAAACATGATCCAACTTCTTGAGCTCCGCTACCAGCTTGAGTTTCCAACCACGTGTAGAAATAACCTCGACTCTAAGGTTCACTATGGATACCCAGGTTATACCTCCACAGCTGACGTTTATAAAACACAATGCCTTCTCTAAGTCAGAACGGATCTATAACCATCAACATAATTACCAGAAAAATGACCTACCCACATAGCTTTGTTAAGCGAAATGCATTTTCAAAAAAATACATTAAAATTATTTCTAAAAAAATAAATAAAAATAGGTTGCCAGGCAACGAAACATACACCCACGGTAGCTAAATCGTCCAGGCAGTCAACAAGAGTTGTCGCATATTAAGTTATTATCAGAAAATCATTAGAATTTGTTTGGTTTTCATATTGGGGAATTGGGAAACAGGATATGCCTATGTGTAACCCCTCTCTCTGATTTACATACATGTACACATTATAAAAATATATACATACATAAATATAGAACATGATGCATAATATAGAGACTCTTATTTGTTGTTTTTTATGATGTTTTATAATAAATATTTTAGTGGAAATATTGGTGAAAATCTATTTAAAAGCTTGGTAATAGAGAGATTTCGCACCAGTACGTATACAGTTAGTGGGACGGATACGTCATCAATCTGTGTGTGCTTGTGACGTCACAGCAAGTTTCCTTATCCGTAATGCGTACTGAAGGACGGCTAGTCATCTCACTGCACGTGGTGAAAAAATAATTTGTGATCTTAGTGGAACGGATACGTCATCAGTTTGTGTGTTCTTGTGACTTCACAGCAAGTTTTCCTATCTGCTATTCGTACTGAAGGACGGCTAGTCAGCTTACTACACGTGGTCGAAAAACGAGTAAGTAATCTTCAATTTTTTCACAATTTTGGATATGAAATAAGTATTTCATGAATTACAAATCTTTGTTAATACCATGTAGTCCAAAGAATTAATGATTATTTGTGTTTTGAACATCAAAAACCTGTCTAAAAGGCGCTTTGAAAAGACCCCTATACTAGGACAAAAATCTTGTTTTTTTCTTCGATTATTTTTTTTTTTCTTATAGAAGTGGCGATGGCAGCAGCAGCCAAAAAGCCGACAAGGTTTTATCCTGCAATGGATATCAACCTACTGAAAGAAGTATTAGCGCAGTGGTCCCCTGCCCAAATTAAATGGGAAGCTGTGGAGAAAAAGTTAGGCCTACAACTAGAGGGTATGAACGTACATGTGACAGCAAGAGCTTGTCGCGATCGCTACAAAAAACTGATCACTGCTTATCGATCTGAGGAACTGGCATCACTAAGAGCGTAAGTTATAAACAGATACTTTTCGTGCATGGATCCTTGACCTTGGACTTAGATTACTATTGTAGACCCCAGTGGTAAGCCTAGTGCCAGTGGTACAGGAAGTGACATATGGGCATGGGCGTAAGTTCAAGACTTATATGTGCTCTTTTATAAATGGTTGAAATGATTACTTAGTATAATTTAAACCCGCCCACCCCTCGCTCTCTGCCTGGTTGGTCTTATGTGAACTATCTGAACACTATGGAATGTAGAGATTGATGATGTATCCTACTTGTAGGGCTTAACAGATGCGTTCTCATGATATTTGAGAGTGCCAAATTCTGTTCATAGATTAATTGAAAAAATGTATTCTTTTGCACCAGACACGCGTTACGGCCATTGAATCCTCGTCAGTGATGCTGGAATTTAAAAAGAATAAAATATTGTTAACATGAGCGTTTAATGCTTTAATTGTTCAGATCTGGAACTGAGGAAGAGTATGGGGAAAGAGAAATGTTTGGGGGAATTAACGGAGCTGGAGGTGGAAAAAGAAAATGAAAAGAAAGAAAAGAAGATGAAAGATGAAAAGAAGGATGAACAGGGTGATGAAGTCCGCAAAGCCGCCATTGCAACTTTAAAAGAGCAATCTATGGCTGTTGGTAGGCCGCCAGGGGTTTTATTCACATAAACAACAACTAAAATAAAAACTGCAATTTTATTACATATTTTTAAATTGATTTTCGTGTTTAGCCAATGAAATTGCAGTGTCTTTTTAAAATTTAATTTTTATACGCCCACATTGAAATGTGGTCGTATATTGTCGTCGCCCCCGTCCGGCGTCCGCAATTGTGGACGCTCTAGAGGCCAAAGTTAATATCCGATTGGCTTTAAATTTATACACAGTGTTTAAGGTCATAAGACGAAGAAGCCTATCGATTTTCAGCGATTTCCGATAATCAGTGCCAGAGTTATGGCCCTTGATCACTTCAAAAAATCTTGTGGACGCTCTAAAAGCCAAAGTTAATATCCGATTGACTTTAAATTTACCTACACTGTTTAAGGTGCTGAGACGAAAAAGCCTACTGATTTTCATCGATTTCAAATAATTACTTCCAGAGTTATCTCCCTTGATCACTTCGAAAAACCTTGTGGTGCTGTAGATGCCAAACTTATAAATCATCCGATAGACTTCAGATTGATACACAGAGTTTAAGGTGTTGAAACGAACAAATATTTTGATTTTCAATGAATTTTGATAACTGAACAGCTAAATCCATGATGTTAAATGTTTCCTATACTAATTGTTAGCTTGGGGCAAAACTTTATAAAAAGCAAACAAATTCTAATGATTTTCAGATAATTACATAATGAGTTGTTACTCAGATTTTAGAGTATTACAAATGTTTTATTACCAAAAAAAAATAAAAATATGCGACAACCCTTGTTGACTGCTCGGACGATTTAGCTGCTGTGGGCGTATGTTTCGTTGCCTGGCAACCTATCTTTTTTTATTTTATGATTTGGTGAATAGGGCCACTGATTGATTGTTTTAATGCAATTAAAAACATTTTTTACCTTATAGGATTGAAAATATGGTTTTGTAAAAGTTAATCATTTAGCCTGGTCAACTACAAGGGATAATCTCACTCTGGTTGTAACCAAACAAATGTTCCCAATCTTCATTTTGATTAATAAATTGTAGTTTATAAGATATTTCAATTTATTGGTGTTATATATTTCATCTGAATCAAACTATTATAAAAAAAATGAAAAATTACGGCTAACTTATCCAGAAATATAAAAAACTAAAAGTTAGTAAAAGCGACTGGTAAAACATTCTACCAAAACGAAAGTAAACCAGTATAACGATTGATTGATATCGTGTGTATTACGTCAATAAAGGCTATTTTTTTAGAAATCTTATATTTTTGAACCAGCAAGAGTGGGATTATCCTTTGAAGCATTCAGATTATGGCCTAAATCATGATATGATGTAGGCAGTTTATACTAGCTTTCTCAATCTCACTTTTTGTTTGTTTCAAAGAACAGGTGATCCAGTAAATGGATTGTTTTACTTTTCAGTCTATCTATTGACACATCGACTGCCTCAACCTTATTCTAGTACCCAGTTACTAGCTCTTTTAGTGAGAATAGTAAACAAATTATTGTTTTAGAATTAAACAATTAAGCAGTGTGTTTTGTTGACTAACCAACCCCTTTAAATAAAATAAGTTTTAATCAAACCCATTTTTTTGATAAATAATCCCTGTTTTATGTTTCCAGATGATAATGGTGAAAGCACTAGTAAGAAGCGAAAGAAGAGTAATTTGAGCGCCGATTATGTCCAATTTTTAAAGGAGAAAAATGACCGTGAAATGGACTTAAAAAAGGAACAATTAGAGTTAGAGAAGGCGAGATTTGAATGCGAAAGGAAGGAAAGGGAAGCCAGGACAGAACACGACAGAGCAATGCTGACACTTCTTACAGAGATGATTGTAAAAAAAAATAATTAACATCATGATATATGTACATTTAATTTATTCTTTTTACTTATGTATGAGATTTAAAAAAAAACAACAATAGTAGTTTTAGCAATCTGTACATTTAATTTATTCTTTTTACTTATGTATGAGATTAAAAAAAAACAATAATAGTTTTAGCAATCTGTTTATCCCAAATAATTCTCCAACGTAGGTGGCATGAGTGCAAAATAATCACTGGTCTGGCTACCATATACACATGTATGACAGTTGGTCAAAAGAGCACCCACGATGTAATACTTGGCGATAAGCTGCAAATGCAGTTTCAAATTTTTCTTGAAATCTAGGAAAGCCCAAAGCTGCACAATTTTCCCAAATCCCCATTCAACACATTCCCGCACACTTGACATTTTTGAGTTAAATAAATTCTCATCTTGGGTCAAATTTGCTCCCTTAAATGGGCACAAAATATACTCCTTGAGTGGATATGCGGGATCACCATAAACAGCAAAACGTTGCCTATTGATGGTGTAAAGTGGATGAGCCTCAAAGTGATCTATTAGTCCACTTGAACGTAGTAATGCGCAATCATGCCGTCGTCCCTCAACTGGACCGTACAAATTTCCAATAATTCCATTTGGCAACATGACTGACTGGAATTTCAAGGCATGTACCCGTTTGTGGCCATTAAAGCACACTCTTTGGTTGATGCCAGGTCTACACATTGCACGAACGGTACCATCTATAAACCCAAAACAATTCATCAACGGAGCATTTTTCGAATGTATGGCATCTGCATATGATTGAAGCGAGTCTCTTGTCATCCATGGTTGTTCCATGGTTTTGAGCAAATGTCCATGAGTGGAATACAGGAACTCGAGGGTTTCTTTCACAATGAAAGATAAGGTTGATTTTGGTCTACCGAAAACCCTTTCCATGTCTGAAAGGCGATTCGGATACGCTAGCCTTCGCAATGAAATGCACAACGCATCTAAGCCATCAACAACTGTCCTATTTTCGCAGACGAATCTCTCGGGAAGTTTCAATGCAATACCAAGCCTCTTTAATGAATCTTTATCAAATCTAAACAAATCCAAGGACTGATCATCGCTGATATTATCCAGATTAAAATCAACATTTGGGTCGTATGTTACAAGGCCATTGCGTCGTGCATCAGCATTTTCTAATTGATGAAGAATCATGTTTTCATCGTCATTCTCGATCGCCATAATCAAAATGTTTTCATTAAAGGGCCCCGCCATTTTGACTAGACATGCACGAGCGACATCTATCCGCTATACGTTAAAAATGCGAAACCTATAATAGCAGTCTAACCGTTAACGGATAGCTATGTGTAACCGTACTTGTTTACGTTTAGGTGCGAAATGTCGCTATTGTTGGGTATAGTAAGGCCTGTACAACGTGCAATCGTCCAATTTCTCCAAATCGCACAAACCAGGATATTGGACGAGTGTATGATGTGGCGGGGCTGGAAATAACTTAAGCATTGTTTATGGAGATTTAAATCTTTTTGATAAAAGAATAAATTGTTGAACTTTTGTTGACCCATACAACAGACAACTGATTGGTTTATGGTTGTGTTGGAGGTTGTCGATTGTCTGTTTTCTTGCATCTGAATGTAAGGGGCATACGAGTAAATAATGTTCGGGATCTTCGAAGTTGTGACCACGGAGGCAAGTAGGGCTATATCGATGTGTCTGAGAAAATTATGGCTTTGCAGATCTGAGTAACATAATCTAAACTTACAGTGGATTATTTGTAATGTTCTTTTCCCTAGATAGTAATATGGTGGCATGGTGTATCAAATTTATTTAGTGAATTTCCAAAGATAGCAAGGGATCGAGAGTTTCTAATTTCAAGGTTGAGTTTGTTCCATTCTCGTATACTTGACGGGATGAAAGACTTGGAGAAAATTTCCGGTCTGCATCGGATTTCTTTTATTTTATCTTGGTTCCTAAGAGATTATTTATCAGGATTATAGGAAAGTTCAAATAAGTCAGAGAGATATTATGACGCGAGGTTGTCGATACATTAATTTTAATTTATAACGACGGTGTCTTTCCGACAGTGGAACAAATCTAGTCTCTTTGTAGAGTAAGGCATGGCTAGTACCTCTAACTGCCCCACAGATAGTGCGTAGTGCATCTTAATTGAAGGGATTCTAGTTTGTTATTTAAGTAATCGCTGCACCCTTCCCAGAAAATATCGGCATAATCAAAGTGTGGAAGGATAAAAGAAGGGTATATGATTTTCTATTTAATCGATATTTTAGAGAACGAAGACAATTTACTAGTTTTACAATGCTGTCTATATGATTATTCCATTTACAGTTTAATTGGAAGGTTAGACCAAGATGTTTGTATTCGTTATTTCTTTGATTAGTACCTGGTTCATAAATAACGGTGGTTTAGCTATGTGGGGTTTAGTAGTAATAGTCAGTGTCTCTGTTTTTAGGGGGTTTAAAGTAACTAGCCATGTCTCAGTCCAATTTTTGATTCGATTTAAGTCATCATTGATGATAAAGAGGTATCGTCAGCAAATAATCTGATGTTTGAATTCATATTGTTTACAATACAATGTCATTAAGATATATTAAAATTAAAAGAGGCCCTAGTACAGATCCCTGGGGTACACCAGCTGGGATGCTTCTGAGGTCCCATTTATGGGTTACAAATTGTTGTCTATTTGTTCTATAATCTACAAACCAGAGCAGTAGTTCACCTCGAATCCCAGCAGCATCCCGCTTATGACAGAGTCCGGTGTGCCAAACCCTGTCAAAAGCCTTGCTGATATCACAGAAGACTATTCTAGTGTATTGATGTTGGCCAACGGCTCGACAGAAAAATAGGTTGCCAGGCAACGAAACATACGCCCGCACAGCAGCTAAATCGTCCGGACAGTCAACAAGAGTTGTCGCATATTAAGTTATTATCAGAAAGTCATTAGAATTTGTTTGGTTTTTATTAAGTTCTGTCCCATGCTAAATTACCATGTAACGGTGATATAATCAAACGGTTTTTTAAATCGGATAATAATTTTGACGTCCAGAGGGACCACAAGCTAAAAAGGGTGATTTTTCGGACAATCTAGGGCCATAATTCAGGAAGTTTCGATCCGATGGACGCAAATATCTAAAGCAACCAAGATCTTTGGATTATCAACATACATGTCAAGTTTCATCAAAATCGGTTCAAAATTGTGACCTCTATAGGGTCCACAAGCTGAAAACGTGATTTTTCGTACAATCAGGGAACATAATCTACGAAGTTTCGATCCGATACATGCCAATATCGAAAGCAGCCGAGATCTTATGGAGATAAACCTATATTTCAAGTTTCGTCAAAATCGGATAAGAATTGTGACCTGTAGAGAGTCCACAAACAAATTGTGTCCGGACGGACAGGGGCGACGACAATATACGTCCACATGAAAATGTGAGCGTATAAAAAGTGTGTTAAGGATGAACTGCGCAATGCAAGTGGTGTTCAGGTATCGGACCACACCATAAGAAATCGTCTGCGATCCCACAACATTCGATCTTGATGACAAGCGGTTCGATCACCTCTTCTCCGAAGTCTTAGGGCAGCACGTTGTGACTGGTGCACACGTCATAGAGACTGGAGACGGCGACGATGGGGGCGGGTACTCTTCACTGATGAGTACCGATTATTACAGTTTAATGATGACAGACTTCGCGACTATAGGCGGCAAGGAGACAGATTTGCTAAGTGTGTAAAGGAGAAAAACATTGAGAAACTTGTTGGATTTACCATCTTCGAGCACTGGGATTGCAAATACATACTAAACTTTATCATCGTCAATTTCACTTGTTTCATTAAAGTCGCAATGGCAGTGAAAAGGGTCAAGAATATACCTAATTGCGAGTATACCAGGAATATCACAGTATAAGATTATTATATACAATTGTAGCCCAAAATGGAAATTTCTTGGTTTCTGATCGGTCGAAAAGAGGCGTAATTAGTATAACAGTCCTCTTAATTTCCTAGGCGACTCACTGCGAATGAATATTTTGTGAGTGCTAGACTCTTGTTTGGCCAAAACTTCCACACTTCAAAACTTTATTCCAGGAAATCTTCATGATTTATTTTTGTATGTCATCAACAATGAAATTCAACCATTGGCTTATTGAAAGAGACACCTGAAACACACAAAAAATAAAGTTAGTGAGTGTATCAGAAAGATAATAGGAAAATTTCATTTCAAGACTGGTCTAACTATAATGGTTGCTATTGTCCTTCTGTCATAATCAGACTGGTCAAAATCGAAAAGTGAATAAAAATACTACTATTTACTGAACTCCGTTGGGACCCTAAATAACTGATGGTGATATAATTTAAAAGTCGGGCTGATTGATACTGATATGAATAGGACAGAGACTAATTTCCATACAGGGTTTTTTAGCGAAGAAAAACATCACACCGTCGAAATGACAACGTGGTACAGTTTTCAAACAAGCATAGCAACCGCATGTGTACGCTACACAGCATGTATCTACACGGTCGCCCGAGTGTATGGACATTTATCAAACGTGATATGCAATTTTCTTCGAACCTAGTTACCGCTGAAGTTCAAAATCATTTAAAAAGTACATAATTTACACTACGATTTCGGTTTCCAATCTTCGAAATAATCGCAGAGTGACCTCCCTTTTCAAACAGACACAAATATAACCAGTCGCTCAGTGAACCAAATAGAACGAAAGAGCGTGTTATCTTATTACGTCACGGATATTTTCATTACGTCAAAACTGTTTTATTCATAGAAATATATTTCTATGGTTTTATTTGGTTTTTACGTCACATAAACCAGAAAACGACCGTCAGCAATCGCGAAAGAAAGAATCCCATTAAAAATGTTAAATATTTTGGGCTACAATATCGATAAACACCTCCTGTTTAGAATTTATCGGACTGTTATTGTCCATTTGATACCGCTTAAATTTTTCATTAGAGGCGCTCGATCGCTCCGCGATATCGGCCTCTAATGAAAAATTTAAGCGGTATCAAATGACAAGATCGGTGAATTATTTCAGAGCATAAGTACTGTGTTAGGCAAATAGGATTTAACCCTAAATTTGAAGTTTTGAGAAAACGCCGAAAATAGTAACAATTCAAATAAAACAAAACTCCTCTTTTCACTTTCAGGTAATGAATATAATATAGCACTAAAATAATAGAATGAATACGGCATGGTAACGAATAAAATGTGATTAGATCGTTTTTGCGTAACCGAAAATAGCATTAATTTGTGTAATAACGCCTCAAAAGGGTGCAATTGATTGGACTACTTAAACGAGAATTTCATATGATAGTCAAAACATAATTATTTCTATGTATTTTGGTAAAAAGGTTGTCAGCTCACTATTATTATACGATAGTGGGTATTATTTCCCCGCATTTAAAAATCATTGACAACGGAAATAATAACACAATTACCTCCCTTGTTGTTCTATCCACACCCCCATTGAATAGCTATCTTCAAACGTTTGAATTTGAAAAGATATATTTGCCAATTTCTCAACTGGCAATAGTGAATTATTGGATTAATCTTTAACAAGGTATGACTGTTTATATATACCATCTATTTTAAGGCTTTATATTAATATATTTTAAAATTATAACTTAAAAATATGAAATTGTAGCTTTAATCATCACTTAGCTCGTATTCCAGGACACGTGGTTTACGGGTATCTTTTTGTATAGACTTGAGGTTAAAACATGTATTAACTAAGTGTTTGTACTTTGCGAGTGTCGGGTCAGTACCGAAATACTCTACAAATGTACATCAGACACCTCTCCTGTGTAGTGTGACATATCGTAGAAATTTGTTGATGTCGAACACAATTCTTTAAATACCCTCTGTGGGGTATTTGCGCACAGCGTGACCCTACTCTCTCTTTTCTTACATCCTTTACTGATTCTAAAATAAGAGCAGCTCTGGCTTCATAAGACCCTGATTTACAGACATCTTTTTCGTCCACCTTTTCTTGCATGTGCAAACACATGAATAATCAAATACTCGAGCTGGCCGAAATATTCCACTGACTGATGCGTATGCCCCATTTCTGTCCGTCTTTTTTTTTTGTTTTTCAGCTTTGGATGTGTCTGTTTACGACGTTTCTTTGCGCGATCTCTGGCCAGATCTTCTATTATACTCTCTTCCAAACTTTCACTGGAGTTTGAAGAACTAGGGGAGTTTACCGATTCGTTTGTGAATCTGCAATCATAAAAAGCAATAATTAGTAATAAAACACTACACTAATATTTTTCACACGAAAACACTATTTAAAGGATGTGTCTTCCCCCAGTAAACAAAATTGTTTCTCTTGTTGGTTTGTAAGGCTATGACTTGACAACCTAAGTCGACAATGATCAGTCTTATACAGTTTTTATTTGACAGTTTCTATTTTGCCATATGGTGAAACATAATCTTAAATATCTGTACAAATATCGTTAAAAGTTTTCTTTGTATTTTAATGATTACGTTTAGATCTTCTCTATTAACCTGTGCCACCCACTAAGAGCAGCTTAAATAAAGTGGATCAGTGCCCAAGCAATCACAAAACATTAGTAACGTGTGCTGCCACCACATGCCTGAATACCTGCACACATTCTTCTAGGCATACAGCCAGTTCCATTTGAATCCGTTGCCACGCCTCTTGAAGAACTACCTCCAGTTCCCTCGGTTTTGTGGAGGATGATTTCTTTTTGTACCCGACGGCCCATGATGTCCCAAACATGTTCGATTGAGTTCAAATCAGGAGACATTGCTGGCCATGTAATTCGTGTGAAGGCATTATTTGCCTGATGTTGGTTTACAGCACGTGAACGATGAGGTCGTGCATTGTCCATGAACAAGGGTCATGTGGCAAGTCTGTGGTCATCGAAATAATCATTAATTACAGGATCCAAAACTTCCTGAATGTAGTGAGCGCATGTGAGTGAACCTTGTATAGTCGCCAAATCCAATCTACACAGGTGAAGCCTCCCCAAACCATTACGGATCCCCAACATGTTCCTGGGGGCAAGACGTGTATTCCTAGTCCTCCATACGCGGGCTCTCCCACCAACAGCATGCAGTCCTCCATACGCGTCTCTCCAATGTATTCTCATTAGTGATCTTAGGTTCCACCCTTGCCGTGTTCTTACAATAACTTACGTTGACGCTTGTGGTGATTTTTGAGCTGTGGACGCCAAATGATCATTGAAGCTCTTAATCCAGCAGCTTTGGGGCGGTTTCTCACAGTTAGGCCGCATTCTATGGACACAAATTCTCGCTAGAAAAATATTTTCGTTCCTTCAAATTGGGTCTAGGAACAAATTTATCGGTGAATAGTTAATATAGTAATTAGCGTTTGCTGAAATGTTCCACAAAATATTTAATAGTTCTTCGATGATATTCGTCTTTGAAATCCGGATTATTTATTGATAGTAAATTTCATTGTGCGCTGGGTCACTGGACATGATTCAAAGTTATTCGCCGCGTCACGTGATCGCTTTTCCCACAATCGACCAATCACGTTATTGCCTACATTCGCGTGTGTTGTTAGTAAACACAAAATAGCGTGCTCAATGAGGAGCACATTCCAGTTGTAGAATCTACACGAAATGGCGACAAAGACCAAATATACTTTACAAAGACAAAATGGGACAAGTGTCGTGAGGTATATAGACTGGTTTCAACTGGCTGGAAATGGCCAGTCTATTTGTCGATACAAATGGATTGATAAAGAAGGATATTATATTATTTATATTGAAGATAAAGTCGACAGTGGTGTTTGATTTCACCCAACGTGTTATAGATGTTTTATGGACAAAATGAGCCCCTCAAAATCAGTTAAACGATGCGAGAAAGAAACCCAAACTAGAGAGTGAGAAGGCAACATCTACATCCAGTCCAACTAAATTTACAATTCAGCAACTGCCACTGCATTGTACTACTGGGATGTAGTCATAATAATGTACCAAACATGATTTACCTTTGATAAAAATAACAACTGACTATTAGTATATTAATCATTAACAACATAAAAGATTAAACGCGGTTTCAACTAATTATCCTTAAAAATGCTCTTTGATAATTTCTGTAATCTACGGAGCCCCTTAAGTTCACGATTCCATTCTCATATAATATTTCGTCCACGATTCCACTTTTTATAACGAAATAACTTATTCGTTTAAACGAAATAACTTATTCGTTTAAACGAAATAACTTATTCGTTTAAACGAAATAATTAATTCTAACGAAATAATTAATTCTAACGAAATATTATTAATTCGTTATGACGAAATATTATTAATTCGTTATAATGAAATATTATTCATTCGTTATAACGAAATATTATTCATTCGTTATAACGAAAAATTATTAATTCGTTATAAGGAAATGTTATTAATTCGTTATAACGAAATATTATTTATTCGTTATAACATTTTAATATTTCGTTATAACGAAATATTATTAATTCGTTATAACATTTTAATATTTCGTTAAACGAATTAATATTTCGTCTAAACGAATTAATATTTTGTTTAAACGAATCAATTATTTCGTTTAAACGAATTAATTATTTCGTTTAAACGAATTAATTATTTCGTTTAAACGAATTAATTATTTCGTTTAAACGAATTAATTATTTCGTTTAAACGAATTAATTATTTCGTTTAAATGAATTAATTATTCGTTTAAACGAATTAATCATTTTGATGAATCGAATTAATCCATGTTGATTCAAAATATATTTCCATGGCTCTCTTACACCACTTCCCTACACGGATGGGACTTTTATTTGGTTCACTGGATCTCTGTTATGACCGACCGCGAGCAATTTGCAATGTAAATCGTGCACATGGCTTTGTTTACAAATGCTATGACCTGCCACTTGACCCCATAACTTTTGACCGCGACCCCTCAAGCGCGACCCGTGATTGGTCAAATTTGAAATACCTGCGCAGCATCCAACTCATATATACGCAAATATGGCTCCGCATTATAAAGAAATAGGTCATAGATTTCTGGCCAATTTTGAGCTTAAACTATTAAATTAACAAAATATATTGGAGAACTTTGTTGACATGTTGATTGTACGATTATTAATAGTCCGATTTCTAGACCCGTTTAACGGGAGCGAAGGTGACAGGTTTGTCGACCCGAGAATGCGGCCTAAGTCTGGTTGCTCAAGTGCAGATGAGGTAACCAAGCCCGTGTATGCAGGGCGGTAGAACCAAAAGGCGGCGTCGAACATGCTCCCCCCCTCCTGAGGCATCTCTTGTAAACATAATGTTCACCTTTTAACAGTGAATAACTTGGCAACACTATTTCGTAATCCTCTTTCAAGTAATAAGCATATACAGCCTCATCATTTTCGTACTTTACGTTGTACCATTTAGGAAATTAAGGTACGACAGGAATAACCTGGCTAAATTAAACTTTGTTGTCTGTTCAAATTTCTTTCCAACAAGAAGTGGCATACATGCACGTTTCTGGCAGCTCTTTGTTTCCTATTTAACTCTCACACTCGACCCGAAACAATTATATATATATATCTTACCGCGACGAAGTTAATTGTATAAACCAATTCTCTAACATGGCGTATTACATATTGTGTACAATTACGTTTAAATAGTATTGTAGCGTCCAATGGTTCTGTCCAAGATAAAATTGTCCCCGCTACCACAAAGATTCCCAAGCAATATTTTTAAAATACTGATCTGTCACACAGAAAGTGTTTTATAAGCTCGCCTGGGGTCAGAACTCTCTGCGGTTTGTAATGGATTAGCGTCAGCGAAATTGTGTCTATAAAGAATTCCTTCCAGAGTTCTTGACTGGTATCTCCGATAATTGAACGAAAACAACGACTGCACTGTCCCTTATTCCATAACATTAACAACAAAATTATTGATATATTATATCATATTCCGATTAAGATCAAATTACAGATGTCAAGACAAGATAACACATTGATGATAGTACAATATAGTAATAGAAGAAAATAAAAGAATGGATCAAACCAGTTTCAGACGAAACCCAAATTGTGATCGACACACACAAACGCGTGAACACGTCCCACAACGATATAGGAATTCTGGCCAATTGACACACGTAATAAATGAATAATAATTTGATCTCTAATAATGATAACAATAGATGTAGTATAACATCATTAAACAACGAATCATATCAGAAAGCAAAAAGAACAAAATCCTTAAATATTTGACATATAATATTATGTTCCTGTTTCGTATTTAGAGACGGTTTATTCTCCATTTAACCATGCTTAAATTATCCATTAGAAGAAATCGATGCTATCGCGTCTCTTGTTCGACATGTCTGCGGTATCACTTTTGGTTAAATGGACAATAGAACCCTCTAAATACGAAAGTAGTAAGAGCTCTTCATCGAAGATCTGACGAAAATGTTTTCGTTCGTTTCTGGGGTTTAACGTCCACTTCACCAAAAGTGATACCGTAGACATGTCGAAAATGTGCTGTGTGACATCTAATATACAATATAAATTCTGGGAAACCTAAAAGATGAAATCTCTTGCAAACGTGTTAATTAAACGCTACACTATCCAAAAAACAACTTTTAAAAGATCATGATCATAATATCAAATGAATATACATCTTCTCCATCTCGAACCCTAAAACAGCCCCTTCTTTTCATAAATATAAAACGCCGTCTTCATTCAACAACCATAATTTAAAGCGAGAATTTCATATTTTCTAAGAAAGTCAGAACATCATCCTTTGCTCATTTGGTTGTAAACTCACTATTATACAATCATAGGCATTATTCCCCACATTTAAAAATCATTTAACACCGGAAATAACACATTTAACTCCTTGTTGTTCTACCCCCCCCCTCCATTGAATAGCTATCTTCAAAGGTTTGAAATGATATATTTGCCAATTTTTCAACTGGCAATAGTGAATTATTGGATTAATAGAATTATTATTTAACAAGGTAGGACTTTTATAGATATCATACGGATTTATTTTGATACATTTTAAAAAATAGAACTTAACAATATGAAATTGTCGCTTTTAAACTCATCTTCATCACCATCATCTTTCATCCCAAAATCCTTCAATCAGCCTAATACACCACGGCCTTCTTCCCTCTATTCTCCATTCAACCTCGGTCCTCTTCTTGTATTTCACATAACAAAAATGTACCCCAACATCATAATTTGTCATTTTACTCTGCGTTGATGCTACTATCGATCATTCTGTCATCGACATCTGGACACCTCCTTCTCCTGCCTGTTCTCATCGACATCTCATCGGCTGAACTCTACCTTCGCTTCGGCACATAACTCCTACGTCACTCTCTGCAAGTTGATGACACAGATCAACCCACCAACATCACCACATTTCTTAATAACATCCGCTGTTGTCTGGTTTCTCTTATACTCTTTTTTTCTGTCGTCTTGTTTCTCGCCATCTCTTTTTTCACCAGATGTTTTCTCAATGTGTTCTCCGCTCTCTTATTTTTATCATGTCACCTTTTAGTGCCACTCCCTCGACCCCCCCCCCTTTTCTCTCCTTAACTTCACAATCTCAAGCGCTAGAAACCGATTTCCGGAACTCCGGATTCCTGTGAATAACATTCCCATTGGTAACTGGTGGTGAAACTGGCATTCGGACAATAGGGGTGCCGAAACGCCTCTGAAGGAGATGGAACACTCAAAACATATCCCTCGAATGTGTAGGGTGTTTGTTTCACCTTATTCCCCATGCGTAAGCGCAAACTGATCCCGCAGTGAATATTCGCTTGGCCGCTACAATCACTGATAAGCATGACATTGACGAGGCTTAATGAGTACGGCATATTAACTTTTTTACTCCGACAAATTAAATTCTCAAACATTTTTTTGAGTTAAAAGAAAAATAAATAAAGACGTGTGAAGTATTTGTAGTTAAAAAATATTTCCTATTTAGTGTAAATGGGTATTAAAATGAGTAAAATGCATCATTTTGCCCGAAGCAGTTAGGTGTTAAGTAAACATTGCACGAGCCGTTGAGCCAATGACTACGAGGCGTGCAAGTCAACGCACGTGTTTAAGACAGCCATCCGTTACAGGGATATTTCGTTAGTAATTCTCTGTGAAACAGGTTGGCGTAAGCGGTCAACGTGAGCTAATAGGCGCCACTTTGTAACAGGATTCACAATTTCATAATTCATATCATAACCTTTCTTACAGACATTAAATGGGCCTTTCTATCGTTTTGCAAATCCAACACTATTTTTATTGTAAAATTTCTCTTTTCATGGGCCTTATCTATGTTATTTATTTTTTTTTGATTTAATACTTATTTGTCATCACTATTCATGTTTGTGTATATTAATGCAAGAATTGGGATTTATTGCGGGAAGGGGTGCAACTCTTACTTGACCATAAGATACTGAATAATTAACTACATTAAAAACCAAACTCCCGGTTACGCATAGGTCATGGACTTTACGTCAGTATTGGCAACGTACCCAAAACCTCCGTACGTTGAAGACTTGGAGGTTCTAAGCAACCGAGATTACATTTACTGGCGTTCTGCACCCACGTACACATTCAATCTTTGCTGTATCAGTGGCTATATCATTAGATGACACAATATATCTTAACCATTGCACATCGTCTCGACACCGAATACATTTTGAGCCCTTCAACTGTAACCAACTGGCGTAAGCGATTTAAAAATATCTCAATTCTATCCAAATGGTCCATATATGTTGGGAAATAGATAATGTTGTCCAGGTAAAACTAAACACTACGTCGGCTGTTCGAACGTGCTGGCGCGTTACACAAGCCAAATGGCATGACCTTAAATTGGTATAAGCCTTTACTACGAAGGAAGTCTTAGGACGGGCTTTTGGATCGACTTCAACCTGCCACTAGCCAGATCCATTGCAGATAACCAGTTTAAGGTAGTAATGGGTACACATGCGTATTCGTAACCCCTTTTCTAGTTTGGTTACCACTAGAGGGTGGGGCATCCGATTTTTCAGAAGTTATAATTGTTTTGGAACATTAAGTATAGACTTGTTCATTTCCCCCCTTAGGTTTTTTTTTTCGGATCCTGTCATTCGCAAGCAACTCTATGAGCATTAAGCTCTACCACTAGTATTACCAATTCCTCTAAATTACTTTGTCTAGACCTTGGAATATGCCACACCATGTCTATATCACACAATTCATTTTTAGACAGTTCATTCAGCAAGTCACAATCCGCAAAATGGTATGCAAAAGCTACTAGCCGTTTCATTGCGTCCCATAATTAGGGTAAACTCTCTCTACGTTGCCTTTTTCTAGCTTTCGATTGAGCTCGGTAGAGATGACTGGTTAGGTGGCAGAAACCGGTCTTCAAGAGCACTTATTAAATTAGAATACACTTTCCGTCCTCCGCTTTCATGGGAGATAACACTTACTGGGACTTACCTTTTCCAATCTTAAGCTGCGTTCGCACTAGGGGTTTAATAACTGAATTGAAAAATTCAGGATAAAGTCTTATTCCGGACTTTCGCGTCACACTCAATTCGATAAAAACCGAACTGAATCTGGATTAATGAATCCGTATGTTTCCGAACCAGTCAAGATTTGAGTGTTGACCGCCCAAGTTCAAATTATCCCAGAGATTGGAGTGTGACACGCTTAATTAATATATAACTGCTGACCGTCCAAGTTCAAATTTCTATCTAAGAGTCATAACTGTTTTGGGTTTCCAAAATGTTAGTCAGTCGCTCGTGGTCAAAATGTTGCAATAAGTCGCTCGTGGCGAGTTACTGGCCTCCAGAGTCTTGTATTGCAATGGCTGGTCTCAACAAATTGACATGCGGATGTACTCTCGCCAATCGCTTTCTCTCCAAATTCGCCATCGTCAATTTCGTGCCAATAATTCCGAAGACGATATTTCACCGAAAGGCGGGGGGGATAACGGCCCGGGCGAATATGCTGAAAATAAAATACAAACCATTAGGGGGATAGCCTACATACCTGTAGCCCTTCGTCAGCGAAACAAATACCCTACATACCTGTAGCCCTTTGTCAGTGAAACAAATACTCTGGTAACATAACCAGCTAATAGATAGGTTGTCATACGCCCTCAGCAGCTAAGTCCTCCGAACAGTCAACTAAAAGGGCTATGGCACATTTTTCCTGTTGTCAGTAATGCAAACATTTACAACACTCTAACTAAATTCTGTGTACCAGTTCTTACCTATACTTACATTTAATTATCGTAAATCGTTCAAAATCAAATGGTTTCTTCATCCATCTCCTTATTTACCAAATGCATTAAATAGTGCTGAAAGGATTTGAATTATAAAATGGGAATCACGATGGTTCAGTGAATAAGAAGCTGGCTTAAATGGAATTCTCTTTCATTTTTGCAATTCCTCTCCTCGGGTGCAAACATTATTTTCCTAGAGTAGGGTTTTCCCCGGGTACCTCCCTTTGCTAAAGACCCCTACGCAAGCAAATTATTGAAATAAAATTAGAACTCCCTCCTTATTTTCCAAAAATATCTGATGTGGGCATTACGTGAAGGTACATTAGAGTCCTCGGTAGCCCTTGTCTCTTTCTTTACCTACTACATTTTTGGGGTAACTACGGGCCTGTAACCCGTATTTAAATATTCTTTAGAAAATCAGAACTGTGCTAATACTACTTTGTGTTTGCGGAATTGTTTTGCAAACAAATAAGGTTAACCGTTTCAACATTATGGATACTTTTGGCGTAGGCATCGACAACTGACAAGTTCGATGCAGAGTTTCATAAAATTTCATCCCTTTAACATGTATGTTTTTTTCTTAAATGTACTAATACAATTTAATTGTACGCAAAGGTAGTTTAAAGAATCGACAACTTCAAGCTTTTGGTTATAGAATCATTATTTTGATGGTTGAAGTATGTACCACTAAATGCCATATGATCGAGGTCATGGGTACACAAAGAGTAAAAAAAAATCGTTCCGCTTAGCTTCGATCATCATTACTGAAATCGGTTAGACAAAACTATTAGTCTCGATTATTCATTTACTCATTAATCACGAAGGAAAGTTTTGAGTGTTAATCGGACTATAATCTAACAAATATCGCAGGCTAGCCTTCATATCCAGATTTGATTATAGCCTGGATAAGTTAATAATGTCTAATTTCAGTCCTAAAGAAAGACCTATATATATCGAATTAGTCTGTTCTGAATTAAACACAGCACTTAACTTGTTCGTATACTGACCCTAATATTTTAAGAAAAGTTATCCCTATTTCCAGTTGTATAAGCTTACACAAAGTGGAAAGCCTTCTTGTGATCAACAAAACCGCAGTCTAAAATTTATTATTTGGTTTCAGTTACTGAGTGCCTCGAAAATGAAAATTGCGTCTGTGGTACTAACATATTTTCGGAATCAGAACTAAAAACATTAGAAAAAAAAGAGTATTCAAAGACACGAAACATCAAATACCCTTTTAGTTATGTGTCTCCCTGGTTAGCTGGTTTCAAGTTCCTTAGTGCCCACTTTGGAGGGGGGGGGGACTATCGGAATTAATAACGTTATTTGAAAACATATAAACGAAACAGAATAATAGAACATCTTGACAGTGTATATAAGGATTCCAGTTTGGATATTTTATCATTAGAAGGTTCTTCTTATGTATATTTTACAAAATTGCGAATACAAGTTGTTAGTGTAATTTATATTACTTTCATATACAGCAGGATAGCTTGATGCTCAATATATTTTAATAATCCTAATTGAATTTTGTTTTATCGATTGTCTTGTTGCGTCAATTTAGCGCAATTGGAATCCCTTGACAACAACAATATTGAGACAGATAAATCGCTACTTTTATATTGAAAAGACAACATTTAGGACAATTCTGAATGAAATTTCATGGGCAAGGACACGCCGACTACAAGGTCAGATTCCGGGTTACAGTGAAGATCAAAAGTCCCTGAAGACAACAATCTTGACGTACCGGTTTAAATATTCGTGGCAACGGCCCAATTCTGGAACTGCCAAGCTAAGCTTTTGAATATCATCTTCTTCATCCTAACCAAAAATAAGCATATAAACCTGGAAAAACGAAAGCATCATTTATATAGAGTGTTTAGACACGGAATGGCCCTCAAATCCAAACGTCATACAATCTAATGTGAAATAAAGCGACATTTATAGTTAATGGCATTCTAATAAAATGTATTATACTTTTCAGGTTATACAAAGAAGCAGTTGGTTTATGTCTTTGGAAGTTGGTTATCGTAAGTTGTTTTACATCTTTCCGCTTCAAGACTATGTTACCTATGCGTCAGTGCTTCTTTTGTTTATGTAATACTTTTATGTGGACGTATATTGTAAACGTCGTCCGTCTGTAAGATGCATCTTATTTGAGCCATAAAGAATATATTACCTATGCACGAATATTGCGACGGCCGTTTGTCCGTTGGAAATTTACTTATTAAAAATCAAAGCATACAATTGACCCCATTCAGAATTTTTACACGCCTACATTTGCATGTGGATGCATATTGTTGTGGCCACCCCAGTCCGTTTACAGTTTGTTAGTGGACTCTCTAAGGGTCACAATTGTTATTCGATTTATTAAACCGGCTGATTATATCACCGTTACACTGTAATGAAGGTTGAGGTCGAATTTCGTGAAAATCGGACCAGAATTGACAGACAAAATGGCCGCAGCTTATACGCAAATAGTGTAAAAAATATGGTATATCAAGTTTGTGGACCCTGTAGAGTTCACAATTTTAATGAAACTTATAATGTTCATAATTCAAAGATCATGGTTCCTCTCGATATTTGCACATATCGGATTGTAACTTTCTGAATTTTGGCAGGAGTAAAACTGTAGTCTTTTCCATCAAATGGTGTTTTTACTGTTCTGTAAAACATTTCTCGAAATAAGAAACAATTGGTTGGTGCTGGTAGATTTGTTATTGGTTGGACAGAGAGAGAAATGGGGTTTAAAATCCACCCAACACAAACTAGGTCATTTCGGAACTAACACATGGTTTTCAATAATTCGCTTGTGCGTAGAGGTCTTTAGCAGTGGGAGGAAACCCGAGTACCCGAAGAAAACCCACGGGGTTGGACCGGCGACGCTACTCATTGCCACGTACAACGGGGATTCGAAACCACGCCAGTTGACTCAATAGCAGGCCGTATGATACACCGCGCGCGCTAACCATAATAACAAGGGTAAGGAAGTTGGTAGTTGAGACTAGGTAACCGGATGTGGACACCTCGCTTGAAACAGTAACAATGGAAGTGGGCGTAGGCTGACTGTGTTTGGCCGCCTAAAGCGATCGCCATGTTAGTTCAGTACCTTGATAGTATATAGTCTTTGCGATGAACTACCACGTTTAATTCCCTTCTATACTTAGCACCTTGTAGAGAATTGGGTTGACATTTTACATGACCCGCTTTCTGTTACGCGAGAAATAGCCATAATACATGTGAGGAAGGTTATTGTACCATTGGGTCACGGAGGCTAAGTGGATAAGGCGCTGGTTCGCTAGCCTGGAGGTCGGGTGTTCGATCCCTGCATTGGCCGAGAAAGTTCATCTCGAGTTTCCGGCGTGATTTCCCCTTGTCAGTGATGCAGAATGAGGGCCTGACAAGGACAGCTGCCTAGTCGTTCAGATGGAACGAAAAACCGAGGTCCCGTGTACACATTGGAGTGCACGTAAAAGATCCCTTGGCATTTGGAATTCGATAGAGTAGGCCGTAGCCCGGGCAAAATTTCCCTCATAGCACACTGTATAGCGTATGCCCGTCTTCTATTAGCCCAGGTTAGGTGCAAAAGAGTAGGACGTTAAACCCCATTTCATTTCATTTATTCTACCATTGATTGAAATGAGAAATTAGGTAGTATTATGTTCTGAGGGCGCAGAAATGATTGGAAACAAGCAAACAGTGGGGTTTATGTCCCCCGCCGAAATGCCAAAATAAATAGATGACACGTATTAATTAATCGCACATTTATTTTTTCAAAAGTATCCAGCAATCAAACTATATATACACTAAATTTCATCACTCTCTATCAGAAAGATTGTCTTGTCCCAAAGCATCGACCATCAAACTGATTATTCTATGCTTAGGTTCAGCTCCAAATGTTACTCATTGAACCTAATGAACATCTACATCAAGTTTATACATTCTACCTGAAATTGAACCTAATGAACATCTACATCAAGTTTATACATTTTACCTGAAATAAAAGCAGAGTTGATATATTAACCAAATTGCTTATCGCTTCTTAGCCTAAGCAGAAAAGTCTCACTATCGAACTAAGTCATGGTAATGATATAAAAAAAATCCATATTCTGAGTTTCATCGCTCCCACTTCATTATAAACAAGTTAACGTGCCTCAAAGCATCAACCAAACAGATTGCTTAACTCTGCTTACTGTATACAGAAAATGTTCACCATCGAACTCCCATCAAGGTATTTACCTAAGGAAAGCCTACACCAAGTTTGAACATTCTAGTTCATTTAGAAGGAGAGTCATTGTGTTTCAAAGTGTCGGTCAATCAAATTGTTTATCGCTCTGCTTACCCTGAGCAGAAAATGTTCACTATCAAACTTAGTCAAGGTATTGATGTAATGAAACTATATACCAAGTTTGATCACCTTCACTTAATTAGAACTTAAGTTATCGTGTCCTAAAGCATCAACCAATCAAATTGTTTATCTGTTCTTACCCTCAGCAGAAATGCTCATCTTCGAACTCCATCACGGCATTGACCTTATAAATACATACACCAAGTTTGAACATTTTAACTGAATTAGGAGAGTTATGGTGTCCCAGAGTCTCCACCAATCAAATTGCTTATCGCGCTGCTTACCCTGAGCAGTAAATGCTCATTATCGAACTTAGTCAAGGTATTGATGTAATGAAACTATACGCCAAGTTTCATCACTCTCACGTAATTAGAACTAAAGTTATCGTGTCCCAAAAGCATCAACCAATCAAATTGCTTATCTATGCTTACCCTAAGCAGAAAATGCTCATCTTCGAACTCCATCTAGGCATTGACCTAATAAACACATACACCAAGTTTAAACGTAACAGGTCAATTAGAAAGAGAGTTATTGTGTCCCAAAAAAGTGTGACAGACGGGCGAACCCATTTTAATAGTCCCCGGCGGACAATGAAGAAGGGTAACCATATGTGATGTGTGCATATCAGATCACACACGTGGGGATATTTTATACTTATATCCAAAAAGGTCTTCGACCTAGTTTCTAGGCATTATAATTACGGAGTGGATATTCGACATTCGAATGGCGAATAACCTAGAACCACGAGGATGGTTATTCGCCATTCGTTTTATATAATATCCTTAAAATCCTTGCAGACTGTTTGTGCTTGTATTCAAAACACATGTATAGAATCCATTTTTAAGTGTCATTTGTTCTTTGAAGCTTCACAGGGTACATGAAAACCTTCGTTCACAGCGAAGCGAAGACAGAGAAACCGACACCGTGTGTACACGGAAGTACCGCACATGTGAAAAGTTCCGTACTCTGTTATTGTATATCTTTACTAATACAGAAATATTGAAAACGCATTTCTTTGCACATTTGTTTATCACGAAGTAGATAAAATACAAACATAATCTAATTTCATTCCTGTTGAGCGAAATCAACAGAGGTTTATTAAAATTGTTGTATCTGATCCGCCCGCCCGTCTACCACCCCGGACTAGGCTACCCATACATTTGATTGTCAACCGCATGGTTTATCTGCGACTCGTAATTTTATCATATTTCATTTGGCATTCGTATATTTCATTCCCTACCAAAATATTTCATTTCCAACTGCATGTTTTATTCGCCACCCTTACATTTCTATTTATACATTCCATTTCAATCTGGAGAGAGAGAGTGTGTGACTGAGCTACCGTGCCCACCCCGTCCTATTTGGAAGGCTATTTTAAAGTGCATTAAGGTTGGTTGGTGGAGAGGGGGTTACGCATGCACTTTGAATCAGGTGTTATATAGTCAAGTAGCGAGCGTGGATTTGATTCCGTGCTTGTACGTGTCGAGGAGTAAGACCGTCTTTCCAATCTCGTGGGTTTTCTCCGGGTCCTCCCGCGACTAAAGATCTCTGTGCGCAAGTGAATTATTATAATAAAACTGAACCATATGTTAGGCCAGAAATGACCTAGTTTGTTACGAATGGACGTATTGCGAACCGACTCTTTCTGTCTGTGCGGTCCATCAGGGTATACAGTGAATATCAAGTAGTAAGGCCATCTGTCTCATCTTGTGGGTTTTCTCCGGGTCCTCCCACAAAGCGCAAGTGAATTATTAAAATAAAATTGAACGATATGTTAGTCCAGAAATGACTTAGTTTGTTTCGAATGGCGAACCGACTCTCGCACTCTTTCTCCGTGCGGTATACAGTGAATATCAACATAAAATAAAACATTGCTAGAGACAGTCAGGTTAAAATTATTTTATTATTATCTTATTGTACACAATCTATTCTACGCCCATCTTTTCGTTTTTATTTTTCATTATTTAGCAGCATGTTTTAATTTCATTTTTTTTTTTTATCTGCTCGAACCTTTTACTTTCAAACAATGTTTATTTACTTGAATAAAACTATTCCGTCTTATTTGTCGATTGTCCAGCCTCGCTACTTCCCACTGTTAAAGACTCCTACGCGCAAGCGAATTATTAAAATAAAATTAAAAATTATGTGTTAGTCCCTAGTTTGTGTCGAATGGACGTTAAACCCCATTTCTCTCTCTTGGTCTTATTTACAATTTTCAAAGACAGGTCGTATTAAGGTATGGTACTTTTTCGGGTAGTCACCGCTAGGCTATAAAAAGACCCCCAATGACAATTTGTCAAACGACGTTTGTTATAGTATGTATTTTCGCATATTTACTGCAACGAAAATGATATATGTTCATTTTTTAGGCCGAAGTTAAACTAGTTTATGTTTTTAATAGCCTTAGTCCCGAAATGACCTAGTTTGTGTCTGGTGGACGTTAAACCCCATTTCTCTCTCTCTCTATGTGTTTAATAGCCCTACCCAAAGCCTTCTATATTGTCCCACGCCTTTCAAAGAAATCGGGGTACTATTAAAATGGGTTCGTCCGAGACACAAATAATTTCTTTCTAATTGATCACGGATGTTCAAACTTGGTGTACGTGTGTATTGGGTCAATACCGTGATGGAGATTGAAGATGAGCATTTTCTGCTTAGGGTAAGCAGAGATAAGCAATTTGATTTGTTTGCAATTCTGGCACTGATTAAATATGGTAGAATAGTGGATTGTTCCGTTTATAGAGCAGTATACTCAATAATGATGAAAGTCATAGGATTCCTAGATGGTAATTAAAATGGGCGGTTTTTTTTTTAATATATATATATATATATATATATATATATATGATACTTTGGAACATATCTGGACTCCTCTTCAAGTTGCCCGTTTCCTAGGCGACGTGAAGTTAGCCCGTTGTTCGTCGTTCGGTATTCGCGAATAACGAACAACGAGCCAGTTTGTTGTTCGGTATTCGCGAATAACGAACAACGAGCTGGTTTGTTGTTCGGTATTCACTAGATTTGGAATTAGTAATGTAATAAAAGATTTTTTTTTGCAGGGAACACGCCACAGGTGGGTTTTTATGAGCTTAAATAGACAATAAAACTTCAAACTTCTGGGAAATAGATTCTAACAACTTCTCTTTCTATCCAAAGAAAGAGCTGTTACATATTGGCGAATAACGAACAACGAGCCACTTTGTTGTTCGGTATTGGCAAATAACGAACAACGAGCTGGTTTGTTGTTCGGTATTCACCGTATATGGAATTAGTAATATAATAAAGGTACTTTTGTAGGGAACACGCCACAGGCGGGTTTTATGAGCTTAAATAAACACTAAAACTTCAAACTTCTAGGAAATAGATTCTAACAACTTCTCTTTCTATCCAAAGAGGTTTGTTGTTCGGTATTCGCGAATACCGAACACCGAACTGGTTTGTTGTTCGGTATTCACCGTATATGGAATAAGTAATATATAATAAAGGTACTTTTGTAGGGAACACGCCACAGGCGGGTTTTAATGAGCTTAAATAGACAATAAAACTTCAGACTTCTGGGAAATAGATTTTAACAACTTCTCTTTCTATCCGAAGAAAGAGCTGTTACATATTGGCGAATACCGAACAACGAGCCAGTTTGTTGTTCGGTATTCGCGAATACTGAACAACGAGCTGGTTTGTTGTTCGGTATTCACCGTATATGGAATAAGTAATATAATAAAGGTACTTTTGTAGGGAACACGCCACAGGCGGGTTTTAATGAGCTTAAATAGACAATAAAACTTAAAACTTCTGGGGAATACATTTTAACAACTTCTCTTTCTATCCGAAGAAAGATCTGTTACATATTGGCGAATAACGAACAACGAGCCAGTTTGTTGTTCGGTATTCGCGAATAACGAACAACGAGCTGGTTTGTTGTTCGGTATTCACCGTATATGGAATTATTAATATAATAAAGGTACTTTTGTAAGGAAAAAGCCACAGGCGGGTTTTTATGAGCTTAAATAGACGATAAAACTTCAACGAGCTGGTTTGTTGTTCGGTATTCACCGTATATGGAATTATTAATATAATAAAGGTACTTTTGTAAGGAACAAGCCACAGGCGGGTTTTTATGAGCTTAAATAGACGATAAAACTTCAAACTTCTGGGAAATAGATTCTAACAACTTCTCTTTCTATCCGAAGAAAGAGCTGTTACACATTGGCGAATAACGAACAACGAGCCAGTTTGTTGTTCGGTATTGGCGAATAACCGTATATGGAATTAGTAATATAATAAAGGTACTTTTGTAGGGAACACGCCACAGGCGGGTTTTATGAGCTTAAATAAACACTAAAACTTCAAACTTCTGGGAAATAGATTCTAACAACTTCTCTTTCTATCCAAAGAAAGAGCTGTTACATATTGGCGAATAACGAACAACGAGCCAGTTTGTTGTTCGGTATTGGCGAATAACGAACAACGAGCTGGTTTGTTATTCGGTATTCGCGAATACCGAACAACGAGCTGGTTTGTTGTTCGGTATTCACCGTATATGGAATAAGTAATATAATAAAGGTACTTTTGTAGGGAACACGCCACAGGCGGGTTTTAATGAGCTTAAATAGACAATAAAACTTCAGGCTTCTGGGAAATAGATTTTAACAACTTCTCTTTCTATCCTTAGAAAGAGCTGTTACATATTGGCGAATACCGAACAACGAGCCAGTTTGTTGTTCGGTATTCGCGAATACTGAACAACGAGCTGGTTTGTTGTTCGGTATTCACCGTATATGGAATAAGTTGCCCGTTTCCTAGGCGACGTGAAGTTAGCCCGTTGTTCGTTGTTCGGTATTCGCGAATAACGAACAACGAGCCAGTTTGTTGTTCGGTATTCGCGAATAACGAACAACGAGCTGGTTTGTTGTTCGGTATTCACTAGATTTGGAATTAGTAATGTAATAAAAGATTTTTTTTGCAGGGAACACGCCACAGGCGGGTTTTTATGAGCTTAAATAGACAATAAAACTTCAAACTTCTGGGAAATAGATTCTAACAACTTCTCTTTCTATCCGAAGAAAGAGCAGTTTCATATTGGCGAATAACGAACAACGAGCCAGTTGGTTGTTCGGTATTGGCGAATAACGAACAACGAGCTGGTTTGTTGTTCGGTATTCACCGTATATGGAATAAGTAATATAATAAAGGTACTTTTGTAGGGAACACGCCACAGGCGGGTTTTAATGAGCTTAAATAGACAATAAAACTTCAGGCTTCTGGGAAATAGATTTTAACAACTTCTCTTTCTATCCTTAGAAAGAGCTGTTACAAATTGGCGAATACCGAACAACGAGCTGGTTTGTTGTTCGGTATTCACCGTATATGGAATAAGTAATGTAATAAAGGTACTTTTGTAGGGAACACGCCACAATCGGGTTTTAATGATCTTAAATAGACAATAAAACTTAAAACTTCTGGGAAATACATTTTAACAACTTCTCTTTCTATCCGAAGAAAGATCTGTTACATATTGGCGAATAACGAACAACGAGCCAGTTTGTTGTTCGGTATTGGCGAATAACGAACAACGAGCTGGTTTGTTGTTCGGTATTCACCGTATATGGAATTATTAATATAATAAAGGTACAGGCGGGTTTTCATGGGCTTAAATAGACGATAAAACTTCAAACTTCTGGGAAATAGATTCTAACAACTTCTCTTTCTATCCGAAGAAAGAGCTGTTACACATTGGCGAATAACGAACAACGAGCAAGTTTGTTGTTCGGTATTGGCGAATAACGAACAACGAGCTGGTTTGTTGTTCGGTATTCATCGTATATGGAATTAGTAATATAATAAAAGTACTTTTGTAGGGAACACGCCACAGGCGGGTTTTTATGAGCTTAGATAGACAATAAAACTTCAAACTTCTGGGAAATAGATTCTAACAACTTCTCTTTCTATCCGAAGAAAGAGCTGTTACATATTGGCGAATAACGAACAACGAGCCAGTTTGTTGTTCGGTATTGGCGAATAACGAACAACGAGCTGGTTTGTTGTTCGGTATTCACCGTATATGGAATTAGTAATATAATAAAGGTACTTTTGTAGGGGACACGCCACAGGCGAGTTTTTATGAGCTTAAATAGACAATAAAACTTCAAACTTCTGGGAAATAGATTCTAACAACTTCTCTTTCTATCCGAAGAAAGAGCTGTTACATATTGGCGAATAACGAACAACGAGCCAGTTTGTTGTTCGGTATTGGCGAATAACGAACAACGAGCTGGTTTGTTGTTCGGTATTCACCGTACATGGAATTAGTAATATAATAAAGGTACTTTTGCAGGGAAAACGCGGAGCTTAAATAGACAATAAAACTTCAAACTTCTGGGAAATAGATTCTAACAACTTCTCTTTCAATCCGAAGAAAAAGCTGTTACATATTGGCGAATAACGAACAACGAGCCAGTTTGTTGTTCGGTATTGGCGAATAACGAACAACGAGCTGGTTTGTTGTTCGGTATTCACAGTGTATGGAATTGGTAATATAATAAAGGTACTTTTGTCGGGAATACGCCGCAGGCGGCTTTTTATGAGCTTAAATAGACAATAAAACTTCAAACTTCTGGGAAATAGATTCTAACAACTGAGCCTAAATGGATTATAACACTTCGAACTCCTAGGAAATAGATTCTAACAATTTCTCTGTCTATCCAGAGCAGTTTCACATTGGCGAATAACGAACAAAAGTTACTTTATTAGATTACTAATTCCATATCTGGTGAATACCGAACAACAAACCAGCTCGTTGTTCGGTATTCGCGAATACCGAACAACAAGCTAGCTTCACGCCGCTCGTTTCCTATACATACAAGAGTCACCTAATTTGAGCTCATTTTTTAAAGGACTATAAAGTTGATAAATGCCACTTTCACCTCGACCGAATTTCTACTTCGTTTTCATGTTTCACGTTTCTGATCATCGTCGGTTTTCACAAAGAGTCTAAATAGAAACCTGTTTGTAGGTACTACAGATTGCATCTATTGTAGTTGCACAGTAGCCATACCACCCGACTTATTAATGGGATTAGTGGGGCAAACAGGCTCTCACACCCCAATATTTGTGAGGGGTGTGAAGTCTAATTTTGGTGTTGCAGCTGGGTCCTTTATTTAGAAAATAGTACATACTTGAAAGTTGTCGTTCAACAGTTTCTTCCCACTTTTTTTATTCACCTCCTGGGATGTGACTAATTATATTATCGAATTCCATGTTCGAGAAGTTCTATTTCATCTACTGCCAGTGCCGAGTGAATCCAATATAGGAAAGATTATTAATTGATATTTCACCTACCAATGAGTACACTTCAACACCGTAATTAAACCGGTCAGTAACGTTGAAACTGCTAGCGGTGTCATTTTATTCGAGTGTTTATCAACAACTGCGTCGAAATAAGACTTAATGGCATCTTATAGGTTTAGATCTACGTTCTAGCCATTTTAAATATTCTACCGGTTGTTTGAAACAAAGCCACAGAAATCTTTCACGTCCACAGCATTTTCAGAACACCACAGAACGAAATCATTATAAAAATAAACTGATTTGTTAGTGTGGCTCCATCTTCATTAGCCCAGGTAAGGTGCAGAAAGTAGGATGTTAAACCCCATTTCATTTCGTTAGCGTGGTCACCATCAAGACACGCTTCTCAATCTCTTTGCTCAGAGCATTTCGAGTTATTGGCTTACGAACGCGATTTTAATAATATTATACTGAGCGCCATAGAAACGCATCACTTAGTTTTTCGAATAACAAAATGATCCTGTAAACATATCTTATTTTCTTGCTTCTTATTGTGCACAATAGCTTGTGTTCCCTCTTGAGGTCTCAATTATTATCCGATTAAAAAAAACAAAAAACGTTTGATTATATCAATATTACATCGTAATAATGGCTGCCTTTGAATTTCCTGAAAATCAAAGCAAAACTGCCGAACACAATGACCGCCGCTTGTACGCGAATAGTGTAAAAACGTGCTACATCAATGTTGTAGACCTTGCAGAGGTCATAATTTTAATATGATTTTGATGAAACTTGAAATGCATTGTTACAATCCAAAGATCTTGGTTCCTTTCGGTATTTGTGCATATATATTGTAACTTCATGAATTATGACCCCTGTTCGCTATCCATCTCTCGAAAATGTGGGCGTATCCTGTCTGGCAGCCGCTGGCTAATATCAAGAGTCGTAGGAGATTCTCCATTTACATTGACTGCTACACCTCTGTCATATCACGTGATTTAGATTCAACTAAATATTGTTTCCGAAATTGCGGGAATCCGAAAGTGTTTTTTTTTTTTATTTTTTTTTTTTTTTAAACGTTATTTGTTACCAAAAAAATGAATAATTTTGAAATGCCTTATATAAGGAACTAAGTAAATGATAAAATTAAACTTCAGGTATTTATTCGCTTCCATTGAATAACAAATTGAAAAAGCTTATTCAGTTCTTGTGTGTGTGACAGATGTGAAACGGAGTAGAGACGCATTACAAAAAAAAGACTAATTTTTGGATATGGTGGCCAATTAAAGGCCGGTGATCTATTCTCGAAGAATGAAATGGATGGATCTCTGTGTGTAGAATGCCATCTAGGGGTGAGCAGATTCATATAGCGTATAGCCACAACAGATAAAAATTATTATGATACATATTGA
Source organism: Patella depressa (assembly GCA_948474765.1). Taxonomy (NCBI): domain Eukaryota; kingdom Metazoa; phylum Mollusca; class Gastropoda; family Patellidae; genus Patella; species Patella depressa. The sequence continues at coordinate 30,180,771 of OX419715.1, forward strand.
ATTGATCAAATACTGCATTCAGAGTTACTATTTTAAATAAGCAGCACCGTTCGGTACAGAACATGCAAAATCCCCCACCCACCCCAAAAAAAAACCGCGCAGAACAAATATCCACAATTATTAACTCGTAGGCGCTTATGTCTTCTATCTGTGCCTATGTATATCAGTTGTTGCAGGAACTGGTTATTGCTGTTCTTCTTCGACATGGCTGTGCTATTGTTGTAATCCAAAACATTTAAGTCCTAATGAATGCAAACCTCGCCAGTGAGACAGATGGGATAATGACGAGGCGTTTCCCAGCCATTTATGGATCTGGTGTCGCTGGTAGATACTGTAAATGTATGGTACTTCACTGTTCCTTTGCTTAGTTTTATGTTGGTACAGAGGTCAGTTACTGTTGACAAGTGTTTCTTTCCAACTACAGAAATGTAACTTCACGCATGTTGAATTTGATGCCCAAGCAAAGAAATCGGCAGCATCTTGGATTACTGCTGCACCCATTTCGAAATAGTCCCATCTCACTGCGATATCAAACAAAAAAATACACTGGCCTCGGAAAAATTAAATGACGGTCGCATTGGCAAAGTGGGGGGACAATTTAGATGAGAGAACTAGGATGTGATGGATTTTAAGTGAACACTAAGTCATTGGACGACGAAAGAAAGAATTAATTGATTTTACCCTTAGAGTGACTGATAATAGACTAAACATGTTCTTCTTAAACGTCATGTTGAAGACAAGGTGCAGGTCTTTTTTGATGTCAAACAAATAGCATTTATAGCTTGTGGCTTTACTTTAAGTGGTCACAATTTTATTTTCCGATTTTAAAAACCGTTTAGAGATATCACCATTCCGCCACAATGAAGGTTGCATTGGAATTTCCGAAAAATCGAAATTAAACTGCCTGACAAAATGGCCGCTCTTTGTACGCAAAGTTGTAATTTAAAGGTTATGGACCCTCTAGAGGCCCAATTTTTATCTAATTTTGATGAAAATTACAGATTATCTTTTATGTTCTAAAAATCCCAATCCATTTTGATATTTGCGCATTTCAGACAATAACTTTCTGGATAATGGCACCTGATTGTACAAACAATCATTTTTGTTTTAAGCTTGTTCTCTATCCATCTCCTGTAAAATGGGTGCGTATCCTGCCTGGCAGCCGCTGGTTGTCTATTTCAAGCTTCCAAAAATATGCCCTTTTAAATTTGTTTTAGCATGGACTGTATAAAGTGAGTGTTTCTGGATCAAGCCCGGTATTGGCCTCTTGTATATGGGTCATTCCAGCCAATATGGGACCAGTGGGGTTAAAGGGTGTCTTTCCATCGTAAAATCGACCAGCTTGAATATGGGAGCGATGTTGTATTTTGTTAAAAAAGATCTAATTGAGACGAACTCAGGACACTATACTTTTAATGGTCTGTGAGGCTTGTTACATCCCTAATTTTGGATCCAAACTACAAAAATAGGCGAAAAATACATGTCCGTTTGGGTAATAATGTATTTTATCATTTCACTATATTTATCTATTTCATTACAACCCCCTAAATGAAGGGATATAAGTCGCGGAGGCGTGCAATAATATAATTTCTACATTTTTCGGATCGTAAATTGCTCTGCATAGAAACTGTCGGTGATAATGAGATGTCCGTAAAATTAGCGTTTATTACGTTATCGAAATTCTACTAGATGAACCGAACTGGCGAAAACATATGTGAACATGTGAGAGTACATCTTAGATCACGTGGTTTGGGCAATACGTGAACGTTATGGTGCAGGGTCATATATTTGTCACCAATTCGCCCCGGCACGTTTAAGCATGTTTATTACGTTACCCATTTCTCTTCGAAACTGTAAATTCTACGAGTAATTTCATTATATCCACGTGTGAACACATACACCCAGACAATGTCAGTATAATCTTCATGGACACACGGTCTTAACTTTTGACCAAAATACAAATGTCAGTTTAATACGTTATCAAGTTTATTACGATATCGTATATATACAGTTCCTCTATCGACCACCTGGTGGCGGGAAAGATGGTATCACGTGACAGATAGCGGTTCAGACCACTTAACAATGTCAACAAATTAGTTGTGTACGACGACGAACGAGCAAGATCCAGGCTATAATACAGTGAGTATTTGTTCTTTTAAGCATTTACAAGCTAATTAAGTCGACATATCATATAATAATTGCTTCGGGTGGGATATCCAATTTGATTTGACCTAATTGATTTGAAAAAGCCTGCACGTTACTTCGAATATGATTTCAAGGCCTTAGAGTTCCATTGGATAACGTAATTCACTTCGTATACGAATACGGTGAATCTCATTTCATGCTATTAGTTTGCTTTTTAAGACAATGATCGTTTTCGATATGAAGACACATTCACTGTGTGCATTATTGACACACACTATCAATATATTGGCCTGTGCTTACAAGGAACGTTTATGTGATTTTTGCGATAACGTAATAAACATTCAACTGTAAAAATCTTCTCATGATTGCAAAAACATCAAACTATACTAATTTCTTGCTTGCCTTTGTACCTCAACGAAAAGTACTAAAGAAAACTATACTAATACCTTACAAATGGATAGGTCATTGCCAATATCAACTCCATCCCGATAACGTAATAAACATTTAATCACTTATATTGCTACATCGGGATTCCCCGGTGTTTTCCTCTTGTCAGTCGTGTAAGAGGGATGGCAGGTGTTTAGTAATTCGGATGGAACGAAAACCCCACGTCCCGTTTACACATAGGCGTGGATCGTTAAAGATGATTTTACAGTTGGAATTCGATATTAATAGGCCTATATAACATTAGGCCGTAGCGCCGCTGTCCCGGCAAAATGTCTCTCATAGCTCACTGTTTACAGTGTATGCCCGTCTTCATTAGCCCAGTCGGACAGTAGGGTGTTAAATCATATTTCATTTTATATTGTTATACAAGGAATACAGCGATTATAGTTATGGAAGTTCTGGGTGACTAAATATATGTAATTCTATTTTGTCAGGGAATGGTACCACACAGCGCTGAGAACCAGCAAAGGTACAGGGAGCGGAAAAAGAAGACAGATCCTACATATTTAGCCCTTGAAAATGAAAATGTATTACAAACCTAACCCCCTCGTCTCTCGTTAGTTACGCGAATAGAAAAGTATGTCTGTGCCAGAAACACCAGAATTTTGCACTACTGCTTCGTGCACTCAAGGCCGAACGTTTCACGCAGGAACCCGATGTATTTATCAACACCCACACCAGAGAAGAAGTTTCCGAGAAATTGTCAGCTACTGATCGTGATATGATATCCTACAGAGTGTGGAAACAGCAGGAAAGACCACACAAACAAACTACTATTAAAAAAATGTTGATGGTGGTTGAGGAGGAACGTGATGAATTTATCATTTCCTTCTTGAAATCGATGGACAGTTTCAAAGATCATGCGCGTAAGGTAACGACTCAATACGAAAATATTCGACTATTAAAAGCACAGCTGCCCCGTTCAGAAGTCACTGTTCAGCTTGACTTCGCTGAAAACTATGTTTGTAATTATGGAGAGGAGGTCAGCAATGCCTATTATTCAAAACCGCAAATTACTATCCACCCCGCAGTTGTCCATTATAAAATTATAGACGAATCGTCTCTAGAACACAAATCTTTAGTCATTATTTCAGACGTCATATCACACACAGCTCCTACAGTCTTCGCTTTTTTGAAGCAGATAGTGTATTGGATTAAATCCAACCTCAACAACATCGAGCGTATACATTATAATTAGCGACTCCCCAACCAGCCAGTACCGAAATTGTTCAGTATTTGCCATTCTCTCAAGGCACAAGGAGATGTTTGATATTAATGCCACGTGGCAGTATTTTGAAAGTGGCCACGGTAAAGGACCATGTGATGGAGTTGGAGGTTATGTTAAGAGGTCCGCCGACCTAGCTGTAAAAAGTGGAACGGTAATACAAACTGCTAAAGAATTTCATGAATGGGGTACGTCAAATGAAGCTGCAGGATCCTCGACACTAAGTTTTGTTATCGTTGAAAAAGCTGAAGTAAAAATTGCCGATGAGGAAATCAAGTCTATGGGTGCAAAACAGGTACACGGGACAATGAAAGTTCATAGCGTGGTTGCAGTTGAGGAGCACTTCTACATGCGAGAAACCAGTTGCTTTAAGCCATGTTGTTGTGAAAATAATGAGTTTAAGGGTCTGTGTGAGGGTTGGTCAAAAATCACAGGAATGCGGGCTCAAAAAATTGTTGAGACTCAAAATGCTGTTGATGCGCTAAATCTTGATATGCGAAATGTTGTTAATGTTAAAATTTGTTGTTATGCCAAGTGTTGTCAATATGCCAAATATTGTTGATGCGCCAAATGTTGTTGATATGCTAAATGTTGTTAATGTAACAAATGCTATTGATGCGGCAGAGGTTGACCATGACACTTTCCCGACTTATGAAACTGTGGAAAATCCAATGTCGTATATCACTAATCAGTACGTTGCCGCCAAATATGGTTGCAAAAATTACCTTGGTAAAATTTTAGATTATGATCCCGAGGATAAAGAGTACAGAATTACATTCATGTAGCAAAAAATCAATTCCTTCCGATGAACTGTGGGTACCAGAACGTGACATCATTTTAGGGTTAAGTACTCCTATCCCAACAGGGCGATGTGCCAGACTTTTCAAGTTACCCGAAAATGAGATGGATCTATTTATTAACTAAGCGATAATCAAGAACACTACATCAAAAGGTCAGATCTAAATGTTATGGCCAACCGCAGATTTCATCATGGCCACGAGATGTAAACGTTCTGCGCGTTTAGGTCAGAAATATAGCTGTCAAACGTTAAAATGTAGTTATTAAACATGTAGTTAACATCTCATATTTAATACGTTATCATATAACCATGTCTGTAGCCATGTGGTTATTTAATACGCTGCACTACTTTAAAACTAACAAGGTCATATTCACCATTGAACGTGCTCGATGTGTTTGCTGTTTGTTCGGAAACTAGTTTCGTTTTCTCTGATTAATCAGCTTTAGATAGATAAATTATCGTAACAGTAAAGGGTACGGGTTATCAATTGTGACTATAAAAATGTTAAGAAAGTTCAATAAAGACAACCATAACGTGTTCCATAACGTATAACCGTTGTTTTGTCGTTTATCCACACACCTGCCATATTAGTTTATTACGTTATCCTTGCACTTATCATGTTTAATATGTCTCAGACGACTCCTATCGGGGTTAATCCAAGTGGAACTGGCATCTGCCTTGTCATTGATATTCTTGGTATCGTGACATCGGTATTTTACCCTCCCCCGAACTAAAAAAATTAACAATGAAGAATAATGAAAGTTGTCACATTTTAAGGACCCAGTGAAATTGCATTGGCCTAAAAAGCATAGCTACAGAAAAGAGCGGCAATTAGCTTTATGCCGGGTCACATCATTTTCTTTCTTGTATTTATACAAAGCCTGCACGTTGTTAGTGACGAATATATTATCCACTCGGTTATCGTTGGTCAGCTTCGTTATTGTAGAGCAGTTACAAGATAGCCTAGTTCAACTTGATAACGTAATAAACCGGCCAAATTTTGACATATGATACTTTTCAAGCCCCTATTACGGAAAAACCTCGTTGTTGGTGATTCAAATGAGTGTTGTTTCTAGAAGACTGATATGTATTTGACCCGTTTGATACGAAATATTTGAAAATGAGAGAATTTTTTATATTCACGTATGTTATGGTCCCTGGCACCAAATTCACTGGAATGACCCATATATTGCAAGTGTGTTTCGAAGAAAACGGGGGACTATTAAATTAAAATGGGTTCGTCTGTCTGTCCATCCATAACACTTTTTGGGACACAATAACCTCAGCCCCACTGTTGCAGTTTTGGCTTGTTTAAAGGACCCCAGGTCACTAACAGTAGGAAATCGCAAAAGAGTACCATCCGTGCATGCAATATTTTCCTAAAGGCTCACTGTATGGGACATGCATCAATCTCGTTCCCAGAGGCAGTCGCGGAGCCGAAGGCCTCTGGCGCATTAGACCGTCCATTTTTTCCAAACCTAAGCCCCGCCCATTCTGACCTCTGATTGGTCAATCTTTTTGGGTCGATTTCTCGAAAACTAGAGGTCGGATCGTCGTTTCGTTTGTTGTAAAATGATCCTTGAGTCAAAGTCAACTCGCTGACATAAAAAAATGGATCCTAAACGAACAAATTCAAGTTTTTGTAAAGATCGATTTTTCTACGCGTGGGTATATTTTTAAGTGATTCGGTCATCCAGGCACGTAAACTCAGGGGCGTACGACGCAAATAAATGAGAAATTTCGCGCGTAAGAATTACATGTCACCTTCCGGGAAAATGGCTACCCCGATTCACCATGTGGTATAAAATTTCTATTTCATGACGTTAAAGTGTACCTAAACTTGTTGTTATTTTAGTCTACTTTCGACTTAAACCGAAGTGCCCCTTCAACTAGCTAATTTATGTGACATGTTTGTTACGTTATCCGGTCAGAAGTTATGGGGTCACGGCGACAAATATTGTTATGCGATATGTTGTGGTTATATTACTACACTATTTAATACGCTGCACTACTTTAAAACTAACAAGGTCATATTCACCATTGAACGTGCTCGATGTGTTTGTTGTTTGTTCATGCACAGAGAAATCTCTTCAAAAAATTTTCTGGTTTCGAGATTGGGACATGCATGTTTGCATTCGGCCTGCGGAGAAGAAAATAAGCCATTAAACCCCAGTTCATTTCATGCTAAAATTATCTTTTTTATTTCCCACGTAGATGACCTTGAAATAAAATCAAAAACAAAATCAGCATGTAAATTATCACCGGTCTGTCATCTTTATTTATATTTTTAAAATTTATTTTTTAGGTTTTTACAATGGTCTCGGAGATTCAGGACACCTTCGTTTAAACCCAACAAACAAACATCAAGAGAATTTAAACACCAGCTTATGTAGAACCAGAGTTTTAATTGAGCAAACATTTGGAATTTTAAAAAGAAGATTCGCTCTACTCTACTGCATTATGGCATAAGAAGTTTTCATCAGCAAGGGGAATTGATATATAAATTTCTATATTTAATTATATAAAGGAAATTTTCTGAATTAGGCGATCTGTATAATGAATATTTTCTGAATTGTGAGCTTCGTATATTATACAGATCGCCAAATTTAGAAATTTTCGGAAACGTGAGCTCCGTATGTTATACCGATGGCCAAATTCAGAAAATTTGGTAATTGTCACACTAGATCGCCAAAGTCAGAAAATGTCCCTTTTATCAGTACAGATAATTAAATATAGAAATGTTCTGAAGTTATAATTGTCCATCAACAAACTGTCATTTACATTACTGCGTGTGTAATTGTACATAATCTTGGGATAAGTAGGGGGATGTTTTAGATTTAGATTATGACGGAAGTGATGAGGCTACTGCCTATATAGAACCGCCCAATAACGTAAATAACGTAATGAAATTGATTCCTTGGTAATCTTTTCGAGAATACAAAAGAAAGAATTGGGGTTTAACGTCCACTCGACACAAACTAGGTCATTTCGGGATCAAAATACTCTTCTGATATTATATAATTAATTTTACTTTCCATAAATATTTGTTACAAGTTCATTACTCTATCCAGTTACTAAATGCCTCTCAAAAATTAACAAATATACATGACATGTTACTTTCTGCAGGTTAAAAATAAAAACTTAAATCCTTTTTATCGCTTCGACAGCTTGCACAAATTGGAAATAGAGAGAGGCCGTTAAATAATGTTCTCTTCCTAACGTTGAAAATTCCATATTCGTTACAGTGTCCCCGATATGAAATCATGCGTTTGTGATATATCTATTATCTACCCTACTTTAATGCCATTTTGTCGATTAACTTTTTAAATTCTTTTCAATCCGCCAGATTTCCGTGCTAAGGCAGTAGCCATGTACACATACCATGCTTTTCAGGAAAGGGGTGTACCTGTCGGGTCTAATTATCTTATTATCTGCTGAGTGATGTTTCCCCCATTTGATCATCATACCCTTTGTACAACGATATACTTTTACGCCATATTTTTATACGCCCACATTTTCATGTGGACGTATATTGTCGTCGCCCCTGTTCGTCCGTCCGTCCGTCCGTCCACAATTGTTTGTGAACAGTCTACAGGTCACAATTTTTATCCGATTTCAATGAAACTTAAAACATAGGTTTATCACCCTAAGATCTCGGTTCCTTTCGATATTGGCATGTATCGGACTGTAACTTCATGGGTTATGGCCCCTGATTGTACGAAAAATCACGTTTTTTTAGCTTGTGAACAGTGTAGAGGTCACAATTTTGAACCGATTTAGATGAAACTTGAAATGCATGTTTATAACCCAAAGATCTTGGTTCTTTTCGATATTTGCGCCAATCGGATCGTAACTTCCTGAATTATGGCCCCTGATTGTCCGAAAAATCGCCCTTTTTAGCTTGTGGTCCCTCTGGAGGTCAAAATTGTTATCCGATTTAAAAAACCGTTTGATTATATCACCGTTCCATGGTTATGAAGGTTGAGTTCGAATTTCGTGAAAATCTGACCAAAATTGACGGACAAAATGGCCGTTGTTTGTACGCGAATAGTGTGAAAATATGTTATATCAAGGTTGTGGACCTTATAGAGGTCACAATTTTGAACCAATTTTGATGAAACTTGACATGTATGTTTATAACCCAAAGATCTTGGTTCCTTTTGATATTTGCGCCAATCGGATTGTAACTTCCTGAATAATGGCCCCTGATTGTCCGAAAAATCGCCCTTTTTAGCTTGTGGTCCCTCTGGAGGTCAAAATTGTTATCCGATTTAAAAAACCGTTTGATTATATCACCGTACCATGGTTATGAAGGTTGAGTTCAAATTTCGTGAAAATCGGACCAAAATTGACGGACAAAATTGCCGCCATTTGTACGCGAATAGTGTGAAAATATGTTATATCAAGGTTGTGAACAGTGTAGAGGACACAATTTTGAACCGATTTGGATGAATCTTAAAATGCATGTTTATAACCCAAAGATCTTGGTTCCTTTTGATATTTGCGCCAATCGGATTGTAACTTCCTGAATAATGGCCCCTGATTGTCCGAAAAATCGCTTTTGTTCACTTTTGGTCCCTCTGGATGTCAAAATTATTATCTGATTTAAAAAAACGTTTGACTATATCACCGTTACATGGTAATGAAGAGAGAGTTTGAATTTCGTGAAAATCGGACTAGAATTGACGGACAAAATGGCCGCCGTTTGTACACAAATAGTGTGAAAATATGTTATATCAAGGTTGTGGACCCTATAGAGGTCACAATTTTGAATCGATTTTGATGAAACTTGACAGGTATGTTTATAACCCAAAGATCTTGGTTCCTTTCGATATTTGCGCCCATCGGGTCATTACTTCCTGAATTATGTCCCCTGATTGTACGAAATATCACCTTTTTTAGCTTGTGGTGCCTCTGGAGGACACAATTATTATCTGATTTAAAAGAAAAGTTTGATTATAAAAACCAAACAAATTCTAATGATTTTCTGATAATTCCTTAATATGCGACAACTCTTGTTGACTGCCCGGACGATTTGGCTGCTGTGTGGGCGTATGTTTCGTTGCCTGGCAACCTATTTTTTTTTATTTCATTGTCATACTTTCAGTGTTGTTTTTCATTGGCATTATCCCACTGGTGCATGTACATAGATATATCCCATTATATAATCTCATTATATTTTCATTATTTATATCCGGTTATCCCTATATAGTGTTCCATGTCAAATGTATCTTTTGCATGCATATGTATGTTGATATATATGTATATTTTGTAAACTGCTCTTAATGGACGTAATACGCAAATAATAAAAAAGTTGTTACATCAAATTTCAATGGGGTGAAAGCATAATCTGTTTCGTTTAAAACTTGTATAACACAGTCAGGTAATGAAATGCACAAAACTCGCAATCAGAACGCAGACCCCAGTTAATAATCAAAATGAACTAATGTCTGTTAATTATTATTCCTCAAATTGTCTTTATTGCTCTGAGTTTGATTCATTTCACTTATAATTAGCACTGGACAGGTGCTATTATATTGTGTCACACAAGTCTAGGGCCCGGTTCCTAGAAAATTCTTAAAGTAAGCAAAAAGTCACGCTTCGCCTTTTTCTTGCGTAAGAAACTTTATAAAAATACCGGCTCCAGAAAATTCTCAAGACCATTCTTAGGTAAGAACAAGTAAAGTGTGGCAGGTAAATTGAGACTGCCATACTCGTAACGCCATAAAAAAAAACAAAAAACAATTTTGGTATTCGAATGACGTCATAAATTGGTCGATTAAGATGCATTTTGACATGTCCCCTTTTCACGTATAGCATGTGCAACAAACGAAACAAAAAACAAACCCGCAAGCACATGTAAAGAGACGGAATAATTGTGAGAGAGTGCATGTTATTTAATAATAGGCAAACAAGTAAAATGGTTTCAGTGTAGTAAGCGAAATATCTAATATATCATTCTTCCCGAGAATAATATGCTTATACTAAAGGAATTTCTCTAGTTTTTTTTGTTATTGTCCCTTTGTTATCAACAGATGTAGGAAATGCCGTCTGATATCTAAGGGTAACGCACAAATTTTCGAACTCGGCCATATAAGATAATAGCTAAGACGAAATTTAGGTAAGCTTGCGAGAAAAAAATAAAATCTTTGAAAAGCCGAGAATCTTCAGCCATTTATTGCTTTCATTATTCCAATTACAATATCGATGGCATCGGCCGAGTCGTCTAGCAGACGGAGACGTATTTTTAATAGCGTGTTGTGTCGGTCATACTGGGTCTAGCGAGGTAAGCAAGGTCTTATTTTCTCACTAAGATGTTCATTTAGATTTACAGGGACTGACACGCGGCCGTTAAGCAGGATAAAGTTGCCCAGTAAAATTGACTGGGACAGGTGACAGTTTCGACATGGATTCAGTGGCACGAAACCTGAACGTAGTACAGACTACTGTAATGAGACCTACGTTCAGAGCTGAACTAGCGTTTACATGGACTGGCACGCGACCGTTGAGTAGTAAGAAGTTGCATAGTAAAATTGACTGGGAAGCCAAATTTTTTCGCCAATGATTCAACAGCACGGGAGTCCCTGAGAGTGTTATGAGACCTGCGCCCAGAGCTGAACAAATAACAACGTATAGTCGTTCAGGTGGCACGAAAAACAAAGGTCCCATGTACACATTTGCCGTGAACATAATAGCCCCCTTTGTCGTTAAAATAAGAAAAACGTGTAGGTCGTAGCGCCGTTGTCAGGGCAAAATTTCCCACATAGCACACTGTATAGCGTATGCCTGTCTTCATTGGAGTAGGAAGTTAGACCCCATTTCGAGGGACAACATACAAGAGTCACCTGATTGATACTGTCCGAGGGACTACACACAAAAGTAACCTGGTAGGCCTATACTGATCTATAGACCTAGTTTTGTTTAATTAAATACACTGACATGGCGACAACGCCACGTAGTATGGAACGCCATTACTGCCTTATGTGGCTATTTATTAGATGATTATGTAGTTTTGTCATTACATGGGGTGATTCTATCGTTAATGCACCGGTCAATAGGAATCTTGAACTACCCCCCCCCCTCAAGCGTTCACCCCAGATTGTCATTTAGCTCAGTTTGTTAGGGTCAGGATTCACCCCGCAATGCACTTGAAGCCAAGACACATTCACTGAAGATTCACTTTCTAACGCAGGTCCAAAAATAAAAATTAGTTCAAGATTCACGCAATAGTCATCTTGAACTACCTACCCCAAGCATTCACCCTTGATGGTATTTTGCTCAATATTATGGTAAGATTCACCCCCAATTCCAGTACCGGATCTTGGTAGAGCCAAGTGGGACTAATGTTCCAGGCCTTCACTATTTGGGTCCCCCTAAAAAATTTGGGTCTTTGTCCCACCCGGCTGCAGAGCTCCGATTAGGGCCCCCAAAAAGATGTGGTCCAAAGGATTTTCGGCGATCCATGGTGTGCCCCTAATTTTTACTAACGTACCTAATTTATCAATCCATGGACCTCTGAAAAGTGTCAATGAATCCGTTGGCAATACATTTCATCTGAAGAAAATCGCTGCTGGAATGGCCTCAGTTGCACAGAAATCAATCCTAATTTTACACATTTTATCGGTAGGAGAACCACCCGTCAGCGCTTGAGTAGAGTGCCTACAGTACAGGGATGGGAATTCCGGGAATGGTGATCGAGGCCCATGCACTCAAATTATCTAAAGGTCAAGGACATCGCTGCATTTAGGAAAATCATTCCTAATTTCACCTTTTTTTTCATACGATTACATCATGTGTTACTACTCCGAGTATACGCATGATAGCAAATAATGGCCGGAATTAAAAATACTACGCTAGTCTCTCAGAGACGATAACTTAATTCGCTATAAATTGTAAACAAAATTACCTTAGTTAGAAGACAAACATGCCTAACATAAACTTTCGCAAAAAAATACTAGTCAAGAATATAAAACTGAGCCTACTCATGGGGGTCGGGCAGATTACTCATAGTTCCGTTGGCGTCAGTTCATTTTACCTAAATATTCTAAAAATAGTAACAAACTTGACCTTATAGAAATAATTTGAATGTGGGTTTTCGTATCATGACGTATGTGCTAAAAATAGATCTTTTATGGCTGTCGTGTACGGAGTAGTCAAACACAGTTAGTTGTGTCGTATGCCTTTTTCCCGACAAATTCAAAGTCTGTACTCTGTATTAATAAATGTTTATTATTAAAATTATTGAACTTCAAAATAAACTATGCAGTAACAAGCTTAAAGGGACAATCTCACTCTTGCTGGCTCAAAAAAAAAATTGCCTTATTTTAAGTTCTGGATGTGTTAGTAGTGCCTACCTTTTACTAGTTGAAATCATCACATCTGTAGGGTTCGTACCCTATAAAATGTTTTTTTCCAGTAAACTAACCAAACTATGTGTGGATTGATCCAAGATTACTCCAGTTCCGGGTTATAAAAATGACGTATTGTTGTGGGACCATTTTATTTTTCTGTTGAATGTTGAGTCGAGTCGATTAAAACATTAGCCTACAGATATAATAGCCTATTGTTTTCTTTGTCGGTTGAGACGGTATATATATTTTGAAAAAGAACAGAACATCTAATTTTTTTATTAGTAGTATACAAGTATTTGTCACACGTGTAATTATTAAGGCATAAAGATTTCCCTGTTCATGTTTGTAGAATGTTTTCCAGCAAGAGTGGGATTGTCCCTTTAAGTAATATTTCATCAAATGAAACACAACTTGCAAAATATTGTTCACGCACTGACTTACATAATACCTGAATGATCAGAACCATCACATCAAGTTTTCTAATCAAGAATGGGTTCATCAGTCCTAAGGAACTTTTAGTCAATATACTGTCTTGACTATGAAGTGTATACTATTATACTAGTAATTATAAGACATAACATTAACAAAAATATTGCCCAAAAGTTGATTCAACTAGACAAAAACCATGCATTTCAAAAGCTAAAATCTGTTGTGAAACAAGTAGCAATAATTATTACAGACTAGCGCAAATCCTTCCACAGAAAGATATTTTTATTACTTAACCGATTTGGCCGAAACTTTCACAAATGTTGGTTCACTGTGCATATACTTTGGCTACATAAGCCCACAACGATAATGACATTTCAATATCGATACACTAGTATAAACAAACACCTGACAAAATAAACAACCAACTTCATGCATAAGAATTGATAATACAACATAAACAGAAGTCAAGACTAACATGTCAAACATCTGGGAATAAAACAAAAGTATCTGTAAATTCATATGACTAGTCGCCAACTACCCTTTTTGCTGCTGCTTTCTGGGCCCAACGTTGACTAGAGATGGCAACATCTTTCAGATGACTAAAATTGTTAAGTACAAGATCTTTGCTTAAACATAGATTTTCAGACAATTCTGACATTGGCCTTTATGTAATTTAATAAGAATTCTCTTCTCTTCTGGAGACCATCTGTTAACAGACTTTGAGAGCTGGGAAACAAGGAGATGGTGGCACCTTTATACAACGTATTGTTCACTCGGTCTATGTATACCTGTTTGGCAGTGACCATGTTTGCCTTGAGCATGTCTTCATCCACTTGGCCTGTACTCGGATCCTTGTTCGGGCCATGCAGACTGGACGGAATGAACAGATTGGTTGTGGCACGAGTGAGTTGGCCATTTAAATGCTCTACTTCATTGAGGAAGCTTCCACCACTGTATCGAGTTGACACTACAGTGGCTAACTTGGTGTGGCGGAGGTGCCATTCTGTCCAATGAAATTGGGTTTCCACATGACTTGGATTCTCGTCTCCTCCACCATCAACGCGAATTAAGTCAACCTCCTTATCCCTCCCATCACGCCGAAAGAAAACAGAATGGAACTTAGGATTCTGACGTAACATCTCAAGATCAGCAAGATGTTGTGCAGCATTTTTAGTTTCCGTCCTTATTGGTTTGACTGTCCCCGCAAACATGTGCTCAGAAGTTTTGGATCCTGTAAAAGCATACGACGATACTTGCAAAACACTTTGTTCCTTATTGGTAAAGTCAGTTCTTGTGGCAAGGTCGGCTGCATTTTGCACCATAAGTGATGGGAATTTTGATGACGTAGCCAATGTGTCCATACGGAAACCAGAAGCATCATCCCGGTTGAGATGAAAGATGTTATTATGGTTCTCTAGCTGTATGGCATTTAGACTACTGCAAAGGGAATTAGACCATTTCTCATCAACATTCACTTTAATGTCAAAACCCTTTCTTGCCCGTTTGGATACAACATGAGCAACAGACTTATATCTTGAACTGTTTTTATGACGCTTATTTCTTGGTACACACAATTCAACCATTGTGCCATGACTAATTGTCTCATTGATTCTCTCAGAAATTTTTTTGCGCAGTTTTTCAAAGGTCATTTTTTGTCCAACTTTGTGTCTCTCCCATGTGAGGGAACCAGAACTTCTCCATTTATCTGCACCTACACCCGCCGCTTTAACCTCTTCTTCAATTAGAGCACCAATGTTTGGATGACGGCTAAGGATACTGCTCGTGGTGGTGGAGACCTGACGTTTTAGTATTCTCTCTTCTGCAATTTTCCGGGCTGCAAGCCTGGATGCTTTGTCACGCAAGTACTTCCGGCGTTTTATTACTTTATTTCTAAACAACTGGTCAGACACTGATTTGATTGATTGCCATTCATCAAGATCATCTTCCTGTTCAGACTCTGTTGTGTCAATATAAAGCACAAAATCATCATCTTCAAGTTGGTAACTCTCTGAATCATAAGTAACATCTTCCTTAGGTGTGTCTCCACTGTCATCTGTTGCATTTAAGTTGTATGCCTCAAGGAGTGCCCTATCATGGGTTTAGGCAAGCCTCGTATAAGCCGTTTGAATTGCATAAGCATTTGTCATAGCCTCCTCAACTTGTGGACATTTCAATCGGTGATCTGCTATCCCATAATATTTACGGACTTCATTCCCGGACATCTGAGCAGTAGTTACAGCATACTTAATAAGTCTACGGTCCTTCTCAGAACTAGCCAATGACTGCAACAATTTCAGGTTTTCCTGAGAGACACAAGAATTAGTGACTGAGCATGTCGAAAACCGGCCTATTTTTTCACCAAGTGACATTAGTTGGCAATAGTCTGCACCAGATTCCTTTTCTACCACATACAGCGCAAACTGGTTATGAGGCTGGGGAACACTCAGGAACACCACAGGCATTTTGCCAAGTTTTCTGGATGCACAGTACGACTTGTATTTTACCTTTGGGTAATGATCCTTCCATACATCGGACAATAAAACTGGTTGTTTCTGCAAAACGCTTCTCGCGACAGCTAACTCTACCCGACAGGAACATTCCAGATCTTGGTGATTAAGGGTACAAAGATAGTTCTTCACGGAAATATACTCGCCCAAAGTAATACCATCAATACGGGAAACTTGAACAAGAGGATGCAGTCTTTGGGAAGATTTAATGTTTAGGGATTTATTAGTCTCTGACAGATACCTCTTTACAAGACTGGGACTAGGTGTAGGAGTGTCAGAAGTTAGTCATTTAGAATCATCAGCTTTTTGTGAATCATTAGGAGCTGCAGTAGAGGCACCATCAGTCCCGAGATCAAATGTATCTACCGCTAGGCTTTCACGCAGACTGTCATGGACAACAGACGGATCAGAAGGCACATCTCTGCTTTGCTGTTGGGTAGCAGGCGGATCAGATGTTTTGGGCACATCTTCCTTTTCTTGTACTATTACCTGGTCGTCATTTGGTTCATAGGGCAGCATTTCAGGGAAATCACTGTCACTTTCTATATCGAGGTTGACAATCAATTGCCTTTGCCTTTTCGCTGGTGGCGATGCCAAAGAATCACTGCTGCTTGGGCTAGCTCCACCTAATATTTTCCTTCGATTAGAACGAGCATCCCTATCAGAGCGGAGTTCACTTTGTCTCAGCATCTTGAGCTCTGACTTCACACCCGAGCGTCGGTTCTGACAGTCTGTAATTTTTCTCCTGAAAATCTCAGCTTCCTCGAATTTTTCACATTTCATCTTAATTTCTAATTGCCGAGAATAAATTTGGATGTCTTGGTTGATCCCCGACAAATTTTCTTCACAAGTACGCTTGGCCTCCTCACGGAGTTCCTTGCTCCACCGTTTCCTAGAAATTTCGCCTGTTTCCTGCTTCCTACTATCCGAAATCCTGCTCCGACTGAAACCTTTTTTAAACGTATAGGATTTGCTTACCCCATCCCTCGCACGCTTAAGAAGCTCACCTTTGCCACCACTACCTAGTAATAGCGATGAACATTTCATAGTACTGTTCTTTCCAGTCTCGGTTAAAATGCGAGAATTTTGACTGATTGATTTTTTCAATTCATTATGTTCTTTGTCGCTTAAAGAAACAGTCTTCTGCTTGTTTGACACTTGAATATCCATCAACTCTTAGAGCGTAGTCCGACGTTTTCTCTGTGTAGAACATTGAGTACTACTACCTGCTTTGATTGTCATTTCGATATCAGCCGTGTTGGTATCGTTGATATTAGTATTGGAATCAGAAAATGTAGACTCAGCAGTTTCTGAAATAAAAAACAGAAGCTTGCAAAACAAGTTGAAATGTGAGAAAAAGACAACTGCGGCACAGGGGTGCAAAAAAATGTTTGAGGTACATGTACAAGTTCTATTAACATTAATAGCTATTTGTGTATCAGTAGGATGTGTTACTATTGCTAAAAAAATGAAATATCTCTAACTGTCCAACTGGCATAAGCAGTAAAATTTGTTACCAATGGACAGACAGATGACATGTCATGGCTTTGGCTCACACCTAGTGCAGGTTTTCCACAATTAAATGCAGTCACAGGACAGTCCCAATGGTACCAAAATGGACAATGGGTTAATCACACGCCACAACTGCGAGTGACTACTAGCGAGATCATCTCACAACCGCTTTATGTAGGGACTACATTTTAAAAATAACTAATTTCCTATATCTAGACTGTTTTCTAAATAATAATTTTAGCAATGTTTTGTGTTAGGTATTTTTGTATTCTAAATGAGGTTTTACAGTTTCTAGCGAATTCTGAGAGCGCCTCCACATAGTATAAAAAATGTCATCCATTTGATATCATGTGTCATCTCGCAAGTAGTAGACATCCTCACCTATTATCAAACTTTCTGCTGTAGAGGATGGAACCAAAACCATATTGTCCTGTGGAATGTCAATATCAACTTCCCCCTTGAACTGCAATATTATCGGCGATTCTGGTGATAAAAGTCCAAACATTTCCTCTTCCATAAAATCCAATTCTGTACCATCCAACAATGTCACCTTTTCTATGTCAGCATGTTCACGTTCAAATTTTAGAAGCCCTAAACAGAAAGATAGTTTGTTTGAAATACACATAGTTCTCTACAGGAGGATTTACCACCAGCCCAATGCCAAAACAGTTCAGGGTCTCTCAACTAGTTTCAACGCTCTTTCATTCATATAGTTTATTGGTGACTGATTATAAATGTAGTTTGGCGACTTTGTTGGGAGACAGTAACAAAGATAGTCACGCAGGGCATGGTAATATGCCGAACAGCAGCTTTGACACAAAGAAAGGCAATAAACACAAAGACAGCCCATTAGAAAAACAAGGGCTACAACTCTAACAAGAAAAATTAAAATAAATTTGAAATCGAAAGTGAAACACAATACCGGTACACCTTTACTGTAAAAACAGAAAGAGTCAATTAAATAGTTTAGTCTGAAATGGTCGTACAAGCGTGTACTTGGTTAATTTTTCACTATTTGCGTTAAGGGAGAGAGCGAGAGAGAGAGAAGTGGGGTTTAACGTCCACTCAACACAAACTAGGTCATTTTGGGACTAACATGTTTCTTTTTAAATTTTTTATTTCAATAATTCGCTTGCTAGAGGTCGAAGCGCGGAACTCTAGATCACTAGGCCATCCCAACCCCCCATTTGCGTTAAGGAAAGCAGCCATTTTGTATAGCAGTTTCAGTCTGATTTTTATAAAATTCAAACCAAATCATGAATATGGTATAACAGTGATATATTCAAAAGGTTTTTAAAATCAAATGAAAACTGTGAGTTCTAGAGGGTCCACAAGCTAAGAACGCGTTTTTTCGAACAATGAGGGGCCATAACTCGATCAAATATTATGCGACTGATACCAAAATCGAAAGGGAGTCTCATTTATTGACCAAACAAGCCAACAGTGAGGCTGATGTCCCCCGCCGAAATCCCAAAATAAATAGAAGACATATTAATTAATCGCACATTTATTTTTTTCAAATGTATCGAGCAATCAAACTGTCCACAAAGTGTCATCCAAAAGTGTTTTATAAAGAAAAATGCTAAAACCGACGAGAAAAATGAAAATGTGCCCTAGTTAGGGGGACCCTAAAGGCGGACAAAAGGGCCCCTCATTGGGAAAGGGAAAGGGTCCTCGTGTCCAAGTCAATCGTTTCTATACACTGTTACTGTCGAATCCATGACTAAATGAGAATGCAGTCATTGTATTGGCATAAAAATCATTAATCAAGATGAACCTAAGTTATCTTGTCCCAAAGTATCAACCAATCAAATTGCTTATCTCTGCTTACTTACCCTAAGCGGAAAATGCTCATCTTCGAACTCCATCAAGGCATTGACCTAATAAGCATATACACCAAGTTTGAACATATTAATTAATTAGAAGGAGAGTTATTGTGTTCCAAAGTCTCGACTACTCTCGACCAATCAAATTGCGTATCGCTCTGCTTACCTTGAGCAGAAAATGCTCATTATCGAACTTAGTCAAGGTATTACTGTAATGCAACTATACACCAAGTTTCATCACTCTCACTTAATTAGAACTAAAGTTATCGTGTCCCAAAGCATCAACCAATCAAATAGCTTATCTCTGCTTACCCTAAGTGGAAAATGCTCATATTCGAACTCCATCAACGCATTGACCTTATAAGCATATACACCAAGTTTGAACATTTTAACTGAATTAGAAGGGAAGTTATTGTGTTCCAAAGTCTCGGCCAATCAAATTGCGTATCGCTCTGCTTACCCTGAGCAGAAAATGCTCATTATCGAACTTAGTCAAGGTATTACTGTAATGAAACTATACACCAAGTTTCATCACTCTCACTTAATTAGAATTAAAGTTATCAAGTCCCAAAGCATCAACCAATCGAATTGCTTATCTCTGCTTACCCTAAGCCGAAAATGCTCATCTTCGAACTCCATCAAGGCATTGACCTAATAAGCATATACACCAAGTTTGAACATCTTAGCTCAATTAGAAGGAGAGTTATTGTGTCCCAAAAAGTGTGACGGACAGACAGACAGACGGACGAACCCATTTTAATAGTCCCCCAACTTTCTCCGAAAGGCGGGGGACAAAAAGTGCGAACAGGCAAGTGTGGACGTACCAACGGACGGACAGAGGTGACGACAATATATGCCAAAATTAAAATTTTCGGCATATAAAAAAGGAAATATAAAAAGGCAACGGAAAAAAGAAAAGTAAAACAGGCAACGTGAAAAAATACCACAGGTAGAGACGATAAACAGACGACGAGGATCATGATAATATAATCCTTTTTGTGTATAAAAAGCAACAGAAAACGTATATATTTGTCGAAAAGAGCATATATAGTTTCATATTTGCAGTGAAGGTATATAATCATGGTTCATTCATACCTTTGGTAATGAGTTGCTCGAAAGATGAAGCAACAATAGCTTTCTTCACTCCACCTGACGACCAGACTTTATACAATGAAGATATCATCTCGCCAGCTCAAAATACAGAAGTCGAATGTGCACAGGTCTGAAAACAGAATAAGAAATAGAATTGTGAAAATTACTTATTAGCAAATTGTCATATTGAGCCAATCCCCGTATTATCGAAGATGATGAGCTTATAGATTATACGCTAAGAGTACTTGTGTTGTGTGATCGGATTGGCTACCCCAGCCAGCAATGAATGTCTGGCCCAGATCCCATAGACCAGATCGGGCACGACTGAGCCAGACATAACTGCCATATCTGAAATCACTGAGACTGATCTTCCCGGATGTCCGGTACACAGCGAATCATTGAAATAAATTGTGTGGTAATGATATAACAATAACATTCATTACTGACAGAGAGTTCCTCTATTTAAGTCATCTGAAGTTCATATTTGGCCAATACAGTAAATTGTAAATGAGCTTCCACCTCATTCATGCCGGGTCTGAATAAGATTTATTTGACGTAGCCCGGTAGAAATTACATTATAACGCCTTTGCCTTAATTTGTTACAAATATAGATACAAGAAATGTTATTATTTACTCCCTATAAATTATGCCTACTATGACACATCTTAACTTATTACAATAATTATCCTGCGAATCTTTGTCATATACACCGCTTTCTTTGACATCATCATTGTGACACGTTGCCGAGGTATGAGCATTTAGAAAAGAACAAATAAAATGAAAACTATTTATCACATAAATTAAAGATACATTATGTAAGATTTAGATAAAGAACCAGCCTTGCTATGATAGTTCGAAAGTAGATGATGTAAAATGAATAATAATTAATACTTTAGAAAACATTTCTGGCCTAAAGAAAGACCTGCAATAGACAGATTTAGCTCTTGCATAATGCATGTAATGTAATGTAATATAAAAATAAAAACTTTGTTTTTATTTAAAAGCCATTCAAGGGAGATAATTTCAATTGTCTCCCCTTAGACCACAAATGACAATAATCTGAAGAAAGCCTTGAATGCTTTTTGGAGGCGACATTCCAAAATCCTTGTAAGTCGGCGTTTTGTGCATTCTTTTTTTTTTTGCTGCTGATCTCTTTGCCAGCCCAGCATGTGAGTATCTTTTAATGTGATTTCAAAAAAAAAAAATTACCATTACCCACAACTTTGTTTAATAGGAAGATTAAAGATTATCCTTTGTGTCCATTACGTAAGATAAGCGATAAAGATAATATTCATTTTTTATGTGTATGTCATGTATAAAATTAAATCATATTAGATGTAAATATATGCCAGTAAAATTTGTTAATAATGTGAACAATAATGTTCCATGAGTTATGTACAACTGAAAATACATCTCTTAATTTTCAATTTAAGTTATTGATCAAACTACATTTAGAATTCTGTATATATATATTTATATGTCTACTATTTTCGTATTTGCTAAATCACTGCTGTACATAACTATTTTTTGGGTGGCCAAACTATTGAGTCAACTAACGTGGTTTTGATAAGCGAACTATTGAAATACATTTGAACTCAGTTGACTAATTTCTCTGATGTGTGATAAGTAAGAAAAGTCATATCATTCTGTACACCATTCTAATTTGAGATGAACACAGGGTAAGTGTTTTGAAAAAAAAAACCCCAAAACAACACAATTTTGAGCACTGTTTATGATATCATCTTATAAACCTAGAAAGGTAAATTTCTTTTGGGTATATTTTATACCGAAATAACTTGCGATCTGAATATATACAATGAAATTTGGGGTTAGTATTCCGAAAATTTCTCTTCAAACCTGTAACGGGTTATTCTTCTAGGGTAGGTTTTAATTTTCCATTAGAAAAATGAAATAAGGTTTTTCTTACTGGAATTTGGGGATATTTTCATTTTACGAACATAAACATAGACGGTTTATAAGCAAGATAAAGTCCTCGACTTGTTTTTTTCTTTTTCTCTGGTTATTTTCTTCAGTCTTTCCGTTCTCCCGCGTAACCCCAGTCTCGTACTTTATCCTACGCATAAGACATGGTTTTGAAATAAAAATGGAAGTGCAAATCCTGGTAAATTTGGGTAATCCAGGTTTGTAATCTTGTTTTTTTTTCTTCTAAAATGTCTAAACCATGGTATATATAGAGTGAGACATGATCTGTAGGGAAAACCATGGTGTTCACATTTCAAATTATGATGTCCAAATTTCAAACCATGGTGTACAAATAGTAAACCCTGGTTTGTAAAAGAAAACCTTCATTTTTCTTTTAAACCATTGTTTTACATTCTGAACCATGGTTTATATTTGAAAACCATCATTTCAAATACCATGGTTACAAAATTTGAAACTCCAACCATGTTTTTTTTTTGGGGGGGGGGGGAACCGCAATTTTTAAATGAAAACCTTGGTTTAGGATTGTCTTGCCATTTTCAACCGTGGTTTATATTTGAAAACCATCATTTCCAGAACCATGGTTTTGGATTGTCTTACCATTTTCAACCAATGTTTTTCTCCGCCAAAACCATGGTGTTTCTCCTTAACCCATGCTTTTTTTTAATAAAAACTGTGTTTTTTCTTGAAAAACAATGGTTTTTACTGTGACACCATGGTATTTTTTGTAAGGGAGGCTAGTGCTATTAGTTTGGTATTCAAATTTTAACAAGGTAAACAGTAAACAAAATATCCTCTCCCATTCATATAATCATAGATAATGATCTAATCTAGGGCTATAAGCTTAGTAAAAATAATTAAAATAAATTAAAGTCAAATTGTGATTTTTTTGGTCTTTATTTCTTTTTTTTTCTTTTTTTTAAATTTACTTGCCTGATGCAGTATTTTATTTTAACAATCTCTTTTTTTTTTGTCATTCCAATACTGGAATCCGGGAAAAGTGTTTAAATAAATAATCATTATAATGAAATAACGGTTGTCAAATTCAAACTGTAGAAAAGTATTAGTAAACCTCATGATATTATGATTATATCATATGGTTCTGGTGCACGCTTCATCGCTTATTATTAGGCCTGTCATACAGGCGTGGATCCAGAGGGGGTCCAGGGGGTCCGGACCCCCTCCCCCCCCCCCCCCCCCTGCTCAGACTTGAAAATTTTTTATGCGATTTTATTGGCGATTTTTAGACCTGTAATTTTGGAATTTACCTTCCAGAAATACGTCAGAATGCACAAAATTGAATCTAATTTACCAATTGGTTGAGCGCCTTAGTTAAGCAATTATCAAACTCAAGACCCCCCCGGCCCCCTGCAAAAAATCCTGGATCCGCGCCTGGTCATATAGTGTTATCCATTAATAAAGCAGTAAATAAATCTCAGTCAAGGCATATTTCCAATGGGCAAACTTAACAGACAAATAAGTCAAAGTCGTCAAAGCAATATAAAATGGTAGAAATTATAAAATGCCAGAAATGTAAAAAAAATAGCTTACGCCGTAAAAAAAGTCGCCATTTTGTAGTCACAATTATCCAGATTACACCACGCAAAACAGCGTTACTATTTAAGACAATCGCGTCTACAGTACCTGCGCGTCCTCTATCTCTGTAACCTATAGCAACCATGATACGAGTCTCTGAAAGTTTGACAAGTGATAAGTATCAGAATAAAGCCCATATTTACCACTTTTAAGTTGCAAAGAATAAAAAAATTAAAAGATTTTCGTAGAAATATGTTTTATCTATAAAATGTCTCTGCCCGAAAAACATCGGATGGTATGTTAACTTTGAAAATTTATCGTCCTTTTTTTACCAGCATTTTATTTTTTAAAAATATTTTTTACGAACCGATCTTTTTCGCCACTTCAATTATTTATCTGTAGATTAAAAAAAAAAATTGTGTTGATATCTGTAAAAGATCATTTGAATATGGCACTTTGAATACGAACCGATCTTTTTCGCCATTCGGGCAAAGAAATTTTTTAGTTCAATTATTTATCTGTAGATTAAAAAAAATTGTGTTGATATCAGTAAAAGATCATTTGAATATGGCACTTTTAAAAACACATAAAAAAGCCACGCCCCCAAAAACCGGGCGGTTTTCTTCGAAGCAAACATGACGTCATGGAGAGCCGTAAATTTACTTACTTATTTTAATATTATATTTTTATTTTAACTTTTATTTGCAAATTTCATAAAAACGGCAAAACGGTACATCAACGCGTTGAACTAACTTACATTGAGCATGGTCCGTAAGGCTTCATACTCCTGCGCAGTGTTTCGTTTGATTAGAACTAATCCACTTCACACTGCTATCTTGAGTGAACATTGTTGTGCTAAATTATTATTGGTGTAGATATCTGTAAAAGATCATTTGAATATGGCACCTTTAAAAACACATAAAAAAGCCATGACCCCCCCCCCCCCCCCCAAAAAAAAAAAAAAACGGGCCGTTTTCTTCGAAGCGAACATGACGTCACAGAAAGTTGAGAAAGCCGTAAATTTGTGTTCAACTCGAAATACACGTATTATCAATTTAGGACAATCTCCTAATACAATAAGTTATACCTCCAGAAAGCTGATCCAATTCTGCTTTTAACGATATAAAATTTACATGACGTACCGGTACATGTATGTGTTTATTTTAAACAGAAAGATCATTAAATGATAAACGACTCAACGAGAAAAGCGTGCAAGGGTATGCAGGATTAAGCTGTTTTAGACACATTAAAGTCACGTGACTGAACAAAAGTACTTATTCTAATATTATTCTTATTTTAACTTTTATTTGCAAACTTCATAAAAGTGCAAAACGGTACATCAACGGCTTGTCATTCATTATACTAGACATACGTGCAAGCTCAGACCTGGACAATGGAGTCTATGACAACCGGACACACAATCAAACATCTTAGTTTGTCAATCGCTTCTTTCAATAAGCCGTAATCCGCTAATCAACTTTAAGATTTCCCAAATTAAAACCTTAAGAGGTGAAATTTTACGATGTTGGCCACTGTGACGTTTACATCATTGAGTATTAATACCCCTTGTAATGAAAGACCCGGGCCGTTACCAACCTAGGCCTAATGTCACTGTCAGTAAGGGGACCTATGGGTCGAAGAACAAAGTTTTTTGTTTCTAACACCAATTAACTGTAAATTAGCTAGGAAGTGGTGGGGGGATGAGTGATTTCATTTTTGGCGATAATTTGCACATTGATTATCTGGTTGCCATGGTAACTAGCCACGCCCATTTTTTATGGCACCCTTTTTGTGCAAGCTTTTTCTCAAAACCTAATTCATATATTTCTTAAATTTCAACTGCAATACTTAACTGATAGTCTAAACTGTGCAATAGCAAAGTTTTTTTAACTTGGGGTAATTCTGAAAAAAATTGTACATCTTGAAATAGGAATGATTGAAAATCTGAACGAAATTAAATTTTCAAACTTCATTAAGTTCATTGACATATAGTTATTTTTTCAATAGAAGACTAAAACTTTGCTATTGCACCCACCAAATAGTCCTGATTACATATTCCAAATTTCAGGATAATCCGTCTAACGGTTTTGGAGAAATCGTGTGCACAAAATTGGATTTTGGCGTAAAAGTGAAATTTGAGAAATCGACAAAAGAAAAATCATCAAAAATATTTATCAATAAATAATAGAACTGATAGTGTGTTTTGTTGTTTTTTGTTGAAATTAGGGTATTACAATGGAAAATATGATCTATAAAACCTATATATTTAGGTTAAGTTATATTTATTCACAAATTAGAAAGGGGTGGGGTGGGGTGGGCGGGGCTGGAATATTTTATGCATCAAATTTCAATACTTTATATTATATTTGCAATACATATATTGGCTTACTTTATATCAACATGTAATATCTGTCTGTGATTTCTTATTTAGATGTAATATTGGCATGTCTTGTTGCTATGGAAACTAACCAAACCAATCAAAAATAGCAGGTTTCACAAAAAATTGTTTTTTTTTACACAATATGAATGAATGTTGTTTTATGGCACGTCAGCAAAGTACACAATGTAAATTGTAAAGGCAAGCACAAGGCGCATGCAGTAACACAACACAAATTATTCATCTTGAGCACTGTCAGAGTCACAGACATGGTCGAACATGCCCAAGTCCAACCCACCATTGTGATAAGTTATTCCCTCCCTTTTTTTTCTCTTATCAGTTTCTAGAGCTAGAGTTAGAGCTCTCTTGTCCCTTTTATACCTTTGTTCCCCAGTTCCCTTTTTTTGCATGGCCTCAATCCTCTTTGTATCTGCTCTCACCGTCTCCTTTTTCAGAGATTTTGGAATATCAATTTTGAGTTCATTCAAAACATCAGAAAACCCAGTGTACCCCTTATTGTACCACAATATTGCAATGGCAGCTGCTGTTTGAACTGATCGTAATGAGGCATATCTCGTTTTAGGGCAGAGAAGCCAAATTCTTCCATTGAGGGACTCACAAGGATTCTGGGGTTTTCCCTGGCGGCATCTACTTAGGAGGCTCTGTTCAGACAGACGCTTATAAATATCTGTTATAGCCTCAGTCTGTGGCTTACTAAGACGGGGCTTGTGAGGAGGAGGTTCTTCATCCTTAGCAATGGCTTGATTGAACTGGCACCAAGAGTCCTCACCTGGAGGGCACAGCTTGTGGTTGTGGGCTTCATCTGTTGAGGCAGAATGCAAGTACGAAGCCCATATCGCTTGATGCATTTTTTTAACATCACCTTTGTTTTTTGAAACAGCAATCCTATAATATAGTGTAAGCTTTTTGATGGTATGTTCTTTGAGACTGTGTCCTCTGGGCAAACCTTTTACCTTTCTTAAGGCAGTTCCAAGCCTTTTGGCCACATGATTAGCACAATCTTCTTTAATAATGTCGTCCTCCCCATAAGGTTTCATTTTTGAAACTGTCAAGAATGCAGCGCTATCGCCATCTGACAAAAATGAGCGATATCTCAAAGGAACATCATGCTGTTCGGAGCGGCCCCATATGGCTTCAGCACCAACTGTCTCCATGTTTTTGGCTGAGCTATCGGTGTTTTTTTTGACATTTTGGTGCATGCGCTTCAACCCAAGCTTCAAAAGAAGGACTGTCTTCATCAGGGGCCTGTAAACATCCCTGACAGAAGTTAGACAAGACTTCATAGTCCAGCAGGTACCCGGTGTTGACTTCCATAGTATTACAGATCCCATTATGGCTCAGACCCTTCCCTCTCTTCTGCCATGTGCCATCATACATGACACCAATGTCACCTGGCTTCAGAGGGGTCTTGAATTTATTTTGGTTTTTTGCGTCATCATTAGCAGTGTCCTGCATAAAAGTTTCACTATCATATAAGTCCTTAACCTTAACCCTTACCTCCTGTAAGTTGCGGTTGACAGCATCTTTGGCTGCAGTATGCAGCTTTTTATTGAGGGCTTGAAATGTTTTTAGATGCATGAAATTGTAGATACCCAGAATGCTGAAAAATCGTTTCAGTTGAAAATAACCAATACCTATAGCACGACTCGCCAAGGCCAAACGTAGGTTGATTGAAAAGGGCAGCCGAGAACTTCCGGAATCCTTTCCAACAGTGAACGAGCGTTTAAGATCCTCACCCTTAGGCTCTGCCTTTTCACTCGTATAAACTGAGGTCTGAGAATGATTATAGGTAGGGCAACATTTATTTTGACAATGGAGAGACAGAACAGACGCAAGCCCCTTCCTCTTCTCACACTCTTCCTTCACAATAAGGCTATGCCTTTTACATGATGCACATATTGTCCCTTTAATAAGGTCAGCTAAAGCATCTGTTCCCACTAAATAACAGTCATTGTGATTGTCCTTCTCAAAAAAAATGTTATTATCATCTATGTCATTGTTGTCATTTAGCTCATTATCAATATCATCAGTATCAGTGTCAGTGTTAACATTAAATTCATTAATTACATTTCTAAATCCATCAAGTCTTTTTTTAGTTTGACTAACAAAATTAACAATCCCATCTAAAAATTCGTTTGAAACATGCTCAAAGTCCTCTTGATTTTCAGTCACCACGTTTGCAATTAGTTCATTAAAAATTGGCTGCAAACCTGCACCATCATTTTGACAGGTCGTATTTGGCAGCGCATTGTTGTTGTTGTCAATGTCAACATTGTCACTGTCAAGTTCATTTTCGGAATCAATGGGAGAT
The DNA here is from genome assembly GCA_948474765.1 of Patella depressa. NCBI lineage: Eukaryota > Metazoa > Mollusca > Gastropoda > Patellidae > Patella > Patella depressa. The sequence continues at coordinate 30,209,290 of OX419715.1, forward strand.
TTATCAAAATTTACAGTAATGCCGGCGCTTAAATTACCACCGCATCTTCCTTTGCTTTTTCGCTTTCTAAATCTGTTCTTTGATCGAAATTTTCTTTTTCTGAAGTCGCGTTTTTTATCAATATTATCCTTGTCTTGTAAAAAGTCATCCATCTTAAAAGATGTCTGCTAGAAGCGACACGTGCGTAGTCTCGAACGTCTTGTATAGTAGTTTCGCTATACACAAAAAGACTGGCTAAGCATGTTTACATCCGCTTGCACAGATGAGTCGTGTTGCTAGGTGACAAAACTTCGGTAGCCAATCATATCACGCCGTTGTAGTTACGTCGTATATTGACCTCACGATAACTTGACCTATTACCAAATAAGGAAATTCCCGGGTAATTCGCGTGTTTAAAAAAACGAGTACAGACGGAAATTACCGGGTAATAATAAATTATTTTTATTCCCATCATGCTTCCCGTAATCCGCTCTTTCCAACGATGTATAAAACATGGCTGCCGATGGGCCAGAAAATACACAAAACCGGGATTTTTAAGACGTTATTTTATGAAAATTAGGACAAGACATGTTCAAAATGTTTTACCAATGGACAGAAAACATACTTTTTTATATAAAAATAATAAAAATTTGAATATTCTGCTTTTGGTGCCTTAAAGGTAAGACTTCAAACTATCGAAAAATGTCATTACTTCAAAAATGAAAAGTTTTACGAAATTTGACATTTTCGACATTCTTCGAACCGTAGGTCCCCAAGCCATGACCCCCCCCCCCAAAAAAAAAAAACGGGCCGTTTTCTTCGAAGCGAACATGACGTCACAGAAAGTTGAGAAAGCCGTAAATTTGTGTTCAACTCGAAATACACGTATTATCAATTTAGGACAATCTCCTAATACAATAAGTTATACCTCCAGAAAGCTGATCCAATTCTGCTTTTAACGATATAAAATTTACATGACGTACCGGTACATGTATGTGTTTATTTTAAACAGAAAGATCATTAAATGATAAATGACTCAACGAGAAAAGCGTGCAAGGGTATGCAGGATTAAGCTGTTTTAGACACATTAAAGTCACGTGACTGAACAAAAGTACTTATTCTAATATTATTCTTATTTTAACTTTTATTTGCAAACTTCATAAAAGTGCAAAACGGTACATCAACGGCTTGTCATTCATTATACTAGACATACGTGCAAGCTCAGACCTGGACAATGGAGTCTATGACAACCGGACACACAATCAAACATCTTAGTTTGTCAATCGCTTCTTTCAATAAGCCGTAATCCGCTAATCAACTTTAAGATTTCCCAAATTAAAACCTTAAGAGGTGAAATTTTACGATGTTGGCCACTGTGACGTTTACATCATTGAGTATTAATACCCCTTGTAATGAAAGAACCGGGCCGTTACCAACCTAGGCCTAATGTCACTGTCAGTAATGACATGAAACTTCACATTTTATTAAAAGTTGAGCTAAAAAACATACGATGATACAAAATGATGATGCCCGGGGGAGGGGGGTTGCTGAGGGTGGTAAACTTTACTTCATTTTTGTAATGATAATAATTATGCGGAAAATTGACATAAATCAATCGAGAAGAAAAAAAAAACCTTACCGCCAAATCATACACCATTCTGTAGTTAACGATTAACCAGATTACCACGAAAACACCATAAAGACAATCGCGTCTACAATTATACAGGCGGAATTTCCTGTATGACAGCCAACGATAACAGACGGAGGTTCGTCCGTTTTCAGTAAATTTTTTTTTACAATATTTAGGCTACTGAAAAATGTGTTGGTTGAAGATTCGACGTCTATTTGTGTTCAGCAATATTTTATTTTGTTCAAGATTCACCTTTGGCAAATTTTTTTCTCACCAAAGATTGACAACTCTTTCACATTTAGCTGGCTATTTTGACGTCAAAGCCGTCGATGCTTGAGGGGGTAGTTCAAGATTCCTATTGACCGGTGCATAAGTGCGCTGATTTCGACATTATATGAGGTGGTTTTGGCATTAAATTTAGTGGTTCTGTCATTATATGCGCTGATTTTTTCGTAACATGCGGTGATGTTGACATTTTATGTGGTGGTTATTTCATTACGTGATGTGGCCATGTCATTACGTGATGTGGTTATTTCATTACGTGATGTGGCTATGTCATTAAGTGATGTGGCTATGTCATTACGTGATGTGGCTATATCATTGCGTGGTGTGGCTATATCATTATGCGATGTGCATATTACATTACGTGATGTGCTTCTGTCATTATGCGACGTCATTTGGCCATAACGTGATGTTATCCTGTCATTGTATGATGTGATTTTACCATTACGTGATGTGATTTTACAATTACGGGATGTGCATATTTTTATCAGAGTGATAGCCCTTTGTCAACATGGAGTCTGTATTACGAAAAATAAATTTGGAAATTCATATTCCATTATTCAAAAGAGAAAAGATCACCCCTGATATTGTTTGTAAACTTTCGATATATAATATGAGATGTTTAGGGTTAACAAATAGTTCAGATATGATGAAATTAAGAAATGAATGTTTAAAATTTGCTGCACCTAGAATAAAAAAAATCACTTAAATGCTAAGTTTGAAATAAATAGAACGATCTTGGTCGAATTAATCGAATCTGGATTTACTGTGATCGAAATATCTAAATTATTGTCGGTGTCGGAACGAACTATTTATCGCAGAATGGCGGCTTTCAATATATCTGTTTATGATTTCTCTGATATTGAAGATGATATATTGATTTCCAAGATCGCTGATGTACTCAGACAGTTTCCCAGAAATGGTGAAACAATGGTCAGAGCAGTTTTACAAGAGCGTGGAATTAAGGTAGAACGCTGTTTCGATGTCAATTTAATTCATTGATAATATTAACCGTTACTCTAGTTTTCGTAAAATGCAGTAGACTAAGGTCGTTAATACAGTCCTTATCCTTTTGCTGTGTTTACACAACAAAAGAGATGTTGATTATTTGGTAATTAAAAGCTATTAAATCAGTCCACAATTAAACTTAATCTTATTTCTATCATCTAGTGTATGGGGTTTTGTCTTTGCTATACTTCACTGGTGTGTACAATTATTTTACAGATTACATGAAGTATGTTGAGAAATATCTTACATAAAATTGACAGTGATGGAATAAAATAGCGAAGATGGGGGAGACTTCACAGGCGGGTTTATAATGTACAAGCATCTATGCACCTGTGGCACTTAGACACGAATCACAAGTTGATAAGATGGCATTTTGTTATTGCCGGTGGGATAGATGGATTCAGTCGGTTTGTGGCGTTCCTCAATAGTATTGGTGACAATAAAAGCTGACACCATATTTCGTTGTTTTAAGGAAGCGACAGGAAAATATGGGACACATTTACGAGTTCATTCCGACCAGGGTATGGAAAACTTTAAAGTTGCAGAAAGCATGTTGCAATTACGAGGACCTTCTTCAATGATCACTGGTAAGAGTACACACATCAGCGAATTGGACGTTTATGGAGAGATGTTTTCGAAGGTGTACTCGCATTTTACTATGAACTGTTTTATTTTTGGGGGGAAGAGCGCGGAATCTTAGATCTCTAACTGAAGTTCATCTGTATGCTATTCATTATGTGTATTTGTTGCGAATAAATAGTAATCTGGAAAAATGCCTGGGCACGCCATAGACTGAGGACTGTTGGTACGTCACCACTTCGTCTTTTCCTGGCTGGATCATTTAATTTACCGGTACCAACAGTGTCGATGTCAGAAGATAATTCGCACTATGGGGTAGAAGGCCAAGTCGACATTGATGTAATAGATAATCCCCGGCCTCAATTAAACCCAATTAATTTAAATTTTGAACGTCAGTTATTTTCTCAGTACCCTGTAAATAGACTGTCAGAAAATCATGGCATCGACTTGTATATGGATGTTGTAAGGTATCTTAATAACCTAGAAATTAACACAAATGGGTCACAACGCATATAATACTGTAATATGAATGTATATAAACTGATTTACATTCAATTGTTTCCGTTTTTACTCTAATTTCAAATCAGTTATGTTCGGCGATTTACGCAAGGAGTCGCAATGGAATGGCAATCTCTAGTGTCTGGTTCTTCCAGTCTAAACCAATATTATTTATTGTGCATGCTCTCCAGATGAGAATATGGCGTTACCGTTTTGGCGTGACTAGAGGAATATGTCTAGCCTCGTTCTTCGAGTAACTTATATTACAAATGGTGCTGAAACACATAATGGTACACAATGGTAAAATGTTTATTTTGTCTTAAATATTGGATATGAGAAGCACTTTTCGAATCGACGCCATGCTTGCTTAGGTGTTGTGGGTTATTCCCATGGAGGTGTATATATTGACTAGAGTGTATGGTGATCGCGTGCCGACTATGGAGGTTGGCAGCCATTTTACAACCGGGAAGATTTAGCCTGCGTTGGCATATACCAATATGTCGAAAAGTTGTTATTATTTTGGTAAATTCAATGTCAGACGAAAAGGGAGTGAATTATCATTTCATAAGTTGTAAGTGAAATAGTGAATTAATAGATACGGTAAAATCATGATAATTGTGTAAAATAATTAAATAAACACGGCGAGAAGACGTCGAACACTCGAAGCTTGAGGCCGAAAACCCGGTGGGTCCATTCACTTAAAGGGACAATAACATTCTTGCTGGCTTGGTAGCTCCAGAAAATAAATAATACCCTTATTCTAAGTACTAGATGTTTAAGTGTCCTACCTGTTGTGTAAATTATCCATTACAACCTATTTTACTTGTCCAGCGGGTTCGAAAATATTTTGAAATCCAAGTCACATTTGAAAAGGTTTACGTTAGACTTTTCAAATCAATTCGTTGAATTTTTCTAATTTTTCAAAATAAGTGTGTTAAGATGAAATTTATATCATCATTTAATTGGAATATTCTAAAATAATACGATTTGTTGACCAGAATGAAGATTGGGACATATTATTCAGTAACAACAAGAGTGTTATTGGGGCTTTAATTTATTAGTACTGATACTTTTATTATGTAATGATTACAAGGTCCGTCTGTTAAGCAAACCTCCAAATTAATGTTTTATTTAATTATTCGAAAATTATAAATTATACACACATGCGGCTTTGTACGAAAAATATCGCGGGGAGTAAGTCTGTTTATTGGAGTGGAGTGTTTAGTCACAGACATGCACTCACTGGCCAGTAGTTGCTTTGTTATCTTTTAGTTTCACTCCCTCGGATTTAATTAATTAGGACGACATTGTGTTCACAGATGTACAGAATGAATATAAAGCGAAAGTTTCTTGCAATATCAGTTTATGCTTCTTTTATTTTCTTCAGAAAACCCGCTTTAAACCCCCGAACTAATTTTTAAAAAAGGAATGTTAATTATATTAAGGACAAATAAGTGAAAGTCTTGAAAACTTCATTCCCCGAACAAACTTTGTAAAAAATAAATTTTTAATTAGGCCTAATATTTTTTTTTAATCGCTGCTGCTACTACGAAAATCTCATCAAGAGGTTTGTCTTTTTTTTTGTAAAATTTAATATACCGCCGTATTTTTCAAGCAAAGAAAAATCAGACACCAGTTCATGGAAATTGAAAACCATATAGGCCTACTAAGGCCTTGCTAGTCCTGTTTATATTTTCTTCTTTTTTTTTTCTTTTTTTTTAAAAATCCCATCGGCATCAGATATTATTCTACTGGTAAATGATAAAGTCCTAGATTATTTTTAAAATCTATTTTATTTCTTTATTCATCATCTGGATGACGCTATTTATTTTTTTATAGTATAGTCAGTTATCTCTGCCAATCACGCAGAACATTCATTTCAAATCGTCCAACAAATTATTTAGATCTATCCAAAATAAAGTTTTATGTGAACTGCGGGTAGCAATGTTCAAAATTTTGCTGAATACTCTATAAGTCTATAGATATCTGGACATTCGAGGAGGTTCACTTAGCTCAATTAATAAAATAAACATGATTTCGTAGTTCTGCGCACAATTTACACATTGCCAAATAAAGCCCCCAAAATATGCCAGTTGACCAAAGCGATTTTGCTTTTAGGACTGTAAGGTAAGACCTTTCAATCATCATTTTTTTTTTTTTTTTGGTTGATATTGTTGAATTAGAACTGCATTTTAATGGACTTACCAACCCTTCGTCATTCTATTTCCCTTTGTTTTTATAGCGTTCATCCGGGCACTTCCGTCATTCTTTCCCGGTTGAAACATGGCGGCCGGTCTCCAGTGTCGGCCCACGGCGTTAACGTTACGTCAATGGGGATCACGTGACCACAATACACTCTAGTCAATATAATAATATACAGCTCTATGGTTATTCCCTTTTAGACTGGATAACCTGTTCTAAATGACGTCGCGCTTGTCCTACGTCACGCGCTACCAGTAGGCTACTAATAACGTAATAAATAGTAGTTATGATAATTCACCACACGTAATCAAGAATGCACATCACTTTATGCCATAACCACGTGACATAACGACATAGCCACATCACGGAATGACATAACCACATCATATAGCCACATCACGTAACGACATAGCCACATCATGTAATGATATAGCCACATCACGTAACGACATAGCCACATCATATGATGATATATCCACATCACGTAATGACATAGCCACATCACGTGATGGAATGTGCACATCACGTAATGAAATGACCACCACATATAATGTCAACATCACCGCATGTTACGACAAAATCAGCGCATATAATGACAGAACCACTAAATTTAATGCCAAAACCACCTCATATAATGTCGAAATCAGCGCACTTAACGATAGAATCACCCCATGTAATGACAAAACTACATAATCATCTAATAAATAGTCACATAGGGAGTAATGGCGTTCCATAACGTAGTATCAGTATTAACATGACATGACATCGGCTTAAAAAAAGGAGTAGAGCAAGCAAGCCCCCCCCCCCCCGAATACTTCGCGCAGCGTTTCGTTTGATTAGAGGTAATCCCACTACCTTTTATGAGTGGATATTGTTGTTTTAAATTTTGATTGGTCAGTAGTCCGACTACCAACCAATCACTAGCTGCCCTACAAAAGCTTTACATTTAAAACGAGTGCGTATAGCTCTGCTTACCCTGAGCAGAAAATGCTCATTATCGAACTTAGTCAAGGTATTACTATAATGAAACTATACACCAAGTTTCATCAATCTCACTTTATTAAATTAGAACTAAAGTTATCGTGTCCCAAAGCATCAACCAATCAAATTGCTTATCTCTGCTTACCCTAAGCGGAAAATGCTCATCTTTGAACTCCATCAAGGCATAGACCTAATAAGCATATACACCAAGTTTGAACATTTTAACTCAATTAGAAGGAGAGTTATTGTGTTCCAAATTCTCGACCAATCAAATTGCGTATCGCTCTGCTTACCCTGCGCAGAAAATGCTCATTATCGAACTTAGTCAAGGTATTACTATAATGAAACTATACACCAAGTTTCATCACTCTCACTTAATTAGAACTAAAGTTATCGTGTCCTCACGGTGCGACTTGTAGTAACTACATGTAGTATCGACCCGAGTTGCAGCGTGAGAACACCCTAGTCGTACCAACTTTTACAAGCTCCCAACCAGTTGAAAGCGAGTTGGGTGAAATAGAAACTTCCCTATTTCAGTCAACAGATCGTATGAAATGGACCATCAGAGTCGTCGAGTATTATTAGTACAAACACGAGTTCTCTCCCCTTGTTGTTTGTAAACTGAGAGGGTCTTCTTCTTTAAGTTCACGTAATAGGGAACTGCATGCGCCGGCAGTGGGTCTAGGCAGTATCCACTGTCTAACCCAGACGGATTTGGGTTTTCTCTTTTTGTTCTTATTTATCAAATGTAAGGCAATAATAGCCAGTGTCTCTTCGTCGTTTGATGACGCCATTATGCTAAGACAAGACGAGATTATCGCGAGAGTCCAAGTCGTATCAACTCATTTGTATACGATTTTGTATTCTACATGTAGATACTACACGTAGATACTACAAGTCGCACCGTAAGAACGGGCCTTTATCTCTGCTTACCCTAAGCGGAAAATGCTCATCTTCGAACTCCATCAAGGCATTGACCTAATAAGCATATACACCAAGTTTGAACATTTTAACTCAATTAGAAGGAGAGTTATTGTGTTCCAAATTCTCGACCAATCAAATTGCGTATAGCTCTGCTTACCCTGAGCAGAAAATGCTCATTATCGAACTTAGTCAAGGTATTACTATAATGAAACTATACACCAAGTTTCATCAATCTCACATAATTAAATTAGAACTAAAGTTATCGTGTCCCAAAGCATCAACCAATCAAATTGCTCATCTCTGCTTACCCTAAGCGGAAAATGCTCATCTTCGAACTCCCTCAAGGCATTGACCTAATAAACACATACACCAAGTTTGAACATTCTAGCTCAATTAGGAAGAGAGTTATTGTGTCCCAAAAAGTGTGACGGACGGACAGACAGACGGACGAACCCATTTTAATAGTCCCCCAACTTTCTTCGAAAGGCGGGGGACAAATATGCTAGATACGAGCGACTGGTTCGCCGAGCAGAATCGTCGTCGCTCTGAAGGGGCACACGAGCGTATTTTTGAGCGATTTTAAAAATCGCCGCGATCGGGCGAAAAAATACACTCGTATGTCCCCCTCTTAGAGCCCATTGCTGGATAAGTGATCGAGCGGCGGACCGCACGACTTTGTTCCACAATCGAATAACCCCAAAATGTCAAGATGTTGAAATGCGGATATTAAGTATTGACTATGCCATATATAAACATTTACAGACACTGAACAGAAGATTGGATTCGATAAACCTATCCAAGTCAATAAAATACTGCGTTCAAGCTCGTCCAGTGTCCATTCGTTGGGTGAAATTACATTAGTTAAGTTGGTGTATGCGAGTCATTCACCACACTCCGTCCGTGTCGCTGTACAACGAATTCACGGAATAGATGTTAGGATTGTCGAGCTGACTAGATAATTTTCAACAATTGCGATTCTCTATGGTATCCTTTGATGCAGTAGTGAGTGAAAATTCGAACAAGCTGGTACTCAGGCGTTCATATAGAATTCTTGGTTTCGTGGAATTCTCATATTATTATGGACCTACTAGGCATAGACGGAAGAGAAGGTGATCGAAAACGCAAGGGGAAAATGTGATAGAACTTGTTGATACTAAATTGCCAGAACAAGAAAAAAGCAGTCGCTATTCCCGCGAAAAACCATGCAGTATCCACGAATGGATTGCTACTTGATTCGTTCTTATAAGGGGAATCGAGCACCGTGTAAATGGGCGAGATCTTCTGACCAGATAAAATTGATCCGACAACTAGAAGATGACTTTCTGGCTACAGTGAAGGCTACAGACACCTATCCTTGATGAAAAAAGATAAGTTTAAACTTAAAACGTGCTAAAAAGTGTTCGACCTGCTAGAAACATGTAAAACTCAATGAGGTTATGTAACGCCTGAAAGTATTGACTCGTTGGATAGTCTTGATACTAAGCACTTGCTCTCGGAAGTTGGACACATGACAGAAACATGAGAGTCAGATGAGTCAATGGGATTAACTACAGATTTGCCAATTTCACGAAGAAAGAATTGAAAGTTTAATAACGTCTGCACTCAAGCCTGGAAATGGAGTGAAGGATGAAATAGACGAACTTATCAAGTCACATTTGAAAAGGTTTACGTTAGACTTTTCAAATCAATTGGTTGAATTTTTCCAATTTTTTAAATTAGGTGTGTTAAGATGAAATTTATATCATCATTTAATTGGAATATTCTAAAATAATACGATTTGTTGACCAGAATGAAGATTGGGACATATTTTTCAGTAACAACAAGAGTGTTATTGGGGCTTTAATATAAGGAAAGGACTGCCAAGGATAGCAGCAGCAAAAACAGAATAGAACAGACTATGACAAGAAACTGATAGCTTCCGATATTGCAGATATTAGTGCTGAGTTCACAGATCTCGATGAGACTTTGAGGGACATATTTTCACATAATAATGTAGGTCTAATTATTGCATGATATAATAATTTATTTAAATTAACATAGTGTAAAAATTTGAAATACTTGAACTAAAAGTATTCGGAATATAGTTAGGCCTATCTATAAAATTTGTTGCTAAGGCAACATCAATATTTAATGGTTTTCCTTTAACATCTAATCATAACTCATGCAATAGAAGTGAGCACTGTTAACGCCTACCTGACTGTTACCTATTTGAATATTGTCAAAATACCAGCGTTATTTTATTGTGAAATTTGTTATATTTTTGTTTACGTATTACTTCACATATTTAACATTTGTTATAATGTTAATTTTATTTTAAATAATTTTTCTGGGATAAAATTAAAATAAAACCAATTACGAACAATCCAATCCATAATTCGAAGTCCTATAAAACGTTACAGGCAAAATAGTGTAATCAGCAAATGGACTGCTCCCCGTGTACAAAAAAAAAACACGACAAACAGTGGTAACAGGTGTCCGGAAGAGTAACCCTGCCCTGCCTGGCGCCACAACCGCCATAGCTGCTTCCAAACTACTAGGCGAGATTTCGGTAAAATAGCGTGATTGGCCAATGGACTATCGGTATGCAAAATGATGTTGTAGACATAATCAGGGAGATAGTATATATATATATGTGTCAATTAAATATATCTACAATAATAGCAGAGAGAGACACGTTATAATTACCAATCAAGTCAATATGACGACCATAAAACTTTTTAAAGGTTTTTATATGTTTAGTGCGCAAGTATCCTTGTAGTTGAAGCATGCCTCGATCTACTTAAAAAATCAGAATAAAAGGAACAAGCTCTCGCGTTTATCGTACAATTTAACACTCATTTTATGGCAATTGTCAAAATCCGAGACGCAGATCCAAGTAGGAAGCGTAATTGTCACTGTCAGTGGGTTTTTTAATATCGAGCTCATCGGGATATATGAATTCTACATAATCACTGAATTTAGGATTATTAAGTGATACAACGTCATCGATATATCAATAAATAGAATTAAAATGTCTGACCAATCGTTTATTTGTTTTACGAGCGCCTGTATGTAATCGGCTTCGTACGAATAGAGAAATAAATCAGCAGGCAAAGGTGCACAGTTGGTACCCATGGGGATACCTACCACTTGCTGATATATTTCCCCTCCAAATTCAACAAAGATGTTGTCAACTAAAAAATCCAACATCTGAATAACAATGGCGGTGAATTTGTTTTTGGAATCCCTGTGATTCTTAACGAAATATGTGGAATTGTAATTTACAACTAAATATTGATATCTAGCAGTTCCCTATTTCGACGAAAAGACACCGTGAATAATGTATTTCAACCGAGCTTTTAATATACTATGGGGAATTTTTATTGTACAAGTAGAAAAGTAAAACGTTTGAATAGATGAGACTGAAGCAGGGGATCTAGATTGCAAACCATCAAGTAATTCTTTGGAATTTTTTAATATCCACATTTGATTTACACCACTACGAGATAATATTTTATCACAGTATATTAGAATACCCTCTTTAACACCCAAAGTATATTTTCCCTTCTAGAACCAAGCTGCTGTCTGACGAGCTCCTTGTTGTTGGTAGATTAATTTATTTTAAAACGTTTCGGACCAAGGTGTCCTTCATCAGTTAAATGAAAAGTAATTGTGACGTACAAAGTAATTGTGATCGACGTCATGAGAACGATTATGATTAGTAATGAGTAATTGTTTCTCGCCATCAATGACATCGTTATCTACAAAATGTAAATTTGTCATGAGGGTTTGAAACCTAGAATCTGCAATAAGAGCATAGCGAAATTTTTGTTGCCAATGACAACGAATGTTGCCCATAATTTGAAGTAAACCCATGTATAGATAAACCCGCAGAAATTGCTCTACTTCGGATTTTGACGTGTTAACAGAAACTAAATTTGTCAGTGACGTATTTTTTGAAGTGCGAATATGGAGTTTTGATCATTTGCAATTTGGCTTATAGGCTCTCGTCAGGAAGAAACGTACTTTCCGGGGGCTCTAAATCAACATGTCTTCATTGATATCGTTCATTTATTGTAAATGCTACTGGTTCGTCATCTGGTTCACTGTCTGGAGTATCACCAGCCTCATTCGATTGAGCTTGGCAGTCATGTATTTGGAATTCTTCCTCTTCGGATTCATCTGATTGATCACTAACATCACCGTTGTGTGCACTGTGAAAATCCGGGGCGTAGTCTGAAATCAAACAAATGCAGGTAGTGAAAAAAGAATGATATGCTTTAGCTTGGTTCGAGGGTGGGGTGGGTGCATAAAATTCCAAATGCAAAGGGTCATTTTACGTTCACGCCAATATGTCCGCAAGATTTGTTTTTTTCGGGCCATTCAAACAACTGCACGCAATGTTAATTGTCAGGCCTTTAGTCCAAAACCACAAACAAAGGGGAGACAACGGGGACCTGTTTTACATACCATTCAAGAGACTAGGCACTAATCCTTGCACCACGAACGAGGGGACCGGAGTTTTTGTCCCATCCAAATGACTATACACAGATCCTTGAAGATTCTACCGACAACGGGGAACCACAGTGACCTCGGTTTTTTTTTACCATCCAAACGACTAGACATTCTTCCTTGCTAGGCCTTCTGTTCTGCGCTTTTGTCTGGCAATTCCGTAGGGTGTAATGGTGATAGAGTCAAACGTTTTTTTTTTAACAGCGGCCATTTTGTCTGGCAATTATGGTCCGACTTTCTCGAAATTCAAACTCAACCTTCCGTAGGGTGTAACGGTGATAGAGTCAAACGTTTTTTTTAAACAGATAATAATTGTGACATCCAGAGGGGCCATAATTCAGGAAATTACGATCCGATATGCGCAAATAACGAAAGGAACCAACATCTTTGGGTTATAACCATGCATTTCAAGTTTCATCAAAATCGAATTAAAATTGTGACCTATACAGGGTCCACAACCATGATATACCATTTTTTAACAGTATTCGCTTACAAATGGCGGCGATTTTCCCGAAATTCAAACTCTAACCTTCCTTACAGTGTAACGGTGATATAATCAAATGCTTTTTTAAATCGGAAAATAATTGTGACCTCCAAGAGGGACCACAAGCTAAGAAAGGGCAACTTTGCGTACAATCAGGGGCCATAATTCAGGAAGTTACGATTCGATATGCGCAAATATCGAAAGGAACCAAGACCTTTGGGTTATAACTATGTATTTAAAGTTTCATCAAAATCGAATTAAAATTGTGACCTCTACAGGTCCACAACCATGATATACCATTTTTTAACAGTATCGGTTCAAAATTGTGACCTCTATAGGGTTCACAAACTAAAAACGTGATTTTTCGTACCATCAAGGGCCATAATCCATGAAGTTTTGATCCGATACAAGCCAATATCGAAAGCAGCCGAGCTCTGATGGGGATAAACCAATGTTTCAAGTTTCGTCAAAATCAGATAAGAATTGTGACCTGTAGAGAGTCCACAAACAAAAAACGGACGGACGGACAGGGGCGACGACATAATCCGTCCGCATGAAAATGTAGGCGTATAAAAAAAGATTCTATGTGAATTATATATCTTCGATATGTGTAGATTTAGAATCCAGATGATGGTACCCTTTGGGTAATTTAAATATCCAAGCCGCCATGGGGTATTTTCTGGATATTTAGTGGGGTAAAGTTCCCCGACTTCTGTTTGAAGGTAGGTTCTACACGAATTCAACCCGGTGTAATGCTAGAGCTAAAATATGCAAAACATGCCTATTGCATTCCACATGTAAAACAAGATGTATATTTTTAATCAAAGGACTTTTTTGGATCAAATTCCATGAAAAAACATTCGTGCTGAAAAAATGAGACATAATTGGCCAAAAAATATTACGTGATCAGGTCACGTGACCTGGCGGCCATCTTGGATTTTCAAAATTTAGGTACTCTTATCCAATTTTTACTGAATATTTTACAGAATCATGTGACAGATATGATATTTTGTTGTGAAGAATATGCAGACACCAATATTGTCTATATTTTAGCCAATTTTGGGTGAAAAAATATCGAAAAATAACCTATATAGACATGAAAAGTCAAATTTCATTTAAAATCACAATGTGGTCATGCATTTTGCAGGTAAAAAGTGATATATAGTAGTAATCAAAGGGATTTTAGTATTATATTCTATGAAAAACATTCTGGTGGAGATAATGGGACCACATTTGCAAAAAAATAGTACATGCCCTGGTCATGTGACCTGGTGGCCATCTTGGATTTTCAGAATTTACGTATTCTTATCTAATTTTCACGAAATATTTAACAGAATTATGAAACAGATGTGATATTTTGTTGTATCAAACCTGAAAGGACAAATATTTTGTATATTTGAGCTGGATTTGGTGAAAAAAAAATTAAAAAACCCCGAAAGTTCTAAATATTTTCTCAAGTCAAATAGACAAGAAAAGTCAAAATTTTATTTAAAAACACAATGTGGTCAAGAAAAATATGCATATTGCCTACTGCAGGTTAAACAAGACATATACTAATATTCAATTGGAAATTTAGACTTTATTCTATGGAAAACATTTTAGTGAAGAAAATGGGGCCTTATTTGCACAAAAAAGTACCTGCTCTGGTCACATGACCTGGTGGCCATCTTGGATTTTCAAAATCATATTATGTGCACTGGGGATATAATCAATTCAACTAATTCTCTACAACTTTTCGGCATTGGAGATGTGCAAATCTCTCTAATGTTTATTTCCTGTTTGAAAATGAACAACTTGAATCAATAATGGAGGATAGAGAATACCCTGAAAGCGTTCAACAAGTGGTATTGATGATATTTGATCAAGAAAAAAGAGATTCTTCAGATGATTATAGAGTAGATTCTGACTCCTCAATAATAGATTTCCATTACATGTAGATGAATGCTGCAAGCTAGTTGGCAACAACATATGGCATGCACCGCAGTGTATCTGCACACACATGCTTATAGGATGTGGGCAGGCACATTTGTGGTCAGGCGATGGTCATTATTTAGGTTTCCTGAAAATATATAATTTGCAAATGTAAATATATTATGTAAACATATCCAAAAGTTTAGATTGTTGTTCTTGTGTTGTGGCACCCACCGATGTACAGGGGGGGGGGGGGGGCTTCATCAAACCCAATTACCCAACAACTTTACTGATGACATAATATACAGAAATCGCAAACAAATGTACATCAAGTAAATCGACAAGGGGGCTAGCCGTAAGAGTCCACTGTGCTGTACCAACCCAGGCCTGTTATGATACAAGGCCTCGCTCAAAATGGAAAAAAAAATAGAAGAAAGATGGTACAGAAAAAGTGCTACCGTACTTGACAGTGGTTGTCTCTTGAATGGCGATAGTCTGTCAGTTCGCAGCATGAGTGAGAACATCAAACAATTTTAATAATAAGGGCGATAATCTGGATAGAATCTCGGAAAATGCTAAAAAAAAAAAAATAAATGAAGTGAAGTGAGCAAAGCCCAAAAACGAGAACATTCTGCAGGATGAAGGGTAAAACTCTGGTCTAAAAGTAAGTGCGGGAGGACCTCACTACTAAGTACTACACGCAAATCAAAACCTACAAAAATAGTACTACCGTACTTGACGGTGGTCGTCTCTTGAGTGGCAATCGTATGTCAGTTAGAAGACTCGACTGAATACAGAAACCAACAACAAATATCAAATCAAGTGAACAGATTTAGAGGTCAGCCGTAAGAGTCCACTGTTGAACAGTCTCACGTATATATCTGATCTGCTAGTAAAACTAAACACATGCGTAAATATACGCACGAATACTTAGGTAATAGTAGTAATGTGTAAAATAAAAAAAGCGTAGGCTACTTACGGAGTTCATCTTATTCTTGACATCTTCAATGAAAAGTCTGTCATTGAAAAATCCGTATCACTCCCATTATCTGATGATGAATCCCCGTTTTCTTGACATGAATCGGAGTCCATAAAAATAGCATTAGAACGTCATCAATCCTACTATATACGTCACACACTTACGGGGTATTTCTCTATCCTTCATTCTAAATTCGAGATGTTTATTTTCAAACAGGAAATAAACATTTAAAGCCGCTCACGTCTCTAATGCCGAAGAGTTGTGGGAAATAACTCTATTTACCCGATTATTTCCCTTTGCAAATTAAATAGCCGCGAACACTGACAAGTGAAAAACTGCATTCACCGCATAGCGGTGTATGTGCGTTTTTGACGTCATTTTTATACACCGCAATGCGGTGTACTAGCACTGAAAGGGTTAAGCCTATCGAATACTTTATTGTTTAAGTGCTTAAGTTAATTAAGTAACATTTTTCAAATCATTAGGCTAGTAATTAGTAATAATTAATATTTGTATGTTTAGACTCACACATATTTTTTACCATCGAAATTGAAGGACATGACATTTTCAGTTTCAACACGCTTAGAATAACTGTTCAGTCGGATGCCAACAATTTCTAGCAAAAAGTCTCCAGCCATAAATTTGTTTTTTGTATACACACCGGATATTCCTAGTCAAAGAATTACAAAGTAATCTAATTAAGTCTTCAGAATGCATTGAGAATTTACACATTCAAATTATATTTCATAGAATCATAATTTGACTATATTACTATAGTATTATTAGATAGGACACCTACCTCTACTAACAGGTCGGACTGCGAACCCATCCTGATCAATCCAATTTCTTATCCAAAATAAAGCCTCCTCATTTTTTTTTTTCGTTGTCGATCTCTATGTCTTTAAAAAAAATTCATGGATCAAATTAATGCACCGGTCAATAGGAATCTTGAACTACCCCCCCCCATCCATCAAGCATCGACGGCTGTTCGACGCCATGTCGGCGTCGAATCTTGACGTCAAAATAGCCAGCTAAATGTGAAAGAGTTGTGAATCTTTGGTGAGAAAAAAATTTGCCGAAGGTGAATCTTGAACAAAATAAAATATTGCTGAACACAAATAGACGTCGAATCTTCAACCAACACATTTTTCAGTAAATATTGTATTTTTAAAAATGTGTTATTTTTTCTGAAAACGGAAGAACCTCCGTCTGTTATCTTTTTCTGTCATACAGGAAATTCCATCTGTATAATGGTAGCCGCAATTGTCTTTAAGATGTTCTCGTGGTAATCTGGATAATCGTAACTACAAAATGGTGTATGATTTGACGGCTAGCTATTTTATTTGTACATAAATTTGCTGGATTTGTTTGATTGTGTGTCCAGTTGATATAGACTCCATTGTCCAGGTCTGAGCTTGCACGTATGTCTAGTATAATGAATGACAAGATAATCTGATCTCAACTAAGCCTTACATATTCCTGAAGCAATGGCGCGAGAAATCCCTTTCTTACCATTGCTGGATAGAAGTCATATTCTTGAAATTGGGCGGGGCGTGTCTCTTTTTTAACGTCCAATCAAATCCCTCCTCTCTTGTGTGTGAAGTCGCTTTATTTTACGTCCGCTTCCACCGAAGTGATATCGCAGACAATCACGTGTTATATATATATTTATTTTTTTTTTCGGTTTTTCCTCTTTATCATCATCTTTAGTCGAACGTTGTTGGTGTTGTAGGGATGCTGTGGATACTGCATATACTGTAATTATTTCGATAAGCACTGGTGTCGTGAGGTCTAGAAGTTGAGGGATGGTAGCTGCATTCGCAAATTTCGAAACTGTTTTCATTTATTCTTATTGGAGGTGGTCTTGGCTTTGTAAATTTGAATTCTGCAGTTTCTGATGTTGATCTGGTTCCATCCTCTCTTCTTCGTTTTGGTGCTTTTGGTTCGGCTGGCGGAGACTGAGTTACTGTTTTAATGACTGATTTCTTTGCTCCTGGTACTGGAGGCTTACTGTTTTGGACTGGAGGTAGTACTTTGGGGACTGTCTGTTTTTTCTTCTCTGGACCTCGAAGAGGGCACTCTTTTCGAGAGTGGCCGACTTTTTCGCATCTAAAGCATGGAGAAGGTTGGCCTGGGGTTACAACTCTCTCTCTGGCGTCTCCGTAGTGTGCTTGTAGTATTATTACTTGCGGTATGTCTTTTTCTTTATCGTTCTTTATCTCTATCTCGACTTCTCGTACTCTTTTATGGACGTTGGTTCCTCCTCTCTTCTCGCATTCGGCATAATTTTCAAAATGGCCCACGAAGAAAACATGTTGGCACTGGATAATCGAGCATAATAAATTTCGCGGGTTATGACGTAAACAAGTCGCGATTGTCACTAGATACATTGCGGTAACATATTTTGAGGTCTGGTTAACCCCGTTATTTTTTGTTACAATGTAGGTCATTGGTTGGTAATGGCACTAATGACCAATAATAATTTAGCACAACAATGTTCACTCAAGATAGCAGTGTGAAGTGGATTAGTTCTAATCAAACGAAACACTGCGCAGGAGTATGAAGCCTTACGGACCATGCTCAATGTAAGTTAGTTCAACCCGTTGATGTACCGTTTTGCCGTTTTTATGAAATTTGCAAATAAAAGTTAAAATAAAAATATAATATTAAAATAAGTAAGTAAATTTACGGCTCTCCATGACGTCATGTTCGCTTCGAAGAAAACCGCCCGGTTTTTGGGGGCGTGGCTTTTTTATGTGTTTTTAAAAGTGCCATATTCAAATGATCTTTTACTGATATCAACACAATTTTTTTTAATCTACAGATAAATAATTGAACTAAAAAATGTCTTTGCCCGAATGGCGAAAAAGATCGGTTCGTAAAAAATATTTTTAAAATGCTGGTAAAAAAAGGACGATAAATTTTCAAAGGTAAAAAATACCATCAAGGGTGAATGCTTGGGGTAGGTAGTTCAAGATGGACCTGCGTTAGAAAGTGAATCTTCAGTGAATGTATCTTGGCTTCAAGTGCATTGCGGGGTGAATCTTGACCCTAAAATATTGAGCTAAATGACAATCCGGGGTGAACGCTTGAGGGGGGGGTAGTTCAAGATTCCTATTGACCGGTGCATAAATCTAAAGACAGAAAAACAAAATGATATGCCACAACAAAAGGAATACCATATAGGCCTACGCTAAATGCAGAGCTTACATATGCGAACGATGAAAGCTTACCCGATTGCTTGTTAAATAAATAATGAGGTTCATTCATAGGTCTACATGTAGCAGGTTTCCCGTATGATGCAGGCTTTAAGCTGGAAATAAATATTAATAACAATACAATTAAATTAATAATTTCCATCAGACAAGTGTTAGATTTATCAAAAGTAACAAAAGTATACCCGATTTTGTAGCTTAGAGATCGAACATAAATACAATGATCAGTGTCGGGCTTAGCACCGAACCCTGAGTGACGACCATTTCTGAACTTGCTTGAATGGAAAGGCCATAATTGGTTTTAATTATACATATGAAGTTGTGGTGGCTCAAAATGGAAATTGTCTGCATGTTTCGCCTGAGCTTGTCAAGACCTACAAACAACGACATGACGTCATGGAAGAATAATGACGTAGATTTGCATAATATTGTAATTATTTTGAAATGTTTAATTTGGGTTTAAATTTGTCAATGAAATATTGTTCTTTCAATCTCATTTTCATGGGGTCTGAATACGGCATCTTAACAAAAGGGTATATTTTGAATTCGCCGTTACCGCAGGTATCAAGGTGCTCACTTATAGGGATTTTCCTTAAATTTCGTTCCCTGATATGAACCGTTACTCTGTTTTGTAACTTGTTAGTGCAACCGATGTACAGTTCGGCACAGCAACTACATTTTATGACATACAATACATAGATTACTTTACAGTTCATACTTTCATTAACAAAAAACTATTTTCCACTATCAAAAATAAATGATTTACCTTCAATTAAATATCTACATGTGCCGCAATTATCACGTCCACATTTTACAACTTCCTTAATTGGCCAAGTTATATGGTACAGCCGTTTTTATGTGTTTTGGGTGACATAAAAACGTCTGTACCATATAAGTTGGCCAGGCGTATCTGTACCATTGTGTCTAATACAACAACTAAATTCAAAGACATGGGGAATGGAGACAATTTCAGTTAGCTTGCAAATATCCTTCCACATTAATTAATGGCGGAATTCAAAGGGCTAGTAGAATACCGATAACGGAATTAAGGCAGGTAAAGACAAAAGATACAAATCATAATATACTCGCATTTTTCACCACCTTTAACCCGCACAATCCTAATTTTTCCAATGTAATTAAAACGCATTTAACACTACTTAAACGAGATAAAAAAAATAACCCCGGAACGCCCGCCCAATAAGAAATTGTGTCAAAGGTTTATGGAAGAATTTAGATTATTTCTGGACCAGTAAAATGTGACTAAGTGTTGCACTATAATTTGGGGGGATTTTAATTTTCATGTTGATGATTCGCGGTTGACTTTTGTGAAATGTTGAATAATAGATCTCTAACACAACATGTTTCTTCTTCTACTCATAATGGTGGACATATTCTCGATCTTGTGATAACTAATCCGTGTGATATTAAACTACAATCTCTCTGTCTCTGACAAATTAATATCTGATCATTTCCCGGCAAGTTTTAATCTTAAGATCCAGAAACCACAACCAACAAGAAAGACTGTAATATATCGAAGCTTTAAATCACTTGACATTACTAAATTTAACCCAGAAGTAGTAAACTCGGGACCAGAATCCTACTTGCAACCAGATTCAAAATGGAGGCTCACTTTGGCGTTATATATTAAAAAATAGATATGTGAATTATATAACTTCGATATGTGTAGATTTACAATCCGAATGATGGCACCCTTTTGGATAATTTAAATATTCAAGCCGCCATGTGGTAAAGTTCCCCAACTTCGGTTTGAAGATAGGTTCTATACGAATTCAACCCACTGAATCCGATTCGCATGGACTTTCCTCCTAAAGGTGACAACAAATTCCGCTAAAGGGAGGGGGATTCAAAAAGGGGGCTCATTTTGGCGAGAAAGTCATAAAGGTCCCTAAAAAGGTGTGTATATTGAAATATAAGTTTTAGGTAGGTTCAATATTTTCGATTTGTGTAGATTCAGAATCCGGAATATGCTACGCTGGCACCCTTGGAGAAATTAAAATTATTTTGGAGTTATTTATTGGAATAAAATTTATGGTGGTTTCTATAAGAGCTTCGGTATTCCTCCAAATTCAAAATGGGGAAAAACACTGACAGATTTGATATCGTTCCTGATAAATTGTTTGGGGCTTCACTAGCACAATCCACATAAGATGTATGCCATTATGTGACAGTTAAATATAAATTTTTTTCTACAAATTTCTTACAACCATCTCTTACAATTTTTAAGTTACTTCAAGTATACTGCCACTGCTTCTTGTAATCGTAAATTTATTAGATTTAATGTAACAAGCAATGTAGCCCAGTTGTTTAACAGCACGTTTAATCCCCCCCCCCATCCCTTGTAATAATAATAATAATAATAATATTTATTGTTTTAAGCCTATTCCATCTATATGTGATCTCAACAGGCTGTACAGTTACTTATATTACATACATTACATATAATGTATACAATACTTACATTACATATATTACATACATACATTCTTTACATTACGTTACATGCATTTTTAACATATCATAAATACCAGTACAAACAGTCCGATCATGTCATATGATATTATAAAATCATGAAATTTGGTAGGCTTTGCGAAAAAGATAGGTTTTTAGTTGTGCTTGGAATGATGCGAGAGATGGTGCTTCAATAAAACGTTTGTGAACATGAGCTTCAGAAACCTTGACAGTTTTTTCAAAGTGTCCTTTGGCTTGCTCCGCCTTCATTAGCCCAGTTTAGGAGCAAAACAGTAGGACGTTAAACCCCATTTCATTTTTTATCTTTTGAATATATATTAACCCGTTATCATCAGGCCTTTGTGTAATAATATCTAGTCGGGTGGGATGACAAACCGAGGACCCTTATCTTTTGAATATATAATAAATCGTTATGAGGTTTTTGTGTAATATATCTAGTCGTTCGGATGGCATGACAAACCAGGTCCCGTGTACATATTGTCATGCACTTAAAAGATCCCTTGACAGTTTGAAATCGACAGAACAGTAGGTAGTAGTGCCGCTGTCAGGTCAAAATTCCCCTCATAGCACACTATATGGCGCATGTCCATCTCCATTAGCCCAGTTCGGAGCAGAACAGCATTTCATTTCATTCATTTAATATATCTTTAACGGCTAATTCATCTCGATGACATACTCATCTGTCATCTTGTTTCATCGGAATTTGTAGTCCATTATAACATTCCATATTAACCGCTCCATTTGCTGTGACTGCAACAAATTTCTTTGTGTATTTTTCTTGGTCTATTACCGTTTTGGGTTATCAGCCGTTGCATCTCCAAAGTCATCCAGGTTTTGTAAAGCCATAAGAATATTTTCTGGGGTTGTGTACGGTCAAGTACCAAAACCAACTCCATTGCACTGCCTGTCTTGCAAATCCAAATTACCATATTAGTTCAGCATCCAAAATTTAAGACTAACTTGGCCGTTGAACCCGCCTTATATAGCCACCGGCAGTCCCCGTTATCATCGGGACATTACCGATGCACAATTACAGCACTCGTTGTCTTTTATCATAAATAGGCTGTCTTTAACATAACATACGATTCTAACCATTATTTACAGCATGAGCTTTATTTCAAAACTTCCACTCACACGCATTCAGGTAGCGATATATCATATACACCGTGAGCATACACATCTTTCCAGACTTCCAAGAAAATTACGATTTAAACCGTTGACGTGATTTCTTCACCCTCTCTTACCCAGTCGCTCGCTTGATCCAAATTTTCCACGGTAACCTCCCCGGGAAGGGGTATATCCCTAGCTACGAGATAAACCCCATAGGCACCTTGTTGAGTACGGCTCGATTGGATTAACATGTAAGTCAAACACCTCCAATAGGTGAAGGTAGTTGGAGAATTAATTGGCAGCAGGGTAAGAGAGAGACAAAAATGGGGTTTATCGTCCACTCGACACAAACTAGGTCATTTCCGGACTACCATTTGTTTTTAATTTTATTTTAACAATTCGCTTGCGCGTAGGGGTCCTTAGCAGTGGGAGAAACCCCACAAGGTTGGACAGGCGACCCTACTCCTTGCCATGGCAGCAGGGTGTTCACGCATCTCCATTGAATTTTTGCTTCATAGATTAGGGGTTTCTGCTAACATACGGCAAAGAGTTTTTAAGGCCTTCAACCGCCTTCCCATAATATCAGGGGTACAATCCCACTCCCGGGCAAAGTATGGGCGCAATTAGTAAGCAAACCCATGGGACTTGATTTTCCTAACCCTAATGGGGCATTCGGTAATCGGTCTATTCTGGTTCCGACCCTGTAACCTCGTGGCCCTACGCGTAGGCGTCCCAAGAAAAATGACTGCGCCCATGGCAACCAGTTTCGGGATTGTGTATGTGTATTTAGCTGAGATGTTGACCGCTGCGCCATGATTGACATCTCGGAAGTAGCAGTATCCTGTGTTCGGACGGTTCTTGGTTATGAAAGCTCTTGAGCCTAAGTTGAGGCCCGTTCGCACTGACAATATACACCAGCCGAAAGATCTACTGAGTCCCACGGGCAGATCTTACACACAAACATGGGCAACAGCTAGGGAATGTCCTAGTAGGACGAAGCGTGCAAGATTCATGTCCAAACAACGCACTGTCTTTACCGTTAAAATTTGGTAAAGACAGTAATGAACATTACTTAAATCCACCCCCTTGTCATGGTATAATTACAAGTATGTTCTGCATCCAACATTAGTTGTGTCTCACTCCTGCAAGGGTTTTTTTTATTTTCCATGCATTCCTCTCACCATTGCTTTCCTACTGTCCCATCTCACTTCACATCCCCAGAAAATCCATTTTCATCCTTCTCATTGCCCCTTTTCATTGTTCCTCTTGCAATGACCCTTATCAATTTTCTTACCTAGTACCTAGAATCAGCTATACTAATATGCCGCGTGTTTCGTTCAACTAGCATAGACTGGTTGAGATCTTCTTAGTCATTAGGCATATCAGGCCTTGGACTGCGCCTCAATGGACATGACGATGCATAATGTTCTAATTCAAGACAATCGAAACATGTAACAGCTCACTAGATTCGGTGGGTCAAATTCTGACAAAATTCACCTTTATACCGAGGTCCGACAGAATTTGACCCGAATTGTACCGATTTAAATTGAACTAACTAACCAGAAATTGCCTCATGACGGCCATCTTGAATATTTTAATTCCCCCACAGATGCCAAGATGGCAGCACAGGGATTCCACAACTACACTTATTGAATATATTATATGAAACACCGAAAACTAATATTTCAATATATATTACACACGTTTTTTTTTATGGAATTTCATGTCCCGATCCGCAGAGGGAAGCCACGCCCAATTTATGAGTTTGTCGTATACAGGCCTCGTTCCGAGAAAGAATCAGCTTGGCATATGTATGCCTTATAGCCTGAGGGCGTCAACTATTGATTTTGGTGAATGTCCCGACCCCCCCCCCCCACGCGGGGGTGGGGGTTTGGATGGCCGAATGGTTGTCACGTGCGTGCTGTATCATAATGCCTGACTTTGAGTCAACTGGCGTGGTTTCGAATCCCGGGTTATACGTGACGTGACAAGGAATAGGGTCGCCTGTCTATCCTCGTGGGTCCTCCGGTTTCCTTCCACTACTAGACTTATACGCGCAAACGAATTATTGAAACAAGCCAACAGTGAGGCTGATGTCCCCCGCCGAAATCCCAAAATAAATAGATGACACATATTAATTAATAGCACATTTATTTTTGTCAAACGTATCGAGCAATAAAACTGTACACGAAGTGTCATCCAAAAGTGTTTTATAAAGAAAAATGCTAAAACGACGAGAAAAATGAAAATGTGCCCTAGTTAGGGGGACCCTAAAGGCAGACAAAAGAGCCCCTCTGGTCAAGGAAAAGGACCATGTCCGAGTCAATCGTTTCTATACACTGTTACTGTCGAATCCATTACTGAATGAGAATGCAGTCATTGCATTGGCATAAAAATCATCAATCAAGATGAACCCAAGTTATTTTGTCCCAAAGTATCAACCAATCAAATTGCTTATCTCTGCTTACCCTAAGCGGAAAATGCCCATCTTCGAACTACATCAAGGCATTTACCTAATAGGCATATACACCAAGTTTGAACATTTTAACTCCATTAGAAGGAGAGTTATTGTGTTCCAAAGTCTTGACCAATCAAATTGCGTATCGCTCTGCTTACCCTGAGCAAATATGCTCACTATCGAACTTAGTCAAGGTATTACTGTAATGAAACTATACACCAAGTTTCATCACTCTCACTTAATTAGAACTAAAGTTATCGTGTCCCAAAGCATCAACCAATCGAATTGCTTATCTCTGCTTACCCTAAGCGGAAAATGCTCATCTTTGATCTCCATCAAGGCATTGACCTAATAAGCATATACACCAAGTTTGAACATTTTAACTCAATTAGAAAGAGAATTATTGTGTTCCAAAGTCTCGACCAATCAAATTGCGTATCGCTCTGCTTACCCTGAGCAGAAAATGCTCATTATCGAACTTAGTCAAGGTATTACTGTAATGAAACTATACACAAAGTATCATAACTCTCACTTAATTAGAACTAAAGTTATCGTGTCCCAAAGCATTAACCAATCAAATTGCTTATCTCTGCTTACCCTAAGCGGAAAATCCTCATCTTCGACCTCCATCAAGGTATTGACCTAATAAGCATATACACCAAGTTTGAACATTTTAACTCAATTAGAAGGAGAGTTATTGTGTTCCAAAGTCTCGACCAATCAAATTGCGTATCGCTCTGCTTACCCTGAGCAGTACATGCTCATTATCGAACTTAGTCAAGGTATTACTGTAATGAAACTATACACAAAGTATCATAACTCTCACTTAATTAGAACTAAAGTTATCGTGTCCCAAAGCATCAACCAATCAAATTGCTTATCTCTGCTTACCCTAAGCGGAAAATGCCCATCTTCGAACTACATCAAGGCATTGACCTAATAACCATATACACCAAGTTTGAACATTTTAACTCAATTAGAAGGAGAGTTATTGTGTTCCAAAGTCTCGACCAATCAAATTGCGTATCGCTCTGTGTACCCTGAGCAGAAAATGCTCACTATCGAACTTAGTCAAGGTATTACTGTAATGAAACTATACACCAAGTTTCACCACTCTCACTTAATTAGAACTAAAGTTATCGTGTCCCAAAGCATCAACCAATCAAATTGCTTATCTCTGCTTACTCTCAGCGGAAAATGCTTATCTTCGAACTCCATCAAGGAATTGACCTAATAAACACATACACCAAGTTTGAACATTCTAGCTCAATTCGGAAGAGAGTTATTGTGTCCTAAAAAGTGTTACGGACAGACAGACAGACGGACGAACCCATTTTAATAGTCCCCCAACTTTCTTCGAAAGGCGGGG
This sequence comes from Patella depressa, assembly GCA_948474765.1. Lineage (NCBI taxonomy): Eukaryota > Metazoa > Mollusca > Gastropoda > Patellidae > Patella > Patella depressa. The sequence goes on from OX419715.1 coordinate 30,235,880, forward strand.
GACAAATAATGTGTCAAATGGACGTTAAACCCCATTTCTCTCCCTCCCGACCACCAGGGGCAGAGCCACGCCTACCTATTGCTTCCGAAATCTAAGAACGGCAACTATTGATGTATGACATCCAATGCAAAACAAACCCAACGCCTAGCCTTCTTTGCCTCTTGTGGGGGGGGGGGGGGTGGCTTAGTGGTCTAGAGTGCCGCGCTTCGACCTCTAGCTGGCATGTCACCTCTGACGTGTGGCTGTGGTTTTGACCACTGGTGTGAACGTATGTGGCACGGAGAGAAGTACCATATCAATCTAAGCAGCAATATGGACGTATATTGCAGCGTTAGCAGTGCACTCGTCCTTTTTTACTACACATAGCTTCATTGAATGCTTGGTTATGTTATTATTATAATGGGTAATCATTAATATCTGTAATGAGTTGATCAATTTATAAGCTTACGTATATTGTATATTTCTGCCTAGGCATAAAATATAATATTTTATTCATGTTTATCTTTTACACAAACTTATAACTGAAAATAGAAATCATTAACAACTGTACTTTTACAAATAATAATCTCTTTTCAGGCTGCTAATTTCAGGAAAACAGGATTTATGGGAATGACTATATATATAGACAGCTTCCTTGGTTCGTCTCCAAATCTCTTTTATACTGATGTGCACCCACTCCAATATCTACTACTGACATAAATTAAGCCAAAATCACTTTTCAATGCTGTACGCAGAATTGGTAAGATCTTTATAAAACATAGGGCCCGCCCACCAGCTAAAAAACGTCATTTGTCGTACAATCGGGATCATTATTCAGGAAGTTACAGTCCGATATGCGCGAATATCGACAGGAGCCAAGATCTTTGAGATTCACACATTTCAAATTTCAACAAAATCAGATATCAATTGTTGAGTCCACAATTTAAAAACGAAGTTTCAGTACAATCAGAGGCCATAATCCATGAAGTTACGGTTCGGTACATGCCAATATCGAAAGGAACCGATATCTTTGGGAGATAAACCTTTTTTCAAGATTCGTCAAAATCGGATAAAAGAAGGGGACCTGTAGTGTGTCCGCAAACAAATTGTGGACGAACAGGGCGTATAAAAAAGAGAAGTCTTTGATAATGTAATCAATATATTCTTGATTAATTAAAACATAACATACATGTCGATGTCATAGTTCTGAAAGGTCTTAGGTCTCAAAAATGTCGGATTTAGTTTTTGAGATATGAGGGGAAAACCTATTCCAATCTTGATACCGCAATAAGGATATCAAGATTTTAATAGCAATTTTTTTTATGAAAGTTACGACCTTACAGTTCTGAAATTTTGCATAGAGAAGCCTCTAAATGTGATTAGTCATCCTATGCAAAAATAAGCTATTTGGGTCATAAGTGGCACTTACAACCTTCTAATACTCTGGCATCGATTTATTGTAGCCAAAAGTGGAAATTTATTGAGATTCCATCTGGTAAAAAAGAGGTGTATATAATGAGCCAATGGAAACAGTCCTCTGAATATACAGCTAGCTCGAGATAGTGACACTGGAAACATCTGACGCCTTCAAAGCGCAGGTGTCACTCCTCCACTAAACGAATGAACCGTTTTTAAACCTGGTCTTACTCATGCGCACCCTAACACATGGCAGAATAATCATCCATCTGATTGTGGCCATTATCGGGCAGAACCAGAGCTATTCATGAAATCATGCTTGTATATCATGAACAGTGAAATTTAACAAGTGTCATATTGAAAAACACACACTTTTATAGCTAATAATCATTTATTTATAGTATAATCAAGTTTTTAACCTTTTTTTTTTAAGGTGGCTGGATTAATAACTACACTGTTATTCAGTTTAAGGATGCGTTTAGACGCGCTATATCTCACGCGCGGGAACAAGCGAAAGTGGATCCAGTTGAAATGTAGTTTGAATAGACCACAGAGTTTTTAACCTTTTTTTCAGGTAGCTGTAATAATAACTCCACTGTTATTCAATTTCAGGCTACATTTAGACGTCCTATATCACGAGCTGGAACAAGTACACGTGGATCCAGTTGCAATGAAGTTGGAATGGACGACACAGCAATCATTCAAGCTTCGACTTCTACATGTGTCCTATCCACGGTTTCCAAGAATGGTGATGATTATATGCCTTTAGATGTTAAAATGTTGATTATTATAATATATATGCAAAACAGAGTTTACTAAAAGATGATATACTTCTACTAGTACTTGTATATATTTCTGGATATGTTTTTAGAAAGGCACTACCACAATTAAAGTGTGATATTTGTATATATTTTTGGATATTTTGTTTGGAAGGCACTATCACAATTAAAGTGTGATTTTTGCAGATCAGTTATTGTAAACCCAGCGACTAAATATAATAATACACTTTTATTATTATTATTAAAGATAATGGCGGATTTCTTAAACCGTCAGATGGATTATTACTGTCGCAGAGAAATTATTAAGATGTATGTCGTCAATAAATACACCATCTCATAGTTGTACTGTGTCAAAATTGCAAGCTGCGGTGTTAAAAGTAGTAGGGGGAGTAGATGCACTAAAGTTAAATTCACACTTAGATGTAATTACTTTAAGTAACATAAATTTGCTTCGGCCCTGCTCTCCACTACATAGTACATTACTGCCAGCTCCTATACACAACTAATATGAAAATAAGGCTTTTCCCCCATCTCCGTTCTAAGGCTATTTTGGAATCCTTAACGTCTATTTTTCATCGTGATTATGCTTTGGTCGCCAAAGAAAAGGAATCATTTCTTACCACATCCGACACAAAGTTGTAAAAATCCAACTATTTTCATTTAGAATTGTGCGATACAAATGCATAAACAACTTTTGTTTGAATGGAGCCGCCATTTTCAAACTAACGCTCAACCACTATTCCAAATTTAGGAATGGAATTTTACCGTAAACAGAAATCCGTGCTGTATTATCCAACATATGAGTAATTATTACATTAAATCAATAAAATAGAACAACGCATTATATTGACCTTCATATAATATTTTAAATAGTCTATGTGTTATTCTAGTGAGCAGCGAGAATTTTCGTTTACGGTCAATTAAATGTAAGTTAAAGCACACCTCATACATGAAAATTTATTTAAAATGTTTACTTATGAAGACATGGATATTAATAATGCGATAATAATTTATGGTATGGCGTGTATTCTTGTCTATTTATAATATAATAATAATATTAGTATGAACTTGGTTTTTTTTTTCATATTAATAACATAATTCTTAATTTTCACAAATTCGCTGATAGCAAATACCACTATATCTTGAAAAAAACACGTCCAGTAGACGATGCATTTTTACCTAGCCTGGCTCTGATCAAACTACATCGTTCTAAAAAACAAGGCAATTACCCCCCCCCCCCCCTCCCAGTTTTGGAACTCCAGACAAACAGAGACATTTTTTTACCTCGTTTACAACTTGGCAAAATTTAACCACGTTTGGACAAAAATGCCGATCTTGTCCCAAAGCATCTACCAATGATTGAATGAAATTGCTTAGCTTTAGCCGCAATGTTAATCATTGACTCAGTCAGAGCATTCATTCACCCGATGAACATCTACATCAAGTTTAAACAGTCTACCGCAATTAAAAGCAGAGTGTTGTTGACTAATCAAATTTTTTTTATCGCTCCTTTTATCGCAGAAAACACCATTAAATTTAGTCAAGGTCATGCATGATATAATAAATCTATATTAAGAGTTTCATCACACTCACGTACTTCATTATAATCAATGTTATTGTGCCTCAAAGAATCAACCATTCAGATTACTTATCTTTGCTTACGTAAGCAGAAAATGTTCATGTTTGAACTCTATCTAATGAACGTCTACACTAAGTTTGAACATTCTACCTCAATTAGAAGAGAGAAGTATTATGTTCCAAAGTCTCGACCAATTAAATTGCTTATCGATCATTGTCTAACTTAGTCAAGTTACTGATGTCCTCCGCCGAAATCCCTAAAATAAAGTAGATGACATATTGATTAACATAAATTGATTAATTACAAATATCTTTTTTCTATACTAAGTATAAGCAGAAAATGTTTACGATAAAACTCAGTCAAAGTTTTGAAGTACCTGGCACTTCCAAAGTCTGTACCAATTAAATTGCTCATTAACGAACTTTGTCAAGGTATTGATGTAATGAAACTACGTACCAAGTTTCATCACTCTCACACAATAAAAACTAAAGTTCTAGTGTCCCAAATCATCAACCAATCAAATTGCTTATCTCTGCTTACCCTAAGCAGAAAAGGCTCTTCTTCGAACTCAACTCAATGCATTGACCTAATAAACACTTACACTAAGTTTGATCATTCTAGCCCAATAGGGAGAGTTACTGTGTTCAAAAGTCTCGGCCAATCAAACTGCTTATCGCTCTACTTACTCTGATCATAAAAAAGCTCATTACCGAACTTAGCCAAGGTATTCATGTAATAAACTATACCAAGTTTCATTACTATCACTTCATTAGAACTAAAGTTATCGTGTGCGAAAGCATCCACCAATCAAATTGCTTCTCTCTGTTTAGCCTATGCAGAACATGCGCATCTTCGAACTCCATCAGGGTATTGATCTAATAAACATCTACACCAAGTTGGAACCTACTAGCTCAATTAGAAAGAGAGTTGGTGTGTCCCAAAAAGTGTGAAGGGCGGACGGACGAACCCATTTTAATAGTTCCCTCTTTCTTCGAAAGGCGGGGGATAATTAAATTAATAAACGTGTTACATAACCCTTTTAGATGATTATGTGTGTATTTAAATTATAAAATGAATGTGTGACATACCCTTTGAGAGGACCGCGTGTCAAATTAGATTAATAAACATGTGGCATACCACTTTACGAGGACCAAGTGTCAAATTAAATTATAAAATGAATGTGTGACCTACCTCTTATAAGAGCACCAGTCGTCAAATTAAATTAATAAACGTGTGACACACTCCTACCTAAATTTACCTACTATTCACCGAAATACCACAACCTTATTGTACGTGTTCACTTGGTTTTCTAAATAACCAGACTGTTCGAGGGACAACTATAAGTATAACACACTGAATTTGTTTCCATGGGAATACCAAATATTTAAATCCCAGAAATTCCTAAATAGCAAAAGGCACAACTCCTGTAATAGGTTGATGTGTGTACAAGGTTTCAGAAAGATATCTCGAACGGTTTTTAAGATATGCTCCGGAAACTAATTCGGGGCGGACGGACCCCATTTCAATATCCCTCGTTCGGCGCGGGATAATTATAAGCTGAATGTGTGACATGCCCCATTAAGAGCACCAAATGTCAAATTTGGTTAATAATCATGGTGTGAAATTAAACAAGTCATCAAGCCAAAATCCCAAAATAAATACATGACACATGTTAAATTAATCGTGCATGTATGTGTTTCGAAAGCATCAAACTATACACTAAGTTTCGTCACTCTCTATCATCAGATAGAATTAAAGTTGTCCTGTACATGTATCAAAGCATCGACCTGTGAAACTGTTGTGTAGCTCTGGTGAGTTTTCGCTTGAATTGATAATATTCACCTAATGAACATCTACACCCATGTGGAAACATTCTACCTAAATTAAAAGAGTTATGTTATAATCCAAAGTATTAACCAATCAAATTGCTTGTCCCTTCTTAGCCTAAACAAGAAATTTCAACATCGCACTTAGTAATGGTATTGAAATGATGATTGTTTACTTGGAATTTCATAACTCTCACTTAATTATAACCACAGTTCTCGTGTTCCTAAGCATCAACCAATTAGATTGCTTATATCTACTTATCGTAAGTAGACAATGTATATCACCGAACTCCATCCATGCATTCGCCTAATGAACGCCTACATCAAGTTTGAGCAGTCTGTCTCAATTAGATGATGGGTAATGGCCGAAGACTGTCCATTATGTAAATAGAAAGAACTACTGAGTGGCATTAGCCCCGAAGTTTTTCTTTGTATTTCCTTAATACAAAATTTTATCAAACTTAAAACATAGTACCTTAGTGACAGCAATAATGGATAGGTTATATTAAGTTTCTCCCAAATGAAAATGTTGGTGTATAAAATGCATATTCATCGGTTTCGCCAATTTATAACTGCCTCGTCAGAAACAAATTCACTGTCCAATTCCACGAGTCCAGTTAGATTCTGGCAAGTAGTATCCATGGTACTGGGAGTGCAGAATTCCCGAATTTCCCTGAGCAGGTAGGCTTGCCGTGTTACATCAAGTCCTGGTGGGGTCGAAACTGAAGGCCTTCCCCGTAGAGGAAATGTTTTTTGTTTTCTTCAGAAAACACATCATTTCTTCCTTTGAATCCGAAAATTCTTTCCGAATTACATAACAAGCATAAACCTGAAAAGATCAAAGTTTCAGAAAAGAGGTAATCAAACATTATAGTAGGTTTAAACTTGAATGCTGAATAACATCAAAGGTGGGAATTAGTAGCCTATTTTCTTAATTACAGTACCTCAAACTCACTTAAAATGATGGAATTTCTTTATGGCTGGGAGTATTCTGAAAAGGTGTTTTCGGAATGTATGCCAATTGCGCTGTCAGCAAAAACTTGACTATCTCACTGCGCCAACTCTCTTGGCAATATTCACACCACATGGCGGACTAGACTTTACAACATCCACAAGACAGGAAACCATGCATTTTTTGCAAAACTGGTAACTACAATGGATCTTTTAGTAATAAAAATGCCTTATATACACGGTAGTTTGCTTGTTGGTATACTCTCACAAGTGACTCCAAAGAGACCGGTGTTAAGAAATAAATGGGTCCAGGCTGCATGGGATGAAACGGGAAGTGTACCTGTTGTGCATAATCGAACGAGTAATGCGTGGTCATGTCTCTTGTCAACAAGGGGGGGGGGGGGGGCGGATGCCAGTTTCAGTCCCGAAACCTTTTAATTTCTCTGTCCAGGGAACGCCCCAGTGTAACGTCCATTAAATGCCCTTTTGAGTCTCTTTTCCATCACGCTCCTCTTCATCGCCCACATTGTAAGTCTTGTAGATAGCGGAGTTATTTTCTGGCACATCCAACAATGATCAGTCTATATACGGGAGAAGTGTTCGCAAGAGGTTTTGGAATGAATGGGTTTTTTTTTTACAACACACTGTCCTGCAATTGAAAAGGGACATTTGAGTGGCGAAAGTAACAAAACTTTAAAATTATCAAATATGAAAGATAGCCAGGGAAATACAGTCATCAAATTCGATAGGGATCTTCACGATAATACTTATTACAAACACAAAAATGTGGAAGGATGATGGCCTAGGTCATGCTATACATTGGGTGTGTAAAGAAATCTTTATCTTCATTCACGTAGCACCTAAAGACGTGCACACTGTATTCTCGGTCAAATAATCCACGCGTTACCCCTTCTCTTTACGGAGCCATGACGGCTGTGGGTACAACATAAGCTCGTTAACCTGTGGGTCCCGCGCTTGACCCCTGCATTGGTGGAGAAAGTTCATCGGAATTTTCCGGCTTGGGTCCTTGGATAGTGCATCTTCAATAGAAGGCTTGATGTCACCTTTACTACGTACATCTTTTAGATGTTGTAAAACTCGCGGACGTTGCTTAAGGAACATAATATGTGGTTAGTGGTGCTGGACCGAAGGCCTGGAAAAGAAGAATAACGTCTAGTCATCCGGATGGCACGACCTTGTCATGTCATTTCCATCTTTAGCTATAAATAGAGAATAAATTAAAATCAAGTACGAACAATCCAAACCATTAGACACAATTCGAAGTCCTAAAAACGTTTCAGGCAAAAAAGTGTGATCAGCAAATGGACTGCTCACCGTGTACAAAATACACGACAAACAGTGGTAACAGGACGTGTCCGAAAGAGTTACCTTACTCTGCCTGGCGCCACACCAGTCGTAGCTGCATCCCAACTATTAGACAATATCTCGGTAAAATAACGTGATTGGCCAATATCTTGGTAAATTAGGGTGATTGGCCAATGGACTATCAATGACAGCCTACACCGGTAGTCTTTCCAAAATAATAAAAAAAAAAAAACGGTATAGACAAAGTAGTGTAATTCCTACGTATTCTCCACCATACTGATATTTGTTAATTTATTTACTTAAATGGTTTGGGATTTTTTATATTTTGCAATGTCATGTTAATCTCGTAGATTTGGGTTTTTGCGTGTAGTGCAGTCCTCCTGCACTTACTGTTAGAGTTGAGATTTAGCCTTTTGTACTTCAGAACGTTCTCGTTGTCGGGCTTTGCTCCTGTTTGCTCACTGACATTACATTATTTTAGCGTTTCGATAGATTCAACCCGGATTATCGCCCTTATTGTTGAAATTATTTGACGTTCTAACACCTGACGTCAACTGGCAGACTGTCGCCATTAAAGAGACGACCACTGTCAAGATCGGTGGCATTGTCCGGGACTGTGCAGCGCAGTGGACGCTTACAGCCGGCCCCCGGATCCATTCACTTGATTTGATATATTTTTTTTTATTTTTGCAATGTCTGTTTTCTGTCTTGTCCGCAGGTTAATCTGGTAGATTTTTGTTTTGGGTGTAGTGCGGTCCTGCTGCACATACTTTAAAGTTCCAATAGCATATTTTTAAGTTATATTTTATAAAATGTATTAAAATAAAGCCCTAAAATAGATTGTACCTATAAACAGGCCTACTTTGTTAAAGAATAATCCTATTAATCCTATAATTCACTATTGCCAGTTGAGAAATTGGCAAAAATATCATTTTCAACTTCAAATTCAAACGTTTGAAGATGGCCCAATCTCGAAACCAGAAAAATTTTTGAAGAAATTTCTCTGGTGAATCGGGGTAGCCATTTTCCCGGAAATTGATATGTAATTCCTACGCGCGAAAGTTCTCGTTTATTTGCGTCGTACGCCCCTGATTTTACGTGCCTGGATGACCAAATCACTTAAAATATACCCACGCGTAGAAAAATAGATCTTTACAAAAACTTGAATTTGTTCGTTTAGGATCCAATTTTTTATGTCAGCGAGTTGACTTTGACGCAAGGTTCATTTTACAACAAACGAAACGACGATCCGACCTCTAGTTTTCGAGAAATCGACCCCAAAAGATTGACCAATCAGAGGTCAGAATGGGCGGGGCTTAGGTTTGAAAAAATGGACGGTCTAATGTGCCAGAGGCCTTCGGCTCCGCGGCTGCCTCTGGGAACGAGATTGAAGATGGCCGTCCATGGAGAGGAATGGGAAAACAAGGGAGGTAGTTGTGTTACTATTTCCTCAATCAGCCTGTATTAGTTTAACGCTTGTGAAATTTTGCCCATGATCGTATAATAGTGAGTTCACAACCTTTTGAGCAAAAGACATAGAAGTAATTATGTTTTGACTTTCTTAGAAAATATGAAATTGGAACTTTAATAATCGATATAGCTTTTAGAAATTTAAGTACCGGTATCTGATATCGGATCATCTTCATAATTAAATTCAAAAGGATTGTAATCTATATTATATAGTGAGTATTTTGCGCTTGTGCTATCACAGATTGCAGCCAAAAACATACGGCGGTATATTAGATTCAAAATTCTAACATGCTATCGTCTAATTTCTTACGTCCATTCATGTAATTTCCATTTTCATGTATTTTCTAAATTAAGACAATGTTTAATTCAACTTCTTAATTTGCTCAGTGTAAATATCAATTTTACACGTTCAGCATGAACGGCAAACAAATTTAGAATTTTGATACTTCTACCTAGCAACCATCATTATGACATCGTTTGGTGTCGCCACCGTGTGCTCAGTTTGGCGATTGAGGACCTGGTCGGGAGCATTCTGTTGATACAAACGACTCGCTCTCTTCGTCAGGTTTAGTGGGTTGGCGGAGTGTTAAAATCGAAAACAATATCGAGAGGGGGGGGGGGAGGGTACATCCATTCGACACACAACAGTTAATTTTGGTATTTAACACCTGGTTCAATTTTATTTCAATAATTCGCTTGCGCGTAGGGGTGTTAAGCAGTCGGAGGACCGAAGAAAACCCACACGGATGGACAGGCAACCCTTCTCCAAGTCACGTACATCCGGGGAATAGAAACCACACCAGTTAATTCAGTGACAGACGTTACGTTACAACGCGCACGTGCTAACCATTTGGCATGTCGCCATCCAACCCAACAGATATATATGTATGTTTGTAAGACGTTAAACCCCATTTCATTTTTGTAAGACGGCTGTGGGTCGGGTGTTCGATCCCTGTATTGGTCGAGAAAGTTCATCCAGATTTTCCGGCGAGGTTCCTCCTTGTTAGTGTTTACTCGTTCGGATGGGACAAAAACCCGAGGTCCCGTGTACAAATTGGCGTGCACGTAAAAGATGCCGTGTCCGTTAGAATTTCATGTAAGTCTTGGCCGTAGATCCGCTCTCCGGGTAGTATTTCCTTAAAGCACACTGCATGGCGTATGTCCGTCTCCATTAACCCGGTTCGAAGCCGAAAAGTAGGGCGTTAAACCCCCTTCCATTTCATTTTCTATTTCAAATATAATCTAAACAGTATTTGTTCATTTTTTAAAGACTGGTGCAGAATTTGGAGATTTTACACCCGCAAAACTGGACTAATTTGTTTCATGGTAAATGATAAAAAGGTATGCAGACACAAACTGATTTCAATCAAACATTTTAACGTACTTTTCGTCCGTCTTTGGACTATTCATAAATAATGTCATTGTATAAATATGGACATTTTAGTATATTATACATATTTACATAGTAACACTGAGGTTTTAATTGGCTACAGTTACCATTGTCTATGGTTACATGGGGGGTTGGGATGGCCTAGTGGTCTAGAGTGCCGCGCTTCGACCTCTAGCTGGCTGGTCACCTCTGGCTTGCGGCTGTGGTTTCGAGCCCTGGTGTGAGCGTATGTGGCATGGAGATAGGGGCGCCTTCTCAACCTCGTGGGTTTCCTCCGGGCACTCCGGTTTCCTCCCACTGCTAAAGACCCCTACGCGCAAGCGAATTATTGAAATAAAATTAAACCATATGTTAGTCCCGAAATGACCTAGTCTGTGTTGAGTGGACGTTAAATCCCATTTCTCTCTCTCTATGGTTACATAGTAAATCGTTAACTAATAGAAAACATGTACTCACGTGTCTTAATCTGTAGTAATGGTTCAATTTAGGAACAATGAGTGGAAGATTATCATGAGATAGATTTAAGAAAATTAATTAATAAATGAGGCTAATTGAAAATTGTTACTTAATGGCTATTAAGTCGAGGAACGTATTTTTTAAGAAAATGATTTTCCATTAATTTCCTTTTCGTGGTGTCATCGACTTTCATTTTATAAAAAGGGAAAATTTGAAATTTTATTTGTAGGTGTTGCGCACATTTAAAGATATATCTATTTACAAATAAGGGCCCATTTTCAATATTACAGTCCCGCCGATGGTTGCGTCCCGCCGTAGATGTCTCGTCTATATAGAATAACAAACAACCCCTACACGTCAAGACATAAATATACGAGATTTTTTGTGTCACAATTCGTATTGTCGTTGACGCTAAACGTAAAGTTATGAAAATTATATTGGTTATATGGTCGAAGCAATTACATCGAAGATCGATATATATATATATATATATATATATATTTTCATTTCGATTCGTAATAGATGGATACGAAGATTTTAAGGTTTTGAGACGAACAGGTACATCGATTTTTTATAACATTGAAAATGTCCAATGTACACATAAAGATACGCAGCAGTTAGTCTGTCAAAACTGATCTGTTTGGTGACCCCCTGAATTTGGATCCAAGAACCGATAGTTACAAACTAAATAATAGGAACAAAACAATGTAATTCATTACCATTGATAATTACAGACTTTATGATTTGATTTGCTGCACATCTACCAGCATCGTGTTAGAGACATTGTTGATAGGTTGCTGTCTAATATCCTCGTAAGAAAAGTCTTCATGAAAGTAACAGTAGGTTTGTGCGTTAGTCTGACAGATGTGGTTTGCGTTATCTTCGGCTATACCTATTGGCAACTCAAAAACCACCCCACTCCTTCACAGTGGTGAAATGGATTTCATTGTCATGTATTTCCCCTGTCTGCAATTCCAATATGAAGCCCAAATTCTCTCGCCATAAGCTCAACTGTAGTACGCTGTGGAATATTTGATTTTACACCAGGCAGTAACCGTAGCTGACTCTGTTCTAGCATTGTAGGGATGTTAGCAGTTGGCACTTTGCTAACAAGAAAAATAAACACAAGCAATGTGGTACTAGAGGATTCCAGGTCCCTTTGTCTTTTTCTAACTCTAAATCTTCAATTTTTTCCTGTAGAGTAAGTGTGTCATTTTATAAATTCCTGATTATATCATCAGTTTTTCCTTTAGTTGTTTATAATCTGTAAATGGAATAAGAAATGATTTCTTCCCTATAACAAGTCCATTCTTCTCGTAATGTCCCTTTAATAGTATAACGTTTCTTTATCCATAAGATAAATAAAGGTGTCTTGGCAAATCCATTTGTGCTCGTAGTAAAACCGCTGGATGAGGGTGTTGGTACGATGTGTGTGCTTGTCACGTTCTGTTTTCATAGTTTGGGTTGAAACGTTCAGGGTCATGCCAACCACACCGAGTAAAATCAGATCCTTTTCTGTTGATGTCAATTCCCACATGGACAATCTGTAAATGGAATCGGAAATTATTGAGAGTAAAGGCTACAAATCAGGGTAGCTTCTGTAGTTCATTCCATGCAATACTAATTCCACTGTCGCATTAACAAAATTAAGACTAAGCACGGAGGGGGGACCAGGAGGGGGTAACTTGTGTAAATCTTGAGAGGAACTTACATCTTATTATGACAAAGGTACATACCGAGTTTCGTAAAGATCCGATCCGATCTACCTCACAAGCAAATAACTACAGACTTTGAATGGAACACATTTTTAAACGATTCATTATTTTAATGATGATAAAGGTACATACTAAGTAAAATAAAGATCCAATAAAAAGAATGTGGCTTCTTTAACAATTTACAAACCAAAAATTATAAAGAGGTCCAACTTACCAACCGTAAATCTAGGTAATCCAACTAACCTGATGTTTTCTTGCTCAATTTCGTTAAGCTGTCCAATACACCTTTCCTTCCGCTGGGTTGAGTACCTGATTTTTGCTGTCTTCGATTTTTGTTGTCACAATGCGCTCAATGTCACCAGATCCACAGGTGCCGTCCATATTATCATAGTCAACTAGCTGTCTCCCCAACCAGGTCGTTGTCAGTAAGATAACTAATGACCCTGTATTACGCCACCATCTCCTGATTCTGCATTACTGTCTGGATTGCCATATGAAAGAACGATTTACCACAAGTTTAAATTGTCAGAATCGTGTGACCCCCTCAATGAATACGTGTTGCGTCTCGGCTATTTTAATTTATATTTAGAGACTTTTTAGGGGTTCGTTCCAACCTAGCACTTCAATCGGAAGAACAAACTCGTAGAAATAAACATTTTTATTTGGATAAATTTATGGGGATGCTCGATTCACAGTTCTGGAATTAAATTCCAAAACTGGTGTCAATCGAGTGAAAAGGAGAATTTCGGAGTACAACGCATGCGTCGACTGTATAAAAAATATCTCAACCAATCATGACAGCTGAAACATATTTTTTACCTAGGAATACGTCACGATTCTACTCACTCTACCTCAGCTGTCGGGCCTGGCAGAACTGTGACAGGAATGAATTCTGCGTCACTCGATTGTAATTCTGTCGATTCTGGACGTTCTGGACTGTGAATCGAGCATCCCCAAAGAGATTCACAACTGTCAAATTCACTTCACGCACCTGACGGCGGTGCTCGCAACCGGTCTAATTATTTGTAACACCATATTTGTCGCCTATAATTTTTTCGGTTGTTTTTTTTTTATTTTTACGGAGACGTCTGCACGTTTTCTTGTATGATTATATTTTAATTTTACATTTTACTATTTTTGGGGGGGGGGGAAGTAAATCGAGGGAGACAACTCTAATATAATAAAATAAAAAAGTTCGTCTGCTTCTTTCGATCAGACTCTGAAGACGTTTTCATGCACATTTTTACATAATTATTAACAGTTGTAATTTAATAAAACATAAATTAGACCCTACATCGCGTACCCAACACAGGACTATTCCTTGTGTCTACAGTTATATAAATTGTTTAATTGAAAGCATTTGTTTGTTGTCGGTGAGAAATCTAACACCACTGAAATTATCACATTATTATCAGTGATCAGATAAACAAGAGTTTACATGTAATGTTTGCAGAAGTCAACATTAACAGGGGAAAGCGTGCTAATTTATATTCTAATCATCCTGGGACACACCAGTTACCTTCCCTCCCCCACTTCAAAACAGAGAAAGTCAAAGTGTTCTAATTTAGATTATAATCATCCTGCAAGATATCTCCCTTTCACAGTCAATTAAAAACCCAAGATAGCATGTGATTAAGCTTACTCATCAACAGAAGGAAATGCAGATCCGGGGTCATGTTATCTCCTTTTCACCACCAATTGAGAATTGAATGGCAGTGTTGGAAAAGACAATTATCGAATTCCAACTGCCAAGGGATCTTTTATGTGCACGCCAATGTATACATGGGGTCTAGGTTTTTGTCCCATCTTTCATGTAAAACACAACAACAGTTCCTTTCTGCATTATTGTTAATTTATTCTGATATTATTAAAGCTTCCATGTGGATTATAAGCCAGTTATTTAGTCTTTAATAGTGACAAAGAACTGTATAAAATCATCAAAATGATTACTGTTTGTATCAATAAAATAAAATATTTAACATTTAAACATCAGATTCAGAAACTATTTTTAAAAAAAAATGGGCTCCCTTCTCCCCTGCACCCATTCCACAGCAATGATACAGTTTCTGTTTAATTCAGGCCAAAAAAAGTAACCAGTTTTTTAAATAAATAAAAACAAAAAAACCCCAAACAAACACCGAAAAATTAAACCCAATAGAAAACCTTTCTTCATCCATGCATACTCCGCGCAGTGTTGCGTTTGATTAGAGGTAATCCAACTACACACTGCTATTATGAGTGGATATTGTTGTTATAAATTTTGATTTGTCAGTAGTCCGTCTACCAACCAATCACTAGCTGCCAATATTGGACCAAATATGTTTACATAACGTTACGTCATGACTCGCGATTTTATTATGCCTAATTAACCCGTGCATAGCAGAATACTGCAGTAAAACTAATTGCGTGACAAACGAGGCTATTAAGTCAATGAAATGTAAACAATACTATTTGGAAACGAACATACTTTCACCGTTTTGAATACCTTAAATCACTGTCCGAACTTTTAGGGAAGACCCAGATTAAACGAAGGACTGTCATGATACTGTACTTAAGTGATAGCTTTCATTGAACGGAAAGAATAGACAAACTCCCGCATAAGTTCAAGAAACAGACGCTATTCCAGCAATGGTCAGAGAGGGATTTCTCGGGCCATTGCTTCAGGAATATATGCATCCATATGGCTCAAGGCACACCATGGACTACACTAAAATATTTAACATTTAAACAAGTGTGTTTATTTATGATGGCTTTGAAAAGCAGATACGAAATGGGGCAGTATTTCTAAACCATACATATGTAAGTTTAGGGAGTATTTGTGTCTCAAAAAAACGTCTGGTCTCGGTTTACATTAACTATAACGAAGTCATCAGGCGGGACAAAAACAACTAAATCACAGGAATCTATACGAATTTTATTCAACTGACTTTGAATCTGATAAAAATAGTTATGAGTAAGAGCTAAAGTGCCATCTGCCTGACGTTTTTACTATGAAAGCTATTTGGACATTTTATTTCTATAAGTTTAAGTTCCTTAGAATTTGAATTATATACAAGTCTGTCAGGGCTAGCACCTATAAATGGTAAATCAGGGTGTATAACAAGCCCAACAGTGCAGTGAGTAACATCATTCACCTTTTCAACATATTTTGCAAACGCCAAGCTCTCGTTCTCTAGGCCATGTAAGTGTGTAGTTGGATTTGTAAAAAAGTCTTCACGGGATCTGTAGATTCTCTGAGTTTGCAAAATGTTCCAAAGTTAGATGATGTTAAACGGTATTCCCGTTGGGCAAACCAAAAAGAATTTTTACTCTGGAGTCGGGTTTTAACTTCAATATGTTTACAGAGATTTAAAGAAATATTAATTGAAGAATTATAAAACTCAAACTGATCCAATTTATCTGTTGATAAGACATGTAAATAAGAATCAAAATTAAAATTAAATGAATTATCATTAATACAATTAACCATTAAATCATGTTGTAACGGTGCAGCAGATTGATGTTTAGATGAAACAGGCAAACAATCATTTGATTGTATGGTGTCTTAAACCGGAAGGGAAATTCCATTTTTATTATAAATCATAACAAGATTATTAATCTTTTCTAAAGTAACAGAGCGTGAAAAATCAGGAACAGGATTATGATACTTAATATTTGAACATAATTCTTTTTTACTGCAGGAACTAGAAGGATCATGCTTAATAAAATTAATACTATTAACTAATAACGATTCATCAGTTAAAGGTTTTTTCACATGCCACATTTGGAGTTTTATCTGTACAAGATTGAGATTCAGGTATTTGAGTTAATCCTAAACGAAACATGTCAATTAATAAATATAACAGTAACTACATGTTTGCATTTACCATCAATGCCAGCTGGGCATGAACAAGTTGCCCACTTTAATTTATCAATACCAACTAATTGTTTGAAACCTAAATAAATAATATACAAATACTTCTTCAAAGCAGGTTGACACTGTGATCTATAGTAAAAAAAAATTACCAGCTTTATTGCTACTTAGTGAAACTACCTTCCCCTCCCTAAATAAATTATAACCCTCTATTTTGTGATGTTTCGTTTCTACATGATTTTTAATAATATCTTCATCAATGTCTCTAATGAATAAATCTTTCCCCCAACCATCTTTAGTGCAACTCTCCCTTGAAAACCAAGTAAACCTGAAACGATAAAGGAACATGAAATTAGATGACTTCGAATCAAAATACAGGTCTGACTGAAATATGCACAGACAGTTTAATTTTATAAATATGGGGCGCCGTTTGAAAAATAATTATTTAATTTTTTTATAGCAAAAAACATTAGATTTAACTCCGAATATATATATTTAGATAAATATTAGAACAAAAATGGCATATATGTAAATATCAAAAAATATTGTAGCTAAAAGTCGAGTTTTTGGTCTATGAAAAACTTTAAATGTTATATCTTGATTTCACATCGCCTAGTTAAATATATAGCTAAATGTGCTGTTTCTCGTAGGTATAAATGCTAAATTCTAAATCACTGAAAAATCTAAAGCTAAACATTTAGCTAAATATATACACATTTAGCTAAATATATACACATTTAGCTAAATATATATATTTAGTTAAATATATATATTTAGTTAAATATATAAACATTTAGCTAAATATATAAACAGTTAACTAAATATATAAATATCATGCTAAATATATATGTTTAGCTAAATGTATAAATATTTAACTAAATATATATATTTGTGGTCCTGCCAATATTTCTATTATCGTAAGCGACACAAAAAACTGCGCATAAAATGATGACGTGTACCCGACACATTAACCCGTAATATGTCGTGAAGTTACCATATTTATGAGTGATCGATGTCTAACGTTACATATATAATGTAGGCATTATTAACGAATTGCGGATGTAAGAACTAAGCTGAGCCTTCAGGTACCAGATAGTACTGTGTCGTGCAGTCAGTGGAAAGTTGTACACTACGTCATCGTTTAGTGTGAAGTCACTTACAACAATAATTATTTTACAAACGGCGTGGTACGGTTGCGCTTTGTAAATTTAACTATATATTTAGTTAAATATATAATTATTTAGTTAAATATATAAATATTTAGCTAAATATAAATGTTTAACTAAATATTTTAACATTTAACTAAATATATATATTTAGCTAAATGTTTAAACATTTAACTAAATATTTAGCTAAATATTTATATACTATCAACTCTCTTGTTTTGGTCTTAATATTCAATGCTAAATGTTAAATATGAAAATAGAGACAAATCGAGAAATATTTATATATGTTATGTTAAATATTGAGTTTTTGTTGTATTTTTAGTTTAAATATTAAAAGTGAAAAATTTGCACAAAACTTGAGATTTAACTATATATATAAATTTAAATTAAATCTAGTGTTTTTTGCTATATAAAAAGCTAAATAATTAATTTACAAACGGCGCCCCATATATAAAGGATACAAAAAAACAGGTGTATTTTAATTTTAATAAAAGAACAAACAGTTAGATTGAGAAATGACAGCAAGTCTAAAATTTAGATATCTAGCTTCCTTAATTTTAACTTTCTTGGATTGCTGTTTTTTGGATAATGGTTGCGGTAGATCTGTAATATGACAGATTTGATTTCATATTAAAGATTATAAATGAAATATATACCCTTACGTGACAAAGATGGATCTTGCAATACAGCTTCAATACAACCAGCACAATGCCAATTGGTGCCTTTCACATCTTCCTCCTCAATATTCATGCAGCTGTAGTGAAACCAGTTGTCGCAAAAATCACACTGTACCATTGGTTTTGAAACATCATTTGGTTGACGGCAAATACAAAAAAAGTTGTGTTTCTTCAAGCTTTCTTCTCTTAATATCCATCTTTAAAAAATAAAGTGTGTAAAATGTATTAAATATTTTAAAAAGGACATATTATAAATTAATATATATATTTATAAGATTAGAAGCTGTAAAAGGACAGGTGTAGGATGTTTTATTATTCAATTATGTAAAAATGCATATGAAAACATCTTCAGAAAATGGGTTATGATTTGATATAAAAGGGTTGTTATTTTTTTTTTAGCAGATGATTTTATAAATGAAAATACCTACTCGTGACAGTGATGGATCTTCCAATACAACTTAGTTCTACAACACAATCCACAGTAAACTAGGCCTACCATAACCTATTAAATATAAAAAATGGACAGATTATAAATTACTATGTTATAAGCTTAGAGCAATAACTCACCTAAAAAAACGGGTTGTGGGGTCTAATTTATGTTTTATTAGATTACAACTGTTAATAATTATGTAAAAATGTGCATGAAAACGTCTTCAGTGTCTGATCGAAAGAAGCAGACGAACTTTTTTTATTTTATTAATATTATTATATTAGAGTTGTCTCCCTCGATTTACTTCCCCCCCCCCCCAAAATAGTAAAATGTAAAATAAAAATATACTCAGATGCAAGAAAACGTGTCGACTTCTCCGTAAAAATAAAAAACGCGACAAATATTATGGTGTTACAAATAATTAGACCGGTTGCGAGCACCGCGGTCAGGTGCGTGAAGTGAATTTGACAGTACTGTTGTGAATCTCGCCGTTTCGGCATAATAAATTGGCCAATACGACGACACTATTGACATTTTGGTGCTGAAAAAAGACCAAGCGGAAAGTTATTTAATCAAACTACGGTCGATTTGATAACTGTCATTCCGTAAATAAATCGCCAAACGAACATTTCAGTCAGGAAAACACGTATTGCTTACCGTGACCCCATCTTTGTTTATATGTTACAGAACGCCGCTAGGTGGCGCGGAACTGGAAAGTGGTCAATTTGTGTGAGACGCCAAGCCTTTGGATAAATTCCCAGGTATGGATACATAAATACATTTGCCCTGTCAGGCCAGTGGACATGACGGGAATAAATCGGAGATTTGGTGACATACGGAATTATAAGACTTGGGGGAATGGCTGAACCACAACTAATCTAGGCCTTAACTTGGATAAAACCATTCAAACCTATGAGCCTTTAAATAGGAGACCAGTGAATTATGGATAAATTTCCACAGCTAAAGCTAGAATATTAATTTCTTATCCATTTATGATTATCCATCCTTGATGAAGATATAGCTGCCAATTTTGATAGGAGCTTAATAGGCCTAGTGAGTGTACTGAGTGACCACTGAGGATTTACCCGATTTCCTTGTCTGCTTCTATTTATAACGGAATTCATCGACCAATGAATGCGAGCGTTATAGCCTTGATCGCGCCAAGGTGTCATGGCCGCCGGCTGGTTGATGTGGCTTGTTTCGCTAACTGGTTTACGTCAATTCATCGGCCTAACAGGAATATAATAAATATAATTATGTGAAAAGCACTGGTTTACGTCAATTCATCGGCCTAACAGGAATATAATACATATAATTATGTGAAAATGACAAATTGGATATCTGGTTATTATATTGTGATACATGGTAATGTATGACATCGTTTTATAAGTGTGCTTCGGGCGTGAACTCGACAAGGGAGCTGGTCTCATTGTTTGACACTCTCAGTCGGAAACGACGAGCGAAAGACTGGAATCGCCTGGACCGTAACATACGACTGGGTCTGGGGCAGGGATATGTAGTCCCCTTAACGTACACGGCTGGGAATTCATTTTCAAAGGGCCCGTGGATGAAAAGGTATCCGGATGTCTCAGGACCAGCTATTTTTAAAATCTGGCGGGTCCTGAGTCACCCTAGTTTTGATAAATGCATACTTAGCAGCTTGCATATTCGAGTGGGAGGACTGTATTTTACACCATCAATCTATGTAGAAAATCAAAAACAATTCGAGCACCCCGGGGACGCCTTCGTCATCATTGTCAAATTTCATGGTCAAATTTAGCATTTGAGCAAGGCTTTAATAACTAGGTTAGGCCAAAAACATTTTTAAAAGAAAGTGACTGGAAAAATAAATGTCTGTTAACCAACAGATATAGCTGTTATACCCTACAGTACAAATTCCTTTATTGAGTATTTTAGAAGAAAGCCAACATACAGGCCTACTTACTAGATGAAATTGTGCCCAATGCAACTGCATAATGAAGCTGTATAAAACTCACGAGATCTGTTGTTGTAGGCTAGGTCTACACAAAGTACATTAGCTTATAAGTGATTGTAAATGATTTTGATACTATATATTTTAATAATATAAAATGATATAGAGCTACCGTACAGGTGTGACTCCTCTGCCTTACATTACATGTATATATATATATATATATATATATATTAAAAACCCTCAAAATCTAACATTTATTTCAGATAGCAGTAAAGGAAGACAAATTATAATCCTTGAACTTACCATCGCATAAAGGTGTTGTGTGGTTGAATCTGTCCTGTTGCACTTAAGATAAAAGATCGTAAGAATGTCGTTATTTTGTCGACTGCGCATGGAGCTGTTGAGAAAGCGACAACAAAAATTGACAGTAACACGAAGGAAGTGTTGAAGAAACCTGAATGTGTTATTGGATGGGAGTTGTTGATCGGTCTGATCAAATAGTAAAATATGAAGGACTTCGTCGATGTCAACTCGAATAGTGGAAAAAAGTATTTTTTGTATTAGGCCATGTTGTCTTAACGCTTTTTTTACTATCCAAGACCAACAGACAATAAAGCAGCATACTTTCAGCAGAACAAAACTGGTCAAACAACTGATTGAGTCTGGATCTGCTGCTGTGGCCAGTCGTGTACGACCAGGTCGCCCATTACTCAGACAAATAGCAGGACAATGTCCCAAAGGAATTATTGTAACAGGGGCGAAGGAAGAATATCTTTAGTTCCTGTGTTCTGACCTAGCGAGAAATGGATGTACAACAGGGAGTAAAAAGAAAGCGTCCTAGTCGAGAGGCTGCATATCAATGTAATGATTGTAATAAAACACTTTGTGTTGACCCCTTTTTTGAACTGTATCACACTGCCGAGAACTACAAACTTGCATATTAAGACAGAAACTAGAAAACATTAGCAAAACAAATTAGCTTATTGATAAGTCACAATTTCATGTATTTACAACTGATCAATGTTTTGTATTATTCATTAAATCATTCAAAAATAGGTTGCCAGGCAACGAAACATACGCCCACACAGCAGCTAAACCGTCCGGGCAGTCAACAAGAGTTGTCGCATCTTAATCAATTATCAGAAAATCATTAGAATTTGTTTGGTTTTTATAAAGTTCTGCCCCATGCTAACGTTAAGCATACGAAACATTTAATATTATGGATTTAGCTGTTCAATTATCGATTTTCAAGAAATTCACACTCAACCATCATTAATGTGTAACGGGTATATAGTCAAACGTTTTTTTTAATTTGGAATAAAATTGTGACCTCCATAGGGTTCACAAGGTAAATAAAACCCATGATTTTCATTCAATCAGGGGCCATAATTCAGGAAGCTATGTTCCAATGTGCCTGAATATCGAAAGGAACCTCATCTTTGGGTTATAAACTTAATTTTAAATTTCATCAAAATCGGATTAAAATTGTGACCTCTACAGTGTCCACAACCTTGATATATCATATTTTTTACACTATATATCATATTTTTTACACTATTCGCGTATTGGCGGCAGCCATTATGCCGGACAGTTTTGGTACCATATTTACGAAATTCGACCTCAACCTTCATTACAGTGAAAAAGTGATATAATCAAACATTTTTTAAAATCGGATAATAGTTGTGACCTCCAGAGAGACCACAGGCTACAAAGGCAATTTTTCGTACAATCAGGGGCCATAATTCAGGAAGTTACGATCCGATATGCGCAAATATGCAATGGTACCAAGATCTTTAGGTTATAAACATGAAAATCGGTTCAAAATTGTGACCTCTATAGGGTCCACAACCTTGATATAACATATTTTCACACTATTCGCGTTGGTCCGATTTTCACGAAATTCAAACTCATTCTTCATTACCATGTAACGGTGATATAATCAAACGTTTTTTTTTTAAATCGGATAAAAATTTTGACCTCCAGAGGGACCACAAGCTAAAAAGGCTATTTTTCGCACAATCGGGGACATAATTCAGGAAGTTACGATCCGATGGGCGCAAATATTGAAAGGAACCAAGATCTTTCGGTTATAAACATACATGTCAAGTTTCATCGACATCTGTTAAAAATTGTGACTTCTATAGGGTCCACAACCTTGATATAACATATTTTCACACTATTTGCGTACAAACGGCGGCCATTTTGTCTGTCAATTTTGGTCCGATTTTCATGAAATTTGAACTCAACCTCCACAACCGTGTAACGGTGATATAATCGAATGTTGTTTTAAATTGGATAACAATTTTGACCTTCAGAGGGACCACACGCTAAAAGGGCGATCTTTCGGACAATCATGGGCCATAATTCAGAAAGTAACGATACGACGGGCGCAAATATCGAAAGGAACCAAGATCTTTGAGTTATAACCATGCATTTCAAGTTTCATCTAAATCGGTTCAAAATTGTGACCTCTAGACTGTTCACAAGCTAAAAACGTGATTTTTCGTACAATCAGAGGCCATAACCCATTAGACTGTTCACAAACAATTGTGGACGGACGGACGAACAGGGGCGACGACAATATACGTCCACATGAAAATGTGGGCGTATAAAAACGGTAACCAATAATGAATATACTGATATGTCAATCAAATTACTTTATTCCGAGTGAGATATTAGCCTTTGAAGATTTGACAAGATCTGTGCACTGATTGGAACCACCGTACTGGTTGTTCGAAGTTTAGCATGTTCTAATCTACTTAAAATGGGAACTATCCGATGACATTGAGACTTGATTGTGAATGATCTGTTCGTGTTAATTAATGTTTATATAACATTTAATGCCCAAAGAAAGTTATAAAGACCTGCAATTGGTAGATTTAGTTCTTGCATTATGTCTGTTAAATGTTGTTTTTTCTCTCTATGTTACCAATAATTGAGTAATTGTGCTGTTTTGGGTCAAGTAAGGTATTAAATACATAGTTAGATCATAGCCAGTAATACTAATGCAGACCTATTGTTTAAAGTCAATTCAAATAGTAGGGTAATATTGTTGTTCTATGAGATGCTCCTATGTGGGCCCTTATATGGTAATGAATTATTATTGTTGTTATTAATTATACAGTTGGAATTGTTAAATAATTTAACATGTTACTAATAGATTAAAATCTAATTTATTGCTTTAAATTAATGTAATTATTCATAATGTATTGTTTTGAATTAATGTAATCTATTCATATTATTATCATTGTCTTATGCGAGTCCTTAATAGTATAAAGATCATTACTATTACTATCATAAATTTTAACTTATTAACTTTTACATGTTATTAAAGAATAAAATCTGAGGATTCCTTTTCATAACCCAATTTGCATACCTTAGCTATATCAGTTTTAATAGAGGCACCCAATGTCATCCCTATATTCCCACAAACAATTCAGTTGACGACGTCATATATGACGTCAATAATTCAGCAGCTTAAAGGTTAAAATTGTGTAGGCTAGCCTACAATGAAGCGATCGTGAACGATTTTGACAGTTGTTACCCACTGGTCGACTTTTAATTACCGTGCACATCTGCTATAAATACTATAATGGTATAAAGATCATTACTATTACTATCATAAATTTTAACTTATTAAATTTTACATGTTATTAAAGAATAAAATCTGAGGATTCCTTTTCATTACCCAATTTGCATACCTTAGCTATATCAGTTTTAATAGAGGCACCCAATGTCATCCCTATATTCCCACAAACAATTCAGTTGACGACGTCATATATGACGTCAATAATTCAGCAGCTTAAAGTTTAAAATTGTGTAGGCTAGCCTACAATGAAGCGATCGTGAACGAGTTTGACAGTTGTTACCCACTGGTCGACTTTTATTTACCGTGCACATCTGCTATAAATACTAAAATAGTACTCGTCGTAACCCAAGAGAATAATATTAATCCTTCAGTACTAGACATTTTAATAATATAAAATTAAAAATAAACACACATTTATATGGATAAACAACTTCTGAATTTTGACCAATTACAACGCAACTAGGTCGCATTGTTTTACAGACAGACGCATCTATTATAGTTCTTTGTGGTTTTTTTTTTCAAAAGTGTCAAGCAATCAAACTGATTATCAGCTATGCACTAAGTTTCATCACTTTCTATCAGACAGAATCAAAGTTATCTTGTCCCAAAACATCGGCCTATGAAATTACTTACCTTTAGTTAGTAATGTTTATCATTGAACTAAGTCAAGATATTCACCTACTGAACATCTACGCCAATTAAATGCAGAGTTGTTATGTTCCAATATCGTGACCAATCAAATTGTTTATCGCTCCTCAGCAGATAATTCTCACCATCGAACTTTGTCAAAGTTATGATAAAATTATACCCTTCGTCCAACGTAGTCATGGTTATGATAACATTATTCGATGTTCGAAGTTTCACCAGTCCCCAAACTTTGGGGACTGGTGAAACTTCGAACATCGAATAATGGGGCCCAAAGCATCAACCAATCGGATTGTTTACCGTAAGCAGACACTGTTTATCATCGATCTCCGTAAAGGCATTGACCCAATGAACACTTTCACCACTTTGAACATTCTACCTCAATTAGGAAAGTTATTGTGTTCCAAAGCCTCGGCCAATTAAAGGAGCTAAATCGCTAATATTTGGGGTCTAGAAATTTACACAAATGGGTCGCAAGCCATATAATAAATGAATATGAATGTATATAAACTGATTTACATTCAATCGTTTCCGTTTTTACTCTAATATCAAATCAGTTATGTTTGGCGAAGTACACCAGAAGTCTCGATTGAATCACAGATATATAGCGTCTGGTCACACCAAGTATCACCAAACATGATGACTTTAACAACTCCCATTGTTAGCCTAGGAGAGTGGGAAAGGAGACAGGGTGAAGACCCATTACTTCGGCAACTCCGCAATGACATCCTGAATGGAAGACCAGCTAGGACAAAAACAGGATCACCAGAAGAAGCTGCATTGTACCGCCATTATGAACATTTCGTTCTTGAGTCTGGTACCCTGTATAGGCGCACAACGGTGGCAGGAGATGAGATTTTACAACTGGTTTTGCCTGAAGCCTACAGACGTTTGGCGATTGTCGGAGTCCATGACGACTTAGGACATCAGGGAAGAGATCGAACTATAGGTTTAGCTCAAGAAAGGTTCTACTGGCCCAAAATGACGTTGCAGATAGAGGAGTATATACGAAACTGTCCTCGGTGTGTGCGTAGGAAGGCTTTACCATCAACCTGTCTTTAGTCAACCGATGGAATTGGTCTGCATGGACTACATGTGTGTGGAAGAGGCTATGATAGTATATTAGTCATCACTGACCATTTCACCAAATATACCCAAGCAGTGCCAGTTAGGAACACCACAGCAAAAACAACTGCCAAGGCATTATTTGACAACTTTATCGTGCACTATGGGATCCCTCAACGGCTACATAGTGATCAAGGCCAGCAGTTCGAGGGGAACATCATTAAGGAATTGTGCCAGTTGACTGGGATCGAAAAGTCTAGAACAACACCATACCATCCACAAGGGAACGGACAATGCGAACGTTTTAATCGGACTTTGCTGAATATGCTCGGAACTTTGCATCCTGAACAGAAGTCGGACTGGAAATCTTACGTTGCTTCACTCATCCACGCATACAGTTGTACAAGACATTCATCATCAGGATATTCGCCGTACGAATTGATGTTCGGAAGGAAACCAACCTTAGCTGTTGATGTCATGCTAGGAATTGTGGATAGTACAGAGGCCAAAGGAAACTACAACTCGTATGTTGGATCTCTGAAGGAAAAGCTGGGACACGCATATCTTACAGCATCAGCTTTTAGGGAGGATACGCAGGAACTTCAGCGGAAAAGGTGTAACCTAAGAGCCAGGGTAAATGTATTGGTGGAACCAGGGATTTGTGTTTTGGTGAAACGCCTATCTTTTCCAGAGGGCAGACACAAGCTAGCAGATAAATGGGAAGATAAGCCATGTAAGATTTTGAGACAGCCAAGCAAGGACATACCGGTTTACGAACTGCAAGCGATTGGTGGAAATGGTCGGAAAAGGACATTACACAGGAACCATCTTTTACCAATCAGTACGTTACCGGAAATTTCACCAGATGTCAACACTAGAACAAGACCACGACCAAGAACTAGACAACCAAAGGTCATACCAGAACAGGAAGAGTCATCCAGTAGTGAAGAAGATGAGGATCAGGTGTACTTAGTGGAGGATGCAACCTACTTGCAACCTGCTAGCACCACTGAGGTACATGATGGGGACGAAGAACAAGCTGAGATCGACACCAGTGTTCAAGATGGTGGAATCAGGCCTGAATCACCAGACTCAGCTGTTTCTGAAGTGTCAGACGAAAATTCACAGCCAGATGACCCGGAGCCCAGAAGATCGGGAAGAGAAAGAAGACAACCGCTCCGGTATGAAGATTATGTCATGTCACAGCAACCAGCATCTTCGGTACCTTCTACCCTACAGTTGCGTGCTGAACTGGCAAGGTCGCTGTTACCACCAGATTTCGTGCGTTTGTCACCAGATAGGTTGCAGGTCGTGCTAAATATGTTGCCAGGTTTATGCAAGGCTTTGTTTCCGGATGTATTTTAGTTTAGTTGGTGTTGTAGACGGCCAGGTCATATTGTGATCGGATGCCGAATATGGTTAATGTCGGGGATGACATTTGCATTAGGGGGGAAGTATGTGGGAGAGTGATTTTATTGGGGAATATTTTAAAAAGTCACCAATATTAAGTTTTAAATGTTAGATAATATGTTCCACTGCACTAACTTTAGCTATCCTGTGTTTTCTATTCACTATCTTAAGTTAGAGTGAGTTCTTTCTCACTGTTGGTATCGTGTCTTGGTTTTAACCTTTGACCCTGAGTATATTGTGGTCAGGTGATTTGGTATCCAGGGGAATGTTTGGTCACTTAGGTAATAGAGTTTGAGGCAATAGGTTGACTATTTCAGTTCTCCATGTTGCAACCTATTTCTGTATAGTTTAGTTAGCTAGTTTTAGGTATTACATTTCTGATATAGTTTATATAGAAGTCAGATTAAAGTGTTCCAGTGATTGCCAGGTATGTAGTTTTATCATAGTTTCAAAGTCTTGGTCATGTTGGACATATAGTGTCAGACATATTGAATTTTTAGTAAAATGTAAAGTTCTTTGGTTTTTAGTAATGGTTTATAGTAATGGTTTATAGTTAGCATATTATACACTACATCACTTTCATTCAAATATACTTTTAAACATCTATTGGATATTCACACATTTATATATTTTATTACAGATACTTCAAAGGTACTTCACCTTTGATAGTCTGGCTAGCCAGCAACACCCCTCTCTAGGGTAAGCTAGATTCGTGTACCAATGGTAAAAAAATTATTTCGTCTTAAATATTGGATATCAGAAGCTTGTCTTTTCCTGGTAAGACCACACCATCAAAGTTGATTTAAATTGACAAATAATTTGTGTTTTCAACGTCGAAGACTTTTAATGATATTGAGTTAGAGACTTAGCTACTTTAAATAGCGCATCGCTCTGCTTACATTATCGAACTTAATCAAGGTATTGTTAAAAAATAATCCTAAAAAAATTTGGAACGTCATAATGGTAATAATAATGTAAAACTTAACTTTTAGACATTTTGAGCACTTTAAAAATATCTACAGTCATATGCCTTCATCTTGATACAGAAAAACGCTTCCTAATTTCAGGAGGGTCGCGGCACCTACGAATATGAAAATTATTAAAAAATCTAATTTTTTTCTACTTTCGGTTTTTGTCATCAAAAAATTATTAAGAATTCATAAATAATTCACTGTCTGTCTCTCATTTTTTACGCGAAATTATTGCATAAAGTTGAAATGAAATATCGTTGTAAACGGTAAAATAACAATGCCTCCAAAAAACGTTTACCAAGCATCAATTTAGAGGACGAAAATCTAGAACTAAAAAGAAATTAGCACCTAAACAACCCGTCTCTGAACTGACAGCTGACGATAAAAATAGAGGTCAAGCAGACGAAATTTAACACGTTCCTATTATTACTGCCGGAATTAGTAAAAGTGCTCAGAAAATTAAATATCATGCTGACTTGAAAGAATCATATGAACAAAACGATCCAGTGTGCTCCTCTACGACTTCTTCTTACGTTTTGGCTGAGACAAATCAGCTTGTCACTAATTGTTTATGTCCCACCTGTAAACAGTCATCAATGACTGTTCAAGCTAGTGGAACAAATTATGGTTATGCTGTGTAGCAATAGAGTCGTGCTGACATGGTTTTAAAGATTATAGACAAGGAATGGGGAGATAACATATAGTTTGATGTTTCTAAACATATTCACATATATGCAGGTGTGTACGATTTCAACTAACATTTGATTGACATATTGTTAGATAAAAAAGGGTATAGATCCGTAACGTACTGGTTATATCTTTCAACAAAATACATGTGGGTCAGAATATTCCTATTGCATCATTTGGCTTAATTTAACCAATCATTACGTCGATTGCACAGGTTCATGGTCATGAACACGCATGGGTCTGCGTGATACACTTGCGGCTATAAAGGAACTATAGTATGTCTTTAGTTCAGACTTCGATTAGATTCCAGAGGGTTACCATCTAAGAGTCCTAGACACCGCGAGGTGTCTAGGTTGAGAAGAGTTTATTTAGCATTGACTGTAATTGTAATATGCTTGTATGTATACCTATGCTACATAAAAGGTAAAAACGAATTGCTGCCTTGTTATAACTGAAGAAGACAAACGTCTTAAGAAAACATTAAGAAGAAATACACAACGTGAAGGAGGAGCAAAGACGATCAGAGATAAATCCTAGACGATCACAAGGCCAACGGTAATATGTAGCAAAAACAAGATGCATGGGTCATACGTAGGATGTGGCGACCGGACCGGTTATCACACGCACTCCACGTCAGACAAAAGACCGCATGGTGCTACATATTCCATTTGGTGAAGTGACGAAGTTTCGACCTTTAGGGTAAGCAGCAACTTTTAGAAGAAGACGAATACATATACGATTTGGTGCCGTAACAGTTTCGACCTTTAGGGTTAATATCAACTTCAGAAGAAGAAGAAGAAAACATATTGATTTGGTGTTGTAACACAGTTTCGACATTTGGGTTACGAAGTTGTTTTAGAAGAAGAATACCTATTTGTAGACGTTCAGCGAAGAAAAAATCAACCGTACCATCCAGAGACGGAGAAAATTTTTGGTGGAAATACGAATACCTGATGATGATATTCGGAAAAAATCTTGGTAAATAAATTTTGTTTGTTAAATTATATATGTTACATTTGTTAAAAGACCAATTAATATTAATTTAAGTTTAAAAATCTAATTAGAAACAAAATTGTAAAAATTTAACTGTTAGAGAATAAAGGATGTTCATTCATAAGTTTTGATGGACAGGTTTGGTAAACAATATAATATCACTGGTTATCGGGTTAACATGACCTGTAGTAAATTCGAGTAATTAAAGTTAAAGAGAGTCTCTACGGAGTAGGTTTTAAAACAAACAAAATTTTCGTTGATATAACTACGAATTAATAAAAATAAAGAAACGGAGTAGGGAATATAACCAAGGAATAATAAATACTGATAAAGAAACGGAATAGGAATAAAATAGGAACTAATGTTGTCTCCGGATTGCAGTGGTAAGATGGCAGATCTAAGCATGACGTTTGTGAGTGTTTAACTCTAGTTTTCAAGATGGCCATGCTCTCTACTGTAATTCGTTAATATGTGTTATTTGTTGTTTCGTATATAATATAATTTTTGAGATCCTTGTCCAAAGTCTCAGGAATTAGGATTTTAGTCGAGTTAGGCTAAATGTGGGTAATTCAGTTTTTGACTAAAAGGTTGAATTGCTATTATTGTTTGTGTTTTGTGTCGTCCATGTATGTGGTTCGATACGAAGAGTAATGTAATTTTGAAGCTCTAGTCCAAGGTTTCAGGATGACGATAATTTAACTTTTGAATAAAAAAAGTTGGGTTATGTTAAAATCCCAGGTGGTTAAAAATCTAGGGATGTAGGTATAGTTTTCCTAAAAAAAACCTAAAATTATAGGCTCGTTAAATTGTGAGATTATCGCATACGAGTTTTATAGGAGTTTAAGGTGAGGATATGCGGTAGATTTTGTCCGTATATAACTATTAACTATGTGTCATTACATTTTTGCTTTAGAAACGTAATATATAGGCTACGTTTAATATATTTTTGCTGTTATACGCTGACGCTGTCGACATAATACGCGATGATTAGAATGTGTAATTTGACATTAGGTCGAATTACTACAAGCACTAGGTTCTAGCACCTGTGTTAACGTATATAGAATATAATATATGTTGGATATAGTATTATATGTGTAGTAAAAAGCTCGGTATATTTTGATTGTTGTGTTTATCAAATATAGACTGTATTCTAGGTGCATGGAGTGTACAGCCATTTGCTCTGGATATAATTCTATCTAATGTTTATATATTACAAATGTGGAATAAGTAACCGCGGGCTTATTTCATCTATAGGGGTTTAGTGTCCTACTGTAAGATAAAATGGAGTGTTATCCATATACGGGCCATAATTGATTGACATTCTCGATAATGTAACACTGGTATTGTCATAAGTTTGAGCTCAGCTTGTGTCAGTGTCAGTCTGATAGGAATGTTTATAAAAACAAATTATACATGATTAGGTCAAAAAAAGGTCACATTACTGACGAGTGAATTATAAAATAATCATGGCGGAATGTTAAAACACAACCGGAAATTACAAAATGAAAACGCAATTACAAACTATTCACTTACTCAGTTCAGGTCACGAGGTCAAAGTTAATTTTGAGATTTATAATTAAAGAGACACATCAAAGTTTATTAATAGTTAAATAAAGTTTAATTGTAATTAAGGGTAAGGTTTGCTAATAAGTGTTCGAAATAATATATTAATAATAATGTTAGGTTAATAATAGTTAGTTAGTTCTTGGTCTGATGGCAATGACATGTTTGATTGACGAATAAGATTGTACAAGCCAATCTTAGAAGGAAAAAAGAAAGTTTTCAACTTGACACTATGGTAGCTGAAAAGGACAACTACAGAGGCAAGAAAAAATGGTTTACCAGTTTACCAGATTGAGATTTCCTGAGACAGAATTTAAAGTGAAACTGAACTTTAAAAATTTGAAGTGATGTGCTATAGTGTTTTGAAATTGAAGATTTTAAAATGACAATTTGTGTTTTTTGAATTTAGGTTTCGGCTTAGTGAATTTTCATAGGACTTTGAGATAGTTTTTGCATGCGATTATTGATTTTTGATTATTTGTGTTTTTCTTTCACAGCTCTGTTGTATAGTAATCATTTATATTTTCCTGTTGCGTGCATAATTAGTTAGAATATCTATATTCTATATATATTCTTAAAGGGGGAAGTAATGTAGCAATAGAGTCGTGCTGACATGGTTTTAAAGATTATAGACAAGGAATGGGGAGATAACATATAGTTTGATGTTTCTAAACATATTCACATATATGCAGGTGTGTACGATTTCAACTAACATTTGATTGACATATTGTTAGATAAAAAAGGGTATAGATCCGTAACGTACTGGTTATATCTTTCAACAAAATACATGTGGGTCAGAATATTCCTATTGCATCATTTGGCTTAATTTAACCAACCATTACGTCGATTGCACAGGTTCATGGTCATGAACACGCATGGGTCTGCGTGATACACTTGCGGCTATAAAGGAACTATAGTATGTCTTTAGTTCAGACTTCGATTAGATTCCAGAGGGTTACCATCTAAGAGTCCTAGACACCTCGGTGTCTAGGTTGAGAAGAGTTTATTTAGCATTGACTGTAATTGTAATATGCTTGTATGTATACCTATGCTACATAAAAGGTAAAAACGAATTGCTGCTTTGTTATAACTGAAGAAGACAAACGTCTTAAGAAAACATTAAGAAGAAATACACAACGTGAAGGAGGAGCAAAGGCGATCAGAGATAAATCCTAGACGATCACAAGGCTAACGGTAATATGTAGCAAAAACAAGATGCATGGGTCATACGTAGGATGTGGCGACCGGACCGGTTATCACACGCACTCCACGTCAGACAAAAGACCGCATGGTGCTACAGCTGTTCCCCTCAAACTCTTTTGTATAAATTGTAATAAAGATATTAATTCAAAATGGTCGAGTCCTCAAATTCCAGCTGATAAAACATGGCAAGCTGCATGTATTGAAAATGTTTCAGAAATCCTTACACTCTAAACATAGCTGAACACATGACGCGTCATGTATGTTCTAATATTGAACACATAGGTCTAAAAAGAACACACCGTATTCTATGTGAGATCTCAGTGGTTCTCAACGAGATCACTAGTGTTCTAGCGATGTGTTCTGATCATGATGGATATGCTATATAATATCAAATCGTGTTTTATTCGTGTAAAAATGAATGAAAATTGTTTAATGTTACGTTTTGAATATCACAAATTAGAAAAGTAACATACAACACACACTACACCGCGTCTCATTTTCTCATCGACTACTCTCATAAAATATATGTAGCCTTCACATTAAATGAAAGTATATTTACTGTTAGTTGCTGTAGTTAACTTACACAATGTTATTTTTATATAAACAATTTGGGTTTTTTTTATTTATCAATGAAAACAGTTATAAAAAAATAAACTGTTTTCTTGTGGGATTAAAATAGCACACTAGTGTTCATCTGGTGTTCTTTGGGAGAACACAATGTGTTCTGTTTTTTATGTATTTAGAGTTACCTACCCTTTAGAGCATGCGCATTGAATCCCGCGCATTGTTTCAAGTTTGCCTTCAGACATTGTACCGTTTGAGTATATTATTTTGTGTTTAGGTAAAATTATCAGGTAACTTTACCCCAATATGTAACGTATAGCGTAACGTTTATCGTGTATATGCTAGAGATAAGAAATGGCATAATTATTTTTTCAAAAATATATCTTCACGGCAAGGGTTAACATTTTTGGGGTAGGCGCTGGGGTTGAGAAAATTTGATGAGCGGTAGACATGACAGGAAGTCACGTGACGCGGCGAAGTGTCAAAGAACACTAAGTGTTCTAACTCAGAATGCACTGTGTTAGTATACACATAAACTAAGAAAAGTTATCATGGTTATGTTTCAGTGATGTATGGTTCGTATGTAAGTTAAGTTATAGATTTATTTATATCAAGTTGGAAACCAATTAATATTCCGGGCGATTTCTGTCTGACAAGAAATGACATGGGAACTTCAGATGATAGACCGGTACAAATTGGCAGCGCACGTTAAAGATATCGAGGCAGTTGGAATTCGATAAAGTGTAAGAAAGAAATACCACTGTCTATGCACAATTTCGCACATTGCACTCAATCATGTATGTCCGAATATAACTCAATCACTTGCCGGGTTGATACAAATCTCAATTCATATCATTTCGACACCAGTTGCTTATATTCCAACGTTCTTTATAATTAAAGTTAGCGTGGGTGAGAGGAGTGTACCATATGAGTGTTGACGGATTGGAAAATCCCGATGATCTTTCCCCGGCCAGGGATCAATCCCACGACTTCCTGGTTAGCGAGCAAGCACCGTACTCAATGAGCCATCGCGGCTCCGGTTAACGTCTAATATACAGCTAGATGACTTGTTCAATGACAGAACAATGAGTGATTAGTTGGACGTATTAATATCTTACGCCATCTAATCTACTCGGAGACAAAATATCAGCAAAGTCTCTGTTTTATTGACTTCTGACGGCTCTGTTTTGTTGTATCAGATTCTTAAAGAATTGTCACTTGCAGTTGGCAAAACCCGCATAAGAAGGATTTCACACAATCTCAAGTCACTAATGATGGGTGTTGAGGAACTAGGAATATCAAAAGTAAACAAGAAGTAAGCTATAAGTTTAAGTAATAAATTATACAGTTCGTGTACTTGAAATAAACCAAAGTCCCGTGTGCAGATCAGCAGCGGACGTTGAAGATTTCGAGGCAGTTAGAATTCGAAGATGAGTAAGCAAAAATGTCCCATATTGCACTCAATAATCACAAAACCTTGACTTGTTTGTCCCAATATAAACCTGCCAGGCGTTGAATTGGCCATGAGCAGTAACCCATTTCATTTCCATTGTAATTATCATATACCATACGTAAACATTGTATCATTACTGTGTCTATTTCCTAGGATCCAATGAGAATGATGGAAGCGGTTAAATACATAGAGAAACACACACAATGGCATCAAGGCTCTAAAACCAAAGTAAATTCCATAATAACCGTAAATAATGTAAGTATTGAATTGTAGTTTTGGACAATGTCTACTTTGAATAAAATATTACCTGACCTGAGCTTTGTAAGCTTGAAATATTTTAAGTGTCTATCAGTTATTTAGTTTTGGTGGCTTCAAACAGGTTTTCAAAATCGGTCAATTAATTTTAGTGCTAAATGAGAATTAACACAAAAAAATGCAAATCCAATATGTATCGTTAGAGTTACCGGTATACAGCTAAAGATATGCTATAACGTTAACAAATGCTTGTCGGAAAAATTCCTGTTCATTGGTCATCACTTCATCATGCAGGAAAGAAACTCAAGTCTTTATAATTTTCCGGAACAACCCGCCGCTATGCAAAATTGTCGGGAAGAAGTAATTTGTCGGGAAAAATGTTACACCCCCCACCCCACCCCGTCACAGAAATCAATGGACGGTGTACAGCTATTTGTCTACGAATATGGACTATTTTTGTAATATATTTCCATTCTCATACCCATCGGTTTTCTATCCTAAGGATATATGAAACCGATGGTTACGAGAATTTATATTTTGATGTTTGAGGTTAAATCTTAATATTGTAATAGGCTTATTAATCGAGTTTACAATATAAGAAAATATAATTCTCACTTTAAAATAAGAAATGTGAAGTACCTATGTGTCCTTTATGAATTTAAAGTTGTATTATTTGTGTATTATTTCAGGATGTATTGGAGAGTGATATAGCCGCAGTATTTTAATACACAAAGGAACTGGGAGCACCACGTATACACATTTTCTCAACTGAAAGTGAACTTCAAGGAATATTTATTGCTTTTGAGTCCGTGTTTTCGTCAATAGCAAAAGCGGGAGGTGTAATGGCTGCGGTATTAAAATTATTGGCAACATATTATGTTTGATTTAGCGTATCCAAAACCCTTTTCGATGGTACTGGGGATAATGCAAACCTTTGTAATGGAGGAGCCGTACAAAAAGGAAACCAGTAAAAAATATAAAACGTTTATAAAATCACTGAGAAGTATATATAACAAATACCCAAATTATCAAGAGTAACTTGTATACATGTATATGTATTATTAAATACATTTATCTATATTTAGGGTTTCACACTGCGAAGCTTGTGTGAAACACTATTGTTTTTGTTAAAATTATTATTCTTATTATTATTATTATTCTTCTTTTGTTTTGAGTAGATCTCAGCAACTGCTTGTCGCATCGTTACGATTTCTTCGGTTTTACTGGGAAAGTGGGTGTGACTTAGAGGATAAAGCTATTTTGAACGTTCTGCGATAATGCGAAATGTCCGAAATCACCGAAGTTATTGTTTTTGAAAATATTGCAGTAATTTTAACAATAATCATTGGATTTTAACTTTCGATACATTTTGGCATAGCCTGAGACAGGGCACATAGCTACGCTACTTTCGATTTTTGATTTTCGGCAAATCTTCGAAGATATTAGGCGCCAAATTTCGAAAATTTAAAATTTTACAAAAAACTTTTTTATTTATGAATATTTTTTAGTCGTATTGTGCACAGAATTAAAGAGTCATCTGCCTAGTGCAAAAATGTTAAAAAATTTTGTCTCAGTAATTTTCCTTGGCCGCTATTGGCTAATTCAGTTTTTCAGTCCTAGATTAATTTTTTATTGTTCGATTTGTATAAAACAAAGTTCATATGCTTCGTTGTCTCAATTGTCATTTTTTTTATTACCGGAAGTGTTATCTGTCGGCACCGAAAGTGGCATAATTTTACCAAAAACTACAATTTTGACAGTTAGGTACCATTTTTCGAAAACAAATATTATTTTTTGGAAAAATTATTTCACTCAAAGAGTGTGCCCTTTCAAGGCGCAAAAAATGGCGGAAGCAGTTTTTTTAATTTCGATTTCATTATCGAGCAAATTCGATTAAATGGCTAAAAATGGTGTAAAATTGACCCATTTACAACCTATTCAGGCTTTTCAGATTTTAAAATATTTCTTCGTAACTTTTATAAACTTGTAGCTATAATCCATACGAAGAAAATGTATGTTAAAATTAGTTTGTAATATAAGCAGTTACCAAGAAATGGACAGTTCTGTACAAGTCACTGTTTTCGTTATTTTGCCTGTAAAATAGTCAATTATGATTGGATTTTTATAAAAGTGACATCATTTGATTCAAAAAGCATGTAGCGTCATATCAAGTTGATTACAATTTAAAATTGACACCGGAAGTGACGTCATTTTGTCAAAAACTGCATTTTAAACTTTTTAAATCAATGTTTTATTCAACCAAGAATTACTTAATATGTATTAATAATTTTAACTTTTGGTTTAAATTCACATATAAACACAACTCATATGGTCATATACATATCATAAAATTGTTTCTAACTTGTTCGGTTGCCGAGAAATAGACGGTTTTCTACAGGCCACTTTTGAAGGTTTTTGGGCCATAAAAGTGTCAATTATTATTCGATTTTCATAAACGTTACACCATGTTATACCTAATGCCATTTAGGATTTCATACAAGTAATTTAAGATTTTCATTATCACCGGAAGTAACATCATTTTGGCAAAAACTGAATTTTTGCCTTCAAAACAGATATTTTATTCAAATGAGTCTGTTTTGAAATGTTTTTCAAATTATGATATTTGATGCCAATCAACAAATAAAATGAACCCATACGATCATACAGATACCACAAAATGGTTTCTAACTTGTACGGTTGCAGAGAAATAGTCGATTTTCTACAAGTCACTTTTCAAGTTTTTTGGTCTTTAAAAGTGGCAATTATTATTCGATTTACATAAAATTTTCACTATATGATATCGTATGCCATTTCTGATTTCATAAAACTAATTGAACATTTTCATTAACACCGGAAGAAATGTAATTTTGTCAAGATCATTTACAAGTAACAAATGTATAAAATGAATTGATATTGCTGGATTTGGTTGATTCTGCATCCATTTTATTTGTGTGCAATGTTAATTTGGAAACCTGTTTAATGGTTTCGTTGGTACCGGAAGTGACATATGTTCAAGGGTAACTTGGCACCGGAAGTGACATGTTTAAGGGTAACGTGGCACCAGTGAAACCCGTCATTCCTGCATGCAGGTCTAGTTCTAATTGTTTTTATTTAAATTTAGCCAAGAAGACCGTTTCTTAGATTTCAGAACAGGTCGTGTTCACAATATCCACCAGAACACTATTGTGGTGTTCTAAATCTGTTACATCCGTCCAATGTGTCCAAAGTGTTCTCAGTGGGGGTCTTTAGAACACACGCAAGGCGTTCTGAGAGTAGAACAGTAATGTTTTCTACTAGAACACATACCGTTTACAATACAGAACACTATGTTCTCGGACAGATCACAGGTGTTCTGCAAGCCTTGAGAACACATATGACGTGTTCATTATCTGTTACATTTGTGTGTTCTGAAAGGCCATTTTATGTGTTCATTTTTGGAACACTATGTTTAGTGTGTAGAGCTTCAAAGAGCGGATGATGTCCATTCGGCTTTATGGCGGGAACTCTATGTGCTCTACGATACAGAAAATTCCAGTCAATGATATCCAAGTCAAAAAAACTTGAGCCACAAAGACTTCCCTCTACCGAAGGTGCTTCAAACAAGTACTCATTGCGGGTTCATCTACAAATTGTTCGATGGACGATAGA
This sequence comes from Patella depressa, assembly GCA_948474765.1. Lineage (NCBI taxonomy): Eukaryota > Metazoa > Mollusca > Gastropoda > Patellidae > Patella > Patella depressa. Next base: position 30,274,875 of record OX419715.1, read on the forward strand.
ATTCTGAACGCCGAAGAATGGAAATGGAAATTCCACAAGGACAAATTCATTCCAATTATGACAGATTTGGATTCTTGATAAGTTACTAAAGGTGATCAGATGCAATAGCCAAACTATGTGTTCCACTCAGTCATGTTCCTGTCGGAAAGACGGCATTAAATGTTGTCCAGGCTTGCGGTAGGTGCGGCGGTCGTGATTGCGATGATTTTGAAGTTTATGGTTTTGAGGATGACGATGTTTAGAATTGCTGTTGTTGTTCAAATAATTCCTGATGTTGTTTAAATGATTATATTATTAATTGATTTTATTTCCAGATTCTACTCCAGAGTGTTGTTGCGTTTGAAGAATCAGGTCGTTCTCGCTTTGTCCCACTATGGAAACATGCATTCAAACCCATCACTCGATATATCAAATTTTTTTCAATTGAAATCCAGGAAACATTAAAAACACTAAGTAGAACATCTAATTTTTCACGGCTGAATACTAAAATGAACTATTGATTAACATCTAATTTAAAAAAAACATAGGTTGCCCCGCAACAAAACATACCCCTTCAGCAGCCAAGTCAACAAGAGTTGTTGCATATTGATTTAAACATATTCCAATGAGTGCTAGATTCCTGAAATTTCAACCCCATCTGCATTTACCTTACAGCGATAAAAAAAAGCGAGCGTGTGCAAGAATGCTGCTGTGAGGTTATTTCAAGCTTAAAGATATATTCCCAAGTAATAACTTAAGCTAAGGGCCACTCTAGAACAGCTGGTGACTTTGTTAATATTTTTAAAAAAAATCTATGGTATTATTTTTTATTGGAAGAACAACTTTGAAGTGTTGACCTAAAATCATGTTTTAAACGAAATATGGTGTTCATTTCGAATAGAGAGAAGAGAAATAATTCAGTAACATTGTCAAGTCTTATTATCCTATCGTTAAGATATGTATGTACATTTATTAACCCTCTTTGTGTCACTTGTTGAAATAGTGGTAGGAAAATTATGTCCTTTGTATATAGTAACGTTTGGGGAATAATACATTACATTTTTGGTTGAACATTTATAAAAATTGCATTTTTGACTAAATTTGGACATGTAACCATATGGCAACAATGTGCATTTTATGTAATATGTGTTTGTGACAAATGGCCACATTGCTTGATTTGGTACTGAAAAACATTATCATAAAAAGTCTTTATATATCAGAGGGAAATATATTGAAGTCTTTGACACTAACAATATTCATGAAACACATGACTTGAATACTTTTAACATTCAATTGATTATATGAAAGTCCACAAAACAGTTGCATACATTAATCAAGCAAAGTACAACGCCACACTTGGCACACGTTATACGGGACCAACCATGTTTACACCGTTTGCATCTTCCCTTATCACTATGTGATGGCCAATGACCAACTGCATCATAACGGACATCATCTACAGGCCGTACCATTATTGGTCGTCGTAATTTATTTTGCTGGTACCTGCATGACTCCCATACGAACCGATATACCAATGAAAGTTTTAATTGCAGCATTGTTTGTATTGATGCTTTTGCCAGTAGTTTGCGTAGAATATAAATAAATCTCATGTACTATCATATCAATGAGACCTCCAACAAAAAGCTTCCGGAAATACTGATATGGTGTTACCATATCATCAGGATGAGTGAAGTTAACTACTTGGTTCTGGAACAGCCTCCAGTTCTACTTTTCGCCACTTATAAGGGTTTTTTGTCGCCTTTGTTGATTTTTTGGAAGTGGAAGTAGTTGGTTCATCACCATCATGTTCTACTTCATCATCATTATTATCACCATCGTCATCAGATGAAGTATCCTCATTGGCTGATTCAGGTTGAAATTCATCATCGTTCTCACTATCTGTGACATCTTCGTCCTCAGATATGTCACCAGAAACAGGCACCACCCCCTTAGCGCGTCTTCCATAAAAGGTGTGAGCAGCAAATGACATGATCCAATTCTTAAAATGTCGAAAAACATGTTATTTATTATTTAATATCTTATAAAACTGTATAGTACTATGTTGCGTAATGTTGCCATATGGCTACACATAAATAATGCTGTCCAATGCACAAAATACATAGGCCACACTCTAGAATGCTGTATACGTTATTGAAGCAGTTAAAATTAAGTTATCTATGGAAGTATTACTCACCTTGAAATCAGAAGGACTGGCAGCAAAACAGACGAGTCAATTTCGGTAAAAACTGTGACGGCAAGATGGCCTGGCATTAAGATTACCACGCTGTATTGACGTCAGCCCGGAGAGGAAGATATCAGTACGCATGCATAGTGCCTTGTGGCTATATTGTACGTATTTGGTTACAAAATTCATCAACAAGATATTTTGTTGGTGGGCGGGTTAATAAGTTGCAGGAGCCATGTGGCTACAAAATGACAAAAATGGTTAGTGAGAACAGCTTTCTCTTTAGTTTTCAGATTTTACCCGATGTTTATTTCTCAGTGGGAAAAAAAATCAAATTTGACCTTCTGGTTCCCTGGCTCCTTGGTGAATTTTAGCAAGTTTAGGATTTTTAATTGAAAGTCAGATTAGGTAGATCATGTTCAGTAGGGTTTCATGTTACACGAATGAACAAAGTGATAGTTATAGCTCTGAAATGGCTACATACAGACTATATAATATTACCTTGGCGTCGTGATCTAATACGATTTGCCCTTGGCCAATCTTTTTATGTCATATTTCAACTTTAATGCATTAGAAGATGACTTTGAATCTTCTTCGTCATCCTTATAAGGATAACAACACAGCAAAGCACATAGTCTATATTGCTTCTAAGACAACTTTCACCTAACAGTACAATTAATTGATTGCCCATATACTTCTTTAAATGAAAGTTCAGACGGTTTATACGTGTTAAGCCCTGCCAGAATATGTGATTGTAACTTAAGATCTTTGTTACGTGCACTCTTCTTGCGGTTAACTGTGCGGCCATCTTTATTATTTACGGCATTAAATACACTTCTTATAACGGAAGTTCAGACGGGTTATACCCTGCTAGAATATGTGATTGTAACTTAAAGGGACAATCCCGATAAGAACAGAGTCTCAAAAATTAAAATCCGAGCCTTTATGAAATTTATGGACCAAAATATAGAGGCATGATGTATTTACCTTGGCTCAAAGTTTCAGCTCAAAATATTGAGTCGTTTTGACGTTAACATCAACACTGCTTATCCGGACACGTAACCCTTTTAAGATTCTGGGTTAATTTTTCGATTGGGTGACCGAATAATCGATTCCCGTTTCTTGAGAGGTCTATACAGTGAATGACCCATGTACTGTACTTGATAACAAAAGGTAAATTTCACCTACATATCATTATTATGGTTTTATCCAGATACTGTATAATACAACGGTCTCCATTTCCAGATGAAGACTGTCAGGTTTAAGTTATTTACAAGCATATCACAAATATCGGGTTAGTTGGTCGGCCTTAGGTAATGGGATATAAGGGATTTTAACACAAAATTAAGCAGTTTTATTCCCAAAAAAGGTATCGGGATTGGCCCTTTAAGATCTTTATAACACGTCCTTGCACTTTTCTTGTGGCGATCTTTATTATTTACGGCATTTTTAAGAATTTTCCTACACAAATGGTGGGGCAACTTAAAACAATTCCAACGAATGAACGTTTTAATATATTCACTTGGCTAATGAATACTTATCGAATATGTCCCCTACTTTGTAGAATACATATTGCATGCGACGTGGTACTGCATGCTCTTGACAATTTACATTCCCATAAACGGGACTAATTTAATTCTAGAGTCGAACTCGAATACAATATGAGGGTTACACTTTTAGAAAAAAATTTTGCTAAGAAATATAGCGTAAAAAAAGTTCCCGAGTGTGATCCCATTAGACCTTGGCCGTTATGGATTTGGTAGGGTCCCCGGTATATTTACTGCATGGAAATGTTTGATGTGAATTGTTGTTTTAAATATAATATACCATACAGGAAAATCCCGAGGAACGTTCTCCTTCAAAACGCTGATCAAACCCGGGATGTCTAGGTAAGTGAACCTGGGTCTCATTAATACGTCCACTGTGGCTCCCTTATTAAAAACCAAATCTACATTTCGTTTCATTTTTATACGTTCGATGGCCTCACCTATATTATATGCACTATTATTATTATGAAGATGCTTATCAAAATAAAGTAAGACATTAACAACAGTAACCAGTATAATTATATATACTAAAACAAAACATTTTTTGTAAGGTTTTCTTTTTAATTTTCAAGTAAATTATCCAATTTCACTTTCTTACGTTACAGTTGACCTGGAATGGTCTGATGCGTGTAGGGCACTTAGGTCAAGGTGAGGAGTCACACCCGCAATGAGTGTGCCTTTTTTTTTGGTAAGCTTGTTCTTTGCCTTCTTGATACATTTAATTAAATTTAGCTATTTCATTTACCCTCAGGTTTATAAGAAAGGACTAATTTATCACCTTCATTCAATAATTATTTTCCTTAAATATATATATATATATATATATATATATATATGGAATTGGAATGAATATGTAAATAACTGTTTATATCTATTTTTCGATTGCTCCATCTGATAGAAAACGCAGACATGCTGGTTACAGATCAGCACCTAACCTGGGCTAAGGAAGACAGGCATACGCCATACACTGTGCAATGAGAGAAATGATTGCCCGGGCAGCGGCGCTACAACTTTCCTCTTATATCGAATTCCAACTGCAAAGGGATCTTTTACGTGCACGCCAATGTGCACACGGCACCTGTACATACAAATATGTTTCATTTTACTGATTTAATTTGTTTTTTGCTGGCAGAAGACAAAATTTTACAGCAAGCTTCTGTTTGTTCGTTTCAGACTGCGGAAGTCTTACTTCTGATTGAAACGTCGGAAGACGAGTGGAGTGATGATGAGGAGAATGATATGGATGAAATCAGAATAAATTTACTATTAAATTTGTATTCGAATGAATAAAAAAAAAATTAAAACAAATTTGCATTTCTCCTTCTGAATTTTTGGGACAGTAAAATTGGGCTTGGGCTTGTAAAAAAAATTGTAATTAACTGGTCCGAATGGCTTGTGATTTCAATTTGTAAAGTTATTGACTGTATACAATCCATTTGTTTCCACAACTTGTGAATTACGTTTTGGTATAGAGCTATATTGGGCATTTACCACAATATGTAAATCGGACGCTGGGTATATTGTCACACCTTAAATCTAAATTTGATATTTCATCAACTAATCTAAATCTACAGAAGATACAACATCAAATTCAAAACAGCATTTCTCATAGTTTAAGCAAAAATCCCATTTGGACAACTGAGTTTTGTGTTTTTGTAGACCGCTAGTTGTTCAGTAGATATTAAATAGGACATACTATATTCTATCTACACATGAAAGAATGATATTACAAGAGTTATTCCAAAAACAGACCCAAACCTTATAAACTAGTAACTTTTACATATGCCTTTAAATGTTTTGGTAAATCAGATGACAAAAATTATCATTGTAACAATTCCTTAAGATGTAAGGGTGAAGTAGGTCATGATTTGTCTGCATTCGATGATACTTTTTGGTAACGCTATAATATGTAATAGACTTACTACCCCGGTAGATATAGCACAATATAAAGTAAGTTAAATTAAGGAGAAATAGTGCAAAATTCCATCACATAGTTGATCTTACTAATGAAAATTATATGCAAATTCAGAAAGCCAGATTAAAATTTGGTGCCTTAGAATTGGTACTAGAGATTCCTTGTCAAGATAATTAGGAATTTACCCATCAATATTGGTAATTTTCCTTTACAATGTAACCCGATTTCCGAATCACATGTAGTTTTAACAAAATACAATAGATATTATCGTTAAAGCTAATTTAACATAATCAGTTATGATCGGCGAAATATGCCAGAAATCTCAATCGAATGGCAATGTCTAGCGTCTGGTTGTTCCAGTCTATACCAATAGTATTTATTGTGCATGTTCTGCAGCTAAAATATTACGTCAACGGTTGACATGACTTGTGGTACACGAAATGAAATGGGGTGTAGCGTTCTAGTGTTCTGCACCGACTGGGCTTGTGCAGACAGTAACGTCTCTGTATCAGCAGCGGTGGATATGACTTTATTTTATCATTGATATTATGTACTCTTCATCCCCAAAATGCACTTTTTTTTCTTGAGTCGATGAACGTGTACTTTCTATTCGACCTTCAAATAGCATGTTTCTTCATTGCTCCATTAGAGTTACCATGATATTTGCCTTGATCGACACTCGCCCAACAGAATACGGGTGGTTTACAAACAGAATATTGAAGAGTACATCAAATTAAAAAAAATATATATGGCCACCTTCCAAATTCAACAACATTGACATTCACAATGTTGAAACCATTGATGCAAATGCAAATAAACAATGCGTCATGAATGTACAAAAAGATATTTGGACGAAGCACAAACACTAGCTTGAAAACAAGTAAACATTCGTCAAATGCAAACACTTGATCTCAATGTCAGCGCGAACCCAACAAAAACCAATGTATTTCAATAAATACAAAATTACCCAACACTTCAATAGAACCAGGCAAGTTTTATTTGCTTCCGCCCGTAGTGCTTTTGTCACCAAATGAAATGGGTTTAACGTACCACTGCCTACTCTTATATCGAATTCCAACTGTCAAGGGATATTTTACGTGCACGACAATGTGTAGACGGGACCTTAGTTTGTCGTCCCATCCGAACGATTAGACAACTGTTCGTGTCAGGCACTCCCATCCTGCATCATAATGTCTATGTTTTAAAATTATTTGGGGTTATCCTTATTAACATTGATTCGTTCTAAAATATAGTCTTGTTTTAGTCTACCAATCAAATTATTTCTGAGTTCTGCGCTTGAGTATATAACTCTATGGATCTCAATATTAGAATTTCGCCATACCTAGTCCGTGGATTTTTCTCTGCAAAATTTCATCAGTAAACCATTTCCGATTTGGTCGAATAGTAAAGTTTGCTTTTTTAATGGGAGCATGGTCAACCATAATATTTCTTAGAGTGTCATTATAAAGATTAATTTGTTAATCACTATTAGTCATGTCAAGTTTCTCAGATATTTTAGAGTTAATAATATTAGATCGAAAATCATCAATGTTAATGTTACACTATGATTTCTTTCTGTGCGTATTGCCGGTAGTATGCGGTATAAGATTAAATGAATCTAAAGTATCATAAAATGTATTTGGTATGCAACACTCGGCATCATCGAGATGTAAATGTAAATCCCCAGCGAGTAGTAAATGAGAAAATGAGTGAAAAGTTTCATACAGAAGATCAGGAAAAAATACAAAAGTTAGAACTCTTTCTCCCAGATCCTAATTCAAGTCAAGCTTTAAATTCATTGGGCCACCATGGCCCCTGTATCTTTTTTAAGTCGACATAGGGCAGTAATTATACGTCTACCTGCAGCCTGGTTGAAGGATATCTGTTCATTCTTTCTCGATATTCAATTGACCTCCTTTATGAGTTTACGAACCTCAAAATTTCCTGTGTTGCATAATGTTTTGATATTTTATACGTATCAAATATTACATTAATTGTAGTTATTAAATTGCTGGATACATTCGTTTCTTTTTGTTTAATTGCAAATAAAATTTCACTGCGCAATGTCGGTTGATTTGGTCCATCTGTATTCATTTTCAGTCGTAGAATCGCTGAGGTTCTCTTGCTTTTTAAGTAACTGTAAGAGTTCCGATCGTCTATTTTGCAAAACAAAATTTAGTTTATTATTGCTCATAGATTATGAAGAATAAAACTGACGCAATGTTATACTCTCCTGTTAAACCAATTCCAATCTCATTCAGTTGGTAATCTGTCATTAATGCCACAGCCTGGCCACCCATCTCACATTTTTATAATATTTTACGGTGTGAAAGTAAAATTATTGTCTTAAAGTTCCAATTTCATATTTTCTAAGAAAGTCAAAACATAATTATTTCTATGTCTTTTGCTCAAAAGGTTGTCAACTCACTATTATACGATCATGGGCAAAATTTCACGGGCATTAAAATGGCTGACACAAGCTGATTGAGGAATAGTAACACAATTACCTCCCTTGTTTTTCCATTCCTCTCCATGGACGGCCATCTTCAAACGTTTGAATTTGAAGTTGAAAATGATATTTTTGCCAATTTCTCAACTGGCAATAGTGAATTATAGGATTATTCTTTAACAAGGCAGGACTGTTTATAGGTACAATCTATTTTAGGGCTTTATTTTAATACATTTTAAAAATATAACTTAAAAATATGCTTTTGGAACTTTAAAGTGACTGAAACACTTCGTTTTATTCAAGATGGAAAGAGTTGCGGAAATACATTAAAATGACAGCTTTATCTGTCTGGGAGGCACAGACTGGCACAATAAACCCTTCCAAGCGTTTGTAGGAAAATACCGGAGTAGATGAAGAAACAGAGACGATTTTTTCGGAGTCTGAGGGGACAATATCGTCTATCTTGCAAAACATTTGGTTTATCATGGCTCAGGGAATCTGAAGAATAACACTGACACAATATTATACTCTCAAACTAATTCCGGTCTCCTTCAGTTGGTCATCTGTCATGAATGCCACAACCTGGCCACCCATCTCACATTTTTATAATGCATTATAAAATGTATATTATTATCAAGTGAAAGAAACACTTTTTATACAGATGAGAATAGTTTCGCAAAATGCGGAAATACAACCAAATGGCAGCCACATTTGTCTGTGCGGCACAATTTTGTGAAGCGGAGTTCCAAGGTGAGGACAACTTAAATTTAGCATTAATTCGAGGGATTACCCGAATTTTCTGTTTTAAATCTGGAGCACTGAGACATTTAGGTGCATACATGTATTGGTTTAAAATGGAGTGGGGTCAGGGTCAAGACTGACTGCATAACTTCGCACATTTCTTTCTTACATATTATATTATATGTGAGAGCAGGGGTATGCTCCCCACTCCCAGATACGCGTCTGTTTATTAAGAGTCTACCAATCAACTTGTTCATGCGATCTCGATCAGGGGGTAATTCTAGGGTTTAAAGGGTGTATAGCCTATTCTTTGAACCTTAAAATATACGAAAATGGATGTTAATACTCATATTAATTATGCAAGAGCATAATCTGCCTATTGTAGGTCTTTCTTTAGGCCTGAAATATTATAAAAACTATTAGACATTAATTAACCTATTCAGGCAATAATCAACTCTCGATGTTGAGGCTAGAATGAGATTTTTGTAGTAGTTCGATTCGCTGAAATATTTTCCTTCGTGATTGACCACTTACTGGTTTTGTCTTACCGACTTTAGTAATGATGACCGAGGCTAAGCGGAAATTTCAATCGTTTAGTCCTAAGCTAATAGTGGATCAATTTGCCTAAAATGTTCAGCCAATTGCTTTTACATTAGCTAGTTTTTAACTATTGTAGTGAGAACTGCTAACTCGTTATCTAATCTCTCATAATGTATCTGTAAAGTGATTTTTTAAAATTATTTTTTTAATTTCTGATCAAAATCATGTTCGGTGAAATTCGTGAACAGTCCAAATTGAACAGCAGTGGTTTACGCCTGTTAGTCGATTATACATACACTTTTTTTATTACTAATATCCTTTGTGAATCAGTCATTACTATTTACTTCCGGAATGTCTTGTAGGGTAAAGTGGAAAATTGTACTTCAAATATGATTATACCGATGTCATACTGTTCCAATTACCACCCCCTTTATTACCCAAAATAAAGCAAATGTTATAAAATACAACTATTATAATAGTTGTTACGAAAATTCGAAAATTTAATAGAAAAATTGAAATATTTACGCAGTTATCTTCCTTTACAATCGGTCACCGGATTTCAGATCATCCTTGAGTGACTTGTAGTGATTGGTAACCACGTGGCTAAGTGGGTAAGACGCTGCACGCTAGCCTGGAGGTCGAATGTTCGATCCTTGCATTGAACGATTAAGTTCATCCAGATTTTCCGGCGTGGGTTCCCCTTGTCAGTGATGCAGGACGGAGGACAAGGAAACTTTTCTGTCGTTCGAATGGGACGAAAAACCTATGTCCGGTGTACACATTGGCATGCATGTAAAAGATCCGCTAGCAGTCGTAATCCGATACAAAAGTAGGTCGTAGCGCCGCTGCCCGGGCAAATGTCCCCTCATAGCACACTGTATGTCACAATTCTATGGAATACAATTACTGCTTATTACTGAGCGACGTTTCGACTAGGCTTCTCTAGTAGTTATCAATAACGTTTGCTTGATAACGACTAGAGAAGCCTAGTCGAAACGGCGTGGATTCCCCTTGTCAGTGATGCAGGACGGAGGACAGGGAAACTTTTCTGTCGTTCGAATGGGACGAAAAACCTATGTCCGGTGTACACATTGGCATGCATGTAAAAGATCCATATGTATGCCATAGAATTTTGACCTGTATACTCTAGTTCAATTACTAAATGCCATTGAAACGTTTGCTTGATAACGACTAGAGAAGCCTAGTCGAAACGTCGCTCAGTAATAAGCAGTAATTGTATGCCATAGAATTGTGACCTGTATACTCTAGTTCAATTACTAAATGTCATTGAAACAGTTTACACTATATGTCACATGCCTGTCTCCATTAGCCCAGGTTAGGCGCAGAACAGTAGGACGTTAAACCCCAACTCATTTCATTGTTTTAGTGATTTTGATGAAATTTATAATGTAATGTTTATAACCCAAACACCTTGCGGTATTCGCGTATATCGGATCTTAACTTCCTGGATTATGGCCCTGGTGTGTGTGTGTGAGCGGGAGAGAGAAATGGGGTTAAACGTCCACTCGACACAAACTAGGTCATTTCGTGACTAAATTATGGTTTAATTTTATTTCCATAATTTGCTTCCGTGAAGGAGTCTTCAGCAGTGTGGCACGAGGTTGGACAGGCGACCATATTGCTTGTTTAGTAGAACCGAGGAATCGGAACCACGCCAGTTGACCTTATAATGGAGAGAGAGAGAAATGGGGTTTAACGTCCATTCAACACAACAAGGTCATTTCGGGACTAACATATTGTTTAATTTCATTTCAATAATTCGCTTGCGCGTAGGGGTCTTTAGCAGTGGGAGGAAACCGGAGTGCCCGGAGGAAACCCACGCGGTTGAGAAGGCGCCCCTATCTCCATGCCACATACGCTCACACCAGGGCTCGAAACCACAGCCGCAAGCCAGAGGTGACCGGCCAGCTAGAGGTCGAAGCGCGGCACTCTAGACCACTAGGCCATCCCAACCCCCCGACCTTATAATGCAGCGCGCCCTTGGTTGTCTGATAACTATTGGTCCCATTAAAGGTCACAATACTTAATACGCAGAGAGTGTTAAAGTATGTAATACCAAGGTTGTAGGCCCTCTAGAAGTCACAATGTCCTTTTGATATTCGCGCATTGTGCGTAAAGTTTGGGATAACTTAAATAAAGCGGCTTTACAAGGATTATTCATTTTAAGGTCACATGCCTATAACTAAACAGATTGCAATTGATTTTTGTTGTATTATGTACATCCCTCCTAACAACAAAACCAAAATCGTTTGTTTTGCATTTTTGCCGAGGTCGGAGTGTCGTCTACCAGCCTAATTACGCATTGCAAATTCAAGACCGGGGCTTACCCTTTTTTCCATGTGTACATATTGAAGACAAACTGCCACGTGAAACAATTATTACTTGAAATGGAAACTTAGAATGGATTGAAAGGAAATGGGAAAGAACACGGTGTTTTATTTTTTCTACTTTACTCAGATATCTCATGATTAGTCCAAGATTGTTCCAATATATTCAATTTACTTCTTTGGTTGTGTTTTAACGACAATCCCTGTTTTAGCGATAATCGACGTTGATAAAGAACTGCAAACCAATAAAATACATTATTTGTACAAGCAAACTTAGGTGACAAGTACCAAGACAACTAGAATGTTCTGAGTAAGCTCTGGTATCTAGCCAAATGATTTTGGACCCGTTTCAATTCTTTATTGGATTTGTTTAGTCGCCCAAGGTCACGCATTTCCATTGGACACAACTGGTTGTTTTAAGCACGTTATTTGAGATACCTGCCCTTGTCACCGTTTTCTTATGACTATACCAGTTTAATCCATCTTTGTGAAAACATTTGTCATCAACCACTACAATGTGAAGACGGCGGTGTGTTACATCTGAGAAGTTTTATGCATGGACATATTCAGTAATTAATACAAGATATGACTTATAGTGCTCGTGGAAAATTTAAATGCATTCTGCTACGGTACCAGAGCTAATACAGAGTTTACCGGTAAGGTCTTTAGAATTATTTCTTGTGAATCGTTTTTAATTGTTTTGTCTTAATAATTTTCAGCATAATATAGATGTTTGAAATCGAGCCTGACAATCATTATAACAATGACATATATGTGGGTAGCCTTTGTACATCTACACGTGCATTTAAGTTCAGAAAATCATTTTAACTCACATACTATTTTTTACATTATGATATTGGTATTATCAGCCAGAAACAGGTTAATAAATGGTTATCATACTGATATCGATTCATTTATTTGGGAACTACTGATATTGAAATTCCTACCCCTATTTTGCCGTAAAATATGATTTGTGATAAAATGATAATTATGAAGAGTTATCCCGTCTTTATTTCTGTATTATTTACAAGACCGAATTGAAAATATGTTAAACAGATTTCGATTGGCAGTCCGGGTTCTTTATTAACTATACTTGTTACCTTAAACTGTGTTTAAGGTAACAATTGGTACAGTCTAAGACCCCTTACGCAAATTCAAATAGGTTCAAACGCACAATTGTCAACACACAACATTACAGTTTGTATTAAAATAAGTAATTCTATCACAAATAGTGAAGACTGGACCATCAACATAGTTACCGAACAATTTTTCTCTGCATAGCGCTGTTTATGTTGTAGGCCTAATGACGTATTACGCAACTTGCGGCCATGACGGTCGGCCAGTTGAAATTTCGCGTAGGAGATGAGTTTCATCAAATCATATAATTATGCGGTAAGGCCTCACCTTTATTTCAATAAGAATTGATTTATTATATGTTAAGCTGCGTGCAGTACTGTTTTGGGTCAGTTTATTTGTAAATTAAGCGAGCTATAGGCCGGTAAACTTTTTGTAGTCATTTGACTGAAAAACTTGCGCAAAGGAACTCGGTAGGAAAAACCACTACTGCGACTGGAGTAAGACGGAAGACAGCAGTAGTGGAACCATTTCTACGTGTTCTTGTGCAACTTAAGATGTTCTAATACATACACCTATTTGAACTTTTAATCTGATGCCTGGATGGTGTTTAGTCATGAGAGGCCGGTTCGCGTTCAAATTTTATATTTTATGCTTTTTTTTCCCGATCGATCATAAAGGGACAAATAATCAAATTTTCGGCCCCTTCGCCGACACTATGGTCATTATGTTGTCATTAAAGTGCTCATCCCCGCAGCCCAAGATGATATCGGCCCACTTTGATGACAAATTTTAGATACTGCTTTTTCCAATCCTATCGACAAATAATGAATTTTTCGGCCTCTTCTCCGATATTATGGTCATTATGTTGCCATCAAAGTGCTCATTCCCTCAGTCCAAGAAAATATCGGCCCAATTTGATACCAAACTGCCTCTGGAAGCAGAACTTTGTGTTAAATTATAAATGAGATGCACGAAAAATTCGTATATGAGGGTTTTTTTTTTCAAAAATTCAAACCTGATTGCACTAACTAAATATTGGGAACCTGGAAAACTCTTATTTAAATATTTGTATTGGTCCAATCAATAGACATGACGTCAATTGTACCCTGTATGTTTGTTGAATCCTTCTTCTGCCAAGTAACCTTGCTTTCCATGACGTAGATTGAAGGTCAAGTCCGGTAGACTGACTTAGTTGACAAATAGACTTAAACCAATGTACCTAACCATACCCTCTCAGTTCCCATATTGATCGATCAAACATATCTTAACACCCGCTCTTCATATGCCTCGCCCATAACATCCTTATGACAATACAATGCATTCTAAAAATGCATCCTATTGGATTTCGGACAGTGGACTCATGCATTGCATTACATTACAAAATATCATGTTTGGCTACAAGTACTCGTTTCTCACAGTAATTGCACGCAAGTAACTATTCGGTTAGATGCAATAACATAATTAGTAGGGGTCTGATTTCAACATGGACGCGAGACTTCTAGAACGTCGACCTACAGATGAAAAAATATTTCTATGCTCTATACTTATCAGTGGCGAGTTGGAACAAACGGTTGCCATGTAAGATACACCAGATTTTGCAAGAAATAGATGGAAAAGAGGCATAATCAATATGGCCCATCCTCCCATTCAAGAACTTTTGATCCTCAAAAGGACCATCGCGATTTTAACATAGTCTCGGAAATAAAAATCCATGTACGTTTGAAATTTACGCAGAAAATATAGAGGAATGGTGTATATTAACTTGCTTGGTAATTTAGCAGCTCAAGCTATTTTGTCGCTTGGACGTTTGATCTGAATGGGACAAAAATTGTAGCCCTCCTTGTAACACATTTGTTAAGTTTCATCTGAATGAGGCATAAATTGTAGCCCCTGGAGGGTCTATAAACTTCATACATATTACACGCAATAATTAAGAGGTTATAACTCTAGAATGGATGGTCTGATGCGTACAAAGTCGAATTTACCCACGGTCGTTTTATCCTTAACACCGCTTGTTTTTCATCTCACGAACAGGACAAAACTGATCGCCTCTGGAAGGTTCACAAACTTCATTCATATTTCACGTAAAATATAGGGGACATAACTCCAGAACGGAAAAACCGACGCGCACCAAAACTCATCCAAAAATTAGATGTTTTTACACTATTTGGGTTAAGAAGTGCGGCCTTTACTTCGAGCAGTTTCGATCCGATATTTACAATATTTGAACTCAAACTTAATTATGGTGGAACGGTAATATAATTGTGACCCCATAGAGGGCCTAGACAGGAACCGAGATCCTTTGGGTTATAAACATACACTGTAAGCTTCATCAAATTCGGACAAAAAATTTTGACCCCTGGAGTGCCCACAAGCTTGGTAAAACTTCGCTTCATTGCTGATTAATTTTATTAGCCGGAAAGTGCCCCGACTTTCTCGCCTCCATGTGTGTCCGGGGTCTGGGCGGCTCCTGGAACATTGCCTAAAGTTCTAGAATGGCGCCCCCAACACCTCAAAAGAGATATGACGTCAATGTTACTGTGTATCTTTGTTTAATCCACCTTGTCCCAAACAACCTTCCTCTCTATGACGTAGATTGAAGGTCATGTCTAGTAGTAGACAAATACAAATAAACCAATGTACATAGCCACACAGGTTAAATCCTCATATTGATCAATTAAACTAATCGCGGAGCCCGATCTTCCAACCAACGAATCTATTGGTAATCGCGATAATAATATGATTAATATTTCGAACACTTTTAAGAACGTCCAAAATAGAAGATCGACCCCCCTGGTAGGATTCCGCTTGTATCCAAATGTTCATAACCGGTGACTGCGCGGATAAGATTTTTGTAATTAAAATATAGTTGTAAGACTTCTTCAAGTATAGAGCGGGATCCCCTTTTGGTAACCTAGCTGAAATGTGTACCAATTTTCGTCTATGCAGTATCAGTGCGTGCATATCTGGTATCATCAGAATGGAAGCCTGCTGGTAGTGGGTGTTGCTATGAGGGTTGTGATTCTGGACGTGAATTCTTGGACTGTATTAACTCGAAAATGTATCATTGACAGACATTTCTAGTGGTGCAAGACATTTGTAGTGGTGGGGTATCCCACGGCATAAAATGTCTGGCCATAACCATTTAAGCGAATTATGTTATCACTTGATCACAATCGGGTTAAAGAGATACAATTCGGTAACTATATCTACGGCTCATACTTCATTATGTCTGATAGAAGCACCTATTTTAGTACTTACACAAAACTTCGTTGAATGTAATAATTGTAGCTAACCCCATCGCGCTTGAAGTCGCAAAATCTCTGATGTCGAGTCTAACGTTAACAATTTAAAAAAAAAACCCCTCAGTATCTTCTTAGGTTTTGCGTTAAGGTGCACAACAGACGACATACCAAGGAACATAGTTGTTGCAATCGGGCGAAAACATTGGCGTGCACTTAAAAAAAAACATGACAGTTGATATCCGATATAAGAGTAGGCCGTTGTCCGGGCAAAATTCCCCTCATACATGCAGCACACCGTGTTTGATTCCAGGCACTGTGTAAATGAAATATTGTTTTTTACTACATGTTTTTAGAGATTTAGTCCCATTGATAAAACAACACAATTATGGATACCGATTACTATGTTTATGTAATGTCAATGGCATATTCAATGACACTGTTAATATTGGCTGAATCCATCCTGCAAGCCACCTTGGCATATAACGTAGATTGGGGAACACGTCCCGTAGTCTGACCGAGGAGATGGGTTTTAAGGGCGTTTTGAAACATTGGTTGTTTTTTTTTTGGGGGGGGGGGTCTTTTAAGGTTTCGTGCCGTGTAGCCCAATTGGTGTTCATGTGCTTCATAACATCGGTGCTCAATATATTTGCATACATCTCTGTATGAACACAAAAATATTATATCATCCTGATTGATGGAAAATATTTCCTATTTGGTAATAGATATATAAAGGGGGTATAAATTGAAAATTTTAACTTTAAATCAGTTAATCTTTGACATTCCTGATTACCAACATGCGTTGTTGCTCAACAAGATTTCTCACTATTTTTGTAGATGCAGCACCATACGAGCAGATCTTGTAAATAATATTTCACATTTTTGTATATATGAGTATATTGCCATGTCCAACAAGAAGGCCAATTTACATAGTAACCCAGGACTTAACCTGTTTATATCGAAATTACAAAGTAACAACAGCCTGTTAGCTATCTGAATGTATCCCGATGTAAGGAGTAAAAATATTCTGCTGCCTGCATTATCACTTTTGCTACTCCGTGGGCTGTGTATATTATATTTCAAGTAAGGGGAGGGGGGGGGGCTATCTCGCTTATAAAACCGAAGGACGATTAATAATAAACACCCTGTCTTCAAAATAGTCCGATAAAGATAATAAATAACAGAGAATAAATTGCATCTGGAGGGGAAATGAAGTGAAATGGGGTTTAACGTCCTACTGTTCTTCTTCGAATGGGCTAATGAAGGCGGGCATACGCCATACAGTGTGTTGAGGGGAAATTTTACGCGGGCAGCGGCACAATGGTCTACTCTTATATCGAATTTAAACTGCCAATTGATTTTTTATGTGCACGCCAATGTGTACATGTGACCTTGGGTTTTTGTCCCATCCGAACGACTAGAAGTCCTGTGTATACATCGTCGTGCTCGTAAAAGATCCCTTGGCAGGTAGAATTCGATATACGGCCATAGTGCCGCTGCCCATGCAAAATTGTCCCTCATAGCACACTGTATGGTGTATACCGTCTTCATTAGCCAGATCGGAGCAGAACAGTAGGACGTTTAAAACCATTTATTTCATTTTAAGTATGTAAATATAAATATGCCAGAAAATTATTTAATTATTGGAAAACAGAAATTTGAGGTGGTACGTAAGATGATATCTAGAGGACAGATACATTTATGTTTACTTTAAATACCCCCATCCCCGCCATTTAATAGAGTTTTATACCACCCGACTTTGATAGGTTTTCTCTCCCCTTGTCGATGCAGGTCTGACATGGACAACTGTCTCATCGTTCGGATGGGATGAAAAAACGAGGTTCCGTGTTCACATTAACGTGTAGGTAAAAGATCACTTGGCAGTTGGAATTCGATACAAGAGAACTGTAGGCCGCTGTCCGGGCACCCCCCTCCCCCATAGCATACTGCATAGCGTATAGACGTTTTCAAAAGCCAAGTCAGAGCAGAACAGTAGGTCGTTGAACCTCTTGTCATTTTATTTTATTGGTCGTTTTTCGAAGGTCTGTAAATATCAATACCGCTTCCCTTCTACTGACCTTGACCTTGAAGATTGATCGCGTAAATTATTAATTTCCATTATGCAGAATGGAGAAATGTTATGTGCAAAATAATTGTTATACTATATTTATTTAGTATTATTGTAAAGTGTATTCTTTATTTTAACACTGTGACATTGGTACTGTGGACCAATGGAAATTGCAAATTGTGAAACTAAAACACGTTTTTTGAATTGCTGACGTATGCATTTTACACCGTGAGCATGAAATAATATTGGCAACGTTATCCTTCCATACTAGCGTTGCCTTGGCATACGTGTTCCCTCTCAAAATGTTCCAATTGTCTTTTCTTTGTCCTAACACGGAACCATTTCTTAGGTTAACAAATGTACTCATAATCTAATACTATATCTCTATGGGGGTTATTTATATCTGAATGTTGTTCTGTTCGGTGAATGGAAGTCATTACTGTTGCCGATAGATGTAAAATAATGTAGGTACCTTGCTAATTAACTCGGTCAACGACGTAAAATCATATGGTATTTCATATCTGGTCACGAAATAGTCTTCGACTCCCTTCCCCTGCGAGCTAATTCTTGGGAAAACTAGGCACGCAGGTCATAAGCAGATGGTCCTTGTTACCGCTTAATTTAAGGGGTTCATTCCATGGCTAGTTCTTCTATCTTCTTTAAAACCGAAAATGCGATTAAGTATTCTTACATGGCCTTAGATTTTAATATCTAACCATATGTCAGCTAATTCTTTGGAAACCCACGCAATTAACATAGATCGCCGTAGGTACCTCTTAATATAAGAGGGTCAATTCATGACTCATTCTTCTATCCTCTTTATAACAAATAATGCGATTAAGTATTCTTAGACACTGTTTCGTCAGTTTGTCGAGAACTTAGAATTCGTGCTCTCGCTAACCGTTGGTAGTTCGTAGGAAGACATCCTTCGTACAAAGACAATGTATCGCTAACCCACAGTGATATAGGTCTAAAATTGCTCAGGGTCTCGTCGCCTTTACCAGAGCCTCACAGGTGTATCCTCGAGATCATTGCCTACGGTGAGCTTCATTTCGGGACTAACATGGTTTAATTTTATTTCAATAATTCGCTTGGTACCATATCATTGTTTCTGGTCCAGGTAATCCTCCCTACTTTTAATAATCTTGCCGTGGCTACTGTTTAGACAAAACTCTTCATGCCGAATCCAAAATCCACCTTTCTTGCAAAATTGTCACGATTCTTTGAATAATCATTACGTCCTTTCGCCAGTTTTCATTATTAATAATCACATGGTACTACTTTTCTATCTAAGTTACCTTTACATGCTTTAAACCTGACCATTGCCGAGATATTAAGTTTTTTTTAGGTTTCCATATCGGATGTTAATTATTGGACTTTTATTGACTGTTTTTGACACTGTGTGTTACCACTTTCCTATTAACCGATAATACATTTACAAGCTCTAAACTTTTATTGACTGTTTTTGACACTGTGTGTTACCACTTTCCTATTAACCCATAATACATTTACAAGCTCTAAACTCAATCTGTCAATCATACCCGAAATGTTGGAGTTTTGAGGTTTCCATGGCGGCCAAATTGGATTTATCATCACTGGGAGATCATTTGGCTGTTTTTAACGTATTCTTTTGTACCACTTTTGTATCTACCCGTAATACATTGATTTTCACCCTCTAAACTATATTGCGGGATATTGGAATCTATAGGGCGTATGGCTCGATTCTTTGCGGGCTGGAAGGCCGCATGGTTAGCGCGTACTGTTGTGTCATATTGCCTGCCATTGAGACAACTCACCCCTTTTTCGAGTCTCGGGTTGTAAGTGATATGTAGTAGGATCGCCTGTTCTACCTCGTGGGTTTTCTTGCTCCGCCCTTCTCTATTTCTCTCACATTTATGAGTCAGTCTTTATTATTACTCCTGCAATGTAGGATATATTTTTCTTTGTTCATTCCTCTTGAGCCTAAAACGAAAGAGTACATTGTGTCGTAAATATTGAATATTATGATCCCATATTTTCATGGCAACAAAGCAACGTCAATATGGATTGAAATGGACAAATACTGAATCATATTTTCAAATAGATCGCATATTACTTAGGGAAGTCAGAAACCTTCGGGGCTCTCCTGTCAGTTAATATGACAATTGAATAGTGGTTATGCTAATACTGTAAAGGTCGCCCACTTTCGTAAAATATGGAAGCTTTAATATAGCGATATACTGTGATATCTGCTACGTTCAGGGTGATGGGGGCTTCGAACTCTAGATGGCCAGTCATCTCGGGCTTACAGTAGTGGTTTTGAACATTAGTTTAACCGTGAGATTGTTTGCAGATAGTGGCACCTTCTCAACCTCTATGGTATCCCACTAATATTCTGGTATGGGTCATTGTATAGAGAGCTTAATAGCCAAAAGTAAAATACTGTTGGGCCTATATACCGTGGAGGTAACCTTAGTTCTGTAAAATATATTCTGGTTAATGTATTGAAGTTGTTAGCTAGTACCAGAGACAACAAGAACTATGCTAACAAAAACATGTCTGTTAGTTTAAAATTGAGAAAGTATGTGCCGGTCAATTTCCCGGGGCTCAATACTGACTCATACATGTATCATCTTTATATAAGAAAGAGCGAGTTTCAATTCACTTTAGATATCATAGAACGCTCCGAGGGAGGAACATCACATCCTAGGCTGAGAGGTTGGGAAACAAACATCATTCGGAGAGCCATATGACGTTGAGGGGTACCGTCAGTAAACTTGTCCCACGAAATGGTGGGGTAAAGATAATGGTGTTAATCGTTTACTTGGATCATTCACAATATCTGGCCCTCCATCTTGCACCCAACAAAGCAAGACGGCGTGGGGAGGGGGTAGAAACGGGGATTAACGTCTACTCGACACAAACATTTCAGGACACACGTATGGTTCAATTTTATTGCAACAATTCGTTTGCACGGAGGGGTCTTTAGCGGTGGGAGTAAACCTGAGAAACCCCACGAAGTTTTTCAGGTTACCCTATTCCTTGTTACAAACAACCGGGTAATCGAAACCACGCCATCCACCCCAACCACTACAAAAAAAACCCCAAAAGATGATATAATAATAATCCATTTCGACAGCTTGATACAATTCTTAATTCACTAATAATTGAATAGATATGGGCTGGGTAAAACAAATATAATAAACATTGTACACGGCTGTAAGAGTAAATGTCAAATGACCGTAACCTTCGAAAAGTCTTTTAAAATATATGTCGTATAGTTTAGTTTTGAGTAAATGCAGTTTACAGTAACATTTAAAATTTGTTATTCAAAGCGATCAAGTCGGTATTTTGATCACTTGGCGTCTCCCCCACCCATCCCATCGTGTGGACGAAATTAGGATACTTCGTCAGTATTTAACTCGTTTTAATCAAACATAGGTTAAATTCAGAATCCTGCATCATTATAGAAAATAAACAAGACCTACGAGGTTTTTCATATAAGTATTTAAATGTTGTCAAATAAAAGTTTTGGCATTGAGATTTGGCATTAGTGCGGTTTTTAACCTGAAAATCTGCAAGACATATTTTAGAAAGTTCAAGAAGTATGTGTAAAAAAATAAGAAATTGCTACAATAACTCTTGAATAGTTGAAGTATTAGTCTTTCCGGAAAGTAGATGGATATGGATTAATCGCTCCCCATACATGAACTCTTGTATAACTTTTTATTTCAAGTTCAAATCCTGTCGAAAAAACAAACTTTTGGGAACCGGGAACATTCTATCTAAATAGTTCTATTGTTCTAATCAATATACGTGACGTCAATGGTACTGTGCATATTTGTTTAAACCGGTTTGTGAAAACAATCTTGCTCTGTATGACGTAGGTTGAGGTATCTAGCCAAAAAATGTTGGAGAGATTCCCAAAATCTTTTAAAATCAATCATTTTGTTGCCAAATGTTGATAGATTTGTTTGATCGTCCGAACTTTTATTATCATTTGATCGTTTTTTGATGTGTTAGATACACGTGACCCTGGAAACCTGTTCCCATTTGATGGCTTAACAGTAGGCAATGTTAGTTTTAGTCTATCACGTGACACCGTCCTCATTATCATTTGCCTTGTGAAAAGTGTGAAGAGGGCATCGGTGGCGTTTCGGGAGAGAACTTTTATTCATGGACATATTCAATTGTTATAAAAGTGAACACTCTGTTATAAAAATTTATAACATTCTGATCTGTTATTCAAGTTACAAAAGTGAACATTCTGTTATACTAATTGTGCACAGCTAAGATATATGAATTAAAACACCAAGGTTACTGGTAAGGTTTTTAACATTATTTCTTTTCTGTAAAGGTTGTGTATATTTTATAATTGTATGCATTCGCAGATAGTAGTGTGATTTTAATGTTAGAAGCAACAAATATCACCCGACTTGTATTTATACTTCTTAAACTATTTAATATACTTTAGCGTATATTATTAGGAAACCACATTTTCGTCGGGACTTATATCATGACACATTAATATTTATTCCTAACCAGTGTTTCTGACTTTCGTTAAACACGATGGCAGCGGCAGGTGTTGATCGCTAAGCAGGGCATTGCTTATCAATGATGAACATTTGGTACCTCTGTCCATTCTGGATTGCGGCAATTACACTATCTCTACTCGATATTGCGAATTTAATACACAGGACTTGTAGTTTGTCTGCACATTAGGATTGGCTGTGCTTATTTTTGAAGTTTCCATTTATCTGAATGTTAAATTAGACATAGACATTGAAAATAATGTCGCATGCGTTGAATAACTGTGTGCGAATCTTTCGTCTATGGTACCTAAAGCGACCTTTGCGTCCCCCACTGCATAACGAGTGTAATGGTTATTCTCCACTTTCCTCCAATTGCTAACGACATCTTCGCTCAACGAATTTCTGAAATAAAACAGTCCATAGGTTATTCTTTAATTGACTTCCCGGTTATGCCCAGTTATTGGTATATTATACGGCACTAGAATGACAGCGGGACTTCAAAGTAGCAACCTCAGACATATTCTAAACGATAAGGATGACTTATATACATATAATTTTTATTGGGTCCATTCATCTGTAAAATATCCATATTTATGTTAAACAGGCTGACTGATCTACATGATTAGTTTGATATTTAAAACTTATATGTGTGCATCTATACATTGGGGTGGGCCATGTATTCTATTCCATGTTCCTTCACATCTAGACAATGGATGTAGTCATTTAATTCAAGACTATTGGTGTGTCCATAAATCATGTTGTCTGTTTATATTTTTTAACCCCACTTACCAGACTATTATCCAGATCACTTCCTCGCAGGACTTTATTTTTCTGTGTTCGCCACGCCACGTTAAAACAGGCGACTCGGGGTCATTTTGAATAGTTACTCGATATTAGGAATATCACGGTTGTACTCATGAAGGTATGATATGAATCACACCTCGCTTTCTCCTGTTAAAGATACTCGAACGCGGATCAATGAAATAAAACAATTACCAGAACTGAAAAAAACAGATAGGATATATATAATTATTGTCCCCATGATGACATTTTCATGTATATGCCTTACTTAACAATATTATTTTATACTGCTGGAATTGGATTTTTTGGTTAGTCTTAAGCATGAGCATGTGCATGTGCCCGTTCTTTACCCGAAAATTTGACTTAGTAATTTTCCTCGTGTTTTGTTGTCAAACTTGCTTGAATATTTGGTGATAACCTTACACTTCGTGTACGTTTGATGTAGGTTTTTTTAAAAGACAAGCTAAACGAATTACACAAAAAATACTTTCTTAATTTTTTTTGCTTGGTTGAATATTTGGTGATCACCTTACACTTCGTGTACGTTTCATTATGTTTTTTAAAGACAAGCTAAGTAAATTATACACAAAAGTATCTTCTTAATTATTTTTTAAACATGATGGAATGTTTCACGAAACATATCTTTAAGGTATGTATAGAATAATCTGAGAGGGCTATAGAAGGTTCGTTAACAAACACACCAACCATGGAACAATAATTTGGACAGATGTGGTGTAGTTTCTAAACAAAATGGCCATTAAAGGGTGTATGTCATTTTTTCCCGGTAAGACTATTTGAACACAATAATTTGTATCGTTGTGTTTATTTGTAGGTTTTGTGTGTGAACGGGCAGTCACTAGATTGAGCAGGTTATGGGACCGAATGAGAACAAAAGTGGATGAAACACGAGAAGGACATACACTTCACGTTGTTTGGGTGATGAAGAGCTTGCACGTTGAGAACAGAATGTTGATGTTGTGAATATGATATATTTGGATGTTGGGAAACAAAGTCGGAAAAATAGTGTGAATGACTGAAATATGTGATTAGATTGTTACATGAACTATAAAATAATAATATTATGTATATGAGCAAAAACACTAACAATATAAAAAGCCTGGCGAGTTAATCATACCCTTGGTTAAGAAATCATGTTTGTGAATACTTATCACTGTGAGAAATATCCAATAATACGATTATATTTAGACCGCAATGCCTTAGCTAATATCATTTTGACGGTTTACCCATACCCGAAGTTTACTCAAAAGACATATCACATGTAATTTCCCAAAAACGCAGCAATACCCTTTTAAAATTAAAGTTATGAATAAATCTGGTAGGCATACGACATTCTGAAAGGGGCAAATTTACGTTCACTAGTAAATTCGGTACATTGAACTTCAGAAACGCAAGTAAAATTTCAAAACACGTTATGCGTTAAATTGCCCCGCTTTTTGTATATTTAGTCAATTTCGATGTTAAATTTTTAATATCGTGTGTTTAATTGTGTCTAGGACGAATAATTGTGTCAGTTATTGACGAATAATTGTGTCAGTTATTGAGATGAAATAGTGACATTTATCACACAATAATGCATTGTCACCGGTGACGCTAATAAACAATATTACCTGTGCTGTATACTTGAGAGTCCTTTCCTATCAGTGATGCAAGGCGGAGGGCCTAGTCGTTCAGATAGAACAGAAAGCCGAGGCTCGATGCACACGTTTGCGTACAATTGTTGTCAGGGCAATATTTCGCCCATAGCACACTGTATTGTATATGTCCGTCTTTGTTAACCCCAAAGGGGATAACGGTAGCTAAGTGGGTAAGACGCTGGCACACTAGCCTGGAGATCGAGTGTTTCATCTCTGCATTGTCCTAGAAAGCTCATCCAGATTTTCCGGCGTGATTTCCCCTTGTCATTGATGCAGGACGGGCCTTGCAAGTACAGCTCTCTCTGGCCGTTCGGATGGGACGGAAAACCAAGGACCCGTGTACACCTTGGCGTGCACGCAAAAGATCCGTGGTAATTCGATATAAGAGTAGGTCGTAATGCCGCTAGTACAGCTCTCTCTGGCCGTTCGGATGGGACGGAAAACCAAGGACCCGTGTACACCTTGGCGTGCACGCAAAAGATCCGTGGTAATTCGATATAAGAGTAGGTCGTAATGCCGCTATTCGGGCAAAATTTCCCCCATAGCACACTGCATGACGTATGCCCATCTTCATTAGCCCAGTTCGGAGCAGTAAGACAATAAAACCCAATTTATTTCATTTCGTTAGCCCCATGTCATTAATTCATATACTTCCCATGTAAGAATATTATTGGGTGATAAATGAATATCATGCTATATCACTTATATTAAAACCTGTCGACAAAATAGACATCTGCGCTTGCGTGCTGGGGTTTAAATCTGCTTCTATGATGTCGCAGACAAGAAATCTCTTGCAGAGCGTTAGATTTTATATACTATCGATGTGTTTTAATGTACTTGATAAATAGATCGGTAAAATGGTTATCACTGTATGTTTCTTGTATGTATGGACTATCCCAGTATCACTCATAGAGCCTTTAAAAAGATAATACGAGTCAATTGTGAAATATCTGATTTAAAGCCGTAACAACCAGGGGCCTATTTCACGAAATTTTAACTAAGATAAGATCCCAATTTTAGTAATTTGATTTGATAATATTAGATCGATTTTAGTGCTTAGCCAATCAAAACTGAAGTATCTACTAAAATTGGATTTTATCTTAAGTTAAAATTTCGTGAAACAGGGCCCAGATGTTTTAGTATTCAACGATTGTTTTTTTTTTTAAAGCTCTTAATACAAACTTGTAGCTATGGCATGTAGGAAAATGTCAAGATTCATTTATATGAGAAAGATCATTTCAATTAATTTAGAAAACAAGGCCGAAAAGTTCTAAAGAACTTAAAATCTCTGCAAGGTTTCGATGACCGTCATAATCTTTGCGAGCTTTTCCATGAAGGTTAAATACTTTATCAAAAAAACGCACAATTGTTAGCAATAACCCATTGAATAAACAATGTGCGCCCCAAAATCGATAGAATGTCTCTTGATGATTACTTTAACATGCCAAGTTATTTGAAAAAGAATTATAAAAAAAATGCCTACCTGTAAAATGTTTACAGGGTATTGATGACAGGAAAATACCATGGCGAAAAAACAATCTTAAAACATTGAAGAATAACAGAATAATTAAGACAACAATACCGACCTGGAATTTTTAAAAGGCTACAGTGACATGGGCGCTAATCCAAACTTCGATTTGGTTAAGCTTTAAACTCGGCAAAAAACAGTCTGGGAATGACTGACGAAAGATATATATTTACAAACTTTTCCTAATACAACCATTACCAACAAAAAATACGGTGTATATATAAACACTGAATTCGTGAGATTAATAAGACACTTTATTAAAACAAACAAAAGAAGGGAATGTCTCTAGAATCAAAACAAATCAAGGTTAAGTCAAACATTCAAGGATTTACTTTCAAAGTTGTCGTAAAATTCACACAGTATCCCGAGTTACAAAACTGGAAATTAAAAATGATATATGTAATCATCTCAAAATTATTGACCAAATTTTGATTGGGTTAACAAATTAGGGCCCTCATTTATCAATATATTTGTATTTATTTTGAAAGTTGCCGCCTATCAGACATTTGTCATTGCTGCTTGTCAAAGATACGGGTGATGCCAATAGTGTGTTTGTAACAACCGTATAATTGTTTTATGACCGCTTTAGTGTGTTGGAACTAACATGTGTCCGCGTTTCTTGGTACGTGTGATAAGAATGGTGTGTTTGTAGCGACCTTCTTTTATCTGTATTGCTGATTTTAACGATACTTGAGCCGATTTACGTTTCAAATATTTTTAACCTATTAACAGGGAATGCATTGCTTAAGCTTTATTTAGTTCTCCGACAATTTGAGCAACAAGCAGAGTTTAGGTTACTACTATATAATACTATGTAGGCCTACTATTCAACTTACCAACGTTTGTCCCGTCACCACAATACGTTCGCAAATAAGGTGTGGCAACTTATTATTTCAATAATATGACATCCAGCAATACTTGTTAGTTCTGGGAGGACAATAAGAGGCAAAGTAAACAATTTAACCACTCAGACCTAACTGACAAAATTCAGTTTCGGTCTTTAGGCAAGAAACCCAACATGAAACAATTTTTTGCACATGTTTCATTTTTTAAATTGTTATGGTATGCAGATCTACACCGGTCGATTCACTTATCATTTGATTGCGTTCGAATATAGAAAACAACACGTACATAAAATTCAATAAATTTAAATTTTTGCGGTCCACAAATTAAAAAAAAAAAGATTTTTTTTTATTTCTTCTCTTTTAAATATCCTAAACAAAACATGTCAAAAGTTGAGATTGTGGACAGTTCTTTAAGAATGCGTCATGACATTGATCTTAATTACATGCTTGGCTGTTGGGTAAAAAGAAACAGTTGAAATTAATATTGTTGCCGTCGAAATGCTAACAAGATTGTTTGTCGAACACAGGTTTGGAATGTTGAGGGGGGACATGGTGCCAGAAAGATATAACATGTAATCCATGTTACAGAGCAGCAATGTCAATATGCTAATCCATGTTACCGGGGTGGCAATATTTACAGATAAACAATTCCTTCTCAACAGTTTCCGTTTGATCAACCAATAAACACAATAGTTTCGAGTGCGTATTTGTATAAACCATGAAAATTAAATTCCATCCACTTCACAAAAATATCTAATATCATCACTTGTGAAACGGGAACGCATAATTATGAGCAAAAATCATTTCAATTATAACGGATGGAATTGTACTTAAAGTAACGATTTATATTTATTGCTCAAATAAACATAACGTAAACATATTATTAAAATAAATATATTTCATTCGATTGAAATTACACAGCATTGGACTTTTTTTAAGATGAGCGCTAAAAAAAAACGTCGCATTCAAGGAATGCCTTTTAGTTATATAAAATTAAATACCTATGTTGACGGAATATTTTGCTTCACTTATAAAGAATTGAATGTCATAAAACTTTCATAATTTGAGACTAACATCATAGGTATGGACTCTTCGTTCTAAATATAATTATAAGACCCAATCCATTTAAGAGTCATATCAAATGGGAAAATTCGAGTTAAAACGGGTAAATCTAATATATCTGGTTGACATTGCGTCCTCAAAATCAAGGAACTGAATCGTGTAATATATCCCCCGTGATACTTTTATCTCTTATAATGTATCTGTGATATTATCTGCCTCATAAACATTACTTTATTCAGTAGTGTTGGTTTTGTGTATTACTATGATTAGTAATTGATTATTGTTTATATGTATATGTATATAGTATTTACCGTGTTTTAAATGTTTCCCTTGGTCATTGGTACTAATGGGTCAGCATTTCTTGTCTTTGCTATGAATTCCATCGTGATCCATGTGTGTCTAAAGTGCTTGGGACTATGTCGTTACTGTTACAAAGCTATCATGGATAGCAGGCGCAGAAAAATAGAGGTTCATAAGCAGAAAATGTTATTACTTGAAACCTTAACCGGTTATTAAACCGTGTAGTTCTCCACTTGTCAATCTAGAATTGGCGTGCACGTGTAGGATCTATTACTTACAATTTATGAATTAAGTTTTAGACAAGAATTTGACTATAGAAATATGACCCATAATTATTGAACTTTCTTAAGGAGTACTGGTTGTTTAAGTTGGTTATACCACAATCGATTACCTTACTGTATATAAATGTACGCGCCCTTACAGAGGGTAAATTAAGCGTAACATTTTATTGTTATGTCCAATAACCCTGTCTAATTTTGATGTAGATTATTGTAGATTATTTCAGTTAATAAAACTTGTTTCCAATCAAATGTGAAATTTAATACTTACAAGGCTGGTTGGATGTAATACAATTATTCGCACAATTTGTTTATGCCATTTTGAAATCACATGTGCTTCTTTTGGTAACATGTGCAATCTCAAGGGTGAGAATTTTGCCCAGATAGCGGCATTTCGAGTTACTAATGATCATATTCAACCCATTGAGATTAACAATGAACTCGACACACCAGTACATGACATATTTCTTGGTCCACGCCGAATTTGAATATCCAGACAATTTAATATCCCCCGTCACCAAACCACGATCAGAAATAAGTGTTATCCACTTTTGATATATCAGCTTTGATCTATGTAAGCCAAGATCCATCTACATAATTCCTGGGGACATCGTGATGGCAAGACAAGCACCAATTTGGCAGATTTGAGGAAACAATTGCCTGGTAACAGTTCCGTCTATGTAAGTTTAGTTTTTATACCACTTACAGCTGAAATTTACGCCCATTCGTTTCTTTAAGTCTGACTTGTATTCAATATCCGATCAATGGGAGGGACATATACTCTTTGGATAAGCCCATAATATTAATATGAATGCATCTTTAGAATCGCAAGGAAATAGCAATTCAAAAGAGGAACATTTTGTCCTGACAACGGCGAATACACCTTCTTTTCTTCTTCTGCACTTGGGGTTTCCGGGTTACAACACAAAATCCACTAGCCACACGGACGTCAACATCACCAATTGATTGTGTTGGTGAAATTAATAACACCCTTTTCAATATCAATATTTTACGTCCCGCTATCTGTGGGCTCGCCATTGCACAAATTTAAAACCACTATCCAGATCTTAAGGAATCACGCTAGAAGCGTTGGCTCTTTTATTCATGGAAGCTTGAACATGATGAACATGGACATATTCCTTTTCCAAGAACAAAATATATACAGAAAGGAATACGTTACATACGCATGTTGAGTTCTGTCTGAATCCGGCTTTTCTGGACTTCCTAACCACTTTTCCTTGGCCCCGCACACGTACATGTCTAGGTTTGGTGACGGATAGATTCTTATGTTTGACCTTGCATTTCCGCCAAATCATGTTAATAATATATTCGGATTCCAGGAATTGTATTACCAAGAACAATATCGATCAGTTGTTAAAATGTGAGAAACAATAGTCTAAAAATTTGGGAGGAATGTCATAAGACTTTAGAGGTATATCGCGCACTTGAAATAACCATTTCAAGGCCAAGCTAGATCAAATACCACACAGATGCCTTGCCCTTTATAAGCCGACTGTCAACAAATTATCAAACAAATAATGTTGGATATTCCTTGTGAATCTCTGGTGGATTTGAAAGCGCGACTTTAAACAAAACAACCACTGTGATCTGTAGTTCAGACAACATGAGTCCAGCTGAGGATAATCATACGATGTTTGGGTTTTCTGATCAGTTTGAATACACTAACACTATTCACCCCGGACAAACGCCGAGTAAACAAATTTATAAACAACAGTTCAGCTCGGATGGCCATAAATATTTCGAGCTTTGTCTTCAAATTTGACACATTGATTATCCAGTGCGATGGACTTCTCTTTTTAGTTCAAACAAATAGTTCGGTGTTTACTCCAAAATAACTTTTAGGGGGTACTTCGTACAGAATACAAAATCTATGCGTTTTAAGAAAATGTAAATATGACAACGCTTTTGAAATTCGATAAGAATATTGCTAGCCCTTAGAGGATCATTTTGTTTGTTAAAATAAAAAGGTTGCTGTCACTGTCATTTGTCAAATCATTCATATATATTTACCACATCATCAATATATTATAGTAATTACATATGTAATTACTGTTAATTTGACTTTTAAATAGAGAACTCGTTTGGCAATGCAATAAGCCATAATTTCCGAAAATCAGACATAATGCGCGTCGGCTAAACGGCTTCGAGTTAGCTCGAAATAAGTAACTGAATCTATTGTATAAAGGTATATGTGATAACCTTTTTGGTTTGTTTCAAAAGATTAAGCGAACGTCAACTTATATAATAATTTTAGTTTGTATTTTGACGAAACAGAGTAACATCCCACCCAAATTCAAATCAACATATAAATTACTACGAAATTGACAATTTTAGTATGACTTTAGCTAAAATAAAAGCCGCATTCGGCCTTGTCATTTTATCTCAGATCAAACGTGTATCTTGAACAAATATAATAAATCAACATATGAAATTCAATGATCCACAGTTTAATTTTTGACCCAAATCAAAAACAAGACAATTCCATTCCCTTTGTGACACATCGAACCGAGATATTAGCTTTTGAAGTTTAGGCTAGTCCCGATTTCCATTACTAAAGTCGGTACGATTATCCATTCTTACGTTTAATTATGTTTTAAAAAATATACCCCAATCCGCTAAATATCGCAGTCTAGTGATGGTGGCATCGAGAGTTGATTATGGATAAGTTAAATATGTATATTTAATAATTTAGCTAACATTTCAGGCTTAAAGAAAGACCTGCAATAGGCGTGTTTGGCTCTTTCATAATGTATGATTAAGAAAAACGAGTTGACTATACATCTGAGCTTAAATTCTAAAAAAGTTAACTTACTATTAATACTATCGGGTGTCGTTTATCTCGGCATGGACCTAACTAATACTACATGTAATACCCGGTAATCATGCCCCTTTTCGTGTAACATGAACAGCTTTGTCTCGAAAAACTTATTCTAGCCTCTATCACTTTCACTCCAGAAAGGTATGGCGCGGAACGCTGAATATCACAAGGGATTAACCGTCCTGTCATGATCGCAATTTTAAAAAAAAAATCGGTTAAAAAAATGTCGGCTTTATCGTGCTCACTGGATTTTGGTGAATCTCGATATGGTTTGACTTCAACTCTAAAAAATCCTATGTTTCACATATTCATATAATTATCCAAAAAAGACATAGCAATCTTCTCTAGTCGTAAAACAACGTTTCTGAAAGTTTCGGAAAAGAATCCGTGAAAACTACGACCTCTGTATATTTTGCGAAAAAAGAGGCATTACTCTACAAATATTAATCTGATTTTCGAGAAAAACTAACGGTCCTTGTCGTACCATAATAGATGTTTCCTGGCCTCTTTCATACTAAAGAGTAGTTTAGACAGTTTTCAGCAAAAGGCATCGTTTTTGAAAAATATGGCCTATATCGCTAACACAAATTACAAACAATGTGGGCAAGTGTCGGCAAAAGGGGCATAACTCTACCAGAGATTATCCGATTTTGACGAAAGGAACATAATAAAGTGATTCGCATCGTATCATTAAAACAGTTTTTGAAAGTTTCTGATAACATTGTGTCTTTCGCACATGCCCCAAATACCACCACGGTATATTTTCCGAAATCTTTAATCCCATTTATTAAGTTTGTGCACGTCGATTTCATGAAAATGTTTCAACCATGTTGCGCTATTGATGGTGAAATGTCACGGAAACCCGTTATTCCCATTTATTTAGTTTACAAATGAATTCATATTTAAAAGATTTAATTTCTGTGACTTCTTGACCACAGTAACATTTCGCCTTTCGCAGATGCGCCAAATACTACTACTGTTAATATTCCGAAAGCGATCTGTTTGGGGTTTTTTTTCGTTTTTTTTAGGTTGTGCACATCCATTTCATAAAAACAGAAACCCGTTATTACCATATTTTCAGTCTAAAAATGAATTCGTATGGGGAAAAAAATTAATTTCTGTGACGTGTTTGCTTTAGACATCCGGGCACTGATAGCCTTTTGCTAGGGCACTACTTACTTGTTTCAAATTGTGGTGGCTGTAATTTTCAGAGTACATATTTTATTGACTGGGATATTTTATCAGTGTCTGTATATCCTAGTTTGCAGTCGGTAATGGAAGTTTAAAAATTGCAGTTTATTTACTATAATAATTTAGTCTTATATATAATCTATATATTTAATTTTCAGGCTACCCAGTTTCTTTTTACTTTTGAATATCATATACAAGGGGCATCCACCAAGTTGTTTTGCTAAAATATTTCCTCAGTATATTCTACTTTTCAGGCTACACACCTTGTTTATTTTATTTAATCTCCATATTTTAATTTTCAGAGGACCCAGTCCCTGTATATCCTAGTGTAATCTTTATTTGAATTTCCAGAGTATTAGGTTTTTGCACATCCTAGTGTTATCGACAGGAAGAAATTGGGTTTAACGTCCATGGGCACAAAATAAGCCATCTTGCGACTAACATAATTCAATTTGATTTTATTAATTCGCTTGAGCATAGGGGTCATTAGTAGTGGGAGGACCTGAGAAAACCCACGAGGCTGGACATGACACTCTATTCCTTGTCACGCACAAGCGGGGAATCGAAGCCT
Source organism: Patella depressa (assembly GCA_948474765.1). NCBI lineage: Eukaryota > Metazoa > Mollusca > Gastropoda > Patellidae > Patella > Patella depressa. The sequence continues at coordinate 30,308,547 of OX419715.1, forward strand.
AATATAATCAATTTTTGAATTCCATATTATATACCAGACCATCCATACATTGGGCTAGAATGTTTAGTCGGTGTATATTACTTTTCAGAACATTCAGCTTGTGCAATAGTCTCTACATTCTGATTTCATATACAAGAGCATCCATACTTGTAATTTATTTACTAGAATATTAAGTCAGTGTATATTACTTTTCAGTGTATGCAGCTTGTATACTTTATTTAATCTCTAAATTTTAATTTTTAAAGGACCAAATCTCGGTGTATCCTAGTGAAAACGAGGAAGAAATGGGGTTGTTTCACCCAGAGAAAACCAACAATACTGGACAGGCAACCCCACTCCTTGTCACCTAGTATAATCGATGTTTGAATTTCATATACAATGATCCCCATACCTGTATTTCTTTTACTACAATATTTACTTTTCAGGGTATTCAGTTTGTGTACTTTATTTTATCTCTATAAATTAAGTTTTCAGAATACCGAGTCTCTGTATATTCTAGCGTTATCGATCTTCGATTTCATAAACAAGAGCATTCATAATTGTGTTTTACTTACTAGAATACTAAGTCAGTGTATTTTACTTTCGAGAATATTCAGCATCTGTATTTTAATTATTCAATATATTTTAATTTTCAGATTACCCCGTGTAACCAATCTTTGATTTTCATATTCAAGAGCATCTATCAATTACGTTATTTTGGTTACTAAAATATACAGTCTGTGTATCTTACTTTTTAGTGTATGCAGTTTGTGTATTTTATTTACATAATATCTAGTCAGAATAACAGGCCCGGGACTGTACAGCGCAGTGGACGCTTACGGCTGGCCCCCGGATTCATTCACTTGATTTGATTTTTTCCGCAGGTTAATCTTATAGGTTTTTGTTTTTCGTGTAGTGCGGTCCTCCTGCACTTACTATTTGAATTTAATTTCCCGGATTATTCAGCTAGTGTATTTTATTTACTAAAATAATTGATCAGTGTATTTGTTTTTATTTATTAGAAAATTATTGATCAGTGTATTTTGAATGTCGGTGAATCCAGTTTATATTTTATTTGTTAGAGGATTTTAATTTTCGGACTTACCAGTCTGTGTGATATTTTTATTCTGAGTGTAAACTTGTGTATTTGTTTTACAGAGTTTTCTGTCTGTGTAATTTATACACAAATTTACAAGCAATTCTGTTTTATTTACCAGTTTACCCAATCTGTTCATACGAATACTGTGTGATATTTTTATTCTGAGTGTAAACTTGTGTATTTGTTTTACAGAGTTTTCTGTTTGTGTAATTTATACACTAATTTACTAGCAATTCTGTTTTATTTACCTGTTTACCCAATCTGTTCATACGAATACTGTGTGATATTTTTATTCTGAGTGTAAACTTGTGTATTTGTTTTACAGAGTTTTCTGTTTGTGTAATTTATACACTAATTTACTAGCAATTCTGTTTTATTTACCAGTTTACCCAATCTGTTCATACGAATATTTTGTCCATATAGAAGTATCCAGTATTTGTCTATTCTGGCTAATGTATTCAGTCTATATAACGTTTCCCTAAAATATCATAATGTCTGTTTTTTTTAGGTATATTTGTTAAGTATCCATCCGGTGTATTATACCAAGATATCAGTCAGTGTATTTAGTTATATTTAGTAGAGTATCTATCCAGTGTATTATACCGAGATACCAGTCGGTGTATTTAATTTGAATAGTATATTTCCCAGATTAAATAATTCTTGTATTTAAAACAGCATCCAGCGTGTAGTGTTCACTCTAAAGTACATACATTTTATTTACTAGATTAACCTGTTCTTGTATTTCATTTTCTAATTTCATTTTCTAAGGTCTAATTATTTATAGGCCCTACAGTATATGGAGTATCCAATATTTTTAATTTGTTTACTGCAGTATCCTATTATTATATGGGTTGTTTAATTATGGATTGTCCAGTCTTTGTATTTCAGTAATGATGTGTTATTAAACTATAATTTCATATCGTGTCTGCTGGGGTTTTTTACTAGGGATTAATTGATTGTGTATTTTAATGAGTAAAGTAATTGGTTTGTATATTTTGTTTACTAGATTACTTAGACCAGTAGAGTAACCAGTCCATATCCAATTGATATTTATATTGCATTGCTGCGGTTTCCAGTCAGTGGATTGTTTAATTACAGATTGTCCAGTCTTTGTATTTCAGTAATGATGTGTGATTAAACTATTATATCATTTCGTATCTGGTGGGTTCTTTTTTGTGTTTTTTTTCTAGGGATCAATTAATTGTGTATTTCAATCAGTAAAGTAATTGGTCTGTATATTTTGTATACTAAATTACTCAGACCAGTAAAGTAATCAGTTTGTATCCAGTTGATACATTGCAATGTTCTAGATTTCCAGTCATTGCTTTCCACAAAGGTTTCCCGTGTGCCCATTTCAAGTATTCAGTCAATGTAGTTCATTGAATCAGATTTGTTTTATTGATTGGCTATTTATCCAGTTTCTTTTTATACGCCCACATTTTCATGTGGACGTATTATGTCGTCGCCCCTGTCCGTCCGGACGTCCGTCCGTCCGTCCGTCCGTCCACAATTTGTTTGTGGACTCTCTACAGGTCACAATTCTTATCCGATTTTGACGAAACTTGAAATATAGGTTTATCCCCAAAAGATCTCGGCTGCTTTCGATATTGGCATGTATCGGATCAAAACTTCATGGATTATGGCCCCTGATTGTACGAAAAATCACGTTTTTAGCTTGTGGACCCTATAGAGGTCACAATTTTGAACCGATTTTGATGAAACTTGACATGCATGTTTGTAACCCAAAGATCTTGGTTCCTTTCGATATTTGCGGCTATCGGAATGTAATTTCCTGGATTATGGCCCCTGATTGTCCGAAAAATCACCCTTTTTAGCTTGTGGTCCCTCTGGAGGTCACAATTATTATTCGATTTAAAAAACCGTTTGATTATATCACCGGTACACCCTAAGGAAGGTTGAGTTCGAATTTCGGGAAAATCGGACGAAAATTGCCATACAAAATGGCTGCCGTTTGTTAAAAAATGGTATATCAAGGTTGTGGACCCTGTGGAGGTCACAATTTTGATTCGATTTTGATGAAACTTGAAATTCATGGTTATAACCCAAAGATCTTGCTTCCTTTCGATATTTGCGCATATCGGATCGTAACTTCCTGAATTATGGCCCCTGATTATACGAAAAATCGCCTTTTTTTTAGCTTGGAGGTCACAATTATTATTCGATTTAAAAAACCGTTTGATTATATCACCGTTACACCCTAAGGGGGGTTGAGTTCGAATTTCGGGAAAATCGGACGAAAATTGCCATACAAAATGGCCGCCGTTTGTACGCGAATACTGTTAAAAAATGGTATATCAAGGTTGTTAACCCTGTGGAGGTCACAATTTTGATTCGATTTTGATGAAACTTGAAATTCATGGTTATAACCCAAAGATCTTGCTTCTTTTCGATATTTGCGCATATCGGATCGTAACTTCCTGAATTATGGCCCCTGATTATACGCAAAATCGCCTTTTTTTTAGCTTGGAGGTCACAATTATTATCTGATTTAAAAAAACGTTTGATTATATTACCGTTACACCGTAAGGAAGGTTGAGTTCGAATTTCGGGAAAATCAGACCAAAATTGCTATACAAAATGGCCGCCGTTTGTACGCGAATACTGTTAAAAAATGGTATATCAAGGTTGTGGACCCTGTAAAGGTCACAATTTTAATTTGATTTTGATGAAACTTGAAATTCATGGTTATAACCCAAAGATCTTGGTTCTTTTCGATATTTGCGCATATCGGATCGTAACTTCCTGAATTATGGCCCCTGGTTATACGCAAAATCCCCCTTTCTTTAGCTTGTGGTCCCTCTGGAGGTCACAATTATTATCCAATTTAAAAAAACGTTTGATTATATCACCGTTACACTGTAAGGAAGGTTGAGTTTGAATTTCGGGAAAATCGGACCAAAATTGACAGACAAAATGGCCGCTGTTTGTACGCGAATACTGTTAAAAAAATGGTATATCATGGTTGTGGACCCTGTATAGGTCTTAATTTTAATTCGATTTTGATTAGGAAGGTTGAGTTCTAATTTCGTGAAAATCATACAAAAATTGCCGGACGAAATGGTCGCCGTTTGTACGCGAATAATGTAAAAATATGGTATATCATGGTTGTGGACTCAATACAGGTCACAATTCTTATCCGATTTTTATGAAAAGTCACATTTCTAGGTTGTGTACCGTCACACCATAATCATTGTCGGTTTCGAATTTCATTAATATCAGACTGGAACTGACCAACTAAATGGCTGCTCCAAATACAGTATGAAATACAGGACTTAAAGATGCAGGAAAAATCACTTTCGGTATTGCTTGTTCTCTGTCCATCTCTCGAAAATGTGGGCGTATCCTGCCTGGCAGTGCCGGCCTATCTTTTTATTTACTAGATAATATACTAACTAGATCATAATATGTATTTCAATTTATTTACTTAGGAATCCAGACTATCGGCAATTATTTAATAGGGTATCCAGTTTGTGTATTTTACTTAATACCCGTTTAATTCAATTATTGAAGTATCGAGTGACGTGTATTTACAGGAGTATATAAACTTAATATCCGAGTTATTTTCTGCATTTCATTTCATTAAAGTACCTGGTCTGTGCACATGCACGCTTAGTATAATTACTAATTTCTTTACTAGAATATTGTAGAGTCTGCATAATTATGCTAAAGTACTCAGTGTTATTTAGTATGTCCTTTATCGGTTCTGTATATTTCATTCTGAAAAATAATACGTAGCTTATTGTATTCATCTTTTGTATTTCCCATTCAAGTTCTATGGAGTAAAGTATTCTACTTGTTTAGTTTATTTATTAGAATAACCAGATTATCTCGGCTGTGTATTTACTAAAGTATTGAGTTTATAATATTAACTTACTAAAGTAGCCACTCTATGTTTCTAGGGTATCGAACCAGTGTTTTCTTTTTCTCTAATTTTCTCATTATTTGTATCATATTTATTAGTGTATCCAGTATGTGCTGTTGTTGATTAAGTAATTCAACCAGTGCGTGCCTAGATGATTTGCTGTGAATCTTACTTTACTGTTGTATCCGGTGTTAATACTTTTTCTACTATTGCTTTCTCTAGTCTAAAGTATCCAACATTTTTTACATTTATTCTTTTGACAAACCCATAATCAACCTCAATACCATCTTATGGCTACGATATTGTGTGAACGATACTGTCGGTTAAGGGGCTGACTATCTATTTAAAACAATAATTAAAAACGACCAACTCCTTATATATCTACATCTAACAATTTAACATTTGATATTAAAGGAGGAGTCTATAAGGAGCTGACAGCAATTGTAGCTACTATGCAAAGTTTAAGGACAATCGATAAATTTATATACGCCCTTTTTTTTACACACAGGTCTTTCTTTAGGCCTAAAATGTTATATAAATTAATTAGACATTAATTAACTTATCCAGAGCATATTCGACTCGCTATGTCATCGCTAACCTGCGATATTTACTCGATTTGAAACAAATTTGCTACTCAACGCTCATTGATGATTTAATCCAAAAATGGACTATGTTTTTTATCGTACCGACTTTCGAAATGATGATCGAGGCTATACCTCAAAGTGAATCAATTTGACTGAAATTTTCAGCAAATTCCCTATACATTATCTAGTTTTTAACTACACGCATTATAGTGAGAACTGCCAGCTGTTTAATAATATCCCATAATTCCCCTTTAAAGAAAAAGACGAGATAATTAATTTTTCAATTAAATCACTTATTCGGGTAGGCAGACAACGAAACATACCATGATCAAGACCAAAACTCAAAAATAACTGATGGCTCACTCTGAATTTCGATACTACATACAAATAAAAAGTAAAAGAAAAAATCAATGAAAAAAACTGGAACACTTCTAGATTTCGTCAATTTATTACTTTCTTTTCTGGGAACTAAGTATGGACTAAATTAAAGACATAAAATTGCAAAACAAATTGATGAACCCGTTTCAAAATAAGAGAGGCTTATCTTTTATATGTATATGTCGGTAACAAAAGTTTCAAAATAGCCATGAGTAATGTTACACTCCTTAATTTCCCAATCATAAACTTTTTTTGTGTGTATGGGGGGGGGGGCTGCTTTTTTCTAGTGTTCTTTTTCTAACAATTTAATAGTTAAGGTGTATTCCAACTTTATCAACATGCATTCGATTCATAGAAAACAAATTGATTAGGTAATTTGTAGTACGTTAATGAAGTAGTCAGATGGCGTGGGCGTGTGACAAATTATCCTTGTCACGATACCAAATCATTGGCCACACTGTCGTGGTGAGAACAAATAAAGATTGGTACACAATAATGTGTCACTAGCATCCTTCTATATGGAGTTTTCTTAAACCGACCGTTGTTTTCCTAACCCCGTGAGGAATTGTATTGAAATTCAGAATGTAAAGTTATCAAATTTCAAAATACTTCATAATATGTGGCGGCAGAACACAATTTAAAACCAGGATGACAGCCCACCACACTCTTATTTGGCATTGTATAGTAGCAGACTTTTATTCAAGAGAGGCACAAACTAGGGCTTTTCAGGACTAACATCGTTTTTAGTTTTGGAGTTCTAGTTTTATTGTGTTATTTGACATTGCATTGTATCAGACTTTTATTCAAGAGAGACAAACTAGGGCATTTCAGGATTTACATATGGTTTAATTTTTTGTTAATAATTCGTTTGTGCGTAGGGGTCTTTAGCAATGGGAGGACCTGGAGAAAACCCATGAGGTTGCACACGCGACCCTACTCCTTGTCGCGCATGCGTTAACCAATCGACCACCTTAACCCCCTCCTTTTTTAAACGTTTAATTTAATATTGAAACTGGTTTCTCCCGGCATTGTATAATTTGATTTAAAGAAATTCGAATCACTGTTAATCGTCTGGTAATAGATTTATTGGTAGTCGATATTTATTCTCAAATACATAGTAGTGCAATAATTTTTAAATGACAATAATAGGCATTGGATGTTACCATATTCAATAATTCATGGTGTTACATGAATGTTGACGCGACAAGGCGTGGCGTGACATACCGAAACACACCAGTATTTGTAAGGAGTTCTAGTTTTTCGTTTGTTATACTGTTTTGTGAAAATTACATGTTTCGGTCAAACCACCTATGTTTCTGTATGCGATTTTAAGATTATTTTTATTTTTGAGCGGGAGAAGGGGACATAATTTATTCCGTTTGTGCAGACCAAACTATACATGGTGCAAACATTCTATCAACGTAGATGTTGTTGGCCTTCGTGGATCTATTTATTAAATATAAATTGGGTCATTCATATCAGGAAATGTTTTAGGGATGTGTGAAAAAAAAATCTTAGATTGTCCCTATTATCTCGGTTATTTCTCAACAGATCTTTTTCGGAATTTCATTTTAGGAATCTTTGGACGCATCCCAGCATCAAAGACTTGCGAAATCTTTCTTCATTATTTTTTCGACATTCAAGATGGCGTATCTCCGTCACTATTTGGGGTATCAAGTTGACACTTGGTAGGAATAAGGAAAACATTAATGCCTTTAAAATGGCATATTCAACCATTTTCAGAGAGCTTGTTCCATAACATTTTCAACCGTGGGGTCGCCATATTGCTTTTAACTAAAGACAAAACTTCTTAATCGATATTCAGCCGCCATTTTGATTCCGATTTTCGAAAACGTTATTTTATTTTTTTTTTTTTGAACCAACTCCAATGGCTGAAATCCTTAGGGGGCCAATTTTAGAATTTTGATGGGACAAAAGGTTTACCTCAGATTGCCCATATCTCGTTTATTTCTCAACGTATCTTCGGTTTAGGTTTTTATTTTTGGATTCTTTGACAAATATTTCCGGAGGTTCGCTCGATTAGTTCTAGCATCAAAATTTTTGCGAAAGTTTTCTTCAGCATTTTTTATATTCAAGATGACGTATCTTTGATAGTATTTGAGGTATCAAGTTGAAACTTGGCAGGCACTTAGAAAACAATAATGATATGATATGAATTTAATGCAAAAATTAAAATCAAACGGTATAGTTTTATGCGAAAAATCTATAAAAATCCTCGGGATACATTTTTCAAAAGACACTCAAATTACCAGTGAACTAAACTTTACAAATAAACTAAATGAAATAGAACGAATATTAAAAGTATGGGATAAACATAAATTATCTTTAATTGGAAAAATACAAATAATTAAAACATTTTGTATTTCAAAAATTCTTTACCCGGCAACTGTTATTCCAGTGCCGGATTCTATTATTCAAAAACTTAATTCAATATTTTACAAATTTATATGGAACGGTCCTGACAGAATAAAACGAGATATTCTTATACAAAACAATAAAAACTGCGGATTAAAAATGATTGACTTAAAAGAATTCCTAATATGTAAGAGCATTTTTTGGATTAAAAAAATATACCAGTCACCAATACAAACATGGCTCATACCATATGATTTCATTATGGCTGAATATGGAGGAAATTTATTACCCGCATGCAACTTTCCAGATAAGTTAAATTTAAACATTCCTTTTTATAAAAACCTGTATGCTAACTGGTATACAATTTACACAACGCATATAAAGAACATTACGCACGCTGAAAATCAAATTATTTGGAATAATACAAATATAAAGATTAATAATAAAATTATATTTTTAAAGTTTCTTTTTAACAATAAGATTCGATACGTTAGTGAATATTTTGATAAAATAAATAAGATCGATAATCAATATATAGAAAAACACCAATTTATCTTAAAAGGAATAGAAAAATGTATCCTGCAATATGTGCAGGAAGCGGGCGAATTTGAAAGTGCGGTAAATACACATATTAATTGTAATAGAACTCCTTTGGAAGATATAAGTACTAATTTTTACAAAATATATAATACCGATTTTCACAACGTAGACTCAAAAGATATTTATGATAGCCGGATAAAAGCAAAGTTCAGCAGACCAAAAGCCATTAAAAAATGGGAAAACATTCTAGATACAGAGTTAAGCGATTTAGACGTAGAAAATATATTCAAAATAATAAACACTGTATGTCTTAGTACAAAACTGAGGAGTTTCGAATACAAATATCTCCATAGGATTATATTTACAAATAATAAATTATTCAAAATTAGAAAAGCTGATAACACACTCTGCACCTTCTGTGAATCTAATATAGAAAATGTAGAACATCTCTTTGTTCTTTGCCCATTTTCACAAAAAATATGGAATCATTTTCATACTATTTTAGATCGCGGTAATATAAAGATAAATATAAAAACACATATAATACATCTTGGTCTAACTAACAAACCAAATTATATAAATAATACTGAATGGATCTTCATTAATCATGTAATTATTTTAACTAAATTCTATATATATCGGGCTAAACTACGAAACGAAATACTCAACATTAATAAGTATGAAAGCTTCTTATTAGAACATGTTAAATCGAGATTGGCCTTCAAATTGACTTTTGTGACGACTTTCAGAAAGTTCCGGAAATAACCAAGGCCTTCCAATTTTACCCGAACATGAATAGTTCTCTCTATTCTCTCCAGTTTTATTAAGAGTTCAAATTGACAGGTTTTTTTACTTTTAATAGGTATTGGATCTTACTCTTTGGAGTTCTAGTTTTATTTGTTTGCTAAACTATGTTTCATGCTCAACTGTCTAAATCGCTGTAGTACTTTTGCACATAACTCTCAGTGGTCATAATCACGACACTCCCTGAAATTGAAGATTAAAATTGTTGTAATGAATTACATACGCCCTTCCGATAGGTTCAATATTTTGGGACAATATGATAATTTTCTGACATGTTGGTGTTAGATTTTCATTTTTTCAGTTAAACCAACAGTCGCAACATAAACGGGTTTCAATATAGCAATTACAGTAGAATGTCATGAGTACCGTGCTATTCTGACCCACTGAAATGAGCTGGTCTCGGCAGGGTACCATGCGCGGCACGGTTAAATTTTCTTAGTGTAAACGCTCTCCGGTCTCAGCACGGTTTCAGTATGGATAAAACGAACCCAGACCTTTTATACCCCGTTATAAATTCTGCTCAAACTAATTCAACCATCATAATTGTTTTCATCTGGGTAAACTGTATAGGGACTGAAATTATCTTTTCTGAGAATAGTTTTACATTTGACACGGTTCTGAGACCGGTTATATTAGAGTAATGTAAACGGGTCAATTTCTTGAAATTTATCGCAACCGGGTACCGTGCCCAGAACGACACGCTTATCGCAGCTAGGTGTAAACGGGGCTAATGTATCAAAAGATATAATGAATTGCTTATCTCGTAATTTCTACTTTGTCACGCATTTCAAGAGTTCGCTTACAACATCCGTAAAATGGTAGCCTACTTTGTATAAGGACTGAAATTAATTTTTCTATGAAGAGTTCTGCATTTTGCGTCCTTGACACATTACTGAGACAGGTTATTTTAGAATAATGTAAATGGGTCAATTTCTTTATCGCGGCCTGGTACAGTGTGGAACTGCAAGCTTATCGCGAACATGTGTAAACGGGACTTTTGTACCAAAAACGTATTATTGTCATCTCGTAATTTCTACTTTGTCACGCACAACCTCATATGCAGAAATGGCAGTCTACTGTTTTTAACGTTAAGGCTTGTCCAACGAATCTCTTAATTGGTTACTGCCCAAAGACAAGCATCGGTCAAATATGATTATGTTCAGTCTGAAAGTAACTTGTATGTCCTCTTCACTTTTTGTCCAGGCATTTTAACTCAATTTTGCAACATTATGAATAGTTGCTGCAATAGAAATGCGAACAACGGTATATTATCACCCCAAAAAGTCCCAGTCCGAAATCCGTGCCCAAATTAGTCAAATTTTTTAACAAAATGGTACCCAATTTTGACAGGAAAATGCCAATTTTCAATTTTTATCAACTTATCAAAACATTATACCCATTTTGGTGATATGTTGTACCGCGGAGATAATACTGGGGAATTATTCCAAACGGCGATCAGCTTTGGAGGGAAAATTCAAATCTTACTAAACGACCACATTTGGTGTTCAAATATATGATTATTCCATTTTTGACCTATCTTTTTTATCTTGGTAATTAACTGCCCCGCCCCCCCCCCCGGGTCAAAATACGTGGAAATCCCATTGGAGATTAAGAGCAGTCCAGTCTGCCTCAGATCTAATACGATGGGATTCATCAAGCATCAACTAAATTGCATTTAAAGGCTCTGGTCGACCACTTCTCACCATGGAAGCAGCATGGTAGGCATGACAAAAGGGGCTACTCTCAGTCCACTGTGGACGCAGCGTCGTTTCCGATTTTGACCACCAACCTCGAAAGTTGAGCCATTCGAAGCACGTGAAGAATTTATTTCACAAAATGATTCAGATGTTGAGACACAGATGTATATGGTATCGTCTGCTTTTGTCAGATATCAGTGAACGACTTGATAATGAACTTCCCGCCGTCATTCCGAAAATGACGGAAAAATAACGAGTATTAGCGACCGACAATAATGAGTCGTTGACACTTGGTTAAGAGATAACGATTTAGGATCTGATCATGAACATAGCCTGTGAGTAAAGAAAAACAAGCATCAAAATCAAAAGGAGCTGGTCTTCCTTAGAAAGGGTACATGCCAAGTTTCATTCGATTCTGTTCCATAATAAGGGGGGGGGGGCGTAGAATTGAAAGTAGACTGACAATCCCAAGCCCAATAACGAGATGATCGTGATACACTTTAAGCCAGCCCAAGGAAGTTACTGGTGACATATTTAATGTGAGTAGAGGTCGTAGTGACGGTTAGCGGATTGGCCTTGTATGGTAGCGTATCGTTATCATTCAGGATTTTAACAAATTTCTGTATAAACATAAATATAACGAAATGAAAATGAAAAAGAATGTCAAATCCAAAGTTAAAAAAGAAACAAATAAAAGCAAAAGTTAAACCAAAAGCAAAGGTTAAATCGAAAGTAAAAAATAAATGGAAAGCAAAACAAAAATGTAAATTGAAATCAAAACAAAAATGAAAACTAAAATCATTTTTAAAAGTAATTTGAAATGTAAAACAAAATTAAAGTGAAACGAAAAATAAAAATATTCGTCCGCATATCGCTATCATTCAACTTTTTTCACACAAAAGATGAATAAAAATTTGGGTAGGCCTATCGTTATCATTCATGACCCCAATCGGTAACCGTCGGCCGTTTCCGCGATCTTCAACGTCTTGCTTAACCCATGCGTAAGACTGGATATTTAAGTCTATTACATCATAGCGGGAGACAACTCTTGTTTGTTTATCGACTACTGCACTAGTAGTTAATCATTTGGTCATCTTGATCAGTAATCTGTTAATTTTTGTCCTCCCATGATGTCAGATTGGCAAAAATTTAAAGACAACACGACAAAAAATATGGAGGAACCACGGAGAACAGAAAAGGACGATTCTGTTGAAACGAAAATCATAGAGGCACAAAAATACTGTCGAGTGGGTGCTAGAGGATTTGTTCCTTTCAAATATGAATAAGTTACAATTGAAAATATAAAATCTACATTTGTTGAACACTTTTTTGAAGACAGTATGTTGTGTAATGTGCTAGCTGGTGAACAAGGTCCATCGTGCAGGGACCTTAAGCAAATACCGGATCTGAAAGTAATACATATCAGATTTATTGACATTTCAAATTCTGGGATAATCTCTTCATTGGATCTAGGCCTAGTATGCTAACCAACAAAATCATTCCCGTCACCCGTGTTACAAATTCCTTAAGTTCAATCAAGTTTAGATAAATAAATAAAACTAAGACAAATTAGTTGATTAGAATATTATGGATATATTAATCTGACTGAAATCTATTCTGGAAGTTGTCTGTGGAACCAGGGTCTGCCCGAGCTTGCATATGGCCCATACATCATCAATGAAAAACGGACATATTGCGTTCGTACACTGAGTGCGAATGGTTTGCTGTATCTCTGGATTTGGTTGGAACAAGGGAAGGGCTGCAGGAAAAGGGGGCACAATGTTTTCATTCCTCGAGTACATTGTATTTAAGGTATCTCTTGTCGAAATTCGAGGGCAAACTTTCGGAAGAAAGGGCAGATAGCCACCCCCGCCCCTATACCCTGGTAGGAAATTTCATCGGATTCAAGCGTTTTCAGCCATTTCCAGTCTCTTTTGTTTTTGCATTTATGGGGGCAGAGTAAAAGATTGACTACCTGTGAAAGAGGCCTCGGCAATGAAATATTTTACTTAAGTTACACAATTTCAATGCTACACAAGATGAACAATTTCAATGTTTTATAATAATTGTATAATTTGTCTTTATCTGTGTTTAGTTTATTGCACTTTAAATAGTTTAGATGTCATTTGACAAGGCCTCGCTCAACAGCGGCCTCGCTTCGTACACTCTATCATTAAAATTTAGCTTCGATCTAAAAGTATGGCGTCAACGTAACGGATAATCTCCGCCCACGACGCCATTTAAAATTAAATCAGTCAACGAAATCCTGTTTAAATCGAAGCTGAATCCAAGCCATCCGTGGGTCTACAGCGTTGATTTTGTGCTTGTTGTTTAAATAAAGAACTAATTTATAATTTCTATGACTTCTAAAGCCTAAATAAAGACTTGCAATACCAATACTCAAAACTTACTGATGGCTCATTCTGAATTTCAATATAGAAAGTAAAAGAAAAAAGTCCCAGTGATTCAAAATAATTATCAATTTGAACTACTTTAAAATAACATTTAAGAAACTCAAGGGTCAAATCTTCTAAGTTGATTTGTTTTGTATAGTACGAACAATCCAAACCATTAGGCAGAATTCGAAGTCCTAAAAAAACGTTATAGGCAAAATAGTGTAATCAGCAAATGGACTGCTCCCCGTGTACAAAATACACGACAAACATTGTGAAAGTGCACGACTACATGACAAACGTGGTGTTTATATAGCGAAATGTTGGAATACCATTAACAGAGAATGCGTTTCTTACTTTCTAATTTTATTGGCTAGCCCAATTATTGTTGTTGCATACGCTGCCATCTGAACCCCCAAGGCGCAAGCGAATTGCCTAAATAAATATTTTGAAACACTTGAGTCTCGAGATGTCAAAAGTTTTGACGTGTGGACGTTAAACACCCCCTCTTTAGTTGAGTTGCGTGGCTTCAACTACCCTAGCTTAAAAGCTTGTATCTGACAAGGAGTATCCTTTTGTAGGTCCCGCTAATGGAGTTTCTCCGGTTTCCTGCCGCTACTCAAAACTTACCTATGCCCAATCGAAGTATTGTACGAACAGAATTCTGAAACGGATGTTTGTCCCGAAATTAACCATGATCACAAAAGCCCTTGTGTCGGTTGGACGTTAAACACCATTCCTCTCTCAAGATCATGAGATATATCACAATAATATATAAACTACGTTTATTAACCAGCTATTTTGTAGAGAATATTTTAGCAGTTGTAGCACCGTTACAAAGGGTTTTGGTAAAGGAGAACTCTGGAACACAAGGTTGTGAACCACTGAATTTTAATAGGGTTCGTCCTCCCATGAACCCAATGTTTCACACATTTGTAAATACAACCGGTTTGATAATTTACCGAAAATAATTTTTAGCGCACAAGGAAGTGACCTTCAAAATGGGAGCCGATATTGCACATTGCGATGTCCATCAAAATCAAATAAAAAACAATTGTGTTTTTCAAAGGTTGGGCAGGCGACTCTACACCTTGTCACGTACAAGCGGCGAATCGAAACTGAATGACCTTATGATCTACCATCTACGCAAGCTAACCCGACCATAGACAGCAGCTTTTTCAAAAGTTTATTCTCTTCAAAATGTTCAAACACGCCGGCTAACTAAGGGCAGAGAAACTAACCCAGTGTTTGTGATACGTTTTCAAATAACATAAACCAATCAACATTCATCTGGAAAGGAAACAGGTGTCCCAAGCATTATTGTGCGGTATCTACGTAAAACCGGGCTTCTTTTATAAATAAATAATGTGTAGGTGAAATTTACGTTTCGATATCAAGTACAGTACATGGGTCATTCACTATATAGACCTCCTAATAAACAGGAGTCGATTATCAAGTCATCAACGAAAAAATAGACTCAAATACTTAAAAGGGTTACGTGTACGGATAAGCAGTTTTGACGTTCACGCCCAAACGACTGAAATTTTGAGACAAGGTAAATACACCAATCTTCAATATTTTGGCGTTTAAATTTCATACATACTTGGACTTTTATTTTTGATACTCCGTTTAAAACGGGATAGTCCCTTTAACCCTCTCACATTCCTAATGCTTCACACCAAATTTGAATCAAACCCACTAAACACTGTAGCCACCTCTATACACGAGGATTCTATTTTTATAAAAGGGTGTATACTTGCGCTGCGGAAGGTCGCGTAGAACTGGAAATCAACAGGCTTCCCACCCAATTGTAGCAATTTTCGCGTTAACAAAGAAGAAACTCATGACCAAATTTGAAATGAAAATTGTTATGAACGGTAGTTTCTATCGCATTCACACCAAATTTGAAAACAAATCTATCGTGTTCGGAAAAGGAGGCCAGTTCACAGAATGTTGACCCCACTGGATTGGGTTACACCAAATCTTAAATAAAATATCCATTTAAAACTGAACAGGGGTGCATAGTTTTAAAATAAAGTCATAGAAGGCTACAAATCGATAGATTCTGTTGTGTCACAACCCAAATGTCTTACACTAAACCAAAATTTGTTAATGGTTGTAGCCTATATTGCTTTCACGTTTTTCAAGTGGACCTATATTATCGCCCCTGCCCACAATTGTTTGTGAACAGTCTACAGGTCCAAATTTTTATCCAATTTCAATGAAACTTGAAATATAGGTTTATAACCCTAAGATCTCGGTTTCTTTCGATATTGGGATGTATCGGACTGTAACTTAATCGGTTATGACCCCTGATTGTAAGAAAAATCACGTTTTTAGCTTGTGAACACTAGAGAGTCACAATTTTTAATGACACTTGAAATGCATATTTATAACCCAAAGATCTTGGTTCCTTTCGATATTTGCGCATATCGGATTGCAACTTCCTGAATTATGGCCCCTGATTTTACGAAAAATAACCTATTTTACCTTGTGGTCCCTCTGGAGGTCAAAATTGTTATCCAATCTAAAACAACGCCTGATGATATCACCGTTACACCATAATGAAGGTTGAGTTCGAATTTCGTGAAAATCTGACCGAAATTGCCGGACAAAATGGCCGCCACTTGTACGCGAATAGTGTAAAAATATGGTATATCAAGGATGTGTACCCTGTATAGGTCAAAAATTGACATACATGGTTAAACCCCAAAGATCTTGGTTCCTTTCCATATTAGCGAATATCGAATCGTACCTTCCTGAATTATGGCCCCTGATTGTACGAAAAAATCGTTTATTTTTAGCTTGTGGTCTCTCCGGAAGTCACAATTATTGTCTGATTTAAAAAAAAAATAAAATTTGATTATATCACCGTTACATCGTAAGGAAAGTTGAATTGAAATTTCCAGAGAATCAAACAAAAACTGTCGAACAAAATGGTCGCCGCTAGTATACGAATAGTGTAAAAAAAATATATGGTAAATCAAGGCTGTGTACCCCTGTAGAGGTCACAATTTTTAATCCGATTTTGATGAAGCTTGAAATGCATCTTTATAACCGAAAGATCTTGGTTCCTGTCGATAATTGCGCTTATCGAATTGTAACTTTATGGCCGTTGATTGTAGGAAAAATCACTTTCTGTGTAGTTTGTTCTTTATCCATTTCTCGAAAATGTGGGCGTATCCTGCCTGGCAGCCGCTGGTTTTTTTTAGGCCAAACCTTATAACAATCGATTGGCATTCACAGGGTTTTTGACAAAGGAGGCGAAACCTTGTGACCATTGGCGTATTTGGAGGACAAAGCCTGTCGATTTTCACCCTCCCAGAGTTACACCCCATTCACGTACAATCGGTTGGGGTGTAACTCTGGAACGGTGAAAAAACGACAGGTTTTGTCCTCCCATTACCCCAATGGTCACAAGGATTCACCCCAGGTTTGAAGAAATTCCGTTAAAGTAAACTTTAAAAGTATCTAGCGCGTTCTCAAGCTTTTCGGGGAAAAGGAGAATAAATTTAACGAACGTTGTAATCGATAGTGTTGATCCTCTCACAGGCAACCTCATTTTCAAATCAAATTTTGAAAAAAACATATGTAGCCCGTGGAAAGTGTCGTTCATTTATTCACGCCGAATTTGAAATCCATTACTGTAGTCTATAACTCGTAGTTACTCCGGAAGGTAATGTTGCAGAATAATATTTCATTCTCTTGTGACGCCATATTTATTATGTCCCAGAACGCTGCTAATCGACCGAGTTTGTCCAATCATGAAATCATTAGGTCAAAACTGTAGCCTCTGAAAATTGAAAACGAAATGTCGCTGAATGTTGACAATCATAATTATGATTCTCCCTATCGCGTTCACAGGCGAAATGCTGACGATCGACAGGATTGTCCTCTCATAACCGAATGCTCTACGAAATAATTTGACAAAAAGGATATTAAAATTTGTAACCTCTATCGCGTTCATAGCGATTTGGAAAAATGGTAAAATACAAAAGGGAAGGTCGCAGAAGGCTCAAAAGTTTGTCCTGTCATATCCCAGTTCTCTCGTGAACAAACAGCAGTTATATTTCGAAAACAATAGCTGTCAGCAGTTTATCCGAACTTGAATTAAAATTGTTTCTCATATCATCTTAACAAAGGTTTTCGGAAAAGAAGATTTAACCATGGAACGAAATAACACACAACGCTTAATATCGATAAATTTGGTTTTCTCACTACATGAATAATTCCGCCACATTTGTAGACTCCATTACGTCAGAAGTGTTTTCGGAAAGGGGAGATAACTCCTAATTGAAAGACCGCTGTATTTCGATATTTCATTCCATCACCACACACACAACTACAAACACTGCTTCACATAAGATTGGAAAACAAATATGTTATAAACTGCAGTCTCTTTAATGAGCGGATTGTCCACAGCTGTAGCATTCATCGTGTTCACAATAATCCAGAACGGAATGTCGCGATTCGTTTATGACACTACGGTTTGTTTTCGAAAGAGTTTAGTGGATTTTAGTCACAAGTTGTGGGCTAAACTGTTCAGTGTTCGTTACAAACAATCTGTCATCCTAGATGTTTTTGACCTTCGTGGAATTATCCATTTTAAATATTGTGTAATTTTAGACAAAGTATTTTAAAGGACCGGACAAAAAGTAATTTATAAATAATATTTTATTCCCAGAAAATGGGTGAGGAACAGAATGTGGCTATGTTACCTCTCTCCAAAACGATCTGGGATTGCCCATATCTCGATTATTTCTTTGTCTGGTTATCATTTTTAATTCTTTTGAAAAATATTATTGGGGCCTTTATTGACGATTTTTCGAAATTCAAAAGTTCGCCCGCTAGGTTTTAAAACGGATGATTTCCGAAAATTGTGTTTAGCATTTTTGCGACATTCGCTAATTGAGGTATTGAACTAGGAACACGTCGATGTCCTCAAAATGACATATTAAACAAATTTGTGACGGCTACGGGAAATTTCAAAAGCCTTCTGATATTTCTCGAACATAAAATGACACATGGTCGGGTTAACCCTAAAACCTAGATTGCTAGATGTTTACACTATATGCGTATGAGGGGCGGCCATTTTGTCGGGCAGTTTAGGTCCGATTTTCACGAAATACGAACTGAACAAACACCACGGTGTAACCGGTTTGTAGATCGGATAATAATTGTGACCCCTAGAGGCACCACAAGTTATAGGAAATTTTTCGGAATATCGGGGCCATAATTCGGGAAGTTACGCTTCGATATATACGAAAATCGAAAGGAGCCAAGATATTTGGGCTAGATACTTGTATTTCAAGTTTCATCAAAATCAGATTAAACACAACCCTGATACACAATATTTTGATACTATTTGCGAACAAGATGCGACCAGTCCGTTCGTTTTTTACGAAATTGGAACTCAAACACCCATAGGATGTAATGGTGATATACTCAACCGGTTTTTCTTAATCGGATAAAATTGTGACCTCTATATAGTCTAGAACTAGTAGAAGCCACAAACACGATTTTTCGTACAATCAGGGGCCATAATTCAAGAACTTATGGTCCCAAATGCGCGAATATCGAAAGGACCCGAGATCTGTAGGTTATAAACCTATATTTCAAGTTTCATTGAAATCAGATAAAAATTGTGACCTGTAGAGTGTTCACCAACAATTGTGGACTGGCGGACAGGGGCGACGACAATATACGTCCATATGAACAATTAAATTTTCGCCGAACATTAGGAAACCAAAACAAAACGAAGGTTAAATCTTCCCATGATCATCATATCCTTTGGTCATGACTTTGTTCTTTAAATTAAAAATAAACTTAGACTGGGCTTTTTTCAGCACCCCTCCCCATCAAAGTATCGTGTTACAATGCCACTCATTTTTGGTATTTTAATTGCCTATGAATGAAGTTAAGCTGCTTTAACACTGCCTCCGGAATGGGTTGTCTCGAAGAAAAGGAGGTGTGTCACATTACGGCTTATTCGGATTGAATTTATATTGAAACGCCCTCGACTAGTGCTGGCCTCGGGGCTGTACCTAGCGGTGGTGCAGGGGGTACATTGCACACCCAGAAAAATGACGCGTTCCGAAATAAGGCGCACCAAACCCCTCAAAAAATGACGGCCTTTTAATTATAAAATTTTACACTTGATTATGATCACACAGTGATGCTTTTAAGGCCCTGATTAGTCGGTCGGTTTTAAGGGCGCCCACACGTCAAGGTGTACCTGGTTCGTTGTTGTTTTTATTACGCTCCAATACATTTTATATAATATTATGGACAGGTTTATTAAATTAAAGCGATAATTTCATATTTTCAAAGAAAGTCAAAACATAATTATTTCTATGTCTTTTGCTCACTAGGTTGTCAACTCGCTACTATGCGATCATAGACATTATTCAGCACTCTTATAACTCATTATCACAGGAAATGATAACACAAATTACCTGCCTTGTTTTTCTATTGCCCCCCCCCCCCCCCATGCAATAGCTATCTGCTAACGTTTAAATTTGAAGTTGAAAATGATACTCAGGCATTATTCAGCACTCTTATAACTCATCACAGAAAATGATAACATAATTACCTCCCTTGATTTTCTATTGCCCCCATGCAATAGCTATCTTCAAACGTTAAAATTTGAAGTTGGAAATAATATTTTTGCCAATTTCTCAACCTCACAATAGTGAATTATATGATTAATAGGAATATTCTTGAACAATGTAGGGCTGTTTATAGATACCATACCATCTATTTTAAGGTTTTATTTTAACAAATATTTAAAATATAACTTAAAAATATGAAACTGCAGCTTCAAATTATTTACACTTCGTGAGTTCATTTTCCCCAGAGCCTTATAATATAGAGTCTAGTCAACCCGTGTCCCGATTATGATTGGCTAATGGTGATCACGTAAAACATGGACGCCATTATATCATCCATATGAAAAGAATCGTCTATAATTGGACGTATAATTTGACAGGTTTGTTTTATCAAGGACATAATTGGTATGTTGTGTAGATGTGAAATGCCACACAAGAGATGGACAATGATGGATTTATATGAACAGGTCCCAAAAATTGTGTGATGGTAGTAATAGTAATTCGTAGCCTGTCATTCGTGTTTTAAATGATTCCAAGTGACCGTAGATTCTTAATTTGATCGTAGTTTGAAGATTTTCCGAACCTAATGACATATTCACGTCATTGGTTATTATGAACTTGAGAAAGACACCTCGATAGTCTTAGCCGAAATATAGGTTTCGCCTAAGTTAAGTAGTAGACGTTTTTTCGATTAAAATTCCGTCTGTGTGCCATAGGGTGTTGTGGTTTGGGTTAATTTCTATAGATATGTTAAATGACTTCTTCTTTGAGTGAATTTTCTTGTACTTGGGAATAATACTTCTGAGTTTGATGCATTATAGGTCTCAAGTAATTAATATATATAGGCCTGGCCTTGTTAGTGGATGTTTTTCGATTTAACCGTCATCGACATGGTCATTTTTTTCCATTTTATTATTAGTGAGAGATGGTATACCTCCAAAAATTCGCTTGTGCGTAGCGGTCTTTAGCAATGGAAGGAAACTGGAGAACAGGGAGAAAACCCACCTAGAATATATAGATCGAAACCTTATGATATAAAGCGCACGTGTTAGATGACATTACCACATAACCCCATGATTAAATCTGAAGAATTTCCAATTAGCAACATGCACAACTATTGTAATAGGTTGGTGTGTTTACAAATAACAAGTTTCAAAAAGATATATTGTGATATGCTCCGGAGACGAAATTGGGACGGACAGGGCCCGTTTCAAGATCTTCCCCTTATTTCCTTCAGCGTGGGATAGCATACGATAAAAATTAAATTAAAAAAATGGTCCTAATTTCAGAGGTAACCACTATTCAATACCTTCGACTTAATCTATATTCAAACGACATAGTGGATCATTGCGGTATCTTTAATGTCATTTTAAAAAAAGTCAGAAACGAAATCGGAATAAACGCAGCCCGTTTCAATAACATAAAACCATTAGATAAAAATCTAAGTCCTAAAAAAAAACGTTATGGGCAAAATCGTGTAATCAGTACAAAATACACGACAAACAGTGGTAACAGGTGTCCGGAAGAGTAAGCTTACCCTGCCTGGCGCCATAGCTGCATCCAAACTATTGGACGAAATGTCGGTAAAATAGCGTGATTGGCCAATGGACTGTCGGTATGCACAACGCGCGTGATGAATAGTGTTAACGATGTAGTAGTCATAATCAGAGAGATAGTAATAGTATACGTGTCAATTAAATATATCTATAATAATAGTCGGGAGGGACACGTTTTTTTACCAATCAAGTCAATATTCCGACCATAAAACTTTTTATAGGTGTTTATTGAACAAGTATCCTTGTAGTTGAAGCTTAGATGGCAAATGCCCCGATCTACTTAAAAAAAATCCGAATAAAAGGAACAAGCTCTCGCGTAAAGTATAAGCTGTGACACAAACACTCCATAAGCTGGTGATACTGGAAGGTTACTACTAATGGATGGAAAGTCAAAGTCATCAAGTTTAGGGCAGATCCAAGTAGGAAGCGTAATTGTCACTGTCCTAAAAATATTATAAAAATTTAGTTTCTATATTCAAACGTAATTATTATTCATTACTTTCGATTATCTTTAGTCGAACGATATGTTTTTGTTAATAAAATTTATATAATATTGTGAACACTTGATTTATTAACATTATTGTATACCAGTACACTTGAGTAAACATAAAATACATTCGCGCAAATCTAAAACATATAAATCGGTCACACGCTGTACTGTGGCTCTATCTGCAACGTAAGAATGGGCAACAAAAAAACACCCATGACGTCAGTTAGCCTCTCTATATATGACTCTGATTTGCTCTGTTCCAAACTTTTTTATGGCCTCGCTATATAAGGCTCTGATTTGCCCTGTTCCAAACTTTTTTATACCAATTATGTGGCATACTCCGCGAGGTGTTGCGTCTGATTAGAGGTAATCCAACTAACTACACACTGCTATTATGAGTGGATATTGTTGTGTTAAATTTTGATTGATCAGTAGTCCGTCTACCAACCAATCACGATCTGCCAATACTCGACCAAATATGTTTACATAACGTATACTTCATGACTCGCGATTTTATTATGCCTAATTAACCCGTGCATAGCAGAATACTGCAGTAAAACTAATTGCGTGACAAACGAGGCTATCAAGTCGAATGAAAAATGTAAACAATGCTGTTTGGAAACGAACATACTTTCTCCGTTTTAATACCTTAAATCACTGTCCAAAGTTTTAGGGAAGACCCAGATGAAACGAAGGACTGTCACGTTGCTGTACTTAAGTGATAGCTTTCATTGAACGGAAAGAATAGACACACTCCCGCATAAGTTCAAGAAACAGACGCTATTCCAGCAATGGTCAGAGAGGGATTTCTCGGGCCCTTGCTTCAGGAATATGATTATGTGGTTGCACATCTGCGGGAACGCTTGGCGGATTTCCACCAGGGGCTCTATGCTAGGGTACCCTACCATAAATAAATACCTCCAAATAGCTCGACAATTGCACCACAATATATACCAATCTGTTTGACATATTTATAGTCACTAAATAAACGGCCATGTTTTTCTTATTAAGCTATGACCATTTAACCATCCATAAATAATACACTGAAAAATGGTTCGGAGTGTCGGCATTAACATTCAGACACTTTTCAGCTAAAAATAGGTTACGTGCCCTTGTTTTGAAATTAGTCTCACTTAACCAGTCTACCCACCTTCCCCGTCTGATTGACAGGCCGGAATAATCAAAACTACTTTATTAGGACACATGACAGAAAGCCGGAACAAGATATTGAATTTAGAAATAACGCACGGTCGGCGACTAAACAAATGTTTTAAGAACCTTATAAAAGTTAAATGAAACTGCTGCTAGTATCATGTCGACGTCCAACCCGAGTCATTCAGAGATATTATTTGTACTAAACCAAAAGATGCCGCTATCAACGGTCTAGTTAATGATAAAGCAATTAAAAAAAAAAATAATAAAACGAGCGTAATTTCTAAAGCTGTAATATCCAAAAAGCTAAATATTATTACTGCTATTCAGAATCGTCAACAATAGATTTTTTACGGCTGTAATAGTGGATAGTGTGTTGAGAATCTCACGTGCTATGGCTATTAATTACAGACTTCGGCACACGGGGCACTATGTTATGCTACTCAGTATCTATTGCCCAAGTACACACACCATCTAACAAAAGGTACTGCACGAAACATCCTCGAATAGAACACCTTTACAAACATTGCGATTGCGCTACCAATCCCGAAACCAGAAAAATTTTGAAGCAATTTCTCTGGTGAATCGGGGTAGCCATTTTCCCGGAAAATAATATGTAATTCCTACACGCGAAAGTTCTCGTTTATTTGCGTCGTACGCCCCTGATTTTACGGGGTGGGACGATTTACCCAATACTACCCAATTCTACCCAATACTACCCAATACCACCCCAGTACCACCTCAATATCACCACATACTACCCAATACTGCAACATAATACTGAAAAATGTGTATATAAATTGAATTTTTTCAAAAATAATTAGTTATACCGTGGGAATTGTACTTCAAATGCGATTACCGATGTCTGGCTGTTCCATTTGCCTCCCTATATCACCTAAAAGAAGCAAAAACTGACCCAATACTATCAAATACTTATCACATACTACCCACTATCATCTAATAACAACCTTGTATTGTCTAATAGCAAAACATTAGTTTAATTACTGCGACGAATATTCGATAATTCGTAGAGAATGGAAATGAATATGCAGTTATCTCCCTTTACAACCGATAAATAGATTTTAGATTGCTATGCAGATTAATCATCTTCTTTTGTGTTACAGATGGTTTCCAAGTCGACGAAATAAAAATAAGAAATACAAGTATTTTGTTACATAAGTATATAAAATTAAAAAAGATCTATTACATAGTATATAATAAGAATTGAAATTACGAGTCGCTTGGTAGTTAATTTGACACCTTTTATAAACAGTATTTATTAAATATAAACAATTCGTAAAATTAACTGCTAAACCCAAACGTTAGAAACACGAATGCGCTACCCGACGGGGTAACGAGTGGTTTGGCAGTTAATTTTATTATCTGTAAAATGATATATATACTGTAAAAAAGGGAACGTGAATTTGTATACCTTGTTATCAACGCTCAATACGTTATTCTATTACATTTATATTTATAAAGAAAATTTGCCCGGAGAATTTTTTTATTTGTCTGTTGGTTCTAATACTCATAAAATAGTTCCAAACATTCATTTATAACGATAAACATCCAAAAGGAATATTCTCCCACCAGATCCATTTAGGGAAAATTAACCGCAAAACGTTTTTTTGACGTTTTCTTTGGCCGTTTTTTTTTTGCCACATGTTTAACATTGATAACACTGTATATAGACGGATTGACAATCATAGCCAGTGTATTTGCATCAACAGCAATTTTATAGACGACGTCAATCATAATTGACGCGTTTTGCCCAATTACTTTATGAAGAGTCTATATACAACATAAAGAGGCTAAAACCAATATTGACAAAAGAAAATCGTCAAGTGTATTATTTGGTAGCAGTTTAATCGAGAGATAAAATAAATAAAGCAGAACTTAATTGCCCAATCAACAATCTTAACCCCGTTGATTAATAGTTAAGTAAGGTGTAATGTATATACGAGTAGAGCATTATACATTTTATAAAAAACAAATTACGTTTATTTTCAACTGAGAGTAAATATGCAATAACTTAGTAGCTGGCATGAAAAAATAAATATAAACATATGCAGTTGTTTTCTGTTTGTTAATTGTTATTAAAGGACATACCTCCTGACGATACCCATGAAGGGATTGAAATAGTTATTTATAGACTGCTAGTCATCTAATATAATAATATAGTAGTTAATTACGTACAATGATTAAAATATACACAAACAAATACTTGGTTTTCTTATTTTTATTTCGTCGACTTGGAAACCAACTGCAACGCAAAATAAGATGATTAATCCTCAAATCAATCTAAAATCTAGTTATCGGTTGTAAAGGGAGATAACTGCATATTCATTTACATTCTCTGCGAATTATCGAATATTCGTCTCACTAATTAAACTAATGTTTTGCTATTTGACAATATAAGGTTGTTATTTGACGATAGTGGGTAGTATGTGATAAGTATTTGATAGTATTGTGTCAGTTTTTGCTCGTTTAGGTGATATAGGGAGGCAAATGGAACAGCCAGACATCGGTAATCGCATTTGAAGTACAATTCCCACGGTATAACTAATTATTTTTGAAAAAATTCAATTGATATATACATTTTTCAGTATTATGTTGCAGTATTGGGTAGTGTGTGGTGATATTGAGGTGGTACTGGGGTGGTATTGGGTAGTATTGGGTAAATCGTCCCGCCGGATTTTACGTGCCTGGATGACCGAATCACTTAAAAATATACCCACGCGTAGAAAAATAGATCTTTACAAAAACTTGAATTTTTTCGTTTAGGATCCAATTTTTTTTTTATGTCAGCGAGTTGACTTTGACTCAAGGATCATTTTACAACAAACGAAACGACGATCCGACCTCTAGTTTTCGAGAAATCGACCCAAAAAGATTGACCAATCAGAGGTCAGAATGGGCGGGGCTTAGGTTTGGAAAAAAATAGACGGTCTAATATGCCAGAGTCCTTCGGCTCGGCGGCTGCCTGTGGGAACGAGATTGTTGTGCTCCAAAAATTGACTTGGTCATTTCAAGCAATAATACGATCATATTTTACTCAGTAGATGTTAAAAATGATTTAATATCGGATCATTTCACCATCATTCGTCAACTGTGTTTGAAAAAACAGAAACCTCAAAAGACCAAAATAACGTTCAGAAATACCAAACATAGATATCAACGCATTCATAACACCTATAGTAAATAGGAAATTACTAAGACGTCCTCATTTAACTTATTCCCTAGACGATCAGAGTGGGCTGTATAATGTTACACTCTCAAATATATGTGATACTTATGCACCGACCGTTTCCAGGGAAATAATCCCAAGACCCAACTTAAAATGGTTTTCTGACGATGTTCGTGAATCAAAACTTGCTAGGTGCAAGGCAGAAAAGACATGGAGGAAATCTAAGTGGGAGGTCCCACGTCAGCTATATCACGCTCATTCTCAATAAAAGGGCACAGTTTAATGTTATCTAAATATCAATTAGACATCTTATCCAGACCATAATAAACTCTCGATGTCAAGGCTGGCCTTCGATGTTGGCTGGATTAAATTCTTGTATGCCGCTTAACGGCCATTGATAATTATATCCCCAAAATGGATAATCGGGACTATGCGGTTTATATTAATGATTTTAGTAATGATGACCTAGGCTCACTGGCTTCGTTTTCGGCCCATAGTGGATCAATTTGACTGAAAATTTTCAGCAAATTACCTTTACACTATCTAGTTTTTATACGCCCACATTTTCA
Source organism: Patella depressa (assembly GCA_948474765.1). NCBI lineage: Eukaryota > Metazoa > Mollusca > Gastropoda > Patellidae > Patella > Patella depressa. The sequence goes on from OX419715.1 coordinate 30,335,842, forward strand.
TATGGACTTATATTGTCGTCGCCCTTGTTCGTCCACAATTGTTTGTGAAAAGTCTACGGGTCACAATTTTTATCCGATTTCAATGAAACTTGAAATGTATGTTTATCATCCCAAGATCTCGGTTCCTTCGATATTGGCATGTATCGGAGTGTAACTCTGTGGGTTACGGCTCCTGATTGTACGCAAAATCGCGTTTTTAGCTTGTGAACAGTGTAGAGGTCACGTTTTTAGCTTGCGAACAGTGTAGAGGTCACGTTTTTAGCTTGCGAACAGTGTAGAGGTCACAATTTTGAACCGATTTTGATGAAACTTGAAATGCATATTTATAACCCAACGATCTTGGATCCTATCGATATTTGCGCATATAGGAACGCAACGTCCTGAATTTTGGCCCCTTATTGAACGAAAAGTCGCCCTTTTTTAGCCTGTGGTCTCTTTAGAGGTCATAATTATCATTCGATTTGTAAACCGTCTGATTATATCACCGTTACACTGTAATGAAGGTCGAGTTCGAATTTCGTGAAAATCGGACCAAAATTGCCAGACAAAATGGCCGCCGCTTGTACGCGAATGTTGTAAAAAAAATATGGTATATCAAGGTTGTGGACCCTGTGGAGGTCACAATTTTAATCTGATGTTGATGAAACTTGAAATGAATGTTTATAATCCAAAGAGCATGGTTCCTTTGGATATTTGCGCATATCGGATTGTAACTTCCTGAATTATGGCCCCTGATTGTACGCAAAATCGACTTTTTTTTAGCTTGTGGTCTCTCTAGAAGAAGTCTCAATTATTATCCGATTTGAAAACACGTTTGATTATATCACCGTTACACTGTAATGAAACTGCTTGTCAAAAAGGTTGCCGCTAATAAACGATAAGTGTAAAAATATGATATATCAAGGTTGTGGACCCTGTAGAGGTCACATTTTTAATCCGATTTTAATGAACTTTGAAATTAATGTAAGTTTATAACCCAAAGATCGCCGTTCGTTTTGATATTCGCACACATTGGACCATAACGTCCTAAATTATGGCCCCTGATTGTACGAAAAATCTTTTTTTTTACCTTGTGGACAATTCCGAATAAAAAAAAAAACAACCTTTGACTATATACCCCCGTTACACATTAATGATGGTTGAGTTAGAATTTCTTGAAAATCGGACGAAAACTGTCAGATAAATGGCCGCTCTCTAATGCAAATATTGAACTGTTTTTGATAAAACTTTAAATTTATCTTTATATCACAAATATCTTGGTTCCTTTGATATTTGCGCATATTGATCTGTAATTTCATGAATCGGATCGTAACTTCCTGAATTATGGCTCCTGACTGTTCGAAAAATCGCCTTGTATGGCTTGAGGTCCGCCAGGAGGTCACAATTATTATCCGATTTAAAAAAAACCTTTTGATTATATAACCGGACCAAAATTGCCGGACATAATGGCCGCCGCTTGTACGTGCATAGTATAAAAGTATTGTCTACCAAGGTTGTGGACCCAGTAGAGGTCACAATTTTAAAAACATTTCGATGAAACTTGAAATACATGTTTATAACCTAAAGATCTTGGTTCATTTCGATATTTTCGTATATCGGATCGTAACTTCCCGGGATTGCGGTGGTCTAGAGTGCCGCGCTTCGACCTCTAGCTGGCCGGTCACCTCTGGCTTGCAACTGTGATTTCGATCCCTGGTGTATGCGTATGTGGCATGGAGATAGGGGCGCCTTTTCAATCTTGTGGGTTTCCTCCCACTGCTAAAGACCCGTACGTGCAAGCGAATTATTGAAATAAAATTGAAACCATGTTGGTCCCAAAATTACCTACTTTGTATCGAGTGGACGTTAAACCCTTTCTCTCTCCTGAATTATGGCCCCTGATTGATGAAAAATCGCCTTTATTAGCTTAGGGAGGTCAAAATTACCAGATTTAAAAAAAAAACGTTATTCACATCTAAAAATCTCTAGAAGCCAAAGTTAATATCCGATTGGTTTTAAATTTATACACAGTGTTTATGGTCATGGGGCAAAGAAGTCAGCGATTTCTGATAATTACTGCCAGAGTTATGGCCCTTGATCACTTCAAAAAATCTTGTGGACGCCCTAGAGGCCAAAGTTAATATCTGATTCACTATAAATTTATACACAGTGTTTAAAGTCACGAGAAAAAGAATCCTATTGATTTTCAGTGATTTTCGATAATTACTGCCAGAGTTATGGCCCTTGATCACTTCAAAAAATCTTGTGGACGCTCTAGAGGCCAAAGTTAATATCCAATTCACTTATAATTTAAACACAGTGTTTAAGGTCCCGAGAAAAAGAAACCTATTGATTTTCAGCAATTTCCGATAGTTACTGAGAGGTTTATGGCCCTTGATCACTTCAAAAAATCTTGTGGATACTCTAGATATTAAAGTTAATATCCGATTGACTTTAAATTTTAAACAGTGTTTAAGGTCATGAGATGAAGAAGCCCATTGTTTGTTTTTTTTTTTTAGCTATATCCGATTGACTTTAAATTTATACACGGTGTTTAAGGTCATGAGATGAAGAAACCTATTGGGTTTTGTTTTTTTAAGCTATTTCCGACAATTACTTCCAGAGTTATGGCCCTTGATTACTTCAAAAATTTTATGGACCTTCTATAGGCCAAAGTTAATATCAAATTGACTATAAATTTACACACAGTGTTAAAGGTCATGAGATGATTATACCCCAAGAAACATTGGTGCCATTGGTAATTGATTTATGATAAATTATCTTTAAAACACACGCAGAAAACATTTTAAATGTGGTTTTCTTAGGCTAGAACACCAATGTAAACTTATGTTACTACTGGTAACATAAGCTTCTCTTTACTGTTAGCTGTATTATCTTCAGTAATTTCCCTACGAAAATATGCATTTTCTATAAACGAGAGTTGCTGTATAATAGATTACGTCATATGCACATATATAAAATAGTTTCAAATCTGAAAATGAAGAGGGTAGATCATTTTTTTTGATTAGTTGCTTTGTGTTGTCATCAAATGATACGCATCTGATATATTAAGATAATTGATCACATTAAGAGAACTCGCTACTGGACTGACAGCCCTACAAGTCAATACAGAAATAAAGTTATCTTCAACTTTATTGTAAATCACAAATAGAGCTTTAAATGCGAAGCAACATCGAACATACGTTACTATTTTACGTTATCTCAAAACGTAAATAGAGAATCTGTAAATTGTCAGTGTTCATAAAACTGTTGAATTAGAGATATATAATTAATGCACAATATTATAATGAAAAGCGTTTGTTTGAAGTTCTCTAGAAATCCATACTGTATTTGAAATAGTATGGAAAAAAACAATTTTTCTATTTGCATTATGAAAGATATTAAATATTTTCACTGCTAAAAAGGCTTAATATGGTTTTAATGTGTGACCAAACTTTCAAGAGAAAACTTACCTTTCTAAAAACACAGCTTTTAATATTGTAATGAAACGCGTTTGTTTGAAAGACCTTAGTCCATACTGTATTTGAAATAGTATGGAAAATATAATTTTTCTATTTGCATTATGAAAGATATTAAATGTTTTCACTGCAAAAAAAGGCTTAATATTGTTTTAATGGGTGATCAAACTTTCAGCAGATAATTTTCCTTTCTAAACATAATTTTATAACGTACGTTTCTGTATTACAAAGAGATGAAATATTGGCCTAACGGAAACCAACGTGATAAAAGAGTTAACTTGAACCCCTTTTTGACGGACAACCTGGACACATTGAACTATGAATTGAATGCGTAATTGGTGGCTAGTAAAAACTTAAATTTTTAAACATTTCCATTTACCAAAACGTAGCCATTTATTGAGAATAGGCGAGCAGCGTGCTCGTACAGACACTAACAACATTATCTCTAAAGCTAAACGTGAATTTATTTCACAAGAATTTGCACAAAAGTTAACAAAATCCAGGACAACCCTACAAACTTGGTAATAATATTTTAATACGTCCTATTGGTGATATTCTCCCTGAAGGTAATCCCAATGACGTATGTGAACAATTTCAAACGGTTTTCCCAGATTAGATTACTAAAATAAGAGCTGGACCAAGAAACCAGCCATTTCGTAAGCGTATTGAAGAATCTGGGTTTAATGGCTATCTCAGTTTTTAGAAGTTTTACCAACCAAACTGAAAGAAATAATAATGGCAAGCTCTCCTAACTCATCCCATCGTGGCTACTCAAACGTTGCATTAATGAACTTCAGTCTATCATACATCATCTCATTAATAGTGCTCTACAACAAGGATGTGTCAGCACCTTTAAAAATAGCATTTGTTTGCCTTCTTCTGAAGAAATCTAACCTTCGTGTAAATTTATTAAAGAACTACAGACACGTCTAAAATCTCTTCAGTCCCAAATCTCTCTTTCCTATCTAATCGTTTTGAAAAAGTCGCTGCATATCATCTCAAATCGCATTTTAATTCAAACAATCTCAATTGAAATATGCATATAGATGAGGGCACAGTACAGAAACGGCACTTCTTCGTGTTTATGACATCGTCAAAAATACTGAAAACAAGGCATCAACAGCATTGGTATTATTAGATTCAAACGCTGCCTTTGACACAATAGATCAGCCCATTCTTTCCCAGCGCCTTTCCACTCGGATTGGTGTACAGGGAAACGTTTTGGATTAGTTCAACTGTTTTCTGGCAACCTGAACCCAATCGGTAGTCATTGACGGTAACAAATAGTCACCATCGTCTCTTGCCTTTGGTGTACCTCAAAGATCCGTATTGGGACCCGTGCTTTTTACGGCATATACAACACCAATTGGTGTATTTATTCGAAGATATGTCATTAACTATCATTTGTGTGAAGATGACACCCAACTCGTCATATATCTAAAATCAGATAATGAATATAACCAGATAGATACGATTCACTGTATTACTGACATCAGACAATGGATGAAGCTCAATTTTCTAAAACTGAATGATAAAAAAACTTTAATACATCTGATTAACTCAAAGACTCAACTTAATATCGACTATTAACTGAAACTTATCCCATCGGTGACACTGAAATACTACTTTCAAAAACTGCAATCAACCTTGGGTGAATGTTTGATCAGGGGCTAAATTATAAGTAAAACATGCCGTGCTGTAAACTTTCATCTTTGTAACATTGGGAAAATCAGACAGTACATTAATATGGAAATCATAACCAAACAGAAACAAACTCGGCATAAACCCTCAAGGATTTATGCTGCCTTCTTGTTACACAAAGAATTGTTTTTAAATATTTGTTTTATCTTACACCCGTCTCCACTGTGATTTTGCTCAGCGCAAGGTCGAAAATAGAACTATGAAAACGACTAAAGCAATTGAACATTTTCTGTACTAGTTGTGCCCACATATTGTAATAACTTTAAAGTAAAGGAGAATACTACCGCAAAAAGTTTTTTTTAAATATTAGAATAGTTTTGGTCCTGTGAACTTTTAAAAGTCTTGATGAATATTTTTATAAAGGATATTTATACCAATAATAAACAAAAACGGGTTGACATTTATGCATATCTGCAGCCTCATTTTGATTTTTTCCGTGAATGACGTCACAGAGGATGTGAATTTCCGTATTGCAACCGAGCACTGCATGCCGTAATTTTGACTAACTGGAAGCATAAAAGTGGTCATCTGCGTTGCTTGAGTATATAATAATCTAATAGCACCAACAAAACACATAGAAGTTTGGACACAGCCATGTCAACGAGGCGGTGTCGAAACGCACTTTTTCAGTTCAGAGCGTTTCAAGTTATCTGCTTACGAACGAACTGTGTATGGTTCCATGGTGAAAACTTTCAAAATCTAGCAACAGAAATGACTATTGAATCATAGCAACGAAAACAGCACAGCTATGTATGACTACCTTAAATACTAATGAAAATTAATATTCCCCTTTTCGAAGAGTCTTCCGCTCAGTAGTAGGTGTAGGCCTATGTCGATGATTTTGCAGTTAATCATATATATATTCCTCCTATACGTAAGAAGTCCGTCAGGGTTGTTGACTTAAAGTTACATTATGGGAGATAAGATAAAGAGATGGCAGTTCTCACTACAATAGCTAAAAACTAGATAGTGTAAAGATAATTTGCTGAAAATTTCAGTCAAATTGATTCATTATTAGCCGAGAAAAAAGCTTTTGAAATATTCATAGCCTCGGTCATCATTACTCAAATCATTAATATAAACAGCATAGTCTCGATTATCCACTTGATTGATTTAATTATCAACCGCCATTAAGCGGCATATACGATTTTAATCTGCCAACATCGAAGGCTAGTCTTGACATAAAGAGTTTATTATGGTCTGAATATGTTAATTAATGTCTAATTGATTATTTAGATAACATCTCAGGCTTAAAGAAAGACCTGTAAAAATCAGATTTTGCTCTTGCATAATGCTATTTTAAATGAGTTAATAAGTGTCATAGAACATCTTTTCAGCAATAGGCCTATGACGATGCTAATCCTAGTTTTTCAATGGTTGCACTAAGAAAGGAGTCTCGCATATAATAGTGCATTACCATTTGGCTAGGCTTCATTTAATGGAATTAATAGTTTTCTCTGACATATTTTCGCCAGTGATGAAGCGAAAAGTTATCGAGTATTGAAGGATTGTGGTGATAAGAAAAGGTAGGCCTACTCTGTTTTTTAGTGCCAATTTTTTATTCTTCTTCGCAAGAAATGGTAGAATGTTCCGAACCATCATCATCACCGTTGTTGCTCGCATTTCTAATTGGCTCGTATTGATAGGGAAGAATATTCGGGTCGAAAATAATGCCTTGAGAGCTGTCAAAATATACAAGAGTGTCGCCCCGTACGTAATGTCACGTGATTTAGCTTCAGCTCATTAATTGTTGGGTGTTTCCGTAATTGCGAAAATCCGAACGTTTTCTTTGACTTTTTAAATAATTCTGAAATGAACTAAATAAATGATAAAATTAAAGTTTTACTATTGCATTCTCCTATAAAGTATATGAAGAATCTCATAGATGCAAACATAAACCGTAAGTTATGGTTTCAAGTTTGCATCTATGAAAAATTAATATATCTTTTACTGTTCGCGTATCATTTAGCTTCATTGTTATATTTATATATCGATGCATTTCATCAGTTGGTGATGAACGCAAGGTCAAAAATACGACCATTAAAAGGATTGACCCACGTGAACATATACCATTCCAGGGGACACGGGTGAGGGGATTTTCCGATATCAACTGCCCAATTGAAGGAATTAGCGCTTACCGCCCATTTCACCAATGGTAATTCAGACTGAATACAACCGTAAACAGGGTCTAGTCAACATAGGATGACTTAACTAAATATAGAAAAGCAAATTTCTTAGGGTTCCGTTCAAAATTTAGCGGCACACAAGATCTCACAGCACACGTATGTGCCGCGACACACTGGCTGAGAATTACCAGCCGTGACCTGAACACATACATGTCATATCTTTGTATTTGGATTTTTAACTGGTTATGTTAACGCAATATGTTTCGGTAAGGTAGGGCTACTGCTGTCTATAGATTTGTGTTAATAATATTATTTTTAAATTATGTGCAGAATATTCGCCCGGAAAAATCACACGTTCACTCCAAGCGATACAATCGGGAATAAACTGTTAATTTTCTTAGAATAAAGTAATTTAACTAAATTTTTCGTACGTTTGACAAATTACAACCAGCACAGTCGTCATTTTCTTCAAACATAACGCTAACGCTAAAATATACGTCCACATTCGTGCTTTGATTGATATGGTACTTTATCAAGAAGGCTAGGCCTGTAGGCAACACACATAGACACGAAGTAAAAATGGGTATGACTCTGCCCCTGGGGGTGGGCAATCACAAAAAAACAACAGGGTCATCCTTAGGATGTTTGAAAAGGATATGTTAAGAATTGCGCTCTGCAGGCGAAACACGCGACACACAAACATTGGGCGTGGCTCTGCCCCAGGGGACCGGGCATGCACCAAAAATAATAATGGTCAGTCTTAGGGTATACAGAATAAGTATAAAAATGTTTTCAAGACGATCGATTAAGAATTGTGGCCTGTAGTCCATACACAGACACACAAAAAGAAAATGAGCGGGGCACTATCTCGGGGGTGGGCATGCACCCCAAACGATAAGAATGTTCCTTAGGGCACAAAGAATAAGCCTGCAAAGTTTCAAGATGATACGATAAGAAATGCAGCCTGTAAATGACAAACAAACTAATACAAGAAATGGACGTGGCTTAGTCCCTGGGGGTCATCCTTAGGGTATAAATAATAAGTATTTAAAGTTTCAAGATTATCGATTAAGAATTGTGGTCTGTAAGCGACATAGAGACATACAATAAGAAAATGGGCGCGTCCCTGGAGGTGGGGCATGCACCCCAAACGATAGGGATGTTACTAAGGGTACAAAGTTTAAGTATGCAAAGTTAGTTTTCAAGACGATCGATTAAGAATTGTTGCCTGTAGTCAATACACATACACACAAAAAGAAAATGGGCGTGGCACTGTCCTGCTCCTGAGGGCACAAAGAATAAGCCTGCAAAGTTTCAAGATGATACGTTACGAAATGCAGCCTGTAAATGACAAACAAACTAATACAAGAAATGGACGTGGCTTAGTCCCAGGGGGTCATCCTAAGGGTATAAAGAATAAGTATGTAAAGTTTCAAGATTATAGATTAAGAATTGTGGTCTGTAAGCGACATAGAGACACACAAAAAGAAAATGGGTGGGGCATGCACCCCAAACGATAGGGATGTTACAAAGGGTACAAAGTTTAAGTATGCAAAGTTAGTTTTCAAGACGATCGATTAAGAATTGTTGCCTGTAGTCAATACACATACACACAAAAAGAAAATGGGCGTGGCACTGTCTTGCTCCTGAGGGCACAAAGAATAAGCCTGCAAAGTTTCAAGATGATACGTTAAGAAATGCAGCCTGTATACGACAAACAAACTAATACAAGAAATGGGCGTGGCTCTGTCCCAGGGGTTCGGACATGCACCCAATACAATAGGGGTCATCCTTAGGGTATAAAGAATAAGTAGGTAAAGTTTCAAGATTATCGATTTTCAATTGTGGGCTGTAAGCGACATAGAGACACACAAAAAGAAAATGGGCTTGGCTCTGTCCCTGGGGATGGAGCATGCACCCCAAACGATAGGGAGGTTACTTAGGGTACAAAGTATAATTATGCAAAATGGAATGTGGCCTGTAGGCGACAAACAAACAAATACAAGAAATTGGCGTGGTTCTGCCCCTAGGGGTCGGGCATGCACCAAAAACAATAGGGATCATCCTTAGGGCATAAAGAATAAGTATGCAGAGTTTAAAACCGAGCAAGAATTGCGCCCTGTAGGCGACTCACATACATACACACTTACAGGGGTGACGGCATAATAATAATGTGGACGTAAATCAGTAAGTCAACCACAGGGATCCCGTGACAAAGCGTGGTAATACTCCTAAACAGCAGCTTATTGTCAACTGAAGCTTAACCGAAAGGACAACTCTGCAACCAAAAGGCATATAACGTCATTATATTATGCCAGACGTCATCCTATCACGGCCCTATCTTTCCCGTCAAAGTCCATTATAAGCCGTAGCGTCTATCGCATTCACAAAGTTTTAAGAGACGGGCAGATAAAGAAAAGTTGCAGAATACTGAAAATCGATAGAATTCATATTTTTCTGACCGAGAGAGAGAAACGTCCACTCGACATTAACTAGGTCATTTCGGGACTAATATATTGTTTAAATTTATTTTTATAATTTGCTTGCGCGTTTTGGTCTTTAGTAGTGGGAGGACCCGGAGAAAACCCACGAGACTGGATCATGACCCAAAACTTTCCAAGAAATTTGAAAGAAATCTGTTAGAACCTTTAGCGTTTATATAGTTAGTTTACAGAACGTTAAATATCATTAGGATTTTTACTCACATACCGGTAAGCCAAATACTTCCCACCAACTTTTACAAGCGTCTGCTAAAAATTAAGCCTCTAGAGCGTTCGTAAAAGGGGGCCAACTCAGGAAGGAAAATTCTCGGAACGCTGGAAATCCAGAGAAGTCATCCCTTCATTACCAGCGTATATTCATTACCAGTGTATGCGATTATCCTTACTGGGTATTGTAGGCACTAAATCTTGTTTTTGGTATTTATAGTTTTAAAGATACAAAATTATAAAACCCTTTGCCATCTTGAAATTCAATACGGCAGCTGTTGTATGTTAAACGTTAAATTTCTGTTTCTGGCATTTCTAGTTTTTGTAACATAAGTGAATATGGCGGTCGTTTGACCGGATGTCCTGTCCGAAATGCAGAATTAAGAGGTGAAACAAACCGTTTTATTTGATGCGCATTTTCGAATTCAAGATTACATACAACATACTGTGACATTTTCTGGGCCCATGTTTTAAAAATGATCCTTAGGTGGTTTATTATGCCCGTGCAGTTTCATGCTTTAGTCAAGAAGTTAACGTTTTGTTTGCTTCTAAACACATTGAGAAATTCAGACGTCCAAGAGATTTTAAAAATAAACGGTGGTTTAAGAAGTTTATTTTAGGCCTTGATAGTTACAGTAAATGGACAGTGACACTTGATTTTTTTTTCTGTGCCTGAGGACAGACGCTGTGAAATTCCCTACAGATGGTTATTGCAGTTGAGCATTGCATTTTGACTAACTGGAAACATAAACATGGCCGGTTGCGTTGCTTGGGGTGTACTAATTGCACTATCAATGTATCAGGAAACGTGTCATTTTTTTTTAAATTCCAAGCGAGACAAAACGCAGATATGTGTGGACACAGCGATGTCAACGAGGCGATGTCAACGCTTCTCTTTGATCAGAGCATTTACCAGATAGGGTGCAGTTATGTTATTTTTCTGTTAAAAACTGTGCATAATTCTATGGCGAAACCGATACGCTTTCAAAATGTGGCGTAGACACAGCTAAGTAGCTAAAATACTAAAATAAATTAATATCCCCCTTTCAAAGCGTCTTCCGTGAAAGAAGTAGGTGTGGGTCCCATGTCGATGCGTTTGTAGTCAACAAAGTTAGCCCTATATGTATGAAGTCCGTCCGTCATGAGTGAGATAAAAATTCTGTCAGATTTATCAAGGGAAACAAGCCAACAGTTAGTCTCTGTCACCCAGAACCACCTAGTCTTCAACGCACGGAGGGTCTGGGTCGGTTCTCAATATTTGACGAAAATTACTGGATAATCTACCACATAAAAAACCAAACATTTGGTTACGCATGGGCAATGGAACCTTTTGGCTAAAGTATCCAATGAAAGTATCGGTAAGTGATAGATCTTATGAAGCCGGGCCGATTTTGCTAGATTCTATAAAGCGTGGTTGAAATATATCCCACAATTCACTTGGCACATCTATTAATAGAAACAAAATAGAGACGAGGAATAAGCATGCATCGCGATGAAGATTGTGAGAAGCAATACGTCTGATTCATGACGAGAGAAAATTACCATTTCAATTGAAACCTTTACACAACAAAATATTAAAGATTGTCATCGTTGACAAGCGAGCAGTTTTGATAGATTCAGTACGTGGTAACTTAAAAGACTGGATAATCCAGACAATGACCTATTTTCCGTCAAATTTTGAGGACCCATCCAGACTAATATTCGTAGAATATTGTGTGGATGATAGAGACTAGCCAACAGTGAGCCTGATGTCTCCCGCCAAAATTCTAAAAATATCGATAGCACATCAAAAAGTCAAACTATACACTAAGTTTCACCACTCTCTATCGGATATCAAGATTTTCTTGTCCCAAAGCATCGCCCAATGAAATTGATTAGCTCTGTTTAACTTCAGCACAAAATGTTTTACATTAAAATCATTTAACCCGGTCAAGACATCACCTAGGAAACATCTACATCAAAATTAAATATTCTACCTCAATTAAAGCAGAGATGTTCTATGTTCCAAAGTCTTGACCAATTAATTGTTTATCGCTCCTTAGCCTATGCAGAAAATTCTCACAATCGAACTTAGTCAAGGTAATGATATAATGAATCGACATTTGGAGTTTAGTCGCTCACACTTCATTATAACCAAAGTTATTGTGTCCCAAAGCATCAACCAAGGAGAATGCTTATCTCCGGTTCTGTAAGCAATGTTCATCATTGAACTCCATCATGGCATTCACCTAATGAACGTCGACACCGAGTTTGAACATTGTATCTCAATAAAAAAAGGATTGTTATTGTGTTTCGAGGTCTCAACCAATCGAATTGCTTATCGCTCTATTTACCCTCAGTACAAAATTTTCATTATCGAACTTATTCAAGGTATTGATGTAATAAAACTATACAACAAGTATCCCCAATCCCACTTAATTTTGACTAAAGTTATCGTGTCCAAAAGCATCAACCACTAAATCGCTCATCTCCGCTTAACCTAATGCAGACAATTTTCTTCTTGGAACTCCATCAAGGCGTTCACCTAATAGACACCTACGCCAAGTGTGAACATTTTTACTCAATTAGAATGAGAGTTGTTGTGTTCCAAAGTCTCGACCAATTAAATTGCTTATCACTTTGCTTACCCTAAGCAGAAAATGATCAACCCAGTCAAGGTATTAATGTAATGAAACTATACACCAAGTTTCACCACTCTTCACTTAATTAGAATAAAAGTTATCGTGTCTCAAAGCATCAAATTTATTCTCTGCTTACCCAGGCAGATAATGCTCATTTTCGAGAGAGAGAAATGGGGTTTAACGTCCACTCGACACAAACTAGGTCATTTCGGGACTAACATTTAGTTTGATTTTATTTCAATAATTCGCTTGCGCGTAGGGGTCCCCAGCAGTGGGAGGAAATCGGAATACCCGGAGAAAACCCACGAGGTTGGACGTGCGACCCTACTCCTTGTCACGTACAACCGGGGTTTTCAAACCATGCCAGTTGACTCAATGGCAGGCCTATGGTACAGCGTGCGCACGCTAGCCATTCGCCCCCCCCCCATCTTCGAACTCAATCAAGACATTGACCTAAAGAACACATAAGCCAAGTTTAAACGTCCTAGTTCAATTAGGAGAGTTATAGTTCAATTAGGAGATTTATAGTGTTCCAATCAATCAAATTGCTTATCGTTCTCTGCCTACCCTGAGCAGAAACTGCTCATTATCGACTGTAGTGAAGGTATTGATGTAATAAAACTAGACACCATGTTTCACCACTCTCACCAACAATATTTGTGCCAATCATTATTACATATATGATAGAACTGGTTAAATACATTCCGAATATAAAGAGGTCATTGGTATTGATGTAATAAAAAATTCAAAAAAATTCTAAGCCTGGCTTTAAGATGACATAATCAGTGCCTTAAAGGGACAATAACATTCTTGTTGGCTTGGTAGCTCCAGAAAATAAATAATACCCTTATTCTAAGTACTAGATGTTTAAATGTCCAACCTGTTGTGCAAATTATCCATTACAACCTATTTTATATGTCCAGAGGGTTCGAAAATATTTTAAAATCCAAGTCACATTTGAAAAGGTTTACGTTAGACTTTTCAAATCAATTGGTTGAATTTTTCCAATTTTTTAAATTAGGTGTGTTAAGATGAAATTTATATCATCATTTAATTGGAATATTCTAAAATAATACGATTTGTTGACCAGAATGAAGATTGGGACATATTTTTCAGTTACAACAAGAGTGTTATTGGGGCTTTAATAATATGTTTCGCCTAACCTGACCGACCAGCTATAAACACCCCTTGTTCGTGTCAACTTGAAATCATGGGAGTTTATTTCCCTTCACTATGGCTATGGTTGATTTACTATTGAAACTAGTAAAGACTCAACAAAACTGTTGCCTCCGAAAGAGTGACGATTTTCAAGAAATTATTCTGCCTGAATGCATTCGAGAGTCATTTTAATAATGACCATATTTTCAATACGTTTTCTAGCAAAACGAACGCACAGCCCACACAATCCTTACAAACTATTGCATGAAATTCAGACTTCAATTCAGCCAATTTTATTAATATTTTCTGCGATTTATATTGGTCAATGTTGAGGTGGTTTTGAGCACGGGTGACACGGTTTCGAAAAGTGACTACTTACAAGTTCAGAAGCAATTGATCTTAATATTTTCCGTTTTTGGTGTGCCCATCTATTTGTATCCCGCTTTGCTCGACCACAGACTTCACTCTATCTGTTAAATTTATTCCTACAAATGACAAGACATAATCAAAATTCTATTCAAAGTGCTAATAAATTACACTTAAGAGGTCTTTATCCAAATACTCCATTCTTACCCCCGCCTCTTATAATAACTCCGAATTTTGGCAGAATTCTGATTTCTTTGATAAAAGGGTGATTTCATATAGAGGCCAAAAGGGTGAGGATTTCCATTCTGGTATTATGAGTGTTGCCCTTGCTCTATCCTTTATCAATTTATTGATTGCTGCAGGAATCAAAAAGGGGGTGGGACTAGCCAATTGTTATCGTTTCCCCGAAATTCTTCTAACGCGTTAACCGCATCAGTGTTAGGACACCAAACTTTTGAATTAAACCTCGTGCACTGGGCATTATAATGAGATGCAAATCTATCTATGTCATACGGACCCCAGCACCTATTGAATTGTTGAAATATATCAAGAACTATACTCCAGTCATGATCGACCCGTCTGCTTTCTTATTTTGCCCCCTCGAAACCCAGACTGCATGCAAATTTATATTATTAGGGTTTCACACTGCGTAGCTTGTGTGAAACACTATTGTTTTTGTTAAAATTCTTCTTATTATTATTCTTATTATTATTATTTTTTTTTTTCCAATTTGCTTATATCTCAGGATCTACTTGTCGGATCGATGCAATGTCTTGAGTTTTACTGCGAAAGTGGGTGTGACTTAGAGATTAAAGCTATTTCCGGCATTCTGCGACAATGCGAAATGTCCGAAATCACCGAAGTTGTCGTTTTTTGAAATATTGCCGTAATATTAACAACAATTGTTGGATTTTATTGTTTGATAGTTTTTGACATAGCCAGAGACATGGCACATAGCTACGGGTCTTTAGAGTTTTAAATTTCGCCGAATCTTCGGAAAAATAAGGCGCCAAATTTTGAAAATTTAAATTTTGACAAAAAACTTTTTTATTAATGAATATTTTTTAATGACTTTTTACCAAGGGTTAAAGGGTCATCTGATTTGGGCAAAAATGTGAACATTTTTTTTCTGGATAATTTTTATTGGTCGCTATTGGCTAATTCAGTTTATAGGTTCTATATAAATTATTTATTGTCCGATTTGTATAAAACAAAGTTTATATGCTCCATGGTCCAAAATGTCATTTTTTTTGTTACCGGCAAAGTTTCCTGTCGGCACCGTAAGTGACGTAAATTTAGCAAAAACTACAATTTTAACAGTTCGGTACCACTTTTTGAAAGCAAAAATTATTTTTTTCAAATCTAATATGACTGAAAAGATGTGCCATATAAAGGCGCACAAAACATCGCGCTCAGTTTTTTTAATTTCGATTTCGTTTTCGGGCAATTTGGATTAAAGGGTGAAAAAAGGCGTCAAAATGAGCTATTTACAACCCATCCAGCGTCTTCATATTAAAAAATATATCTTTGTAACATTCATAATCTCGTAGCAATAACCCATACGAAGAGAATGTATGTGAAAATTAATTTGTAATATGCGCAGTTGCCGAGAAAAAGTCGATTTTGCATGAGCCACTTTTCACGTTATTTTGGCTGTATAAGAATCAATTATTATGCTATTTTCAATTTTCTTTCACCGTTGGATGCCTAATGCCATAGTGGACAAGGTCAAACCATTCTAACTCATACGCTGCCACCGGAAATGACGTCATTTGCTCAAAACTTAATTTTTAGCATTAAAAACAATATTTTATTCAAATGGGTCGTACTTGTTATTTTTTTCAAATTATGATATTTGATTCTATTCATCAAATAGAACGAACCCATGCGATCATACAGATATCACAAAACGGTTTCTAACTTGTACGATTGCAGAGAAATGGGCGATTTTCCACAAGTCACTTTTCGAGGATTTTGGTCTATAAAAGTGTCAGTTATTATTCGATTTTCATAAAATTTTCACCATATGATATCTTACGTCATTTATGATTTCATAGAACTAATTTAACATTTTCAGTATCACCGGAAGTAATTATATTTTGGCAAAAACTGTATTTTTAGCCTTCAAAACAGATGTTATTTTCAAATGAGTCTGATTTGTAATATATTTAAAATTATGATATTTAGTTCGCATCAACTAATAGAATGAACCCATGCGATCATTCAGATACCACAAAATGGTTTCTCACTTGTATGGTTGCAGAGAAATAGACGATTTCCTACAAGTCACTTTTCAAGGTTTGGGGTCTATAAACGTGGCAATTCTTATTCGATTTACATAAAATTCTCACCATGTGATTATTATTTCTGATTTTAAGAAACTAATTTAATATTTTCATTATCGCTGGAAGTACTGTGTATGGTCACGATCACTTACATGTAACACATGTATAAAATGGATTGGTTCCTGTGGTAATTAGCGCATAACTTCCTGAATTAAATATGATTGTATGAAAAATCGCTTTTTGTTTAGCTTGTTCACTATCCATCGCTTGCAAATTGTGTTTGTTAATTTGTTGGAAAGATTTATAAAAAAAACCCTCAGAACCATTTGTGGGCTATGATCTAGTATCTTAATGTTATTTATTACCCGTCGGCGTCAGTGATTATATACATGTCGTGTATCCCTTAGTACGTTTTTCACATTTGACCAAAATGGGGGAAACAATGAAAGAAGGGATATTATATTTGTTTCGTGTATTAATCAATGCAGACTTTCGAGGGCCAGATTAACGTGTTTGTCTATATTCAAATGGTGAGCGTAGTTTGTTGATGCCGAGTCCACAATATTATGGACACGGTGCGTTTTGGTCTTGTGCATCGATCTCCCAAGCAGAGTTGTCTTCGCTTGCAGTTCACACCTTGTCTCAATTGTCATTTTTTTTTGTTACCAATAGTTTTATCTGTCGGCACCGGAAATGGCATAAGTTTACCAAAAACTACCAAAATCTACACTTTTGACAGTTAGGTACCATTTTTCAAGAGAAAATATTATTTTTTTAAAAACTTGATATAACAAAAAGAGTGTGCCCTTTAAAGGCGCAAAAAAGGGTGAGCTCAGAGTTTTTAATTTCAACTACATTTTCGAGCAAATTCGATTAAGAGTTGAAAAAAGGTGTAAAATTGACCTTTTGCAACCCATTCAGGCTTTTCAGATTTTAAAATATTTCTACGTAACTTTTATAAACTTGTAGCTTTGATCCATACGCAGAAATTGTATGTTAAAATTAGTTTGTAATATAAGCAGTTGACAAGAAATGGGCAGTTTTGCATAAGTCACTGTTTTCGTAATTTTGCCTGTAAAATAGTCAATTATTAATGGATATTCACAAAAGTGACATCATTTGATTAAAAAAGCAAGTGTGCGTCATATCATGTTGATTACTATTTAAAATTGACACATGAATTGACGTCATTTAGTCAAAAACTCCATTTTTAACTTCTAAAATCGATATTTTTTTCAACCAAGAATTATATGTCATATGTAATAATAAAATTAACTTTTGGTTTAAATTCACATATTAACAAAACTCATATGGTCATACAGATATCATAAAATTGTTTCTAACTTGTTCGGTTGCCGAGATATAGGCGGTTTTCTACGAGTCACTTTTAAAGGTTTTTGGCCCGTAAATGTGTCAATTATTATTCGATTTTCATAAAAGATTCATCATTTGATACCTAATGTCATAGACGATATTATAAACTTAATTTAATATTTTAGTAATGTCATTTTGGCAAAAACTGTATTTTTAGCCTTCAAAACAGATATTTTATTCAAATGAGTCTGTTTTGAAATCTTTTTCAAATTATGATATTTGATGCCAATCAACAAATACAATGAACCCATACGTTCATACAGATACCACAAAATGGTTTCTAACTTG
The DNA here is from genome assembly GCA_948474765.1 of Patella depressa. Classification (NCBI taxonomy): domain Eukaryota; kingdom Metazoa; phylum Mollusca; class Gastropoda; family Patellidae; genus Patella; species Patella depressa. The sequence goes on from OX419715.1 coordinate 30,353,927, forward strand.
TACGGTTGCAGAGAAATAGCCGATTTTCTACAAGTCACTTTTCAAGTTTTTTGGTCAATAAAAGTGGCAATTATTTTTCGATTTACATAAAATTTTCACTATATGATAGCTTATGCCATTTCTGATTTCATGAAACTAATTGAACATTTTCATTATCACCGGAAGTACTGTAATTTTATCAGGATCAATTACATGTTACAACTGTATAAAATGAATTGATATTGCTGGATTTTTGTTGATTCTGTTTCCCTTTTATTTGATGTGTGCAATGTTTATGTGGAAATCTGTTTATCGTTGCCATTCGTTCAAGGGCAACATGGGAGCGAAAGTGACATAAGTTTAAAGTTAACGTGGCACCAGTGAAACCCGTCATTCCTGCATGCAGGTCTAGTTATCCTTACAATTATACCTGATATCGGAAGCCATACCATGCAAGTTCATTTTACTACTGCCAACTTTTAATATATGTTCGACGTTTTTATTGTCTGAAGAAACAATTAAACGTTTATTCTAAAACGTTTTTGCAAAACTTCTCACTGTCCCCTGAACACCAGCCAAGTGGAGCTCTGAACTCTTTCGTGATTGTGCCAGTTACCAAAAACCTCGCCGCTCTCAAAACGAGCGTCCAAACATGCGGGAAAATATCCACCAAAGCCTACAGACTTCAAAATCAAACGTGTTCTGTGCATCGAGATTGCAAATTTCTACACCAGGACTATTAAGATACCTTAGAGAATTGTTCCAAAATCGCAGTTCTCTTAAAGCCCCGGGTGTTATTTTGACGGAAGAGTTCCAACTTGCTCTACCCAAAACACAGTCATATAAAAATCTTGTATTAAATCTAACAATGTTACCTAAGACTATCTGCATTGATATCAATTTGCCGACAATGCTGGCCAAAAATCTTGCCCTGAAATACAACTGTCCTCCGCGCGTTGCACTTAAAATACAAGTTATACTGTTTTCAGCGCTCTCGACCCTGTCTTTGCTTACAAATATCAAACCGTTTCTAGTATCCCAAATATAACCTAAACACTTTAATTTCTGTACAGGTTCCCAATGACTTTTTTCTTTTGCTATCAAAAAACCTAATCTAATCAAGGTCTCTCTTACTATTCGTGCGGATTGTGAACACGAATCGCTTGTACTTGCTCCGCCTAATCCGTCGTCAAGAAACATAATAATTCTGATACCGTTGGATCTAAAATATTTCACTACCTCCCTTAACACCTTTGTGAAAACATATCCAGCGGTTGACAACCCAAACCACAATACGTTGAACACGAAAAACCTCGTTCTTCCTTCAATATACCAAGCGAAACCCAAAAAGGTTCTATGGTCTTCACATATTTCCAAATGATGATAAGCTTGGGATAAATCAAAAGAAAACATAAAATCATTTTTGTCGAAAAGATTTCTTGCCGCTTTTGTGTCCTCGTATTGAAATCTGAATTTGAATATATTATGTGGATTTATATGACGACAGTCCAAAACAAGACGCAATTTTGTCTTATTGGTGGCCACTGTCAAAGGGTTAATTACCTCAGGTTTATTGAAGACTTCTGAAATACAACCTTTATCCGACAATTTCTGAATTTCGGATTTTACAAAATCGGGGTTATCTCTTGCTGATTTATTATTTTTAAGAAAAACCGAATCAGGATTTGTTTTAAAGGGAACTTTATAGCCATGTTTGACAATATCGATGACATGCTGATTTGTTGTGATTGAATCCCACTCATGTGAGCGTGGTCAAAGTTTTCCGACGGGTGAATTAATTTTACTAGTTATACTTAAAGATGGCTCGCCTCTAATAATACTATGTGTAACAAGTATCGACTGACTAAATTAGGTTTCGGTTCACTTTAACAACCGTGCATATCAATTAAATAAGCTAAGTGGTCAAAAATACTCATCTTAGACTTCTTTTGTGGACAGCTGTCGGCCCAATGGCCAGATTTGCCACACGATAAACATCTCCCCGGCTTGCTACTGCTAGTATAGGCCTCGTCGCTATCTTTAAAGATAGGGCGGCTATATGGTGTTCGTTTGTTTTTAAAAGCTTTCTATACGCCCACATTTTCATGTGGACGTATTATGTCGTCGCCCCTGTCCGTCCACAATTTGTTTGTGGACTCTCTACAGTTCACAATTCTTATCCGATTTTGACGAAACTTAAAATATAGGTTTATCCCCAAAAGATCTCGGCATGTATCGGATCAAAACTTCATGGATTATGGCCCCTGATTGTACGAAAAATCAGGTTTTTAGCTTGTGGACCCTAAAGAGGTCACAATTTTGAACCGATTTTGATGAAACTTGACATGCATGTTTGTAATCCAAAGATCTTGGTTCCTTTCGATATTTGCGGCTATCGGAATGTAATTTCCTGAATTATGGCCCCTGATTGTCCGAAAAATCACCCTTTTTAGCTTGTGGTCCCTGTGGAGGTCACAATTATTATCCGATTTAAAAAACCGTTTGATTATATCACCGTTACACCATAAGGCAGGTTGAGTTCGAATTTCGGGAAAATCGGACCAAAATTGCCATACAAAATGGCCGCCGTTTGTACGCGAATACTGTTAAAAAATGGTATATCAAGGTTGTGAACCCTGTGGAGGTCACAATTTTAATTCGATTTTGATGAAATTTGAAGTTCATAGTTATAACCCAAAGATCTTGGATCCTATCGATATTTGCGCATATCGGATCGTAACTTCCTGAATTATGGCCCCTGATTATACGCAAAATCGCCTTTTTTTTTAGCTTGTGGTCCCTCTGGAGGTCACAATTATTATCCGATTTAAAAAAACGTTTGATTATATTACCGTTACACCGTTAGGAAGGTTGAGTTCGAATTTCGGGAAAATCGGACCAAAATTGCCATACAAAATGGCCGCCGTTTGTACGCGAAATACTGTTAAAAAATGGTATATAAAGGTTGTGGACCCTGTAAAGATCACAATTTTAATTCGATTTTGATGAAACTTGAAATTCATGGTTATAACCCAAAGATCTCGGTTCTTTCCGATTTTTGCGCATATCGGATCGTAACTTCCTGAATTATGGCCCCTGGTTATACGCAAAATCCCCCTTTCTTTAGCTTGTGGTTCCTCTGGAGGTCACAATTATTATCCGATTTAAAAAAAAAAACGTTTGATTATATCTCCGTTACACCGTAAGGAGGGTTGAGTTTGAATTTCGGGAAAATCGGACCAAAATTGACAGACAAAATGGCCGCCGTTTGTACGCGAATACTGTTTAAAAAAAATGGTATATCATGGTTGTGGATCCTGTATAGGTCACAATTTTAATTCGATTTTGATGAGGAAGGTTGAGTTCTAATTTCGTGAAAATCGTACCAAAATTGCCGGACGAAATAGTGTACGCGAATAGTGTAAAAATATGGTATATCATGGTTGTGAACTCTCTACAGGTCACAATTCTTATCCGATTTTGATGAAAAGTCACATTTCTAGGTTGTGTACCGTCACACCATAATCATTGTCGACTTCGAATTTCACGAATATCAGAATGGAACTGACCAACTAAATGGCTGCTCCCAATACAGTATGAAATACCGGACTTAATGATGTAGGAAAAATCACTTTCGGTATTGCTTGTTCTCTATCCATCTCTCGAAAATGTGGGCGTATCCTGCCTGGCAGTGCCAGCCTATCTTTCATTTTCTCAACTCGCTGTTTTCTTTCTGCTCTGCTACTGGCCCTCAACATCTTCTTTTCATCTTCTGAATCGTCTGCTATAGGATTTGCTACGTACTCCTGCACAACCCTCCATCCTAACTCGGATGAGTATGCCAATTTTATCAGTTTTTGTCTTTCCGTAACGCAAAATCCAGGGCGGGGGGTTGAAATCACCCCCTTTAAAATTTGAAAAAAAAATCGACAGCCGGACATACAGTCTGGAAGTATATCAGGCACTGATCGTCGAGCTAAATAGAGCTGTTTTTCTTTTTATTAAATTCCTTGCCCACTCTCTGTTGTCAGACAACCATTGCCTAATCAGACCTGAATGGAGAGTGTAAACTGATTAAAGAGTGAATCCAAGTGAGTATTCTCACCGCGTTGAACCAATACCCCCAAAACTTTTGAGGATCGTAAACAAGCATTTCTCACGTGGTTCACGTCTTCTGGCTTATAGTCGGTTTACGGCAGGATGGGTTTGATAAGAAATCACTCTTACTATGCACAAAAGGTATTGTTTACCGTTACACACCACGTGACATACAGTTTATTTTGTTAAAAAAAAAATATTTTGTGGTTGCTGGAGGCAAACCAGATTCACGAGATGCAACAAATCTCCGCCCCCATCCCCGCCAATCTTGGTACAGCCATTGATTGCATCATAAGCTAAAGTTTAGTGACAAAACACATCCTGGAATAATGTTGCTTCAGTATAAACATTGTCAACAAAAAAAATGCTCCCACTTCACCGGCTCGTCATTCATGTACGCTGCGGTTGGATACCAATTCTAACTGTAGAACCAACCAACTTTTCGTTCATCCATACAAGTCTCTCTGTGTGGTATATAAAAACTTTGACAAGCAAGCTAAATTTGACCGTGGAGGGGTTTCAGCTTTCCAAGAGGGTCATAGCGAAGATCACATACATTTTTACTGTGTGGATTTTAATCACCCTCCTTTGGATCACTAATGTGTAAGTTACATAATCACCGCTCTGGACATAACCCTCGTTACAAAAGGTTGACCAGAAAGATGTCATCAGACCAGTAACAAACCAATGAAAATAATAACAGCTGAATTTGACCGTATAGTGGTTTCAGCTTTCCAAGAGGGGCATAGCGAAGATCGCCTATCTATTTCCTATGTGGATTTGGATCACCCTCAGTTGGATCACTAATGTGCAAGTTCCATATAAGTCTCTCTATCTGGTATATAAAAACTATGACAAGCAAACTGAATTTGACCGTAGAAAGGTTTCTGCTTTCCAAGAGGGACATAACGAGGATCACTTACTTGTTTACTATGTGGATTTTGATTACCTTCCTTTGGATCACTAATGTGTAAGTTCCATAACCCCGGCTCTGGACATAACCCTCGTTACAAAAGGTTGACCAGAAACAAACCAATGAAAATAATAACAGCTGAATTTTACCGTAGAGGGGTTTCAGCTTTCCAAGAGAGACACAGCGAGGATCACTTATCTGTTTCCTATGTGGATTTTGGTCACCCTCATTTGGATCACTAATGTGTAAGTTCCATAACCACTGTTCTCGACATGGGGGTTGGGATTGCCTTGTGGTCTAGAGTGCCGCGCTTCGACCTCTAGCTGACTGGTCACCTCTGGCTTGCGGCTTTGGTTTCGTCGATTCCTGCTGTGAGCGTATGTGGCATGGAGACAGGGGCGCCTTCTCAACCTCATGGGTTTCCTCCGGGCACCCTGGTTTCCTCCCACTGCTAAAGACCCCTACGCGCACGCGAATTATTGAAATAAAATTAAACCACATGTTAGTCTCTCTCTGCTCTCGACACACACCTTGTTACAAAATGGTTGACCCAAAAGCTGCCATCAGACCTGCAACAAACCAATGAAAATAATAACAGCTAAAACCCAATAGAGTTCTGTTACTGTAGCACTGACATTAATTAACATATCCAGACCATAATAAACTCTTGATGTCAAGGCTAGCCTTCGATGTTGGCGGATTAAAATCCTATACGCCGCTTAATGGCCGTTGATAATTAAATCAATCAAGTGGATAATCGAGACTATGCTGTTTATATTAATGATTTGAGTAATGATAAACGAGGCTATGTGAATATTTCAAACGCTTTTATCTCGGCTAATGGTGGATCAATTTGACTGAAATTTTAACTATTATAGTGAGATCTGCCATCTCTTTATCTTATCTCTCATAATGTAACTTTAAATTTAAAATAAAAGGACTAACATTGTCAGATTTTCATCATTATCCGAAAATCTGTGTTGAGGAACAGGATGTTCTGATATAGTAAATGAAGTAGGCCTGTCTTTAATGTCACCATCAGCTGATATTTTGGATTACTTTCTGTAGGTTATAATCCGTTGTATGATTTAAAACCGCATGTATGCAAGTGCCTGCATCGCCGTCTGCCTGAATTATAATAATGAATACGAACAAATTTCCATGAAGACATAAAACAAAATACCCTGAATCAATCTCGATCCCACAGATAACATATCTCTATCTTGTAACGCCTGCTTTTAATGTCCGTCATTTGTTATTGACCTCAGCCATGTTTGTTTTCTATAACTGTAGAAAGTCATATTGGCCCGTCAAATCTAAATTCGCTGTTGTTGTAATATTTGCTGATTAAAACCACGTCCGAATACTCTATTCTCAAAGGAATCGTTATAATCATGTATTATATTTTATCAAAAACAGTATAAGATAAGATTTTATTGTATCTAAACACCCCATGAGAGGCAGCATACAAATATCCACAAAACATTTTAAGAAAAAGAGAAAGCATGAATATCATTTATGACAAAGGCTAATAATTAAAATTAAAAACAAAAAACAACATATCATGTAAATATTTACATACTATATAAGGATAAATCTAGCACGTCACAAGAGATTTCAAAGTAATATATGTTTATGAATAGTTAATGGAAAACATTGAAAATCACTAGAGTTTTTCACATGACATTTAGCACTTTGCAAAAGTTTAAAGTCAATCGGATATTAACTTCAGCCTCAAGAGTGTCCAGACAGTGTCCACAGATATTTCGAGTAATCAAAGGTCATTACTCTGACAGCAACTAACTGAAATCATTTAAAATCAATAGGATTCTTCTTCAACGAAATTTAAAGTCAATCGAATATTAACTTAATCCCTTAGGGCGTCCATATGATATTTCACAGTGATCAAGGGCCATAACTATAGTAGTACTTAATAGAAACCATTGAAATCAATAGGATTCTTTGTCTCATGTCTTTAGACACAGTGTATAAATTTAAAGTCAATGTGATCGAAAAAAGAACATAACTATGGAATTATCCAATTCTCTCCTTAAATGCAAGATAGACAAAGGCTGCTACAGCTTTTGCAAGTGGTGGGGGAGGATTAAATACGGTTTAAAAAGTCACTGGAACTGCTTGGGTATTTTTAAAGGCTGGCACTAAATAGGAGTTTCGAAGGCTGAGATAATATTTATCACATTTCATTAGAAAATGCTCATCTTCAATGGCTTGCGATGAACACATCTGGCAAAGGCGATGTTCTACTGGAATGTTTTTGTACCGACCTCTCTCTATTTCTAAGTTATGAGTGCTTAGTCGAAGTTTTGTTAAAGCAATTTTGTGGTCCTTTGTTCTAACTACATTTAGATAGTCAGGCATACCATCAATGGTTGGTTTGGATTTAAAATAAGTTCTTAATTTTTGGTTTTGCAAACTACGCAATTTGGTATAGTGATTATTGAATATATTTTCTAAAGATTTTTTAGGTGTCTTAGTCCCTAAAAACCTTTTATCAATTTTAAACTGGTTAATTATAGTATTGATGGGGGAGGTCCATGCAAATTTTGGATTAGCATTACACATGTGAACGTCTTCATTGTAGGCTGCTGCTAATAGAGGGAGAGTAGTGTTATCAGTCAGTCGCCTGTGGTAAGTGAGCATTCGTTGGTAGGCCTCAAAGTGTAACGGAAATATACCCAATTCCGCAAGACAACCAATGTTAGATGTCCCGGAGGATTGGGCCAGTATGGATTTACAGATTTTTGTGGACACCTTGTTCAAATTTACTTGGTCCCACTTTTCCAATAAATGCTTTTTGTTCGATGTTAATTGTGCGCCCCATACATCTGAGGCATACAAGGTTATCTGTTTAACTATTGCATTGTATAATTTTAACAAAGTATTAGTTGGTAAAAAATTAATAGTGCAGATTTTATTTCGAATACAAAACCACGCCCTTCTTGCTTTTTTTCCTAAATCAGAGACAGCTGTTTTAAAACTCGAATTATTGGAAAAGCATATTCCTAGATATGTATACTGTTTAACTATTTCTAAACGTTGCTTGTCAAAGTAATAATTCAAGTTAATTTTTCTTTTAGTGTGTATAAATAACATAATTTTTGATTTATCTGGATTCACATCTAATTTCCAATCAACACAGAACTGTTTAAGCGAATTTAACTGATTTTGCAATCCTGAGTATAAGATCGTCTGCAAATAGTAAGTGGGGAAATTTTACAATTATCAAGAGTTGGGGCATAATTATTAGGATTTTGGATGTAATTTTGTAGGTCATTAATATATAGGTTAAACATTGTTGGGCTCATTACACATCCTTGTTTTAGTCCCATGTTTGAGCTTTTAATCTGAGACAGCTCTCCAAGGGTTTTTACCCAGTAAGTAGTTTTCTGGTACATAGAAGTTATCAAGTTGAATATATTGCCAGTTATGTTGTGTTTCAATAGTTTGAAAAACATACCCTTTCGCAGACAAAAATAAAACAAAGGAGGAGATTATTTTTCTGGCATTTATGTTTATGTATAATTGTTCTTAAAATAAAAATATTATCTATAGTTCTGCGGTTTTCTCTAAAGCCACTTTGAGCCTCATCGATTAGTTTATTAGATTCAAGATATAATGTGATACGTTTATTAATTATTGAGAGGAAGCATTTGCAAAGACAACTGGCCAAAGCTATACCCCTATAGTTATTCACATCTGCTTTGTCACCTTTTTTGTGCACAGGCACAATGTATGATTCTGTCCAGGATTCTGGAAATATACCAGAACTAAGATTTAAATTGAAAAGTTTCAAGTAATGATCAATCTAGGTTCATCAAATCTAGGTTACTTCGTTCATCACTTTCATTTTCCACAACTGTTTTGGTATCAAGAAGTCAGATACCTATGAACAAGTAAACTATCAATCGAGGGTTTTTACAGAGACAAAAAGGTCAAGATTTATTGTACGGCAATTTGTGTGTGGTTTATATACTGTCTCCAAAATACTCTGGAATATTAAGAGTTGATGGCTTTCTCCGGCTGTTGCTATTCACAGGAACACGCTTGTGCCTATAAGAAATACCAGATATCCGCCTAAAGCCAATACTCAATCGGGCCTAATTTCGATCATATGTGGTTGTTACTTTAACATTTTGTCCAATGTCTTTATTGCGCAACACAGTTTGTACTTACGGTGCCATGGTTATCCATTTTCGCAGTCTATATTAGTATGTTTTTTCTCAATACCCACACAAACCAAAGTATCAATTCTCTTCAGAGTCTTATATGGTGAATTCGGCATATGGTTTCGACCATCCTTGACGCAATCATATCTGACATGGTTAAGTCTAAACATTAAGGCCTTCTGGCAATTTCGTCAGCCACGAGATGTTAACCGGGCTAGTGCTACCCCTAATTCTTTTTTTAAACCATAGATCTAGCCAACAGTCTTGTCCACAATCACGAGTCCTAACAATATTTACATCTCCACGAAATTTGCAGGTTTCATTTCGTTAGTCTTTTCGTTGTTTCGTAATGGACCTCTCTGGAACATTAAGTTCTAGAATGCTCAAACTCAGCAACGTACATCCCATTTTAGGGGAGTGACTCAACGGATTTTTTTTAAAAAAAGGTTTCTTTCGCGTTAACGAGGTTTAATACAAAAAGGAATAACTCCGGAGCATATCGTCGGACAGCGCTAAATATTCATTTGGTTCATAATGACCAGAATGTTTGACTAAAACAAAAATATCTGTTGCGTTAACAAGGTTTCCCGGGAAATGGTTGGGTACCCCGGAACAGAACGTCTGGGAACTAAAACCATGTCTCAAATGCTTCATACTAAATTTGAAGAAAATATTTTCCAAACTGTAACATGTACCGTGTAAGCGGGGGTTTTGGACTTGCCCCAAATTTTATACAAAGAAAATATAGCCTCGGGCGCGTTGCCAAGATTTTTGGCAAAGGGTAGATAACCCCAAAAGATCACTGAATATCTATATCGTTCCCTTTTCTCATGATCCTAATGCATGGGTTGGCTTACTATCCCTGAGATCCCGGTGTTGGTCACGATAGTTGTCCATTTGCAGTTGTGGAGGACGTGGCAAAGAACGCCGTGTTGGTCGGATTTATTATACACGTTCGAGTGCACGTAAAATAACGCTTGACAGATCTGGACAAAGCTACAAGGTCGCCCAAAATAAGCTCCTACCTGCCACACACTCTGGGCATGCATCCTTATTTCTTAAATTGTGTCATGCAATACGTTTAATTCAATCTATGTTTTCTGTGAATAGACAAGAAAAGCCCCATCGAGCTAGCGGTCCAGCTACCTTTGTATTATCTACTAACCATTCGTCTGTTTTTCAGATTTTTCAATTTTGACGTTTAGTTCTTACCAGTTTAATTGAGCTGCGGCGGTTCAATCTCAAACTAAATCCGGGTTGAATATTGGTAGTTACTTGGTAAGAGATTAATATAATATTAAGTTTCCAATTCAATTCCCTAGCAATGCATTTAAAAAACTTTTACATATTTCCCGGGAAAAGAATACGTTTTATAATGTAACATCCGATATACCAATATTAAGTGAAGGGTAGTTTACAACTTCAAGGTTGAATTTGTTCGTTTTGCGGGAAATATCGACATCTTTGGATTTGATGATTGCTAGGTATACAACCTATGACATTCATCAGGTCACACACATTAGCACGCCCACCATTCCAGTTAGAAATTGCGATGACAATTGCTGTTTCTAGTGATTATAAAAGTATTACTTGCGTATTTCCATACTAATGAATGTAGACCTTCATTAGCAATTTGAGTTAATTTCAGTTGTCATCTTTTTAAAATAAAATAAAACCAAGCACGAACCATCGAAACCATTAGACAAAATTCAAAGTCTTAAAAAATGGTTCTTCATTCGTCAAATGGTTAAAAGGTTTTAAACAATGTTCGCATATATCTTTTGGCAATGGAGGAGGGTGACGTGGTTTTTATTTTATTCCTGTTGTTCTGAAATGAAATGGGGTTTAACGTCCTACTGTTCTGATCATAACTTGGGAAAATGAAGACGGGCATACGCCATACAATATGCTACGAGGGGACATTTTGCCCGGGCAGCGGCGCTACGGCCTATTCTTATATCAAATTACAACTGCCAAGGGATCTTGTACGTGTACGCCAATGTGTACATTAGACCTCGGTTTTTCGTCCCTTCCGGACGACTTATTTCATAGCATGTCAACACTGACAAGGAAAAATCACGCCGGAAAATCTAGATGACTGCGTTGTTCGGGGTTTATGCCTAGTTCCGCAGCTCGGAAGTAGAACACCGTGATTTTTCACTTCTATTGTGATGGGGTTCATCAACTGTTGACATGCTATGAAATAGATGGCCCAGATTGAATCCTGCATTTAAGAGAAAGATCTATTTTCAATTATTGCATGATTTTGTCATTTTTACAATGCCGGTCAATTGATTACTATTTTTCCTCCTGCTCTAGCCACGTCGTTTTGGATAATTAATTGTAGCCCGCGATACATTCGTTTAGCAGCATGACATGACTAATAATCCTCCTTCTTAAGGTTAATGGAATTACCATAGGGTTTTGTATTATTCAAAGTGCAAAGGTACTTGTGTCTTCATTTTATGAACCCATGGTTCTCAGACTTTTCTCATAAAATTTTAGCTATAGCGGTTTCCATGGCACCAGAAGATTCATCAAAAGACATCTCACATGGCAACCATGACAGTACTAATACATGATAATCTATCTATTACTAAGCCGCATCCCAGTAACGATGAATATTCACGTTTCTGCCAACCATCATAGCTAACTAGTAATTTTTGTATATTGTCCCTAATTCTAGTTCAACCTCAAGTCGAAATATACTGACTTCAATTTGCCATGTAATTTCTTTGATATGTTAATATATGTTGTGTGATGTAAACCTTCAAAAAACCTGCATCATTGGTAAATCTGTTGGGGTCACGGTGGCTAGGTGGGTTAGACGCTGACTCGCTAACCTGGAGGTCGGGTGCACGATCCCTGCATTGGCTAACAAAGTTAATCCAGATTTTCCAGCGTGATTCCTCTTGTCAGTGATGCAGGACGGAGGGCCAGACAAGGAATGCTGTCTAGTCGTTCGGATGTGACGAAAAACCGAGGTCCCGTTTACACATTGGCGTGCACGTAAAAGATCATTTGACAGCCGATATAAGAGTGCTGCTTTCAGGGCAAAGTTTCCCTCATAGCACACTGTATGGCTTATGCCCGTCTTCATTAGCCTAGTTCGCAGCAAAAACTATCCTGTGATTAATATCTTACGGATGTCGGGAACTAGTGCTACATGAAGGTGTTAGTTTATTTGATTCGATCTGATAAAAGTCACGGACTCGACCATACGTTTCTTTCAAATGAACCAGCGGGCCAATATAAATTAACTTCAATTGCATATCCATAAGGTATTCCAACCTGCGGTTGGATATCGGAATGTTTAAATAAATAACCACCAGGTCTATTAGTAGCACCGTGGTAAGTCTTAACTGTTTGCATAACTCTGTCTTCTTGCTGCTATCTGATGGAAATATTTTATTTACAAAAATATTATTATATCTGTGTAAATCTGCGATTTGGAAATTATTTTCATTAGTATTGTTATTAATGTTGATAAAAAAAAGTAACTGTCGTTGTTCACCGATATTGTAACTGACTCGGGGTCAGACTAATCTGAACCTCATAATAATGTGTCTGCTTGACCTTCAGATGATTAATCAAATCAAGCTATTTTGGGAAGTTTTTGGAATGCCTGATTTACGTCATTTGGAACCCTTATATTTTCTTTTAGTAGATTCCTTTTAAGGTGGCATGATTTTTTCAAAACTGGTAAATTAAATTGACAATATAACGTTTGAGAAAGCGTATGTTCGCCGATAAATGACAATAAGGACATGTGGGTAGTCACGGTTATCGTATATAATCATACCATAGGTTTATTTCAGACATGACACGCGAGATAGTCCTGTAAATTTATGATTGTACCCCAAAAAATTGCAAGAAAAGATTTGTTTATGCAATTTTGCGTTTATTTAGGTGTTATTTATAAAATCCCAAATAGCGCACCGGAAAGTGGTAAAATCCAATATGACCAGCATTTGGCTAATCAATGTTCAAAACAACCCCCAAATCCGTTATTATAATGTCCATGTCTGAATTTTTGTCTTATCCTCAAATTCCAGGGAATTGGCTAAAGCCCAGTTCCAATTAATTAAACTGATATCTCCACTCCTCTGTTGTCTTATACTATCTTAGCAATATCACGATTGATAGTGTGCCGCCAAGTTAGTAGTACCGGTAGAGCGTGGGGTGACAGACCGTACTACTTTCACAAAACAGACGGAATTGACCAACAGATCCCAATGTTCTGTACCATTGACTGACATCTCTGATCCTGTAGTTCACACGAATTTGCAATTTTCTCCCCTTTGGATTACTCGGTGTTATAGTCACTCCTTTAAAGGTTCACAAAAAGTATCAACAATCATACTAGGACATGATTTTTATGCGAGCTTGAATAAAACTACTTCCTGCCAAGATAACGAACCAATAACAATTGTATATACGATCTATGCTCCTTGTGCGGTGGGATTATGGATGTCACCCGAGATTTCGAACCGTCCCTGCCCCATTCATAGCTTCTAGATCCGCTACTGGCGTTATACCTTAAGGTACTGTAAAAGTATAATAGTAAATGTGATTCAAACTATAACGTTCTATAGCCGCGCAACCACAGGTTGGTGCATATTTAATTTTAGCAAAAGTTGCCTAGTTAATGAAGTACACCATACTCACAGCTTCTAGATCCGCTTCCTTTAGGTACTTTGAATGGTTAACAGTAAATGTGATTCAAATTACAACGTTCCATAACCGAGCAAACTGAGATTGGCGTTTATTTTTTAGCAAAAGTTGTCCAGTTAATGAAAACCACCCTCTCGTGTTTTACAATTCATAGAGACGGCATAACCCTTCACTCTGTGAAGAACAAATTGGTAAATAATTTCTTGCGCATCTTTTTTTGTGGCTTTTTTTTACTCATCTTTCAAAACATTAGGTTATTGGAGTAGGGACCTCAGAACATGTCCATACCAAATTTGCTGATAAGTGATGAAGAAGTGCAGAAATACGTATGTACGTAAATTTGGGTTCGTGTCAACATGTTTGGGGTAGTGGATTCCCGAAAATGGTATAAGGAACCATTCAACAGACCATACTTGCCATTTATGATAAAACAATGCAGTGTACGTTATGTCCCTTTAAAAATTTGGTTTCTCGGCAGCATGTTTCTCAGGTAATGGAATCTCAAAAAATGATTCAAGAGAGCTCTGAACATCAATGATAACCATGTCACATAAAAGTTTGACACTGACAACTTAATGCATGTCATCAGATTAATGTGGTTCTTTTGAAAATTGACGACTTTTTTGAGGAAAAGTACTCCAATTGCGGTAAACTTTTAGGACGTTATTCAGTACACCAAATGCTACCATAAACCATCAAAACACCCTGTTATCGCATTTTTATGAGGGTTGACTCCCTTTTTTATAAATTGACTGGACTAAGACGTACATTGTTGCGATGCCGCCTACCGCTTCGGATCGATTACGGAATGTCTGCGCACGCTCGGAACTAGGTCAATTAACCGCCCGACTCCCAAATAAGGTCTTTTCCGTCAATTTACGATCTATTCTCATCGATGTTTGGCGAGTAAACGGTCAAGGGCGTCGGAAATCGCATCATCCGGTTTCGCGTTATAACAACTTCATGGCGATCGGAGAATTGGATACCTACTGAATTACGTTTAATATTGAAAATAAAGCCCTTAATTTGTTATTAAATTGTAGGGGTATCACAGGAAGTGACTAATTTCGCCACAATTGTTATTTATCAAAAATATAATTTGGTTTTATATCGAATAACGGACGGTATAGACTTTGAAAACAGAAAAAGATAAAATTGTAATGTTTCTGTCAGATCGGCAATTTATCGACTCGAGCCTCAAGAAAGTATTTATACTGTCGTTATTCAATAAAGGTATGGCAAATGTTGTATAAATAGAAAGTACAAATTATTGAGTTCCTTTATTGTCTCCTAGCTTGACTAATAAGTTATTAATTTTTCAAAAGGTTAGCCGATGTGTGAAACTTTGAGGAAAAGAAACGACAGAAGATATTCAAGAATTTAAATAGGCTACATTGGGCCCTCCCTCAATCAAGGTACTTTCTGAAAATCAAGTTACATGAGGACACTGGCTTCTAGAATATAGATTTTTTTAAATATCTTCGGGTATTTCCTCGCTAATACAGTGTTTGGGAAAGATATGGCGCAAGTTTTTGATAGATTAATTAGTTTGGATAAAATTAGGATTTAGTCCAATAATATCACCAAACTTAATATCGAGGGATCAATCATAACCCAAATCCAATTGAATATATATTGGACATCCGTCAAAGTGACCCACAGGTGCAGAAACCTGATCTAGATTTAATGGCCTATTACTTAATCTTGGAAACGATCTGTTGAAACCACAACAATGGAAGTCTGGTCAGGTTTCACTTTTGAAGATATTACCATGCTTTAAAATGGCTGAAAAGGTATTCGGCACCCATTCTTAGTGACAAAACAAGTTATGGTTCTTGGTTACATTAAAGTTTGAAACTGTTCTTTTGACGAATAATTAATACGGAATTCTTCGGTTTTTAGAATACGTACAAATAACGATTGAATATAACGATTCTACGCATGCAGAGTGCTTGGTTTTTTAACACTAGAGACAGAGAGAGTGCGAAATGGTAGCTATAGTAAACAACTCAAACTATCAGTTACATGTTTCCATTAATTATCACAGACAAATATAACAAAAATATACATCCAAAACAGAGCACACATCAAACGTTCTGACCGGTACCGTAATTTTATTTTATTCAGACAAGCCTTGTTATTCAAGTCTTTAGAATTACATTTCGTTCAGTTAATTTCCGGTTTCAATCAATGGTTAGGAGCAGAACAGTAGGACGTTTAACCCCATTTCATTTCATTTTCTTGGGGGGGGGGGGGCGCATTTTAAGCAAGCAACAGCAACTTCTAAACTAACTAAGGAGCGAAATAACCACGATGTCGCGAGGGTAAGTTTTAAAGACCGAAAAAGAAAGAAACTACATAAGGTAACTCTGAACCGTGAAGCTTTACAAATTATACGGTTATTATAATCAACTAAATTACACAAGCATGTTAATCAAGACTACTGAATTACATTTCGTTCATTAATTTCCGGTCTCAATTTTGAGACGTATTTAGAGCCAGTAACTGTTGTTACAGTTTGGTTGAATTTTATAAAATTTTCTTGTTAACGCACGCTGAACTACCTTTTCCTTCAACGTGTTATCGAGTATATTAATTCTAGAAGATACCTTTAACTTTAAAACATTACATAACAATGTAAAATCTCAAATCCGGAAATGCACAGTAGTTTGGTCTGATAAACATCGTGCACCTTTAGAATCTTTTGGAGAATGAAAAAACACTAAGACACCCACCACTCGAAGTCCTAAATAACACATTTGTAGTTGAATGTCTTGCTGCTCTTCAAGAGAGATTGTTCTTACACCTGTCGATAAGGCCAGCAATAATATTGCCTTTATCTGTAAAAAATACTATATTAAAAATATCCTTACCGAAGTTGTACACCAAAAAATGACACTTATAAATGCATTACGGATTTATCTAAACTAGATACTTTAAATAACCAATTTACTTTTAACAGGGGCAATGATATTAGAGACGATGGCAAAATAGATGCACTATCTTGCATCTATCATAATTGATAAAAAAAAATAAATCCATAGTGAATATTTAAGATAAAATCAATGAAAAAGATAATGCAAAATCAATAGAAACGTGTACTATGCTACAGTATGCAGATCCCAAAAATAATTTGGATTGGTTCGTATATAAAGCCTTTCATGGAGCTTTCGGAAAAGTAGATACTCGATGGCCATCTACTCAAAAGATGTGAAATGGATTATTAAACGGCGCAATGCCAACAGTGCAGTTTTAATAAGGCAACATTTCAAAAAATCATACATTTTCTCATTGACAGTGTCATATTTGAGGTTGGGGTCAGATAATACAGCAAACTATTGGTTTACCAATGGGAACTGACCCCGCTTCATTTATAGCAAATGCACATTTATATAGATACGAATTCTGCTTTCAAGACCATAAAAGAAAAACAGATTACAAGGTAGCTAAATATATCCCCCTGAAATAATATTAAATAAAGCCAATTCGGGCACTATAAATGCATCTGTTCTTGGAACATGTGCCCTAAATGCATTCAATTTACTTCGATTCAGGTTTTAATATGTTTCTTAATTGATATAGTGCATTTAGTTTTTTGGACTACTTCTCTGATACATTTCACCTGTGTGGTTACTTGTATAGCTGAATTAATACAATATGCTTGCATTCATATTCCTTGCAGCATGTGACAGATCATGACTCATGCTGTCATTTGTAACACTACAGATAACAGCATAGTTGATAGACCTCTATTGAGAGCATGAAATACTATGGGAGGAGCGCCATTCCAAGTCTTCTCTGACTTATAAGGCATACAATCAATTAAGAAAAATGATACGCGAGCGATGTACATATTTGGTATTGTTTATTTATAGTATTTGTAACTGCACTGCATATTTCCTTTGAATAAATAATATGTTTAATGAGATCATGCCTTGTATCAAAACGAGCAGATGCCATTCGTGTGTAGTCCGTAAATAACATTGAACACATCAGAGGTTTTAATAAGTCCGTGCCGAGAAGAAGGTGTGTCGAGTTGAACACGTCAATATCATTAATGATCAAAACCAGCAGAGGTCAGAAAGTTCTATCTGTATATGTATATTTCAATATGATGTATAGAGATCACTTTGTCACATATTACATAATTATTTCTTTGGGTTGTATTCCCAATCGTTTTCAAATATGAGTGAAGTCTGTGTCACCACAGGCCCGGGACTGTACAGCGCAGTAGACGCTTACAGTTAGCTCCCGGGTCCAATCTCTCTTTTTGAATTGTTTGTGGTCTCTGAGTAGGAAATCGTGTCCGTATATTTGTTTTGTGTAAATTGTGTGTGGTACAGCCCCCTGCACTTACTAATAGATACAAGACTACACTGCATCGCGAACTACAGATACAACAGGAACACCTAAAACAATATTAAATCCACTATTCTGCCCCTCTGCCAAGGCAGCGGCTGAACTCGGGTGAGTCCATGCATTCGTCAAAGTTCTCTTTTCCACGGGGGATCACGTGGCTACATTGCTGTCTGATAAATTACGATTATATTCGCAATGAACATGTAATGTATCAATGTCTTTCTGCAAATAAATACTAAGAAAAAAAAGGCGCTGGTTCGCTAGCCTTGAGGTCGAGTGTTCGATCCCTGCATTTCCCAAGAAAGTTCTTCTCGATTTCCCGGCGTAGTTTCGACTTGTCAGTGAGGCAGAACAGAGGGCCTGAAAAGGACAGCTGTCTAGTCGTTCGGATGGGACGAAAAGCCAAGGTCCCGTGTACACATTGATGTGCACGTAAAAGACCCCTGAGCAGTTGGAATTCGATATAAGAGTAGGCCGTAGCGCCGCTACCCGGGCTAAATTTTCCTCATAGCACACTGTGTGGCGTATGCCCGTCTTCCATTTGTCCAGGTTAGATGCAGAAGAGTAGTTAAACCCATTTCATTTTCGCTTCTTCTTCCGTCTCGTCTCTAGTTGTTTGATAACTGCCAGTAAACACTTGCTTATATAGCGTCAACAATTAGGGAAGAGTGATCAGATATGTCCTTCGACGTCATTATCAGGTCATGGTATGATGTAATGACCACTACTACATCATCTTTGAAGTTCTGCCAAGTGTTGTACACAGATCAGGTGTAGCTTGTAAAGAACATATTGCATTAGACAGATCATGACTTAAAGGGACAATAACACTCTTGCTGGCTTGGCAGCTCTAGAAAATAAATAATAGTCTTATTCTAAGTACCAGTTGTTTATGTGTCCTACCTGTTGTGTAAATTATCCATTCCATCATATTTTACTTGTCCAGAGGGTTCGAAAATATTTTAAAAAACAAGTCACATTTGAAAAGGTTTACGTTAACCTTTTCAAATCATGTAGTTGAATTTTTCAAATTTTTTAAATTAGGTGTGTTATGTTGAAATTTGTATCATCAATTTATTTGAATATTGTAAAATAATACAATTTGTTGACCAGAATAAAGATTGGGACATATTATTCAATTACAGCAAGAGTGTTATTGGGGCTTTAACAGAAGTATATACAGAGTTGAAACGTCAATATCTTTTATCATCAGAAAGATTTAATACAAAGACATTGTATTTAATTTTTGTTTATACTTTTAATAAGGATAGTATTGGCAGTTTATGGTGGTAAATGCGGCGAATTATTAGTTTGAGTGAATAACAATATAATTAACTCTGGGAAACAGGAATTGATAATGTATTAATTCTAAAGTTTTGTGTGCCCAGTTACCAATGAACAAGGTCTGGGACGACAATTCCCAATCTGTTCACTGCCATGCCAAGGCAGCAGCACAAAATATACCCAACTGTTGCCAGGACCAACCGCCTGACCATTATCAACAAAATTCCAACCGTGTGGTTTCTAGAACAGCACAATGTCTCCATTATACATTATGGAGAACCATTATCCGACAAACATTTATTATAAGCATTTATCTTCAGGGTCCCTCTGAAGGATCATTATCAAAAATTACCATTATAGCAATGTCTGCACACATTCATCTTCAGGGTACCTCTGAAGGAACATTATCAATCATTATTAGACCATGTCTACAGTGCACATAATGAAGAACCATTAAACAATCATCTGCGGTATTTCTGAAGGATCTTTCTTCACATCACTGCACATTATGGAGTATTTCTGAAGGATTTTCAATCATTTTAACACAATCTCTCCAGTGCAAATTATGGAGAACCAGTATAAAGTCATCCTCGGGGTATCGCTGAAGGATCATTATCATTATAGCACAATGTCTCCAGTGCAAATTATGGAGAACCATTATAAATAGACATCTTATATGTATCTCTGATCTGAAGGATCAGTATCATTACCATTATAGCACATTGTCCCTAGTGCATTTTCTGTAGAACCATTAATTTAAGCATTCTTCAGGGTATCTGAAGGATTGTTATCAGTCATTATTATTATAGCACAATGTCTCCAGTGCAAATTATGGAGAACCAATATAGAAAAAGGTCATCTTCAGGGCATCTCTGAAGGATCATTATCATTATAGCACAATATCTCCATTGTACATTATGGAGAGTCAATATAAAAAAAAAATCATCTTCAGTGTATCTCTATAGGTACATTATCATTATAACCAATGTAACTAAATTTAAACTTTAAGGGGATTTAATTTATATGTGTATTTGACTTTTGTTATCATTGTTACCTTTTCGTCATAATAATTAATGTATGGATATGTATCTACCATATTAACCGATGAGAAATATTCCAACGCACCTTTGATTGTGTTTAGAAAAATAAAGTGTTCCCAAAATCTGAAATGTGAACACCAACGCCTTGGAACAAGAGATCATTGTCCCGGGTGATATTAGGGCACTGTATATATCCCCCTATCCCAAGTCCAGGGTTGAATTTGCGGTGTAGCTTTTAATTCGTCTAACATATTTTCGGAATTTCGCCATTTTCGATGGGGAAGAATTTGAGACCAAATCAATATAACTAAAGGATACATATGCTTTATGAACACCAGTAAATGGGACAGTATTTGTCTAATGTCAGATCCCAATATCATTTCCCCCACAATGAACTATTATAAATGGTGGGGTGATATATATGTTTTGATTTTCTTTTTAATACCGTTTAGTCGGGAGGCCTGAAAAACCTTGCCAAAACATTTCTAAGCCAAGTCCTGGACTTCCCTTTGCACTACAGAAAGCGTCTCTAATAATTGAAGAGCCGACACTGGATAAGAGCCTGCAATCGTGAAGGGTCAATTTAACAGAAATGGGGCACGAGATAGGTAGCCGGATGTATGAACGATAAGCAGAAGATTTCCATCTGCCAGCAGCCCGTGTCGTGTCCCAAGAATGTCCAACTATAGCACAAGCTGTGGCCATCCCTACACGGAATGAGTGAAACCTAAAGCGTTTTACATATATCCCCAGTAATTCCAAAGACTACCAATATCGCTGTAAAATGATTACGCGTCAAACACGTCCTGTAAAAATGACAAAATAACGGACCCCGCGAGTGACAACGCACAGACAAAAAGTGGCTCATATTTTTTAGCCGACAAATTGTAGAATCAATATTGTAAACGCGGTACATTTAAAAAAAATTGGTCAGTTTTAGATTTTCGCAAGTTTACCCGCAGCAACTTATTTGATTTGTAAATGGAAACGTCATTCCCTTTCGATAATGTTAACTCTCACACCCGAAAAAACGCAAATGTGTATGCTTCTCTGAAAAAGGTCTGCCTCGTAGATATTGGAACAAACAGCAGGACATTATGAATTTTCTGTGAAATAAAAATTAGGAGTCTCGTATCTGTGGGGTTTCAAAGCTTTTTCATACCATTCAGTACTCTAGTCACTAAATAACTTTTAGTTATATCAACACAGTCAAGTGTGTTACATTGAAAACTTATCGAGGAAACGTAAAATTGGACAGTTTTATAGACTAAGCCGCGGAGAGATATATCTGCTATAAAGTTCATCACGTGATCTTAATTCTGGAGGCCAAGTTTTTTTAAAATCATTTTAACACGAACTTAACACCGATAAACCAGTTGCATAAGTCATGTAAGTATTTGTAGACCACGAATTGTATAATAGTCTATTCACTTCACATTGTAAATCGTGTTTAGTGCGTAGTCCGGAATTGGCTGTGGGTCGGCGTCCGCTGCCAGTGCCAAGCTTCTGAATGGAGTCCACTGCTTTCGAGAAATAGAATCAGATATGACCGACGATCATGAGAATATTGAATTTTGAAAGGTCGATGTAGTTAGTCACCCTTCAAAATTCGATTTCTAGTCTTCGGAGATACATTCGATCCCATCAAGCCATGGGTGGAGTCTAACTAACAAAGGAGGATGTCTATGCACAAATTGGACTTCGACTTCTGTTCCGTCTCGCTAGAGGCCCCCATATGCAACTCTCCATCTGATTATCCGAATATTCGGTATGTTGGTTGATTGTAGTGTCCCTCTCTAAAGACGTGATAGTATTGGAGGGTTTACTCACCCTTCCATCGATTTTCTCGGCAGTGACGGCTGGCGTTAAACTGGGTGGTATAATTAATGGGTCTTGTTGTTGGGTGTACGGGTTTTGAATGCTGGGTGTTCTGGCGTTAATTATTAATCGTCCCTGTCGTCGGGCAGAGACGGTGGTTGACATATTTCTTGCCTTGCTACGTTCTGGAGCTCTCCTGGTCACAAACTGTCCTCAAAGTATACTCTGTCTAATGCGGCGATTTTCAATCGTGGGCTAAAAATGTACCACTTTTGGAGGAGGCATGGACTTATGTAGAAATGGTTCCACTACTGATGCCTTCCGTCATACTTCAGGCACAGTAGTGGCTTTTCCTACAGAGTTCCTTTGCGCAAGTTTTGTAGTCAAATGACTACAAAAAGTTTACTGGCCTATAGCTCCCTTAATTTACACAGACACTAACCCAAAACTATACTGCAC
Organism: Patella depressa; assembly: GCA_948474765.1. Taxonomy (NCBI): domain Eukaryota; kingdom Metazoa; phylum Mollusca; class Gastropoda; family Patellidae; genus Patella; species Patella depressa. The sequence continues at coordinate 30,376,738 of OX419715.1, forward strand.
ATAGCTTAACATATAATAAATCAATTCCCCATTGAAATAAAGGTGAAGCCTTACCGCATAATTAAATGATTTGATAAAATCAAATCCCTTCACGAAAATTCTCAAGTTCTGAAATTATAATGGCCGCCCAGTCAAATAGAGCATGCGCAATCCTACTCACGTGATCATACGCCCCTTTCCATATATGGCATATGACCATAATTATATGCTAATGACCTCAGCGTGGGAAAATATGTCAGAAACAATAATAGACTGCGTGTTGGGGAGGTTGGGCATAAATTTTTCGCTCAAACCTGAACAAAAACTGATAATAGATTTTATTGTTCAAAAAAAGGATGTAATGGGGGTCTTTGACATTTCAGCCGAGATTCTCTTATAGTATTTGTGCTGGGTCAGCGTATCGTAGGCATTGCCTTATATGGAAAGTGATGGGTGGAGTTAAGGCGTCGCGGTATTTGGCGAGATTTCAACTGGCCTGTGTCATGGCTGCCTGCACATTACAAGAACACCGCTAAGAAAATGTAAAACGCATTACCACAAAGAAAAACTGTTCGGTAACTCTTTTAGTTGTTAAGACTTCATTATGTATGATAGGATTACTTATTTTAATACAAACTGTAATGACAATTGTGCGTTTTAACCTATTTGAACTTGCGTCAACGGTCTTAGACTGTACCACTTGTAACGATAACCAGCTATAGTTATCGTTACATTATAGTAACTAGGACTTATGGTTTCACTAATTGTCCTTTCATGATGTACCGTGGCCCGGGTTACAGTCACGGATGATACCGGGTTTAGATACGGGATGTTAGTTTTCCGTGTCGATGGCCGCAATGGTGTCCTCTCCATAATAAAACTTTCAACTAAACATGAAGAATAAAAAAGACAGTAAATTGAATGGTGTAAACGAGGAGAAAAAAAAACTAGGTTATCGTTTCAATTGAAAAATGTACAAACACGTGTTGATAAAAGTGTTCGACTTCATTGAAAAATGATTCTGAGCATTGATTTTTATCCGCTAACAATGGCAATTACAAGCATTGAACCCAATGTAATATAATTAATAATGATAAATAAAATATCCTTAGCGAATAGTAAATAAAATATTAACATCACACAATATAGTGAACAAACCTTCTTCTGTTTGTTAGTTATGAACTGCTGTGTTGTTCCGCGAAATCTTCTCTGATAGTATTTCGTTCTTTAAAACAACGTCTTGATGACAATACTTTTTATTCTGCTTCATACATATTATGTACAAACATCGTAATGAAAACGACCCCAGAACTAACTTGTATAAAGGGAGTCGAATGTCTTAGCTTGGTTTAGCACGAGTGTGCTAACTCCAGAAGCTCTCGTCTCGTGCCAAGGCGCCCATGGTCTTCGTTCGATCCTGGCCGGACCTGACTCCTAGCCCTGACTAGTATCCATTAGCTACCTTCATCTAGGCGCCCGCCTAGCATGGCCTCCTGGACCTGACTGTCGATTCGTTCTGTTAGTGGGTTTATAAAACCCGTCCAGACAAAGGAGCTCATTAGACACCTGTCTTATGTATCAGGTTTATCATTCACTAAAGTTAGCTTATCAAAGACAGTTAAAGAAAACAAGTTAAGGTTACATAATGACAAGGAATTCTAACAAGAACACCAGGGGTGTCGATATCACCTGTCAAGATGACATGACGCATCTCTAGCATCTGTCATTCTGTAACATATATTGCTAATTGATTTCATGAGGCTATTCAATGATACAGCATCAATTGTGTAACATCTTTCCGATTAGGGGATTTTATTAACCACAGTCCATCTACTGTAATAACAGAATCTTTTCACAAGAAATAGATATGGATAAATACGGCTTTGGCAGTTGATATCCAAATATTGAGGACTACTAAAAGTAAAAGAAAGTTCGGATAATATTATTACCTTTACCTCTACTCACAACCCCCAACTTCTTTAAAACAATACACGAGAGCAGGTCAATCCTGGCATCAAATGACAACCTCGGGATGAAATTTGGAAATGTACAGTCCATATAATCACAAAGACAACTACCGAATCTGAAACGTCTCTTAACCAAAGCAAAATTCAATTCCAATATCACAAGGACCGGTTTTTATGTATCCAAATGCCTCGATCTTCGATGTAAATGTTCCGACCATATAACGTCAAATAGCCAGTATAATTTTCGTTTAGCGTCAACGACAATATGAATTATGACACTAAAAAGTTTCACATATGTCTTGACGTGCAAGGGGTGTTTAAAATTTTACAGGGCAGACATCTACGGGATAGAGTACGCAATCATCGACGGGATTGTAATATTGAAAATGTGCCCCAATTTGTAAATAGACATAATTATCTTTAAATGATCGCAACACCTACAAATATAATTTCAAAGTTTCCCTTTTTATAAATTTAAGGTCGATGGCACCACGTAAAGAAATTAATGGAAAATCATTTTATTAAAAAATACATTCCTCGACTTTATAGTCAATAAGTAACAATTGGCAATTAGCTTTTCATGATTATCTTCCACTCATTGTTCCTAAATTGAACCCATATACTGCTCATTAGAACACGTGTGTACATGTTTTCTATTAGTTAATGATGTACAGTGTACTATGTAACCATAGACAATGGTAACTATAGCCAATTAAAACCCCAGCGTTACTATGTAAATATGTATAAATATACTACCATGTCCATCTTTAAATAATGACATTATTTATGACTAATCCCAAGAAGGACGAAAAGTACTCTCAAATGTTATTAAACCAGTGTTGAAATTAGTATGTGTCGGCATACCTTTTATCTTTTTATCATTTACCATGAAACAAAAGTAGTGCAGCTTTGCGGTTGTACTAATGATATAATATATTATCCAAACCAGCAGAGGTCATAAAGTTCTATGTATATGTACCTAAATGATCGTTCAATTTGATGAAAGGTGTCGGTCACTTTGTCACATGAGTATCGAAAGGAAACGAGACCGCTGGGATATAAACATATATTTCAAGTTTCATCAAAATCGGATCAAAAATGGTAGGGAGTGGTCATTTTGACGATCCTTACGGTATAACATCTAGACGGATCAAAAGCTAACAGGGTTTTTTTTCCTACATTCAGTGGACGTATTCCAGATATACGCAAATATCGAAAGGAACCGGAATCTTTGGGTTATAAGCACACAATTATAAATATCATTAAATCATATAACAATTGTGACCTTTAGTGCGTCCATTATCTTTGTAGTACAAGTCGATATTGATTAAAAAACGATTTTTTCGCTCCGGTAATTGGCATTTTTCAAAATGGTGGTCAAAATGTATTTTTCGAGCGATTAACCTCGAATGTCCAATATGTCTTTTAATAGATTTTCGAGTATGCTGACTTCATAAAATTATACTCCAACGTGTTTCGAGCGATGGCGGTCATCTTGGGTCCAAGATGACCGTCTTAAATTCTTTGAAAATGTCTTAAATTCTTTGAAAATTCTTAGAAAGTCTTAAATTCTTTGAAAATGTCTTAAATTCTTTGAAAATGTCTTTCAGTATTTTTTTCGAGTATGCCGTGTTCAACAAATTGTACTCAAACGCTTTTCGAGCAACGGCGGACATATTGGATCACCAAAATTGTGGCCATATTGGATCAAATATTGAACAAATATGGATTATTTTTTTGGATCCAAGGTGACCACCACTGATTGCAACACGTTGTAGTATTAAAAGGCATATTAGAACACATATCTGCCCAATTCGGGGATAAAACTCTCGAAAAGTACTTTTCTGGCAACTATTTTGGCCGCCATTTTCAAAAATTCCAATTAACCGAGCGAATAAATCGAGACAGATCAAAAGTTTTCCCCAAATCATATTTTTTTCAATAAATTTCGCCTAAGGAAGACCACTGCATATTTTTTTGTTATTTTGTCCCATCCCTAGTATTACATATGTTTACACAATTTCCGTACTAGAAGCGGTTTACACAATAGCGTACTAGAAGCGGCTATCTTGTCGAGAAATTTCGGTCAGATTTTAATGAAATTCGTACACACCAGTCGTTAGGGTGTAACAGTGATCAATGTGAACCGTTTTTAAAACCAGATAAAAATTGTGACCTCTACTTGGTTCACACGTTGAAAACATGATTTTACGCAAAATCAGGGGTTTAATCCAGAAAGTTACGATCTGAAATGCGCGACTATAGTGTCACACGCTAAAAACCTTTAGGTTATAATCATGTTATGACCTATATTACTTCACATATTAGTCATTCTTATTTACTAACCCTGTAGGAGCAGAACGCCCCGCCTCAACCCCTGAAACGACACAACACACGCGTGTGTGTGTGTTGGTATTTAAAGAATACGTTTTGCGCCAATTTCTGTCACGAATTTGGTCGCAGTATTGGACAGATGAATTGGAAACTGTCCAGAATGACATCGGTGACCAATACAAACTATAAAATGATGCATATTTCACGGGTAATTTTACCAACAATGTTTGTCAAGCTCAATTTCAGACTTTTTGGCTGTCATCTTGGATCTTCTGCTCTCTCGAAGTAGCCTATAGATTTCAGAGGTAGTAAACTACAAACATCTTCACAAGGGTCCCGTCTATCAGAAACTATCGCCAACCCTTGTTCCCCTAGAAATGGTCGCGGATCTGGGGGTTGTGCCCTACTAGTATCTGTAATATTGATTTATTTTTATTCACTGATTAACATTCATATTTATTTATTTTTCTTAACTGACTTACATTTAATGGATTGTAATTTCTAAATTAAATGGCAGTCGATTGTGCCTGGTTGGTTCTGTCTACATGTTTATCTGTTTCTCCTACACCATCCACAATCTTGACTATTTTTACGAATGTAAGCATGGAGGCTCGCAATCAAGGAATTGTTGGCTGTTGAATATCGATGTTTAGGAAATATAATATTTTTCATTATGGGCCAAAGGTCAATTATTCTATGAAATGGGGGTGTTGTTCGTTCTACTTTTCTGCACCGTTTGGCTAAGTGTGCTATGAGGGAAATTAATCCGGATAGCGGCGCTATGGTCTACTCTTATATCGACTTTCAGCTGTAAAGGTTGTTTAAGGCACAACGCGGCTCTCTGCCAACATAGAAAATAGGTAAAATTGCATTCAACCACTTCCTGGGGGGGGGGGGGTGCATGACCGAATGGTTAGCGTGCGCGCGCTGTGTCATACTGCCTGCCATTGAGTCAGGTGGCGTGGTTTCAAATCCCAGGTTGTACGTGGCAAGAAGTAGAGTAGCCTGTCCTAACTCTGTGGGTTTTCTCTGGGTACTCTCTCTCTCTCAACCCCTTCCTGTTTAACAAAATACATGTTAGTGAGGTGCCCACTACAGTGGCTTGTCTTGAAGTGATTTCTGGCTAGTAACACAGTACGATAATAATGGGCGCTAGAGTCTGAAAGTCTTTAATAAGCCATTGCACATTACGTTACAGCAGCATTAGAAATGAAGTTCGCTTTTAGTTTTTAAATTGCTTTGTCATTAACAATACCGTTATTAGCGACATGTTTTGGTTTAGTACAAATAATATCCTGAAACACTCGGTTTAGGCAAGAACATATTACAAGCAGTAGTTTAATTTTTCTTTTACAGGGTTCTTAAAACAATTGTTGAGTTGCCTGAAGGGCGTGTTTCTCAATCCAATTATTATTCCAGCTTCTATTATGTTTCGTAAAAAGTAGTCTTGGTTATTCCGGCTTGTCAATCAGACGGAAAATGGTCGGTAGACTCGGTAATTTAAAAACAAGAGCACGTAATATATTTTTTACTCAAAAATCCCCGGATGTTAATGGCGACACTCCAAACCAGTTGTTTTCTATTACTTATGGTCATAGTTTAATAGGTACAAAATGAACGCATATATAGTAACTATAAATGAGCGAAACTGATTTATGGCTTCATATAATTATAAATATTATGTTATAATTGTCAAGATATTTGGAGACATTTATTTTGGTGGGACACCCAAATGTTTGTAGTTTTGGTAAATGCATTTTAGATAATCAACTATTTCGGAACAAAATGACATCTTTGTTTTGACATTGAATGTGAAGGAAATTGTAAAGTAAAGGATAACGCAATCAGCAAGTTACAAAACTGCAATTACGTTGCGGAACAAGATATTATGATGATCTAGAAAAGACAGATGATTTGTCTCCAATGTCAAATTGCCACCACAAGAATCTGTTAATTCAGCAGAATACCTTGTATGAATCCAAATTGTACACAAATCCGCGCTAAAATCTACTCCTATTAATTATTTAACAATTAATTTAGAAAATCAAATAAAAATATGAAAGTTAGACAATCTCCCGGTGGGTTTGTTTAATTAATATGCCATGAGTTGTCGAACAATAAAAATACTTTTAACTGGCGATTATCATAGACTGTTAAATGAAGAAATGTAGACCAGTGTTTTTGTCAGAAAATGAAGTGAGAACAGGCATAAATGAGAATCAATAAATTTTGCCATCTACTTAGAGTGCAGCAAGTATCGATCGAATTTCAGTTCATGTCTTTGTAAATACTGAAAGGAATTGAACCCTTTTGTTACTGAGATTCCAAGTACTATAATTTGCAAGAAATGCCTGTATCGCTCAAACCACACCGGGGGACATTAACTTAGCGATAACTTGTTGGGCGACTAAATATTGTTTTCGGTGTATATTATATGAACAGGGAAAAAAAACTTTATCTATTATTTAATCATAAAATATTTATAGTACGTATACTTAGCGAACAGACATAAAGTGGCTATCCGTTATCAGTTTGTAAAACAAGAATTTAACATAATAGCTCATGTTAAAGTCCAGTTGATAGTGTGTCGTAGAGCTGTCGGGGCACTGGATTGTCCAGGCCCGTCTGTTGGGGTGCGCCAAAAAGAGTCCTTATGATTGCCAGACTATTAATTGTACATGCGAGGTTGACAAGGAAATGTGCGCGTTACCATGTCAGTTGCGATTAAAACTAACATGTGCCCGGAATTTTTGAAAACTTGGTTGTACGTTCTTTTAGGTTGATTCTTTTGGCATAAGTTGTATTTCTCAAAGATACGATGGCGTCTTGAAAAAAAAAGGTTCGGCATATTCAAAATTTTGAACTGGTGAAAACGTAGTGACCAATTAGCAATGTATACGTTGGACATTGGTTGTCCAACCGAAACTTTTGTCATAGCGAATACCCAATGCATACATATTATTTTCCGATTTACAGCAACGAGGCCACGTGAAAGTTTATGTGAACTAGAGTCTGGATCCGGAGGCGACGGCAGTTAGACTTATTGTGCCTCGTTTATATTTTGACGTTTACAGTTTATGGCACAGGTTCTCTTGCAATTGCTGAATACTTGGTGGGATTGTTTATAATTTAAAGTCAAAATGAAGGCAAGTTTCGAAATCCATCTGTAATTCTGCCTTTGTAAACAATTTAATGTAACCGCCTTGCTGTGTCCCCATTCGTCCATTTCTTAGACAATGAAAATGGCAAATAGCTGCAGTAGCACTGTAGATAGCATTTCTATGACACACAATACTAATATGTTTTTTTGATATTTCAGGTTGTGCACCCAAGAGCTGTTAAGATGGTACGGTTGATGACAGTAAGTGGTATTTATATTTCATTATCCGTCCAGTATTGAACTGATTGGGCGTATCCTACAAGGTAGGTGATAAGATTATACATAGAATTATACTATTTCTAGTGCATTGTCACCAGAACTCATTGCTATATATCCAAATATGATGAAAGCGTATTCTTGACAATACACATCGTAACTATTATTCACAGAAACGTGTCGGTGTAAAATATATTGAATGATGATGTATTTGATATGGCCGTAGTAAATTAAGCTTTACATGTCAGTTAAATTACAATCCATCACGAAAATGAAACGTATCTATTTGGTTAATCACGACATGTTAACCTCTATTACCTGCCAAATGTGACGTCGAATATCATCATATTTTAAAGAAGGATAAAGCCAAATAATTTGAGAATATTAAAATTCGAAATACTTCTAAACACTGATAAACTGTCATAAAACAAGTCTTAAACAGTACACACCTCATAACTGCTGGTAAATAGCGTGTGTTATATACAAACAACACAATCACGCATACGTCTACATGGTAGTGCACACTACCTTAATACTCCGACAATTGTCCACCCCACTCCGTGTAGTCTATGCACAATTTCAGACCCTTTCTCCCCAACCTTTTGTGACGATTTTAAGGGCTGGTGGGTAGAGTATTTTTTTAGAATGTAGATCGAAATGAAATATTTTTACGAATTGTATCGTGAACGGTGTTTGGCGACATATGTAGTTACCTATAAAACTAAATGGGTTATCAGCTTCCGAATAATGTATGACCAGGGGCCTATTTCACGAAATTTTAACTAAGATAAGATCCCAATTTTAGTAATTTGATTGGATAATATTAGATTGATTTTAGTGCTTAGCCAATCAAAATTGAAGTATCTACCAAAATTGGATTTTATCTTAAGTTAAAATTTCGTGAAACAGGGCCCTGGATCATATCCATATGAAAATTGTCAGAACACTTCGAAATTGAGAGACAGCGGGCCCTGTCTGTTTAATTCCTCTGCGATTTTTGATTTAATGCAAATACCTTTGTTTATCAAATGTTTTGTTACTCGGAAATACCTAAAATAATAACTTAGAAGTAGTAAATAGAAGAGCCGCCTGCGTCACCGAGTGGATTTTCTCCGTCCGTGTACTCGTTAACTCCATCCACATATCTTCCTACTGTAATGAACTTTTAAGGTTTGTTGATCTTTGTATAATATTATATTAAAGTTTTGAAACTTTTAGAAGATATATACATTATAAGTAACATTAAGTGTGTTTCAAAGAGGCTAGAAAAAAACTTTATACTGTCATATAGCACCTACATGTACATAAACCTATATCACTATACTTCGGTGGATGGGAAAGATATAATTTCGGAAGGACAAATAGTTTCAAACTTTTATCACAGTTCTCTTAACAGGGCCCTGTTTCACGAAATTTTAACTTAAGATAAAATCCAAATTTTAGTAAATACTTCAATTTTGATTGACTAAGAACTAAAATCAATCTAATATTGTCCAATCAAATAACTAAAATTCAGATCTGATCTTAGTTAAAATTTTGTCAAATAGGCCCCAGAAATGTAAACCCGAACTTCATTTTAGTTTTATTGAGATGGTGTGATTATTCGGTAGTGCAATTAACTTATTCATAATATTTGGACAATAGAAATAAACTCTTTGCAGTTTGATTAGTGGTTTGTAAATGCCATGTCCATTGTCATTATTATTTCATATTCATATTTTGTTATCAATCATGTTTGCAATGTTCAGCTCATTATATGGATATAATAAAAACTATAAACTTCAAAAGTGCATCATTAATCACTATTGTCTTTAAAACCTGGTAAACAATTTTATACTGTAATTGACTTGTGATTTAATTTTGATAAAGAGTCACTTTGACATTTTAATTCGACAATTGTCAAAATGGTTTTAAAATAATTAATATTTTGCCTCAAATTAGTTATTGTATTTCCGTGTTTAAAAACATTTAAAGTGCTGTGGCGTGTTTAAACGGTTTGCCGGACGCCCAACTACAACTACTTACCCGTACTTCAAACTTAGCATTGAAAATATATAAGAAAACGCAATGTCACATCGATGCAAATCTGCTTCAGTAAAACATTAGAATTACCGTAACACTCTTTTTTGAATTAAGTTGGAGAGGTTTATCTCCATGAAAATGGGGTGAGGCGAAAGTCCTAAGGGGTGCACTTTATAACGTAAAGTCTGTTAATGATTGAAGTGGTGTGTGTAACAAGGAGTATGGTTGCCTGCCCAATGCCGCGGGCTTCCCCGGATCCTCAATCCGCCACCCCACACATAGCTAAAGACCGCGAATTACTGAAATAAAATTACTGAACTTGGGTTCTGTTCAGTGAACGGTAACCTCTCTCTCTCTCTCCATTTATACGATGGAAAAACCCTTTTATGTTCTCCCTGTTCTTCTATGATGGTAATAATTACTCTATGACCATCTTATAACTGACTATTGCTATTCCGATAAAAGTGTGCAATTACTTCTATTCTATACGTTATGCTTTGGAAGTTAATAAGTAATATATTATATCTATGCTCTTTGGAAAACTTTTACTCTGTTAAAATAAAGGCAGGCTTAACTGTTCTTGCATTTTACCTGATATGGTATTTGTACATCTTCTGGATCAGTTATTGTTTTAAAGTTACGATGTATCCGTTATTAGCTCTATGCTTTTCGGTTATCAAAACAAGGGCTTCTATTCCTATTACATTTTCTGCTAATCTCTACGTTATGCTATAGAAGAAAGTATTTCTACGCGATGCTAGTAAGGTAAATTTTCGTTCTTCGCAATATCGTTAAGGCCACCTATTAAAAAAAAGTACTTATTCTCTCTATATTTTGCTATGGGTGTAAGTGCGTCTTCTCTATCAGAGATGATATCAAAATAAGTATCTCCATGAGATATTATTCTAAAAGTAAGAATGTCTATACTTTCTATTTTGAAGTTAAAGCAAATGCGTTTACTCTCTTAGATATGATATACTAAATGCCCACACCCCTCTCTATACACTCTACTCTCTATTTTGTTGTCAAATCAAGTACGTTTACTCTCACCTTTATGATACATCCGTAATGATAATAAAGGTAATACGTCTTTCTACTCCCTATTTTGTTGTTAAAGCAAATACGTCCACTCTCACCTTTTTGATATCCGTATAAAAATAATGCTATTAAAGTAAGTACGTCAACTCTTTTTTTTTGTTCTTCTACCCTCTCCGTTATGGTATATACCCGTAATGCCATTAAAGTTTTACGTCTGGCTACTCTCTTCATTGTGTTATAGAGTATAATCTCTCTGCGATGCTACTAAGGTAAGTTTGTGTAGCCTCTTCTTAATGTTATTAAGGTCATTGTTTTACAGAAAGTACTTCTCCTCTATTAATGTAAGTACGCCTAGTCTCTCAGTGATGAAATCAAAGTAAGTATTCTCTCCAGAGTGCTACTGTGGTATGTAGTTTTACTCTCTCCGCGAAGTTATTAAAAATGAAATGAAATTGGGTTTAACGTCCTACTCCGATTGGGCTAATGAAGACGGGCGATGTTATTAAAGCTAGTACTTCTACTCTATAATATATTGTAGAAGTACTAGCTTTAATCATGTGATGATATTAAGTAAGTGCCTTTATTATCTCCATTTACCTAATCAGTCAAGTCCTTCTTCACTCCCATACATGAAGTAAGTACTTTTACTATCTCAGTGATTACATGACTATATTAACTTCGACTCTCTTCAATTTGCTCCTAAAGCTTACGTAATTTTGTTCTCTTGGTTTAGATAGTTATGTAACTTAATTCTCCGTGTCATGCTTTTAAAGTAAGTAGTTTTACTTTCTGCGATGTTGGTACTACCACTCTCTGCATGTACTATTGTAGTAGGTACTTCTACTCTCCGTACAGCTATTAAGGTAGGTAAATGAAATGCATTGGGGTTTAATGCCCTACTGCTCTGCTTCAACTGGGCTAATGCAGACGTGATTAATGTAAGTACGTCCCTCGTAATGGTATTGTGTTCAGTAGATCTACTCTTATTCTATTAATGAAAATTAACACTTCTGGGCAATCAAAAATGATATTAAAGTAAGTACTTTTATTCAGTGATTGTATTAAAGTAGTTACTTCTACTATATCCGCTGTTCTATTGTTTTACTATCCCAGATATGCTATCATAGAAAGAAGTTATATATTCTATTCTCTTGTTATTTCTATATTGTTAATCTATCTACCCTTCTACTCTTTTCATTATGGTTGGTATACCCGTAATGCTATTACAGAAAATACGTCTATCTACTGTCTCTCCCGATATTTTTGCCGACATAAACAGAGTAGTCCCATGAGAAATGACACTTCTTAGGCATCGCGGATTGTCCGGAGAACGTTCACTGGCGCTTCGGCTATGGTCACAAAGCTTCTGGGCTGTCCACCGAACAATTGCCGTGAATTATCGGTTATGTCTCCCAATAATCGGGAAAACCCCGGGGTACCTTCGCCGATCATCAACATCGTCGTGTATTGGCGGCACTTATGCCTTGGTCCCACTGGTCACTTTTTGCCTCAGCGGTATACTACCTATAGAAATTGGTGAACCTCGGGAGACGTCGATTTCCGGTGTCCCGGGGAAGCTTCTAGACCTGCGACAAAATTCATTACTTGCATTGAAATTTTTCCCGGTGTGCACCAGTGATGCCTGGAACGGAACAATGGCAAACGACGAGACTAAATTGTTCTTCAAACGACGTTTCTTTATTTTGTTGTCAAAGCAAGTAATTCTACTCTCGCCATTATGATATAATAATATCTGTATTGTTAAGTAAGTAAATACGTACATCTACTCTCTGTATTTTGTTGTTCATGCAAATTTTTTTACTCTCTCCGTTATAGTATATGTTATTATAAAGAATGGGTCTGAATATTTAGAATGCGCTCAAGATTTTTTAAATGCGCTTCAAAATATCCAGGACGGCATTCCGGATCATTCCGCCTGAGGTTTAAAGTACGTACGTATATCTACTCCCTCCATAATGGTATTACAGTAAGCACGTTTATTTCCCCTCTCGATTTGTTAATGCAGGTACTTTTACTCTCTCTCCATTTTAGTATATCCGTAATGCTATTAAAGAAAGTCCGCCTATCTACTCTCTTCATTTTGTTGTTAAAGTAAGCGCGTCTACTCTCTCCGTTATGGTATATCCACATTGCTATTAAAGTAAATACGTACATCTACTCTCTCCATTTTGTTGTTAACGCAAGTACGTCTACCCATGCTGTTATGATATATCCGGGGGGGGGGGGGGGGTGGCCTAGTGGTCTAGAGTGTCGCGCTTCGACCTCTAGCTGGCCGGTCACCTCTGGCTTGCGGCTGTGGTTTCGAGCCCTGGTGTGAGCGTATGTGACATGGAGATAGGGGCGCCTTCTCAACCTCGTGGGTTTCCTCCGGGCACTCCGGTTTCCTCCCACTGCTAAAGACCCCTACGCGGAAGCGAATTATTGAAATAAAATGAAACCATATGTTAGTCCCGAAATGACCTAGTTGTGTTGAGTGGACGTTAAACCCCATTTCTCTCTGTCTCTCTATCCGTAATGCTATTAAGTAATTGCGTATGCCTACTTTGTTCTTACTTTGTTCTCCGTTATTGTATATCCGCAATGCTATTGAAGTAAATTTCCTTGATAAAGCAACTGGGCTCAGAATGAAGTAATTTCCCGTTGCATTTACGTCTGCTCTCTCCGTTATAGTATATCCGTAATGCTATTAAAGTAGGGGTGGATGGCGAATGGTAAGCACGTACGTACGTATCATAAATCGGTCATTGAGTCAGCAGGCGTGGTTTCGAACGTTTGTACGTGACAAGGAGTATGATCGCCTGTCCCTCCTCCGGTTTCCTCCCACTGCTAAAATCCCCTACGCGCAAGCTAATTATTGAAATAAAATTAAAACCATATGTTAGTCCCGAAATGACCTAGTTTGTGCCGAGTGTACGTAAACCCAATTTCTCTATCTCTCTCTCCCCCCCCCCCTACGCGCAAGCTAATAATTGAAATAAAATTAAAACCATATGTTAGTCCCGAAATGACCTAGTTTGCGCTAGCTCGCTAGTCTGGATGTCGGATGTTCGATCCTTGCAATGGCCGAGAAAGTTCATCTCGATTTTCCACCGTGGTTTCCCCTACGCACAAACTAATTATTGAAATAAATTTAAAACCATATGTTAGTCCCGAAATGACCTAGTTTGTGTCGAGTGTACGTAAACCCATTTTCTCTCTCTCTCTCTCTCTCTCCTCTCTCTTCTCCCTCCCTCTCACTCTCTCTTATTTGTTGTTAGGGAAGTTACTTCTACACTCTTCGTTTTGGTATATCCTTCTTAGGGATCACGTGGCTAAGTGGATAAGGCGCTAGCTCGCTAGTCTGGAGGTCGGATGTTCGATCCCTGCAATGGCCGAGAATGTTCATCTCGATTTTCCACCGTGGTTTCCCCTACGCACAAGCTAATTATTGAAATAAATTTAAAACCATATGTTAGTCCCGAAATGACCTAGTTGGTGTCGAGTGTACGTAAACCCAATCTCTCTCTCTCTTCTCCCTCCCTCTCCCCCTCTCTCTTATTTGTTGTTAGAGAAGGTACTTCTACACTCTTCGTTTTGGTATATCCTTCATGGGGATCACATGGCTAAGTGGGTAAGGCGCTAGCTCGCAAGTCTGGAGGTCGGATGTTCGATCCCTGCAATGGCCGAGAAAGTTCATATCGATTTTCCACCGTGGTTTCCTCTTGTCAGTGATGCAGAACGGAGGGCCTGAACAGGATAGCTGCCTAGTCGTTCGGATGGTACGGAAAACCGAGGTCCCGTTTACACGTTGGAATGCACGTAAAAGATACCTTGGCTGTTGGAATTCGATATAAGAGTAGGCCGTAGCGCCGCTGCCCGGGCAAAATTTCCCCCATAGCACACTGTATGGCGTATGCCCGTCTTCCATTAAGGTAAATACATGTATCTACTCCCACAATTTTGTTGTTCACGTAAGTATTTCTACTCTCTTCGTTATGGTATATGCTATTAAATACGTATATCTACGCTCTGGAGTTTCTTGATAAAGCAAACACTTATACTCTCTCCGTTATGATATATCCGCAGCGGTATTAAAGTAAGTACATCTACTCTCTGCGTTATGGTATCCATATTAAAGTAAGTATGTCTATCTACTCTCGCCAAAGTTCGACTATCTACTTTCTTAATTTTTTTGTTAAAGTAAGTACGTCCAAATAAAGCAAATACATATATCTATCTCTCCAGTTTTGTGATAAAGCAAGTACTTCTACTCTCTCTGTTATGGTATATCCATAACGTATTAAAGTAGGTACGTGTATCTGCTCTCTCCAACATGATATACCCGCCATGTTATTCAAACGTACGTCTATCTATCCTCCCGATTTTGTAAGCAAGTACTTGCACTCACTCCGTGATGGTATATCCGTAATTCTATTACGAAAAATACGTTAATCTACTCTCTCTATTGTTTTGTTGAAAGAAGTACGTGTGCGTTATGATATAGCCGTAATTATATTGTAATGTTATTAAAATATTTGCGTCTATCTATCTACTCTATCCAATATGGTATATCCGTAATGTTATTGGAATAAATATGTCTATCTGCCCTCTCGATTTTGTTAATGAAGGTACTTCTACTCTCTCCACTGTAGTATATCCGTAATGCTATTAAAGAAAGTACGACTATCTACTCTCTTATTTTTGCTTTTAAATCACGCGCGACTACTCCCTCAGTTATGGTATATCCACAAGTGCGTCTACTTTCTCCATTTTGTTAGAGCAAGTACTTTAACTCCCTCCGTTGTTGTATATACCCTAAAATGGTATTAAAGTAACTACGTCTATTTATATATCCGTAATTTTATTAACGTAAGTTCATCTATCCACACTATCAGTTATGGTATATCCGTAATATTTATAAAGTAAAAGTAATCACCCCTGGGGAATCAAAGATGATATAAGTACTTTTATTCCATCAGTGATTATATTAAACGAGGTACCTCTTCTCTCTTCCCTAAGATGCTATCAAAGAAATATGTTATTCTTTGGCTCTCTCTAGTTTGCTGCTAATGCAAAAGTACTTCTGTTCTACCTAGTACGTAGGTTTAATCTCTACAAAATGATATTAAAGCAAGATGTTCCAATGTATCCATAATAATAGTAAGTAAAGTGGGTAATTTTTTTAAGGAACTTATTTATCTCCACGTAATTATAGTAATACTATTATTAAGTAGCTCTTCCTGTACTTCTACTCTCTGTATTGTCCTATTATTGAAACCTCAGCTATGAAAGTAAGCAATTCTGCTCAATCAAAGATGAAATTAAAGTAAGCATTTTTAGTCTTTCAGTCATTGTATTATAGTAGGTACTTCTACTCTCTCCGTTGTGCTATCAAAGTAAGTAGTTTTACCCTCGCAAGATGCTACCAAAGCAGGAAGTTTTGATTTATATGTAATAATAGAGAGGTTTCGCAAACAGTACGAACTACGTACTACGAACACAGCTTCATACTGCATACTTGGTTTTTGACAGATTTCCGTTTCCGCCAAAATGCAAAATTCGTTCCACGGTTGTTCGCCTGAAACAAGGAATATAACTGTTTAGTTTTGTAAAATAAAAAGTATCAAATCAAATCAAATTTTAGTCCTCAAAAAGCTCATTGCAATGCTTTTCTTATCGCCGACTGCTGAAAAAAACAAATTTCACAGCCCGAAAATTTGCCCTAAAACACTTACCGACCACTTTGACGCTGATCAACCTTCTACTGAATTGTAAATGTTCAAGCTTTCTATAAATCCGCAAAAAATACAAATTTCATCCACAAATAAGCGAGAAAATCACAATGTCGTACCTGTTTTTTTAACCACAAACTTTTTCGTAGAAAATTGACGAACCGAACGCCGCTTATGCCGATGACATCACACGAAGTGATGACGTCAGGATATAAACACACTGTAGTTTGTACTACGTACTGGTTGCGGAACCTCTCTAATAGTTGAGTAAAAATGTTCACTCTCTCCATTTTGCTGCTATAGCAAGATTACACGCCTACTATACACATTGTATTGTTACTCTCTCTGTCTATAGTAATATTAAAGTAAGTAAGTACTGTTACTCTCTCAATGATGACAGTACAGTTAGTGTTGTTACACACACCCCCCCCTCCCCCCTCCCCCCTCCTCTCTCTCTCTCTCTCTCTCTCTCTCTCTCTCTATGGTGGTATTGAAGGGAGTACTCTCTCAGGGATGATATCAAAGTTAGTATTGTTACTCTCTCAATGATGATATTATATGATGATAGTAATATTAGTACTATTGCTCTCTTTGGTGGGGGATCATGTGGCTAAGTGGGTAAGACGGTGGCTCGCTAGACTGGGGTCGGGTGTTCGATATGCCGAGAAAGTTCTTCCGGATTTTCCGGCGTGGTTTCCTCTTGTCAGTGATGCAGGACAAAGGGCCTGACAAGGACAGCAGTCTAGTTAGGATGGGACGAGAAACCGATGTCCCGTGTACGTAAAAGATCCCCTGACAGATGGAATTTTGCGCCGCTGCCCGGGCAAAATTTCCCTCATAGCACACTGTATGGCGTATGCCCGTTTTCATTAGCCCAGGTTAGGAGCAGAACAGTAGGGCGTTAAACCCTATTTCATTTCTTTCTCTCCCTCTCTCTCTCTCTCTGATGATATTAAAGTAAGAACCATTACTCTCTCAATGATGATATCCAAGTTAGTACTGTTTATTATGATATTAACGTAAGTACAAACTGTTGCTATGTCTCTCTCTCGCTAATAAAGTTAGTGTTGCTACTCTGTATATGATGATATTAAAGTAAGTAAGTACCCCCCCCCCCCATCTCTCTTGTAAGAGCGTATTCACATCTACTCTCTCCGTGGTCCGTGGTTTGACTATCCACGGGATGCTATTAAAGCAAGCAGTTTTAATGTATCCGTTGATTCACACACGTTTGATCCTAAAACAAAAGTACTTACTCTGCATCGAAAGGTGGCGAACTATATGGTTTAGTTATGCTTTCTATGTGATCACGGTACTGTACTCTCCATTTATTGAACTATTAATTGACATACTTATACTTTCTGGGATGTTATTAAAGTGTGTACGTCTAATCCACCTATGAAGCTAGTAATTTGCATACTTCTTATCGCCATGGATTGTTATTAAAGTAAGTATGTTTAATCTGTACATGTTGCTAGTAAAGTAAGGTCCGCCTAATCTACCCATGGAGAGAGATATTATTAAGGTAAGTGCAACTAAGTTACCCATGGGGTTAGTAATTTACATACTTCTACTCTTTATGGGATCTTATTAAAGTAAGTATTCTAATAGACATACATACCTCTACTGTCTATGGAATGTTGTAAAAGTGTGTACGTTACTCTATCCATGGAGCTAGTAATCGACATACCTCTACTCCGTATGTGATCTTAATAAAGTAAGTATTCTAATCGACACACACACCTCTACTCGCTATGGAATGTTATTAAAGTAAGTACGTTAATCTATCCATGGAACTAGTAATCGACATACCACTACTCCGTATGGGATCTTATTAAAGTAAGTATTCTAATCGACATACACAGCTTTACTCGGTATGGAATGTTATTAAAGTATGTACGTTAATCTATCCATGGAGCTAGTAAATTACGGGATATTGTTAAAGTAAGTATTCTAATCTCTCCATGGAACTAGTAATTCACATATGTATACTCTCTAACTAAGGGATGTTATTAAAGTAAGTACATCTAATCTATCCTTGAGGTTAGTAATCTACATAGGCCCTACTTCTACTCTATATATGGGTGTTATTTAAGTAAGTAATTTCTCCATTATTATAGCTTGTAATTTTCATACTTGTACTCTCTATGTGACGTTATAAACCTAAGTGCGTCTGGTTACTCTATATTTCTGATAAAGCAAGTACTTCTACAATCTCTGCTATGATATTAAAGTAAGTACATCTTCTCTCAGCTATGATATAAAAGTAAGTACTTTATGCTGTTCTATCCGTGGTATTAGGCTACTAGAATGGAGGTAAGTGTTGCTATTTCTTGGTATATTAAAGATACATTATGGGAGATTAAATAATAACGAGTTGACAGTTAACAACTAGATGATGTAAAGGCAATTAGATGAAAATTTCAGTCAAATTGATCTACTATGAACCGAAAATTAAGCAAGTGAAATTTCTGCCAAGCCTCGATCACCATAACTAAAGTATGTACGGTAAAAGCATAGTCTCGATTATCCATTTAATAATTAAATCGAAAAGGAAATTATGCAGTAAATCGGATCATAATCCACCAAAGATTACAGGCTAGCGATGATCTGGATATGTCAATAAATGTCTAATTAATAATATAGATAACATTTCAGGCCTAAAGAAAGACTTGTAATAAGCAGATTTAGCTCTTGCATAATGTATGTTTAATGCTATTAACAAAGAAACTCTAATCTATCCTTCAACTTTCTCCATTTTGCTTTAAAGCAAACGTACTTCTGTTCTCTCCGATCTGAACTTTAAGTGAATATTTCCCCATCTAACTCTGATGAAGTAAGAAATTATACTTTCTATGTGGACTTGGTGCTGTTAAATATTCTACTTTCTCCGATATGTAGTTACATTGTACATGTAGAGTAAATAACTCACTCCTCCAATGATGCTGTTTGAAAGTAAATTATTTCTACTTGGCCCATATGTCTAGTAAAGTAAGATGTTCTACATGGGCTAGTAATTTATATCCACTATGATTTAAAGTAAATACTTATACTCCCTCGGTGGTGCTACTTAAATCAAAGTAAGTATTTCTACTCTATCCATTTTCCTTAATAAAACATCTCTCTCTCTCTCATTGAGTCAACTTGCGGGATTTCGATTCACTGGTTGTGCGTGACTAGGAGTAGGAGCGCCTGTCCAGCCTCATCGGTTTTCTCCGGTTCTTCCGGACCCCCCCCCCCCACTGCTAACGACCCCTACGCGTAAGCGAATTACTGAAATAAAATGGAACTATTATTCTCTTTATGATGATATTAAAATAAGTAAATACTGTACTGCTACTCTCTCTCTATGATGATATCAAAATAAGTAAGTAACTTACTGTTATTATATTGAAGTTAGTACTGTTACTCTCTCAATGATGATAGTAAAGTTAGTACAGTTACACTTTTTATGGTGGTATTAGAAGTATTTGTACTCTGTCAATGATAATACCAAGGTAGGTACTGTTACTCTGTCAATGATGATATTAAATTAGGTATGTCTAGTTTACATGTGATGCTATTAAGACACGCGGTGTTTACCCAGTGCTGATATCATGGCAAGGCGGTGTGCTATATCCGTAATGATACTAGATTACACATGTTGATACTCTCTGTATGATGATATTAAAGTAAGTACTCTTATTCTCTCAGTGACGATATTCCAGTAAGTGTTATTACTCTCTCAATGATGATATTCCAGTAAGTGTTATTACTCTCTCAATGGGGATATTAAAGTAAGTACAATTACTCTCTCAATGACGATATTCAAGTAAGTGTTATTACTCTCTCAGTGATGATATAAAAGTGGGTACTGTTACTCTCTCAATGATGATATAAAAGTAGGTACTGTTACTCTCTGAATGGTGATAAATAAGTAAGTACTGTGTTACTCTCTCAGTGATGATATTAAAGTAAGTAATGTTACTCCCCCCGCACCCTCTATCCCCCTCTCTCTCTCTCTCTCGCTCTCTCATTAAGTCAACTGGCGGGATTTCGATTCACTGGTTGTGCGTGACAAGGACTATGATCGCCTGTCCAGCCTCATGGGATTTCTCCGCCCCCCCCCACTGCTAACGACCCCTACGCACACAAGCGAATTACTGAAATTAAATGTAACCATATTATGTTAGTCCAGAAATGACCTGTTACTCTCTTCATGATGATATTAAAGTAAGTAAGTACTTGTTTCAGCCCCCATCCTCCTCCCACACTCTCTCTCTCTCTCTCTGACTCTCTCTCGCTCTCTATGACGATATTAAAGTAAGTACTGTTACTATCTCAATGATATTATGGTGATATTAAAGTAGCTAAGTCTCTAACTAAATATCGTCTAAATTCGTCGACATTGAAAACACGAATTATTTGTCAATTTAAACCCACATTCATGTTGTGATCTTCATGGGCAAAGATAGGCTTCTGATATCTAATATTTAAGACAAAATAAACATTTTACTTGTGGTACACGAATCGTGTAAGTACTGTTACTCAATGATGATATCAAAGTAAGTACTGTTATTCTCTCAATGATGATATTAAAGTTAGTACTGTTACCATCTCAATGCACTTCTAAAGGAAAGCACTACAGTAAGTTGTTCTTCTATCTCCTTTACCTACTTCTACTATATATATGATACGCACGTCTACTCTCTCCTTTTTGTATTAAAGTAAGTCCTTTACTGTCGGGGGATCACATTGCGCAGTGGGTAAGACGCTGGCTTGCTAGTCTGGAAGCCGGGTGTTCGATCCCTGCATTGGCCGAAAAAGTTCATCAAGAT
Organism: Patella depressa; assembly: GCA_948474765.1. NCBI lineage: Eukaryota > Metazoa > Mollusca > Gastropoda > Patellidae > Patella > Patella depressa. The sequence continues at coordinate 30,398,003 of OX419715.1, forward strand.
TTTCCGCCGTGGTTTCCCCTTGTGAGTAATGCAGGACGGAGGGCCTGACAGGGACAGCTGTCTAGTCGTGCGGATGGGACGAAAAACCGAGGTCCTGTGTACAAGTTTGCGTGCACGTAAAAGATCCCTTGACAGTTGGTATAGGATATAAGAGTAGGCCGAAGCGCCGCTGCCCCAGAGGCGTTTTATAGTTCGCAAAAGAAATCAAATAAGTTGAAATAAAGCGGGAGAAAAATGCTAAAACCGATGAGAAAAATGAAAATGTACCCTAGTTAGGGATGGCTCTAATGGCGGACAAAATGGCCCCTCTGACCAAGTCAATCCACTGCTAAATGAGAGTGGAGTCATTGCAATTGCATGGAAATCATCAATCAAGAAATCATATTTTCTGAAAACCTACTAATAAGCTATGTAGGAAAGAGATGACTAGGCCTCCCAGTGTGGTCTGGCGATCATTTCTTTGCTGTATATATTTCCAGGATTACGCGTGCTGCTTGCACAATAGGCCCACTCCACCATATTTCATTAATTATTATTTGATTGAACTCCCGGTACGTACATGTGATTTGTTTCGCATTCAGGCTTAAGAAGAGTATCGAACTAGGCCTCGGCAATAAAGGGCCTTGAGGATATGTCATAATGCATCAAAATGATTTCTATTTTGCAAAATTTCTCAAACTCGGCCTCACCCCCACCCCAAACAAAAGAGGGCCCTCAAAATAGTATAGCCTCCGCCATAACAAACCTTAAAACGCCCCTGCGCTGCCGGAGCCAAATTTCCCTCGTAGCACACTGTATGGCGTATGCCCGTCTTCATTAGCCCAGTTTAGGAGCAAAGCAGTAGGCCGTTAAACCCCATTTCATTTCATTTCCTTTACTGTCAGTTTAAATAGATACGTCTACTCTCTCGGTAACTCTATTAATGTCAGTACCTGTACCCTCACCGTAATAATATTAAGGTAAGATGTTCTAACCTCAATTTCTGGTATGCAAGTACTTCTTACCCTCCTTTATTGTATTATAGAACGGCCATCGCTTTGTCTTTTATAATGCATCTTTAAGGTAAGTATTTCTACCCGCCCTCTCCCGCCCTCTCCCGCCCTCTATGTAATGACAGTAATGTAAGTATTTAAATAAATACTTCATCCTCTCTCTGTAATGGGAAGAGGTGGTATGGGTTGCATCATAAAGTCTATCATTGAGTCAAATGGTGTGGTTACAATTCCCCGCTTGTACGTGCCAACTATTATTAAGGTTGCCTTTCCAACCTCTGGGCTTTTCTCCGGGTACTTCCACTGATAAGGACCCCTATGCGCAAGCGAATGTATGAAACAAAATGCCCTGAAATGACATAGTTTGTGTCGAGCGGACGTTAAACCCATTCTTCTACCTCTGTCAGTAATTATAATAGTAATATTTTCAGTATTAAAATAAATACTTCTACTCTCTCGGTAGGAATAAAAATAGGTACTGTTACTCTCTCAATGGTGATAATAAAGTAAGTACTGTGTTACTCTCTCACTGATGATATCAAAGTAGGTACTGTTACTCTCTCAATTGTGATATTAAAGTAAGTACTGTGTTACTCTCTCTCAGTGATGATATTAAAGTAAGTAATGTAACCCCCTCTCTCCCTCTATCTCTCTCTCTCTCCCTCTCTTTCTCATTAAGTCAACTGACGGGATTTCGATTCGCTGGTTGTGCGTGGCAACGAATAGGATCGCCCGTCCACCCTCATGGGTTTTCTCAGTTTCATCTGCCCCCCCCCCCTGCTAACGACCCCTACGTGCAAGCGAATTACTGAAATTAAATGGAACCATATGTTAGTCCCGAAATGACCTGGTTTCTCCCTGTTACTTTCTTCATGATGATATTAAAGAAAGTAAGTACTGTACAGTTCCCCCTCCCCCTCCCTCGTGGGTTTCCTCGGGTTCTTCCGTATCCACCCCACTACTAACGACCCCTACGTGCAAGCGAATTACTGAAATTATATGGAACCATATGTTAGTCCCGAAATGACCTGGTTTCTCCCTGTTACTTTCTTCATGATGATATTAAAGTAAGTAAGTACTGTACAGTTCCCCCTCCCTCCTTCCGTATCCACCCCACTACTAACGACCCCTACGTGCAAGCGAATTACTGAAATTAAATGGAACCATATGTTAGTCCCGAAATGACCTGGTTTCTCCCTGTTACTCTCTTCATGGTGATATTAAAGTAAGTAAGTACTGTACAGCCACCCCTCTCTCTATCTCTCTCTCTCTCTCTACGTACGTACTTCTACTGTTCCCCTTAATTACGATATTTTTCTCTCTCACGCTCTCTATGCTGATATTAAAGTAAGTACTGTTACTACCTCAATGATGATATCAATGTTAGCACTGTTATTCTCTCAATGATGAAATTTAAGTCAGTATTGTTTACTCTCTCAATGGCGATAGTAAAGTTAGTACCGTTATTCTCTCTATGGTGATATTAAAGTAAGTACTGTTACTCAATGATGGTATCAAAGTAGGTACTGTTATTTGCTCAATGATGATATTAAAGTTAGTACTGTTACCATCTCAATGACGATAGTAAATTTAAAGATAGTACTGTTACTTTCTTTGTGGTAATATTAAAGTAAGTACTGATACGTAAGTACTGTCTTTTATGTTAAGTAGATCTAATGTATTTGCTATTATACTAAAGACAGTTTTGCTAATAAAGTAAATACTTCACCCTCTCTCTGTAATGGAAAGAGGTGATGTGGGTTGCATCATAACGTCTGTCAAGTGGCGTGGTTACAATTCTCCGCTTGTACGTGACAACTATAATTAAGGTTGCCTTTCCAACCTCTTGAATTTCCACCGGGTCCTCCGGTTTCCTTCCACTGATAAGGACCCCGTATGCGCAAGGGAATGTATAATACAAAATGCCCTGAAATGACCTAGTTTGTGTCGAGCGGAAGTTAACCCCCATTTCTCTACCTCTCTCAGTAGTAGTAATATTTTCAGTATTAAAATAAATACTTATACTCTCTCGATAATGATATTAATGTAAGTATTTTGATAAATACGATTGATCTGTAATGCTATTGAGGTGAGTACTACAACTCTCTTCATATTATTATTAAGGTAAGTTCTACTCTCTGTGTTATGCTATTAATGTCAGTACATTTTGTATGTTTTATGGTGTGGAATAAGGTTATTCTACTCTATCCATTCTGGTCTTTCAATTGTGTACTTCTGTTCACTCAGTGGTGCTAATGTCATGCGTAGTTTTAAAGTAGACACGTCTACTATTCACTCCGTGATGCTATTTAGGCAAGTGGTTTTACTTTATCCGCAATGGCATTAAAAGTAATTACGTCGAATCACTCTATTTTGCTGTGGAAATAAATATTATCTCCTTTGTGGTATTCAAGTAAGTAGTTCTACTCTAATGATATTTCGTAATTGAACTCTCTCTCTCTCTCTCTCTCTCTCTCTCTCTCTCTCTCTCTCTCTCTTTCTCTCTCTCTACGTACGTACTTCTACTGTTCCCCTTAATTACGATATTTTTCTCTCTCCGTTATGACATTTAATATTTACTGTCTCAGTAATGCTACCAGTACTGCAATACTATACTGTAATAGTATTAAGATAAGTAGCCTACCCTCTTTGCCATGGTATCAAAGTAAGTAATTTCACGCTACCCAGTAATGGTACTAAGTAAGTACGTCGACTCTCTCCATTTTGATCTGGGGTTTAGTACTTATATCCTCGCATTGAAACAAATAAGTTAAGTATTAAGGTGTATTAAGGTATCAAAGTAGGTAGTTTACACCCTACCAGAATGGTAGTAGAGTAAGTACGTCGACTCTCTTCAGTGTGCTCTGGAAGTAAGTATTTCTACTCTGTCCATGAAAGTATTACGGCATATACTTTTGCTCTCTGCCTGGTGCTGTTCTCTGCTCCCTTTACTTTTCTGTGAAGTACTTGTACTCTCGCCATAATATTATTAGTATTAAGGTACGTTGTTCTACTCTCTGTATTATGCTTCTGCTCTTCTTTATTATATCAAAGTAAGGAATTCATTTCTAATCTCTACATTTGTCTATTACTGTATGTTCATGGAGCTAGTAATGTACACCTATATTCTGTGTGTAATCATTAAACAGTAAGTGCCTTTATTGATACGATAAGTAGATCTCCTCAATGTGTTACACTGTTGAAGTAAGTGCTCTTACTTCTTCAAGCTAGCAAACAGATAGTACTGTAACTCTCGAGATAATGATATTGAATTAAATACTGTTACTCTCTGTCTGTCTATGCTATTATATTTACCAAAGGTTTGCTAATAAACTTGGAGGGGGTGGATCGGGTGGCCGAATGGTTAGCGCGTGTGCGCTTATCATAAGGTCTGTCATTAAGTCACTGGCGGGATTTCGATTCTCCGGTTGTGTGTGAAAAGAGTGGGATCGCCTGACCAACCTCATGGATTTCCTCCCACTGCTAACGACCCTTACGTTCAAGCAAATTATTGAAACAAAATGGAACCAAATAGTAGTCCCGAAATGACTCGGTTTGTGTCAAGTGGACGTTCAAACCTATGTCTCTCTGTTAGCACTGTTAGTTACTTTAGGGTGATTCTCTCTTTATGATGTTATTAAAGTAGATACTCTTAATCTCTCAATGACGATATTAAAGTAAGTGTTATTACTCTCACAGTGATGATATCAAAATAGGTACTGTTACTCTCTCAATGGTGATATTAAAGTAAGTAATGTTACTCTCCCAATGATGACATTATGGTAAGTACTATTACTCTCTTTAGGACTGTTACTCTCTCTCTATCCCTCTCTGTGTGTGTGTGTGTGTCTCTCTCTCTCTCTCTCTTAGTACTGTTACTCTCTAGATAATGATATTAAAGTAAGCACTGTTACTCTCTCTGTCTATGATGATATTAAAGTAAATAAGCAATGTTACTCTTTCAATGGTGACAGAAAAGTTAGTACTGTTACTATATTTATGAAAGTAGGTATTGTTACTTTCTCTATGATGACATCAAAGTTAGTACTGGTACACCCCCCTCCATTCCCCCCTCCCTCTCTCGCTAGTAAAGTTAGTACTGTCACCCTGTAGACAATATTAAAGTAAATATTATTACTTTATCTGTCTATAATGATATCACTGTTACACTCCCTCTCTCTCCATCCCTCCCTCTTACCCTCTCTCTCTCCCTCTCTTGCGTGTGCTACTCTCTACATAATGATATCAAAGTAAGTACTGTTTCTCTCTCTCTCTCTCTCTCTGTCTGGTGGTATTAAAGTAAGTAAGCACTGCTACTCTCTCTCTCCATGATGATATTAAAGTAAGTACTGTTACTCTCTATGTCTGATGGTATTAAAGTAAGTTAAGCACTGTTACTCTCTCTCCATGATGTTCTGCTACACACTCTCTCTCTCTTTCTCTCCTTCTCTCTCTCTCTCTCTGATGATAATGAAGTAAGTATTTGTACTCAATGATGAGATAAAGGTTAGTACCGTTACACTCTCAATGATGACAGTAAAGTTAGTACTGTTACTCAATTTATAATGAAATTAACGTACTGTTACTCTATTTATGGTGATATTAAAGTAAGTACTGTTACTCTCTTAATGATGAATTTAAAGTTAGTGCTGTTACTCTCTCAATGATGATATCAAAGTAAGTGCTGGTACTCTCTCAGTGATGATATTAAAGTTAGTACTGTTACTCTCTCTGTCTATAATGATATTACTTTTACACACACTCTCTCTCCAATCTTCCCTCTACCCCCTCTCTCTTTCTCTCCCTCTCGCGCGTACTAATTACTTTCTAGATAATGATATTAAAGTAAGTAATGTTACTCTCCCTGTCTGATGGCATTAAAGTAAGTACGCACTGTTACTCTCTCTCCATGCTGATATTAAAGTAAGTACTCTCTCAATGATGATATCAAAGTAAGTAAGTACCGCTACTCTCTCTCAATGATGATATCAAAGTAAGTAAGTACTGTTACTCTCTCTCGATGTTGATATTAAGTAAATACACTCTTGTTGATGATATCAAAGTTAGTACTATTATTCTCTCGATGATGATGGTACTGTTATTCGCTTTAGTATACTATTAAATTAAGTAAATACTATACTCTCTCTCTCTCGCTCTCTCTCTCTCTCTCCTTGATAATATTGAAGTAAGTAATTTTACTCTCTTAATGATGATATTAAAGTAAGTACTGTTACTCTCTATGTCTGATGGTATCAAAGTAAGTAAGTACTGTTACTCTCTCTCAATGATGATATCAAAGTAAGTAAGTAAGTACTGTTACTCTCTCTCAATGTTGATATTAAAGTAAGTATACTCTTGTTGATGATATCAAAGTTAGCACTATTATTCTCTCGATGACGATAGTACTGTTATTCGCTTTAGGATAATATTAAATTAAGTAAATACTATACTCCCTCTCTCTCTCTCTCGCTCTCTCTCTCTCTCTCTCTCCTTGATAATATTGAAGTAAGTAATTTTACTCTCTTAATGATGAGATAAAGATTAGTACCGTTATTATATCAATGGTGATATTGAAGTTAGTACTGCTATTCTTTCAATGATGACAGTAAAGTTAGTACTGTTACCCTATTTATGATGATATTAAAGTAAGTACTGTTACTCTCGTAATGACGATATCAAAGTTAGTATTGTTAGTCTCTCAATGATGATATCAAAGTAAGTTCTGTTCTTCTCTCTCTCCATGATGATATTAAAGTAAGTACTCTCTCAATGATGATGTCAAAGTAAGTACTGTTACTCTCTCTCAATGGTGATATTAAAGTAAGTAGACTCGGTTTGTGTCAAGTGGACGTTCAAACCTATGTCTCTCTGTTAGCACTGTTAGTTACTTTAGGGTGATTCTCTCTTTATGATGTTATTAAAGTAGATACTCTTAATCTCTCAATGACGATATTAAAGTAAGTGTTATTACTCTCACAGTGATGATATCAAAGTAAGTAAGTACTGTTACTCTCTCTCAATGTTGATATTAAGTAAATACAATCTTGTTGATGATATCAAAGTTAGCACTATTATTCTCTCGATGATGATGGTACTGTTATTCGCTTTAGCATACTATTAAATTAAGTAAATACTATACTCTCTCTCTCTCTCGCTCTCTCTCTCTCTCCTTGATAATATTGAAGTAAGTAATTTTACTCTCTTAATGATGATATTAAAGTAAGTACTGTTACTCTCTATGTCTGATGGTATCAAAGTAAGTAAGTACTGTTACTCTCTCTCAATGATGATATCAAAGTAAGTAAGTAAGTACTGTTACTCTCTCTCAATGTTGATATTAAAGTAAGTATACTCTTGTTGATGATATCAAAGTTAGCACTATTATTCTCTCGATGACGATAGTACTGTTATTCGCTTTAGGATAATATTAAATTAAGTAAATACTATACTCCCTCTCACCCTCTCTCTCTCTCTCTCTCTCTCTCTCTCTCTCTCTCTCTCCTTGATAATATTGAAGTAAGTAATTTTACTCTCTTAATGATGAGATAAAGGTTAGTACCGTTATTCTATCAATGGTGATATTGAAGTTAGTACTGCTATTCTTTCAATGATGACAGTAAAGTTAGTACTGTTACCCTATTTATGATGATATTAAAGTAAGTACTGTTACTCTCGTAATGACGATATCAAAGTTAGTATTGTTAGTCTCTCAATGATGATATCAAAGTAAGTTCTGTTCTTCTCTCTCTCCATGGTGATATTAAAGTAAGTACTCTCTCAATGATGATGTCAAAGTAAGTACTGTTACTCTCTCTCAATGGTGATATTAAAGTAAGTACACCCTCATTGATGATATCAAGGTTAGTACTGTTAATCTCTCGATGATGATAGTACTGTTATTCTCCTTAGGATAATATTGAAGTAAGTAAATACTGTACTGTTACTCTCTCTCTCTCCCTCTCTCTCCCTCTTTCTCTCCCTCTATGATAATATTAACGTATGTACTCTACTGTTACTCTCTCCTTCTCTCTAAGATGATATTAATGTAGGTATTTTTACTCTCTCAATGATTATATAAATGTTGGTATCGTTATTCTATCAATGATGATATTGAAGTTAGTAGTGTTACTCTCTCAATGATGAGTAGATGACAGTAAAGTTAGTACTGTTACTCAATTTATAATGATATTAAAGTAAGTACTGCTACTCTCCCAATGATGATATCAAAGTAAGTACTGTTACTCTCTCCATGATGATATTAAAGTAAGTACCGTTACTCTCTCAAAGATGATAGTAAAGTTAGTACTGTTATGACTATATTAAAGTAAGTGCCGTTACTCTCTTTATAATGATATCATTACTCTCAATGATGATATTAAAGTAAGAGCTGTTAATCTCTGAACGATGGCGTACGAGTAAGTACTGTTACTCTCTCAATAATAATATCAAAGTCAGAACTATTACTCCCTCTCCCCCTCTCCCCGCCTCTATATCCCTCTCTCTCTCTCTCGCTCTCTCGATAATAATATTAAAGTAGGTACTGCTACTCCCTCTGTCTATGATATTATTAAAGTAAGTAAGCATGCTACTATTTCAAGGATGACAGAAATGTTAGTACTGTACCCTATGATATGAAAGTAAGTATTGTTAGTACAGTAACACTCGCTCTCTCCCTCTCTCTCTCTCGCTAATAAAGTTAGTACTGTTACTCTCTAGATAATATTAATGTAAGTATTGTTACTCTCTCTGTCTATGATGATATTACTGTTACCCCCCCCCCCCCCCTTCACTCTACCTCTTTCTCTCTCTGTTTCGCGCGCTAACAAAGTTAGTACTGTTACTCTCTAGATAGTGATATCAAAGTAAGTACTTTTTGGTGATGGTGATATTATAGTAAGTAAGTTCTGTTCCTCTCTCTCTCTCTCTCTCTCTCTCACTCTCTCTCTCTCTCCATGATGATATTAAAGTAAGAACTCTCTCACAATGATATCAAAGTGAGTACTGTTACTCTCTCTCTCGATGATGATGATGATGATAGTACTGTCATTCTCTTTATGATAATATTAAAGTAAGTAAATACTATACTGTTACTCTCCCCCCCTCTCTCTGTAATGATATTAAAATAAGTGAGTACTGTACTGCTCGCCCCTCTCTCTCTCCCTCTCCCTCTCTCTCCCTCTCTCCTCTCTCTCTCTCTCTCTCTCTCTCTCTCTGATGATATTACAGTAAGTATTTTACTCTCTCAATTATGAGATAAAGGTTAGTACCGTTATTCTATCTTTGATGATATTCAAGTTAGTACTGCTACTCTATTTATGATGATATTAAAGTAAGTAATTATACTCTCGTAATGATGATATCACAGTTAGTGCTGTTACTCTCAATGATGGCTGAAACGTTAGCGCGTGTGCGCTTATCATAAGGTCTGTCATTAAGTCACTGGCGGGATTTCGATGTGTGAAAAGAGTGGGATCGCCTGTCCAGCCTCATGGATTTCCTCCCACTGCTAACGACCCTTACGTTCAAGCAAATTATTGAAACAAAATGGAACCAAATAGTAGTCCCAAAATGACCCGGTTTGTGTCAAGTGGACGTTCTAACTTATGTCTCTCTGTTAGCACTGTTAGTTACTTTAGGGTGATTCTCTCTTTATGATGATATTAAAGTAGATATTCTTAATCTCTCAATGACGATATTAAAGTAAGTGTTATTACTCTCATAGTGATGATATCAAAAAAGGTACTGTTACTCTCTCAATCGTGATATTAAAGTAAGTAATGTTACTCTCCCAATGATGACTTTAAGGTACTATTACTCTCTTTATGATGATATTAAAGTAAGTATTGTTACTCTCTCAATGATGATATTATTGCTCTCAATGATGATATTAAAGTAAGTACTGTTACCATCTCAATGGTGATATCAAAGTAAACAATGTTACTCTTTCAATCATGGCATTAAAGTAAGTACTATTACTTTCTCAATGATGATACCAACGTTAGGACTGTTACTCTCTCTCTGCCCCCCTCTCTCCCTCTCTCTTAGTACTGTTACTCTCTAGATAATGATATTAAAGTAAGCGCTGTTACTCTCTCTGTCTATGATGATATTAAAGTAAATAAGCAATGTTACTCTTTCAATGGTGACAGAAAAGTTAGTACTGTTACTCTATTTATGATGATATGAAAGTATGTATTGTTACTTTCTCTATGACATCAAAGTTAGTACTGTTACACCTCCCTCCATCCCCCCTCCCTCTCTCTCGCTAGTAAAGTTAGTACTGTCACCCTCTAGACAATATTAAAGTAAGTATTGTTACTTTATCTGTCTATAATGATATTACTGTTACACTCCCTCTCTCCCCATCCCTCCCTCTTACCCTCTCTCTCCCTCTCTTGCGTGCGCTAATTAAATTAGTACTGTTACTCTCTACATAATGATATCAAAGTAAGTACTGTTACTCTCTCTCCCTCTCTCTGTCTGATGGTATACTATTCAAAAAAAGTAGGGGATATTTGATTTTGGGGTCATAATACTAAAATATGCAAATGACTACGAAAAAAGTCACTATAGAACCTAACAGAAGAAACATTTCTAGTTACATGTGACGCCCAAACGCACCAATAGCTACCGCATGGAATGCAGGTGGTGCTTGGGATCATCATGGGGGTCCAACCCAAGATTTGCACGACTCTGACTTTGAATGTTACAGTCATTGTGGCATTGAATTCCAGGGTGGAAACATCAGTTTAATTGTTTTAGTGACCAGAAAACAAATTTTGATATGCGTCGGCTTACCCAAAATGAAAGGTTACGTGCCCTTGGCATGCTACAGATCGGCACAACACAGGCGGTTGTGGCGCGGACGATGAATGTTTCTCAGTCTGTCATAAGCAGGGTATGGTCCAGATACCGTGATACACAATCTGTACAGGACAGACCACGCTCAGGTCGACCAAGGGCGGCAACTCAAGCCCAGGATCGATTTATTCGTACCTTGGCCTTGAGAAATCGTGTCATCACAGCAAATCAGATCAGCGCTCGTCTTCAAACAGACACTGGTTTGAGAGTGAGTGGCCAGACGATTCGGAATCGACTGCATAGGGGTCACCTTCGTCAACACTGGGATAATCGACGCTGGAGAAATGTGATGTTTTCAGATGAGTCAAGGTTCACTGTTGATTTTTTGGACAGACGTAGGAGGGTGTGGCGTCATCGAAACGAGCGCTTCCAAGACGTTAACGTCATCAGACATGATCGATTTGGGGGTGGTTCTGTTATGGTGTGGGGAGGCATCACTGTTGCTGGAAGAACGGCTTTACATTGTGTTGCAGGGCGTGTTACAGGCCAGTACTACCGGGACAACATCTTGGCAGTCCATGTTGTGCCGTTCGCACGACGTCATGGCCGCCGTTTCATCTTCCAGGATGACAACGCAAGATGTCACAGGGCCAGGATCGTTACAGGTTACCTCCAACAACAGATCATCACCACATTACCTTGGCCAGCACTGAGTCCCGACCTCTCCCCCATCGAGCATGTCTGGGACATGCTTGGACAGAGGTTACGTCAACGTCTACAACGTCCTGCCAATGTCCAAGAACTTGCTGCTGCGTTGCAACAGGAATGGGACAATCTGGACCAAAATGATCTTAGACGTTTCATTAGGAGTATGCCACGTCGGATCAATGCTTGTTTGGCAAACAGAGGTGGATTTACCCGTTACTGACTTTGTTGTGATGCTGTGGTAACTTTGCTGTTTGACCCCGGGTATCATTTTACCCTTATAATGGCCAGTCTGTGCCTTACTTAGTCTAACGATCATTTGGAATAAATCAATGAATGTGAACTTCATTTCATTTTGTCATTTGTTTCTTCGTCAGTTTCATTAGGTGACTTTAATAATACTTAAAAATCAAATATCCCCTACTTTTTTTTATTAAAGTAAGTAAGCACTGTTACTGTCTCTCCATGATGTACTGCTACACTCACTCTCTCTTTTTCTCTCTTTCTCTCTCCCTCTCTGATGATAAGGAAGTAAGTATTTGTACTCAATGATGAGATAAAGGTTAGTACCGTTACACTCTCTATGATGACAGTAAAGTTAGTACTGTTACTCAATTTATAATGAAATTAAGGTACTGTTACTCTATTTATGGTGATATTTAAGTAAGTACTGTTACTCTCGTAATGATGAATTTAAAGTTAGTACTGTTACTCTCTCAATGATGATATCAAAGTAAGCGCTGGTACTCTCTCAGTGATGATATTAAAGTTAGCACTATTATTCTCTCGATGATGATAGTACTGTTATTCGCTTTAGGATAATATTAAATTAAGTAAATACGATATCAAGGTTAGTACTGTTAATCTCTCGATGATGATAGTAATGCTATTCTCTTTAGGATAATATTGAAGTAAGTAAATACTGTACTGTTACTCTCTCTCTGTCTCCCTCTCTCTCTCTCTTTCTCCCTCTCTCTATGATGATATTAACGTATGTACTGCTATTCTTTCAATGATGACAGTAAAGTTAGTACTGTTACCCTATTTATGATGATATTAAAGTAAGTACTGTTACTCTCGTAATGACGATATCAAAGTTAGTATTGTTAGTCTCTCAATGATGATATCAAAGTAAGTTCTGTTCTTCTCTCTCCATGATGATATTAAAGTAAGTACTCTCTCAATGATGATGTCAAACTAAGTACTGTTACTCTCTCAATGGTGATATTAAAGTAAGTACACCCTCATTGATGATATCAAGGTTAGTACTGTTAATCTCTCGATGATGATAGTACTGTTATTCTCCTTAGGATAATATTGAAGTAAGTAAATACTGTACTGTTACTCTCTCTCTCTCTATCTTCCTCTTTCTCTCTCTCTATATGATAATATTAACGTATGTACTCTACTGTTACTCTCTCCTTCTCTCTATGATGATATTAATGTAGGTATTTTTACTCTCTCAGTGATGATATAAATGTTGGTATCGTTATTCTATCAATGATGATATTGAAGTTAGAAGTGTTACTCTCTCAATGATGACAGTAAAGTTAGTACTGTTACTCAATTTATAATGATATTAAAGTAAAGTAACTCTCTCACAATGATATCAAAGTGAGTACTGTTACTCCCTCTCTCGATGATGATGATGATGATCATGATAGTACTGTCATTCTCTTTATGATAATATTAAAGTAAGTAAATACTATACTGTTACTCTCTCTCCCCCCTCTCTCTGTAATGATATTAAAATAAGTGAGTACTGTACTGCTCCCCACTCTCTCTCTACCTCTCCCCCTCTCTCTCCTCTCTCTCTCTCTCTGATGATATTACAGTAAGTATTTTTACCCTCTCAATTATGAGATGAAGGTTTGTACCGTTATTCTATCTATGATGATATTCAAGTTAGTACTGCTACTCTATTTATGATGATATTAAAGTAAGTAATTATACTCTCGTAATGATGATATCAAAGTTGGTACTGTTACTCTCAATGGTGGTATCAAAGTCAGTGCTGGTACTCTCTCGGCGATAATATTAAAGTTAGTAATGTTACTCTCTCTGTCTATAATGATATTACTGTTACACACACTCTCTCTCTCTCTCCACCCTTCCCTCTGCCCCCCCTCTCTCTCTCTCTCTCTCTCTTGCGCGTTAATTAAGTTAGTACTGTTACTATCTAGATAATGTCATTAAAATAAGTACTGTTACTCCCTCTGTCTAATGGTATTAAAATAAGTAAGTACTATTACTCTCTAGATAATATTAAAGTAAATACTGTTACTCTCTCTGTCTGATGGGATTAAAGTAAGTAAGTACTGATACTCTCTCAATGATATCAAAGTACTATTACTCTCAATGATGATATCAATGATGATAAAGTAAGTAAGTACTGTTACTCTCTCTCTCTCTCTCAATGGTTATATTAAAATAAGTACACTCTCATTGATGATATCGTTATCTCGATGGTGATAGTACTGTTATTATTGTGATAATATTAAATTAAAGTAAATACTATACTGCTACACTCTCTGTCTCTCTCTCCCTCCCTCTATAATAATATTAAAGTTAGTAATGTACTGCTACACCCTCTCTTTCTCTCTCTCTCTCTCTCTCTCTCTCTCTCTCTGATGATAATGAAGTAAGTATTTGTACTGAATGATGAGATCAAGGTTATTACCGTTACACTCTCAATGATCACAGTAAAGTTATAACTGTTACTCAATTTATAATGATATTAAAGTACCGTTACTCTATCTATGATGCTATTAAAGTAAGTACTGTTACCCTCGTAATGATGAATTCAAAGTAGGTACTGTTACTCTCTCACTGATGATATCAAAGTAAGTGCTGTTACTCTCTCAGTGATGATATTAAAGTTAGTACTGTTACTCTCTCTGTCTATAATGATATTTCTGTTACACACTTCCTCTCTCTCTTCATCCCTCCCTCGACCCCCTCTCCCTCTCTCTCTATCTCTCTCTCTCCCTTGCGCGCGCGTACTAATTAAGTTAGTACTGTTACTTTCTAGATAATGATATTAAAGTAAGTAATGTTACTCTCCCTGTCTGATGGTATCAAAGTAAGTACGCACTGTTACTCTCTCTCCATGATGATATTAAAGTAAGTACTCTCTCAATGATGATATCAAAGTAAGTAAGTACTATTACTCTCTCCCAATGATGATATCAAAGTAAGTAAGTACTGTTACTCTCTGTCAATGGTTATATTAAATTAAGTACACTCTCATTTATGATATCAAAGTTAGCACCGTTACTCTCTCGATGGTGATAGTACTGTTATTCTCTTTAGGACAATATTGAATTAAGTAAATACTATACTCTCTCTCTCTCTCTTTCTCTCTCTCCCTCTCTCTCTCTCTCTCTAGTAAGTAAGTACTATTACTCTCTCTCAATGATGATATTAAAGTAAGTAAGTGATGTTACTCTCTCTCAATGGTTATATTAAAGTAAGTACACTATCAAAGTTAGCACCGTTACTGTCTCGATGGTGATAGTACTGTTATTCTCTTTAGGAGAATATTAAATTAAGTAAATACTATACTCTCTCTCTCTCTCTCTAATGATATTAAAATATGTCAGTACTGCACTGCTACTCTCTCTTTTTTTCTCTCTCTCTTCTCTCTCTCTCCCTCTCTCTCTCCCTGATGATATTAAAGTATTTTTACTCTCTCAGTGATGAGATAAAGGTTAGTACCCTTATTCTATCAGTGATGATTTTGAAGTTAGTACTTCTACTTTCTCAATGATGACAGTAAAGTTAGTATACTGTTACTCTATTTATGATGATATTAAAGTAAGTATTGTTACTCTCGTAATGACGATATCAAAGTTAGTATTGTTAGTCTCTCAATGATGATATCAAAGTAAGTTCTGGTACTCTCTCGGTGATGATATTCAAGCTAGTACTGTTACTATCCCTATGATTATAGTAAAGTTTGTACAGTTACTTGTACTCTCTCAATGATGATACCAAAGTAAGTACAGTCACTATACCAGAGTGATCTCGGGGCTAAGTGGGCAAGATGCTGGTGCGCTAGACTGGAGGTCGGAAGTTCGATCCTTGCATTGGCCAAGAAAGTGTATCCAGATTTTCCGGCGCGGTTTCCCCCTTATCGTGCTCGGAGGGCCTGACAAGAACAGCTGTCTATTCGTTCGGATAGGACGAACAACAGAGGTCCCGTGTACACATTGGCGTGCACGTAAATATCCCTTGGAAGTTTGAATTCGATATAAGAGTAGGCCGCAGTTCCGCTGTCCGGGCAAAATTTCCCTCATAGCATAATGTATGTCAGTCATCATTAGCCAAGTTTAGGACGTTAAACTCCATTTCACTTCATTTGTCACTCTGCCAATGATGATGTTAAATTATGTATTTTTAGTCTACACGTGATGTTATTAAGATACGCAGTATTTTGTCAGTGCTGATGCCATGGCAAAGTGGTGTGCTTTATCCGTAATGATGCTAAATTAAAAATGTTGATTCTCTCTATCTATGATAATAAAGTAAGTACTTTTATTATCTCAATGACGATATTAAAATAGTTATTATTCCCTCAATGATGATATCAAAGTAGGTACTGTTACTCTCTTAGTGGTGATATTAAAGCATGGTTAATCTCTCAAAAAAGTAAGTACTTTTACTCTCTCTCTCTCTATCTATCTATCTATCTATCTACACACACACTCACCCTCCCTCCATTCCTCCCCTTCTCTCGCTAATACAATTACTCTCTAGATAATGATATTAAAATAAGTACCGTAACTCCCTCTATCTGTGATGATATTAAAGTATGTATTAACTGTAGTAAGTAAGTACTGTTACTCTGTCAATGGTGATATTAGTACCGTTACGCTCTCAATGGTAAACACTGTTACTCTCTCGCCATGATGATATTAAAGTAAGTACTCTCTCAATACGCCATACAGTGTGCTATGAGGGAAATTTTGCCCGGGCAGCGGCGCTACGGCCTACTCTTATATCGAATTCCAACTCCAATGTGTACACGGGACCTCGGTTTTTTCGTCCCGTGTACTAGGCAGTTAGCCTTGTCAGGCCCTCCTTCTGCATAACTCACAAGGGGAAATCACGCCGGAAAATCGAGATGAACTTTCTCGGCCAATGCAAGGGTCGAACAACCGGCCTCTAGGCTAGCGAACCAGCGCCTTAACCACTTAGCCACCGTGAACCCCATATAGCAAACGGTTACTCTCTCTGTCTATGATGTTATAAAAGTAAGTATTCTCTCTCTCTTTCCCTCTCTCTCTCTCTCTCTCTCTCTCTCTTGTGATGATGATGATATTGAAGTAAGTACTATGTCAAGGATTGTATCAAAGTTAGTATTGTTACTCTCTCAATGATGATATTAAAGTTATACTGTTTGCTCTCTCGGTGATATTGAAGTTACTATTGTTACTTTCTCGATGAATATAGTAAAGTTAGTACTGTTACTTTCTTTATGATGATATTAAACTAAGTGAATACTGATAATGATATTACTGTTACTCTCTCTCTCTGTCTATCCCCCTCTATCTTTCTCGCTCTCTCTTGCTCGCGCTAATTATGTTAGTACTGTTACTCTCTAGATAATGATATTAAAGTAAGTATTGTTACTATCTCTCTCTCTCTCTCTCTCTCTCTCTCTCTCTCTCTCTCTCTCTGATGGTATTTAAGTAAGTAAGCACTGTTACTCCCTCCATGATGATATTAAAGTAAGTACTCCCTCAATGATGATATCAAGGTAAGTAAGTACTGTTACTCTCTCTCAATGGTGATATTAAAGTAAGTACACTCTCATTGATGATGTCAAAGTTAGTACTGATTGTTAATCTCTCGATGATGATAGTGCTGTCCTTCTCTTTATGATGATATTAAAGTAAATAAATACTGTACTGTTACTGCCTCTCTCTATGATGATATTAAAGTGAGTACTGTATTTTTTGTTTGATGTAATTAAAAGTAAATAAGTATTTGTGCTCTCTTTATCATTGAATATAAAGTAAGTAATTTTTCTATTATCTTTCTTGGCCACTATGTAGACATAAAGAAAGTACCTTTACTCTGTGGTATATCCGCAATGCTATTAAAGTAAGTACGTGAAACAGGCTATGGCTACTCTCTTCTTTATGACATTCCCGTAATGTTATTCAAGTAAGTATACGTATCTGTTTACTATCCTCTCTATTTTGTTATTAAGGTACGTACTTCTACTCTCTCCGAAATGATATATCCATTTCACTATTAAAGTAAGTACGATTATCTACCCCCTCTCTATGCTGTTTTTAAAGTAGGTACTTTCTGCTTTATAGTATGTCTGTAATACTATCAAAGTAAGTGGGTTTATTATCTACTCTCTCGACTTTGATGTTAAAGCAAGTACTTATACTCTCTGTGTTATGGTATATCCGCATTACTATTAAAGTAAGTACTTCTATCCTCTCTCTCGATTTAGTTGTTAAAGCACTTGTACTCGATTCCATGCTTGTACGTGACAGGGAGTCAAACGTCAAACCTCATGTGTTTTCTCCGTGTTCTCCTGTTTTCGCCCACTCCGGTTCCCACTAACGCGCACGCAAATTATTGAAATAAAATTGAACCATATGATAGTCCCGCTAATAAAGTTAATACTGTTACTCTCTAGATAATGATATTAAAGTAAGTACTGTTACTCTCTCTGTCTATGATGATATCAAATTAAGTAACCACTGTTACTCCCTCTCCCCTCCTCTCTACCCCTCCTTCTCTCTCTCTCTCTCTCTATCTCCAATATTAAAGTAAGTATTGTTACTCTCTCTGTCTATGATGATATTACTGTTACACTGTCTCTCTTCCTAGCCCCCCCCCCCCTCGCTCTCTCGCGCTAATAAAATTGCTACTGTCACTCTCTCTATGATGATATTACTGTTACACTCTCTCTCCCTCTCTCTGTCTCTGGCTAGACCCCTCTCTCCGTCGCGCTCGCGCGCTCCAATAAGGTTGGTACTGTTACTCTCTAAATAATGATATTTAAGTAAGAAATGTACTCTCTGTGTCTGGTGATATTAAAGCAAGTAAGTACTGTTACTCTCTCTCCCTCTCTCTCTCTCTCTCTCTCTCTCTATCTCTCTCTCTCCATGATGATATTAAAGTAAGTACTCCCTCAGTGATGATATTAAAGTTAGCACTGCAACTCTCTTGATGATGATAGTACCGAGGTTCTCTTTATGAAGATATAAATGTAAGTTAGTAAATGATGATTTTGAAGTAAGTGAGTAATTTACTCTCCCTCTCTCTATGACGATATTAAAGTAAGTATTTTTACTCTCTCAATGATGATATAAAATGCTAATGCCCTTGTAACAGGTGATATTGGTGATAGTAAAGTTAGTACTGTTACTTTCTTTTTGATCATATTAAAGTAAGTACTTGTACTCTCTCAGTGATGATATCAAAGTAAGTACTTATACTCTCGCAGTGGTGATATTAGAGTAATTACTGTTACTCTCTCAATGATGTCATTAAAGTAAGTATTGTTACTCTCTCAATGATAGGACTGTTACTCTTCCCCCAAAAGTAAGTGTTGTTACTCTCTAAATAATGATAGTAAAGTTAGTACAGTTACTTTTTTATGATGATATTAGAAAGTATTTGTACTCTCTCAATGATGATACCAAAGTAAGTAATGTTACTCTGTCAATGATGATATGAAATTAGGTACTTCTAGTTTACACGTGATGTTATTAAGATACGCGGTACTTTCCCAGTGCTGATATAATGGCAAGGCGGTGTGCTTTTTCCGCAATGATACTGAATTAAAAATGTTGATTCCCGCTGTATGATGATATTAAAGTAAGTACTCGTATTCTATCAGTGATGATATTCCAGTAAGTGTTATTACTCTCTCAATGATGATATCGAAGTAGGAACTGTTACTCTCTCAATGGTGATATTAAAGTAAGTACTATTAATTACTTCTCAATGACGATATTCAAGTAAGTGTTATTACTCTCTCAATGGTGATATCAAAGTAATTACTGTTACTCTCTTTTTGATGATATTAAAGTAAGTACTGTTACTCTCTCAATGATGGTATCAAAGTAGGTACTGTTACTTTCTCAATGGTGATATTAAAGTAACTACGATTACTCTCTCCATGACGATATTCAAGTAAGTGGTATTACTCTCTCAATCATCATATCAAAGTAGGTACTATTACTCTCTCAATGGTGATATTAAAGTAAGTACAGTGTTACAGTGATGAGTACAGTGGTGATATTAAAGTACGTACTGTTACTCTCTCAATGATGGTGTCAAAGTAGGTATTGTTACTCTCTCAATGGTGATATTAAAGTAAGTACGATTACACTCTCAATGACGAGTGTTATTACTCTCTCAATCATCATAAAAAAGTAGGTACTATTACTCTCTCAATGGTGATATTAAAGTAAGTACTGTTACTCTATCAATGATGATATCAAAGTTAGTATTGTTACTCTCTCCCCCTCTCTCTCTCCCTCTCTCTCTCTCTCTCTCTCTCTCTGTTATGTTATATATGTTTTATGTTATTAAAGTGTGTAAGTCTATCTGTCCAATTACTCGATGTTGTTGTTAAAGCAAGTAATTCTACTGTCCCCCCATTATCGTGTACCCGTAATGCTATTAAAGCAAGTATTCCTATTTTCCCTGTTATGGTAAATCCGTAATGCTATCTTCTCTCTCTATTTCTGGTCAGACTAGTGCTCTACCTATGGTATATTCTCGATTTTGTTGTTAAAGCAAGAACGTGTACTCTTTCCGTTATTTTATATCAGTATTAATAAAGTTAGTGCGTCTAAATAATCACTCGATGTTAAAGCAAGTAATTCTACCCTCTCCGTTATCGTATATTCGTGATGCTATTAAAGTTCGTGCGTCGATCTAATCTTGTTGTTAAAGAGATCACGGCTACTCTGTCCTTTATTGCAATTCCGTAATTTTTATATAAGTACATGTATCTATTTAGTCTCTCGATTTTGTTGTTAAAGCAAATACTTCTAATACTTCTGCTCTCTCCGTTATGGTATATGTACGTTTATCTACTCTTTCGATGTTGTTGTTAGAGCAGGTAAGTCTGTCTACTCACTCCGTTATGGTATATCCGGAATGTTAATAAATTAAATACCTTTATTTACTATCTCGTTTTGTTCTTAAAGCAAGTACTTATACTATCTCCGTTATGGTACATCCATAATACTATCAAAGAAAGCACTCGATTTTGTTGTGAAAGCAAGCAATTTTAACCTAAGTGCATCTATCTACTCTCTCGATTTTGTTGTCAAAGCAAGTACGTCTAACCTCTCCGTTATGTTATACCTGTAATGTTAATAAAGAAGGGGGTGTTGGATGGCTGAATGGTTAGCACGTGCGTGCTATATCATAAAGCCTGTCATTGAGTCAACAGGCATGGTTACGAATACCCGGTGGTACGTGACAAGTAGTAGGGTCGCCTTTCAATCTCGCGGGTTTTCTCCGGGTTCTCTGGTGTACTCCCACTGCTAAAGACCACTACGCCCAACTGAATTATTGAAATAAAATGAAACCATATGTTAGTCCCGAAATGACCTGGTTTGTGTCGAGTGGACTTTAAACCCCATCTCTCTAAAATCAAGTCTATCCGTAATACTATCAAAGTGAGTACGTATATCAACTCTCTTCATTGTATTGTTAAAGCAAGTACTTCTGCTCTCTCCGTTATGGTATCTCCGTAATGCTATTAAAGTAAGTACATCTTTCTGCTCTCTCGATTTTGTTGTTATAGCAAGCATCTACTCTCTCCGATATGGCATTTCCGTAAAGTTATTAATCATAAAGTAAGTACATGTATCTATCTTCTCTCTCGATTCTGTTGCTAAAGTAAATACGTCTACTCTCTCTGTTGTGGTATATATTATATCCTTCATTATACAAAAGTAAGTACGCCTATTGAAGTAACTGCTCTCTCATTTTACTCTTTACTATAACTATTAAGCATTTGTATTACCTACATTATTAAGTAGTTCTAATCACTCCGTTGTTGGATTAAAGTAAGAACCACTTTTGTCCCTACTATTCTATTAAAGTTAGCACTTCTACTGTCTACGTATGTAACTAAATACGTCATATTGTTGTTTCATGTAAGTAAGAACTACTTATCAGTCTTTAAGTATATTATCGAATCTCTACGCCTTAGTCTATTAAGGTAAGAGACCAAGTCACCACTCCCTCCTTTCTTAAACTAAAGTAACGGAGGTGATTTTACTGTTCCCAACCTTCTATAGACATAAAGTAAGTATTTCTAATGCTACGATCATTACGTAGACACAAAGTAAGTATTTTCACTTTCTCAATCAATCACTAGACATGTATTTTAGTCTACCATTTCGATCATGGTATGGAAATCATATTTCTACACTCTGTCCCATAAATAAAGTAAACACTCTTTCCATCATTCTATGGGCATAAAATAAGTACTCTTATTTTTCTATCATTGTATAGACATCAAGTAAGTACGTTTACTCTACTCTCTTCATCACGGCACTTCTTATCCGTTTACTATGCACAGACATAAAGTAAGTGAATTTACGTCCTCAGTCATTGTATAAACAGAACATAGGTACAGTACTAAGTATTATACCCGCATAAAGTAATTAGGTCCACGCCTTACATCACGATGTCTATATAGACACGCGGTAAGTACTTTTAATTTTTCAATTATTGTATAGATATTAAGTCAATATTTTTATTCTGTCCTCTTTACCAGTGTATAAACATAAAGTAAATATTGTACACTCTCTGACAGCGGCGTGATGTCTCGAACTACATGTTTGTATGCCCCAAAGTCTCAAATATAGGGCCTGGTATCCAGAAAAGTGAGAAAGGAAAACATTTTAAATATGCCAAAACAGATGAAAGAAACATTTGATTCGAATAAAGTACGGCAGTGTGTACAATTAAGTTAACAGCGATGATTTAAAACAGAAACGTAATTTAATTTCACTCTTACCTCGACAAAAAGTAAGCATTTTTATTACTTTTTGAATCAAGGTTTAGATATAAAGTATTGCAAGTAATTTTTATCCTTCGACCATGATATAGACACAAATTAAGTACGTTCAATTGCTCAATCATGTCTCCTTCAATCATTATAGAGACACAAAAATAGTAAGTACTTTCACTTTCTCAATCGTAAAGTAAGTATGTTCAGCCAACATTTTCAAATGACCACAAGTCCATAAGTATTGACTCAAATATGATGGTCTTGACGTCTATCTCCGGGTTGGGGGGGGGGGGGCGGACAGGAACACATTAAGACAACTTTGGATGTCACTGAGCTGTTCAATCATTACGAAATTGAATTCATGACCTTCAGCTATCCACTATCACCTAAAGCACAAACACCCCTGTCCATAGAATAAGTTTCAGAGCGTTTAGTTTTGAGTGTCATCCTTTTTCAAGATGGCGTCACAAAGGGTCATCGAAACGTCTTAATGATCATAAATATGTACCTATCAATTCAAATTTGATAATCTTGGGGTCTATTCCTAGGTTTTGGAGAACAAAGAACACATTAAGATCATTAAAAATGATGTTGGCTTATTATGTCCAAAATGGCCGCCAACATTTTCAAATGAATGCAAGTCCATAACTATTGACTCAAATATGACGGTCTTGATGTCTATCCCGGGGGGGGGGGGGGCAAGAAACACATTAAGACAACTTTGGGTGTCACTGAGCTGTTCAATCATTACGAAATTGATTCATGACCCTCAGCTGTCCACTATGACTTAGTGCTCAAACACCCCTGTCCAGCGCGTTCAGTTTTGAGTGTCATCCCCCTTCTGAGTATCGACCTCTTGAGTTTTCAGTTCGCCAATCGCCACTTACAGCGGAATCAATAGCGTCTACGGCTACATCGAGAGGATTTGCACTCTCTCCCCGAACAGTTGCAATGGATATAATCTTCAAGAGTTCACCAGGCGCAGCATTGTTTTGGGTCATAATTGGAATTAACTGGTCATTTTTCTGCTTCCATCCCTATTCAGCTGGGTTCATTTCATTTGCCATCCACGTCCATACCATAATTTGAAAATACACACGTTGGCTATGAAATCTGGTTGCAGGTGATGTTGAGGGAAGCTGCAAAAGAATGACACATGCTTCAGCAATTGCCACTTTCTTGGTCAAAATGATATGACACAGTGATGATAGCGTATCATTCGACCTGCCCAGATCTGATGTGTCCTCTTGAGATTTGTTTTGAAGGGTGAAAGCACTAGCACAGGACTTAATGGCAGGATCAGATGCCGGAGTAGACATGTACAAAGAGCAACTCATTGCACACATCGTCTCCTAAAGTTTCTTTCTCAACAGGTTAATGTTATACACTGTGTATTCTTTTGACTGCTTGTTTGCGTCAGATAGATGACCCCATTGTCTGCTCTGGAGTAAAGAAGGAGCAAGATCAGCAAATCTGTGACAATTCAAACAACACCCAAGAGGTCGATACTGAGGAGGAGGATGACACTCAACACTGAACGCTTTGATAGTGGGCAGCTGGAGGCCATGAATTCAATTTCATAATGATTGAACCGCTCAGTGACATCCAAAGTTATCTTAATGTTTCCCTTGACTCCAAAACCTGGGGATAGACATCGAAATTATCAAATTTGATTCAATAGTTATGGACATGTTGTCATTTGGAGGTATTGGCGGCCATTAATGATCTTATATGTTCTTCTCCCCCCA
Source organism: Patella depressa (assembly GCA_948474765.1). Lineage (NCBI taxonomy): Eukaryota > Metazoa > Mollusca > Gastropoda > Patellidae > Patella > Patella depressa. Next base: position 30,422,263 of record OX419715.1, read on the forward strand.
CCCCCAACCTAGGAATAGCCCCCAAGATCATCAAATTTGAGTTGATAGTTACATTGTTATGATCATCAAGACGTTTCGATAGCAATTTTTGACGCCATCTTGCAAAAAATCATTTTCCCAGGGGTCCTACTTTGGTAAACTAAGCTTTACCAGAGTCAGTTCAGAAACCTTTTTTAGCAATTTTTCGAGGGTTGAGGGGGTATTTTCCATGTATTGACCTGACTGTTCTATAAAACACAATAATCACTTTCTTAAATACACAAGTATATTTACTTTGTCAATCATCATATATAAGTACCTTTACACTAAAATCAACAACATTATATATTACATAAAGTAAGTACTTATTTACCTTCTTTTAATTAAACACTTTCATTTTATCAGTAATTATCGAGACAAAACGTAAGTATTTTCGCTTTCAATTTATCTATCAGTGTATATACAAACAGTAAGTATTTTGTTATACTCTCTCCGTAATTGCATGGTCATAGAGAAAGTTCGTCTACTATTTCCAGCATTATATATACATCAATACATCACATAGATAAACAGTAGGTGTTTTAGGCATACAGTAAACTGTTATCTCACTACGTCATGTACAGTAGGTGATTTTAGGCATACAGAAAACTGTTTTCTCTACTCTTACAGCGATTTAAAGCATGCAGTAAATGATTTTAGACAAACAGTAAACTATCCCTCTCCCTCTCTCTCCCCCTCTCTCTCCCCCTCTCTCTCTGATGATATTAAAGTAAGTATTGTTAGTCTCTCAATGACGATATCGTAGTTAGTACTGTTATTATCTCAATGATGATATCTAAGTAAGTACTGTTGCTCTGTCAAAAATGATATTAAGGTAAGTAATTCAAAACCCTCCGAGATGTTATTAAGGTACGCAGTAACCCCCCCCCCCCTTCCTCCCATGTGACATTTAAGAAGTACTTCAATGATGATATCATAGTTGGAACTGTTATTCTCTCAATGATGATATGAAAGTTAGTATTTTTACTCTCTCAATGATGACATCTAAGTAAGTACTGTTACTCTCTCGAAAATGATATTATGGTTAAGTACTTATGCTCTCTTTATGCTCTCTTTATAAAGTTCGGGACAGAACAGTAGGACGTTAAACCCCTTTTCATTTCATTACATTTCTATCTCTCCGTATCAACGTAAGGTTTGCTAATAAAGTTAGTGCTGTTTCTCTCTCAATGATGATATCAAAGTTGGTACTGTTAGTCTCTCAATGATGATATTAAAGTAAGTATTGTTACTCTCTCAATGATGACAACAAAGTAAGTACTGTTGCTCTCTCAGTGATCATAATAAAGCAAGCGAATTGTTGAAATAAAATTAAACCATGTGTTAGTCTCGAAATGATCTAGTTTGTATGTATTGAGTGGACGTTAAACCCCATTTCCCTCTCTCTCTCTCTCTCACACACAATGATGTCATTAAAGTAAGTATTGTTACTCTCTCAATGATAATAACAAAGTTAGGACTGTTACTCTTCCCCTCAAAGTAAGTGTTGTTACTCTCTCAATAATGATAGCAAAGTTAGTACAGTTACTTTTTTTATGATGATATTAGAAAGTATTTGTACTCTGTCATTGATGATACCAAAGTAAGTTATGTGACTCTGCCAATGATGATATGAAAGTAGGTACTTCTAGTTTACACGCGATGTTATTAAGATACGCGGTACTTTCCAAGTGCTGATATAATGACAAGGCGGTGTGCTTTTTCCGCAATGATACCAAATTAGAAATGTTGATTCTCTCTGTATGATGATATTAAAGTAAGTAGTCTTACTCTCCCAATGACGATATTCAAGTAAGTGTTATTACTCTCTCAATGGTGATATCAAAGTAGTCACTGTTACTCTCTTTATGATGATATTAAGTAAGTACTGTTACTCTCTCAATGATGATATCAAAGTAGGTACTGTTACTCTCTCAATGGTGATATTAAAGTAAGTACGATTACTCTCTCAGTCATCATATCAAAGTACTGTATGTACTGTCACTCTCTCATTGGTGATATTAAAGTAAGTACTGTTACTCTCTAAATGATGACACCAAAGTAAGTACTGTTACATTCTCAATGATGATATTAAAGTAGGTACTGTTACTCTCTTAATGGTGATATTAAAATAGTTACTGTTACTCTCTTTATGATGATATTAAAGTAAGTACCGTTACTCTCTCAATGATGATAAAAAGTAGGTACTGTTACTCTCTCAATGGTGATATTAAAGTAAGTACGATTACTCTCTCAGTCATCATATCAAAGTACTGTAGGTACTGTTACTCTCTCATTGGTGATATTAAAGTAAGTACTGTTACTCTCTCAATGATGACACCAAAGTAAGTACTGTTACATTCTCAATGATGATATTAATGTAGGTACGGTTACTCTCTCAATGGTGATATTAAAGTTAGTACTGTTATTATATCAATGATGATATTAAAGTAGATACTGTTAGTGTTAGGCGCTCTCAATGATAATATTAAAGTTAGTAGTGTTGCTCTCTCAATGATAAGTACCGTTACTCTCTTAATGATGACATCAAAGTAAGTAATGTTACTCAAATTCAGTTCTTTCATTCTATCAATTTTTGCTCTCTCCATCATGGAATATATTGGAAGTAAGTGCTTTATTCTTTCTCCATTATTTTATTCTGAAAGTAAATGTTAATTTCTTTCTCCGTCATTGTATATACTGAAAGTAAGTGGTATATTCTTTCTCAATTATTGTATATAAACTACAGGTAAGTTATAGTATATATATGGATCATTGTACATACCGTAAATTATTGTACTCCACTCTCATATATACATATAAAACTATTTCTATTAATTCCGCTATTCTATAGACAAAGGCCCTCTCTCCCCCCCCCCCCTTCTCTCGCTCTCTCTCTTTATTTTATGTAATTAGAAGTAAATACGCTTACATTGTTATTGAATTGACAGTAAGTACTTGTACTCTGCTCCCTATATCATTGCATATACACCAAGTAAATAATTTTACTTATCTCTCTTGGCGAACTTCCACTAATTCCACCACCCTACAGACATAAAGTTGGTCTTCAATCAAGATATAAAGTAGGTAATTATACTGTTCCTCGTTTTGTGGAATAAAGTTGTAGTACTACTGCTACTTTTAGGACTTCTTGCTTTGTTGTGTTTGTGATCGTAAAATAATACCACAGTATTTAAAGTATAAGAACTTTATTGCCAAGCTAGTGACTTTGCAGGTCCCTTGTTCTCAACAGATAATGGCTGCTAGAATATCTGGGTGAGTTTCTAACGAATCTCGCTCTACCCCCTATTTTATATCCCCCAGTTCCTGCAGGCTCAAGATTAACTTTGAACCAAAATTCCATTCCAAATATGGAATAAAGCCTTACAATTCTCACCACTACAATCAGGTGATACTCCTTATACTTATATGGTTTTCCAACCATAGGTTAAATAACAGGTAGAATGTGATGGACACTTTTGTCACAGGTTATGAATTTACCAAAACATCACTAACTTTTTATATATAGCTTATATTCAGTGCACTAGTTGCATGTGAATTTGACTTTATAAAAATAGTTGTTTTAACCATTTTCCTAAAGAAACAATATGGTCTTAAAGACCATAATCTTACAAAGTACGCAATTTTATTATTCATATCACTATATACTAGGGCTGACTGAATAAGTTCGAAGCCTATCTGTGAAAGACCTGTACAAAAATCGAAAATTTCCCCTTCAACCCGAACACACTTTTGCCAACGATGTTGCAAGGCATGGATGCCGGTCAGGAAGGAGTTTTCTTCAGTTACCCAAACAAATTATTAGGACTGACATAACGTCATCATTACTAGAAAAATGACGATCAGCTAGTTCCTTTTTCAGTTTTGGACCAGGTCTCATTAGTAGTTACAAATCTGTCCAAAACATTACCAGGATCTGCTTCAAAACATTTCTGGTCCGCACTCAAGAGCTTTGACACCCATCTTGCAAAAACTTTTGTCATTCCAACTCGTTGACGATAATGTCCTAAGCCCTTTCAGGAGAGATGCCCACAACACTGGCAATATGTTGAGTGGTCGGTCAGCCATCACCATGCCATGTACCCAGGTAACGTTTTCTTGAATGATTGCTGTTGATGGTCTTCCAGGGCACGGTTCATCGTCAAGGCTCTGTCTGCCACTGTTGAAAAGGAGGGGCATCGTCCCCTACATTTGAGACCATGTCGGCATGTATCTGTCTTAGGGTCAGTCATTTCACTTACAGGTACTTGATGGGTGTTATATATCCCATTTTGTCCATTTCTGGTGATTTCAATGGGTATGTTCACAAGGTGGTCTGTTACGAAGACCATAATAACAATACAGTTGAGGTTTTTATGTCTATAATTCAATCAATGGTAGACATAGCGCAAGTCTTTTTACTTTATTATTGCACAGACCTAAAGTAAGCACCGTTACTCTACTCCCTACATCATTGTATAAGTGTAATGTAAGTAATGCGGCTACAGTTCCCGTTTTATACAGACATAAACAAAAAGCTTTTACTTTTCAATCATTCTATGGACAAAAAGTAAATCCACCCTATCCAATATTATATAAACGTAAAGTAAGCACTTATACTTGCTCTATCAGTGTATAGACAGTGTCTAATTTTTCTGTTTTTGTATAGACATAAAGACATTGCCTTTACCTTTTAATCACTCTATGGACACACGGTAGGTACTTTTAATCTACTTTATCAATTATTTTATAAACATAAATTAGGTACAAATACGTGCTCGATCATTGTACAGACATAAAATAAGTATCTATAACGCTTTCAATCATAGTAAGTATAGACACTGTTATTCTACTTTCTGCAATCTGACTAAAATACAGATCTATATTTCGTTTCGTTTTTTTAATACTTTCGATGGCGTCCACTGCATGTATGCACTAAGTAAATACTTTTAATTTCTCATAGCACACTGTGTGGCGTGTGTCCTTCATTATCCCAGTTCGGGGCAGAACAGTAGGGCGTTAAACCCCATTTCATTTCTACTCTCTCCGTATTAATGAAAGGTTTGCTAATAAAGTTAGTATTGTTTCTCTCTCAATGAAGATATCAAAGTTGGAACTGTTACTCTCTCAATGATGATATTAAAGTAAGTACTGTTACTCTCTCTATAATGGTAACAAAGTAAGTATTGTTACTCTTTCAATGATGACATTAAAGTGAGTACTGTTACTCTCTCAATGATGACATCGAAGTAAGTACTGTTACACTCTCGATGATATTAAAGTAGGTACTGTTACTCCCTCAATGGTGATATAAAAGCTAGTATTGTTACTCTCTCAATGTTGACAACTAAGTAAGTACTGTTACACTCTCAATGATGATATTGAAGAAGGTACTGTTACTCCCTCAATGGTGATATTAAAGTAAGTATTGTTACTCTCTCAATGATGACAACAAAGTACTGTTACACTCTCAATGATATTAAAGAAGGTACTGTTACTCCCTCAATAACAACAAAGTAAGTACTGTTACACTCTCAATGATGATATTAAAGATGGTACTGTTACATTCTCAGTGATGATATTATTGTAAGTACTGTTACTCTCTCAATGATGACAACAAAGTATGTACTGTTACACTCTCAATGATTATATTAAAGAAGGTACTGTTACTCCCTCAATGATGGTATTAAAGTAAGTACTGATACTCTCTCAATGATGACAACAAAGTAAGTACTATTATACTCCCAATGATGCTATTAAAGTAGATACTAAATTAAAGAAGGTAATGTTACTCTTTCAATGGTGATATTTAAGTAAGTACTGTTACTCTCTCGGTGATTACAACAAAGTAAGTACTGTTACATTCTCAGGTTTAATGTAAAAGTAAGTACTGCTACTCTCCCGGTGATGAAATTAAAGTTAGTACTATTATTATCTCAATTGTAATATTAAAGTTAGGACTGTTACTCTCTCGATGACGATATTAAAGTAAGTACTGTTACACTGTCAATAGTGATATTAAAATAGGTATTGTTACTCTCTCAATGATATTTTTATACGCCCACATTTTCATGTGGACGTATTATGTCGTCGCCCCTGTCCGTCCGGACGTCCGTCCGTCCACAATTTGTTTGTGGACTCTCTACAGGTCACAATTCTTATCCGATTTTGACGAAACTTGAAATATAGGTTTATCCCCAAAAGATCTCGGCTGCTTTCGATATTGACATGTATCGGATCAAAACTTCATGGATTATGGCCCCTGATTGTACGGAAAATCACGTTTTTAGCTTGTGGACCCTATAGAGGTCACAATTTTGAACCGATTTTGATGAAACTTGACATGCATGTTTGTAACCCAAAGATCTTGGTTCCTTTCGATATTTGCGGCTATCGGAATGTAATTTCCTGAATTATGGCCCCTGATTGTCCGAAAAATCACCCTTTTTAGCTTGTGGTCCCTCTGGAGGTCACAATTATTATTCGATTTAAAAAACCGTTTGATTATATCACCGTTACACCCTAAGGAAGGCTGAGTTTGAATTTCGGGAAAATCGGACGAAAATTGCCATACAAAATGGCCGCCGTTTGTACGCGAATACTGTTAAAAAATGATATATCAAGGTTGTGGACCCTGTGGAGGTCACAATTTTGATTCGATTTTGATCAAACTTGGAATTCATGGTTATAACCCAAAGATCTTGCTTCCTTTCGATATTTGCGCATATCGGATCGTAACTTCCTGAATTATGGCCACTGATTATACGCAAAATCGCCTTTTTTTTAGCTTGGAGGTTACAATTATTATTCGATTTTAAAAACCGTTTGATTATATCACCGTTACATCCTAAGGAAGGTTGAGTTCGGATTTCGGGAAAATCGCCGCCGTTTGTACGCGAATACTGTTAAAAAATGGTATATCAAGGTTGTGGACCCTGTGGAGGTCACAATTTTGATTCGATTTTGATGATACTTGAAATTCATGGTTATAACCCAAAGATCTTGGTTCTTTTCGATATTTGCGCATATCAGATCGTAACTTCCTGAATTATGGCCCCTGGTTATATGCAAAATCCCCCTTTCTTTAGCTTGTGGTCCCTCTGGAGGTCACAATTATTATCCAATTTAAAAAAACGTTTGATTATATCACCGTTACACTGTAAGGAAGGTTGAGTTTGAATTTCGGGAAAATCGGACCAAAATTGACAGACAAAATGGCCGCCGTTTGTACGCGAATACTGTTTAAAAAATGATATATCATGGTTGTGGACCCTGTATAGGTCACAATTTTAATTCGATTTTGATGAGGAAGGTTGAGTTCTAATTTCGTGAAAATCGTACCAAAATTGCCGGACGAAATGGTCGCCGTTTGTACGCGAATAGTGTAAAAATATCGTATATCATGGTTGTGGACTCTCTACAGGTCACAATTCTTATTAGATTTTGATGAAAAGTCACATTACTAGGTTGTGTACCGTCACACCATAATCATTGTCGGTTTCGAATTTCATTAATATCAGACTGGAACTGACCAACTAAATGGCTGCTCCCAATACAGTATGAAATACAGGACTTAAAGATGTAGGAAAAATCACTTTCGGTATTGCTTGTTCTCTGTCCATCTCTCGAAAATGTGGGCGTATCCTGCCTGGCAGTGCCAGCCTATCTTTTTTTTTTTTAAACAATATTTTATTCAGAAATTGAAAGGGATTGAGGTACAGGCATAGCCTATATGACCTCTCTCTCAATATATTAAAGTGGGTATTTCTAGTCTTATGCAGTTAAAGTATGGAGGTCCCCTCTCCGTATAATTTATTGCAGCAAGTAGTTCTACTTTATATATGATGCCACCACGGCTGGTATTTCCGCTCTCTGAAAGAAAGAATTTCACTCTTTCAGTTATTATATTCTCAAAACTCAATATATTCCCTTCATTAAGAATATTTGTCTCAACCATCGAAATTTTAAATTAAGAACTTCATGTCTAGGTACCACACGTCAGTTTCTCTGTTACATATCTATTAAAGTAATTATTTCCATTTTGCCCACATCTTAATATATAACATAACTACATGTACTATAATTACTCAGGTAAGTACGAATACTCTGCTATTTCGTAAGAACGTATAACCTCACCGCCGTCGTTGGATTAATTTAAGTACTTATGCTCTCTCAAACGCTTTAGAGTGCCTGTTCAGTTAAAATATAAGTTAATTTTTCTCCTTCCACCGTTGTTTTATTAAGGTAGGTACATCTACTCTCTCCATCCATTTAAGAACGCCTGCTACTTTATTGGTTCAATTATTAAAGTAAGTACATCTACTTCATCCGTTTATTTATTAAAGTTAATGCTCACTGTATTATTGTGTAGGCATAAAGTAAGTACTACCCCAATTTCCACCACTGTACCGACATAACGTAAGTACTTTTACTTCTCAATAATTGTATAGACATTAAGCCAGTAACACCACTCTTCTGGGGGGGGGGGGCTAGTGGTCCAAAGTGCCGCGCTTCGACCTCTAGCTGGTCGGTCACCTCTGGCTTGCGGCCGTGGTTTCGAGCCCTGGTGTAAGCGTATGTAGCATGGAGACAGGGGCGCCTTCTCAACCTCGTGGGTTTCCTCCGGTCACTCCGGTTTCCTCCTACTGCTAAAGACCCCTACGTGCAAGCGAATTATTGAAATAAAATTAAACCATATGTTAGTCCCGAAATGACCTATTTTGTGTCGAGTGGACGTTAAACCCCATTTCTCTCTCTCTCACCACTCTTCTCTCTCTAACACTGTATTGAAATAAAGTAAGTGCTTCTCTCATTTTGTTCACCATCTTATATACAGAAAGTAAGTACTTTTACTTTTTCATAAAATCTGCACCGTTACTCTGCATCTCCCCAATGTTGTAAGGCCATAAAGTAAGTACTTCTTCTATTTTCACATAATGAAGTAATTTTACCTTGTCAATTATTGTATAGATATAAAGTCAGCTTAGTTTCTCTGATATCTATCTAGTAATGGTTGGACATTGTATGGACATAAAGTAAGTACCGCTCCCAATTTGTTCGCCATCCTACAGAAAGTAAGTGCTTTTATTTTTTCAAGTTCTGTATATACATAAAGTTAGCAACGTTACTCTTCTTTCTCTATAACATTGTATGGACATAAAGTAAGTACTTCTCTTTCTATCAAGTATTGTACCAGAGATATGAAGTCAGCATCGTTTTTGTTCTGTATTTCTAACATTGTATGGACTTTAAGTAAGCGACTTTTCTATTTTCTCCTTCATACAGATAGTAAGTTAGTATTTTTACTTTCTCAATTATTGTATAGACAAAAAAACAACACAAGTTACTCACCTCTAACACTGATTGGACATACAGTAAATATATCTCCTATTTTATCCTCATGCAGACAGAAAGTAAGTAAATTCGCTTTCTCAATCATTGTGTATAAACATATAAAAATACACCGTTGCTCTTATCTCTTCAACACTGTAATGACATAAAGTAAGCACTTCTAGCATTTTCGGGGGTTGCACGGCCGAATGGTTAGCGTGCATGCGCTGTATTTTACGGTCTGCCATTGATTCAACTGGCGTGGTTTCAAATCCCCGGTTGTACGTGGCAAGGAGCAGGGTCATCTGTCCAATCTCGTGGGTTTTCTCCGGGTATTCCGGTTTCCTCCCACTGCTAAAGACCCCTACGCGCAAGCGAATTATTGAAATAAAATTAAAACGTGTGTTAGTCTCGAAATGACCTAGTTTGTATTGAGTGGTCGTTAAACCCCTTTTCTCTCTCTCTCTCTCTCTCTCTCTCTCTCTCTTTCTCAATCTCTCTCAAGGATGTCATTAAAGTAAGTATTGTTACTCTCTCAATGATAATAACAAAGTTAGGACTGTTACTCTTCCCCTCAAAGTAAGTAAGTTACACTCTCAATAATGATAGTAAAGTTAGTACAGTTACTTTTTTATGATGATATTAGAAAGTATTTGTACTCTCTCAATGATGATACCAAAGTAAGTAATGTTACTCTGTCAATGATGATATGAAAGTACGTACTACCAGTTTACACGTGATGTTATTAAGATATGCGGTACTTTCCCAGTGCTGATATAATGGCAAGGCGGCGTGCTTTTTACGCAATGATACCAAATTAGAAATGTTGATTCTCAAGTAAGTAGTCTTACTCTCTCCATGACGACATTCAAGTAAGTGTTATTACTATCTCAATGGTGATATCAAAGTAGTTACTGTTACTCTCTTAAAGTTTAAAGTAAGTCCTGTTACCCTCTCAATGATGATATCAAAGTAGGTACTGTTACTCTCTCAATGGTGATATTAAAGTAAGTACGATTACTCTCTCAATGACAATATTCAAGTAAGTGTTATTACTCTCATCATATCAAAGTAGGTACTGTTACTCTCTCAATGGTGATATTAAAGTAAGTACGATTACTCTCTCAATGGCGATATTCAAGTAAGTGTTATTACTCTCTCAATCATCATATCAAAGTAGGTACTGTCACTCTCTCAATTGTGATATTAAAGTAAGTACCGTGTTACTCTCTCAGTGATGATATTAAAGTAAGTACTGTTACTCTCTCAATGATGATATCAAAGTTAATACTGTTACCCCCCCTCTCTCTCTTTCTCCTGTACTGTTACTCTCTCAATGATGATATCAAAGTTAATACTGTTACCCCCTCTCTCTCTCTTTCTCCTCTCGCTCTCTCTCTCACACATTTTCGTCACCATCCTATAGAGGTAAAGTAAGTACTTCAACTTTCTCGGTTTTTGTATAGACAAAACGTCGACTCTATAACACTCTCATATGTATGGACATAAAGTAAGTAGTTCCCCTATTTTCACCATCCTACAGACATAAAGTAAGTATTTTGTACTTTCTCAATTATTCTTCTTTTATTCTAACACTGCATGGGCACTTTTCCTATTTGGGCCCCTCACACTACAGACAGACAGTAAGTTCCTTTACTTGCATAATTATTGTAGAGGCATAAAGACAGCACCGTTACCGCCACTCTCCTCTCTCTACACGTAACACTAGATATAAAGTAAGTACTTCTTCCATCATGTTCACCACCCTACAGACAGAAAATAAACACATTGATTTTTTTCAAGTATTGTATAGACATAAATCAGCATTGCTACTTTTTTTGTCTCACATTTTTATACATAAAGTAAGTACTTTAAGGTTGTCAATATTATTGTATAGACAATAAAGTCAGTTCATTTACTCTGCTCTCTATCTAGTAATGATTGAACACAAAGTAACTACCCTTATTATCACCATGACAGTAAGTACCTTTTTTTCTCAAATACTGTATAAACATAAAGAAAGTACCGTTACTTTTTTCTCTTACACTGTTTAAACATACAGTAAGTACTTCTCCCATTTTGGCAAACAACAGACAGAAAGTAAGTACTTTTACTTTTTCAAGTATTGTATATAGATATAAAGTCCGCGCCATTACTCTTTCCCTCTAACAGTGTGTGGACATAAAGTAAGTACCCCTCCTTTTTTTCAACATCATGCAGAAAAAAGTAGGTAATTTTACTTTCGCAATTAATGTATAGACATAAAGTCGACATAGTTACGCTGCTCGTCTATAACATTGTCATACCGCTACTTTTTTCTCTGTGTATGAACATAAAGTAAGTATTTCCCCCATTTTCACCAGACTACAAACATGAAGTAAGTACTTTAACGTTGTCAATTGTTGTATAGACATAAAGTCAGCACCGTCACTATGCCCCATATCTCGTAATAATTGAACTACATTTATTTTTTCAAGTATTGTATAAACATAATAGAATTAGCACCGTTGCTCTTCTTTCCTTCTAACATGGACATAAAGTAAGTGCATCTCCTTTTTTAACCGCCATGCAGACAAAAAACTCAAGAAACTGTACTTTCTCAATTATTATTTTAAAATTAAGAAACACCGTTACTCTTACCTTTTTAACACTGTATTGACATAAAGTAAGTACTTCTCATATTGTCTTCACCATCCTATAGTGGTAAAGTTAGTACTTCAATTTTCTCGTTTATTGTATAGACATAAAATCGACGCTCTATAACAATATTAGCACAGTCAATCTTCTCTCTGTAACACTGTACATGTATGTATATTTATATGGACAGAAAGTAAGTATTTCCCCTATTTTCACCATCCCACGGACATAAAGTAAGTATTTGTACTTTCTCAATTATCGCTGTTCTTCTCTTGTTCTAACACAGCTTGGACATAAGTAAGCTCTTCTCCTATTTTCACCACCACACTACAGACAGACAGTAAGTACTTTTACTTGCTTAATTATTGTAGAGACATAAAGCCAGCGCCGTTACTATCATTCTCCCCTCTCTAACACTAGATATAAGGTAAGTACTTCTCTCGTTGTGTTTTGTCACCATCTTACATACACGTTGTCAATTATTGTATAGACATAAAGTCAGTACCGATACTCTGCTCTATTTTTCGTGATGATGGAACACAAAGTAAGTACCTTTATTATCACCATCATACAGACTGACAGCAGTAAGTACCTTATTTTCCCAATTAATGTATAAACATAAAGTAAGTACCATTACTTTCTCTCCCTAACACGTCTGTTTGAACATTCAATAAGTACTTCTCCCATTTTGGTTAACAACATACAGCCAGAAAGTAAGTACTTTTATTTTTTCAAGTATTGTATAAACATAAAGTCAGTACCATTACTCTTCGATCTCTAACAGTGTATGGACATAAAGTAAGTACTTCTCTTTTCTTCACAGCCATGCAGCCAAAAAAGTAAGTATTTTTACTTTCTCAATTACTGTACGAACATAAAGAAATATCGTTACTCTCATCGCTTCAACACTGTATTGACATAAAGTAAGCACTTCTCGCATTTTCGTCACCATCCTACAGGAAGTAAAGTAAGTTCTTTAACTTCAACTCTCTATAACACTGTCAGTACCGCTACTCTTCTCTATGCAACATTGTATATGCGTGGACATAAAGTAAGTATTTTCCCTATTTTCACCATCCTACAGACATAAAGTAAGTATTTGTACTTTCTCAGTTATTGTAAACTTGTTCTAACACTATATGAAAATAAAGTAAGGGCCTTCTCGTATTTTCGCCACCACACTACAGACTGCAAGTACACTTTCTTGATTATTGTTAAGACATAAAGCTTGCATTGTTACTAATATCTCTCCAACACCGTTTGGACATACAGTGAGCACTTTTCCCATTGTCTTCATCATTCTACAGTCAGAAAGTAGGTACTTTTACTTTTTTAGTGAAAATTGCATTTTACTGAACTACCTTTTGGAAGTCACAGTGGCTAAGTGGGAAGGGTGCGTGTTCGGTGCCTGCATTGGCCGAGAACGTTGATCGGGATTTTCCGACAAGGTTTCCAATTGTCGGTGGTGCAGTAAGGAGGGTCTGACAAGGTGACCTGTCTAGTCGTTCGGGTGGGACGAAAAAACAAAGTCCCGTGAATACGTTGGCATGCACGTAAAAGATCCCTTTGCAGTTGGAATTAAATGTAGTACCGCTGTCCGGGTGAAAGTTGACTCATAGTACACTGTGTGGCGTATGAAGAGTCGGAGCAGAACAGTAGGATGTTGAATACCATTCCATTTCATTTCTAAACTTGTTTTACCAAATAAGTATAAACACAAAGTATCTAGCAGTTCATTAAATGTAACCTAAATTTTTATTATTAATAAGGGCTATATTAACCAGACTGAAAACGCTGTTAATTTACAGAAACATAATTTTATGTGCGTCAAATGTGAAGTTTCAATTATTGTCTTGACATTATACATTCTATAGACACACAATGAGTACTTCTACTTCCTACAAATTAAAGGCAAGGCTTAAAATTTAAACACATAATTAACTACTTGGTTCTTGTTTGTTATATAAATTTTACTTTCCTTGGTATATTATATATATACACGATTTCGATTAATGCTTAAAATAAATATACTTGTACTTATCCCCTCGTTTTTTACACATAATTAAGCACTTCTTTTTTTTCCTTTGTATACTGCATACATGTACATCTACTTTCTACGCTATGTTATTAACATAAAGTAAGTACTTCTTTTTTATCCCTTTATATACATAAAGCATTTCTTACAACCTACTTTCATAAATTTTATACTTCTTTCTCCGTTATATTATAGATATAAAGTACATACTTCCTCCTTTATATTATAGACATAAAATAAGTACTTCTTTTTCTGTTATACTATATGCCGACAGTCTACTAATATAAATTCGATATTTCTTCTTTATCCGTTATATTGTAGACATAAAGTAAGTAAATCTTCTTTCTTCGTTATAGACATAACGTAAGTTCTCTTTGGACATAAAGTTGCACCCCTTCTTAGACATAAAGTAAACACTGTCTCCGTTTTATTATAGACACCAAGTAAGTACGCCCCCTTTCACCGTTGTAATATAGACATAGATAGAGTGACCCACCATAAATAAATATCTCCAAATATCTCGACAATAACGCCACAATATTTATATATATACCAGGCCTTAAATCAATTTCAAACATTTAGAGTCACTAAATAAACGATCATGTTGTACTTAATAAGCTATGGTCATTTAACCATCTATAAATAATAGACTGAAAACTGGCTCTGAAAGTCGTCCATAACATCCAGACACTTTTAAGTAAAAGATAGGTTACGTGCCCTTGTTTTGAAATTAGTCTGCTAGTATCATATTCTTGCTAACGAAAGTTTTTCAGAGATACTATCTGTACTAAACCAAAAGATACCGCTCTTAACGGTACAGTTAATGATAAAGCAATTTAAAAAAATAAAATGAAAGTAATTTATAAAGCTGCTGAAATAACCAAGAAGCTAAATTGTAATGCTATTCAAAATCGTCAACAATAGATTTTTTACGGCGGTAATAGTTGATACATTTGTAGAGAATTGCACGTGCCATGGCTATTTATAGCCTCATAGACACCTCGGCTGGCTATTAATAGTCCCGAGACCCAGCCAATCAAGCGTGCACATTAGCCGTGGCGAGTTCAACTTTCTGTAGAGTGCACGGATCACCCTAATAGAGTAAGAATATCTTCTTTCCCCATTTTATTATGGCTATAAAGTAACTACATCTACTTTATCTGGTTTGTATAAACATAAAGTGAGTACTTCTTCTTCTTTATCGTTATTATAGTTATAACGTAAGTACTATAAAGTGTTATATTTATAAAGTAAGTACCACTTCGTTCTCTGTTGTATTATGGTTAGTCAGTAAGTATAACTCCCCCTTTCGTAGTATGCTTATCTTATAAAGTAAGTATTTTCCCGTTTCTCCGTTGCAATAGACATGGCGTAAGTACACATTCTGTCTCCGTTTTATTATAGTTATAAAATAAGTACGTTTTCTTTCTCCGACATACTACAGACTTAAAGTAGGTACTTCTTCTTATCATAGTTTCAAAGTACATGTAATTACTTCTTCTTTGTCGTTGAATTATGGTTATATGGTAAGTATACGTTCGTTTCCGATATATTGTAGACATAAAGTAGGTACTTTTTCTTTATATGTGTTGTAAAGAAAGAACTTCCTCCGTATCCCTTTTATTATAGACATCAAGTAAGCACCTCCCCTTTCACTATTGAAATGTAAATATAGAGTAAGCACACCTTCTTTCACCTGTTCTTATTATGGTTATAAAGTAAGTACGTCTACTCTATATGTTTTATTATAGATATAAACGTATCACTTTTTCTTCTTTATCGCCATAATAGCTGTAACGTAAGTACTATAAAATAAAGTATTATAAAGTAAGACTTCTTCTTACTCCGGTGCAGTATTATGGTTATACAGTAAGTATATCTCCCCATTTCGTAGTTGTGGTATGCATAAAGTAAATATACTCTCCCAAAAAAGAAACGCACAGTTACATTTCGTCGTCGGTATATCCTGGCTCTACCATCGCCTTGTTGCAACAAGAACTGCGACACGTCGCTGAACCAAACTGCTCTCTAGTGTTGCTGTGGCCATACCCTCGGTGTCTGAACCCATTAAAGTTGGATTTCATGGTGTCGGCGTATTTCAAAACAGAAGCTCTAACGGGGACGTTTGCCTCGTTATTCGGTTTCACGTAGGCGTCTACGGACTGTCTGGTACGAGATTTTACGCCGTCCGGAAATTGCTGCTGCAATAGATGTCGCTGTTGAAAACCATTTACGCCAATGACGTAACCGGAAGTGACGATCCAAGACAGGTGGGGTCACTCTTGTTTGGCCTGAGCTTGGGCGGTCACGTGTTGAATTTAGCTGTCGGTACCTATCCCAAAGGCGAGAAATGAAATTAAGGGAAACATTCAGCAGGCTGGCTACATCTGTCTTGGATTCACCTGGCTGTAATCGACCAATAGCGTTGTCGCGTTGGTCGTCATTCAGATATGGCATCACTTGGTTCCTTGAGTGTTTACATGTGCAACTGATTTGGGAACCGAGAACCCCGGGATTTTAAAGACCTTAGATGTAGGTTCCATGCGAAAAGCTCGCGAAGTTGTTAAATTCATGTTTCTTGGTGCAATCAAACGATAGCAAATTTCGACAAAAATGGTGACCAGTCACAATTAGTAACATTACATTTAAAACCAACAATGAATTTCTTTTATCCTTACATAATGACATTAAAACAAGTAAGATTTATGGAAAGAACGACTTTGTGTAAATAAAAAAATGATTAAAAATGGGTTGTGCGTTTCTTTTTTTGAAGAGTATATTTCCTTTCTCCGTTGTAATAGACATGGCGTAAGTACGTATTTTTTCTCCGTTTTATTATGGTTATAAAGTAAGTACATTTTCTATCGCAGGTATATTATAGACATGAAGTAGTACTTCTTCTTTATATGTATCATAGTTATAAAGTAAATACTTCTTCTTTGTCGTTGAATTATGATTATACGGTAAGTACATTTTCTTTCTCCGATATTAGTATAGGCATAAAATGGGTACTTCGTCTTTATGTGTTATTTTGATAAAGTAAGTACCTCTTCTTTCTCCATTGTATTATGGTTATAGGGAGCGGTGGCTAAAAGACACTGGTCTGCTAGACAGTGTAAGTATACGTGCTAAAATTCAGTACTCATTTTTCGCGTTATAATATAGTAAGTAAATCTTGTATTACGTGCTTAATAAATTCAGTATAACGTCTTACTCCGTTATATTATAGACAGTGTAAGTACGTTTTCTTTATTCGTGTATTATATACATAAAGTTAAATACACGCTCTTTATCCGTTTTATTAAAACATGTACATCTTCTTACTCCGTTGTATTATTGACATAAAGTCAATACATCTCCTTTCTCCAAAATGTTATTAACATAAAGTAAGTACATCTTCTTTCATCGTTATATTATAGACATAAAGGAAGTACGTCTTCTTTATTCACTGGAGAGTACATCCATTTCTCCATTTTATTATAGACATGCAGTACGCACGCCGTTTTTGTTCTTTGTATTATATCTATAAACATAAAGTAAGTACATCTTCTCTTTCCGTTTTATTAAATACATAAAGTAAGTATTTCTTCTTTCTCCGTTTTACTATAGAAAAAAGTAAGTACGTTATTGTGTTAGATCAATTAGTGCATCTTTATATTATGAACTGAAAGTAAGTATTTCCTCTATATTTGTTGTATTATGCCTATAAAGTGAGTACGTTTTCTTTCTCCGTTGGTATAAACATAAAGCAGACAGTTCTTTTGTAAGTAGTACTTAATCATTCTCTGTTGTATTATAGTTACAAAGTAAGAGCTTCTTCTTTACCTGTTTTGTTCCGATTATAAAGTAAGTACTTCTTATTTCGATGTAGAAAGAACTTCTTCTTTCGCATTTGTATTATAGGCATAAAGTACGTACTTCCTCTTTTTAAATTATATTGTAGTCCAAAGGTTAGTACTTATATATAAAGTAATTAAAGTTTTAAAGTAAGAACATATTCTGTCGCATTTGTATTATAGGCGTGAAGTAAGTACTTCATACACTGAAAGTAAGTGCTTATTTTTCCGTTAGTAAGTAAATTTTGTGATACGTGCATAAATTCAGTACATCTTCTTTCTTCGTTATATTATAGACATAAGGTAAGTACATCTTCTTTCTCCGTTATATTAAGGACATAAGGTAAGTACTTCTTCGTTCTTCGTTTTATTATGGACATACAGTAAGCACATCTTCTTTCTCCGATATATTTATAGACAAAAGGATAAGGTACGTCAGTAAGTAAATTCAGTACATCTTCTTTCTTCGTTATATTATAGACATAAGGTAAGTACATCTTCTTTCTCCGTTATATTTATAGACATAAGGTAAGTATTTTTTCTTTCTCCGTTCTATTAAAGACATAGGGTAAGTACCTTTTCTTTCTCCGCTCTGTTGTAGACATAAAGTAAGTACTTCTTCTTTCCTCGTTATATTATAGGCAGAAGGTAAGTGCCCCTTCTTTCTCCGTTATATTATAGAATAAGGTAAGTACTTCTTCTTTCTAAGTTATATTATATACACAAGGTAAGTACCTCTTCTGTTTCCGTTATATTTATCGACGTAAAGTAAGTACCTCTTCTGTTTCCGTTATATTTATCGACGTAAAGTAAGTACTTCTTCTTCCCTCGTTATATTATAGGCAGAAGGTAAGTGCCCCTTCTTTCTCCGTTATATTATAGAATAAGGTAAGTACTTCTTCTTTCTAAGTTATATTATATACACAAGGTAAGTACCTCTTCTGTTTCCGTTATATTTATCGACGTAAAGTAAGTACCTCTTCTGTTTCCGTTATATTTATCGACGTAAAGTAAGTACTTTTGCTCTTCTCGTTATATTTATTGACGTAAAGTAAGTACTTCTGCTCTCCTCGTTATATTATAGACATAATATATTATATTATACAACGTACTTCTACTCTCATCATCGTTTATTAAAAAGTAAGAACTCGTTGATTTCGCTGTATGCAGGAAACGTAAGTATATGCACTTTACTCTCATCGCCATTTATTAAAAAGTTAGTACTCGACAATTTCTTTTTATAGAAGAAGCGTAAGTACACGTACTTTTCTACTCTCACCACCATTTATTTTATTAAAAATTAGTAATCATTCATTTTATTGTATAGAGGAAACATAAGTGCACGTGTTTTTTTTTCGGGGTAGGGGGGTGGTTAGCACTTGCGCATTGTATTATAAGGCCTGTCATTTAGTCAACTAATGTGGTTTCGAATCCCCGATTGTGGTTTTTCGCCGGGTCTTCCGGCTTCCTCCCACTGCTAAAGAATCCTACGCGCAAGCGAATTATTGCAATAAAATTAAACCATATGTTAGTCCCGAAATGACCAAGTTTGTGTCGAGTGGACGTCGACCACCCCTCTCTCTCTCTCTCTGTCTTCTCTTCGTTGTTTTGACAAAATGTACGCTCTTTTATACTATTTATATAATCAAGTAAGGCCTCCCCGTTTTAGACTTAACGCAAATACTCACATTTCTTGTTTATAAACAACTAGTGAACACTTCTTTCAACCGTTTCATACACAAAAACTATAATAATGCAAGTTGGTATGATGATACGTATCAACTATCGATGTCATCTCTAGCCTGTGATATTTACTGGACTAGGATCCAGTTTGCTACTCAACTTTCATTCATGACTTAATCATGAAATGGATAACCGAGACTATGTTTTATCGTCGATTTCAGGAATGATGATCGAAGCTAGGCTCAGAGTGGATCGATTTGACTGAAATTTCAGCATATTCACTTTACATTATCCAGTGTTATCTATTATAGTGAGAATTGACAGCTCCTTATTTAATCCCCCATAATGTACCTTTAAGTATTTTTACTATCGACACTATTTATAAGTAACGGTACTCTTAACAGCATTTTATTCACAAAAAGTATGTATTCTGACTCTCCCTATCAGTGTATAGACATCTGATCCGTAATGTGTAATAATATTACAATGTTAGTTATTCTCTGTTATAAAGACACCGTAAATCGTCCAAACACCTCTTATAACTGCTCGGCATTATTCTACAAAATGGGTACATCCACGAATTCCACATCGTGTTACATATAACAATGTCACACATTTGAACATATTTTCATATTAAATAACATAAATTTTAATTTGTACAAATTCGCTGATGAAAAAAAACACGTCTAGTAAACGAGGCATTTTTACCAAGCCTCGTTCTGAACAAAATACCTCGTTCCAAAGACAGGGCAATTTAAAAAAAAAACACCTTTATGTAACTGCAGACAACGAGGCATTTTTTTTACCTCGTTTGGACAGAAATGCCGAACGAGGCATTCTGAGGTTTATAGTGTTACATGGGAAATACTATAGTTCATTATTTTAATCTGTCGGTCAATTAGTCATCGAGTAGGAACCACTGCCTTTACCATCACATAAAAAGTACTCCTGGCCGTTCATACTCTCTCCACCATTTGATACACAAATAGTATGCCCCCCCCCCCTTCCAACATTTGATGGACACAAAGCACATCTACTATTACCTATTTTTCGAAGACATAAAGTGACTACCGATTGTGCGTCCATTATTTTACATACCTAATTGTGTTTACATTCTGCTCTCTATTTAATAACTGGACCTTGAGTAAGTAGTTGTTGTATATCCGTCATCTCCTTTAATAACTTGCAGCCAATTGAGATCTCTGATGCATTTCCATACCAGTTTGTTTATTACTGTTATGGTTATTGACTAAGATATTATCAAACTCGCTCGGTCATTGTTTCAGTTCATCAATCCTAGAAACCATTTGTATCCAGCATTCTCCTAAGTTGGTTTGATGGGAAGTCATTGAACATGGTTGAATGTTTAATTATTTCGAAATCCGAAAAATACAAATGACTATATACCAGTTCCATTAACAAATTACTCACATGAAACGGTAAGTGCGAAGTAAAAGCAATTGTTGCGGATTATCCAAGTTGGCTGTAAATTTAAGTCCGTTCTTTTTCTAGCCTCGATGACAGATCTTGATTATATTAATCTGATAAGTTTTTTGAACGTGTCTCATTAACAGTTCTGTTGCTAGTAGCCTCAGTGACTCAGTCTAATTAAAATCAGATGGTGATTACGATTTGATCTAGTGCTAATATTAATATTAATATATAACCCGTCCTCAATGAATGTGACACAGTCACTTGACTGGAAGGGGGGGGGGGGATCCACAATGACTTGTCTTACGAGATTTGTAGTTGAAACATAATCTCGGGAAAAGAAATGTGGTTTGCAAGAATAGGTCTTTGACGACAAGAAAACATATTGAGACGATGGGTGGAAGCTGTCATTTGGGCGGATTTACCCACTATTGATGATTTGTATCATCAATGGAATCTTCATTCACAATGTTGAATTGTGTTTCTGATTCTGCGCCGTCATATTTATTGTGACTTCTTTTTGGCTCAAATACGGCATTTGGGAATTGTTTCATAATGGTGATTAAACTCAGAACAAGCCAACAGTGAGGTTGATGTCCCCCGCCGAAATCCCAAAATAAATAGATGACACATATTAATTAATCGCACATCTATTTTTTTCCCAAAGCAACGAGCATTCAAACTATACTCTAAGTTTCATCACTCTCTATCAGGTAGAATCAAGATTATCTTGTCCCAAAGAATCGTTCAATGAAATTGGTTAACATTTAGCTCGAAATGTATTGAACCCAGTCAAGACTTTTCACTTAATGAACATCTACATCAAGTTTAAACATTCTACCTCAATTAAAAGCAGAGTTGTTATGTTCCATAGTCTTGACCAATCAAAATTGCTTGCTGCTCCTTAGCCTAAGCAGAAAATTCACACCATCGAACTTGGTCAAGTTTCGTCGCTCTCACTACATTGTAACCAATGTTATCGTGCCCCAAATCACCAACCAATCAGATTGCTTATCTCTGCTACGTGTAAGTTCATCATCTAACTCCATCAAGGCATTCACCTAATGAACGCCTTAACCAAGTTTGAATATTCAACCTCGATTAGAAGGAGAGTTATTGTGTTCCAAAGACTTGGCCAATCAAATTGCTTAACACTCTGCTTACCGTCAACAGAAAATGTTCATTATCGAACTTAGTCAAGGTATTGATGTACTAAAGGTATACAGCAAGTGTCATCACTCTCACTTCATTAGAACTAAATTCATTGTGTCCCAAAGCATCAACCAATCAAATTCATCAAATGAACGCCTAAACAAAGTTTAAGCATTCAACCTCGATAAGAAGGAGAGTTTTTTTTTGTTGCAAAGACTTGACTAATCTAATTGCTCATCACTCTGTTTACCCTCAGCAGGAAATGTTCGTTATCGAACTTAGTCAAGGTATTGATGTAATAAAGCTATACACCAAGCGTCATCACTCTCACTTCATTAGAACTAATGTTATCGTGACCCAAAGCATTAACCAATCAAGTTGTTTATCGCTGTTTACCGTAAGCAGAAAATTCTCATCCTCAAACCCCATCTAGGCATTAACCTACGCCAAGTGTGAGCATTCTAACCCATTTAGAATGAGAGTTATTGCGTTCCAAGGTCTCGATCAATCAAATTCCCTATTGCTCTGCTTACCCTGAACAGAAATGCTCATATTGATGTAATGAAACTACACACCAAGTTTCTTCTCTCTCGCTAATTTATAACTAAGGTTATCGTGTCCTAAAGCATCAACTAATCAAACTTGTTATCTCTGCTTAGCCTTAGCAGGAAATGCTCATCTTCGAACTCCATCACGGCAATGACCTAACAAACACTTACACCAAATTTGAACATTCTAGCTCAACTAGGAGAGTTATTGTGTTCCAAAGTTTGGACCAATCAAATTGCTTATCGCCCTGCTTACCCTGAGCAGTAAATGCTCATTATCGAAACTTAGTAATCGTGCCCCAAAGCAGAAAATACTCATCTCCGAACTCCATCAAGGTATTGGCCATATAAAGTGTGACGGACAGACCGGCAGGCAGGCGGACGAACCTATTTTAATAGTCCTCTGCTTTCTTCGAAAGGCGGGGGACAAAAATTGGATAAACTCTATATGTTTTCTTGTTGTCATATTATCAGGGTCTCAGCGCCAAATGACGTAGAACAAGTCACTGTGAAAAATACATGTCCATATTTGTAGATAGCTGTTTCAAATTAATTCAAATATTTTTAGGAATCTAGCCTCAAATCTTATCCGAGATAAAGGTTTACAGTACACAGATATACTTGTAGAAATACGGTTGTGAGACAACTTATATAGAGCATTTGTTGAATCCGATTCAAATATTGTTTAAACCCTTCTTTTTCGACTAAGTTCTCTTCTTTCCAATCACCCCCACCCCTTTCTCTTCCACTGACAAGAGTTGTCTTGTACATATCAGTGTAAGTGTAGTCAATGTGAAAAAAAAGAAACAAAAAGACCATTAAAGAGACCGATTTTACATTTAGAGTGAAGAGTAACTGTTTTACTGCAATAAAACATTAGTTTATTTTTGACGTATCTATATTTTAGTCAGGTATATACAGTTTAACCCCAAAAAATTGCAACAAAAGGGTCTCAACTGATTCTGACAGGGTTTAGTGTACTTTATAACATACTAGAAGTTTACCAAAGTACGACCCCCGGAAAAGTGGGGTTTTTTTTTCAAGATGGCGTCAAAATGACCCCCGAAACGTCTTAAAACGATCATATCTATGGAACTATCAACTCAAATTTGATGATCTTGGTGTCTTTTCCTAGGTTTTTCGGAGCAGGGAACACATTAAGATCATTAAAAATGATGTTGGCATAATATGTCAAAAATGTCCGCCAACACCTCCAAATGACAGAAAGTCCATAACTATTGACTCAAATTTGAGTATTTTGATGTCTATCCCCAGGGTTTGGGGGACAAGGAACACATTAAGTGGACATTGGATGTCAATGAGCTGTTCAATCATTACGAATTCGAATTCACGACCTTCAGCTTTCCACTATCACCTAATGCACAAACACTCCTGTCTATAGAATAAGTTTCAGAGCGTTCAGTTTTGCGTGTCATCTTCCACCTCAGTATCGACCTATTGAGTGTTGTTTGAATTGTCACAATTTCCAGTTTGACAAGGGTCACACACAGCAGTTCATAGCGTCTGCAGCTGCATCGAGAGGACTTGCATCCTATCGAAAAGTTGCAATAGATAATTTTTAAAAGTTCACCAGGCACAGCATTTGGGGGGGGGGGGGGGTCATAATGTTATATATTTTATTTATCAGACATTCATTAACATAACAAGACCATAATCAACTTTCAATGGCATCGGCTGACTCCTAGTTAGATCCATTTCATTTGCCATCCCCGTCCATACCATAATATGAAAGTACACACGTTGGCTATGAAATCTTGTTGCAGGTGATGTTGGGGAAAACCGTTAAGGAATGACAGATGCTTCAGCAGTTGCAACTTTCTTGTTGAAAATGATATGGCACAGTGATGATAGCGTATCATTCGATTTGCCATTAAATAGATCAACCATCAGGTCATTGCCGAGATCTGATGTGTCCTCTTGAGATTTGTTTTGAAGGGTGAATGCACTAGCACAGGACAGGATCGGATTTCACTAATTTCCGGTAGGCGGACTTTTTTCCGATGCCTACAATCCTTGAAATTGAATCACAGCCTGGGTAAACATGTACAAAGAGCAACTCGTTGCACGCATCGTCTCCAAAGTTTCTTTCGACAGGTCTATGTAACACGCTTTGTGTTCTTTTGGCTGCTTGTTTGAACGGAAGTAGATGATCTCATTGTCTGTTCGTGAGTAATGAAGAACAATTCAAACAACACTCATGAGGTCGAGACTGAGGAGGAGGACGACACTCAAAACTGAACGCTCCGAAACTTATTCTATGACAGTGGACAGCTGAAGGTCAGAAATTCAATTTCATAATGATTAAACAGCTCAGTGATATCCAAAGTTCTCTTGATATGTTCCTTGTTCCCCCAAACCTGGGGATAGACATCAAGATCATCAAATTTGATTCGATAGTTATGGACTTCGGTCACCTGGAGGAGTTGTGGCCATTTTTGACATGATATGCCAACATCATTTTTAATGATCTTAATGTGTTCTTTGCCCCCCAAAACCTAGGAAAAGACGTTTCGGTGGCCATTGTTGACGCCATCTTGAAAAAACACTTTTCCGAGGGTCTGACTTTGGTAAACTTTTGGCATGTTATAAAGTACACTAAGCCCTGCCAGAATCAGTTGAGAAACCTTTTGTTGCAATTTTTTTTTCTTTGGGGAGGGGGGGGGGTAGGGGGGTATTTTCCATATATTGACCTGACTAATTTGTAAGGAAATTACACAATTGTAGATACAGTTTCAGTATAAATATGTTGAAATATGGCCTTAAATTACACCTGAACTATAGATTTATAGCTATATGTAGTAAACATTGAATAACTCTGATTCTTGATTGCTGCACTGCAACTTGCTTGAAATTTAAATATGTTTTCTGAGCTAGAGATTTATAGCTGCATGTGGTAAAAATTTAATAACTCTGATTGTTGATTGCTGCGATGCAACTTAAACATGCATTATTCAAGAGCTACGACTACCTACTGCAAATCTCTATTTAGACTTCCAATGAAATTATTAATAATAACTTTATTAACATGGCAAGCTCCAAATCAACACTGTGGACCCCCGATGGCTTGGATACGGCTTGAATTTAAACAGTCGTCCATTTAAAATATCAATAAATGGCGGACCAAGCTAACGTTAACCATTGGTCTCTAAAGTCACAACGGGAGACTGGTGATGAAAGGTCTGCCAAGCTAGGGCACCATAGCCCTTGAGAATGTTACTTGATAATCGAGAATATGTGGGTGGAGTTATCGTATCAATCAAACGATCGGCAATTCGCGTAGACGGTGCGGACAGAGTTGATGCTTATTTCTAGCCGAAACCTTAGAATTAGCTCATGGCCAAGATCGCTCGAACAAATTGATTGGAAAGCTCTTAATATTCTGATAATCGGCATTTTGTGACAGCCGATATTTCATAGTTTCCTTGTTTTAAAACCAAATTCACATAGATATTATACTAGTTTTATTGTTTGCAGACGACAATCTTAAATCCACCGGTACTCTGCATCCATTGTGCTGACTGTGGTAGCTGGTGTCGAACTTTCTCAACCCATAGGCGTCCGATATTATACAGCAGGAGCCCAGGAGGTTAACCTAGCTGAAAAGTGTACCATTTTTTCCTTTACTGTATCAATGCATACATATCTGGTATCTTCAAAATGTAAGTCTACCAGGTATATGGTGGTCGGTGTGGTGTTCCACACCCATATTGACATACCCCCAACTACTCTAGATTAGCTCAAAAGTGTACCACATGAAATTCACACAGCAGTGTACCGTACATCTTCAGGTATCACACAAACAGCCTGACAGACATTTCTAGTGGTGGGGTATCCCTGACAGAGCTATTACCAGACGTGTGTAGTGTTGGGGTATCCCTGACAAGAGTTATCTAATTTCCAGTCAACAGCTAGGCTGGATTAGCTGAAATCTCCACCACTTAAAACAGCCTTGGAGTTGTTCAGTACCACCACAGGAGTCCTGAATGACCACTGCCAGACAGTTTGTGCGGTGGGTTACCCCTAACAGACACGCCCAAAATGCCACACCCACCGCCAGAAACCCGACATACTTGCATTTTGATTATACCAGACATACATACATCGATTAGAAATAGAAGAAATTTGGTACACTTTTCAGCTAAGTTGACCCCCTGGGCTATTAGTTTGTTGAACCTGAATTAGTTTTATCGACTTCCCCGGAGAACTGACGGTATTTCGCAGAAAACCTGCAAATAATTCTCACCTAGACCCTCTTCGTATTTTCACTTACATCGACGAAGAAGTTACCAGAGATGGTGGTCGACTTTGTAGAGCTAATTTATTCATTCCCTAGAAGCACCTCACCACCATGCCTAAGGACAACCTCGTCTCTTCACTTATTTCTCGACATCATCATGAGAAAACCCTTCAATAAGAAAGATTCATAACGCATGGTGTCATTTGTCAAGCTAAATAATGGATTATCGATGGTTCCATTATTGTCAGTTCTATACTCTAAAATTGTACTGGCTGAAACCCCCAGAAGGCTGACCTACCGGACGATGGGCTAGCTATGACACCTCTCTTCACAAATGTTGGTTTTGATCCATCAACAACAAACGATGTTTGTTTATACAACCGACGATATTTCGCAGAAAACCTGCAGATAATTCTAAGCGTCAATTGTAGGGGTATTTGTGGGGTTTTTTGTATTCGCACCTGTAACTCTTCGTGTTCACACTTGCATCGGAGAAGAACTTATCAGAATTAGTGGTCGATGTCATAGAGCTGATTTATTGTCAATTCTATGCTCCATACTTTCGTTTCGCTACCAAGTACCTATCAACAGGCTTCCAAACCTTAGCCAACGCAAGTTTGAGACGAAACTTGACCTAGCTCTACACCGTACCTTCCTATCAGAAGTTACTCCTCCTTGTTCCGAAAACTTTATGGACGCAATGCAGGTACGGTTTATAATGTTAAACATGACGTTCCCTAGCGACATTTAGCATCCCATTTCGCAAAGACATGAGGGATCATTATCAAATTTGGTCAGCATCTAAGATTTCCTTTCGAATAAGCTGCTATCTATGGCTATCTTTTTTTTCGTGACATAGCTGGTGAATACGCGAATTTCCATGCTTTGCATTGCTGTTTTAATGCTACAGTTTTTGTTGAATTGATTTAAACACACCAGAGATAGAATAAGCTGAACGAAAAGACCTTCTAATTACACCTAAATATTACTCTTTGTCCGAAATTGAAAAATAAATCTGGCGTTACTTCAAGGGGGGGGGGGGGAGTATGGGACAAAACCCGAGGACTCGTGCACATATTGGCGTACACGTAAAAGACACATTCACGGTCGGGGCAAAATTTCACTCATGGCACACTGTATGGCGCATTCCCGTCGTTAAACCCCATTTCATTTCGTTACTTCAGAGATTCCCACAACTAGTCAGAAGTTGATAAGACTTCAGCTGGCTTGATTTTTCACAAAGAACAAATTTTTAGTGTAGAATATTATGTACTAACATTATGCATTATGATTAAGAATAACATACTGTTACTATTTTGGAAGATCTAAAATGAAAGCAGACAAGCACTTTTTATACTTATCGACAACATCATGGTAACCACGATAAGCTTTACTGTTTAGTTGATCATTATTGAATTTGTGTGTTAAAATGTTTTTTGAGATAGAAAAGGGTGAACGATTGTATTTCATCATTTTCTTCGCATTAGAAAATAGTAAAAGATACTGTACCTCCTCATCGTCTTTGAGAAAGAAAGAAAGAATATATTACATTTCTTCATACTTAGCGTAAACATCATTGTGTCGTGGTAAAATTTAATCGTGACTTTCACTTTCTAAGACAAATACCTAGTTACTCACAACAGCGTCGATTGTATGCTCTTGTAATAACCACAAAAAGGTTACTTTATCAAAAACATTAACTTGAAGGAGACGTTTGAATAACCTTTGTTTTGACTAGAGAACAGATTCGCTCCCCCGCTCAAAATTTCGGGTAGGTATTTGGTTTTTTCTAGTTGTTCAATTATGATTCTAACCAAATACACACACCCCAGTTGATTTTCTAATTACAAACTTAATAGCAGATGTGGAATGGTTATGAACGTTCCGTACAAAAGCGCAAATTTTCTACAGATACTATCTTTGCTTTTTTATTTATGATAGGCAGATATGGTATTTTGGCTATCTTGTATCTTCAAAATTTCCGCTAAGCACAAACCTGTATCCCAGTTTCTTAACAACTTATGACCACAGTCCTGGTGCCTATGCCCAAATTTTCAGTTTCAAGGAATACAATTTAGAAAAGCCCCTATTTCCTCCATGGCGGCCATCTTCTTTCTTCAATATCTCAGCCTAAAAGCCATTTAGGATTGCAAACTTTGTGTCTAAACCTATATTTTCAGGTCAGTAAATGTAATTATAACATCTAAAATACGACCACAATGCTTCATAACAGTTAACGCTAATCTCCGTAGGGTCAGATTTCGTGCATTAACAAACGAAAGAGAACGTTTTGTTAGTTAAATAAAAAAACCCAGATCGGTATACTTATCTCTACAAGTATCTCAACTTCTGAACCAGTTAAGATCACAATCTTGATGTGTTAATATGCATTTCGAGGGTCCAGAAAAAAATATCATTATACCATCTGGGTAAGGACCAGATTGATTTTATTAACACAAGAAAGTAATCATGCTTGTAAGTTCGCAAACAAATTTCATTTTGTGATATAGGTTTTTACATGGCGGACATCTTAAATATCCAAGATGATCACCATATATTGGGAGATGTTTGGCATTTCCATATGTTAAAGTGTCTTCCTCGATCATGCAATGATTGGATCCTAATTGGTAGATAGATGTAGGTCCTTACATAGCAGACAAACTTGAAGATATAACATGGCCGCCAGAATACATTTACAGGTAGTTTTGACTAAGACAATGGGTAGCTAGTATCTGCAAAAATGAGTTATTGTTTTTGTGCGGAACATTCCCATCAGCTTTTTAACTCCCTCACTAATTTGAAATTAAAGAAACATACTGACTTGGCGTTCTCCATTTATAGCAAAATTCATGACTTAAGCAGTATGGTGCCGTCCAATCCATATTTTTTTCTTTTAAACAAGAACAAAGTATACTTATTTTTGAGATACGTGCACTAAACATTAACATCCAAACGAGTTCATTATTGGAATGGATGTTAATTATTTTCAATACATCGATGCGCTCGCTATTCATTATGAACAAAATTATAAGTATGCAGAAATCATTTTATGTGCTTCTCTTGCTTTCAGATACTGCATTGTCAACGGAGACTCCCGTATACAAAATGAGTAGCCAAATTGACCGACTGGATTACACTGTAACTACGACGATGTAGCGAACGCAACGGATAATTTCCAAGATACCACTCTATTCAGGTTCATTTTGTTATTGAGTTGACGCGCGAATGAGATGTTGTCGTTCGCGTGGTCGTGATTGGAGTACGTATTTAAAGTCAGTCTAAGCGTGTCTGGTTACACTTATAATATCCTTTATGTGCGTTTTTGAAGTGAGTGCGAAGTTTCTTTATGTTAGGCACCTCCAAAGTTAATACTAGAGAGGTGCTTGTTTGAACTGAGATTATCTCAAGAGATGTGAAGTCACGTTTGATTGTGGTATGTTTCTGTAGAGCGAAAATGAAATGTTTAGTATCTGAACCCCTCTCTTCTGGAAAGACGTTAGGTACTTGTCTGAAGTTGAGTGTTGTAAATGTTCTGATTCATTTCCTGGTCTACAGGAAGCGAGTTTTACTTTTCTGACTGCTTACAAATGGCGTAAGGTATGCTTGAATTAGGGTCTTTGTATATAAGTTGTGAAGGATATGTTTGAGTTGGGGTTCAATAGTGAGGTGTATGTTTAAATTGGGGTTTGTGTATATAAGTGAAGTTAGATTTAATGGGGCGCATTTCGTAAGAGAGCAAGGTTAGTGTCATAGTAGTAAGGATAACATCTGTAGTGTATGGGTGTAAATAATCACGATATTGTTGATCTGTATAACATGTTTTTGTCTGCTGTATTTACACATATTTAGTCCAAACTTATGTTTATGTTTAAACCATAGCCCTTTTAATTCAAGAAATTGCAGTCGACCGGTGTTGCGCTGGAAAACATACATTCGTACCATTTAGTGGACACCTGGGATTGGGCTTATCTAGCTAGTCCACATCCAGTCGTGGTGTTACTCAATTTTATAGAAATAGCCCGATAGATCATTCTGATAATATGTATATCTAGCAATTAGATCTTTTCATATATTTCCTTGTCACGATTTGTATATTTGGCTACATGGGTATTAAACATTTGTACAATTAACATGGTTATATTACGAAGAATTATACTAGCCAAAGCTATGCCACAATTTTAATGATATTACCAATTGTGCTTAAAAAGTCAAAATTAGATATCTTAATATCTCAAAATTAATGTTAAGAGCAGAAACTGTCATTAAAACTGAACTCCGATAAACAAAACTACAGAAATAATCAAATGAAGAAAAGGTAACGCCCAAAACAACCGCCAAGCTTGTTTTCAATTTCTTGAACTAACATGGCGATCGCTTTGAGTGGACAAACACACACGCAGGCTACGCCCACTTCCAGTATTTATCGTGTCAACCGCAGTGTCCACATCCGGTTAGTTATAGTCGACCACCAATTACCTCCTGACTAATTGAATTTTTTCCACTATCAGCTCACAGAAAATATTATTGCTACACAATTATGATGTCTGATGAGGTATACATTATTTTACTAATAACGGAATAAGTCAACCCGACGTACTTTTGCTCTAAAAATAACAGAGAAACTGCCTTACAATAACAAATCTACCAGCACCAACCATGGCGGTTGTTTTGGGCGTTACCTTTTTTTTTAATTTAATTATATCTGTAGTTTTATAATCGGAGTTCAGCTTTAAGAATGCAAGTTCTTAATTTAGTAGATATTTATTAATGATTAATATTTTAAAAGCCCATTACATATAGTTTTTCAAGAGGTTGTGCAAATTGTAACTTGACAAAAAATACACTATCCAAATTTGTTTTAAAGAAATACACTATAAATATTTGTTTATATTTTACAAAAATTGTATTTAAATGTAAAGGTTCAAAAAATAATTTGTGTCCTTAATTTAAACATTTTAACCATCACATTTATAAAAACCCACAACAGTATTCTCCCTAAAGTAATGTCGAAATGCATATCTTAATGTTGCATGTATAATGTTTGTAATTCACTGTTTGTATTTTTGTCAACCATTGTTTATTGTAAAGATAAAATTCATATATTTTTATGTTTGGACATAACTTAGAATTATTGCATGTAGTTGAATCCGATTCCGTTTATTGAATAAAGTATTATTTAAAATAATACCGAGTCTGATTAACGTTAATTAATTAAGTACAACTCGTGATGGTGGATTGTTATATAATGATGCAAACAATTTTGAAAAAAAAATCTTAGCATTATCGTCCGACTGTAGTATATGATGTAGGTTGGGGAAGCACTTTGAAGCCTTTAAAGTACTTGTCCTATAGGTGGGGCGTTTTCTATTTCGCAATATCGTAAACGTTGCCTTGCGACACAGTTTGTATATGCTCGTCAATGAGTTCATCTTCACTTTCAGACCAACCAAAAGAGAACATGACGTGGCAATTTGGATCGGATATGATCTGTTTCGAGTCTATCTTCGGGAAGCTTCAAAAAATTCACACAAAAAAACGAAATGAAATAAGTTTAATTAGCTACTTTTCTGCATCAACTGGGTTAATGTTGGCGGCAATATATAGGGCAATGTGCCTCATCGCAAAACGGTGTTAGGTGGTAGAGTGGCTTAAAGGGTGCGCTTTTTGTTATAAGGTCTCTCATTGAGTCAAGTGGCATTGTTTCGATCCCAAAGCCTGTGCGTGACAAGGTGTACGATCGCAGGTCCAGCCCCCCCCCCCGCGGGTTTTTTCCAGGGTCCTTCTTATTTACTCCACTACTAGACTACTACAAGCTGGTGAATTATTAAAACAAATTTAGCCATATTATATTATTGCCAAGTAGACGTTGAACTTCATTACTCTTTTTGTCTGGTTCCATAAAAAAGGGGGGAAACCTTACTGTAAATTTCTGGGGAACACTGCTTGGCCAACACCGGGTTCGAATCCATTATCTCCTTCTTAATGAGCCAGAATCTTACTCACTGGGTTTTTGAAGTTGTAATGTAACACCATTCACCAACTTCTTGATTCAAATCTACACTATTAAGCTATTTAAACCAAATGCCATGGTCACTTTCTCCACTTCAGAAAAAGAACATTTGTGTTGTATTTTGATGGAGTTAACCTCGTTTCGATCTACAATTTTTAAATTCACTCTGACAAAATCGGGCTGTATTACCTTTGTAGCAAAATTGAAATTAAGTTACATCTTCGGCTTTCGACGCTTATCGGTGAATCACAGGCACCAGAGAGTTTTCCATCTTTTGCTTCATTGTCATCATCAGAGATGGTAAAATCTTATATGGACATCATGTAAAAATGATGTGTGACACGGTATCAGAAAAGGTAAAAGATTAAGCAACACTAGCATAACTACCCTGCTTGTCCAGAGCAAGTACAGAATCATTTAACACGGAACCGATTCAGATTTCAATCATATGGTAAGGGTTTTAACTCTCGATTCCCCATATTTCGCGTTGAGCATTAACGCTATGAGGATCATTAGGGTCAATCAAATGAAAACATAAGATCTTGTAATTACGAGTTAACTATATCGTCGTTGCGACATAATTAACTCATAACTACGACATAATTCTAAGGTCGCCACGTGTCTTAGTTAAACAATATTGTTAATGAGAGCATGGAATTAAAGAATGATATTAAAGAAAGCATGGCATCAAAGAATGTTATCTATGAGCATGGAGTTAAAGAATGGTATTAATGAGAGTATAGAATGATATTAATAAGAGCAAAGGAGCATTATATCAATTTATTGCACTAAAGTTCACGAACGTTGTTTAAGGAATTGTGCATCTCATGTAAACTACAATATCGTCATAGTTGAATTTCTTAAAGGAATATCAGTCTAAAATTTGTTCAATTAGGTTCAGTATTTATAAAGATGTGATGAATTGAAAAAGTGACATCCTCTCTTGGCGATAAAAACTGTATGGCCAAACGCACGAAAATCAAAACGGGTAAAAGGTCAAAATTATCTAAACATACATATACCGTCGGATTTTTATCAAATACCAAATATTTAACCGATCGTTTTGATTTTTTTTTTTTGTTTTTTGACCATTTTGATCAACTAACGGTGGTTTAGTCTACAAGTTTTGTTTTCTGCTGACCAAATTTTGTGGCCGTTTTGGCTTAACGCTGTTTCGTATGTATTATCCCCCTCTCTTTGGTGTTCCTCTTTTTAATCCGATTGAACTTGAAGCTGAGTAGGGAGTTGATATTTTGATTTTGATTTCCTAATTAAATGTTAAATAATCGAATTGAGTACATTTTAAGGTGGAAAATATTATTTCTTACCAAATATGCCAATGACGAAGAGTGGCTTTCATGAGAGCACAAAATTAATTAAAGGTATTGATGAGAACATGGATAAGAGCATGAAATTTATCAATGGCATAAATGTGAGCATGATGTTATTGAATGATATCGATCAATGAGATATGAAAATTAATTAGAGTATGAAATTAGTAAATGGTATTAATAGGAGCATGAATACAATGAATGATGTTAATGAGAGCATGAAATTAATGAATGATATTAATGAGAGCATGAAATGAATTCATCGATTGCCATTTATCACCAGCCACATTTATTTCAATATATATTTTTGTTCTGTAATATAAAATAAAGTACGGTGTTGGCCAAGCTACCCGATAAAACAGTGTTATATTATTGTATGGTGACCTTAAAATTATGTCGTAATAACGAGTTATCTATGTCGTAATTACGGGATAATCAGAATCCTTTCTTATTCCATTTGATTGGCCCTAATGGTATTCTACGAATGTCATAGCAATGACATTAGCTAGCATGAACCAATCCAGCATTAACATAGCAAAAACTATTCATTTTCATACAACCTAATAGTCACGATAACAAATGGTCGCAAAATTTTTTCGAAGCCGGAAGATGTAACTTAGTAGAATTTATTTGAAAGTTCCACTAAATCGTTTGACACAACATTACTTCTGTGTAAGAGTTTCGTCGCTACAGCAGCCCGAGGAATGTTTAATTATTTGTAAATAATACACTGAGCTTTCAATCCGACATTGAACAGACCCGGAATTACGCCCAAAAGCAACATATCCGATTTTATCTGAGCGTACTAACGAATTTCCCATAGCCATCATATGCTGAACTAGTACAAACATTGTTGTAAGATGAATGCACTGGTACTGGTAAGCGGAAATTTGTCACCCACTTAAAAATTGAAATCGCTACTTATTATATGAAGAGAAATGTTGGACACAAGTTTAAATTAAGGACATATATTTTGATACCCAAATTTTTAGTGTATTTTATTGTCTTTCTTTGACCCTTTGGGTTCTCTTTCGTCTAATATAAATGTTTCTTGCAAAATTTTTCAAAAAAATACAAACCCGATTTATTTTCATTCAACGGTAAATAAGGTAAATAAAACTTGATTTGGGATCCTCGGTGATTATTATATTATTGAACTCTGATAAGTCGGACAATACAGATTATATACGCAACCTCGCTAAGAATAACAAACAAATCGCTGATTTGTGCAACTCTCACTAGTCCGTTTTATTACTCTTCTTTTCGAATATTTACACACCTTTGGATATGCCAATAAATGGTACACGGTTCAATAAATTACCTACATATCAGAGTGAATAGAAATCTGCACACAGGGAACTGTCTACTTTGAAAATAAATCTGTGCCCTGAATGGAAAACAATATTCAAAAAATGAGTAAACTATTTCTTAATTTGGTTCTACTCCGTTTTACATCTTTCATGCAAACACATGTCAAATAAAAGTTCCATTTTTATTAAGGGAGCATTAGATAAGATTGGATAAGGAGCTTACATTTCCCGCTAAATTTGTTTAAAATAGATAATGAAAACAGAATATGCTGAAAATTTCAGTCAAATTGTTTCACACCATTAAATTTTAGGCAAGCCTCGCTCATCATTACTACCGTTGGTAAGGTAATAAACAAAGTCTTGATTATTCGTTTTTACGTTAAATTATCCACCCCAAAATGTATTCAAATCCACTAAATATCGCAGACTTATAAAGATGGCATGGGGTTTTCAGTCTGGATAAGTTATTAATGTCTAATTAATAATTTAGATAGCATTTTAGGCCTAAAGAAAAACCTGTCTAGGCAGATTTAGCTCTTTCAATATGCGTGTTTAAATAGCAGAATAACTTAGAAATTCCATTTAAAGTCACTTACAATAACTTAACTGCCTTTATAATGCGACAAATAAGGAAATACAACACCAAATCGCAGATTGATATTCATAAGAAACATTTTCGAACACATCCCTATCAAAAAATTGAGATGCTTTATTTTTGTTATGTTTTTTCCCGAAATATTATTTGCATTTATCAGGATTTTCAAACGGAACTAAATGTCCGTATTTAAATTGCATGAAACGTCAAGTTTGCTAAAATAGTAATTAGTATCACAATGTACTGTTTCTGTCGCATTTAGTAATTGAACTGGAGTATACAGGTCACAATTCTACTGTATTTCATAGAATTGTGACCTGTATATCACAATGTAGTTCGGTTTATGTCATTTAAAATCAGAACTTCAGTTTAGATCAATACCTTCAATTTTGATTTTCGCCATTCCTGATTATATCGAACTCAACGAAATAAATTAAATAATTGGTTACTTTTAGTGTCGATTCATAGAAATATAAGAAAATATGGGAAAGACGCCCCGGGAACGTTAATGGTCAATTGTGGGTATGCGAAATTCCTTGATATACAAACATAACAAACAATTGCCAAAAGTATCCTTATTTTCTCCGTTAGGAGCCGAGGAAGATAATTTCACGTGGCCGTTGGCTCAGTATTTGTTTGTTTAAAAGTTTTAGTTGAAGATATTATAACTTCCCGCGTACAAACTGTATGATTTAATGATATATTTGGACTAAAAACATTTTCAAACAAATCCATCTCAAACGAAATCTTGATCTAAAAACAACTAACCATTGTTGGCACGTGACTTGATTGAGATGAAATCCATTTTAAGCTTGCATTCATTGTTGTCCATTTACCACAAATATTGAAGCCTAATTAAATTCCTGGATTATTCCTTGTTAAATTATTTTTCCGCCATTTAACCGCAGTCTACGGCACGTTTACGTCTCTCAATTTCTCACAGCCGTTAGCCATTAGATCAACACACATGCGTTCCTCAACTCACGAGAGCAGACAGACTTTTGGTTACGGACACCTTTACATTCGATTATTATCAAGCATTCAATATTAATAAGAAATAATCTCCCCTATTTTATTTGGAAAAGCATTTATAGTGTTTCCTTCAACAGAAAGTCGGTATGCAATTCAAACACTAAACACAATTATTTTTGCCTGATCCCGCCGATTAAAAAAATTCGCCAGCGCTTTGTAACGGCTGATCACGAACAGGAAAACGTATCTATCGTCTTGGGGGTGTATGCCAATCTGCGAGTAAACTACATCGATCATGTGACTTGTTCTGAATGACGAATCGCCGAAATCGTAAGATTTGATATACAAAGGGCTCGTTGAACAAATCGCAAATAAAAAATAGTTCGCCCGTCAATATACCCTGGACACGAACGATTTTGATCGCCGGCAAAAAACAATATCTAACCTGCTAGATATAGAGCGATGGATCGGGCAAATGTTTCGTCGAGCAGAATAGTCGTCGCCGTGAACCGCACACGAGCGATTTGCTGGAGTGATTTTGCAAATGGGAACCCATAACGCATGGATTGCCCAGTCCTAGGAAATATATTATTCTGTTTTCCTTAACCTTTCTGTCGGTATGATGTCGGAGTATAAATTGAAAAAGAATTGTATGTAAAATTTGAAGATAGCCATGCAATTCGCAGAAATACGCCC
The DNA here is from genome assembly GCA_948474765.1 of Patella depressa. NCBI lineage: Eukaryota > Metazoa > Mollusca > Gastropoda > Patellidae > Patella > Patella depressa. Next base: position 30,460,105 of record OX419715.1, read on the forward strand.
ACACAGCAGCTTTGTCTAAACTGCAGGTTATCCATAAAGAAAAACTTGGACGTTGAGCATATTTGATAATGATCTAGAATCCATGAAAAAATCTCTTTTGTGTTGACAAGTTTTTCCGGACATGTAATATATGTATGTTGATAGCTATAGTCTCTATCGCGTTCACAACAGAATGAAATATGTTTATGACATGTCAGCACCAACGGGCTATGTTGCGCAAGGCATATGACGAATGTTTTGAGACTAGATTACATTACACGAAATTTATGTATTTCCAAAACGGAATGTCTTAGAATGCGGCAGGCCAAAACTTACAAAAATGTGTTTGAAATTATAGACTCTTTTGCGTACACAAGATTTTAGAGTAACGGGGAATAACTCCGGAACGAAAAGTCACGGAACTTTGAAAATCAACAGGGTTAATCCAGTACTGACCCGAATACTTTCCGCCAAATTTGAAAAACTACAGCCGTTATCGGGTTCCCGATGTTTTGGGGGTACGAATGGGGGTGGGGTGGGGTCTCCGGAAACAATATATTCGGCAAAGGTGGATATAACACCAAACGAAATCTCGCCGAACGCTCGAAATTAAATATGACTAATCCAGCCTGACCCCAATGTTTCTCACCAAATTTGAAAACCTACAGCCTTCATCGCGTTCACATTGTTTTCGGAAACGGTTTGGGGGGAGGGACTCCGGAAAAAGATTTTTGGCAAAGAAGCGATAGCTCCGGGACGAACGAAAAGTCGCTGAACGATGAAAATCAATAGTGCTAATCCTATCATGATCCCAATAATTCCAACTAAAATTGAAAAACTACTATCGCGATCATAATATTTCTGGAAAAGAAGAGGATTCCGAATAGAAAGTCGTTGAACGTTACAAAGTAATAGGGTTCATCATCCCGGAATACTGAATATCGATAGGGATTGTCCTCTCGTGAAAATGTCGCGGAACGCTGAATATCAATCAGGGTAATCCAGTCATAATCCCAATGCGCTAGACGAAAACATCCGTTAAGAACTACACCTCTATCGCGTTCATATTGTTTTCGAAAAGTCGCTGAACGCTGAAAATCAACATGGTTTATCTTCAGCTTATATCGTAAACCTTTTTTCTCAGCGATGTAACCCCTCTCTCCACGTTATAAAGTACACGGAATAAAGTTTTCTCCGCGGTGTAACGTTTTCCCCATAGTGTAAATCGTTTCTCTGAGTTGGATCCCTATTCTCTGTGGTGTTAACCTCTTCTCCGCGGTGTAACTTTTCTCCGCGGTATGAATGTTTTTTCCGCTTTAGAAACCTTTTCTTTGCATTGGAAACCTTTCCTCCATGGTGAAAATGGAAAGTTTTATCTGAATCTCACATAATGTCGTTTCTCCGCGGTATAAAGTTTTCTACGCGGTATAAAGGGTTCTCCGCGGTGGAAAGTTTCACCTAAATCTCACATAATGTCGTTTCCTCCGTAGTGGAAAGTTTTATCTAAATATTACATTACGTCGTTTCTCTGCGGTGTAACCATTTCCACCGCGGTATAAAGTCCATAGTATAAAGTTTTCTCTGTGGTGTAAACCTTTTCTCCATTGTGTAAATGCTTTTTCCGCGTTATAAACGTTTTCTCTGATACGTAACCCGTAACCCCTTTTACTTGGTGGAAACTGTTTTTCGTGGTGGAAACCTTTTCTTCGCGATGGAAAGTTTCACCTAAATCTTACATAATGTCATTTCTCCGTGGTAAAAACATTTTCTCCGCTGTGTAACCCCTTTCTCCGCTAACCCCACTCTCCATGGAATATAGTCCGCACTGTAATGGTATCTCACGTAACGTTTTCTTCGCGTTGGAAACCTTTTCTCCGAGATGGATACCTTTTATCCGTGGTGTAAATGCTTTCTCCATGATGTAAACGATTTCTCCGCAGTGTAAACCTTCTCTTCGCGGTGGAAACCTTTTCTCAGTGGAATATAGTCCGCAGTGTAATGTTATCTCACGTAACGTTTTCTTCGCGTTGGAAACCTTTTCTCCGAGGTGGATACCTTTTCTCCGTGATGTAAACGCTTTCCCCACGATGTAAACGATTTCTCCGCGATGTAATCCTTTTCTTCGCGATGGAAACCTTTTCTCAATGGAATATAGTCCACAGTGTAATGTTATCTCACATAACGTTTTCTTCGCGTTGGAAACCTTTTCTCCGAGGTGGATACCTTTTCTCCGTGGTGTAAACGCTTTCTCCACGATGTAAACGATTTCTCCGCGATGTAATCCTTTTCTTCGCGGTGGAAACCTTTTCTCAATGGAATATAGTCCACAGTGTAATGTTATCTCACGTAACGTTTTCTTCGCGTTGGAAACCTTTTCTCCGAGGTGAATACCTTTTCTCCGTGGTGTAAACGCTTTCTCCACGATGTAAACGATTTCTCCGCGATGTAATCCTTTTCTTCGCGGTGGAAACCTTTTCTCAATGGAATATAGTCCACAGTGTAATGTTATCTCACGTAACGTTTTCTTCGCGTTGGAAACCTTTTCTCCGAGGTGGGTGGATACCTTTTCTCCGTGGTGTAAACGCTTTCTCCACGATGTAAACGATTTCTCCGCGATGTAATCCTTTTCTTCGCGGTGGAAACCTTTTCTCAATGGAATATAGTCCACAGTGTAATGTTATCTCACGTAACGTTTTCTTCGCGTTGGAAACCTTTTCTCCGAGGTGGATACCTTTTCTCCGTGGTGTAAACGCTTTCTCCACGATGTAAACGATTTCTCCGCGATGTAATCCTTTTCTTCGCGGTGGAAACCTTTTCTCAATGGAATATAGTCCACAGTGTAATGTTATCTCACGTAACGTTTTCTTCGCGTTGGAAACCTTTTCTCCGAGGTGGGTGGAAACCTTTTCTCCGAGGTGGGTGGATACCTTTTCTCCGTGGTGTAAACGCTTTCTCCACGATGTAAACGATTTCAGCGCGGTGTAAATCTTTTCTTCGCGGTGGAAAGTTTCATCTAAATCTTACACAATGTCGTTTCTCCGCGGTGTAACCATTTCCTCCGCCGTGTAAACATTTTTTCCGCTGTGTAACCCCTTTCTCCGCGGTGTAAACATTTTCTCCGCTAACCCTTTTCTCAGTGGTGTATTTTCCGTAGTGTAATGTTATGTCACGTAACGTTTTCTTCGCGTTGGAAACCTTTTCTCCGAGGTGGATACCTTTTATCCGAGGTGGATACCTTTTATCCGTGGTGTAAACGCTTTCTCCACGATGTAAACGATTTCTCCGCGGTGTAAACCATTTCTTCGCGGGGGAAACCTTTTCTCAGTGGAATATAGTCCGCAGTGTAATGTTATCTCACGTAACGTTTTATTTGCGTCTGAAACCTTTTCTCCTTGGCGTAAACGCTTTCTCCACGATGTAAACGATTTCTCCGCGATGTAATCCTTTTCTTCGCGGTGAAAACCTTTTCTCAGTGGAATTTACTCCGCACGTAACATTTTCTTCGCGTTGGAAACCTTTCCTCCGAGGTGGATTCCTTTTCTCCGTGGTGTAAACGCTTTTTCCACGATGTAAACGATTTCTGCGCGGTATAAACCTTTTCTTCGCGGTAGAAAGTTTCATCTAAATCTTACACAATGTCGTTTCTCCGCGGTGTAACCATTTCCTCCGCGGTATAAAGTCCGTAGTATAAAGTTTGCTCCGTGGTGCAAACCTTTTCTTCGCGGTGGAAAGTCATTTAAATCTTACATAATGTCGTTTCTCCGCCGTGTAATCCTTTTCTCTGCGGTACAAATCTTTTCTTCACTGTGGAAACCTTTTCTTTGCGGTGGATTTTATAAACGGTGTAAAACATTTTTTTTTCCGCAGCGGAAACCTTCTTCGCGGTGGAAAGTTTTATTTAAATTTTACATATTGTTGTTTCTCCGTGGTGTAAACATTTGCTCCGTCGTGTAAACATTTTCTCTGCTAACCCTTTCTTCGCGGTAGAAACCTTTTCTTCGCGGTGGAAATCCTTTCTTTACTATATAAAGTCCGTAGTATAAAATTTGCACCGTGATGTAAACGGCGTTAGAAACGTTTTCTTCGCTTGGAAACCTTATCTCCACGTTGGAAACTTTTTTGTCCTCTGTGGAAAGTTTTTCTACGCGGTGTAAAACTTTTTTTCCGTGGTATAAAACTTTTTTTCCGCGGTATAAAGTCTGAGGTGGACACCTTTTCTCCGTGGTGTAAACTCTTTCTCCGCGGTGGAAACCTTTTTTTCGCAGTGGAAACATTTTCTTCGCGTGGAAACCTTTTCTTCGCAGTGGAAACCTTTTCTTCGCAGTGTGAAACCTTTTCTCTGCGGTGGAAAGTTTTATCTAAATCGTCGAAACCTTTTCTCCGCGGTGGAAATTTTTTCTTCGTCGTGGAAAGTGTTATCTAAATCTTACATAATGTCGTTTCTCGGTGGTATAAAGTTTTCCCACGGTGTAAACATTTTCTCCGCGGTGTAAACCTTTTCTCCGCGGTGTAAACCTTTTCTTCGCGGTGTAAACCTTTACTCCGCGGAATAAAGTCCACAGAATAATGTTTTCTCACCTAAATCGTTCCCCCGTGATGTAAAACCTTTTTCTCCGCGGTGGAAGGTTTTACCTGAATCCTACATAATGTCGTTTTACCGCGGTGTAAACATTTTCTCCGTCGTGTAACCCTTTTCTCCGTGGAAAAACCCGCAGTATAATGTTTTCTCACCTAAATCGTTTCTCCGCAGTGGAAACCTTTTCTCCACGGTGGAAAGTTTTATCTAAATCGTCGAAACCTTTTCTCCGCGGTGGAAATTTTTTCTTCGCAGTGGAAAGTGTTATCTAAATCTTACATAATGTCGTTTCTCGGTGGTATAAAGTTTTCCCACGGTGTAAACATTTTCTCCGCCGTGGAAACATTTTCTCCGCGGTGTAAATCTTTTCTCCGCGGTGTAAACCTTTTCTTCGCGGTGTAAACCTTTACTCCGCGGAATAAAGTCCACAGAATAATGTTTTCTCACCTAAGTCGTTCCCCCGTGATGTAAAACCTTTTTTCCGCGGTAGAAGGTTTTATCTGAATCTTACATAATGTTTCTCCGTCGTGTAACCCTTTTCTCCGCGGAAAAACCCCCAGTATAATGTTTTCTCACCTAAATCGTTTCTCCGCGGCGTAACCCTTTTCTCCGCGGAATAAACCCGCAGTATAATATTTTCTCATATAAATCGTTTCTCCGCGGTGTAAACCCTTTTTTCGCGGCGGAAAGTTTTATTTGAATCTTAAATAATATCGTTTCCCCGAGGTGTAAACATTTTCTCCGCCGTGTAACCCTTTTCTCCGCAGTGTAAGTGTAAACATTTTCTCTTTCCTTTGCAGAATAAAGACCGCAGTGTAATGTTTTCTCATCTAAATCGTTTCTCCGCGATTTAATCCTTTTCTCACCTAAATCGTACATAATGTTGTTTCTACTTGGTGTTACCATTTTCTCCGTGATATAAAGTCCGTAGTATAAAGTTTTCTCCGCGGTGTAACGTTTTAGCCACAGTATAATAGTTTTTTCCGCGGTGTATCCGTTTTCTCCGCGGTGGAAAGTTTCACCTAAATCGTACATAACGTCCTTTCTCCACGATATGAAGTTTTCCCCGCGATATAAAGATATCTCCGCGGTGTAAACCTTTTCTCAGCGGTGTAAACCTTTTCTCCGCGTTATAAAGCCCGCCGTATAAAGTTTTCTTCAAAGAGTAACGTGTAAGCAATTCCTCCGCGGTATAAACCGTTTTCTCCACGGCTGAAACCTTTCTTCACCATGTAAACCTTTCCACTTTACTCCGAGGTGGATAATTTTTGTCTGTGGTGTAAACGTTTTTTATACGGTGTAAACGATATAAAGATATCTCTGCGAAGTAAACTTTATAACGCGGAGAAAAGGTTTACACCGCAGAGTAACTTTACTCCGAGGTGAATAACTTTTGTCTGTGGTGTAAACGTTTTTTATACGGTGTAAACGTTTTCTTCACGGTGTAACCATTTGATAAACTTTGATAGCGTCGCCAAAACTGAACCGTGTTAATCCTGAAATGGTCTAGTGGACGTTGTACCTCCTCTCTCTGTCTTTCCGATTAAAACCCCGAAAACAATACTTGTTTGTTAACACTTGTATATCGCGAGAAGATGATCACTATCGATGATTTTACCGTGTTCTACGACATATTGTCCTAGAGTGAATAATTTCTTGTTATAACATTGGTATCATGTGAAGATGATCCGATATTCCGTTTTGGAGTTACCGCCCTTGCCCATCTGGCATCGCAATTTCTCCTAAACACGATTAAGGGTAATGCATCGACACCACGGGGAGATAATCCCTTTCGATCAAGCATTTTTCAGTTTTGAAATTACTGCCTGTGTCATTCTCGCATCACAATTTTTCGTTATGGCGATAGTGACTAGAGTTATTTGGTGATCTTTTTCAAATTCTGGTTGAATTATTTTTTATCGATTTTCAGTGTTCTGTAACCTTCCATTCTTGAGACATGCCACCTTTGTCAAACACTTGTGAGCGCAATAGAGCAAGGGTGTCAAAAATGCGGTCCGCCAAGAGTTTAATTGTGGCATGTGAAACAAATTTCAACAAACTGACGTGTCGATAATTCTTAGAAACTAGCAGTGGAAATCATTTATTATTGAGTTCCGGTTTCGGTAAAACGCTGTACTGAATGTCATAGATATCTTAGTTGCATGTAATTCAAGAGAACGATTTTAGTCAAACAAATCAATAAAATTATCTCTATTTTTGTATATCTCCGGCCCACTTGATGTAAAATTTTATTTCAGGTGGCCCCTTAATCGATATGAGTTTGACACCCCTGCAATAGTGGGTAAAATATTAAACAGATTGTTTTTTAAAATTTGGTGTGAGGCATCGGGATCATGAAAGGATGAAGGAAGAGCCTTTAAGATCTTCTCAAATTGGCCAACATTCAAGTTTTCCTTTCGGATAAATGAATTTAATTGAAATCAAATGAAATGGGATTTAACGTCCGACAGTTTTGCTCCGACTTGGGTAATGACGACGGGTCCTTCGCATATCTGCCTATGGGATATAGCAGCTGTGTGAGCGTTAATAACATTTTCCATAATATCTAATTCAATATCAGTTTATTATTATCAGTTTCCTTCGTGATTCGAATATAAATAAGCTATTTGATTATTAAGTATTACTTTACATATTGATTTTCGAGGCTATTCAGATGTAAAACATATCTTATTTAATTATTATTTATACTATGAAATGTTTTCGCGTGTAACAAATATTTTAAACTTATTCCGTGTTTCTGTTTTCAAATTAAACAACATGACAAATAATAACATTAACCTATACACGCTCTCCGCGAATATCAATGCGTTTTATAAACTTCCGTGTTTCCATTTTATAACTAAAAATGGCATTTCTTTTGGTCTGAAATGTTATATAAACTATTAATTATACATTTATTGACAAAAGAACATAATCAACTCTGGATGACACATCGGAAATTCGAGATTTTAACTAGATTAAAAACGGGAAAGCGAGGCTAAGTCTTGTTACCACTACAGTGATAACTTGACTCGGATTGAAGTAGTTTGAATGAAATTTTCAATATTTTAATTTTACATTATCTTGTTGAGCTATTATAGAAAAAATGGTCAGCTCTTTAAGCGTTTATTCTGAAAGCGGTTTAAGGCATATCTACATTAAACACTATCGGCAGATGCCAGGAACCTCAACTTCATCCGAAAAACTCTATATTAAAATAGTATTATGCAAGAGCAAAATCTGCTTATTACAGGTCTTTCTTTAGGCCTGAGATGTTATCTAAATAATCAATTAGACATTAATTAACATATCCAGACCATAATAAACTCTTAAAGTCATGGCTACCCTTCGATGTTGGCGGATTGAATTCCTATATGCCGCTTAATGGCCGTTGATAATTAAATCAATCAAGTGGATAATCGATACTATGTTGTTTATATTAGTGATTTGAGTAATGATGAACGAGGCTATGTGAATATTTCAAACGCTTTTTTCTCGACTAATAGTGGACCAATTTGACTGAAATTTTAAACAAATTACCTTTACACTATCTAGTTTTTAATTATTATAGTGAGAACTGCCATCTCTTTATCTTATCTCCCATAATGTAACTTTAAACGGTGCCCACTAATTTCAAGGCGCATAATTTCATTTTAAAACCTTATTTAAAACCTATGAACGACTCACAAAATTAAATAGTCATTCAGCAGTTTCAAATGTTCCTTTGGTAGTCTGTTTCCCAAAATCCACAAAATACAAATACATCATTGCATAAACAAAGACATGCTCAGAACATTTGTGCACAAACAAAACCTAACCTTCTTCCAAAATTGAAAATGTAAAATACGAAACAAGTAATATAACAATTCTCATGGAGTTTCTGTGTCAACCGCACAAAAATCATTTTTTCAATTTTTCGCTTTATTGTCCAAAAGACCTCGTTACTTATACTCTGCTCCCCTTTAATCTTCTTTATTAGATTCTTGCATTATGTTTACAGAAAATTATTATTAAATCCTAGTCACACTACAAACGGAGTGACTTCATAATAATATGCCAAATGATATTTGGGTCCCATTCTTGTGGAGAAGTATCGAACTAATGAAGGGTGCATGAATATGACACCCTATTAAGACAAAACACCAACATGCAGGGATGCGACTGTCCCAAGCAGTCATAATAATCTGTCTATTTGAGCCTCGAAGGACGGACAAACTTATAGGGGAAACTTATGACTATCATTATTTTATCTAATAATTGTTTTAACGATATGAATTAACAGGTCTTTAATTCAATCTTGTCTCGCTGTACCAGACTTAATAATCTATAATCTTAGTTCGAGAGGCTAGAGGCAGAGACGTAACAGATTTTGTGATACAAAATACGCCCACAGGTCGTCCAGGTTCATAAACGGTTGATAGTAAAAAGGGCACATCGTTCTGACAAAATAGTGCTTATTGTATTTAACTCGGTCAAAATGGATCCTCATGCTATGTTCTTGTTCATGTAAAAATATTAAATACGAACACCTTCAAGGCATAACATAATTCAATCATCCAGTTCGACCCCCCTAAATTGAGGTCAGAAATTTTAAATCTAGGTCAATGGCTCCATAAATTCACCGAAATGCTTAGGATATTAAATAGGACACATCTTAATAAGAAAAGAAGAAAAATACGTGAATTCAACGATATTGTTATCACTTTGTTAGGGAAAGGGGCGAATGATGTGCGCGTTTTAGCTGAAGGTCTATCATTGAGTCAATTGGTGTGGTTTCGATTTCCAGCTTGTGCGTGAGAAGGGGTTTAGGGTCGCCTGCTCAACATCGTAGGTTCTCTCCATGTCCTCTCACTGCTAAAGAACCCTACGCGCAAAAAAAATGAACCATGTGTTAGTCTCTAGATGACATAATATCTCTTAATCCCCCCTCTCTCTACATATCAGTAGCCCCAACTGAATGAAACATATACTGCGGTAACATAATCAGTTAAAATTCCAAATACAAAGATATGGTGTGTTGAGATCACGTTAGGGGCAGGGCAGGTCAGGTCAGCTCGAGACGTCGTGACACTAGCAGAGTCTTGTTTTTAAATACATGTTGATGCATAGCAAACGCGACCAGAAGATTAATCGTCCTCATTCGCCTTTGATTCTGGTGCAGCCGAAATAATGCGCAACGCTCAATCGCAAGATGCCAGAGGAACAAGATACGTCGTCGCTGATGTAGCCTTGCTTTCCCCAAGAAATTAAACATTAGCAATAGAAGATCACGAATACGAATGACGAGCGCATCCATCTTGGATATGAATGACTTTGAATTCAATCTGAATAAACTGTAATGTGAGGCGCCGCTTCTAATCCGAGGCAAACCAACCCGGGGTGACTCAAACTGAATAACGAAAAACACAGCTATGAACTAACCAGTAAACACCAGTGAATACTCAATTGGAATCACATGTTTTGGGGTTTTTTTTTGGCACTTCCTTAGATTGCCGTTCAAAATTTTGCGTCACACCTAGGTTATAGGTAGATCTCACAGCTATGAACTAACCAGTTAACACCAGTGAATACTCAATTGGGATCACATGTTGTTTGGTATTTCCTTAGTGTGCCGTTCAAAATTTTGCGACACACCTAGGTTATAGGTAAATCTCACAAGGGCGGCTTATAAAAATTTAAGAAGAATTACATCTAGATGTAATATAAACAAAACAAATTATATGTATATATATCCTGCTAGCAAGGACATATATTTAATTTATTGCCAACGATATGATCTTTGTGCAAACCATTGCAGAAAGCCGAGACGAAGGCCGATCTTTTGGATATTAACAATTTAAGAGTGGGGGCGTGCATGTCCACGGTCCATGGGAGTTTAAATTGTCTTAATATAACTGTATTGCTCATTTAGGTCCCGTGCAACTCTGTTGCCAATATAAAACTACATATGCTTAACCCAAAATACATTTACATATCTTTCGAAATACGAATACCTCTGCAGTTGAACTTTATTGTGGGCTTATCTGGGATATCGTCGTGGTCATTACACATATCCTTCTTTCAAATACGTACAGATATAAGATTAAAAAGATAGTATACGAGTAGGGCTGCCCGGTTGTATTTAATCTGCGGCTAAAATACTAGTATCTTTAAGGAAGTCTCGACTCGGTCCTTAGAGACGTCCGCTATTTATAAAAGATTTGATATAGATACAAATATAATTGTCAATTAATTCTGTTGGTTTGATCATGTGTTATTCATATTCCGAGAAATCCCTCTGACCATTGCTGGAATAGCGTCTGATTCTTGAACTTATGCGGGAGTGTGTCTATTCTTTCCGTTCAATGAAAGCTATCACTTAAGTACAGCAACATGACAGTCCTTCGTTTAATCTGGGCCTTCCCTATAACTTTGGACAGTGATTCAAGGTATTCAAAACGGTTTTACCGCAGTATTCTGCTATGCACGGGGTAATTAGGCATAATAAAATCGTGAGTCATGACGTAACGTTATGTAAACATATTTGGTCCAATATTGGCAGCTAGTGATTGGTTGGTAGACGGACTACTGACAAATCAAAATTTAAAACAACAATATCCACTCATAATAGCAGTGTGTAGTTGGATTACCTCTAATCAAACGCAACACTGCGCGGGGTATGGTGTTATTTTGAATTTGATGGGATAGCTCTATACAGTTATATCTATAGACTTACAGGATGAAGACAAGTAGTGATTCCACAAAAGCATAGATTTCAATGTAATCGTCTATTTCGTATCTCATATACCAGTTTGATAAAGTAAAACATACCAACATTGAAACATAGTTTCCACCAGTTTATTATTGACATAATATGAAAACTATCAGAAATTAGCTATGCAACGACAGTTGGTCCGAGCTGTTTACCCTGGAAATGATCAGTGTTGTATAATCCAGCTTCTGTATAAGGAAGTATCCAACCAATAAGCTGATGGTGGTTCTTATCGTGTGGCACTCTGGTGTGGCCACGTAGTATAATCCAGCAGCCCCTGTATACTGTAGTATCCACTCAATGAACTGGTGACTGGAGTTAGTTGTACCAAAAAGGAAATTAACTAAGGGATCTTTGTTATCGTTAAAACAAAGCAAAACCAAATAACCAAGCAATACGATCTTCTAAAACTCATATTCAAAGGAATGAAAACCGAAATCAGATAATGGAGAAAAGAAATACACACGACTAGCTGTGAAAACTATGTAGGAAACATTCAAGGAGACATGTCTCTAACTCAATCTCATCCGCAATGTTTTCAATGTCGAAGACAATGAATGATATTTAGTTAAAGACTTAGCTACTTGAATGCTCCCTACATAGTTTTCACAGCTAGTCGTGTGTATTTCTTTTCTCCATTATCTGATTTCGGTTTTCATTCCTTTGAATATGAGTTTTAGACAAGTCATTTCAAGATAACCACCATTTCAATACTTCCTTCACGCGAAATCAATTCATTGTCACATTCTGAAATCCAATGGCGCACCTTTAAAATCTGCGAAACAATCCTAGCATTTCTATTACATAGCAATAACTAAACCTCGTGTACAAAATCACTAAATACTTGTATCACATTACAGCCAAATCGAAGACAATATTGACAACTTTCAAAAAGAAACTGGTGCTAGAATGAATACGAATTTTAATTTTAAAAAAGGCTTATTGTGCTCGAATGAATACGATTTTTAATTTTAAAATAGTCTTATTGTAGAAAGTTTAGTAAGTTTCTTGTGACTCTACAAACAAAACATTTTCAAAACCCATAAACCCCCACAATGTACAAACTCTGACCTGTAAACACACGATACGATAGATACATAAAATGTGGAAATACACAACAGCGTATATGAACTGAAAACTTGGAAAAACTTGGAAATTGACCGGCTTTCATAAGGATATATCCCTTATGATCACAACCTTAAAAACAATCCGTCAAAAATTGCAACGCTGAATACAGTCAGGGCCTCATGTGACCATAAATAATGTCAACGGGTGTAGCCTCCATCGCGTGCAAAGGGTTTACGGGAGAGTCTTGGAACAGAAGATCGCTAAACAATAGGAATAGGGTTCGTCTTTCATGATTCCATTTCTTCCCACCAAATTTGTAAAAGATCCACTACAACATTAGTTTGCTCTAAAGAAAATGGGGCCTTTGGCAAAGGGAGGAACGCTAAATATTAAAACTGTTCAACCTGATGCTTCCCATCAGAATTGAAACTAATATCCGATGGAAATTATAGCCTCTATCGGGTAAACAAGGTTTTTGGTCAAGAGAGCATAATTCTGGTACCGAAGGACGCGGAATTTTTACCAGGTTTGGGTCAAAAGGGTAAATCTCGAACGGAGTGCCACTGATCATAGATAAAGTTCGCCCAACATTGCCCACAAATTTGAAAAAGACCCTTTAACAATTATAGGCTGAATCGCCATCATAAGAATTTTGGCAACGGGAATGGGTAATGCTGATTATCGATAGCGCTTTATCCTCTCATGGCCCCAATGCTGCCCACATTTTAAAAAAAGTTCGTTAGAAACTCGCTTCTATCGCGTTCGTAACCCAATTGTAGACGGACGGACCGGTTGACGACATAATACCCCGTGAGTATAAATAAATGTCGACCGAGTTTCTCATTAGGCCAGAATGAACAATCCAATTATGTTCTTATTTTTTTTAAAAAAATCAATCATAACATTGTCCTGTATCTCGTTCGTCAGATTTAAAAGTAGCAATGGAAAGATAACTCAAGAAAACGCGATCGAGATTTACAATCCCATCACTATTGTAGAGATGTTAGCGGCTTAGATGTCTTTTCTGGTTGGCAACAGATAATTTTTGATTTGATGTGTTGACGTCATGCATGTTACTGACTGAGGCTCATTGAGTAAGACGTTGGATTGCTAACCCCGAGACCCCGTGTTCACCCGAGACAATTCATCAGGATTGTCCGGTGTGGTTCCTCCTTCTCAGTGGTGCAGGACGGAAGGCCTGAAAAGGGACAACGTATAGTCGTTCCGATGGAATGCCAAACTGGGGTCTCCTGTTCGATTCTCCTGTTTGCCAAGAAAGTTCATCGTGAATACCTGGCGTGGCTCCCGCTTGTCCGTGGTGCAGAACGGGAGAACTGGCACGGGATAACGTATTGTCGTGCCGCTGTCCGGGCAAAGTTCTGTCGTGGCACACTGTATGACGTATGTCCGCCTTCATTAGTCCAGTCGGAGTAGGGCGTATAGTCGTGCCGCTCTCCGGGCAAAGTTCTGTCGTAGCACACTGTCGGAAAATCCTGATTAACTTTCTCGGCCATTGTTGACTAATATTTTTCAATTCCAACATTTGCACCACATCATCAATGGCCTTGCTAATTGGTATCAGGTGTCCAAAAAACGTCATATATCTTTCTGTTTTGGAATACAAATAGCTAACGGTTGATTTCTCTTCTATTTAACATTCCATTCCAATGAAGTGATATCACCGACATGTTCGTTTATGGTCACGCCTGTTGGAACCACTAAACAACAATATCCTTGTGGACAAGATTGGTGCTACATAATAAGTAACTGGTAAAAAATCTAGTCACCTTCCACTGGGCCGCTCATAATTGATTCGACGGTTGGTATCAAACAATAAAAGTACCACTAAATATATTGAACAATCAATCACCTGTTAAAATTACAAAATGTTGACAATGTACTAAAGATGGTATTAAGCACAAAAATAAAAGCTGCCGGTGGGTGTATACATAAAATGTTCAGCCATTGGGCTTAGTTTGTGTACAATGTAGTTGATTGCCTACTATGTTAATGGTATATTTGTATGTTTTTAGAATTGTGATAGATTTTGTTTAGCATGATTTGACTTTAGCGTTTTAACTAATGTTATGCATGCAAGTTTGCAACTGGTTGTTGGTAGAAAAAAGTGCCACTGGGGAGTGTGCTTTTCTGCGTTATATTAAAAACTTGAAACATTCAGCATTATGTCATCGTCGATAACTACCACTTGCTCATTTTATTTATCATAAGGCCTGTCATTTAGTCAACTGGCATAGTTTCGATTCCCTGGTTGTACGTGACAAGGAGTGGGGTTGCAGGTCCAACTTCGTGGGTTTTCTCTGGGTCCTCCCGTAGCTAAAGACCTCTGCGCAAGCGAATCATAGAAATACAATTGAACCATGTGTTGGTCCGGAAATGACCCAGTTTGTGTCGAGTGGACGTTAAAATCCATTTCTCTCTCTCTGCTCATTGTATTACAAATGCTCGGGTTATATTTCATTTGTTTCTTTTGAAACGATGGCTCCAATTTGCGATGGATTGTTTACACCGATCGATCCTTCATAGCGTCGCTTAAAACCACATTCTGTTCAACATCTAGAATATCCCTAACTCACGGTTCCTGATGAGACATAAGACCGATGGATGGATATGAGCCACCACGGGTCCTGATCAGACATAAGACCGTTGGATGGATATGAGCCTGATGGTTGTAATCAACGATGACTTATTACAAATATTGGAACGCTTCGTCGATGTTAGAATCTTCATGTGTATAACACCTCCTCATTCTTCACTACCTTCTTCGTTATACTAACCAACCCCTTCTTCAATAGCGCATTATCAGCACAACAGTTTTGACATTTCCATCGCGATGATGATACGTGCTATTTTTAAAAAATCCAAACCGATTCAATCTTGTGATCAACCTATTCAAAATGCCCAAATAATTCATGTTCGTCTACTTGGTAGATAAGAAATGTTGTAATGTGGTATATGTTCTGACAAAACTGGTGTATTGGTTGCATGGGCTTAGTCCTAACATCTGCTATTGTGCCACGGGAATGGTGGTTGATGCTTTGTGCCAAAACACTCTTCTCGTATTTTTCAGGTCCCGAATAATTCTTAGCCAAGCTGACATGAAATAAATTGACGTTAAATCAGATGGTTTAATTACCCCGGCTGTTGTACAATAAGGTAGGTATCGACTTTTATTTTACTATTAGCTCTTTTTGATATACAAAGTAATATAAATACTTATAGAACACATTAAGCATTATCAACAACTGCTTTCCATTAACATGACACATCCATAAACATAACACGCCTGCCTCAAAATAAACCAAACTAATTTACCTTAACACGGAGGATTTGCCAACATAAGACATACCGAAATCACACTGCCATAAAGATAAGTGCCTACACGCATGTTAAAAGTGGATTACAAGGCTAGACATACACAGTGTTTCATGCATCTAAAATTACAACATAATAAGCGGGTATCTGGAACAGCAGCACTTGTATGAAGTTTGTGTAAGCTGGATTAACAAAACAATCTGGTCCGTAAGTAAGCAATTGGTATGAATAGTAAGTATTCTTTTCGGTTTTGTCTTGTATTTTGAATGTGTGCATGATGTGTTATAATGCAGTCGGCGAGAAACCGGGTGCTATGTTGTGTTATAATGCAGTCGGCGAGAAACCGGGTGCTATAAACCACGACCTTTGTTGTGTATCTGTTTTCTTGAAACAAAGCATGGATTCTGAATGTATGCAGCCTACTTCATGGTTAAAGAGATTTGCCAACCAATGCAAAAGCAAAAAGGGTTATTTATTTAAAATCCCCAATTATGAAATGACATGATAGGATTTAGAAGAGTTATCAATAATAAATTGCTGAATAGTTTAGACTTCAGAAGCGTTGGCTACTCTAGTTTAAGTGGGTTCAAATCGTAGCCCGCTTTTGCGTTCATCTTTATATTTCGGTACGGAATATCTGTAAATGAAATTCACTATGCATTTAGCATTGTAGATCATATATATATGTTAGCTATATGAACTCCTCAAGCCAAAAGTGGTAACGGGTTTTCAGGTATACCTTGTCTTGAGCACTTGATAGTGAATTCAGCAGCGCATTTGTGTTAAGTTATTGCATGTATATTTTTCGATCTTCCTACAATAACTGTGGTCACTGGGAATCATGAGTGTGACTACGATACTACTACCTTTCTCCACATCATGGTTGGCATCTAAAAATCAGGACAGGAGTAGTGCGAGTGCATACATGGAGACTACATGTTGATTGGAATGCTTGATTAGTGCATGTCGATAGTGAATGTTTTAAAGTCTCAACAAATTGACAGTGAATGGTGTTCGATTGTGAGTGATTGAATAACGTAGTTTATGTATATTTCCAATACACGGGTAGTTAATTATTCACTGCTTGGCTGTCACCAGTATTGTAGCATTTATAAGGACTGGACTGTTTTGATAACTGTAAGCTTTGCACGGTTGCTAACTCCTGTCGTTATGTTTTGTTTGTTGTTTTTTTTACTCTTTCACCAATATGGACTACAATCACCACGGGGTATTAATCAGTTGACCAGTCTCGATAAATACATGAATGTTGCATGATAGAAGACTCCTTGGTTGCTGCAGAAATACTTTTATTATTTATGTTGGGAATGCGGACCGGAAAATGGACATTTGGGTTAATTATGTTGAATTATTGTGAAATGAAATCGGTAGTGAATGTCAATAATGGATATTATATCTGCATACAGTGATTAAATTGATGCCGATCTTGGCTGCATGACACGACTAGTTACAAACAAGTACAATACTGTGAACGTGTTACTCCTGGGCTGTAAAGATTTAATTAGAACAAATTACACTGTATCTGTTTGATAGGAACAGGTAAATTACTCGCATGGAAACTAAAATCAGAATTCTCGGTACCTTCATTTTATGGATAATGAATGATTGTGTGTACGAGATAAATGGGAAGTGACTTGATATTGAATGTTTGGAGGGCTGTGGGGCAGTTGTATCACATGAGTATGGAATGTCTGGAGGATAAATGGTCAGTATCTTAAGGGTAGTTGAAGCTTGCTGGATGAACATTGTACTGAATGCTTGCTAGCTGCATGTCAATAAAGCGAATTCTACAGTATATTAATAGTAAATCAGTTATCATATAACGATGCCGTAAGTACAAATATCTGAGCAGCAAAGTGTTAGCGTGAATGATGTGCAAATTGAATGACATAAGTGTCCACGACATGCTCACTAAACTATTGGTGAACAAGTGTTACAATGGCAGAATACGATTAATGGTAAGTACTTGCCTCGACACATGTACGTTATTGGGTGCTTAATGATTGTATGACATTTTGACTGATTTCGTCTTACGTGGATGATTGATATGCATGTGGTGGTTGCCTAAACTGGAATGTGAATGTTTTAATTTATGGATGCGTAAGGATCGAATGCTTCCTACGTGGATGCTTGATATATATATAGTGACTTTGTAATCTATGGATGCTTTAAGATTGACTAGAGTGGATGGTTCTCATGTGAATGCTGATGTGGGTAGTGGTGGTTATAAACTATGGGTGCTTTAAGATTGTCTGGGAGTGAATGTTTGATGATTGTATGACATTGGGGGTGAATGCTTGCTATGTGGAATGTGAATGTTTGATGACATTATTACATTAATATTGACCACATACGCTTAACATTTTATGGATAACATTAAATGTCCGGTCAATGCATGTTGAATTTTTATAGCGTTACTTCATATGCCCCACTCAACAATTCCACCAAGATTTTTGAATGTCTGCCGAAAAGTCTGCGCGGACAATGCTTATAACTCAACTCACTTAGGAGTATATCTAATTACTAAATGAAACATGGGAGTGTAAGGTAATCGCACTATGTTGGGCATCTTTCATAGGTTGCTTGGTATATACGTGAATGTATGGTATCGATGATGAATGATTGGGCGCTATGCAGCGTTGATGATTTATGCTTGTAATAATGCCTAGGTATTAGATGCCGTGCAATGTACAAGATTTGTGGTTAAATGGCAGTCGGGTAAGGTATCGTGCTATCTAAATACTTGGTATGACATCCATGTTGAATGAATGTAGGCTTAAATCCAGTGACTGATAGTTACACACGTTTTAAATTGTGGATACACTTGCATGCAAGGCAAGTTAATCAACCAGTTTGTCATCGTTACTCATAAGGTCACGTAACTATTCTACCAGTGTAATCACTCCACAATGCTTAAAGGCTCCACAAGTATTTGTTTAAAACGAGATGCTTAAAAGGGTGATGTTAAAGGTAGTCGCTTCGTTGTGAAATAATTGGTAAATGGGAAGCGATATTTCGGCCTTGACACTGAATGATTAATACCTGCATGACATGGATAATAAATGATTAAATTGGTCTAATGAATGATTGTTTTTATATTCGCGTGAATTTGGCTTAACATGAAAGTGAATGGTAGGAGGAGAAATGGTATCTTCAATACTAAACACGCACTATATAAACCTGTGACTGATTATTGAAATCCTACTGTTCTGCTCCTAAACTGGGCTAATGAAGACGGGCATGCGACATACAGTGTGCTTTGAGGGAAATCTTGCCCGGACAGCGCCACTATGGCCTCTCTTACATCGAATTCCATCCGTCAATGGATCTTTTACGTCCACGCCAATATGTACACGGGACCTCTAGTTTTCGTCCCATCCAAACGACTAGACAGCTGCCCTTGCATCACTGACAAGAGGAAACCACGCCGGAAAATCGGGATTAACATTTCTCGACCTATGCAGGGATCGAACACCCGACCTCCAGGCGACTGAATATTTAAATAAGAGTAAATACCTGATCATAGCACATGCATAAATAAGGACTCGTGCCAAGTGAACGTTGGCAAAATATATAGCAAATCTAAAAGGAGAACGCTTTGCCGTAACTAATAAACATTCAAAAGTAGATGGATATTGAACGCTTGGTTAAAATATGAAAATGTTGTGAACGATTGTTTAGTAGTAGCGTGGTATGAATAGTGTACGCATTTACTTTGCATGAAATGGACGCTTTTGTGTTGTAGCATGAGGGAGGTAGTGACGCTTGAATGGTCATATCACACCTTGCAATTGATGTACCACAAAAAAGTGATGTTGCATGCCATAAATTGTAAACACTCGGTTAAATTACAGATTTAATTGCGAACGATTGAGTGGTAGCATGTTGTGGATAGTGTACGCGCTTTTTAGCATGACTCGTAGGCATGGGATGCACAGTGAACGCTTTAATGTAGCATGAGGAAGATGGTGTACGCCTTACGGCAAGTAATAATTGAAAGTGGGCATGACTGTGGATTGTGAACAATTCCTGAATGGCTATCGCACACATTGTTATAGCATAAGAAAGCGCATGTCATGGATAGTGAATGTTTGGTGAATTATGAAACTTATTATGAACGATTGTTTTGTGGCATGGAATGGATAATGTATGGATTTTTGGTTATTGAATATTTAAATAAGAGTAAATGCGTGATCATAGCACATGCATAAATAAGGACTCATGCCAAGTGAACGTTGAAAAATATATAGCATATCTAAAAGGGTAGTTACTTCAAGTAACGTAAATTTGTTTTCGCTCCGCTTCTCCATTACGTTACTAGTCAGCCTTATTAACAAGTAGTATGAAAATAAGGCTTTTCCCGGATTATTCCCAATCTCCGTTCTAAGACTATTTTGGAATCCTTACCGTCTATTTTTCACTGTGATTCTGCCTTGGTCGCCAAAAGGAATCATTTCTTGCCATATCCATCACAAATTTATAAAAATCCAAATCTATTTTCATATAGAATTGTGCGATTCAAATGCATAAACAACTTTCATTGGAATAGAGCCGCCATTTTCAAACTAACGCTCAGCCACTCTTGCAAATTTGGGACTGGAATTTTACCGTAAACGAAAATTCTCACTGTACACGAGAATAACATATAGACTATTTAAAATATTTATGAACGTCAATATAATTCGTTGTTCTATTTTATAGATTTTATTGAAAAATTATTCATGTATGTAGACCGTGTACAGCACGAATTTTCGTTTACGGTAAAATTCCAGTCCCAAATTTGCAAGAGTGGCTGAGCGTTAGTTTGAAAATGGCGGCTCTAATCCAATGAATGTTGTTTTTGTATTTGTATCGCACGATTCGACATGAAAATGGTGTTGGCTTTTTATAAATTTGTGTCAGGTGTGACAGAAAATGATTCCGTTTGGTGATCAAAGAGGAATCTCGGTGAAAAATAGACGGTAAGGATTCTAAAATAGCCTTAGAACAGAGATGGAGAAAAGCCTTATTTTCATACTACTTGCCTATAGAGAGGATCAATAACGGACAGAGATATCTATCTCTGACAAATCCGTTATTATAATAACTACTAAAAGGGGAACGTTTTGTCGTAATTGATAAACATTTAAAAATAGGATATTGAAGGCTTGGATAATATATGAAAATGTTGTGAACGATTGTTTAGTAGCGTGGTATGAATAGTGTACGCATTTACTTTGCATGAAATGGACGCTTCTGTGTTGTAGTATGAGGGAGATAGTGAACGCTTGGTTGAAAGTAATAAACGCTTAACGCCAATATGGTCATATCACACCTTGATGTACCACAAAAAAGTGATGTAGCATGCCATGAATTGTGAACGCCCGGTTAAATTACGGATTGAGTGGTTGCATGTTGTGAATAGTGTACACATTATTTAGCATGACTCGTAGGCATGGGATGCACAGTGAACGCTTTAATGTGGCATGAGGAAGATGGTGTACGCCTGGCGGCAAGTAATTATTGCTTCAGGTGGGCATGACTGTGGATTGTGAACAATTGGTAAATGGCTATAGCACATCTTTTTATAACACAAGAAAGGGCATGTCATGGATAGTTGATACTTGGTGAATTATGAACGATTGTTTTGTGGCATGGGAGGGATATTGTATGGATTTTGAACATGAAGTGGGCGCTTTGTTGTAGCGTCGAGGCGGTGAGCGCTTGAATGTGAGAACAGGTAATGGAAGTATGTGCTAACACAGAAACTGTGCTTTTCTAGCACGTTATTGGTTTGGACAGAATATAGTCAACACTAGCGCCTCACTTTTTTGGCGAAGAATAAAAGCTTCGTAATCTTTTAAGTGGGTAATCGATGCTTGTTTGTAGCATGTTATTGATAGTCAACTATTATTGTACGGATAGTCGACCTGTGACTTCTTGAAGCTTGGAAATACATGTAATATTGAAAGAGCACGTTGTGGTTTAGCATGATATGGATAGAGAACGCATGCTTTGGGCAGTGAATACTTGGGGTGGATAATTGACGTATCATGTTCGCGTAATGTGCAGTCAATGTAGCATGAAATGGACAGTGTGTGCTTGGTCATGAGCTATAACGTAATATTGTTTTGATTTCAAAAATTCATTCATCTATGTAGCATGGTGTGGATGGTAAACACTTGATGCAGCATCACAGCTTGGAGCTTGGTATTATTGTAAGTGCACATTTGATGGACAGTAATCGTATGGACAGCGACCGCTTTCTTTGACATAGTATGCGTTGTCAAGGCACATTATGTCACGGTATGAACGCATGTTTCTCCTCAGTGTGATCTGGGTAGTAGACACTTTATAGTGGCTTTGTATGGATAATGCGCGCTTTATTTTAGCATGTCATCAAGCCTGGAATGCGATAGGGAAGGACGGCGTTGACATGACAGATGTATATCGCGCATATAGTATGGGTTTGAAGGCTTAATAGACGAACGATGTGGACAGTGGGTGTTTTGGTATGGCTATTAAACGTTTGCTTACAGCACGAATATTTGCTTTGGGTGCTTCATTGTGCAAAACTGTGGTAGGGACGCTCTACCGTAAGCGGATATGTATTGCATTGTTATGGGTAGTGAGTGAATGCATAGATTAGCAGGGTGTGGATAATGGACGCTGGTATTGATGCTTTGTCACGGCACAAGCTGGCATGTAACATTGTGAGTGTTTTATGGAACGAATAATGCAGGGCAGTAATATTGGATGTTTTGCAAAAAGACAGTGTGGAAATGAATGCTTTGGTAATAAAACGGTATAGCAAAATGTTTAGTGCTTCAATAAAAGTGTCTCTTTAATGCTCTTGTCCCGTCAAAGGGAGAACTGGAATATAGTGATTACATGTAAATATCATTAGATCGAATGTATGCCGCTATAAATAACATTCTGATCTTTAAAAGTATTGTTAAACAATTCAAAACCTGAGGCTGGTATCTACCGCCTCAGTCTCAAATGTATAATCACTTCCCCATTCATCTGGCAGAACTTGCTTTTTTTGATCGAAAGTGTAGAGGTCAAGGTATTGATGTAATGACAAATTTCCTTTACACTTTCTAGGTTTTAATTATTATGGTGATAACTGCCTCTCCCATAATGTATCTTTGTCTTTTACCTTTTCCGCTCACGATCAAGTTTACCAACCTATAAATCATGTGCTGCCTAACGCTGAGAGGTCAGACAATCTCCCGAGTGCAACCTTTGACGTCACTCGAGCAGACATCCCCAATTGCAGGTTAGGGAAACCCTTGCATATTTATCCTGGATGTTTTTCAGTGAATCCAGTACTTTTCTAGTAAGACTGGATATTTCTACTCCCTAAACATACCCAAATCGCCGTACTTTTATGGAAATAACCACCCGATAAATTATTCTGTGTGAAAATATCTTTAAATAACACATCGTGATTTTCAAAACGGTCTGCAAATGGATAGCAAACAAAAGTTGTTCGGTACAAATATTCCTCAAATTTGACATGGAATAGCTATCAGGTGATTTATATCATGCATCGTACAGATAATAGTGGATGCTTGATTTGAGATTGGCATTAGGAATAGTCGGGTGGATTTTATTGCTTGTTTAGTGCATGAATTCGATATTTAATAATTGACAACGTGAAGAGTAGTTGGTTGATGCTTGGGTAACGAATGTTTGATTGTTACAGGAATGTCATGGACAATAAATAAATGGTTGGGTGGTTGCATACTACAGTTATAAAATGATTGTATGAGTTTACAGTACACGTGGACAGGGTGGCTTTTTCTCTGCATTGAAATGGTTTTTCTGCACTCACTTGCCAAAATGCATGATTTGAAGTAAAAATGACAGCAACCTGATTAAAACATAGATCTACGTTTTGTTTGAATTTTACGCTTTCCATTTAACTGGATTTTTCATTGATCATAGGCTTTAACATTTAACTGAATGGCACAACGGTTTATGATTAGATCCCACTGTAGATTAGACAAAATTAAATTGGAAGAATAACAAACGAAGCTAAGTGTGGTCTATGTTTTCACGATATTGATAGGGGTTGGTTGCATGGATAGCATGATTTGTCTTTCAAAGACACGGTAATGTACGCTTCTTTGTTGGAAGGCATGAATGATGTATGCCTTTTGGGTGGAGGAATGACGTGGGTAACAAATACTTGCTTGTTGTACGGTATGAATAGTAAATGATTGTACGTATGTGCTGTTTCTTGACATCTTGTTTCCTGATTGTGGCATTTGGTTATGGAATAAGTGAGTGTGGCCTGAATTCAATATTGCATGCTATTAGTGAAACGGAAACGGTTTTATGGTATGGACAATAAATGCTTGTTGGTTGCACGACATAAATGTTAAATGGTTTTGCTTATTTTCGAATGGGTATTGAATATGGCTAGTTAAGCACTGTTGATTGACCATTTTGAGATTAGAAAGTGTTAGCACCGTTTTTGTTTGGCTGGTGATACATGTTTTGGAAGCATTTTGAAAGTGGGTGTGATTGTGTAGCTATTGCTAGGTGTGGTGGCTTTTATAGAGATAACGTGATATAAATAGTGAACAATTTCTGTCTGTAGACTGCAAGTTACGTGGCTAAGGGATATTTTTGAATGCGAAAAGGTGGCATGAGAATGAAGAGGATCCTTTTAAGGCATGGATAATGTATTTTTTCTGTTTGCGTGGTGGTTTTGTATAGGCAGTGATTGAGGGCTGCAAGGCACGAATAGTGAACATGCAGGTATAGATTGGTGGTCAGATATGAGTGATAATTTATTGTCTGTTCCGTGATTGGGTAGTTTTGAATGATGAATGTCGGCATGGGATGCACATTGAATGCTAATAATGAAAAATTTGGAGTGGATATTGAATGCTTAATGGTATGGCTAGTAAAACGCTGTTGGAGAATAACACCGTACTTCTATGTTTAGCTTCACATGTTTTTGAAGCAATGATTCTAAGTGAATATGGTTGTATGGTCATTGTTAATTAAAGTAAAGCTTGCTTGTTGATTGCATGACATAAATAGTGAACAATTCCTGTTTGTAGACTTTTGGTTGAGTGGTAGTGAGATAGAGTGCATGACATAAATATACTTCTGGTTGAGTGGTATATTATTGAATAAGAGAAGGGGGCATGAACAGCATATTATTGCATGGTGATAGCAATACATGGATAGCTTTATGCTATGGACAATGAATGTTTGGTGGTTGCAAAACAGGAATAGTTAACATGTTCGTATAGCTATCGTCAGTGTAATTACTTTGATGTAAATTGCTTTTACGAAATAAATATCAAATGGTTTTGCTTTTTTATGTCTTGTTTTTAATGGTTAATGACGGAATGGAATATGTAGACCTACTAATAATTAAATGTTTGGGGAAGTGGATATTTGCATGCTGTGCTTAACTACGTGGCTAATGAAGCATTGTTGGCGCATAACACATTTACTGACAATTTTCTATAATAATAATAATAATAATAATAATTGTCTTGTATAGCGCTACATTATGTCCAATGGTCATTTCTAAGCGCTGTTCAGCCACACTGTATATCATGTGGAAAGTATCTCTGGAGTATATTTATGATCACACCACTAGTACACTTTATTAAACAGATAAGTTTTTAAAGCAGATTTAAATTCTGTAAATGTAGATAGTTCCCGCATTGTTTTTGGAAGATCATTCCAGAGAATTGCGCCATTAACAGGGAAGGAATATTTTCCACGTAACTTATTATATTTCGGCACAGATAGTAATGTGTTATCGTTCGAGGATCTGAGGTTGTGGCGTATCTGTACATCACTATACAGTGTAAACATCTGTTTCATATAGCTGGGAGCGGATATAGAGAAGAGACTTTTATATACAGTCGTAAGGATTTTATATTCAATTCGTGCTCTGACTGGCAACCAATGCAGTTCCTTTAGTTTGTCACTGATGTGTTCACGTCTAGGTGTTTTAGTCACCAGTCTGGCCGCATTGTTTTGTGCAACTTGCAACCTATCCAGAGAGTATTTAGGTGCTCCGGCTAGAAGAGCACTGGCATAGTCAAGTTGGGAAATAACTAATGAAGTCACATAACAAATTGCTGGCATCGTGCTTGTATAACGAAACATTTTTTGATGGGTGTAGTATACGTAATTGGTGGTTGTATACGCTTTGTTCGGCTTAAAGTAAAGACTTCTTTCATGTTTATATTTGGTGCATGAGATTAGTAAACATCTTCTTCTGTTATATCAGTGACAAATGAATTGGGTAGTAAGTGCCTGGTAGTCTATCATAAATCGTATATGCATTGTGATTGCAAGACACTGAGAATGTGTGCTTGAGGTTATATGTCATGGTAAATTAATGTTTGTTGGGTTGTAAAAAGGGAATGTCTTGGGTGGTTGGGTTATTTTTTTCTTGATTTAAATTTGACTTTTCTTCGGTGTTGTAATTGAATTGAATTGTTAATAGGACGTGTTCTTTGGAAGCTTTGGATGCTAAGAAGTGATTGTGGGTAATTAAGTGGTGTGTCAGCAACACCCCTTCATTTGCTTACAGATATGATAAAAAGTTTCGAGGTCGTGTAATATTTATATGTTCGTGTTAGCGTGGATCTATTGTGATTGAACTGACCGTTGCTGAGCTTTGTCGACTGAAAAACGGATGCATGGGTGATTTAAATACAATGCTACTTGACATGGATATTTGTGTCATCTTATTACGTTTAGGCATGGGCAGTTATATTATATAATGGAAGGGATAGGTGGTTTATCTTAGCGTGGTACCAGGCCTGTAGCTAGCGGGGGGGGGGGGGGTGCAAGAGAAGTAACTGCCACCCCTGGAAGAAATCGGAGACCCAATTGGGGGGGGGGGGGCTTTTCCAAATGGGGAAAGAAGCGGTTACTCCAATGCGCGCCTTTGGTGATCTTTCCATTGAATACGAAACCAACGACCATCATAACCGTCTTGATATTTTTGTTTGATCAGTAATAGAAACCAGATATTAATATTGGCCTTCCGGATTTTTAAATTCAGCACCTTCAACGAATTGAAAATGATCCTGCCAATTCTGGAAAATCTACATTGGCTCCCAGTTCAACAAGCGTTTCTGTAGTTCAATCGAGAAAACTTGAAAAGCGCATTAGACGTTTTAGTATTATCGCGCTATATTAATAGAGAATTATTATTATAATTTTGTGTTTTATCAACTGTAGCTTGGATTATTAATGGTTGATCTTTTTCAAATTGTGGCATCTAGTTGATTTGAGCATGGAAAAGCTGTTAGATCAACTTATGACATATCTAATTAAAGTATGACAATTCCTCACATGTTCCAGCGCATGTAAACCATGACGCTGACACTCTTAATTGATGAAATGCCATAGTGATTAAATGGAGTTTAACGTCCAACTGTTCTGCGCCGACTTGGGAAATTATAATTAATTTATTTTGATAATATGTAACGATAAATATAGAATTGCATTGGTGATTATTGCATGCGTAACATAAGTTAGGTATGATATGGTTTTAATCAAATTCTATATAATTAGTATCACTAAGTTTTTATTAAAATAAAAGTTTAGTGATACCTTTAGGATTTGATTAACGGATTGTTTGGATATTGCATGGATATTAACAAACATAGCATGAAAATTAATATCATTGAAGTTTCATTACGCTTGGTCGGTACCGTTGCATGGATAAATATAAGATGAATTATACACCCAAAGCCATTAAAAACGCATTCAAAGTTTATTTACTGCAACAACTGTCAACAAATGTGCATAACAATTGACAAAGTCGAGATAACAAATTAAGCATCTGTAGATAATTTCATGAAAGAATGCACTACTAATTCACAAAACTGAGAACCATGAAACAGAGCAGGGGTCAGCTGAAGTCAATGTCAGATCAGGTATTCCATACTGAGCTCTTACACCCGCCTAAAGTCGCCTTGGCACAGATGTCTCGCTATACGCTGTTGGATTGTTTGCCTCTGCCAACAGTTTGTGGTGGCACGGTTTGAGTTCGAACCCGTCGTCCAAGTTCATTCTAAAGGTGTTCGATCGGGTTCATATCGGCAGACATAGCGGGCAAATCCATAACACGGACATGATGATTGTTCAGAAAGTCTCTTGTCATCCTGGGGTTTGGCGTTGTCATGCTGGAAAACCATCTGTCGATGGCTGCCATGTTAAGTCAGCAATGGAAACAATACCTGACGAAGGGTGGTGTCCATATAATGTTGAGATTGCCTTAGACCACCAACAACTGGGACCGGAAAATGACGTTGATAGCGGCACAAACCATGACGCCACACCCTTGAAACGATTCCATTCCAGTAGTCGGATGTGGCGATCTTGATCAGCGGTTGTTAAAGCTAGCGCTCCAGGTCGATGTCGATCGGCGTGGAAGCGTTGTCTGAGGTGAACAATGGGTGATCATTAAAGTGTGAAGCCCCCTGATCCAGCATGCCAATAGCTCTGTTTCTGTTTTCTTATGTAAGGCATGGCATTTTTCCGAAGTGATGGATGTTGAAATTTTGATTTGTATTTAAAGGGCTGGGGTGCAGGGGGTGCACGTGCAAAACGTTATCGTGAAAAAAGACAAATGTTGCGTTTGCAGGAACAAAGTTCATAACCGAGAACTGATTGAGTTCAAAACCCAGAACGCCACTAAAAGAGACCCTAAGATAGGAAAGCCGAAGATAACGTTTACCAGAAATATTTCACGAGTTAGACACTGTGTTGTTAATGGCTTTGAGTATACATCATAGAAACGAGAAATAAATCACGAAATTTAAACCCCATCAGTATTTAGAATACAGAGGTCAGTGGGAGAAATCGTGATATAAGTGTTATAGGAAGTTTTCGGAATAGTTAAGAACTACTACATATATATACCAACCCAGGTTATTGGAGTTTGTAGATACTATAAGATTGATAATTTGATTTTAGTGAATGTTGGCATGAATAATTTCTATGATTGTTTTATCAAAGCCTCACAATTGCATGATAATGCACTTATTGCATTGATACTGAAACTTATAGAGATTATAGCATTGGTGATTATAGATTAATAATATAAAGGCATGGGTAATTAAGTTTGGTAATATCATGACATGGACAGTTTAAATTTTGTGATAGAAT
Organism: Patella depressa; assembly: GCA_948474765.1. Classification (NCBI taxonomy): domain Eukaryota; kingdom Metazoa; phylum Mollusca; class Gastropoda; family Patellidae; genus Patella; species Patella depressa. The sequence goes on from OX419715.1 coordinate 30,488,979, forward strand.
GTGGCATGAATTATTTCTATGATTGTTTTATCAAAGCCTCACAATTGCATGATAATGCACTTATTGTATTGATACTGAAACTTATATGGTGATTACATGTATAGATTAATAATATAAAGGCATGGGTAATTAAGTTTGATAATATCATGACATGGACAATATAAATTTTGTGATAGAATGTGGCATGATTTATTTCTATGATTGTTTTATCAAAGCATTATAATTGCACGGTGGTTTTATGGAGCATTAGTGACTGAAACTTTGATGACGTATGGTATTGATGATTAAATATTTGTAGTACATGTACAATGACATTAGTAATTGTGTTTTAATATGGAATGATGTTCGTGGAGCATGTCTTTAAACATATATAAATATAACATAGATACACTGATGAAAGAATTATTGAACTTGCATGAATTTATATTGTTGGGGTTTCGTGGAAATATGTCATTGATTACAGTTTTGTGTAATCGTGCTATGGGAAATTATGTGTTGTGGAAAATGCAGTTAGACATTATGGCATGCATATTATGACACTGAAACATTGCATGGTTATTTGAAGTCGTTGTATTGCATGGATAACAGTCGGTTGGGGCAGAACGGATAGTCGAAGTTGGGGATATTATTGCATGTCCAACATGAATGAAGGTTGGGGGCAGCTTGAGAAATCCTAATTTGATGGCATGGAAAAAGGTTTGGGAATATTTCATAGTATGTCACAGATAATAGAAATTTTAAAATAAAGTGGCATGGCATGGCTAATTGAAATCTGAATATTTTTGGGACAGCTTGGATAAATAAATTTGGTGTTAAAACAGCATGGCATGGGTAATAGTAAATTTGGAAACAACTAGCATGACAAAGATGACTGAACTTTGGAAACTGCTTGGACAATTTAAGTTTGGCAATAAATAGCAAGGCATAAATATATGTATTTTGGCATGGAATGGATAATTGAAGCTTGGGGATATACTGTAGCATGGCGTGGATAATTGGAAGGATAATCAAGTTTGGGAATCTATCATTACGTGGGTAAATGATGTTTTGATATAATTTATACCACGGCATGGACTATTAAAGCGTTGTGATGGTGTAGCATGGAATGAAGTATTTGCAAGATATTAGTAATCTGGTATCTTTAAATGGTATTTAGTGAAAGCAAAATATATAATACAGATATGTTTATGGATAACATTCATAACGTGGTATGGATAACATATGATGGACATTTGAAGTGTGGAGTAATATTATAAGCATGGTATAGATAATTGAAATTTTGGGATAATATAGCATGACGTGGATATATAGCATGATGTGGATACTAGAAATAAAACCATAGCTCAGATAATTATAATTAAAGTTGGGGGATAGTATATCATGACATGGGAAAATAAAGTTCAGGGATTAATACAGGTCATGGATAATTGAGATCTAACATGCATGATAGCAGTTTGATATGGTCTTGTTAGTACAATGTAGCATGAAATATATCACTATTACTGACGTTTGATGGAGGCCCGGTTTATTGAACGACGAATAAACCTGCAGTCAGGCAAAATCTAATTTATATTTGAATCACTATTTAACATACAGAATTGAAGAGAAGGGGGTGGTCGTTAAAATATTGCACGGCTTGTTTAATTGAAGATTGGGAATATATATGGCATGACTGGTATCCAGATTGATAAAGTATGGATCTGAAAACTTGAGTTTTGGAATAGCATGCCATTAAATGGATGATTAGAGTTTGAAAGCAAGGTGTCAAGAATGTGAGTTTGGAGACATTTAATCAAATTATTGTATTACAGATACATTATTCAAAGGCTTAATCTGACTATTGCGGATCTTTCTTTAGGCCTTACATGTTATATAAATCATTAATTAGACATGATTTAATTAAGGAATTAGGATAAGCCTCGCATATACCAGTACTGTGGTTATCAAAACTGCAAACATTGATAACTTGAATCAGAATAAAGTAATTTGAACGAATTTTTCAATTTATATATATATATATATATGTTTGGATTAGCTTCTTTTGAACTATTGTAGAAAGAACGACCAGCTCTTTATCTAAATCTTACGTAATGTATCTTTAAGTTGGATTTTGGTGTCGTGCCAGGGTACAACGTATATATATATTTGGAGTTTCATAGCATGGCATGAACCACTGTAACAAAAATAACCTTCGATAATATTCCATAGGTAATTTAATTTAATATTGCATAGTAAATAAAGCATGGCTAATTGAAGTTTGTTACTATCATTGCTTTGGCGATTTCGGCATGCGTGACTGAAGTTTGATATGGTATGGCTAATGGAAGTTTGGTGATAATTAGGAGTTGTTTCAAGAAAGTGGACAGAATTAGATAAAGACCGGGCCATTATCACTACAACATTTCATTCAAATTACTTTATTCTGCCCAAAGTTATAAGTGTTTGAAGTTTTGACCACACGACACGTAGATTATTAAATATAATAAGTCTCAGGTGTGGTTACCCTTAATTGTTTAAATCTCGGCCATCCGATTAGCTAGAGAGTTTATATAGGCTTGCCAAATAGACACCTGCAATAGGCATTATTAGCTCTTACATAATGCGTCTTTAATGACGGCAATATATTTATGCCTACAATTTCATGGATGATTGAAGTTGGCCGATACTATAACATGGATAATTGCAGTTTAGTTAACTGTCATGGTCTTTTTTTTTATCAAAGCATTACAATTGCATAGTGGTGTCATTGTGGTATGGCTTACTTCTGGCATTGCTGAATAGCTTGCGTTTGATCATAGTTTGGCATGGTAATTTTTGTGTCATTTCCTTTATTTTGTGACATGACTTACTAAATTTGTATGAAGTTAAGGAATTGGTGTTTCGTGGAAACATGCCACCGATACTTGGAATTTTTGTGTTATCATTGAAAGTAAACTTATGCTTTGGTGCGTGGAAAAACATATTATGGTTTTGCGAAAACATGGCATGATGTGATTGCATGGATAATAGCAGACTGGTGTCATAGTATTGGAATTATGTCTTTCCATCCATGCATGGATGTTTGAAGTTGTGTTTTCGCATGCCATGAAAAACTGACTGGTAATTGGTGTTCGGTTTTCTAGACAACTAAAGTTTCTGGATAGCATAACACGTCGGAGATGGGTGAAGGTTGGGGATAGCTTGGATAATCTAGGTTTGGTGGCTTGTTAAATTTTGGGGATATTTTGCAGCATGGAGGGCATAATGGCATTTGAAGATAAAATAGCATGGCATGCATGAATAACTGAAGGTTAAGGCAAGCATGGATTATCTAAGTTTGGTGGAGAGGATAGTTATAGTTTGGGAATATACAATATAGTATGGATAAATGCAGTTTGCCATGGCATGGATATTTTAAGCTTGGGTATACCACATAGCATAGTATAGATTATATAGCATTTCGTGGTTTAATTGGCAGGATAATCGAAGGTTTTTTTTGGCATAGATAATAAAGATTTGGATCTAAATATAGCTTGATATGAATAAAGTTTGGAGATAATATTAATACGGCATGGACAAGATAGTGAAGTGTGGATATATAAAGCATGCCTTGGATTTATTTTCACATGGTTAAAAAAAAGTAGCATGTCAGGGAAAATTGAAGTCTGTATATCGTAGCATGGCATGGATTAGTGGAGAATATATCATAGCATGTTTCGGGAAATATAGCATGGCATAGGTAATTAAAGTTGGGGTATAAATAGCACGTATTATTGAAGTATGGGGATATATAAAGCATGTCTTGGATATTTATAATTGCAGTTTGTGGGGTATTATAACACGGCATGGATACACACAGATTGGGGTTAAATATCATGTCATGTGGAACTTGTATAGTTTGGTGTGGTATCGTTAATAGAAGTTTCGTGATATCTGGGAGCTGTTTGAAACATTGCTCGGTCAGTTGGCATTGATAGCATAAATAATTGATGTCTGATAATATCACAACTGATTACCCGGTGTCGATACAATTGCATGTATAATTGGAGTTTAAATATAGCATGACACATGTCACTGAAGTTTCATGGAGACAAGCCAAGTCGAACAGAAGGTCAAAGAAACCATGAAATCGCCCAATTCAGTAGTCTGAGATACTATAACATCGATAATTGCATGTAAGTTAACGATGGTACGAATAATTTCTATGATTGTTGTATCTCGTATTACAATTACATTGATATTATGTGGCATGAATTATTACAGCTAGCATGTCTTCAGACGTTTATAATATGATACGGTGTAAAATACCAGAAATACAATACGCCTGTCTTTCTATAGTCTTGGTTCTTTATTGCAATTTTAACGTCCAATATATCATATTTGATAGTATGGACAGGTTAATTTAACTAAGATTTTTTTTATATACACGAAGCCTTAAAAATGTTAAAACATAAACATGTTCTTGTATTTAAAAGAAATACGCCCACACAGCAGCTATGTCGCGACATCAGCTTATCAGAAAGCAAATTGTTCTACCTTCACATTATTTGATTTACAAGCTTCACACCTCCTTTACTTTCACGAGATTTTCCTAAAAAGGCAGGTAAGGTTGGAACGGAATGTCGCTAAACGTGTACTGAGTTCGTGCTCTCATGGCCTCTGTCGTTTTAACCAGATTTGAAATAAATCCATTGCAGATTGTAGTTTCTATCACACTTACAATGTTTTTGGAAAAGGGGACATATCACTGAATGTGGATAGGGTTCGTCCCCAAATGACATCAATACCAAGAACCAAACTTAAAAACAAATCCGTTAAAAATTAATCGCGTTCGCAAGGGGAATAATTTTTGGACGAAAGTAGCCAAACGCTGAATATCGACAGAGTAAAGCCCCCGTCAGACCGGAGTGGTGACCCTACTGCGCTCTGCGACCGAACGGAGGCCTGGAAATACACAAGGTCGTCGGCAACGCGGAAAAATGTCCCAAAATTACAACCTTAAAAAAGTCGCGTTCTTACTGCGACTTGTGCGTTTATATAGCATTCTCGCGGCGGGTTCGTCACGATCTCTCCGCGCTTATGGCGTTTCGATTGAGATCTATAAGCGGTCATCGCGAACCCGCGTCGCTCAACCACACGTCTTATCTGGACTACACGTGCGTTTCCACCACGTGATCACGGCGACTATGCAAGCTGGTTTGATTTTTTTTCGAAATTTCAAGATGACCTTTGAATCGTCCGTTTTCAAAGCAAGTCTTGCATGAAATGCATGGTCGCCATAAGCGAATAATGCAAGCTTGGTAACCGCGCCATGGTCGTATTACGAACTCCATACGCGTTGTGGGAACCTCATAAAATCGCCATATGCTTAAGAGGTAGCCCCATGAGGTCGTGATGCAGTCGCGCAACAGTGGTGGAATCATCGTAACATCGCTATGACAACGCCATAAGGACTCAGAGCGCTGGGTGGGGTCGCGGTCAACGCGTGAGGGTTGTGGTGAAGACGCCATGAAGGCACCGTTGCAAATGTTACAATATTCGCAGCGTCTTTTCCACGTGTGTACTGCGCGTGTGCTACGTTCATAGAGATGTTACCACGCTTATCGCGCGACCCTCGCGACCCACCACGTTCTCTCGGTTTTCAATGTCATATGACAGGACCTTGGCGTTTGCTTTGAACATACTCAAAACAAACGCCGTGACTCAGCGATCATTGGCGACCATGGAGACCACAGAACAGCGCTCAGAGTGATCTTGGCACGCTCTTGAAACATTTTTTGTCGCCGTAGCAGCGCAATAAGGACTTTTGCGATAACATCACGTTCTCGCAGCTTTCCAGATCATATGCGCATGTTCAAAACAAACGTCGTGGCTCGGCGACCATGGAGACCACAGCACGATGTCTAGTGTTTCCACCGCGCTGTTACCACGCTTATGGCGATCTTGACTCGCTCTGAGACCATTTTTTGTCGCAGTAGAAGCGCAGTAACGACGCAACTCCGGTCTGACGGGGGTATTAGTCCTTTCGTGGTCTCTATACACACCAAATTTTAAAAAGGGTTTGTCAAAAATGTAGCCACTATGTGACATAAATCGGGAACTAAAGTCTCGGACGCTGATAGGGTTCGTCACACCAATACTTCACACCAATCTGTTAAAAACTCAAAGTCTATAAAGCGTTAACAGCACAACCCCAGTACGGAAAGTTGCGGAACGTAACAATGCTTCATGTCATGAATCAAATTTGAAAAGAATCCGTTAGAAACTATAGTCTCTATCGATATCACACGGATTTAGACATAGATGGTATAACTCTGGTTCTAGTTCCTTTAGGAACTGTCTCTGATCTGACAATGTCCTCTGACAGTTCCTATGTCACTGCAATATGAAAATACGGTAAAATGCCGCTCTTCCCCACCTCTGTTCCCCGGCTATTTTTGAACACTTAACTTTTTTTTTTTCACTGTGATTCTTTATTGTTGGCAAAAGGAATTATTTCTCAACATCTGACGCAAATCAACACTATTTCCAAGTAGAATTTAGAGATTGAATAAACATGTGGTCTGCTGTGGAAAAAATGAATCCTTTGGCAAACAAAGAAGAATCACGGTGAAAAACGTCGATAAGGATTTCAAAATAGCCTTGAACCAGAGGTGGGGATGGGAGGTATGTTGTGCTATCATGGAATGGAAAATTATATTTTGGTGTTACGGGAAATGCAGTTTGGTATGTATTTTGTTTTGCGAAAACACGGTATGATGATACGATTGCATGGATAATTGCAAAATGATGTTAATTTGAAATTGTGACGTTAAAGCCCCAATAACACTCTTGTTGTAACTGAAAAATATGTCCCAATCTTCATTCTGGTCAACAAATCGTAATATTTTAGAATATTCCAATTAAATGATGATATAAATTTCATCTTAACACACCTAATTTAAAAAATTGGAAAAATTCAACCAATTGATTTGAAAAGTCTAACGTAAACCTTTTCAAATGTGACTTGGATTTTAAGATATTTTCGAACCCTCTGGACAAATAAAATAGGTTGTAATGGATAATTTACACAACAGCTAGGACATTTAAAAATCTAGTACTTAGAATAAGGGTATTATTTATTTTCTGGCGCTACCAAGCCAGCAAGAATGTTATTGTCCCTTTAAATATAAATATTTTCAATTGTGTTGAGATATGGAATGGATAATTTTCGGTTGGGGATAAGACAGATAATAAAAGTCGATTTTCTAAATAATCGAATTTCAAAGATTTAAGAGCTTGTCTGAGATGTGTAAAGGTTAGAGATAGTTTGGATAATCTAAATTTGTCGGCGTGCATAATTAATGCTTGGTTATATTTCATTGCACGGCATGGACAAGTGGAATTTGGAGAGATCATACCAGCATGACATGGATATTTGAATTTTTAGGGTGACTGAAGGTTGAAGGTTGGGAAGAGCTTGGAGAGTCTTTTGGCATAGATAGTTTCGAGAAAATATAGCACAATTTTGATGACTGATGTGAAAGTTGGTCACAGCTCGGATAATCTAAGTTTGGAGATTTTATTGCTTGTCGTAGGATTTAGATAGTTTAGAGCTTGAATAATCTCAAGTTTGTTGGCATGGATAATTAATGTTAAGTTATATTTCATTGTACGACTTAGGTGCAAAAGAGTAGGACGTTAAACCCCATTTCATTTCATTGCACGACATAGATAAAGGGAGATACCATACCAGCATGGCATGAATATTCGAAGTTTGGGGATGACTGAAGGTTGGGGGAGAGCTTGGAGAGTCTGGTGATATGGATAGTTAAAAGTTTGGAAATAACATAGCACAACATTGATGACTGTATGATGTGAATGATGGGGACAGCATGGATAATATAAGTTTGATGTGGTGACAGGGCTAAAGTTTGCGGGGAAAAAAGTATGGCATGGATGAATGAAGGTTTGAACATCTTGGATAATCTTAATTTGGCGGCGTGGAAATTTAAAGTTTGGGTGTATACGAACATGGCAGGGCATGAATGCTTAAAGCTTGGTTAAATACCATAGCATGGCATGACTTATTGGTGGAATGGATAATGTTTGTGGATATTTTAAAGCATGGCTGGATAAATAGAATTTGGAGATATCATAGCAGCATAGCACGGATATTTCAAGTTTGGGAATGACTGAAGGTTGGGTCAGCTTAGCTATTCTGACTTTCGAGGCATGGGTAATTAAAGTTTGAAAATAAGAAAAAAAATGGCTCAGAGAAAAAGAAGCATAGCATGGATGGCCGAAGGTGGGAAACGTGAATAATATAACATATCATTGTAGGGATAAATAGTTTCTGTGTTACATGGATGCTTACAGCTTGAGAATATACTATAGCATAGCATGAATTTTTATAAGGATAACCTTAACTGAGTTTGGTGGCATAGATAACTAATTTTATGGATATATTATAGCTTGACATGTATAAATCAAGTGTAGTGATATTATAGCATGGCATGGTATGGATACTTGAAGATTGGGATACTATTGCATGATATGGATGGTTGAAATTTGGATATAATACGCAAAGCATGGCTTGGATAATCATAATTAAAGTTCGGACATATATAACATCATACGGCTAAATAAAGTTTGGGATAACATAGTATGAAGTTGATTACTGAAGATTAGGGATAAATCTAGCATGGGTAACAGTGGTCTTATTATGGTACTTGGAAGTTGTTTGAAGCACTGCCTAGGTACTTGATGTTTCAATGTCCCTAACATATATATCTGAAGCTGGGTAATGTTACGTCATGGCAAATTGTTTGGTGGTATACGTAAATTAAGATTAATTTTAGCATGATGTATATTACTGACGTTTGATGGAAACAAAGAAAGTCTTATTGAAAGTCGACGAAATCATTAAATCACGCGAATTGAATCCCGGTCAATATTTAAAATATGGAGTTCAGTTGGAGAATGCACTACCAAAATGTATCCAAATATATTTTAGCCTGGGGATTATATAGCATGTCATGTATAATCGAAATTTTGGGATAATATATATAGAGAATAATGGGGTTTAATGTTCTGTCGTCTAACATATGGCTTAATTTTATTTCAATAATTCGCTTGCGCGTAGGGTTATTTAGCAGTGGTAGGAAACCGGGGACCCGGAGAAAACCTGTCACGTAAAGCGGAGGATTCGAAACCGCACCAGTTTACTCAATGACAGACTTTATGATACAGCGCGCACGTGCTAACCATTCAATCCCCCGGAATGATATGACAGGGATAATAGAAAATTGGAATGTACATTGCATGTGTGATATTCACATTTAGATATTTAAAGCGGGAATTTCATATTTTTAAGTTGTATTTTGAGAATGTATTAAAATAAACCCTGAAAATCGATGGTATTTTCAAACAGTCCTATCCTATAATTCACTATTGTCAGTAGAGAGATTGGCAAAAATATCATTTTCAACTTCAAATTCAAACGTTTGAAGATAGCTATTCACATGGAGGGTAGAAAATCATGGAAAGTAATTGTGTTATTATTTCCGGTGTAAATGATTTTTAAGTGTGAGAATGATACCTATGATAGTATAATAATGAGATGACAATGCAACATGTTAAGCAAAAGACGGAAATAATTACATTGTATGTTGTGACTTTCTTAGAAAATATGAAATTCTCGCTTTAAAATACAGTTTAGTGGACGAATGCACTACAAAAATGTTGAATTTAAATATATTTTACCTTGGGGATTATATAGCATGTCATGGATAACTACTACTACTACTGGATAATCGAAGTTTGGGGATATATAGCATGACATGGATAATAGAAAATTGGAATGTACATTGCATGTGTGATATTCACATTTAGATAGGTTGGGTGTCATGCTATGGATAATTGGAGTGACATTTAACGAAATTATGGCTTAATGATTAGTAGGAGTTGTGTATCGTGTCAGTGCATGGATAATTGCGGGATTAAACTGTTACAAAAACACTGGTTATCTGTAGTAGCTAATTACGTTGGAAATATTGTTACGATAAGATATATAGCATGGATACCTCAAGTTTGTTAATATTGCATTGATATTTATAGCATGCGGAACAGGCGTTAGTATGGTTAATCGACGTTTCTTGATAATTGATAATTGTTAGAAGCCTTGCTTAGATAAATGACGTTGCTTTAATTCTACATGTAGCATACATAATTGATGTATGTTGATATGACACGGTTAATTACAGTAATTGCAAAACGACGATACCGTTGAGTGGATAGAGTTTAATTGTAGGGTGACGTGGGAAAAATAAGTGCTCTAGCAATAGAATTGTTAATATCAACAACATATTTATACCCACGACATGGCGATACTGTAACATGAATAATGGAAGTTTTACGAACGATGTGTATATGATGGTTTTATTAAAGCATTACAATTGTATGCTGTTGTTATTATGGCATTTACACCGAAACTTGGCAAGATTTCGGCATAGGCGATTAAATATTTATATTATAGTGGCAAGAAAATTGGAGCCTCATGAATTGGCATGGAAAATTTGAAGTTTGCGATTTTATGTGGCATGAATTTGTATGGAAATTGCATGACGCCCAGCTTTCACAAGGCTATACAAACTTATAAAACAATTGCATGGATTAAAGGTGAAATCTTTTGTGATATGGTTTTGTATCAAATCGTTGTTTCGTGGAAACATGCCATCGATAATTGAAGGTTTGTGATATCGTGTAATGGAAAATCATATTTCGATGTTATGGAAAATACAGTTCGATATTCTGGAATGCATGGATTATTTCAGAATGATAATTGAAATTGTGACATGAAATCATTGCTGGGAAATGTTTTAAGTGACATTGGTGCATGGCATGGGTGAAGTTTGGAGATAACTGGCATGGGTAATCTAAGATTTGGGACAGCTTGAATAAGTCTGGTGGAATGGATAATTAAAGTCTGGGGGTAAAATATCATGGCATGGATGGCTGAATGGTTGGGGATATATGTTGCAAGGCTTGGATGATTGGAATTAATAATTGAATTTACGGGTATCCTAGCTTGATTTTCTCTATAACCAAGTTTTGCGATATGTATTATAGCATCACGGAGATCAGTGAAGATTGGTGGAATGGATAAACTATCATGGCATGAATGGCTACGTTGCAAGGCTTGGATGATTGGTATGGATAACTAGTATGGGTATATATTGGATGATTTGGATAATTGAAGTTTTAGTATATTACATAGTATGACCTTGATAATTAAAGTTCAATGTTGGTTGCATGGGCAAATCAAGCTTGGGGATAGTCTAACATTATGTGAGTGACTATAGGCTGGGGACAGCTTGGTAATGTAAATTTGGTGACATGGACCATTAAAGTTTGTGGACATATCATATCATAACATAGCATGGGTATTTGAAGTTTGGGGATAATACGGCTTAGCGTGGATAATTGAAGTTCTAGGATAACATAGCATGGGATTGATAACTGAAATTTGGGGATACACGTTGCAATGCTTGGATAATGGGAATTAATAATTGAATTTACTACTGTCGTCGCATGGTATGGATAACTGAAGTTTGAATATATGTTGCATGGTTTGAATAATTCATGTTTGAGTATGTTACATTAAAATTCAAGTTTGGTTGCATGGGTAAATAAAGTTTGGGGATAATCTAACATTATGTGGGTGGCTATAGGTTGGGGACAGTTTGGTGACATGGATAATTGAATTTTGCGGATATATCATATCATTGCACAGCACGGTTATTTAAATGGAGATTGTGGACAGGGTCGATAATCTTACCAAGTTTTGGGATATATATTATAGCATGCCGGAGATCAGTGAAGATTGGGGACAACTTAGATAAAGCTTGGATGGTTGGAATTAATAATTGCATTTACGGGTATCATAGCATGGTATGGATAATTGAAGTTTGGGTACATGTTGCATGATTGGATAATTGAAGTTTGAGTATATTACATAGCATGGCGTGGATAATTCAGGTTCAAGGTTGGTTGCATGGGTATATCAAGTTTTGGGATAATCTAACATTATGTGAGTGATTATAGATTAGGGACAGCTTGGTAAACTAGCTTTAAGTGACATGGACAATTAAAGTTTGGGGATATATAATATCATAACATGGCATGGGTATTTGAAGTTTGGATATGCTACATAGCATGGCATGGATAATTAAAATTCAAGTTTGATTAGGGACAGCTTGGTAATCTAGCTTTAAGTGACATGGACAATTAAAGTTTGGGGATATATAATATCATAACATGGCATGGGTATTTGAAGTTTGGATATGCTACTTAGCATGGCATGGATAATTAAAATTCAAGTTTGATTGTATGAGTAAATAAAATTTGGGGATAATCTAACATTAGCTGGGTGGCTATATAGGATGGGGCCATTCAGTTGACATGGGTAATTAAAGTTTGCGGATATACCATATCATAGCACATTTATTTAAATGGAGATTGTGGACAGGGTCAATAATCTTAGCTTGATTTTCTCTATAACCAAGTTTTGGGATATATATTATAGCATGCCGGAGATCAGTGAAGATTGGGGACAACTTAGATAAGGCTTGGATGATTGGAATTAATAATTGCATTTACGGGTAATATAGCATGGTATGGATAATTGAAGTTTGGGTATATGTTGCATGATTTGGATAATTGAAGTTTGAGTATATTACATAGCATGGCGTGGATAATTCAGGTTCAAGGTTGGTTGCATGGGTAAATCAAGTTTGGGGATAATCTAACAATATGTGAGTGACTATAGATTGGGGACAGCTTGGTAATCTAGCTTTAAGTGACATGGACAATTAAAGTTTGGGGATATATAATATCATAACATGGCATGGGTATTTGAAGCTTGGATATGCTACATAGCATGGCATGGATAATTAAAATTCAAGTTTGGTTGTATGGGTAAATAAAATTTGGGGATAATCTAACATTATGTGGGTGGCTATAGGTTGGGGGCAGTTTCGTGACATGGGTAATTAAAGTTTGAGGATATATCATATCATTGCACAGCACGGTTATTTTGAAGTTTGTGGATAATACAACTTGACGTGGATAATTGAAGCTTGGGATAACGTAAAATGGCATGGATAAATGAAGTTTGGTTGCATGTTTTTTTTTTATAATTGGAATTAATAATTGAATTAACGGGTATCATGGCATGGTATGAATAATTAAAGTCTGGGAATAAATTGCATGGTTTGAACAATTGGGGAGAGAGATGGGTTTAACGTCCACTCGACGCAAATTAGGTCATTTCGGTACTAACACATGGTTCAATTTTATTTCAATAACTCGCTTGCGCGTAGGGGTCTTTGGGAGGACCCGGAGAAAACCCACGAGGTTGGGCAAGCCACCCTAATCCTTGTTACGTACAATTGAAGAATCGAAACCCCACCAGTTGACTCAATTAGAGACCGTATCAGACAGCGGGCGCTGTATCAAACCCCCATGTATATATTGCATGGTATGGCTTGAATAATTGAAGTTAAAGTTTGGTTGCAGAAGTAATTGAAGTTGATACGGAATATTTGAAGTTGATATTTTAGGGATTTTTATGAACTTGAGAACTAAAGATTATGGTGACAGCATTGTATTGGTCACTGTCGTTCGACGAAATTCAATGTTACTTCATAGCATGAAATGAATGATATATTTATCAAATTTAACAGCATTACATGAATATTTGGAGAATGGCATTGTAAATTTGAATTTGGTTGGATCTTTTCAGTGGAGTTTTTTTTTTAAAGTTTGGTAGATGTGTGTAATGGAGAATTTGTTTAGTTGTGGCATGATGTTTTTTGCAGCAGCACAATAATCAGCAGCAGCTCATTGAAAAGTGAGCTTCTTTAAATGACACAGGTAACGTCGTAAAGAAAGCTAGCGATCATTTCTCGCAGGTTCATTATTTTCACCCCAAAAGGTATCCTCGTGGGGCAATCTCGGTTGGGGCTATATGCCCGAAAATTGTCTTTGTCACCCGAATTTTGGGAATGAATCAGCCATTAAACATACATTATACAAGAGCTAAACCTGCCTATTGCAGATCTTTTTGGAACCTAAAATGACATTAAAACTATCAATTAGACATTTATTAACATGAAAAGACCTCGATGCCACCTTATGTGTCGGATTTTCACTGGATTTGAATCAAATTTGCTGTTCAACGCTCATTGATGATTTAATCCAAAATAAATAACCGAAACTGTTTTATATCGTAGTACCGACGTTAGTAATGATCGAGTCTAGGTCTAAAATTCAAACGCTAAAATCTCGGGTCCGAGTGGAGCAACTGGTCTGAACTTTGTAGCATATTCTCTTTACATTATGTAGTTTTTAACTATTATAGTGAGAATTGTCAGCTCCTTATAATTACACAATAGTATACATTTACAAAATGCTAGGTAAAAAACAACTTAATGTTATCCATTCTCTGTTGTTTGTGACCGGCTCTTTAGCCTATGTTTGATCACATCGCTTGGGTAACTTTAAGCTTAATGGGTTTATAGTATGGGAAATTGAAAGTTTGAAACTCATGTTAAGTTGGTTGTTATTTTGGCGTGTGTACTTTAATTTCGGGATAATGCATGGGGTGTGTATATCATGGGTAATGTAAGTTAAATGTGTGTATATGATGTTTGAATAATTAATTGGGCAATGTAGCTTGGTGTGAGTATGGCATGAGTAATGTAACTTTGGTGATAGCAGCGTATGCATAAATTAGACTTAATTAAGCTTGGGAATTTAATTTCGGAAAAATGTATGGTTGTTTGCATATCATGGGCAATGTAAGTTAAATTTGGATGCGGGTATAGCGTGGGTAATGTATCCTTCGTGTGTGCTTGTCATTTGTAACGTACGTTGATGATAATGTTATGTGTAAATCAAGCTTGGTGTGGGTATGGCATGAGTAGTGTAACTTTGGTCATAGCATGGAATTTGATGTGGGTATGGCGTGGGTAATATAACATTAATGACAGGGATAATGTAATGTGTAAATCAAACTTGGTTCGGGTATGGAATTGGTAATGTAGCTTCGATGTTTGCATGTTATGTGTAAATAAAGACTGATGTTGGTATGGCATGGGTAATTTAATCTTGATGTGAGAATGTCCTTTGTGATGTAAAGATGCTGGTATGATACGGGTAATGTGCATTTTAAAGCAAGAGGGTATAGAGCATGGTTAATGTACGTTTGGTAGTGTGACACGTGCAATTTAAGCTTAATTAAGATTATCGATAGCATTGCCACGTATTCCATAGAAGTGGAAAATTAAGTTTGGTTTTAAAATTACTTAGTGACATTGGGATAGTATGGTATGGATAATTTATAGTAGGTGGTTACATAACATGGGTGTGTAAGTGTTGGAAGTAATAATGAGTTTTCACTGTAATGCGACATGGATAATGTAAATGTGTGTGTGGCATGGATTGGGGAATTATTCAATGCTTGTGGTAGCATAACCTAGATCGTTTACCATTGGAATGACATGGGTAATTCATGCTTATGGGGGTAAGGATAATGTACGTTTAGTGTAGGCATGGCATGGGTAATTTAATGTGAAATTAAATGCGTGGTGTGGCATGACCTGGTGGTATGGAATTGGTAATTTGAGCTTGATGTGACTTTTGTGTAGGTAATGTTAGTTTAATGTTCGCATGGCATAAGTAATGAGGCCTGGTGGGAGTATGGGTAATTTATGCTTGATGAGAGTTTGGTGTAGTTAGTGTAAGCTTGGTGTTGGCATTACGTGTATTGTACGCTTGATATGAGTTTTGTATATGTAATGTAACTGTGGTGTTGGCAATGTGGTAATGTATATTTGGTGAGAATTTTGTGTAGATTATGTAACTGGTGTCGGCATAGCATGGGTAACGTATGGTTGGTGAGAGTTTTTGTGTATTCAATGAAGTTTGCATGACATGGGTAATTTATGCTTGATGTGACTTTTGTGTAGATAATATAAATTTCGTGTTCCAATAACATCGTTAATTTAATTTTGATAAGAGCATGATGTGTATCATCTTCTAAGTCTCATAGGGACATGACATGGGTAATTTATGCTTATTGCGTTGTCGGTAATGTACGTTTGATAATAGCATGCCATGTTTCAATTAAATAAGATGATAGAGGCGTGACATGTTTGATATGATTATGGTGCAATGGTTTGTGTGATTTTGGTGTGAATAAAATATGTCTGAGAGTGGGTTATGTGGCACATTATGGCAGTATCATGGTATAGGCAATATAAGACTGACCGGAGCATGACACGTGTAATTTAATTAGTTACAGAACGTTTACGCAATATAATAAAGTTTGTGACGAAATCAACACCTAACTAGTTCACGTCTTACGTTGAATATAGTGTCGATTATTAAGTAGGAAGAATAAATTTGTGTTTTGTTCCAGTAAATCAGGATGTAAATTTCTGATTTTAACGAATCTTCCCTTTTTTATTTGCATTATGCCTATTGGACAAATCAATCCATTTTCAGATTAAAATTATGGATTTACGATAGCTGTAAATCCAAAATCATGCGACTGACTGTATGCGCGAATTCATGATAATTTCATATCGTGGTCCGTACACATGTCACTGTTCACTTTGAAATATGTATGTTTGAACACAATAATTTTGGATTTTATTGAGTGAAAAGGTTTCATTACACCAATGCATTGGCTTAGATTGGTGTGTTATGTTTTGATTGGTCACAAATTTTGGCACTAAATGTCTTTATAGAGTTCCATATAGTGATTTTTTTTTGGTTCATGTTCATTTGTTAAATATCTGGGTTCTAATTAGGCTAATAATGGATAAGAAATTTGAATTGCTAACGCTTTTTATCACAATAACTAATTGTGTGAGAAGTAATTTGATTCAACGATGCTTTATATATAAAAATAAACATTTATGTGCAACTAATTGATGAGTAACAACTATTGATATTGAGAATAAAGCTGGGAACACCAGCCTCACTATAATTGGCTTATATGATTTGATAAAATAGAAACATTGATTGTTCATCGTCTGCGTTTTTAAGATTAATACGAGGATAGATAGGATGGTTGAATGGTTGGCGCGTGGACGTTGTATCATAAGGCCTGTCATTGAGTCAACTGGTGTGGTTTCGATTCCCCGGTTGTACGTGAAAAAATGGTCTGTCCAATCTCAAGCGGTTTCTCCGTGTCCTCCAGTTCCCTCCCACTGCTAAAGACTGTTACGCGTAAGTGAATTATTTTTTCTATTTATGATCTAGTTTGTGTCGAGTGGACGTTGTTCCCCGCCCCTCCCTGTCGTTTAATAACACTTTTCTGTTTAGTGTATCAAATTTTATGGTTTTATTTCGTTATTCGAATTTTTAATATTCGAGAAAATTGACTTCAAATTTTAACGTCGGTGATATCTTGACATCCAATATGTCATGTCATAATTCAGGGGTGTATTAATTAGTTTACATCTTATTCTTTGCCTGAGATTTTTTTATTTAAATTGTTGATAAGCCCACTTTGGTTACGACCCCTACCTTTACAGTTACTGTGGTGATAATTTAAAGTTCTGCCATTTCTCTTTTTCCTTTCATAATTATGGGAGCTAGTGAAAATACACAATGTTTAGTTTTTCACCTGGTGTATCATTTAGATTACTTAAGGGACAGTCTTAGAGATCTTCCTAGATTTGCGACCAAAAACCAAAATTGTCTAAAAAATATATAACGTTGTTATTTATATAACGACAAGTCTCTAATGTACCCGGTTCTAACATCAGAACCTCCCAGAGATCTTTTTGTACGCACCATTGCAAGCAAGGAATAATCAAATCAAACAAAGTTCCATCTTAATGACTTTTAAAACGTTAATGTTTGAAGGCATGTATGGAAGTTTGCCGTATGCACGAGGACTAGCTGAAAAGTTGTAAGCATATCTGTATTTCCTATAGAGGTGTACACACATTTCCCAATGATGCTCGGACAGAAAGTTTCTCGGTCTCCCTGGTGTATCATTTAGATTACTAAAGGGACACAGTCTTAGAGATCTTCTTAGATTTGCGACCAAAAACCAGAATTGTCTAAAAATATATACCGTTACTATTTATATAACGACAAGTCTCTAACGTACCCGGTTCTAACATCAAAACATCCCAGAGATCTTTTTGTACGCACCATTGGAAGCAAGGAATAATCAAATCCAATAAAGTTCCATCTTAATGACTTTTTAAACGTTAATGTTTGAAGGCATGTATGAAAGTTTGCCGTATGCACGAGGACTAGCTGAAAAGTTTTAAGTCTATCTGTATTTCCTATAGAGGTGTACACACATTTCCCAATGATGCTCGGAAAGAATGTTTTTGAGCCTCCCTGAAAAACGTCGTCCACGGATGACATGACATCATTACTAAGAAAATGACGACCGACTAGTTCTTTTTTAGGGACATGGATGTATCACGGAGCCATATATGGACAAAATTGCTAGGACCTTTTTTTTAAAAATGGAACAGATTGCCACGGGACGTCAGGAATCTGACACCTTTCTGATCTGTTGTCAAGAGCTTTGGCACCTATTTCGGTGAAACTTTTGTCATTCTAAACTCATTGGTGATAATGTGTTCAACTCTCTCAGCAGAGTGCCCACAACACTGAGAATATGTCGAGTGTTCAATCGTCTGTCAGCCATGACCATGACATGCACGTATTTTAATGGGAATGTTCGTTGTTGTAATGTCCTCATGTTTTGGGGGCGATATTCGTCGCGTGCATTAAAATGAACACCAAAAGATAAAACATTGGGTCAACAATTATAGCCCGTGTGGAGGTGAGACTATTATGAACCTTGCCATTTAGAACCGCGTGTTGTATGACCTTTCGTTTCATCTAATGTTGGAATTTAGGAAACTGTCACCAAAGTCTGGAAACAAACATGGTATGTTTTGTGTTTCAAGAACTGCAATCCTAATGTTTTAAAATCGACATAATGGCCTCTTTTTTTTAAAACTTATTTTCCATTGAGAAACTTTTGGGGTTTATTTGCTGCTAAGTTTCAAAGAAACGCTGCCATTTGTCTGTTGCTCACGAGTTTGTTGGATGTTTGTTATTAGCATTGACTGTTGATGGTTTCCATGTCGGGTTGTGATGCTAGTCATTGCATGTTGGGGTCTGCTTGTCACGGATTTGAATGGATTGGTCAGGGATTGCTAAATTGTTGGCCTTTGCAGGTCTGTGTTGCTCACAGGTTTGTAACATAGAGGGTTGTGCTGCTTGTCATAGCATGGGCGTTGTACTGCTAGTCCAGATTTGTGTTACCGTTGTACTGCTAGTCCAGATTTGTGTTACGCACGTGTCTGTAGCATGATTTTGGTGGTTTACACTGGTGTTTGTAGCATGATTTTGGTGGTTTAGGTTGCTCACGGGGTAGTAACATGTAAAACTGTGTTGCTTGTCATAGCATGTGGTATTGTACTGGTGGTCCATGTTTGTGTTACTCACGTGCCTATAGCATGATATTGGCTGTTTGCAGTGGTGCTTTCTTCAATGCTGGTTTTGTACTGATGGTCCATGTTTGTGTCACTCACGTGCCTGTAGCATGATATTGGTTGTTTGCAATGGTGCTTTCTTTAATGCTGGTCTTTACAAGTTTGTGTTGTTCACGGGTTTGTAACATGGTGAGCTGTGCTGCTGGTCATATTATGTGGTGTCATGGCATGTACTGCTGGTCCATGTTTGTGTTACTCACGTGTCTGTGGCATGATTTTGCATTGTTTGAAGTGGTGTCTGTAGCGTAATGCATGCTATAATGCTGGTCTTTGCATGTTTGTGTTGCTCACGGGTTTGTAACTTGGTGGGTTGTGTTACTAGTCATAGAAGTTGGTGTTGTACTGTTGGCCCCTATCTGTGTTACTCAAGTATCTGTAGGATAACTTGGATGGTTTGCAGTGGTGTTTGTAGCTTCACCAATTGCTTTATTGCCGACTGTAGCATGTCTGGTTGCTGTGTTGCTGGTCATATCATTTATTATTATTATTGTCAATTTTACGATTGATGATCACATGTAAACTCACTCCCATAACGAACTCTGACAATAATACAAATGCACCAACCCTAACCAGTGACATAACACAACAATCCTGACATAACGCACCCAACTAAACAATGAAATGTAACGACACTCGGAAAATGAAATGTAAAGCACCAACCCCCGACCCACACTGACAAGGGTATGTAGCCATTTTCCCAACAATTGATTGCCCATCAAAAATAGTCCTGTTGGTAGAAAAATTATTTGAAATCGGGGTTTAACGTCCTACTGTTTTTCCCGGGGTGTGCTAATGAAGACGGGCATACACTATACAGTGTACTATGAGGGAAACTTTGCCCGGATAGCGGCACTACGGCCTACTCCTATACTGAATTCCAATTGTCTATATTTTTATCTCTTGCCCGACCCTCCGTCTTGTCACTCTCCATAGAAACTTTCCGTTATAGCACACATGGCACTGCATAATGTATGCCTGTATTCAATAGTCCGACTGGCGCAGAAAAGTGTGAAAATGATATGAAGGGTGATACCTGGATATTGTACCATAACTGCTGGGGCTTTTTTTGATTGATACCCATATTTATAGTATCTTGTAACGGCGGATCCGCAGGCTCGTGGGCCCTTCTCACTTTTGCTATGCAAAGCTTCTGCTATAGTTTTTTTGCATTGGTGTTTGTGGCATCTTGCATTTTTAATGCCATCAGCTGCGGATTGTAGTGCTCATCTTAATTCGTCTTAGTATTTTGCCTTGCTTTGTACCTACTTATTGGGATATTGATCGTTGCCATCTATGTTTTGGGTTGTTTTACTGTCGGTTCCATTATATGACACTGGTCACAGCATGATAAATTTTGATACAGGTGGTTGTAGGGAATGTTTTTCCAATTGTTCCGGTTAGATGGGGGTGGGTTCATTGAAATGTTGATTGTAGACACTGTTGCGATTATGTTTTATAGTTGTAGAAGGTACATTGTTGCTGTTCATGGAATAATTATTGTTTCAATGGTGGTTGTGGCATGCCGTTTTCGCATTGCTGCTGCTAATATGATTTTATTTATGTGTATCGACTATTGCACCCTGTCCGGTTGTAGCATGGTAGGTTTCAGTACAGATGATTTTAGCAGGAACATGTTCTTTATATAGCGTAGCAATGGGGTCGACTCGGATTATCACTGACATTTGAAGGACAATATTGGTGCCAGTCATTATCACATGTATGATAGAACTGGTTAAACACATTCCAAATATAATTTTAACACAGAGGCTATTGCTTCGAAAGATGCGTATTAGAGGTTTCATGAATTGGCAGTGACAAACGAAAACACGAGTTATCCCTCTATATAACTGACTGAGGTGACAAGCGATAACAGATAAACGGACAAATTTCTGCTCACTTATAATTCCTTCAAAGTTGTTATATGGGATTGAAAGAGGATATCTGACAATTCAATAAAGTAATTGAGTGTCATTAGATACGAGAACACAAGAAAAATAGAAATAGTCCGTATATTCTAGCGTGTTCTTTAATCTAATGGCAAATAATTCTTTTATGAATTATATCCTTTCAAACACTAGAGATATGGTGTCGTTTTGCCACTAGTTAATATTAAGACCGTATACTTTTAAAACATCGTTCGATAATTGATAAAAATAACAAAAATTTAATGGTTTAAATAGTACTACGGTTTAGATTAATGGTAACGGCTTTAGTTTCTCCGACATACCTTTAAAAGTGGACGACACGTTCACTTATAAGACGATGCGTTTAATTTCTTGCGATACGTATATAAATCAACACAATATAATGTCTTATCTAATGGCAGTCATTGTCTGTCTGAAGTGATATTTTTGGAGTTTTGTGTTAGGAGTTTCATTCCTGTCATTTAAGATTGTCAAATTGTTACTGTAAGAGAATATTATGGATGATAATCGATAATGGCTCTTTTTGTACGACTATGTTTTTGTACAAAATTTCTCGATTTCACTCGTCTAGAAATATTTATATAAATGAAATGAAATGAACTGGGATTTAACGACCTACTGTTATACTCCTTACCTGGGCTAATGAAGACGGGCATACGTCATACATTGTGCTATGAAGGAAATTATGCTACGGCACACTCTTATATCGAATTCCAACTACAAATGTGTACACAGGACAACCTGACAGCTGTCCTTGACAGGTCCCCCGTTATGCATCACTGACAAGGAGAAATCACGCCGGAAGATCTGGATGAACTTTCTCGGCCAATGCTGGGATCGGACACCTGATCTCCAGGCTAGCGAGCCACGGCCTTACCAACTTACCCACGTGATCCCCCAATATTGATATGAATGCGGTCAAAGTATGTAATATGTTTGTATTACTATGATTATGTTAATACATCATGGTCCTTAATTACAAAATCAAATATATTGATGTGAACAGGATAACGTTATGTATTGTTGTTAAATTAATGGCAGTACAAATACAGTATGTTTATATTCATAAAGTTACAAGATGTAAATAGTATTATATTTACTCCTAACTATCATTATTATTAATTTATTACAAATATACACCTGGAAAAAGTTTACACACCCTCCCCCCATTAATTGTGAGAAATTAATTACATCTCGCGGTGGTAAATAATTGGTTTAAAAAATTAAAAGAATATTTTAAAACTACAACTTTTATTTGCTTTAATGTTTCAATGAATAAATTTTCACGGAAGCAGAAAAATTTAATTCTCAAGTTCAACAAGCTCTTGGTTTAAAATGTTCGCACTATGAACCTACATGACATCCTTATCCTCATATTATTACAGTAACACATGTAGCATCACCGTGTCTGGACTAGGGACAGCTGTTGCTGCTTCCCGTATCATACTGTGTCCAGTTCTTGCTAATTCTTTACGAGGGGACGCCATCTGAGACCATTTCTGTGTGTCTCCCACCTGCTGCTGAACTCCAGGCCATTCTTCAGGCCTTGGAGTTCATTCAGTCCTCTCCAGCTTTAAAGCATATCATCTTTACTGATTCTCTGTCCTCTTTACAAGCAATTAACAATATACAGCTTGAACACCCATTAGTAGCAGATGTTTATCGTCTGCTACTATCGTACGAGCTCAGCAGCAAAGACGTCGTCTTCTGCTGGCTCCCCAGTCACGTCGATATAAGGGGGAATGATCTAGCAGATTTTGCTGCCAAAGCTGCTTTAGATCTTCCCCAATCACACTTTTTAATTCCTTATAAAGATTTTAAATTTTCAATAAATCATTTTATTTATGACCGTTGGCAACGGTCTTGGGATCTTGCAGGCACAAACAAACTTCATCACATCAAGCCTCTCTTAGGAGATTGGCCAAGCTCCTATCGTACGAGCAGGAGAGATGAAGTTGTCTTGTGTCGCTCTCGCATAGGTCATACTTTTTTAACACATATTTTCATTTTAAAGCGAGAGCCTCAACCAGAATGTCAACACTGTCATGTTCCTTTGACAGTGAAACACATTTTGATTGAGTGCAAGCATCTCAAGAATATTAGATCTAAGTACTACCGTTGCCAGTCAGCACGTCAGCTATTTACACAACCGGAGCTTTATGATAAATTGTTAGCATTTTTAAGGGAGACAAATTTTTATTCAAAATTTTAATTGTATATATTTATCGTATACTGCATTTTAAATATTTATATATGTAATGTAATTGATATATTTATTTTTAGTTATATTTTCTGTGATATTTGTTTTTATTTACATATATAAATACATCCCTGTGATATTGTTTTAATTTGTCTCGATAATTTCATCATGTTTGGCGCAATATGGCCCGGTTGGAGCTGACGTGCCATTAAACAACATTTCTTTCTTTCTTTCTTTACGAGGGGATCCCTTACCTATACCCGACGACCAATGACAGAACGGCGTGGTCTGGAGTTGTGCAGCATGTGCACAGACCCTGTGGCAAGTACGTGGTTGTCGAAAGGAGAAGGGGGACGAATGCATGTCGATACGATTGTACTGTTCCGGTTTAGTATTGTCAAGGGTGTGGCGAATGTTCAGTATCCTCGAGGGACATTCCTGTCAATTGAATACCGACCATCTGCCATCTTTGATCCTCTGGCATTCTCCTTCACAGGTAATGGGTCTAAATTATAAGAAATCGATTTCAAAGACATATATACTAAATTTAGACAAGTTACTCGTGAATGGTCAGTCATTGGTATGGACGATCATGAAACTCGATCGTGATTGATACATTATTAGGGCCGTTTAGTCAGGTGGTGCTTTTTTCTTGATGCATAAAACTGGACCAGTGCAGTTACTCATGAATGTTCAGTCATTTGTATGGAAGATCGTGAAACTCGATAGTGATGGATACATTATTAGGGTCATTTAGTCAGGTGGTGCTTTTTTCCAGATGCATATTATTACGAATAATGCCAAATTATGTAATTTGTTTACAAAATGGTATTTTAAGGACGTGTGGCTCTATTTTCTGGAACCTTAACGTACACAGCAACGGGCCAAAAAGCACACCATGTAATATACACATATATAAAGTGATTTACTTTTATTTATATATATTTTTTAAAAATTCGATTTTCTAATCAATTATACGTGAACAATCAAAATTGAACGAAAGTAGTTAGCAGCTGCTTAATCAATTCTACAAGTGTTTATCAAAGTTATTTTGTCGTTTATGAATCAGTCACGTTTAATTTTTTCCGCGTTGTCTTGTGGGATTTGGTTTACTTTTTAAATTCTATAAATTGCGTCCGGAACCGTGAGAACATGAGTCGTGTACCGATTTTTAAAGTGTCCGTTCTGTCTTAAACATTGAATGTTAATAACATCAACATTGTTCATGTTTTCGAATCAGGCGGCACCCTCTTGGTTTTCCCCCACTGCTAAAGACCCCTACGCACAAGCGAATTATTGAAATAAAATTAAACCATATGTTAGTCCCGAAATGACCTTGTTTGTGTCGAGTGGACGTTAAACCCCATCTCTCTCTCTCTCTCTCTCTAATCAGGCGGCTGATGAGTTTACAGCTTCAAAATTTAATCAGCGATATGTATTTTCTTGTAATGTGCCCAATTATCTGTATTGTTTGGGGGTTCTTTTTATTAACAGTGGTATAATGCAGTAGTAATCTGAAACCGGCCCATGTGAGATCCGTTATGGTTCACGATAAGTATTTTTCATATCATTGTGACAATAATATATACATTTATTTTCATAATCTAAGAAAATATTAAGCAGGTGTAAACGACCGCCGCTCAGTTTGGACAGCTCACGTGTTTCACGGAACATAATTGATTAGAAATTACAATATATATTTTTTTAAATTTCAATATACATCACTTTATATTATATATATTCATTTTCATCTATTGTAAGGTTGAAATGAATAGAACCATACACCCTTTTTATACGCCCACATTTTTATGTGGACGTATATTGTCGTCGCCCCTGTCCGTCCGTCCGTCCGTCCGTCCGTCCACATTTTTTTGTGAACAGTCTACAGGTCACAATTTTTATCCGATTTCAATTAAACTTAAAATATAGGTTTATCACCATAAGATCTCGGTTCCTTTCGATATTGGCATGTATCGGACTGTAACTTCATGGGTTATGGCCCCTGATTGTACGAAAAATCACGTTTTTTAGCTTGTGAACAGCGTAGAGGTCACAATTTTGAACCGATTTGGATGAAACTTGACATGTGTGTTTATAACCCAAAGATCTTGGTTCCTTTCGATATTTGCGCCAATCGGATCGTAACTTCCTGAATTATGGCCCCTGATTGTCCGAAAAATTGCCCTTTTTAGCTCGTGGTCCCTCTGGAGGTCAAAATTGTTATCCGATTTAAAAAACCGTTTGATTATATCACCGTTCCATGGTTATGAAGGTCGAGTTCGAATTTCGTGAAAATCGGACCAAAATTGACGGACAAAATGGCCGCCATTTGTACGCGAATAGTGTGAAAATATGTTAAATCAAGGTTGTGAACAGTGTAGAGGACACAATTTTGAACCGATTTGGATGAAACTTAAAATGCATGTTTATAACCTAAAGATCTTGGTTCCTTTCGATATTTGCGCCAATCGGATCGTAACTTCCTGAATTATGGCCCCTGATTGTCCGAAAAATTGCCCTTTTTAGCTTGTGGTCCCTATGGAGGTCAAAATTGTTATCCGATTTAAAAAACCGTTTGATTATATCATTGTTCCATGGTTATGAAGGTCGAGTTTGAATTTCGTGAAAATCGGACCAAAATTGACGGACAAAATGGCCGCCATTTGTACGCGAATAGTGTGAAAATATGTTATATCAAGGTTGTGAACAGTGTAGAGGACACAATTTTGAACCGATTTGGATGAAACTTGAAATGCATGTTTATAACCCAAAGATCTTGATTCCTTTCGATATTTGCGCCAATCGGATCGTAACTTGCTGAATTATGGCCCCTGATTGTCCGAAAAATCGCCCTTTTTAGCTTGTGGTGCCTCTGGAGGTCAAAATTGTTATCCGATTTAAAAAAACGTTTGATTATATCACCGTTCCATGGTTATGAAGGTCGAGTTCGAATTTCGTGAAAATCGGACCAAAATTGACGGACAAAATGGCCGCCATTTGTACGCGAATAGTGTGAAAATATGTTAAATCAAGGTTGTGAACAGTGTAGAGGTCACAATTTTGAACCGATTTGGATGAAACTTGAAATGCATGTTTATAACCCAAAGATCTTGGTTCCTTTCGATATTTGCGCCAATCGGATCGTAACTTCCTGAATTATGGCCCCTGATTGTCCGAAAAATTGCCCTTTTTAGCTTGTGGTCCCTATGGAGGTCAAAATTGTTATCCGATTTAAAAAACCGTTTGATTATATCATTGTTCCATGGTTATGAAGGTCGAGTTTGAATTTCGTGAAAATCGGACCAAAATTGATGGACAAAATGGCCGCCATTTGTACGCGAATAGTGTGAAAATATGTTATATCAAGGTTGTGAACAGTGTAGAGGACACAATTTTGAACCGATTTGGATGAAACTTGAAATGCATGTTTATAACCCAAAGATCTTGATTCCTGTCGATATTTGCGCCAATCGGATCGTAACTTCCTGAATTATGGCCCCTGATTGTCCGAAAAATTGCCCTTTTTAGCTTGTGGTCCCTCTGGAGGTCAAAATTGTTATCCGATTTAAAAAAAACGTTTGATTATATCACCGTTCCATGGTTATGAAGGTTGAGTATGAATTTTGTGAAAATTGGACCAAAATTGACGGACAAAATGGCCGCCGTTTGTACACGAATATTGTGAAAATATGTTATATAAAGGTTGTGGACCTTATAGAGGTCACAATTTTGAACCGATTTTGATGAAACTTGACATGTATGTTTATAACCCAAAGATCTTGGTTCCTTTCGATATTTGCGCCCATTGGATCATAACTTCCTGAA
Organism: Patella depressa; assembly: GCA_948474765.1. Classification (NCBI taxonomy): domain Eukaryota; kingdom Metazoa; phylum Mollusca; class Gastropoda; family Patellidae; genus Patella; species Patella depressa. Next base: position 30,516,488 of record OX419715.1, read on the forward strand.
TTATGTCACCGGATTGTCCGAAAAATCGCTTTTGTTCGCTTTTGGTTCCTCTGGAGGTCAAAATTATTATCCGATTTAAAAAAACGTATGACTATATCACCGTTACATGGTAAAAAAGAGAGAGTTTGAATTACATGAAAACCGGACTAGAATTGACGGACAAAATGGCCGCCGTTTGTACACGAATAGTGTGAAAATATGTTATATCAAGGTTGTGGACCCTATAGAGGTCACAATTTTGAGTCGATTTTGATGAAACTTGACAGGTATGTTTTAAACCCAAAGATCTTGGTTCCTTTCGATATTTGCGCCCATCGGGTCATTACTTCCTGAATTATGTCCCCTGATTGTACGAAAAATCACCCTTTTTAGCTTGTGGTGCCTCTGGAGGTCACAATTATTATATGATTTAAAAAAAAACGTTTGATTATAAAAACCAAACAAATTCTAATGATTTTTTGATAATTCCTTAATATGCGACAATTCTTGTTGACTGCCCGGACGATTTGGCTGCTGTGTGGGCGTATGTTTCGTTGCCTGGCAACCTATTTTATGTAGATTTATAGCACCAAAAAGTCTTCAATGTACTGATATCAACATTTCTTGTTGGCACATAGTTGGTCAGATAAATACAAATTTAGTAATGGAGGCAGACTACCACTAAATTTCGCCATCTCGGTGCCCACAAATTGTAGTTCGTCTATTTATTGCAGTTCTCTCTCTGGCCCTTTTCTCCACTTTTCTTGATTTTTGGATCTAAAGTGGATGCAGAGTTTGAATTAATATTTTCTGTCAGGTTTTGGGGCGGAAGGATAGCGGCGTTGGGTACAGTGATAAGTACGGCAACCAGTTACATGGTTTTAGGTTGTGTATTCAAGTTTGTGTATCTCAAAATTTTGGTGGTCAAGCTCATACACATTTTAGTGCAAAGAAATGGCCATTTGTTCTTTTTAGCCTGTAGTGAAAAGCATTCAGCCCACCGAAAATTTGAGGAAAAGTTGTAGATGGACAAAGGGTCTGGAATTAACATTTGAAGTCAATGGGGAAATTAATGGTGGTCTGCCTCATAATGCTATTTTTTTAGGATTGTCTCCCTTGTAGTAGCCGAAACACTTGATACTGCAAAACCTCTTCGGTTAAAGTCATAGTAAAATATTGAGTTTGATGGGGTTTTTTTATAAGTGCTGGGTCAAACTGCATAGGGTATTAAAATTATTCGGGTCTTGAAAATGAAATTGACGTCTTTTTGTTTCCAGATATTAGTGGATTATATAGACTGCTGACTTACGGCCATAGGCTTTGTAAAAGCTCAATATTGCGCAATCTGTACTAAATTGTAGACATCTATAATGGAAGAGAATTCATGACAACAAATTAAATGATTTATTCGACACATTTTATTTGAATCTGAGGTCGACGTCTTTTTTGAAAACTGAACAAAAATTGTACTGAACTTAGTTGTCCATGGTTAGAGTGTACTTACCAAGTTTATGTCAAGTAGAAACATTCCTCTCAATAATTAAACAGAGCTCTTGGCTGCAGATGCAATTTGACCTATTCTTATAAGGTTTTGAGTAGATAATACTGACGTCAAAAACTATCTTTGTGTTTACCGTGTCTAAAGAGGTTTTAAATGTTAATCTAGAAATTATATATGTGTGTTTACCTTGTCTATATAAATTTAAATATTATCCATGTCTGTACCATATGTATATAAGTTTAAAACACTAGTATATGTGTGTTTACCAGCATACACAAGTGTTTACAGTTTCTGTAGAAGTTTTAATATTATCCATAACTTTACTATGTAAATATATTTTTAAAATACTGATTTATCACTGATGTTAGTGTTTACGGTGTGTATAGAGGTTTTAATATCATCCATGTCTTCACATTGTTTACATACGTTCAAAATATTGAATTAACAGTAATGTGTATTTGACGTATCTATAGAAGTTTAGAATAGTGAAATTTAGAATATTGATCTAACGTAATAGTATGCCTCTTTACGGTGTCGGTAGTAGTCTAAAATGCTGATCTATCATTAATAAAACTAAATGTGTCACGGTGTGCCTTACTGACATTATGTTATCAATGGACATGTGACTCTATAGTGTGCCTCACGGATCCTTCTTTAAACTCACGGTGTGCCTTAAGAAGTTAATAACACTGACATTATTTTATCAATGGACATGTGACTCTATAGTGTGCCTCACGGATCTTTCTTTAAACTAAACCCCTTGCGGGGTTAAATCGATACCTGATTAGCCTCAACTGTAAGACCGACGACAATCAGCTTATCGAAAACCTTCTCGTCGCATACGCCAACTTTCTACTGGAGATGAAATGGAAGAGTGTATAAGAGACGTTCAGCAATGGAGTGATCAATACAAGCTGAAATTAAATACAGAAAAGACGGGGGCTATCCTTCTGTGTGACTTTATATATACAATATGATGTACCTGAATGATCCGTTTTTGAACCAGTCATGTTTTTGTCTATACTAAACCCTTGTGTAACTGTTGAATTGACACCCGATTAGCTATCACTGTTATACCTACCACACCCAGCTGTCATTAAATGGAAGCGTGCATCAGAGATGTTCAGGACTGGGTGGATCACAATAAGCTGAGATTAAATAAAGAAAACAAAGAAGCTATCCTTTTGCACCGACAGTTCCACTTAAACCATTGCTTTCCCTAATGTCAATGAGTTAACTATCCCTTTTGCCCAATCTAGACTCTTACAATAGGAACCCACATCAGCTACCTTAGAAATATTTCGCACTATCACCTGTGAAACTTGGGATCGATAAGACACTCCATCACTAGAGATTCCACCACCATCCGTGTACGTTACCTTAGAAATATTTCGCACTATCACCTATGAAACTTGGGATCGATAAGACACTCCATCACTAGAGATTCCACCACCATCCGTGTACGCTCTATGGTCATGTTTTTTGTGTATACTTAACCCCTTGTGTAGCTGTTGAATTGGCACCTGATTAGCTATCACTGCTATACCTACCACACACATCTGCCATTAAATGGAAGCGTGTATCAGAGATGTTCAGGACTGGGTGGATCACAATAAGCGGAGATTAAATAAAGGAAAGAAGGAAGCTATCCTTTTGCACCGACAGTTCTACTTCAACCATTGCTTCCCCTAACGCCAATGAGTTAACTATCCCTTTTGCCCAATATAGACTCTTACAAAACCCACATCAGCTACCTTTGCAATGTTTCGCATTATCACCTATGAAACATAGGATCGATAAGGCACTCCATCACTAGAGATTCCACCACCACCACCCGTGTACGCTCTATGGTCATTTCAAGTTGTGATCATGGAAATAGTCTGTTAGTCCAAAGAACATCTATGCCGGCTTCAACATATTTCGAACTGCTGTGCCAGAATCATTAAAAGGACTACATATATGTCTAGCTCTAAATCAGAATCCATTTGAAATATATTATCATCACCGTCCGTTAAAGTTTGTAAATTTATTAAAATATTTGGTAATGTATTTATAGTTTGGAATCTAACATTTTTTAAAATATGGACAGTGTAACAATAGTGTTCAGTATCCTCTATATAGTGACCACAGGAAGAAGAGGGTTGTCCGTTAAGTGCATGGTTGTTTAAGCTGCTTTTATTGTGGTGCAGTTTAGTATATAGGACATGCTTTCGTGTTTAAGGGACAATCCCAATAAGAATAGAGTCTCAAAAATTAAAGTCCGAGAGTTTATGAAATTTATGGACCAAAATATAGAGGCATGGTGTATTTATCTTGTCTCAAAATTCAGCTCAAAATATTGAGTCGTTTGGACGTGAATGTCAACACTGCTTATCCGGACACGTAACCCTTTTAAGATTTCGGGTCAATTTTTTCATTGGGTGACCTGATAATCGATTCACATTTCTTGAGAGGTCTATACAGTGAATGACCCATGTACTGTACTTGATAACAAAAGGTAAATTTCACCTACATATTATTTTTATAGAAAAAAGTCTGGTTTTATCCAGATACTGTATAATTACAACGGTCTCCATTTCCAGATGAAGACTGTCAGATTTAAGTTATTTACAAGCGTATCACAAATATCGTGTTGGTTGGTCGGCCTTAGGTAATGGGTTTTAAGGGAATTTAACACAAAATTAAGCAATTTTATTCCTCAGAAAGTTATCGGGATTGGCCCTTTAATTATTCCAGTCTCTTTAACGGACGGTAGAAAATAGTTTTGAAAAAATGTAATATTAGCAGGAATATTTCTATACAGTTGTGAATAAGGCGTTTCGTAATACCCCGTCAGACCGGAGTGGCATCGTTATTGCGCTGCTGAGATCGTATGGTGACTAGAAAATGCACAAGGTCACCGGCAAACATAACAACACAATAAGGACGCCAGTCCGGTCTGACGTAGGTATAAATGTTTACGTCCGAGGATTTGGGATGAAACAGGATAGACAAGTAACGTGGAGTTATTTTATTTATATTAACATAAATGTCAGAACTTTTATTCTAAACCATAGCATGAACTTGAATTAATCTTAAAGCGAGAATTGCATTTTTTTAGTCATATGTTTAAAATATATTACGTGCGAGGATTTGGGATGAACCAGAATAGGTCAGTAACCTGGAGTTATTTTATTTATATTAACATAAATGACAGAACATTTTTTTCTAAACCATAGCATGTACTTGAATTAACCTTAAAGCGAGAATTACATTTTTAAAGTCTTTTAAGCATTAAGATACATGGCAGCTATACGTACATGTAGTCTTGCCGTGTAAAGGAATAATCTTATTAAACGTGCATTATGTAAGATTTAGATAAAAATTTTGCCATAATATTTTAAAAATAGATAATGGAAAGTTAATACATTGTGAAAATATCATTCAAATTACTATATTCTTTGCGAAGTTAGGGTGTTAGAAGGTGTAGTGAGATTAGGTCTCGGTTATCCATTTTATCTTTAAAAATTTAAACATCGCGGGCGTTCTAATCCATTTAAATCTGATGGGCTTATCTTATTAAATGATATAATAGTCGATATAACATTTGAAGATAAATTAAAGACCTATAGACATAGCTGACTGTTACATAATGCATCTTTAATCATATAAATCAATATTGTCAGTTGAGAAATTGATAAAAGTATCATTTTCATGTCGAAGGTATAGTGTTTTCAGTTAACCCACCAAACAAGGGAGGTAATTTTTCGTCAGTCAAATATGCATCATTATCCACAGACCTGGACAATCGACCACTTCCATTACTTAGATTTAGTATTCCAATGAAGTATCGAGGGCGAGTAGAACATATTTCAAATTTTTATGTGAATGTTTCTGAAGTGTAGAATGGTTCATTTAACTGTATAGTGAATTGACAACATATTCAGCTACAAGATAGAAATAATAATGATTTCACTTTCTTAGAAAATATGAAATTATCGCTTTAAGGCCATTTGATGGAAACATGCATAATGACCTTTTAAAATAATGGTGAACCTAGACATTTATCAAATGCCGGCAATTTTTATCGGCAATAAATGTTTCCTACCAATGTTGACTCCTTTTTAATGGCCTTACTATTTCGTTAGTAGATGGTGATATTTTAACTATTTATTATGCCGATATTAATTATATTTTTTGTACTGTTCATGCTGTCCTAGGTAATTTAACGTGTAGATATTTCCCCTCTCTACTTTCCATTAGATTTCATTCCATTTGTATAAAAACGCATTCTCTATCATTTACTTCATTAATATTCATTTGTTTGAAGCTACTGAAAATGTTTAGTCTTTTACAATGAACCTACAAATTTTCACTAGAAAAAATTCCACCATTATAGACATTATAGACAAATGGATTTTGCAGTATATAACATTACGTATCGGAATAGCAATGGATGATGTATTGTAATATATTGCAATAGGATTTGGAGTTGCAATACACATTCTTATTGTTGTTGTATCGACATTAATGGTATTTTTTTTACCTATGTGTCAAATCGCTATTAATTATATCATAACTATTTCTTACGTCGATACGTTTTTAGAAATGTATATCCGTCAAATTTCTTTAGTATTGTAAAGTAAATAATTGTCTATGTATTAGCCAATAGACCTGATAAGTAGGGCTTCCGTTTGACCTTGTCTATGTCCTCGTATCAAATTTTATGGTTATATGAACTAATGGGGCGACGCCCGGCTTTGTTCCAATAGTTTAACTTAAATTTGTTTTTCTAAATGTGTTTATATATATACTAAACAGCAAAACAAAACGCCAGTCCACTTTCAAAATCAGAGAGGCCCTTTAATCAAATCATTCTAGAAAACGACTTAATAAATAGATCAAAGCAATTTTTTGTGGACAGTTTGTTGACACATTAGTGATTAATTCATCACAATCCCAAGACATTATGGAAGGTTTAGAGTCTGGACACAGTCTATACATCGGTCTATACAGCGCAGCGACTGTACATAGAGTAGACCAGACGATTGATGAACGCCATTGGAATCTTGAACCACATTCTCAAAAAAGCCTGGCGCAATCCATCGGCTTTATTTGGTCTCGGTACGATGTTATTAAGTCCCCTCTGAGTTTCATCCCAAAGATGTTCAATCGGTTTTAAGGCGTTCTGCTGTAGAAAGTCCCGATTAACTCTGGCTGTCAGGGCACGGTTGTGGTCATGCTGTAGAACGTTGTTTCGATGACGTGGGTTCCGAGACCTTGATCGATGTAGCTCCCTGCGGTGATGCCACCTCCTCTCTCTGGACCAAGATTTTGGTACACCACAGGATGCACCCCAAACCATAATGCTTGGAGCACTTCACGAGTCTCGGTCCATGACAAATTAGTCAGAAAAGAAAACGGTGGCCACGTCGACGCCATATTCTGGTTCTGTCATCTGCAGATCATATGCTATACCGACTCTGATCTGTTAACGGAACATTCTCCATTGTCTTTGTCGCCAGTTTTGGTGTTAATAGGCAAACTTTGGCGTTCCCGTCGATTGCGAGCGAGGGGGGGGGGGGTGATATCGGTCCACGGTAAGGTCTACGGCAATGGGTGTTCTCTCTCGTGAGACGTCGGCGCACTGTATTTGTACTGGTGGGTCTTCCGTGTGTTCCCACTGTCTGACGTGTTGTCTCAGATGCCTTTGTGAGGGGATTCTGCACGTACTGTCACACATCATGGCGGTCTTGTCGCCTTGTGTTAACCCTTGGTCTACTAGTTCGGTGCGATCATCTAGTTATGGGGGTGCATATAGGGCTAGTCCCGGTGAACAGCACGTGCAGCATGAGTTACATGAAAATAATGGAGAACACATTACCATCCAAGAAAGCAGGTGGCGTTTTTGAGAATTCTGTGTTTGGGAAGGAGCCTTATTGCTCAGGTAAATTTGGAGATGTGGACACAAATATACAATAAAAACATTTGCCACGTTTTATGCAACATACCAACCTGGCGTTTCTTTTGCTGCTTAGATTATACCATGATAATTGTATATATTTTTGTTACCGTGTTCTTTTGTACGTTTTGGTGATTTTATATCTCTACATATATTTTGAGAGGAGGGGAGGGTTTACTTATTATTCCATTGTCATTGTATAATTGTTGTTACCGCATGTGTTAAGGTGGACGTATATTGCGATCACCAGTTCGGTCCGTCCACATTTTAGGAAACTGGTGTTATGACCAGACGAGAAACGCTATTTCATTTCGTCTAAATCGGATTAATATATTTAGTTATGCCTCATTTTTTTGCCGAAACCGGTCCACGTGGCTTGCAATGCTTGTCAGAATCTTAGAGACTAGCGTTGTGGTCGGACTTTTCTGCTATGTCCCGGAGGCTTGCATTGTAATATTTTTCGACTTTTTGCCGTAAGTTGTCCACACTGCTTTAAATGTTTGTCGGCACATTAGAGGCTACAGTTTTTATCCTATTTTTCTGAATTTTTCAGAAAACTTCTGTGATAAGATTTGAATCACTTTTTGTGAGAATCGGTTTTTTTGACGTCACAGTTTTCTGAAAATTTCAGAAAAGTTGCTTTCCGACTAGATAAGGGTTAATATTTCTTTTTGAGGAAATAAGATTAATATTTTTGGAGTTACGGCCCTCGAAAACAAGTGTAAAAGCGGTCTTTGAGTCTCTAGTTGGTGTCCGAATTTCATAAAACGTGTTTGAAAACCGTGTGAATGCGATAGAGGCCACAGATTTGTATGAATTTATTCGAAACTTGGTATGAAGTATTGTGGTCAAGAGAGAAAGAATCCTATTGATATTCATCGTTCAGTGTAGATGGAGGCTATATTGTTTACAGATTTGGTGTGAATTTGGGTTTTAAGTTGCCTGCGCCCTTCTTTGTCGGAGTAATTGCTCCACTTTCCGAAAACATTGTGAACCTTAATAGAACCTAAATTTGTATGAAGTTTTGGGGTCATGAGACAAAGAATCCCAACGATATTCAGCGTTCCGCATCAATTCTTTCTGGAGTTAAAACCCGAAAAGTTTGTGAACTTGATAGAGGCTACATTTTTTTTTATGAAAACAAAGCTGCTGTGCGGGAAAATCCACGCTTGTCGGGGCTATCTTATATCTGCATGTACTGAAACTGGGGCCTTTTACTAATGAGCGTGTTTGCCATTGTTTAACATTATAAACAGTGGTTATACAGTATACACATTCTTTGCTGTTCGGTATGTAATAAGCCGCCACCCATCTTCATTTATTGTGATCAAATTGATGGGACTGTTTTAAATCTGTTTGAAACCAGACCGGGTTATTATCTAGTCCTAAGTGTTGGTATTTTGATTTTCTTAATTTGATATTTTCCGTCAAAATTATATCACAAATCCTTACTTTGATAGTAGTTTAAATAATTATTACATGTATTATTTTTCTTTGTTGGTCTAATCGTATTAATGCTGTTAGTTAATTAGGTCACTTATATCATTTTTCTTTGTAGATTTAGTCTTATTATTGATGCGTTCACTCTTACTTAATAAGATCACCGATATCATTTTTCTTTGTGGATCTAGTTTTTTAATGCTGCGACCAGTCTTATTAATTAGGTGACTTATATCTGTTTTATTGTGTAAGTTTATTCCTAGTTAATGAGGTCACCGAAGTCCGTTTTACTCTAAGGGCCGAATCGTATTAAAATATATGATAAACGTTTTTAATGAGCTGAGTCCTAAAAATGATTTGCATCTAAATAATATCAATCTTCTAACGATGGCGAAATGTGTAATCATTGATACTGTCCATTGTCGAATAGAGGATGTGGGGATTTCCCAGCCCTCGTAGTACTGATAGTCAAGTGTGTGGTTTGGAGTCACGTAAGCAACAAATTTCAGATTATACGAAATTTACCTTATATTGATAGTCCACATTTTATCGATTTGGTTCATTTGAAGTTCATCTACAGAGTTGGGGCCAAGGGTGGGTGATTATTGATTTTTACTTAAAGATATTTAGGTCAGTCATCGGTGCAAGTGTTTTCGATCCCATGTATATTCGGATTCCATATTATTTAAAAGTTTGCCAAGGTATGATATGTGTTGGTGTTTTACACCACGTTTGATATACATGTACCCTGAAGAAAGACATCAGGTTTGTTACAAACTTGTGAACATAATACTAAATACATGATATATCATGTGGGTAAACATATTAAGCTGTTTTATACCTTTGAACATGTGCTATTCCGTGCTGTTTCACATAAATTGTAACTGGTCTTGGTGTTTAACACACGACTTGAAATATCCCGGTGTTTAACCGAAGTTAGTCTGGCGCGATAGATGATATATACTATTCAAAAAAAGTAGGGGATATTTGATTTTGGGGGCATAATACTAAAATATGCAAATGACTACGAAAAAAGTCACTATAGAACCTAACAAGAAACATTTCCAGTTACATGTGACGCCCAAAACGCACCAATAGCTACCGCATGGAATGCAGGTGATGCTTGGGATCATTTGCACGACTCTGACTTTGAATTTTACAGTCATTGTGGCATTGAATTCCAGAGTGGAAACATCAGTTTAATTGTTTTAGTGACCAGAAAACAAATTTTGATATGCGTCGGCTTACCAAAAATGAAAGGTTACGTGCCCTTGGCATGCTACATATCGGCACAACACAGGCGGTTGTGGCGCGGACGATGAATGTTTCTCAGTCTGTCATAAGCAGGCTATGGTCCAGATACCGTGATACACAATCTGTACAGGACAGACCACGCTCAGGTCGACCAAGGACGACAACTCAAGCCCAGGATCGATTTATCCGTACCTTGGCCTTGAGAAATCGTGTCATCACAGCAAATCAGATCAGCGCTCGTCTTCAAACAGACACTGGTGTGAGAGTGAGTGGCCAGACGATTCGGAATCGACTGCATAGGGGTCACCTTCGCGCCCGACGTCCTTGCGTGATCCCTTGTTTGAGAGATCATCACATTCAGACAAGACGTCGTTGGTGTAGGGATCGTCAACTCAGGGATAATCGACGCTGGAGCAATGTGATGTTTTCAGATGAGTCAAGGTTCACTGTTGATTTTTTGGACAGACGTAGGAGGGTGTGGCGTCGTCGAAACGAGCGCTTCCAAGACGTTAACGTCATCAGACATGATCGATTTGGGGGGTGGTTCTGTTATGGTGTGGGGAGGCATCACTGTTGCTGGAAGAACGGCTTTACATGTTGTTGCAGGGCGTGTTACAGGCCAGTACTACCGGGACAACATCTTGGCAGTCCATGTTGTGCCGTTCGCACGACGTCATGGCCGCCGTTTCATCTTCCAGGATGACAACGCAAGATGTCACAGGGCCAGGATCGTTACAGGTTACCTCCAACAACAGAACATCACCACATTACCTTGGCCAGCACTGTGTCCCGACCTCTCCCCCATGGAGCATGTCTGGGACATGCCTGGACAGAGGTTACGTCAACGTCAACGACGTCCTGCCAATGTCCAAGATCTTGCTGCTGCGTTGCAACAGGAATGGGAAAATCTGGACCAAAATGACCTTAGACGTCTCATTAGGAGTATGCCTCGTCAGATCAATGCTTGTTTGGCAAACAGAGGAGGATTTACCCGTTACTGACTTTGTTGTGATGCTTTGGTAACTTTGCTGTTTAACCCCGGGTATCATTTTACCCTTATAATGGTCAGTCTGTGCCTTACTTAGTCTAACGATCATTTGGAATAAATCGATGAATGTGAACTTCATTTCATTTTGTCATTTGTTTCTTCGTCAGTTTCATTAGGTGACTTTAATAACACTTAAAAATCAAATATCCCCTACTTTTTTTGAATAGTATATTTTGGTGGTTGATGTACTCTATGGATTATGGCAATGTGGACAATAATAATAGTTTGAACAGGTTATTTACTAATTGCCACTTGAGTCAGCTTCTGCGAGCAAAACATTCATCTTAAAGGATATTGCCAGATATTAGAATTGCAATTAACCACGTTATATGTCATAGAGATAGCATGAACTGTACATGTCAATGCTAGTTAGTGGTTCGTGGATAGTAAATGGTACATGCGAGTATTTTATGGTGCATATTAGCTGTCCATTGAGAATTAATGCTTCATATCAGTGGTCGAGGCAGGATTTAAAGTGTATGTCGGTGGTTAGTGGAAGGTTATAATTGTGGATGTCAGTAATTGGAGGGGGCTTAAAGCACACCAAAGACTACTGGTGGTTGATGATGTCAGATGTAAAGTGTCAATAGTTAATGCTTCACAACTTCTTCTGGTTATTGGTGCAGCTGTTAATAAGGCATGTCAGTTATCAATGATGCATGTCCGAGACTGATAGACATTTGACGATGCTTGTGTTTGGAATCGGAGCACGCTCTTGTTAATGTATGTTTAACGTTGGTCGAAGAAGAGTTATCGAAGCATGTATGATCAATGGTGTACGTCAGTGGTAGACGGTGCTGGTTTATTTATAGTAATCGTCGATTGTTAAGGGCAAATTAATAATGCATGTTAGACTGATAGAGACGATGCATGTCAGAGGTTCGGTGATAACTAATGATACATATGAGACTGAAAGGGATGGTTGATGTCAGTGGTTAATATTCCATTTCTTTCAATGCATGTCAGTGACTGAGTACTAAATTTTTTGGGGATAACTAACTGTGACTGATGAATAGTTACAGTTTTTATTGGAGAGTTAATGTTGTGAGTCAAAGATTGGTCAATGATGCATGTCAGTGGTCAATGAATGGGTTGCTAAGGTATGCCAACATATTGACAGTACATACTGAGCGGGATTAATGCACATATTTTGTTACTAGTTGATGAGATACTTATGGTGGGTGTCTTTGGTAAATTGATGACTTAATGGTCATAGTGCATGTCAGTAGTTATTGAAGAATACATGATGCATGGGCAGCATGTGACTGTTTACTGTAGAGACTACGTTGCTTGCCAGAGCTTTTAATTAATTGTCTATGGCAGTAGTCGGAGGTACCTGTCAATGATCCATGGACGATAAATGGTTTAGGTCAGTTGGAGGGTTAGTACACGTGTTAAATGGGCTGAATATTTTCATGGTGTAGATTAGTGGTTGGTAAAGGATTAATTGTGATTGACAGTGGTTAGAGCGTTTGATTAAGGATCAATGCTGTGTGTCAATGTTTTGGTCTGGGGGATTGATAGTACATGTAAGAGTATTAGAGTTGTCTATGGAATATCATTGGTGCATTAAAGTAGTAGATGAGGAATTAATACTGGAGGTTGATGTAGAGTGCATGGTGCAGTGATTAGTGGTGGAATATTGGTGTATGATTGGCATAGACTGGTATTTAATGGAAAAAATAATGGTGTAGGTCGGTGGTTCATCCAAACAAAATTGGTTCATATATCTTAATGGTGGATGCGTGTGGCATATGGCTTTGATTTTTCGTGCATGTCAAAAGTGTATTGGTGGATCCATGTGGTCCATGGAGGATTAATGGTGCATGAAAATTGTTGATGAAGGCTTTGTCTTAATGGTGGAAGCATGTGGTTGATTGGGGTCAATTGTGCATAACAGTAGTTATTTGAGGATTAATAGTTCACGGTAGATAAATCTGAATGGTCGATGTTTGTGGCTTTAATTATTCGTGCATGTCAGCAGTGTAATTTTGTCTGCGATATCACCCTAGGTGGAAGCGGGAACGAATGGTGGATCCATGTGGTTCATTATGGGTTAATGGTGCATGCTAGGTCGGGGGGGGGGCGTCATGCATGCTAGGTAATGACATGTCAGTTGTGTAATGGTGGATCAGTGTGGCTAATGGGACATTCCGGGTTAATGGTATATGGCCATTGTTTAATGGCTGATTAATAATGCATGGTTGATGAAATATTAATCGTGGAAGCTTGTGTATGCCGACTTTAATTATTCTATCATATTAGTGGTGAAGTGACGGATTCCTGTGGTTTCATTGAGGGTTAAAACTGTGATTTATAGATGGTTTAAGGTGTATTTCCCTTGGTAATCATTACTGTTGAAGTATCTTGATTAAAATGTGGATCCATGCAGGGTCAATGGTACATGGCAGTGGTTAGTGGAGAACTAATTGTTCACGGTTAATGAATCTTAATGGTCAATGCATGTGGTTGGTGTCTTTAACAATTTGTGCATGCTAGTGGCGTATCGTTGGGAAAATGTGGTTAATGGTGTATGGCAGTGGTTTGCGAGGATTTATAATGCATGGTTGATAAAGACTTAATGGTGGATGCTTGTGTTTGGGGACTTTAATTATTCGAGCATGTCAGCTTATTGGCTTTTAGTATTCAGTGATGTGATAGTGGATCTATGTGGTTAATGGATATTACGGGTTAGATGGTGTATTGCAGTGGTTAGTGGAGTATAAATAATGCATGATTGGGTGCTTGTGTTTATGCTTTATTTATTCGTTCATGTCAATGGTGGATTTGTGTGATTCATGGATATTTAATGGTACATGGAGTTGATGAAAAGAATTTAATTATTGGTGCAGTGGTTATTTGATGAGTAATCCTTTATAGATGATGAATCTTATTGGTCGATACATGTGTTTGAAGGCGTTATTCTTTCGTGGATTTTAGTGTTGTATAAGTTGATTCATGCGATTCACGACGGGTTAATGGTGCATGATAGTGCTTAGTGGGTGGTTAAAGGGCAATATTGGTGTCAGTCATTATTACATATGTGATAGAACTGTTTAAATACATTCCAAATATGATTTTAACAGAGATCATTGCTACGGGAGTTGTGTAACAAGCACGTGAAGGAAAGTGCCACCAAACATGACAAACACGAGTTATCCTTCTATATAACTGACTTAAAGTAACGAGGGATAGCAGGCACATAATTCCGTTGAAGTTGAAAAGTTAGTATATGGGATGGTGAGAGGGTATCTCGAAAAAATCAAAAATAGACCAGGGAAAACGAGAAAAATAGAAACTCCAATACTGTTTAATCTCCATTGGCTCCCTGTTACTTATAGAATTCAATACAAAATTCTGCTTTTCACCTACAAGTGTTTAAATTACCTATCACCACTATACCTCTCGCAGCTATTGTGTTTGTACCAGCCATCTCGTCAACTTCTTGCTGATCGAAAGAACAAGTATCAGTTGGGGAGAAATCTTTCTTAATAATGGCACCTAAATTGTGGAACAAATTACCGCTTAACCTAAGGAACTGTACATCACTTTCAACTTTTAAAACAAATATCAAGACATTTTTATTTACCAATTTCTACTATTTACATGTACTTTTTTATGTATTGTATTTTCCTTAAGTTTGTAAAGAGCATCTGGGCCCTCTATAGGTGAAAGATGCGCTATATAAATACACCATAATAACAATAATATTTAACCACATATTTCATAATAACTGACACCAATATTGTCTTTTAATAATGCGTGGTTGAGAAAGTCTTAATGGTGGATGCTTGTGTCATACGGCTTTAATATTCGTGCATGTCAAAAGTGTATTGGTTGATCCATGTGGTCCATGGCGCATGATAGTTGTTGATGAAGGATGTGTCTTAATGGTGGAAGTGTGTGGTTGATTGGGGTCAATTGTGCGTAACAGTAGTTATTTGAGAATTAATAGTTCACGGTAGATGAATCTGAATGGTCGATGTTTGTGGATGGTGGCTTTAATTATTCGTGCATGTCAGCTTTGTAATCTTGTCTGCGATATCACCCTAGGTGGAAGCGGGAACGAATGGTGGATCCATGTGATTCATTATGGGTTAATGGTGCATGCTAGCACTGGGGGGGGGGGGGGGGTCATGCATGCTAGATAATGTCATGTCAGTTGTGTAATGGTGGAGCAATGTGGCTAATGGGACATTCCGGGTTAAAGGTGTATGGCCATTGTTAATGGCTGATTAATAATGTATGGTTGATGAAATATTAATGGTGGAAGCTTGCGGTTGCCGACTTTAATTATTAATGGTGAAATGATGGATTCGTATGGTTTCATTGAGGGTTAATACTGTGATTTATAGATGGTTTAAGATGCATTTCTCTTCGTAATCATTACTGTTGAAGTATCTTGATTAAAATGTGGATCCATGCAGGGTCAATGGTACATGGCAGTGGTTAGTGGACATCAGAAGTAATGGTTCACGGTTAATGAATCTTAATTGTCAATGCTTGTGGTTGGTGCCGTATCGTTGGGAAAATGTGGTTAATTTCTGGTTAATGGTGCATGACAGTGGTTAGTGAGGATTTAGAATACCTGGTTGTGGATGCTTGTGTTTGGGGACTTTAATTATTCGTGCATGTCAGCTTGGTGGCTTTTAGTATTCGGTGATGTAATAGTGGATCCATGTGGTTAACGGATATGGCGGGTTTGATGGTGTATTGCAGTGGTTAGTGGAGGATTAGTAATGCATGATTGTGTGCTTGTGTTTATACTTTATTTATTCGTTCATGTCGGTGGTGGATTCGTGTGATTCATTGATAGTTAATGGTACATGGCAGGATTTAATTATTGGTGCAGTGGTTATTGGATGAGTAATTCTTTATGGTTGGGGAATCTTATTGGTCGATACAAGTGTTTGAAGGCTTTAATCTTTCGTGGATGTTAGTGTTGTATAAAATAGGTTGATCCATGCGATTCACGACAGGTTAATGGTGCATGAAAGTGGTTAGCGGAGAGTAAAAGGACAATATTGGTGTCATATTACATATGTGATAGAGCTGGTTATATACATTCCAAATATAATTTTAACACAGAGATCACTGCTACGGGAGATGTGTAACAAGCACGTGAAGGAAAGTGACACCAAACATGACAAACACGAGTTATCCTTCTATATAACTGACTGAAGTAACGAGGGATAGCAGATCGAATTTCATTTCACAGATAATTCCATTTAAGTTGAAAAGTTATTGTATGGGATGGTGAGAGGGTATCTCACAAAACTAGAATTGGCTGTCACTAGATAAGGGAAAACGAGAAAAATAGAAAAATCCTGTGCATTCCCGCGTTTTTATTCAGTCTGTTCTAATTTGTTCGTTATTTTTTATCTACTAGCAGCCGGTTCTTTTTTTAGAATTGTCAGATATCCTCTCACCGTCTCATATAATAACTTTTCATCTTTAACGAAATTATTATTGAAATAAAGTTCGATCGCGTGTTTGTTATCGCTCGTTACTTCAGTCAGATATATAAAGTATAACCCGTGTTTATCGTCACTTCCCGTTTCTTCTTCTGCTTGTTACACATCTTCCGTAGCAATGATCTCTGTGTTAAAATCATATTAGGAATGTATTTAACCAGTTCTATCACATATTTTAGAATAACTGACACCAATATTGTCCTTTAATAATGTGTGGTTCAGAAAGTTTTAATGGTGGATGATTGTGTTCAGGGACTGTAATTATTCCTGCATATCAGTTGTCTAATGGTGAACTCATGTGGGTAAAAGACAATTACCGGTTAATGGTACATGGTCGACATTCATAAATGAATCATAATGCATGGTTAACGAAGGTTGGATGCCCGAAAATGGTCTATCCGTGTGGTTTCGTGGAGGGTTAAGATATATTTCTCTTGGTAAGCATTACTGTTCAAGCGATTTAATGGTGGTTCTATGTGGCTCGATCAGGGTTAATCTTGCATGACAGTGGTTAGGGTTGATGATGCATGGTCGATACAGTCTTTTTGATAAAGAATGGCTTTCATTTTTCGTGCATGTCAGTGGTTGTTGGTAAACGCATGTGGTTCTTGTAGGGTTAAATGTTGCATGACAGTGGTTAGCAGATGGGTTGATAATTCATGGTTGATAAAGTCTTGATGGTGGATACTTTTGTATGATGGCTTATGTTATTCAGTGGTGTAATGGTGGGTTAATGGTATTGGTTAGGAAAGGATTGATGATGCATGGTCCATAAAATCTTCTTGATAAGGTAAAGGGGTGCTTAAGGTGGAAGTATGTGATTTTTTGATGGCTTAAGATATATTTCCCTTGGTAAGCAACATTGTTGAAGTGATTCAATGGTGGATCTATGTGGCTTAGTCAGAGTTTGTGGTGCATGGCAGTGGTTAGGGTTGATGATGCATGGTCGACAAGGTCTTTTTTGTAAGGAATGTTTGTTTTTCATGGCTATCATTATTGGTGCATGTCCGTGGTTATTGGTGGATGCACGTGGTTATTGGTGGATGCACGTGGTTCTTTAAGGTTAAATGGTGTATGACAATGAGTATCAGGCGGTTGATAATTCATGGATGACAAAGTCTTGATGGTAGATACTTGTGCTTATTATTCAGTGGTGTAATGATGTATTTCCTATGATAAGCATAACTGTTTGATGTGATTTAATGGTGGATCTATGTGGCTCAGTCAGGATTAATGGTGCATTGAAGAGGGAAGGATTGATGATGTATGGTCCATAAGGCATGCTTGTGGTTCATGGCTTTCATTATTCGTGCATGTCAGTGGTTATTGTTGGATGCATGTTGCTCTTTTCTTTAATGCTTACTGGTGAATGACTGTAATTAGCGGGTTGATAATCCAGGGTTGATAAAGTCTTGATGGTGGATGCCTGGGTTTGATGGCCTGTAGTGTTCAGTGGTGTAATGGTGGATCCAAGAGGTTCATGGTGGGTTAATGGTGCGTGGTAGTGGTTGTGGAAGGATTGATGATGCATGGTCCATAAAATCTTCTTCATAGATGAAGGCTTAAGGTGGAAGTATGTGTTTTTTTGATGGCTTAAGATACATTACCCTTGGTAAGCATCACAGTTGAAGTGATTCAATGGTGGATCTATGTGGCTTAGTCAGGGTTAGTGGTTCATGGCAGTGGTTAGGGTTGATGATGCATGGTCGATAAGATCTTTTTTATAAGGAATGTTTGTGGTCCATGGCTTTCATTATTGGTGCATGTCATTGACAGCTGTTGATGGTGGTTCTATGTGGCTCGATCAGGGTTAATCTTGCATGACAGTGGTTAGCGTGGATGATGCATGGTCGATACAGTCTTTTTGATAAATGTTTGTGGTTCATGGCTTTCATTTTTCGTGCATGTCAGTGGTTGTTGGTGAACGCATGTGGTTCTTGTAGGGTTAAATGGTGCATAAAGTCTTAATGGCGGATACCTGTGTATGATGGCTTATGTTATTCAGTGGGTTAATGGTAGTGGTTAGGAAAGGATTGATGATGCATGGTCCAAAAAATCTTCTTAATAGGGTAAAGGGGTGCTTAATGAAGACTTAAGGTAGAAGTATGTGATTTTTGATGGCTTAAGATATATTACCCTTGGTAAGCATCATTGTTGAAGTGATTCAATGGTGGATCTATGTGGCTTAGTCAGGGTTTATGGTGCATGGCAGTGGTTAGGGTTGATGATGCATGGTCGATAAGGTCTTTTTTGTAAGGAATGTTTGTTCTCGTGGCTATCATTATTGGTGCATGTCAGTGGTTATTGGTGGATGCACGTGGTTCTTCAAGGTTAAATGGTGTATGATAGTGGTTATCAGAGAGTTGATAATTCGTGGATGATAAAGTCTTGATGGTAGATACTTGTGTTTATTATTCAGTGGTGTAATGGTGTATTTCCTTTGATAAGCATAACTGTTTGATGTGATTTAATGGTGGATCTATGTGGCTCAGTCAGGATTTATGGTGCATTGCAGAGGTAAGGGAAGGATTGATGATGTTATGGTCGATAAGGAATGCTTGTGGTTCATGGCTTTCATTATCCGTGCATGTCAGTGGTTATTGTTGGATGCATGTTGTTCTCGAAGGCTTACTGTGGCATGACTGTGGTTAGCGGGTTGATAATCCAGGGTTGATAAAGTCTTGATGGTGGATGCCTGGGTTTGATGGCCTGTAGTGTTCAGTGGTGTAATGGTGGTGTAATGGTGGATCCAAGAGGTTCATGGTGGGTTAATGGTGCATGGTAGTGGTTAGGGAAGGATTGATGATGCATGGTCCATAAAATCTTCTTGATAAGATAAAAGAATGCTTAATGAAGGCTTAAGGTGTTTGATGTGATTTAATGGTGGATCTATGTGGCTCAGTCAGGATTAATGGTGCATTGCATAGGTTAGGGAAGGATTGATGATGTATGGTCGATAAGGCATGCTTGTGGTTCATGGTTTTCATTATTCGTGCATGTCAGTGGTTATTTTGGATGCATGTTGCTCTTTTCTTGAAGGCTTACTGGTGCATGACTGTGGTTAGCGGGTTGATAATCCGTGGTTGATAAAGTCTTGATGGTGGATGCCTGGGTTTGATGGCCTGTAGTGTTCAGTGGTGTAATGGTGGATCCAAGAGGTTCATGATGGGTTGATGGTGCATGGTAGTGGTTAAGGAAGGATTGATGATGCATGATCCTTAAAATCTTCTTGGTAAGATAAAGGAATGCTTAATGAAGTATGTGTTTTTTGATGGCTTAAGATATATTACGCTTGGTAAGCATCATTGTTGAAGTGATTCAATGGTTGATCTATGTGGCTTAGTCAGGGTTAGTGGTGCATGCCAATGGTTAGTGTTGGTGATGCATGTTCGATAAGATCTTTTTGATAAGGAATGTTTGTTGTTCATGGCTTTCATTATTGGTGCATGTCAGTGACAGCTGTTGATAAATGATTCATCTTAATGGTAGAAGTATGTGATTTTTGACGGTTTAAGATATTTCTCTTGGTAAGCATTACTGTTCAAGCGATTTAATGGTGGTTCTATGTGGCTCGATCAGGGTTAATCTTGCATGACAGTGGTTAGCGTGGATGATGCATGGTCGATACAGTCTTTTTGATAAAAAATGTTTGTGGTTCATGGCTTTCATTTTTCGTGCATGTCAGTGGTTGTTGGTGCATAAAGTCTTTTTGGTGGATACTTGTGTATGATGGCTTATGTTATTCAGTGGTGTAATGGTGGGTTAATGGTGGTGGTTAGGGAAGGGTTGATGATGCATGGTCCATAAAATCTTATTGATAGGGTAAAGGGGTGTTTAATGATGGCTTAAGGTGGAAGTATGTGATTTTTGATGGCTTAAGATATATTACCCTTGGTAAGCATCATTGTTGAAGTGATTCAATGGTGGATCTATGTGGCTTAGTCAGGGTTTATGGTGCATGGCAGTGGTTAGGGTTGATGATGCATGGTCGATAAGGTCTTTTTTGTAAGGAATGTTTGTTTTCATGCCTATCTTTATTGGTACATGTCAGTGGTTATCGGTGGATGCACGTGGTTCTTTAAGGTTAAATGGTGTATGACAGTGTTGATAATTCGTGGATGATAAAGTCTTGATGGTAGATCCTTGTGTTTATTATTCAGCGGTGTGATGATGTATTTCCTTTTATAAGCATAACTGTTTGATGTGATTTAATGGTGGATCTATGTGGCCCAGTCAGGATTAATGGTTTTTGTAAGGAATGTTTGTTCTCGTGGCTATCATTATTGGTGCATGTCAGTGGTTATTGGTGGATGCACGTGGTTCTTCAAGGTTAAATGGTGTATGATAGTGGTTATCAGAGAGTTGATAATTCGTGGATGATAAAGTCTTGATGGTAGATCCTTGTGTTTATTATTCAGCGGTGTGATGATGTATTTCCTTTTATAAGCATAACTGTTTGATGTGATTTAATGGTGGATCTATGTGGCCCAGTCAGGATTAATGGTGCATTGCAGAGGTTAGGGAAGGATTGATGATGTATGGTCGATAAGGCATGCTTATGGTTCATGGCTTTCATTATTCGAGGATGTCAGTGGTTATTGTTGGATGCATGTTGTTCTTGAAGGCTTACTGTTGCATGACTGTGGTTAGCGGGTTGATAATCCAGGGTTGATAAAGTCTTGATGGTGGATGCCTGGGTTTGATGGCCTGTAGTGTTCAGTGGTGTAGTGGTGGATCCAAGAGGTTCATGGTGGGTTAATGGTGCATGGTAGTGGTTAAGGAAGGATTGATGATGCATGATCCTTAAAATCTTCTTGATAAGATAAAGGAGTGCTTAATGAAGTATGTGTTTTTTGATGACTTAAGATATATTACCCTTGGTAAGCATCATTGTTGAAGTGATTCAATGGTTGATCTATGTGGCTTAGTCAGGGTTAGTGGTGCATGCCAGTGGTTAGGGTTGATGATGCATGGTCGATAAGATCTTTTTGATAAGGAATGTTTGTTGTTCATGGCTTTCATTATTGGTGCTTGTCAGTGACAGCTGTTGATAAATGATTCATCTTAATGGTAGAAGTATGTGATTTTTGACGGTTTAAGATATATTTCTCTTGGTAAGCATTACTGTTCAAGCGATTTAAGGGTGGTTCTATGTGGCTCGATCAGGATTAATCTTGCATGACAGTGGTTAGCTTGGATGATGCATGATCGATACAGTCTTTTTGATAAAAAATGTTTGTGGTTCATGGCTTTCATTTTTCGTGCATGTCAGTGGTTGTTGGTGAACGCATGTGGTTCTTGTAGGGTTAAATGGTGCATAAAGTCTTTATGGTGGATACTTGTGTATGATGGGTTAATGGTGGTGGTTAGGGAAGGATTGATGATGCATAATCCATAAAATCTTATTGATAGGGTAAAGGGTGTTTAATGAAGGGTAAAGGGGTGTTTAATGAAGGCTTAAGGTGGAAGTATGTGATTTTTGATGGCTTAAGATATATTACCCTTGGTAAGCATCATTGTTGAAGTGATTCAATGGTGGATCTATGTGGCTTAGTCAGGGTTTATGGTGCATGGCAGTGGTTAGGGTTGATGATGCATGGTCGATAAGGTCTTTTTTGTAAGGAATGATTGTTTTCATGGCTATCTTTATTGGTACATGTCAGTGGTTATTGGTGGATGCACGTGGTTCTTTAAGGTTAAATGGTGTATGACAGTGGTTATCAGAGGGTTGATAATTCGTGGATGATAAAGTCTTGATGGTAGATCCTAGTGTTTATTATTCAGTGGTGTAATGATGTATTTCCTTTAATAAGCATAACTGTTTGATGTGATTTAATGGTGGATCTGTGTGGCTCAGTCAGGATTAATGGTGCATTGCAGAGCTTAGGGAAGGATTGATGATGTATGGTCGATAAGGCATGCTTATGGTTCATGGCTATCATTATTCGTGCATGTCAGTGGTTATTGTTGGATGCATGTTGTTCTTGAAGGCTTACTGTTGCATGACTGTGGTTAGCGGATTGATAATCCAGGGTTGATAAAGTCTTGATGGTGGATGCCTGGGTGTGATGGCCTGTAGTGTTCAGTGGTGTAGTGGTGGATCCAAGAGGTTCATGGTGGGTCAATGGTGCGTGGTAGTGGTTAGGGAAGGATTGATGATGCATGGTCCACAAAATCTTCTTGATAAGATAAAAGAATGCTTAATGAAGGCTTAAGGTGAAAGTATGTGTTTTTTGATGGCTTAAGATATGTTACCCTTGGTAAGTATCACTGTTGAAGTGATTCAATGCTGGATCTATGTGGCTTAGTCAGGGTTAGTGGTTCATGGCAGTGGTTAGGGTTGATGATGCATGGTCGATAAGATCTTTTTGATAAGGAATGTTTGTGGTTCATGGCTTTGATTATTGGTACATGTCAGTGGCAGCTGTTGATAAATGATTCACCTTAATGGTAGAAGTATGTGATTTTTGATGGTTTAAGATATATTTCTCTTGGTAAGCATTACTGTTCAAGCGATTGAATGGTGGTTCTATGTGGCTCGATCAGGGTTAATTTTACATGCCAGTCGTTAGGGTTGATGATGCATGGACGATACAGTCTTTTTGATAAAGAATGTTTGTGTTTCATGGCTTTCATTTTTCGTACATGTCAGTGGCTGTTGGTGAATGCATGTGGTTCTTGTAGGGTTAAATGGTGCATGACAGTGGTTAGCAGAGGGGTTGATAATTCATGGTTGATAAAGTCTTTATGGTGGATACTTGTGTATGATGGCTTATGTTATTCAGTGGTGTAATGGTGGGTTAATGGTAGTGGTTAGGGAAGGATTGATGATGCATGGTCCATAAAATCTTCTTGATAAGGTAAAGGGATGCTTAATGAAGGCTTACGGTGGAAGTATATGATTTTTGATTGCTTAAGATATATTTCCCTTGGTAAGCATCATTGTTGAAGGGATATAATGGTGGATCTATGTGGTTTAGTCAGGGTTTGTGGTGCATGGCAATGGTTAGGGTTGGTGATGCATGGTCGATAAGGTCTTTTTTGTAAGGAATGTTTGTTTTTCATGGCTTTCATTATTGGTGCATGTCCGTGGTTATTGGTGGTTACACGTGGTTCTTTAAGGTTAAATGGTGCATGACAGTGGTTAGCGGGGGATTGATAATTCATGGTTGATAAAGTCTTGATGGTGGATGCTTGTGTTTAATGGCTTTTATTATTCAGTGGTGTAATGATGTATTTCCTTTGAAAAGCATAACTGTTTGAAGTGATTTAATGGTGGATCTATGTGGCTCAGTCAGGATTAATGGTGCATTGCAGCGGTTAGGGAGGGATTGATGATGCATGGTCGATTATGGGTTCAGTATGGGTTAATGGTGCGTGGTAGTGGTTAAGGAAGGATTGATGATGCATGGTCGATAAAATCTTGATAAGGAATGCCCAATGAAGGGTTAATAATGGATGCTCGGACATTGTAGATCCGTGTGGTTTCATGGAGGGTTAATATAGCATGGCAGCTGTTGATAAATGATTCATCTTCATGGTGGGGGTATGTGATTTTTCGATGGTTTAAGATGTATTTCCCTTGGTAAGCATTACTGTTTAAGTGATTTGATGGTGGCTCTATGTGGCTCAATCAGGGTTGCATGGCAGTGGTTAGGGAAGGATTGATGATGCATGGTCGATGATGCATGGTCGATAAAATCTTATTGATAAGGAATGCATGTGGTCCATGACTTTCATTATTCGTCCATATCAGTGGGTTTTTTTTGTGGATGTATGTGGTATGTGGATGTAGAGTTAATTGTGCATGACGGTTATTTGTGTGTGTGAGTGGGGTGTGATAATTCATCGTTTATAATGTCTTGATGGTGGATGCTTGTGTTTGACGGTTTATATTATTTAGTGATGGATCCAAGTGGTTCATGGTGTGTTAATGATGTACATGTATGGTAGTGGTTAGCGAAGGATTGATGACGGATGGTCGATAAAATCTTCATGATAAGGGATGTTTGTGGTTCATGGCTTTCACTATTCGTGCATGTCAGTGGTCATTGATGGATGCATGTGGGTCATGTAGGGTTAATGATGCATGGCAGTGGTTAGCGAGGGGATTAATAATTCATGGTTGATAAAGTCTTGATAGCAGATGCTTCTGTTTGATGGCTTATATTATTCAGTGGTGTTATGATGGATCCAAGTGGTTTATGATGGGTTAATGGTGCATCGCAGTGGTTAGGGAAGGATTGATGATGCATGTTCGATAAAATCGTCTTGATAACGAATGCTTGTAGTTCATGGCTTTCACTATCCGTGCATGCCAGTGGTTATTGGTTTGGTTCATGTAGGGTTAATGATGCATGACAGTGGTTAGCGAGGGGATTAATAATTCATGGTTGGTAAAGTCTTAATAGCGGATGCTTCTATTTGATGGCTTATACAGTGGTTTTATGGTGGATCCAAGTGGCTTATGGTGGGTTAATGGTGCATCGTAGTGGTTAGGGAAAGATTGAAGATGCATGTTCGATAAAATCGTCTTGATAAGGAATGCTTGTGGTTCATGCATGTCAGTGGTTATTGGTGGATGCATGTGGTTCATGTAGGGTCAGTAGTTCATGCATGTCAGTGGTGTAGTTCTAATAATTACTCTTGAAGTTTAGTTTATGGATTTCCCATGATAATGATTACTGTTTAGTTGTCTAATGGTGGATTGGCAAGGTACATTCAGGGTTATTGGTGCATGATTGGTTGCTTTACTTATTCGGGCATGTCAGTAGTGTAAAGGTTGATCCATGCGGTTAATGTGCATGGCTTTAATTTTTCAGGCATGCAGTTTTGTATTGGGTCAATGGTTAATGACAGTGGTTAGCTGGGGATTAATATTCCGTCGTTGGTGACGTTTGAATGGTGGGTGTAGGTTTTAATTATTCGGGCATGTTGGTAGTGAAATGATTTGTATTAATGGTGGAACCACGTGGTAAAAGGTGCATGCCAGTGGCAAGTGGGGGTATAAACGGAGTCTTAATAGTAGATGTTTGTGGTTGACGGCTTTGATTCGTGGTCAACGGAGGATTAATAATACTTGTTGATAATGGATCCATCTTAATGATGGAAGTTAGTGGTTTATCGAAGGCTTAAGATACATTTCGTTGTTTATTGATGGTTAAAGATTTGTTTCCCGTGGTAATGATTGCTGTTGAAGTGTTAGTTGTATAATAATGGTGGATCCATGTCTTTAGTGGTCGATGCTTGTGGTTGGTGGTTTTAATAATTCGTACATGTGAATTGTATATTGGTGGTGGTTCATGATGGTGCACGATAGTGGTCAGGGAAGGCCGTGATGATGCTTGGTTGATAAATTCTTGATGGTGGATGATTGTGGTTCATGGCTTTCATTAGACGTGTATGTCAGTGGTTATTGGTGAATCCATGTGCTTTCTATATTAGTAAGTGCAGGGGGACTGCACCACACACAATTCTACACAAAAACAAATATACAGACATCATACTCAGAGACCACAAACATAATAAACAATTCATAAAGAGTGAATGGATCCGGGGGCTAGCCGTAAGCGCCCACTGGATTAATAGTGCATGACTGTGTTTAATGGCCGGTGCTTGTGGTTGATGGTTTTAATTATTCGTGCAGGTGAGTGTTGTATTGGTGGATGGCGAGTAAATCTTGGTGGATGCATGTGGTTCATGGCTTCAATTATGCGTGCATGTCAGTTGTTATTGGTGAATGCATGTGGTTCATGTAGGGTTAATGGTGCATAACTGTGGTTAGCGAGGCTTTAATAATTCATGGTTCATAAAGTCTTGATGGTGGATGCTTGTGATGGATGATTTTTCAGTGGGGTAATGCTGGATCCATATGGTTAATAAACACGTGAAGGAATGGTTATTGAAGTCTTAATGGCTATGTTTTTACTTATCGTGTATGTCAGTGGCATATTTCTAACAATTACTGTTGAAGTTAAGTGTATGGATTTCCCTCGGTTATGATTACTATTGAAGTTTAGTTGTCTAGTGCTGAATACACTTGGTTCATGGTGCATCACAGTGGTTGATAAAGTTTTAGTGGTGGACGCTTGTTTGTTGATTACATTAATTATTCGGGCATGATGAATCCAAGCGGTTAATGTGCTTGCCAGGACAATTGTACATCACAGTGGTTAGTGAAGAATGAACTCACCATGATGGACCCAAGCGTTTAATGTGGCAATTCCGGTTAATGTTGTACGCCATTAGTTAGTGGAGGATTAAAAATGCATGTTTTGTGGTCTTAATGGTTGATGCTTGTGTTTGATGGCTTTCATTATTCGGGCATAGCTAGTGGTTCATGGCGAGTTAATTGTGCACTATAGTGGTCAATGGAGGATTGTTGATGAATAGTTTATAAAATCGTGATGATGGATGTTTGTGGTTCATGGCTTCATTATGCGTGCATGTCAGTGGTTATTGGTAGATGCGCTTGGTTAATGCAGGGTTAATGGTGCGTGACTGTGGTTAGCGGGGCATTAATAATTCATGGTTGATAACATCTTCATGATGGACGCTTGACTTTGGTGACTTATTTAATGGTGTAGTGGTGAATCCAAATGGTTAATGGACATGTGGAGAAATGGTTGCTGAAGTCTTAATGGTTATGTTTTTACTTATCGTGTATGTCAGTGGTGTATTTTTAATAATTACTGTTGAAGTTTAGTTTATGGATTTCCTCGGTTATGATTTATGTTTGAAGTTTAGGTGTCTAATGCTGGATCCACGTGGTTCATTGAGTGTTGATGAAGCATGCCAATGGCGAATAAGGTCGTAGTGATAGATGATTGCTTATTGGTTGCCTTACTTATTCGGGCATGTCATTGGTGTAATTAATGATGGCTCCATGCGTGGTTAGTGGAGGATTAACCCATCATGATGCATTCAAGCAGTCGGGCATGCCAGTGTGTGGTATTGGTGGACATTCCAAGTTGGGAAGTAATAATGCGTAGATGATGAAGTTATTCGGGCAAGTCATGGAGGGTTAATGGCACTTTGCAGTTGTTGATGAAGGATTTATATAAGTCATGGATCCATGTGGTAAATAGTGCATGACAGTGGTTATCCGGGTCGTTCATAGAGGGTTCATGGTACATTGCTGTTGTTGGTGAAGGATTCATTTTAACGGTGAATCCATGTAGTAAATGGTGCATGACAGTGGTTGGTGGAGGAATAATAATGGTATTTGACGGCGTCTTAATTGTGGGTGCTTATTGGCTATATTTTGGGGGCATGTCAGTGGTGTCTGGGACATTCCGAGTTAATGGTGCATGACAGAGATTAGCGGTGGATTAATAATGTGTGGTTAAGGACGTTGGAATGGTGTGTACCGACTTTAATAATTCGGGAATGTGAGCGGTGAAATCGTAGAGCCGTGTGATTCATTCAGGGTTAATCGAATATTACAGTTGTTTAATTATATTAATGATGGATCCATGTGGTAAATGTTGCATGCAAGTGGTTAGTGGGTGGTTAATATTGCATGATTGGCGAGTTTTAAGGACGTTGAGTAGTCTTAAGATACTCACTAACTTTTCGAGCAATCTTTTTAAAAGACTGCATACTTGTTCCATGTGTAAATTAACCCAGATGACACATAGCATTCCAATCGTTTGTTGTGTAACAATGGACATACAAACGGAAAGAAAAAACTATTTAAAGCAAATGAGGTGGTTTCCCCGACCAAGATCAGTTCATAAATAAATTATGACGTTTAATCTGTAATCAACGGTACGAAGTCCGAGGGGTCAAAACCAAAAGTAAAAAACAGATGGTTAATTCCATACTACAGCGTGCGTAAGAGCCAGTGGAGAACACACGCGCTAAACATCCATAAGTGTACAAATGTGTTGTTCCCATTGGATATGTTCCCATTTGAATATTGTTCACAATAAGAAGCAAAATAAATAAGATATGTTTACAGGATCATTTTGTTATACGAAAAACTAAGTGATGAGTTTTCTGTGGCGCTCAGTATATTTTGGTGATTAATAGGTAGTTTATCACTCCAAATGACATAAAATGTCATATCTAACGATCAACTATACATAACTAGTGTCCTCGTCGCCCGTAATTGCCCATACTTGTGTTTGATGGCTATAAGGACATGAATGGTGAGTGTCGGCTTACTTTAATTATTCGGGCATATCAATGGTGAAATCAGCCAGTCAGATGGTTCATGGAGGGTTAATTGCAGTTTCTGATGAAGGATTCATAGTAAACTCTTATGTGGTAAATGGTGCATGATTGTGGTTAGTGGGAGAGTATTAATGTATGATTGACGAAGTCTTAGTGGCAGATGCTTTTGGTTGACGGCTTTGATTATTCGTACAAGTCAGTGTGGTTCGCGGATGGTTAATAATACATGGCAGTTGTTAGTGAAGGATCCATCCTAATAGTGGAGGTTCGTGGTTAATTGATGGTATCAAATACATTTCGTGGTTTTTTGATGGTTTAAGATGCCCTCTCATTGTTGATGATTACTGTTGATGTTGAGACGTGTAATGGTGGATCTGTGTATTTAGTGGTCGATGCTTCTGGTCGATGGTTTAGCGTTTTCGTGTATATCAGTGCATACACAAGTGGTTCCTGGTTGATTAATAGTGCACGATAGTGGCTAGGTGAGGGTTGGTTGTGCACAGGACTTGTTGTCCTCTTAATGGTCATCTTCTTACTTACCAGTTGTGCATTCTAATGATTTTTGTTGACGTTTAGTTTCTGGATTGCCCTCGGTAATGATTACTGTTGATGTTTAGTTACTTAATGGTGGATCCACGTTGTTCATTCGAGGTTACTGGTGCATGTCAGAAGTTGATAAAGTCTTGGATACTTGATTGATTGCTTTACTTATTCGTGCATGCCAGTAGCATAATGGTAAATCTGTGTGGTTAATGTGCATGTCGGGTTAATGGTACATAACATTGGATAATAGAAGATTAACTCGCCGTGGTGGATCCAAGTAGTTAAAGGGACATGTCTGTTTAATGTTGTACACCAGTGGTTAGTTGACGATTAATGATGCATTTGTGATAAGATTTTAAGGGTGGATGCTTGTGTTTGATGGTATGTCAGTCGTGTATTGCTGGATCCATGTAGGCAATGGGGCATTCTTGGTAAATGTTGCATGCCAGTGGTAGTGGATCATTAATTAATGCGTGTTTGTCTAGGATTACGAAAGGGTGACTTTGGTTGAAAGCATTAATTATTAGAGCATGTCAGAAGTGAAATGGTTGAATCTTGTGGTTCATGGGTTAATGATGCATGGTAGTTGCTGGTGAAGGATTCATCTTAACACTTTGACTTAAGATCCTAGACTGAATTACGTCTCTTTCCACAATTATTTGACCACCAGTATTCCCATTTGAAGCATAACGTACAGCTTGGTCCAAGTTGATTTAAAGGTCAACCTTTTCACATGCAGCTGACACCGGAAAATTAGCGGAGAAATCTCAATAACTGTAATTTTCTTCGACTGATCCAGTGTCCCAGCTACTTCCGCTACTAACTTTATGCGAATCCAAGTTATTATATGTTAATTCTTTCCTCAATCCCGGTCTGTTGACCGAGGGATATTTCTCTTCGCGCCAGTTTGAATTCGCATGTGTATACCTTCTGTTAATTCCCTTACAATAGGGACAAAATATCATTTCACAAATCCCAAGATGTCCATATTGAGCTGCATGACGTCAAAACTGAGATCTACGTACTTAGCAGTGAAAGTGTTAATGATGGATCCGTGTGGTTAGTAAGACATGTCGGCATAATAATACACGACAGTGGTTAGTTTGGGATTAGGAATATGGTCGATAGATTTACTTATTCGCGCATGTCAGTGGTGGATTTGTGGAACCATCTAGTACATGGAGGATTAATGGCAGTGGTTATTGGGGATTAAAAGTTCACATTCAATCCTTGTGATTGATGGTTTTAATTATTCGTCATGTCAGTGGTTTATTGGTGGATCCATGGGATTTATGGCAGGTTAATGGTGTATGACAGCCAACGTCTGGTGGGTGCTTATGCTTGATGGCTTTGATTATCGTGCATGTCAGTTGTGTAATAGTGGATCAATGCTGGTAATGGGACATTCCGGGTAAATGGTGCATGGCCTCGGTTGATGAAGTCTTAAAGGGACAATCCCGATAAGAACAGAGTCTCAAGAATTGAAGTCCGAGCATTTATGAAATTTATGGACCAAAACATAGAGGCATGGTGTATCTACCTTGTCTCAAAATTTCAGCTCAAAATATTGAGTCGTTTTGACGTTAACGCCAACACTGCTTATCCGGAAACGTAACCCTTTTAAGATTTCGGGTCAATTTTTTCATTGGGTGACCTGCTAATCGATTCTCGTTTCTTGAGAGGTCTATACAGTGAATGACCCATGTACTGTACTTGATAACAAAAGGTAAATTTCACCTACATATTATTTTTATAGAAAAAAGTCTGGTTTTATCCCTATATTGTATAATACAACGGTCTCCATTTCCAGATGAAGACTGTCAGGTTTAAGTTATTTACAAGCATATCACAAATATCGGGTTAGTTGGTCGGCCTTAGGTAATGGGTTTTAAGGGATTTTAACACAAAATTAAGCAATTTTATTCCCCAAAAAGTTATCGGGATTGGGCCTTTAATATGGTTGTTTGTGGTTGTTACTAACTGATATATGAATTTTGTACACAGTGGTTATTGCAGAGTTGTCGCTGATGGTTGATGGTACATGCGATTTAATACATTGGAACTAATCCTGCATGCCAATTGTTTATAATGGATGGAGTATTGGTTATTGCCAGTGGTTGATGATTGAGTATCGGTATATATGCCAGTGGTTGATAGAATGTCAACGGTTCATATCAATGGTCTAAAATATGTGCATGTGTGTCGCAAAGTCTTATTTTTGCTTTTCACTGGTTTTCGAAGAGATACAAGATGGTTATCGCCTGGTAATTTCTTTGTAAATGTTAGTTGTGGGTGTATGTGGTTGTTCGATACCAATATGTGCCCGAGAAATTTCTTTGTTGTCCGAATTTTCAGAATGAACCAATCATTAACTAAAACGAGTTTTCCACAAAGTTACTGCACGAGGTCTTGAGTATTATAGCATTCGAAACGTACTATGACGTATGGTCTCGGTCTCAGATGTTTGTGTTCGAAAACCGGAAATACCTTACCCGCAAAATGGACGGTTCGCCGAATCCGGGTTGGGTAGGGTGTGTGTGATCCTCAAGAAAGCTGGCAGACTGTTATCGAGATTCAATTTGGGTAGATGTGTGGTACGCCTGCTTTTATAGACGTTTTATGTTTTATAGACGTTTATATCAATGTCAGTTGATGATGCTAGTTGCTCATTATATAGGGCTCTCTTCGGATATGGAGTTGTTGGCTTAATACAACTTTAAATTCTTCTGTGGGGGTGTTGATTTTATTGTATGTATGTTGATGATTCTTGTTTGTTGATGATGCATGGTTAATGATGAATGTTTATAGGTTGGTGATATGGTTTAATGGTGTTGGTTTGCTGGCAAAATGGGATGAATAATGCTTTTGTTCTTGATGTGATAGTTTATTGCGCATGGAGGTGACTTGGGATAAATGCTTATTTGTTGGTGGTGATTGTTATTGTCATGTTGGTTATGGTGCCTGTTCCCGTTGTAATCAACATAGTGTTAATGTTTGTGGCTCTATGGCTAATGGGGCTTGATTGTAGGATTAACGTTGCTTATGGTTAAGATCTCCTAACATCAACGTCACTCTGGGAGATACAGTGCAAATGATGATACAAGCATCAAATTTGGCACAATTGTTCTCTAAGGGATACTAATCAAGTCTGCGTGATGTCTGTTATTGTCATGTTGGTCATGTTGGTTATGGTGCCTGTGCCCGTTGTGGTCAACATAGTGTTAATGTTTGTGGCTCTATGGCTGATGGGACTTGATTGTAAGATTAACGTTGCTTATGGTTATGGTTAAGATCTCCTAACATCAACGTCACTCTGGGAGATACAGAGATAACAACAGAGCGCAAATTTCAAACGCAAAATTCTCAATACTAAAAATTTTCAGATTCGCCAGTTCGCCAGCAAAGCGACGAATTGTTCTCTAAGGGATACTAACCAAATCTGCGTGATGGGCTAATTGAAATTCCAAGATGGCGGCCATTTTTCAAAATGGCTACCCGAAGTTGATGTTTAGCTTAGAAATATTTGTAGTTGTCCGATCTGTGTATATTCCTATGTTTTAAAGCCTGTTGAACTACATTTTCCTGTTCAAAATGCACCCAGAAACATATTTTTACAGGAAAAGCAAGGCACGTATATATACACAATTTACATATCTAAACTAGATGAGTGCTTGAAAACATAGGAATCGACACATTAGATCACGCAAATTGGACAATTACAAATATTTATAAGCAAAACTTCGCGTGGCCGTTTTGGTGGCCATCTG
Organism: Patella depressa; assembly: GCA_948474765.1. Lineage (NCBI taxonomy): Eukaryota > Metazoa > Mollusca > Gastropoda > Patellidae > Patella > Patella depressa. The sequence goes on from OX419715.1 coordinate 30,549,612, forward strand.
GAAAAACGGTCGCCATCTTGTATTTTCAATTGGCAAATCGGGCAGATTTGATTAGCATCCCTTGGAGAACAATTGTGCCAAATTTGATGGTCGTATCATCATTTTCGCGCTTGTTTTTATTCTAATATACTGCCGTAGTGCTGGTGCCACCGGACTAGTGGTGCGTGCTTGTTCTATTTGAAATGTTCTATTTGCTTCTCAAAGGGCTAGAGGCTAAAGTTTAAGTTTATGAAACGAAGAAGCCAATTAATATTTCCCTTGTCTGTGCTTTTTTGTGTCTGTGGGATATAGTAGTTTAGGTCTTTGTTTGTTAATAGATGGATAATGGCGTATGTTTGCCGATTACAGCAGGTGATTGCTTTCTTTTTCAAAATGTATAGTTAATGTCGCATGTTGGTCAGGATATCTGACAAGTGGTTTGAGGTGTCTGTAGATGATTGGATGGCGACATTCTGTATTGTAAGATAGCTTTTATGGGCAACCGTGCAGGTGGTGCTTTTTACCGCCGACCAATACTTTTACCGCCAACCGTCATGAAATTACCGCCGACCAAATACCTTTCACCGCCGACCGCATTGTAATGACTTTCGACCGTAATATAATTACCGACGACGAAATGCTTAATGATTCCTTGTTACCGCCGACTATTTCTTGCGGTTGTTTTTATTATATAAAAAAGAATACAACAAGAATGCTATTTTTTATTTGAGGTGTAATCACGTACAACTGTCGAAAAACATTCAGATATATTTTAAAGAATATGGAAGGCAAAACTACGATTTAGATGTTGAAGGGCATATATATCAAGATTGATTTAGCTACTGGTTATAAATAAATAACATTTTATGCCTATCTTCTATTATTGCAAACACTTCTACACCTTTGGTTTGATGTGTATTTTTGGCTGGTAATTCGTTCACCAATATGCTTTTCAGTGCCATTTGCAACAAGGCACTCGAAGAACGAGACTAGACATATTTCACAAATCATATCAAACGTTCACCTCATTTCTTATCTGGAAAGCATGCACAATTAATACTCTCGGTGTAGACTGCAATAACTAGACGCTAGAGATTGTCATTTGATTGGGACAATGCGTAAATCATGTTTATAACATCTATTAAAGAGCAGATATGTGAACTACAACAGCAACAAAGCAAACGAAAAAAATGAAAATCAACTATGTCACTGTCCTGCCCCCCACCCCACCCCGGATCCGCGCCTAGGTTTAGTGGCGATTGTTTTATGATCTAGATTAATGGTGCTTGTATCTTGCCGATATAGGGTTAATGGTTGCTGTCAGGGGGTTAATGATTCTTGTTGATAGTCTTGATGACTAATGGTGATTGAATACTAATGATCTAGGTTAAAATGTCAAACCATAATTATTTCTATGCCTTTTGCTCTATATGTTGTCAACTCGATAATATAAGATCATGGGCATTATTTACCACACTTAAACATCTTTCACAACGGGTATGATAACACATTTACCCCCTTTTTTCTATTCCCCCATGCAATAGTTACCTGCAAACGTTTATAGATACCATCTATTTTAAGGCTTTATTTTAATATATTATTATTTTAAAAAAAATATAATTCAATAATATGAAATTGTAGCTTGTATGTTAAAATAGCATTATGCAAGAGCAAAATCTGCTTATTACAGGTCTTTCTTTAGGCTTGTAATGTTATCTAAATAATCAATTAGACATTAATTAACATATCCAGACCATAATAAACTCTTGATGTCAAGGCTAGCCTTCGATGTCGGCGGATTAAAATCCTATATGCCGCTTAATGGCCGTTGATAATTAATCAAGTGGATAATCGAGACTATGCTGTTTATATTAATGATTTGAGTAATGATGACCGAGGCTATGTGAATATTTCAAACGCTTTTTTCTCAGCTAATAGTGAATCAATTTGACTGAAATTTTCAGCAAATTACCTTTTCACTATTATAGTGAGAACTGCCATCTCTTTATCTTATCTCCCGTAATGTAACTTTAATGATTGCATTAATGGTTCTTGTCTGGTGTGTCTAAGGGTTAATGGCTTCCTGACGGTTGTGGTTTTGCTGGGTTATTAATGCTGCTAAATTGTCTGTATTGCATGTTTATCAGCTGTTAATTTACATCGCGATGCTTATCAGTTGTTAACATATAGCGTGATAATATGTTAATGTTTCATCTGGTTCACTAGCCTATGGGCGGGTGTTCGATCCCTGCATTGACCGAGAAAGTTCATCTCGATTTTTCGGCGTGGTTTCTCCTGCGGAACGGTGGGAGGGGGGCCTGACAAGGACAGCTGCATAGTTGTTTGGATGGTACGAAAAACCAAGGTCCCGCGTACGCATTGGGGTACACGTAAACATCCCTTGGTAGTTGGAATTCGATAGAGTAAGTCGTAACGCCACAGCCCAGACAAAATTTCCCTCATAGCACACTGTATGGCGTATGCCCATCTTCCATTAGCCCAGGTTAGGTGCAGAAGAGTAGGACGTTAAACCCATTTCATTCATTTCGTTATTGTTTCATCCTGTTAGTGTTAATGTTGTTAACCTGGTAGGGTTAACGGTGTATTTTATATAAGATAAGAGGGGCTGATAGCGTGTATTTGCTATTGATATTAATAGGGCTTGTTTGTGAAGTTTATAATGTACATGCGGTTGATGCAGGGGGTGCTAAATATTAATCACCTATGAGGTTTATTTGTTTACAATGCTTATGGGGGTAACATGATGGGTGCTAATGTTGTGGGTTGTTGATACTAGCTGGTTAGTGGTGCTTTTTAGGTGATGGTTTAGTGTTAATGCTGATCGGCATTGATAACAGGGTGTTAATAGGAGCATGCTGTTGATGATAATGTAAATGATACTAATGGTTGATGGCAAAAATTGAATGGTGCACGTGATGGAATGATGTTTTTATTTTAAATGGTGCACGCTATCGGTGGTAGAGTAAGTTAATAATGTGTGTGTTAATAAGAGGGTTAACAGTGCTTTTTTAATGATGATAGTGGATAAATCGTGCTTGTTTGCTTTATAATATAGAGACTGGTGATGCATCTTGTTAATGACAGGGTGTCAATGGTTTTTATACGCCCACATTTTCACATGCGAACGTATATTGTCGTCGCCCCAGTTCGTCCGTCGTAGCGAGGTTTTAACTATAGGTTTATCTCCCAAGGAATTCGGATCATTTCGAGATTAGCATGTATTGAACCGTAACATCTTGGGTTGTGGTCGCTGATTGTATGAAAACTCATATTTTCAGCTTGTGAACACTCTAGAGGACACAATTTTAATCCGGTTTTGATCAAACTTAAAATCTATGTTTAGATATTCGGGCATATTGGACTTTAACTTTTTGGATTATGGCCCCTGATTGTACCAAAAATCACGTGTTTAGCTTCTGGACCATCTAAAGGGCACAATTATTATCCGATTTTACGTTCAACTATAAACTTTAAATACTTCCTTTCGATTTTGGCGCATTTCGGACCGTAATTTTCTCCGATTTTAAAAAAAAATAACGTTTAAATGTTCGGTCGTTACCCTCAAACGACAGATAAGTTCGATTTTGTGAAGATCTGCCTGAGAAGGTTGTTGACCCTCTAGAAGTCACAATTTTTATCCGATTTTGGTGAAACTGAAAATATATCTTTATATCTCAGCACCTTTCGATATTCACATATTTCCAGGATTATGGCCCCTGATTGTACGAAAAATCGCATATTTTAGCTTGTTTTCTATCCATCTCTTTGCGAGACCGAATTTTGAGAAGATTTGACCGAAACTGCCTGACAAACCGGTCGGTCCTTGTACGCAAATAAGGTAAAAGTATGTAATATCATATGTAATACCAAGGTTGTGGACCCTCTAGGAGACACAATATTTACCTGATTTTGATTAAACTAAGATCTTTATATCCCAAGTATCTCAGTCCCTTTCGATATTCGCTCATTTAAGACCATTCGCCCATTTCCTGGATTATGGCCTCTGATTGCAAGAAAAATCACATTTTTTTAGCTTGTTCTCTATCCATCTTTTGCAAAATGTGGGCGTATCTTGCCTGGTTACCGCTGGTCTAATGATGCTGTATTGTTAATTTTGCTGCTTCGCGATAGAAGGTAATGGTGCTTGATAGTTGATGTAATGGTACTGGTGTATGTAATTACTTATAGGCTGCTAATGGTTTTTATTCATCCATGGTTCATTGGTATATATGTGTTTTCACTGATTCGAAGAAACATACTTTTAAACATTTTAAAAAAAATCGTACTCAGGCGTAATATTATTTTACTTTTTATTTAGCTGAAGACTCAGATTGTGACCCAAGTTTGAACTAGTAACCAGTCTATGGGGTTAGAAGGTTAATTGGGGTCTTCTTGTAATAACTTTTGATTGTTGTTGATGGTAGATGAATAATAGTAGAGGGACCCCGGTTGAATATAGATAATAGTGTTTGTTGTCGATATTAGATATAGTTGTAGGTGACGTTAATGATAGTTCACTTGTAATACTCATTGGTTTCAGATGATCATAGTTTTCGATAGCGGGTTAATGATCATAGTTGTGTATGTTGTGGTGTTAATGGTTGCTGGTAGTTCTAATCACTGTTTCGTGTTGATAGAGGATGAAATCTTTGGGTTCGTACAAAGCAAGAGCAACCACTCCGTAAATGCTTGAAACTGAGAAACTGACTTTTAAAGTTTTAAAACTATATCAAATTCCCTTTTTATCTATGTGAAAATAAATTATGAAAAATGTTGTCGAATGTTTAATATGTTGGAAAATGAAACTGCTTTCTCTAATTTTTACCATGATAAGCGTGGTGGGGTACCAACCCTACATAATTTGTGTTTCGTTGATCATAGGGTTATTAGTGGTGTTCATTATATGGTAATGAAGATTATTTACCGATAAGACAGCTGATGATTCTTGTGCATGTTGATTTAGTGATTCCTTTCGTTTCGATGATGTTTGCACTTTGCTCGTTATAGAAATTTGTTTGAAGTGCTTGTTTCTTATGTTAAAGGATTAATAGTGATTGTTGTCAGGGGGGGGGGGTAATAGTATTTCGAGGTCTGTGTTATTTGTTTGCTGACGTCAGCAACACAACAGAATGTTATCTCAAAAATTGTTGTCAAATGTGATTATATTGATTACTCAAGAGCCCAACAGAATGAACTCATCAACATTGTATTTAAGAATATTACATATTTTGTATATATGACAATAATATAACAGTAGTTAAAATATGCTCATTCTTTACCATGGGGAAATAAAAAATTGGCACCTCTTCAATAACGTACATAGTACAAATATTTAAAAGAATACTTTCTATTCCTATGATTTGGATGTGACATTTGACGGTTTTTAGACAGCTGGAATGCGGTTTTGGTGGCGTTTGTTGCTGTTAAGCATGCTAATATATATTTGGTGTTATGTTGCAGACAATGCTTAATGCTTATGTCAATCTAATGCTTCCAGTTATATGATTTTGTTCTTTAATTAGTAAGAATGTGTGTGTGTTACACGCATGGTAGTGTTATACTACTCTATGTTGTACCATTTGATTTGCCAACATTTAAGTTTTGGTGTACTATGTCGTAACCCAGGTCTGTACGTCAAACCTTAACTTGTTAAAATATTTTGTTATCAAATCTGATGTGAAACATTGAGGTCCTCAGAGGGATGCGACATCCTGTTTGCCGAAAATCTTCTTTACGTGATAGAGGCTACAGTTTTTAACAGATTGATGTTTCAAATTTGGTGCAAAACATTGGGTTAGTGAGATGACGAACCTTATCGATTCCCAAAAACCTTGTTTTGTTCACGGGGTGGAGGCTACAGTTTATAATGGATATTTTTTAAATTTGGTGTGGACCATTGTGATAGCCAGAGGTCGAAACGTTTCCATATTCAGCGCTGTGCTACTTGCTGTTCCAGCGTCACCCCCTCCACATTACCGAAAACTTTGGCTAAAATTTTGAAGACTTTTTTGGTTAATTTCATGTATTTTAGCGTCACGGACGCCGAGGACGTACCGCTCTAGAGTTACCTCCCATTTGACCAAACATCGTAATGGCGATAGAACCTAGTTTTTAAGAGTTTACTTTTCAAATTTGTAACTCAACAACAGCAACGATTTTTCACAGATCAATTATTTTTTCGATGGGCAGCATGGGAGGACACGAACGGACAAACGCTGATATTCTTAATCAATCTTTTAGAAAACTTTTATATACTTATTCCTTATATCCCAAGGCTGACCCCTATTATTTATGGTGCATGCCCGGCCCCTGAGACAGAGCCACGTCTAATGTTTGTGTGTCTTATGTTTCATCTACAGACCGCAATTCTTAACAGATCCTTTTGAAACTTTGCATTCCATATTCATTATACATGTACCCTAAGGATAACATTTATTGTTCTTTGGTGATTAACCAACCCCCGGGGACAGAGTCACTTTGGGATTGTGTATGTTGCCTAGAAACACGCTTCTTAATGGATCTTTTTTGGGTATGTATTCCTTATAGCCTCGGGACGACAATTGCATGCCCCTGCCCCCAAGGGCAAGCCACACCCATTTTTGTGTTAGTCGTTTAAACTGCAATTCTGAATGAATCAGTTTGGTACTTGGCATATTATGTATTCCTTATAACCCGAGGGCGTCAACTATTGATTTTGGTGAATGTCCCGTTATACTTATTCCTTATATTCTAAGGGCGGCAACTATTGATGTTGATGCACGACACCCAACGCAAAACAAACCGCCTAGCCTATTGAGATATTACAGCCATTTCATATTCTTCATTTTAAAAAGTACCATATCAGTCAAAGCAAAAATGTGAACCTATTGTAGCGTTGGCGATGGTCTCGTAAAATATTATAGTGAGAGCTGGCAGCTCTTTATCTAATCTCCAATAATGTAACTTTAAGACAGTTTTTAGAACCAATATTAGACGATGACATATTACATTGTAATGGTGTATGGGTTGAGAAAGGAGCTCCCGTTGGTTATAAATTGAAAGATGCTTCAGTTTCGATATAGCATGCATTTGGTGAAGGGACACGTCTGTTATTGATTGGCGCTGGTGGACAGTGTTGTGTAAGTGAGGACATTACCATTGAGCACTGGTTGGTTACGGTCGTAGCTTCTTCATAAAGTTTATGAGGTGGTGGTAGGACATTTGTTTACTGCATTAATTTAGTTACCATGTGACTGTTGTCTGTGTATTATATAAACCAGGTGCACTTATGGTATATGTCTTGATTCTCTTACTTTAATAAGGAGCAAAATCGCTAACATTTGGGACACAAGTGGTTCGCAATGCATATAATACTGTAATAAGAACTGATTTACATTCAATGGTTTCCGTTTTTACTCTTAATTTCAAATCAGCTATGTTCGGCTAAATAAGCCAGCATTCTCAATCGAATGCAAATTTCTAGCGTCTCGTTTTTCCAGTCTACATACGCTGTTTGATTTGGGGCAATGTTTCTAGCCTCGTTGCTCGAGTCTCTTACTAGAACTGAGGTTGAAACGCATTATGGAACACGAATCGTGTACCGATGGTTAAATGTTTATTTTGTCTTAAATAAGCCCATCTTTTCCCGGTAAGATCACATCATCAATATTGGTTTAAACTGACAAATAATTCGTGTTTTCAATGTTGAAGATTTTGGATTATACTGAGTTAGAGACTTAGCTACTTTAAAGACCTAGAAATTGACCCCAGTGGGTCGCAACGCATTTAATACTGTAATCGGATTGTACATAACCTGAATTACATTAAATTGTTTCCGTTTTGACGCTTATTTCTAATCATTTATGTCCAGCGAAATACGACACGAGTCTCAACCGAATAGCAGTTTCTAGCGTCAGGTTATTCCAGTCTATTGCGCATGTTCTCCAGATAACATATGGCATTACCGTCTGACAAATGGTAAAAGGTTTATTTTGTCTTAAATATTGGATATCAGAAACCTACCCTTTCCCGGTAAGATCAGATCATCAATATTGATTTGAATTGACAAATAATTCGTGTTTTCAACGTGTAAGACCTTGGGTGCTATTAAGTTAGAGCCTTTATACAAAGTCAGAGGTGTCAAAACCAAAAGTACGACACAGACGTCAGTAGCCAGCGTGTCCTCAACGGGCTCTTACGCACGCTGTGTAGCGTCGTCTCATGGAACTATCTGTGTTGTACTTTTGGTTTTGACCCCTCTGACTGTGTACCGTTGATTACAAATTAAACATCCATAAGTGTACAAATGTGTTGTTATTGATGTGTTCCCATTTGAATATTGTTTACAATAAGAAACAAAATAAATAAGATAGATCATTTTGTTATGGCACTCAGTATAATATGTCTAAAACAGCATGTCATCCATTACCTTTACAATCTGATTGAAATACAGATCTATATTTCATATCGTTTTTAATACTTTCGATTGCCTCCGTTACATGAAGATCTCACCTGTTGTAATGGAACGTCGCGTCAGGGGTCATACAAGCGGCTATGGGGCCTATGACGTCAGACATGTGATTAGCCAACCCGTCTTTATATTTGGAAATACAATAATTTGTCTTCGCTGCGAATGTCGACCCACAGATCCGCCAAGAACTCACCACCCCTTTTATTGCCGAATACATGAACGTTAGTTACATAACAACTCTCCCGAAGGCAAGTAAAACGAAATTTTGAACTATAAAAAACGAAATGAAATAGGATATGTGTGTTAATCAGATTGATTACCTCTATAAAGAATCCTGATTCCTGAGGTAGATGGGATTCCGTTCTTTGTTAACTATTACTGATTGCACGCTTCTATCTCAATGTGAATCGATGTTCAGACATTGCACGCTTCTCGTTTGAGCTACATTGAAATGGTAAATGAATGGCATGACTTCACTCAGGATATATTAGTTACATAATTCTCGCTTAATGTAGAGGTGTTGCATGAAGCGATCAAGCAGTCGGTGGAATGCTTGATTTTGTCTCTTGTTAATGGTACAGGCTTTGTGCATGTGCTGCATACTCCTGTAGCTGTTTCTATGGCCTTGTTTCGTGGTAAAATGGGTTGCTTGTAAATTGGTGATGAACTGGATTACTAGTTGTACAAAATCGTGTGTTTTGGCGTACAAGCTCTTGCTTTGTTGTGCCTTGCTTGTATGGTCTTTGTATATGGAATCGCTTCGTGATGTACTTGCATGTTTATTGGTGCATGAGCTGGAGTACTGATTATACAAAATGTTGTTTGTTGGCGCATGTACTTTTTTGCAGTCTGTATATGGGATACATCGATTTACTTCATGGTGTACTGGTTGCATACCCTGTTTGTATGGTCTAGTTTCACCATAAAGGGGTTGTATGTTAATTGGTACATGGACTGGAGCATTGGTTGAAAAATCTTGTTTCTAGACGCATGCTCTTGCTTCGTCGCCATCTATTTGCATTGTATTGTCTTGTTTCTTGTCATATGGGTTGCATGGATTCGCTTCGTGATGTATAGTTTACAGTCTTGTTATATGGAATGTGTGGATTTGCTTCGTCGTGCTCTGCTTGTATGGTCTTGTTTCTTGGTATATTGATTTGCTTCGTGGTGTAAATTTTTGCAGTCTTGGTATGGAATGCATCGATTTATTTCGTGGTGTACTGGGGCATGCTCTTGCTTAGTTGTCATCTGCTTGTTTTATATTGTCTTGGTTCAAGTTATATGGTTTGCATGGATTCGCTTCGTGATGTATAGTTTATAGTCTTGTATATAGAATGCGTGGATTTGCTTCGTAGTGGTGTACAGGTTACATACCCTTACACTGTTTGCATGGTCTTGTTTGTTGGTAAATGGGTTGTATGTTCATTGGTGCATGAGTCGGTGCACTGGTTGCATAATCATGTTTCTTGACCCTGGTGTGTGCATAACACCGCTTCGTTGTGCTTTGCTTGTATGGTCTTGTTTCTTGGTATATTGATTTGCTTCGTGGTGTACCTTTTTGCAGTCTTGGTATGGAATGCATCGATTTATTTCGTGGTGTACTGATGCATGCTCTTGCTTCGTTGTCGTCTGTTTGTTTTATGTTGTCTTGGTTCTTGTTATATGGATTGCATGGATTTGCTTCGTGATGTATATTTCATAGTCTTGTATATTATGGAATGCGTGGATTTGCTTCGTAGTGGTGTACTGGTTACATACCCTTACACTGTTTGCATGGTCTTGTTTGTTGGTAAATGGGTTGTATGTTCACTAGTTGCATAATCATGTTTCTTGACCTTGGTGTGTGCATCTCACCGCTTCGTTGTGCTTTGCTTGTATGGTCTGTTTTTCTTGGTATATGGATTCGCTTAGTGGTCCACTATTTGTGTAATCTGTGTATATGGATTGCATGGCTTTAATTCATGATGTACATGTTGTGTGGTCGCATTGCTTGGTGCATGAGTTGTGAACCGGTTGCATGATTTTTTTTCTTGGTACATGTGACCTCACATCATGGTGCACATGTTATATGATCTTGATTCTTGGTACATGGTGTGTATGTCACTGCTTCGTGGTGTATCGGGGATCTTATTTTGAATGATTTATGATGTCATTGTGATCTTACGTCTTGATATGGCATGTATGCACTTTCTCCATGGTTCTTGTTTTTTGCTGCATGATCTGATTTCTTGGCACATGGCATTATGAGTCCCAGCTTGGAGTGTATAATAGCGCTTCTTGATGCACGCTTTGTGTGCCCTTGTTTCTTTAAACGTATTGATTGCATGTACTTGCTTTGAGGCAAATGGGTTGTATAAAACCGCTTCATGGTTCACTATTTGTTTGGCCTTGTTTCTTGGTATATCAATTGTATGCCCTTTGTATGTTGTATATTTTTTTTCTTACTTGTATTATTTGTATAACCGTGTTTCTTGTCACATGGATTTCATTCGATCCTTTCTTGGTTCACTGGTTGTATGGCGGCTAATGAAGACGGGCATACGCCATACAGTGTGTTATGAGGGAAATTTTGCCCGGGCAGTGGCGCTATGGCCTACTCTTATATCGAATTCCAAATGCAAATGGATCGTATACGTGCAGGCCAATTTTTACACGGGATCTCAGTTTTTCGTCCGATTCCGAACGCCTAGACAGTCGGCCTTGTCAGACCATTCGTCTTGCATCACCGACAAGGGGAAGTAAACGCGCCGGAAAAATGTGGATGAACGTTTTAACCCCGCATATAGTACATGGGCTGCATCAATGTATGAACTCCCCGCTTGATTATGGGCTGCATACTTTCCAACACTGTGTGCATAGATAGCATGCATCCCCATTTTGGTACACGACTTGCACAATAATCGTACTTGGCGCACGGGTTGCATGACCAGCTTGGCTCATTCATTGTGTGGTCCCTACACTTGTTAAATTGGTTGCTTGGTTCACGCAGTTGGTATACAGGTTGCATGATCACTTTGTGCATGAGTTGCTTGATCTTCACATTTGGTAAATGGATTGTACGATCTCCGCACTTGTGGACTATATCCATTCATTAATTGATGTACGAGCTGAATTACTAGTTGTACAAAATCATGTGTCTTGGCGTACAAGCTCTTGCTCTGTCGTGCCTTGCTTGCATGGTCTTTTTCTTGGTATATGGAATCACTTCAAGGTGTACTTTTTTTGCAGTCTTTGTGTATGGAATACATCGATTTACTTCGTGGTGTACTGGTTGCATACCCTGTTTGTATGGTCTTGTTTCGCGGTAAATGGGTTGTATGTTAATTGGTACATGAGCTTGAGCAATGGTTGAAAAATCTTGTTTCTTGATGCATGGGTATGCATGCTCTTGCTTCGTCGTCATCTACTTGCATTGTATTGTCTTGTTTCTTGTCATATGGGTTGCACGGATTCCCTTCGTGATGTATAGTTTACAGTCTTGTTATATGAAATTGCATACCCTTACACTGTATGTCTGGTCTTGTTTCTTGGTAAATGGGTTGCATCTTTATTGGTGCATGATCTGGAGTACTGATTATACAAAATGTTGTTCGTTGGCGCTTGCAGGTTGTACAAGCTCTTGCTTTGTCGTTTTTTGATATATGGATAGATTCATTTTACAACGTTGTTCCCAGCACAAAGATGTGTAGCTTTCATAGTCGCGGACTTTTGGTACACTTCTTTGTGATAACTGCGCTTACTACATGTTTGCATTTAGTATAAAGATTGTCATCTTGCTTCGTACTTTGTATATTGGTTGTTGGATATTGATGGGTTACATTATTTTCTAACTCAGTACATAGTATTGGTACATGGGCTTTTGTTTCTTGGTATATGGATTGGCTGCAGGGTGTACTGTTTGTATAATCTGGTTTATTACACGAGTCGTGCGTCACAGTTCACTGGGACATGATCGTATTTCTTGGTACACAGGGCTTATATCTTTCCTTAATGCTGTACTGTTTATTGCATGCCTTTGATTCATGGTGCCAGTGCATAGTTTACACTCTGTCGCTTGCTGGTGCTCTGTATGTGTGGTCCTTTTCTTGGTATATGGATTGCATGCCCTAGATTGATGGTGTAATGTTCTATGTTCTTGGTGCATGGATGTGTATACGCTCGTTTTGTATGTTAGTGTATGAATTGCATGCTGTTCATTCATGGTACACTGTTTCTTGGTATATGTATTGTATGCACCGGTTATATGATCTTGATTCTTGGTACTTGGGTTTACATGCCCTCCCTTCGTACTTTACTGGTAGCATGACGATATCCGCACTTGATGGATAGGTTACATCATATCCCTAACTGGGTTGCGTGATCTCCGCACTTGATAAATAGATTGCATGATCACTGTACTTGGTACATGGGTTGCATGATTTCCGCACTTGATGCATGGGTATTATGATCTTCACACTTGGTACATAGATTGAATGAATGATCTCCGCACACGGGCTGCATGATATGCGCATTCGTCATATGGATTGCATGATTTGCTCACATGAGTTGATATGATCTTGTTTCTTATGGACTGCTTCTATGTTCTTGGTTCACTGTTTGTAAGAGCTTATTTCTTGGTAAACTAGTGCCATGCCCTTGCTTATTGGTACACTGCGTGGGTGGTCTTGTCTATTGGCATATGTATTGTATGCGCCCGTGGTACACTTGTTATATGATCTTAATTCGTGCAACATGGGTTTACATGCACTTTCTTCGTAGTTTACGTGATGTACGATGATCTTATTTTTTGTGCTCTCCACACTTGGCGCACGGGTTGCATGATCTGCTTGGCTTACTTGTACGATGATCTTATTTCTTGTGATCTCCACACTTAATAGGTAGGCTGCACCGTTTTCTAACTTGGTACATGGATTGAATGACCTCCACACTTGATAGATGGATTGCATGATTCCCGCACTTGATGCATCGGTAGGGTGATCTTGGTACGTGGGGTTACAAGGTGCGCTGGTCATAAAATCTCATTTCTTGGTAACTGGGTTGTATGCCTTTGACATTACTCCCTGTGTGCTATTTTTCTTGATATGTGGATGATTACATTCCCTTGGTTCATAGTGGACTGTCCGTATGGTTTGTTTTGGATGTATGGATTGCATGTCATGGCTTATGGTGCAGTTAACAAATGTTGATGGGGTTATTGTACATGGGTTCAAGTGCGATGTGTGTATGACCTTGCTTAATGATGCGCAGGTTGTATGTTCGTGTTTCTTAGTAGATTAGTTGTTTAATAACGATTCACGCTACACTGTTATATGGATCCTGTGCTTTGCGTCGTGGTGCACTGGCCGCATGATCTTAATTTCATTTTTGCATACTACCACTTAATGGTGTATTGACATCAATTATGATCTTGTTCCGTGGTTAATGGATTGTATACTCATTGCTTATTGGAGCACAGGTTCAATTATCTTGTATCTTGCTATTAACGCATCCCAGTTTGCACGGTGTTTTGTTTATTGGTACAGGGGATGTACGTCAGCGCATCGTGGTGCATGTGTTTCATGGCCATGTTTCTTGGGCTGTATGATCTCTGCACACACAATGCGTGACCTTCTCGTTTGTTTTATCGGTTACACAGATTGCATGAGCGGATGCATGAATTGTGTGATCACCTCATTTGTTGCGTGAAACATGGGTTACACTTCGTAGTTCACTGTTTGTATGGTCTTGCTTCTCGGTTAATTGGGTGCATGCGGTCGCCTGGTGGTGCATTGGTTGAACGTTCGTATCTTGGTACTTTAATTCACATACTCTCGCATTGTTTGTATGGTCTTGTTTCTTGGTAGTTAATTGGGTGCATGCTCTCGCCTGGTGGTGCATTGGTTGAATGTTCGTATCTTGGTGCATTGATTCACATGCTCTCGCATTGGTTGTATGGTCTTGTTTCTTGGTACATTGATGGCATGCTCTCACTCCATGGTGCACTAGTTATTGTTTCTTTTTGCATGGACGGTATGCCCTTGCTTCGTGTTGCAATGGTTACATGGTGCCATGGCATAATTACCTTATTACTTGGGCTGTATGATGTCTCAGTACATAATCCGCAAATGACCCCATTTGTTACATTGGCTGCATGATCTATGTACGTGGCACACATATTACATGATTTGGTATAGGAATTTCATGATCGTTCCACGGATTACGTTGCATGCGCTTCGCACTTGATACATATATTGCATAATTTGAAATATGGATTACATGATATGAATTTCACGATCCCCTCGTTAATATTTAACACGCGGGTTGCATGATCTCCGCGCTTGTGTTTATGATATTAGAATAAGGTAATGGCGGTTGCATAATCTCTTCATTTAGTACAAGTTCTCCTCTGCTGGTACATGATATTATTATAACATAATATGGAGTTGGTATCACATATGGAACGCCAGTTGCATGACATCCGTTTGATTACACGAGTGGTATGATTTTCACACTTGGATCTAAGCATATATGGAAAAGGGTTACATGATCCTCGCTGGGGACGCCCCCACTTTGAATGTGATGTATGGGTCATGATCCCGTCACATAGTACATCATTATATCCACATCTGGTACGTGGCTTTAATGATACTCGCATTTTGATACATAAGTTACAAATGGTATACCGGCTTTAAGAATCCCACAAGCGCCTACAAAGTCTACCGCACGAGGTACATGGGTTGCATACGTGAATTGATCCCCACATTTGGTACCTAGATTGCATGTTCACAACACTTGCTACATTAGGGCATATACCGCACACTTGGCACGTAGGTTGCAAGATCCCCCCCTCTTGTTACATAGATTAATAGTTCCTTTGGGAACTGTCGCTATGTCCACGGGCAGTTCTTATGGTACCCTATATAGCTGCAATATGAAAATACGGTAAAGTATCGCTCTTCCCAATCTCGGCTCTCGAGCTGTTTTAGATCTCGAGCTATTTTTCACAGTGATACTTTTTTTTCCGCCAAATGGAACCATTACTCACTATAGTTGACGCAAATTTATAATAATTCAACATCATTTTTAAGTAGAATTTAGCGATGCAATAAGCATGCGGTCTGCGCATGTTCGAGTCTTGTTGAATCATTGTCAGCTGTGGCAAGAAATGATTCCTTTGCCGAATAAAGTAGAATCGAGGTGAAAAATAGTAGGTACGAATTCTGAAATAGTCATAGAAGAGAGGTATGAGAGAACGTTATTTTCATATTGCAGTTATATAAGGCCCGATAAGAACTGTCAGTAGACATCGTCCGCTCAGAGACAGTTCTTAAAGGAACTAATAGGTTAATTTTCATTGGCCACGATGTTTGGTACACGGGTTGCATTATCCTCGGACTTGGTGGATGGATGAAATAGTATCCGCACTTGGTGGCTTGGTTGTTTTAATTCCTTAATACATGGGTAGTATGATCTCTACACATCCCATTCCCACCCCGTACATGATATGTAGTTTGCTTGATAATTACTTAATATTGCATGATACAGGTTCTCAAAACATGGTTTACATGATATTCACACTTTGTACTTCGGTTGCAAATATTATCTTTTGATACATGGATAGCACGATCCCCGCACTTGGAGTTCCATGATTCCGGTAACTAGATTACCCTATATCCCTATTTGTAACATGTATTTAATGATATCCGCACTTGATGCAAGGATTGTGTGATCTTCGTACTTGGTGCATGGATTGTATAAGGATTGTATGATCTTCATACTTGGTGCATGGATTGTATTATCTTCGTTTGGTACATTGTCTACTGTATCGCTTTATTTGAAGTTTGAGCTCCACCAATTCATTGCTGTATCATCCCTGATCTTAGTACATATATTGCATGTTCCCAGCACTTGGATCTGTAGGTTTCATAGTCACAGCACTTGGCACCGTACACTACTTCATGATAATCGGGCTTGCTACATGTTTAAGTTCAGTGTAAAGATTGTAATATGGTGTTGCTTTGTACTTTGTATATTGGTTGCAGGATATCGACGGCTTGCATGAACATGGGCTTTTTATTTCCTGGTATATGGATTGGCTTAGTGGTTGGTGTACCGTTTGTATAAACTGGCTTATTACATGAGTCGTGCACTTGGGTATGATCGCGGCTCTTGGTACATGGGGCTTATACCTTTCCTCAGTGGTGTACTGTTTGTGTGGCCTGCTGTCTTATATGGGTTGTATGCCTTTGATTCGTGATGCACAGTATTTCGTACGTAGGTTTACACTCTGTTGCTTTGTGGTGCAGTTTGTGTGGTATTTTTCTTGGTATATAGATTTGCATGCCCTAGATTCATGGTATGTGTATTGCTTTCAGGATTTCCGCTCTTGGTATATGGGACTGCATGAACTGTGCATTTGGTTGATGGACTAAATCATCCCGGCACTTAGCTTATCGGTTGCATGATACCCGTTCTTGATACATGGGGTGTCCATACATGGAATTCCCGATCGCCCCCCTTGTTACATAGATTGCATGATCTATGCACTGCTTCGTTATCACCGCACTTGCTACATTGGTGACATTGTCGACGAATGCATTTGGTACGTGGGTTTTGTAATCTCCGGCTTTATTACATTGATTGTGATATCGATTGCGTGATCTTCGCTCCGCAGTTTGTGTGTTGGTTGCATGATACCCACTCTTGGTAGATTGAGTATGGTCTCCACAATTCGTGGTTGTCTGGTCTGTGCATGATCTCTGCATTTTGTGGATCTTCGCTCCGCAGTTTGTGTGTTGGTTGCATGATACCCACTCTTGGTAGATTGAGTATGGTCTCCACAATTCGTGGTTGTCTGGTCTGTGCATGATCTCTGCATTTTGTGGATAGGTTGCATGATCTCTGTATGGGTTGCATGAAGTCCACACTTGACTGATTGATATAATGACCTCTACGCTTTGTACATGGGTTACATGAGCCCTGCACTTGGTACATAGGGTTCATGATTACATTTTACCAGGTTTTGTCATAACTTTTTGCACATCTCCGCACATCATCTATTTGTAAGCATGGTCCCCGATCTTGGAACGTGGATTGCATGACCGGCCTTACATGGTACGCGGTTTGCATGATTTTCTCACTTAGTATGTGCAATGCATGATCCCATGACTTGGCATATCCTGTTCTTTGCAATTGGGTTGCATAATATCCGCTCTTGCTCACAAGTGTTGCATTAATCCTGCACTTAGGGTTCCGTGATTCATGGTTTTCTAATCTCCCCACGTGTTACACGAATACCATGATCTCCGCACTTTGGTACATGGGTTGCATATCATCTTGCTTATGTTGTCTTGTCTGTTGTATTAGCGACATACAGTAGATTATGTTCTGCTGTATCCCCACTCTTGCATGTTCCAGTACTTGCATGGGTAGATTTCATGCTCCCGGCTTCAAGAAATCCATACTTGCTACATCGGGTACATAGTCAAAACAGTATGGGTATATGGGTTAAAATATAGCTTGCATGATCTTCGCTTCGCACTTTGTATATTGGTTGCATGATACTCGTGCTTGGTACATTGGTTGCATGATCTCTTAAATTGGTGGATGGGTTGAACGATCTCCGCACTTGATACATTGTTTACATGATCCCCGCACTTCATCCAAAGGTTTAATGATTTCCGCAATTAGTAATTGTGTTGCATGATTTATGTACATGGATTGTGTGATCTTCACACTTCTTGAAGCACATTGCTTGTTAGAACTCAGTCATGTGCGGCACCTTCCCTTTATCTGTTGCAACAGGAACGGAGATTTATTTCGTGGCACAATGGTTGCATGATCTCTGAATTTAGTACATTGGTTGCAATATTGCTTATATGATTATGGCTTCGCAGTTTGGTTGCATGATATTGCCTCTTGGTATATTTTTTGCTTGTCTTCGCAGTTGGTGCATGGGATACTTGAGCTCCGCACTTGGTACATAGGTTACGTCATGTTCCCCGCACTCGGTACAAGGGTTTCGGTATTCCCGCAATTGATTCATTATTTTCAAGGTCCCCGCACTTCGTATATCTCTGCTGTTGGAGCATGGATTGCGGCACCTTCCCTTTATTATTGCAACTGGGACATAGATTTATTTCGTGGTGTAATGGTTGCATGATCTTCGAATTTAGTACATGGGTTGCAATATCGCTTGTATGATCTTAGCTTCGCAGTTTGGTTGCATGATATTGGCTCTTGGTATAGTTTTAGCTTGGTCTTCTCAATAGGTGCATGGGATACACGAGCCCCGCACTTGGTACATGGGTTACATGTTCCCCGCACTTCATACAAAGGTTTATTTATTTCCGCAATTAGTGTTGTGTTGCTTGATTTTTGTACATGGATTGTGCCGTCTCCACACTTGTTGAAACACATTGGTTGTTAGAACTCACTACGCGTTACTGCGGCACCTTCCCTTTATCCGCTGCAACAGTAACGTAGATTTATTTCGTGGCACAATGGTTGCATGATCTCCGAATTTAGTACATGGGTTGCAATATTGCTTATATGATCTTGGCTTCGCAGTTTGGTTGCATTATATTTTCTCTTGGTATATTTTTGCTTGGTCTTCGCAATTGGTGCATGGGATACTTGAGCTCCGCACTTGGTACATAGGTTACATGTTCCCCGCACTTGGTACAAGGGTTCGGGATTCCCGCAATTGATTCATTGTTTTCAAGGTCTCCGCACTTGGTAGATTGACTGCGTGATATCCACTGTGGGAGCATGGATTGCATGGTCTTCGCAGTTGGATCATGGAATACATGAACTCCGCACTTGGTACATGGGTTATATGTTCCCCGCACTTGGTACAAGGGTTTCGTGATTCCAACAATTGGTACATTGTTTTCAAGATCTCCGCAGTGGGTATATGGATTACGTGATCAGTTAGTGCATGGATTGCTTAGTCTCCGTACATTGTATTATGTGGGTTGCTCTCACATGTGCGACACCTTCGCTTTATCTGTTGCAACAGGAACGGATATTTATTTCGTGGCACAATGGTTGCATGATCTCCGAATTTAGTACATGGGTTGCAATATTGCATATATGATTATGGCTTCGCAGTTTGGTTGCATATATTGCCTCTTGGTATATTTTGCTTTGTCTTCGCAGTTGGTGCATGGGATACTTGAGCTCCGCACTTGGTACAAGGGTTTCGGGATTCGCGCAATTGATTCATTGTTTTCAAGGTCTCCGCACTTGGTACATTGCCTGTGTGATCTCCGCTGTTGGAGCATGGATTGCGGCACCTTCCCTTTATTTATTGCAACAGGGACATAGATTTATTTCGTGGTGCAATGGTTGCATGATCTTTTAATTTAGTACATGGGTTGCAATATCGCTTATATGATCTCAGCTTCGCAGTTTGGTTGCATGATATTGGCTCTTGGTATAGCTTTAGCATTGTTTTCTCAATAGGTGCATGGGATACACGAGCCCCGCACTTGGTACATGGGTTACATGTTCCACGCACTTCATACTAAGGTTTATTGATTTCCGCAATTAGTAATTGTGTTGCATGATTTTTGTACATGGATTGTGTCGTCTCCACACTTGTTGAAACACATTGGTTGTTAGAACTCACTACGCGTTACTGCGGCACCTTCCCTTTATCCGCTGCAACAGTAACGTAGATTTATTTCGTGGCACAATGGTTGCATGATCTCCGAATTTAGTACATGGGTTGCAATATTGCTTATATGATCTTGGCTTCGCAGTTTGGTTGCATTATATTGTCTCTTGGTATATTTTTGCTTGGTCTTCGCAATTGGTGCATGGGATACTTGAGCTCCGCACTTGGTACATAGGTTACATGTTCCCCGCACTTGGTACAAGGGTTCGGGATTCCCGCAATTGATTCATTGTTTTCAAGGTCTCCGCACTTGGTAGATTGACTGCGTGATCTCCACTGTGGGAGCATGGATTGCATGGTCTTCGCAGTTGGATCATGGAATACATGAACTCCGCACTTGGTACATGGGTTATATGTTCCCCGCACTTGGTACAAGGGTTTCGTGATTCCAACAATTGGTACATTGTTTTCAAGATCTCCGCAGTAGGTATATGGATTACGTGATCAGTTAGTGCATGGATTGCTTAGTCTCCGTACATTGTATTATGTGGGTTGCTCTCACATGTGCGACACCTTCGCTTTATCTGTTGCAACAGGAACGGAGATTTATTTCGTGGCACAACGGTTGCATGATCTCCGAATTTAGTACATGGGTTGCAATATTGCATATATGATTATGGCTTCGCAGTTTGGTTGCATATATTGCCTCTAGGTATATTTTGCTTTGTCTTCGCAGTTGGTGCATGGGATACTTGAGCTCCGCACTTGGTACAAGGGTTTCGGGATTCGCGCAATTGATTCATTGTTTTCAAGGTCTCCGCACTTGGTACATTGCCTGCGTGATCTCCGCTGTTGGAGCATGGATTGCGGCACCTTCCCTTTATTTATTGCAACAGGGACATAGATTTATTTCGTGGTGCAATGGTTGCATGATCTTTTAATTTAGTACATGGGTTGCAATATCGCTTATATGATCTTAGCTTCGCAGTTTGGTTGCATGATATTGGCTCTTGGTATAGCTTTAGCTTGGTTTTCTCAATAGGTGCATGGGATACACGAGCCCCGCACTTGGTACATGGGTTACATGTCCCACGCACTTCATATAAAGGTTTATTGATTTCCGCAATAAGTAATTGTGTTGCATGATTTTTGTACATGGATTGTGTGATCTCCACACTTGTTGAAGCACATTGGTTGTTAGAACTCACTAGGCGTTACAGGTGCGGCACCTTCCCTTTATCTGCTGCAACAGTAACGTAGATTTATTTCGTGGCACAATGGTTGCATGATCTTCGAATTTAGTACATGGGTTGCAATATTGCTTATATGATCTTGACTTCGCAGTTTGGTTGCATTATATTGTCTCTTGGTATATCTTTTGCTTGGTCTTCGCAATTGGTGCATGGGATACATGGTCTCCGCACTTGGTACATGGCTTACATGTTCCCCGCACTTGGTACAAGGATTTCATGATTCCCGCAATTGGTTCATTGTTTTCAAGGTCTCCGCACTTGGTAGATTGACTGCGTGATCTCCACTGTGGGAGCATGGATTGCATGGTCTCCGCAGTTGGATCACGGAATACATGAGCTTGGTACGTGGGTTATATGTTACCCGCACTTGGTACAGGGGTTTCGTGATTCCAACAATTGGTACATTGTTTTCAAGATCTCCTCAGTGGGTATATGGATTTCGTGATCAGTTAGTGCATGGATTGCTTAGTCTCCGTACATTGTATTATGTGGGTTGCTTCATTCCCCTTAATTGTTGCATCGGCTACATGGAGTCATTTCTTGGCACAATGGTAACATGCTGATTGTGTTTAGTGTATTGTGTTCTATGGTGTTTGACTGTCCCTGCTCTTGGTACGTGTGTCGCTTGACAGCCTTTACTTGGTACATGATTTTTCTGATCTTCTCACTTTGGACAACCGGGATTATGCAATATATGTACTTACACCGTTTACATGAGACTCTCGCTTGGTGTAAGAGTTGCATGATGTTCGTTCTTTGTAATTGGGTTGCATAATATCCCGCAATGGGTACTTTGCTTTCGCGATCTTCGCACTTGATTCATGGGTTGCGTGACCTGCGCACATTCATTGTATGATCTTAATACATGGGCTGCATCACCTCTTTCATTGTTGTATGAGCTACATAGATGTATTTCTTGGCGCAATAGTTGCATCGTCATAATGTTGTTGGGTTTGGTTCCATCGCTTGTGACTAACGTATTTTCTTGTTCAGATGAACCGGAATTAGAAGCTAATGATTTCTTAAATTGGCCTTTGTAATATGGTCCCGTTAGAAACATTTATTATTGGAAATACGTTGTCAGACTTCTTAAATTATGTATGTGGTCAACACTATGTTATAATGTTTTATTTTTTTCATTTATGTTGTACAGAAGGTTCGAGTTTTGGCGTGTCCAAGGCAGGGTGTGCTTATTAGTTCCAGATCACCCAATATTTTAAGATATTTATATACACAATACCTCACTGTAATAATAACCTCCAATGCAATAACCACCACATAATAACCAAACAAAACATGGAACAAAGAAACACAGCAAAAATAATAAACACAAACACACAAAACCGAAGCTCAAATAATACCATATCATCAGACTACAAGTGACTTACAATTCACCTCTACCATACAGATCAAAACAATTATACTTAATTCTAAAATATACTTATTTCTAAAATATTATTGATTTAATGAATTTGAAATATTATTCATTTAAATTGTGTAATTATTTATTATTCGTTTATATTGGAATATATATATTTAATATGTTATGATTTATTTCAGTGGATCATATTAATAATCAATGTATTTTATTCAGAATAGTATAATCCTTATATATACGATGAGGTCGGTAACCGTAATTAGCAAAATGGCTTTATGCACACATTGCGACAGTAAAGATCCTTAATTTGTACGGTCTATCTATATCTACAATTATGTCGCACTGTACCACACGCTATAATGGCGTTTCTTGCTCGGTTGTCCTCTGCCTCTCACAACAATCTAAAACTACTATTTTCTGTTTATTGCGCAGTTGCGATCGTGGGTTGTCGCTTGATGGATTCGTCCTTTATTCTGGTTGAATAATTTATTGTTCTATTGTTTTTCCATGGCATGGAATATTCAATTACTAGTTCAGACCGCATGGCAATCTTACCACTCACTATAGTGTCTACAGTAAGTACTGGAACGTGGGTTCGGGTAAATCAAACGATTTAATTACAGCCAAAAATGAGGTTTCTTTTCATTACATAGATGTGATTGCAGAAATAAAAAAGATATTTTTCGGAATCGAGTTCAGATATTAAATACATCAATCGTGATCTTCGTAGTAGCACCCAGGTTTGAAGTCCAAGTAGAAATCATCACTTCGGTTGCTGGGGCTGTGTCCCAGGCAGTGTATGCTTACTCCTTTCCAAGAACAAACTTTGCGACTTCGCCTTCCCATACCTTCGTAGGTGTTATTACTTTGACGATGCTTTAAAAATTTAGGACACATTCAGTACTAATAGATTTCCGATTATATTGTCTTCAATATAAAACCTATAAATTTTTATTCAGAATCAGAAAAATATCTTTTATATGCCATAATTAAAGCTGCCGAGTATAATAAACGTTGTTATAGGAGGTAGGATTACACTGCGTCAATTATCCATGGTCACAGTACATTCAACACACCATTATGTGACCGCAAGTCCCTTTATATGGACTATGAAAGATATGGTTGTGTTTTTCTGCACATGTTCCAGTGCAAGAAATATTTAGAATGCTGTTTAAAATTCTTGCTGTTATTGTTTGCCTCTCCGTAGCTTTGTGAAAACTTTTCGAATCAAATGTTGGATTAAAACTTGATTACTTTTGTTATACTGCAGCTTTAATTGTTTTTAAATGGCGATATCTATTGAAAGAAAAGGTAATTTTTGTCTGTAATTTATTCCATCACCAAACGTTATTTTAAGTGCTTCGGATCTAACGCCTGTGGTACTGGCAGGGAATCGGGTCCGTTGTTGAAAATAGAAAACGCCATGCTAATTGGAATTCGTCTGAAATTGGCGATGTTGTGTTGTATACTGATATTCCACTAAGATGGTGTATAGTTCCGCTAATCCGCCATTTAAAAACATAGTTACCATTCACGTTATTACGTACATGTAGAAAATGGTACATTGTATGCTATAGATATGCAATTGACTTTGTAATAGTCAACTGTAGAATTCATAGTTTCCTAGTACACGCCCTGGAACTTAGGCTTGGATAATCAAAAGCCTAATTAACGAGGGATATTTTACGGTATACATTTGACACACCTAACAAATGTATTTAATTCAATGAGCTGGTGAGTCGGGTGTTGACTTCCTGCCAGTAGGCGGAATGTACTTCAGATTTCTATTCTACATAAATCTTAGCTTGTCATAAGTAATAAAACACCAACATATTTGACTGACCAATGTTTCCAGCCTTATGTTCCGGATATCTTAACCGGTCGTGGTGGCAATTTTCACAATAAATAATTCCGAAAAAAAGTACTGCTCATTAGTATACATTCCCTGAGTATGTGCATATTCGATGGAAGCGGCAAAGTATACATTACCGCGCTTATAAGTACACCACGAAAACATTCGTTGATACATGAAATATCTAGAAATGTTACCTTGTCGTGCTGTTTTTAAATCATGAAACAGCTTACAAATTGCCCTTCAACCACAATGTATTCTCAAAATGATTCTACTACGTCGTTGAATCGTTAACATTTTTCTTTAACACACCCTTGGTTAAAGATGTATTACAGTGAGTAGAATATTTTGTATAAATACATTCTATGTTTTAGACAGTCTAGCTGATATCGCTACTTCCAGTTGTCAAAAGGTAAGATTAACTCATATTTTAGTGTATTAGCCAGTCTATGACACTGGACTGTACAACATGTCATCTCAAACATCCTGAGCAGACCAAAGTTATTTCCATTGACTCTACAGGAAATTGCCGTTTCGATTTAGTATAATAGTAGTGGCGTGCCATGCTCCAAAAAAGAGTATTCTTGCTCCTTCAGGAACACATACGTTGTTATACTGGATCGTCATTATATAATTAGATTTTAGACCACTGGCACCTCCCACCGTTTGAGATTCATGATGTACGGTTTGGTGAAATATGACTTTTAAAATAGTTTCTTACTAGTGGTATTAATGCTATTTTGTCCCTTTAATTGCAGGTATGGTGATTATCTCTTAGACTTCAAACATATATTTACCTTAATAAATATATAATGCTTATTTTGCATAAATTAGTAAGTGAGATTTACTGTTAGTAGAGGGTTTGTTGTTTATTGTTATAGTAAAACTTGGTAATTTAGTCGTTGAGTTTTAAGTTATTTGTTATTGATTGAGAAGACTGGGTGACTGAGTTTAAATATGTTATTTGTTATTGATTAAGAAGACCGGGTGACTGAGTTTAAATTTGTTATTGATTAAGAAGACTGGGTGACTGAGTTTAAATATGTTATTTGTTATTGATAAAGAAGACTGAGTGGTTGAGTTTAAATAACGTTATTTATTATTGCTTAAAACGGCTGATTGATGTATGGTGGTCATATACCCATGTGATTTTATTAGTTACACTTAAAGTGTGGTATTTGTAATGACCAGTACAAGTAAGTCGATAAACTCAAATTGTCCTATAAACCAAACAATAAATAAAAAAGTAAATTATTATACATGAATAAAACAAAGTATCACTCTTTTACGTTTTAAAGGTATTCAAACTTCCTTAACTCTGAATCAGTAAATAAATACAAACACTGAAGTTTTAAGTAGAGGTTCGGTCGAGTTAAAGCATAAAGGCGGAACTATGGCTTGTACAGGTCAATAGGAAATCATACAGTTCAGTTCATTTTGTGTATAATTGCCGTTGGTATTTTAGCGCGTAGATTACTCACACGTTGTTCGGTAATCTCCTCGCTCTGATCCTGTTAATGGTATCTTATGACAGCTATATGTGTTTTATGGCTGTAAATATATATTTCGATTGAAGTTTGGACACTTTCCATTCGAAGGCTGTGTATTCAGATCCCAAGGATGTTTAGGAAATATATCTTAAAGCACAGGGGAAATAATGAAAAACTGATTTGCTCTTCGTCTCAAATTTCTAGTCTGGCAGTATGGGGGTACAACCGTTGGATAGATATGTGTTACCTAACTTTATCCCCCCCCCCTTATTATTTTCCGAAAACTTGCCGTATTAAAGATACAGGTCACTAATTAGGATGATTAAACAATTAGTTGAATATTTCCTATCGTCCAAACTTGACAGCGATCCAGTGAGCAAAAATGGATTCAGCACACCTTTTTCCACAAGAAACCACCGAAAATTCTCATGCTGCTGCCAGACTATTTCGAGTTTCTTTCTTTTTAAATGGTTTTATGCAAATCATGTGTCGAACTGTTAGTTCAAATAGGTTTTCACGGATTAAACATTTTCTTCCTCAAATATATAGTGTTTGCGTAAAACATTTTTTTCTGCCCCAAATAACGTTTACAAGTGAGGGATGTATGCTGCATGTCTACGGGAATGTGAATAGTATGAACGGAATTATATGGGCCAGGAACTGAAAGTTCCAATTTAATTTCCGCAAGATAATGATATTGAAATGATAGATGTATGCAACAGGCCTGCGGGATTGTTAATTGTATGAAAGAAATGATTTGAGACTTGACTTAAAATCAGATTAAGCGTGAATGATAACAGACTTTGACATTCACTTAAGCGTAATATCCCCACACGTCCAGTTCACAAATGTAATTTTACCAGGGTCATTAAACCTGCATATTTCTAGCTCTTCGGTCGTGCCTGTGCGACAGACCCAAACAATGAAACGAAATGGGGTTCAACTTCCTACTGTTCTGCTCCTAAACTGGGCTAATGAAGACGGTGCCATGGCCTACCCTTAATGTGATCTTTTACGTGCATGTCAATGTGTACACGGGACCTCGATTTTTCGTCCCATCCGAACGACTAGAAAGCTGTCCTTGCCAGACCCTCCGCCCTGCATCACTGGCAAGGAGAAACCACGCCGGAAAATCTGGATGAGCTTTCTCGGCTAATACAGGGGTCGAACACCTGACCTGAAATGCATGGAAACGGGGTTTGAGGTTGTCAATTTTCGTGACTCGCCTTGGGCGCGTACTTGTGTGCGCCTCGTTCAGTGACCAGACAGGTGGGCCTTCGGCCCGCCAGCTCGGCACTGTATATAGATGTAAGTGGATGAACTGGAATGGAAGATCCAATAACCTCGAGTGAAGAGCTAATCAACGTCCTGGATAAATTACATAGCTAGAATAAAAATCGCAAGGGCCTCCAGTATTGCGCCCCTAACTAGGGATAAAGGAATTATGCCTTCCACAACCTTACCAGGTGGGTCAGCTCTTAACAGACCAACAATTCTCCCAAGGGTCTTTACCTACAACTTAATGTTGGCTTTGGTCCCTGGGAATTTGACGGTCCAACCAACATGAGTTTTATATAAACAATGGCTGTATTTGATAAACAATGTGATTTAGTACCCAGTTTAACATTATCTTTACTGATTGGTCGGTTTTCATCTGATTTCCTCTCTCAAATATACACAACTTCTTTACCACTCTGTGTTCCCCTGCCAATAACCCAATTCCCCTCACCCATTTTTTTTCACCAGTAAGCACACTTAAAACACGGCTTTAGATTGGAGAAGTAAATACGACAGGTTGTTTGATAGGCTGTCTGGTATGATTTAGCATCTTTTGTTGTGTGCATCATGTCATTTTAACCTTAAATAGCCAGTGCTAGTTGAGGTTTTGTCTGTTTACTGGATTGGGTAATTGTTTGATACATGTTTTACGAACTTAATCAACAGTTCAATAACTTGTATAGATTTGGCAATGTTTGCCTACGGATAAAAGGCAAAATACGTGAAAACAAGAGAACTTTCTTTAAAGAAGATTTTATTTCCGTGTATGTTAAAGAAAAAGATTTTTTTGGACGCTTACCTAAACGATTAGATGAAACTTAAACAGCTTTGTTCTTGTTTCCAAGTTTTATAGAAGTACCTGTATAAATTGACTTTTACTTGAATTCTATATGTTACTGTGTTTTGCGTTTTCTTGTGACAAGAAGAAATAATTCGAACTGTGTGTATTAGCTGACTTGCCAACTTCACTGAAAGAAATTGTGTTCTGTCTGGACATTTGTGAAAGTGAAAACTTCAAATTGTAGGATCTGGTCTACTATTTAATCTGTGAATTATGGATTGATTTTAAAGTTGTCATTTACTATTTTTTTAATAAGGAAGTTAAAAATACCTCAAACGTAAGTAACTTATGTATATATCAATACCAGACCTCTTGCAATTCTGTGTAGTTTCCCAATGCTTAAACATGGGTTAATAATACGGTTAATGTTATGTTAAATTTAAATGGGATACAGTTTGTGTTCAGAAGTTTTAAGATTTCGAACTCTTGTACAAACTTTGTTAGATTACATTGATTCTTATATTTTCACTTACTCGGGTGTAAATCATGTCTTAAGATTTTACAATATTCATAAAACACGTTTTAAATTTTAGTGCTCACAAAATTAACTTAACGAGGAAGTCATGCTTTATTTGGGATTCTTCAATGGTTGGTAAAAATAAAAATTGCGACTTTTGATGGTTTAATTTAGGTATATATTTACCAATAAACAAAATAATGCTGTATTTCGTTCGGATTATTTTTATATAAAAAAAACTTTGGGGCATAACCAAGACAAACTGCTCGCGTTCGAAAATTACGACACTGATTTCCAGTTTAAGATTTAAGTGTCAATTCCCCCTGTTATTGTCAAGGCTAAACTTATGCATTCAATATAGGGGCCACGGTGGCTAAGTGAATAAGACGTTGGTTCCTCCTTGTCAGTGGTACGAGACAACGTATAGCCATTCGGATGTGACGAAAACCAGAGGCCCGTGTATTCATTGACGTACACGTAAAATATTCCTTGCAGTTTGAATTCGATATAAGAGTAGATATGTGCCCTTGTTCATTAACCCACTCGGAGCAAAAGAGTAAGACGTTAAACCTCATCTTATTTCACATTCAAGATATATGCTATGTTAGGCGGGGGGGTTGGGATGGCCTAGTGGTCTAGAGTGCCGCGCTTCGACCTCTAGTTGGCCGGTCACCTCTGGCTTGCGGCTGTGGTTTCGAGCCCTGGTGTGAGCGTATGTGGCATGGAGATAGGGGCGCCTTCTCAACCTCGTGGATTTCCTCCGGGCCCTCCGGTTTCCTCCCACTGCTAAAGACCCCTACGCGCAAGCGAATTATTGAAATAAAAATTGAACCATATCTTAGTCCCGAAATGACCTAGTCATAGATGTCTCATTCTTGTGTATTATTAAGTACTTTATATTTATTTTTATCTGGAGCCGAGACGCTTATTGTGTTCAAGGTATAAATGTAAATTCAATTGACTATACGGGAAGAATTTCACAGACGGAAAAAAAACAGGAAGGGTGGCGCGTTGTCGATTTTGATTCCTACCTATTTCTAACAAATAAAATACCTCCGCCTGGGATCTAGAGAAGTATAAAACGTATCTTGAAATTGTCACATTTAATCAATAGGCTACAAAAAAGTCGAAAAAAGCCACACTTTCCTTCCTCTCTGCATTGTGTTTGTTGTAGAATTTGGCGAGAAGATTGTGTAACGGAAAAGACATATTTGATTATTTTGACCATATAGAGCGATAGTTGGGAAGGTTCCCCCGGTATGTGGAAGGACAACTATTTAACAAGGGGTGTTTTAGTAGAATAGACATGTTTAATTTGGACGGAATTTTGTTGGTATTGTCTGGGGTATTTGTATAACGAGTTGATAGGAATGTTTAATCGCCATGGTTGATATGTTGAATTGTTTAAATAAAAACGGGATCGATCTCTTTCCTAATGTTGCTGCTATTTAATGGATTTGTGTGTAGACATGAACCTGACAATATTTTAGATATTTATTTTGGAAAGACGATAGCCAATAGATTTTCTTATATGTGGTCTGGTTTTAAAACCCGGGGTCGAACAAATTATTAACTAGTTGTGGTGCTGAGCGCGATAGTTGTTCAATCTTGGTGTTGTTCGGATAAATTAAACCATTCATCCATTGCTGTTTTACTTGTGATTCCAGGGCTTGCTGACGCCCTTTAAGAAAGGGGTAAAGTTAACATACGTTCATGTTCATGTATCGCTTATAGAATAATTTATTTCAACATTAAAGGGTACATGTGTTTTAGATTTGAATATCAGTTATCTAAATTCAAAATTAGAATAGGTAACATCCATGTACCGTTCTTGCTTTAGTTAGAAGTCATCATTTATTGAATATTTAAAGTCAAAATGTCGTGAAGATATGTATTTATCTTAATTTGGTAATCCCAGTATGCGTCGTTTTACTTCTCCGTATGTATAGGTTACTTAACTGTAATATTACAAGTCAGTTATAAGTGTTAATTTTAGAGGCAACCAAAAAAAAACATTATTCAATGGCAGTTATCTTCATTCTAAAACATGAAAATTCAGAACAGAGTTTAATACTTAATGTCATGTATATTATTTTAGAGTATTAAATTGAGGAACTCAAACTTGCTAAAGGGCGACTTCATCTATGGCATTTTAGCGACGTTTTAGAGTTTTATTGTTTCTATTTATAGAAAACAGGGACCATTTCAATTTCTTGTTATGATATTGATACTTCTTTTTAATTATTATGTAATTAACAAAACATTAATTTTCAGAAAAGGTTTAAATGTTATTATTTTGAATCAATTATACCCATTATAAATCGTTTAATTATATTATTTTGAAAATTGATAGACAAAGGAAACTTAAATAATTCTTATTCTTTGCCGATATGCTATTTTCAGATCGTATGATCAGATAAGTATTAAATAATTCTGATTAACCGATACTTTTTGAAAAAATATGTTTAAAACCGATTAGCGAACATGGAAAATGGCATTCTGCAATACTTTTATGATTTTTATATGGCTTTATGATTATCTCTACTAATAGAAGGGGGTTTACATAACACCCCGTGTTAAAAGTCGCTGATCCTCATGGGTATTTTTTTTAAAACAATATCAAATTTGTCACAGCTTAATCCACAGGGATTATGTAAAGACAAATCAAATATTAGCGTGGCTTGGATTTATTCGGATTAAAGACAGGCCCGTCAAACGATTCCTGTAGAAGGTGGCACTGGCTTGATGTGGACTATCTGCAGTAAATGCGTAATATTAAAAAAGTTTTAATTCACCATGCTGAACAGAAGTCAATCAATTTTGGACTGATATTCAACAATATTTTCACAGTCCGTTAAATGACGATCAGTGACTTTAAATTCGTATTGAAAGATGCTAAGTATATCGTATGCTTTGAAATTAAGTGCATGAATGAATGTATAGCGTATATGTCTTCAATATCAATGATTAAATATTTTATTCTAATATATTATTCTAATAATATCACTTTTTCTTGATTTGGTTTATCTAGTACTGTACTTGTATTTGAGAGAATATTGTGAGAAACGTGTGAGGCCGAATGTGGGTGAGATGTGAGAGAAAAAAAAAATATAAAATATTTGTATTTCGGTGTGTCCGTTTTTATGTTTTAACAAGATACATTTTTTGATAATAAGTAAGTTTTTCCTGACAATTCACGTTTCTGCGTTATCTTCCATTTGAAAAACAGAGCAAGTGATCTCAAATTGTTTCCTGGTCATCTGAACTAAAATGCAGAGCCTGTTGAAGTTGACTACTAATCTTTTACAGCATTATTCAGTTAGGTCTATGTGACATAGTGTCGCTCATGTGTTAAACCCGCTAAGGGATGAAACTCAAGTGCGGTCCACAGGCATATTTTTAAACCAGGAAATTGTTGCATGCGCTGGTAATCTTCTTGTTCAAAAAAGTAAATGTAATCGAGTACGATCGACATCAACCTTGAAATGCTTGTTCTTTTGGCAACTGCGCATGAACTGACGAACTTCGATTTTTCAGATGACGTCACAATTCCAAGATGGCCGCTCAGTCCTTGGTCCATTTGGTACTCTTGCACTTGTATAAAATGTTATTTTGTGTGTTGTAAAATTAAAACTTGTTATTAAAAGCATTTATATTTTTTACATTAGGTGACGATGAAGATGAAGACGAGCATATTAATCCTTCTTTTAGTATTACCCTTTAATATATTAGTTGACGGTAAGATAAAACGATATAATGATAAATCAAAATACGCAACGCGCGCGCATGGTGGGGGGCGTTGAATGTCAAGTTATTCTAAGATAGTCTCGGTTTAACGTTCTAGAATTGAATTTACCCCAATCGGGCATTTCGGATTACACCGTATGTTCTAACTACATAGAAACAACACAACCAACTCGACAGCTGAAACACCTGTGCTGTATTTGATAACCTTTGAATTTGATTCTTCTCGAATCTCACCGGTTTTCGTATTTGACAGAAGTGTGATAGGACGATAACACGATGTGATGTAACGCCATTGGTTGCGTGCGACATGTGTGTGTTCTTTAACGTTAGGATAGCACGATGTGGGTAGCGTCAACACAATACTTAGGCTATTCGGAGATTTTTAGTTTATGTGTTACATGGCAGCCTCTGTAATGGATGGAGGCTTTGGCCTGGACAAAGTCCTTTCCGGGCAGTCTTCGATGGTACCATCGACCGTTGGCATTTACTAGCCAATAAGGTGACACCAGTAAGTCACAGATTCGAGTCGCGTCTTCACGGTTAACTCCTAGGGGTGACAAGACGTTTAAATATGTTTTCGTATATATTAAACGTCAATGCCAAGTGTCTGCACGTTATAAAATACACAGATATTATTATATAAAACCCTAAAAACGGAATAGGAATTGAAGTTGCCAACATAGTGTACTTGCGATCCATTCCTTCGCCAAGGCTGAAACAAAAGTGTGACTAAATATCAAGATCCGAAGAGTGCTTGGAAATTAGTCACTACCCCTGTAAAGTATTCCCTCGCTTTGTACCAAGACAAGCAGCACATATACAATCCCGTGGCAGTTTTAAAACGACAGGATTGTTATCTTGCGGTGGAGTTAGTACCTGATGTTAGAAATGGGTGCGTTGCAATGCAAGAATTTGATATGCGATGCTGATATTGTTTTATATGGAATTCTGGATTGCACATTGGTATTTAGTTTCAGTATGGCGCGCGTTGCAACGTGGAAATATACGGGGTCACAATTGTTGAATTTCGTCATACATTGCCAATAAATGCAGAACATGAAGAATTATTATATATTTTTGTTTAAATGAAGCATACAATATTCGGTTCAATTTTATACTTTCCACTCTTTTATTTATGTGTGTTATTTTTTCCTTTACAGCATCCAAGAAAATATTTTGTTATTATAGTAGTTTTGCTCAAACAAGGGCGGGAATTGGGAAATTTTTGCCTGAAGATGTCGACCCGTTTTTATGTACCCATATAATCTACGCCTTTGTAGACATTTCACCCAATGGTCGAGATTTGTTAAAATTTAACTGGAATGATGACGGTCCAAATGGTAAGATCGAACGAATTATATATCTCGAATATTCTGTTTTAAACATTAATTTTATTTTGATCATCGGAAACCCCTACTCACCCCCAATTGAAGGGATGAAATCACTTATTAACAAGGGGCCCGTGAACGGAACATACGTACACGTAGGTGCCATCGCGATTTGTATTCAAATCCTTGTTTTTCTTTTGGAAATTTTTATTTTTAAAAATCTATTCTAGGTTTATATGATAGAACTATATCATTAAAAAGTAAAAATCCACAGCTAAAAGTTTTATTGGCTGTTGGTGGCTGGCAGATAGGATCCAAACCATTCATACCTATGATAACTAATGAATCTAATCGTAAACATTGGGTGAAGAATGTTGTTAGATATCTACGAAAGTAAGTATAATTTTCATCTATTTAAGATAACAGTACACAGATAGAGGGTCGTTTGTTTGTATGTAGGCTCCATTATTCTCCTATATAGATTTACTTAATTTGAAATTAAACATCAGTATATAATTATCACCACTATGTTCGGATTATGTTGAATTATTAACCGATATTTTTAAATTGGTTCACCATAGATCACGTTACTAACATAGTATGCATATCTTCTCACCCAACAGATACAGCTTTGATGGTTTTGATATGGACTGGGAGTTTCCGGCAACAAGGGGAAGTTCCCCACAAGATAAATATAGATTTACAACCTTAATGAAAGTAAGTCAACCTTAGTCAATAAGCATAAATCATGTTTTCGTCACAAACACATTTTTGTTGTACTTTTGTATTGAACAAGGGGAGTTTGGTGTCCAACCTGGTGGGTTATCTCAGGGTCCTCTAGTTTCCTCCCTTCGGCATGCATAGATTGCATTATGAGTTATAAACAAATCACAGTCTTACACATTTGGTATTTCTTTTGTAACAAAATTTGATAATAAACTCAATCTACCGCTCAAAAAATAGGCAACGACAATTCAAATATTACACCATTTTTATTTTCAGGAATTATACGAAGCATTTAAAACCGAAGCGGAAGAGACCGGCAACGAGAAACTGATTTTAACCCTTGCAACAGCATCAGGAACATATTACATTAGTCAATCATATGAACCTGAGGAAATCATCAAGTAAGTGTATAAACCTAAAAATTACACTGGACACAAATTGCCCATAATATCACCGGGTTATAATTTATCTAAACTTAGTATGTCAGTTTCTTTATCATTTTACTTTCGATAATCTACTTCATTGGCAATTGGCAAAGTTTCTTTGAAGCCTGTATGTATGATTGTTTTTTTTTTTCGGTGTATAGGCCCACCATGACGTTAATCAAAAGGAATAATCTACTGTGATTATTTTTTATTATTTCGATCATTTTTTCAATTTACCTAACTTCAGATTTGATGACCAGTCAATGGTAACATCTGATTTCCAAACCATCTATGGACAGTCAGGGTTCTGCACTTTCTGGAATGTTTGATTCTCTATCTCTATTGGTGAAGTTCACATGCCTACTAATCGTTTTTGTTATGTTCTATTTATAGCGGTAATGCAATTGAAAAAAAACACAAAATCTAAATTGATACTTCTGTATTACCAGGTACCTCGACTATATGTTACTGATGACGTATAATTACCATGGTCAGTGGGAGAAACAAACTGGTCATCACGCAGGTCTCTGGAAACACAGAGATGATCCACCGGGAGAAAAAAGCGAATTACATCAGGTAAGCTCTACTTTAAAATTTAATTTAACAAGTTTCTTGGCTAACAGTGGCCATAATATAAGTTGGCTTGGAGGTGGGAGGGTGGGCATCCGGTCAGGGAACCGAACTCTCCCTGGACTCGAATGTTAATCCCGTGTTGTCTTGACAGTCGGAATTTATCGAAGACTGAGAGCAAAAGTTTTGATTTTTTGAGTGGGGACTAGACAGTATATTGTGGTAGTCGAATGGTAGGGCATCTTGATTCAACTAGACTGTCCTTGTGTGGAAACCTAGCATGTTCCCACTTGACTTGTCCGCATTAACGCCCGCGAGGGTTTCGTTTCATTCGATTAAAGTGGAAACTATTGGCGAACACACACCCGTGTCCTCGTGAAATTCGTCCATAAGTGACCACAAAAACAATGATCAATGCTACACTCAAAATGACAATAGACTCCGTTTTTAATATTGGTATCAGAAAACAAAATTAACATGGTGTTTCTTTACTTCTTTTTGAAGGTATGATAGTTGATTTAGTGCAAAAATCTGTGAGTCATATCTTTATCAATTTATGTGTGCAATGCTGAATAATCGGTATTTATTTGGCTTGCTATAATTGTGCTTAAAAATCACAGAAAACACCCTTGATGGTTTAGAAATTAGTTAACAATTGAAATGACGTAAAATGTATTGAAATAGGGTCTAATGTCATAATTTTCTGCACTGATTAGGCTAACAAAGACGGACATACACCATGCAGTGCACTATGAGAAAAGGTTTTTCCCCGAGAGCCGCGCTACGTTCATTTACGTGCCAGCAACTGTGTATACGTGAAATCCGTCCCATCCAAATGAAGACACGTTGTTAACTGACAGGCCGTCCTCCCTACACCACTGGCAAGAGGAAACTACTCCGGAAACCCCAATGAACTTTCTCGGCCAACACCGGGAACGAACAGCGGACCTCTAGGTTAGCGAGCCAATGTCTTACACACTGAGCCACCTGCCACCCACCCCCCGCATTAGTAAATAATCCCTTGTAATTAAACCCATGTCACATATAATCATATATATGTTTTATAAAATTAAATTTGTATGCTTCTATTACAATACATGTATTATCATACGCACGTTATATTATTGTCGCAAAGAATGCACTATACTATTGTTGTTATAAAAATATAACTCCTGCTGCGTGTTTTTGAGTGAATGAGACATTGCTAATGGAATGTAGCGAAAGCAATATGTGTATGTTTGCCAAAAGTGGAATGCTATTATTTATCTAGAATTTGTGACACTAAGTTATACCCCAGTTTAATATATCTGTGTTAGTATTATCGGCTTAGTGTAACAATGGTATTTACATGTAACGTCACTGTATCCGTGTCGGGTTTCGGTATCATATTGGATTTATTATCACTTTTTAAATCATGTTTAATGCCACTATTTTAGCTAAAGTATAAAATTTAATATGTCTCTACTAATAGAGTGTCCGTAACGCTAGATTTAGTGATAAAGCGCCACGTATGGTGCCACTCGTACTTCAGATACACAACTTTTATATGTAGCTAGATTATCGGAATAGCTAGATATAGGATCAATATCGTAACTTTATGTGAGTGGCAATATTGCAGCAACGGATTTACAGTTACAGTATAACTTTTAGTTAGATTATCGGAATAGTTAGATATAGGATCAATATCGTAACTATATGTGAGCGGCAATATAGCAGCAACGGGTTTACAGTTACAGTATAACTTTTATCTAGATTATTGGAATAACTAGATATAGGATCAATATCGTAACTATACTTGAGTGGTTTACAGTAACAGTGTAACTTTTAGCTAGATTATGGGAATAGCTAGATATAGGATCAATATTGTGACTATATGTTGGTGGCACTATTGCAGTGACGGGTTTACAGTTATACCTGGGTGTGAGTGGCAATACTGTTAGCTATAGTGTAATTATTATATTAAGTATGAATTTGGATATCCTTTTCTTGTCATTTCAATTGACTGAGTTATAAATGTCACCTTAGTTAGGTTATAGTTTAGTATGTGTCGTAAATTGCTAGTGTATTGTCAATATTTACTGCGGTTGGGGAACTAGATACTCGTGTAGCCTATTCTGGAAAAGAATGTCAGAGTGGGCTGAGCAGAACCTCTTTGCCCATTGGCTTGCCGGTTAAAGAACTCGTTCATTCTAATTTGCTTGCTTTGACAGAATAATCATGATGCAACCACACCTCCGTATATTGGAGAATGGGGCGAATTGTTAGCACGCACGCGCTGTATCATAAGGTCTTTCATTGAGTCAACTGGCGTGGTTTCGATTCCCAGGTTGTACGTGACAAGGAGTAGGTTCGCATGTCCAACCTCGTGGGTTTTTCTCAGGGTCCTCCGGTTTCCTCCCACCACTAAAAAAGCCCCATACGTGACGCGCATTATTGAAATAAAAAATAAACCATATGTTAGTCCCGAAATAACCTAGCTTGTGTCGAGACGTTAAACCCCATTTCTCTGACCCTCTCCCTCCGTATAATATTGTCAAAACGACCTTGATACTATACAGCGGGGAAAAGGTGTGTTGCCGCGTTTGTATAAATGTTATTCAATGAGTAAATGGAAGAACTCCGCTTATCGTCTTCGTGGCGCCCTTGGTATATTCGTAGAATGTTACCAGTGAAAGACTGTCGTCAATGGCTTATTGGAAGAATGTCAACTATCGTTTCATATCGTAGTGGTGATTTATCATATGAGCATCGTAGAATATCGCTCGTGGTAATTACATGTATGTAGCAAACCATAGTAGTATTTCTTTTGTCTTAAATTGTTTACTTCGAATGTCGATCTATTAAATGAATGCCACTGCACTGGCAAATTTCACATGCTGTTTTTTTTTATCTTAGTAGAAGAATGAAACTTAAAAATCATGTTAGTGGAACGGTAACCAAACGGTAATCGTGGTCATCCTATCAGGTCTCATCATTGATGTCAATCGTAGCAATTGTGTTGGTCGTATCGAAACGTATCCTAACATATATATCTGCACGCACGCATCGCAAGACGGTGGGAACCTAGAATAATATATATAACATAGTTTCGGTCCGGATTTAGAATGTAGTATATACTACAGCTTATCATAATGTGGTTCGCGGAGCCATATCAGATAGTTGCACGTTGCATTTTAATGAATTGCTTTAAAATAGAATAACGTTCGTGGTATCTGATTATAATGATGTTTGTGGTATTGCCTTTTAATGTCATCCGTGCAATATTATTAGAATGCCAACCTTGTGTCTAATTAGAGTAGCACCAGTTGTATCTAATTAGAGTATGACGCATTGTGTATTAATTGAATGCTCAGTCGTAGCGCCTCGTTTTTGAATGTTGTTCGTGGTATTTCATTGTGATGATGCTCATGGTATTTTATTAGAAGAGCTGTCGTAGTATCTTATTAGAATGCCACTGTAGATATCGTATTATAAAATCAAGCGTAGTATGGTGGTATCGTATTATGAAAATGCCGCTTGGGGCAACCTATTAGCATATAAAATCAAGCGTAGTACGGTGGCATCGTATTATGAAAATGCCACTAGGGGCAACCTATTAGCATATTGGCATTGCTTACGGTAGAAGCCCATCTCATTATAATTTCAATCAGCAAAGGCCACTATAGGTTTCTATCCGAATGTCAATCCTGGTATCTTATAAATAGTGATATTTTATGTCAATCGTGGTATCTTATTTGAATGCCAATCCTCGCTTGCTATTACAATGTTTATACTATCGTATTGTAATGCCACTCATTTTATTTTATTAGAATGGCACCCTTGGTAGAATCCACCCGTGACATAGTATAAGAGCTTCATGTAATGCCACATACGATTCTGCTGTGGTATGCTATTTATGTAGCTAAACATGATGCCACTTGATAGTGTATTATTATGGTAGTCGGTAGATAAGTATAATGTCACTTGGTGGTATGTTGATTTAGTGGCTAAATATAGTGTTACTTGATGGTGTATTATTATGGTAGCTAAGTATATTTTCACGTGGTATGTTATTTTAGTAGTTACATATGATGTCACTTGATAATGTATTACTGTGGTAACAACGTCACTTGGTGGTATTTTATTATGGTAGCTAAGCCAAATGTCACTTGATAGTGTATTATTATGGTAGCTAAGTATAATGCCGATTGGTGGTGTTTAATTGTGCTAGCTAGATATATTGTCACTGGATTGTGTAACATACCCGTAGACGGATGTGGTATAAGATTGTATTTTCACAGAGTTACAACATTATCATATAGAAGCAAATCAAACAAAGGTTTTCACAATCTGAATGTCGCTTAGTTGATAGTTTGGTGGTATAGGATTCCATTTTAATGATGCCTTAATATATTCTTATTACACAAAGCACTGTGCAGTCTAATTGTACAATACCAATTACCTAAGTTATGTAGCTGTATGAAATTGAATCGCGTGGGTGTGAGTAGCTTTGTGAAATTGAATCTCGTGGGTGTGAGTTTGGTGCAGCCTAGTTGTATAAGACCAGTTACAGAAGAGTGTAGCTTTTTAATACAGATTCTCGTGGGTGTGAGTTTGGTGCAGTCTAGTTGTATAATGCCAGGTACTGGAGAATCTAGCTTTCTGAAATAGAATCCCATGGGTGTGAGTTTGGTGTAGTCTTGCTGTATAATACCAATTACTGAAGATTGTAGCTTTATGAAATTTAATCATCTATGCCATTGTGTGTGTGTCTGAGTTTGAATGCTATTGCAGATTGTATCATCGGTTGTTTTGCAATATTATAGAATGGTTACAATAAATATATTGAACGACACTCCCTAATACGTGATGACATGGTTTCATGGTTTATTATTCCTTTATGTATGGACATTTCAGACAATGCCTTGTATTGTGCTCTATTCTAGGACATATATCAAATCTGGTGGCATGTTATTTTTTGTATGATCCGTATGACCCTAGTATTATAGAATGCACCCCCACCCGACCCCTCTTATTGACATAATATGACACGATTAATGACCCGCTCTTTATATGTTTAAAAAAATTATTATGAATGTTGCCTTATATGCTTATTGTGATGGAACAGCTTGTTGCATGTTGGAGGATTTTTGTTTCAGGAATGGTCAATAGATTATTGGTTAGACAAAGGTATTCCTAAACATAAACTGATCGTCGGTATCCCCACGTACGGTATGAGTTTCACCCTTGCTGATCCTAATCAACATGGCGTCTTCGCTCCAGCTAATGGTGGGGGCCGGATGGGCAAATACACAAGTGAAGGGGGAATTTTATCGTATTATGAGGTATGTATTGTACTATATCAGTATATCCTAAGGTTCCAATGACTTTTTATGTTGTATTATCGAATTGCAAGAATAGTTTCTTACTGATAATGGCGTAAATTTGGTCACCAATAATTATTTTTATAGTATTTTTGTAAAATTATTTTCTAGGTAATATTATTATATTGATTTCATTTGAAGTAATACAACAAATTAGCCCGGGCGAAATGAAATTGTAAATATACAACAAAACCTGATAACCAGATGATAAAGAGTATCCATATCTGCCTCGCACTCGACGTCCGTCATTACTTAAAGCAAACATGATCAATTATTGAACCGTATTTATAAAAAAAACTTGAAATCTCAATACTTATTAATGATAACAACGGAGAGCTACTACTTGCAGTGCGATAATATAATGTAATTGTTAATTTATGGTTTGCTATTTATTTGTAGCCACACAATTGTATTTTGTATTGTTATTCTGTCTCATTTTCCCATATTCTTTTAGTTAATTTTAAATTTAAAATATTTGTTTTGAACAATGCTTTCTGTATTTGGTTTGTTGTTGTTGTATATGTTTGTAGCCTTAGTCATATTGTAATAAACTACAAATCTTGTCCCTTTAGTAACGTAAGTATTCCTTTTAACATTCTTACTTTTTTATGAACGCATCCGTCCCTGTATTTTAGTCAACAATTTGTAGCTTTTTCTTAACCTACAATTTTAGTTTTTGTGTTCCTTTCATTTTGTTTTCCAATAGTCCGGTATATCAACTACTTTAGCATCAAAGTAAATTAACAGTATATGGAGAATACCAGTTTCTGGAAAATCTAGATTTGGGAATAATGATAGATAACAAAAAGAATTCTGTCCAAAGAAATATCTAAATTGGGAAATACTGACTCTTGTAGATAGTAAATAATCAAAAAGACTACGTCCTAAGTAACTATAAGCGCGTTATGTCGATCTACAATATCGCCCACAACTTCTCCCTTCAATTTCTTATTATTTCCAAATTAATCAATTTTATAGAGCAACTACTTTTTTAGCTTTCATTGTGGGAAGTAATGAAAGGTGAGTAATTAAGTGGGAAAGTCATCGCATCAGTATAGTTCTTCAGATATTCATATCATCTATATATTATTCAGCTATTGAATTTTAATTACTAATCA
Organism: Patella depressa; assembly: GCA_948474765.1. Lineage (NCBI taxonomy): Eukaryota > Metazoa > Mollusca > Gastropoda > Patellidae > Patella > Patella depressa. The sequence goes on from OX419715.1 coordinate 30,591,486, forward strand.
CATTAATCTCGTTTCCTAGAGCTTCAAAACTAATTAAAGTTCATAGTTCATAAATACACATGTCAGACACTGTCTGTCTCACTGAAAACCAGAAAAGAACACAAGATGTACATTTTGAGAAATTTATAAGAACAGAAATATAAATGATAAAGTGTATTAAAATTATTTTTGAAGTTCGATTTTAATGAATATAGAAATTTATTAAAAAAAAATACTAACGCTATGTGTATTTGCTATGGTGTGATAATTTTAAGTGTTTTCTCCTCTTGAAACCTTTGCATTAAAGACTCAATAATATACGGCGATTTTACTAATAATTACATTTCCCCTTCAAGTATATGAAAGTGTTAAACTACACTTAAATTGCACTTCTGATTTTGCATAATATTTATATAGAAGTCTGTTACTAATAAAGCAAATAGCAAACTCTAATATTGTTGGTTATTGATAAAGTATTAACAGCACATAAGGTTGGTAGTATTGTGGACAGTATTCTAATATGTAACCGGTGTTATTATATTCAATTTCCAGACTCTAAATGAAAATTAAATTTTTTGGGGTACTTTGCTGGCATTTAATATATAATGGCGTATTTTAACAAAAAGGATGGCCATAAACTTACGTTAATTAACAAAAAATGTAATTTGTTTAGAAAGACGCTATTTTTATACGTAAACTACGAAAGACAGGTAAACTTAATTTAATTGCTAAAACTTTCACTTTTAATGCACATATTGCAATAACATTAAATATTTCTTCAATGTGGATCCAGGTGTGATAAATACCATGTTGTATTTTAGGTCTGTGAGAATATTAATCGCCATGGTTGGAAGACGGAATGGATTGATGACCAAGGTGTACCATATGCTTATGGAGGCGACCAATGGGTCGGATACGAAAATTTAGAGAGCATCAAATTAAAGGTAAACATAGTTGTTAACCGTAATATATCTAACGAAATAATGGATTTAGAGAGGACACGAACTCCATCATTCGATGTGCTGCTCAGTAACGATATTACAATTTGTAAAAGAATTAACAATAGGGTTCATAATCCTACTAACATAACATTTAGTATATTTTGGTTGAAGTGATGTATATAAAACTATACTTTATTGTGAAAGTGTGATATTATCTTAATTCAAGGCTGAAAATATCATGCGCAGAGATGTGGCTGGAGCATTTGTGTGGTCTGTAGAAATGGACGACTTCAGTGGAAGTTGCGGACGTGGTAAATACCCACTCCTTAATACAGTCGTCAAAATACTTCAACCATATGGTGGTCGTGCTCAAACAGCCCATGCTACTACTACCCCAAGATATATTCCTAGCTTCGCTCCAGCTCCCATAGATAAACCAACCAGAGATTATGTGAGCAATACGCGAGAACCAAAAAGAAGTCGGCGTCCATTATTTACTCGAGGTCCAAACTGGAGAACCAAGTGGCACAAACGGCCAAAGAATAATTGGGACGACGAAGAGGGTGTAAACGCCTTAGAAAAAAGAACCACCGCCAGACACTGGAATGCCAGACCAACTGGTAGACCAAGCAGTGGAGATGTCATTCAAATTCACACAACCCAGAGGCCGAGTTACATTGATCAAACAATAAGACCGGCATGGAAAAAATCTCCATGGAAGAAACCGGGAACTAAATCCCCGTCAGCAGGTAGGTACATTAATGATAACCTGAATTGTTTGAAACCAAGAATCATATTAATTAAAATTGGATTAAATAATATCAAATATTTTGCATCAAAGTTTTTAATATATCCTTTCTTCCATCACAATTACCTTATTTACCTACAAATTCTCGTCCTTGTCTGTTGTGTATGAAATTTTGGAAGATTCTAATCAATAATTAATTATTTTTTGTAACTTTTCAGCTGGAAGTAGTGATTGTTCCCGATTAGGTGTCGGTATGTTCACTGATCCCGCTTCCTGTGAAAGATTTATAATGTGCCTCCCAGGAGCTTGGTTAGAATATGGACCAATCCGAATGGCGTGTCCAGCTGGTACCAGATTTGATGAAAATCTCAAGATCTGTAATCACGCCAGTAGTGTGGAATGCTGGGTTTAAAATTTTTCTGCTAAATTTTTCATCATCGATGACGACCTTGACAAAGTTTAATGGACTTGATTTATATTTATATAATTAGACAAACGTACCTCTTCAGATGACGACTAAGGCTATGATTTTATGGACTACGATTTATTTTTGGTTTTGAAGGTGTAGATCATTCATTGCGAATGGAAGTATTACCTTTAATCAATTTCGCCTTGACGACCTGTTTCCGTCCCCGGACTTCGAGGTTAGCCTCAGATTTGGATACACGTAGTCCTATTTCCTAGTCTCACGTTTGGTTCATGGAAACAGTATTTCACGAAGGAAGACCAGAAAGTGAAGGAGGAGTTCTGTCACGTATATAAACATTCTAATCTCAAAATACTTACAATGGGGTGTTAGTTGCCATTCGATAAAGAGAACAAACATCGAATTTAACTAGTGATCAAAAGACCAATTGGCGAATTCGGCAACAGGACATGAACAGTTCCAATAATGGATCGTGATACTAATAGCAGATGATGACAATAAATCGTTTCCAATGCAGCCTTTAGTCTAGTTGATAATTATATTTTTCTTCAACTTCGAACTGGTACATATTCAAATGGTTCAACTGCGTAATGATTACACCATCATATCATTTAATGGAATAAAAGCAAACAGTATTATCAAAAACAATCAAAATGATGTCAAATTGTTGATGAGTTGGACATGATGGGCGTACAGATGCCCCTGTTTGTTTCAAGTGTTACTGTAGAATATTACATTTGGTATTCTAAATGCGCCAGTGTGTTTCAGATGCCAATGTTATTTGTTAATTAATCTACGCATTTGTTTATGTTTTGTTCGTTTTACTTTGAATAATGTGTCGCAAGTAAGGGCGGAGAATAAGTGTAACATATGTGCATTCTTCATATGAGTTACTAACAGACTATATTCCATGTTCGAAATGGTATAACACAGACTAAATCAAATATTTCAAGTATTTGAAAGTGTGAGTTCTCGGAAAACACGATCAAAATAAAGAGGTCAGCATTGCTTGTGATAGAGATTACACTGATCGTGAAGGAGGGCTAACTATACGAAGTCTATATTTTTCTGGTAAGAGTCCAGACTATTAACAAACGAAGTCTTTATTATAATGACATTAAATGACAGCAGTTCGAACCATGACCATATTCATGTAGTATTTAATGTAGTATAGCTGCATATATTTTTAAAATAACTTGTATTTAAATATATATCTATTGTTGCAATTATTTACTATATATATATATTTGGTATATAAAGTAATACAATTTATCAAAATCTAATATCTATTTCATTAAACTATATAACTATAGGATGTAAAACTGGCCACTGTACGGTCAAACTATACTACCAGACCAGTAAAGTATTGTAATCAGATTGTAAATTTACACACGCAGGACTTCCTTGAAGGACTTCCTTGATTACAACACGTGTACGGGTTTTACTATATACCGGACGACTAATGGAAAACACTATGTTATACTGAATACTGGGAAACACCGGAAAACCAATTAAAAAAGGAAAACACACTAAATACCGGAAAACACCCTAAATAGGTTACCTGGAGCCGGTCTATACTATATACCTAATCTTTAGTGTGTTTTACGGTATTTGGTGTTTCCGGTATTCAGTATAAAATGGTGTTTTCCGTGTTTTCCGGTATATGATATAGTCGCACATGCACCCTCAAAAAGAACTATGGGTTATGGAAACAGCAACCACCCTGAGTGTTTATTTGCTGTTCATAAATCTGTGAATCCGGTGAAGGAGATTCTTCCGATTCAAAATGGCGACCATTTACAAGTCAACAACAGAGCTAATCATTATTCTGTGAAATCAAATCCAGATTCGTTAACATTGTTGGTCTGTTACACGACTCTGAGTGGGGAATCTAGATTTGATTCCTGGAAATGTAATATGCTCCCGGCTGCCTGACAGAAACCACACATCTATTTTATTTTTTTTTCATATTGAGCGATGCATTCTGCTATTTGTGTTGTACGTGTTTTTGTTTGGAATATTTGATTCAGATCTTACTTGAGGTAGAAAATATTTAACCACACACGCCAAAAAAATAGAAACTTTTATTTTTCTTCGTGTTTATTAATAGAGAAAATGTTGTGTTGGTGATATGTCTGCTTCAAGTGAATTCATGGGATAACTTTCCCTGAGACAGGAGTTATCAGGATATCCGCTAATTCTTGCTGGGATAGTTTTCCAATGAAACTCTATTTTCTGAGTTTTTTGTAAATTTTACAAGAAGCGTCAGAAGGGTTCTTTATAGGTTTAGGACTGTCTGTATCCCGATCTGATAAAATATTTATTTATACTTTTATTTAATAAAACATCCTATGGTATATTTCATGTATCAAAGTTATAGAGTTATCTAAGAAAAAATCTGATTTTTGTTCCAATTCAAATCTGAATATTTTAGCTGGACAATATATATACTTTTTTAGTTTTCTTTATATGCGTTTAATAAGAAACATTTTTCAATTGAAATGACCATTGGGTAAGCGCACTGAATTAGGAACAGTGTCGCACTGTGTGTGTTTTCGGTATGCAACGTTCAAATCTAAAATTTTAGATACACATATACATTTACAGATGTATCTTTTAGCCACTAAATGTCAAATCAAAAGCGAAGTATAAATGAAATTTGAAACTTAGCGCTAAATAAAAGTACAAAACACGCCAAACTGCGACATGATGAACGTTGAAATAATTCGTTTGATCAATCTAGTAAGAAAAACATATGTGTACTTATTCTATTATTAAGGCTGTCACTTAAATACAAACGGACAACGAAAATATATCGGCAGTAATAGACTGGCAAGTTTAAAACCAATTATACCTTTATTCAAATAGAATATTCAAGTTGCCGACGCAGAGTGTATAGACGATAGCCAAGTATATCAAACAAGGTTGAACTGATATCATTTTAAAGTTTTATCTCAAGAGATATTGATTTTTGTGATTTGATACTACTTTTGACTTTCATCCTAGTAAATTGTGGCCTTTGATTTAAAAAATAAAAAGACAGTATATTTTGTGAGAATGTTTTTTTCTCTTGTGTTTCTGTTAGGCTACTACTTATATTGTTTGTTAGGTTGCTGTATTTTGTTGAAATGTTGTATACCAAGGAACCATGGTAACTAAATAAATATTTGTGTGATGTATATTGTACACCGTACTGTATACTTGTAAATAAATTTGCTGCATTAATAGTCGTTAGTTTTCAATTAATTGCCTTGTCAAAGGCAATATTCCTTGAGATCTAGTCTAATGCGTATGCTTTGGATCACAGGAAGTCACTGATTCAAGTGTCGTGGTTTTGATCAAATGCTTTACGTGACAAGAATATGATCACCGGCGTAACCACCTGGATTTTTTTACAGAAAATAGTCCGTTCACTATTTTTTCGACACATTCTTACGAATGAACACCCGTTTCTTGCAGTGGCAAACATGGGATTAAGAATGTCAACATAGGGTTTTGCCGTGTATCAATTTGGGAATAAGTTCAATATACATTTTAAAAGACCCTATAAGATAGTATGCCTTTATTCTTCCAACATCTCAGTTAGTTTCGTCAGTCACCCCTGAAAAAGATAAAACAAAACAGAACTTTACGTATCACTGGGGAGGGGGGGGGGCATTATTTAGTAGTTGGGAATGTAGAAAAGCCAAGTGTTAGACAAGTTATCATATGCCTTGTCGTGCACGGGCCTGTTGTAACTATACCCCATGCCTCGCACACAGGCCTTATTATGTCTAAGGCCCGCACACACACCATACACTTTTGAAATACTGGAATTTTTTTTAAAGCCCGGACCCTACTTGTCATGGGTGACATCTGTGGTAAGTCGTTCAGATCGAAACAGATATCGACATAAAAGATACCATTGCAGTTGGAATTCAAAAAAGTGGGAAACGCCTCTTTCTGGGCAAAGTTTATCCCCCATACTTTACACATGTAACCAAACTATAGATTGCAAATTACCATAGTTAGTCTGAAGTATTGTTTTAGTGACACTTTACAGTATTTGGGTCTATATACTTCCCGCGGAGTATTTATTAATTAATTATTTGGATGGAAATAGTGTTGGGGGCCGAACAAAAGAACTAATTATGCTCTTTGGAAATGCATTTATTCGAATAAGGGCAGCTAAAACTGTGCGATGTGTTATGGAGAGATTCCAAAGATTTTCATAAAGCACAAAATATAAATACTTACATACAGACCATATAACAAAGTAATTTACCACCCTCGTAAACATATTCCTCACACTGTTTATGACACTTTTGTGATTTGTTATCCACGATCTCTTCGGCAATACAAACAGCTAAAACATAATTCAGATTAGTATTGCTTGATTTTTTAATTGTTGACAAAAGGGGAGATAATAGTCTATCCATGACCGAGCACCCCTTTAGCGCAGTCTAAAAAGGGAGTCACTCTGTCACATTGTAAATGCTTTTATGAAACAGTATGTTTTGAGTCTAGATCTAAATACTTCTAAAGAAAGTGAATTCTGGACGTACATAGTAATTCATTCCATTTTGTGAAAAACACTTCTGGCCGAAAAGAACCGTTTTGGGGTCTTGGTGTTCTTGGTGGGCTGTACGGTTTCAGAAGGTCCAAAAGATAATTTGGAGCGCTGTATTTCATGGTTTATTTATGTCATTTCGGGGCTAACACATGATTAATTTTATTTCAATAATTATCTTGTGTGCATAGGTCTTGGGCAGTGTGAGGAAACTGGAACCCCCACAAATACACAAGGCCCAACAGGCGACCTTGCTCCTGATCACGAATAAGCGAGGAATCGAAACCACGCCATTTAATGGCAGACCTTATCATCTACCGCACACGCGTTTAACCATTCAGTTCCCTCCCTCAACCAAAGAAATATAAACATACATTAGGTCCGACCCTGTGTAAATAGAAACTACAGCGCTTATCCAATATTTCCCATAACATTTGAAATAATAAAACACGAATCAGGCCATGCAGAATGTTAATTTTTGGTTCCCACTAATCGCCAATATGATAGGTATAATCCACGTCAACTAAAGCTGATAAAAATACGCACACCAGCAACTTTTCAAACGGTGGTATATCATTGGTGAACGAGTCTGGATTCATCCTTATCATTACTCAAACAATCCCATAAATTTGAATTAAATACATATCAGATCTGTTGCCAGGGGTCATAACTCTTGGAAATCAATGAGGTTCAGATCTTAAAAAATAGGGTATTACGACACAGAATAAAAACTAAAAAAACTCACCAATACACAAAATTAAAACAAGAAGAAAAATGAATTGCTTGATTTCTGGCCTCATTTTTACTTGGATCGATTCACAGTAATAGTTTTCACTAACTGTTCTTTTTAGTTTTATAACGGTTCTGACACCTGGCCATTTCCCACATTTTAAACCAAAACAAAAAAAAAACAAAGCAAAAAAAAAAAACAACCCAGAAATAAAAATTAATCAGAGATAGATAAGAATTAATGTTTTTTAAGATTCGTACTTCACTCAGTAACACCATGACTAAGCACTTGGAACACGATAAACCAGATAAAAAGACGCGATAACATTAATTAGGAATACTGTACTGCACTTTTCTTATAAAGCTAAAGTATAACGTTCTGGATGTTTCATCATGCCTTAAGCCGACCGACACGCTGCCACTTACTCTGAAGACAGGCAAATTGAAATGGTAATCAAAAGAAAGCAGATGTCCATGGACTCATGATTATTGCCTTAGATTTACTGGTCGTCTATGAAGGTACAGATGACTTATACTGCTACCCGTGAAACTCAGCTATTCCCAGTGATGCGACACATTGTATATCATAGTAGTGGTTATTTTGAAAACTGTACCAAACAAAAGCTGAATGCGACATATATTATGTAATCAAAATGCATGATTACATACAATACATCTCTGTTTAATATTACCTTAAAATAAACCATAAGCTTAAAACAAGACTGTCTTTTAAAAAACGACGATACAATTAAGACGGCTTGATCTACTCCACCCCACCCCAATCGACATGCATGTTAAATAACCATTGAAAAATGAATAAAAATAAGAGTAGCCTCTGTCCAGGTTAACTTCTTTCAAATGACACAGGTGTATGCCCGTTGTCATTAGCTGGCTGGTGTAGATTAGCCTGGGCCCTGTTTCACGAAATTTTAACTTAAGATAAAATCCAATTTTAGTAGATACTTCAATTTTGATTGGCTAAGCACTAAAATCAATCTAATATTATCCAATCAAATTACTAAAATTGGGATCTTATCTTAGTTAAAATTTCGTGAAATAGGCCCCTAGTGTTTATTTTCATACGATTGAACCTTGAAATGACTTTTTAATTCTAAAAATAACACAAGGTTGTTTAAAATTGTTTATTTCTCGGGGCAATGAATTAGAGAATTAGCAATAAAAATAGTAAACAGTACAAAATTGTAAATAATGATTAGGAATATATATATATTATTATAATATGGCTATAACATATGGTTATAAAAAATATATTTGTATTTAACTGTATTTCTCTGGGATATTTAAAAGGAACTCATTGCTATATGACGAACTATATGAAAGAAGAAAGTGACTGACATGTTTCACATGTTGCATATAAAAAAAAGTCTTAACAATAGGCCTTACAACGTCACATTTCATGCCAGTATTTTAACCAAGTTAAATATTACTTTCTATTGTATTCAAAAATCAAACCGAGTTATTAACCTTGATGTTTCCTGCATTTTTTGGTATACGTTTTGGTCTAGAATTGGAGAAAATGGGTCAAATTTGTAATTCCATAGCAGTTTCAATAATACTGGTGATATTACAGGATGGATAGGGGGTGTAAAGTGTCTTTCTGCAGAGCAATCATTGTGTCGGAAGTGAGATTTTGATCCCAGTTAACATCAAATCCTCGTAACAAACAAAATCTGAACGGACAACCCCTACAAAATTATCACGAGGAGATTGCCATATGTGGGCAACTATGTGCCTATAAATAAAGAATCGAACCAACAATAGGCAAATAATTAGTAGTTTAATTCCATTCTCAAATCAAGGGAAGTAACTGGTGATATCGCAAATTAAAGGTAAAACACCAAAGTGTTATCAATGCAAGAGCATAAATCAAAGGATGCCATCTATAATTTTCTCAACCACCTGTGAATGGAGGGTGGCAAATATTGGTATTCAACATTCATAAATTAGTCTTGCCATTTTCATTAACATTTTAAAGCCATCCATACGGTAATGTCTCCGTTTAATATGAAAGTTGATTTTGAATGTCGACCGTCTTCAAACTTTTGTTCCTTTTGTTTTGAGTATATTATTTTTCTTTACGATCATCAATTCCATTTCCGCAGGGTCATCTTTTCTGTCCACGAAAAATGGTTGTTTCTTCTTTAGAGCAATAATAAGAGCAACGACATAAAACAAGGTTGCAACACTTCTAGCGCCGATAAATAATGTATGGTATTTCACTCTCAGATCATCTATATCATACATACTGCACGCCCCTTTTCCTGTACACGTATCAGACCAAATCAAACACGTGGTATCAATAATCTTCCCATAAACCACCGGTCCCGGAAACCAACCTATATAATTATAACATTTATGATCACCATAAACACACGTATCATAAACATAAGCTAAAACGAAAATAAATCAAAATGACAACGATGCTAGAATCAACCAAGATGATACTAATACCAAACGAAATGTCCCATTAATAAAATGTTCTGTCGTTCGGTTGAATCCAGTACAAAGGTTTACTGGACATATTATATCAACCTACGTTAATAATTATTGTTTCCTGGAAGGGTGGGATAATTTTGCATAGAGATATCCAGTCTCACAATTAAATCAAAGACAACGCATCCTAATATGACCAGAGTAGGAATAGTATGTTCTTTATGAAACCAGTCCAATTAGAATTATTTATGTTCTTTAGGAGTATATTTGAATTTTTTATGTGGTTTCTATACAACATTACATGCGGGATCACGTGGCTAAGTGGGCAAAACACTGCTTGGAGCCTTGAGGTAGGGTGTTCGATCACTGCAATGGCCGAGAAGTCCATTCAGATTTTCCGGCGTGGTTTACCCTTGTTAGTGATGCAGGATGGAGGGCCTGACAAGGACGAAAAACCGAGGTCTCGTGTACACATTGGCGTGCACGTAAAAGATCCCTAAGAGTAGGCCGATATATAACAGGAGGCCGTAGCGCCGCTGACGGGCAAAATTTCCCTCATAGCACACTGTATGGCGTTTGCCCATCTTCATCAGAATTATGCAAGGGCTAGATCTGCCTATTGCACGTCTTTCTTTATGGTTTAGACATGAATGAACTTACAAAAACCAAAGTCAACTTTCGATGTCAATATATTGGATTAAGTGAAATGGTATTAGTTACTATTCTATGTGCTTTCATGTTGACTTGATTGGTCTTTGTTTCAGCCTTGTTTCATTGCCATTATGTTAATACTTCCCGAAAGCTCAGCTGTTATTATCCGTACAATTCTTTACCGCGCCAAACCGGTTACGAAGTCAAACCGTTACATAAATATTTCATTATTTTGATTAAAGGACAACATTATGTTAATGATTCATGTGTGGGTGGGGTTCGGGGATGCCCTTGGGATGGCACAAGCTTCTTTTCAACTATCCCTGCATTTTTGTAGTATCGTATTTTATTGCTAAAAGCTATCAAGTGGTTTTCAAAATCCACAGGTCGGAATTTTGGAAAGAAATACAAACCTAGTAATGTAGCCAAGAAAGCTGACATGCCGATTCCTAACGGTTTATCGGATTCTTTGATACTCCTGTAATATATAATACACGAAACTCATATCAAAAGAATTTATAGAATATGGCCAGTAGCAATCTGTTTCACAGAAAATTACTTACGAATTATACCTGTAACGGATGACAGTCCAAAACACGTGCGTTGACTGCATGCCTCGTAGTCATTGGCTCAACGGCTCGTGCAATGTTTACTTAACACCTAACTGCTTCGGGCAAAATGATGCATTTTACTCATTTTATTACCCATTTACACTAAATAGGAAATATTTTTAAACTAAAAATACTTCAAACGTCTTTATTTATTTTTATTTTACCTCAAAAAAATGTTTGAGAATTTAATTTGTCGGAGTAAAAAAGTTAATATGCCGTACTCATTAAGCCTCGTCGATGTCATGCTTATCAGTGATTGTAGCGGCCAAGCGAATATTCACTGCGGGCTCAGTTTGGGCCAGTAGGTGTGTAATCAAAACACGATTCATTATAACGAACATATAAACGAACAGGAAGAAAATAGTAGATTACCAAAAGTATTAACCATAAGGACAATCCAGAATAAAAACAATATCCATATAGGGTTAATCCGGACACTACATTGAATGCATTGGATAGACATTAAAGTTATCGGTTTTCGGACGCTTGAATTAAAATTCCTACCTGACGGATATGACGAAGTTTGGTAATATTATCATAGTCGATACAAAGGCCCCAACAAAGTTAAAGGCGACATATGGCCATATTAAAGGACATTCTCCTACACATAAACCTGGTTGTGCGGTAGATTTTTCATCTTCAATACACGAACAATTGGTAAACAGCTAAAAAGTAAAACAAAAATATAGTTAAATATGCATTTTGGAGATATTCTCCAACCGTAAAAAAAAAATTGCACACTATCCCATTATTTGAATACACAGTTACGCGGGCATGTTAAACGTATTCTGTATCTCAACGAAGGTATTATATAGAATTCCAACTGCCAACGGTTCTTTTACGTGTATATGGGACCGCGGGTTTAGGTCCCATCCGAACGACTATAGGCTGTCTCTGCACCACTGACAAGAGGTGGGCCCTTCCGGTAAATCCCAATGAACTTTCTCGTTCAATACAGGGAGCAAACATAAAACCTCCAGGCAAATGAATGAACCAACGTCTTATTCTCTGGGCCACGGTGGCTCCCAAAATTGAAATTCAATGGGACCATTTCCAAAAAAGCAAAAACAATATCAGACTCCGCGCTGCAAAGCGAAATATTCACTATGACGTCATTTACATACGATTGTCTTAAAAAGCGATTTTCAATACGAAATACGAAAATTCGCGCATTCTCCTGCTAAAACGTGTACATTGAAGGGGACGTTAACGATTTATATGGTATCTGGTTTTCCATCTTACCATATTGTCGTTAGTAGTACAGCCAGCATGACAAGGTGAAAAATAATTTTGATTATCAGATCCACAAACTGGAAAATATCGTTCATTATCACACCCACATAAATCTATATCACACTGTGTTGTATTGTATTCTTTGGTAGTTATATAAGTTCTGAAATGTAATATATTACATTGCGTTATACAGTTCTGAAATGGTATAATTATAGTATATGTCACTTGTTATATATGTTCTGAAATATAATATTTTCGATTGCGACACGCACCGCCACACGGGGTATGTAAGTTCTGAATAATATTTTATATATTTTTCGAACAAGAGTTAGACAGTATAGTCCGTCAGACCGGTGTAGGGTCCTTACTGCGCTTCCGCGACCGTACGGCGACCAGAAAATATACAAGATCGCCGGCAAACTTTAACAGAACGCGATAAAATCTCCACAACTTAAAAAAAGCCGCGTTCCAACAGCTTTCCAGGTCAGATGGCAGAACCTTGACAATTTTTTGAACATGCTTAAAACAGATGAGGTGACGCGTTGATCATTTGCGACCATCGAGGCCGCAGTGCAGTATCTGACGTTTCTACCACGCCTTTAGAGGGATCTGAAACCATTTTCCGTCGGCGTAGCAGCGCAGTAAATAAGTCTTCGTTAAACCCCATTTCATTACAATGTGTAGGCCCATGTTGATTACATACCTTGATAATCCCTGATTGATTTCCGGTTTAGGACATGTTATAAAAAACCCAGTAGCTATAATAAACGATGAGAAAAAGGTGATTCCAGTAACCAACTTTAAGCACGTCATGGGTGTCAGTTTTAATTTCGACGTTAAAAGACCCCCAGTTAAAGCACCACTTGCAGCTCCAAAAACGTTTACGGTGCCTAAAATAATAATAATAATAATTTTAATCATTTCAATCTCGTAGCCTAGTTTGTCACCGTTGAATTTAGTCAGTAAATCGTGTAATTTCAATTGCACTATGAGATATCTTGCTAGATTAATAAAAAAAATATCATAATCCTTGCTAATACGTAGCTTTAAGTAGCACCGCACCTTTCATTTTTACAATATTATTTGTTTTAAATGATGACGTATTCACTGTACCGAAATGACTTCACAATTGTTAAAACCATTGGGGAGGGGGGGCATAAATCGCTAAACGATTTTATTTAGGTATAATTGAAGTATTTTGTTAACCTAAATTAATATATATTTTGATCATTTCTACACAAAAAAAAACAATACTGCTCTACTTCTAGGTTAATTTAACTTGCATGTTCATTCTAAATAAAACAGTAGAAATAGCACTTACCTAAAAGAATATTAGCCTTCCAAGTTGGTATATGAAAATGTGATTCAAGATATTTGGGTAAAAAAGCCAACATGCCGCTGATGGAGAACAATACAACACATGTAGATAAACTACAACACATATAGATAGGGCTGCTCAACAGACGAAAAGTCGACTTTAATAACCCTGAAATATAAACAGCATACCGGTTGAGAAAAAATTGAAATACCAACAAAAAGTGTAATAATTCCGAAATACAAACAAAACTTGTAATATAGAGTATGGAAGACCAATCAGCTCGATGTTCTTTATTCGCGGTTCCTTATCCATAGCCCTTAATTTATCAATCCCGAAGAACACTTGTAGTATATTCTATATTAATCCAAAAATACAAAGAACACTTTTAATATTATTATATTTTGTACTAATCCAGAAATACAAACAATGTGTGTAAATATATACCATATTAATCACCAAATTTCTACCTTTCAATTCTTCACATTTGTTGTTGGATTTTACTGTTTTTTTGGTTTTTAGATTGTCTAGATGCTTAGGTCGACTTCTCATCTTTCTTGGGAAACATAATAAAGGAATTCCTGCTATTACTCCAATCGAACCGAAAAATAAGAATCCTAGCCACCATGCGCCTATCCATCTTGGATCTCTAAGAGACATGTTGGTTTCTGCGGAGAATAAGGAAAAATAATTTTATTGGTGAAACTCACTTCATCAGTGCCCCCATTAACTTTAAGTTAAGGCATAACGGGGAACACGAAAACCACTTTAAACCAGCGCTGTGGCTATCTCAACGAGACATCATCTATCCATAACCACAAACAGACGATGTGCATATATAAATGTAAATTATAATAGTTTTTGGTTAAGTCACAGTTATCAATCAAGCCCAATATATTTACAGTAAAGTAATAATCTGTTGCATCAAATAAAATGGGGTTAAAAGACGCACTTTTTTCTTACTTCGTCCGGGCTAATAAATATGGATATGCGCCAGTGTGTAATAAGGAAAAATTTCCTGTATTTGTTGTATCATAGCGTAGCAAAACATAATTAACCTGATTAACTTACCTTCCAGTGTTACATATATTTTACTGAAGACGCCACCTAGCGTAAAACCTAAGGCTGGCCCAAATATTCCCACACTTGATATAATACCTTAAAAAAATATACAACCATAATTTCCAGATCTAAAAATAATGAATTGAAGTTAATTCCCTTTAATTGAAAACGTGTAGTTATAATAAAGGGGGTGGGGGTATTCATAATAATGTGTTAAAATCCAAAATTAAGATGATGTTGGGAATAAAACAAAGTTTCGTTTTAATTAAATCTCGAATTTTTAAAATAACGAGATAAAATGTTAACGTAACAAAATGAGCTAAAATGTTTATTTAACGAGATTAAAAAATGTTAACTTACCAAGATAAAGAGGTGTCTGTGTTTGTTCGACATTATCATCAACGTAGGTTGCCAGAAAAGGGTATCTTGGCGATTTACCGAAACCCTGTAAACACATACCTACCGATAATAACAATATGGCCACGGTTCTTATGGTGGCGTTTCTATTAATATTTTCGGTTGTTCCACAATGTAAAAGCGTCTCGTTCACACCACTGAAAGTATCATTTAAACAAAGAGATCCACCTTGTAGAGGACTTGCTGTCATTGTAGTTATATTTCCCTCTCGGTGACTCAGTCGAAAGCTATCCATATCCATGAAGTGGGGAATGCTGCAAATAAGTCCCGAAAATCCGAAAAACATGGTCGATAAGGCTAAAACACGTGGGATATGAGTTTTTCTGGCAATATAACTCATGAACAGTGTGGTTAAAAGATAACCAATGTCGTTACTGGACAGAATTAATCCACTAACAGAACTACTAAAACCGAATTGTCTCTCTATTGTCGTGATCTGAGAATTGATATAGATTTGTAAAGATGATGTCACAAGTCCTGACAGACCATATACAGCGGTAAAACATCCCATCGTCGCACAACATTTAAGTTTATTTGGTTTACATGACCCCATGCCACACTCTGTATCCGGGTCATCTGTGTTATGTTCCGCCGGAGGAGAATATTCTCCGTTTCTGCCTTTCTTATCCATGACTCAGATCAGTTTTAACAAATCGTTGTTAATCTGAAACGAAATTTAAAATATCAGATAGACATGGCCTAGATGTTTCCTGGGAATCACATTGCAAAAGTTAAATTATCTTTGCTATTACATAAATTACATGTATTATGATATTCACATATTATCACAAAAAACTTGTGTAGGCCTATCTGACCTTTTTCTGTTATCAACTAGCTTATATCTATTGAGATGAACATAGAATCTAAGGATGGGTTAGCTGTTGTTGAGTGGATGTTAAACGCCATGTACATGGCTCTATTTTCTTTTTAGAACAAACAACTGAATGTTTAATTTTTAAGATAAAGGGGGGTGGGGGGGTATTAGCCCGGACGAAGTAATAAAAAGTTTGACTTTTAACCCTATTTCATTTATTATTATTCACATTTATATATTTACACTCATCCCTTTGTGGATTTTAGGTGCTGCCTCCCATCGGGTTGAGATAATAGAACCACAGCCCCTGTGTAACACGGGTTTTCTTAACTTTAAGGATCAATATAATTTACAGGAAGTTAAAAAAAATCTGGAAAAAAAAAACGATTGTGTAACTTAACATTTTTCGTCCAACCGGTAGAGGCTTGAAGGACTTACATCTTAGACTAACGTGTTCTTACCTCCCTTTAGAGCTCTGTTCCCTGCATCACGATCACTTAACATAATATATTAGTGCTTAACCCTATTATCGTACTGATTCGGATACTTATCATAAACGATTGTTCATAAGTAGGTAAAGTTCACAATTACAATATATATTGCTAGGTCAACAGATTGCAGTTAGAATTGGATATAGAAACACGCTATACTGCAGTAAACACAAATAATATCTGATAAAAAATGTTAAATTACATATAAGAAAGAGATGTTTAATCACAAAACCATGTGTTAACTACAATTAAAGGACAATATTGGTGCCAGTCATTATTACATATGTGATAGAACTGGTAAAATACATCCCAGATATAATTTAACACAGAGATCATTGCTACGGGAGATGTGTAACAAACTCTTCAATATACGGGAAATGACGTCAAACATGAAAAACACGAGTTGTCCTAAATAACCGACTGAACTAACGAGCGATAACAGACGCGTAGGCGAAATTTATTTCACTGACAATTCCGTTGACGATGAAAAGTTGATATATGAGAAGGTGGGAGGATATCTCACAATTCACAAAAAGAATTGGCTGTCAGTAGACAAAAGATGACGAACAAAATGGAAAAAGTCCGTGCATGACCATGCTTTTATTAAGAGCAGGGTGTAAATAAATAGGGGACTGTACGGGATTTTCCTATTTTTCTCGTTTTGTCTTATCTACTGACAGCCAGTTCTATTTTTGAATTGTCACATATTCTCTCATTGTCTTATAAAACAACTTTCCATCTGCAACGGAATTATCAGTAAAATGAAATTAGCCCGCGTGTCTGTTATCGCTGGTTAGTTCAGTCAGTTATATAGAAGGACAACGTGTGTTTGTCATGTTTGACGTCACTTTCCGTATATATAAGAGTTTGTTACACATCTCCCGTAGCAATGATGAATGATCTCTGTGTTAAAATTATATTTGGAATGTATTTTACCAGTTCTATCACATATGTAATAATGACTGACATCAATATTGTCCTTTAAACAATACCCGTTTCCATTAGCTCAACTGGTGCAGAAAGGAGTTTGGAGTTTGTTAAACAATATTATGTCATTGCATTAAAATAGCATTATGCGAGAGCAAAATCTGCTTATTACAGGTCTTTCTTTAGGCCTGAGATGTTATCTAAATAATCAATTAGACATTAATTAACATATCCAGACCATAATAAACTCTTAAAGTCAACGCTAGCCTTCGATGTTGGCGGATTGAATTCCTATATGCCGCTTAATGGCCGTTGATAATTAAATCAATCAAGTGTATAATCGAGACTATGCTGTTTATATTAATGATTTGAGTAATGATGACCGAGGCTATGTGAATATTTCAAACGCTTTTTTCTCGGCCAATAGTGGACCAATTTGACTGAAATTTTCAGCAAATTACCTTTACACTATTTAGTTTTTAACTATTATAGTGAGAACTGCCATCTCTTTATCTTATCTCCCATAATGTAACTTTAAGTTTTACTCAAACAGTTGCGAAGCTCGAAAGATTAACGAGGAAAGTAATGCTACTGCGAGACAGATTATCTAAACTCCTTAAACATAAAATGATTTTCCCATAGACATTGTACACGGAGAAGATTATTATATATTTTAAATTATGTAAGTATACATTGTATTGTGTATAGTTGAGTAGGTGTTAAAGATAAAGCCTTCGGATAGTTGAGTAGGTGTTAAAGATAAAGCCTTCGGTGGATTATATACACCACAACATCAAGGCGACAAATGCCTTTGATTTAGGTCATAATATTGTACTCTTAATAATCGGATAAGTTATTTAGATTCATGTTGGGAAAACAATCTATATTATCACCACCAAGAACCACTAACATAGTATTTAGATTCATGTTGGGAAAACAATCTATATTATCACCACCAAGAACCACTAACATAGGATTTCTAGCTGAAGAAGACTTGTTCCCACTCTAGCTCTACACCTATAAAATCATCCTGTTCACAATTCAAAGCAGATGGAGGGGGGGGGGGCTTATGGTCTAGAGTATGACGCTTGGACCTCTAGCTGGCCGGTCACCTCTGGCTTGCGATTGTGGTTTCGATCCATGGTGTGAGCGTATGTGCCTTTGGGATAGGAGGCGCCTTCTCAACCTCGTCCACTTTTGCCACCACTTTTGCTCCTCGTTGCAACACTTAACAGACTGCTAACAAATGATAATTATACAAATTAAGAACTTATACGCTCGTTAAAACCCTTCAGGCTATTTCTTCTTTGAGCTCACATCAGCTGGAGATGAGATAGAAAGAGACGGGGGGATACCACAATATACCTGTTCCACACAAATTAAGTAAGCAGTGTACCCTTTCTGATCAAAAACACTAACTACTTGAATACGAAAATCTTCGGGGTCAAATTGGCTATCAAACTCCTTCTTAAACTGACCTTCAATTAATTTACCCCCACGAGATGTATATCTCGCGAAATCTGCTGTTTGTGTGTTTCACTTCTTATTCAAGCGATGTAATCTGACAGAACTTTTTCTTGATGTATACAAGTATTTATAGACCACTAAATATATTTGAATATTCTAATATATTCTTTACGTATATTATGTTATATTATATTATATACATGATATTCATTTCATGTTTATTTTGTATCTCATATACGAGATGCATTTATTCACATAACAAGTCCGGATTCAACTCTCTAGTCCCTAAGAGGGCCGTGATTTTGAATAAATTTCAACGCAATCACCCGTTAATGATTTAATTTAATGTTAATAATGGACAATATCAACTTTGTTCATTATTGTAGCTATGGTATATAATTGACAATCGAGACTATATTGTATAAAAATAACCTCTCTCGATATAAAGTAATTTTACTGACATTTTTAACATATTGATTATCTACTACTCTTTATCTATAACTTACATAATCTCTCTCTCTCTCTCTCTCTCTCTCCCTCTCTCTCTTCCTCTTTCTCTCTGTGAAGTGGTAGCAGATTTGCACACGATGTCTCAGACACGACCCAGTCACCATTTTAAACAAACATTATCATAATTAATACCAATAAATAAACAATAATCAAACCTGTCCTTCGTAATTTACAAAGTTTCAAAGTCTGTTGTTTTTCTCCGTCTCAAGCCAGATCATAACACAAATTAAATGTGTCGCCTCAGGTTAGTTCGACTATGGTTATTTTATATACGAGTTTGTACTTCAATAACAATCTTTACCCTAACAGTCAAGCGTGAAATAAATAACAAAAGGGGAAATGTTTGATGGTTAAATGGATCTCAGGTATCTACGTTCCCTATCCTGAACCCTGTACTATAGAGAGGTATATACAATAGTACGCATGAACATATTTATGTGTGTGTATATAATACAATGTAAATTGTATAATCGGTTATACTGGGTTACTTAAGACCATTTTGTCACACGTGTAGATACACGTGTTTTCTTTGGACATTTTAACTTCAGATCCAGGGCGGATCCAGAGAGGGGGGGGGGCAAACACCACCCTGCTCAGCTACATAAAAAAAAATAATGCCTTGCATCAATGAACTTAAAACATAATGTGATCCTACATCATTATAAAAATGATCTCTCTCTTTAAAACGCTCAATTTGTATCTTTGCCTATGTAATTTAGAGAAGATGATGGCAGATTTCCATAACAGGAACCTGCCCCCCCCCCCCTGCGAAAATTCCTGGATCCGTCCCTGTTCAGGTACGGTAATGGAATGAAATAGGGTTTAACGTCTCGTTGACACGTGCCTTAGGTTATTTTGAAACTAACATTGTTTGTTCATGTTATTTTTACAAATCTAAGTTTAGTGTGTTACGTTTTTTACAATCTTTATCAAAACTATAACAATTTCAGTAACAGGCATAACACTAAGATGCTGTATTATGCAATCTTTATCAAAACTATACCAATTGCAATAATAAACATAATCATCAAGATGTTTAAAATCATACAATATTCATCAATACTATGACAATTCCAATAACAATCATAACATCCAGATGGTTATACATTCTTTATCCAAACTGTAACAATTTCAATAACAATCATAACATCCAGATATTTAGTGTGATACAATCGCTATTAAATCTTCAATAACAGTAATAACATTCAAATGTTTTGCATTATACAAGTTTTATCAATTGCAATAACAATCACAAAGTCCACATGTAATTATATCAATGCTATAAAATAGCCAGTCTTTCCTGGTGATCAATTCGGTACCGAATGATTTCTTGGGGTAAGTGGGGTGGAGTGGAAGCTGTCCAGTTATATCGAATGCCATTCTGAAGAACCAAGCCAACACCGGAAGCGAAGCGGGGCCGCCAGGTTAGAGAGTCAGTGTTTTACTAACTGAGTCACCACGGCTCCTTAAATGTATGGCACTGGGTCAATAAATGTGGACTATCGCTTTCAATCATATCTCTAATTTTACCACTTGATAGGCCAAGTTCGCTTCCTTGTCCTCAACAAGCTGATATATATCCATTCCCATAAGCACCTCACCGCCATGCCTAAAGACAATCGCGTATTGGTACTATCGTTACAGTGCGTCAGTTTTCAAGAAATGGGGAAAAGAATTCAATATGCTTTTTTAACTAATAAATCTTGAAGCCAAACGTTCCATAACAGATAAGAGAGAGGGAGAGATGGGGGAGAAAGAGAGAGAGAGAGAGAGTCTAGAACAGGTGCAAACTACAGTTATGTATTAGGGAATTTTGACATAATACGAAAATTGTTACACGCAATTCATAAAAATTGTTTTCTCACCTCAGTGACAATGTGTCCTCCAAAACCCTGAAATTAATACATCCATGAATAGATTTCTATAACCAAGTCTTATTAACACTTGAAATAAACAGGGTATTGTTGTTCGGAAATTACTATTACTGTGTATGACTATTATCAATGTCGCAATGTTTGATATTGACCTATGTATAACGGCCGTTTATGATTGCCATGCGAAATCGCTGTTACATAAAGCTCATTATTTATAGATCTGTAAATGTATGATAATTTTATATTAACTGATAAGATACATAACTTTATCTATAGAGTCACCTAGACAAACAAACACCGGCATAAACTAGGTCATTACGTGTAGGGATCTTTAGTAGTGGGAGGGAACAGAGAAAACCTACGAGACTAGTCATGTACAACCGGGGAATGTAAACCACGTCAGTTGACGCAATGTCCAGCCTTGCGATACAGCGCGCACGTGCTAACCATTCGGCCATCCATATCCCCGTAAATTAACACCATTTAAGATATAAATGTCACCCCATCAACTAACTGCGGAAATCATTTTTTTTTTTTTTTTTTTTTTTTGACCTTTTATCTAACAACTAATACATCAACCTATTTTTTTGTAATACGGGTTTACGATTTTTAGTCGACAACTCGAGTACCAATTAATTATGGACGTATTCTGGTTATGTTCGTCGAGCTCGGAAGTAGGGCTTTCTGCTGGTACGCTCCATTCGATCCAGAAGGCTGGTCAATTGTGTCGACTTTTGGTAGTGGAGAGCGTTATTCATACTCTTTCCCCTGTGTGACTTATTTATTATCTTATTTGCTGTCATGTCATATCTTATAATCTGAGTGAAACGATATTCTATGGTCGATATTCCAATTCCGTTGCCATTCGACAACTACGTCTGTGAACGAGCAACGAAGCATAAGTTATACAGGAATAAACCTGATGTAGAGACACTAAACAATTAAATAGCTTAAACAAGAAAAGCGTTTGAATTGTGTCTAAGTAAAATGTTAATTGTCTGATAATTTCAATGAGGTCAGACTTGGTAACTATCTGCGACACGGTTACGGTGTATTGATACCTCGACCTTCACGCACTGAAAAACAGCACTTATTTTCACAAGCATGATAGTTTATACTTCTTTATACTTCGACATGTTTACCGGCCATTACACATGGCCCTAGTTTGCTTTAAAGAAACGTTTGTATCAGACAGATCAAAAAAAAAATAAATAAAGTGAGTTTATTAATCATTAATCATAATTAACAACTGATAGATTTAGGTACTACGGTACACTTCAGTTAGAAAGGGAGGGGTTGATCTTAAGCTTGCATGGATAACGGGTCTTATGATTTACTTGATGCGTGTTCGATCATTTGGCTATCCAATCTCCAATCTCCTAGATTTATAAGTATGCATGAAATAGAAATTACAATATATCGGGCTTCTCCGGGTAAAACTCATATACTTTATACAGCTTACCTGTTAAGAATTAAGCAGATGCAATTAAGTTTCACATGGCCTGCCCGCATGCGGTGTGTAAAGTTTAGGTGGAGATAACATTAGTGACGTTACATAAGTCAAAGATATTGGTTACATAACATATATACTATTGATCACGTGATTAGATATCTTTAACCCCGATGTTTCAAGAACAATTTTTTAAAAAGTCCTTTAAACACCGTTGCAAAAGTGTCAATAATATTTTTAGGGACTTTAGTTTTTAAGTCAGTAGAAGCGGGATTTTCCATGGTGGCCAGGCAAGGGCAATGTCTAGTCATTCCTATGGTACGAAAACTCGAGGTACCATAGCAAGTTGACGCGCACGTGGATAGTTGGAATTCGTTATACGAAAAGGGCCCTTGATTGTTGAAATTTGTTATACTAGTCAAAGTTCTAACTTACACATTTCTGTCTGGGCCACGGTGGCCAAGTGGATTAGACGCCGGGTCGCTAGCCTGGAGGTCGGTCGCTGAATTGGCCGAGAAACTGCTTCCAGATTTTCCGGCGTGGTTTCTCCTTGTCAGTGATGCAGGGCGTAGGCCTGATAAGAACAAATGCCTTGTCGTTCGGATGGGACCACAATGGGGCGACAAACCGAGGTCCGGTGTCCACAGTTGGAATTCGATATAAGAGCAGGAAGTAGTGCCCTCGTAGAACATTGTATGGCGTATGCCTATCTTAATTAGCCCACTTCGGAGCAGAACATTTCATTTCACATCTGCTTTTGCCTGCCTATAGTGTAAATCTCTTATACTATGTAGCTTCAACATAATACTTCCAATCATCTTTATATCAAAATAATATTCGTGTACGGTAATTTGAGACCAGGTATTGTGAGTAAATCAAGTGCATTTTTACTTGGAAAATCCTTCCTGGATCTTTGAAGACGTGACTCATCAGAAACTGATAATAGCTGTGTTCATACTTAATTGCTCAATCCAATCCCCATATTAAAGTTGGAACATGCCAGTATGAAGCTTAAATAAAGAGTTTTATATCGGTTCAAAATCAAAAGTACAGTCCAAACGATGGAGGCCGTAAGCATGATTTGGCTTGCGCTGCGGATATATCTTGGTACAAACTCCGAAACAGTGATAAGTTATGCATTTGAAGATGTGAAGATGTAATACACCTTGTCCCTTGTCAGACCCACTGTCCCGCATCACTGACAAGGGAGAATTACGCCGGAAAGTCCCGATGAACTTTCTCGGCCAACGCATGGATCAAACACTGAATCCCCAGGTAAGCAGGCTATAGATCAACGGTGATATTTAGTTTCAGTTTGGGTGAAGATGTGTTCTTTTATACAAATTACACAGTGGTTCGTAGTTTCCAGCAGTTTTCAGAGCGCAGTTACAATAAAATTTGATAATGACGTCACAACGAGAACAACGTAATGCCGTCAAAATGACGTTACGACGTTACATTAAGACTGTAGGAAAAAAATATCGCCATTTTTGAACTCGCGAGTATCGATTTCCTACAGGTCGGTAATAAATTTACATTTATTTGCACTAAAGTCAACGGTTTCGGAGATTTAGGCGATTTTCTGGTCCACTGGCGGTCATCTTGGATTTATGTTAATTATGCAAATTTCCCCAAGACCGATAATGGCCGCTTTTGTTATGGGAGTACTAGAGACCATACCTGAACAGTTCCCAAAGAAATGATTTCTGTTGCAATTTGTTCTAGGTGCATTCTTATTTTTACCCTCCTAATCGGTTCAAAATCAAAAGTACAGTCCTCAAAATTATTCCAGTCAATCTAACTGAAGATATGGCTGTCTAAAGTTTACAGCGGTTTCACATGTCCACCTGTTATTGTCTTGTGGGGTTGGATGGTAGAATGTTTAGCGCGCGGTATCATAAGGTCTGTCAATGAGTCAACTGGCGTGGTTTCGATCCCCCGGTTGTACCTGACAAGGAGAACGAGTAGTAATTGACGACCTATGTCAGCAAGATCTGATAGGAAGTCGGGAAGGGGTGGGAGTTGCAAATTCCCATCTATCACTTATCCAAGTTTAAAACATAGATGCGTCCGACCCAATAATTCAAAAAGCGGTCAATTTCAATAACACACAGACTTTATGGGGTGGGGGGGGTGCAAAGGTCGTATACTGTCATTCTGGCCCGTATGCATAATTATAGAATGGGTAATTGAAAGGCTGAAAGAATAAGACTATTGCATATTAAAATTTCAGAAACCACTTACCATATGTTTGGTAAGAACCAGTTCCTGATCTGTATAAAAGTTACATAAGTCCCATATAACGGTTTACAGCTCCTTATTAATAACAAGGTCAGAAAACACTATAATCCACCTATATGTAATCGTTCTTTTAAAGGACAACTGTTTCATTTGCAGATATATTTATATTTTACCTATTGGTTGGTGTTAAAATAGTTTCAACTATACACAACCCGAAGCACAAATCATTTTGCAGCTGTTAAGTGGCAAATTAACGCAAGAAGAACTATTAATCACTGTAACCACCAGTACGTGCTAGACTACTACTACTACTCGTAATTTATGAGCACATGGATGTATGTGGTTAAAAAGAAATAAAACCCGCAACGGTTGAATTGTCCTTTAATGATTTGTCCATGTGGTTACAACACGACCGATCTAATGTAAATGGGTATGTTATATAAATAAATAAGAACACGGTTGGCGTCGGGTGACTTTGTTTGAATTGACTAATACATAATAATAGTCAACCTATTTAATGGGACACCCTGTCCATATACACTAACTCTTGCTTTAACATCGATCCCATATTACATACATGTACATTCTGTTTGCTTTTAGACAACAGAATAAAAGATACATGACGTAATTTTGTGCGACTTAGTTGTTGTGTGCTATGACGGGAGAGAGAGAGGGGGGGCGGGGGGAGAGAGGAGGGAATGGGATTTGACGTCCACTCAAAACAAACTAGGTCATTTCAGGACTAACATATTTTGGTTCAATTTTATTTCAATAATTCGCTTTAGCAGCAGGAGGAAAGGCACTTTTACGTTCCCTAAAATGTGAAATGTTGTTTTGATACATTTTATAAAAGACCTTAAAATATTAGGGAATTTCCCTTTTGAAATTCCACACCGACGCTGTCACGATTGGCGTTGTCTATGAAATGAATATGTTACTATATATAGCTGGTAAGTAAACAGCAAGCTTATAGTCAGTCAGTATAACACACACAATATACGGTATTTCAACGTTATGGGGCTTTGTATAACCAAGCTGCGCAGGTTCAACAATAAAGCAGAAAACTCCGAAGATGGAAGAAACGGTGAGTTAAAGCTGTGATTTGGTCATGAATTGGAGTAAAACTTTCTACATTTTACATTTATGTTTATTTTTAAAATAGCATTATGCAAGAGCAAAATCTGCTTATTACAGGTCTTTCTTTAAGCCTGAGATGTTATCTAAATAATCAATTAGACATTAATTAACATATCCAGACCATAATAAACTCTTTATGTCAAGGCTAGCCTTCGATGTTGGCAGATTAAATTCTTATATGCCGCTTAATGGCCGTTGATAATTAAATCAATTAAGTGGATAATCGAGACTACGCTGTTTATATTAATGATTTGAGTAATGATGACCGAGGCTATGTGAATATTTCAAACGCTTTTTTCTCGGCTAATAGTGAATCAATTTGACTGAAATTTTCAGCAAATTATCTTTACACTACCTAGTTTTTAACTATTATAGTGAGAACTGCCATCTCTTTATCTTATCTCCCATAATGTAACTTTAAATAAGGTTACGGAATGGGGCTTCCTATATGTAGTATATGGGCACAGATCACTAATTATTTACACATTGACTTTAATGTTAATTCTCGTCTCTTAGACCATACGGGGGGTAGGGATGGCCTAGTGGTCTAGAGTGCCGCGCTTCGACCTCTAGCTGGCCGGTCACCTCTGGCTTGCGGCTGTGGTTTCGAGCCCTGGTGTGAGCGTATGTGGCATGGAGATGGGGGCGCCTTCTCAACCTCGTGGGTTTCCTCCGGGCACTCCGGTTTCCTCCCACTGCTAAAGACCCCTACGCACAAGCGAATTATTAAAAAAATAAAATTAAACCATGTGTTAGTCCCGAAATGACCTTGTTTGTGTTGAGTGGACGTTAAACCCCATTTCTCTCTCTCTCTCTCTCTCTCTCTCTCTCTCTCTGACCATACTCCGCGCAATATTTCGTTTGATTAGATGTAATCCCACTACTCCCTGCTGTAATGGGTGGATATTGTTGTTTTAAATTTTGATTGGTCAGTAGTCCGACTACCTACCAATCACTAGCTGCTCTACAAAAGCTTTACATTTAAAACGAGTGCCAATATTGGACCAAATATGTTTACATAACGTTACGTCATAGCAGAGGTTTTCCTTTCTCGCCAATATTCAGATCATGCCAAAACGGCAAACCGTAAAAAACACTTCGGGTTACTTATTCCTATTCTTTTGATAGTTTACTACCCCAAAATATGTCAACCGGTTATTTCGATTGTCCCAGTGGATACCGACCACAGTGTTGGTGATACAGAAACCGACCCTCAGTCGTTCCGTTTTAAATAATTTCATAAGCGCGAAGAGCCGAAGAGGGTGTGTAGTGGGGGATAAGGGGCACTTTTTTTGTTGACTCAAATGGTACGGTTTCAATAATAATAATAATAACTTTATTTAATGAGGCAACTTATTTAGTTTGCAAAAGACATGTATGTTAGTACGTGACAAGGAATCTGGTCATATGTCTAACCACGTGGGCTTGCTCCATGCCCCCTATCCCTCACAAACATTCAAACAAGGCACATTATAGTCATAGGTTCACCAACATGAAGATGCATAAAAAGGCATTGTCACTCTAATCCATAAATCACATAATATTGGTTATAATCCAAGCAGACTTACTTAGAGTAAGATATCCTTCATGGACGTTCGCTAAACTCAATCAAAACCACAAACAAATTAATAGAGCGATTAAATTGAAGGTTATGGTCTAAATAAAACTTTGCCGTCAGGTTACGTGCATTGCAAAACTACCGAAGGCCTACAAAGCGGCAATTTCTCTGAAATATTCAATACGTAAATGTATTAAACATGTCAATCAACGCAATTCTGCTTGAATTGATGTTACAGATACACCGTGATTCGAATCCTAAACTGTTTTGTTTTCAGAAGTAAAAACAAAAAGACGTTCTGAAATTAGGCAATTCGAAAGTGATGAACAAAATGATATATTAGATTCGAGTCATGATATTAGGTCAACTAATGATGAGTTAAACGACTCCACTGATAGAACTGAAGATTTACAAGAAGCTTTACAAGTAGCTGTGGAGAAAGGGAGGATTGAAGACATCAAGCATTTGATTGCCAGAGGAGCTAACGTAAATTTAGGAAGGTCACTTTTAAGGATAGCAGTATCCAATGGTTAGTATACGAATGCACGACAAAATCTTCCGGCCTCGGGCCGGTTGCCCAAAACTCTGTTAACGATCTGTTAACTCCATGTTAACAGATCGTTTACTTTAACGGAAAGAAAGGTTGTTGCTGGAAGCTCTGTTAACGATCTGTTAACTCCATGTTAACAGATCGTTTACTTTAACGGAAAGAAAGGTTGTTGCTGGAGCCCTGTTAACTTTAACGTGTTGATTGTCGTTATAGTTAACGGAGATGTTGGGCCCCGTTATCATTACTGGGCTGTAGCATAGGTCATACATGTAGTGTAATTTTCTATACAACATTGTAGAGAGTTGGGCGATGGGAGGCTATTCCATTTTCTATAGGATGAAATTCTATAGTATTCTCCAGAATTTTGGGGGTCTGTAGAAAATAATGGCCCCAAATATTCTGTAGTAAAAATCCCATAATTTTTCACACAGATTTATGCTAAAATTTCTAAAGAAAAAATGAAGTATTCTATAGTAAATTCTCTTTTTGTCTTTAATCAAATTTTGTGAACAGACTGCCCAGTTAGTTGTCCCACTGTCTTCAGTTTCTTGTTAATACTAACTTCTATGAAGTTGTTATATATATCTAAATTTAAGATTCAGCCAATGAACAAACAGTCTTCTCTTGCATTAACTTTAATGAATCCGTTAACTAACGGATAATGAAATTGACTTTCCAGCAACAGAAATTTAATGGACCGTTAACAAACGACAGGTTAGCAAGATAACGATCAATCGGATTAAAAGGGGATTATCAATATTTGAATTTTGCCAAATAAAAACATGGCATTTAGTAACTGGGTAGATAAATAAACACTAACACATACTTATGGAAAACTCTACTAGTGTATTATTGGGCGACGTTTCGTACAGTATTCTCTCAATCCGTGTCGGAGCGGCCCCTTTTACTGACCGCGGGGCCCGGGGGGGGGGGATCTCCCCCTGGAAATTTTTGAAAACCCCCAAATTTTGACCATTTGATTAACCAGTAGGAATATTGAATAAGTAGGAATATTTTCATTGAAAAATGTCCCATTTTTGTTGCCGGGAGCGCTAGTTGGTTCCTCCTGTGATGGAAGGCCACGGGACACATTGGTACAGAGTGACGAAAGTGAAATTCATAAAAGCGTTTTTTTGAATTTTGGATTCTGGCGTTTCCCCACAAACAGGGGGATAATTAATAATTATTTAATTTGTGGGCGAGTGTCGGGTGAATCTATTATACCAGCCCATTCCAGACTCCAATGATGAGGTTGCGGTCCGTTAAAGCCACCGGCCACATACAACATGACCATCATCGCTCCATGACCGGTCAAATACCCCCCTCCCCCATATAATTTTCAGGAGAAAAAGGGGTTGTTTTTTTAGACGAATTGGACAAAATTATTTTTTTCATTTTTTGTCCGACCCTGCCTGCACTGTATGTGTTTTTGTTGTTACCCGTACTAAGTTTAAAAGCAAAGAAACCGAAATCAATTCATAATATTTTTATTAATCTTGCTACTCTTTTTTTTCAACCCAAAAATAGATAGACTACTGATGATTGGGATGCAAATGTATCAAAAGTCGTCTTTGTGTACTCCGACAAAAACGTGTCGAGTTTTGTTAAACACAAACCCACTAAAACACTCTTTTAATTTTTAACTTGAGCAAAAAATAATGATCATTCCAGACACCATTATATACTTGAACTTTATTTTCACAATTTTAAAATCCTTCATACATACGGGAATTTGGATTATTCAGCAAAACCAAAATGCTTACAAAAACTACCAAAATATTTTAATCGATCATTTCACAATTTTCAACTGCTGCATTTAGAAATTTCTAAGTTCTAAACTGGATAAATTCGTAACTTCCCGAGAGCAATATGCATCGGATTGACAAATTACCATAAATTCTATAAAGGATGAGTTCGAAAAATTAATCTGTATAAAATCCCGCAATGTCAAAAATCACATCGCTTGGTTTACCGTTGGCATTAAGATCTCGTGCGAATCGCAGAGAACCCAACCAAAGGGACTCGATGCCGGTCCATCTGTATACGGTCCATTGTTCCACCCGTGGCTCACAAACACAGTCTATAATTTAGGGTGGCTTATGAACGGAGGAGTCAATATATTTGTTTTTGTGTTTTGTTTTTTTGTTTGTTTGGGGTTTTTTTTGTTTTATTTTTTTTGGGGGGGGGGGGCGGTGTTTTTTTAGACTAGGGTATGTTTTGTTGAAATAATAAACTAACAATCTCTTGTCGGTCTGCAATATTCATTATACTAACTTTTTGTTCTATTATTTCAGAAGACACGCAATGTGTTCGATTACTGTTGGAAAATGGTGCAGAACAAAACAATGGACGGCTTCTTTATACAATCTTATATGGGTTTACTACTACTGAAAAATGTGTAGAGATATTAACTTTACTTCTACAAAATGGAGCAAATTATTTGGATTTTTCGGGGTACGCCCCCGTTCATAAAGCTGTGCTTAATAATAATTTGGCTGCCGTGAAAGTGTTCCTGGAATTTGGTTGCCCCCTTGACTTATTGACTAGATGTCAAAATACGCCATTAGCATTGGCTATCTATTACGAAAAACCGGACGTGATAAGACATCTTCTTCAGTTACCATGTAACGTTAATAATCGAGACTGGGAAGGCGATACACCATTACACTATGCGGCAAAAAATAATGATATTGTGACCGCAGAGCAATTGCTTGATTTAGGTGCCAATCCTGATATCAACAATGACAAATATATAACTCCAAAGTCAAATGCGATTATTTGTGGATCTGTCGGTGTGGTCAAAGTCCTCTTAGAGTACAATACAGGTTTAGAATATGATAATGAACTCGACGTCTTTGATACTCCAATGTGTATCGCCGTTCGTAAGGGGTGCTTGAACATCGCACGAATGTTGCTTGATGCCGGCTACGATGCGTCTAAAGACACCTGGTTGTCGAATTCAAATTTGCCAGATGCGCTACTGCTACACAGTAACCGGGATCTCAAGGAAACGTTGTTAGAAAATCACAAAAATCCACAAAGCTTACTTAACATCTCCAGGACTTTTTTAAGGAAACGTTTAGGAAGAGATATTATAGAGAAAACAAAGTCACTTGCTATCCCGACATCTCTGAAATATTATATTACATTAAAATATGTAACGTGTTAGTTTATAAAAGTGGCTTTAATTACAATATCACCAAACAATACAGAAATCTTTAAAGTGTTACTTTAGTTTTTACTTGGTATACCCGTTTATAATTGTGAGTTTGGGTGTATAATCATTCACTAAAATATAAATAAATACATTAGTAACATAGAGTCGTTCAAAAATGATCACCATGCGGTTGTAAATCGTTGTTAATCGTGTGTAATGCTCGACTTGGATGGTATCAAGATCCTACAACGTGTGTGTTGAAACATCTCCATGTTGTATTTGCTAACTTGTTTTTATTACACAATAACTTGTTTTATCTCCTAATAATTTGTTTTTATAAACTGATTTTTTTTTTTTTCATTTAATCTTATAATAATTGTGTTGCTTTAAATGTTACCTCATTCTATACTGTTTTATTATCGCCCAATTTTATAATTTGGTTACACATTTTACCACATGTTAAAACATTATATTCTGACTTTGAGAGGGCATGGGGTCGCCTGCCTAACCACGGGGATCTTTTCTCAACGACTGCTAAAGATCCATGCGCGCAAGTGAATAATTTAAATACAGATGGATCATGTGTTAATCCCAAAATAGTTTCGTTTGGGTTAAGTGGACTCTAATAACTATATAAAAAGGCATGTAGGTACGTACACAAATATAACATCTATAATACGGACCAATACAAGGACGGATTATGGAATTTTTGCAGAAGGGGGTTTGCCAGGTTTCCGTTACGGTAATCTGTCATCATCGTCTCTAAATTACATAAGCATACATACAAATTGAGCTTTTTAAACAGAGAAATCATTTTTATACTGATGTAGGATCACTTTGTGGTGTAATTTCATTTATCCAAGACACCCCACCCCCCTCTGGATCCGCCCCTGCAATATGGTTTAAACTGAATTGAGACCATTTATTTCGCCACGTATCTTCTGGGTGACTATACAATTTATGATCGTGTCGATGAATATTGGTTTAAAAGCATTTTCCAGATTGGGTAATTTTTGCCTGAGAATAGTGAGCATGGTTTATTTAAAAATGCACAAACAGATTCTAGTGAAGTTGTTGTTACTCTGTTGGTCAAACCCTTGAACCATCTACAATTGTTTTATTTTCCTTTACTTATTGAGTATGTAATCCCCATAAATAAGATTTTAAAAAACAAAGAAATGATGTGTCCCTTCCTGCCTTTACATTAAATATCTATATCATAAGATGATCAGCTTGCTTAGCTATATAGTGGAAGATGTACTGTCAATATGGCTACTAATATTGTAGTATATTTACTTATTTATACCTCTGTATGTGGTGTCAGTAATGGTAAGTTTAGCATCTTTATTAATTTTAAGGATGCTCCAATACAACTAATACTATCTCATACAGCTAATAGTTTTTCGGAAGGGTGGTGTAGAATTTCTATATGACAGTTAATCATAATGCATTATTACTACATTATTTTGCTGTCTGGCAAGGCACTGCCTCTATCGTTCGCACGGACCGAAAACCGAGATCCCGTGTTCTTGTTGGCGTGAACATAAAAGTACCCTTGACATTATTGTTAATCGAAATGAGATGGACTCATTGCACATTGCATGACGTATATTTGTCTTCACTGTCCCAATTGGTGAAGAAATAATAAGGATGTTAAACCACATTTCATTTCAGTTTTTCACTTTGTAAAATATGTCTATCATATTTCCCCCGTATTAACTTTATTCTTGGAACATTAAATGCTCTCAAACCTGAAAGATTTATTGAGCCAAACATAAGGTAAAAAAAACATCAGTTTTTGTCTAATTAGAAAATATAAAAATGAAAAGGATACATTATATATATACAATCAACATTTATAATAAAAACGTATAACTTTTAAATAGTTTAAGCTTTTTACCAAATAAATAATGGACAAATAAATAATGTTACGGTAATGATTTAATCTTATACCTCCTTGAGATACTTGCACCCAAACAAAATGTGCTTTTAAAGAACCATGACCGTTGAGGCTGTGGCTTGAAGGTGAAAAGGGGTTCCTGTTGTATGATTTCTGTTAAATTCCAAGAAGAGGCTTTTAATGTGACGAAGTTCGTTTGCCCAAAAGACCCCAACAGCGTTACCAGCGCTCATAAATAAAATGAATAATGCAAAACTTGAAATATGTAAAAGGATTAAAATTGTGATAGTCAATCCCCTGAACAGCATCGATGACCTTGTCATGAT
The DNA here is from genome assembly GCA_948474765.1 of Patella depressa. Taxonomy (NCBI): domain Eukaryota; kingdom Metazoa; phylum Mollusca; class Gastropoda; family Patellidae; genus Patella; species Patella depressa. The sequence goes on from OX419715.1 coordinate 30,625,004, forward strand.
TATAGCCTCTTCAACTGTCTATTAATATTTCCATGACATGTATACTGTTAACTAAAATAACTTGGTCTACATTCTTTTGATCCTCAGTTTGTTTTATTCTTCAATAGATACAAAAGTTTCTTTGAACTACTCCCAGAGAAATATATGAAAAATTATGTTGAAAAAAGAAATAAACACCTGTTTATGGTTAACGTTTTCAGTAAGTTTTCTTGAACCTCTTCAGACCATTTTAGGTCTGAAGAGGTTCAAGAGAACTGATATATATAGTACATCAAATATAATTACGTCACATGTAATGGCTAAAAGTCATCTTTTATAGAATAAGCTCGATAAAAATATTTTATATGAAAAATTAGTTATAAAGGATCCTAACTGACATATGATTCTGCGTCATGTCGGAATAATTAAAAAATGAGTGTTAAACTGCACATGAATGTATGTTTTCGGAAAGCTCTCAATGTTCTCAACGTGGTTTAATGGAGCTAATGCTTAATACAGGATGTTGATTTGGGTTAATTTCGCTTAGTGGTGGGACAAGTTTAAAAAGACTAAATTTTGGTTTCGAAAGATAAAGTGGGAGTCTTTTTTGCTAATTTTATTTTCATTTTTAATATACCATGTCGACAATGGGACATGGGTCATAGTTCAGCTATGGCTTTATCAATAGAGATAAACGTTTAAACGAAGACAGATAGAGAGATTTAACTCGGGTTTATCTACAACATCACGTTAGGCAAGCTACAGACAATTTTCAAAATTAACCGGTGTAGCACCATGAGTCTTCTGTCTGACGTGGAGAGCGTGTGTTGTCAGGTCCGGTCGCCACATCCTACGTATGACCCATGCATCTTGTTTTTGCTACATATTACCGTTAGCCTTGTGATCGTCTAGAATTTGTCTCAGATCGTCTTTTCTTCTTCTTCACGTTGTGTTTACTTCTTACTGGTTTCTTAAGACGTTTGTCTTATTCAGTTATAACAATGCAACAGTTCGTTTTTACCTTTAATGTAGCATAGGTATACATACAAGCATAGTACATATTACAATTATAGTCAATACTAACTAAACTCTTCTCAACCTAGACACCTCGCGGTCTCTAGGACTATTAGATGGTAACCCTCTGGAATCTAATCGAAGTCTGTCTTAAAGTTAAAATATAGGCTGTTTTATAGCCTAACGGATATCATGCAGGCCGAAGCGTGTTCATGACCATGAACCTGTGCAATTAAGAATATGATTGGATAAATCAAGCCAAATGACGCAATAGGTAAACTTCTATGCACATGTAATTTGTTGAAAGATAAAACTAGTTTGTTATGGCTATACAAATCTTTTTTATGTAACCATGTCAATCATTGACTAAGTTGATTTTAGTACACACCTACATATATGTGAACCAAAGATATTAATTAGTGAAATAATATGCCATCTTATTTCTCGAGCAAAAATTCTTCTAAAAGTATTACATTCGTCCCTTTCTTTAAGATTTTTTGCTCGGTATTAGGTAAAAGATCCCTTGAATCCTTTACAATAAACATACTAAAAATTGTAGAACTATATAAATATTCATAAATGTAGCAGAAATCTGGAACGTCAATATATATCACCTCCCCCACTACTAAGATTTATGCGAAATGAACAGGTAGGAGAGTCCTAAAAACTTCCATATATAAACCCTATAATTAGTCATGCAACAGGCACATATGTGTGATTACTATATGATTAACATACAAGATTACATTATAACCACAACCTGCATCAATCTGTTCTAAAAACATACAAGTATCAATTAAAAAAAATATAATCAAAGATCAAAAGTCGCATGCAAAAACTCTCCAAAAGTTCACCAATGTACTTCAAAGTCCTATGAAAATTCATTTAAGCCTAAACACAGAAAACACAATTGTCTTTTTTTTTAAATCTTCAAGTGTCCTAATTTCAAAACACTATAACACATCACTTCAAATTTTAAAAGTTCAGTTTCACTTTAAATTCTGTCACATGATATCTCAATTTTGGTAAACAGGTAAACCCTTTTCTCTTCTTGGATTTCTATTGGTCTGTTTCAGCTACCATAGTCTCAAGTTGAAAACTTTCTATTTTTCTTCTAAGTATGATTGGTTGGAGACAAAATACAATTTTTATCCGTCAATCAAACATGTCATTGCCATCAGACCAAGAACTAACCATTCCTAATTCTTTAAAACCTTATTTTGCTATTAGTTTAACATTATATTAATATATTATTCCTAAAATTTATAAGTAACTCTTACTCTTAATTAAAATTAAACTTCAATTAATTATTAATAAACTTTGATGTGTCTCTTTAATTATAAATTTGCAAACTAACTTTGACATCTTACCCTGAACTCGAAAAGTGACAAGTTTATAACTTTATAATTGCGTTTTCATTTTGTAATTTCCGTTAGTGTTTTAGAATAACGCCATGATTATTTTATAATTCACTCATCAGTAATATGACCTTTTTCGACCTACTCATTTATAATTTGTTTTTATAAACATTCCTATCAGACTGACGCTGACACAAGCTGAGCTGAAACTGATAACAATACCAGTGTTACATTATCGAGAATGTCAATCAAATATGGCCAGTATATGAATGACACTCCATTTTATCCTACAGTAGGACGCTAAACCACAATAGATGAAATAAGCCCGCGGTTACTTATTCCACATTAGTAATATATAAACATTATATAGAATTATATCCAGAGCAAATGGCTGTACACTCCATTCACCTAGAATACAGTCTATATTTTATAACCACAACAATCAAAATATACCGAGCTTTTTACTACACATATAATACTATATCCAATAAAATTCTATATACATTAACACAGGTACTAGAACCTAGTGCTTGTAGTAATTTGACCTAATGTCAAATTACACATTCTAATCATCGCGTATTATGTCGACAGCTTATAACAGCAAAAATATATTAAACGTAGCCTATATATTACGTTTCTAAAGCAAAAATTACATAAAAATATATACGGACATAATCTACCGTATATCCTCAACTTAAACTCCTATAAAACTCGTATGCGATAATCTCTCAATTTAACGAGCCTATAATTTTAGTTTTTTTCCACGAAAAACTATACCCAAAATCCCTAAAGTTAACCACATGGGATTTTAACATAACCCATAACTTTATTGTTCAAAAGTTAAATTATCGTAATCTTTGAAACCTTGGACTAGGGCTCCAAAATTACATTACTCTACTTATCTAACCACATACATGGACGATACAAAACACAAACAATGACAACTCAACCTTTTAGTCAAAAGCTGAATTACCCACATTTAGCCTAACTCGACTAAAATCCGAATTCTTGAGACTTTGGACAAGGATCTCAAAAATTATATTATATTTCGAAACAACAAATAACACATATTAACGAATTACAGTAGAGAGCATGGCCAACTTGAAAACTAGAGTTAAACACTCACAAACGTCATGCTTAGATCTGCCATCTTACCACTGCAATCCGGAGACAACATTAGTTCCTATTTTATTCCTATTCCGTTTCTTAATTTTTATTGATTCATAGTTATCTCAAAGAAAATTTTGTTTGTTTTAAAACCTACTCCGTAGAGATTCTCTTTAACTTTAATTATTTCAATTTACTACAGGTCATGTTAACCCGATAACCAGTGATATGATATTGTTTACTATACCTATCAATCAAAACATATGAATGGATATAATGTATTTCCTACAGTTAAATTTTAACAATTTAGTTTCTAATTAGATTTTTAAACTTAAATTAATATTATTTGGTCTTTTAACAAATTGAACACATTAGATTTACCTGGAAAAAAATGTACCTATCCAATTCTGCTAATAATTCGGCCAAAATTTTTCTCTGTTGATGGTTTGTACGGGTTTTCTTCTTCTAGATTTCTTCCTGGGTGCTGGATCTTTTGGTCGTGTGCACCAAATAAAATATGTTTTCTTCTTCCAAATGTTGCTGCTTGCCCGAAAGGTCGAAACTGTGTTACAGCACCAAATCAAATATGTATTCTTCTTCTTCTTCGAAAGTTGGTATTAACCCTAAAGGTCGAAACTGTTACGGCACCAAATGGAATATGTAGCACCATGGGTCTTCTGTCTGACGTGGAGAGCGTGTGTTGTCAGGTCCGGTCGCCACATCCTACGTATGACCCATGCATCTTGTTTTTGCTACATATTACCGTTAGCCTTGTGATCGTCTAGAATTTGTCTCAGATCGTCTTTTCTTCTTCTTCACGTTGTGTTTACTTCTTACTGGTTTCTTAAGACGTTTGTCTTATTCAGTTATAACAATGCAACAGTTCGTTTTTACCTTTAATGTAGCATAGGTATACATACAAGCATAGTACATATTACAATTATAGTCAATACTAACTAAACTCTTCTCAACCTAGACACCTCGCGGTCTCTAGGACTATTAGATGGTAACCCTCTGGAATCTAATCGAAGTCTGTCTTAAAGTTAAAATATAGGCTGTTTTATAGCCTAACGGATATCATGCAGGCCGAAGCGTGTTCATGACCATGAACCTGTGCAATTAAGAATATGATTGGATAAATCAAGCCAAATGACGCAATAGGTAAACTTCTATGCACATGTAATTTGTTGAAAGATAAAACTAGTTTGTTATGGCTATACAAATCTTTTTTATGTAACCATGTCAATCATTGACTAAGTTGATTTTAGTACACACCTACATATATGTGAACCAAAGATATTAATTAGTGAAATAATATGCCATCTTATTTCTCGAGCAAAAATTCTTCTAAAAGTATTACACCGGTTATATAGACAACCTGACAATACCTTTAGTTTTAACGGACTTGAAATAGCTCGTAGCAGGTAAATAGTGCTAAAGCTTGGCGAACTTCTGTCAGAGTAAGCCGATCGTTATGCTGCTGTTCTTCTCCGACTGGAATAATAAAGACGTGATCGCGTCACAAAATGAAATCGGTATCCCAAATTTTAGGACATTTCCACAAACCTTGACCAAAAATGCAATACTGAATGAACCACTTTGTTTGTGTCAGGCAGTGGAAAGTAATCTAGGAAACAATTTTTCTCTGTGGACCGTTGACATCAATTCCAAAACCAGATATTGAACGGGTGGTGAATTCCGGGTCTGGCTCAATTCCACTTCAGATTTCATTATCGACATTGACCTGGCTACTGCTCTATTGAGTATTTATATTGATATCAGTTCCATTTATTATTTATATTTTTGGTTACCTCTCAGGGTTTATTAATACTCCATTGTTTGTATTTCAGCTAAATGTACATCGCTTAACTGTGGTGGGAGACCATGTGATCCTGATACTGGAAAATGTGAACCATGTCCAGATGGCCATTACAACGACGGGGGTATCTGTAAACCATGCCCAGATAACCACTACATCGACAAGGGAATCTGTAAAAGGTGTAATATAAATTGTAAGGATAGTAAGTGCAATAGTAATGGTACATGTAGAGATGGATGTGTTACTGGAGTGTTTGGTACAGATTGTCAGAATTTGTGTAGTTCAAACTGTAAAACAAGTCTTTGTGATCACAGGGGTATATGTGTTCATTGTAGAGATGGATTCTATGGTGATATATGTGAACGCAGCTGTCCTAATTGTAAGCCCGGTGGTTGTAAAAGAAAAGATGGTGTATGTATTAAAGGTTGTATAGATGGATTCTACGGACACGATGGAAGGTGTATGCATAGGTGTGAGAATTGTAATCCAGGTGGATGTCAAATAAATAATGGAACTTGTTTAAATGGGTGTAATGATGGCAGCATTGGTGTAAGGTGTGGGAATAAGTGCTCTAGATGTCGCGATGGCGGTTGTAAACAGGGGGATGTTTGTATTAATGGATGTAAAGAAGGTTTTTATGGTAGTGACGGATTGTGTTTGATGGAATGTCCTAACTGTCAACCAGGTGGGTGTAGTAAGGATGATGGTGTTTGTTATGTTGGATGTAATGAAGGTTGGTATTCAGATACATGTGATAGTATGTGCAGTAGTTATTGTCAGGGCGGATGTAAAAGAACAGATGGATACTGTAATGAATGTTTGGTAGATAGAAAATATGGACCGTTCTGTAATATCGCCTGTAGTTCGGCATGTAGAGGAGGATGTGATAGAGATGGAATGTGTAATGATTGTTTTGACGGATATTATGGTGACTTTTGTAATATTACTTGTAGCGCCATATGTTCAGAAGGCTGTAGTTCATCAGATGGTTTTTGTGGCAATTGTAGGAATATATACTATGATAGCTTGTGTAATGTTTCATGCAGTGTGAATTGTAAACAGGGATGTTATACAAATGGTAAATGTATTCACTGTTTTAAAGGCTTCCACGGAGACATGTGCAACAAGACGTGTGGCAACTGTAAAAACTATTCGTGCAATATAAATGGTATATGTATTGAAGGATGTACGGCAGGTAAAACTGGACAGGATTGCGATAAGAACTGCTTTTCGGGTTGTATTTCTTGTAAACGCTACAGTACAGTTTGTTTAGAATGTAAGGAAGGGTTGCGGGGAAGGTATTGTGATGAGCAATGTTTACCAAATTGCATTACTTGTCATCAATATAAATCAGGCTGCGTGTCTTGTAAACGAGGATGGTTTGGATCAGATTGTAATATGACGTGTCCTACAGGATGCTGGAATAGTTTTTGTAAAATGGATGGTACCTGTGTTGCCTGTAAACCAGGATATTACGGAAAGAGCTGTAACAAGATGTGTAGTATCAACTGTAAATATACCACAGGTTCACTTGTATGTAATTCCACTGATGGTTCATGTACTGATGGTTGTAATATGGATGGTACTTGTAGTTCCTGTAAGCCGGGATATTATGGAAAGAGTTGTGATAAGAAATGTAGCAGTACCTGTAGATCTACCATAGGATCACCTGTATGTAATTCCACTGATGGTTCGTGTATTGATGGATGTGTACGTGGTAAAAAGGGGAACAATTGTTCAGAAGGTAAAACACAACAGAACTTAAAACTAATAGTTATACAAAGAATAGGCAGAAATTAACAAAATTAACAAAAGTTAGATTTTTAACAGAACAATTGTGACACAAAGAACACCAACTAACTAAAGCATTCAGTACACAAATAAAACTAATACAAGTTTTCTTAAAAACTTTAGAATAGTCAAAATACTGTAACTCAGACTTTATTCAGTGCTCAGTGCACCTGATTTAAACTACCTTCTTGCAAGATTTTGCCTGATAGCTTGTTTTAAATGTAACATTGTTATTGCTGAGAGTTTAGATAATTAATTATGGTTAGAATAAACTGTATCATTGTTATTGTAGATTGTCCTGAAGGATGGTATGGTTTAAACTGTTTCAACAAATGTGGCTATTGTAAAGGAGGGAAAGGATGTAATGTGTCATCAGGAGAATGCAGCTTGTGGGGCTGCCAGGAACAATATACAGGGCCTACTTGTCACGAGGGTAAATAGTTTTAATTAATGAATTGTGTTGTATCGTCATATAAATTCCTGGATTGGTACTGGTTGACTAATTTGCACTTCATAATTAGGTGCAAATAAAAATTCTTTGATTGGTACTGGTTGACTAATTTGCACTTCATAATTAGGTGGGTACAACTTTAAAATAACCGTAAATTTATAACTATCATGACTACATCACATCAGTCAGGGGCGTTTTAAGGTTTATCATGGCGGGGGCTATACTATTTTGAGGGCCTTTTTTCGGGCAGGGGAGAGGGGGGGGGGGGTCTTGATTGATTGTGATTTTTATGCCAATGCAATGACTGCATTCTCATTCAGTAATGGATTCGACAGTAACAGTGTATAGAAAACGATTGACTCGGACTCGGGGCCCTTTCCCTTGGCCAGAGGGGCCCGTTTGTCTGCCTTTAGGGCAACTCTAACTAGGGTACATTTTCATTTTTCTCATCGGTTTTAGCATTTTTCTCCCGTTTCATTTTTCCAATTTCTTTGATTTTTTTCGCGAGGGGGCTGGCGCCTCCAGCGCCTCAGCTATAAATCGTCTTTGACATCAGTAAGGATTAAATCTAATTTCAGTAAAATATACGACAACCAATACGACCCTAATCGTTGCAATTGTGTTTACTGTGATAATACTAATGATGATTGGTTTCTATTTTTGGAGGTGGGTATAGTTTCTATCATATCATGGAATGTTTCCTTCATGACAACTAAGAATAGTTTTTCTTCATAAAGGAAACTTATTTGGAACTATTGGAAAAAACCCTGGAAATAAATAAAATCCGAAACGCTGCAATGTTAGTCATCGGAATGCCATTGTTTTAATTCAACCTATAAATGAATATTTAGCTCAAATGTAAACAGTCATATTTGGGGTGTTTTCTTCTATTTTGGCTTCTAGAGAAAAGTATGGAAAACGGAACGCAAATAATCAAATCAAAACCTTTAGAATTTAACAGGATAATTGAATGGATTATTGGCAGATTTTTGTGACAATGATTTACTTAGGGATAATTTAGCTTTGTTATATTGTGTATAGGTAATATTCTATTTAGCGTTGTATAATATTGAATCGTCATTAGCTTCATATCGAATTAATATAAAATGTCTTATTAACAGGTTCCTCAAAATAAAGGTCAACATTAATTCCAGATCAAATTTTAATCAACCGGCTGTTCAATACCACAATACTGGCAACGATTATGATACATTATCACCGCTAGTGATTGATGATACTGTAGAGAACCAGCCAGCTGCATCAAGAACACTAGGAACTCCTAATCAAGTACCTAATATCAATACGATTAACGAATATTCACCACTCAATCAGAGATCCGGTGATACTACTAGCCATTATCTGACATTACCACCCCCGGTAAACAACGATAACCAGACCTCTGGAGCCGACTACCTTTCGTTAGTGAATACCAATTATGACTATTTGCAACTCAATACCATGACTAGGGATACAAATACTAATTATCTCACATTACCAACATCCATAAATGATAATGATCGGATATCTGGAGCCTACTGCCTTGGCCTCGTGAATACCAGTAATGCATATCCATCACAAAACACTGTTGCTGGCCAATATCCACCCCCTTTAGGCGACGATGATGATGTGACTAGATCCAGTTACCTTACTGATAGTAGCCAACAATTTAAATTATCACCACCTATAGATGACAATGAAGATGTATCTAGTGATAATTACCTTACACCAATACATGTAAAATACCACTCTTCACCACACGATATCGGTAACACTACTGATATTTACCAATCATCATCACAGAATAGCGGACATACTACTACCATAACTGATATTTATCCATCCCCATCACATGGTACCAGATATACCACCAGAATAAATGATGTTTACCAATCCCCATCACAGGATACGCCATTACAATATCCGATATTTACCCATCCCCATCACAGGATATTAGTTATAGTACTGTAATAAATGCCAATGATCAATCGTTAGAACCTGATACAAGTTTTGCCAGTGCCATAAATAACACTGACCAATCCACAGAAACAGATTCCAATTTTACTTGTACAATAAATGAAATTTACCAATCATCTTCACACGATACCAGTTTTACTAATACCATAAATGAAATTTATCAGCCGCAAACATTTGATTCAAATAATCTTACCCCCACTAATGAAAATAACGACTCGGATACAGACAGATCGTACGATACTATATCACTTAGCTATCAATAAGGCAGTCACAATATAACTCCAACTTGTAGTAGTGATCGAATTGATTTTTGTAGAATGGGGTCGGAAGATTACAACCTTTGATTTGAAGGGATGGGGGCGCTCGGACTGGTGTCTGGTTTGCAAATATTGTTATTTGGAAGATTATAGTATTATCTTTTCTCGGTCTACCAAGGTGCTTGAAGGCTTAAAAGTTATTATTGTTGTTATATATACTGGCTGGTTATATTATTATTCTATCTAAATGTATTACTATGTTATTGTTGATTTTGTATCTTTGTATATGGTATCTGGTCCCATTGTTAACCATCTATTTATCTTGTCTAGATGCTTTATTTGTTCGTTTCGATACCTGCATTGGACGGGAAAGCTCATCCAGATTTTCCGACGTGGTTTCTCTTTGTCAGTGATGCAGGAAGCAGGCCTAGTAAGGACAGTTGTCTGGTCATTCGGATGTTACGAAAAACCGAGGCCCCGTGTACACATTGGCGTGCACGCAAAAGATCCCTTGGCAGTTTAAATTCGATATAAGAGTAGGCCGTAGCGCCGCTCCCGGGCAATAATTTCCTTGCATTTTGTTTGTGGTCACTCTACATGTCACAATTTTGACAAAACCTGAACTATAGGTTTATATCCGAAAGATCTCGGTTCCTTTCGATATCTGCATGATACATCTTGGATTGTGGCCCTAGATTGTAGGAAACGTAGTGTGTTTAGCTTGTGGACACTATACCGGTCACAATTTTTCTCCGATTTTGATGATACTTAAAATGTTCATAACCCAAAGGTCTCGGTTCTTATAGTAGATATCAAACTGTAACTTCCTGAATTATGGCCCTTGATTTTTATTCTATTTGGATGAAACTTCTTTTCGATATAAGCGCATATGGAACCGTAACAACCTTGATTAGGTTACCGATTTTTTTTTTTGCTTTGTCCCTGTCCATTTCTTGCAACATGTGGGCGTATCTTGCGTGATAACCACTAGTTATCTAGATGTATTACTATGTTATCAGTTTTAGATGTTGCATGGTTATATTATTATTTCATGTAGTTTTGTAACTTATTTTGTGCAGTTATATTGAAGATATTGTTTATACTTACTTTGTATATATCACATTCTGTGTTCCTTTACACAATATACATTTGTGTTACCTGCCCTTTAATTGTTACCCCGACATCTTTTATTAATCTATTGTATTATTGTGTGAAATGTTTCTACATATTATAATTTTCTATGGCTCTAATTTTATAATTTGTTTTAATTATTGCAACATTTTGCAATTAACCGTTTTCACTTCATTTTACAATTCGATCTTTTAAATATTAATATTTTTTGTCGTCACTTAATTTGCATTTTTTTCTTGGAATAGAATTGTTTATTAGTAGTTTTATAATTAGAGTATATGCTTTAATTATTTGTTGAATTTTATAATTTGTTACATTTCATACTTTGCTTTTTATCACTTAATAATTGTTTTCACACTTAATAAATGTTTTTACCATCAATAAATTTTATGCTCTGATGCTTCAAGGCATTTCCTAATAGTTTGGGTTTTTATCACTTAATAAGTTGTTGGGGTTTTTATCACTTAATAATTTATTGGGTTTTTTATCACTTAATAATTTGTTGTTTTTTATCACTTAATAAATTTGTTGCTTGTTTATCATTTAATAATTTGTTTCTTTTTTATCTCTTAATAATATGTTGCAATTTTTATCACTCAATATTAATAATATAATTTTTTGTGGTTTTTTTCACATAATAATTTGTTTTTATCATTAATTTTATAATTTGTTATTGTCAATAAATTTTATAAAATATTGCTTCAAAAGTTTTCTCATTCAATAATTAGTAATTGTCACTCAGTCTAATAATTCCATGCTTTACATCCTACCGCATGTTAAAACATATTCTCGTGACTTCAGAGGAGGTTGAGTGGTCTGTGTTAATCTCAAAATAGTTTAGTTTGGATTAAGTAGACGTTAATAACCATACACTATGGCATGCAGGTACACATACATAGCATCTAGAATGTCGACCAAAATAGTAAATACTGAATCGACACCAGTAATTTCGCCAAGTATCTTTTTGATGCCTGTGCAATTTATGATTGGCGGGATCTGGCACTTTCCATAAATGGGTTATTTTTGCCTTAGAATAGTGAGCCTGACTCATCCTCATAAAAAAGATTTAAAAAAACAAAGAAACGATGTGTTCCTTCCTGCCTTTATATTAAATATCTATATCATAAGATGATCAGCTAGCTTAGTTATATAGTGAAAGATGTACTGTCAACATGGCTACTAATATAGTAGTATATTTACTTATTTATACCTCTGTATGTGGTGTCAGTAATGGTAAGTTTAGCATCTTTATTAATTTTAAGGAAGCTCCAATACAACTAATACTAGCTCATAACAGCTAATAGTTTTTCAGAAGCGCGGTGTAGAATTTTCTAAGAAAGTTAATCATTATGTATTATTAATACATTACTTTGTTGTCTAGTTGTTCGTACTTGTTGGCGTGCACAAAAGTGCTCTTGACAATTGTTAATCGGCATGAGATGGGCTCATGACACATTGAGTGACGTATATTTTCCTCTTATTAACCCTTTTCTCGGAACATTTAATACGCACTCCAACTTGAAAGATTTACGCGTCATGATACCGGGCTATATTGAGCCAAACATTGAGGTAAAATATTAGCAGGCTAAATTATATCACAAAAAAATTATGTATATGTATAAATAAATACAAATATCACAGCTTTTGTCTAATTAAAAAATATAAAAAATGAAAAGGATACATTATATAAAAACGTATTACTATTAAAAAGTTTAAGCTTTTAGCAAATAAACCCGGTTGGGCAGATAAATAATGATACGACTAGAAACGGTGATGATTTACTCTTATACCTCCTTGAGATACTTGCACCCAAACAAAATGTACTTTTAAAGAACCATCACAGTTGAGGCTCTGGCTTGAAGATGATACAGAGTTTTAAAAAAGTATGACCATCGCAATTTGCCATACAAACAACTTTGTCGTTCCTACTGGTTTTGTGGGAGTTCTGCCAATCTCCAAGAAGAGGCTTTTAATGTGACCCCAAGAGCGTTACTAGCGGCCACAAATGAAATGATTAATGCAAGACATAAAATAATATTATATAAAAGTATTAAAATTGTGATTGACAATCGGTGACTCAACCTTTCCAGGATTATAGCTGCTCAAACTGACTATTAATATTTTTCGATGTCATGTATACTGCTAACTAAAATAACTTGGTCCACATTCTTTTGATCATTCTTCAATAGATACCATATATATATATATATATATATAAACTAAATTAAAGAAAGACACCAAAATACTAATTTGACGGTTAGCGCTTTCTGTTCGTACTGAACATCATCAGACCATTTTTATTTATGAAGAATTACGTAGAACAATAGACGCAACGTCATGACGTTACTATAAATATATCAAATACACCATAAAATATTATTTACACATTTTTACATTTAGTAAATTATCACTAAAAAGAGAATTACTTCATCTCTTATTATAGTATCCGTTTATTTAATTCGGGTTTGTACTTTTTGATGAAATAATTTTCTTTACATTCAAGTAAATCATTATTTAAAAAATTCAATTTGTACAAGGGAAATACATTGAATATATATATTGTTGTGTATTTCGTACACGATGAACAGTCCATTTGCTGATTACACTACTTTGCCTAACCATTTTGCCTACAACGTTTTTTAGGACTTCGAATTTTGCCTAATGGTTTGGATTGTTCGTACTTGGTTTTATTTTATTTTATATCAAATACAATTACGTCACATAAGAATTAATAGGATACAAAGCTTTTATCATCTGTCAGAAAAAGAGAGTAAAATAGTAAAATTAGTAAATGGACATTACAAATATGTAACCTTCAAGTTCAGTATTGGCTGAAAGTCATATTATAAAATAAGGTCGATGAAAATATTTTGAAAAGTGAGTTATAAAGGGCCTTAACTGACATGTGATTTTGCATCATGTCGGAATAATTAATTACATAGTAAGGGATACACTGTATATGTTATTTTCATGTTTAATTTACTATGTTGACATTTTCCACAATTAACCGGTTATATAGACAACCTAACAACATCTACAGTTTTAACGGACTTGAATTTCAGATTCATGAACGCACATATAATATTACAAAAAGCTGGTTGTAGGTAAATAGTGCTACAGCTTGGCGAACATTTATCAAATACCATTGGTAATAAAGAGTAAGCAAGAAATGAAAGTAGTATCCGCCATTTTTTTGACATTTTCACAAACCTTGACCAAAAATGCAATACTGAATGAACCACTTTGTTTGTGTCAGGCAGTGGAAAGTAATCTAGGAAACAATTTTCCTCTATGGACCGTTGACATCAAGTTCCAAAACCAGATATTGTACGGGTAGTGAATTCCGGGTGTGGTTCAATTCCACTTTAGATTTCATTATCGACATTGACCTGGTTACTGCACTATTGAGTATTTATATTGATATCAGTTCCATTTATTATTTATATTTTTAGTTGCCTCTCAGGGTTTATTAATACTCCATTGTTTGTATTTCAGCTAAATGTACATCGCGTAACTGTGGTGGGAGACCATGTGATCCTGATACTGGAAAATGTGAACCATGTCCAGATGGCCATTACAACGACGGGGGTATCTGTAAACCATGCCCAGATGGCCACTACAGCGACAAGGGAATCTGTGAAAGATGTAATATAAATTGCAAGGATAGTAAGTGCAATAGTAATGGTACATGTACAGATGGATGTATTACTGGATTGTTTGGTACAGATTGTCAGAATTTGTGTAGTTCAAACTGTAAAACAAGTCTTTGTGATCACAAGGGTATATGTGTTCATTGTAAAGATGGATTCTATGGTGATATATGTGAACGCAGCTGTCCTAATTGTAAGCCCGGTGGTTGTAAAAGGAAAGATGGTGTATGTATTAAAGGTTGTAAAGATGGATTCTATGGACTCGATGGAAGGTGTAGGCATAGGTGTGAGAATTGTAACCCAGGTGGATGTCAAATAAATAATGGAACTTGTTTAAATGGATGTAATAATGGCAGTATTGGTGTAAGTGTAAGGTGTGGGAATAAGTGCTCTACATGTCGCGATGGCGGTTGTAAACAGGGGGATGTTTGTGTTAATGGATGTAAAGAAGGTTTTTATGGTAGTGACGGATTGTGTTTGATGGAATGTCCTAACTGTCAACCAGGTGGGTGTAGTAAGGATGATGGTGTTTGTTATGTTGGATGTAATGAAGGTTGGTATACAGATACATGTGATAGTATGTGCAGTAGTTATTGTCAGGGCGGATGTAAAAGAACAGATGGATACTGTAATGAATGTTTGTTAGATAGAAAATATGGAGCGTTCTGTAATATCGCCTGTAGTTCTACGTGTAGAGGAGGATGTGATAGAGATGGAATGTGTAATGATTGTTTTGACGGATATTATGGTGACTTTTGTAATATTACTTGTAGCGCCATATGTTCAGAAGGCTGTAGTTCATCAGATGGTTTTTGTGGCAATTGTAGGAATATATACTATGATAGCTTGTGTAATGTTTCATGCAGTGTGAATTGTAAACAGGGGTGTTATACAAATGGTACATGTATTCACTGTTTTAAAGGCTACTATGGTGACTTGTGTAATATTCCATGCAGTGTGAATTGTAAAGAGGGATGTCATAGAGATGGTAAATGTATTGACTGTTTTAAAGCTTTCTACGGAGACATGTGCAACAAGACGTGTGGCAATTGTAAAAACTATTCGTGCAATATAAATGGTATATGTATTGAAGGATGTACGGCAGGTAAAACTGGACAGTATTGCGATAAGAACTGCTTTTTGGGTTGTATTTCTTGTAAACGCTACAGTACAGATTGTTTAGAATGTAAGGAAGGGTTGCGGGGAAGGTATTGTGATGAGCAATGTTTACCAAATTGCATTAATTGTCATCAATATAAATCAGGCTGCATTTCTTGTAAACGAGGATGGTTTGGATCAGATTGTAATATGACGTGTCCTACAGGATGCTGGAATAGTTTTTGTAATATGGATGGTACCTGTGTTGCCTGTAAACCAGGATATTACGGAAAGAGCTGTAAAAAGATGTGTAGCATCAACTGTAAATATACCACAGGTTTACCTGTATGTAATTCCACTGATGGTTCATGTACTGATGGTTGTAATATGGATGGTACTTGTAGTTCCTGTAAGCCGGGATATTATGGAAAGAGTTGTGACAAGATGTGTAGCAACTGTAGATCTACCATAGGATCACCTGTATGTAATTCCACTGATGGTTCGTGTATTGATGGATGTGTACATGGTAAAAAGGGGAACAAATGTTCAGAAGGTAAAACAAAACAACACTTAAAACTACTATTTACAAAGAATAGGCAGAAATTAACAAAAGAGTTAGTTAGATTTTTTATGGAACAATTGTGACACAAAGAACACCAACTAACTAAAGCATTCAGTACACAAATAAAACTAATACAAGTTTTCTTAAAATCTTTAGAATAGTCAAAATACTGTAACTTAGACTTTCTTCAGTGCTCAGTGCACCCGATTTAAACTACCTTCTTGCATGATTTTGCCTGATAGCTTGTTTTAAATGTAACATTGTTATTGCTGAGAGTTTAGATAATTAATTATGGTTAGAATAAACTGTATCATTGTTATTGTAGATTGTCCTGAAGGATGGTATGGTTTAAACTGTTTCAACAAATGTGGCTATTGTAAAGGAGGGAAAGGATGTAACGTGTCATCAGGAGAATGCAGCTTGTGGGGCTGCCAGGAACAATATACAGGGCCTACTTGTCACGAGGGTAAATAGTTTTAATTAATGAATTGTGTTGTATCGTCATATAAAATTCCTGGATTGGTACTGATTGACTAATTTGCACTTCATAATTAGGTGCAAATAAAATTCTTTGATTGGTACTGGTTGACTAATTTGCACTTCATAATTAGGTGGGTACAACTTTAAAATAAGCGTAAATTTATAACTATCATGACTACATCACATCAGTCAGGGGCGTTTTAAGGTTTATCATGGCGGGGGCTATACTATTTTGAGGGCCTTTTTTCGGGCAGGGGAAGGGGGGGGGTCTTGATTGATGATTTTTATGCCAATGCAATGACTGCATTCTCATTCAGTAATGGATTCGACAGTAACAGTGTATAGAAAACGATTGACTCGGACTCGGGGCCCTTTCCCTTGGCCAGAGGGGCCCGTTTGTCTGCCTTTCGGGCAACTCTAACTAGGGTACATTTTCATTTTTCTCATCGGTTTTAGCATTTTTCTCCCGTTTCATTTTTCCAATTCTTTGATTTTTTTCGCGAGGAGGCTGGCGCCTCCAGCGTCTCAGCTATAAAACGCCTTTGACATCCGTAAGGATTAAATCTAATTTCAGTAAAATATACGACAACCAATACGACCCTAATTGTTGCAATTGTGTTGACTGTGATAATACTAATGATGATTGGTATCTATATTTGGAGGTGGGTATAGTTTCTATCATATCATGGAATGTTCCCTTCATGACAACTAAGAATAGTTTTTCTTCATAAAGGAAACTTATTTGGAACTATTGGAAAAACCCTGGAAATAAATAAAATCCAAAACGCTGCAATGTAAGTCATCGGAATGCCATTGTTTTAATTCAACCTATAAATGAATATTTGGCTCAAATGTAAACAGTCATATTTGGGGTGTTTTCTTCTATTTTGGCTTCTAGAGAAAAATATGGAAAACGGAACGCAAATAATCAAATCAAAACCTTTAGAATTTAACAGGATAATTGAATGGATTATTGGCAGATTTTTGTGACAATGATTTACTTAGGGATAATTTAGCTTTGTTATATTGTGTATAGGTAATATTCTATTTAGCGTTGTATAATATCGAATCGTCATTAGCTTCATATCGAATTAATATAAAATGTTTTATTAACAGGTTCCTCAAAATAAAGGTCAACATTAATTCCAGATCAAATTTTAATCAACCGGCTGTTCAATACCACAATACTGGCAACGATTATGATACATTATCACCGCTAGTGATTGATGATACTGTAGAGAACCAGCCAGCTGCATCAAGAACACCAGGAACTCCTAATCAAGTACCTAATATCAATACGATTAACGAATATTCACCACTCAACCAGAGATCCGGTGATACTACTAGCCATTATCTGACATTACCACCGCCGGTAAACAACGATAACCAGACCTCTGGAGCCGACTACCTTTCGTTAGTGAATACCAATAATGACTATTTGCAACTCAATACCATGACTAGGGATACAAATACTAATTATCTCACATTACCAACATCCATAAATGATAATGATCGGATATCTGGAGTCTACTGCCTTGGCCTCGTGAATACCAGTAATGCATATCCATCACAAAACACTGTTGCTGGCCAATATCCACCCCCTTTAGGCGACGATGATGATGTGACTAGATCCAGTTACCTTACTGATAGTAGCCAACAATTTAAATTATCACCACCTATAGATGACAATGAAGATGTATCTAGTGATAATTACCTTACACCAATACATGTAAATTACCACTCTTCACCACACGATATCGGTAACACTACTGATATTTACCAATCATCATCACAGAATTGCGGACATACTACTACCATAACTGATATTTATCCATCCCCATCACATGATACCAGATATACCACCAGAATAAATGATGTTTACCAATCCCCATCACAGGATACCAGTTACGCCATTACAATATCCGATATTTACCCATCCCCATCACAGGATATTAGTTATAGTACTGTAATAAATGCCAGTGATCAATCGTTAGAACCTGACACAAGTTTTGCCAGTGCCATAAATAACATTGACCAATCCACTGAAACAGATTCCAATTTTACTTGTACAATAAATGAAATTTACCAATCATCTTCACAAGATACCAGTTTTACTAATACTATAAATGAAATTTATCAGCCGCAAACATTTGATTCTGATAATCTTACCCCCACTAATGAAAATAACGACTCGGATACAGACAGATCGTACGATACTATATCACTTAGCTATCAATAAGGCAGTTACGAATCACAATATAACTCCAACTTGTAGTGGTGACCGAATTGATTTTTGTAGAATGGGGGCGGAAGATTACAACCTTTGATTTGAAGGGGTGGTGACTGGTTTGCAAATATTATTATTTAGAAGATTATTGTATTATAATCTTCTCTCGGTCTGCTAAGGTGCTTGAAGGCTTAAAAGTTATTATTGTTGTTATATATACTGGCTGGTTATATTATTATTCTATCTAAATGTATTACTATGTTATTGTTGATTTTGTATCTTTGTATATGGTATCTGGTCCCATTGTTAACCATGTATTTATCTTGTCTAGATGCTTTATTTGTTCGTTTCGATACCTGCATTGGACGGGAAAGCTCATCCAGATTTCCCGACGTGGTTTCTCTTTGTCAGTGATGCAGGAAGCAGGCCTAGTAAGGACAGTTGTCTGGTCATTCGGATGTTACGAAAAACCGAGGCCCCGTGTACACATTGGCGTGCACGCAAAAGATCCCTTGGCAGTTTAAATTCGATATAAGAGTAGGCCGTAGCGCCGCTCCCGGGCAATAATTTCCTTGCATTTTGTTTGTGGTCACTCTACATGTCACAATTTTGACAAAACCTGAACTATAGGTTTATATCCGAAAGATCTCTGTTCCTTTCGATATCTGCATGATACATCTTGGATTGTGGCCCTAGATTGTAGGAAACGTAGTGTGTTTAGCTTGTGGACACTATACCGGTCACAATTTTTCTCCGATTTTGATGATACTTAAAATGTTCATAACCCAAAGGTCTCGGTTCTTATAGTAGATATCAAACTGTAACTTCCTGAATTATGGCCCTTGATTTTTATTCTATTTGGATGAAACTTCTTTTCGATATAAGCGCATATGGAACCGTAACAACCTTGATTAGGTTACCGATTTTTTTTTTTTGCTTTTTCCCTGTCCATTTCTTGCAACATGTGGGCGTATCTTGCGTGATAACCACTAGTTATCTAGATGTATTACTATGTTATCAGTTTTAGATGTTGCATGGTTATATTATTATTTCATGTAGTTTTGTAACTTATTTTGTGCAGTTATATTGAAGATATTGTTTATACTTACTTTGTATATATCACATTCTGTGTTCCTTTACACAATATACATTTGTGTTACCTGCCCTTTAATTGTTACCCCGACATCTTTTATTAATCTATTGTATTATTGTGTGAAATGTTTCTACATATTATAATTTTCTATGGCTCTAATTTTATAATTTGTTTTAATTATTGCAACATTTTGCAATTAACCGTTTTCACTTCATTTTACAATTCGATCTTTTAAATATTAATATTTTTTGTCGTCACTTAATTTGCATTTTTTTCTTGGAATAGAATTGTTTATTAGTAGTTTTATAATTAGAGTATATGCTTTAATTATTTGTTGAATTTTATAATTTGTTACATTTCATACTTTGCTTTTTATCACTTAATAATTGTTTTCACACTTAATAAATGTTTTTACCATCAATAAATTTTATGCTCTGATGCTTCAAGGCATTTCCTAATAGTTTGGGTTTTTATCACTTAATAAGTTGTTGGGGTTTTTATCACTTAATAATTTATTGGGTTTTTTATCACTTAATAATTTGTTGTTTTTTATCACTTAATAAATTTGTTGCTTGTTTATCATTTAATAATTTGTTTCTTTTTTATCTCTTAATAATATGTTGCAATTTTTATCACTCAATATTAATAATTTTTTGTGGTTTTTTTCACATAATAATTTGTTTTTATCATTAATTTTATAATTTGTTATTGTCAATAAATTTTATAAAATATTGCTTCAAAAGTTTTCTCATTCAATAATTAGTAATTGTCACTCAGTCTAATAATTCCATGCTTTACATCCTACCGCATGTTAAAACATATTCTCGTGACTTCAGAGGGGGTTGAGTGGTCTGTGTTAATCTCAAAATAGTTTAGTTTGGATTAAGTAGACGTTAATAACCATATACTATGGCATGCAGGTACACATACATAGCATCTAGAATGTCGACCAAAATAGTAAAAACTGAATCGACACCAGTAATTTCGCCAAGTATCTTTTAGATGCCTGTGCAATTTATGATTGGCGGGATCTGGCACTTTCCATAAATGGGTTATTTTTGCCTTAGAATAGTGAGCCTGACTCATCCTCATAAAAAAGATTTAAAAAAACAAAGAAACGATGTGTTCCTTCCTGCCTTTATATTAAATATCTATATCATAAGATGATCAGCTAGCTTAGTTATATAGTGAAAGATGTACTGTCAACATGGCTACTAATATAGTAGTATATTTACTTATTTATACCTCTGTATGTGGTGTCAGTAATGGTAAGTTTAGCATCTTTATTAATTTTAAGGAAGCTCCAATACAACTAATACTAGCTCATAACAGCTAATAGTTTTTCAGAAGCGCGGTGTAGAATTTTCTAAGAAAGTTAATCATTATGTATTATTAATACATTACTTTGTTGTCTAGTTGTTCGTACTTGTTGGCGTGCACAAAAGTGCTCTTGACAATTGTTAATCGGCATGAGATGGGCTCATGACACATTGAGTGGCGTATATTTTCCTCTTATTAACCCTTTTCTCGGAACATTTAATACGCACTCCAACTTGAAAGATTTACGCGTCATGATACCGGGCTATATTGAGCCAAACATTGAGGTAAAATATTAGCAGGCTAAATTATATCACAAAAAAATTATGTATATGTATAAATAAATACAAATATTACAACTTTTGTCTAATTAAAAAATATAAAAAATGAAAAGGATACATTATATAAAAACGTATAACTATTAAAAAGTTTAAGCTTTCAGCAAATAAACCCGGTTGGGCAGATAAATAATGATACGACTAGAAACGGTGATGATTTAATCTTATACATCCTTGAGATACTTGCACCCAAACAAAATGTACTTTTAAAGAACCATGACAGTTGAGGCTCTGGCGTGAAGATGATACAGAGTTTTAAAAAAGTATGACCATCGCAATTTGCCATACAAACAACTTTGTCGTTCCTACTGGTTTTGTGGGAGTTCTGCCAATCTCCAAGAAGAGGCTTTTAATGTGACCCCAAGAGCGTTACTAGCGGCCACAAATGAAATGATTAATGCAAGACATAAAATAATATTATATAAAAGTATTAAAATTGTGATTGACAATCGGTGACTCAACCCTTCCAGGATTATAGCTGCTCAAACTGACTATTAATATTTTTTGATGTCATGTATACTGCTAACTAAAATAACTTGGTCCACATTCTTTTGATCATTCTTCAATAGATACCATATATATATATATATATATATATATATATATTGTTGTGTATTTCGTACACGATGAACAGTCCATTTGCTGATTACACTACTTTGCCTAACCATTTTGCCTACAACGTTTTTTAGGACTTCGAATTTTGCCTAATGGTTTGGATTGTTCGTACTTGGTTTTATTTTATTTTATATCAAATACAATTACGTCACATAAGAATTAATAGGATACAAAGCTTTTATCATCTGTCAGAAAAAGAGAGTAAAATAGTAAAATTAGTAAATGGACATTACAAATATGTAACCTTCAAGCTCAGTTTTGGCTGAAAGTCATATTATAAAATAAGGTCGATGAAAATATTTTGAAAAGTGAGTTATAAAGGGCCTTAACTGACATGTGATTTTGCATCATGTCGGAATAATTAATTACATAGTAAGGGATACACTGTATATGTCATTTTCATGTTTAATTTACTATGTTGACATTTTCCACAATTAACCGGTTATATAGACAACCTAACAACATCTACAGTTTTAACGGACTTGAATTTCAGATTCATGAACGCACATATAATATTACAAAAAGCTGGTAGTAGGTAAATAGTGCTACAGCTTGGCGAACTTTTATCAAATACCATTGGTAATAAAGAGTAAGCAAGAAATGAAAGTAGTATCCGCCATTTATTTTTACATTTTCACAAACCTTGACCAAAAATGTAATACTGAATGAACCACTTTGTTTGTGTCGGGCAGTAGAAAGTAATCTAGGATACAATTTTATCTGTGGACCGTTGACATCAAGTTCCAAAACCAGATATTGTACGGGTGGTGAATTCCGGGTGTGGTTCAATTCTACTTCAGATTTCATTATCGACATTGACCTGGCTACTGCTCTATTGAGTATTTATATTGATATCAGTTCCATTTATTATTTATATTCTTGGTTACCTCTCAGGGATTATTAATACTATATTGTTTGTATTTCAGCTAAATGTACATCGCGTAACTGTGGTGGGAAACCATGTGATCCTGATACTGGAAAATGTGAACCATGTCCAGATGGCCATTACAACGACGGGGGTATCTGTAAACCATGCCCAGATGACCACTACATCGACAAGGGAATCTGTAAAAGGTGTAATATAAATTGCAAGGAGAGTAAGTGCAATAGTAATGGTACATGTACAGATGGATGTATTACTGGAGTGTTTGGTACAGATTGTCAGAATTTGTGTAGTTCAAACTGTAAAACAAGTCTTTGTGATCACAAGGGTATATGTGTTCATTGTAAAGATGGATTCTATGGTGATATATGTGAACGCAGCTGTCCTAATTGTAAGCCCGATGGTTGTAAAAGAAAAGATGGTGTATGTATTAAAGGTTGTAAAGATGGATTCTATGGACACGATGGAAGGTGCATACATAGATGCGAGAATTGTAACCCAGGTGGATGTCAAATAAATAATGGAACTTGTTTAAATGGGTGTAGTGATGGCAGTATTGGTGTAGGGTGTGGGAATAAGTGCTCTACATGTCGCGGTGGTGGCTGTACACCGGGTGGTGTTTGTATTAATGGGTGTAAAGAAGGTTTTTATGGCAGTGACGGATTGTGTTTGATGGAATGCCCTAACTGTCAACAAGGTGGATGTAGTAAGGATGGTGGTGTTTGTAATGTTGGATGTAATGAAGGTTGGTATACAGATACATGTGATAGTATGTGCAGTAGTTATTGTCAGGGCGGATGTAAAAGAACAGATGGATACTGTAATGAATGTTTGTTAGATAGAAAATATGGAGCGTTCTGTAATATCGCCTGTAGTTCGGCATGTAGAGGAGGATGTGATAGAGATGGAATGTGTAATGATTGTTTTGACGGATATTATGGTGACTTTTGTAATATTACTTGTAGCGCCATATGTTCAGAAGGCTGTAGTTCATCAGATGGTTTTTGTGGCAATTGTAGGAATATATACTATGATAGCTTGTGTAATGTTTCATGCAGTGTGAATTGTAAACAGGGGTGTTATACAAATGGTACATGTATTCACTGTTTTAAAGGCTACTATGGTGACATGTGCAACAAGACGTGTGGCAATTGTAAAAACTATTCGTGCAATATAAATGGTATATGTATTGAAGGATGTACGGCAGGTAAAACTGGACAGTATTGCGATAAGAACTGCTTTTCGGGTTGTATTTCTTGTAAACGCTACAGTAGAGTTTGTTTTGAATGTAAGGAAGGGTTGCGGGGAAGGTATTGTGATGAGCAATGTTTACCAAATTGCATTAATTGTCATCAATATAAATCAGGCTGCATGTCTTGTAAACGAGGATGGTTTGGATCAGATTGTAATATGACGTGTCCTACAGGATGCTGGGATAGTTTTTGTAATATGGATGGTACCTGTGTTGCCTGTAAACCAGGATATTACGGAAAGAGTTGTAAAAAGATGTGTAGCATCAACTGTAAATATACCACAGGTTTACCTGTATGTAATTCCACTGATGGTTCATGTACTGATGGTTGTAATATGGATGGTACTTGTAGTTCCTGTAAGCCGGGATATTATGGAAAGAGTTGTGACAAGATGTGTAGCAACTGTAGATCTACCATAGGATCACCTGTATGTAATTCCACTGATGGTTCATGTACTGGTGGTTGTAATATGGATGGTACTTGTAGTTCCTGTAAGCCGGGATATTATGGAAAGAGTTGTGATAAGAAATGTAGCAGTACCTGTAGATCTACCATAGGATCACCTGTATGTAATTACACTGATGGTTCGTGTATTGATGGATGTGTACGTGGTAAAAAGGGGAACAATTGTTCAGAAGGTAAAACACAACAGAACTTAAAACTAATAGTTATACAAAGAATAGGCAGAAATTAACAAAATTAACAAAAGTTAGATTTTTAACAGAACAATTGGGACACAAAGAACACCAACTGGGTCGTTCTCAGAAAAAATGGCGAGTAACGTTAAAGACACATTCAGTTTTATATGTTTACAATTATGTAAAAAAAAAAAATCATAAATCAGAAGCAGAGGGTGCCCCGTCGTTGAAAATCATGTTTGCAATGCATGACCAGCATTATGGCGTTAATTGTAACTCTTCGAAAAGAAATATCTCTGTCTTTACCCTTATCAATGGTAACGGTAAAGGCATCGAGTGGTAGCGGTAAAGACACATTTTGCTTGAAAAAAAGAGAGAGAACAACACATTATCTAATATTTTATTATTCAAAATATTCCTCTGTTCTTTACTTATTATTTTAGATAACGTTAAAGACAAACAATTTCCCGGACATTTGAAAATTATGATTCTTTCCTTTGAAATTCCCTACTTGGTAAACTTTTTATGACCTTCAGAAATCCAACATGGCTGAGAACGACTTTTACCTTGAGGTTAACAATAGCCTTGTTGAATAAAGTTGAGATATCTGTGAGATACACATCGAGGTAACGGTAAAGATATTTTGAAACAGGAAATCAGAACACACATCGACGCTCTCCTCATACCTACATTGAAACCCGGGACTTTTAATGGAAATAGACCAATGTTGTACGAATTGATTTGTATGGGGATTAACATTCACAGTTTCCTCACGTCTACACGGGCGGATCTAGGAATTTTGAAAGGGGGGGGGGGCGCCGCAAAATGAGGGCACTTACCGTGGAGACGGGGCACACCGCTGCGAGAGGGGGAGGGGAGGGGGTCCCCCAAGACAATTATCCGTCATTTCCTTGCATCTGTAGACATTCCAAGAGCTATTTGGCTGATATTTTCGTCGAAGTAAACGTTCGAAGAGGACATATTTTGGTCTGAAAAGAGGCACTTTCAGCAGAAAAAGGGCACTGTCGAAAATTAGAGGAGGGGGGGGGGCGCCACTGGATCCACCTCTGATCTAGGAAAATGTACCTAAGTACAAAGTTGGACATGGTAACGGTAAGGACATTTCACGCGTATGTTGTTAAAAGGCATTAATAAAAAAAACTATGATAATCAAGAAACTATTAGGTGAAAAAGTTTAAGATATTTTTTTCGTTGAATTTGTCACTTTTTCTGAGAATAACCCAACTAACTAAAGCATTCAGTACACAAATAAAACTAATACAAGTTTTCTTAAAATCTTTAGTCAAAATCTCCAGTGTTCATCCACCTCGTTTAACCTGATTAGGTTAATCTGTAAGGGTTCTATTGTAGATTGTCCTGAAGGATGGTATGGTTTAAACTGTGTCAACAAATGTGGCTATTGTAAAGGAGGGAAAGGATGTAATGTGTCATCAGGAGAATGCAGCTTGTGGGGCTGCCAGGAACAATATACAGGGCCTACTTGTCACGAGGGTAAGTAGTTTTAATTAATGAATTGTGTTGTATCCCCAAATAAAATTCCTTGATTGGTACTGGTTGATTAATTTGCACTTCATAATTAGATGGGTACAACTTTAAAATAACCGTACGATATAAATTATATTGATGGCATGTCATCTGTAAGAACAAAATCTTATTTCAGTAAAATATACGACAGCCAATACAACCTCAACTGTTGCAATTGTGTTTACTGTGGTAATACTAATGATGCTGATGATGTTTGGTCTCTATATTTGGAGGTAAATATTGGCAATCATCTGTTTGTGTTTACTTATTATCTAGATTCTACTTTCCACAATGTCTCCGTCAACACAATCGGGACTGATGAAACCCATTAGGTCCAACACTTATCATCGGGGTGACTCATCTGAAACGGATAATGAACACAAATAAACTAATCGCG
Source organism: Patella depressa (assembly GCA_948474765.1). NCBI lineage: Eukaryota > Metazoa > Mollusca > Gastropoda > Patellidae > Patella > Patella depressa. The sequence continues at coordinate 30,651,981 of OX419715.1, forward strand.
GAAAAATGCACAATAAAACACAGACAGTACAAAAAGCACAGAAAATATAATATGCAGGTACATAAATACTCCTTAGAAACGAAGGGTGATAATATTATTATATCAAGGTGGGATCAAATTGTTTGGAAATTTTTTTACATAATACTGTATTTATTTTAGGAACAGAAAACCTGGACTGGTTTCATCTCTACCCGAATCCGTGCCTTTATCCAATATAAATGGTACATCCCGATTACCGAATGGGCAAGTTCAGACAAATAGTAAGTATATATCTTTAAGTCTCAAAACTTTTTGACGGGAAGTACTGAATAGAAATATTGAGATTAAGTCTGAAATATTATGTGTATGTTATTTTAGTAGAATCCACGAACCTTCTGAGATGGGAAGTTGAGGCTTCACATCCAACAACAACTAGAATTCTTTTGAATGATTTATGGAAATATACCCACGATAAGAAAAATAGAGGATTATTCATGGAAGAATATCGGGTATGTTTCTAGTTAACATGGGATCAAAACATTTACACCTAATGCTATGTATTGGTTATGTCGACATCATATCCCTCTTCATATCCCTCATTCACTTGAAAACGTTGAGAGAATCCTCAACGAAACGTCGCTTTAATTGAAATAGTAATTGTGTTCCATAATATGTTCTTATATTTATTAGTATTGAGTTGTTATATTATAAGATTGGTCAAGATTCATTTACAGAACGATTCATGATATCAATCTATCTACTTTTTGATATGACTGTAGCCAGATTGCATAATTCATAATTATATTTATTAAACATACGTGTATCTATTTATCATTAGTATTGTACTTTGTTAGTGATTACTACGAAGATCTATACACTAGTCGTGTATAAAAATTGAATAGATTACTCATAAATTACTCATACATTTCTTATGTCTTGATACATACCAGAATAAAGAAATAAAAGTGGTTGATTCATTTAAACGGATGTGTTTGGGTGCATGTCTGAATGACGAAATAAACGTGCAGATTTATTTGACCGACTGGGTTTGGTTTTAGATGTATTTTAAAGTCTTTATCAACTGTAAACATAGAATTACTTGCCTACTTTTATATTGTACTTCCCTTTTGAGAGAAGTTTTGATAGAGGTGACGAATGATCTGTCATCTAGATAAGCATGGACTTCGACCCCTGCTTAACTGCTCATGTCCCTTGTTGGTTACATTGATACCTCCATGTGAACAATCCAATTGTTGTAATAAAAAATATATATAGCAGAAAAATGGATCCAGTTGTATATAGTTGAAGTTAATATCATTAGCCATTTGTGCTACTCCGGGGAGAATCTGTTTCCGGTTACTAATTATTTCTAAATAAAAATGATTAATTAAATATATTGCATGTATCCAATGTTATGTCTAGAAGGGCTCTAATATTTGATTTTATTTTATGTTATAGAAACTACCTAATGATATGTGTGAGTCACATGTAGTCGCGATGTTGCCTCAAAACAAATTAAAGAACAGATATAAAGATGTATGTGCCTGTAAGTTGGGTTGTGTATTATGGACAGTACAACAAATGAAATAAAATGGGGTTCAACGTCCGACTGGGCTGATGAGAGAGAGAGAGAGAGAGAAATGGGGTTTAACGTCCACTCAACACAAACTAGGTCATTTCGGGACTAACATATGGTTCAATTTTATTTCAATAATTCGCTTGCGCGTAGGGGGTCTTTAGCAGTGGGAGGAAACCGGAGTGCCCGGAGGAAACCCACGAGGTTGAGAATGCGCCCCTATCTCCATGCCACATACGCTCACACCAGGGCTCGAAACCACAGCCGCAAGCCAGAGGTGACCGGCCAGCTAGAGGTCGAAGCGCGGCACTCTAGACCACTAGGCCATACCAACCCCCCGACTGGGCTGATGAAAACGGGGGACAATGCAACAAAATTTATAAACAGATTTTTAATTTTATTTATATTCGGGGGCAAGCAGTAACCAATTCTTTCTCTTTAAATATACCTTCATGTCTCTATCCATTTACCTATAACAAGTAACGAATACTGTTTTATTTTTAAAGACTTTAAAATGTCGTTATTTAAAATATTACAGATGATCACACCAGAGTTATTTTAGATAAAGGATATGGCAACCCTGCTTCGGATTACATCAACGCCTGCTATATTTCGGTAATTCATTATCAATAGTTTTCAAATTAAAAATTAGGTCTAGCTGAGACAATCTCACAAAATTGCATGTTGTTGATTTAATTTCATATAGAAAAGTGGGCTTGGCGGTTGAAGGGGGTGAGGGTGTGTCCACTCTCGCCTTGCCAAACACGTATTGAGTCCGCCTGATTAAGCATTAGCTAAACATCTTTTTTGCCTGACGATTTTAGCTGACTATTGTTTATTGCCTGACTATTTTACTTTGCGTTTGGGATACATCCCTATACAGTTTTATATGTAAATTTGACAAGTGAGTTTAATTAAAACTCCGTCTAAAACCGTGTGCATAATATTTTCTGTTTTATTTTAAAGGGCTACAAAACGGTGAAACCGGCTTACATTGCTTCACAGGGTAATAGTTTTAATTTATCATTTTCTTTGTGCGATTTAATGAAACATTTAGTATTTTTGATCTGTGTTTATCATTATAATATTTTATGTAACTTAAAGAGTTATGTTTAACATCAGGTTCTGTTTGATATCAGGTGCTATACCCACTAATTTCAATGAGTTGTGTTTAATATTGAGTAATATACCCACTAGTATTAAAGTGTCATGTTTAATACCAGTTCATATAACCACTTACATGTATATTAAATCATGTTTAATACCAGTCCCTATGCATAATATTAAAGAGTTTGTTTAATATCAGGTCCTGCTGCCGCTAAAATTAATCAGTTATATTTAATATCGGGGCTTATGCCCACTAGCATTAATCAGTTATGTTTAACATCAGGTTCTATACCCACTAATATTAAAGAATTGTGTTTAATATCAGGTCCTACACCAGCTAATATTAATGAGTTCTGGAGAATGATCTGGGTGGTAGAAGCTGAAAAAGTTGTTATGTTGACTAACCTGGTTGAACTAGGAACTGTAAGTGTTCACACATTTAATTAACAGGGTCGACAGTTTTAATATGTGAGTGTTAAAGTCAAATAATTGTTTCAAGGATCATGAATTCACCAGATCCCAAAATTCCATACCTTTGAAAAGACTTGTAACTTTGATGGAAAGTGAATTGTATTTGTCAACAGATATAGCTTTACAAAGCTTTCTTATTTTGGTTGGAGCCCCGGTGACTCAGCGGAGGCTCCGTGTTCAATCATTGTGTTGACCAGGACAGTTCATCAGGATTTTCCGCCGTGCCGCCCCCTCCCCGACCCCTTGTCAGTGATGCAGGACGTAGTGCGTGGCAAGAGACAATGCATAGTCATTCAGATAGGACGAAAAATTAAGGTCCCATGTACACATTGGCGTACACGATAAGGGGTCCTTGCAATTGGAATTCGATATAATTCGATATCATAAGACAATTTATGGCGAATGGCCGTCTTCATTAGCCAAGTGGGACGTTGAACCCCATTTCTCACCCATTGGTCATTTTTCTGCTTTGTAAACATGTCGGAGAGAAAGATCGATACACTTTAAAGCGTTAAATACCGGTTTACTAGATTTATCTTTATTAACCGGATATGTTTGTTATTATATGAGTGTATTGTATTCTGAGATCTACTTTCATCAAGGGAAATAGTTACCGCTTGTTAAAATGTACATATTGTCTTTTTGACAGAGTAAATGTTTACAATATTGGCCGCTTGTTGACCAGAAAGTTGAACACGGGGGTATTTCAATTACAACCATACAGGAAGAAATATTTTCTCATTTTACTATTAGAACACTCCAAATATCGAGGGTAAGTTGTATACTCATGTTGGTTATACTATAATGAAATCATCAAAGGAAATTGATCAAGATTTCTGTAGTGTCACACTATAAAACACTTCAAAGAAAGTGACGAAGAGTTTACATCAACACAATATTTTTTCATGTTAAGAAATAGAGTTTTACACATTATGTCCTTTCGCGCAAAGCTTTGGAGGAAAATTTTGCGGCGTTTGTAAAATTTTATCAAATACGGAAGTACAATAAAAGACGGGCACCTTTCCTCAGATAAGTGGCATGAATTGCCATCAGAAAGAACAGACAGCAAGATATTGTCAGTCTTTAAAGTGGGAACTCTGCGTTTATCAAGAATACTTGATTGTATATTGGACAATGCAGAGCCGTTAAAAAAATGCAATAGTTTAGAATTACTTTTTCATGATTTACATTTGAGTTATTTTTTCCCCATGGCCTTGCAGATCCAGAACTGTACACCATAGTAAAGGTTTACCACCACCGCTCCAACATCGGCCATCCAATGTGCCGGGTCCATACATATGATAGTGATCAATAATATTATATATGACACTTTATATACACCGCCGCCCCTTTTATTTCACTTTTGTAGGATTGTGACATTTTGAGGAAAGCGTTAAAGTTTGACTGTTTAATTAAAAATCCACTCTTTACATCCAAGCTCGCCAGATGCGACACATCATGATCTACGTGGATGTATGTCTCTAACTTGAAGAGCTTTTAAAAACCGCATCCAGGCATCTTTTTGAGTTTCCCTTCTATTATTTTGTCTTCTGGGTCAATTGCACTGATGTAGTGTGAAATTAGGTCTACTGAGATATGTTTTCAGAATGGCGGTGGTGAGACCCGGACAATTAAACAGTACCACTATACAGCGTGGTGTGATAGAACGGTACCGCCAGATGTTGTGTCCTTAATAGAATTCAGAGACAAGGTGGTGAAATCACCAACTAAACATCCTGGACCAATTGTCGTCCACTGTAGGTGAGTAGGAGGTATTGGGATTTTTGAAGTTCTTTGCCGTGTAGATTCTTGTTAAGAATGGCGGCGCATCTTTAAGTTTTGATGTCATGGCATAAAAAGTTTCCCATAAAGTATCCTATGGTCGGAAGGCGAATTTAGCAGTTATTCGTAACATAGTATAGTCTAATACTGCAAAGTAATATGTATGTATACCATGTATTATATGTGCTCTTTTAGTCTTCTTACTTCTAAATGGACTGACCAATAAAATGAAGTGGGTTTAACGTCCTACCCCTGCACCAGCCTGGATAATGAAGACCGAGATGGGTTTGCGAAAAAATCGTTATGTAGTACACATGAAACACTCATATTGGCGTGTACCTATAATATGTGCAGCTTTGGTGGCAGATGGAAGTCCGTGTTGAACTGGGAAAATGACGCTATTCGGTCAATGATCGGTCAAAATTCTACCCTCGGGCATTGCACACATTAAATGAATTTAAGCTGATGTGTAAGTGCTGGTATTGTAATATATAATGCTGGCATTATATTTCTTTATTATTGCTATATAGTGCTGCTACTATATTTGTATAGTTTTAGCTGATATTTTTAGTGCTGGTATTATATTTATATTATTTAGTTTCATTTGTTTATTATTGCTATTTAGTGCTGGTATTGGTCGAACTGGAACCTTTATAGCTTTAGATTATTTGATGGAAGAAGGAAAAGTTGAGGATTCTGTTGATGTATTTAACTGTGTATCAAGAATGCGACATGAACGGGTCAACATGGTTCAAACAATGGTGAGTATATATTTTTTTACAGAGACAACATTGCTCAGAATGTGTTCTGATGGTATTGCCTGCTCAAGATGGCTGTCTTTTGTTTTTGTGGTAATGCCTCCAGTAGTCCAGTAGCTAAAGTTGAACCAACGGTATTGTATAGCTGTCTGAATAAGCTGTCTGATAAAATTATATGACAAATTGACAGTCATTATGCTTATTGAGCATGTTAAAGATTTTCTCTTTGAAAAAAGACGGGCATATGCCTTTCCGTTTACTTATATAGACTTTGAGTGATACAGACGAATATGATGCTGATTGATGTATTATGTAAGTCACGCGACAATCAAGTATCGTGACTTTAAAGAGACGTTCCCTGAAACTTAATCATATAACTAAATACAACTAATATGACATAATAAAATGCCTTATATTTGTACAAACACTGTTACATTTCCATTAATATTATCTATTTAGCAATTTCATTTTATTTTTATTATTTCATTGCTTGATCATATCTTAGGATCAGTACTGTTTACTGCATGAGGCGTTGGCTGAATGGTACTTGTTGAATGAGACTACTATTCCAGTTACATCCTATCAACCAGTCGTTCAAAACCTTCTTCAATCCAACGGAGCAACAGGGTTACCACAGCTTCAAAGCTTGTTTCAGGTTTGTTTTACTCCATAGGTAATTACCTAGCTTGAAATACCATTTCTCGATAATGACAAACCACAATTGATATTAAAAAGGGACAAGTTTTGCAGATTTGTCAAGTATATAAAGATGCTTTTTGTGTATTAGGTAAATCTGCATATTGCAAGTCTTTCTTTTGGCCTCAAATGTTATATGAATTAATAAAACATGTATACTCATATTTAACTTCATTGGTCACCCAATGCTTGTGATTTTCAATGAATTGAAACACCTTGCCATTTAACAATTTAATGTAAAAATGGAAAATCGAAACTATGCTCAAGCAGTCATAACTTCGGTCATGATGATGTTATTTGGCTGACGTTTTTAATATATCCCCCTTTTCATTATCCATTTTGAATAACAGATCGTCCCAAACGTTCTGGAGGTGTATACATTGGTGTCTGGTTAATAATCCTAATAGTCGTATGTTTTGAATATTACAGAAGATATCACATGCTTGTCCAAAACAAGAAAAGGATGACTTTATTTCAGCACTTTCTGAAGAAAACAAAAATAAGAACCGGGATTCGACAATATTGGCCTGTTAGTACAGTTTCATTTTCAAATTTTGTCAATCTACTTTCTCTTTACAACAGATATTAGATTATAAAAGTCAGATGTTGCTGTCAATGTCCGTAACCAGTCCATTAATGCTAATTGACAATACTTGGTGCTGAACAGAAAAAGAAAAAAAAGCGTAACAGAGAAAGCTTATTACTGAATACATTATGGCCATTTCTCCTCGGGGCAGCTATCTGGTAGACAATATTTAGAATAATATGTTATCTTTCTGCGAACAAAAAACGCATGTTCGTTCCTTTTGTTAAATATTACTAAATTTTATTCTAACCTTTTTGATCAACTGTCTTGTTTCTAATTTATTTATAGCTGATAAATATCGAGCATATCTGATAACAGAAGTTGATGGTTCTAATGCTGATTATATTAATGCTGTTCATCTTCCAGTAAGTATTTGTACTTAAAATTTCTATATGGTAAACATGGTTAATGTCAATAATTCGTGTCACAACTACACAACTGTTCACAGTTATTATATGAATCTACTTTTGTTTTAGAGTTATACACGAAAGGGTGGTTTTATATTAACACAGACACCATTACGTAACACAGTGTCAGATTACTGGATGCTAGTGGCTGATGCCCGTGTTCCAATTATTGTTGATATTGATCCAGTAGATACAGGCATAAAGGTAAACATCTAAAAAGGGTACTTGATACCGATTTCAAATCAAATGAAGGCAAGAAATTAAATTGATTCTATACCAAATGATCATTCTATCATCGAAGAAATCACCCTTGATCTAAATCACAGTTTGCGTCACATTTATTGTTACGAAACCATCACTATGTTATTGAAATCATTTATTTCCTATACGACAAAATTTGATACGAAACTATCACTTTGTTATTGAAATTAGTCCGAAGTCACGATTTTATCGGAAACCACCACGTTGTTGTCCTACTTGCTATTATTTTAAGGAGTATTTTTAAATATTGTATTTCAGGATTCTAATCCGTACTTACCTAGTATTTCAACAACCCGACAGTTTGGTCCTTTCCTTGTAACGTGTACTGAAGAAGATGTAGAGAATGGCCATTATACGATAAATAAATATAACATTAAACATGCCACTAATGTAAGTTGGTGTAAATGACATTAAACAAGCCACATTAAAGGTACCCATGGTGTAAATTCCTTAACAATATTAAATGCACCACTGATTGTAAGTTCTATAGAAATTAAATGAGGTGTAATGTCCCGATATTCCTCACCGACTGGGTTAATGGAGGAGGGATTATATAACCATATTAAACGCACCATACTGTAACTTCTATAATATTAACATACTACTGGTGTATATAATAATATGGTAATATGACATGATAGCGTATTTACGTAAGATTGATCAATTTCAGGATTTCTTTGACCTGGATGTAAAGTTATACAAATGTAATTTCTGGAAGGACAACACAATTGTTCCCGTATCTCCCGCGCCAATATTCAATGTTTTAAGAGATATTCACAACTCTTACATTGACTTATATAATGATCCAATCCTTGTACAGTGCATGTAAGTACATTACAAATTTACGCTATGAATTATAAAGTAAGTCAAATCCGATCACGATGTTGCCCAATATATTTCCTTGGGATCTTTTTTCTGGCTTCCCATTGTCAGTGGTGCAGGTTGGAGAGCCTGGCGCGGAATAGGGTCAACTCGTACGCATGGGACGAAACATTGAGATCCCGTGTATACATTGGCATGCACGTAAGCGTTGAAATTCGGTGAAGAGTGGACGGGAACGCCACTGGTTGGGAAAAAACATCCTCATGGCACACCATGCTTAGCTAGCAGAAACGTTGGGCGTTAAATTCCAATTCATTTTTTAGCAATCCATAATGCTAAATGAAATTCAAAAATCATTCTTTGTAGAAATGGCGTCGATAAAAGTGGCTTATTTTGTGTTTTGGCGGGAACTATTGAAAGACTTTATACAGAAGAGACGGTGAATATAGTTCATGTTATTCAACAATTGAGACGATCACGACCACAAGTTATTACATGTTATGTAAGTATATGAGAGTTACCGTTCTTTTTATCAAAAATTGTTAAACGTTTTGTTAGGACTTGATGGCACGATATCGACCACCAAGTATTACATGTATGTAAACATGCGAGAGTTAAGATAAGATAAGAAAAGATAAGATAAGATAAGCACACATTATGTGTTAAGCTTATTCCCGTGATGGTCCACCCGTCACTACGTCTGCGGTAAGTATCTAGAAATTGTTGTTCGTATCCATTGTTATTATGTAGGTGAACTGTTATTATTGTGTTTTATTTTATGTTTTAGGAACAGTTCCGGTTTTGCTATGAAGCCATCGCTGAATATCTGTATGATAGGTCACGTTATAGCGTGAAGTCTTACTGAAAGGGGGATAACCACAGTGGTTATTTGCAATGTTTACCACTTGTTTATATTGATATTCTTCTGGTTTTGCAACGATGAAGACGTACATTTGTAGAAACTGTTAAAAATCATCACCACTTTTTGATTTTGTTATGATTGTTATTCTGCTTTTTTTTATTTCTTACATATAATGGGAGTTTGCTTTTTTGTTGGATATTTTTTTTAATATGAACACGTGTTTTAAATTTTCGATGGTTTTAGTATAATGTTATAGCCAAAACTAAATCAATGATTTTTATTAATTACTCAAAGCAGTGATTTTTTGTTTAACTTAGAGCAATGTTTTTCACAAAATAGATAACGACATATTTTTGGGGTTAAATTACTAAACCAATGATAATTTGATTATTTGGCCAATGTATTGGGATATATTTGTGATTGATTTATTTGGTTTGAAACACAAGTAGCTGCATTATATTATATATTTAACTGTTCATCGTTGCTATATGTAAGTGATCAATCGGTGTTGATTTTTTACACCTCCAAGATGGAACATCTCCAAGCCATTACTCGATACACAGTAGGGGCGGATCTAGGAATTTTGAAAAGGGGGGGGGGCACAAAATGAGGACACTTACTGCGGAGACAGGCACGCCGCTGCGAGGGGGTTGAGCGGGGGGGGTCCCCAAAGACAATTATCCGTCATTTCCTTGCATCTGTAGTCATTCCAAGAGATATTTGGCTGATATTTTCGTCTAAGTAAACGTTCGAAGAGGACATATTTGGGACTGAAAAAAGGCACTTTCAGCAGTAAAAAAGGCACTTTCAGTAATACATACATGGGGGGGGGGCATCGCGTCCCCCACTGGATCCGCCTCTGCACAGGGTCATCTTTTCAAGCATCTTTCAGTACTTTAGATCAAGCACGAGTAGTTCCCCTTTATTATACTATATGGTGGGATCGTGATATGTTTACAGTAGGCTTTTTATTGGTTGGAGATACAGAAAATGTGAATAAGGTCGTAAAAAGTATCGTAATAGATAGATATTTAATATATGTCACTTTTTATTTGGTTTCTTTTTTATTATAATGTATTTGTATTATTGTTGAATTGGTCTCTGCTTAATTTGAAAAAAAAATACATGTCATAAAAACTATGTGTTTATTTAATCTTTCTGGGGGTTGTTTTGTGTTTTGTTTTAGGTTTTGTGGGGTCGGGGTTGGAGTTTTATTGGAGTTGGTAGCGATGGAGTGCTATTTATGAGCTTAGTTTCTAACAGCGTGTCGTCAATAATACTTGATCTGTTTTGTGACTATGCTAATCCTTTAACATACAAAACGACCTAGCAACCAATCAAAGGCGTTTTATTGCTGAGGCGCTGGAAATTGGAAAAATTAAACGGGAGAAAACAATGCTAAAACCGATGAGAAAAATGAAAATATTCCCTAGTTAGGGGGCAGACAAAAGGGCCCACGCCTGACAAAAGGGCTCCTCTGGCCAAAGGGAAAGAGCTATTATGGCCCCAAGTCCGAGTCAATCATTTTCTATTCACTGTTACTGTCGAATCCATTACTTAATGAGAATGCAGTCATTGAATTTGCATAAAAAACATCAATTAAGACGCCCCCCCCCCCGCGAAAGAGGGCCCTCAAAATAGTATAGCCTCCGCCATGATACATCGTAAAACGCCCCTGCAACCACTAATAATTTATATATATTGTCATAATGTTGTCTCTTTGACACAAATGTAGGAACAGTTACGAGAGATGTGTCTTCGTAAACGATTTGTTTACGGCTTGATAGTCAAATATCTCCCATTATTGGAACACCTCAGTCGTTAGATTCTATGTTAATTAAAGGATGTTTCAGAAAAACACTGGGCTGTAACATGTAGAAATATGTAGGCCTATAATCACTGAAAGAACTCAAAAATGAGTAATGACGTAAGAATGTGATGGAGAAGAACTTTTGGAGCATATGAAATACGCGTGTAAAGTATTAAGTATTTTTCCAAATATCTGTGCAAGATTGGGAGACGAGCATTAGACAACCTAATTAACCCCAGTGTTCGCCGCGTGCACCGCATAATTTCAGTCAAATACGCCATGACAGGTTGAAGGAAAGCCACAATGTTAGACGGGCGGCCCTAATCCATGTCACTAAAATACCTAACATCGGGCAAATACACCGGATATTCGACAGGCTTTATGTTCTATAATTAAAAACTGTCTCAGGGTTTTTTTTCACGTGACCATGACGTCAGTCTATGACAAGGCACAATGAACATTTGCTTCCTTTACTCTGTGTTTCTAGTTGGTTGATATTCTATGGATACTACGACAATTCACATATTTTTATTTTTAAAATCTTCAGTGTAGTAATCATTTTTTGTTTTCATTTGCCAGGTTCCAAGGTGACAAAGAATGATAGAGAGTGACTACATAATATACTCATCCAATTGCTTCAATTCTCACGTACCTGCCAAGCAGTGCAAGACATTGCCCCCACCCCGTCATTATTTTACTTTTTGTCTATACGCCATGAAAATGGAATATACATGGTTGTATTGCTCTATATCATAGAATAACAATTATAACAGTAAATTTGACTCGGTGATAACTGTAACGACCATATAAACCAGTTTAATATATGGTATAAACAGTTAATAGTAACAAACATAGAACTTGGTAACTGTATTCGACATAGGCGTACGGGCTCGATGACAGTTAGGGGGCAGAACCTGAATTGCCCGGAAAATTTTCGACTTTACAGCACCTCCCCCCTTCAAGAAAATTTTGGAATATTTGACAGCTGCGATCACGTTTTCCTGCTATTTCAACCCGTGAACAAAGCAAATTCAAAGTGGTCTAATATAGCTAAATTAAGGTGGGTGACTCGAATTTCAATGAATCGTTTACAGTCCACGAAGACGGGTAAATTTTCGAAAATTTAACTGCCGCAAGTGTTTTATTAGATATCGGGCACTTTATTTTGCCAAGTAGATGAAATAATTTTTTTTCTCACTTTACCTGTCTGCCCGAAAAGTCGACGTGCCCGAAAGTTAGGGGGGCAGCTGCCCCCCTGCCCCCCTGGCTCGTACGCTCGTACGTACAATGCGATTTGCTCATGGGGTGATTTTAAATAATTACACTGCCTGTGTGGTCTTTTGTTTAATATTAAGGCGCACATAAAGTACATGGATACCCGATACCCTTTTGTGTTTTGGGGGGATTATTTGGCCGATAAACATTAAAGTTGTGTCTCTATAAATACATTTTACGTAATCGCTCAACCTACAGTAGGGACTGGGCATTAGGTCTCTTTTTTCATTCCATTTATACTGGTTTCTGTAAATATAAATTTTGCTCATTTGGCAAAACGGTCAAATGTAAAAAAAATCGCCTATATGGTCGCGATTAAAGGTAGAAATCCCAATATCTTCGAAAGAAATTTCCAGTTATATCCAGATTCACGCTGGGAAATCTGAAACAAGGGTCTTGGTAAAATAAATCTAACTGAAACTCAGTGATAATGTTTCGATTTTTCCCGTCACATTTTGAATTCCAAAATTGTGAATACCATACAAGAGAAAATCATGGGATATTTTAAAAGTTGGCGTGACTAGTGCATTAAAGGTTCTCGCGAATTTTGTCAAAAGATTTTTATAAGACTATAAAAAAGCGTGGATGAAATTTTGACAGTTTCAAAGAAATGGTGTTAACGACTTACTGGGCGGACATACACTATACATTGTGTTATAGGGTAAATTTTGCCCGGACAGCAGCATAACATCCTGCTCTTATATCGAATTAAAAAGTGCCAAATGTTCTCTCATGTACACACCAATACGTACACGGGTCCACATACTGACCCGCAAATACAAAGCCGAAAATCCCGATGCACTTATCTGCCAACACCGGAATCGAACGTTGTACCTCGCAGTTAGCGAACACGGTACATCCCACTTGGCAAGCCAACGTCTTACCTGCCGAGCCACCACGGCTTCAAATTTGAAAGAAAGGGGCCCCATTTTAATCCGTGGTGTTTATATTTCATGATCTTAGAAGAGAGAAATGGCGGCTTCATCCGATAAATCTAAGATGCCTTCTAAAGATTCACAGAGATTACAGCGCCATTATGAATACTTTCTAGAAAGTGTGTTCAATCCTGATGGTCTGATCGACTACTTATTTGCCAAAAACGTTCTTAACCTTGATACACACACTCGCATACTTGACTCAGAGCGTGGACAGCCGAGGGTAAAACAACTTCTGTACATCCTGATGACAGAATGTGGTGATTGTTATCAGATATTCCTACAGGCTTTAAGAGAAAAGGGTTTTGGAAAGATTGCAGATGAATTAGGTAAGAAACATACTTTTAACTATCGTGGCATAAATCAAAATGGAATATTTCGCTGTCGGCCTAGAATATGTTCGTTCGACATTGAAGCATGCAGTAGACCATAAGTCCTTGTAAATAAAAGTAGAAATATTTAACTATTTATTGGATCCACTGATTGAATTGAAGTCATATTTCACGCACGCAAATTGAATGAGTGATAGGCTCCTATATAAAAACACTGATAAGTTGGTAAAAACACTGGTTAATTATGTCCTTTACAATGTCAAGATATCTATCAAAATCTATCTTGTTTATGAAATTTGTTTGGTAGACCAAAAAAGGTAATGTTCTCTTACTCGGGCTTCGGGATACAGAGAATGTTTATTCCATGTATTTGGGGAGGAAATTAACACCAATGTCAGTCTATGACGCAATGGAATAGGCTTCTGGAAAATTAATTAGAGCTCACTCAGTGCAGCCATGCAAAGTTATATAATATATACTTTATTAGGAACCAGGAATAGTTGCTCAAATAATAAAGTTGTATAAACGACCTGTAGTTGGTATTTTCGATCACTGGATGAGGCTAGAATTGTATTCTGTCATTGTGGAGCACGGTGTTAAATTGACAGGCAGTAACACTATTATGAAAGCCAACAATCGTCTAGATCATGGTGATGATCCGAATATATTTCATGGGAAATGATTACTTCTGAGCACGATTGTGCATGTAACACCATCTTAGTGATATCAGTTTAGTAATGATTTATTTACAACAGGGGAATATAAAATAGATACTTAAATGTAACATAAACTAAACTAAATCGGGAATATAAACGACAGCATTAACATGGTGCATTAAGACAACCATTTTGTCCTTCTGCCTCGGCAGCGGCTGAACTCAGGTGACTCCATACGCCGATCTCTGCTCCTCTCGTCCTCCCGTTTCTCGTCTCGTCCCCGCTCGTCTGTCTAACTGTCAGAAAGCTCCTGGTTATATAGCCTCCGACAATAGATAAGTCTCATGATCATATACATGTATGGAATTGTCTATGACTACTGACTACTGCGTATTCCTTTGAAGTAATGCGAAGCTTGCGCACAGATCATATACAGTTTGTAAATGGCATGGAATTAATTACATTTTTAATTAGATCATATCCAGTTCGTGTGAAAGTTATAGAGTATTTTGTCACACGATTTCTACACGACCGTAAAGATAGGCCTACCAAGGCTTTGATTTTAAATATGAAAGAAATTCCCTTTTACATCTCCGTATAACGCTTGATCAGTTAAACTTAGCAGGAAAGGTGCATTCAAGTACTCTTCTTCAATTCTAGACCATGAAGTCCACAAAAAATGGCAAAAATGAGGATAGAGAAATAGACGTTATTCGTGCAATAAGGCAAAGAATTACTTATATAGTATTAGTCTACCAACGCATAGAATTATCTCTGTGTCATGCCTCGTCGTCCAACTGTTGCATATCATAGAAGTATTACGTGTGGGATCGAGTGCAGTTGTTGACAGTGGTATTATAAATGCAATGTTAGAGAAACTGTATCACTAACCTATTATTTCCAAAGGAATTAAGATGCCCACCTATTTGTGGGGATGGGGATGGGTTAACTCGTCATATTATACCAACATATCGACATTCATTTCTTGAATAAGGATATATTTTATTATTTTACAGATGAACAAACGTCTACCGACGTTAGAGTAGCACTAATTGGCAAGACTGGGGTTGGCAAAAGCCACCTCGGAAACTTATTGCTTCGAAGGGAATTTTTTAAATGCAGTAGTTCTCTAAAATCGAAAACATCTGATTGCTCCACTGGTAAACGATGTTTAGACCTAGAAAATCATTTGACTGTAATAGACACGCCAGGTATATTTGATACAAGGGACCCAAATACAGAAACTGTTCAAAATTTTCTTTCCATCTTTCGTCAAGTCACTGGCGTTCACGTGTTTTTAATGGTTGTCCGAGTAGACGTGAGATTTACGGAAGAAGAAGAAGAAACATTGCAGTTTTTATGCGACGTGTTTGGCGAAGAAATATACAAACATCTCATTGTTATAATGAATAACCATAGTCCGAACACTAAATCCAAAGATGACCTGGTTGGGGAAATACCAGAAATATTAAACCGTATCTTGTGTCGTTGTGAAGAAAGGTGGTTGATTGTGAATCAAATTACTTGTGTCACAGACGATGATAATCCAGAAATTGTCGCCATTATAAACACTATTCAAAACACAGTTCTGGAGAACAGAGGACACTTTTATACACATGCAACGTTTGGGAAAGCTGAAAAGGTATACAATGAAAAATTAAACCAATGCAAGAAATCAAGTGTTCAAAATAACATTTCGTTCCCACGGTATTTGCTTCAAAAAAATACAATACGTCCAAAAAGTAAATACCAAACAGGTAAGCAGCTTTACTGATCATTGATTTGTGACTGTAATATAAATGTACCTATGTAAATATTAATAATACATTATAATTGGTATCGGGTATTCAATAAAGTGTTATGTCTTGTTCAAACACCTAAAGCGTTGCCATAGTAATCTTCAAATTAACTTTTTGTCATATACATGTATATCATTTTTATGCATGTAAAAGACATCGGTTCAAGAAATAAGAAAGCTATTTTCCTAGGATTTGTTAATATTTTATGGGGTTATATAGCGAAAGAGGACGATGAAAACTTGTATTAGACAAAAACAATTATAGTTCCATTAGCATGCTTTCTGGACTATATTTTGAACAATTTTACAATTGTCGATTCTGGTTTCATTTCAAGCTTCAGCTGCAACGCCCGTCGTCAGGAATTATTGATATGTATGTCATTTTAAATATATGCTACTATCAAAATATTACACCTGTAATATTTCCCTAAATTATTAAACTATCAAGCAGTACTAAGAAATCATGTGTGGCAAGTTTAAAAATGTAACAGATCATTTGCAATATTTGACCTTATTCATTATTCAGTTCTCACGATCGATATATTTACAAATAATATTGATTCGTTTTCTTAAAGTTGCCGAAAATTTCCTTGAAGATGCATCGTGTAAGCATTTCGTAAAGACAAGGGCCTACGAGGAAGGGAATAGGCTTCTGGAAAAACATTATATCCTTGGCGTAATTGGCGCAGTTGGAGATGGTAAAACAGCTTTGTGTAGGATGGTTGCCAATTCGTTTCTGGCCAATCATAAAGATTTCATTCCCATAGACATTAGAGACCCCGGGGACATGGATGCTATAACCTTCACGGATCAGGATAACTACCTTGTAATCATTGATGACATGTTTGGTATGTGGACGCGTACAATAAAACATCAAATAGAAGAATGGCCAAAACATTTTGAATTATTTTACTTAGCAAAGGAAAACCGGAAAGCAGCTATAGTATATATTATGAGAAATGATGTCAACCAGGCTTGTCAACATGTTCTTAAGAAGTATGAAATATTCTCTACTGTATATCAGTTAAATCTTCATGAAATGCCATTCCAGTTGTCAAGGGATGAAAAACTAGATATTTTGCGTTACTATTTCGGTCATACCTGCGACAAGAAACTAGAGGAGATGGTGAAAAACAGTTCGGAATCCTTTGGTTTTCCATACGTTGTAAGCCTTTGTAGAAAAACGTCGAAGGGAAAAGCATTTAGGATGCTGAAA
Source organism: Patella depressa (assembly GCA_948474765.1). NCBI lineage: Eukaryota > Metazoa > Mollusca > Gastropoda > Patellidae > Patella > Patella depressa. The sequence continues at coordinate 30,669,310 of OX419715.1, forward strand.
ATTCTATTTGAATTTTTGCTTGGGGAATATGACATATTCTGGAAGGAAGATAGGAATAAGTATATAGCTCTACTAATTGTGTTTGGTCCACAAGCTATCGCCGAAGATGATATCCGACAGAAAATAAAACACTTACGAAATCAGATACAAGACATGGGGAATGCGACTCCTGTAGAAGATGTCCTTGATTCGTGCAATGATTTAACTGGTTCTTATATAGTACGTGACTTTAATAATCGTATGTTTTTACCCGAAAAGGTGATCAGAAGTTTTCTACTCCACGCCTCAGAACGATTTTTAAAACTAGTTATAGAATACTGTCCTTTTGATCTTTTAATAGATCTTGTTTCTACCGTACCAGGTGATCAAAAGGTATTCATACGTTCCCGTTTTTACGAAACTCTATATTTAAGATTTTCTCGTGAATTAAAGGAGAACAACGAGGCTGTGTTATTCCACCAAGCTTTTCTTGATTATAGTTTCTTGCAAGAATTTCTTCATTTAGATAGTGCGAATTTACTGTTTAACCCTGGGTTGAAGATGGCGCTTGGTGGATTAAATGACGAAGGACATTTCCTCCACTATCTTTGCTTATATGGATACTTAAAAGAACTACAGATCGTTCTATCGCACCCGAATGAATTACCTCCAAAGTTATCAGGCACAAATACAAAGCATGGGTTGGATTTATTGTGCATTGCCATTAAATCAGAAAAAGACACACTAGATAAAATTAACTATTTACGTAATCAAGCATATGTTATGGAACACCGCAGAAAAGGTGACGCTTATCAACTGATCCTTGCAGCAGTCCAATCAAACAGTTGCCATACTTTGAAACATATTATGTCTTTTACAGATATTGACATTAGCAATTCAGATCTTCTACATCGTGCATGTGAGTCGGAATATGACATTCCAGAAATTATCGAATATCTCGCTGGACAAGGGATGGATATAAATGGTTTGGACGCAGATGGCTGTACTCCTTTAAGATTAGCTGCTAAAAGAGGAAAGATCTTAACAATACGCTGTCTTCTAAAAAATCCAAATATTTCTGCCAGTATGGTTGACAAAGACGGCAGGTTACCTATTCATGTAGCTGCTGACTCCAATACAGGTCGTTTGGATATTGATACATCTGGTATAATAGAAGAGTTAGTGAATGCCGGATCACCTGTTACTACAAAAGATGCTTGTGGTAGAACGCCATTGATGAACGCTCTTGCTAATTGTGATGAAAAGACGGTTGGTGTACTGTTAAGAAAAGGAGGGGGTAAGGACTCATTTATAAATTTGTTGGGAATGATTGGGGTCATAATTGGGTGAACCCTATTCAGCTCTCTGCGATTTTCCGCTCAGGATCATCAAATTTGCTCAATATCGGATAAGCTGCAGTCGAGACAAAGTTGTGGGAGAGGATGGTATCTTTATAAATCGTTTGAAATGTTGTTTGTCGTTTTGTATTTTTGTCCGGCGATGATCTTTTCGTTTCCGCATTAAAGGTGTTGCTTTGGCTTGAGAAAATGGTGTTATCAAATCATGTATTATATATAACATACTAATATATATATTTTAAATCCTGCACAAATACACACACTTATCTGCGCGGGATGTCCTTTGACATCATAATGCAGAACTAATTATTTATATTAAATATTAAGTTTAAATATGAAGAAAAACGACGCGGTGAATAGTGCATTTTAATCGTGCTTTCGTTTGATTATGAAGATACAGTGTTGGGAATTCGTCAGAACAAATAAGAAACAAGAAATCGTTATCTTTAATTTTGTGCATTGATTTGTATTGTAAGCTAATTAATCAAGCCCAACCCCTGCAAATAACATAGTAACAGATATACATAATTTCTGCGATTTTTAATTTGACTCGACCTCAACACACCCAACCTTCCAAACATGTATACATGTATATTATCATTTATTGTAGATGATGATGTTGTAACCACGAGTGAAGATTACAGTAATAAATTTCCGCTCCACCATTCCGCGTTTATTGATGATATACATAAATTTACATCGGTATTAGACCAGTATAAAGATAGTATACATACAGTAGATAGCAATGGGAAAACTCCCATAGAAAGAGTTTGTTTTTCTAAAATTGATATTATGCGTAAAGTAAAGCTACTTGTCTCTAGAGGTTACACCTCATCTGAAACTCTCTCTGATATCTGTCAATCGGCACCAACGGATTTATTTAAGCTTATATTTAGCAACACTATATGTTATGGTAGGATGGATGAATTTGATCAAACAGGAATACTCGAAATTAGAAAGTGTTTATTTAAAGAGAGCTTGTCCAAGCAAAATTTATTGCATTATGCTTGCCGATATAGCACTTTAGTTGTTGTTCAGTATTTAATTGATAATAAATGTAATGTGAACTGTGTGCGTGGTGAGTATAATAGAACGCCATTATTCTATTGTTGCTATAAAGATGTACCTCAAGCGGTTGAAAAGATTAAGGCCTTGGTAAGTAATGGAGCAAAATTAGATGTTACAGATGAAGGTAACCTATCACTCTTGCATTTAGCTTGCTGGAAAAGTACAGCACATGTTGTTCAGCATTTAATTGATAATAACTGTAATTTGAACTGCGTAGGTGGTAAGTATAATAGAACGCCAATATTCTATTGCTGTGAAAGAGGTGTAACGCAAGCTGTTGAAAAGGTCGAGATCATGGTAAGTAATGGTTCAGTTTTACAACACGCGGGTAAAGACAGGTCGCAACTACTGCATATAGCTTGCGCGGCAAGTACAGTACACGTTGTTCAGTATTTAATTGATAATAACTGTAATGTGAACTGTGTAGGTGGTAAGCATAATAGAACACCGTTATTCTATTGCTGTTTTAAAGATGTGCCAGAGGCAGTTGAAAAGATGGAGGTCTTGGTAAGAAATGGAGCCATTTTAGATGTTTCAGATATAGATAACGAATCACTGTTGCATTTAGCATGCAGACGAACAACAGAACATATTGTTCAGTATTTAATTGATAATAACTGTAATGTGAACTGTGTGGGTGGAAAGTATAATAGAACGCCAATATTCTATTGTTGTTATAAAGATGTGTCGCAAGCGGTTGAAAAGATGAAGATCTTGGTAAGTAACGGAGCCATTTTAGATGTTGCAGTAAAGGATAACCAGCCACTGTTACACATAGCTTGCTGGAGAAGTAATTTAGCTGCTGTTCAGTATTTAATTTATAATAACTGTAATGTGAACAGTGTAGGTGGTAAGTATAATAGAACACCATTATTCTATTGTTCTGAAAAAGATGTAGTTCAAGCTGTTGAAAAGATGGAAATCCTGGTAAGTAATGGAGCTAAGTTAGACGTTATTGATGCCCAAAGCTTGACATTATTGGACTATGCCAAGCGATCCAGTGCTGTAGAAGTGGTAAAGTATTTAGAAGATAGAAATGTTCAATATAAGGCTGATATATAGGCCTACTAATGCGACATTATTCGGCAGTTGACGTCTGTGTCAGAAAAGTGACATATCATTAATAAAATTACACTGTTGGTTGGCAAAGTAAAATTACCTGAAAATCAAATGTTAATATTTATAAAATGACCAACAACTGATGTTTATTGTGATAATTTAAAATATTTGGCGTCATCCATCTGCTTTATACACACTTTTAATACCATGAGTATATCTGTACTCAGCAATAAAAGTCATCCCTTTTTGCTATTGTTATCGTAAGGCGAAGACACAAAAAGATTCCTTATATGCTTGGTATAGGTCTTGTTCTGGTTCTCTCATAAGATAGGAGGGTTAGGAATAAAGCAAGGTAATTAGAATGGCTTGACTGATATTACCATACAACATTGTCAGATTTGCACAGGTAGCAAAATATGCTTTTGCTCATTAAAGTAAATTTGCACGTTGTCCAGATCGGGTGCAATTGTCAGAAAATTTGCATGCAAGGATAAACTTTGCACATACGTAAATGCGTTCATACCTCCAAGTGTAATCTCGTCTTATGACCGAGGTTTAATTATGAAAAATGAAAGAAAATATTGATTTGTTTTACTCATATTGTTGTAAGAAATCTTAGTATCAGCTCCCCTGTAATTTATCACAGTTAATATGTATAGACTATGTAACTACCTACATACCTTATGAAGTTGTATATACTTAAGTATAACTATATCTATTAAATTAATGTTATACACTTATAATTGTAAATGCCTCGATTAAAGTTATAGATTTGTATATTGTGCAGTTTGTTTTGACCCCTTTTGTACACTGTACACGTACTAATAAAATAAAGTGAATTCGTCCCCTTAGTCGAAAGAAAATTCCGACCATTTTCATTATCACTACAGTATGGGTGTATAAAACCATCAACGTTTCTGTGTGTTCGTCAACAATTGGCTGATGAACGCGCTAGAGGCTACGTTGTGCAAAGCATTTGGGTCAAAAGAAGACGAAGCCAATCGATATTCAGTGTCGCTTGCTACTATTTGTATTTTAAAAGTAGCTGTAAGGGTCAGCAATTAATACAGTTTTCAATGCATAATCAGATACATTTTGGCAGTGTTTTAACTGAAAATTCGATAGAAGTTTATTATTTGCCGCAAAAAGAGATATCCAACATAAGCTTATCTTGACATGAATTCTACACCAAAAAAAATCAACTTTAGGAAGTTTACTTTTCCTTGAATAAGACGAAGCCAATGAATCAATGTCACCGACCTTAATGGACTTTTGTCATAAATCTGGTATGGTTGATTCCGGAGATCAACATGTTTCTCTTATTTCAGTAGAATTATATCTTTCTATCGATCTTAGCTTGGCGTTACATGGAAATGTTTAACTTCTTACTTTTGTGCACCAACCGGGAGAATCAAGGTGGAAATGACCCATGCAGTATGCAATTAGGAAAATATAGCTTGGACACCGGCGTATCTGCCTTCTTTTCATAGAATTCCATCTGTAAAGTTTTCTGCCTCGGATAAAGGTCCCATCCGAATTAAGTAGCTGTCAAGTCTGGAAGCTTTTGGTTGATGAACCAGTGCCGTATGCATCGAGCCACAGTGGTTCCATTCTGGATGGAAATTAGTTATATCATGTTCTCTTTAGAAAATGTTTTAACTAATTTCGAAATGGGCTGATTTAAAAAAAAGTATTTATTCAGAATTCGTATATACAACCATGAATGGAATAATATGAATAAATTTGATACAGTAACAAGCAACTAAATTCTTATATAAAACTGCTTCCAGAATAGGGTGGTATGAATATAAATTTTAGAAGATCAGCTGGCAATGTTATATAATGAGAATTATTATAGGGTTTTAGTTAAAGGTGAGTTCATCTGATATGTTATTTTAATTTGTGTTCCGAAATATTTAGTAGAATTGTGATGAAAGACAAACAATTAGACAAAAAGTCTGCATTAGATAAGATAAGTTGTAGAATTTAAAAGATACTCTGTTTATATCACGAACTGGGGCTGCGATGGCTCGACGAGGTATGTGCTGGCTCGCTATTCTGGATGTCCCGTGTTGGAAGAGAAAGTTCATTGGGTCGTCTCTGCCAGAGATGCAGGAGGACCTGGCAAGGGACGGCGTCTAGTCTTTCGGATGGGACGACAAACCAAGGACCCGGGTAGACGTTGGCGTGCACGTAAAAGAACACCATAAGAGTGGGTTGTAGAGCAGCTGTAAGGGCATACTTTACCTCATAACACACTGCATGGGGTGTGCCCGTCTTTATTAGTTTAAATGGAGCAGAAAAGTATTACATTAAACCCCATTTCATTTCACATCACGAACACTATCATTTTTTTTTTATAATTTTCTATAATGGCCGGATAATGGGATCATTTGTCAAATGGGCTTTCTTCTCATGTCGTATGTCCGGATATGTTACACCAACGACAGATACAATGACTTACTAATAATATGATGGGGTGTATAATTTACCGCATAGCATTGATTACTCTTACGGTGTGCGCAGGCCTTTAATAAAAATACCTCCACAGAAAATTATATCCATTAGACTTGCTTGACGGCACCCATACCGATTCAAAGAAAAGCTATATTAAGACTAGACGATATTATTTTTTTTATGCTTTTTATGCAGTATTTTTATTCAGATTTGTATCTGAATAGGGATTAGGGAAGAGACATAGCCTATATTAAACCCATCCCCCTGTCAGGTATAGATACATGTATTTACATTTTAGAAATTGATAATCAATGTACGTGTGCAAGTATGATTATAGTGAAAATATATGTACAATGTGTGGTTATAGTTGTCCCTGGAACCGTCTGGTGATTTCGAATATTATACCAAGACATTTTGGGACTTGAAGACATTAAACCAAGACTTGAGAAGACTATACCAAGATCTGGAGAGGTTATACCAGGACCCGAAGAGACTATACCAGGAGCGAGTATACCAGGACTATAAGAGGTTATACCAGTTCCTGATGAGATTGTCCCAAGACTTGATGAAGCTATACCAAGACTTGATGAAATTACACCAATTATTGATAAATGACACTTTAAATATAGAATAATATCATCCCTTTTATATTGTAAGAATATTTCTTAGCTTCTAATTATAGGTGATAATGCCACTTTAAACATAAAATAATTTCATAACGTTTGTATTATAAGTACCGGAGAGAGAAATGGGGTTTAACGTCCACTCGACACAAACTATGTCATTTCGGGACTAACACATGGTTTATTTTCATTTCAATAATTCGCTTGTGCATAGGGGTCTTTAGCAGTGGGAGGAAACCGGGGTGCCCAGAGGAAACCCACGAGGTTAAGATTATAAGTCCAGTATATATATTTTAGATTGATAATATATCGCCTTACTTTCTTTTATGAATATATAATTAACTGGTTGCTGGAATTGATAATATCACTTTAAATATAGAGTTATATATGTATCGCCTGTTTATTATGAGCATGTTTTAGCGTGTTGCTGTAAGCGCTGGTGTGGTAATACATCTTTAAATATGGTGTTATCAATGAATAATATTATTAGTTGATTATGGGAGTGATAATGTCACTTTAAACATAGTATGTCTTCTTTATATCATGAGTATATTGTAGCTTTTTATAATCCCGCTGTTAAGTGATAATACCGCTTTAAATATTGTAGAATATTTCTCCCTTATTATGAGAGTATTTTAGCCGGTCGTTGTAAGTGATAATACCACTTTAAATATAGTATATATCGCCTTTTATAGTTGGTATTGTATGTTAAGATGTAATTTTACTCTATCAGATTCTATGTACGATTTACTTGACTGAACAAACTATCAACCACTTCATAATTTATGTTGTTTGTGCCTGGCAGACATTTTTCATCGTAAGAGGAGACCAGTGGTGGGAGGAAGCCATAAATACACAAATACGGAAATACACAAAAATCTCGGGGAAATGGCAGCCGACCAGGAGTATGTCCCACAGCAGATGACCACATCATCAACGGTCGTCGGTAATAACACTGCGACATACAGTGGACGCAAGTTTAAACGTAGTATTAGCTGGTCCGACTCCGAAAGCAATCTTCGGAAACTAAGGAACGGCGATTTCAACAATTGTGATCTTTTGGAAAAATTTCTCACGAAGAGACGACATTGTCATTTACAATCCGTCGGTAATTCAGACGCAGACGTTGACAGCGACGTAAACGCCGAAACGGAGTCGGTGCGAGAAGATCCGCCGGAATTTCGGCTTTCATCGTCAAGTGATGCTGATGACGAAGTGTCGACGCGACCGTCAACAGAAACTTGCCCAACAGAACCGATGGAAAACAAGAAACAGATTAAACCAGGTTAGTTCATCTGTTCATTAATTCTTTGATTTGTTGACGATTATCTAAGAGAAATTGGTTTATCTATTATATTTCATGGACTAATGGTGGTAATCGGTTCTCTCTTTTTCGATTTCCCCTCTTTTGCTTGATCTTTTGGTCTAGAACGATTAATGGGGACATAGTTTAAGTTTTCTGCTGGGTTTGGTGAATATTCATTATTTTAGGAATGAAGGATCAGGAGATCAAACACAGATGTCAGAGGTAAATCACCTAAATATCTGTTACCCACATTCCTTTGACTTCGCGAAACAAAAAGTAAAAATGATCACCCCCCCCCCCCCCACATATGTGTATCAGATATTTGTTGGGCTCTATTTGGTACCCAGGTTAAGATCACCTTATTGTTAAAACAAAGATTATAGACCAATGGCAGTGCTTGTTGTTCCTCTCTATCATCGATGTTTTTCAGCTATTAGTTGTGTCCGATTACCAAATTCATATTGATTACTCTGATTTCTCCTTCCCTGGACCACCAAATAATTATCGTTTTATTTCCATTTGTACGGTATTTCTGCAATAGATAAATGTAAATCTTGTCCCCTAACGACATCGTTCAAAGTTTTAGAATCTTTGCACAAAGTTCCAAATTAAAATTGAGTGTAAATACTTTCACGTCCCTTGGAATCTTCCATGTCCCATGCAATGTTTCAAAAAGTGTAATTGCTGGCCTCTTTAGTGTCCGGTGTATAATTTTGTAGAGTGGCATTTCCGCTTACTCTTCTTACATTTCAAACTGCCCAACCACCATGTAACTGACAGGGTGACCTCTAGAACGCAGACATGTCGGTCATAAGGTGCCATCATTGACAAGTCGAGAGTTCAGCTTCTTTTGTCTTGGGTCTTTAAACGACAACTGATACCCCATGAGCAATTGTTCATGCGCCGTACTTAAACAGTCATGGTTGAATAAAACTTAGATTTCTTGATAATATATTCCTTTATATGTATGCTACGTCTATAGTGTAATGTATTGTACTCTTTAAACTTTTAACTTTCTATATAACTATATATAAGTGATGTGAGATTTTTATAAACGATTATTTTCAGACGGGAAATTTTTAAAATACATGCTTTATTTTACTTAAAATGGACTAAGTTACTCTTTCAAGTTGCAGCTATGTTATGACATGACATTTGTATTACAGTAAGGAGATACGGCTGAGCAGGAGTGCCTGCTCGTACAGATTCCATTGTAATTTATAATAAAATGACACATCCGCCTTTGCATGGATTTAAAGCACACGTTATTGTCTTAATCTATACAACAGCACTGGATCTTAAAAGCCTCAATTTTCCCCAAAAACTTCGCTAAAAACACTTTGGCAACCAAAATGACGTCTGTATGTACAGTATAGCCTCCAAGTAACGTTATAGGAGAGAGATAAACAACGTTGTAATATATTAGGGCTTAAACTGTATAATGTTCATCTATCTGCATAGACGTAAATCGACGTATTTAGCAGATTATAAGCGAATTTTCTGGGAAAACAAATAGTTGAAGTTCGAAGTTTGTGTTGACCCGATGAACTTTGAGATTATGTGTGATATAATTCCCCTTTTGTTAAATGGGACGTATGATATCACAGCCCCCTGTCCAATCCCCTGTCCACGCAGTATAATAATACAAACACCTCTGTTTTTTATGAAGAAAATGTCTGAGGACCGTCATTATAACAGAAAATAAATGGTTTTATACTTTCAATCCTTCCTTGACCCCCATAAGCCTTTGTGACCTGTATTAAACGTAAGATAACAAAGAATAATGAATCTGGAATCTATAACCAGAAAACTGTTAGTTGCGGTGTCAATATATTTAGCCATGTTTTGTGATCATTTTAGGTAGAAAATTGCTGAAAACTAACAGTGTCTTCTCCGATGAAGTTTTTATGCCAGATAACAAACGAACTTTGACCTTTCAACAAAAGAAAATCCTTGTTGGACCATTGAAGTAAGCAATTTACTTCTGTATGTGTGGATTTGCTAATTGTGGGATTTGTAATTGGATTTTGTATTAAAATTTGCAGATTTCATAGTTACGATTTTTTATTTGTGTTTCTTTTGTGGTTCTTTTAATTGTGATTTATTATTTTTGATGTTAGAATAGGACAACCCTTTAGGGCCGACAATGCTGGTCATATTAAAAATCATGATCGGTGTATCTTTAATAACGCACAACTTCACCCATTATCTGGTTTTTACACAATGTCGCGGGGACAAACTACGGGACGACCATTTATAAAGTATCGGACTTCGAAACGTTGTCACATAGTAAGGGGGAAATTTGTTGGATATTTGTCGATTTTGGTACGTGTACATTGATATGAAAGAATCACCGTTTTAAACGTAATTTGTTATTCTGGTTTATCATGTGTCTGTCCCTTATGGTCCTTTAAGTTATAAATTTATTGTCTGTTTATTTGACGTTTATTTTAGGGATAAGTTGTTCGTGGGTTTGAGCGGTTTGTATGGTATTGCTCTAGTAGTGTTAGGATTTGTCCTACCAATCGCTGAAACGTTCTCAGATCCAACAAAACCTTATTTCTTTGAGGTCAGTTTTTTACTTCTACTTGATTATTGCATTAATAATGTGGGATTGTCTAAAACAATCCACAATAATGTCTAGCTTGTCAGAAAATCGTGTTATTTTCGTTCCGTTCTCACTGTGAAAACTGTACCTTTTTCATAGTGGTGGCGTTTACGGTAGAGGTCTGGTCAAAATTATTACATTGGTGGATGAAAAAAATTGAGCAACGGTCGATATTAAATGCTATTGCTAAGGAAAATAGTTTTTCTTGACTTGCTTGTATTGGCAGGTAATACTGATAGAAAGCAAGCCACGGTTGATATTAAAGTCGTTGCTAAGGAAAATAACATTTCTTAACTGGCTTGAATCTGCAGGTCACGTCAAGAAGTGGATTTGATTTCTGCTCCCGCGATCAAATAGGGAATTCGGGTTAACGAGATCTTACCAATCTTTATCTTATTTACTTTCAGATATTCTATCTGTATCTTTACATCACCAGTATTCTCTTCCTCATCTACGTCTACGTCTACCTGTTGCGTAGAAACCGTATGACGTTCAACATCCTGTCTCGAACGTGGTCGTTCCGTCGTTCAGTTAACTCCTGTAAAGATTCACCGAACGCCAGTACGACATCATTTAGAACCAGAAAAAGGAAGGTCGCGTTTGATGAAACCAATAATCACCACACTGGTAGTTTTTACCTTAGACTTGGAGCATTAGGTAACACCTTGGGCTTTTTTAATATTAATGTGTGTGGGAAAAGCATAAGTGAAATCCGACTATAATTTCGTTTCGTCGGGTTTTTATTTCTTCCAGTTGTAATTTATATTCTCCCAAACGAAAACTTACTGAAGAGTATGTGTCGAAAGTTAACATACGCAGCAATGATATCATATACTGAACTACGAAGCCGCATTTAAAGGCTTTTTCGCCTTGTTGCTATGTATCAAATAGTGCAGTATTAAAACAGATAATGTATGGTATTCATAACTTAATTTAAATTAGTTGACTTTCCTGTGGCCTATATATTTACAACTTCGATGCGTACTTACACTTTCTGATGGTCATCTGGTTCAATTTCATGACACATTTATCAAATTAAACATATAAATTTCCTACTGCATATAATTAGGCATATGTTATGAAGATATTATAATTCCGGCTTAATATATACCAATAAAGACAATACAAACTCGTGTTCTCCATTTTTCATTGTCATAGTAACATTGTGTCACTATTTTCCAGCTTTTGGTGTGGGTAGTATGATACATAGTGGTTTAAACTTTGGTCATTATTTTGAGATTCATCATCATGGTGATCCATGTAGTGATCTAGTTCAAGCTATTAAACCAGTATTTCATCTAATCTTTACCTTTGCCCAGCTTTACTTTGTCTTTCAGAACTCAAAGGTAAGCGTCCTTATTTAGGACTTCGTTTTCTCAACTATGAGATAAAATTCCAAAGTTAATACCCCGTCTTTTCAACTCTGGTAGATTTCAACTCTTAAATAAGATTCCATATTTATGCTCCGTCTTCACATCAGAATCTCATCTTCTCAACTCTAAGAGAAGATGTCCAATTTATGTTTAGTTCGACTTAAATACTCTGTCTGATGTAATACTTCGTCTTCCCCATAATAGTCCATGTCTTCTAAACGCAGACTAATCGATAGTTTATTGTAAACATACTATTCCAGAAATGTACAATAATATTTCAGAAGTGTATCCATCTATATTTTAAATTAATTATAATATTTCAGATGTGCATCCATCGTTACCGGTCATTAGCCAGGTTTGGTTTGATGCATATGAGTGGAACTAACATATGTGTCTGGGTTCGTGGTATTGTGGTGGAAACTCTACAGGTAATCAGGAAGTCAGAGAGACAGCAGCTGGCCCAGCAGCTTGCAAAACATCCTATATATGATTCTAATAATAACTCTATCACAGATCCAGCTCTGATAAACGGTGTGTGTATATTTGTTATTTTAAGAAAGTAAGACTGTAAAGTGTACACAATGCAAGTTGTCAGTTGTTAGATCACACGCACAAGCAACCTCGCGGATTGCTTCCCATTGCTTAACGGTACTACTCAAAAAGTTGGAACAGTTGAGTTTCAGAAAGATCTCACTGCGGCCAAGTCAGCCTTGCTATTGTAGCCATTATTATATAAACCCGGTCATAGACCAATATCAAAATCAAACTTTATTTGATATGGTCACGAAGTTAAAATTCTTGTAAAAAAGAGATGGGTATGGTATCAGCTATAGTAGTTAAATAGTTGTTTTCAGTAATCGGTAATGACTGTTGATGGCAGATAACAACTAACACTGAGTAGGACTGTAATTAACTGTATCGCGGTACGAATTAATTAATTAATTACCCTGTTACTCACCAAATAATCAGGTTTAGTTGACGTATCTTCCCACTGGTATATATCTTTACGCACAAGCGATTTATCCCAGTTTTTGCTGACATTTCTCTCCTTCTTTTAACAGATGAAGCACGTTATGATCTTTTACCAGAGTTGGCCTGTCATTGGGATGCCTTGATGGGACGTATTGTAGACAAGGCATCAGACTATCTGTATCCATGTACCATAGAATACAGTCTCATATGTGCAGGTAATTATAAAATAATCATATTGCCCAAACATGTGAGGAATAAATTTTAAGCACTAAATCCTATGTTTTACCACCCAGTTCCATATTCAGACTTAAAGTAGCTAAGTCTCTAACTCAATTTTGACTTTGAAAACAAGAATAAGTTGTCAATTTTAATCAACAGTGTTGTTGTGATGTTACCGGGAAAAGATGGGCTTCTGATATCCAATAAACTTTGACCATTGGTATACAAATCGTGTACCGTAATGCGTTTCGGCGCCATTTGCAACAAGGGAGAGATAGTGATATAGGCTTTGCCTGTTCCCTGATCCCGTTTCATGTATTTCTGAAATAAAATATTGTTTACAAAAAAAGGGAGAGATAGATGTTGATCTCCGAGACATGCAATTGTAGGGCTTCAACTAGTATATAACTGTGGTATTTTTTTCAGCCATTTTATACATCATGTGGAGAAATGTGGGATACGGAAGAAGTCCACGGCGGGAGAAGTCTGTTTCAGATGACGAATATGATGGTGAGAGTGTTAGAACGACCAGGATGAGTGTCGACTGTACTGGTTCTAGTCGTGGACTCTTCCTAGGAATACTCATGTTTGTTGTTGGGGTTGTCTCCCTTGTCGCCTTCTACGTTCTCGTTACCCAAGATCATCTGAGAACGGCGGCAACTCTTCTCGGCCATTTATCAGAGACGTTTATGTACTTGGTTTCCATGGTTGCAGTTTGCTTCGCCGCGCATAGAATGAAAGATCTCCATTATTCTCGAAAACGAGGTGGTTTGGAACAGACACTCATCATATTCGCCTTGTTTGGTCTCTTTATTTTTGGAATGTTTAGTATCGTTGCCGCCATGTTTTTCATCTCAACACTGGATGGCGTTTTAACAATTATAACCAATTTATGTATGATTACTCAAGCGTCCATGCAGGCAGTATTCATGATGGTAGCTTTGAAAATGTCGGCAGTTAATGTTCTTCACGTGAGAAGAAAAGATGGGCGAGAATACGTCACATTTCTACTCATTTCAAATTTTGCGCTTTGGGCTATAAATACGTTTGAAACGCAGCGTTCCGAGCACAATCCATTACAGTTAGCCTTCTACGGTCCAAAAGCATGGTCTATCTTTAGTCATATCAGCGTCCCCCTTGGTATTTTTTATCGGTTCCATTCTACCGTCTGTTTGTCAATTATCTGGAAAAACGCATGGAAATATAAATAGGAAATTCAACTTATTTGTCTATTGATTAGTTTATATATTGTTTATGTCAGTTGTTACCAGTTATTCGTAGTAAAATATTAACGTTTATATTTGTCTTTGTCATCACGTTATTGCTGTTGTTAAACAATTTTAAGATGTGACAATACAAATCAAAACTTTTTCTCTTTTGGACAAACAGTTTGTGCATTGGCTAGCGGTGTTCATCCAGATTTTCCGTCGTGGTTTGCCCTTGACAGTGATAAAAGAGTAGACCGTAGCGCCGCTGCCCGGCAGAATTTCCCTGTCTTATCACACTGTGGGGCGTGCGCCCTTCTTCATTAGCCCAGTTTAGGAGCAGAACAGCAGGGCGTTAATCCCCATTTCATTTCATTGACTGGCAAACGTACAAATGCGATCTTACATCCTGTAGATGCTTGCAATAAATCAAAATGGGCATAAAGATACATTGTAACGAAAGTATGTAACAAATTTGGTAAATGGACAGTAAGTAATGACAATCCATTCTGAAAATGGACCATCCCTCAATAAGTTAGGTAACAAACATAGTTTTTATAGGTTGGGGTGTACCTTCCCGCGAATACAAACTTTTGAGGGGGATTTGAAGCATATTTCTTGTATATTTAATAGTTTGAATATGTTTTAGTCCAAATATATCATCAAATCACACAATATAACTGGACATTACTTCCATTCTGGCTGAGGCCCTCAAAATGAAGTTATGGGTTAAAACGTATGAACGGTGCGAGAGCGACACAAAACAACTTCTTGAAGTACTGTGATGACGTGTGTTTGTGTCTGCAAGATCCCATAACAGTTACCAGTGGCAATTAATCAACTGGATTAAAATCTAATTAATATGGTATTACCAATTGTGATGAAGGAAGATCAAAGCAACTCTGGCAGATAAATCTGCTTGATTATTCACCAATATCCACATGACTGGGGGGCCATCAAAGGATAATAATGTCTGTTTTGAGGTCTGGTTGAAAAGTTCAAAAGCCTACCTGTGAAATACCTGTACAAAATCGATGGATTTCATTTATTTTTCTACATTCGAGGGGTACACAATTTTGAAAAACGGAGCCACAATCATGGGTCGGTGATTGTCAGTCCGACGGTGGCCAAATCGTGTGGGTGGTCAATGAGTTCGAAGCCACAATCATGTATCGCTTACATGGTGGCAATAACCGATTTATGATTTATGAACATACGCGTTGTCTTGGTGGAACAGGACGCCTTTAGTGAGCATTCCCCATCGCTTAGCTTCACGCAGCATGAGTCTGTGTTGGGGTTAGGACTTTCAGTTGCAGGTAATTGATGACTGTCCTACAGGCAGTTTTGTCCATTTATCGTGATTTCAATGGAATTGGCAAGATGGTCTGTTATGAAGACCTTTTAACACTGCAGTTGCAGTTCTTGTGTCGATGATTAAGTGTACTTGTTGGTGGCGATTAATCTATCCCTTTAAGGCTTAGAACTTTTCAGCCAGCCCTGGTTGGACGAGCTTTTGCTTGAATTGAGGACGGAGATTTAGTAGAGGTGACCTTAAATTGGATGATGATTGAATGAATGGCCCGGAATTCAGTAGTAAAAATGGAAGCAGTAATGTCCTCAGGGGAGTGAGGGTTCTTTAAACCTTATATGTAGGTTGTGAGGTAACGAAACATACGCCCATAGCAGCTTCGTCGCCCGGCAGTCAACAAGGGGTGTTGCATAACTATGACAATAATTGTCAGATATTGTTCGTCGCCTAAAGATCATAAAAACCGTGTTAAAATTTATAGTCAATCGGATGATAACTTTGGTCTGTATAGTCGGCAGAACTATGGCTGAACCTGAAAATTGCATACAAAGTTTTTTATGATTGATTTTAGTCGCCGAGGACGTCCTCTTTCAGAATCTGTCGGGTGAAGTTCGGTCACTCTTGGGAGTTTTAAGAAATTCAAGATGGCGCCCAAGTCGACTATTTCAAATCCTCTATAACTCTTATAGTATTTAGTCTAGGACGCTAATTGTTGTGTCTAAGGTATTTTGGGGCCACGGAATACACAGAAATCGTTCATTAGATGGATATAGGGTTATCTGAGTGATGCGATAACATCACATACGTGTCTATCAGGGGAGGGTCCTGAAAAGGTGGGCACGTGCTGTTTTTTGAACATTTAAAGAACCAAATTCTATTTGCAAAACAAGAAAATAACCCCCCAAAACTAGGCAATATTACATGTAAGTTTAATATTTTAGTTATGTTTCTGGCTGCAACCTGCAACAGCACAGTCGCAAAATATTGAACATTGTAAGCCATCCCTTGTGCAGCTACAAGCATACGTACTATATGAGGTGTCACTCTTGTATCCACCTCTCAGGAGCCACATGACCAGTTGTTATTTTCTCAATTTAGTATCCTTCGCCAAGCAATATAGTTCCCCGTCAAATTCGAACGGATTGCGATCTTCCAGTGAACGCCCCACAATAGTTTAGTGATGACATCTTTTAACGTTCCTTACAAATGCATCATATCATAGAAATATATATTTCTATGATCATACGTTGTGGCAAGACTACATGGTTTAGATTGGGATGATGACGATACATTTCCAGTTTTTGATGCCTACCTTTGATACATTGACCACTTGATGGAACAACGAACAAAAGCGCAGTGACAAAAACGGGAGCGCCTTTATTTACGATCTGTTCCCAACCCTGGTTTTTATGTATAGCTTCTTTCAACTTAAGCTGCAAAACATTAACACCACTTATTTTAGGATCTTTTTTTTTATTCTTAATCAATTTTATACAACCACAACAAGATTAACCTTCATGATAAAGCAATGTGAGTTCTACAAATTTTCAAAAAAAGTCATTTATTTACGATTCATTGATGTAACAAAATTAATTTTAACTATACTATATAATTTAAATAACATTTTATGTCAGAATACAAACAACAAACCATTAATGATCAAGTATTTGATTATAATTTTTACTGGTTTCAACATTCTCCATTACATATAGATTACAGGAAACTAAATAGTTAAATGACATCTAACCATGCGGTTTCTTTAATATAGTTGTAATATTCTCTCCCTATGATTTATGCTATTTAAAAGGCAAGTAGAAAAACCGACTCACGTGAATGGTCAGGTTGGGGGCCCTGTAAAGGACAACATATAGTCAGTCGTTCAACTGGGACGACAAAGAGAGGTCCCATGTACCCATGGGCGTGCACGTAAAATAACACTTATAAATGAAATTTAACGTCCTACTGTTCTTTTTCGACTGGGCTAATGTGGACGGTAATACGCCATACAGTGTGCTATGACGGAAATTTTGCCTGGACAGCGGCAGTATACGGTTTAAACATATATCGAAAAGGACTCTTTTACGTGCACGCAGAACCTCGGATTTTTGTGACGTCCGATTGACCGTCCGTCCTACACCACTGCCAAGTCGGAAACACGTGGGAAAATGGGTTATTTTGGTGTAATTTGTATACATAAGCATGCATCTACAAAACGAGTACTGCATACAAACATTCTAAAGCTGGGTTTATTGAGGGAATTTATGTTGATTATAAAATGGAAATTACTCGGCGATTACGGGGGCACTTTCCCCTTGATTAAAATATTAGTGTTTCCCAACCTGGGGGCCGTGAAAATATTTCGGGAGTCCGAGAAATGAAAGAGGCCAGATGGGAAAACAAGGGTTCGCGAAAAAAGGATAGCCAAATTAAAGTAGAACTTGGAATTTTGGTATTCGAACAATAAAGTTCTTTACTTGATTTACTTGAAGCCACTTGTCGGTAATATTGTGGAAAAACTGAAATGTATGTCAACAAAATGTTGTTTCATGTATATTTGTTTCATAGCCTAACTTTTCAGGGTAAGATGGTTCATGTTAAGTTTTATCGAAGAGAGAAGTGAAAGGTTGTGACACGTGCTTTAAGTAAAATGAGGATTTAAAATGTCCTAAGCTAATGTTAAAAGGTTGGGATCCACTGATATACATGTAGACAAAACAAAATTCACATAAGGCGCGCGTCAATCAAATATTTTCATCAGAACGCATGTGAAATCAAATTGCTTAATCATTTTTTCCTCTCACCAACATAAATTTTTAAAATAATTGAAAACAATTGTGAGATCCTCAAGGGACATTACTTATTTTATCCAAGGACATTAACTCAAAACACAAATTGCAATAATTGTACGTTTTGAATTGCTAATAAAAAAATGGTTCATTCCAATATCGCCGACTCGACGAGCTTTGGGGGAAAAATTTTGTTAAGCGTTAAGGGATTGAGTGGCCAAAAACAATAATAGACACAAGCTGAAGGATAAAATTAATAAGCAGATAATTTTGGGAGCATTTATTTTTTTTAATATTTATAACAAGCTTTTACACATAGCCCTACACCCCCTTGCTTTTTTCACAGCACTGGCATATCACTAAGTGGTCATTATTTCTCTTCAGAAACACATATGTAACTGTACACATTAGCCATCGTAGAAAGAAATGTATATGAAATGTCTTGGAATGATTTGAATTT
Source organism: Patella depressa (assembly GCA_948474765.1). Taxonomy (NCBI): domain Eukaryota; kingdom Metazoa; phylum Mollusca; class Gastropoda; family Patellidae; genus Patella; species Patella depressa. Next base: position 30,688,092 of record OX419715.1, read on the forward strand.
TGACAAAATTCAAGTTCATTTTATTAATTAGTGAGTGGAATTCTGAGAAAAAATCAATTTAAGTAAACTATATAATAATAAATGGTCCCTGCCCCATTAACACTTTCAATCCGTTTTAAACCAAGCAAACAGTGCCGCCGTCGACTTTCCAAATTCTGGAGAGTCGGCGGGTTCACCAGTCGGCGAAGTGCGAAGACCCCCCAAAAATGTATGGCCAGTTGACATGGATGAGTGCTAAATAATAATATGTTCTTGTCAAAAGATCTGCAGCACCTTGTAGTTTTAATGATTACATGACCACATTTATTTATGAAAGTGTTAAATCATGCAGTCATTCGTTTTTACAAAAATAAACAAAGTGGCTTCAATCAATGGCTGAAAGATGCATTATGTAAGATTTCGATAAAGAGCTGACATTTCTCGCTATAATAGTTTTTTAAAAGAAGATAATGAAAAGGGAAAAACTATGTAGTCTCGATTGTCATTGATGCCGTAATGAAAATAAACAGTCTCGATTATCCAGTTTTTAAAATCAAATTATTAACTGGCATCTATCAGCTTAAATCTAAAAGTGGATACTTGTATATCATGCGAATGACATTTTGTCGGAGATTTGTGTGCGCACACCTTTATAAGTCACAGCATCGAATCATCGTATACTCTGTCTTGTTCTGAACAATCTAGTAAACACTCGGTTATTCTTTCTTAATCAAAATCATTCCAATCCTTTCATCCACCATCTCTTCTCGTCTTATTTGTATCATTTCTAGTTTGCAAACACACAATTTCCGAAAACTGTGTAAATGATAGTCATTTATTAATCAACTTGGCTCTACTTTTTGGTCATCAAAGTGATAATATTTTCGTAAACAAAAAAGGTAATAGCACAGGTTGGTGTAACTCTCAATAAGTTCGGGGTTAATCCCTTGTAGAATCCTTTTACTCCTTCATACCTAGATAAAACATAAGAGAAATATAGTCAAAATGTATGAACTATTGGCCAGGACCATGGGAATGGAATGAGAACAGCTGGGGCTGGGGGTGTTAATTTATTTCAAAAGTTTTTAACTTTTAACTGGACATCCCCAAACCCATGAGGTTACCGATATATCTTAAATGTGGTTGGGTCAACTTAACACAGTATTAGGTGCGATTACCTTGGAATACAGGTAAATATACTCAGCCAAATTAAAAACTTGACACTGATGAATTTCAACAAAATTTTTTTTTCTGGTAAGTCAAATAAATTTTAAAGTGTTTCTAACGATAGTAAGTACTAAAAAGCCTTTAATTTCATAAAATTGTAAAGTCATTGGATCACGTGACTTTTGAGCATATAAAGATGAAAAACACGTGCAAACACAAACTCGTGAGGTCAATCGATGCAAGTTTGCTTAAACTGAACACGCACACGTAACTTGAACTGGAAAAACAAATTAAAATTGTTATTTTCATCTTTGTTAGAAAATGCCGCGCCTTTCAAATGTAGAACATCTACGTGCTATAGGTAGGCTCTATGCTGGTCAGTCTGTGGTCACTGTTGCAAGAGCCTGTAATTGTTCACGCCAGACAATAATTAATCTTAGAATGAGAGTGCTTCAAACTGGGACTATTGCCGACCGCCCAAGGGCGGAAGCGCCACGTGTGACGTCACTCCAGGAAGATCAAGCAATACGATTACGTCATCTTAGAAACAGATTTATCACTGCAACCTCCACAAGTAGAGAGATGTTTGGTGGAAGGGCAACTGCACAAACTGTTCGAAATCGCTTGCAGGCTGCTGGTCTTCGAGCTCGGGGGCCCTATAATGGACCAATATTGACACCTCTTCATCGCCGTAACCGACTTGTGGGCCACAAGACACATTAAGATTTACTCAAAGACAGTGGAATTCGGTTGTCTTTAGTGACGAATCTCGATTCACTTTGAGATTTGCCGATGGCAGGGTTCGAGTGTACCGCAGACAAGGTGAACGTCACGCTCAAGTATGCGTCAGAGAAGTTGACCGATTTGGTGGCGGCAGCTTCATGGTTTGGGGTTCTTTTTGTGCACATGGACGTTCTCCTCTTGTTGTTGTCCAAGGGAACTTTAATGCTGTCCAGTACAGGGATCAGATTTTGCAAACTGTTCTTCTTCCGTTGATGTAGAGACATGGACCTGGACTAACAAGACAATGCTCGACCCCATACGGCAATTGCTACCCATATTTTTTTAAGAAATGCCGGTGTCCAAGTCCTGGATTGGCCGTCGCTTAGCCCCGACCTTACTCCTATTGAACACATCTGGGATGAACTGGGTCGACATGTTCGTCAGCAAGTGAATCCACCACTGACGTTGCAGGACCTTCAACATGCTCTTGCTGAGCAGTGGCGACGTCTTCCTCGGGTAGTGTTTACTAATGTTCTGAGATCCACGAGAAGACGTTGTGTGGCAGTAAGAGACGCTAGAGGAGGCCACAACCGTTACTAAACACTTTATTCCGATTGTTCTCCAAGTCTGAATTTCATTTTGGGGGGGTACTGTGACATCACGAACGTTATCAATGTCAAGGACTTTCGGCGAGACGTATTCTTGCTTTCTGTTGATGTCAAGGTCGTCTGTGCACAACACAACTCTAAAATAGTTGCCTTAAACCAAATATTAAATATCTGTCCCAAAAATCCCAAGTGTCAAGTTTTTAATTTGGCTAAGTATATATTACGGAAGATATTTATCTATATTTACATTCTATAATGTAAGGCTATTTCATTTTCGAAACCTTTTCTTTAGTGTATTGAACCGTGTACCCACATGTACATGATTTATTATTGCATACCGTATTTCATACTGATCAATCATGAATGCCTTTTGGATTTAAAAATGCCCCGGTTTTATTTTGGAAGAATGGTGATCTGATCTGTCATCACATGATTTCGAAACACACGATATCTGATGTGCTTGATTCAATTACAATTTTCAAATACAAAAACATAAGAAGACAGTTGTCTCTCCACATATTTATTTGTAATTTTTTAAGCGAATAAAAATAGATAGACATGTGACATGTCTGTCGACCTTACAGGTAACGTAGTATGTATAATGTATACAACTGTAAATATTAATAAAAGATAACTTAATTTATGGAGATTACCCTTAATAACTCCTCATTCAACCACTTAACTCCACTCATCTCTCATTGCTTTATTCTCGGAAACCTAGCAGTCTTAACTTGCCAAATTATACATGTACATCTGGGTCATTGATGGCCAAATCACTCTTTCCTGCAGTACTCTGTTGTCATAAAGTAGACAAATTTGTCCACAGGACAAAAATATAAAGAGACTCGACTAACATTGAATAAGACAAAAATTTATTTTGGTATTGGATTGAACTTAATCCCATAAATTGTATACTGAAGAACAGAGTGATTTAATTGTCAGCAAACCAGAGTGGGCAAGTGATTAAGATCAAATAGGTTTCAGAGATGCACTAAGATTTACATAATTGGATATGCCATAATAACTACACAAAATTGATTTACATTTAGTTGTATGGTTTGCCATATCTGCCAAAATATGTAATGCTAGTATACAAATTTTGTCAGGTATATTGCTCCATGCAGTTAAATGTATAACAATTAAATTTTCCACAAAAATGTACATAATAATAAGTTTGGGAATTGATCGGCATATTATGGTTTAACCAACAATTAAATACATGATAACAAATTTGACTGATGATGATTATTAGTGTGTATGTATATATACATGTGTATATTTAACAAAGTATATTATATAAACAATATTTTTCAACTGTACAAATGAATTTACAAATAAAACATTGGGCTATATTTAGACAGCATTTTCTATTAAGTTCCATGAAAGATATCTGAACACTGTCATATCAAGATACATGTAGTAAAATTACCATTTTTTGCCCTTTAACTGCAAATCAAAATAGTATTAAAAACCCACTCAATACAAATTATGTTTTTTCAAGTTAAACATTGATCAAATATTTACTTCAATAATTTTCGGTGTTTAGCAATGAGGAAACCAGAAGCCGGAGGAAATCCACTAGGTTAGGTGTAGTCAAAACTATTTCTTGTATGCATCAATGTGGGATCAAACTCACATCAACCACAAATATGACACACCTATGGGTATTAAGCTTGCTACTCCTTCATTCAAAACTAGTAGTACATGTGCTTTCCTACTTTACTCTTACGAAACTGTGAGATATGGGAACATTATTACTGTACAGTAAAATAATTAATATAAAATTTACATTTTAGGTTGTAGTCCAAACCCATTTTTCACAACAATTATTAATTCACATTACATGTAATTCATTTTAAATGGATGGGATCCATAAGCTTTCCATATGAATGATGGACCTTGAATATCATAAATAGTATAACAACCAAAGAAAATATAATGCTCAAAAATAAAGATACCATAGACACAAATAAATTAGATGAAACAACAAAAGATAAATTAATAATCTAAACAATTAAAAAACCAAACAAAATTTAATTACAAGTATGTCAAAACGTAATAATATTGACTGGCTTTAACTTGTAATTAAGTCGCAATTGATTCTGTATAACACCGACAAAGAAATGGGGTTTAACATCAAATCAACACAAACTAGATCATTTCGGGACTAACATATGATTTGATTTTTTATTCGATAAGCTTGTGAGAAGGAGTCTTTAGCAGTTGGAGGAAGCCAGAAGACCTGGAGAAATTTCACAAAGCTGGGCAGGTGACTCTTCTTTTTGTCATGTACAAGCACAGATTCGAAAACTCGCCACTTGACTAAATGTAACAATTCCGCCACCCAAACCCCTTCCATACAGGCTACAACAGTGGGGGCAAGATATATTGAAATTTAATTCCCTACAACACAACACACTTTATAAATGATATAAATACTATTACATGTATATTGTAATTAATTAGATTACTCATTCTAAAAATCTTAGGCTAAAACACTTTACTGATAAGATGAATTACTTTTTGAGATTGTGGCATGGTACCTCTATTTATCTTGGGTACAGATCTTACTTTCTTTCTATTTGTTTTTAAAACCAAGTCGTGTTACACACTTTTGTAACTTTAGCATTACAAAATTAGTTTACTAAATAAATGATTATTAAATTTCTAAAAACAAAATGTACTAAGAAAAATTCTGTATCTTTAATAAGATAAACTCTAATTTGATTTTAGTTTAACCCCAAACCTAATAAAATTATAAACCTCTTACAAGCATCCAAGCCCAAAATACTGAACATGTTTTAAGCAAGTTTGAATAAAATAAAATCTAAAGTCTTCAGGACATTCAAGACCACCATATACTCACTTTATGCCACAAAAGTTTTCTTTCAATAGCAATCAAATTTTTTCGGATGGGCAACATTTTCCTACATTAATTCAACTATTTTTCAGATGTAATATCAAATTCAAGACAGTTAATCTCTTAAAATAAACTTTTTTTCATTTTTACAACATCCATTCATCTCTCATCCCAATTGCGCCCCCTTCCATACACATACATCAACAATAACATGTCTGTTGCCATGGCAATGACAAAATGATTGAAAAGACTTCTTTGCAATAGACATGCTTAAATGAGACACGGTAACTATGTTTCCATATATTCTGATGACAAAATGATTGAAAAAAAAATTAATTTAACTTTAATATAAATGGTTTTTTTTAATATATGAAGTGCATGGCTAGGTTTTTTGACAGCCAGAGAAAATAACCAATCAGATATCAGGATACAAATTCATATATATATATATTTTATACGCAAGTTACCATAGAGATCACTACCATGACACAGTATCAATGCCACAGAGATTCAATACATTGAAAATACACACTAACCCGAAAGTTAAGAGGGCCATATAACTCCTAGTAATGTAACTACAAGTCCTGGATCGAAACCAAAATACTTTACACAATGACAGACCTTATGTTGAAAGCACTGTCTCGTTGACCTTAAAACCCTTGTCTCAAGAAAGTTGATAAATGATTACTCTTTATGTTTTAAAAACGACCATAAGATGTAACTAAAGTGAGTAAACTGGAACATCCTATGATATAACCATAAGACCAGCATACAATAAACAATCCACTATATATCTTTACAGTTTAACCACGGTATATATAATAAAATATAGAGATGTGTATCTAAAAATAACTAGACGACTTTGATTTAGGTAATTTCTCTGGATTTGTTTTATGGGATGACAATCTGCTTTTCTTGAAAATTTTGATTCTCTTTCCACCAAGAGATCAGATATAACCAATTTTATAATCCACTGTCGACACAGTATGCCAAAAATGAAACTAAAGTTAGTCAACAATTTGATGTTTGCTTAATCTTTCAAAAGCAAAAATCTAATTGTATTGAGCTAGTCCCATCACACCAGATCAGATTAACCCAATTCAATCCCATTTTATCTATACCTATATATCAAAGAGGTTTAGCTCCTTTAAAATTAATCCCATCACAGACAGGTACAATTATACCATATTTATAGTTTAAACATGATATTTATTAAAACAGTGAGATGTATAACTTAACCCATCATTATAATAACACTACATTTAGGTCTTCCTTACAAAGCCATATTTTTTTATTTTACACAATGCTCTGGGTTAGTAAAAAATAATTATCATCTGTGACAAAGACAATTGTGAATCAGGAATGTCCTATTGTCATCAAATGTCACTGAAAGTAATAAGTATTATACACTTGGGTTAAGTTAACATGTACAAATAATTGAAATGGTACCGGTACATAATTGGAATGATATACATTTATATTCAGTCTGCTGCATTTTTGTAGTAATATCATATCAATGTATCTTAAATAATGCATATAAAATTGACAATTTCAATTCAAAACACGACCATTACTTGAAAGTGAACAGATACAATATTTATATTTACAATACATGTATGTGATGTTCACTTTCAAAATTGGATATATATATTATTTTTGAAAAAAAGTATATCATCTTTTTTCTGAAGAATTGAAAGACTAGCATTTCTTCAACATTTCAATTATTTCTAACAAAATCATTATAATACCCTGTAACAAATTTTATAGAATTTGTCGCTTGTTACAGGGAAATAATCAAAATAGATCACACCAGTATACATATTGAGGTACATTCTATGTGAATGATGAAAGCAATATCATATCTTGCAGCAAGTCTGTCTTTAATTTAACATGTATGATCTGAAATTGTGCAATTTTCAGCATGTTTTTATTGTTTCATTATCAAAAGTTATCGATATCTCATGAGCAATGTTAAATTTAATAAATTATCTAGAATGTTTTCAACAAAGATGATATGTTTTAGTCTGAAAATAATTCTTTTGCCACTGACAATGCCAGTTTCAAGGAGAGATCTTCAATTTCATTCAGTATGGAAAGCTCTTAGAAATATTTTGGCTATCATTTCCATACAGCTCAATATTGTGAGCTGGCACTTCCAAATTGGGCTAATAGACTTGTTCTTCAAATATCGGTATTTAGCTTCAATATTTAAACAAACTTTTTTCTTCGGAGAACCATCGTAACTATGACTTCTCTTTCGAATTCAAGTTTTGAGTACAAGAACTTATATATCCAGGTCACGATATGATCGAAGATTGTATTAAAAAAACAACAGTGAGCATGACATAACCGCCTTAATAAAACATCACTGTAATATTAAGACTCTAAATTCTTGACTGGACTGACAATGAGATTGACCAGTTGAGATATCTGTCACCTGGTCAATAAATTCAATCCGTTGAGCAAGGTACAATATTGGACAACAAATTTACATAAATGCAAGATTTATAGGCTTTGACTGAAAAACAATTTCAGTGTCAACTTTTGAAACTCATGTCCGACTAGCAAAATTACTAATGAAGAGCTGTATGTACATTCGGTGATATCGGAATCTCAATAAATAGCCTTAACATTAAATATCAAATCTCATATTTTATTATTCATCTAATATACGAAAGTCATTAATAAGTTATCTCAAATGACAAAAAAAAAAATTTCAAAACAATCCATATTGCTCAATGAACTTTTTAACTTCAAATTCCAATATGTCTGTTGATTTGCTGGTCCGAACTATTTTGAGTCCTTTCCCACTAGACAGTCTAATTTTGTAAAACATGAGATCAACTATTTGATGAAAAGGGTAAATAAAGATAACAGTAGTAAATTCAATTATATTAAAACTGTTCATATATCTGTCTCTGCGGCCAAGTCTGGTGTGGCGGGTTTCCAATTCGTGATGTACTCATAAAGTAGAAAGACGATACAAATATTAGGCGTCACATGCCACAGATAAACACCCATTCCTTTATACAGACCAGGAAATCCCTCGTACCTAATAAAAAGTACAAAACTAAGTGTCACCAAAGAATAATTAATAGTTTGAACGTACATGTACATGTACTTGTCACACTCTACACACCCACCCACATAGTGAAATATTTCATTAGATTCATGCCAATTGTTGAATACCCAATCCTGTGGAGATGGAGGGATCACACTAACTTCAAGGAAGCCAGATCAAACCAACTGAACTTAAGATGCCAATCAAAACAATTCTTTTAAAAAAAGCAAAAATGTTCACTGATATTTTGGTACCATCTGATGCCATTTTTCTATATTTTGATTTAGAGGAGGTATTATTGTATTTCAGGCAAGCTATACAAAGTTCAGTTTGAATTTTATCTGCCTTGGCCCAATTAATGTAATTGTCAGCTGTAGCTTTCTTCAAATATGAAAGACTTCTTTTTCTGTGTCAAATACAATGTACATACAGTTAGCAGTTTCCCAAACTATTATTGAAAACAGTTATTGGTGACAAAATCAATTGGCATGAATTCCTTTAAAAAAAAATAAATAAATAAAATAGGATGGACTAATTACTGATTAAGTTTTCAAGAGGTATTTTTATTTTTCAAGAATCAAACCATAAAGATATATAATGTATAGTTATTGTCATGCTTTGTGAACAGCCTGAAAAGGAAATGACGGGGATCTTCAAGAACTTCAGCTTAAGTCATACTATAACCTTTTTAAATATCACAATCTCTTAAACAAATTTGAAAAAGTTCAAATGGGCTATAAATAGGATAAAATAAAGCTGTAAAACAGAAAATTAATGTCAACAAGTAATTAATGATTTAGGCATATGGCCAGTTACATTAATAGTTATTTTTGTTCTCAACATGTAGTATGAAGTAGTTATCATGTAGTGTAAATTAGTCATATTGTCAGAGGTACCGTCTGCCTTATCAAACAGACTATATCATCATTATCTAAGAAATGGTGTCCTAATATTACCAGGAGCCAAGCATTTAGACAATCACAAAACCCCTTGTAATGTTCATGCTTGGTTGGGATCAAAACAACACCATTTGACTCAATGACAGGTCTGATGATCTAAAGTCCTCACTTAACCTACCACAGTATATTATAAGTTCTGGAATTTAATTTTCTCAATCATTCGTAATAGTCATAAGGTGTCAATTGGGTAAACACGGAACACAAGGATTTCAGTCAAAATGGTATATCTTCAACTATCATAAAAGATAAAACACTTGACTGCTTACATCAGGATTTAGGATGTTGCAATATATAATTGTTTACACAAAAAAGAAACAAAAAAGATCTGACTTTTTATAATATTTCAAAACAAAATCTTAATCATATACAACTAACCACAATAACGATAAATCAACCACAATATCGCTAAATCAAAGACGATAAGATTTTTTAAATCGGGAATTACACTTGGCCAATTGCAAGATTTTCTTAAGAAGCAGACCGTCACTTACCTTCACAATAAGAAATAAAAATTAAATTAAAAAACAATTAAAATCAGTGCACTTACTTGATAATATTTTTTACAACCTCTCGCACATTTTTGTGATTACGATGTTGATCTTGTAAGCGGGACCGTAAAACTTGATAGGGATACGTAGCCACTGCAGCAAACATTTTGGAACAGGCTGCGAATGTCACATACTCCAATGAGGTCTGGAAAATTCAAGTAAATCATATGTTCCAATCCAAATTTTGCCACATATATTTATACTTTTGGATGGCATGGAAGCTCAGCAGGAAAAGAGTTTGGCCGAGATAATACCGGTCCCGGCAAATTTCCCTCATATCATGTTACCCCCCACCCCCATTTCATTTCATTTACAAGTTTTTGATGGCACTGGGTCATATAGTTGGACTATGTTTGTGTAGTATAACGTTAATATTATATTTCTTACCAATCGATAATCTAGAGGCAAATTACGTCTATTGTTATACCACGTCTTCATTTCTTCATACGCCATAAACTGTAAGGCACCATGGGAAATACCAAATACACCCGGAACAAAACCCTAAATAGAGAGAGAAAGCAGAGATTAGATTGGTTAATTGGAAAATGTAATTGCATAAGGGCATACAGAACAGTTTCAATGATGATAACATTTAGATATCTTCAATTCAAAGCACTTTAAACCTGTGCGTTTACAATGTATAGAAATCAAAGATATTACACCAGGGCTGAACTGTAATGCTGATGTTTGGGACCTACTTCATAACTACACCTCTGTTGTAAATGTATACACAGACAAGCTTTAGTACTCATGTTTGGAGTCAACTGACAATACTATACTCATATTAATGCAAGTCATGTATCATAACACAAGCTTCACCAGACACTCCTTTGATAGAATAACCAATTTACATGTACCTTATAAAGCCCCCTAACACCCTCAGTGGAATATATCTTTATTAAAGCATCACTCATGCCTTTATAATGTTGAGATGATCTAGTTGCAGTACCAGATAACGCCGTCCCTTCATATTGTAAACATAATCTAGTCTTCGTTACCCAGATTGGATTGGTTAAAACTAAAGTTGCAAAGCCTGAAATCAAATGATTTGTTTTATAAATAAGCTTGTCACAATTAGCCAGATCTACACAAAAGCCAACAGTGAGACTGATGTGCCTCAACACAATACTAAAATAAATACATGTAAATGACACATATTACATAATTGCACATTACATGTATCTTTTTGAAAGGTATTGAGCAATACAACTGATTATCTATACTTTATCAAAGCAAAAAATGTTCATAATCAAACTCAGCCAAGGTGTTAAAGTGTCTGGTACCTGGTAGTGAAACTAAACACTAAGTTTCATCACTCACCATAATTAAAGAGGAATCAAAGATACATGTAACTTTTGCCAAAGCATTGACCAATTAAATTGGTCATGCAGATTATTTCAAACTAAAACGATTTCCTTTTTTGTTTGTTATGAGTTATAATATTCCCTCAAATCAATAAAATGGTTAGACTTACCAGCTTCTGTGGCAGCTAATATATGTCTAGCTGGTCCAACATTTTTTTTACTGTCACCATCTTGCATCCATGATTTAATTCCATTGTAACTAAAAAAAATAAACAAATACTGTAATGTATATCATTAACTAACAAATACTGTAAGGCATATCATTCATTAGGCCAAAAAATTAACCCATAACCTGTGTTTACAGTAATGGTTTTCAAGATAAAATTGATAACCCTAAAACTTTTTTTTCACACTCCACAGTTCCTATAAATCTGTCAGTTTTCTGCAGCAGTAGACACTTAATCATCATTATTTTCCAGAACTTTATTTAGTAATTAAGTTAAAAGTGCTACAAAATAAAATAATAAACACTTTACAGTACTCAAAATATCTGCACTAAGGCTAGTGTCGATGAAGGTTACTAAAAGATTAATCTATTAGTTCAGTTAGTTCTACCAATCTTATCCCGCGAATGGCCGTGAATCTCATAATTTCTAAAACAACAAAACATACAAGTAAGCGCATTGAAACTAAGTTAACTAAGCAACCTATATGGTCTGTCGCATAATTTTTGTTTTGGCCTTAACTAATATATAATATTAAATAATTCTTTAACAAAATAATCTATTTACATTTCAAAGAATTAATGAGAACTCGCCAGGCAACAAAACATACGCCCACAGCTACAGCAACTAAGTCGACTAGATAAATATTTCATCTCTAGATTGACCATAAGATAGTCTCTATCATCCACACAAATATTCTACGAATATTAGTCTGGATGGGTCCTCAAAATTTGACGGAAAATAGGTCATTGTCTGGATTATCCAGTCTTTTAAGTTACCATGTACTGAATCTATCAAAACAGATCGCTTGTCAACGATGACACTCTTTAAAATTTTGTTGTGTAAAGGTTTCAATTGAAATGGTAATTTTCTCTCGTCATGAATCAGACGTATGGCTTCTCACAATCTTCTTAATTCTTCATCGCGATGCATGCTTATTCCTCGTCTCTATTTTGTTTCTAATAATAGATGTGCCAAGTGAATTGTGGGATATATTTCAACCACGCTTTATAGAATCTAGCAAACTCGGCCCGGCTTCATAAGATCTAGCACTTACCTATACTTTCATTGGATACTTTAGCCAAAAGGTTCCATTGCCCATGCGTAACCAAATTTTTGTTTTTTTATGTGGTAGATTATCCAGTAATTTTCGTCAAAAATAGAGAACCGACCCAGACCCTCCGTGCGTTGAAGACTAGGGGGTTCTGGGTGACAGAGACTAACCATAAGATTTTCAAAGTGATCATGAGCCATAACTCTAAGAGTAATTATTGGACATCATTGAAAATCCAGAGGCTTCTTTGTCTCATGACCTTTAAAACTGTGTATAAATTAATATAAATGATATCTTTGATCTGCAAGGCCGTTCACATTGTGCATAGATTTCAAGTCAAATGGAAGATAGGGGAGACAACAAAAAATGAAAAAAAAAACCCCCCAAAAATTGTGTTTTATCAGTCAGGCATTTTTATAGCCATGTGTACAATTGGAGGCTATCTATTCACTCTTACAGTTTTTTTTTTTCTCATTCACGTGAATGCCTTTTTGAAAATGGATTTTACAAAACAATCAATTAAACTATAAAACATGGCTCAAAAATGTCCAGCAACTAAATAGCCATTTCTTGGATCAAGGACCATCTTGACACATTGATAATCTGTCTACCGGTACTTTCAATATAAATGTCATTAGGTCTACCTATTAGAGCAGGAGCCCAGGGGGTTCAACCTAGCTTATTTCAATCAGAAAATCAATGATTCGTTTGAAAAATAAAAGTATCGGTATAAACAATTCGTCAAGATGCATGGAAATTGAACAGAAGTAGGAATAATTTTAACAGTACCATTCTGGTGGAAAAGTGACTAAAAATAAATCAAAACTTACAAGAAGAAATAAAAACCCCATGAGATTCCAGCTCCCCAAACATTAGGCGTGACTCCTTGATATAATCCAACGAACCCATCGGACTTTGCTATAGATCTTAATGCATGGAATATTCCTTTATACTGAGGTCTTTTACCAATTACATCATAACCTTCATTTACTGAAATATACAACATATTATACTTGTAAATAACGTGGTACAATATATTTTTATACATGGGTTGCCACGAGACGCGAGCAGTTGCTCACGCTCGCGCTGTGCTCGCGTAAAGGTAGATTTACGCGAGCTGTTCGTTGCTCGCCCAAAATTTTAGGAAAAACCTGTAAAAATAATCAAAATATTGACGAGTTTATTGCCCAAACTAATCCAACAGTGTCAATAACGTCATAAATTCGCCTGTCAAACTGAGATTCATCAAGCTGCACGCGGCAGTTCGTCCTTAAATTTGATTGGCTAATGAGTCGTGTTACTAAAAATACACTTTATACCTGAACGTCATGACTGGTTTTCCCCATAGGTTTTCCTACGAACACCAGTAACAAACGCGTGATAATCGAGTCTAAAGTAAAGAAGTTTACATCTGGATGATTTGGCATTTCACGCTAAATGAACACGTTTTAAACTTATAATTATCGGTATTTCTTATTTTATCAGAACTTCGATTTTTATTCCATTGTGCAGTCGTATGATTTTAAATCTAAGCGTAATAATTGGCTAAAGGAAACCTGATTGCCCTACCTATCCATATTTTATGTCGTGGGGTGAAGAAATCCGTACGGAAATTGATTATATAAAGAGTACATGTATGACTGTCAAAAAAAAGAAAAGCGATGGTCACACATGTTTACTGCAAACTGTGTCAGGAATAGCAGTTTTGTTGCTCAATCGTTTATTTTGTTGTTTTGTTATACTAATGCCAACTCATAGTAATAGTACTATCATATAAATAAAGAATTGAAAAAAAAAAAAAAATTACAAACTATAAACAGCTTTGTCATTATTTATTTAACAAAAGTATCCAGGCAACAAATTGATTTTAAATTGAAACAATTTTACAAAATGTGTGCTCACGCAAGCAACATTTTACGTGAGCAATTTTTATTGCTCGCCCTGCTCGCCCAAACCTAAATTTGCGAGAGCAGTCATCTGCTCGCCATCAATTTATTCGTGGCGAGCCCTGGTTGCCAGGCAAAGAAACATACAACATACATGTACAGCAGCTAAGTCGTCTGGGCAGACAACAAGGGTTGTCGCATAGGATTTGTTTTTTTCAGTAATGAAAACATTTACAACACACTAAAACATGATTAAAAGTAACAACACATGAAGTAAGCTTAATTATCAGAAATCATTAGAATTTGTTTTGATTGTTTGTTGACCTTATAGCTTAAACGCTGTGTACTTATATCAACATTACCCTCAAGCACATCCACAAGATTTTTCAAATGATCAAGGGCTATAAGCTTAAGTCTGACAGCAATTATCAAAAAATGTTGAAAACCAATAGGGTTCTGACTTCTGCATCTCATGACTGTGGCGTTAACACTAACACTGCATACAAAATTTAATGTCTAGGTAGTGTTATCAATTTCTAGGCCCACATATCGCATAAAAAAACTCAACTTTTCAAAGTTCTAGTGATAATGCTAATAATTAATACATAATACAATGATTGAAACTTTAGAGCCTATCTATCTATGTACCGGGTATATAATTAAATATTTACTGGTGTGTAAAGTTTCTAATTCTAATCAATGTCAAATGGGGGGCAACGTCCTTGTTCAAATGGTTAAAGGGACAATAACATTCTTGCTGGCTTGGTAGCTCCAGAAAATAAATAATACCCTTATTCTAAGTACTACTAGATGTTTAAGTGTCCTACCTGTTGTGTAAATTATCCATTAGTATATTACAACCTATTTTACTTGTCCAGAGGGTTCGAAAATATTTTAAAATCCAAGTCACATTTGAAAAGGTTTACGTTAGACTTTACAAATCAATTGGTTGAATTTTTCCAATTTTTTAAAATAGGTGTGTTAAAGGGCCAATCCCGATAACTTTTTGGGGAATAAAACTGCTTAATTTTGTGTTAAAATCCCTTAAAACCCATTACCTAAGGCCGACCAACTAACATGATATTTGTGATGTATACGCTTGTAAATAACTTAAACCTGACAGTCTTCATCTGGAAATGGAGACTGTTGTATTATACAGTATATGGATAAAACCAGACTTTTTTCTATAAAAATAATATGTAGGTGGAATTTAACCTTTGTTATCAAGTACAGTACATGGGTCATTCACTGTATAGACCTATCAAGAAACGGGAATCGATTATCAGGTCACCCAATGAAAAAATTGACCCCGAAATCTTAAAAGGGTTACGTGTCCGGATAAGCAGTGTTGACGTTCACGTCCAAACGACTCAATATTTTGAGCTGAAATTTTGCGACAAGGTAAATACACCATGCCTCTATATTTTGGTCCATAAATTTCATAAATACTTGGACTTTAATTTTTGACACTCTGTTCTTATCGGGAGGGTCCCTTTAAGATGAAATTTATATCATCATTTAATTGGAATATTCTAAAATAATACGATTTGTTGACCAGAATGAAGATTGGGACAAATTATTCAGTTACAACAAGAGTGTTATTGGGGCTTTAAATCCAAAATTTTATAATATTACATAATCCTAACCAGCCAGCACACGCCTCATAATATTTAGACACATTAGAAGTGGGCATATAATCATAAGCACAAGACGGATTTATTGTTTCTCGGTCAACCTGTCCTACATGTAAATATGGAAAATTACACGAGTTGATCGATGATGCAATATTGAGACAATAATCCAATTAATTTATGAATCAGTACAGGTCTACACACAAAAATAATTAAAATCCTAACAAATATATTCAGGTGCCTGTATACTCACCTTGGAATCGTATTTTAACTAAATCTAGAGGGTGTAAGACTAACGTTGAGATCACCCCACCACTCACGCCAGCTATCAGATGTTCAGCTTTCACTTGTCGTAATTTGGAGTACAAACTGCCCCATTTTGGACTGTTACCAGTTCCCTCCGTCATCTTTGGTTATAATATCCCGGTTCGTATGTACAAGATTGACTACAAGAATAAAATGTTTTAAAAAAACTAATATCATAAATCATCCATATTTTCTAAAATATTTGTCCCGTGTAGAACATTCCCTGGCAAGGTCGTAGCCATTTTACCAAGAATACTCTAAACCAAGCGATAAATCTACTTCATGAACAGCACAGGAAACTCTATTTAAAAAATGTGTGTACTGTTATTAGGAATCTAGCATCCTAAATGCATGTGATAAATATATTGTTATACATATGGATGCATCCAATCAAAATCATTTGGGGAAAACATTTTGTTCTACTTTATCGGGTGGTTTATAATCATAATCGATTATCCAGCCGGCAAAATAACTGCGTCATTCGCGTCAGCTGATTTGAAGAAAATCCCGTTGACAGGTGCTCAGGACCGTGCAAATTAAAGAGTAGGCCTAGTGGCGGGTCTCACATACGAATCAGGGTCTGTTTATGATTTTGAAAAAAGAATAATGTTGTTGTCAAACTTTTCTGATAATTTCCAAGAAAGGGGCTTTTTTTTAGGGGGGGGGGGGAGATTATACACCAATGAAAAAGAAAAAAAAAACACATAGGGGTCTAAATATAATATTAATATACATATGGCATTAATCTTGATAAGCCACCTACATTATAACTAATACTAACTAAGACTCGTTCACAATTTAATTGTAAGGAAGAAATATTGGAACAATATCAACTGGGGTAAAAAGTGCACCGGGACTTTTAAAGGATGTGGGCCGTTTGTTAATGAAATTGTTATCGAATTTGTTATATATTTATGAAATTTGTTATTGATCATTTATTGATAAAAGGATTTACTTTGTTGCTTATGTGAACAGACTCGCTCTAGCGTGGAGATTTTCCGAAAACCAAGGGGAAATGATGATAAAGCAGAATTAACTAATTAGAATACTTCCTGTTTCCGAAAGTAAACTATAATGTCGTGAGGATGATAAAGCAAGCAAAACTCAACACAAAAAGGAAATACACTAAAGAATACTTTCTGTGTCCGAAAGTACAATGTCGCGTGGACGGTTTGTGAATAAGACTTTAGACCCACTAATTCAGCTAGCATTTCAAGACCAACTCTTTCCATATACATATAATTGTATATTAGAGTCAAAATTCTAACATTCTATCGTCTAATTTCTTACTTCTATTCATGCAATTTCTAACGTCCATTCATGTAATTTCCAATTTCCATTCATGTAATTTCTAAATTAAGACAATGTATAATTCAACTTCTTTATTTGTTCAGTGTAAACATCAATTCTGTTTCATCTCATTTCTATTATTGAGTCGAAAAATGTCTACTTCGTTGTTGCTTTACATGACGTTAAGCATGATGAACGGCAAACAAATTTAGAATTTTGATAGGCCCTACTTCGACCTAGCAACCATCATTATGCCATCGTTTGATGTCGCCACCGTGTGCTCAGTTTGGCGACTGAGCACCTGATCGGGACAATTCTATTGATACAAACGACTCGCTCTCTTCGTCAGGTTGAGTGGTTTGGCGGAGTGTTAAAATTGAAAGCAATATCGAGGGAGAGAGAGAGAGAGAGAGGGAGGGAGGGGTAACATCCACTAGACACAAAACAGTTCATTTCGGTATTTAAAACATGGTTCAATTTTATTTCAATAATTCGTAGGGGGTGCTTAGCAGTCGGAGGACCCGAAGAAAACCCACAAGGATGGACAGGCGACCCTACTCCAAGTCACGTACATCCGGGTAATCGAAACCACACCAGTTGATTCGGTGACAGACCTTAAGTTACAGCGCGCACATGCTAAACATTTGGCCATCCAACCCAACATTGAACGTGATATAAATGTATGGTTTGTAAGACGGGTTTCCCCTTGTCAGTGATGCAGAAGGAGGGCCTGGCAAGGACAGCTGCCTATTCGTTCTGATGGGACGAAAAACCGAGGTCCCGTGTACACATTGGCGTGCACGTAAAGGATCCCTTGGCAGGTAGAATTCGATATAAGAGTAGGCCGTATGACATATGCCTGTCTTGCATTAGCCCAGGTCAGGTGCAGAAGAGTAGGACGTTAAGCCCCATTTCATTTCATTTTTGTAAGACGGTAGCTCGATAAGCTGTGGGTCGGGTGTGCGATCCCTGCATTGGTCGAGAAAGTTCATCCAGATTTTCCTGCGTGGTTCCCCCTTGTTAGTGATAGTGTCTATTCGTTTGGATGGGACAAAAACCCGAGGCCCCGTTTACAAATTGGCGTGTACGTAAAAGCTGCCGTGTCCGTTAGAATTTGATATAAATCTAGGCCGTAGATCCGCTCTCCAGGCAGTATTTCCCTTAAGCACACTGTATGGCGTATGTCCATCTCCATTAGCCCGGTTCGAGGCAGAACAATAGGGCGTTAAACCCCCTTTCATTTCATTTTCTATTTCAAATGTAAGCTAAACAGTATTTGTTCATTTTGTTAAAGACAGGTGCAGCATAAATTTGGAGAATTTTTTTAAAATTTTTTTACAGTTGAGCCAATAATTGATATTTTGACTCAGTAACTGTGTAGACATATCCATGAAATTGTACCCTGTGTTAATATAGACCAATAGTAATTGGTCTATATTAACACAGGGTACAATTTCATGGATATGCCTACACAGTTACTGAGTTTAATACCAAGCGACTTTTAGACTTGGAAACTCTCTCTCTCCTAATTTCAGCACTCCTTCCAACCTTCAACCAGACGAAGAATGAGTCGTTTATACAAACATAATGGTCCCGAGCAGGCGCGCAATCACCAATTGAGCACGCAGTGGCGACACCAAACGACTTCATAATGATGGTTGCTAGGCAGAAATGTATAAATTCTAACTTCGTTGATGTTGATGCTAAACATGTAAAGCATCTATTAAGAAGTTGGGACAAAATTGAAATTTACACTAAACAAAAAAGAAGTTGGGTTATACATTGTCTTAATTTAGAAATTACATGAATGGAAGTTAGAAATTACATGAATGGAGGTTAGAAATTACATGAACAGAAGTAAGAAATTAGACGATAGCATGTTAGAATTTTGACTCTAATATACCGCCATATATAACAAGGAAGAGAGACACCGGGCATTGTAAAACATCTTGTCTCTTGGGTGACACAAAAAAAACAGGTTGGGTATATCGCTGGCAGTGGCACGAAGTTAAAGATATCCAACAGTTAGAACCTGAAATGAGAGTAGGCCATTGCACCCGTTTTTATTATAGGCCTACCGACGTAACCGACCGGAGTGGAAAAGCGAAGTAGAAAGAGAGAAAGGGGTTTAATTAGAAAAGTTGCCACTACTGATGTCTCTTTGTCTTACTCCAGCCACAGTAGTGGACCAAGCTTTATAGTGATTTGACTACAAAAACGTTACCCTATAACTCCTTTAATTTCCCATTACGACCCAAACTATAGACTACGGTACATATAGCTTAACATATAAATAAGGCCGTATATATGTAGGATTTTAAAAGTGGAGGTGCAGCAGAGTGGTGGGGCGCCAATATAATGCCATAGTGACTGAGTGCGGGAATGCCGCAATCGAAGTCGCTAGCAAGTAACCCCGTATAGGGCGCCATTTCTTGGGGCGCCTTATTTTTCTGGGGGTGCAATGTACCCCCTGCACCCCCGCTAAATATGACCCAACATGAAATAAACCAATGCCCATTGAAATAAAGAAGAAATCTTACCCTATAATTATATGATTTGAATAAACCCAACTGTTACGCGAAATCTGTTCATTTTAGGCTTTTTTTTTATCGACTTGCCAAATTGATTTGAATTTATTAGAGATGTCATGTGACAATTTAGTCGATTTCAAAGTATTTTGGCGAGTTCGTTAAATGCTCCGATTAGCTGTAAACAATTATTGTGGCTGGACACAGTTGAAAAAAACATGTGACCACCCGATCGAATCGTCAAATCGCACCCTGAACTGATTTGGCGATTTGATGTAATCGCTTCGGAAATCGATGTCGATAAATTCGTTGATTAGGGTAACCAATTTGAATTAGATGGACGTTAAAGATGAAAATGTGATTGAATGCAAATCACTTTGGCTAATCAGTGGTCGATATAAACGCCTCATATGTAGCCGCCAAACCAGAATCTCGTGTGTCATGTCACTCGAAAATACAGAAAAAAACTGTATGATAAGATAAGATGATTCAGTGTTGAACTCTTCACAACATAATTACTTAGTTCCATGCAAATTGTGATGAAAATATGTGTTGACAATTTTGCAGCTGAACCTAATTTTACTTTCCCAAAGCCCCGAATAGAGACCAATTGCAGCCGTTGATAAGATTTATCACGGCTGTCAATTGCAGCTAGGGTTTAATGTCCACTCGCCAAAAACTGGATCAATTCGGGACTAACATGTGGTTTCAGTGGAAGGAAACCCGAGGACCTGGAGAAAACCCACGAAGTTGGACAGGCGTAGAAAAGTAGGACGTAAATCATTTCGTCATATGATGCAAGACTGTATATTAATATACGGTCCATGGTTGTACCTTTCAATTTTGATAAATATTTTATTTCTAAAATTCAAAACAAAGTGTCACTTACCGGGTTATAGTTATGTTTAGAATAAAATGCCATCGATATATTAAAAATAAAAACACAGCCAATCTATTTCACATATTATGTGTAACTAAATCCACCGAAAATGCCACCAAGGTGAACAGATAGCAATGGGTATACACTCGGGTTTGCGTAACGTGCGTTGCATCATATTTAAACCATGGTTTATTTTGGATAAATCAGCTGTTATTAGTGTTATGTAGGTAAGTCTAGTTCTATTTATAGCGTGATCACTGCCGGTTGAAACCAGTACAAAGAATAATCTAGTTAACTAATACACATATAAACAAAAAAAACACGTAAATCATTATCATTTTACAGTCAATAAATGATGTTTCTCGGTGGATAAAGGCATAAACACAGATAAATCGACCATGATTTAATTACGGGCCGGTGAAAGCAATTCGGGGGGGGGGGGGGGCTAACATCCTAGGACTGTAAAGGAGCTAAATCGCTGATATTTGAGACCAACAAATTGACACAATTAAAATAACGTATAAAAATAAATATAAACTGACTTACATTCAATTGTTTCCGTTTTTGCTCTAATTTTTAGTCAGTTGTGTTCGGCGAAATACGCCGGAAGTCTCAATCGAATGTCAATCTCTAGCGTCTGGTTATTCCACTCTGTGCCGGAAGTATTCATTGCGCACGCTCTCCAGATAAGAATATGACGACACCGTTTGACATGAATAGTGGAATATATGTTTAGCCTAGTTTTAGAGTCCCTTGTTACAAATGGCACTGAAAAAATATATTACACGATTCGTGTAGCAATGGTGTAAAATATTTATTTTGTCTTAAATATTGGATATCAGAAGCCCATCGTTTCCCGGTAAGATCACTACAGCAATATTGACTTAAATTGACAAATAATTCGTGTTTTCAATGTCGACGATATTGGAAGATATTGAGTTAGAGACTTGGCTACTTTAAGTTAGGGTCCAGGGGCCGCTTAGGCCCCGGAAGCTTCCAGGAGTCTAGATCGTCAAAAACGCTCTGTAAGCGATTTCCGGCTAATACAATAATTGCTCAGCAATGATGTGAAATTTTATTTATTTTCTAAATCCGTTACCATGCAACCAGTCAATGGTGATTGTTCCCGCGATACTGAGCTTTACAAATGTATGCATAATAATACCAAAGTTGTGGTCACTCTAGAGGTCACCATGTTGATACAGGGTGACCGAAAAAAAACCCCAAAGGCCCTAAATTTTTTAATAAATCCTACAAAGGCCCAGCAAATTTCATTCCCCAAAGTTTCAATTCTGGAGTTCAAACCGTTCAAATATATCATTGTAGCAATTTAATTATGGTTGAGTCCGAATTTCGTGAAAACCCAACCGAAACTTTCGGTCAAATGTATAAAATTGACCCTGACATACATTATTGGCGAAATGACCCGAGTATCATATTATAGGTTTTATTGGTCATCAGACTTATTCTGGACGGTTTCTGATTCATCTCAGAAACGGTTGATCCAATATGGCGGTCACGATCCATAATGGCGAACGAACTTGACTCGAAAAGCATTCTTTCAAAACCATTAGGAACATACCAAAACAACCTATAAAATTATTCTTTACGGGTCATTTCGCCAACAATTAATCTACGGGTAAGTAATTTGACTGAGTGAAATTTTCATTTTTTT
The DNA here is from genome assembly GCA_948474765.1 of Patella depressa. Taxonomy (NCBI): domain Eukaryota; kingdom Metazoa; phylum Mollusca; class Gastropoda; family Patellidae; genus Patella; species Patella depressa. Next base: position 30,710,775 of record OX419715.1, read on the forward strand.
TTTCGTCTTTTATCGTCTATTTTTGAATCATTATAGCAAGAATGGCCAACTCTTTATTGAACGCTTAACTAATGTATCTTTAATATTTATCTTTTATTGTTTATTTTTGTGCTACATGTACAAAGAACTATCAGCTCCTTATCTAATTTTCCTTTTGTCAGTGATACAGAACGGAGAGCCAGACAAGAACAACTGTCTCGTCGTGTGGATGGGACGGAAAACCGAGGTCCTGTGCAAACATTGGCGTGTACGTAAAAGATCCCTCGGCAGTTGGAATTCGATATAAGAGTAGACCGTAGTGCCACTGCCTCATCGATCGCACAATACGGCGTATGTCCGTCTTCATTAACCCAGTTTAGGAGCAGAGCAGTGACGTTAAAGCGATAATTTCATATTTTTAAAGAAAGTCAAAACATAATTATTTCTATGTCTATTGCTCAATAGGTTGTCAACTCCCTACTATACAATCATAGTATTTTTCCCCTCTTTTATAACTCAGTAACACAGGAAATGATAACACAATTACCTCCATTGTTTTTCTATTGCCCACGTGCAATAGCTATATATCTTCAAACGTTTAGATTTGATGTTGAAAATGACATTCTTGCCAATTTCTAAACTGGCAATAGTGAATTATAGGATTAATAGGATTATTCTTTAACAAGGTAGGACTGTTTATAGACACGTACCATATATTTTAAGGGTTTTATTTTAATAAATTGTAAAAATGTAACTTAAAAATATGAAATTGCAGCTTTAAACCCATTTAATTTCATTTCTTTATCTAATTCTTACAGAGAGTTGAAGTTAAGCCGTGAATTCCACCCCATACGTGTTCATTACATTTTAACTGTACACGTGATCACCCTCGATATTACCCAATAACTGCATATAATCAACGTTTGTTTAAACTGTAAACTTAATTGTATGCTGTCCATAATATATTATTATTATGATATAGGTGATGATACAATAAAAGCTTATCTTATGCCTTATGGATAATAATTGTTATCTATAGTTACTAAAGTACAGGACATTGAACCGATCCGAACTCCATTCATGCTATAATGCAATATAATACATGTTTGTTTAGATAATGTGTTTGAAAAAGCAGGTTAATATATTGGGGAACCAATATAACACATAGCATTCAAATTGGGTCATGGATGCGTGCGTAATAGCTGTTATTATTCAGTAAAGTCGAATCAAGAGCTATATATAAAAAAAAAATTGTTGTAAGTTGCCATGAAATTATCAAGTCTTATCTTTTAGGTCGTGGAAATAAATTATAACAGAATCAAAATATTTAATGCACAATAAAAATGCACATAACATGGACAGATAACGGGTCAATTTGTATTGCATGCTATTGTTTTCAGTCATTATTTTGAGTTATTTCGTAGCATAATCCAGAAATTGGAAAAAATAAACCTTATGCCTCCATCAATTTTGTTAATTTTGGTTTATTCGCTTATGTTGAATTTTAGCTTCAAATGAGTTATATGGCCTATTTTATAATTTTGAAAATGGGCATGGTCACCCCCATTAAAATGCCCATAGCAGCAACCAATTGTTCAAAATTCTGAATTGTGTGTTTTTGTTAAAGTAAATTCCGCAAGTATTTCAAATTCAAATTGAATGAGTCGTATCTTAGGAATCGTTAGATCGATCAAGCTAAATTTTTGAATATCAATTAAAGACCTCAGCCAAAAATAAGCACATCTGCAACCATTTCTCAGCGATATTTTGCATAACAAGTATTGAGTTATGGGTGAGTAATGTACATTTGTAGCCTGTCAAACTCAGTGCGGTTTCTCCGGAATATCCACACAAACAAATATTGAATGACGATCGACCGTTATGTTAGTCTCAAATTACCCTGTTTGTAGTTCTGGGTACAACACAATCTAACCCGCATTCTAATTCACGACATTGTTATCCTAGTATTTTTAGTAATTCATGGCTTTGCTAAAATATAAATTTTACCGTTCACTACTTCTTTATAATAGAGCTGACACCATTTCATTTAGGTTGTTTACCACAATTTGAAAATAACAAACCTGCGGGACAAAAGTAGGTGAACGGGTTATATTATATCAGTGCAGCAATAAAAAAAACAATATTGTCTTACGAAAATTTTATCACGCGCAGCATTGAATTAATGATGCTTAAAATGCGTTCTCGGTCGAATTCGGAATGGTGCTCAGTGGCAGTTGGATTTGGCTCGATAAAGAATGAAATAACTCTCAGTAATCAGCCATTGCTTAATTCTGACTTTTCAAGCTGTCTTTTATCAACACTTTCATGTACATGTAATATTAGTTAATCCCCCAATAACGTCGTCGTTATCGGATACACCATATGTAATATATTTCCTGACTATGCAATGGTTGGATATGATATGAATTATATGGATTGATACAGTGTCATTGTCTGGTCATGATATTATTATATAATATTATGTGAATTCTCCTGTAAGGGCAATTATAATTATTTTAGTCGATTCATGATTGTTAAATACTAATAACTTTGGTGGTAACATCATTATCCCTATACATAAGCTATGTCGTGATACTGATATGTATATGTATATCTATACTTGTACTCATTAGGCCAAATATAAAATGACCCTGTGTGAACGAAATGAAATGGGTTTAATATATATCACTTCTCGGACTGGGCAAATGAAGATGTGCATTACGACATGTAGCGTGCTATGAGGGAAAATTTGCCTGGACAGTGGCACCAAGGCCTCTTATATCAAATTCCAACTGCCAAGGGATATCTTATGTGCACGTCCATGTGTACACTAGACCTCGTTATTTGTCCCATCCAAATGACTAGACAGCTATCCTTTGTCAGGCCTTCCATCCTGCACCACTAACAATTGGAAACTACCCCGGAAAATTCAGATGAACGTTCTAGTCTGGGAGCGAACTCAGAACCTCCAACCTAGCGAGCCTGCTTTTTCCTCATTTAGCCACTGTGACTCCGGCCCTGTGTTAATGGTTATTAGACCACAAATAGTGTATATAACCTATGTGCCTGTGGTGTCATGTTAAATCTACAGCCTTTTAAATAAAGTAAATTTTTAATTACCCGGTAATAAAGCATTACTAGTTTATAGCATATTTAGTCTTTGTGGTGTCACTTTAAATCTATAGGCTTTTAAAGCGGGAATTTCATATTTTCTAAGAAAGTCAAAACATATTTATTTCTATGTCTTTTGCTCAATAAGATGTCAACTCACATATTATACAATCATAGGCATTATTTTCCATACTTAAACATCTTTTACATCGGGTATAATAACACAATTACCTCCCTTGTTTTCCCATTCCCCCATGCAATAGCTATCTTCAAACATTTGAATTTGAAGTTGAAACTGATATTTTTGGCAATTTTTCAACTGGCAACAGTGAATTATAGGATTATTCTTTAACAAGTTAGGACTGTTTATAGATTACATCTATTGTAAGGCTTTATTTTAATATATTTTAAAAATATAACTTAAAATATGAAATTGCAGCTTTAAATAAAACAAATTTCTATTTATTTCCTAGGATTTCTAGCTTAATTACTGTAAAATAATGACGATTAGGACTGTTAAAATATCAAAATGTCAGTGTCTGCAGAGACCCACACTAAGGACAGATTTATAGGACCTCAGAAATAAGGTGGATTTGTGGCTTATTTTTACGTTGGCCTTATTACATGTATTGTTACTAATGATGTTAAACAATTCATAAGTAAATATTCACTGAACTGTTATCTAAATCGTAAATTGTAAAAAGTAAACAACATCATCTACTGTTTCAATCACACCACTGTGCTGTCTACCCTTCATATTCCAAGTGGAAATAAATAAATTTACTCACTAAAAGATATTTTTATTGCACAAAAGAATATAAAACAACTTTATTTTACAATTTTATATATATATCAAAAGCCTGATGATCTGATAGTGAAAGCACTAGCTTTAAGAATGTAATGTTTTTTATTATTTTCATGAAATTTCATTTATATATATACACAGAAACAATGAGATTACCTCACAGACCTCCAATTATACGTATAAGGCTTGTTTTCGAGTTCGTGCTCATCGGTATTCAAATTCTTGAACTCATGATCCCCCACAGCAAAATGTGTAGCTTAACGCAGACCAGAGCTCTATACACGTTAATAAAAAAAGGGTGCCTAAAAAAGTTGGGTATTGTGGGCGTATAAAAACTACATAAAATCACATTAAACTACGCTTTGACTAAGGTAAATATATTTCTGAAGCAAATGGTACAAGGATTATCAGCCCAGAAGATTAATTATCTTCCCCTGATCTTGGGTGCTATCATTTCGGTCATTTTACTTGTCACTTTAAAGAAATGAAATGGGGTTTAATTTGCCACTTTTCGGCTATCATTTAAATGGCCATAATATTAAATAATTAAAAATGCACCATAAATATCGTTATATTTAATCTCTTTAAAAAAACCTAGTTGTGAAAACTCCAGTTTGCGAATGAAAACCCCATTCATATCTTATCAAAACATCACAAACAGACCTAAAGGGCTGAATTATCAAGACTACTGAGCATTGAGTTTGGCGGTTGTTTGGGTAGGTGGTCATTTGCTTTTCCATAAAATAGTATTAATACAAAGTTTAGTATAAAACATAATAAATCACATCATCAAACATCTAGATATAATCATGGTGCGTACCATATAACCAATAAATTTGCTTTTCCATAAAATAGTATTAATACAAAGTTTATTATAAAACATAATAAATCACATCATCAAACATCTAGATATAACCATGGTGCGTACCATATAACCAATAATAGAAAGGGAGCCACTGTCGTCAATGAGTAAGACTTTGGCTCGTTAACCTCGACAGAGGCTTTGGCAAAGGACAACATATAGTTTTTTTGATGGGACGAAAAACCAAGGTCCCATGTACACATTAGCGTGCACATAACAGATCACTTGGCAGTTGGAATTCAATATAAGTATTTTTTGTGCTGGTGTTGGGCCACATTTTCCCTCATAGCACACTGTATGGTGTATGCCTGCTTTCATTATCCCAGTTGAAGCAGAAAAGTATGATAATAAACCCAATTCATTTCTACCTACAAAAGAATGTTCACACCTAACTTATTGTAAACAAGAGAGGTGAGAGAAATTTGGTTCATTGCCTATTCAGTCATTTCAGGACTAAGATATGACATTCCAGATGATCTATTAATAGTAAGCATATCCTGCCTCATGCAGTTACTAATTGGAGCAATACCGGTGTACTTTTTGGTAGCCAAAGCTACTGGATATAAAGTATCGGACCAAAGTTATGCCAAGATGACACAAGAATACCTAAACAAAAATATACATTAAACATCTGTATTCACTTTAACTTCATCAATACTCAAACGTTCTGTGGTATCTACAATTTCATTTGTTAAATTATTAGTCTTTGAACTCTCTACACTAACTACATCATCACTTATATCATTGGTTATTTGAGAAACCTCTGAATTGTCAATCTTAGCACAGATTTGATTGGATAATTCTTCAATCTTTGAACAGTTATCTGTTTTCTGATTGGGCAATTCATTGACCTGTGAACTGGCTACTTTATCTTCAATCTTATCAGTTATTTGACTGGGTGATGCATCAGTTATTGAATTGGAAGGTTTGACTTCTGTGCTATCAGGAATTTTCTGTACATTATTAATATTTGAACTGGCTGTTGTATTTTCTGTTATATTTTTACTAAGTATTTTGTCTGTTCCCATCTGATCTGAACTTTGTGTATTTTTATTTGTAGTGTCCATGGAAGATGATTTGTCAGAGACATGCTCTGATTTTGTTGTAGACGCTTTGGGCACTCTCATTGGTGGCATTTTGTTAAAAATGTCATCAACCATCCGATTGGTCAGTTTGTTTTTAGCTGGAGACGTCAACTGAAAAATAAAGTAATATATTGAGTGGAAAGGAAATTTACCCACAATCCAAAGCAAAAGGTGCAACCATTATCAACGCAACCGTTTTCTTGATAAAGCCTTGAAACTAAATGTTAAAATTTCGCCCAGCAAATGAATCATTTACTTGATCAAGAGTTAGTGCTTGGCTTGGGTTGGTAGGCTTATGGCTAAGGCCTTAGGATATAGGAGGCCTTTGGCCAAGGTGTTTACAATTTTTGACACTGTCATAAACCTTTCTTACACTCTCACTGCCACTGCCACACGTTTAATCTATAATCATCCTCAATTTTGCTCAGTTGTGTTTAAACCACACGTTTATCCTACTCTAGTTGTGTTTATGTGAGAGTGTGGGAGTGGGAGGGGTTAAAATGGAATAGCCTATAACCTCGCTTCATCTAAATCCAGTACTGACTAGAAACTCACGTTGTAACCTCACTAAACAATTGAATGAATGTTGCCCTTTAATAAAATAAACAGTAACTGTGTCAATTCAATCAAAACTAGAGAAATGTCATCCAGTAATAAAAATGTGATGGTAATGCACAAAATTGTGTCCTGGGTATATCCAGTTCAATTACTAAATGCCAATGAACCAATTTAAACAGGTCCAGTACAGACTGAGGCTCCTGTCTCCCACCTCAATTCCAAAATAAACCGATGGGATTCATTAAACTACTTTGCAAATGAATCTTTCTACAAAAATTGCTTATCACTCTGCAATATTGACGTAATGTAATAATGAAACTATACACAAAGTTTCATAACTCCCCATAAATTAGAAGCTCCTCCTCAAACTCAGTCAAGAAATTCATCTAATGAACAACTACACCATGCTTAATTAGAAGCAGAGTTATTGTGCCCCAAAAAGTGAGTTGGACAGATGAACCCATTTTAATAGTTTTCTGCTTTTATCGGCATAATGGGGACAACAAACTTACGATAGCATTCCTGGTGGTATTAGAGCCTGGTTTTGTTTTAGAACATTTACTGTCCAGTCCCTTTAATTCTTCAAACATGTTGATAGCATTTAAAATAGTCTCTTTGATCTCTGGAGATTTGGCTCTGTCAGCTGCTGTTTCTCCTCTCTGTGGGAATAAATATTGTAATATTTTGAATGAATCAATGCCATGACAGCAATATACAAAAGTTAAAAAGCATGAAAATAAATTTCATCTAAAATAAAACACAGATCAGGGGCAGAGGTCCTGGATGGAGACAACGTTAAGTTTACATGAGGTCTCGGGGTTACCAGACAATTTCATAAAAACAAAAAGCTTTGAGTGAATATTGTTACGTACTAAACCGTGGTAAGTTAAACGAACAGAAAAGAACAGAATAATCGAAATATCTGTTATAAAATATTACCCAACAAGGTTCCAAATATATGCAATTTTCTCTACTGACGCTAACTAGCTAGAATCTCGGTCAATTCTACTAAATTTGGTAAAAGAAAGGGAGGTAATTATATAGGTCAAATCATTATTTGCCTCTAAATTCCCAAAATACTAAAATAAATCTTGACAAAAATGGAATAGCATATAGTTTATTACTATATTACCTTTTAATAATATCAATTAATATAAAATGATACGTAAAACTATTGAATACACATATGTAGGTCAAACAATCTAATATGATACATAACAATACTTTTGCTCATTTTAGCGATTAAATATATAGAATTAGGGTGGGGTGTATTCAAAATGGTGAAATATGCAAGCAACTAAAGGTCTGGACCTGCAGCCCCAAGTTCACAAAACATTTTCAGACTTAAGAATTTACTCATAATTGTTCACCTTATTTTGTTATTTTATTAATTTTAATGTATCCAATACATCAATAAGAATTTATGAGCAAAATTTTGTGTTTCTGGATCAAAGATATTTCTTATAAACAGTGGTTGAAAGTTGAGTAAATTCTTAACTTTAGTTTTATAACTGAATTTAATCCTGTTTAACTTTTATTCAAGTGTTATAGGAATATGGCAATTAACGTAATTATATTTGCAAAATTGATGACGTTATTACATGGATAACGTTCATTATAAATGATTGCTGGCTTTCTTAACAACAAACGACACTGAAATGATAATTATTAGAAACTAGAACTGCTGAATTATTTTCTACTACAGGTAAATGTATCAATGAAGTGTTATTATATAATCTGGGTATGTAAATATATGTATTCAAAAATATATTGTTTTTGTTTTTTCTTTGTGTTATTGATAATGAATTGATATACTTACGTAAGCTCTAATAGTAGGATCTATACCAGCTTCTAACAATAGATAAACCAACTCATCCTGACCACGATCAGCTGCCCAGTGTAACGCAGACCAGTTATTCTATAATTATAATAATGTTCCTATTGAAATAAACTGGGAGAATGACAAGATAATTGAATTGGATACACAGTCTATGAACAACAATAACTGTTTATTACTGAGTGACCTTTCAACCAAAATTTCAACGGGACGGGCATATGCCATACAGTGTGCTTTGAGGGAAATTTTGCCCCGACAGCCGATCTAAGGCCTACAATGCCAGGGGATCTTTTATGTGCATGCCAATGTGTACTTGGGACCTTGGTTTTTCTTACCATCTAAACGACTAGACAGCTGTCCTTGTCAGGCCCTCCGTTCTTCACCACTGACAAGGGGAAACCACATCGGAAAATCCGAAGAACTTTCTAGGCCAACACCAGGAGTGAAACAGCGTCTTACCCACTGTGGCACCAAGAATCACAGTAATGACTTGATATAACACCTGTAATAATTGCTACTGGAATATTGGGGGTGGGAGGGTAGACTTGAGGTGTTTTGTTAGCACACTCTGGATTATGAATCTATTTCAATGTCCTAACCACAAGACAACTAGCAATATTATGGATATGAAGGGTAAAAGAAAGTTTCAATTACTAAAACAAAAATGTGAGTCAGTAAATCTAGTTCCCTAGTTTTAAACCAAACTGTATTACTTAATTTGTATGTATTCAAAAAGTAAATAAAAATATTTGAAAAATAAAGTGTTGCTGAATTTTTTGCAGGTCAACGTTGCAGGTCAAAGTTTATGTAGGTAAATGAGGAGGACTTACTGAAGAACCAGTACAATTAATATCACAACCAGCTTCTATAAAAGCTGTAGCTACTTCATAGTGTCCATGGTAACTAGCAAACATTAAACCGGTAAAATCAGCCTGAAATAAATTAGTTACAAGTACCATGCATGAGGCAAAGGATGCTTACACTTTCTAGAACACCTATTACCACTTCCCACACAACTAATAAACTATTGTTCTACTTTTATATTCTTAATTCCAAGTAAAGATTCAACTCCAAAAGAAAGTAGAGTAAAAAATAAATAATCATGGAAAAATATTTTGTTCTCTTTTATTAAATTTAGGAAACAAATGCAAATTCAAATCCATAGAATAGTAAGAATTATAAATTTCTAGCTCCTGTGTTCTGAAGATACTTAGCTAATTAAAGTGTAGAATAAAGAATGATTTACCTCCCCTAGATCACTACCTCTAGCATCTTTATCTGATCCAGCTTGTAACAACAATCTAGCTATTTCACCCAGAGTTATCTCTTCTTTCTCTTTAGATCTGGCTACCTCATGTAGAGCTGTTCTAGAATCCTGTTTAAATATAAAACATTGAATATAGTAAACTCATATAAATCCTGTTCAGGAATTGATCAAGAGCCATCTCATTCTTTTAAAATACTCATTTCACTTACTGAAGATCAGATTTTGTCTTATTGAAACAAACATGGATTCATTCCAAAGTTTACATATGTAATATGCAAGGTAGGAGAATTTTGTGTTTCCACCATTACAACTGCCTGAGTTGCCAATAGCTTGAACCGACTCTGCCACAACTAATAGCTTACTGTCAAACGCCCCTACTAACCTTATGAGTAATGGTGATATCACATTTATTTTTAAGGAGAACTTTAACAGCCTTAAAATGACACCAATAAGCTGCATTATGTAATGCTGTCCATCCATTCTACATATACAACAATAATATATATTAACACCAGGTAATTTATATCTTTTCATTTTAGGTCTATAACTTTTACCATGGCCTAAGGCTGTACCAATTGGATTTTCTGATCTTCAAAAGATAGGCTGGCACTGCCAGGCAGGATACGCCCACATTTTCGAGAGATGGACAGAGAACAAGCAATACCGAAAGTGATTTTTCCTACATCTTTAAGTCCTGTATTTCATACTGTATTGGGAGCAGCCATTTAGTTGGTCAGTTCCAGTCTGATATTAATGAAACTCGAAACCGACAATGATTATGGTGTGACGGTACACAACCTAGAAATGTGACTTTTCATCAAAATCGGATAAGAATTGTGACCTGTAGCGAGTCCACAACCATGATATACCATATTTTTACACTATTCGCGTACAAACGGCGACCATTTCGTCCGGCAATTTTGGTACGATTTTCACGAAATTAGAACTCAACCTTCCTCATCAAAATCGAATTAAAATTGTGACCTATACAGGATCCACAACCATGATATATCATTTTTTTAACAGTATTCGCGTACAAACGGCGGCCATTTTGTCTGTCAATTTTGGTCCGATTTTCCCGAAATTCAAACTCAACCTTCCTTACAGTGTAACGGTGATATAATCAAACGTTTTTTTAAATTGGATAATAATTGTGACCTCCAGAGGGACCACGAGCTAAAGAAAGGGGGATTTTGCGTATAACCAGGGGCCATAATTCAGGAAGTTACGATCCGATATGCGCAAATATTGAAAAGAACCAAGATCTTTGGGTTATAACGATGAATTTCAAGTTTCATCAAAATCAAATTAAAATTTGCGATTTTGCGTATAATCAGGGGACATAATTCTGGAAGTTACGATCCGATATGCGCAAATATCGAAAGGAAGCAAGATCTTTGGGTTATAACCATGAATTTCAAATTTCATCAAAATCGAATCAAAATTGTGACCTCCACAGGGTCCACAACCTTGATATACCATTTTTTAACAGTATTCGCGTACAAACGGCGGCCATTTTGTATGGCAATTTTCGTCCGATTTTCCCGAAATTCGAACTCAACCTTCCTTAGGGTGTGAAGGTAATATAATCAAACGGTTTTTTAAATCGAATAATAATTGTGACCTCCAAGCTAAAAAAAAAGGCGATTTTGCGTATAATCAGGGGCCATAATTCAGGAAGTTACGATCCGATATGCGCAAATATCGAAAGGAAGCAAGATCTTTGGGTTATAACCATGAATTTCAAGTTTCATCAAAATCGAATCAAAATTGTGACCTCCACAGGGTCCACAACCTTGATATACCATTTTTTAACAGTATTCGCGTACAAACGGTGGCGATTTTGTATGGCAATTTTCGTCCGATTTTCCCGAAATTCGAACTCAACCTTCCTTAGGGTGTAACGGTGATTTAATCAAACGGTTTTTTAAATCGAATAATAATTGTGACCTCCAGAGGGACCACAAGCTAAAAAGGGTGATTTTTCGGACAATCAGGAACCATAATTCAGGAAATTACATTCCGATAGCCGCAAATATCGATCTTTGGGTTACAAACATGCATGTCAAGTTTCATCAAAATCGGTTCAAAATTGTGACCTCTATAGGGTCCACAAGCTAAAAACATGATTTTTCGTACAATCAGGGGCCATAATCCATGAAGTTTTGATCCGATACATGTCAATATCGAAAGCAGCCGAGATCTTTTGGGGATAAACCTATATTTCAAGTTTCGTCAAAATCGGATAAGAATTTATTGTGACCTGTAGAGAGTCCACAAACAAATTGTGGACGGACGGACGGACGTCCGGACGGACAGGGGCGATGACATAATACGTCCACATGAAAATGTGGGCGTATAAAAACGAGAATTTCATATTTTCTGAGAAAGTCAAAATACAATTATTTCTATGTCTTTAGCTCATTAGATTGTCAACTCACTATTATAAGATCATAGGCATTATTTCCCACACTTAAACATCACCCATACCAGAAATAATAACACAATTACCTCCCTTGTTTTTCTATTCCCCCATGCAATAGCTATCTTCAAAAGTGTGAATTTGAAGTTGAAAATGACATTTTTGCCAATTTCTCAACTGGCAATAGTGAATTATAGGATTAATAGTATTATTGTTTAACAAGGTAGGACTGTTTATACATACCATCTATTTTAAGGATTTATTTTAATACATTTTAAAAATATAACTTAAAAATATTAAATTGTTGCTTTAAAAAAATCATCTTTCGCATGATTCAAGCCTTTACCTATCAAGACACTGAGAAACAGAAAATCAAATTGTAATGCCTGACAAGGGAATTAATTATTTAGTTGATGGAAATAGTCTTTCTTTCTGTTATATAGGATTGAGAAGCTGGAACTTAACTAAAGAGAAATTAACTTGTCAATCATGGCAGTGAAATGTGGTCTGTGGTCAATAAAATATTTACCTTATCCTCTGTATCTATTTTACAACCAGCCGATATTAACGTCTGCATAATATCACTGTGACCTTTCATAGCTGCATGATGTAATGGGGTATTACCACGCTAAAAAATATACCATAAATAAATCTGTCAGGAACTAAAAGTGTCAAAATGATTGCACTGTATATATTGTAGAAAATAGTTCGTAAAATCAATATACATACATCAGTCAACGAAGAAGGTATAAACAGAATAAAATTTAGGGAAAGAGAGAGAGAGGGAGAAATGGGGTTAACATCCACTAGACTTAAACTAGGTAAATTTGGGACTAACATAAGGTTCAAATTTATTTCAATAACTCGCTAGCTTGCATGTAGGGGGCTTTAGCGGTGGGACGAAACCGTAAGACCTAGAGAAAACCCACAATGTTGGATAGGCGACCCTACTTCTTGTCACATACAAGCAGAGAATCAAAACCATGTCACTTGACTCAATGACAGACCTTGTGATCCAAAGTGCATGTGTTAATCATTCGGCTACCCACCCGCTAAAATTAAGGGAGGTAAACCTCATTTATTAGATCAAATGCGTAAAATTAATGGAGATAAAAGAGGTCACATGATTGGCAATAATATTTAAACTTCTTTAAAACAAAAATGCAAAAAAAAAACCTCACCAAACCTACAAAATTAGAAAATAATTGTAATAAACTTACAATATCTGTGACGTTGACATTACAATTTTGTTCGAGCAAAAGGCGGACAATTTCAGGTTTACCCTGTGATGCTACATGTATAGGACAACAATCATGCTGAAATAAAACAAATCCATTAAAACAAAATCTAGTACTATCAGTCCTTAAGGGTAATCAAACTCAGCTGCTGTAGATACAGTATAGTTTAATGTGGAATTCACCAGGGTAATGCATACATACCAACCTAACTTGCATTGCCATGGGAAAGTACAATGAGATGAAAACGAAATGAAATGAAATGGGGTTTAACGTCCTACTGTTCTGCTCCGTCACTGGGCTAATGAAGACGGACATATGCCATACAGTGCTATGAGGGAAATTTTGCCCGAGCAGTGCTGCTACAGCCTACTGACTACTCTTATATCAAATTCCAACTGCCATTTATGTTAGGGTTGGGCGATAATGAAAAAAAAATATCATGATAATAATTTACAAAAAATCACGATAAACGATATTATCGTGATAATTTATACATTTGTATTAAGACGTCAAATTTTGAATACTTGGTCCGAGAATCATATCGCAATAATTTTGCTGATCATGATATACCAGTTTTTCGATATTATTAAAGAAGTCTGATATGATAAAATCGCCGATGATTTTATCACGGTATACCGAAAAACCAGTACATCGCCCAACCCTAATTTATGTGCATGCTAATGTGTACTCAGGACCTTGGTTTTTCATCCTATCCAAACAACTAGACAGCTGTCCTTGTCAGGCTATCCTTCCTACATCACTGACAAAGGAAATCACACCAGAAAATCTGGATAATCTTTCTCGTCCAATGCAGGGATCTCCAGGCTTGCGAGCCAGCGTCTTACCCACTTAACCACCCTGATCCCCAAAGTACAGGTGCTTATAAAATGAGTAAGCATTATCTTCCTCACCCATAATGGCACTGTTAGGCTGCGTTTCCACCAAATTTCACGTGTCACGTATCACGTGTCATGTGTCATGCATGACACGTGATACGTGACATTAGGGGTTTCCACTGGATTTCACATCGAACATGTCACATGTCATTCGTCCTGTGCCCCCCTCCCCTTTATGAAAATCCTGGATCCTCCCTTGTCTCAAATAGAATGAGTGAAATATATTGTATTTTTTCCCATTGATATATTAATTTGTGAAAAAATATCAGATTAATATCATTTGATGAATCACATGGCTTTCGTGTATTCCATAATGGCCAGAAAGGCTATTTTATATAACCTTGTTGCATTATTTGCCAATTCTAAAATGGACACAATTTGCAAGACAGAAAAATATGAAAGACGTTTTAAGAGGCTAAAATGGACGCAATTGGCAGGACGGAATGAAAGAGCTTTTATTTATTTCAATTTTGTGACTTTTCTTGAGCCGATTAGTCCCATTTTTTCAATATAGTCTATACACAAGTTTTAATGGGATAAAATTATTATGTTTACCTGTAATTAGCTAATTAATTGGATTCACGCTAATCATAGAATGTCTATTTAATTAATTGGATTTAGTATAATCTGTTTATCTACATGATGTGTATTTTTATTGAACTCCCTGGTACGTCTAGACCAAGTGATTGTATAAGCTAATACTTTATTATATCACTTTTACTTTATTGGAAATGTCAAAATAACATTATAATACGATCATAAGCGCTCCCATTAATTGTGTATAAAAGACTATACCGTTTCATTAGGCTATATAACTGTGGAAAACCCAAGGGAAAACCCAGATCGGACAGACGTGAAACATGACACGGGTAAAAAGAATGAACATGTTCATTCTTCAAAAACGTGTCATTTCACGCGTGAAACGTGAAAAGTGACATTGATGGAAACGGTTCCTTATGGCAAAGTACATGTAGTATCAGGTGCTTTGAAAAGATTAAACATACTCTGTCTCACCTATGACACCCATCACTACTATAACCAAAACATAACAGGGTAAATACAGAAAAATAATTTTGTGAAATAGATCTGTGATTATAGACAACAGATTTTACCATAAAAAAGACATACTTGTACTTAGATCTACACCAAATATTATTGTAATTGTTCAAGTCCAAAACTGTAACTAATCTGCACCCTCAGGCTAAAGTAACATCATTTAAAAACAATCCAGATATCACCATCCTGTCTATACTTTCTAAATTGAGTTACAATCCATAATGACTTTTTGGATTAAAGTAATTTTTTCTAAATAAGCCATTTAAATGTAACCTGCCCTGAACTTTTGGAGCCAGGTAACTTAATTTTGGACAAATCTGGGCAAGCCTAACCCACACTTACATCATGCAGTTTGGGGTGTCGTAAATTTAATCAATTTCCCATTCAATGTGCCATTGACCAGCCATATACATGTAGTTTTGACCAACACCATTTGAATCAATCTTAATAAAGGTAAGCTAAGTAACATTCGCACAATTTTATCCAAATCCTTTAAGTACCTTCAGAGAAGAAGTCTAATATATATATCTATATTTAAATGTACCAATCTGCGGAGCCCATGTCCTGCTCCAGTGCCCCAAGTTGTCCAGCCCTTTAATATCAATAAACTTAATTCCATTCAGCTATTCTGAAGAAATTTTTAAAAAATAATACCTAAATCTGACCCTTAAAAGATACCCCAGCACGAACAACTTACAGTATATGAGACCCAATTGACGTCTATTCCTTCCTCTATATATCTCTCCACACGTTTTGCATGACCAAACCCACAGGCTTCCCAGAATGCCTCTTGGCGTGATGCTGCTTGACCCATTAATACTTCTTATTCACCTGTACCGAAATTCTAACCTGTCTGAAAAAAAAAATATAAACTTCAACAATTATACTGTATTACAACCAAATCCCACATTACCTCCAGTTTCAGTTTTTGGCACATCTTTATTGAGACTCAACACGAAAGGGTATCCTGCTGGCCTGATGACAGCATACAAGACTTTCCCCTAATCATATATGTACACGTCATGGTATTAATACTGACTTACTGCTGGGGTAATTAGGTTGCAGATGATCGTATCAATAAACCACAAACAACATGTTTTATACCTGATGTGAAACCAGAAACTCTTCTTTCAATTTATTAATGACATCACTGCAAGCAGGTATTATACAAAATGTCAACAAAGTGAGTGGTGGCCACAATAAAATTACTGCATATGCAAATCAAAATCTGAACCCATATCAAAACAAGAGAGTTCATTCTAGTACTTTGATGACAGAACCCTTAATGTGATAAGCGTGATAAACAAATGTCTTTCAAGGACTTCACAGAATTTTCAGAATGAAAGAAGTTGATTGATATATACATATGGAGTCAACCAATAACTGAACCAGCACAAGAAAGAAGTGTCTTCAGAGCACAACAAGATTGAGGAAACAAATGAAAATTAAAATAGAACTAAATGTTGTTAAATAAAGTCTAAAGATTTCATAATCCCTTACTTTCCCCTTTAAAAGATTTCCAACAGGAAACAAGCATTGCCTGTATAAATCCGCAAGAAGATTTGACAACCTTACCTGAGCTCATGAAAGAAAATCATCTTATATATTTGGCACTAAGTGAAGCTACATGTATACGTAAGTGAATAGAGAGGATAGGATTTATTTAAAAACCATCACACAGATTATCGACACTCCTAACTAAATACGTACTAATCAACATTCCTATTTATATTATCTTTTTATACTACCTCATTATTATAATTACGGTACAGAAAAACTGAACCAATTGATAGAACAACATGTAAATAAACCAAGCCTCCCCATTTAAACAGACTCTCATTTGGCAAAAACAAATGCAATATCTTATAATAAATCATTTTAGAAATTGACTAATATTCGAAAAGCCAAACACTGATCTACTTAGAGGAAGGAATACTGTACATGATTATTTGCTAAACTCTGTAAGTTTTTATATGACTCATGAATTAAAAGTTAAAATAAATATCTCTGCAATAGCTTGGCAGATATAACATACTATCTAAATTGAACAAGCCTGTTGTAACTGGGATCAAATTGTGTCAGTTCAAAAAACATTTATTTTACTACTTTAAAATACCTCTATTAGATTTGAGTAGTGGGTATAAAGTCTTGCAGCTTATATAGGAACACATAATTTCACAAGAATCAACCAAAAATTGGATTCTTGCCTGAAAGCTTAATGACATCAATACAGAATGAGGAAAACCTCACTGGCATCAAGAATTGTGCCTATAAGCTAATGGTTAACAATCGTTTTGGCACCAAGACACTCTTGAAGTGTTTGGAAATTAAAGTCACACTAATGAACTGCAACTGTACAACTGTAATCTTTGTAATTGAGTATGTAATTTTGAGCACATTTACTGTTGTTGATTTTAAATGTCACTAAAAAATAAAAATAAATTCTATCTGAAAATGAATCATATCTATCGGTAGTTTTAAACAATTATTTTGCATAGTACGGTAAATATTTCAGTTACGGTTATATAATTTACTTTTTTTTAACATATAATTTTCAAAATAAACTACATGTAAACAACTTAGTTTTTATTTTAATATTTAGAGTGAAATAAGAATATTTAAACATAACATGAGTTTAAGACAACATTTATAAATATAGAATTTTAAAATTTGTTTGAATACAAATTTATTTGATATAATAATCATAGTTAATTTGTCTGTGATTATGGATCAACCAGAGTTTTAAATTTGCTAATTTGTCAATTGAATTGAATCAATTAAGAAGACTATGTTAAATAAACAAAGTTTTGCAGACCAAAAGCGTATAGATACATGTATATCATAACAAATTTCAATATTATTTGCTAATAATAATATTTTCATGGTTGTAATCTAGGAGAACGCTAATAGGAGACGTTATTTAGCACATGTCATGTGGATTGTGGGTTAGGGTAAAAGTAATGGTTAGGACCTACAGATTTTGTCAAAGTTTTGAGATGTAAACAGGGTTAGCGGTAACCCTTACCCTAGAACAAGCCTAGCCATTTTCCTAACCCTGATGCACAATCCACACATGATATAGTGTTCTCCTGCAATCTAGCCTTGACAATCCAGACAGTCTGGACAAGACCAGACCACATCCTGCTAGTCTCTAGGAATAGGATTGGAAAGCAGTTAGTGCTTTCGGCATGGTCCATCATCGCCAACGTGAGATGGGGTGACTGAATCATGCCACAATCATTGTTTTTATTTTGTCAATAAAAACAGATTGTAGTGAACGATGTGGGCTCTAAAGTGTGTGGTCCCCCAGCCATAGGCGTATGAGCCAGGGGGGCAGGGGGGGGCAGCTAACTTTCGGGCAAGCTGACTTTTCGGGCAGGCGGTTAAAGTGAGAAAAAAAAATTATTTCATCTACTTGGCAAAATAAAGTGATTGAAATCTAATAAAAAAAAAAATGATTTTACGGGCTGGACGACTAGAAAAAAGTGGTCGCGGCCGTCAAATATTCCAAAATTTTCTTGTGGGTGTCCATACAAGATCAGTTCCGCTTCTTCACCTCTCGTAGAAAATCCGGAGCCGCTGTCTGTAAACCCGAAATTTTTTCGGGCTTTTCTAGTTTTGCTTCCCAAACTGTCATCCAGCCCTAATACAGTATAACACTAATTTTAGTTTTCCTTTAATTGAATACCACGAATTTGTACTGAGTTGACTATGATTTAAAAAATTTGTCTGGAGCCACTCTACTTTTTAGCAACATTATTCGGGAATCAATTAGTACCGGTATTTGTGAATGCAGCTGCAACAGTCTGATTGGATGGTTGGAATGCAGAGTGGGATTTCAGTTACAAAACCATTGTATACTTTTGGAGTTGCGTACATGGGCTAGAATGGCAGAAAACACATTTGCGGTGGTTAGATTTTCCAAATTTTTCCCTGGAGGGTAAGACCCCCAAATCTAGCGAAGATTGATTGGTTGTTTAGAATTCGGGTCAGCCACCCTGAGCTAGGTAGGCTATATTCGACCAAATTGAAGTTGCCGTTTTCACAGACTGGAATAGCAGGAAAACGCGATTGCGGCAGTTAAATTTTCAAAATTTTCTCTCGTCTTCGTGTACTGTAAACGATTGATTAGAATTCGAGTCAGCCACCTAAATTAGGCTATATTAGGCTGTAAACTCGAAATTTTCTTGTGGGTGTCCATACAAGATCAGTTCCACTTCTTCACCTCTCAAAGAAAACCAGGAGCCACTGTCTGTAAACACGAATTTTTTTCGGGCATTTCTAGTTTTGCTTCCCTAACTCACTGTCATCCAGCCCTAATATAACACTAATTTTCGTTTTCAAGAAATCAAGTGTGAGCTTAAGGTGTTAATGGCTAAAAGCTAGCAGTGGTTTAATTTAAGACTTAATCTTATGATTTTTAGTGAAGTACTTGTTGATTTTTCATGACTATAGTGGCACTCTTGGAAGATACTCGCATCACACATGTTGTAATTCGCCAGCTTAAGCCAACAAAAAAACCAACTAATTTTGTTCTAATTAACCTACTAATTTAATTACCTCTAAATTTCTATTACTAATGTATCCATTACATTCTCAACAACCCTTGACTTACTTCCACAATTTTACTTATATATACATAAACATAATTCTATTTATCTGTTATGTATGACTGTTTTATAAGGATGGGTTAAAACAGCTTAATTAAATTAACAAAAAATCTCAGAAAAACACACATTCAAGAAATTCCCAGTAAAAAGCCTGAAGACAGAATCAATGGTTAAGATATTAGTATGAAGTCTGAAGAGAGACCAATGACTTAAATACTATTACCTATACTAACAGGTCTAAAGTCTTAATCAAGGAGTAAAATATTAAGACTATGATTGTCAAGATCAAAACAGAATCAATAAGTAAAATACACCAAACAGACAACTAATTAAGCCCCCCCCCCTTCAATATGTACCAAGATCATTTACCAAGAATAAAACAACATGTTTGTTGATATTGCGTTTGATTTCAAAATCCAAGCAAATACCATACCAATAACTATGCCATATTTATATGACAATAATGATTAAGGTCAATTTTAGATATTGTGTTTTGAATTTAGGATATTATACCAACCTCACAGAAAGGGTCTGAAACATCTCATCTTGATAAATATATAATTTTACAATCAAAAACATAGGAAAGTTGAAATTGATTGGTTCTGTCAATGATGTGATAATTGGGTTTTTTTCCACATTTATTCTGACAAATTTTTAATGAATGTCACAAAAAGGGTTTTACAATTGAATTGAACACATCTAAATAGTCATGTACATATTATTATCTGGAGAGCATACACAATGAATACTATCAATCTAGATTGGAATAATCAAGACGTTAGAGATTTCCATTCCATTGAGACTTCTGGTGCATTTTGCCAAACGTAACTAATTAGAAATTACAGTAAAAACAGAAACGGTTGAATGCCAGTCAGTCTACATATATTCATATTACATTATTATAAGCATTGCGACCTATCTGTGTCAATTTCTAGGTTCCAAATGTTATCAACAGATTCTCAAGTAACATAGTCGGTTAAAAAATTGGCATGACATAATTAAATGATAATGTGTGAAAAATTAGTCGAAAAATTGGGCTGGTAAGATTAACATTTAGCAGTAATTAGTCAAAGAGTCCAGGAATAGAAATTAAAAAAATAATTATGAGTTTCTGACCTTTGGTCAAAACATGTATTTTTTCTATAATGGTTTTTATTTATTTTATTTTTTTGGGGGGGGGGGGGGAGTTTGTCAGAGTTTGCAGCCAAAACTGTACATGGTGCAAACATTCTGCCAACTTAGATATTGTTGGCCTCCATGGAATTATTTATTGGGTGAATATATAAATTAGGTCAATTTTGACAAACTCAAATAGTTTTATGGATAGGACAAAAAAATAGCCATATCTCAATTATTTCTCATTTGATCTTGGTCAGGTTTTCATTTTTGGAATCTTTGGACGAATCCCATAGTGGCCCTCAATGAAACTTTTCGAAATTCGAAAGTTTCCACTATAACTTTAACAATCAAAGATTTGCAAAAGTTTTCTTGAAGATTTTTCAGTTTTCAAGATGGTGTATCTCCATCACCATTTAGGTACCAAATTAAAACTTGGTAGGATTAAGGAACACTTTGATGCCTTCAAATAGCATATTAGAATGTTTTGTGACGGTTTACAAAGGCTGTTGAATCTGTGGTCAAACTATTCACCGACGACACGAAATTATATTATGGTCAAAGTGGATCTATGAAAGAATCAAACACCATCAAAAGAAATGTCCACCAACTTGAGAAGTGGTCAAATACATGGCAAATCAATTTCAACCTAGAAAAATCTAAGTTGTTACATTTTGGACACAACAACATGAAGAGGAAATAGAAGATGGAAGTAAATCCAACTGATATCCAAAAACTCAGTACCGAAAAACTCCTTGGGGTAATGTTTCAAGATAACTTAAAATTTAATTACCGGTACCATATATGTAATTAATGTAAAGAAAGTCAACCGCCTTTTGGGAATAATACGAAAAACCTTCAGTGAACTAAATAAAGAAATGGTGTTAAAATTCGACCATACTTAAAATATGCTTTATCAGTATAGTGCCCCATACTCAGGACGGAAGCAGAGCAGTTGAAAACATCCAACACAGAGTGACCAAACTAAAAAAGAGACTAGAAAACCTTAACTACCAACAATGCATGTTAATTCTTGGTTTACTCTTTTTGGAATACCGGTACAGAAATAAATGATGTGATGTTATCCACTATATGTACTGAGAAAAGAACAATAGTACACAACTAGAAAAGTGTCATTCTAGATTGGACAATGGATGTACGAAAAAACAATTTCACAGAGTCATCAACGATTGGAACTCATTACCATTCTATATTGTCAATGCTAAAACAATAAAACAATTTTGATTCATGCCACACCTCTACCAATTCTGGCAAAATGATGAAATAAAGTCCAACCCAAGCTGGTATTAGTACAGTTCTACATAATTTTATAGACAAAACATTTTTGAGAACATTTTGTCTAAGTTCAGACATGAAGAAACCATTCAGTGCCAGATATAATTAATCAAGGTAGATAGAGGAAATGAATTGTGAACTGAAGAAAAGGTATATAGAAAGTATGTTTAAAATACAGATGATGTGACATCACCCTTTGATGTTGGCGTAACATTATTTCAAATAATCGTATAGGCAACTTGCGAATTGTACTTTATTCATACCAGTGAAATGTTAGACTAGTATGACTTATTTCACTGTAAAAGCTTGTGCAGAGTGTCAGTATTTTAAGATGTTTAATGGTCTTGAGCTCACGTCATTGCGTAGTAAAAACAATACAATATATTACTTAAAGCCCCAATAACACTCTTGTTGTAACTGAAAAATATGTCCCAATCTTCATTCTGGTCAACAAATCGTATTGTTTTAGAATATTCCAATTAAATGATGATATAAATTTCATCTTAACACACCTAATTTAAAAAATTGGAAAAATTCAACCAATTGATTTGAAAAGTCTAACGTAAACCTTTTCAAATGTGACTTGGATTTTAAAATATTTTCGAACCCTCTGGACAAATAAAATAGGTTGTAATGGATAATTTACACAACAGGTAAGACATTTTAACATCTAGTACTTAGAATAAGGGTATTATTTATTTTCTGGAGCTACCAAGCCAGCATGAATGTTATTGTCCCTTTAATGTCTCCCTCTCGACCATTAAACAATACATAATTCCACTGTGTGATGGGCAGGGGCCTGGTGGTCTAAAAAGTGTCACAATTATTCGACCTCTGGCCTGTCTCTGGTTTGTGGTTTTGATCCCTGGTGTGAGTGTGTGTGGCTTCGAAATAAGAATAAGGGTGCCTTCTCAACCTTGGGTTTACTCTGGTACTCCGGTTTCCTCCCACAGACTCTTACCTGGCGTGTGCTAAGATAATAAAAATCAAAATAAGACAACTTGTCTGCAGTATCACCTTCGGTGGAGGAAGCGGACGTTAAACACTAAGAACAACAACAACACACACGCTGTGGCACCATAGAACTAAATATTTAGTTCTATGGTGGCACAGACTCTGAGAGTGAGAGGTACAGTGTGAGTGACAGACGAGACAGCCACACAGCAGTATTTTCCATTTCTCTTAATTAATTCAAATTATCAAATGGGCCTTCTCAATCTCAAACTACACATTTTCTTAAAATAAAATAAAGTTAGACAAATCAAATGATTTCCACACATGATCAAACTTCTGAGAATATATTAAAATCATAAATATTGTATTTTTCTCATTGACTTCACTACTTACGATTTTATGCCTAAACCCAGACAAATGCTGCGAAAATCCAGACCTTAAATTATATTGAATTGTACATGGTCACAAGCCGACTTTTTAATCCAGGCTATTTGGTATTCGTTGATGAAGTGAAAAGACTTAGAGCTAAAATAAATTGAATGTTGCAAATGTAAACTAATTCTAATACATTAGTAAATTTGCATGCAGTATAACCTGGTATATTTTTATTGCATTTTCCTTATTATTTTGCTGCTGAATAATTTGATTTAGACCGGAACCATCTTCGACCAACTTCCTGTGTTGAATTAAGCATTTTTTTCCTTTTTTTTTGTGTGTGTTTTACCGTTTTACTAGATCTCTTTTTAACTTTTAAGGCCGGAACTTGATTGTTCGTGTGGATTTTGCCGTGAAGATGACGGAAGAATTGCAAGAGAATCTGAAAACTTACAAACTGCAGCTTCAACAGGTACATACAACCATCAGGCTAAACAAAAAAAAATGTTTTGTTTATTCTCCCGTCCTTCCTCGATCACAAATGCGTTTCCGGAGCATACCCTTTCTCCGCTGTTAAAGATACGTTTCACTCCTGCCATTCCAATCAAACTCAACGCACAAATTTAAAAATGTCGGCAATACAAAGACAAAATTAAATTCCTTAGGTAAAGTATTGTCATCAGTCCTGTGAGTCACTGTGGACAAAAAAAAAAATAATGGGATCTTTGCAAATAATTACTTTAATTAGAATCTATCCTAACTGGGGTAAATTTCCTTCCTAGCACACTGTATGGCGTACACCTGACTTCATTAACCCAGTGGTGAGATGGAACAGAACAGTAGGACGTTAAACCCTATTAGATAAAGCCCTATATGTATATCAGTGTACACATCAATACACACGATACCATTAATACCAACAACTATATAATGACTGTAAGACACAGTCTAAAGAACTTTCTTGCCAAAAATTGTTACCAATCTCATTTGTCTTTTTTTTTTCAGGTTGAAGCGTCTTTAACAACTGACCCAGAAAATGAAGACTTACAAAAACTTCAGAATGATTTACAGGTTTGTTGACTTTTATTTTATTATCAATAAAAGTTTGAATCTTTTAAACAATAAAGCATTAAAATATCTGCCACTTTGCGATAGGGCACCTCATCTAGAATCTTCCAAGGACAAGAAGAATATTATATTTTGATTTTTCAAGCCCGGTTCTCATTTATCAGGGAGTGGCACTTGTTAGACGGACATCAAATCGCTGCTGTCAGAGCAAAATTCTTCTCCTAACATTGCAAATGTTACAAGTGTCATGGAGTTTAACATATGTTAAGCACAAAACCTTTTAACGACATTCCTTTCAAATTCTAAGAATTGATGTAAACCAGTTAAGACAGTTTGATTGCCTCACAAATATTCAGATTTAATGTCTGATAGAATTAGTTTTGACTCTACAAAGGTACATGTACTTACTACATTACTAAATTGATCAAAATTACTTGCTATTATGTGATTTGATATCAGTAAAAACACTTAAATATTAGTAGGAATTAAAAAACAAAACCATCAAGTATTTTTTAATTAAAAAACCCAAACAAATTGGAATTA
Source organism: Patella depressa (assembly GCA_948474765.1). Classification (NCBI taxonomy): domain Eukaryota; kingdom Metazoa; phylum Mollusca; class Gastropoda; family Patellidae; genus Patella; species Patella depressa. The sequence continues at coordinate 30,735,853 of OX419715.1, forward strand.
ATGTCATTTTAGACTTGTTATTTTTAGAGATCAAGTTTGTCAAGTGATTATCACAATGTATAAAAATTGGGACAACAAACAGAGTAAGTACAGCCTGGTTTCACTCAGGGTTGCCTGGTTACAATACCTTCAACTTGGTAACCATGGAGAGGGTTGTCAAGGAGACTCCCTCTGTATCCATAGTGATAGCATCAGTGAGTGAAAATCTTGCAAGAAGGTTTGAATTAAAAACATGGCCATTTTTGTTTTCTTTTGAAGAGCTGTGTAATAAATTAAAAAGCACACAATTATTTGGTAATTTAAAAGTTAAATTATAATAAACAATTGTGTATGTCCATAAAGGTTTAAGGGACTAAATAGGAGAAGCAACAATTACATATTTCTCAGTGAAAAAAGAAATCTGACTCATTTGATTCTTTTTCACCCTTTTAGTTAATTCAGAGAAGTTCAATACTCAACCTTACATACATGTGCTTATACATGTGCAGCAGATCAAAATTGTGGTACTGAGTATTTGTCCATACTTGTGGAAGACAAAAAAGCCTTTATACACTGGGCCAATTTTGTATACATGCAGTTTTTTTGCCTTTGATATCACCCTCTGTAGAAGCGAACTTTAACCCAGTAATTCAGAGTAGTGATAACAGAAATTTTTGCTATGGATTTTTCACGCCAAAACCTTTAGTGGCAGTAAGCTAACAAATTTTTGTTGTAATTTGTATTGATTTAAAAATGATTACAAACAGTATAACCAATTATAACATCAAATACCAAATCATTCACAAATATATTGATTACTCAGTATTCCATTAGGCATTGTATTTTGACGTGTCATAAATATTACTGCTTAACAAAGCTTATTTGAATTCACTTTGGGCTTTTATTAAATTATGACCGTTAAAAAATTTACAATTGTTTCATTTTATTTCACAACATCATGTTTATATCTCTTAGACAAATAGAAACAATTTTAATTGCATTTGTACTATCTTTTCTGTACAGGCTACCTTTAGTTTATTTATAAATACTCTTCTGTGTTTAATTATATAATCAGTAAAGAATAAAATAGTATATATTTTTTACTTTTTTGAAATGTAAGGTAACAACCTGACTTGTGCGTTTAAGTACTACAGTGGATAAAATTAGCATTTGTTGTGTAAATTGGATTCACAAACATCATAACAAAGAATTTGGAAAGAAACATTATTAAAACCTCAAAATCTGGAATGGGAAATATGTTGAAAAAATTCATTATCAAAAACAAAGTTAACAAAGTACTGAACACCCTAAAAATTAGGAGAAAAATCCATAGAACAAAAGTTTTGTTTGGTCTCGCCCCAAAATTGTTTTAAAATTATGCACAATTATATTCTAAAGTCTTCCATTTGTGTGTCGTTAACAGGAAGTTATAGATCTAACAATCGATCTGATCAGTGGCCAGATGGTTGCTGCAGAGGCAGATGACAGCACAGCTCAACCAGAAGGGGAAGCAACGTCTTTAGCAACACAACACAATTGGTCTGTTGGTGACAAGTGTTATGCCCCTTATTCAGAAGATGGACAGTAAGTCAAGATGGAAAATTTATTTAAAATCTCTTTCAAGTGACTGCTGGGGACCACAGTCTCCTAGTTATATTATACCAAAAAACCTCTAGCCACAAAGTTACATATTTTTTTTATTAGGACTGCTCTTATTTGTCTCACTTAATATTAGGACATTTCTCATTTGTATATTAGGACAAACATAAAACCCTGTTTCATTTCATTATATTAGGACCATTCTTATCTGTAGGACTACTGTCATTTATAAATTATGACTGCTCTCATATAATGTAATATAGAGAGTGTGATTGTTATAATTGTAGACATTATGAAGGAGTTATAGAAGAAATATTAGATAATGGATCATGTACTATAACATTTGTAGAGTATGGTAATACAGATATTACGCAGGTAATAGATCATTTATAATTATGTCCCCTTTGTAAAATTGTACAGCTTGGGACATCAAAATCTGCTGGGAAAATAGTAAAAATCTAATGAAATCAACTTGTGATATTTACTTCCGTTTTCCTTAATTGCAATACTTATAAACAACTTACTATTTAGTAACCTTATTCCCTGTCAACCCATAGCAAATTTGGCCTCTATAGCTTTCCATAGCTTAGGGTTTCATCATGTCTAAATCTGATCTTGCTCAATTAGGGTGGTTTTGCTTCTCTTTTACCATTTTTGAGATAAAGTACACATGTGAATGTTTTGGCAACTTTGTGCATAAAAAATATATGGTAAAAACATTTATAGAAATAATGTGTAGTATGAGTTGATGTTAAAGTTGTATTACCTTTGGGTTCAAGATTCTAAGTATCCAAGAAAAAGGTAAAATAAAATATGTCTACTGATATAACAACAAACCTTAGGCAAAATTTGCAAATCTAAAATACTGCCAGTTACGTCATACATGTCATGTACCAAAGATTTATTGTGGAATGAAACCTTGTATATATCTTTACTTGTGGTTTGGTTATGTTTTCCAATCAACACAACTGTCATCGATGACAAATTTTCATGTTTATTTTTACATTCTATATTTCAGATAAATCTGTTACGACCTGTTGATCAAGACATAGGATCAGGGGGAAGTAAATCTGATGCACATGACAACAAGAAGAACAAATCAAAGTAATATATATTTATACATGTATATATGATTATATTGTTGTGGTCCCTTTTCTTGTTATAGAAACTAGTTACATGACCATTGACCTGAGCATATTCTTTTGGAATCTAGTTCCATAAAGAAGAACAAACTTCGGTCTACTGGAGACAACGCTAACAGAGCTAACAAGGAAAGTACATGTTATGTATAGTACTTATGCAGTAGATGCATTGTTAGGAAAAGAAAAGAAATGGGCTTTTGAAAGAAATGCAACAGTTCTATGTATATTTAATCAACGCTACATTTCTACAATGATTCTCTTGTCTCCTGTCCTCGTAGAGATGTAGCTCTGACTCTGATTATAAATATAGTAAATGTTTACAATGTGGTCAATCACTAAATGATGTGTAAACAGTATATGAAGATTTTGCTCTGACTGTAGGATTTTTATTGATTTTTCATCGAATTCCAAGTGGCAGTTAAAGAGTATCCTATGTGGTCTTAGGAGAGACAACCTAGGTGTACTGATGAGTTAGTCCCATACCTAAACAATGATTTATTGTTTCTGTATAAATTGCTTTTTAGAAAAAGTCTTGATAGCTGACCAATATGTAGTCTAAGGGGAGACAATCAAGGTACATGGAAGAGTTACCTCCCATTCATTTGTTTTTAGGGGATTATTATTTGTTTTATAGAAAAGATCTGATTGCTGAACAGAGAGAATATAAAAGAAAGAAAAATCAGAAAAAAGCACAAAGAATGAGACAATTAGAGGAAGAACGAGAATCAGAGAAAAATAAATGGCTGTCTTTTAATGCAAAGGTGAGAAACAAAAAGCTTTCAAAATTTGAAAGGACTACAAGCTAGCAATCATATTTCGTTTCAATTACACATCAAATTTCATAAGTCATTATGCTTTTTATACGGACACATTTTCATGCGAACGTATTATGCAGTCACCCCTGTCCGTCCGTCCGTCCGTCCGTCCACAATTTGTTTGTGGACTCTCTACAGGTCACAATTCATATCCGATTTTGACGAAACTTGAAATACAGGTTTATCATCAAAGATCTCTGCTGCTTTCGATATTGACATGTATCAGATCAAACCTTCATGGATTATGGTCCATGATTGTACGAAAAATCATGTTTTTAGCTTGTGGACCCTACAGAGGTCACAATTTTGATATTTACACCCACTGAACCGAAACTTCCTGAATTATGGCCCCTGATTGTCCGAAAAATCAGCCTTTTTAGCTTGTGGTCCCTCTGAAGGACACAATTATGATCTGATTTAAGAAACTGTTTGATTATATCACCGTTACATGGTTATGAAGGTTGACTTAGAATTTCGTGAAAATCAGACCAAAATTGCCTGACAAAATGGCCACCATAATAAGGTATATTAAGGTTGTGGACCCTGTAGAGTCACAATTTTAATCTGATTTTGATGAAACTTGAAATGCATCTTTATAACCAAAAGATCTTGGTTTCTTTTGATATTTGCTCATATCGAATTGTAACTTCATGAATTATAGCCCTTGATTGTAGGAAAAATCACTTTCTCTTTAGCTTGTTCGCTATCCTCTCTCGAAAATGTGGGCGTATCTTGCCTGGCCGCCACTGGTTTTGTTTGTCAAAGTGTCCGATTTTATTTCTGAAGCAGAATTTCTGAAAACCTATGCATAAGCTAATGATTGAAATAAAAATTATACCAAAGGATGTTAGTCCCAAAGTGGACATTAAACCCCATTTCTCTAATTTTATAACCTAATTGTGGCATCCATGTTGTTTACAACCTTGTTTTTTTATTTCAGACTTTTTCTAAAACTAGTAAAGGTAGAGTCAAGAAGAGTATCTTTGCTACATCTGACCACGTACAAGGTAAAGTGGGTGTGGGAACCTGTGGTGTAAGCGGGCGACCCATGACGACATATAAAGGTGGGGAAAAGTGGAGAAAATAAACTTTGTGTGAGAAGTTGATTAGAGAATACAAAATTTGTTTAGTGGATGGAGAATAAATGATAACATAGACACATGAACTCCGCATTCTTTGTGTGGAAGAAGAAATTGGTTAAAAATAACATGATTGGATATATTGATATTTGTGTGAATTTTTAATGTACTTTATGATAGGGAAAATATTAGATAAAAGAAATATTAGAGACTTTTGGCAAGTGGCATTTTCCCTATCCGTATCACGTATCCGTATCGTATACGTGACACGTTGCATCAGGGTAGTTTTAGAGTTTTGGCAGATTCTTGCGTCGCGTACGTATGCGCCACTGAGTTGAGCTTAGTTCTGGACAGCATGATGGCAGTTATCTACCAAGATCACCATCAGTGTCCAAGTCAAGTGACTTGCCTACAATTTCTCGGAGTGCGTGAAGTCACTCGACAGTCGCTGAGCTATTAAAACTAATTAATGTCGCAATCTTTGACTTTGACTCAACAGCTATTTGGGGTTTTACTTATTTATCATTTACACCCCTTTACCATAGAATCACATCATTTACAGATTCGCAAGGTCCCATATCTACCTAAATCTAGCGCGTAGATCAACGAGCGTGCAGACAGACAGGAAAAGTATGAAAAAACCATCAAAAATAATGATTAAATTCCAGTCTATATTATGATTAAATCCATATCAAATATACACCTCTGTGTTCTAAGATGCACATAGATTCATAAAAACACTATGATACAACATTTCAGCATCTAAAAACACGACAATGTTATACGGACGTTCTTCGTGTAAAAGCTGTCCGATACGGGTTGCCGTATCCGTGTGCCATATCACGTATGAGAAATACACACACATTGATGACGTCACACACAAAATCCATACGCGATACGCACTAGGAATTTACGCTTGCCAAAAGTCTCTAATATTTAAGGATTAGTGGTGTGAAAAATGACCTATATATTTAATTAAAGAAAGACCAAGTATATTGAAAGAAATAGTTTAGATTTGCTCTTAAGATTAATAAGATCATCTAGACATTCTTCTACATTTTTCAGATAATTTATTTTACTAGAACATAAGTTAAGGCCAGCACACGACAGGGATCTTTGTTTTCAATGCGTTTGAAGGATGAACACATCATTGCTTATATTCTTGTATGTAACAACAATTTTTCATTCTAGTAACAATGAACTAGAATAATTTGTTGTCAGTCTAATTGTTTAGACTTTACTCAAACTGTTAAATATACATGTTTACCAAAACTGTTTCTCACTATTAACAAATTTAATTATAGTTGTCAGGATAACTTACAGTCATTAGACTTAGGTATTGGAGTTTTTAATCATTGTATTTAAGAAATGCGGAGGCCTGTATGATTCAGAGATACATGTACTCTTTAATGTTTATGCAGATAGCTGACTCATTAATATTTACATTCATCATTTCATTCAAATCACATGCTCAGATTTTCACTTATCAATAGATTTTGATAAAAGATATTTTTCTTAAAAATGTAAATAAAATATTTTGTATAAAGTGTAAATAAAGATATAATATGTTGAGACAATTATTGGTCAAATCTTCTTATATGTAACTTGTATATTTTTGTGGAGTGCTGACTCACCAACCAGGAGTTCCAAAGCATGATGCGTGCACACAGTACAGTAATAAACTTATGCAAAATATGTATGCTTACTATAGAGCCCAGTGAGCATGTTGAACAAAGTATGTCACTTCCGGTTTTGATCAAATTAATTTCTCACTTACAAAAAGTAGCAACCACTGTCTGGGCAAAATTTCCCTAATATCACACTGTATTGCATATGTCCATCTTCATTATATCTTGATTCATTTATATAGGATCACCCCTTCAATTCTAATTGACACCCATTTCAGTGGCAAGGAGTAGTATGGTTAAAATAGCGCTAATTATATTTGCCAAATCAAATATACACAGAAAAACGTAGAAGATCTTATGTTTATCTGTCGGGGCGGAAAATGGATAAAGCCAAGTCCAAAAAACTACAGCCAGTACCAGTCAATAGGTCATCCTTCAAATCATCTCTTTCCATGTTCAAGTTGTCCATACATACAGTCGTCAATGTCTGGTGTAGCCTCGCTAGCATGATTCAACCGCTGTATTTTCATTGACAGAATGCGACCATGGTCCTTTCCGAACGTTCTCCCTAGGACGAAGTCTTCTGTCCGTTCATTTCAGTTTCAATATGAAAATACCGCTCTATCCCACCTCCGTTCTAAGTTCTTAGGCTATTTTCCTTCCATTAACATCTCGCTTAAATTTATACTAATCCAAATCTCTATTTCTCGCTCCCCCTCTCTCTTTTGCTGATCTTTTAAACTTACGGGTGGGTACAAAATAGCGCCCATGGTCACATTTGACCAGACAGTCAGACTATCTTTACATGTGGCATTCGGTAAAAAAAAAAGACCTCGGAAAATGTGACCTTTGACAATGTTTAAATGACGGGTGCATCAAAGAGTAATTGGTCACCAATTTCGCCAAATTGAATATTCTTTAGCCAAAATTATATTTTATTCGCAATTGGCGAATTTGGCGATCGACAGCGTGAGCGCTGAATTGGTGCATGTAAAGTCCCGCCAATGCAAAAATTCGTCATGTGAGAATAACATGGTAAAAATTTTGTAGTAAAGTTCATGCTGATAACTATGATCCCAGTAGGTAAGGTTTGAGAGAGCGACAGAGAGAAATGGGCGTTTAGAACATCGAGACAACCCAGGTAATTTTGTGTCCAAAATTCCGCTTTCCAGCTGTGGAAGGAAACCGGGAAAAACCAGCGAGGATGAACAGGCACCCCTACACCTTGCCACGTACAAGCGGGAAATCGAAACCGCACCACTTTACTAACATAATGATATCTATTAAATCGGTCGACCACCCAACTCAGATCATCATAAGAAAAAATTCAAATTTAAAGTAATGAGCATTGAACAAACGGAATGATAGTTCTGCATAAGACATGATATTCAGCTAGAATCTGTGGAATTACATAGCATTCATCCACAACCATTGGGTACACTTTCTTGCCCAAAGTTGTCCCTAGTGTAGCACCATGGGTCTTTTTGGCAGACGAGGAGACCGGACCATCATCAAACCGGTTGCCACATCCTACGTACGACCCATGCATCTTTTCTTACTACATATTTTGGTAGCCTTGTGGTCGTCTGGTTTTCTTTCTTCTGCTTCACGTTGTGTATCTACTTCTTGTTTTTTCTTAAGACGTTTGTCTTACCAGGAATAACAATGCAACAGTTCGATTTTACATTTTATATAACACCAAGCTGGATACATACATGTAGATACAAGCATAGTATAGTTTACAATAGTAACTAAAGTCATCAAACACTAGCCAGCTAAACTCGCTGCTACATCTTCCCCCCTTCTGAAACCAAGCTGCTGTCTAGGCACTCAGATGGTAATCTCTCTGGAATCTAATGAGCCTGACTTGAAGGACTAATATAACGAATATAGTTTCTTTTATATCCTTTATGGGTATCATGCACATCATGAACCTGTGCAATTAACGACATGATTAGATAAATTAAGCCAAATGATGCAATAGGTAAGTTTCCTATCAGCTGTATTTTGTTGAAAGATAGAACCAGTTTATTATGGTTCTACAATCCCTTTTTTATATAACAATATGTCATTCGATCACTCATTTTGATTGAGTATTTAAGTACATATATGTGAATATGTTTGAATCCCACAACTTGCTAAACCAATAGTTAATATCATATAATGCCATCATAAATTTCACGAGCAAACACTAGTAGCAGCATATTCACTGATAAAAAAATATGAATCTTAGATGTTTCCCCCCCCCCGGGCCTTCATTAGTCTACATTTTTTAAAACAGTAGCACCGAGTGTCCCGGTAGAACATAGATCGTATTGCCTATTATGTTCGCCGATCGTTATCTCGCTGGAAAGCAGTTTTATTCAAGCTATGATTATGTTATTAACTTTTTGTGAACCTTGGGGCCAGTATAGCCGCACTGAGCAACGTGAAAAGTGGGATGGGGGGCTCCCCATGAGAACATTTTGAAAAGTAGATTCAATATCCTGGCATTTGAGGTCATTGCCGGGACAACTTCTTGTGAACGACAGGATATTATAAGAAATGGGAGTATATGAGACAGAATCTCGAGATCTTGGTCATTTCCACCTGTTTTGTAATAGTTGACAGAACACTTGTACTGTCTGTCGCTACAATGACCCCATCTTCGATAGAACAATTGATCTCGCCTTAACTCGCATATTTCGTCACTAAGTTCGATTGGGTAATAAGCCCAGCTTGGGAGCCTATCAGATTCATCGGTCGTCGTGAATACCAAGTCTCGCGCTTTTAGCTAAAATGCCTACATGTGACAATCCAATTGCAAAGTTCAAAGATTGATCAATGTCAAGGTTGCTGGTTTTCCACTAGTTTCTTAATTTAAAAAAAACCCTTCCAGCATTGTAAACTAAACAAGTAGTTACGATAATGTAGCTAACGTCCCTACCAGATACGTTTTGAGCTAATGGCTAACACGTATAATGCGAAATCGGTCTGGAGCTTGTTGTTCAAAAATGAGCTATTTTTAAAGATCCATTAAGTTTTAGTGGATCGTTATCTTGCTAACGTGTTGTTTGTCAAATTTCTGTTGCTGGTTTTATGTCGAAGCAACGCTATGATATTCTGTACTTCAAATTGGAATACAATATGCACTTTAATACTGTGACTTTCAAATTATCAATAAAATTCACGAACAACGAATGTTCTAAATCCTTATTTATATGAGAATTTCAAGAAACTACATAATTCCCAACAGCTATGGCATATATAATGATATGTCATATATGTCTGAGCTTTAAGAGAGAGAGAGAGAAATGAGAAATGGGGTTTAACGTCCACTCGACACAAACTAGGTCATTTTGGGACTAACATATGGTTTCATTTTATTTCAATAATTCGCTTGCGCGTAGGGGTCTTTAGCAGTGGGAGGAAACCGGAGGAAACCAACGAGGTTGAGAAGGCGCCCCTATCTCTATGCCACATACGCTCACACCAGGGCTCGAAACCACAGCCGCAAGGCAGAGGTGACCGGCCAGCTAGGGGTCGAAGCGCGGCACCCTAGACCACTAGGCCATCCCAACCCCCATGTCTGAGCTTTAAACAAGAACCTTATAGTTCTGAAACAATGCATACCCCCCCCCCCCCTCTCTGGGTTAGGGTTCTTTTGAAAAAAAGTTCGCTAGGTTGTAAATACAATATTTAACATAATGATTTAACTTTGATTGTTTTTGTATCTCAGAAACATATACATTGAGGAAAATGACGTCGTGTTTCCAAGGGTGTCTTGCCAATGCCATGTTGATTCAAAATTATTACCAGATCGTCTACCGTTGACGTTGCTACGGCTGCACACGTGATTATCAAGATACCACCACCCACCCCCAAAACGTACTGGACAACTGTGATTAGTTAAGTCGTGGTCAAGTGTTGAAAATGGTCTTCCGTTAAGACTGAATGCTCCATTGATGACAGAATCGCCACAGGAGAATGCACTGTCGTTTTGAAAGTGACTAATCGAAAGTCGATAATTGTTGGACTTTGAATCAATAACGAATTTGTGGTAATAACCTTTTGCGACCTGTCCATCAAATTCAAACCGTATGCCCATTGAAAAATACCCAATTTGAAGAATATTATAGATATGTTCCAGGCCCAAAAAATAATTACCTACAGTATGTCCGAATCCGTTTGAATACTCATTGAACGTTTTATTGCCGTCTATTTCTAGACAGTTGGTTTCTCTGATATAGACATATGTTCTTGTCGACAATCTAAAATCACACTTTACTTCTACCACCGTTCCATTCACTGATGGCTGTATAAATGACAACAGTATAATTCCCGCTGGAGTTACATTTTTGTCCCGACCCTCTTTGCAATCTAAAACAAACAAATTCATTTGGATAAATTTTAGTACAACAAGACAATTGCTCAATGAAGATGGCATGGGTCACATAAAAACATTTTAAATTAAATTTGAACTATATGGTATTAACTAGTTTAATTCATCGTTCATCTGGATCAAAAATGAACCAGCTGATTGTTTTTTCCTGTTCTTTTCGTGTAGAAGACGACCTTGAAAAACACATAATTCAACTACGATCGACGTGGAACCCGGATGATGTTTCACAATTCCAAGATGACAGCGGCGACGCAATGCTCGATATCTGGTCCATAGTACTCAAATCATCAGCGGATCTTTTTTTTTTTTTGAAATTGTCAAACTATGTGCATCTTATTGGAAGTAGAGGGGTTGGGGCGAATGGTAATTTATAACTAAATACTAACTTAAAGCATAGTACTCGAATCATCAGCGGATCTTAGTTACTTAACTTCCAGTAAGCGGTTAGTTTTCCTTAATTACCTTTCTTTGGGCGTTATTTTTTTCGTTGAGATTTCTAGTAAATTAGAAGGTCAGCGGTCAACATTTCTTTGTCTTATGTTTAAGCCAGCCATATATTATGTATAAAACAAATCACTTTAAGCCTTTAAACTACATCTAAAAGCCTTAAAGCGACAATTTCATATTTTTAAGTTATACTTTTAAAATGTTTTATAATAAAGCCTGGAAATTGATGGTATCTATAAACAGTCCTTCCTATAATTCATTATTGTCATTTGAAAAATTGGCAAAACTATCATTTTCAACTTCCAATTCAAACGACTGAAGATAGCTATTCACACGGAGGATAGAAAAACATGGGAGGTGATTGTGTTATTTCCGGTGTGAATGATTTTAAGTGTGAGAATGATACCTATGATCGTATAATAGTGAGTTGACAACCTATTAAGCTAAAGACATAAAAAAATAATTGTGTTTAGACTTTCTTAGAAAATATGAAATTCTCGCTTTAAAAGAACTTCCTTCTTGTCGTCTACTTTTTCACACTAGAGTCAGTGTTAGAGTTATTGTTAACAAACTAATAACTTTTACCACTGTATGTCATGTGCCAGTTTTCATTAACCCAGTCGACGTAGAAAAGTAGGAAGTTAAACCCCATTTTGTTTTACTTCTATTACGTGTAATCACCTTTTATAACGTGTTGACAACGATCACCATAGTAACCAATGGGGCATCTAGTACAGTTTTCATCTCCACATATGTATTTCTTTAAAAAAAAAACAAAAAAAACATAATCATAAAAAAATACAGTTAGTCATCAATGTTACCTCTGTTAGTGGTATTCAAAATTAATCGGCCGATGTCAAACATTAGAATCATAAAAAATACATTCAAAAGGTAATCGGAATAGTATGATATATATAAAAAACAAAACAAAACAAAACAAAAAAAACAACAACAAAACCCCCCCAAAAACACAGACATATCAAGTCACCCTAATACATTGGTGACCTTATGTATACATAAATTTTGAACACCCTCTAAAAGTTTCATATTACGCTCTAGTGGGTGTGTCCGGAGTTATTGCTCCAAAATCTGCCCCCTTGTCCCGTGTCCGATGCGGATTACGGCTCCGATGGATTTCTGTAAGTGACTTTACTACATTTTAATGCTATAGAAAAGTAATTGAGGCACATTTCTACACTCTAGTTGAAGTAAATATTAATATGTATATTATATTTTATTATTTTTATATTTCGTTTCACGAATTCCTTGCATTTCAATTGAATAGATACTAATTTAGCCCTATTTTATTTAAAACTCGCACACTTGACATAAAACCAGGGCCCTGTTTCACGAAATTTTAACTAAAGATAAAATCCAAATTTTAGCGGATACTTCAATTTTGATTGGCTAAGAACTAAAATCAATCTAATATTATTCAATCAAATAATTAAAATTCAGATCTTATCTTAGTTAAAATTTTGTGAAATAGGCCCCTGGACGATTATATTATTGTCATATTTAATTGTCATATTGAATTGATATATTTTCAACTCCAAAATGTCACTTTTAATTAATTCACGCTTTCTTTCTTTTTTTCTTCCGTTTGTGTATGGAATATCCGTTACGGATATAGTGCGAATCATTGGATCGGAGAAAATGAATCGTTTTGATTTTTTAGCGTTCTGGGATTTGTTTTCGATTGACATATTACGTCTTCAGGAAAAGCTTGTTGTCAGAGTTTTTGAAGGAATCCTTATCCAATTTGGTTAGCATCCAAGTTTTCCTTTCGGGTATATCTTGTGTGAAGGTGTATTTCCAGACTTTGGGTGACAATCTTTTGTTTATAAACATTAGTTTCGTCTGGAAAAGCTGAATTGTGGAAACATCTTTGGTTATTCTTGCTTGTTATATCACACGTTATCATTCGTACCTGTCTATAGCAAACTTTATCTTATATTTCTTATCATTCTTAAATGTTTATAACACATTATATTATTCCTATACAATTCTTGTTTTTCTATGATAAACTTTTTATATAACACACAACACCATTTGAATATGTTTATAAAACATCTAATCGTTCTTACATGGCTATTGCAATCTTGGTCACATTTTGACCGTTTGTACTGGTTTGTCTTCTCATTTGTCTATACAAACAACTTTTTCAAGCGACGGTTACTACAACTGTAATGGCTTTACAATCTTACCTGTCTGTAGCAAACTTTCGTATTCACATCTTCAGACGCTAAGCAATTTTCACCTGTTTCAAACAAAGAGCATATCTTCTTTTCTTCATCAAACATAAACCTTCGACATTTTTGATCAGATGAACATAGTTGACCACAGACCATTATTGATAAACTTTCTTGGTGGGAAAGGGCTTTATTGTAACTTCTCTCCGTACAAGAATGTATTTCTGGAATGACACTTGTCTTTACGTAAAGAGAATCTGAATCAGTACAAATTGCTCTGATGAAAATCGACTGCAGAATCAGAAAATAGCTTTTCATGACGGTGGTGAAGCTTTTCTGATAATTCATAAGCACCACCACATCATTCTGTTACAATTGTTGTCTATTCGCATTGATATGTTTATAACGATTCCTTAGCACTTTTTAACACCATACCTTAATATGTTCCCTATTACCACAATAGCTGTATATTCATTCAGTTAAAGTCTGACCTCAAAATGTTTGTACATGTATTTACTCAATATTTAAAAATTGTTCTAATGACAATCAAGAGATAAAGAAGAATATCATGACGTTAGTCCTTGTAATATATAAAACCGTAAAATGAACTCAGGAGCAAATGCTCTTGTCTTACGAACAAATATTATTCGAGAAACTATCAAAAGAGTAAGAATAGTGAAGATTTTAAACGATATTCATAAGAACTTTAATGGAAATTTATTTCACACTCCCGTTTAAATTGTTTGCATGAAAGGCTTCATTTATAGTCAGTCCATCGTCAATAGAGAAATCATAATAGCATGGAACAAATCAGTGCTGATCAATTCTTCTCGTATTTTGTTTCATATAGATACATTAACGTCGTACTTATATACTTACACTGAAAGTTTTTTATGACTTACTTTCGCCTGTTTCAAGTACAGTGCCATTAAAGGTTTTTTTTAAAAGCAGCTGTCATTAAACGATTTCCAGCCTTAACCTAAAAGTCCATTAGTGTACGATTTTCATGCTAGAGATGCTATACATTCTAGCTCGAGATACATTATCAATATTCCGCCTTGTTAGACATTGATATTTCATGGAATTTATGCCATCATTATGGTGTATTCAATAAATGAAACCAGACCATTATCAGCGTAAAACAGTTTGCTGCAGATTGAACCCACCCACGGAACCCCACATTGATTCTCTTCCCCTGGCAACGCCAACCCACCCCCTTCCCAATATAAATGTCGATCCGACCAGCTTAGTTTGCTCTATTACGAACTATTGTTAACAGATTTTTCAACCAAGAGACAAGTTCAAATACACTTACGATAATGGTTCTTGGCAGTTGGAATTCGTAGAGTAGGCTGTAGCGCCGCTGCCCGGGCAAAATTTCCCTCATAGCACACTGTATGGCGTATGCCCGTCTTCCATTAGCCCAGATTAGGTGCAAAAGAGTAGGACGTTAAACCCCATTTCATTTCTTTTACGATCCTGAAAGTTTGGGGTTATGGTTCAACGCAACGAGAATATGCATTCACTTGATACAGTCACTCTGTTCGTTTGACATCTCCCTCTCCGTTCGGATAAGCTGGTGATTTGGCGACGAACAGTATCGGATCAGTTCTATCTATCTCGACGACGACCAGTGTCTGAAATACTGCGAGTCCGCATTTCCAACAGTCTATTTCTCAAAATATCGTGGTGAAAATATTAATTGACTTACTTCGTTCATTTGACACTTTCCTCTCTGGGGTCGGATTAGCTAGTGATCATGTGACAGACGGTATCTGATCAGCTTTATTTATCACGACAGTCGGTGCCTGAGTATTGTCAAACAGCATCTCCGGCAGTCTATTTTTCAAAATTTTCTTTGGGAGGTCCCAAATACCCCCACAAGGACTCGCTACTTTGGCGCTCAAACTAGTGATCAAGCCACGGACGGTATTTGATCATCTCTAGTTATCTCGACGATCAGTGCCTGACTGAATACTGTCAAGACAGCATTTCCGGAAGACTATTTTTCAGAGATACCGCAAACCATCCGTAAGGACTCCCTACTTTGGCGCTCGTGGGTGGGCTTCGTCGAGGTTCGAAAGTCCGATCAGTGCCTGAAATATTGTCAGGTTGCATTTCCAGCAGCCTGTTTTTAAAAAATTTCTGGGGGAGGCCTCCTACCCCTAGTTCAAGCTTCCCCCCCCCCTTTAACCTTGGACTTTGCCCAAGCTTTGTCCCTCCAACCACCGGCACCGCCACTGTCGAGAGATTTGCGCCAGTCACCGTTTAAGAGTAGGGTACTTCACCTCGCATATTATTTAAGCATTTAATAATCAAACCTTTTACTTTGTCTGCTTGAGGTGATGTTTACTGAATATTACAATCCATTAATGCCTTGAATTATTAAAGAGATGGAGACTGATGATAGTACATAGATCAGTCAAATCTAAATTATAATATTCACCGCCACACAAAATTTAATACAATGCAGTGAAATATATATATACATACAAATAGAGAAAATGGGATATAGTGCTAGGGTTAGTAGTTCACCTTCTGGAAGGTATTCAATCTTACTGAACTGCCTGGAGGAAACAAAGGAAGACAAAGCTACAGTTTTAGAATAGTATTTGATAGTTTACGCAGAAACATTGCTGAAACTACACCCGAACAACTACGGCTGGTACGGGCCAATGGGAGTTCATGTCCAGCTCATATCATTTTATATTCAAGTTGTCCACAGAGTCGACAAAACAGCGTTAGTCTGTTCCGTTTTTAGTGTAGTGTCGAATCCAAATGGTCAGGATTCTGCACTGGTGGATTTTACACCCAAGAATGCCAGATATGCTAAATTAGATTCGAGTCAGAGCCTCTAAGAGGTCATGCACAAGAGCAAGTGACTCTTATGATAGAGAAAGTGACTCTTATGATAGTCTCAACTGACCAATAATGCTGACTTATTCAGGACCAATAATATGCTTGTCGTGAAGCCTTATGGTCAGGTGTCAAGGGAGATCGTTTGCTAGGAATTTCCTCTGACATCAGCCGAATTGAGACGATTAACATTTCTGTAGGACATAGGGCAGTGCGATAACCAGAATTGATGACATTGCACTTTTTATGCACATTTTCCTACAAAAGTTTCAAATATATTTATTTACATAATAATTCCTATACATATTTAGACATAGAAGCAGACAACATGGGAGAGAACTGGTTCAACGTCCACTCAGCATAATCTATGCCATTTTGAGACTAACACACGGTACAATATTATTTCAATAATTCGCTAGCAGTGGGAGGAAATCGGAGAATCCAAAGACAATTTGCGAGGTTAGGTAGGAGACTCCTCGCCACTTGAGTCCTTGGCGACCATAGGCGCCCCCCTAATTTTCGACAGTGCCCTTTTTTACTGCTGAAAGTGCCTTTTCTCAAACCCAAATATGTCCTTTCCGAACGTTCACTTAGACGAAAATATCAGCCAAATAGCTCTTGGAATGGCTACAGATGCAAGGAAATGACGGATAATTGTCTTGCCCCCCGCCCCGCCAACCCCCCTCCCTGCGGCGTGACCCCTCTCTGCAGTAAGTGCCCTCATTTTGCGGCGCCCCCCCCCCCTTTTCAAAATTCCTAGATCCGCCCCTGATAAGTCCATGGTTAGGCAATTCAACAACCCAACACACCCTACACAACAAGAGTAATAAGTCTGTTCAGAATTTATAATATGAACACAAAACATGATTTTTATTATGGCATTAAGGATTTGTACAATATAGAACATTATACACCAAAGAAAAATAAAAGGAGTGGCCTGAGTAATCAATCTTAAGACTTAAATAATGAATAGTATACTGATTACCTCCAATGATTTTTAATAGAGCCTTTATCTCAATCAAAAAGACCCATTTTTTGGCATTTAGCAATGTAGGAAATTGGGCAAAACGAATCACTGAATAAAAGAGGAATAAATCTATAGATTAATAAGATGATATCTACCATTTGCCATCATCATCATCATTATCTTCGGATTCTATTGTATTCTAGGGACATGAAAATATAGTAAGAGTAAAATACAAACAACAGCTAATGGACCCCAGTACAAAGAAATTATACATTACAGAATAGGTGCTATAAATTATATACATGAAAATATAATAAACAATAGTGCAATAGAAGTACATATACATAACCCTGTACATTATATTAAAAATGGCCTGTCTATATTCTTACAATAGATAGATAACAATGGTATGTTCAAGGCACTCTCTCTAACCTCTGTTCAAATCAAACACTCACTAATCTAAATATTGCTCATGTGAAGTCACTGGCACCTCAGTTCAAACACTAAATTAAATATTGCATTTTTGGTGTCATTGCCAGATCCAAAACTAGCAAATGTCATTTAGAGAGAGAGAAGAAACTAAACTAACATCCAACTAGCTGTCATTATTCTCTGTCTTTTGTTAGAATATAGAAATAACCCCTTTAAACACAGCTATAGTAGACGATATGTTAGTAAATGAATAAATTTCACAATCAGAGACATGATTATATACAGTTATGATAATTATATGAAAAAAGGAAAACAAAAAACGGAACCAAAAGAAATCGCCATTTACAAATCCATTCAGAAACTAAGACAATTATTGATAAAGGTGGTTATCTGAATCGGATCCTCTTATTTTCCAATCAGCATCTACACTCGCTCTAAGAAAAATATGTAGTCTTTTAAAACATATTTTTTATTTTCATATATATGAATTACTTTGAGCATGCCTGTAAGTAAACCGCTTGTCTTCTTTGATTGGCATTTAGTAATTAAACATATTAACACAAGGTACAATTTTATGGATACACAATTACAGAGTTTGATACTAAGCGATGTTTCGACGAGGATGCTCTCGTCTTTATCAAGCAATGATACAAATTTGTGAATAGTCTAGGCAAATATATACAGAATATATACCAGGAAAACACAGATTTGTATTTACTGATATGTTTTATAGATTCTTACATCAATTACCTCAATGTCTGACATTTTGTCAGCTAGAACTTAAATCATTTATACTCCAGGCACCACTTTAAAGAGATACTCCCACTATAGGAATAACAAATACTTGCCGATCACTAAAAATCGTAGTTCTAGATTCTATTTCTGGTTGATCGCACCAATTCATATTGAGATTTCTGATACATGATCTAAAATTAGATATACTTATTGGCTTGACAAAGTTACCTGTGTTAATATAATTGATATGATTAATAATAAAATGTGTAATTATCTTATTGTGTAAATATTAAAGATACCACCAGATTGTCTACAATAAGAATTTCATATTGAAAGCCCATAAACACTGAACTGAACGCATTAAGAATTTCACAATGAAATCTTATAACCACAGTACGCTTTTAGCTAGGGAACCAGTCAGTCTAATGCAAATGAGAGAGAGAGAAAGGGGGTTTAACGTCCAATCGACATAAACTAGGTCAATTTAGGATGAACATATTGTTTAATTTCATAACAATAATTCGCTTGTCCGTAGGTGTCTGTCTTTAGCAGTGGAGGGCGGGGGGAGACCAGAGAAAACCCATGAGATTAGACAGATGACTCAACTCCTTGTTATGTGCAACCAGGGAATCAAAACCACGCCAGTTGACTCAATGGCAGACCTTACAATACATCCTAATGCAAATGTAATGGGTTCCATGTAGCTTGTGAAAGCGCATACGGAAATGTGTACATGGAAACAGGCTTACATATTTCATAATGAAAGCCCATAACCAATGTGAACACACTAAGAGTTACATAATGAAAGCCATTAACAACTGGTTGTTCTTGAACACATTAAGAGGTTCATAATAAAAGGCCATAACAACTGGTTGTTCTTGAACACATTAAAAATTATATAATGAATGACCATAACTTGCCAGGTTTTCTGAACTGACAGAACTGCCATCAAGTGACAAAGAATTGATTCCTGAAACAGATGCAATGTGAGCAGAATGAGATGTAGCTATAGTCAAACAGAAAAATACTTGAATGTACTATTTTACTGTAAAGATGTTACATTTCTATATTAAACACATACGGAAACAAAATATATATGTATATATATATAAATATGTATCCAGAAGTATTAGTACAACTGTAAAGTTGCACTACGTTGTTTCACGTTAAACGAAAAGATAAAAGGTATGCTGAGAAAAACTGATTTCAACACTAGTTTGATAACATTTTAAAGTACTTTTCGTCCGTCTTGGGACTATTCATAAATAATGTTATTGTATAAAGATGGACAGTATAATATATTTACACATATTTACATAGTAACACTGTGGTTTTATTTGGCTATAGTTACCATTGTCTATGGTTACATAGTTTATCATTAACTAATAGAAAGCATGTACACACATGTGTTAATCTGTAGTATATGGGTTCAATTTAGGAACAATGAGTGGAAGATAATTATGGGATTGATTTAAGAAAATTAATGAAATTAATGGCCAATTGTTTACTTATTGACTATTGAGTCGAGGAACATATTTTTTAATAAAATGGTTTTCCATTAATTTTCTTTTCGTGGTGTCATTGACTTTCATTTTATAAAAAGGGAAAATTTGGAATTTTACTTGTAAGTGTTGTGCACATTTAAAGATATGTCTATTTACAAATATAAATAGTAGTCTGAACCAATTTCATAATTATTAATACTTTCATAAATACTGTAATATAGTGTCATTTCTAATATTTCATTTTCTTCTACCATAAATGTTTATTATGTAAAGTAGTATACATTTAGTGGTCTGTATACTTCCTATATAAAACAAACAATGACGGGTGTAGACATGAACAGAAAAGAAGATAAATCAAATGCTAATAAATCAAGTTTTTAGAAATTTGAATAATTCGGTATGGGTATATGTGATTGAGTAAGATATGTTTACCCTACATTCTTAAAAGATATCAAACCTATTTAACATCTGAGTAATGCATCCACTACGATCACAAAGACAAAGTTGTTGATGCACTATACATGTCTCTGACCCAATTATGCTTGAGGGAATTTAATTTTATTCTAATTTTAATACAAATATGTGACGATTGAAAGGCAAAGAAGTCAGTTTTTGACTTTTTTCAAAACTACAATTTTTCAGAATAAGAGAGGGTCCAATATTAATTTCAATTTTGGAATTACTTTTAAAAGGTTAACTCTTTTCAAACTTTTGTTCACAAAAAATTGTTCATATGGTCTTACGTCTTTAACCTGAAATATTTGTCAGTCATTGTTTCTCGTCTTTTGTTTGGCCCAGATCTCTTTGTAAATTCTTTAAGATGATACAACTATTCTAAACCTAACCTCAATTCATACTGAAATCCTACAAATTTAATTGTAGGCCTATTTAGTGTTTTAAGAATAAATGATTTAATATATTCGAAACTGGCCAATAAGAACAATTATCTATCAACACTGTCAGTCAACCCTGGTAAATATATAACCATATTGACAGCCAATTTTATTTTTACTTCATTGGAATTCACCGCTTCTGTACCAATACATTTTGCCAAGATAGCTTCTATTGTTTTAAATTAAACTATATTATTCTCATGTGAAGTTTTGACTTTTTTTAAAACTCATTCACAGGATTCCACAGAATTAAAAAATCAATTTGGTGTGACGAAAACAATTTTTTACTAACGATCATGACAAATATTAATTTATAGTTCATCTCTGTCGTGTAGATGAGAATCAACGAATGACTGAAGACTATCTAATGTACGAGATCCACTGTATTCTTGGACTTTGACTCCATTACGGAATAATATTAATGTTGGATAACCTCTAATCTGAAATGTATCAAAACAAAATATAATGAAATTCTCAAACTAGATGTCCGAAATACATAACCATCCATTGGAAAATATATTGCAACTATCAAGCTAAACATATTTACAATAATACAGCTTTTAACATTGGAGCCATTATGAATGAAATGAATGGGGGTTAATTGTACTATTTTTCTGCTCCTTCTGTAATGCCATGGCCTTACAGTGTGCTATGAATACTCAGACAATCCTTTTTAAAAAATTGACATGGGAGAGCATTTTTGTTTATATTTTGTCAGTTCTTAATTTAATAAGAAAAAGAAAAGATAGGCTGGCACTGTCAGGCAGGATACGCCCACATTTTCGAGAGATAGATAGAGAACAAGCAATACCGAAAGTGATTTTTCCTACATCATTAAGTCCTGTATTTCATACTGTATTGGGAGCAGCCATTTAGTTGGTCAGTTCCAGTCTGATATTCATGAAATTCGAAGCCGACAATGATTATGGTGTGGCGGTACATAACCTAGAAATGTGACTTTTCATCAAAATTGGATAAGAATTGTGACCTGTAGAGAGTCCACAACCATGATATACCATATTTTTACACTATTCGCGTACAAACGGCGACCATTTCGTCCGGCAATTTTGGTACAATTTTCATGAAATTAGAACTCAACCTTCCTCATCCAAATCGAATTAAAATTGTGACCTATACAGGGTCCACAACCATGATATACCATTTTTTTAACAGTATTCGCGTACAAACAGCGGCCATTTTGTCTGTCAATTTTGGTCCGATTTTCCCGAAATTCAAACTCAACCTTCCTTATGGTGTAACGGTGATATAATCAAACGTTTTTTTAAAATCGGATAATAATTGTGACCTCCAGAGGGACCACAAGCTAAAGAAAGGGGGATTTTGCGTATAACCAGGGGCCATAATTCAGGAAGTTACGATCCGATATGCGCAAATATCGAAAAGAACCAAGATCTTTGGGTTATAACCATAAATTTCAAGTTTCATCAAAATCGAATTAAAGTTGTGACCTTTAGAGGGTCCACAACCTTGATATACCATTTTTTAACAGTATTTGCGTACAAACGGTGGCCATTTTGTATGGCAATTTTGGTCCGATTTTCCCGAAATTCAAACTCAACCTTCCTTACGGTGTAACGGTAATATAATCAAACGGTTTTTTGAATCGGATAATAATTGTGACCTCCAGAGGGACCACAAGCTAAAAAGGGTGATTTTTCGGACAATCAGGGGCCATAATTCAGGAAATTACATTCCGATAGCCGCAAATATCGAAAGGAACCAAGATCTTTGGGTTACAAACATGCATGTCAAGTTTCATCAAAATCGGTTCAAAATTGTGACCTCTATAGGGTCCACAAGCTAAAAACGTGATTTTTCGTACAATCAGGGGCCATAATCCATGAAGTTTTGATCCGATACAGCCGAGATCTTTTGGGGATAAACCTATATTTCAAGTTTCGTCAAAATCGGATAAGAATTGTGACCTGTAGAGAGTCCAAAAACAAATTGTGGACCGACGGACGTCCGGACAGACAGGGGCGACAACATAATACGTCCACATGAAAATTTTGGGCGTATAAAAACATGTAAGAAATTTAATAATGGAGATATAATTTTGTCGCTTCATCTATCTGCATTTACTACAGGGAAAATGTTTTGTTTTAAACTCCCCCCATTTTTATTTTGTTTTATTTTGGCAACTTATTTTTAAAGCACAGATTTTGCTGGCGATTTAAATTGAAGAATGCTGCCTTAATCTCCCCACAAAGAATATTTTCAGCCATAAATGTCTAAATCATAGTAAAAAAAAAGAAAAACTGACTGCAAAATTGTTGCCATCTTTGCAAATAATAAATTAACATTCGATTATCCAGTACCATTCATGATTATGTACTTGATACCTGAGACTAGTGTTCATTTCCTGTTATCTGAGAACAAGAATATCTTTTTTGTGTGGCCTAATTTCCAATACCAACTATAAAGGGGAAACAACTCAGAATAATCGAAGCTTGGATCTTATGGTTAGTGAGCCAGCATCTAACACACCGACCCACATTTGCCTGCTTTTTGTTCTACTTTATTTGTGTAAATATTAGTGAAACCGACATACCTGATTATTTTTACATATATCTGAATATCTGGTACAATCTACATCTGCTATAATAACATCATCTCGACCAGAATATACCTGAGCTAATTCTAACCATGTTGGTGCTAATCTTTTACAATGCCCGCACCTATAGAAAATATCAATAAATAAATAGTTAAACAATTTTCAACAAGGACAGATTGTCATCAGTGCATTCAAAAAAACAAATCATATAAAATCCAGTGAAACTGAGAGTCTTATTAAGACCAGTGTAAACTAAACAAGTTTTTGTCTGCCTTTGAAGCTTCAATTAATATGTTGTAGGCCAAAAAAAAAAGCCTCACAGTCAGACTAGTTTATTAACATCAATGGCATTAAGTGTTAGTCCGAGTCATTTAGTTGCCTGAATCTTATGATTACCTATGCCAAACACATTCTACATGCAGAGAGAACTAGAGATATGTGATGGCCGCTATATCCAAAACAGAGACTAATAAATAGACATAAATAACAGAATAAATAACAGTGGAAGTATACTTAGTGTTTTCGACTAAAATTGTTGATTTAGGAATTAAAATGTTGGTCAACTAACTTTGTGTCTGTTCTCAAGCGGAGCTAATTGTAGAGTGACAGCGTAATTTTATATGTGCCAATGACTGGTGCCAATGTCGATCAGTGTTGGGCTACAAGGTTCACTTGAAAGCTTATGAAACTAGTCAATAGTGTAACAATTTCATTAAAACACAGATCCTATTTCGTTTTGTTTTTGATAGTTCAAAATTTCGTTTTACATGTCTTCACAACACTAGGATCTGGACAAGTTGTTATATATTGACCTTGATACCACTAAAATGTTAATAAATGCTTTTGTTATGTCATCCTTAGATTATTGTAATTCATTATTGTATTCTCTTCCTAAAACTCTTGTATATCAGCTACAGAAAATCCAGAATAAAGCGGCTCGAATGGTGTCTCTCACCAGATCATCTGACCATATTACACCTATTCTAAAACAGTTACATTGGCTACCGGTTAATCAACGTATTATGTTCAAAATTAACACAATCACTTTCAATTGTTTAAACGATCCTTTGGCACCATCCTATTTATCCGATTTGATTAAGCAATATGTACCTTCTCGTTCCTTACGTTCATCTCATAAAAACCAGCTTGTATGTCCAGTACAAAAGTCAAAATTTGGTGAGAGAGCTTTTGTGTACGCAGCACCAAAAGAATGGAACAAATTGCCCCTGGAAGTCCAAAATAGTCCAAACTTGGCTGTATTCAAACGACGTTTAAAAACCCTGTTTTTTACCCAAACTTTTGAACAATATATGAAATGCTTCACTTTTTATCTGTATAACTTAACTATTCCTTTGTATTATTGTGTTTATTTGTATATACATGTATGTTTTTGTTTTGTTTTTTCTTATTTTATAACATATCTACATTGTAAAGCGCCACAGAGCAGTCAGACTGACTGAATGTTCAGCGCTATAGAAAACGATTATTATTATTATTATTATTTATTATTATTATATTTATAACCATTGTTCTAGTGATGTGAGGGATTAGTCAATGAAACAGTCTGCTACAGTGAGTTCTTGCCTACTCTGCACGGAGCTGTGGGTAAACCCCTAGAAACGTCAAAGGTGGTTGATTAATCAATGTCTGACGTCATAAGGTCAAAATGCACTCGAATGACCCCCGACACAACCTCCCAGAACAACTGGTCAGTTTATTCATGTAATGTACGCTATTAAAAGTATAAAAAACGAAATGAAATATAGATCTGTATTTTAATCAGATTGATAGTGTGACATTTTGATCATTAAATCTACAACCATTAAACATCACTCAAATAGCCTTTGATCAAGATTTTTTTTAGAAATTTATAATAATAATAGCTTTGAATTTGAACAGCAGTAGTAGACAAATATCTACTGTATGTACTGATGTGTACTTACCACGGGGCATAAAATTTAACAAAAACTGTTTTTTCGGCTATAACTTCATCATATGTTGCATCACTTAATTCTATCATCTCGGACTACAATAAAGAAAAAGACATGATTTATCTGTGACTAGTTTCTAATCAAATAATTACTATTTTCCCATCCCCAATACTAACCTGCATCAATCTTATTTCGAACAATAACATTAATAACAACATAATACTAATTACTGAAAATGCAAGCATTGACCAATGAGTGTTCGTTAAACCCCTTGAAAAACATTAAAACGTCCTTATTTCAGTAACAGATTAGCAGATTTTTCTCAAAATTAGAATACTACCTTATAAGAGCACATCTCTTTACACAAATTAGGTGATTTTTTGGCAAACACATTGTTCAATTCTGTTTCAATTACTAGCTTGCATGTAGGATACTTACCTGAGGGAGAAATCAGGAGGATCTGGTGAGAAACCACAAGGTTGGACAGATGATCTTACTCCTTGTTATATACAAGCTAAGAATAGTGTCAAACCACATGACTTAATGACAGACCTTATAATCTAAAGCTCACACATGAGTATCCCAATTTCTCTTTGTACAATCATGGGATCAAACCCATGACATGCACTAACCTCTGGTTCGATCTCTTCAGGTATTTTTTCATCTGTTCTCTCTTTATCTTCATCATCCTTTACTGACATCATACGACTTACAAACTCTTTTAATTCTTCATGGGTCCTTCCACCATTATACGTTTCTACCTAACCACAACAACAGTAATTATAACCTTTCTTTTTCATTAAATGGACAAAAAGATTACACCAATCCCAAAAATTTGGAAATGAAACGAAATGGTGCTTAATATTCTACTTTTCTGCACCGTCTGAGATAATAAAGAGGTATTATGCCATACAGTGAGCAACCAGGGACATTTTGCCCAGGCGGCCAACTTTTATTTCAAATTTGAACTGTCAAGGATGCTTTTACATCCATGCCAATATGTTCACAGGACCTTCTTTATTCTTCCCATTCAAATAATAAGATACTGTCCATGACAGGCCCTCCATCTTATTCCACTGACAAAATGAAACTGCAGTAGAAATCCATTTTTGATTTTCTTTGTACATATACAAAAAGAGTAAGCAATTGTCAATTAATAATATTAGTTAATTGTTTCTAGGTTGGTAGAAATTAAATCCTAACTGAAACTTTCTATATGTATGCAATTGTGAAGCTCCTCCTCCTCACATAATCTGATACTATTCTCATAGCTTTATGTTTTTGGATATGCTTACAGTACTAGCCTACCTTTTGTCCATCTATATAATATATCAAAGTGGGATAACCAGTAATTCCATGCATACCACAAACAGTTCCATATTCCTGGCAATCTATCTATAATATAAACAAATACATGTATCATAATATACCTTGCCATCATCTATCTGTAATATACACAAATACATCATTCATGACAATTTGTAATATAGGCTAAACAAATACAACATTGACGACAATCTATAATATTATAAGCAAATACAGCATTCATGATAATCTATAATATAAACAAATACAGCATTCATGATAATCTATAATATAAGCAAATACAGCATTCATGATAATCTATAATATAATCA
Organism: Patella depressa; assembly: GCA_948474765.1. Classification (NCBI taxonomy): domain Eukaryota; kingdom Metazoa; phylum Mollusca; class Gastropoda; family Patellidae; genus Patella; species Patella depressa. Next base: position 30,762,646 of record OX419715.1, read on the forward strand.
AATACAGCATTCATGATAATCTATAATATAAACAAATACAGAATTCATGATAATCTATAATATAAACAAATACAGAATTCATGACGACAATCTATAATATTATAAGCAAATACAGCATTCATGATAATCTATAATATAAACAAGTACAGCATTCATGATAATATATAATATAAACAAATACAGTATTCATGATAATATATAATATAAACAAATACAGAATTCATGATAATCTATAAATGAAATAGGGTTGAACGTCCTACTGTTCTGCTATGTCTGGGATAATGAAGATAGATCTATATATATAAACAAAGATTATAATATCCATGTCAATCTAGCTATGATACAAACAAACCAGTTTTCTTAATTAAATGTTAAATAATCAATCTGAGTAGGCTACATATTTGATATTTTAGCGAAAAATGCAAATGACACATAGCTCAAAGGCATTTTATAGCTGAGGCGCTGGAGACGCCAGCCTCCTTGCGAAAAAAATTAAAGAAGTCGAAAAAACAAAACGGGAGAAAAATACTGAAACCAGTGAGTAAAATGAAAATGTACCCTTGTTAGGGAGGGCCCTAAAGCAAGACAAAAGGGCTCCACGTCTGACAAAAGGGCTTCTCTGGCCAGGGGAAAGGACCCTCGAGTCCAAGTCAATCGTTTTCTATACTGTCGAAATCATCAATCAAGAAATCATCTTTCACCTTATTAGCTATTCAGGAAAGACAAAGCTAGGCCACCCAAAGTAGCTTGGCGGAGCGATCATTTCTTTTCTGAATAGATTTCCAGGATTACGTGTGCTGCTTGCATAATAGGTCTACCTCATTGTACTAATGACTCTAGACAAGACAGGTCATAGGTGAGACAGTAAATTGGATAATTAATAAATCTCAGAATTAGGTCCCGGCCCTCAGATTAAACCTGCCTCGAGGGACCTAGGGAATATGTCAGAATGCACCAAAATGTTTTTTTTTTCTTTTTGCAAAATTTCTCAACCTTCGGTGGGTGGGGGCAGCCCCCCTCCCCCCGGCGAAAGAGGGCCCTCAAAATAGTATAGCCTCCGCCATGATAAACCTTAAAACACCCCTGACATTGCTGTATGGACAAATGTACCCAAAAGTAGATTGTGAATCCGAATGATAAAGTGAGAGGAATCCAAAACTATTTAAATAACATAAACATAGACGGGATCAAAGTCATAATAAACTTGATACAGTGACACCAGTAGTAGGAATGGTTAAAAACAAAGTCAAAGGTATAAAAGATGGTTTTGTGATACCTTTTTAACCAAAAGTAGATTGGACGTTCTTTTAAAACTAAAAAAGTGGACAGCAAGAAGTACAGATATTCTTGATGTACCCTTCTCTTTATTTTCTACTGTAAGCTCGCTTCCCTTACACAGAGGATTTTTTACAATAAAGCTGTCTTATCTTATCATTCAAAATTAATATATTTCATACTCCTCTTTATCGAAAGTCCCACTGTTGTATGGTTCTTACAAATATTAATTTTGAGATTCTCATAAATAATTGACAGCCTACCTTAGCAATATTGACGTCAGGGTTGAATTCAAACGTTCTAGCCAAATCGTCCCACACTGGAGCTAACTTCTGACAATGTCCACACCATGGAGCGTAGAATTTAACAAAGTAATGACCATACTTGATCACTTCGTCTATGTCTTTCTCCAAAATTTGTAAATGTTTTTTGGGTTCTGGAGGCTGAGGATCATCTTCTTCTTCATTTGCCTACATTTTAAAACAAATGATCAGGTCAACCAAGGGAAATAAATTTTGAAAACAAGTTTGATAGGATGATAAATTGTTTGTGGAACAATCCAATTTATTTTGCATAATGTTTTTAAATTTGTTTTCGCCACATTCAACAAGTGTTTATAAAAATCATGCGAAGAGTTCTCTACAGAGGAAGCGCAGCAGTGTATACATTGACACCACTATAACCAAATTTGTTGTATGACTGAAGGTATGAAAATGATGGCTGTTGACGATGTGATTTTCAATATGTCTGACACCAAGATGTATAAATTTACTTCTTATAACTTAATGTTATGTTGGTCTTCTAAAAGAGCGATTAACCCTACATGTAGTAACACACACTCATTTGGCCATCTAAGATAGTAACTTACACTATGCTGGATGTGTCTAAGATTATCAGGACAGTTTTGGTCGAGGGCACCTTAAGGCAGTAACTTACCCTTTGTTGGCCCTGAAAGACAGTAACTTACTTTATGTTGACCCTCCAAGACAGTAACTTACTTTATGTTGACCCTCCAAGACAGTAACTTACTTTATGTTGACCCTCAAAGACAGTAACTTACTTTATGTTGACCCTCAAAGACAGTAACTACCCTAAGTCAGTAACTTACCCATACTCCTGCGCAGTGTTTCGTTTGATTAGAACTAATCCACTTCACACTGCTATCTTGAGTGAACATTGTTGTGCTAAATTATTATTGGTCAGTAGTGCCATTACCAACCAATGACCTACATTGTAACAAACAATATCGGGGTTAACCAGACCTCAAAATAAGTTACCGCATTGTATCTAGTGACAATCGCGACTTGTTTACGTCATAACCAGCAAAATTTATTATGCTCGATTATCCAGTGCCAACATGTTTTCTTCGTGGGTCATTTCGAAAATTATGCCGAATGCGAGAAGAGAGGAAGGATTTGATTGGACGTTAAAAAGAGACACGCCCCACCCAATTTCAAGAATATGACTTCTATCCAGCAATGGTAAGAGAGGGATTTCTCGCGCCATTGCTTCTGGAATATGTAACTTACCCTATATATGTTGGTCTTCTAAGACAGTAACTTACCCTATGTTGGCCCTCTAAGTCAGTAACTAACACTGTGTTGGCCCTCTAAGACAGTAACGTAACCTATATATGTTGGTCTTCTAAGGCTGTAACTTACCATATGTTGACCCTCTAAGTCAGTAACTAACCCTATGTTGGCCCTCAAAGACAGTAACTTACCCTGTGTTGGTCTTCTAAGAAAGATTTAAATGAAGATAAATCTCTGTTGCCTTTATATCGTATAAAATCTGTAGGACTATCATAGAAATATTTTAATGTAGGATAACCAGTGATATCTTGTTGAGCACATAATGGTGTTTCTTCTGTACAATCAACCTATCATACAAATAAAGAGTAAGGGAAAAACATCTTTAAATGCCAAATATTCTTCATGAAATGCAAATATTGAGTTTAGGACTATACACAATAAAAAGCAGTTTTATCAAAATGTAAGTCACTCAAGCAGTCCAAAGTGATTGTAGCGCTCACAAAATTTTGTATGCATGACTTCAACAGAGGGTCAGAAAGTTTTAAAGGCTAGAACTCTGTAAGCCATCTTCATAAATCAATTTGCTTCTTTATGCCATGAGTATAGACCTTAAGTTTTCATGTTTAGTGTCGTTCTCTTTATTTGTGGGACAGTTTGTGCTGCATGTTTTTGAAAATACCTGGCCGATTATTATATCAAATACATTAAAGATACATTATGGGAGATTAAACAACGAGTTGACAGTTCTCAATATAATGGTTAAACACTACCTAATGTAAAGGCAATTTGCTGAAAATTTCAGTCAAATTGATCCACCATGAACCAAGAACTAAGCGAATAAAAGTTCCGCTTAGCCTCGATCATCATTACTAATCCATTTAATCGTTAATCACGAAGGAAAATTATGCAGCAAATATTGCAGACTAGCCTTGACATCGAGAGTTGATTATGGTCTGGATAAGTTAATTAATGCCTAATTAACAGTTTTTATAACATTTCAGGCCAAAAGAAAGACCTGCAATAGGCAGATTTTGTTCTTACAATATGTATGTTTAATCTGAATGTAAAGAGAAATCCATAGATTGCCACAAAAATATTATAAGTGGTATCAGGGAAGCATACCCGATTCTGATGATTTGTACACAACCCCTGCCATTTTGATATGCATGTCCTTAATAACATAACACACATCTATTCAGAAAGAGTTGGTTTTATATCATGTTAAATGCTAGTGATATAAAGTATATGCTATTTAAATATTCAGAAAGAGTTGGTTTTATATATCATGATAAATGCTAGTGATATAAAGTATATGCTATTTAAATGTAAGTCACCTTAGCAATAACAACTGGACTATCTTGTAAATCATTATATAATTCAGCTAGTTCATTCCATGTTGGTCCTAATCTCTTACAATGACCACACCTGTAATAAAACAATGGAAGAATGACAAGAGAGTTCACAAAGTTTAGGATAGACAGAATATCCTATTTAATGAAAATGGCTATTCTAAATGAAAATCATACATGTACGGTACATTAGATCTACCCAATCTCAACGACAGACTCACCCTACCTGCAGAGAAGTAAAAAAGCTAGCTACCATTTAATCTACCAAGCAAACAGAATTCTTGATAACCTTGTCAATTTGTTTGAAATAATTTTAGCCAGCAACTCTATGATTAAGTCAGCACAAGACCTACCAGACTACCACCACATACTCCTGAGGAAAAGTCGGACAAAATGTTGAATAATGACAACAAATATGGTTATTCTCATTTCAATGGTCAAGAGCTAGTGAGATTTGGAGTTCCTATCAAGCAGTCATATATGAGAGTGGCCAAAGCTGGAAAATTCAGAGAAATATGTAACATGTACACTTGACAATTATGCACCTGGGGTAGCTTCTATTAGCCTATAAATAGGAATTGCATACAAAATTTTCTACACACCTTATCTATCAACTATTAAAGCTGTAAAAAAGGCTAGGGCACAATGGCATACTCTTGTATCGGATACCAAGGGATCATTTAGGTGCACAACAATGCAGGGATCAAACACGCAACTTCCAGCCACAAATAAGATAAATTGAAAGTATTGTCTCTTTTTAGCAATTAGCTTACTGTTTGACATTGACACATTTCATTCAACAAAATACAAGGATTTTTCTTTCTTGTCTAAAGTATGTAATCATGAATGTTCCAGAAAATAACTGATTGATTCAAAGAAATATACGTTCCAGAGATGTATAACACGAAAACTGGAAATTAGTAGTAAGACCTGTGACATTTTAAACACTTGCCCCTCCCCCACTCTTTTGAAGAGAGGAAATTTTGTAGTAAGATCCGTATTTTGTATTTCATACCCCCCTTCCCCACCTCTTGTAATCATCATACTAGAGTTAAGTAATAACCAAATTTGATTGTTTGTCAAGGTTAAGTAAATTTCTTATAGTGTGCTGAATATAGTGTGCCCGGTGTCAGCGTCGTTTTCGTATATATTAATAATAGTGATAGTCCAATATGGCATCTTTCTGTTTTACCGATATCAGAGATTGACAGCGAAATATAACGGCTTATAATTTTAAAAACATTGCGAATCAGACTCATTTGAATAAAATATCTGTTTTGAAGGTTAAAAATACAGTTTTTGCCAAAATTATGTCACTTCCGGTGCCAGCGAAAGTGTTAAAATGGTTTCACTTAGTCAGCAGTGGCATGAGGCATCAAATGGTGAAGAAAAATTGAAAATCGAATAATAACTGATTCTTTTACAGGCAAATGACGTGAAATGTGACTCATGCAAAATTGCCTATTTCTCGGCAACTACTGATATTACAAACTAATTTTGACATACATTCTCTTTGTATGGGTTATTGCTACAAGGTTATGAAAGTTACACAGAAATATTTTGAAATATGAAGATGGTCGATGGGTTCTAAATAGCTCATCCTTACACCTTTTTTCACCTTTTAATCGAAATTAAAAAAATCTGTCAAATTGTAGTTTTTGCTAAATTTACATCACTTCTGGTGACAACAGGAAACTTTACTGGTAACAAAAAAATTGACATATTAGACAATGCAGCACATGAACTTTGTTTTATACAAATTGAATCATAAATAATAAGTCTATGACTGAACAACTGAATTAGCCAATGACAACCTAGGAAATCTCCAAAGACAAAAAATGTTGAAATTTTTCGTAAAGCACATAACTCTTTAACTCTGGAGAAAATGTCATATAAAAATATTAATAAATAAAAAAGTTTTTTGTAAAATTTTAAATTTTCAAAATTTGGTGCTTAATATCTTCAAAGATTTGTCGAAAATCAAAAATCAAAAGTAGCTTAGATATGTGCCTTGTCTCCAGCTATGTCAAAATGTATCATATGTTAAAATCCGATGACTATTGTTAATATTACGACATTTTTTAAAAAAAAAACGTAAACTTCGGTGATTTCGGACATTTCGCATTGTCACAAAACACCTGAAATAGCTTTAATCTCTAAGTCACACCCACTTTTCCAATAAAACCAAAGACATTGTATCGATCTGACATATAGTTTCCGAAATACAAACCCTAATAAAAAATTCATTAGCTTTATTAGGAATTGTTCTAGTTTGTGATCCTGTAAAATCAGCACATATTGAAAAGAGATTTCGAAGAGAGGTCTCCACGATGTACTGACTGTGTACTTCAATTCTATGATTTTGATCATCACACTTATTCTCTACTATGAGTCTTGTATTACTGGTACGTCTAAAAAGCAACAAGCACGGCTCAGTTGCCGTGCGGATAATATTCTAAAGGTATTAACCGGGTTGTTTTGAACAAATATCGGCAACTCCAGTATCGGCAAAATGGCTATTTATTGGCCGAGACTGTTTTCTCCCGATAGGGCACTTATCGACCAATTACCAATATTGAAACTGATCATCGAAGCATCACTAGTAATAAGTCTGGTTATATCCTACATTTGCATATCAAAAACAATCCTATGCATTTGACGTTTTACCTTTGGCATTGGGGGTATTTTGACTTTATCATTCTCGGTATTAGGACTTTGAACATTGTACTTCATTTGACTAAAAATCTTGTGCAGAGGAACTCTAGGATGAGCCACTACTGCGGCTGGAATAAGGCGGCAAACATCAGTAGTGGAACCATTTCTAGCAATGCATGTGTATAGATGAAATAAATACATTTATAACAAACAGTTGACAGATTTTTTTAATATTTGATCAAAGTGCAATGAAAGTGTTTCTGGATTCTTGCTACTTATTCTTTGCACTTGTAGGCCTACCAGTAAATTAATGGTCACAAAATTCATTAAAACGAATAAAACTAACGGAGTAACGCATCGATCCATGGTTAGTACCGAGTTGAATTAGAAGCATCATCATCGTGGTAATCCATTAAAATTTCCTGCAGGCGCAGATTAGTCAAAGGAATTTGGCTCATGTGCGGGAGTAATTTGTCTGCGGGGTGAGATCTGTACTTAACCTGAACTGCCATGATTCATATCCGGTTATGGGCATTCCTGTTTGATGTGACTCCCATTTTTGTGTTATAACTTATAGTTATACAGTTCCTCCCAAATTTTTGGGACCGGAATCGCGCCGACGTGGCGAAAAAAAATACTCTGAATTCTCCTAGATTTCACGGTGAAATTTCGCTTAATTCCGCGGCGATTTTTCTCTAAGATTTGCCGTGTTTCTCTAGGAATTCACCGTGTTTCTCTAGGAATTCACCGTGTTTCGATAAAAGTAAATCGTGTTTCCCACAAGGAATTCACGAGTCTACCTTAAGCTAGGGTCGAACTATTATTGTCTATAATACATTTGTAAATTGAAGGAGTTGTAATATAGTAATGCTCCCGGGAAAACGTGTACATATATATGTATAAAGTACAGGCCGGTTTGAATAACAAATGAGTTAGGTAATCTCGGGAAGACATTTACCGGCATTCTGTATCGGTTACGATTTTTTTCCCCAACGCACTGTATACATGTACATACATAACGCCGGCAAATGTATGCCAAAATAAACAACTTACAATTTTTTAAACGTATCATTACATCTTCGTCTATAACTTAGATTATTGGCTGCTATCAAATCCAAACTTTAAATTATATACGATGAGATTTTACACACTACTTCATTACTTGCAGTTCCATAAAGCACAGCGCCATAAATCACTTCCGCAATGCGTTAGTCACGTGGTCAGAAACGCGCGAAAACATGAGCTGTTGGATTCGACACGGGGACTATATTCTTAGCAAATCTTGACTGTCACCAGTATATGATAACAATGTATTATGGCGTATTAAAACAATATAGGTGGGGGGAGATTTTGAGCAGCCGTAGAAAAAATCGCCGCTTTGACAATATACATCTACTTTATGTCGCGCAATTCATTTCGGTGGAAGCGGATATTGAGTAAAGCCATTTCACACACACAGACGTGTATGCGCATGCCATATATTTATACAATGGCCACATGTGTTAATTCTCGCCTTCACCCCGTTATAATTTACTTATTTTGAATACACTTTCTGAATGATTAAATTATTTTTTACGAATCCATGACCATAATAAAGTGTTATTTTATTTACTTAATAATTGCGTTTGTTTTAATATTTAAGACATTGTAGTACTGGACTACTCGATAGTCGAATCAATAATAGAGTGATGTTTTAATTGTTGTTTTAATAAATTGATAATTGTGTTTGTTTTAATAGGCATCTGTTTTCTTTGAGATAATAAAATGTTATGTACTTGTATATAGAAGAGCTTGAATCTGATGATTACTTTGTATTAACCACCTGAATGGGTCAAATTTAAACAATGACATGGCTTCCTGTAGATTTGTCGAAAGCCTTTGTGTCTTAGCTTGGTGGTTGAGAAGTATTATCGTCTAGTATAGCTTTTGAGCTGCTGATATGTACATGTATATGCAGTAGAAAATCGGGAAGTTGAACGTACGAAGGAATGGAATCATTCAGAAGTGTACTCAAAATAAGTAAATTAATATCCGCTTCTACCGAAATAAGATGAGCGGCACCCAGTAGATGTATATTGTCACAGTGGACATTGTCGTAAGAATATCCCTTCGTTGAATGCATGTAGATGTAGAGTATTCTATGTATACGGAATCTGTAAAATAACAAATACATGGCGCTGTCACTTTTGTGACTTTCGCAGTGTACCCCTTCCCACCCATATTGTTTTAATGTGCCCTAATACATTATTATCATGTACCGGTGACAGTCAAGATTTGTTAAGAATATAGTCCCCGTGTCGAACCCAACATCTCATGTTTTCGCGCGTTTCTGACCACGTGACTAACGGTTAACCACATTGCGGAAGTGATTTATGGCGCTGTGCTTTATGGAGCGTTTAGATTAACTGAAGCTGCGAGTAATGAAGTAGTGTGTAAAATCTCATCGTATATAATTCAAAGTTTGGATTTGATAGCAGCCAATAAGATGAAATGATACATTGTAAGTTATTCATTGTTTGCATACGGGTACATTGTGGCACCACGTTATACATGTACAGTGTGTTAGAAATAAAAAAATACGACCGTAGCTGCCTCGCCAACGGTTAACATATCTTGTATTCAACATTTTCCGTCAACATGCTTACATCGGGATGATATCGGCACTCAAGCGATTCACCGTGTTCCACCGCAATACACTATAATTCACCGTGAAACACCCTATTTCGCATTGATTTGGCAAGCTGCCGTTTCGCTAGCGATTCTCCGAGATTCCACCGTGAAATAGAGTGTTTTTCCACGGTGTTCGGTGTTTCTAGTCCCAAACTCCAGACACGTAGTGTAGGTTTTAATCTTATTAATATATAACTGACCCTAACCCATAACCCTAATATAGAGCGAAGCTCTAAAGCATCACGCAAAGTGCGGTGCTTGAGCAAAGCTCTTTTCCGGTAACACAGGAGCGTAACCAAAATGTCACCCACAGACTGTTGATTAAAAAAAATTTCAGACCGGAACCGGACACACTGGGCAAAATTGGCAATGCGCATGTCTCACAATGCGCATGTCAGCGCATGTCAACTTACCAAATCTCGACCAAGCGAGATTTCGCGTCTCTAAGAAATATTTCTATAACCCGTCGAATGAATGACGTCACATATTTTTGACGTCAATGAAAATTCTCACACTTTTTTGTTCTTTTTTCAACTGGGGAAACTTTATTATGAAGGTTTTATATTTGACAACAATCACACCAGCTTCGCTCTACTCAGGCAAGGCCTGTTACATATTATAAAGTAATGTACGAATGTCTATTTGTATGGATGGATTCGGTCGTTTAGTCACTTCCTTTTTTTTTTTATAACCAACTGTTGTTACCAATAGTCTGACAGTTTCAGTTACGCCCCAGTGTTAACTGAAAGTTCTGCGCAATGCTTTAGAGTTTTGCTCTATATTAATCATGTAGGTGGACATGTAGGTGGAGGCGGGGGGGGGGGAGTTGTAGGGTGCATTTCATTAATCTTATTATAATTATAAGTAAGGGGAGTTTCTTGGATAGTAAACACTTCAGACAACGATATAAAATCACCCACCAGGGTGCATAAAACATAATGAAATAACGTTTAGAGCTGACAGCCTCTTCAAAGGTGTCTGCTTTCAGTGATTTTACTTGGTCACCATGTTCACCGTCGGCTAAATATAGGGCAATACACGAGAATAAACTGAGAAGCAACACGTAAACACTGGAGGCCGCCATATTGGGTTTTAAAGGTGTTTGAGACTGTCGCAAACGTGTTTTCTTTTTGTATTAAAGTTTTAATCATAGTCTAGGAAACTTGGTTTTCATCAAATCATATTAAGCGGTGTAAAAAAGTATTGGTGGTTAATTATTGTGTTTGGTTTTAATAAATAAATACTGTTGTAATATCAAAATTTATGTTGTCGTAAAAACGGAAGTTTTGAAACACGACCCAGCAATCGTTCTTTTCAGCCATTGCTATTGTGGAAAGTGTTCTGTTCTCGTAAGAGCTAAGGCCAATCAGGCGACTTACACTATTATTTCACAACATCCGACCCCTTAAATAAACTAAAAACAAAAAATGGCTTCTCAAGACGAACTTGCTTGCGTTTATGCCGCTCTTCTGTTGTCAGACGACAACGTTGCCATCACCGTAAGTAACCAATCGATCACGTGGAATATGTAGTTTACGTTGATTGTTTTTAATGTTGTAAACAATCTAACACCCAATTTAATGTTATAGACCTTGCCTGAGTAGAGCAAATCTGATGTGATTGTTGTCATTAAAACCTTCCTAGTCCAGTTTCCCCAAGTGTAGGGTGCCCCACCCTAAATGAATATCTCCAAATATCTCGACAATTACACCACAATACTAATATATTTAGAAAGCCTTAAAACTGTTTCACACATTTATAGTCACTAAATAAACTACCATGCTGTACTTCATAAGCTATGATCATTTAAACCATACATAAATAATACTGAAAAATGGTTTGGAGTGTTGTCCATAACATCCAGACACTTTTGAGTAAAAGATAGGTTACGTGCCCTTGTTTTGAAATTAGTCTCGCTTAACTAGTCTACCGATCATTCTACGTCTAATTGACGGGTCGGGATAATCAAGACTACTTTTTTTACGAAACATGGAACAAGAAATTGAATTTAGAAGCACCAACATCAGGCGTCTCAACAATATTTTTAAGAACCTTGTAAAAGTAAAATGAAACTACTGCTTTGATCATTATTCTTCCATACGGACGTTGAATCAGAGATATTATTTGTACTTAACCAAAATATGCAGCTTCTAATGGTACAGCTAATTATAAGGCAATGTAAAAAATAAAACGAGCGTAATTTCTAAAGATGCCGTAATAACCAAAAAGTTAAATATTATTGCTATTCAGAATCGTCAACAATAGATTTTTTACGGCTGTAGTAGTGTTTGGTGTTTTGAACATTTCTGCATGCTGTTCTGTTGCTATTTATAGCCTCAACGAGTGTGCGAGACTGTTAGAAATCAGTAGTAAGTCATTGAACTAAAACGTGCATCATCAACGTGTCAAGAACAACTTTTCAGTTGGCACGTGGGGCACCCTACCAAGTGATAATAAGTATTATATTAAATCTAATTAGTTTCGTTTTTCCAAATTGATGTTTATTTAGATCAAATATGATGACAAATATGTGTATGATTAATTTTGTTTTTAAAAAAAAGAATAAGAAACGTTTGAGAATTATTTTCATTGACGTCAAAAATATCTCATTCATTGACATTAGGCATGCCATAGAAATGAAATATCTCATTCATTAGATGAATCAATGTGTCATAGAAATATTTCTATGAGGCGCATAATCTTACTTTGGGCGAGATTTGGTTCACATGAATTGTTATTGATACATGTATTATTTTTCAGGCTGATAAAATTAACACCATTTTAAGAACAGCTGGTGTTTCAGTAGAACCCTACTGGCCATGTAAGTTGTTTAAACCGTCATATATGCCTATGTTAAAGTTGGCCACTTTAAATCAATCTATCATTGATGCAAGTTGTCAAGTGCTGGTGATGAAAGATGAAATGACCAAGGTTGTGCCAAGTGTACATCTCTATTTTTGTCTTCGTAGATTGTGAATGTATTATAGTTTGCAATTTACATGGTGGCATGTTTATTCTCGATAACAGGTGTCTGGTTTCGTTCATGGGACTCGCTGGGAACAGAGATACTGTTTGTATGACTACATGTAGGACCCTAATCAAGACTAATGTCCAGGTTCAAAGTCTGTTTTTCACTTTATGGTGGGTGGCATTGACATGGAAGGTTGTATATTTATTCGGATGAGACAAAAGAGGTCTTGCATGTCAATTCCCAGTGGAGAAGACCCTGCAGCAGTTTAAAATTTGAATTAGAAAAGATGGAATTACTTCAAAATCCCTCCCCATCTTTACTACGCATGATTAATGATCATATTTGTCAAAGAGTGAAGATTATAGCAGACTGCCTTTATCTCTTTCACTTTTCCATCTTAAAAGTTGCATGTATTTTATCATTTGTTTTTACAGCCTTGTTCAGTAAAGCATTAGATGGTGTTAATGTAAAAGAATTGATCACCAATATTGGTAGCGCTGCTGGTTCTGCCCCAGCAGCTGCTGCTGCTCCTGCAGGTGGAGCTGTTCCAGCCGCAGGTAATTATTTAAGCAAAGATTGGTTTATGTTTCATTATTTAATGACTCGGGTTAGTGTTCTATGAATTTTGATTACCGTTTGTTACTGGGTGACCTTTCAACTACTTAAAGATACATTATGGAAGAATTAGATAAAGAGCTGACCATTTAAACTATAATAGCTCAAAAAAGATAACGTAAAATGAAAATATTGCAAATTTCATTCAAAAATTACTTCATTCTGAGCCAAGTTATCATTGTAGTTTTCAAGATGTGTGCATTGTGGTAACCAGGGCACTGGTATATTCAAGACTTGGCCTCGCTTTCCCATATTTAGATTAAATTTTTAAATGGCAAACTGTTCTAAATCTCGACTATTTGATGCCATAAAGAGTTGAATATGTTCTTGTTTTGTTAATAAATGTTAAATTAATAAATTAGATAATATTTCAGTCCTAAAGTAAGACCTGTGATAGGCAGATTTAGCTCTTGCATAATGTATGTTTAAAGTATTACAAACTTGGTATTGAAGTTTCATGTGGCATGTTTCATTGCCTATCAACCGGTCTTTTAGAAGTTTGAGGCAACATGATAAACCGATTAGAAACATCGCAATGTAATCAATGGTGATTGAATTTCATAGAAATGAGTTATGCCATCTTCTGAATCATATTTTTTTGGTTTTAATTCCCAGAAGATACATGTAAAATACACAACATATGCCAGTTTCTCAAATTGGAAATACAGTTCGATTCTGGGTTTATTTTCAATGGAAACATGGCGATGACAAGCTTGTCACAAGTTAATTTTACTTTAGGGAATTAAGTCGGTCAATAACTCGTTCAAGTAGCTCATTTTACAATACAATTAGATTTATTGTTGTTACCAATAGGGGTGACTATTGTTGGTAATTTTCACTATTGCGATAGTATTGCTATTGGGTAAACAGCTATTGCAATACTATTACTATTGGGGATTAAATATTGCGATACTATTGGACTATTGCGATAGTTTGATCTGTTTATTAGTTTAGGTTTAAAACACACTGCCAGGTATACATTTATTATAACATTTAATCAAACTAAAAATTTTGAAACACAAGAAAGTTCCAGGTAATGTTAGATAATATAATACAAGTAGACTCCGAATAATATAACGGATGCGCATACAACGGACAATCACTTATACGGACACAACAGTTTGGTCCCGAATTTTGTAATAAAAATTTCTTGTTTTCAAAGTCTTTTTATAACGGACACTCTATGACGGACAATCGTTTAATCGACAAATCAATGTAATCCATTTTTCGAATCAAATCCATTTTTACAACGGACTCTCGAATAAGCAGAACAAAATAATGATATTACTGATTATATTATCGATGACCGGAATGCTTTTCCCAGAAAATAACCATACTGATTTTTAGTGTTGTCACAATTACAAAATTCTTGAATAGGGTAATCGCCTCGCCAAAAATCGTATCGGTTGGCCTGTACGAGACATTCTCGCATTCTGACTTACCCCCACTGCTTTAACTGCTAATTAAAAATCCAGTACTGGCAATAGATTACAATTTACTAGTTCAACATCTCCCTCCGTAAATCAGTACGTAATATTTTAACACGGATATCGGTAATCATATCGACAAAAAAAACGACAGAAGCGACACAAGACGGTACAGATAAAAACAAAAACAACATGTGGCTTCTAATGGCACGACAAAAGGGTGGGGGCGAATAGAAGAGCCTCCTAGCTGGTATCTCGGGTACACTGTAACGTCGCATTCTGATAAAGTACATTGGGTTTTTTTTCTTTATATTATATAAAATGGTATATTTGTAATATTACATTGGTAGTTTAGTAACTTGTAAAAAGGCATAGCCAACTTTCCTGTCATATGCGGCATGCTTTCAGCATGTCTGTTATTGGCGTACGTGACCATTTTCATTTTTTTCGCGCCAAAATCAACCATTTTACGCATTTCTTAGTAAGCCATGCCTAATATGGTAGACGAAGATTTCCATGTGATATTGAGATCATGTAACGCTCTTTTAGTGATAACAGAGCTCTTTGTTAAAAATTCAGAGTAATTATTCGACAAATACGAGTGAATTTGAGCCATTTTACTTTCGCTATTACAAACTATCGAAACTATCGATAGTTTGCTTGACTATCGCAATTTTTATCGATAGTTTCTTTTTAATATCGATACATACTATCGACGGTTGAACTATCGCGATGCATCGATTGTTCGATGTATCGTTACACCCCTAGTTACCAATGATGTTTTGCCAAGGATGTGAATCTTGATGTGCTTTAGATTAGTCTTTCTGAGGTAACAACAGTCTATCTTGCCATTCAATTCACTGTGTTTTAAAATAAGGATAGACGAATATTGTCCAACCATCAACAATTTGTTTGTGGACTTTCTACAGGTCACATTTTTTATTATTTATTTAGAATACGTGGGGATACACTGGATTTATTTTTTTTTTTCAAATTGAATACTGCTATACATGTACAAACGGGAGTGGTACTACTTGATTCCTAATCTCCAGTTTAGTAGTCATTTTATACCTGTTTGAATTGTTGAGAAAACCTTTCAGTCTTCAAAATGTGGATACATCTTCATGACAGTATTGAAACTAATAGGCATAGTAATGATTGTATTTGCGAATCAAAAACGTTACATTGTAATTTTTGATTAGCAATTGACAAAAGTATTGCAAATTGCGCAGCCATACTGGCTTTCAGTAGCGCTGCCTCTTGAGGTCATAACTTTGATCCAATTTTGATGAAACTTGAAATTTTATGTTTATAACACAAAGATCTTGGTTCCTTTTGATATTTGCGCATATCGAATGATAACTTCCTGAATTATGAACCGAGATTGTATAAAAATCATGTTTTTAGCTTGTGGTTCCTCTAAAGGTAACAATTTTTATCCGATTTCAAAACGCGTTTGAATGTGTTGCCATTACAGCCAAATGATTGTGTATACCGAACCAAAGCTGCCGCCGCCTGTATGCCAATAGTGTAAATAATATGGTATATCCAGGTTGCCATAATTTTTACCCGATTTTGATAAAAATCTAAATTGATGTTTATATCACAAAGATCTTGGTTCCTCTCCATACTCTTGCATATCCGAGCGTATTTATGGCCCCTGATTGTTCAAAACTTTTATCTTGTGGAACTGCTAGATTTCACACATCAATGAACGTTAGTTTGAATTTCGTAAAATTGTGGTTCCTTGTACCCAAATTGTGTAAGAGTATGTCAGACCAAGGTTGTGGGCACTCTAGATGTCACAATTGTTTTCAAGATTAAATATTTTGATCTCTTGAAGTTTAAATAAAATTTGACTTCAAAATTCAGTTAAGTCAAAATAATATAGCTGTTGTTACCAATGATGTTTTGTCAAGGATGTGAATCTTAATATGTGCTTTAGATTAGTCTTTCTGAGGTAACAATGGCATTAAATTTACAAATAAGTTGGGCTTACTAAGCATGAGGTCCAAGGTTAGGTGTTGTCTGTGAAAATTCCTTGGGATATTCCAGTCTGATTTGCCCCTAGTAAATAGTGCAAGGTTTAGATATGTGATCTACATGCATGCTCATCATTATTTGGAGTTGTGCAGGAGGCATTTATAAGACATTTCATTTATAATTTAAGAGATGTGATCATAATTTTATGTACTTTATTGTTTCAGAAGCCAAGAAAGAAGAAAAGAAAGAAGAATCTGAAGAATCTGATGATGATATGGGATTTGGTGCGTATATAAATTTTAAAATAACAAACCAGCACACATGATTTCTCAGTTTCCCGTGTATTAAAAGTGGAAAAATGAAAGTAGTGAAAGAAATGGTTCTTCCTTACACTGCTATTCAAAATTTAATGTCGGAAAATATTTCATATAATGTCGGTTCCGAAAAATTGTGGTCATCTCTTGCATGTCCTGAATTAATGGCTTATTATACTTCATTTACTTTTGATATGGTGGCGAATTATCAATTTTAATTTCTGTTTTCAATTGACCACTATTTTGTTACAAAAACTACCACAATGTAGCACTTGAACCCCTTGTCTTGACTATTGACTGTATCTGTTAAATTTGTGAACTTTTTTCTTTTTTCAGGTCTGTTTGACTAAATACCAGAGAATTCTAGGTGTCAAAAAAAAATAAAATATTTAAAAAAAAGTTTTTATAGACCATTAGTATTTTATGTCGATGTAAATTTGCCAGAGTGCTCACTGCTAACATCCAATGAGTTAAGATTGTGCTATGCAACAATATGTAATATTGTCCAAATCAAACCCTTATTGTTTAAGGGCCTTTCTCAAAGACAATTGTGATTTGGTAACACCATTCCTTTAAGTGTTGGGGGGTTGGGATGGCCTAGTGGTCTAGAGTGCCGTGCTTCGACCTCTAGCTTGCGGCTGTGGTTTTGATCCCTGGTGTGAGCGTATGTGGCATGGAGATAGGGGCGCCTTCTCAACCTTGTGAGTTTCCTCCGGGCACTCGGGTTTCCTCCCACTGTCAAAGAATTGTTCTATTCTATCAAAGAGTCAACTCGAGCAGTCTAGCTGTAACAGTAACTTCAATTGATGAGAGCCAGTACATGTACATGCTGGAGGGAGGTCCATTACCTATACAATCTGCCTATTGCTTAATCCTTTGACTTGTGCCACTGTGTACTGGGGTCCCTGCTAGTTAAGAAACGTGTAGATTATGTAATCAAATCCTGGGATATTTCTAAAAAGAGTTTTCATAGTGGGGGATCGAGTGGGCAAGGTGCTGACTCGCTAGCCTAGAGGTCGGGTGGTCGAACCCTGCATTGGCCGAGAAAGTTCATTTAGATTTTCCGGCGTAGTTTCCTCTTGTCAGTGATGCAGATTAGAGGGCCTGACAAGGACAGCTGCCTAGTCATTTGGATGGGACAAAAAACAGATCCCATATACATTGGTGTGTGCGTAAAAGATCCCTTGGCAGTTGAAATTTGATATTAGAGTAGGCCGTAGTGCCGCTGCCCGGGTAAAATTTCCCTCATAGCACACTGTATGTTGTAGGCCTGTCTTCCATTAGCTCAGTTTAGGTGCAGAAGAGTAGGACGTTAAACCACATTTCATTTTGTTTTCATAGAGGAAGCATTGTCAATAAAAGGCTTTCTTGGCGGTCAAATGGGGCCAATGTAAATATTTGTAGTGCACATTAATGATACCAGGTACTGAATTCAAATCTATTAGAATAAGGAAATTGTCCAAAATCCTAATAATTCTTAAAAACCTTATTTTTAGCAATTCCTTTTAATGTGCCCAGCTTTTCATGTTGGAACTATATTGTGGTCAGTGTGCACATTTTTTTTGTGGACAGCCTAGGTCACACTAATTATTCCATTTTGACGAAGCCTGATTATGTCCCCAAAAGCTTGGTTCCTTTCAGTAATGGACACAACTTCCTGGATTATGGCCCTGGTTGTATTTTATACACCCACATAGAAAAACTTTAGCATTCAAAGATTGCATTATACTGCTCCATTTCGCAATGAGTTTAGAATATTGCATCAAATCTATTTGTTTTTATGATTCAGAATATTAGTTGCTATGTAATGAAATGGAGTTTAACGCCTTACTTTCCTGCCTCATTTGAGAGAAATAGGGATTATTGTCCACTCGGCACAAACTAGGTCATTTCCACAAACTAGGTCATTTCGAGACTACCTGGAGCAAACGGGCGACCCTACTCCTTGTCATGTACAACCGTGGAATTGAAACCACCAGTTGACTCAATGACAGACCTTAATATATAGCGCACATGTGCTAACCATTCGGCCATCCAACCATTATATATCCCCACTTGCAATATTGGATCTGTCAAAACTCCAGGATGTACCTTCAAAATATACATCAGGGCCCTGTTTCACAAAAACTTAAATCTCCTTAAAATCGTCTTAAACTAAAATTTTATCCTAACTTAAGATAGATGAGTTTCACAAAACGATTTTAAGCATTTTAATTAAAACCCACTAAAATATTATTGTAAGTTAAAATCTAATCTTGACTTAAAATAGTAACGTTTCACAAACGTATTTTAAGGACAATTTTAACTAAAATCAATTTTAACTTAGGATAGCCGTCAACCTGAGCCCTGTTTCACGAAATTTTAACTTAAGATAAAATCCAATTTTAGTAGATACTTCAATTTTGATTGGCTAAGCACTAAAATCAATCTAATATTATCCAATCAAATTACTAAAATTGGGATCTTATCTTAGTTAAAATTTTGTGAAATAGGCCCCTGTCTCAACTTAAAATCAAGACATTAACAAACATTGATTAGAGCTACACTGTTACATATATTGCGATATGTAGATATAATTGGAATAATGATAATATTGTGAACGGCCCGGTTCACATAATTTTAATATTCCAACCATCATTCACAAAAAACAATTCTCATTCAAATTCTATTCACCCGTTTATTTTATTGTAAGTCAATTTAAGCATTTGGATGGCGCTCCATATTAGAACTCCAAGAGAAAGAAAAACCCACTCAAAACCCAAGTAAACTAAACACTAAAAGAAAATCATTTAATCATCTCCAGTTTCTTGGAAAGAAGAGCCTTCTTGTCTATAAAGAAAATATGTTCGGGTACAATTGTTTAAAATGGCCTATTTCTTGGTTATAGAAGGCCTAAAGGCCTATAATACTAGGTAAACCATATGTAGTATTTACGCATACTTTTGGGGGTTATGATGATATGTGAATACTAAAGAGATAAATCAATAGTTTCAACTGTGTTTATTGAAAAATGTTATAGGGCTACGCCCATTTGAAATTAAATTTTAATATAAATTTATTATTATTTCTTAATGAAGTCTTACGTTAATAAAACAACAAAATAATTGGCATTTTAGGAGCCAAAGCTGTTTTATCTTGGGGGAAAAAAATCATTTTCAAAGTATCATTGAAAGGGTGGGTCTATGAGAATGACATGTCAAATCTAGGCATCGGAACATTGGCTATTTGGTGTATTAATTTCAAAGTTGATAAATACTTTTAAAATGCGACGAAAAATTACAACCTAGATTAGCCGTTTGAGTCAGAAATATCATAATATGTTTGTGACAATTCTCAATAAAACTACAAATCCATGCGATTTAGTTTATCGATACACATAGTTCCATTGAAGCCTGCGAGTAAATCAAATTCCCATTGCTTCAACGTATGAAACTCTCCCCATTGATATTGCAACCGTTAATTCAACCTACCAACAGTTTTCAGTTTCCAGGCGTATTTGTTTTCACCTTAAACAAAGTACCCACAGCGGAAATGTGCGCTGCGCGGGCGCAAGCGATTTTAACTAAAATCTATTAAAATCGCATTTTAGGTTACAATCAATCTTCGTGAAACGCATAAAATTTAAAATTTCAATTTGATTTTAGTTAAAATCTGTTTTAGTGATTTTAGCTTAAGTTTTTGTGAAACAGGGCCCAGTATTACAAGCTAGAAGTCCTTTGTTATCTGCAGAATGATTTTCTGATAATTTCTTAACGAGTTGTTACTCTTTATCAGGTTTTTGTGTATTATAAATGTTTCATTACTGATCAAAGTAAAATATGCACTGCCTAATGAATTAGCTGCTGTGAGCGTATGGTTTGTTATCTGGCAACCTACCGTTTCTCAATCACTTCAGTGTGAGATTTGAGTTGGTTAGCACGTGGGGTTTTCAACTGTGTCCAGCCACAAGAATTGTTTACAGCTAATCGGAGCATTTAATAAACTCGCCAAAGTACTTTGAAATCAACGATACTGTCACATTCCACAAAATTCAAACCAAATTGGTAAGTCGATAAAAGATAGGTTTCCAGGCAACGAAACATACGCCCACAGCAGCTAAATCGTCCGGGCAGTCAAAAAGAGTTGTCACATATTTTTACTTTTTTCAGAAATGAAACATTTATAATACACTTAAAGCTGATTAAGAGTAACAACTCATTAAGTAATAATTGGAAGATCATTAGAATTTGTTTGCTTTTTATAAAGTTTTGCCCAACGCTAAAGTATATGAAACATTTAATATCATGGATTTAGCTGTTCAGTTATCAAAATTCATCGAAAATCACTATACATGTACTTGTTCGTCTGAAGACCTTAACCCTGTGCATCAATATGAAGTCAATCGGATGATAAGTTTGGCCTCCAGAGCCAATATATAGGCTTCTTTGTCTCATGACCTTAAATACTGTGTATAAATTTAGTCAATTGGATATTAACTTAAGCCGCTAGAGCGTTCACAAGATTTTAAGTGATCAAGGGTCATAACTCTGGCAGTAATTATCGGATATCACTGAAAATCAATAGGCTTCTTCGTCTCATGACCGTAAACAGTGTATAAATTTTAAGTCAATCAGATTTTAACTTTAGCCACTAACTTCACAAGATTTTTCAAAGTGACCAAGGGTCATAACTCTGGCATTAATTATCGGATATCGTTGAAAATCAATAGGCTTCTTCGTCTCGTGACCTTAAACACTGTGTACACATTTAAAGTTAATCGAGTATTCACTTTAGCCTCTAGAGCCTTCACAAGAAATTGTGGAGGACGGACCGACAGACGGAAAGTGCGACGACAATCTACGACCACATTTCCATGTGGGCTTATAGAAAGGCTTATATTATATCGACCCATGGTGGCACCTTTTGGTATACTATCGAATGAATTCAATTAGTATTATTACCCTATGGAAATCGTGTCACTTGCCTTACTACTCACTTGCAGGGCCGTTCCTAACGGGGGTGCAGGGGTACATTGCAACCCCAGAAAGTTATTACCGAAGTTATTACCGTGTCAACGAAAGTTCTGCATTATTTCGAATTTCAAACTGTGCAGGATTCTTTTATATATATCCATGACCACTGTTTTCCGTCCCATCCAACCGACTGGACATTGAAATGGTGAGACTACTCAGCAAATCCTGGGGAACTTTTTTTGTCAACACCTGGAGAGACCTGATTAGTGAGACAAAAATAAAAAATTAAAACTCCCAACTATAACTGACCTATAAACTATATTCTTGTTAAAGGTTTTTATTTTGTTTTCATGAAACCACACAGGGTTGTGTTTACATCATAATATAAAGTGATAACAATTATAGAATAATACACTGTATATAAATGGTAGCAGGAAAAAATATTACGATGCATGTACCTCCTGGTACAATTCAACATATTTTAATACAGAGGGTAATATCTACACTTATAATCAAAAAAATACCCATGAAGCCGAGTGCACACTGGATCTGTGTCGCCTTCCATCATTTTTCTAATCCAATATTTATGAGGCGATGGTACTGTATGCTACAAATTCTAATTTCTAGTCCCGACAATCGAAATGACACGTTTTTCAAACTCAAGTAAAATCTCAGAGGTCAGAAAAAAATCTTTAAGTGTGCACCCGGCTTTATTATTTCCACTAGTATCTTAATATTTACATATTCACATATATAGCAAATATCAATGGAAAAATGAAGCATGTCTATATACATATATGATAATAGAGACAATCAGATTGGTTGAAATTCTGTTCAAATTAACCAATGGTCACCAACATAACAACAAACATTTGTAGCTTATTTTAACAAATCTCTTAAGATCTTATAATAGGGGCAATTTAATGGCTTTTCAAACCAGCCAATGACATCCAGCATAACACATACATAGCCATTCTAAGCATTGATGATATAAATATTCCAAAAACAACAAATTAACTACCATATTTCCAAAATGCCTAATAAAGATTAAATTGATGAAATATTTACCCTGTTGAAAAAGCAAATACAATTGTGACTGCAAAGGCATAATTCAACATAATTCATTAAACTGAAAATCATGAACATCTAAATGTAAACTAACAAAAATTGGAATCTATGATATATGACACAATAAGAATGAACATAGTGATTTAATTTAAGTAGAATATAAATATGTAAATGATAGGCCTAATTAAATTAGCTGATGGTAAGTTTTTACAACTAAAATCGCATCACCAAACAACAGCGTCTGCATTCTTGTCTCGATAACTCCAGCCTAATTAGTCTCAGTTTCAACGACAATGAATATTAGAGAGGACAAAATGACATGTGAATATGGCAATTAGCTATTTGCATTCAATCACACAAAGACTGGTAGGAAATGTTTTCAGCACACAGTTAACAATGCATTTTGCGTACTTCTGACAGTCATATTTCTTCTCAGCCAATCTATGCATGACTGTTAACACAGGAGTAATCAACGCCATCCTCTGCGATTAACGCTGTGAACTAAAATTGTAGATCTTAATGCTAAACTAAATGTAATTCTAAACTAGGATTCTAAAATAAGAATGAAGATATCAGAACAGCACATAAATCATCTTTTCATGTAATAATAAATAATCAGATTTTTAGAGCCAAATTTTTCCAGCACACCTACATGAAAAGCTGACCAATTGTTGACAAACCACTTACAAGAGTGCAGACTCAGCTATAAAAAGAATTTCTGCAGTAAAGGAAGCAGACATACACTATGCATGTATGGGTATAATACCAATAAATAAATGTCAAATTATCTTCGACATTA
Source organism: Patella depressa (assembly GCA_948474765.1). Classification (NCBI taxonomy): domain Eukaryota; kingdom Metazoa; phylum Mollusca; class Gastropoda; family Patellidae; genus Patella; species Patella depressa. The sequence continues at coordinate 30,786,256 of OX419715.1, forward strand.
AGTTAGCACTTGGCAGTAAATAAAATTTTACAAACATAAATATTAATTACCTAAAAAAAACATAAAATTATGAAAAACAAATACTTAATTTGAATTAGAAGAAATGTTAACCTAAAATTTTGTCACCAATTCGGTAAAGATGTTTAACTATATACCAGTTTCAGATACCCGGTAAAAATAAAATCTAACTTTAAGACACTGTTATTATTAGATGTTAAAATACAATTAAATTTAGAGTTTCTAGGTCCAAAGTTTTTGAAACATTAACTCATTTAGTTTTCACATCAGACACGATTAAATTGTTAGATGCTGAAGTCCTGGATGCTAAATAAAACAGCACTTTGGTTTAGTTAATCACAAATCACACAAATAGATCACAGATCACGGTCACAAAAACAACCCAAAGTTTGATTTCTCAATTACATAGTGTTTAATGAACCTCTGCATTTTCTGGTTCGCGAACCGGTGGAGGTTGTTTGGGGGTCTGCAAACAAGATCGAGCAACAGATTCCAACATTTTGTCTACCTCCGGAGCACAATGGACAAATTCATGATTCCAGAATTTGAAATTTGGATTCTTGATCATCTCAATGAAAGTAATAAGAAGACCCCAAGGATGAGGTCTGTTGACAATCAGACGCTCCAGCAAAACCCGTGTTATCTGCTCTTGGATCTGCTCATTGTTAGCCTGAGCGAACAAATACAGGATCGTACAACTAAAGTAGTGGGTGTGGCTATTTGGATATCTTAGCTGATTGGCTATTGCAGTCAAAAACAGGTAACGACCTTCAGTGTCTAGGTTCACAGCCAGATTTTGGAAAATGTCCATGTGGGATGATGGAGCTATGGTTCCCATACTGGATGCTTGACCCTTACCATGGATGAAATGAATGGCTTGAGTACCTACATATAACACCAGAGCGTTAATTAGAGGGATGTTGTAGTGACATCCAGGTTCCACAGATTGTTGAAGATTGCTTCTGAGCTCTGATAAAAAGTTGATAGGAGCTCTTGTTTTCAGATAAGAGTCCAAATCTTTCTTAAATGAAGCTGGCTGGATCATGGAGACAAAGTTTGTTAAAATGCGAGGTTGTTGTGCAATGTCTGGTAAACTGTCAACCTTAAGGTTTGGTGTGAAAGGATCTGGAAGGCGCATGGTTCTTGGGAATGCACTCAAGATTAGATTCCTCATCTGGATGCAGTTAGACGGTACAACATCGCAGAAGGCATAGTGATAATCACACAGGAACTCAGGAAAATCGTGAAGTAGCACCAACAACACTCTTAATGTTCCTTTGTAAATCAACTGGGTAGGTTTGCTTAGTTCTGCATTTCTCAGGAAAGGTGAGAGGAACCGAAACAAATCCATCAGGAGTTGGGCATACATTCCCCATCCCCTCTGTTGTGGAGTGAGAGCCAGTAGTCTACCTATGAAAACTCTGTGGGACACCAATTCCAACCAGGCATAAGCAAACCCAGGAGCTTTAGCTGGACGCAGGATATGAAAAACTTGACAAAAAGCCAAAAGAACTTGTAAATTTATACTTTCCAGAATGGGTTCTGGTGCATTCAACTCAATGAACAGCATGATGAAGAGACGATGGTAGGGTAGTTGTTGGAATTCTGTGCAGCGAACTTCGTGATCTTGAATCAATACACCAGCTACTATTCCTAAAACTTTGTGTAACAGGTTAATTTTGGTAACTGTATTGGTAGAGTCTCCAGAATGCTTCACAAGCAATGCAATAAGTCTAACGAATGCATCCAAGGTGTGGAAACATTTAGCTCTGATCAGAGTTGGGCTGTGAGTCTGTTCACTTAAAGCTCTATAGCAAAGATCCACACACATTTCTGTACAAAGACGGAAAAACCGGGTAATGAGATCGTCAGTTTTTAGAATTCCCTGTTGATGCATTTGCTGTACGAAGGCTGTGAATGCTTTGGTGCTGTCTCGTCCAGCAGCAGGAGAGTGATACATAGTAACCCATTCTCGTAAAAGATATTCTGTTTTTTCGTGAAGTCCTGGGGGATCATCAAACTCTCTAGCTTGTGAAATGCCTGACTGCATCATGGAAGTTGTGCTACTGCCTGACGAACGATCCATTCCCATGTTTGTCTCGCTGTTTTGCTGAGTCTTTTGGCGAATCATTTCTATCAAGGTGGTAAGTCCTTCAGGTTGTTGTCTGGATCTAGCTGCGATCATGGTCAATGTTTCTACAGTAGTGGCAAAATCTGCATCTGAAACAGGGCTCTTATCATCAGTACAATATTTCTGAATAAGTTGCATGGCAAACTGTAATGCTGTGATGTTCATGCCATTTTGCAGGAGATTTGCAAGATATAAGTCATAATTTTGCAAGTTCACTAACTGGTTCCTGATCAACAAATCCACAGCTTCTAAATTATATTTGTATTCATCTCGACACTGGATAAGACATCTTGTGACTTCTTTGCTTGCCCATTGACTACCATAAGCCCTTTGTTCTTGAAGCCCCCGTAGAACTAAAAGATGACATTCCCGGTATCTGAAGAACAGTTCTTGCTCAGACATACTTGTTAAAGTGTACTGATCTAGTAAGCCCTCTACTGCTTTTTGAAGGAGTGCTACAGCTGTGACCATTTCTCGATTTTGTCTCGCAAGGATGATTGCTTCCATCAAACTGTTGAGTTGTGCTATCATAGGATTACTAGATGGGATGTTGATCATCTGTTGAAGATGTTGCTCAATCTCTCGCACTATCTTTTCATAGATTATCATTATTTCATCCTGGGCATATGACGGTATGGGTTTAGTAACTCCTGGTGGAAAATTGGTGTCAGTCGTCATCGGCAGGAAGCCAGGAATGTTTCTTGCAAATTCTTCATAAACAGCTATTTGCTGAGGCGTTACACCTCCTACCCGAAGTCTTATTTGTTCTGGCATTCTCTCTGCTTGATATGTCAAAACAACAGGGTCACAATATCTTCTTCCTTCTGTTCTTGCATGTTTCCGCAAATCAAATTCTGATGACAGCCTCTTGTCCATTTCTGGGATTGCTCGGTCAACAGCTGTTTTTTGAATGAATGCACAGGCAAGTTCTGTGTTGTCTTGGGCTAAAGCTTGGGCTGCTTCTTCAATTACTGTTTTTTGAGCAGGATTTGCTCCTCTTAATGTTGCCATGAATGCAGTCTTCAAGTTGTTTGAGATATTGATAAATAAAGGCTCCCTGCAAGTGATGAGAGCAAGACCTGATGTTATATTTCGAACCATTGAGTGGGCTGCAGATCTCATCCTGCCTTCCTCCGGATCAAGAGCAAAGTCTTTTTTGGCAATCTGTTCGCATGTTGTTAAAGCTATTTTAATGGATCTTTCAACAACTGGAGGCAGGAGTTCTTGGACCGCTTTTTCCAAGGCAGATCTGACATATTGCTTGAGTTGGGGATTAGTATGGAACAATGCAATCTGGTCACTGATGATGATATGTTGAGCTAGCCCTGATAAGGAGTGGGTATTGATCTCATTGAAGCTATACTGGGGTTGTGGCGGCAGGCTTGGAGTAGTTGCTGAGATGGTAGTTGTAGTACTTGTTCCAGAACCCATTATTGTTGTGATCATTGGTGTTAGAAGTGGATTCATCAAAGAATTTGAAGCACCTGCAAACGGTTGCGGTGTTGGGGTTGTGACAGCTTCTTGTGGACGTGGTGCTGACAACTGGGGTTCTATACTTGAAATCCTCATTGGATCCTTCAAGTAATTGGTGGGCTTAAGTTCATTGATGTCTATGTTCAGTGTTTTACACAAGACTTCAATTTCAAACTTTAAATTCAGTTTTAAATCAGGTTCCATGTGCAGTTCAGCTAGTACATTCATTATACCAAGTGTCCACGGATTTGGGGCTTTAAAAACTTTGCTTTTAGAGCAAGATTCTAATACCTTTGCTGAAAAAGGCACCACATATAGCAACTCCTGGGCACCTTTTTGGTAAGCTTCATAGATGAGAGATTTGACATCTATTTCCATTTGAAGAATGGGTTTGCTTTTGGCTAATGTAAGCATTCCAAGCCAGTGTCCTAAATTCTTCAATAAGGTTCTATCAGAGAAGTTGGCAACTCCTTTGTCACTTCTCAGAAGAACTTTGATATTTCTGAAGGTTTCTTTGATTATGAGATCAGTCAATTCCTGTATTTGCAGAACATCTACAAAATTAGAATACAGGGTATGGAAATTTGGTTCAATACTTGCTCTTTTCATAACCAGATACTGGGAACACCATGGTATGTATTCTTCACCAATCTGTTCCTTCAGCTCTTCTCCTTTTTGACTCATATTAGCCAGAGAAAGGTTGTTAAAAATAAAGAAGACTTTATCTTGGAGTGCTTCAGGTGGTACAGCAACTTCATCCTTCTGTTGACCAGCAAGTAATGTATCAATATTAGTAGCTGTAGCAATTGAGGGCTTTTGGAATGTAGCACCAACAGGGGGTTTGATCTCAGCTGAAGTAGTTGCTGGTGTAGCAGGGGCTGTGGGAGCTGATGTCATCTTAGGAGCAGCTCCACCACTTACATCAGGCCATCCTTCTTGGGGCGTGGCAGTTGATCTTGGTGGCATATTGCCCATTGGTCCACCTTGAATAGACAAACCTGATAATGACTGTGAAAGCGATCCTGGGACTGCTTGTGGCATATGAGGTGGTTCTTTGGATCTGGCTCCATATTCCACATACTCAATCAGATGTTGTGGAAACCGGGAGAAATGTGGAATAGCAGCCAAGTGCTGACAGTATTGGGGGTAATCCTTAAGTCTGGATTTGAACTTATCAAGTGCAGCAATTCCAAAATAATACATCTTACTTCCATGGGGTTTGCGTAAGGCTTCCAATATGTATCTCAAAGCTATTCCCAAGGTCCAATATGTGACAATACCTTGTTCTATGATTCCCCCAAACAAGACCGCAGTTGTGTGAAGTTCTCTTTCAGGATACTGGGGGAAAAATCTGTACTCTTCAAAAAGATTTCTCAACATACACGCAAATACATCTCGCTCCAGCTTATTCTGGGAATCTTTGAATCTTTTCAGCATGTCCAAGACTTCATCTATTGTCATGGTAAGATGAGGTGGCTGATTATAGATCTGTTGAAAGTATGTATTAGCCTTATCTTCTACATCCTTGCTGAATTGTTGATTCATCTCTGGGAAGATTCCTGACATGTCACTTGGTGGACCAGTTGAAGAGGTTTGAAACTGAGATGACAAATTATGGATATTGTTAAAACCAGGTGTGCTCTGAGAAAGTCCAGGAAAGGCTTTAGAGGGGGAGCCTGGTGTAGCTGTGTTGACAGGTGGTAGTGGAGGTGCCGTTTGTTGAAATCCTGATGAAACTTGTGGAAAAGCTGAAGAAACTGATGTCTGTGATACAGCAGGATTGTGTCCTCCTAGAACACTCATTCCAGACAAAACATCCAAGGAGCTGCCAGGAAATTGACCGCCAGTTGGTCCAGGTGGGGGCTGAGTTTGCCTTGCTTTAAACAGGGAACCTGCATTGCTGTACATGGCAGATATGGCATCAGCAAGTTCTTGAGAGACATGGCTTGACCAAGTCTTAAGATGATTAAGCATGGTTGCCACAGTTTCTGGCAGCAGCTGCTGACTTTTCAGTTGATTGTGATCTTCTTTTAAAGGTGCTCCAAGCAGCTGGGGGCATCTTCTTTTAAGGAAACTTACGCATGCCTGAACGAAGGGTTCCTTGTGTTCGTTAATTTTATCCGACAGCCATTTATCTAATTTCAGGTATCCTCTTCTCGATGCCAAACATGCTAAATCAATGACAAATGCAAATGGTGTGGCATTCAGGAGCATAGACAGTGCTTTTAAGTCTTGGGCTACATCTAGAATTCTTGATAATCTCATCTGATCATGTTGGTCTCCACGCATGTACCATTCTGCCATTGAATGCATGATAAGGGTTCTGATATTATTTGAATGGCCTTGGTGGTGCCAAGCATAATGCAAAACAACAGCTGAATTGGTGTGGCTGCCCAGGAATACGGGCATCAATGTTGATATAAGTTCTTGTTTCAGAATGTTCCATGAGGTTTTAGTTTGAAGTAATGCCAAAACCAAAATATCTGGACATTTTTGAATGGGGACTTTGAACAAATCATGAATTGGTTGGTAATGACCAGATTCAGACAATCTCAGCAAGGTTTCTACCAGATCCAGAGATTTCCAAGTTTTAATGTCACGATCGTCTTCGTTAGGTGTTGTCTTGAGTATGTCAATGAGCACTGTGTCACCTGGATAATCAGCAAAACTGAACACATCTGGGGAGCGTAAAGCATTATTGATAAATGACAATTGACCTTCAACATTATGCCATGACTTATAGATATACTCAACAGGGAAGATAGCTTGCAATCCGCGAAATAGTGCCTGGACGAGCAGGCGAAGGCCTTTGTTATTCGAGACAATAAAACCTGGGTAGTCTAAATTAGCTACAACTTCCTTCCAATTCAAGTGTGGAGCGAGATCTTTCACTACCAAGACAAATACTTCTTCGTTCCAAATTGTCTCTCCTTGTGTGTCATTCCAGCCAGGATTTGTCGGCACCTGTTCATTCAAGCCATTGGGGTACCGGGCCATCATTCCTAAGACTTTTGCAATCGATGACGGAGTTATTTCTTTCACACCAAACTGCACCAACCGATTTCGGCATTCTTCTACTGTAAGTGTGCAACCGCATCCCGATTCCAATATCAAATCTGCTAAAGAAGCAGCCATCATAGAACTTGGTAAAATTGATGTATCAAAAAGTTTGTTTGTTGGTATGTCCTCTAATTCTGGGTAGAGAATAAGATTAAGCACTGCTGGTACACGTTCTCGAGGAAAATCTCTACGCAAGGCTTTCAATAAGGCTTCTTTTTGTTCCACGCCTACACCCAGCTGGTTTTTGCCATGTAATAAGTGGCTTAGAAGAAAATGTAGAGTTTCTATGGCCGTATCTTGCAGGCCGCCTTCTTGATGACTTGCACTATCTACATCCACGTATGAATGAACAAGATCAGGAAACTTCTGCTTTACAAATTGTCCAGCTAGCGTACTGATGCTTTGATTGGTTGAATGTAATAACGCTAAACCAAAAGCCACTTCTTGAACCCTACTTAACTTCAACACTTTACTTAGCTGAGAAAATAGGTGTGATGAGGGTTTTAGGCTCTTCTGTTGTTGTAATGGGTTGTCTATAGCGTTACACAAGATTGAAACAAAGTCTGGTTTATTTATTAGTGTGCTACACTCTTGAATTAAGCACTGAGTTTGATGAAAATCTTTGCCACTGCCTTTGCCGTCTCCTCCGAATTCTATATGAGAAAATAGGCAACGGAACAGATGCCTATCAGCGTCTGCTCCGTGCTGACTAACGAGGTGGTTGATTTCTGTAACGACTGCTTTGAAATTTTTCTTTGTTAGGTTTGCCACTGAATAACTAATTTCAGCCAAAGCACATGATAAACAGTCAAGATTCATATTACTCCATTCACGATTAAACGAAAGCTCCAAAATGGCTTTGAAGCTTCCTGACACGTACAAAGTTTATATGAAGTCGATAGTGAACTTTGAAAAGCTGTACTGCGTCTGTACGGGGCAAACATCAGGAAAGTTCCAAAGTATTTCGCTCTTATTCACGCCAAAATGGCGTCGAAGCAGCCATCTCAAGGACTGGATAACTCTAACCGACTTGGTACGTCCATCAATGTAGTTAGCTCCCTTACATCACAAATCGAGACTATTTCTATGCACACATGAAGCCATACTAAGATGTGTAAAGTACTTTCGGCTATTGTATTGTAAAAACAGTTACAGGTAGCCTACTTTTCCCAAATACCATCCTAGCAAAAACTATACAAACACTGGAATTAAACAGATAGACACTTATTGCCTGTGTCGAATTAACAATTAATTCTGACTCAATTATTTTGCAACAGGATTATTAACGGGAATGCTCTCAAAATAACATTTTGTTAAAAATAAACAGTTTGATTACTTTAGGCCTATATGATGCAAACTTGACGTGCTCGGTGTGCGCTATTTTAGTATGTAATACAGCAATTGGTTTTTTGTTTTCTTTGGTCCATATAAATGCATTAATATTGTCCTAAAATGTTATTTTATAATATAATGATAAAAATTATTATCGCGATGAATATATAGGGGTTTTATTTATTTGCGCTAAGAATATGTTTGCGCTAACTCTAACCAAGAAATCGCCCAAACAATCACGTGCCGTAACCCTATTTACATGTCGGCGACCTTGAAGAAATCTGCAGGTGACCTTAATAATTAAATCTTATCCGTGACAGAGACTACAGTTTGTAGCCCAATGGATTTTGATGTGCCGAAAACTCAAAGTGAAGTAATTTGACCGAAATTTTCAGCATATTCTCTTCATTAAAATTTTACATTATACCAGAATAAAACTTAGTAGGTGGTCATTTGATAATGCCGCTAATTCCATCACTTTTCTTAGTAGGTCCTAGACTAAGACTATAAAAACCCTGAACAAACATAAAAAAAGGGGTGTCGTGTCGCGTCAATATAATATTTCAATCATTGTAGGATGTTTGTTATTTCTATGGTTCCATGTACAATGTATATGCAATGTCTTCTCTTTGATTTCTAACTTGTCAACTATTTGTTTATGTTCTTTTTAAAGCGATAATTTCATATTTTTAATTAAAGTCAAAACATAATTATTTCTATGTTTTTTGCTCAGTAGGTTGTCAACTCACTATTATTCGATCATAGGCATTATTTCCCACTCTTATAACTCATTAACACAAGAAATGATAACACCCCCCCCCCCACACACACACACACACCTATGCAATAGCTATCTTCAAACGTTTGAATTTGAAAACGACAGTATTGCCAATTTCTCAACTGGCACTAGTGAATTATAGGATTAATAGGATACAATCTATTTTGGGGCTTTATTTTAATAAATTTTAAAAATATATCTTAAAAATATGACATTGCAGCTTTAAATGTAAACGAATACGGATGGACATGTGTTCTTCAAACCATCCAAATAACTTGACAACACTTTCCCTGTCTTGAAATGGCTGGCACTGAGAACCCCGAACAGAGCTGTTGGTGATTTACACAATTATCTAAGGGTGTGATACATTTTAGAGCTGTCTTTTTGGTCATTCCTCTCACTGCTAAAGACCCCTACGCGCAAGCGAATTATTGAAATAAAATGAAACCATGTTAGTCCCAAAATGACCTAGTTTGTGTCGAGTGGACGTTAAAACTCTTTATCTGTCTCTGTCTCCCCCCCTCTCTCTCTCTCTCTCTCTCTCAAACCCAAACAACATTCTTCCGACAGTTGCAGGGCCCCCACAAGCCTTTGTGCTGCCCCAGGGCAAAAGTTTCAGTGTCCACCACCTGCATAGTGTAACTGCATTATTTATAATTAAAGAAATTTTAAAATACAACTTTTTTGTTTATAGTTTTAACACTTTGTCTAAATAACTACAATTTGATCGAAATACCCAATAATATACTGATCGCCATAGAAAACGCATCACTTAGTTTTTCGTATAACAAAATGATCCTGTAAACATATCTTATTTATTTTGCTTCTTATTGTGAACAATATTCAAATGGGAACACATCAATAACAACACATTTGTACACTTAGGGATGTTTAATCTGTAATCAACGGTACAAAGTCAGAGGGGTCAAAACCAAAAGTTATAATTTTCGTTGGTGTACAAAAATGATAAATAAACGGAACGAATATAAAATCTAGGTTTAATTAGATTGAAAGGGTGTCTACGTTCTAGGACTTATTATATGATATGATAATTGCAACATTCAAAAGTTTTTCTTTGTAATAAAATTAAATTTTATTTGATGTAAAGTTAGTTTTGTGATGCTTTCAAGAGGTTTTTTTTTTCGGGGAATGTTTTGATTTTTTTTCCATTGCACCTGTTTACAAAGAGTTAAACCATGTCGCGGCTATCGGTGTCAAGAATCCACGAAAGATGGAGGGGTGTGAATTTGTTCCTTTTAAAGTGACAGCCTGATAATATTAATGTCACGGACTGTGGTGGCTTGTTCACATTAACTCGTGTGTGTGGTGGGGTGGGGTTAACGACACCTCTGTAATCTTGGACGCATTAAGTATAAATTAACAAATTGTGGGTTCCGAGAGCGATTTCATTTCATACTTTATAATGAAATGGGGTTTATCGTCCCACTTTGCGCCTGCTACATGGTGTGCTATGACGGACATTTTGACAGGAAAATGATACTACCGCTTCTCTTATTTCGAATTCCATCTGTTGTGGGTTCTTTTATGTGCCACCAGTGAGTAGGACTACACGGAACCTCGGGCCTTTCGTCCGATCTGAATAACTAGACATTTTAAAATACAACTTTTTTGTTTATAGTTTTAACACTTTGTCTAAATAACTACAATTTGATCGAAATACCCAATAATATACTGATCGCCATAGAAAACGCATCACTTAGTTTTTCGTATAACAAAATGATCCTGTAAACATATCTTATTTATTTTGCTTCTTATTGTGAACAATATTCAAATGGGAACACATCAATAACAACACATTTGTACACTTAGGGATGTTTAATCTGTAATCAACGGTACAAAGTCAGAGGGGTCAAAACCAAAAGTTATAATTTTCGTTGGTGTACAAAAATGATAAATAAACGGAACGAATATAAAATCTAGGTTTAATTAGATTGAAAGGGTGTCTACGTTCTAGGACTTATTATATGATATGATAATTGCAACATTCAAAAGTTTTTCTTTGTAATAAAATTAAATTTTATTTGATGTAAAGTTAGTTTTGTGATGCTTTCAAGAGGTTTTTTTTTTCGGGGAATGTTTTGATTTTTTTTCCATTGCACCTGTTTACAAAGAGTTAAACCATGTCGCGGCTATCGGTGTCAAGAATCCACGAAAGATGGAGGGGTGTGAATTTGTTCCTTTTAAAGTGACAGCCTGATAATATTAATGTCACGGACTGTGGTGGCTTGTTCACATTAACTCGTGTGTGTGGTGGGGTGGGGTTAACGACACCCCTGTAATCTTGGACGCATTAAGTATAAATTAACAAATTGTGGGTTCCGAGAGCGATTTCATTTCATACTTTATAATGAAATGGGGTTTATCGTCCCACTTTGCGCCTGCTACATGGTGTGCTATGACGGACATTTTGACAGGAAAATGATACTACCGCTTCTCTTATTTCGAATTCCATCTGTTGTGGGTTCTTTTATGTGCCACCAGTGAGTAGGACTACACGGAACCTCGGGCCTTTCGTCCGATCTGAATAACTAGACATTGTCCTTTCTCGGCCAACACCGGGAGCCAACCCAAAACCTTCATGTTAGCGAGCCTCCGCGGCTTCCTATTTACGTGGTACTTTATGATGGTCTATTGATTCCTGTACTGAATCATGCATGGTTTAGTCGTTGAGAGTGAAACATTAAGTAATATATTGATACTTCACGAGGCGTTGGTCGAGTGTTGTTTCAATATATAATATCACGCAATGTATTTAGCTCGAGACCATAAAATAATTTAAATTACAAACAATATCCCGCACGTGCTTTTCAGTGAAATATGTCACGCGTGTCAAATATTTCATCTAGTATAGATAATGTACGATTGGCAAGTTACCAGTACATAATTGGAAATAATAGCTCGCCAATATCAAAATATGACGTAACATCTGTATTTTAAACCGACATATATTACTTGCAATGATGTCATCACTAAAATCACTTTTTGTAATTAAAAGATAATAGGGAACCTAACCAAATTCGATACCAAGTCAAACCCCGACACCGTCGCAAAATCTCGATGACCTCCTCAAACTAAGCATCACAGCTGTTGCTCTTTGGAATCACTCACCACCCATCCAAGCCATTTCTCCGGACATTATTGGGATAATTAATGACGATGTTATTAATGAGGATGATATTAATTAGCCCTATCCACGTTGTTGCATTTAACTAACCCAATCAATCTAATCGGGGACTTGATTAACGACGGAGATAATTGCTAGATTTGAACAACTATCGTCCGTATAGCTTCGATGCTGTCTTTAATAGCTTCGGTGATATCCGTAATTACCCACCGGGTTAAATTCAGTATTAATTGAGCATTAAGAATACCTTTGTTTATTTATTCTCTGAAAACTGGAATGGTTAACAACAGCATCCTTGCACAAAATGTTCTTAAATATTCATTATCATCACTCGCATCAGTTATAACTTGAATACACATTACATGACTGGTTGTTTTCGCGAGCGAAACGGGAGAAAATGTTTAAAGCAGAGTTGACTTCCTCCTCTCATGACAGGGTACTATTAATTATACATATGTACCTTCTTATCCTGCAACGTGTAATATTGCAGTACTCGGCCAATTAACTGTTGAATATTCTTAATTAGAATGCTCACGTGAACGCTCCAAACTTTGTTACAATTGTTTGGGATTTTGTTTCAGGATGAATCGCGTTTAAACATTCAATTTTAGAAAGAAAGGGCCTTCGAAATATGCAATCGAATAATGTTGAAATTAGATAGAGTTCTTCATTAGGCCAGTTCGGAGCGGAACAGACGGAAAACCCCAGTCCATTTCATTTCATTTCATTTCATTTTGTCAGTCAACCAAACATCCGAAACCAAACCCCGTCGACGGTGATTAGGTTTATTAAATGGACACTCAATGGAACTACTTTATGACGACTTCTGGACATTAGTTGATATTAAAGTGTTATTTACTGAGCGGGTTATGGTACCTGTAGTGATTATTAGATTAAAAATAAACGATGGACAGTCCTGAAATAGCCTGAGTACTGACCATTCAAGTAGCTTCATTACTCTCTTGAGTACTGTTAGCTGTCGGATATAATTCTGTTTGTCATTCACTGATATGCACTTGATTGATACGTTCAAATTTATGGAACTACAAATAATCTTTTATTAACTGATCCAGATTGTGTTCATCCTTGGGACCCTCAATAGGCTACACAAAAGTTGAATATAAAATCTTTCAAATTCTATTTGTATCTTCGTATAAACACATTATTGCCCCCCCCCCCCCCGTGGATTTTTGGGTATACCGGTATTTCTTTATTGGGAGAATTCGAAACTAAAAGATGCCTAACTGGATATTCTTCAATGAAATTCCAATATTCGGGTATATATACATGTATATAGATAAGGAACAGGCAAGCACATAGTAGAGTATTTCTTTGAATCTGTGACTATCTTTTCTTGATCGAATTTACAACCGGGACCATTTTTGAGAAAATTTATGAACATCTGAAACAGAACGGTTAACATGGCCAGAGTGCGCTGTCTGCCATCTCAAAATAGAAAATTTGGTGTAACTACTTTGGCACCAGATAAGCTAAGAGGACAAATAGTGTGTAATTTTCCCACTAATTCTGCCATTACTTTGTACTGGATTGATAAATATTGCGTTTTGCAATTTTCCAGATGTTCGTAGGATCTAAAAAAAATAGCCTACAAAATGACCCCGAATGTCATATGCAGCAAGAAAAAAAAACCCCGTAGTAATAAAATGGTTACGGATTCAAAGAAAATGATTCTAGTAAGACAGGCAAGGTTAGATCTTATCTAGGGCAAACCAACAATAAGCATCCAATTAAATGTTTATTTTATAGTTAAACACAAGTATGAATCGAGTCCCTTCAATTCATGTGATGTGACAGTAACCTGACGTTTCACTAAAACTAGTCCTAAACACTATTCTTCTCTCGTCAGATTTTCGGACAGATCAGTCGTTCTAGAGCGTGTCATAGATCGTATCAGTGTCTCTGTACATCGGTATAATCTACTTATCGGGTAGGATAAACATCTCAGTAACCTCTAACACACCTTTAATCCCCCCCCCCCCCGGGCGTGCTTTTGCTAGATGGTTATACTTCACCGATCACTGTTATTAAAGACCAAATATACATACTATTTGTCTTAAAATATTAACGGGATGCGTTGGAATGAAATAGCTTTATCTAACACCCGCTTCCATTTTATAGACTTTCAATGAATGATGCAGCCAATCAGGGGTGCGTAGGGGCGAGGGCAAAAATGGTTGATGCGTACAAGAAAAAATTCTGTGACCGCACACAGCATGGCGCATCCCCGTTTTCATTATTTCGGTTAGTGTGTTGATGCAATATGGTTTAAGTATTCAATAGTGTATGCACATGCTTAAAATACAATAACGTCCATCAGAAATATCATTGGTAATCTGCTGAACAAACGAATAAAATATTTATATAATAAAATAAGCAAACATTTGCATCGTTTAATCATCTTGTGTGTTAATTATTATCTTTTAATATTCACATATTTCAACAGACCTCGGCACTTGATTCCGTTTTCTGCTTGCGCATTGACAATTCTAGTAAACTTTCTGCTGCTATTACTTCTCGTTTTTGGATTTTTACATTTTTTTGCCCTTGGTGTTGGTGGCTTCCTCTTTCGCTTAAAACAACTCAACTGAAAAAATATCAATACATAAACTTTACTGTATACATAATGTAACAATATAATGACAAAGATTATCAAAAATCGCTTTTTGTTTAGCTTGTTCTCTATCTCTTGCAAAATGTGACCGTATCCTGCCTGGTAGCCGCTGGTAATTACAAGATCTTCACCAACAAGAAAAGGAATCCCACAAAAGAAACATACACTCTAAAATTTAGTTCGCCTCACACGTGTATTCAGGCCCGTAGCTAGCCCAAAATTGTTAAGGGGGGGGGGGCAAAGAATTCCGGGGGCGCCGATGGGGCTTCTGTGGGCCACGATGTACCTACACCGCGGAAGGATTTATAGAGTGCTTTCCGTAGGCGTACGGGGTTTCGGGTTAGCCTAGTGGACAAATTTGACGACCTCAAATGCGTTTTCTTGCTATTCCAGTCCCAGGTGGTCTGATATAGCCTAACTTAGATGACCGAGTCGAATTCCAATCAATCGTTTATATTCCACGTCCCTGGAATGAGGCACCCCATAAATCATGCCGTTTTTGAAGTCCCATTGAAGAAGTTGTGGGCGCCCACCAAATCTGATTCAGCATTATGCACTATTTGCGGCCCGTCATTTTAAGGCGCCCCACCATTCATGTCATTATTGACGCCTCTCCGGGATAAGGTGCCGCACAGATCAAGCCGTTTGGGCGCCCCTTCTGCTGTGGTGTTAATCGTGTGGGTCATTATGAGGCGCCCCACCATTTGGCGAGGCGCCCATAAAACCAAGTGGCATTGGTTAGGCGCCGATATCGTCATTGGCGCCCAACCAGTGTCACTCGACTTAATGTGGCGCCCATACTATTATGGAGACGTTGGTCGTTGGTCTCGTATTGCGTCATTTGGCGCCCAATGAGGAAGCCGATTTTCCCCAAGGTATAAAAGGGGTGCCAAAATTTTCCAGGCGGGCAGCTGATGTAAATTTGACTTTCACCTGCTCCTGCGTGTGTAATAATGTTGGTACGGACAATGTAGGGCCGTTTCCACCCACAAAATGTTTGCTACACATATATGTACAGCGTTTAATTTTTGTAACGTTGAATGTTTCTTCCGGTCTTCCACGCGCCTTTATCCATCGTTGACATTTTTTCTCCTATGTCATTGGTTTGGGAAAGGGAATAAAAAAGACGCCGTCCATGTCTTCACGCTGCCTGTATCGTGTATCACTATTACAGATTCCATAACAACAGTGCTTTACGCCATCCGATTTAGACTTCAGCGTTATTTTTTCCATTTTCCTTCAAAAATACGCCTCGTCCACGTGCTTACCATTGACAATGGTACTATCATACCCGCGTGGCTTGTATGGCATACGGACACGTGAACTTTGACCTTCCTGCAATTTTCAAGAAGGGGTTCTAGTTTTAGCTCAACCTAACAGTGTTACCCGCCCTGAAATCGTAGAATCTATTTATATTTCTGTAACATCCATAATAAATATGATATTTATTAATTGTAAGTGTCATCATTAGATACTGCACCATATTATATAGAAACTAAATAGCACCATTAAATTTCATGTTTTGTCAAAGTCGCTGTCCTTATCTTAAGGGTGCAAAGCATATTGCAAATTGTCAATTTCATGATTACAGTGCTATTGAGATATATGTACCATAAACATGGGCGTAGGGGCTCGATGACTGTTCAAAGGGGGGTGGGGGGGTTTTAAGGCCAGAAAAGATCTCGGGTTACAGACGGCGGCGTCGATCTTTTCCGTGTAGCCCCCGCCCCCATCCGTGCCCCAAAAAGTTTATTTGGAAAATTTGTTGGCCCCAAATGCGTTTTCCTTTCTATTCCAGCCCACGAATACAGCAACTTCAAAGTGGTTTAATATCACCTAAATTTAGGTGGCTTACTCGTATTCCAATCAAACAATCAATCGTTTACAGTCGACAGAGACGGGATCATCGGGAGAAAATTTAACTGCCGCAAACCCGCTTTCCTGCTACTCCACAGGGCCGGATCTAGGAATTTTGAAAGGGGGGGGGGGTGCAAAATGAGGGCACTGCGGAGGGGGTTGAGGGGAGGGGGTCCTCCAAGACAATTATCCGTCATTTTCTTGCATCTGTAGACATTCCAAGAGCTATTTAACGTTTGGAGAGGACATATTTGGGTCTGAAAAAGGGCACTTTCAGCAGTAAAAAAGGCGGAGGGGGTTGAGGGGAGGGGGTCCTCCAAGACAATTATCCGTCATTTTCTTGCATCTGTAGACATTCCAAGAGCTATTTAACGTTTGGAGAGGACATATTTGGGTCTGAAAAAGGGCACTTTCAGCAGTAAAAAAGGCACTTTCAGCAGTAAAAATGGCACTTTCAGCAGTAAAAATGGACACTATCGAAAATTAGGGGTGGGGCACCCCTCCCCCCCCCCCACTGGATCCGCCTCTGCTCCAGCAAGTGCAATACAGCAATTTCAGCCCATGAATACAGCAACTCCAAAATGATTTAATATCGCAGATCCGCCCCCCCCCCCCTGCTCAGACTTTGAAAATTTTTTATGCGATTTTATTGGCGATTTTTAGACCTGAAATTTTGGAGAGAGAGAGAGAAATGGGGTTTAACGTCCACTCAACACAACCAGATCATTTCGGGACTAACATATGGTTTCAATTTTATTTCAATAATTCGCTTGCGCGTAGGGGTCTTTAGCCGTGGGAGGAAACCGGAGTGCCCGGAGGAAACCCACGAGGTTGAGAAGGCGCCCCTATCTCCATGCCACATACGCTCACACCAGGGCTCGAAACCACAGCCGCAAGCCAGAGGTGACCGGCCAGCTAGAGGTCGAAGCGCGGCACTCTAGACCACTAGGCCATCCCAACCCCCCCTGAAATTTTGGAATTTACCTTCCGGAAATTCGTCAGAAGGCAACAAATTGAATCTAATTTACCAAATTTTTCTGCGGGAGGGCCCCCAAACCCCCCGTTAATCGGTTTAGCGCAATTATCAAACCTAGACCCCCCCCCTGCAAAAAATCCTGGATCCGCGCCTGCACCAATCAATCGTTTACAGTCGACGGAGAAAATTTAACTGCCACAAACCCGCTTTCCTGCTACTCCAGCAAGTGAATACAGCAATATCAGCCTATTTTAGATGGCTGACCTGAATCCCAAACAACCAATCATTCGTCGCGGGGTTTAGGGGCTTCGCCCTCCCCGCAAACACTTTGAAAATGTAACCCCCGAAAATGCGTCTTTCTGCTATTAAGTCCGTGAGTTAAGCAATTTCAGAGTTGTCCACTTACTATTTTGTTACCGACATCTCACTCTATGCCGACCTGAATTCCAGCCACCAGACTGTTGCATCTGCATTCACAAATAATAATCGATGCCCGAAAATATCGCACAAAATAGAATGGCTCCAGTCTAAATGTTTTCATCCATAGTCAATTCAGTACAAAGTCGTGGTATTAAAATTAAAAGAAAGAAAATTTAGTGTTTTATTCGATTTCGGCACCTTTTATTTTGTCAACCAGATGAAATAATACGCCCATGACAATAAAGAGCACCACTATACCCCCGTTAAAGCTGGTTATTGTGAAGATTTGGGTCTTTTTTTAAATTTAGAAGTTCAACTGTTTGGTTTGGTGTAGTGAAACTAAATAAACTTGTATAGTACTACCGGTATTTGCGTATTGTATCCGTTCATAAAGTAATTGGATTAACAATAAGCAATCTATGACACTTACGACTACTTCAAACTTGAACATTGTTCCGGTAACATAAGTGTTGTTTTTGCACTGAATTTGTTGAAGGATATATCGTATTGCGAGGGATATATCTTTCTGGGAAATATAACCGATATACAGAAACTGGAAACTACCCAAGTCTATGTGTACCGTTGGCTTATATAGACGTAAGATTTTCCACAAAAACATTTTATCATCCAACAAATTATGCCAATATTTAAAATACAGTAACAACTTTATTTTTAACTCTGATGAAAGAATTCTAGCCAGTGTGGGAACATATTATATCTGAATTTCAAATACTTTACGAGTGGTGTGCATCATGGTCAATAAATAGCCCTGGTGGACGATTGGTGTTAGATATGGGGTTTAACGTCCACTGGACACAAACTAGGTCATTTCGGGACAAGCACATGGTTCAATTTTATTTTAATAATTTTCTTGTGTGTCTTTAGCATTGGGAAGAAACTGGAAAATCAGGAGAAAACCCATCAGGTTGCACAGGGAATCGAGATTGATTGATCTTATGATACAGCATGCACACGCTAACCATTCGGCCATTCTATCAATCCCCCATTGGGGAAGTTGAATTAGGGATATATTGTGTCATTTGAGAACAACAGACAATTTACCAGCACAATAACAGAAAAGAGGGAGAGAGAAATGCAGTTTAACCTCCACTTGACACAAACTTGGTCATTTTGGGACTAACATAATATTATGGTTTAATTTTATTTCAATAATTCGCTTGTGCGTAGGAGTCTTTAGCTTTAGCAGTGGGAGGAAACCGGCGGACTTGGAGAAAACACAGAACCAGGGATTAGAAACCACGTCAGTTGACTCAATGACAGGCTTTATGATACAGCCTCACAGTGCGTACCCGCTGACCATTCGCCAAACAACCCCCCCTCCTCCCTGATAACAGAAACAACTGTGGCCAACATGTACTTCAGAACAATAAAGTAATAAAAATAAAGAAAAACACAAGTAAATAGAAGGGAGATTTTTTATTGTCAATTAATTTGACATATTTATAAAAAGAATTTAACAATTTATAAAATATACGTGGAAAGGATCCCTCCGATATAAATGTTAGTTTGTGTGGCAAGCAAAAAATCTCTACACCTATGATAACTAATACTAAAATACAACCTTTCTTGACAAAACCAAACATTTTTTCCCCTTCAGATTAAATCAGATGTAATTCAATTCATTTTATTACAGGTTTTCAATTCATTTCCCAATATTGAATTTTAACAGACTCAATTTCACTTCTATCAATGTGTGGTGTTCATAGTTGTGCACTGTAAACTACCAATAAAAGCATGGCTATTCCAAGCACACCAAGACATGCATATATGTTAGATCTCATGAAGTGTAAAAGATAGGCTGGCACTGCCAGGCAGGATACGCCCACATTTTCGAGAGATGGATAGAGAACAAGCAATACCGAAAGTGATTTTTCCTACATCTTTAAGTCCTGTATTTCATATTGTATTGGGAGCAGCCATTTAGTTGGTCAGTTCCAGTCTGATATTCATGAAATTCGAAACCGACAATGATTATGGTTTGACGGTACACAACCTAGAAATGTGACTTTTCATCAAAATCGGATAAGAATTGTGACCTGTAGAGAGTCCACAACCATGATATACCATATTTTTATACTATTCGCGTACAAACGGCGACCATTTCGTCCGGCAATTTTTGTATGATTTTCACGAAATTAGAACTCAACCTTTCTAATCAAAATCGAATTAAAATTGTGACCTATACAGGGCCCACAACCATGATATACCATTTTTTTAACAGTATTCGCGTACAAACGGCGGCCATTTTGTCTGTCAATTTTGGTCCGATTTTCCCGAAATTCAAACTCAACCTTCCTTACAGTGTAACGGTGATATAATCAAACTTTTTTTTAAATTGGATAATAATTGTGACCTCCAGAGGGACCACAAGCTAAAGAAAGGGGGATTTTGCGTATAACCAGGGGCCATAATTCAGGAAGTTACGATCCGATATGCGCAAATATCGAAAAGAACCAAGATCTTTGGGTTATAACCATGAATTTCAAGTTTGATCAAAATCGAATTAAAATTGTGACCTTTACAGGGTCCACAACCTTGATATACCATTTTTTAACAGTATTTGAGTACAAACGGCGCCATTTTTTATGTCAATTTTGGTCTGATTTTCCCGAAATTCGAACTCAACCTTCCTTACGGTGTAACGGTAATATAATCAAATGTTTTTTTAAATCAGATAATAATTGTGACCTCCAAGCTAAAAAAAAGGCGATTTTGCTTATAATCAGGGGCCATAATTCAGGAAGTTACAATCCGATATGCGCAAATATCGAAAGGAAGCAAGATCTTTGGGTTATAACCATGAATTTCAAGTTTCATCAAAATCGAATCAAAATTGTGACCTCCACAGGGTCCACAACCTTGATATACCATTTTTTAACTGTCTTCGCGTACAAACGGCGGCCATTTTGTATGGCAATTTTCGTCCGATTTTCCCGAAATTCGAACTCAACCTTCCTTAGGGTGTAACGGTGATATAATCAAACAGTTTTTTAAATCGAATAATAATTGTGACCTCCAGAGGGACCACAAGCTAAAAAGGGTGATTTTTCGGACAATCAGGGGCCATAATCCAGGAAATTACATTCCGATAGCCGCAAATATCGAAAGGAACCAAGATGTTTGGGTTACAAACATGCATGTCAAGTTTCATCAAAATCGGTTCAAAATTGTGACCTCTATAGGGTCCACAAGCTAAAAACGTGATTTTTCGTACAATCAGGGGCCATAATCCATGAAGTTTTGATCCGATACATGCCAATATTGAAAGCAGCCGAGATCTTTTGGGGATAAACCTATATTTCAAGTTTCGTCAAAATCGGATAAGAATTGTGACCTGTAGAGAGTCCACAAACAAATTGTGGACGGACGGACGGACGGACGTCCGGACGGACAGGGGCGACGACATAATACGTCCACATGAAAATGTGGGCGTATAAAAATCAATCAATAATTTCAATAACTGAACACTTTTAGGAGAATGACAAAATAACAGACAAATATGATAACATAAGATATGGTAAACAAAATAAATGTTTCATGTGTTTTGGTTTTGTCAAGATGGTGAAGGATGATTCTATGACAATTTATCAATGTACATTAAAGTCTTATTCTTTAAGTTAATCACTTTATAACCCAAACATTTTACAATTATATAATATTCAAATTCTATGATTTATATAATTGATTTTAATCTGATTTCAAATTACAACAGTTTAATTTGTACAGAAACCAAAATAACTGAATCTAAACAAGATAAAATTTTGCATTTACATAAGAAAAAAATTATTCTAAAACCATTTCGAATTTACTGTTTTATTATAGTTTACAAATGTCAGATATGGATAAAATTTAATTCAAAGAATAGATGTATTTTACACTATACAAGGGTCTAGTAAAAATACATCCAACATCCAGATTTATTTGGTTCAGTAATGAGATATTACAGTTGAAACCTAACATCGGGTTTGAGTTGTAACAGCATTAGTAATGTTTATCTTATTATTATTTTTATTAATGGAATGCAAATAAAAGCTAACTCATAATGAAATCGATTAAAAACATTTCAAAAATATACTTTCCTTTCCATATCTTATGTAAGACCACTCTATAGTCATATGGACTAATCCATATTACATGCAAGGAGGATAATATTATAATCAAGAGGGGTGTTCATACACAAAACATACAGCACTTAAAATTTATGGAATGAGCCTAATTATTAAATTGATGGAATGATTTTTATTCAAATTGTAAAAAATTCTACATTTCAATTCTAAATTTATTTTTAAAGTTAATCATTAAAAAAAAACAAATAAAAACTAAATGACAAGCTTTATCAGAATTAGTATGGGTGGCTGCTTATGAAATATTCACAGAAGCCAAATCTGAAGCTATCTGAGGCCAATTGATTTTGAATCACATCACGATTTCATAAGTTGGCATTTTAATTAAAATAAGATCACAAATTCTATGATTCACCTCTATGTTACTAAACTTCATATCAAAGAGATTTCATTACTTTGAATGACAAAGATTTTTCCAAATCTCAAAATTTCTGAATGAAGATTTTACAAAATTTCTAAATGAAGATTTTCCAAAATTTCTAAATGAAGATTTTCCAAAATTTCTAAATGAAGATTTTCCAAAATTTCTAAATGAAGATTTTCCAAAATTACTAAATGAAGATTTTCCAAAATTACTAAATGAAGATTTCCAAAAATTTTAAATGAAGATTTTTCAAAATTTCTAAATGAAGATTTTCCAAAATTCTTAATGAAGATTTTCCAAAATTCTTAATGAAGATTTTCCAAAACTCTTAATTCCTAATTTTACTTCAAATATAACTGTAAAGTAAGGAATGTTGAAACGATTAAATTGCTACACGTAAAAAAATCATGATACAATGAAATTAAAAAAAAAAAACCTAAGCGTACATAGAATCTATATATATATATATGAATAAAAATGACGAAAAAATTACCACAAGACTAACACCTTTCGCACGTGTATAAAAAAACATATGAAGCACGAAATCAACAGTTTGATATCCTTAATTTTTTAGCAGAATTTTTTGTCAGTCATTTTCATGCTAATAAAATCATGTATTTCATAGAATTTAACCATAAACACAATAAATGCAGTAAACTTTTATAGTTTTTTTTTAATGTGTAAAACACTTAAAAATTGATCTATAAATTGAGATAATGGAAAAATAAAATTGACACAGGTCTTGCTAATCCAATATGCTACAGAATGACACCAAGCAACTAACTTAGTTGTAGACTAAAGTGAAGACGAAAATGGACTGTATTTCATGCAATGGCTACCATCAAATATTATACTCAACTATACAACATGATAGATAATTGTAATTAATGCTATCCACCACAGATCAGGAGCAGCAGCTGTAGCTGGCCCAGCAACTAAAATACAAAGTAGGGCATGTATACATTTTCATCCATTGCAATATTGAAATATAGTATAAATATAGAAAAGATGTACATTTTAAAAAAAGATGTAAATTATTGTTATGAAATAAAATTGTCGAAATTTCTTACATTAAATCAGATGATAAAAGAATCTACTCATGTTCTGTGTATACATGTATCTACTCACGTTCTGTATACATGAGCTCGATTTGGGATTTGGCGCTATATAAATGGACATATTCTTATTATTCATTATTATTATCACATAGATAATCTGTATTAGGATTATCAACTAATTGTAGATTTGTTCAGTCAAAAAAGATATCAAGCCGATGTAAAAATCTAACATGTGTACACAAGAGAACTAGAGGGTTTTTTTCATAGCAAGCAGTAACAGTTTTTTTTCTAAACAATATTCATTCCAGAAACAGAATTGGAGAACAGGCAGAAGCATATAGATACCCCTCTCTATAAATCGTTCAAGTTGTTCCGAGATCAGGTAACTCGAGGCTAACAAAAAATATGTATATGTGGAAACTGGCCATTCAAAAAAAAAGCTAAAGCAAACTTACCTGCAACTTCTTTCAAGACAACTTGAACTCTAATATTGATTGTTTCATGTGCATTATACACCATCCTTATGTACGTCCCATTAATCTTTCGATAATTCTCAAACGATAAATCCTCTG
Source organism: Patella depressa (assembly GCA_948474765.1). Classification (NCBI taxonomy): domain Eukaryota; kingdom Metazoa; phylum Mollusca; class Gastropoda; family Patellidae; genus Patella; species Patella depressa. The sequence continues at coordinate 30,810,217 of OX419715.1, forward strand.
TGTTGATGTATGCAGATTTAGATGTGTCATTGAAAATCACAAAAGGTGGCATATCATCGTAAGTCTGGTTGTTAAAGAACCATTTATACCGAATCTCAAATGGTGAGTTAGTCTCGGCAATAACGGTCAAATTGACGATATCCCCTTTCGTTATCTCTTGAACAGCTGGAGGTCTTAATGTAATCACAATGGGTTCTTAAAAAGAAGAAGAAAAAAAAAATAAGTAAAGAAATGAAACAATCCTGCTTCAGATTATTTTTTATAGTAATCAATTGCTCGATTGTGATTCATGATACAAATGGATAGAGTTTTATTCAAGATACTGATTGAAAGTGTTGGAGTTCTGATACAAATGGACAGTGATGGATTTAGGATACACATGGACAGTGATGGATTCATGATACAAATGGACAGTGATGGATTCATGATATGAATGAAAAATTTTGAATTCATGATACAATGACACATATGGACAGTGATAGATTCATGATACAAATGAAATTACTATCTTGATAACAACAGACTAGAACTTACCTATGACATCCAGACATCCATCACCAAATCGAAAACCCTCCGAGTTGGTAACTTTACACTGAAAGCATGTAGTATCATCTGGTTTTACAAGATCTGTCACCTTTAATATCTGTTGATTATCACTGAACACATATTTACCACTCTCAACTAGAAGTAGATAAATACAGGTCAAAGGTCATGTAATATTGGTCAAATTTTGGGGAAACTTAAAATAACACTAAAATGGATCTAAAAGCAAATATTAATGTACATTATAAGTGTATATTAAGTGATTTACATTTGATATTTAATTTTTTCGCTGTAATTTCTAATCAATATGTCTGCGAAACAGGTGAGCAATCAAATTGAACATCAGCCTTTCATACCAGTTTATAGTAGTTCGCCTATTTTTCTGTTGGGGAAAAATACAGCAATCCGTGAACCGTGTGAAGAGAATAAAGCCGGATGTGTAAAGCTGGCTGTCAAGAAACAAACTGGAAGTGAGACTGAGATCAGCTAACCTTTCCAGGTCATAAACCTCCATGTCCGCCATACTTATTTCACAAATTGTCAACAAGTATGGCGGCTTGAGGGCGTTACCTTTTTTTGTTACATTATTTCGGTATTTTTGTAACCGGAGTTCAGCTTTAAATGTTACTATTTTATTTAACTGCTAGATGTAAGAGAGTATTGCAAACTTACATTTATCATTTGGAATGGGGGCTCCATTTTCAAACCATTCTGGTGGTCCTGGTGGATTCTCCCTTATTACTGATTTTGCTTGACAGGTCATACTAGCTTCTTTTGTTGCGGCAACCGTAATTGACGATAAAGCCTTTTCCCAGATAGGACGAGCTGGAATAAATAAATATGAACAATATATTGTATGTGGTGTCGCTTATATCGTAATATGTACAGCACAGAAAACAAAACTGTCTCCCCACAACCAAGCGCTTAAACAAATAATTGAATTGAAAGTCCCTTAAGGAAACAATACACGCATAATTATATTAAATAAGTGAAATCAACTAATATTCCTTGAAGATAAATAACTCAAGAGCTAAATTTGCCTATTGCAGGTCTTTCTTTAGGACTTACGTTGTGGAGAGACAGGCAGGGGTGATTACAAAATATATACACATGAAAATGTGGGCATATAAAAAAGGTTGCAGAATGGCGAAAACCAATTCTCCACACCAATGCTCCACACCACATTACAAAATTTCTAGAACCTGTAATTGTTACTTACATGTGACATTAAGAGCCGTTATTGCTGAATTGGTTTGTGTATTTGTACCTTCACAAGTGAAACTACCTTCGTCAGACTCCTGAATATTTTTAACTCGTAAAATTCGTCGTGAAGTGTCCATAAATTCATACTTATCAGTGCTACTACCTGTAATTAGTTCTAATTCATTGTTTTTCCATGATATAGCTGGTATCGGCCTGGAAAACATTTTTTTAAGACTTCTTATTAGATCATAATGAAATGAAATGAAATGTGGTTTAACTTCCTACTGTTCTGCTCCTAACCTGAGCTAATGAAGACGGACATAAGTAATGCAGTGTGTTATGAGGGAAATTTTGCCCAGGCAGCAGCACTACGGCCTACTCTTACATCCAATTCCATCTGCCTAGTTATCCATAACGTGCACACCAATGTGCATACAGGACCTCAGTTTTTCATCCCATCCGGACGACTAAACAGATGTCCTTATCAGGCCCTCCATCCTGCATCACTGACAAGGGGGAACCACACCTGAAAATCTGGATGAATTTTTCTTGGCCAATGCAGGCATCGAAGACCCCACCTAAAGGCTAGCGAGCCAGCGTCTTACCCACTTAGCCACGTGATCCCCCTGATTAGATCACCTACAAATCTTTTCAAAAACACAAATTTTCGGAGTCTAAAAAATTAATATTGTTGAAGCCATGTGTTTAGATCATGACATGAAACATAACAAGGGGCTGTAAAAATAGGAGAGGTCACCACACCTACCATAAAGATAGGTAGCCAGGTAACAAAACATGCGCTCACAGCAGCTAAATCGTCGGGCAGTCAACAAGAGTTGTCGCATAAATATTTCTACTTTTTCCGATAATGAAACATTTATAATACACTAAAATCTGGCATGATAAGTTTCGCCTCTAGAGTGTCACAAGATCAAAGAAGTGAACTAGCTGTAATTATAAGAAATCACTGAAAATCAATAGGATTCTTCATCTCATGACCTTAAAAACTGTGTAAAAATTCAAAATCAATCGGATATCAACTTAAGCCGACTGACGGACGGGAGCGATGACAATATACGACCACATTTCAATATGGCGTATAAAAATATGAAAATTAACAAAAGCCATAAATATCAACAAATCATGAAAATTAACAGGATTCATAATGTGACATCAAATATTTGAAGGTAACATGGGGCAAAATGTGACCTCAGATCAAAGATTACAGGGGCTATAGCATGATTTCAAAGATAACAAGAAATAAAATGAAATGAAACAGGGTTTAACGTCCTACTGTTCTGTTACAACTGGCCTATTCGAGGATGTGCACTATAATTTGTACTGGAACACAGCACCTCGGAATGACTAGATTGTCTTTGTCACGCCCGCCATCCTGCACCACTGACAAAACTGCGACCTCCAGAGTAGTGAGTCAGCACCTTAACCACTTAGTCAACTAGACTTCCCTAAGATAGCAGGGGCCATTATCAAATCATCAAATACAGCTCAGGTCACAATGTAACATCAAATCATCAAAGATAACAGGGGCCATAATCTGACATCATAATAATCAAAGATAACAGGGGCCAAAATATGACATCAATTAATTAAAGATAACAACGGCTATAATATGAGAGAGAGAGAAATGGGGTTTAACGTCCACTCAACACAAACCAGGTCATTTCGGGACTAACATATGGTTTAATTTTATTTCAGTAATTCACTTGCGCGTAGGGGTCTTTAGCAGTGGGAGGAGACCGGAGTGCCTGGAGGAAACCCACGAGGTTGAGAAGGCACCCCTATCTCCATGCCACATACGCTCAAACTAGGGCTAGAAACTACAGCCGCAAGCCAGAGGTGACCGGCCAGCTAGAGGTCGAAGCGCGGCACTCTAGACCACGCCCGCCATCCTGCACCACTGACAAAACTGCGACCTCCAGAGTAGTGAGTCAGCACCTGACCCACTTAGTCAACTAGACTTCCCTAAGATAGCAGGGGCCATTATCAAATCATCAAATATAGCACAGGTCACAATGTAACATCAAATCATCAAAGATAACAGGGGCCATAATCTGACATCATTAGATAACAGGGGCCAAAATATGACATCAATTAATTAAAGATAACAACGGCCATAATATGACATCAATTCATGAAAGATAGGTTGCCAGGCAACAAAACATACGCCCACAGCAGCTAAATCGTCCGGGCAGTCAACAAGGGTTGTCGCATATTTTTACTTTTTTTGCTAATGAAACATTTGTAATACACTAAAAACTGATTAAGAGTAACGGCTCATTATGTAATTATCAGAAAATCATTAGAATTTGATTGCTTTTTATAAAGTGTTACCCCACACTAACAATTAGTATATACATGAAACATTTAATATCATGGATTTAGCTGTTCAATCTAAAGTCAATCGGATGGTAAGTTTAGCCTCTATAGCGTAACAAGATTTTTTGAAGTTATCAAGGGAGATAACTCTGGCAATAATTATTTGAAATCTCTGGAAATCAATAGGCTTCTTCGTCTCATGACCCTAAACACTGTGTGTTAATTTAAAGTCGATCGGATATTAACTTTGGCCTCTAGAGCTTCCACAGGATTTTTTCGAAGTGATCAAGGGCCATAACTCTGGCAGCAATTATTGAAAATCACTACAAATCGATAGACGACTTAGTCTCATGACTGTAAACACTATGTATAAATTTGAAGTCAATCGGATATTAACTTTGGCCTCTAGAGCATCCACAAGATATTTTCAAGTGATCAAGGGCCATAACTCTGGTAGTTATTATCGGAAATCGCTGAAAAACAATAGGCTTCTTCGTCTCATGACCTTAAACACTGTGTATAAATTTAAAGTCAATCGAATATTAACCTTGCCCTCTAGAGCATCCACAAGATATTTTGAAGTGATCAAGGGCCATAACTCTGGTAGTTATTATCGGAAATCGCTGAAAATCAATAGGATTCTTTGCCTCATGACCTTAAACACTGTGTATAAATTTAAAGTAAATCGGATATTAACTTTGGCCTCTAGAGCGTCCACAAGATTTTTTGAAGTGATCAAGGGCCATAACTCTGGCACTTATTATCGGAAATTGCTGAAAATCAATAGGATTCTTCGTCGCATGACCTTAAACACTGTGTATAAATTTAAAGTCAATTGGATATTAACTTTGGCCTCTAGAGCACCCACAAGATATTTTCAAGTGTTCAAGGGCCATAACTCTGGCACTAATTATCGGAAATCGCTGAAAATCAATAGGCTTCTTCGTCTCATGACCTTAAACACTGTGTATAAATTTAAAGTCAATCGGATATTAACTTTGGCCTCTAGAGCATCCACAAGATATTTTGAAGTGATCAAGGGCCATAACTCTGGTAGTTATTATCGGAAATCGCTGAAAAACAATAGGCTTCTTCATCTCATGACCTTATACACTGTGTATAAATTTAAAGTCAATCGGATATTAACTTTGGCCTCTAGAGCGTCCACAAGATTTTTTGAAGTGATCAAGGGCCATAACTCTGGTAGTTATTATCGGAAAACGCTGAAAAACAATAGGCTTCTTCGTCTCATGACCTTAAACACTGTGTATAAATTTAAAGTCAATCGGATATTAACTTTAGCCTGTAGAGTGTCCACAAGCAATTGTGGACGCCGGACGGACGGGGGCGACGACAATATACGACCACATTTCAATGTGGGCGTATAAAAACGACAGCGGCCATAATGCAAGATCAAATACTGAAAAATAACTTTGTACTTACTTGCCACCAAAGATACATTCTATGTCAACATAATGTCCAATAAGAGCTTTCTGATTTGATTTGCTATATAACACACTGGGTGCTCTATCTGGGATTGCTGGAACACAGAATATAAATAAAAACCATTAAAAGATTTGTTCCTTCAAACAAAACTAGTCGTCTGTTTTGTAGATAATAAACAAAGTTTCTCCTACGCACCTAGTTCTGTGGGACATAGACCAATATTTCAAGTTTCGTCAAAATTGAATAAAAATTGTGAGCTGTAGAATTTCCACAAAAGAAACCATTTTCTGTTAACCTTTAACCGGTCAGGGTCGCATATTTGCACCACAACGTTATATCCAAAAGTGGTCACAGTCACATATTTTTTTATAAGCCGCATTTGAGTATTTAGTTTCGTTTTAGATTGATATCGCCATGCATGCGCCTCGGACAGGAAGTTGTCTTGTCAATAACATTGAGAAAAACATGTCTTCGTTCAACATTTTTTGACAAAAAACGTAATTTAACGATGTCAGGAATGTTAAAGACCCTCAAAGTCATTGAAATGCCTATATATGATTCTGACTTGGATTATATAGATTACGCCGATTCTGAAGACGATATTTCTGATGAAAATGATTTAAAATGATATGCAAATTATAGATCAACTTATCCTCTTCAACTTTTTTACTGGTGTCAAGAGTCTATCACTTATAATTATTCGGCAGTAATCGATTGGATTAGGCATACAAAATATTTCACGTTAGTTATTTTATTAGCCTGACCACTTGACGTCATAACGTCCAAATGACGCTGACCGGTTAGTAAAAATTTTACTAGATAATTTATTTTATTTGTGTGAAAACTAGTTTAAACACTTACGATTTAGTTTCGTTACTTCCAAAATTTTCAAACTGCCTAAATTGATGGAATTGATATGACGATTAAAAATGGCACATTGATATGTTTTTCCATTTGAATCGTCACTTTTTGTTACATAAACGAAATGAAGAGTTCCTGAAAATATATAATAAGATAATAATTTGTTACTATAAATATAAAGAGCTAGTTGTTGTTTTCGTGGATACATCCCGATAGTTCTGTATTTACAAATTTACTATCAGTATTTAATAGGGGGGAGAGAGAGAAATGGGATTGAATGTCCACTCGACACAAACTAAGTATGGTTTAATTTTATTTCAATAATAGTACTATTAACATGTTGGTAATAACACTGTGCTTGATGATTTTAGCGACATTCATGATAAGAAATGAAATGAAATGAAATGGGGTTTAACGTCCTACTCTTTTGCACCCTAGCCTGGGCTAATGGAAGACGGGCATACGCCATACAGTGTGCTATGAGGGAAATTTTTCCCGGGCAGTGGCGCTACAACAAACACTTATATCGAATTCCAACTGACAAGGGATCCTTTACATGCACTCCAATGTGTACACAGGATCTCGTTTTTTTGTCCCATCCGAATGACTAGGCAGCTGTCCTTGTCAAGCTCTCCTTCTGCATCACTGACAAGGGGGAAATCACGCCGGAAAATCGAGATGAACTTTCTCGGCCAATGCAGGGATCGAACACCCGACCTCCAGGCTAGTGAACCAACGCCTTATCCACGAAGCCACCGTGACCCCCCATTCATGATACGGATCCCAGTATAAGACAAATGTAGTAATATCAATATTACATTGAAACCCTATAATAATCTTGCTATGTAGTTCCACTAACATCCAATGCATACTTACCCTCTGCATTTATTGCTATTCTTTCGTTCTGCACAACTTCACTTCTATCATCATCACCTCGATACCATTTAAACTCTCCAGGTGGATTACATGCAGGTACATTATCACATGTCAGCTGAACTGCTTCCCCTTCTATAGCTGATATTCTTAGAGGAGGTAGACCTGTTTCGTCCCAAATCTCTAGATCTGTAATATAAGCATAAAATATGGAAACAATTCACCAACTTTCAGCATCTCTATCCATCAATTAGAATCAAAGTTATTGTATACAAAGCATTGACAAACAAACTGCTTATCCCTGCTTAGCCTTTACAGAAAAAAAAAATCTTATGTCTCTAACTCCACCTGCACCATCTCTGGGGACAAAAATGAGTGTTTACCAGGATTGATTGAAGGAGAGAGAAATGGGGTTAAATGCCCACTCAACACAAACTAGGTCATTTTGGGACTAACACATGGTTTAATTTTATAATTTGCTGACATAACACAATTAGTTTATTTCTACTAGGTATACATATACTTACATGCCAAGTCTACTGTTATGATGGGTGACATGGCTTTTATTGTTTTACTTCCTATTTGATTAGAAGCAAAACACTGGTATGCTCCTGTCTCTCTACGTGTTAAAGTGGCTATCTGAAGTTCACCAGTATTTGGATCTTGTTTTATAAAATCACTTGTTATAGCCTGGTCGTCTTTTGTCCATTCATATCTATAAACAGAATTAAAACCATCCAATTATCTAGGGTTAAACAAAGTTGATGAAACGTTTGAATCAATTACTGTACTTGTATGATGGAAATATGTCATGAACTGAACAAATATTGTAAACATAATTTACCAAGCAACAAAAAATATAGGTCAACAGCGTACATGTAAGTTACCAGAGCAATCAAATTAATCAAGGACGAAAACTCTTGACAGTAATTATCGGAAATTGTTGAAAGTCAGCAGGCTTCTTTATCTCATTAATATCTAAAGTGTATACATGTGCAAATCAAAGTTTATGGTCAAATCAAAACAAAATTACAACAAATTGGAAATCACTGTCAATTAATAGGATTCTTCGGCTCATGAATATAAAGACTATTTATATATTTCAAGTCAATTGGCTGACAACTTTGATAAATTGTTGCAATTCAATAGGATTCATCATCTCATGAACATAAATACTGTATAGAATTCAAGTCAATTGGTTGGTCACTTAACCGTCCACAACCAAAAGTGTACAGGAATGACGGTAATATATCACCAGATTTCAATAGACATGTACAGTGACAAGACCACCCACAACCAGGGTTTCAGCCAGTGGGGGGTGCAGGGAGTGCACGTACCCCCATCGCTTGAAGAAGCGGGAAGTATACCCCCCTTCAGTCAGCTGAGTAATTTTTTCAAAAAGTGTGTTTTGTGTTAGAAAACGAATGTTTAAATGATCTGTAACTAACCAAATATCATATTACATCTTATTACAAGGTTAATTCAAGTTATTTAATTCACAGCATCCCAATTCCCAACCCCTTTTGCTGACTATAAGGAGTGGTTGTGCTATGCACTGCATCCACGAAAAACTGTAATTGGAGCCGATTGGTCAATGCCTCACTGTGGACGGAATATCATGTCCAAATTGTATGGCAAGCAAATAGAACCAATCAAACTGTTCTTTGATTCAACCCTCTTGTATATATGCTTCATCAACTATATAATAAATTTGTTAAAATTCTCTTACTGAGCTTTAGGATTTGCTTCTGCTTGACATGCTAATATTACTTCATCATTAATTTTGTAATATATTCTTTCCTCGACATCAGGTTTTGTAATCTTTGGAGGAAAAGGTCCTGTAATTGACAATCACATTTTTATACGTTAAATGGACATTACCAAACTACCTTGATAATAGGCCTACATTATAGTTTTACCATTTCAATTTGATTGACATTCTTTTGAATGTTATTGGCAGGAATTTTATTCATCCCTGTTCTAAATACTACACCACTTTAGTCCACTCCTAAACATATCAAATTAAATCAAATTTCATGTCTGTCAGCTAAAGCCATTCGGAGAGTAAAATATAGCAATTTTGTTTCCTTGATAGCGTCTGCAATGCAAGCGGAGTGGGTCTATCATCACTGCAATATTTCTGCTATACATTTACCTTCTTCGCACTCCCTCCCATTACACTGTCAATTTGAACACGAAACCATGTTTTTATATGCCATCTAAAGAACAAGACACACTTCTCTATCGATCCCACATTGTAAAGGTTTTAGTCAGCCTACGGCTGGATTAAAACATACAATATTTTTGTTTAAGTGTAGTATCCTAATCAAACAACCAATGTGACTTTTGTCCAAGAGAAAAGACAAATAAATAAACACTTACTGGCTTCTTGTCCATAAGATATACAAAAAATAATACTGAAAATTAATAACCGGTGCATTTTCATAAATGTCATCTCCTCTCACTTGCTGTTAAAATGTCTACTAATACAGAAGTTATCTTCTCCTTAACACCACCTCAACAAACTGAAAATAAAAACAAATAAATTTAAATATCAATGAATTGGCATTACAGATCTGTCATTCAAAGCCTACATGTGTATATACCCATCTTCAAAAGAAAGCTTGAATTGCTTTAACTCTGTACATCTTACCAAGGCCTTCATTTTAATACCCTGCCTATTTCACCACTAATTTTGATTGGGTATTCACCCAGCATGAGAGCCTATCCGGTTCATCAATAATCACGAATAACAAGTCTCACACTTTCCAGCTAAAATGTGTACCTGTGACAATCGAAATGCAAAGTTCCAGGTCCGTTAAATTTTAAGGTTTCCCGGGAGGTCGCTATATTTGATCTGTGGGTGTTAGTGTTTGCAGTAAAGAGACATGTAGCTATAAGTTCGATAATTGTAAAGTAATCTAGCGATGTCCAGATGGGAGCTTGTTAGGCCTCTTAAATGCCTACAATCTGCAAAGATGTTCATTCTAAATTAAAATCATTGTCAACAAATCCCAAAGAGCTACATGTAGCTAAAAAACCTATCATTTAATCAGTGTAGCAATCAAAAACTGGAGCGGAAAAAAACACTAATGTGAAATCAGTTTGTAGTTCACGATCAAGAAATTTTAGAATTCAATAAGGTCCTTACTTATGCCAAAGTAAAAAGATAGGTTGCCTAGCAACAAAACCTACATATTTTATTGACTATAGTCAAAATTCCATTCCCAGAGTCCAAAGCGAAATTAAATATTTTTATTAAAATTCCTCAGTTGAAAACTGCTTCTGTCTTTGTAGTGAACCCTGGGTTACAACATAGTTTCGATTTAACCAAAAAATTCCAACTGAATTCCATTGCTATCTTCACAGAAACTTCCTTCTTTTTTATCTCCCTTGTCAATAGGGACAATATGACTGGTAAATCAAGCCATACTACCATTGGTTGCTACCTACATGTAAGTGAGGTGTTAAGTAACTACGTCCTGCGTATTTGTTATTGGTATCTTCCTGTACAATACAACATGATTTTCTAGTAGTATTCATGACAACCTAAAGCATATGAACATTTTCAATTTAACGGGTACAAGGTACCATTACCATTACCTTGTACCCGTTAAATTGAAAATGTTGTCTAAAAAAGTATGGGGATAAAACAGGCCAGGATTCATTCATGGATACATAGGGATGATAGGGAATGTAAGTGGTTGGCATATGAGTTAGAAACTGGTGACACTGTCAAGTAACGAGCAAGAAGGATGAAAGTAAAATAAACGGTACACAGACCTGTCAGAAGCAACCCTTTGAAATTAGAGTGGCCACAAGCTAAAGAGTTTGAGGCAACTGTGTTGAGAGGCAACTGTGTTGAAAATTACTTTCTAACATCAAGACAACCAAATACATTACCTTCCCAAATATAGTTGTTGATAAAACTAAAGTATTATTAATGATGTTTATTACAGGAAACGAATCAGAAAAGCGGTGCTCTTCATTTCTCAAGAAATGCTATTCAAATTTTCAAATTTAAAAATTGATTAGCAGAAAAAGAGATGGTTGTAGATATGTAGCAGTATAATGGTGGTTACTAACATGCCCATAGCAAATGTAGGTCTACAGTAGTGCAAATCCCCTTTTCACAATAATTAGGCTAATATTATAACACTTGGTGATGATAAGCGTAACGTATTCCAGGCCGAGATAAAATTCTCAAGAAATTGCACTGTTCACATTTACATTGCGATGCAATAACTGGTCTCGGAACCATGCACAGTTCATGATTACATGAACACTTAGTTTCAGTCATCCAAGCACGTTTATAACATAGTTTGAGTTAATAGAAATAAAACATGATCTGGATGCAACATTTTATTCTAGCATACTAGATATACTATAAAGTCGTATCTGGTCAGCCGCCAAAGCTGGTCTGATTTACATGAAAAACCAAAGCCAATTTATACTAAATTCACTTTGATAACACGGGTAACTAATAATATGGAACAAAAGGACTTATGTAAAGACTACATAATTAAATCATTTGTCATTGATAGATTATCTCACTATAAGCATATGGCAGGCTACAGAACAATTGATGTGTGACAGCTAACGCTAGTAAACGTCATTAGTGATCAGCGGATTATCTAACTTGACCATAATACATATGGCAGCATCTGGTTCTTTATTAAATGAACAATAGTGTGGTCAATTAGAGAACAGTGGAGAGTTTATTACACATGCGGTCATAGGATAATTATAATCTTTTACCTATCACTGTCTCTCACACTATGTAACAATACCTCCATTGCCAACAGTTTGTGAAATAAACAAAAAAATATAATCACCCTATCCTTAATGGATATAATCACCCTATCCTTAATGGATATAAAAAGTAATATATATATATGAATAACAAAAATTATTTGAAAAGTTCTTCTGAAAAATTGTTATAATGATGATCCAATTTTAACACATTAATAGTTCACAGTGTACACTAATTATCCACGGAATAAAATAAAACACACACAACAGCAACAACAGGATCCACAAAATTATCGGCACATCTATTCAGATCTTCTATATATGGGCCCGTTCAACGTTGATTCAACAGGAACTATTTATATTTCCTATAACTGGAACAGCCAGTTTGTTCCGTATATCATTTGTATCAATTTTCTTCCTCTTACGACAAAGTTAACGTAGGATAAATTAACTTTTCTTTTGGTGGTGTGGAGCTAATATCTTCTCCTTGTAGCGTAATTTCGCCCTCGGTCTTTGCCGACACCATCTCGGTCAGAGCAGAATACGTTGCTCTGACTTCTTTGTTATTTTAAAGTTGATATGAGTAAAAAATAACTGATATTTAAAATACACAACAATTAAACCGTAAAATAAAGAATTACAAATAATACACAATTAGGATCTTGCCAAATTGCTTTTACTCGAGATAAGGGATTATGAATGTTTTGAACACATATAATTATCTTCAATAAGATATTTTCTGTTGTATAACGCATCAAATTTTCAAATGATTCATCTTCCTATACAAAACAAACGACAACACAAAGTAAAAATCTAACATAATGCTCTTAACTTGAGCTAATCCCTTCCTCTGAAGGTATAAATACATGTTCCTCACTTTTAGGAATTCAATAAAATACATCCCATTAATTATCAGGAAAAATATATACATAAAACATATTTATAGGAAGATAAAACATTAATTTTGGGATTGTCTCTTTAATCAAAACCGAAACTTAACGGAATACGTCTTTTAAGAGCGTTTTACAAAAATCTTTGAGACAACCACAAAATATTTCAATTCTTTTAAGAATAGGTACTTATTCTTTTTCTAGTAACCTAAATATTTCTTATAATATGCCAAAAGATGTGTTCAAAAATTAGACAAAAATCAGTTATATTCTTTTAAAGCAAAATGACTCACCTTTATACTAAAACTACAATATTGTACATGTTATCTGTTTACAGTTCATTTGATTCTTTTTTTCTTATATGGCCATGCAGTCGTTTTGTCCTCTGTGTCCGTAACGTCTTGTTTTTTTCGTGTAAATTCCTTGTAAAAACAGTCGCCTCCATTTCTGACTTTGACTGGTTCTGTACTTGGTTCAAACTGGATAGAATTCGGCTGCCACTACTCTATTCTGTATCTTTCCATACAACCACAGTTGTTCTCTGGACACGGTCACCAAATTATGATTATAACATAGTTTGAGTTAATAGAAATAAAACATGATCTGGATGCAACATTTTATTCTAGCATATACTAGATATACTATAAAGTCGTATCTGGTCAGCCACCAAAGCTGGTCTGATTTACTTGAAAAACCAAAGCCAATTTATACTAAATTCACTTTGATAACACGGGTAACTAATAATATGGAACAAAAGGACTTATGTAAAGACTACATAATTAAATCATTTGTCATTGATAGATTATCCCACTATAAGCATATGGCAGGCTACAGAACAATTGATGTGTGACAGCTAACGCTAGTAAACGTCATTAGTGATCAGCGGATTATCTAACTTGACCATTATACATATGGCAGCATCTGGTTCTTTATTAAATGAACAATAGTGAGGTCAATTAGAGAACAGTGGAGAATTTATTACACATGCGGTCATAGGATAATTATAATCTTTTACCTATCACTGTCTCTCACACTATGTAACACGTTACTCAGATGAAAACGGGCGATTAGGTTACATTTGTTTGGTCCACATGTTTTCAATTCCTTAATATTATTGAGAATTACGGAAAAAAATCATGATAAAATGATATGGGCTTATCTTTATATTACCGTAAAAATTAGGAGACAAAATTGAAGTGATATCGTTTGTAAATACATCTGTACATATTATTATGTAGGAACGATGGACGACAATATAGACATGTTTACATCCACATGAAAATGTGAGCATACAAAAATTAACTATTCCTTTCTCAGCATAGTTCCTGGCATGTAAACAGGCTGTTTAGAGTATGATTATTGAGTTTTACACAGTTCAGATTTTGACCATAATATAAAGTTTTTATCGTCTTTAGGGCAAATGTTAAGAGAATTGTCAATTCATCATACATGTACATGTACCTTTGATTATGTACATACTGATGGAACTGAACCATTTTTGGAATGATATTTCTGTTAGAGATTCCACTTTCATAATACTATAGTTTACAATAAAAGTAATTAATGCTCAAATGATCTTCACATATACATGCTTTAACAGTAATACAATTTAAGTAGTATAGTCAGCAGTTTGTTGATGCATGTACCTACGTTAGGCTACCATCAATATCTCTTCTGTTCGTAGTCAATAGAACCCTAAGCGGAAAATGTTCATCTTCGAACTCCATCAAGGCATTGACCTAATAAGCATATACACCAAGTTTGAACATTTTAACTCAATTAGAAGTAGAGTTATTGTGTTCCAAAGTCTCGACCAATCAAATTGTGTATAGCTCTGCTTACCCTGAGCAGAAAATGCTCATTATCAAACTTATTCAAGGTATTACTGTAATGAAACTATACACCAAGTTTCATCACTCTCACTTAATTAGAACTAAAGTTATCGTGTCCCAAAGCATCAACCAATCAAATTGCTTATCTCTGCTTACCCTAAGCGGAAAATGCTCATCTTCGAACTCCATAAAGGCATTGACCTAATAAGCATATACACCAAGTTTGAACATTTTTACTCAATTAGAAGGAGAGTTATTGTGTTCCAAAGTCTCGACCAATCAAAATGTGAATCGCTCTGCTTACCCTGAGCAGAAAATGCTCATTATCAAACTTATTCAAGGTATTACTGTAATGAAACTATACACCAAGTTTCATCACTCTCACTTAATTAGAACTAAAGTTATCGTGTCCCAAAGCATCAACCAATCAAATTGCATATCTCTGCTTACCCTAAGTGGAAAATTATTCAAGGTATTACTCGAATGAAACTATACACAAAGTTTCATCACTCTCACTTAATTAGAACTAAAGTTATCGTGTCCCAAAGCATTAACCAATCAAATTGCATATCTCTGCTTACCCTAAGCGGAAAATGCTCATCTTCGAACTCCATCAAGGCATTGACCTAATAAGCATATACACCAAGTTTGAACATTTTAACTCAATTAGAAGGGGAGTTATTGTGTTCCAAAGTCTCGGACTCTCGACCAATCAAATTGCGTATCGCTCTGCTTACCCTGCGCAGAAAATGTTCATTATCGAACTTAGTCGAGGTATTACTGTAATGAAACTATACACCAAGTTTCATCACTCTCACTTAATTAGAACAAAAGTTATCGTGTCCCAAAGCATCAACCAATCAAATTGCTTATCTCTGCTTACCCTTAGCGGAAAATGTTCATCTTCAAACTTCATCAAGGCATTGACCTAATAAACACATACACCAAGTTTGAACATTCTAGCTCAATTAGGGAGAGAGTTATTGTGTCCCAGAAAGTGTGACGGACAGACAGACAGACAGACGAACCCATTTTAATAGTCCCCCAACTTTCTTCGAAAGGTGGGGGACAATTAATAAAATCCCTTAAACTGGCATTGCAAATCTTCATTCTGCATGCATTATAATCACAAAACTCTAAAATTCTAATTAAATATGAAATTAGTGCAACTACATATATTGATTTGTTTCCCATAGTTCAACAAAACTGTTGAAGTTCCATGCTGTGACCTTTCTCCCACTAGGTGGTGACCTCCACTGTCAATCATTCATGCTGACTGACAGTTCAATAAAGAGATAAGGGGACATAACTCATCATAAAAATTGTAAATGTCACGATTGTAACATTAATATTTATAAATGTCCAACTGTGAGAAAGTTTCAAATAGATCATACAAATTCTCACTAGAAGGAAAAAAAATTGATACTAATATTATTACATATACATTTAAGTTCTACCCTTAAGCTATTGAAAAAATTCCTTAAAATACATGCACATGTCAGAGGTTGACTCATAACTCAACTTCATGTTGTAATCAATGATGATAAGCAATATTTTACAGAAACATCATGTAAGAGCTAAATATGTTTATTGCAGGTCTTTTGATACCAAATGTTTTATAAATGGTTATTTATTATATTTACATGTACATGACCATCGCAACCCATAAACGACTTTGTAGAACATCAGACTACCAAGATATTCAGTGGATTAGATATATGAACATCACTCACACAGACTGCCGATTGAACTACTGAAAATTATAACTTTGTTATGTCAATTGAACTTGAATACATTTTGCCAAACATCAAACATTTTATAACTTCGCCCAATCTATTAATATTTAAAAACATTATAGTAATACAACAACGTTCAAATCTTTGTGCATCTTTGAAGGTGAGGTCCCAGAGCTGGAACTCTATTATGCCTAATAAGGTTTACAAATTACATTGAGCTGTTGTGGATTACAGTAGTTTGTTATCAGGAGGATAAACCTGTACAAGAGGAAATAAGGTAGGACTTAAAAGTATGAGTGTTTGACATGGTCGATTGACTTTGAATGGGTAATTTTCTACCAGCTCAACCGTGACATACTGATACATGTACCCTAAATACTATCAAATAAACTGTTGGAAAATATTTCATGTACTTTAAACAATGATGTCTCACTGCAAAGTAGTCAACGTTAAATCTAAGTTTTACAAAACATCTACAAGCACTGCAATGTTGGTTTCTAAGCCTTAAAAGTAGAAATATCAACTGATTTAAAGTGTGAAAATTCAATAGGGTATAAAGATAACACATACAAGTACCTTGAAGATTCAATATGATAAAAATATTTTAGACACTTAATAAAAACACTGTCGAAATATTCAATGAGACACAATCATGTTTTGTCAAAAAGATAATGACTCACAATTTATCAATACTTTCTTTAATGCAATCTGTTTCCGTACAATTCATTGAAAAGCTCACCTCACAGGAGACATGCTTCCTTCAAAATGAATCATATACCGGTAGTTTCTCTCAGCGAAAATTAAAGTAATAAAAATATTTCCCTTTGACATCTGACCAAGACAAATCCACCAAACGCTTTCAATATCCAAATGACTAGATATAGAATTAAAATCCATAGTTATATCATGTTTCGGGCCCCGGGGTGGGCGATATAACCGGTATACCGGTGTATTGCGATTCAAACTTGCCAATACATCATATCGTGATACACGTCCAAGAACCGGTTCAGTCAATACGATCGGCAACTTCCCTAATAATCATCGGAATATTCCGTGAGATTGTCAATTCTATTGAAAACTTGAGAATTTCCTTGACGCATTTTTGACGGCAAGTGCCTGGCGGTAGCGAATCAACTCGCGGGCCCTTCGTACTTGGCAACGGTATTAGCGAACCCAAGCGAGAAATCAATCAACTTATTTCTATTGTTTCTAATTCATTAATTAATGGTGATTGGGTGATAAAAGTACAACCCGCGATGGAAAGAAATGTTTAATTCGCTAATCATCCAATAAGAAATATATGTTTCAACACCGGATCTTTCAGTATTTACGTAATAGGTCAGAGGTGAAAATTCACACCATGCCTATCACTTTGGCGCTATTCCAATATTTTCACGCTGTCACTTAACGGCTAATAATTATATGATATTGAGAGTGAAATAGAATCAGATTTTATAATTTACTGCCAGGCATATTGTGGACTATGATAATGTCGAAGAAATCAACTATTTATTATTTTTTTTTACGTTATGATGCGAAGAATGCGTCTCCTCGAGCCGAGATCAAACGTGTCGCCGCCACCTTGGATACGTTCGATCAAACAGATGATAACAAAACTTACGGCTAATAATTCTAGACTTTGGAAAGCTAAATTGAATCAAAACTTTTAGGATTTAATACAAGCTAAATTAAGGAAAATTACACTGTCGAAGTTTTCAATGAAGCAAAGAAAACGACAATTCCCGTCATAAATCCAAAGAAAGGCAGAAATGTTAAATGCCGTAGGCGAAGAAGTAACCGTTATTTGATTTGGGTGATGTTTCTTTTTAAAAGTTATATTTGTATTTACTTTGAACACTGCTGCCAACACGAAGTACTATATTTTTGTTTTATTTTTTAAAAAAAAAATCGTAAGGGATACTTTCTCACGTTATTTTGCCAATATGATAGAGAAAAGTCATAATTGGCTTTTCAATATAATTTATAGTAATAAAATGCTACTTTGTACAATTGAATTTTATATCATTGGGAAGAACACGACAATGTTTACATTTTTATGTATAGAAAATATTTTTTTAGTTATTTTCAATTGTGTAGAGGGTATTAGGATTAACAATAATCCTCTAATTGGCTTTGGGAGATGGGCCCTGCTGATTTAATGAGCTTAAGGGTAGGGTAGCTAATCTTTTAATTGACTCAAGGCGTTTAATGTTGAATGTTGCATTATGCAATAAATGTAACGCAGAAGTGAGGTAAATAAAAACATGGGTTTTGTGGATATCTTGTTCTTGTAGTTGACTAGTTGTACAATAGAGGAATTGCATGTTCAAAGACCTTCACATGAGTTTCAGTGTTGCTACCAAACTGATCCCGCAGTGAATATTCGCTTGGCCGCTACAATCACTGATAAGCATGACATCGACGAGGCTTAATGAGTACGGCATATTAACTTTTTTACTCCGACAAATTAAATTCTCAAACATTTTTTTGAGGTAAAAGAAAAAATAGATAAAGATGCTTGAAGTATTTGTAGTTAAAAATTATTTCCTATTTAGTGTAAATGGGTATTAAAATGAGTAAAATGCATCAGTTTGCCCGAAGCAGTTAGGTGTTAAGTAAACATTGCACGAGCCGTTGAGCCAATGACTGGCGCCGTCTGCAGTCAACGCACGTGCTATGGACACTCATCTGTTACAGAGTTAATTCGTAAGTAATTCTCTGTGAAACAGATTGTGTTGCTACATGTATGTAATAGTTATTAGCACACTTTCCGAGGTGTATCGGTGAATATCAGGACAGTTTTGGTCGGGGGCTCAGCCGAGGCGGAGCCGAGGCGGCCCACGACCAAAACTGTCCTGATATTCACCGATACACCGAGGAAAGGTGCTAATAAGTTACTTACATCACATTTCTATCGAGTATTGTGAGGCAAAATGTGAAAAATAGTATTTATTATCGAGTCGTTTCAAACGAAAAGTGACAAATACTTTCTGCTCTTTCATTTATCCCTTTCTGTGCCTCACGTTACATTTCATGGTAGAATTTACACGTGCGTCTTGTTGTGACACCCCGAGCTTAATACAGCCACGTGTTTGTTTAGACCACATCGTCAAAACTACTTGTCTATGGCGTAGAGGACTGTGGTGATATTAAATGTAGTGTAAAGGAAATGCGGGTCATTCCTGGTGAAAGTATGCATCGGTGGATGGTTCGTCCGTTGAAATTTATTTATAATAAAGTTTATGACTTTCTACGCGGTTTTTGTTTTATCCTGCTCATATTCAAAGCTTGTGAAGTGTCCAGCAAGAGAACCCCACCTTCTATCACCACAAGTAGTTAAAATAACTATTCAGTATTAAAATTCATATGTTTTGCATATTAATATAAATCAAACCAAATTAGGGAATAGATGCCAATTGATATGTATAATAACTGTTTTCGTAATATGTTGTTACGTTAATTTAATGTCATTGTATATATTTTTGCACTGCCATGTAGTTCCTACCGGTTTGTTTTGTTACTATGATTTTGACTAGTTGTCTCATGTACAGTAGCCTCGTGCAGTATGACACTGGTTACCATTGCGATCTGGGTCGGACTAAACGTCCGCTTCTTGTTGCTTGGTAAGTTTCTATGACCGTCTAAAAGTAGCCGTGTATCGGAAATGAACAGTACACTTTGGAAAAGAGTACTGTTCATTTCTGATACACGGCTACTTTTATCCATGTATTGGAAATGAACAGGACAGTTTCATCAAAGGTTGCCAGTGGCAACGAGTAGAAGTGGGATGTAAGAGATACATGTAAGGCTGTATTTTTGCAATAAATCTGGAGTTAACACTTTCACAATATATTGCAATATGTATTGCAATACGACAAATCGTATCGCAATATATCGCAATACGATTTTTTTGGCAATACCCACCCCCTAGTTTCCTGACTTCACAGAGAAAACTAAGTAGATATCCCCCAAAACAGTAACAAATGAAATGGACACAGGACATGTTGTATGATTCAACACAGGTAGGGTTGTAATATCCAATTGAAATTTAAACACAAGAAAAACACCCAGTAAATTTACCTGTAAATTCTTAATGATATTCCAAATGATATATATATACTTACACACTGGACCCTTTGTTCCGACTCGGGTGTTCAAGTTACTGAACAACCTGTTTTGTATTGTTTTAGCACGTGCACAGGTGATTATTTGAGGAAAAGTAGGTGTTCATATAAATGAACACCCCAGCATACTAACCCGGTGATTGTCAAAACAGACCATGCATTTTAATGCATGCACTGTATTAGAAATAACAAGAAACATCGTGTTAATTAAAAAAAGATAAATACATGTACATGTAGTTAAAACAATAAATAGATATTGTTTCAGTGTAAATTGTGAAATAATATCGGTAGCTAGAAAACGCATTCAACAGTATAGGAAACAAATACACAAATCCTAGTGAACTGGGATAAATTTCTGTTTGGCCATTTTTTTTTTAGATAATTGTAATCTTGTAAAATATCATTTCTACATCATCACACATATGCTATTTTTTAACACATTGTTAGTTTGTTCAGTGGCTGGCGAATCATGAATGTAAAACGTATTCCAGCCAATGAAGCATACCCCATTCACACCAAATAAAATATTACATTATTCGCCAGTTGCCTCAATGGCATACCTTATGGCACCACGCGCACGCGCTTACCACCCGGGCATCAACCCCCCCTTGTCGGTAAGGAAAACATTTACAACACTAAAATCTAATTACGAACAACAAACCCATTAATTAATTGTCATACTTGTTTTGCCTCCAGGTATGAGTACTCACAACATTAAATATCAAGGGCCATAAATCTGGAAGTCATTATCGGAAATCATAGAAAATCAAGAGGATTCTTCTCGCGTGACCAGAATTGTTTAGCCTCCAAAGTGAGAAAGAGCGGACGGGTGCGAGGACAATATACGACATGCTGGCGTATACAAAATAGTGTCGAAAACCCGAAATCAAGAAATAGGCTTAAAATACATTTATCCATATACCAATCCAACTTTCTTAAAATTGCATTTCAAAAATTTGACATTTGAATGATCTGAATTGTATGCATCGTAAATAAACAGGTATACACATATTCAGTTATTTACCCACTCCACAATTTGCTGAGTAAACAATATATGACGTGCAAAATAATGTATTGGTACCTGTTACAGACGAAATGTGTGATAAAGGGCCTGTGATAAACATACGTCTCTCTCGTACCCATCCATTTTCATTCAACTCCTTACACAAAGAATCCAGTGTGTAAATCAGTTATCGACCTTGACCTCGGGGTAAAGTTAGATAAACACCCACGCTCGTGCATTGAACACTTCGAACGCTCCGCGTTCTCAGTGTACAACTTTGCACGAGTTAGGGTGTTCATCTAACTTGAACCCCTCTGTCTCAGTCGATAACCCTTACACAACACAAATCTACTCCAACTAAAGTTATATTCCATATAAGCCCATCGGGCCTCTCGGATTTATATTGCATATTTCTCATTACTCGGTTCTAACCATGCACACTCGCTCAAACTTAAAAGGTTAAAAATAGCTCACTGCATCAGTGTGTATACACTCCTGATGACACGTCACCACACCACTATATAAGCGACCACAACACCTTCAGTATTGTCTTTTTCTCTTTTGATTTGGACCGTGCACATTCGTGTGTTATTGATATCATTTTTTCTTTTAATTGTATTTAGTTTGTGTTGATCATTTTTATGGTTTATAGGCTACCTTCCGTCGTCTTCATAGACAATGATAGAGGTAGAATCGCTGATTTTACATTGACGTCGCGGTCACCACGTAGTGTTGACTTTATTTCATTCTTTATGATGGAAGGAAAGCGAATTTGAGGGATTTTGCGATGCAGATCTTTTAAATGATCATAACGTAACCACAGACGTGGATATTCTACATCTAAATGTCGTAAAATACGGCTTTTTTAGATAAGAGATTTTATTCACAATGATTCATTGAATGAACAGGACATCCGAGAAGAAACCGGATGTTGACAACATTCCGATGATGGAGGTAATAATAGTACCGTAATGTGCTATGTACATGGAGATGTATGTACACCTCAATGGCTGTGTAGTTATACTTCCTAAATCTATAATAACATACCCGTAAGTAAAGACGGTTGTTATAAAGGAAATCTTTCGTTATATTACATAACTTATAGGGTCGAAAAAGGCCTGTAAATCTCGTAAACGAAAATCGAAAGTATTAGTGTTTTGAAAGTCTGTCCAATAATATAATCCAATTGATTGATTGTATTAAGAAATCATAAGTTCATTGATTGATCGGTGTTTTTGGTCATCCTCATAATATGTTAACTTTATTAACAATAAATAAAGACGGTTATCCTTACACCAGTAGTATTATCACTATATAGTAATAAGCATTTGAGTAGATGGAATAAAAAGATTGTTATAAATAATGTCGTCAGGAACAAATGAGCCGTTACGGCCCCTGCTACGACCCACTGCTATAGCCTAGGCTTATAGCATAGTGCATCTATCTAATAAAAAGATTGTTGTTTTAAATAAGCCTGCAACAAATAATGTCGTCACGACAAATGAGCCGTTACGGCCCCTGCTATGGGCTTGAAACATACATGCACCTTATTATAAAATGATTGTTATTATAAGCCTGCAACAAATAATGTCGTTACGACAAAATGTGCCGTTACGGCTCCTGCTATAGGCTTGAATCATAGTGCAAATGATATTAATTTACATAAATAATAGGTCAACAGGGCCAACTCCTACGAAAGTTCAAGATTATGACATGACAGGATTTTTTATTATTCAGTGCTTTGAGGCGATATCATTTTAGTAGAAAAAACGAATTTGAGTCTCTTCAAAACCAGGGTTTCTGGATAACCTTTAATTTTCGCGAATTTAATAACAATCTATCTTATGATACAGGTCTTGATGATACAGTAAATACAATTGTACATGTATAATAAAGATGTGTATACTAATGTATGAATGGATGTGAAATAAATAAATTAGTCTGTTTTATTTTTTGGCTAATAGGCCTGCATCACATGGTTTTGAAGATGTGGTACCAGTACATTATGATGATCAGTATTATGACAATAACATCTTAAGTAAATAAGGTATTGCATATCATGGATTCTGCAAGTTTGTTTGATGAATTCATAGCCTGAGCCCGAGTTTGATATCCCCAAAATCTTTTAGGGTGATGATGTTTTTAATGATCTTAGGATCAAACTAGCTACCAATAAAAAGGTCAAGATAAAGAAATTGACTTTCTACTATCCTCTATTAATTATTGAATGCAAGAGATCATTGCCACCTTTGGTGGACCAGGATATGTGGTACGTCCTGCCCATAGTGGCTCAGGATTGTTCTCTTCAGGAGTAAGGTCTGGGTTTATCTCGTCTGATGCCTCTTTTAAATAAATTTTGACCCTGAGGTCAAGTCCTATATTGTAGGTTCTATCATAACTTTAGGCAGTGTCCATTTAAAGTTGTCTCTGAAACATAGATTATTTCTCAGGAAATATATTGCCAACCACAAGGGTTGTTGATTATACTTTGTTTAATCCTGAGGTAGCTTTTCTAATAGGATAGATTTTAAAAAGAAACGACAGAAGATCGTTTTTAGGTCAAAACTTCAAGCAATAGATATTACCACCGGATTGTTCCGGATTGCCCTTTCTCCAACCGGGGCAGGGCGAGAGGCAGGTTCTCTCGCCAAAACTACCACTAGACGGTGAAAGTAATAATTAATCGTTTTATGCTGAGCAAAATTTCAAATTTTTATATCACCGGGTCACAATTACCTCAGGTCAGTGAGTTTTTATTGTCGTAAGTGGTTACAAGATTGACTTTATTCGAATTCCTATTCAGATGGCTATTCGAAATAGCTTGCTTTTTTATCTTGAACAGATGTCTTTAATAGACGGGGAAGTCAATAAAATGACATGTAAGAAAGCCATTGATACAGTTATTGCCCTAAAGATGCTTATTTTTCAATCGCTGTCTTGATCATGGAAAATATTTAAGTTTCATATAAAGTTTATGAGTTCACATGTTTACCTCTTCGACTTTTAGTCGGTTACACATATCTTTACAAAAACTCTCAAAACTATGTTTGCTTGGCGCAGGAAACAGGGCATTATATCTACATAGATGATTCTTATCTGCGACAAGTTCAGTTAAGAAAGGTATTATAAATACACGAACAGCTATCAGTTTATTAGATAGATTTCTGTGTGAATAAGAATATATCGTGTTTAGAGCAATCTAAAAAGTTTCTGTTTTTGGCTTCATATTTAATACTGAAAGTTATCAAGTTTTGTTGACATCTGAGCAAGTCTCCAAAATAAATAAAATGGCTTAGGAAATTTTTAGTTCAAATTTGTCAATTCATATGAGCCACCATTCATTGGACCGTGTTTCTTTGGTAGAACTGCTATTTTACTTCCATTATTTTTATCCAATTTTTAAACAAACAGAAGAATACATTTCTGTCACACTGTATTTTCGGCTATGATAATGATGTCATTCTTAATAGCTTTATTAGGCAATGGTTTTGGGAATGGAATGGTGGATATCTAAGGTTTATATATACATGTATATTGGGTTTTATATTCATTCACCTAGTTATCCTGGTTCATAACATCAGATGCTTTCCCAGATAGATTGGGTGCCCACTTGGGTAATTTCCGAAGCAATGACCATTTGAATCTTTCAGAGGAAGGAAATATATATTAACTATTTAGAAGTTTGAGCAATATTCAGTGCTCAGGTATCTCTGTGGTCATCTTATTAATACATGTTTGTATAAAGTCTGACAATACTTTGTTATTTGTTATATATAAATAATCAGGGTGGTTCTATTGGTAACCTCATTGAATTATCTGAAGAAATTTTGGCTGTGGTTTTCGGTCAGAGGAAACTTTTTGTCAGCCAAACATATTGCTAGAAAATCTAATGTGTTGACTGACATTTTGTTTAGAATATTTTCTAGTTGATTGAAATGAAAGTTATATGAGTATATCTTTTCATACCCGATGTTGATCTGTTAGATTCCGGGCTTAATACAAATTATGTATCTTGACATCCAGACCCTTTTTTCAAGCATGTAATGCTTTTCCATATCTGAGACAAAATATAAACCATATATTATGTTTCAGCATGATATTAGGGGTTCTGGCAAAGGTATTTAAAAAGAGAGTAGATCAAGCAGTCATAATCATTCCAGGCTGGTTAACTCCTGTATGGTATCCATTTTACTATCATGCTCACAGCCGACCCCGTTCGGTTACTTGTTCGCAAGGACCTCTTGTGTTTATAAGTCTCAATGGTGCCTTTTATTCTCTTCGAGGGAAGAATTTATATCTAACAGTGAACAGGATGCAGGATAGCTGGCAATCCTTCTCTAATAGAGGAATATCAATTCTTAGTGGCCATCTACTACGAACAGTATGTATTGGCTCTAGCAATTCTGTCCTGAAGGATCAGCCGTTGGTTGGTCGATTCAAGTAAGGATTGTATGATAATAATCCAACTAAGTCCAGATATCTGTTTACTTGGAATGCTGCATTATAAGTAAATTTTTGGTTACGCTGTATCCATTGCAAGATTTATCTCTGAGAATATGTACATATAAAACAGTTAAGATTGTTGGCTTTAGCTACAGCTCAGAGATATCAAATTTTCACAGCCTTTTGGCTTAATGCTTTATATGATTCAGGCTCTGCTATAACCTTGCAAGTAATAAGGTTTCGAAAACTTCTCGTCCTTCAACATTGTTATTCAGGGTTAAAATTTTAAAGATGTTAGAATCTGTCCCTGTTTTACTTTATCCATACAACAGCAGAATACCGTAAATCGAATAAAGGATTTGTTTCCTTTTATACGAAGAAGGCTGTAGCTCCAGGATCTGTTGCTAGATGGTTATCAGAAATATGATAGTAATTAGATGGTTTTGATGCTTCGACTTTTAAAGTTCATTCAATTAGAGGGACATCAACTTCATCAGCATTTAATGCCGTTTGTTCACATTCAGAATTGAAAATCTGCAGTTATTTTTTCGCCAGGTTTTACCATCAGTATGGGCGAAAAATTGTGCTGGCTGTGGAATAAATAAACTACTAAGTTGTTATTTCATTTGTTGACAGCCCTTTAAACTATGCAATATAAATCCGAGAGGCCCGAAGGGCTTATATGGAATATAATCCCACTCTCATCCAAGCGCCCGAAGGGCGTGATGGATGAGAAGGATTATATGAATATATAGCCCGAGGGCTCGAGGATTTATCTTCCCACCCTTGAGCCCTCCCAGTGCTATAGTTGGCTGTCAACAAACCTTTAAAAAGACAATACTGAAGGTGTTGTGATCGCTTATATAGTGGTGTGGTTACGTGTCATCAGGTGTGTATACACACTGCTGCAGTGAGCTATTTTTAACCTTTTAAAGGGACAATCCCGATAAGAACAGAGTCTCAAAAATTAAAGTCCGAGTATTTATGAAATTTATGGACCAAAATATAGTGGCATGGTGTATTTACCTTGTCTCAAAATTTCAGCTCAAAATATTGAGTCGTTTGGACGTGAACGTCAACACTGCTTATCCGGACACGTAACCCTTTTAAGATTTCGGGTCATTTTTTTCATTGGGTGACCTGATAATCGATTAATGTTTCTTGAAAGGTCTATACAGTGAATGACCCATGCCCTGTACTTGATAACAAAAGGTAAATTTCACCTACATATTATAGAAAAAAATCTGGTTTTATCCAGATACTGTATAATAAAACGTTCTCCATTTCCAGATGAAGACTGTCAGGTTTAAGTTATTTACAAGCGTATCACAAATATCGGGTTAGTAGGTGGGCCTTAGGTTATGGATTTTAAAGGATTTTAACACAAAATTAAGCAGTTTTATTCCCCAAAAAGTTTTCGGGATTGGCACTTTAAGTTTGAGCGAGTGTGCATGGTTAGAACCGAGTAATGAGAAATATGCAATATAAATCCTCGAGCCCTCGGGCTATATATTCATATAATCCTTCTCATCCATCACGCCCTATGAGATTAAAGATTTCTTAGAAATCTGTTTTTAGAACTGAAATTGAACTTGGCCCGCCGTATTACCATATAACGTCCTTGGCCTTAGCCTCGTTGTGAATGTCCTCGCCTGGATAGGTGACGCTTGCCTTTTTGCATTATTCTAAACACAGTTATTTTCATTTTTGTTTTTTCGCTCTGAAATGTCGACAAAAGGAAGACAACGTCGAGTGAATTCAGGTAGGAATATGACAGACATTATCAAATCACTGGAGGATCATCAGTCAGACAGCGAAGGGGAACTAAGCTTAACAGACGAACATGCTGACGAACAGTCGAGAAAATCTGGCGGCATGGCGAACAGTAGGCCTAGTGACACAGCGGTGCTGGACCCACAGACATCCGTAAAACCGGTATCTCAGAATAATCAGATAGAAACTAGTGGTAGTGCGTCGATGCCAGGTGAGGTGCACATCAACTCAGTGGGACGAGTGGATACTCGTGAAACTCTAGAGGCAGAATTGAATTCATTGAGTCAACGGAGCCAGATATTAATTCTAAAACGAAAGATTGAAGCAGAGAGAAAGAAAATTGCACAACTAGAGACCCCGCTAAATGAAGCCGAACTATTAGAGTCTAAGGTTGCCGAACCTGCTACGCAAGGGAATACGTTGATCAAGACACCAGGTGAGCTTTCCCGCTTACTAGCTTTTGACAATTCGGACATCGTACAAGCCGTCTCCGCCCGCTCCAGCAATAAGTTGTCTGCAAAATCTAAAGCCCTTCAGATCCTTGATTACATATGGGTCGATCCAGTTCCCCAGTACAGCACATATACCTTTGGTTCAGAGTTAGAATTCCGGGTTGCCAAACGTAAAACATTGGATAAAGTGTAAATGGAGGAATGGGGGTATGCCAATACCTCCATTCTACTGGACCTGATTAAAACTGAAAGCATTGGACAGGAAGACATCGTCTTTTACCTAAAATATACTGCAGATATACATCGTTTGTCATCAAAATATCATTGGTATTCAGTTTTACTTTACGATAAAGAGTACCGTGAAAAGCAATCAGCTGAAGTTTTTGATTGGGGGACACATCGCCAGGATCTCAGAGAATTCCAACTTGTCCCAAAACGGGACCACTCAACAGCTAGAGCTTTTCAAGAAGCAAATATTCATTCATTCCAGAGACAACTATAACACACTCACTGTAAAATATTTGCACTTGTACATTGTATGTTTCTTTTTGTAAATACATGTATCTATATCTGACAGGGAGAAGGGTTTAAAGCCCCAATAACACTCTTGTTGTAACTGAAAAATATGTCCCAATCTTCATTCTGGTCAACAAATCGTATTATTTTACAATATTCCAATTAATTAATGATATAAATTTCATCTTAACACACCTAATTTAAAAAATTGGAAAAATTCAACCAATTGATTTGAAAAGTCTAACGTAAACCTTTTCAAATGTGACTTGGATTTTAAAATATTTTCGAACCCTCTGGACAAATAAAATAGGTTGTAATGGATAATTTACACAACAGGTAGGACATTTAAACATCTAGTACTTAGAATAAGGGTATTATCTATTTTCTGGAGCTACCAAGCCAGCAAGAATGTTATTGTCCCTTTAATATAGGCTATGCCTGTTCCCCAATCCCTATTCAGATAGAAATCTGAATAAAAATATTGCTTATAAAAAAAAAAAAAAAAAAAAAAGAAGCAAATATTACAGCCAACCCATATACCAAAACTAGACTCTATCCATACCGATCACCTGTGCCTCAGAATTCACATATTAATCAACACGTAATAGGGGTCCATTCTTGCCGGATGGTCGGGAGATTTGTCGAAACTTTAATCACAATTTGTGTAATAGACTCGAATGTAGGATGGTGCATTGTTGTGCTATTTGTTGGTCACCCACACATTCGGCTTTATCAGGTCAAAAAACTCTGTTGGCCCCAGGCCCCTACCACCCCAAACATAGTGTTTAACGAGTCGTCTCCCCTATCGCCAAGCGTCCGAGAAATTAACTGCTTAGATTATTCAATGTGGCAAGTTTTATTACCGGATGACTATTGCGAAAAAATATTACTCCTGGACGGCATAGCCAATGGTTTTGTTTTATCTGATATGTATGGCCCCTATGTACCCGTGGAGAGAGAGAATTATTCATCCGCTTATCAATTACGAGATAAAGTTGAGGCACAAATAAAAACTGAAATTGCCCTTGGTAACTACATTCTAACAAGGACTAAGCCTACTATTGTCAGTTCAATTGGGGCAATTCCAAAATCAGATGGCGGAGTTCGACTCATTCATGACGCTAGTCAACCCGAGGGCATCTCCTTAAACAGTTATGCTAGTGACAGTCCCTGCAGCTATATGGATCTGCGTGATGCGATAAAGTTGATCAAACCTTCCAGCTGGCTTGCAAAAGTCGACCTAAAATGTGCGTATAGAACAGTAAAGTGTCACGCGTCGGATCAAATACTTACCGGATTGAAGTGGACCTTTAAGGGAGACGACATGCCCACTTATATGTTCGATCGTAAGCTCCCCTTTGGACATAAACGGAGTCCTATGATATTCCAACGTATACATCATGAAACAGCGTTTTAATGTGACGTGTATTGTGTACTTGGACGATTTCCTCATCATTGAGGATGATTTTGATACTTGCAACAACAGTTTACTCTTATTATTAAGTACTTTATGCCAGCTAGGCTTTAATATCAGTTGGCCAAAGGTGGAAGGTCCTGCCCAACGTCTTGTTTTTCTTGGAATTGAAATTGACACGTGCGCTTTGAGCCTAACTCTGCCTGAAACTAAAATACACGAATTTATCGATTCTCTGTTAAAATTTCAAGGTCGTAATAGGGCAAGTGTCAAGCAAATTCAATCATTATGTGGAAAACTGAACTGGGCATGTCAAGTTGTTAAAGGTGGACGAATTTTCCTTCGCCGTATGATAGACATAATTACTCCAATCAAGGATGAATTTTTCAAAGACATACTATGGTGGCTCAATTTCATGAAACTATTTAATGGCACCGTTAAATTCCTAGACAAGGTACCAGTTCGATGACTTCAAACCGATGCATCTTCAAAGGGCGGTGGTGCATTTTACTCTGGAGATTTCTTCTATGTGAATTGGCAGTTAGATAGGCCTTTATTTCAGAATGAACACATCATCATTAAGGAAACTCTGTCTGTTGTATTGGCCGCAAAACGGTGGGGTCACTTGTGGTCTAATAAGAAAGTGGTAGTGAAAACTGATAATCTGACAACAAAGTGTGTCTTAAACAAAGGTTCATCGAGGAACCCTGTCATTATGCTTTGCCTACGTGTCCTATTTTGGATTTCGGCCTGTTACAATTTTGATATAGTAGCCCAGTTTGTACCAGGTTGTCTTAACGACGTAGCAGACGCTGCTTCAAGGCTTCACGAACCTGGCCAGCTGGCGCGTCTTTATGACAAGCTTGGATCCTATGAATTTTATGGGTTCAGCTCTGCCGAGTTACAAACTCATGTATCCCCTGCCTTTTATAATTCTAGGTGGAGTACCAGACCACGTCCTATCAGACCTCCAACAAAGTGTATTGAGATTAAAAAGACAGGGATGGGCTAACAATACGAAGGGCACACACCGGACACATTTGAAAACATTTCTAACATTTTGTGTAACTTATAATGTGAACCCGCTCCCCATCTCACCCGATAATGTTGAACTCTACATAGCATATCTGGTTGACTTCAAGTCTTTTGCTTATAGCTCTGTTAAAACGTACATTCATATTATTTCGCTCTTGCATAAATCCCAAGGACTAACGGATCCGATATCTCAGAACTGGTCTATCAAAACTATGTTGACAGGGGTCAAACGTGAACTTGGCACCGCTCAATCCTGCAAGTCCCCGGTGACACCAAAAATTCTACTTAGTATTCGTTCGTCCTTGGATTTATCGGTACATAACAATCAGTGCTTTTGGGCTGCTTGCCTCTTAGGTTTCTTTGGCTTTTTGCGGCCTAATAACTTTTTAGTTAAGGGTTTCTTTGATCCAAATACACATATCCGACGCATGGACGTAATTGTCCAGTCATGGGGTACCCTCGTATCACTTAGAGTTTTAAAAATAGGTTGCCAGGCAACGAAACATACGCCCACACAGCAGCCAAATCGTCCGGGCAGTCAACAAGAGTTGTCGCATATTAAGGAATTATCAGAAAATCATTAGAATTTGTTTGGTTTTTATAATCAAACGTTTTTTTTTTTAAATCAGATAATAATTGTGACCTCCAGAGGCACAACAAGCTAAAAAGGGTGATTTTTCGTACAATCAGGGGACATAATTCAGGAAGTAATGACCTGATGGGCGCAAATATCGAAAGGAACCAAGATCTTTGGGTTATAAACATACATGTCAAGTTTCATCAAAATCGATTCAAAATTGTGACCTCTATAAGGTCCACAACCTTTATATAACATATTTTCACACTATTCGCGTACAAACGGCGGCCATTTTGTCCGTCAATTTTGGTCCGATTTTCACAAAATTCATACAAAACCTTCATAACCATGAAATGGAGATATAATCAAACGGTTTTTTAAATCGGATAACAATTTTGACCTCCAGAGGGACCATAAACTAAAAAGGGCGATTTTTTTGGACAATCAGGGGCCATAATTCAGGAAGTTACGATCCGATGGGCGCAAATATCGAAAGGAACCAAGATCTTTGGGTTATAAACATGCATGTCAAGTTTCATCAAAATTGGTTCAAAATTGTGACCTCTATAAGGTCCACAACCTTGATATAACATATTTTCACACTATTCGCGTACAAACGGAGGCCATTTTGTCCGTCAATTTTGGTCCGATTTTCACGAAATTCGAATTCAACCTTCATAACCATGTAACGGTGATATAATCAAACGTTTTTTTAAATCGGATAACAATTTTGACCTCCAGAGGGACCACAAGCTAAAAAGGGCGATTTTTTGGACAATCAGGGGCCATAATTCAGGAAGTTACGATCCGATGGGCGCATATATCGAAAGGAACCAAGATCTTTGGGTTATAAACATACATGTCAAGTTTCATCAAAATTGGTTCAAAATTTTGACCTCTATAAGGGTCCACAACCTTGATATAACATATTTTCACACTATTCGCGTACAAACGGCGGCCATTTTGTCCGTCAATTTTGGTCCGATTTTCACGAAATTCGAATCCAACCTTCATAACCATGGAACGGTGATATAATCAAACGTTTTTTTAAATCGGATAACAATTTTGACCTCCAGAGGGACCACAAGCTAAAAAGGGCGATTTTTCGGACAATCAGGGGCCATAATTCAGGAAGTTACGATTCAATTGGCGCAAATATCGAAAGGAACCAAGATCTTTGGTTTATAAACATGCATTTCAAGTTTCATCCAAATCGGTTCAAAATTGTGACCTCTACACTGTTCACAAGCTAAAAAACGTGATTTTTCGTACAATCAGGGGCCATAACCCATGAAGTTACGGTCCGATACATGCCAATATCGAAAGGAACCGAGATCTTAGGGTGATAAACCTATATTTTAAGTTTCATTGAAATCGGATAAAAATTGTGACCTGTAGACTGTTCACAAACAATTGTGGACGGACGGACGTCCGGACGGACGGACGAACAGGGGCGACGACAATATACGTCCACATGAAAATGTGGGCGTATAAAAACGCTACAGTTTCGGTCAAAACCAATTATTATTATCCTACCCAACTTACCCAACCACCCCTTATGTCCCACGTCTGCACTTAACCAAGTCTTGTCAGTGCCTGGTGCCCCTAGTTCACCCTTGTTTACACTACATGATGGTCGTTGCCTTACTTATGTAATTTTTCTCCGAGCATTCCGTCTAGCTTTGCGTGCCATGGGTATGGATTCCTCGCTTTTTGGGGGCCACTCTTTCCGTCGCGGAGCTGCGTCGTGGGGGTTTTCGATAGGCCTCAAAGATACTGACATACAGCGCCTAGGTTTTTGGTCTAGTGATTGCTACAAATTAACGCTATGTCGACTCAGATTTCTCTCAGCGCTTGCAGGCAACTCGCTTATTTGCCAATTCGCTACCTAAATAAGCTATGTGTTACCCTTAACTTTCACCTACACCCAATCCTATTCTCTTTTGGGTTTGGGAGTTCATATGTATGTATATATGTTACAATATTAATGAACAATGTATTACGTTGTATTACTTTGTATGTTTTTTAAAGTTATGATTGCTTCTTTCTGTAATAAAATTGCTGCCAATGACAAAATATGTATTCCTCAGTACCATACACTTTGAGAAAGGTCATAGGGGTAAAGTGGGATTTTACTAGTAACTGACCGAGTCGCCTTCAAGGCACAGCCACCACCACTATGATTAAACACATTGTAAAGATGACCTCATTAGGTGTAGAGAGCTGGGTGAGGGAAATACCTGAGTGAGTAGGTTATCACATAGTGTGGAGTGTATATCATAAACTAGGACAATCCTATAAACACCAGAAATTACACAGTCACAATTACATATTATAAATATAGATATTGTCAATAGCATACCATCCGGAAACATATATTCAATTGACATTTTGTTTGTTACATGTATTATTCATCAATTTTTCTGAGCTCTTTAAAAGGACATTGTGGCCCGACTAAATATTGTCATTGGTTTCATGACTGATATTACACATATATATATATATACATGTATTACGTCCCTATATCATAAATTTGATAGTTCGAGACTATTTCATTTTAATGGTGTTTGAATATAGAACAGAATGGGAAAAGACATATTGTAGTAAATTTAATTTCTATGGTTATATGTGTTCAATGCATGAATTTTTTGATCAGGGTTTTTTTTCCACTAGAAACTATATCAGATGCCACAATCTGGTAAAATCCATGTAAATGTAGTTTCCAATAATAATGCAGATGGCACTCAATAACATGAAATCAGCCTATAATTACTTATCTCCTCAAAGGTAATAATTATAGAACTATTAGTACTTTATTTTTGTCAATGATTCAACAAGCAATAAAGCACTAAATGTATATATATATGTTACAGGAAACAAGCATAATCAGTAATTATGTATAATTACTGAAATTTTCAGGTATTATGTATAACAACTGATTCACTCAGTAATTATGTCTAATTACTGAAATTTTCAGGAATTAAGCATATTTACTGAAATGAGCCAGCAATAATTATACTTGTTTACTGAAAATATAAAATAACAGAAAGAAACCTGTACAGTTGGCACAATCTTTATTTGTATCACTCCACATTACAAAATATATGTATTCCTTTGAAAGGATTTGAATATGACAATACATATCAAATTAAATAATACTTTTACATGACATATATCATGACGAAATTATAGCAAATAAAAATGAATATTTACATGACATCAATTCTAATGACATATCTGTCAAAAGCATATGATACATATATGACAATGAAGAAATCATGGCATTTAAGAATATTTATTTTTACAAGAAAGATTTGAATGACATCTAGAATTGCATGCCATTTTTGCTTTGAAACACTTGCAGCGGTTAGATTCGCATCGTTTCGTACCAGAACAGTTGCATCTTACAAATCCTTGACCTCCACACACTGAATCCATTTGAACTGCTTGGCGTAGAGAGACTCTTTGATCAGTGTTAAAGTCATCTACTTCATAGAGCTTTGTAACACAAACATCAAACTGGTTACGGGAATATTTCCCGTTCAGCACTCCACCCTTAACTGCAATTGTGAACATGTCATTGTCACTGATTTCAGTTACAACACCGATGAGGTTGCGTGGGTCACCTCTTCCTCTGTCGACATGCGGGATAGGAACAGTCACATTGTCTCCAACACTCACAGGACCAAATACACGTTTGCTGCGTTTTACCATACGTTGAGCTTGTTCCTCTTGAGCTTCTCTAGTACTTTTCCTGTTCTCCATGATGCTGTCATGTTGAAGAGAAACTGGATCTTGTGAGACAAGCAATGGATCAGAGTCATCATCAGCAGCTGTTGAAATGGGTAGTTCACCGGATGCGGATATAGAGTCGCTGGTATTGGATGGAGATTCAGTGGCAGCCAAAAGATCGTCTTCTGATTGGAGTTTCTCGAGAATTTCACGTGGAAGGGTGGAAGAAGATAGTCCAACTCGGGCATCTGATCCAAATAAAGCTGCAAATGGTGATCTCTTGATGCCACTGTGGAAGCTGGAATTCTTTTGGAACTGAACGAATTTAAGTCCTACTGTCCAGTCACTGGTGTTGTTGTCACCAAGCCATGCAACTAACATATCTTTAATGTCGCAATTGGCTCTCTCTACAGAACCTTGACTTTGGGGGTGTCTAGGTTTGCCATGCACAATGACCAATTCAGGCCACAAAAGTTTAAGTTCATTTACAATTTGTGCTGTGAATTCTGATCCATTATCAGATTGAAGTACACTGGGGGCACCCATCAACAAGAATATGTCCAAAAGTTGATAGGCAACTTCTGCAGCACGCTTGGAAGTTAGGGGACGCAGGACACAAAACTTGGTAAGATGGTCTTGGTATACCATGATCCACTTGTACTGACCTTGACTCATAGACTGCATATCGATGAGGTCAACTTGAGCTCTGAAATTTATTGGGAAATAATCAGCATAAATCAGCATGACATAAATGGCTGGTAAATATGATATTTGTGTTCAGAAATTCAAAGTAGTACAAAATAATATATAACAAATTACCTGGAATTGAAATCTTTGGAAAGGATTGGTTTGACGACTGTTCCTTTGTTGGTTGGTCGTTTTCTTTTCCGCTGACACTCCATACACATGGATTTGAATAGGGAAATGGCATCTACAGTGATGTTGGCGTACTTCTTATTCAGCTCATGGATCATCTTGTCTCTTCCACCATGACCAGTAGCAATGTGGGCGCGCTTAATGGTGTCGTAGGTGTCTTCAATCGTGACAAAATACAATGGTGGTTCTTCTGATGACTGTCGTCGCTTAATCAGCTTGTCAGTGTCGCCGCACTGCAGTACTTCATACTTCTTCAGTAGGTAGTATTGATGTGGTGTCTTAGTGGAACTGGAAGCTTCAAGCATGGCGTTAATGGATTGCATGTAAATCTCCTTCGGGATAAGGACACGCTTGTTTTCTGCATACATCTTATACAAGGCATTTGTGAAGGTGTTGTTAGGCTCCATGGTTAGAAGTGTTGGATAGTTGTCCAATGTGATTATTTATAGTAAAGTGTTAATCTGATTGACTCAATTTTGGAGATACTGTACACAGTCCTGTTTTTTAAGAGAAGGATGTTGTTTTTGCATCAAGCCTAGTCAAAACATAACACAAGGTACAATTTTATGGATACACAATTACTGAGTTTGATACTAAGCGACGTTTCGACGAGGATACTCTCGTCTTTATCAAGCAAATGATACACAAATGTGAATAGTAGGGAAATATATACAGAATATGCAACAAAGATAAGAATAAGTACAATTAAAGTTTAACACCTTTAATTAGGGGCCATTAAGGACTAATCCCACACAACGGAAAGCTGTTACAGGGATTAAAAGAAGGCGAATGCTATTATTTATAAAAAGATCAGTGTATTAACACTATTAATGGAAAACCAATTAACCTGAGCTATAGATAAACAATAATATAAAGAGAAGTGTGCATGCATAAGTGAACAAGAGTGATCGCTGATGCATGTGTAAAGAAAATAAAATAATAAATTAAAATTCAGAAATAAAAATATAAAATATATTAATTGAATGTCCAAAAAAATCATGAAAGATGTTCAAATATATCGATTCAGTAAACTGAAAATCGAGGATTGTGTATTATATCTCTAGACTGTAAGAACTGGTTAAGTACTGAAAAGAAACATATATAAAATGTATAATTAGACTGTGAGGAAACTATGCCATGATTTCTAGATGCCATTCAAATCTTTCTTGTAAAAATAAATATTCTTAAATGCCATGATTTCTTCATTGTCATATATGTATCATATGCTTTTGACAGATATGTCATTAGAATTGATGTCATGTAAATATTCATTTTTATTTGCTATAATTTCGTCATGATATATGTCATGTAAAAGTATTATTTAATTTGATATGTATTGTCATATTCAAATCCTTTCAAAGAAATACATATATTTTGAAATGTGGAGTGATACAAATAAAGATTGTGCCAACTGTACACGTTTCTTTCTGTTATTTTATATTTTCAGTAAACAAGTATAATTATTGCTGGCTCATTTCAGTAAATATGCTTAATTCCTGAAAATTTCAGTAATTAGACATAATTACTGAGTGAATCAGTTGTTATACATAATACCTGAAAATTTCAGTAATTATACATAATTACTGATTATGCTTGTTTCCTGTAACATATATATAAGAAGGATTTAGGATAGCCCACCCACACATCTTTACAATTTACAAGTCTAACGTGATATCAACCATCTTCATTTAAGTTAAAACAAAACATGGTCTTGGATTAATCCGATTCATTATTTTAACACAGGAACATATGTGTACAATTAATCAAATCTCAACATTGGAGGTAAAATTTTCAATGGAGACAGCATCACACAAAACAGAACAAATGAATATATGTACATAAAATTTGACAAGTATATATATTTTTGATCCTTATCAAATTTTTAGAAAGAGACCTACATGTATTGTGGATTAACATTTAAATAACCAGTTGATTCCAGGAATAACATGGTATATATTGTATTACAATAATTTTTGTAGGGAGGAAACTAATTGGAAGTATCTGCTAAAATTTAGATTTGATCGTCTGTTAAGACAACAAGAAACAAGGCCCTGATTTATTACTGATTGTAAAATATGTTATATAGAAATACATGTAAGAAATAAAAGTTTGGTAAAATAATTGTTTATTAAAGTCTCTGATAATAATTTGATGCATTTTTAATCTCATGCAAACTACAATCTCTAAAACAAATATCAGTCTACACCTGGTTCAATTTCATCCAGTTAATGTAATCAACCAGAGATAAAATGGGGTGTAAAGGCTACATGTACAAATGTATGCCATACAGTTGGATATGAGGGAAATTTGCCCTGACAGCGTCGCAATGGCGGCATGACCTACATTGTACATACTACATATACTCTTACATCAAATTCCAACTGTCAGGGGATCTTTTTTTGTGGATGTAAATATGTACACAGGACCCCGGTCTTTCGTCCCATATTTTATAGAATATTGTATTAGTCTACTTGTTAAAGATTGGGTAAAATCACATTCTTTTGTGGATTATTTATAAACTGAAAAACAATAAACGTCCTGTATTACCTTCAAATAGACATCTCTCTAAATTATTTATTGGAATCAAATTAATAATGAATAAACAGGACTAGATTTCAAAACCAGTTTCACATGTCCATATAAATAATCGATAATTAGAAAAGATCAGCTACCTTCAGAGAGATATTTTAACCTTCACACTTTGAGACTAACATGTAAATTCAAGTTACAGCAAAATGAATGGACCACAAGTTATAGTCCATAAAAAAGTAGATAAATGTACATGAACATAGCCTTCTAAGGTTTATATCAATTTCTATTTATAATTCTACACCTTGCCTTAGTCATTTATCTACATGTATATCTATATACATGTGTAGTAGGAGGGGCTTATGACTGGCAAAAAGTACTCCACGAATCTCGCCAATTTGTTATACGAGAACAAACGTGACAAAAATGAAGCATCTAGGGACTTAAAAGCACAAATGTAGGTTCAAGCTCGCCACAAATCAAAGGTACCCTGGGATAAAATCGCCTCCCAACCCTCAGATTAAATTCAGGCAAAATAAGTCCCACACCTTTTACCAGACACAAAAACTCCAACTGTAGGTTTGTTCAGAAGAAACAGGGATTCGTATACTGGATGCTCAATGGTTTGCCCCAAACATCAACTCAGAGAAAACAACAATACTTATTATTATAAAGTTTTATTATACCAATTGTAACTTCTGTTGTAGAATTGCCCAGTCTACCTTATGTTTATAATAGACTGGGCCAGGTTTAATAGTGGACTGGTCCAATGCATGTGCATTGAATAAGAGATAAAAGGCCAGTTTGATATTCACATGCTCTCTCTCACTTTTTGATATCCTATTGTGATTTGAATGGTTGGACAAGAAGTGTTGTGGTGATTTAGAAGACAGGCATAAGACTGAAATCAGAAGTTGATTTAGATTGATCAGACTATCAGACCATTGGTTGATAAGTACCCTTTTATCTACACTCAGATATACTGAAGATATACTTAGCTGTACAGTGAAAAAACCCCTTGACCCATCAAGCCTTACCAATACTTGGCCATCACCGGTGAGGTCAATATATGGGCCTAAACCCAATCTAGGGGCAGAATAGTACCCAATTTTACTTTATATGGCGCTGCGGCTTTTTGAACTTTAGCTGGTAGGGTTATTTGGGAGTTTATAAAATTCCAGGTTTCCTTATTTAGTGGAGATAGTTCACATAATTATAAAAGTACCCTTGTAGGAAATAAAATCAGTAAATATTAAAAGTTATTATTCTAGTCAGGTTATAGAATTGTGATTTGAATTGCAATGGGAGTAAAATAGTGTAATTATTGGTAATTGATTTGTTGTTGGTGTATAAGCGAAATCGCGGGAAAATACTACCCGTCGCCTTGGTAACGCATGCTTTTTGTATGCAGGTAGTAGGACTAGACATCCAACATAGCCATCGGTGTTAGTAGTTGGTAATATATTTAACAATTTAATTAAACAGACCCTAGTGAGTTATTAAAATAGTATTTGTGTTAATAATTCTATAGGATAGTGAAAGTAAAGTCGATTTATTTTTTACTCTCTTGATTATTAAGGGTTTGAAGTGAGATCACGTGGGTAGATTAATTATTACTAAGGAATTTCCCGATAGGCAAGGTTACCGGAAGTAAACAAACAAAATGGCCGACTATTGAGAAATTATTTTAGAATTTAAGACTTTTTGTAGAATAAAGGGAATTGATTGACTTTTTGGAAATAATTTGATATCTTATATCCCTATTACAAGAAAGCCCTATATAGTGAAGCTTTAGGGAAGTGGTATAGATAAGTTAGGAATAAATTAAATTAACTTTACCTAATTTTCACCATGGCATATGGGGGTAATCAGTGGTCTAGAAAGATGGAACAAGATTATCGAGATGCATTCTTAACAGAGACTCAACATTTTATGGAGGATCAGCGATCATTGATTTCACTTCCTATGTACCCCAGTCAGGATGCTAGAATTAATGACCCTATCCCAAATCCCGATAATAAAAAAGATAAGGGGAAATTGATGAAACAGGATGGGGGTCTTAGTCAGGATGCTAGGGTTAAGGATCCTATCCCACCCCCAAATGAACAGGAGGGGGAGGGGAGTCATGTGAGAGAGGATGGGGGTACTCGAGTTAGGGAGAATTATTTTAATCCCTCCACGATACCACGTTCTCTATCTTTTAATGGAAAATCAGATGGAAGTTGGAATACTTTTAGAGATAAATTTGTCCGGTTTGCCTTGTCCCAACCTTGGGGGGCTAATAGCTTTCAATGTATGAATTATTTATGTTATTGTTTATCTGATAAGGCAGCTGAATATTTTACAAATATAACTCGGAGATATCCGCAAATGAATTTTCAAGTGACATTAGAAATGATGGAAAAACGTTTCGGAGGTCAGGATATACCCGAGGCAGCCCATGTGGAATTTCAAACGGCAACTCAGGGGGTTAATGAATCGATAAGTGACTGGAGTGACCGAGTACAACAGTTAGCGTTGAGAGCTTATTCTGGTTTTTCTACGGAGAGTTTTATAGCTAGACAATCTGTTTTGAAATTAGTTTCAGGTTGTAACGACCCAGAGGCGGGTAGATTTGTTGCTAATTTAAGATTAATTGACATGGAGGAGGCTGTTGAAAGGTTGCAGTGGTACACTCATGTCAACACGGTCATTCCTTTAAAAACTAACAT
Organism: Patella depressa; assembly: GCA_948474765.1. Classification (NCBI taxonomy): domain Eukaryota; kingdom Metazoa; phylum Mollusca; class Gastropoda; family Patellidae; genus Patella; species Patella depressa. The sequence goes on from OX419715.1 coordinate 30,851,875, forward strand.
TAATTCCATTAGGGGTAGTGGTTATCCCGGGGAGGATAGGCAAGTAGGATTCCTTAATCCGATAGAGACAGAGTCTTTCCCCCGGACACTTAAACATGATGACTATGAGTCGGTTGGGGTTAGGTCTCGACCTTCTAGATCTTCTATGCCTAGACGATTATATCAAGATCCACGATCCCCTCGTGTTAATAGAACTTATTATTACCCTGAGTTAAGATCAACCAGTCCTTCTCAAGTAGGATTTACGGATTTGCCCCCAACAGATATGCAACCATCAAGGGAATATAGTCCTGTATATCCCTATGTACGTAGAACTAGTCCTTCGCCTATGCGTAAGCAAGTTAAATCCCCCAGTTTAAGTGTTGGGCAAATTCCAGAAAAACCGAAAGAGGAATCGGAAATAGGCCAAGTTAAAATGGAAGTAAGCCAACTTAAAGATATGATAGCGACTTTAATTTTAACTTTGAATAGGAGAAGGTCCTCCCCTTCGCCTAATAGGACAAATATTACATGTTTTGGATGTGGAGAGTTAGGCCATTATAAGAATGAATGCCCCCAGCAGCCTACTAAGTTACCGGTATGTACCTCCACAAAGAAACAGTTAAGGATTAAGGAAGAAAATGATACTTTAAACGTTCAAGGGACGAGGCAGTAGGCCTGCCCTCGTTCCCGGTTGAACAAGGCCCAAACGTGAAACAATCACTCTTACCTGACCCTGTAGAAGAATGTCAGGTTAACATTGCTCTTAGTTCCAAGGTTGGGGGGAGTGTTAGTGTTTCTGAGCCTGATGAGGAAATTTCTGTTGCTAGGTTACCCTCTGCTATTGCATATAGAGTCCCCCTAACAATAGAAAATTTAGTTACTGAGTCATTAATTGACACTGGTTCGGATTGTACCATAATATCGCCTAAGGTTTATGATCAGCTTGAAATTAAGCCACCTAAAATTAGGGATATTACAATACATGCTGCAGCTGAGAATATGACATTTCCTGGATTTCTAATTGGCCCCGTTACTCTCCGAATAGGGTCTTTTACGTTCACGGATAATGTGTATGTAGCCCCAATAGCTGACACAGCTTTACTTGGTTTAAATTTTCTTAGAAAGTGGAAAGTTATTATTGATTTTTTACATGAGTGTTTAATAGTGGGTGATGAGAGTATTCCCCTAGTAACAGGATTAAGGCCTACGTGTAATACTGATAGTACCCCATATACTGCCCAAGTTATGGTCCCTACTAAAACTATTATTGCTGCTAGGTCAGTTACGTGTTTACCTTGTAAAATGGATAGGACATTAAAAGAATATATGATAGAGCCTATAGAAAGTGAACAGTTGCTTATTGGTCGTACTCTTCATTCAAATACTGATAATCCCACGGTATGTTTGATTAATGCGTCTGATAAGGATATGGTTTTGAAGTCTAATGACATAATTGGACAAGCCTATGAGGTCGGAACGGAATCAATACTTCCTATTCCCTTAGGAGATTCTTCCCCGGGTTCCCCCAACCCTAACCCTGTAGGTCCCTCCAATGTCGACAATGGGGTACTGAATGAAGATGGTAGTCCAAGGGTACCTGAACATTTAGTTGCCTTATATGAACGGTCAATTAAGCATTTGTCAAGCGACCAAGCGAAGCAAATAGCGGAATTATTGATTGAGTTTAGTGATGTTTTTGCTCAAACTGAATATGACTTAGGAAATTTTACTGCCATAGAACATGCTATTCACACGGGCGATGCCCGGCCAATTAAGGAACGCATGCGTAGGACACCTTTGTGTTTTGCCTCAGAAGAGGAAGCGCATTTAAAGAAAATGTTGAAAGCGGGTGTTATCGAACCTTCCACTTCTGATTGGGCGTCGGCCCCAGTATTGATACGCAAACCTGACGGGAATGTAAGATGGTGTATTGATTATCGAGCCCTTAATGCAGTCACGACTAAGGATGTATATCCTTTACCTATTATCGATGAATGTTTAGATACCCTGGCAGGGAATACTTGGTTTTCTAAATTAGATGCTAACTCTGCATATTGGCAGATTAAAGTTAAGCCGGAAGATCAAAAGAAAACAGCATTTCTAACTAAATTTGGCCTCTTCGAGTTCAAGCGTATGCCGTTTGGCCTTAGCAACAGCCCAAGTTCTTACTCCAGAGCAGCCAATTTGGTCTTGCAGGGCCTAAATTGGAATATATCGTTAGCATTTATCGATGATGTGTTAATTATGGGTCAAAAATTTGAAGATCACATATTCAATCTTAGAACGGTTTTGGCACGTTTCCGTCAGTATGGATTAAAAATGAAACCTAAAAAGTGTGAATTATTTAGGCAGGAAGTAGAATTTCTAGGCCGTATTGTGAGCAAAAATGGTATAAAAATGAGTGATAAACACTTAGCCCCGGTGAGAGATTGGCCGGTTCCCAAGAATACTAAAGAGGTAGAAAAATTCCTGGGGTTTGCCAATTATCACCGCGTCTTTTTAAAAGGGTACGCAGAGAAGGCGCTGGCCTTGTACTCTATTACAGGTAAAAAACCTTTTTATTGGGGGAAGCAGCAGCAAGAAGCGTTTGAAAATATAAAGACTGCTTTAATAACTACCCCAGTTTTAGCTCTACCTAATCAAACTGATCCGTTTGTCTTGGATACTGACGCGTGTAATTTAGCAGTGGCTGCCGAATTAAGTCAGGTCCAAGATGGACAAGAGAGAGTAATAGCCTACTCTAGTTTTTCTTTAACCCCGGAACAGCAGCGGTACTGTACCACACGGAAAGAATTACTTGCGGTTGTTCGATTTACCCGCCAATTTAGGCATTATCTCTTGGGTCGTCCTTTTACGGTCAGGACTGACCATAGTAGTCTTACTTGGTTACTGAAGTTTAAACGGCCTAATGGTCAGTTAGCTAGGTGGATGGAAGAGCTTGCCCAATATGATATGACTGTAAAATATAGACCAGGTTCCAAACATGTCAATGCAGACGCCCTGTCTAGGATACCTGTGTCAGGTCCTTGTCCTGAATTTGCCTTGAATATACGTCCGAGTGATTTGCCCTGTGGAGGGTGTAAATATTGTGTGAGAGCCCATGAAAATTGGTATGAATATCAAACTAATGTCGAAGAAGCTGTCCCTTTAATCCCACCTAAGATTAATGGGAAACCCCCTATTGAAATTGACCTTAATAGTTTTAAAGGGGAATGGCAAGACAAAATTAATGAAAATCTTGGTACGACTGATTTTGATGGATTGTTAACAACCTGTGCTCTAATAGTGTCTCCTAAAGATACCCCGGGAAATCCCCAAGTGTTAACCTTGACCCAGGACGATTCTGGAATTGATTTATCAGGCAAATTAGAAGAGGAAATCAAACAAGGCCAAAAGAATGATTCTGATTTGGCGATTTTGTTAAATTGGATGATACATAAAATAGAACCAGGGGAGGGTGAATTATTTATAGCTAGTCCTGCCTCTAAAAGTTATTGGATTAATCAGAAATTATATTATCTAGATGACAATCAAATTTTGTATAGGAAAGATGTGGACGGTCATTCTCAACTAGTAGTGCCCAAACCTTTAGTTTCGGAACTTTTACGATTAAACCATGATGTACCGCTGGCGGGTCATCCAGGTAGAGATCGAACTAGACATAGAATCAGAACAAAATATTATTGGTATGGAATGACCCAAGAAATCAAGTTATATGTTGCATCATGTATGAAATGTAATCGAAGTAAAAAGGCAACTAGGATAGCTAGACATAATTTAGTCAATTATCACGCAGGAGCCCCTATGGAAAGAGTTCATTTGGATTTCTTAGGTCCTTTGCCCAAATCCAATCAGGGAAACGAATATATTTTGATGATGGTGGATCAATTCACCAAATGGGTCGAATGTATCCCTTTGCCCTCTCAGACTGCGGAAATAACAGCACAGGCTGCGGTTAATGAATTCTTTTCGAGATTTGGAGTTCCGTTCCATATCTTTACTGATCAGGGACGGAATTTCCAAAGTGACTTATTTATCTCCTTGTGTGATTTATTGAAAATACATCGAGCCCGCACCACCCCCTATCGTCCTTCGTCGAATGGGCAGGTTGAGCGATATAATAGGACATTGATGGACGCTTTACGCTGTTATATGGGGGATACACAAGCAGATTGGGATATTTATTTACCTCAATTAGCCGGTGCTCTGCGTTCCTCAGTAAACCGGAGTACTGGGTATACACCCAATAGATTAATGTTGGGGAGAGAGATTAATATGCCTACTGACCTTATGTTTGGGTCTCCAGCGGAAGAACAAGAACCCTTGCCTGATTTATATTTAAAAAATCTTAAGGAAAATATAGTTAAGTCGCATGAAATTGCTCGTAAAACTTTGCAAACTAGACAAAAGCGCATGAAAAAGGATTACGATGTGAAAATATGGAAAAAATCCTATGACATAGGGGATTGTGTATATATCTTGGATACTGCCTGTCTTAAAGGAAAGAACAAAAAATTAAGTCCGTATTGGAAAGGCCCAGGGGTGATTGATAAGGTCTTGACCCCTTATCTCTTAAGGGTGAAAACGCGTAATGCCCAGTCCATTATGCATCATGATCGAATAAAACCATGTAGAGATAGGGAGATCCCCCCCTGGGTAGAGCATTATAGAAATAAAATCCTGAGTGGGGATCATTCTACCCCTGTGCGTCCTACTCGCAAAATTTATTGTGTTTGTCGGAGACCATGGGGGCGAGGGTTCGGAATCCAGTGCGACCATTGTTTAGAGTGGTTCCATGGAAGGTGTGTTAATTTGACCCCTGAGGATGCGGAGTGTATAGAAATATATACCTGCCCCGTTTGTGATTCCTCTTAAAATTTTATTATTGATGTCAATAGTTTTAATTTAACAGTTTTTATCTTTATTTCTACCCATTGAGTGCACGTAAGACCTGGGTGGGGCAGAGGCATTCTTTGGGTTAAATGGATTTCTCCAGGGAGGGTCCCTTTTTTATAAAGTTGGGGGGTGTGTTGTAGAATTGCCCAGTCTACCTTATGTTTATAATAGACTGGGCCAGGTTTAATAGTGGACTGGTCCAATGCATGTGCATTGAATAAGAGATAAAAGGCCAGTTTGATATTCACATGCTCTCTCTCACTTTTTGATATCCTATTGTGATTTGAATGGTTGGACAAGAAGTGTTGTGGTGATTTAGAAGACAGGCATAAGACTGAAATCAGAAGTTGATTTAGATTGATCAGACTATCAGACCATTGGTTGATAAGTACCCTTTTATCTACACTCAGATATACTGAAGATATACTTAGCTGTACAGTGAAAAAACCCCTTGACCCATCAAGCCTTACCAATACTTGGCCATCACCGGTGAGGTCAATATATGGGCCTAAACCCAATCTAGGGGCAGAATAGTACCCAATTTTACTTTACTTCTGACAATTGGGTAACAAGTAAATACTAAATGAATGGATGAATGGAGGAGTTTATCCCTAACCGATGAAACGGACTTCAAAATACAAGATAAGGGTTTAACTTTATCCAGATGAATATCAAAGTACGTTTTTAGTAAAACACCTAATTTAAATGCAATCTCGAGATTCCATGATAATGTTTCACAATAACTTTCAACAAGTACAAATTTTACGCGTCTTTCCGCTTATATTATTACTGGTTCCACCCGTTCGAGACCACGTCCTAAATGCCAGAATTATCTCTGAGCAAAGTAAAATTCAGACGATCAGGCACAGTCATTTAAACGCGACACAATGCAGGTACCGGTTTGCACAAAGTTTCGCACAATAAAACTAATGACCCGAAAAACCAAGACCGAATCAGCTAAATGCAGACCCCGCGCCAATGATCGACGAGTATAAATACGAAACAATTCGAACCGAAGGCGCAGTAATATTAGAAAATGCGAAAGCCACTTTAAATGCTAAACGTATATGAGCGTGAAAAATTCCAAACTTAAACCTAACCAAATCACGACGTTTCAATACTTCTTAAATCATCGACAAATAAATCCCCAAAGTAAATATAGTCTATTATACATGACGGAAAAGTTACTTTTCCCGTACCAAAATTCATCCCGGGCCGTGGTACAAATGCAAGTGACTACTACTACTACCTGGTGTTTTAACGTCCGCTTCCACAGAAGTGATATCGCAGACAAAAATGCAAGTGATGAATTCGGCTGCTATACCCTCTTACCAGCGAAATTCTCGTGCGATCAGCGCTGAACGTATATAATTAAACGCCAATTTGATTGGTCGCGTGTAGCCAATCATAGAACACGTAGCAAAAGCTCAAGTCGCGAATCAAGCATGGCCGACTTTTGACAGTTAATAATGAATATTGACAATTATTCACGTAATATGGTAAACAAACAAATGTTCTATACGCAAGTGGTCCTAAACATAAAAGTATAGAGTGTTTTTAATATTACATGTAGTTTTGAAGCATGTCATGTGAAAGTTTTGTGATAAAGGGATTTTCAAAAAATGAAAACTCCTACACATGAATAGAATTTTAATAAATGTTTTAAAATTGAATAAATTACTCTATGAATGACCTTTGCTAATGAATTTAGAGCAAAATATTACTTGTTTGTCTCAAAGAACACATACATTGCAAGCAAAATGTTGACCAGGTGTCAAATTTTAAGTAGCTGTCTTTTAAGAAAGGACAACCATGTACATGTATATGGTACATGTACTCTTCAAACTGGTGAAACACTTTTTAAAATTCCTTAAAAGAAAAGGTATTCCTGAGAGGACAACAGTTCATTTAAAATTTAATTATTAATGTTCCGAGACATAGCATTAGAATTTAGATCTGACAAACATGATGGAAATCAGTGTGCAATGAAATTAACCAATCAAATACTAATGTTAAGTATACTCTCCCAAAAAAGAAACGCAACGTTACATTTCGTCGTCAGTATATCCTCGCTCTACTATCGCCTTGCTGCAACAAGAACGGCGACACGTCGCTGAACCAAACTGCTCTCCAGTGTTGCTGTGACCATACCCTCAGTGCCTGAACCCATTAAAGTTGGATTTCATGGCGTCGACGTATTTCAAAACAGAAGCTCTAACGGGGACGTCTGCCTCGTTATTCGGTTTCACGTAGGCATTTGCCTACTGTCTGGTACGGGATTCTACGCCGTCCGGGAATTGCTGCTGCAGTAGAGGTCGCTGTTGAAAACCAATTACACCAATGACGTAACCGGAAGTGACAACCCAGGACAAGTGGGACCACACTTGTTTGGCCTGAACTTGGGCGTTCACGTGTTGAACTTCGCTGTCGGTACCTATCCCAAAGGTGAGAAATGGAACTAGGGGAAACATTCAGCAGCCTGGCTACATCTGTCTTGAAGTCATCTGCTTGTAATCAACCAATGGCGTTGTTGCGTTGGTCTTCATTCGGATGTGGCATCACTTGGGTCTTTGAGTGTTTACATGTGCAACTGATTTGGAAACCGAGAACCCTGGGATTTTAAAGACCTTAGATTTAGGTTCCATGCGAAAAGCTCGCAAAGTTGTTACATTCATGTTTCTTGGTGCAATCAAGCGATAAAAAATTTCGACAAAAAGGATGACCAGTCACAATTAGTGACCCTACCTTTAAAATCAATAATGAATTTCTTTTATCCTTACATAATGGCATTAAAAACAAGTAAGATTTACCGAAACAAAGACCTGGTTCAAATAAAAAAATGATGAAAAATGGGTTGTGCGTGTCTTTTTTTGAAGAGTATATTTCTGGCTGGCCTGTATTTGCTGCGATACTGTGTGATTTAATTACCAATTTTTCACCAGCTGTGAATATGCTCTCATCCAGCTAGCAGTCCATGACAGTTTCATGGCTATAAAGAATTGATATTTCTTTGAAATATATGAGGTTTAATTTTCATTTCCACAAATTTGTCCAGCAAGTCTTAAAGTGGCTAGCCAATTTCATTAGATTCTGTATGTTACATGTAAATTGTTTTGTTGGATAACAGTCTGTCTTCAATATATATGTATAGATAGATCCAGAATGTCACCCAGCTTGTGTTCTACTGTCAGCACAAAAACATGCAAGAGTACAGAGTTCATATGAAGTACATGTACAGAGTTCATAAGAATTTAACATGAACTAATATTGTCTAAAATCCAGATCCCATTATTGTAATTCATAATTTCTTTTAAAAGCTTTTAAATCAATAATGACACTAGAAATTAGCAAATTTGATCAAAATGTATTTCAGAACAGCTGACAAAATCATTTAAAAATTCCTCTTAAAAGCTTTGGAGGTAAAGATTGACATTGTTTTAGTGATTTGCCGCAGGGTACACTTCGGACAAGTGTAATTATATTAAATTATAGTGTACTAAAACAAATCTAAAACATTTTCCAGGAGAACTGGTCAGAAAATTGGGCGATTACAAAAATGGTGGTTCATAAGATTTATCAGTTACTATGACAACTCTTATTAAATCTCCATGATTGTTAAGTGGTCTCAGTAAGAGAGGATTGTCACTTGATGATATTTTGATTGGTTCTCTTCTACAGTGATATTCATTAGCCCTTAGTGTAAGACTAACATATTCAATAAGAAAATCCCAAACCAGTCAGGAATAAGCAGAAACACAAAATTTTAACACGTACATGTACATGTATTGTACACTGAACAAAACACTTTTACATTTTTTAAAACAATTCTCCCAGTTGTTACAGAATTTTGTTGGAATTTTCCCTTGAGATAATAAAGCATGAGTCATATTAAATTATTTTATCATTATCATCTGGATCCACTGACCCAACCCTCTTGGAGAATTAAAATGGGTTCTTTCTGCAACTAAAGAAGCCATTGACAAGACAACTGTTTTATCACAAGAGTCTTGTCCAGATTTATTTTAAGATTTCATCACCTCTCTGTGTCAACTTGTCCAGTTGGCTGTCGAGATTGTAAAAAGACAAAGAAATTTTTCAATTAAAATTCTGAAGCATAGTTAATGGCATTGTCTTAAAAAATTGGTTTGAAGTTATATTCTGATAATAGGGTGTGGAAAAGGAAAGGAAAAGAATTGGCCTTAACATCTTAATATAAGATTCAGATATCCAGTACATGAACATGTAATATCTATTTTCCATGGTTCCATTTGTTCAGTCCAAGGATCATTATTTATTTTGAGCTGTCTTTTATGCCTACTGCTCTAGGAATTCAACAGAATTCTTTTTTTTACATGCTGCTTGCTAATAATGTACAGAGTCATGCATAATAAATGTATTTTGAGACTTTCTGGTGTACATGTTCAACAAGTTGCCTTTAAGGTTTACATTTTATGAACAAGGGTATGGTGATCTATGATTTTGCATGAGGAACAAGATCCTGTCCAGGCCGCCAAAAAATAATACTTATTACATATGTGTGTATGCGGGGGAGAGGGTGGGGTGGCAGTCACTCCCAGCGCCACTGGGTAATATTTTCGCTGTTTGGAATATGCTATAGAATCAATTTGTAGCATCTGCCCATATGGTATATGTTTGACACTCGTTAAGCATTAAGATTATGATTTTTTGCCATTTGCAACGGGGAACAAAAACTCAAGGTGGTACAAAAACTCAAAACCATGACACAAAGCTCATGTATTTCGACATGTATTGAATGGCACGAGACCTGAACGTAGTACTGGCTAGTGTAATGAGACCTATGTTCAGAGCTGAACGATCTAGCCATATGGTTATGAAAGGAGGATGAGGAGGAGAATTTAGAGCAGCAAATTTGAAAAAGTTACATGAACTTCTCTTTGCTGAAAGGTTTTGAAGAGAATGAACAAACAGAGGAAATCTTGTTCACTTGGGTTTTCGATTTAACCTTAACCAGAAATAACCCAATTGCCTGACAAAATAGATAAATCTCTAAGATATTTATAATTAAGGAGCCATTTTACAGAAGTTAAAATCCTAATTACATGTAGCAGCAGACAATAGGATAACAGCTACAGTAATATTATTACCAATGTATTGATTCCTCCAGGCACTCCGGTTTCCTCCCACTGCTAAAGACCCCTAAGCGCAAGCGAATTATTGAAATAAAATTAATTAGTCCCGAAATGACCTAGTCCATTAGAAATATCATTGGTAATCTGCTGAACAAATGAATAAAATATTTATATAATAAAATAAGCAAACATTTGCATCGTTTAATCATCTTGTGTGTTAAGTATTAACTTTTAATATTCACATATTTCAACACACCTCGGCACTTGATTCCGTTTTCTGCTTGCACATTAACAATTCTAGCAAACATTCTGCTGCTATTACTTCTCGCCTTTGGATTTTTACATTTTTTGCCCTTGGTGTTGGTGGCTTCCTCTTTCGCTTAAAACGACTCAACTGAAAAAATATCAATACATAAACTTTACTGTATACATAATGTAACAATATAATGACAAAGATGATCAAAAATCGCTTTTTGTTTAGCTTGTTCTCTATCTCTTGCAAAATGTGACCGTATCCTGCCTGGTAGCCGCTGGTAATTACAAGATGTTCACCAACAAGAAAAGGAATCCCACGAAAGAAACATACACTCTAAAATATAGTTCGCCTCACACGGGTATTTAGGCCCGTAGCTAGCCCAAAATTGTTAAAGGGGGCAAAGCAGGCGCGGATCCAGGATTTTTTGCAGGGGAGGGGGGTCTAGGTTTGATAATTGCTTAAGTAATTGCACTCAACCGATTAATTTGGTAAATTAGATTGAATTTGGTTCATTCTGACGTATTTCCGGAAGGTAAATTCTAAAATTACAGGTCTAAATCGCCAATAAAATCGCATAAAAAAAAGCCTGAGCAGGAAGGGTCCAGACCCCCTGGACCCCCCCTCTGGATCCGCGCCTGCAAACGCTTCCGGGGGCCCCTTCTGCTGTGGTGTTAATCGTGTGGATCATTATGAGGCGCCCCACCATTTGGCGAAGCGCCCATAAAACCAAGTGGCATTGGTTAGGCGCCAATATCATCATGGGCGCCCAACCAGTGTCACTCGACTTAATGTGGCGCCCATACTATTATGCGTCATTTGGCGCCCATTGAGGGAGCCGATTTTCCCCAAGGTATAAAGGGCGCCTTCGGCGTCCATGGGGGGCGCCAAAATTTTCCAGCTACGGGCCTGGTATTTATTATCATTTTTGTAAATTTGACTCTCACCTGCTCCTGCGTGTGTAATAATGCTGGTACGAACAATTGTAGGGCCGTTTCCACCCACAAAATGTTTGCTACACATATATGTACAGCGTTTAATTTTTGTAACGTTGAATGTTTCTTCCGGTCTTCCACGCGCCTTTATCCATTTTTTCTCCTATGTCATTGGTTTGGGAAAGGGAATAAAAAAGACGCTGTTCATGTCTTCACGCTGTCTGTATCGTGTATCACTATTACAGATTCCATAACAACAGTGCTTTACGCCATCCGATTTAGACTTCAGCGTCCACATGCTTCCCATTGACAATGGTACTATCATATGTGTGTGGCTTGTATGGCATACGGACACGTGAACTTTGACCTTCCTGCAATTTTCAAGAAGGGGTTCTAGTTTTAGCTCAACCAAACAGTGTTACCCGTCCTGAAATCGTAGAATCTATTTATATTTCTGTAACATCCATAATAAATATGATATTTATTAATTGTAAGTGTCATCATTAGATACTGCACCATATTATATAGAAACTAAATAGCACCATTAAATTTCATGTTATGTCAAAGTCGCTGTCCTTATCTTCCCGATAAGAACAGAGTCTCAAAAATTAAAGTCCGAGCCTTTATGAAATTTATGGACCAAAATATAGAGGCATGGTGTATTTTACCTTGGCTCAAAGTTTCAGCTCAAAATATTGAGTCGTTTTGACGTTAACGTCAACACTGCTTATCCGGACACGTAACCCTTTTAAGATTTTGGGTCAATTTTTCGATTGGGTGACCTAATAATCGATTTCCGTTTCTTGAGAGGTCTATACAGTGAATGACCCATGTACTGTACTTGATAACAAAAGGTAAATTTCACCTACATATCATTTTTATAGAAAAAAGTCTGGTTTTATCCAGATACTGTATAATACAACGGTCTCCATTTCCAGATGAAGACTGTCAGGTTTAAGTTATTTACAAGCATATCACAAATATCGGGTTAGTTGGTCGGCCTTAGGTAATGGGATATAAGGGATTTTAACACAAAATTAAGCAGTTTTATTCCCAAAAAAGTTATTGGGATTGGCCCTTTAAGGGTGCAAAGCATATTGCAAATTGTCAATTTCATGATTACAGTGCTATTGAGATATATGTACCATAAACATGGGCGTAGGGGCTCGATGACTGTTCAAAGGGGGGTGGGGGGGTTTTAAGGCCAGAAAAGATCTCGGGTTACAGACGGCGGCGTCGATCTTTTCCGTGTAGCCCCCGCCCCCATCCGCGCCCCAAAAAGTTTATTTGGAAAATTTGTTGGCCCCAAATGCGTTTTCCTTTCTATTCCAGCCCACGAATACAGCAACTTCAAAGTGGTTTAATATCACCTAAATTTAGGTGGCTTACTGGTATTCCAATCAAACAATCAATCGTTTACAGTCGACAGAGACGGGATCATCGGGAGAAAATTTAACTGCCGCAAACCCGCTTTCCTGCTACTCCACAGGGCCGGATCTAGGAATTTTGAAAGGGGGGGGGGGTGCAAAATGAGGGCACTGCGGAGGGGGTTGAGGGGAGGGGGTCCTCCAAGACAATTATCCGTCATTTTCTTGCATCTGTAGACATTCCAAGAGCTATTTAACGTTTGGAGAGGACATATTTGGGTCTGTAAAAGGGCACTTTCAGCAGTAAAATAGGCGGAGGGGGTTGAGGGGAGGGGGTCCTCCAAGACAATTATCCGTCATTTTCTTGCATCTGTAGACATTCCAAGAGCTATTTAACGTTTGGAGAGGACATATTTGGGTCTGAAAAAGGGCACTTTCAGCAGTAAAAAAGGCACTTTCAGCAGTAAAAATGGCACTTTCAGCAGTAAAAATGGACACTATCGAAAATTAGGGGTGGGGAACCCCTCCCCCCCCCCACTGGATCCGCCTCTGCTCCAGCAAGTGCAATACAGCAATTTCAGCCCATGAATACAGCAACTCCAAAATGATTTAATATCGCAGATCCAGAGGGGGGGATCCAGGGGGTCCGGACCTCCCCCCCCCCCCTGCTCAGACTTTTATGCGATTTTATTGGCGATTTTTAGACCTGAAATTTTGGAATTTACCTTCCGGAAATTCGTCAGAAGGCAACAAATTGAATCTAATTTACCAAATTTTTCTGCGGGAGGGCCCCCAAACCCCCGTTAATCGGTTGAGCGCAATTATCAAACCTTGACCCCCCCCCCCTGCAAAAAATCCTGGATCCGCGCCTGCACCAATCAATCGTTTACAGTCGACGGAGAAAATTTAACTGCCACAAACCCGCTTTCCTGCTACTCCAGCAAGTGAATACAGCAATTTCAGCCTATTTTAGATGGCTGACCTGAATCCCAAACAACCAATCATTCGTCGCGGGGTTTAGGGGCTTCGCCCTCCCCGCAAACACTTTGAAAATGTAACCCCCGCAAATGCGTCTTTCTGCTATTAAGTCCGTGAGTTAAGCAATTTCAGAGTTGTCCACTTACTATTTTGTTACCGACATCTCACTCTATGCCGACCTGAATTCCAGCCACCAGTCTGTTGCATCTGCATTCACAAATAATAATCGATGCCCGAAAATATCGCACAAAATAGAATGGCTCCAGTCTAAATGTTTTCATCCATAGTCAATTCAGTACAAAGTCGTGGTATTAAAATTAAAAGAAAGAAAATTTAGTGTTTTATTCGATTTCGGCACCTTTTATTTTGTCAACAAGATGAAATAATACGCCCATGACAATAAAGAGCACCACTATACCACAGGCACTTGAAGAGATTAAAATAAAACTTCTTACTACTGCTTGACTATATATATATAATATTATATATATAGTCAAGCAGTAGTAAGAAGTTTTATTTTAATCTCTTCAAGTGCCTGTGTTCAGAACAATAAAGTAATAAAAATAAAGAAAAACACAAGTAAATAGAAGGGAGATTTTTTATTGTCAATTAATTTGACATATTTATAAAAAGAATTTAACAATTTATAAAATATACGTGGAAAGGATCCCTCCGATATAAATGTTAGTTTGTGTGGCAAGCAAAAAATCTCTACACCTATGATAACTAATACTAAAATACAACCTTTCTTGACAAAACCAAACACTTTTTCCCAATCAGATTAAATCAGATGTTATTCAATTCATTTTATTACAGGTTTTCAATTCATTTCCCAATATTCAATTTTAACAGACTCAATTTCACTTCTAACAATGCATGGTGTTCATAGTTGCGTACTGTAAACTACCAATAAAAGCATGGCTATTCCAAGCACACCTAGATATTTAAACCTCACATGGACATGCATATATGTTAGATCTCATGAAGTGTAAAAAAATCAATCAATAATTTCAATAACTGAACACTTTTAGGAGAATAACAAAATAACAGACAAATATGATAACATAAGATATGGTAAATAAAATAAATGTCTGAACGTTTCATGTTTGGTTTTGTCAAGATGGTGAAGGATGATTCTATGACAATATGACAATGTACATTAAAGTCTTATTCTTTAAGTTAATCACTTTATAACCCAAACATTTTAAAATTATATAATATTCAAATTCTATGATTTATATAATTGATTTTAATCTGATTTCAAATTACAACAGTTTAATTTGTACAGAAACCAAAATAACTGAATCTAAACCAGATAAAATTTTGCATTTACATAAAAAAATTATCCTAAAACCATTTCGAATTTACTGTTTTATTATAGTTCACAAATGTCAAATGTGGATAAAATTTAATTCAAAGAATAGATGTATTTTACACTATACAAGGGTCTAGTAAAAACACATTTGACTCCCAACATCCAGATTTATTTGGTTCAGTAATGAGATATTACAGTTGAAACCTAACATCGGGTTTGAGTTGTAAAAGCATTAGTAATGTTTATCTTATTATTATTTTTATTAATGGAATGCAAATAAAAGCTAACTCATAATGAAATCGATTAAAAACATTTCAAAAATATACTTTCCTTTCCATATCTTATGTAAGACCACTCTATAGTCATATGGACTAATCCATATTACATGCAAGGAGGATAATATTATAATCAAGAGGGGTGTTCATACACAAAACATACAGCACTTAAAATTTATGGAATGAGCCTAATTATTAAATTGATGGAATGATTTTTATTCAAATTGTAAAAAATTCTACATTTCAATTCTAAATTTATTTTTAAAGTTAATCATTAAAAAAAACAAATAAAAACTAAATGACAAGCTTTATCAGAATTAGTATGGGTGGCTGCTTATGAAATATTCACAGAAGCCAAATCTGAAGCTATCTGAGGCCAATAGATTTTGAATCGCATCACGATTTCATAAGTTGGCATTTTAATTAAAATAAGATCACAAATTCTATGATTCACCTCTATGTTACTAAACTTCATATCAAAGAGATTTCATTACTTTGAATGACAAAGATTTTTCCAAATCTCAAAATTTCTGAATGAAGATTTTCCAAAATTTCTAAATGAAGATTTTACAAAATTTCTAAATGAAGATTTTACAAAATTTCTAAATGAAGATTTTCCAAAATTTCTAAATAAAGATTTTCCAAAATTTTTAAATGAAGATTTTTCAAAATTTCTAAATGAAGATTTTCCAAAATTCTTAATGAAGATTTTACAAAACTCTTAATTTCTAATTTTACTTCAAATACAACTGTAAGGAATGTCGAAATGATTAAATTGGTACACGTAAAAAAATCATGATACAATGAAATTCACAAAAAAAACCCTAAGCGTAAATAGAATCTATATATATATATATATGAATAAAAATGACGAAAAAATTACCACAAGACTAACACCTTTCGCACGTGTATAAAAAAAAAACAAAAATAAATAAATTTGTTGATAAATTATATACACGGAGGGCATATTATTAGTCGTTTGTGGAATAACAAATGCAATTACAGAATTCTCAACCACGTTTTCTACATCAAAATAACTTCTTTAGATGTAGACAAAAATGGTGGCAAATTCTGAATCGCTAATTTATATACACTATATACAAGAATATATTTTTATTTAATTCTATACTATAATTTATCAACATATAAAGACAGTCTTTATGAGATGAAGTATAGGTCAAAATGTATAAATTGTAATGAAACTTGGCAGTACTATTTTCACACTTTGGTATCCTTATGACTCCATAATCATAGGATTTTTCATATGTTGATAATGGCGCCTTTTTTTTCAAATTTGTGGCGCATGATATCGCAAGAAACTGAATTCAATATACATACAAAAATATGTAAATGAATGACTATTGAATAAAGAAAATGTCACAAAATTAAAATGTTGACCATGAAATTGAAACTTGTACTAATATTAACCAAGTTAGATTAAATAGGTCTGATTAAAGTGAAAATAGATGTCAATAAACAGATGAGCGACATGTTGCGTAAAAAAACTGATGTTACATTTGCAATTTCGATTGTATAATGAGCTCATTTTTAAGATACAAAACTTTACAAACAAAATATCTACATTTATACTTAAGTCTCACACACACACAAGATTTTTGTTGATAAAGTTATTTCATATACTAAAGCCAAACACAAACAATGCAACTACTTTTGTCTTGATCAAATCAGTTTTATTGCGACTAAACTAAAACTAAATCTGGGCTAAATGTAAATAGCACTAATACAACGTAACTAAAACATTCACACTTTTTGTTTATCTTACATGAATTTTATATCCCATACAACAGCAATTTCTTTTACCAATATGACCACCCAAAAATTATTCCTTCTTAATGGGATTTAATAACATATTAGATATACCCGGTACTAATGTGAATACCAATTATGTAAATCATATAGGTAACCTTATAAATTCATTACATCATACAAAGATGAAGCTTATCCGTTATGAAGCACCAAATCAACAGTTTGATATCCTTAATTTTTTAGCAGAATTTATTGTCAGTCATTTTCATGCTAATAAAATCATGTATTTCATAGAATTTAACCATAAACACAATAAATGCAGTAAACTTTTATAGTTTTTTTTTAATGTGTAAAACACTTAAAAATTGATCTATAAATTGAGATAATGGAAAAATAAAATTGACACAGGTCTTGCTAATCCAATATGCTACAGAATGACACCAAGCAACTAACTTAGTTGTAGACTAAAGTGAAGGCGAAAATGGACTGTACTTCATGCAATGGCTACCATCAAATATATGTCCATTATACTCAACTATACAACATGATAGATAATTGTAAAGTTCTTAATTTGAACTTTTCAGACTAATTGCTTGGAAAAATAATACCATATCTTAATTTGATTATGAATGTTTACAAAATGACTAGCCAACTAAAAATTGCAATTTATTTTTTCTTAATCTTTGCATCAAAAAAAATTAGTAATAACTTTTAATGATCAGAATTCCTGAATCAAAAAATAACTCAATATTTTCCCCTATTTCAATCAAATAATCTTAAATAAGAAAAGATCAGAAAAGAATGAAAATGCTAATTGAAACTGCTAATATTTTTAGAGAGATAGAAATACTAGGATATGACTGGTCACTCTTAGTTTTAAGATCATATTTTGTTTGAAGTATGTTATTATTCATAGTATCTTCTTTTCATGTAGAGAATTATGGGTTTTCTCCTAGAATGTAGCTAGTCAAAATATTTGAGCGATTCCTAGTAAAACAAATTCTATTCTTCTCTTGTGTATCAACCATCTTTTCTTCTTACTTTCAAATAAATATTAATTCAATAATGGATTTATCCAAGAAATTATTACATACACAGTTAATTTATTCAAAGAAAATTTATCAAATATATATGATATTTCACATTGAAATTCAAATTTTAAAATTCTTTAATATACAAATAAAATATACTTATATTAATTCACAAAAAAATAAAATTTTAACCACAACACATTTTAAATGTCATGTCTTCCTCAAGTCACAAGTAAACAACATGTGACACATTCTAATTTGACGCTTAAATGACAACATGATGTCACAAGAAAACTTAGCATGATATGACATACATCATGATGCAGCATAGGATGACATGTCATCCACCTATAGCATGACATTTATCTCATAACATAAGATAGCATGTCACAATATAGCACTGTATGAGATGTCACGAAGTGTGACAACTTGTAATGCAGAACACTACAACATGATGTCACTCCCAATATATCATCTTGTGACACTGCATAAAATGGCATACTATGACAACATATTACATGACAACATGTCACAACAAATATATCATATGAACTAATTGACTATATTTCACCATCAATTTGTCTCGGATATATTTAAAGCAATCAATCTTTATCAGAGATAAACAAACCATGGAAATCAATTAATACTGGTTGTGTGTATCAACGATACATCAAGTATTTTGGATATTTTTAATTGATAAGCAATCAATTATTTCAGAAAATATCAGCCAGATTTTCTTAATGACCAGTCCATTTTGAAAATAAATAGACTAAGCCCATTTTTCCACAAAATATTTCCATTGTTAATGTTTCCAATATATAATCTGTATCCTGGAAATGATCCGATGTCATCAACACTTGATTCATATATAGAAATGAGCAAGGCAGCGATTGAATGAAGGTCATAAGGTCATGGTATATATAGTAACATTATAGTCTATAGCACTGAGGTTAGATTAATTAAATCTGGGTTTCGTTTCCGTTTCGCACAGGTGGCGCTGGTTGTTTCTTGTCCATATATACACCAATGAAAGAACCGTCTTCATTAAATTTTCCCATATCCTCTCCATCACCATATTCTGCAAGACTGTCATCATCTTCGTAACTTAAAGGCTCTTCAGTGAATTGTAATGGAGTTCCCTTCTTTTCCATACCATTATCATCACTAGAAAATAAATAAACCGTTACCATCAGTAGAAAATAAATAAATAACCCACAGTCATCAGTAGAAAATAAATAAACCAATGTAATCACAAGAAAATAAATAATTGCCATAAATTAAATTGTCTTGGAGTGTGATATAATCCAAACACTATAATGTTATTTTTGGTTGATTCTAAAATCTGAATTTGAATCGTCTTGTTCGTTTGAGTTTTTTCTTTTTCAGCAGGGGCGCTGAAAAACGATTCACATTTTGTTTCTTAAGCACCTTTGTAAGTTACTAATGTGGGGGCACTCAAGTCATGGAAATTTTGACTAATGCTTATAGTATGATAAACAGTAGGATTGAAATTTTGACTGTCAAGGGTTATTTTACGAGCACACTAATGTGTAGACAGGACCTCGGTTTTTAATACCAATCTTGGCTAACTCTGGTTTGCGAACCAAAGTGAACCCCCGTGGCTCTCCGAAACAACAAGTAAACACTTACGCTCGAGATAGATCATGGAATCCACTATCAGCTAAATCTTTCTCTGGATCTAAATCGTTGGCTCTTTCTTTCTTATCCACTGTAAATACGATCAATCACAAATAAGGATATATAACATAAATTCTTACAAAGTTCAAATTGTTAGTAATAAAGAAGTTGCTTTTTAAACCACACAAGCCTACAAGAACATTGCTTTAGTAATATTCTTATCCAGTAATATTCCCATCCAATCATAGAGAAATCTCTCTGTAATCAAAGTTGATATATAGTGCCTTCTCAAATTATGTTCAACTTGCCGAAAGAAAAAGCGACTTACAAAACAATTATTGGCAAGAAACAAACCCCCCAAAATGGAGAAGAACATACCACTCTTCTGCATCAACAAGGATAATGAAAATGGGGACAAGAAACATTTCAGAAATCAGGTGGTCAGATATTTTCAAACCTGAATCTCCACTTGCCTAATAATGTGAGGTTGGTTTAGTTTGTAATTTTGAACCCTTTAACATGAAATTCCTACCGTCATGGCTTCTTTACTTGTATCCAGTCTTTAGTTCCATCAAAAAAAACTAAAAAAACTCTTGGAATTTATACATTCCATCTCAGTCATTACCCGTTATCTAACAAAAAATGCTGAAAGTTCTTGAGGCACTCTAGTCAACTTCCACAACCTACTTGATCATATGCTATCCCTACTTCTATTTTGTTTGTGATAAAATCAAGTGTACTTACATGGATAAACACCCTCCTGAGCTTTACGTCTACAGACAACACAGATAATAACTATAACACACACCAATAATAATATACCAATAATTAATGCTATCCACCACAGATCAGGAGCAGCAGCTGTAGCTGGCCCAGCAACTAAAATACAAAGTAGTGCATGTATACATTTTCACTCCGTTGCAATATTGAAATATAGTATAAATATAGAAAAGATGTACATTATAAAAAAGATGTAAATTATTGTTATGAAATAAAATTGTCTAAATTTCTTACATTTAATCTGATGATAAAAGAATCTACTCATGTTCTGTATACATGTATCTACTCACGTTCTGTATACATGAGCTCGATTTGTGGATTTGGCGCTATATAAATTGACATATTTTTATTATTCATTATTATTGTCACATAGATAATCTGTAATAGGATTATCAACTAATTGTAGATTTGTTCAGTCAAAAAAGATATCAAGCCGATGTAAAAATCTAACATGTGTACACAAGAGAGCTAGGGTTTTTTTTCATAGCAAGCAGTAACAGTTCTTTTTCTAAACAATATTCATTTCAGAAACATAATTGGAGAACAGGCAGAAGCATATAGACACCCCTCTCTATAAATCGGTCAAGTTGTTCTGAGATCAGACAACTCCAAGCCAACAAAAAAATATGTATATGTGGAAACTGGCCATTCAAAAAAAAAAAGCTAAAGCAAACTTACCTGCAACTTCTTTCAAGACAACTTGAACTGTAATATTGATTGTTTCATGTGCATTATACACCATCCTTACGTACGTCCCATTAATCTTTCGATAATTCTCAAACGATAAATCCTCTGTGTTGATGTATGCAGATTTAGATGTGTCATTGAAAATCACAAAAGGTGGCATATCATCGTAAGTCTGGTTGTTAAAGAACCATTTATACCGAATCTCAAACGGTGAGTTAGTCTCGGCAATAACGGTCAAATTGACGATATCCCCTTTCGTTATCTCTTGAACAGCTGGAGGTCTTAATGTAATCACGATGGGTTCTTAAAAAGAAGAAAAAAGAAAATAAGTAAAGGAAAGAAATGACACAATCCTGCTTCAGATTATTTTTTATAGTAACCAATTGCTCGATTGTGATTCATGATACAAATGGTTAGAGTTTTATTCAAGATACTGATGGAAAGTGTTAGAGTTCTGATACAGATGGACAGTGATGGATTTAGGATACACATGGACAGTGATGGATTCATGATACAAATGGACAGTGATGGATTCATGATACAAATGGACATTGATGGATTCATGATATGAATGAAAAATTTTGAATTCATGATATGAATGAAAAATTTTGAATTCATGATACGAATGGACAATGATGCAACTATCCCACTTTATATTTAAGTACAAAAGTTCTGCTTTTCAACTCTTTTACCACTCATCGATGTTTATAACATTATAAATTATAACAAATGAAGCACTGCTAGCTTAATGAAAGATTGGACAGTATTAGATTCATGATACAGACAATGTTGAATTCATGATATAAATGGACAGTGTAGGATTCATGACACATATGGACAGTGATAGATTCATGATACAAATGAAATTACTATCTTGATAAGAACAGACTAGAACTTACCTATGACATCCAGACATCCATCACCAAATCGAAAACCCTCCGAGTTGGTAACTCTACACTGAAAGCATGTAGTATCATCTGGTTTTACAAGATCTGTCACCTTTAATATCTGTTGATTATCACTGAACACATATTTACCACTCTCAACTAGAATTAGATAAATACAGGTCAAAGGTCATGTAATATTGGTCAAATTTTGGGGAAACTTAAAATAACACTAAAATGGGACTAAAAGCAAATATTAATGTACATTATAAGTGTATATTAAGTGATTTACATTCGATATTTAAATTTTGTCGCTGTAATTTCTAATAAATATGTCTGCGAAACAGGTGAACAATCAAATTGAACATCAGTCTTTCATGCCAGCTTGATTCTACATAGGATTTTTGAATTAATCACTGATTGCTGTATTTTGTTACATTATTTCGGTATTTTTGTAACCGGAGTTCAGCTTTAAATGTTACTATTTTATTTAACTGCTAGATGTAAGAGAGTATTGTAAACTTACATTTATCATTTGGAATGTGGGCTCCATTTTCAAACCATTCTGGTGGTCCTGGTGGATTCTCCCTTATTACTGATTTTGCTTGACAGGTCATACTAGCTTCTTTTGTTGCGGCAACCGTAATTGACGATAAAGCCTTTTCCCAGATAGGACGAGCTGGAATAAATAAATATGAACAATATATTGTATGTGGTGTCACTTATATCGTAATATGTACAGCACAGAAAACAAAACTGTCTCCCCACAACCAAGCGCTCAAACAAATAATTGACTTGAAAGTCCCTTATGGAAACAATACAGGCATAATTATATTAAGTACCGGTAAGTGAAATCAACTAATATTCCTTGAAGATAAATAATTCTAGAGCTAAATTTGCCTATTGCAGGTTTTTCTTTAGGACTTACGTTGTGGAGAGACAGGCAGGGGTGATTACAAAATATATACACATGAAAATGTGGGCATATAAAAAAGGTTCCAGAATGAGAAAACCAATTCTGACTCCCAATGCTCCACACATTACAAAAACAAATCTTCTAGAACCTGTAATTGTTACTTACATGTGACATTAAGAGCTGTTATTGCTGAATTGGTTTGTGTATTTGTACCTTCACAAGTGAAACTACCTTCGTCAGACTCCTGGATATTTTTAACTCGTAAAACTCGTCGTGAAGTGTCCATAAATTCATATTTATCAGTGCTACTACCTGTAATTGGTTCTAATTCATTGTTTTTCCATGATATATCTGGTATCGGCCTGGAAAACATTTTTTTAAGACTTATGATTAGATCACAAAGAAATGAAATGAAATGTGGTTTAACTTCCTACTGCTCTGCTCCTAACCTGGGCTAATGAAGACGGACATACGTAATGCAGTGTGTTATGAGGGAAATTTTGCCCAGGCAGCAGCACTACAGCCTACTCTTACATCCAATTCCATCTGCCTAGGGATCCTTAACGTGCACACCAATGTGCATACAGGACCTCAGTTTTTCATCCGAACGACTAACAGATGTTGTTATCAGGCCCTCCATCCTGCATCACTGACAAGGGGGAACCACACCGGAAAATCTGGATGAATTTTTCTTGGCCAATGCAGGCATCGAAGACCCCACCACCAGGCTAGCGAGCCAGCGTCTTACCCACTTAACCACGTGATCCCCCTGATTAGATCACCTACAAATCTTTTCAAAAACATACATTTTCGGCGTCTAAAAAATTAATATTGTTGAAGCCATATGTTTAGATCATGAAACATAACAAGGGGCTGTAAAAATAGGAGAGGTCACCACACCTACCATAAAGATAGGTAGCCAGGTAATGAAACATAGGCTCACAGCAGCTAAATCGTTCGGGCAGTCAACAAGATTTGTCGCATATTTCTACTTTTTCCGATAATGAAACATTTATATATAATACACTAAAATCTTATTAAAAGTAACAACTCATAAAGTAATTATCAGAAAATCGTAATAGAATTTGTTTGGTTTTAGAAAGTTCTGCCTGGGTCGATTTAGCTGTTCAGTTATCAAAATTCATTGAAAATAAATATGCTTGTTCATAACAAGACCTTAAACTCTGTGTATCAATTTGAAGTCAATGGCATGATAAGTTTAGAGTGTCACAAGATCAAGGGAGTGAACTTTGGCTGTAATTATAAGAAATCACTGAAAATCACTAGGATTCTTCATCTCATGACCTTAAACACCGTGTAAAAATTCAAAGTCAATCGGATATCAACTTAAGCTGACTGACGGGAGAGTGAACAATATACGACCACATTCAATATGGCCTATAAAAATATGAAAATATGACATCAAATATTTGAAGATAACATGGGGCAAAATGTGACCTCAGATCAAAGATTACAGGGGCTATAGCATGATTTCAAAGATAACAAGAAATGAAATGAAACAGGGTTTAACGTCCTACTGTTCTGTTACAACTGGCCTATTCAAGGATGTGCACTCTAATTTGTACTGGTACACAGCACCTCGGTTTTTCAACTCATTAGAATCACTAGATTGTCTTTGTCAGGCCCTCCCATCCTGCACCACTGACAAAACTACCACCTTCAGAGTAGTGAGTCAGCACCTTACCCACTTAGTCAACTAGACTTCCCTAAGATAGCAGGGGCCATTATCAAATCATCAAATATAGCACAGGTCACAATGTAACATCAAATCATCAAAGATAACAGGGGCCATAATCTGACATCATTAGATAACAGGGGCCAAAATATGACATCAATTAATTAAAGATAACAACGGCCATAATATGACATCAATTCATGAAAAACGACAGTGGCCACAATGCGACATCAAATATTGAAAAATAACTTTGTACTTACTTGCCACCAAAGATACATTCTATGTCAACATAATGTCCAATAAATGCTTTCTGATTTGGTTTGCTATATAACACACTGGGTGCTCTATCTGGGATTGCTGGAACACAGAATATAAATAAAGATAGGCTGGCACTGCCAGGCAGGATACGCCCACATTTTCGAGAGATGGACAGAGAACAAGCAATACCGAAAGTGATTTTTCCTACATTTTTAAGTCCTGTATTTCATACTGTATTGGGAGCAGCCATTTAGTTGGTCAGTTCCAGTCTGATATTAATGAAATTCAAAACCGACAATGATTATGGTGTGACGGTACACAACCTAGAAATGTGACTTTTCATCAAAATCGGATAAGAATTGTGACCTGTAGAGAGTCCACAACCATGATATACCATATTTTTACACTATTCGCGTACAAACGGCGACCATTTCGTCCAGCAATTTTGGTACGATTTTCACGAAATTAGAACTCAACCTTCCTCATCAAAATCGAATTAAAATTGTGACCTATACAGGGTCAACAACCATGATATATCATTTTTTAAACGGTATTCGCGTACAAACGGCGGCCATTTTGTCTGTCAATTTTGGTCCGATTTTCTCGAAATTTAAACTCAACCTTCCTTACAGTGTAACGGTGATATAATCAAACGTTTTTTTAAATTGGATAATAATTGTGACCTCCAGAGGGACCACAAGCTAAAGAAAGGGGGATTTTGCGTATAACCAGGGGCCATAATTCAGGAAGTTACGATCTGATATGCGCAAATATCAAAAAGAACCAAGATCTTTGGGTTATAACCATGAATTTCAAGTTTCATCAAAATCAAATTAAAATTGTGACCTTTACAGGGTCCACAACCTTGATATACCTTTTTTTAAAAGTATTCGCGTACAAACGCGGCCATTTTGTATGGCAATTTTGGTCTGATTTTCCCGAAATTCGAACTCAACCTTCCTTACAGTGTAACGGTAATATAATCAAACCTTTTTTTAAATCGGATAATAATTGTGACCTCCAAGCTAAAAAAAAGGCGATTTTGCGTATAATCAGGGGCCATAATTCAGGAAGTTATGATCCGATATGCGCAAATATCGAAAGGAAGCAAGATCTTTGGGTTATAACCATGAATTTCAAGTTTCATCAAAATCGAATCAAAATTGTGACCTCCACAGGGTCCACAACCTTGATATACCATTTTTTAACAGTATTCGCGTACAAACGGCGGCCATTTTGTATGGCAATTTTCGTCCGATTTTCCCGAAATTCGAACTCAACCTTCCTTAGGGTGTAACGGTGATATAATCAAACGGTTTTTTAAATCGAATAATAATTGTGACCTCCAGAGGGACCACAAGCTAAAAAGGGTGATTTTTCGGACAATCAGGGGCCATAATTCAGGAAATTACATTCCGATAGCCGCAAATATCGAAAGGAACCAAGATCTTTGGGTTACAAACATGCATGTCAAGTTTCATCAAAATCGGTTCAAAATTGTGACCTCTATAGAGTCCACAAGCTAAAAACGTGATTTTTCGTACAATCAGGGGCCATAATCCATGAAGTTTTGATCCGATACATGCCAATATCGAAAGCAGCCGAGATCTTTTGGGGATAAACCTATATTTCAAGTTTCGTCAAAATCTGATAAGAATTGTGACCTGTAGAGAGAGAGAGAGAGAAATGGGGTTTAACGTCCACTCAACACAAACTAGGTCATTTCGGGACTAACATATGGTTCAATTTTTATTTCAATAATTCGCTTGCGCGTAGGGGTCTTTAGCAGTGGGAGGAAACCGGAGTGCCCGGAGGAAACCCACGAGGTTGAGAAGGCGCCCCTATCACCATGCCACATACGCTCACACCAGGGCTCGAAACCACAGCCGCAAGCCAGAGGTGACCGGCCAGCTAGAGGTCGAAGCGCGGCACTCTAGACCACTAGGCCATCCCAACCCCCCTGACCTGTAGAGAGTCCACAAACAATTTGTGGACGGACGGACGGACAGGGGCGACGACATAATACGTCCACATGAAAATGTGGGCGTATAAAAACCATTAAAAGATTTGTTTCTTCAAACAAAATTAGGTCGTCTGTTTTGTAGATAATATACAAAGTTTCTCCTACGCACCTAGTTCTGTGGGACATAGACCAATATTTCAAGTTTCGTCAAAATTGGATAAAATTTGCGAGCTGTAGAATGTCCACAAAAGAAACCATTTTCTGTTAACCCTTAACCGGTCAGGGTCGCATATTTGCACCGCAACGTTATATCCAAAAGTGGTCACAGTCACATATTTGCAATCATAGCAAGAACCTTTTTTCATAAGTCGCATTTGAGTATTTAGTTTCATTTTAAATTGACAGGAAGTTGTCTTGTCAATAACATTGAGAAAAACATGTCTTCATTCAACATTTTTTGACAAAAAACGTAATTTAACGATGTCAGGAATGTTAAAGACCCTCAAAGTCATTGAAATGCCTATATATGGTTCTGACTTGGATTATATAGATTACGCCGATTCTGAAGACGATATTTCTAATGAAAATGATTTATGCAAATTATAGATCAACTTATCCTCTTCAACTTTTTTACTGGTGTCAAGAGTCTATCACTTATAATTATTCGGCAGTAATCGATTGGATTAGGCATACAAAATATTTCACGTTAGTTATTTTTTTTAGCCTGACCACATGACGTCATAACGTCCAAATGACGCTGACCGGTTAGTAAAAATTTTACTAGATAATTCATTCTATTTGTGTGAAAACTAGCTTAAACACTTACGATTTAGTTTCGTAACTTCCAAAATTTTCCCACTGCCTAAATTGATGGAATTGAGATGACGATTAAAAATGGCACATTGATATTTTTTTCCATTTAAATCGTCACTTTTTGTTACATAAACGAAATGAAGAGTTCCTGAAAATATATAATAAGATAATAATTTGTTACTATAAATATAAAGAGCTAGTTGTTGTTTTCGTGGATACATCCCGATCGTTCTGTATTTACAAATTTACTATCTGTATTTAATAGGGGGGGGGGGGGGGGAGAGAAATGAGATTGAATGTCCACACCAATAATAGTAGTATAAACATGTTGGTAATAACATTGTGCTTGATGATTTTAGCGACATTCATGATAAGAAATGAAATGAAATGGGGTTTAACGTCCTACTCTTTTGCACCCTAGCCTGGGCTAATGGAAGACGGGCATACGCCATACAGTGTGCTATGAGGGAAATTTTGCCCGGGCAGCGGCGCTACGACAAACTCTTATATCGAATTCCAACTGCCAAGGGATCTTTTACATGCACTCCAATGTGTACACGGGACCTCGGTTTTTTGTCCCATCCGAATGACAAGGCAGCTGTCCTTGTCAGGCCCTCCTTCTGCATCACTGACAAGGGGGAAATCATGCCGGAAAATCGAGATGAACTTTCTCGGCCAATGCAGGGATCGAACATCCGACCTCCAGTCTAGTGAATCAACGCCTTATCCACGAAGCCACCGTGACCCCCCCATTCATGAGAAGGATCCCAGTATAAGACAAATGTAGTAATATCAATATTACATTGAAACCCTATAATAATCTTGCTATGTAGTTCCACTAACATCCAATGCATACTTACCCACTGCATCTATTGCTATTCTTTCGTTCTGCACAACTTCACTACTATCATCATCACCTTGATACCATTTAAACTGTCCAGGTGGATTACATGCAGGTACATTATCACATGTCAGCTGAATTGCTTCCCCTTCTATAGCTAATATCCTTGGAGGAGGTAGACCTGTATCATCCCAACTCTCTAGATCTGTAACATAAGTATAAAATATGGAAACAATTCACCAACTTTCAACATCTCTCTCCATCAATTAGAATCAAAGTTATTGTATACAAAGCATTGACAAACAAACTGCTTATCCCTGCTTAGTCTTTACAGAAAAAAAATCTTATGTCTCTAACTCCACCTGCACCATCTCTGGGGACAAAAATGAGTGTTTACCAGGATTGATTGAAGGAGAGAGAAATGGGGTTAAATGCCCACTCAACACAAACTAGGTCATTTTGGGACTAACACATGGTTTAATTTTATAATTTGCTGACATAACACAATTAGTTTATTTCTACTAGGTATACATATACTTACATGCCAAGTCTACTGTTATGATGGGTGACATGGCTTTTATTGTTTTACTTCCTATTTGATTAGAAGCAAAACACTGGTATGCTCCTGTCTCTCTATGTGATAAAGTGGCTATCTGAAGTTCACCAGTATTTGGATCTTGTTTTATAAAATCACTTGTTATAGCCTGATCGTCTTTTGTCCATTCATATCTATAAACAGAATTAAAACCATCCAATTATCTAGGGTTAAACAAAGTTGATGAAACGTTTGAATCAATTACTGTACTTGTATGATGGAAATATGTCATGAACTGAACAAATATTGTAAACATAATTTACCAAGCAACAAAAAATATAGGTCAACTGCGTACATGTAAGTTACCAGAGCAATCAAATTAATCAAGGACGAAAACTCTTGACAGTAATTATCGGAAATTGTTGAAAGTCAGCAGGCTTCTTTATCTCATTAATATCTAGTGTATACATGTGCAAATCAAAGTTTATGGTCAAATCAAAACAAAATTACAACAAATTGGAAATCACTGTCAATCAATAGGATTCTTCGGCTCATGAATATAAAGACTATTTATATATTTCAAGTCAATTGGCTGACAAATTTGATAAATTGTTGCAATTCAATAGGATTCATCATCTCATGAACATAAATACTGTATAGAATTCAAGTCAATTGGTTGGTCACTTAAACGTCCACAACCAAAAGTGTACAGGAATGACGGAAATATATCACCAGATTTCAATAGACATGTACAGTAGGTGTATAAAAATCAAAGACTGTAGATTACCAATGACAAGACCACCCACAACCAGGGTTTCAGCCAGTGGGGGGTGCAGGGAGTGCACGTACCCCCATCGCTTGAAGAAGCGGGAAGTATACCCCCCTTCAGTCAGCTGAGTAATTTTTTCAAAAAGTGTGTTTTGTGTTAGAAAACGAATGTTTAAATGATCTGTAACTAACCAAATATCATATTACATCTTATTACAAGGTTAATTCAAGTTATTTAATTCACAGCATCCCAATTCCCAACCCCTTTTGCTGACTATAAGGAGTGGTTGTGCTATGCACTGCATCCACGAATCAAACTGTTCTTTGATTCATCCCTCTTGTATATGTGCTTCATCAACTATATAATAAATTTGTTAAAATTCTCTTACTGAGCTTTAGGATTTGCTTCTGCTTGACATGCTAATATTACTTCATCATTAATTTTGTAATATATTCTTTCCTCGACATCAGGTTTTGTAATCTTTGGAGGAAAAGGTCCTGTAATTGACAATCACATTTTTATACGTTAAATGGACATTACCAAACTACCTTGATAATAGGCCTACATTATAGTTTTACCATTTCAATTTGATTGACATTCTTTTGAATGTTATTGGCAGGAATTTTATTCATCCCTGTTCTAAATACTACACCACTTTAGTCCACTCCTAAACATATCAAATTAAATCAAATTTCATGTCTGTCAGCTAAAGCCATTTGGAGAGTAAAATATAGCAATTTTGTTTCCTTGATAGCGTCTGCAATGCAAGAGGGTAAGGAGTGGGTCTATCATCACTGCAATATTTCTGCTATACATGTACCTTCTTCGCACTCCCTCCCATTACACTGTCAATTTCAACACGAAACCATGTTTTTATATGCCATCTAAAGAACAAGACACACTTCTCTATCGATCCCACATTGTAAAGGTTCTAGTCAGCCTACGGCTGGATTAAAACATACAATATTTTTGTTTAAGTGTAGTATCCTAGTCAAAAAACCAATGTGACTTTTGTCCAAGAGAAAAGACAAATAAATAAACACTTACTGGCTTCTTGTCCATAAGATATACAAAACATAATACTGAAAATTAATAACCAGTGCATTTTCATAAATGTCATCTCCTCTCTCTTGCTGTTAAAATGTCTACTAATACAGGAGTTATCTTCTCCTTAACACCACCTCAACAAACTGAAAATAAAAACAAATAAATCTAAATATCAATGAATTGGCATTACAGCGTTCAAATATGATCTGTCATTCAAAGCCTACATGTGTATACACCCATCTTCAAAAGAAAGCTTGAATTGCTTTAACTCTGTACATCTTACCAAGGCCTTCATTTTTATACCCTGCCTATTTCGCCACTAATTTTGATTGGGTATTCACCCAGCATGAGAACCTATCGGGTTCATCAATAATCATGAATAACAAGTCTCACACTTTCCAGCTAAAATGTGTACCTGTGACAATCGAAATGCAAAGTTCCAGGTCCGTTAAATTTCAAGGTTTCCAGGGAGGTCGCTATATTTGATCTGTGGGTGTTAGTGTTTGCAGTAAAGGGACTTGTAGCTATAAGTTCGATAAATGTAAAGTAATCTAGCGATGTCCAGATGGGAGCTTGTTAGGCCTCTTAAATGCCTACAATCTGCAAAGATGTTCATTCTAAATTAAAATCATTGTCAACAAATCCCAAAGAGCTACATGTAGCTAAAAAAACTATCATTTAATCAGTGTAGCAATCAAAAACTGGAGCGGAAAAAAACACTAATGTGAAATCAGTTTGTAGTTCACGATCAAGAAATTTTAGAATTCAATAAGGTCCTTCCATATGCCAAAGTAAAAAGATAGGTTGCCTAGCAACGAAACCTACATGCACAGCAAATAAGTCATCTTAACAATCCACAAGCGTGGTCGCATATTACAAGACACTAAAAACTAATAAAGAGTAACAAAGTATGAAGTAATTATCATTAGGAATTATTTGACTTCTAGTTCTAACCCCGTGCTAACACTTCCTAGCGCATCCACCTGGCTGGAGGCTTAAACACTGTCAAAAGAGTATCTAGCACAAGCCACAGCTACGAGCCAAAATATTGTCTGCAATCCCCAGATGGAACTGTACGTTAAGTACAACGAACTACAACAACAACTACAGTACTATTAAAAGGTGAGTTGGCCATAACTCATTCCAACATGGTTATATTCCTGAAAATTTTCACATGTATATCTGAAATATGTTTGTATAGAGAGGGCTATAAAGGTAAGATATTCAATAAATATATTTTATGAGTCTGGTAACATTAATATAATAAAACCAGCAGGGCTCAATTTAAAGTAGCTAAGTTGAAAACACAAATTATTTGTCAATTTAAATTAACATTGATGGTGTGGTCTTACCAGGAAAAGATGGGCTTCTAATATCCAATATTTAAGACGAAATAATTGTTTTTACCATTGGTACACGTATCGTGTACTATACCGCGTTTCAGGATCATTTTCAACTAGGGACCCAAAGAACAAGGCCAGGTATACTCCACATTACATCACAAACGGTGAGCATGCGCAATAAATACTATGTGTCAATTTCTAGGCCCCAAATATTAGCGGATTTAGCTCCTTTAAGTGGTATCGCTTCGCAAAAGGCAATTGGTTTCAGCAAGCGATAGAAATATTTTATTGACTATAGTCAAAATTCCATTCCCAGAGTCCAAAGCGAGATTAAATATTTTTATTAAAATTCCTCAGTTGAAAACTCCTTCTGTCTTTGTAGTGAACCCTGGGTTACAACATAGTTTCGATTTAACCAAACAATTCCAACTGAATTCCATTGCTATCTTCACAGAAACTTCCTTCTTTTTTATCTCCCTTGTCAATAGGGACAATATGACTGGTAAATCAAGCCATACTACCATTGGTTGCTACCTACATGTAAGTGAGGTGTTAAGTAACTACGTCCTGCGTATTTGTTATTGGTATCTTCCTGTACAATACAACATGATTTTCTAGTAGTATTCATGACAACCTAAAGCATATGAACATTTTCAATTAAACGGGTACAAGGTACCACTCACTACCTTGTACCCGTTAAATTGAAAATGTTGTCTAAAAAAGTATGGGGATAAAACTGGCCAGGATTCATTCATGGATACATAGGGATGATAGAGAATGTAAGTGGTTGGCATTTGAGTTAGAAACTGGTGACATTGTCAAGTTACGAGCAAGAAGGATGAAAGTAAAATAAACCTACACAGACCTGTCAGAAGCAACCCTTTGAAATTGGAGTGGCCACAAGCTAAAGAGTTTGAGGCAACTGTGTTGAAAATTACTTTCTAACATCAAGACAACCAAATACATTACCTTCCCAAATAAGTTGTTGATAAAACTAAAGTATTATTAATGATGTTTATTACAGGAAACGAATCAGAACAGCGGTGCTCTTCATTTCTCAAGAAATGCTATTCAAATTTTCAAATTTAAAATTGATTAGCAGAAAAAGAGATGGTTATAGATATGTAGCAGTATAATGGTGGTTACTAACATGCCCATGGCAAATGTAGGTCTACAGTAGTGCAAATCCCTTTTTCACAATAATTAGGCTAATATTATAACACTTGGTGATGATAAGCGTAACGTATTCCAGGCCGGGATAAAATTCTCAAGAAATTGCACTGTTCACATTTACATTGCGATGCAATAACTGGTCTCGTCTCGGAACCATGCACAGTTCATGATTACATGAACACTTAGTTTCAGTCATCTAAGCACGTTACCCAGATGAAAACGGGCGATTAGGTTACATTTGTTTGGTCCACATGTTTTCAATTCCTTAATATTATTGAGAATTACGGAAAAAAATCATGATAAAATGATATGGGCTTATCTTTATATTACCGTAAAAATTAGGAGACAAAATTGAAATGATATCGTTTGTAAATACATGTGTACATATTATTATGTAGGAACGATGGACGACAATATAGACATGTTTACATCCACATGAAAATGTGAGCATACAAAAATTAACTATTCCTTTCTCAGCATAGTTCCTGGCATGTAAACAGGCTGTTTAGAGTATGATTATTGAGTTTTACACAGTTCAGATTTTGACCATAATATAAAGTTTTTTTATCGTCTTTAGGGCAAATGTTAAGAGAATTGTCAATTCATCATACATATGTACATGTACCTTTGATTATGTACATACTGATGGAACTGAACCATTTTTGGAATGATATTTCTGTTAGAGATTCCACTTTCATAATACTATAATTTACAATACAAGTAATTAATGCTCAAATGATCTTCACATATAGTTGCTTTAACAGTAATACAATTTAAGTACATGTAGTATAGTCAGCAGTTTGTTGATGCATGTACCTACATGTACTAGTTAGGCTACCATCAATATCTCTTCTGATCGTAGTCGATATAACAACAGTACCATATATATTTAATTGTATAGATTATTTCTATCAAGCAAGACTAATGGAATTTAAAGAATGCAGTCTATATAGATTATAAGTATTGACGTGTTCAATACATGTACAATTTATAAGAAATGTAATCACTATGATAGTAAAATGTAAGATACATGTATTAGGATTCTGTTGACATATTTACATAAATACACATGGTGTTGCAGACCAATAAGAAACCATAAATCAGTCTCACACACCTTTTGCAATGAAAATTTATGTCATCACTAATTGATTAAAATCAGATGTCAGTCACATTTCATGAAAGAAATGAAATGAAATGATATGGGATTTAACTTCCTACTGTTTTGCACCTGACTGAGCTAATGAAGATGGGGCATAGACCATACAGTGTACTATGAGGGAAGGGACCTTTCTTCAGAAACAAATTAATAAAATCTCTTAAACTGGCATTGCAAATCTTCATTCTGCATGCATTATAATCACAAAACTCTAAAATTCTAATTAAATATGAAATTAGTGCAACTACATGTAATTTGATTTGTTTCCCATAGTTCAACAAAACTGTTGAAGTTCCATGCTGTGACCTTTCTCCCACTAGGTGGTGACCTCCACTGTCAATCATTCATGCTGACTGACAGTTCAATAAAGAGATAAGGGGACATAACTCATCATAAAAATCGTAAATGTCACGATTGTAACATTAATATTTATAAATGTCCAACTGTGAGAAAGTTTCAAATAGATCATACAAATTCTCACTAGAAGGAAAAAAATTGATACTAATATTATTACATATACATTTAAGTTCTACCCTTAAGCTATTGAAAAAATTCCTTAAAATACATGCACATGTCAGAGGTTGACTCATAACTCAACTTCATGTTGTAATCAATGATGATAAGCAATATTTTACAGAAATATCATGTAAGAGCTAAATATGTTTATTGCAGGTCTTTTGATACCAAATGTTTTATAAATGGTTATTTATTATATTTACATGTACAGGACCATCGCAAACCCATAAACGACTTTGTAGAACATCAGACTGCCAAGATATTCAGTGGATTAGATATATGAACATCACTCACACAGACTGCCGATTGAACTACTGAAAATTATAACTTTGTTATGTCAATTGAACTTGAATACATTTTGCCAAACATCAAACATTTTATAACTTCGCCCAATCTATTAATATTTAAAAACATTATAGTAATACAACAACGTTCAAATCTTTGTGCATCTTTGAAGGTGAGATCCCAGATCTGGAACTCTATTATACCTAATAAGGTTTACAAATTACATTGAGCTGTTGTGGATTACAGTAGTTTGTTATCAGGAGGATAAACCTGTACAAGAGGAAATAAGGTAGGACTTACAAGTATGAGTGTTTGACATGGTCGATTGACTTTGAATGGGTAATTTTCTACCAGCTCAACCGTGACATACTGATACATGTACCCTAAATACTATCAAATAAATTGTTGGAAAATATTTCATGTACTTTAAACAATGATGTCTCACGGCAAAGTAGTCAACGTTAAATCTAAGTTTTACAAAACATCTACAAGCACTGCAATGTTGGTTTCTAAGCCTTAAAAGTAGAAATATCAACCGATTTAAAGTGTGAAAATTCAATAGGGTATAAAGATGCTTCCTTCAAAATGAATCATATACCGGTAGTTTCTCTCAGCGAAAATTAAAGTAATAAAAATATTTCCCTTTGACATGTGACCAAGACAAATCCACCAAACGCTTTCAATATCCAAATGACTAGATATAGAATTAAAATCCATAGTTTTATCATGTTTCCTTAGTTCACAGAGAAAACAAAGTAGATATCCCCAAATACAGTAACAAATGAAATGGACACAGGACATGTTGTATGATTCAACACAGGTAGGGTTGTAATATCCAATTGAAATTTAAACACAAGAAAAACACCCAGTAAATTTACCTGTAAATTCTTAATGATATTCCAAATGATATATATACACAACACAAATCTACTCCAACTAAAGTTTTACTAGTAACTGACCGAGTCGCCTTCAAGGCACAGCCACCACCACTATGATTAAACACATTGTAAAGATGACCTCATTAGGTGTAGAGAGCTGGGTGAGGGAAATACCTGAGTGAGTAGGTTATCACATAGTGTGGAGTGTATATCATAAACTAGGACAATCCTACAAACACCGGCAATTACACAGTCACAATTACATATTATAAATATAGATTGTCAATAGCATACCATCCGGAAACATATAAAACATATATTTAATTGACATTTTGTTTGTTACATGTATAATTCATCAATTATTCTGAGCTCTTTAAAAGGACATTGTGGCCCGACTAAATATTGTCATTTGTTTCATGACTGATATTACACATATATATATATACATGTATTACGTCCCTATATCATAAATTTGATAGTTCAAGACTATTTCATTTTAATGGTGTTTGAATATAGAATAGAATGGGAAAGAAATATTATGGTAAATTTAATTTCTATGGTTATAAGTGTGCAATGCATGAATTTTTTGATTAGGGTTTTTTTTTTTCACCAGAAACTCTATCAGATGCCACAATCTGGTAAAATCCATGTAAATGTAGTTTCCAATAATAATGCAGATGGCACTCAGTCAATAACATTGAATCAGTCTATAATTAGTTTTCTTCTTAATGGAAAGGTAATAATTATTGAACTATTAGTACTTTTTGTCACTGATTCAACAAGCAATAAAGCACTAAATGTATATATACAGGAAGGATTTAGGATAGCCCACCCACACATCTTTACAGGTTAAAAGTCTAACAGGATATCAACCATCTTCATCTAAGTTAAAACAAAACATGGTTTTGGATTAATCTGATTCATTATTTTAACACAGGAACATATCAATCTGTTTTACAGAGAATTACTTACGAATTATCTCTGTAACGGATGCCTGTCCAAAACACGTGCGTTGATTGGGCGCCTCGTAGTCATTGGCTCAACGGCTCGTGTAATGTTTACTTAACACCTAACTGCTTCGGGCAAAATGATGCATTTTACTCATTTTAATACCCATTTACACTAAATAGGAAATATTTTTTAACTACAAATACTTCAAACGTCTTTATTTATTTTTCTTTTACCTCAAAAAAATGTTTTTGAATTTAATTTGTCGGATTAAAAAATTTAATATGCCGTACTCATTAAGCCTCGTCGATGTCATGCTTATCAGTGATTGTAGCGGCCAAGCGAATATTCACTGCGGGATCAGTTTGGGAACATATGTGTACAATTAATCAAATCTCAACATTGAAGGTAAAATTTTCAATGGAGACAGCATCACACAAAACAGAACAAATGAATATATGTACATGTACATAAAATTTGACAAGTATATATATTTTTGATCCTCAAATTTTTAGAAAGAGACCTACATGTACTGTGGATTAACATATAAATAAGCAGTTGATTCCAGGAATAACATGGTATATTGTATTACAATAATTTTTGTAGGGAGGAAACTAAGGACATCATGAGTTAGGATAGGTAACCCCATTTACCAGGGTCTTGAAATTAATTTTATTTTACTGCATAAATATTTTGATGCCATGCTTGTACAGTATGTGACAAGGGCTTCCTGTCTAAACTTGTTTTGTCTAAAGACTGAAGAACCAGACATGCAACTGAATTATTGAAAAAGATATAAAATGTACATTGTCAATCATGTAGTCATTGTTGAATGGATTTTAAACCGCAATTATCTTTCTTATATTCTGACAAGCAAAAAGTTTTAAATAAAACTGAACTATCAAGGGTCAATCTAAATACACCAATACCAGTTTTAAAACACATGAAATTACATGTACATTGTACTTCCTAAACTTCTGTACAGTCAAACGATTATAGGAGACATGCCTGACAACAAAGACATGTAAATTTTAAATCCACTGTTTGCATATAATGTAGGAGTTGTCTAACAACTAAAACCATAGAAATGACCTCTTATGTTTTAAAAGTTTGATAAATAAACCCTTAAAACAGTTGTAACTCAGTCTAGAATGTTTTGACATTGAGCAGAGATAATTTTTATCTTTATCTATGAAGTCCTACCAGTAAGCTTTTAAAACCCACTCATTTTATTAGTCATACCTTGTAATTTTTAACTTGGCTAGCATAACCCTATCCAAGTGGAATAGATTATTTATTAACAATGTTGACATGTGCACTGCTGAGAAGGAGATTTCTGACAAGGGTTTTCTTCATGTGCACATCAATGTTCATTAATCCAATCATTGTAGACACATTCTCCAGGCTATATAGCTCATGACCAAAGACAAACCGGGGACATTTTAGCCAAGACAGTCCCCATATTGTAGGCTTGCCTTTTTCGAAGCACAATTAATAACTTATTGCTATATAAAAGCTATAAAACATAACTTTGTTTGTGTAAGCACTATGAGCACGACAGAAAGTGGACTTTAGCGCTATATAAATGGATTTATTATTATTTTCTGCACAACACCACATGTACATGTAACAAAACATTCAATCTGAAAATCTCCTACAAGATAATAGAAAGCATTGCTTGCTTCCATAATGTAAGCTTTTTCTCCAGAAGTTAGAATTGGCAGTATTTTTATTCAAAGTGGTTAATTTAATTTTATAAATGTATGTGCTGGCTATCTTATTAGTTACATGTAGCTGGTTTGTTTACATGGACCTCATAACCAGGTGTGAAAGGTCAACACCTAGAGGCCAAATGTCAGGGCATTATGGAAACAATATGTCAGAGGATCTACTATATTTATTGGCAGCCTCTTTATCACTTTATTTCAGTAGATAATAAAGGGATTTGAGCAATATTA
The DNA here is from genome assembly GCA_948474765.1 of Patella depressa. Lineage (NCBI taxonomy): Eukaryota > Metazoa > Mollusca > Gastropoda > Patellidae > Patella > Patella depressa. The sequence continues at coordinate 30,890,869 of OX419715.1, forward strand.
CATAATGATCGTAACACCTTATAATTACATATTGTTAACGGATAATTATTTTACCTCCTTAGTACCCCTTAGGGGCAACCTATCAGCTATATTTATGGTTATTTAATGACCACAAGGGAGTCTGACACCTTGATAGGTGCTGGCCATGTAGTCTTGCTTAAACAGACTTTAAAATGCAATAGCCAACAAGTGTTAAATCTGTCTAATCTAGACTACTTGATTAAGTAATTAATTTGAGTGAATCAAGTAAGAAAACATAAATAAACCATTATATTCAATCAATACTAAGAGAAAATATATATTTACCAACTTTGGCTAGACACATGGGTAAACAATAGCTTGTGGTCCAACAGGATAAAGAAAAGACTTAAAACCATTGTCTTGTTCTTTTATGGTAGCATACATTTAAACCATATCCAGACACAAAATTCTAATCTTTAACTTGGATTAGACACTTGCATAAACAATAATTAATTTATGCAAACAGTTCATTCTGATATAAAAAATGTTTATATAGCAAAATTATATACCTGTGTTCATAAAACTCCACAAATTCATTCATATGACACAATTGTACCATGGAGCATTAGTCTACTATCCATCAACACAGAGTTTTCACACATTATCAGTTGGTGAAACATGGATACAAATACACACTCCACATTAACAATACCTGGACATGCATGACTAACAATATCATAAATTAATTCACTAACTTTATGGTTTTCCAGCTAAATAATTAATATAAATAATACATTAATACAGGATAAACTTAGCGGGTGGTCATTTGTTAATGCCGGTAAATCCATTAGTTTTTTTTATAGTAATGTAAAAAGTGACTTAGAAAACCTTGAACAAACAGAAAAGAAAGGAGTTTCATGTCGCGTCAATATAATATACTCTCCCAAAACAGAAACGCAAAGTGACATTTCGTTGTCGATATACCCTCATTCTATTATCCCTTTGTTGCAACAGGAACTGCGACACGCATCTAAACCCAAATGTTCTCCAGTGTTGATGCGGCCACACTCTTGGGTCTGAACCCCATGAAGTCGGATTTGACGTCTGGCTCGTAATCAGGTTTTATGTAGGCGTTTGCACACTCTCCGGTCTTAGATTCGACGCCATCGAAGATTTGCTGCTGGAATAGAGGTCGCTGTTGAGAACCGTTTCCGCAAATGACGTAACCGGAAGTGATGATCAAGGGCAGGTGGGGTACCTATCCCAAAGGCAAGAAATGGTACCTGGGGAAACATTCAGCAGCCTGGCTACATCTGTCTGGGATTCACCTGCTTGTAACCGACCAATAGCATTGTTGCATTGGTCTTCGTTCAGATGTGACATCACTTGGTTCGTTGAGTGTTTCCTTTTGCAACTGATTTGGAAACCGAGAACCCCCCGATTTTGAAGGCACTAGCTAGATTTAGGTTCCATGTAAATAGCCAACAAGTGTTAAATCTGTCTAATCTAGACTACTTGATTAAGTAATTAATTTGAGTGAATCAAGTAAGAAAACATAAATAAACCATTATATTCAATCAATACTAAGAGAAAATATATATTTACCAACTTTGGCTAGACACATGGGTAAACAATAGCTTGTGGTCCAACAGGATAAAGAAAAGACTTAAAACCATTGTCTTGTTCTTTTATGGTAGCATACATTTAAACCATATCCAGACACAAAATTCTAATCTTTAACTTGGATTAGACACTTGCATAAACAATAATTAATTTATGCAAACAGTTCATTCTGATATAAAAAATGTTTATATAGCAAAATTATATACCTGTGTTCATAAAACTCCACAAATTCATTCATATGACACAATTGTACCATGGAGCATTAGTCTACTATCCATCAACACAGAGTTTTCACACATTATCAGTTGGTGAAACATGGATACAAATACACACTCCACATTAACAATACCTGGACATGCATGACTAACAATATCATAAATTAATTCACTAACTTTATGGTTTTCCAGCTAAATAATTAATATAAATAATACATTAATACAGGATAAACTTAGCGGGTGGTCATTTGTTAATGCCGGTAAATCCATTAGTTTTTTTTATAGTAATGTAAAAAGTGACTTAGAAAACCTTGAACAAACAGAAAAGAAAGGAGTTTCATGTCGCGTCAATATAATATACTCTCCCAAAACAGAAACGCAAAGTGACATTTCGTTGTCGATATACCCTCATTCTATTATCCCTTTGTTGCAACAGGAACTGCGACACGCATCTAAACCCAAATGTTCTCCAGTGTTGATGCGGCCACACTCTTGGGTCTGAACCCCATGAAGTCGGATTTGACGTCTGGCTCGTAATCAGGTTTTATGTAGGCGTTTGCACACTCTCCGGTCTTAGATTCGACGCCATCGAAGATTTGCTGCTGGAATAGAGGTCGCTGTTGAGAACCGTTTCCGCAAATGACGTAACCGGAAGTGATGATCAAGGGCAGGTGGGGTACCTATCCCAAAGGCAAGAAATGGTACCTGGGGAAACATTCAGCAGCCTGGCTACATCTGTCTGGGATTCACCTGCTTGTAACCGACCAATAGCATTGTTGCATTGGTCTTCGTTCAGATGTGACATCACTTGGTTCGTTGAGTGTTTCCTTTTGCAACTGATTTGGAAACCGAGAACCCCCCGATTTTGAAGGCACTAGCTAGATTTAGGTTCCATGTAAATAGCTCCAAAAGTTGTTTAACTCATTGTGTCCTGGTGTAAACATGCGAAAAACAAATTTCGGAAAAAAGTATGACCAGTAACAATTAGTGACCCTACCGTTAACGCCAATAATGAATTTCTTTTATCCTTACATAATGGCATTAAAAACAAGTAAGATTTATTGAAACATCGACCCCCCCTTCAAATTGTTAGTGGACTACACAGTAAACAATTATCAAAGGATGTGACATAATTTAGCACCGTCTTTTTGCTCATACATGTATTTGCCATTCTTTTTTAAGAAATTCCTTTACAATAAACATTTCTCTCTCACCCCACAATAAAACCTTACATTTTAGTGTAAATTGTCAAGTCTCTAATGGTCAGGAAAACAAGGAGTATGGATATGGGTTTAAACTGAATTTTTCCTTGCTCAAATATGTTAGTATGGATGGTTACATGTTAAAATTAACAACATTATTTTTCCTGTTGTGAATGCATTTTTTAAAAATAATCCCAATTAGCATCTAGCTGTCACAGATATAATTTGACAGCAGACTGATTCCTGTGTATAATTTGTTTTAATACAATCAATATTGATCAATGAATATCCAACAACAAATTAAAAATGAGTAAATACTTCTGAAATACATAAAATGAAAATAAACTTTTATCTCTGGGGTCTGTTTCACAAAATTTTAACTAAGATCCAAATTTTAGTAATTTGATTGGATAATATTAGTTTGATTTTAGTGCTTAGCCAAAAAAAATTGGAAGTATCTGCTAAAATTTAGATTTTATCTTTTGTTAAGATAAAGAGAAACAAGGCCCTGATTTATTACTGATTGTAAAATACACTGTATGCTATATAGAAATAAGAAATAGAAGTTTGGTAAAATAATTGTTTATTAAAGTCTCTGATAATAATTTGATGTATTTTTAATCTCATGCAAACTACAATCTCTAAAACAAATATCAGTCTAAACCTGGTTCAATTTCATCCAGTTAATGTAATCAACCAATCTAATTGAAATTCAGATCTATATTTCGTTTCGGTTTTTATAATTTCGATTACTTACACTATATGTAGATCTAACAAGTTATAGCGGGAGGTCACGTTCAGCCAGTTTAGATGTCAAGCATGCGACATTTGACCCTACATGTATAACCTCAGTCATTCGATAAACCAATTAGAATAGTTGTTGCTTTGTTTTGATTTCTATCGCTGTCATGCCTACCCACAATTCCTCGCAAAAAAGGTCAAACCCTCGACTCGACAGACAATTTGATTGGCTGACCCCTCATTTCAAGCAGAACACGGGTTAAATAACAAGTCTTTCAGATCCTAATGTAGTAAAGACAAGTAAAACGAAATTTTGAACTATAAAAACGAAACGAAATGTTTTAATCTGATTGTGTTATCAACCAGAAATGAAATGGGGTGTAAAGGCTACAAGTACAAATGTATGCCATACAGTTGGATATGAGGGAAATTTGCCCTGACAGCGTCGCAATGGCGGGCATGGCCTACATTGTACATACTACATATACTCTTACATCAAATTCCAACTGTCAGGGAATCTTTTTTTGTGGATGTAAATATGTACACAGGACCCCGGTCTTTCGTCCCATATTTTATAGAATATTGTATTAGTCTACTTGTTAAAGATTGGGTAAAATCACATTCTTTTGTGGATTATTTATAAACTGATAAACAATAAACGTCCTGTATTACGTTCAAACAGACATCTCTCTTAATTATTTATTGGAAACAAATTAATAATGAATAAACAGGACTAGATTTCAAAACCAGTTTCAAATGTCCATATAAATAATCGATAATTAGAAAAGATCAGCTACCTTCAGAGAGATATTTTAACCTTCACACTTTGAGACTAACATGTAAATTCAAGTTACAGCAAAATGAATGGACCACAAGTTATAGTCCATAAAAAAAGTAGATAAATGTACATGGACACAGCCTTCTAAGGTTTATATCAATTTCTATTTATAATTCTACACCTTGCCTTAGACATTTATCTACATGTATATCTATATACATGAATAGAATTTTAATAAATGTTTTCAAATTGAATAAATTACTCTATGAATGACCTTTGCTAATGAATTTAGAGCAAAATATTACTTGTTTGTCTCAAATGGTAAGTGCAGGAGGACCACATTACACAAAAAACCTATAAGATTAACCTGCGGAAAATATCAAATCAAGCAAAATGTTGACCAGGTGTCAAATTTTAAGTAGCTGTCTTTTAAGAAAGGACAATCATATACATGTATATGGTACATGTACTCTTCAAACTGGTGAAACACTAAAATTCCTTAAAAGAAAAGGTATTCCTGAGAGGACAACAGTTCATTTAAAATTTAATTATTAATGTTCCGAGACATCGCATGAGAATTTAGATCTGACAAACATGATGGAAATCAGTGTGCAATGAAATTAACCAATCAAATACTAATGTTAAGTATCTTCTGGCTGGCCTGTATTTGCTGCGATACTGTGTGATTTAATTACCAATTTTTCACCAGCTGTGAACATGCTCTCATCCAGCTAGCAGTCAATGACAGTTTCATGGCTATAAAGAATTGATATTTCTATGAAATATATGAGGTTTTATTTTCATTTCCAGAAATTTGTCCACAAAGTCTTAAAATGGCTAGCCAATTTCACCAGATTTTGTATGTTACATGTAAATTGTTTTGTTGAATGACAGTCTGGCCTCAATATATATCGATAGATCCAGAATGTCACTCGGCTTGTGTTCTACTGTCAGCACAAAAACATGTACGAGTACAGAGTTCATATGAAGTACATGTACAGAGTTCTTAAGAATTTAACATGAACTAATATTGTCTAAAATCCAGATCCCATTATTGTAATTCATAATTTCTTTTAAAAGCTTTTAAATCAATAATGACACTAGAAATTAGCAAATTTGATCAAAATGTATTTCAGAACAGCTGACAAAATCATTTAAAAATTCCTCTTAAAAGCTTTGGAGGTAAAGATTGACATTGTTTTAGTGATTTGCCGCAGGGTACACTTCGGACAAGTGTAATTATATTAAAGTATAGTGTACTAAAACAAATCTAAAACATTTTCCAGGAGAACTGGTCAGAAAATTGGGCAATTACAAAAATGGTGGTCCATAAGATTTATCAGTTTCTATGACAACTCTTATTAAATCTCCATGATTGTTAAGTGGTCTCAGTAAGAGAGAATTGTCACTTGATGATATTTTGATTGGTTCTCTTCTACAATGATATTCATTAGCCCTTAGTGTAAGACTAACATATTCAATAAAAAAATCCTAAACCAGTCAGGAATAAGCAGAAACACAAAATTTTAACACTAGTATATAAAACTCAGATTTAAGCCAAATCTAAACAATGGATTGGGTTGATATGGTGTCATATTTCCATTACAATTTACTAACTTCAGTTTATTTTTTTTTATCGTACTGTTCCAAAAGTGAACACAGTTTATGCATGTACACTTTAAGGTACTATAAAGACAAAGCATTATTATAAAATTTTCTTTTTTACATGTACATGTACATGTATTGTACACTGAACAAAACACTTCTACATTTTTTAAAACAATTCTCCCAGTTGTTATAGAATTTTGTTGGAATTTTCCCTTGAAATAATAAGGCATGAGTCATATTAAATTTTATCATTATCATCTGGATCCACTGACCCAACCCTCTTGGAGAATTAAAATGGGTTCTTTCTGCAACTAAAGAAGCCATTGACAAGACAACTGTCAGTTTTATCACAAGAGTCTTGTCCAGATTTATTTTAAGATTTCATCACCTCTCTGTGTCAGCTTGTCCAATTGGCTGTCGAGATTGTAAAAAGACAAAGAAATTTTTCAATTAAAATTCTGAAGCACAGTTAATGGCGTTGTCTTCAAAAATTGGTTTGAAGTTATATTATTCTGATAATAGGGTGTGGAAAATGAAATGAAAAGAATTGGCCTTAACATCTTAATACAAGATTCAGATATCCAGTACATGAACATGTAATATTTATTTTCCTTGGTTCCATTTGTTCAGTCCAAGGATCATTATTTATTTTGAGCTCTGTCTTTTATGCCTACTGTTCTAGGAATTCAACAAAATTCTTTTTTTACGTGCTGTTTGCTAATAATGTAAGAGTCATGCATAATAAATGTATTTTGAGACTATTCAACAAGGGGCCTTTATGGTATACATTTTTATGAACAAGGGTATGGTGATCCATGATTTCGCATGAGGAACAAGATCCTGTCCAGGCCGCCAACAAATAATACTTATTACTTATTTGTGTGTATGCAGGGGAGAGGGTGGGGTTGCAGTCACTCCCAGCGCCACTGGGTAATATTTTTGCTGTTTGGAATATGCTATAGAGTCAATTTGTAGCATCTGCCCTATGGTATATGTTTGACACTCGTTAAGCATTAAGATTATGATTTTTTGCCATTTGCAACGGGGAACAAAAACTCAATGTGGTACAAAAACTCAAAACCATGACGCAAAGCTCGTCATTGCGACCCCTTCACTTGCTCCTGATAGGGATCCATCAAGCATGAATGAAGACAGTAGGATTAAACCACATGTACAGTTCCTCCCAAATTTTTGAGACCAGAATCGCGCCGACACGGCGAAAAAAAACACTCCGAATTCTCTTAGATTTCACGGTGAAATTTCGCTTCATTCCGCGGTGATTTTCCTCTAAGATTCGCCGTGTTTCTCTAGGAATTCGCCGTGTTTCTCTAGGAATTCACCGTGTTTCTCTAGGAATTCACCGTGTTTCGATAAAAGTACATCGTGTTTACATAACGCCGGCAAATGTATGCCAAAATAAACAACTTACAATTTTTTAAACGTACCACCAATTATTAGCTGCTATCAAATCCAAACTTTAAATTATATACGATGAGATTTTACACACTACTTCATTACTCGCAGCTCCATAAAGCACAGCGACATAAATCACGTCCGCAATGCGTTCGTCACGTGGTCAGAAACGCGCGAAAACATGAGCTGTTGGGTTCGACACGGGGACTATATTCTTAGCAAATCTTGACTGTCACCGGTATTTGATAACAATGTATTATGACGTATTAAAACAATATAGGTGGGGGAGATTTTAAGCAGTCGTAGAAAAAATCGCCGCTTTGACAATATACATCTACTTTATGTCGCGCAATTCATTTCGGTGGAAGCGGATATTGAGTAAAGCCATTTCACACACACAGACGTATATGCGCATGCCATATATTTATACAATGGCCACATGTGTTAATTCTCGCCTTCACCCCGTTATAATTTACTTATTTTGAATACACTTTCTGAATGATTCAATTATTTTTTGCGAATCCATGACCATAATAAAGTGTTATTTTATTTACTTAATAATTGCGTTTGTTTTAATATTTAAGACATTTTAGTACTGGATAATCGATAGTCGAATCAATAATAGAGTGATGTTTTAATTGTTGTTTTAATAAATTGAAAATTGTGTTTGTTTTAATAGGCATCTGTTTTCTTTGAGATAATAAAATGTTATGTACTTGTATATAGAAGAGCTTGAATCTGATGATTGTATTAACCACCTGAATGGGTCAAATTTAAACAAGGACATGACTTCCTGTAGATTTGTCGAAAGCCTTTGTCTCTTAGCTTGGTGGTTGAGAAGTATTATCGTCTAGTATAGCTTTTGAGCTGCTGATATGTACATATGCAGTAGAAAATCGGGAAGTTGAACGTACGAAGGAATGGAATCATTCAGAAGTGTTCTCAAAATAAGTAAATTATAACGGGGTGACCACGAGAATTAACACACGTGTGGCCATTGTATAAATATATGCCATGTACGCGTCTGTGTGAAATGGCTTTATTTAATATCCGCTTCTACCGAAATGAAATGAGCGGCACCCAGTAGATGTATATTGTCACAGTGAACATTGTCGTAAGAATATCCCTTCGTTGAATGCATGTAGATGTAGAGTATTCTATGTATACGGAATCTGTAAACGGTTAACCACATTGCGGAAGTGATTTATGGCGCTGTGCTTTATGGAGCGTTTAGATTAATTGGAGCTGCGAGTAATGAAGTAGTGTGTAAAATCTCATCGTATATAATTCAAAGTTTGGATTTGATAGCAGCCAATAAGATGAAATGATACGTTGTAAGTTATTCATTGTTTGCATACGGGTACATTGTGGCACCACGTTATACATGTACAGTGTGTTAGAAATAAAAAAATACGACCGTAGCTGCCTCGCCAACGGTTAACATATTATTTTGTATTCAACTTAAATAAATTACATTTTCCGTTAACATGCTTACATCGGGATGATGTCGGCACTCAAGCGATTCACCGTGTTCCACCGCGATACACTATAATTCACCGTGAAACACCCTATTTCGCAGTGATTTGGCAAGCTGCCGTTTCGCTAGCGATTCTCCGAGATTCCACCGTGAAATAGAGTGTTTTTCCACGGTGTTCGGTGTTTCTAGTCTCAAACTCCAGACACGTAGTGTATAAAGTGAAGGCAGTATTAAAGGGCACATTGTGTGCATTAGGCTTCAAGTTATAGTTTATCGCCATGTACATCTACAAAATACAGTAGTATAGCCATTAGTTCAGCTTTGAACGTAGGTCTCATTACACTCGCCAGTACTACGTTCAGGTATCATGCCATTCAATACATGTCCAAGCTGGAATCTGCCTAGTCAATTTTACTGAGCAACTTGTTATTGCTAAACGACCGTCTGTCGGTCATACTGGTTCTAGCTACATGTAGGTAAGCAAGGTCTTATTTTCTCACTAAGATGTTCATTTACATTGTTCAGGCGTTCACATGGACTGACACGCGGCCATTTAGCAGTGAAAAGTTGCACAGTAAAATTGACTGGGTCAGATTCCGGTTTCGACATGTATTGAATGGCACGAGACCTGAACGTAGTACTGGCGAGTGTAATGAGACCTCCGTTCAGAGCTGAACTATCTAGTCATATGGGTATGAAAGGAGAATGAGGAGGAGAATTTAGAGCAGCAAATTTGAAAAAGTTACAAGAACTCATCTATGCTGAAAGGTTTTGAAGAGAATGAACAAACAGAGGAAATCTTGTTCACTTGGGTTTTCGATTTAACCTTAACCAGAAACTAACCCGATTGCCTGACAAAATAGATAAATCTCTAAGATATTTATAATTAACGAGCCATTTTACAGAAGTTAAAATCCTAATTAGCAGCAGACAATAGGATAACAGCTACAGTAATATTATTACCAATGTATTGATTTGATATCAACCAGCTGTTCCATTATTTATCATTACTCCTTCCTCTTATAAACTTACAACTGGATAAGAATAGAATATGGCTTAATTTCTCATCAATAAAACATTTCAGTCATTTTAAGACATCCATATCCTTATTTCTTACCATATCCTTATTTTTATGTTTACATGTATGTGCGAAATGGAATAGGAATTTGCTCTGTTACATGCAGGGATGTTTCTCACTTGTTCTGACCCAGAGAGAATACAATTACTGATTACGATGATTTTGATAAATGTTCAATACAATGACCAGACAATAAATAATATGTTATTGACACACCATGTTTCATAATGACAATATAGTTATAATATGTAAATACTAGAACCTGATTATAATAACTGACTGTTTTACTCTATCAATATTGACTGAAGGATAAATTACAGATTCATCTATAAAAATACTATTAGATTCATCTGATTAATAAACACAAGTTCATATTATCAGAAATAGGATGCAATTTGATCTCCTAAATGTACAAGTACTTAATGGCATAATTCATCTAATCAATGACTACATTACATGTACATGTACTATTCCTAGTAAAAGTACCTTGAGGAAATTTCTTGATTAACACCAGGATCAAAATCCATTTCTCCTGGCTAGTAATTCAGCATCTGACCCACAGAGCCAACATGGCGCCAAACTTGTGCAAATAGATAAACTAACGGTATTTGATTTCTAGTTTCAGTATATCTTAGCATTATTCTTAAAATCCTAAATGTGGGTCTATATTTCAATATACATATTGAATCACTGTATATTGTTTAACATAAAAAGTATGCAATATGCATGTAAATTATTTCAACCATCTGCTACATAAATTAAATAGAAATACTTTAATTTTAATCTATGTACAATGTAGCAAACCATTCAGGTATAAAACATGTCCTGAACATACCATTATTTAAAGGCTCAATACCACTCTTGTTGTAACTGAATAATATGTCCCAATCTTTATTCTGGTCAACAAATTATATTATTTCACAATATTCCAATTAATTGATGATACAAATTTCATCTTAACATACCTAATTTAAAAAATTGGAACAATTCAACTACATGATTTGAAAAGGTTAACATAAGCCTTTTCAAATATGACTTGGATTTTAAAATATTTTCGAATCCCCTGGGCAAGTAAAATAGGATGTAATGGATAATTTACACAACAAGTAGGTGACTCAAACATCTAGTACTGAGAATAAGGCTATTATTTATTTTCTGGAGTTGCCAATTGCCAGCAAGAGTGTTATTGTCCCTTTAAACTATCTGCTAAAAATACCATCTTTATTTGAAACAGGGAATCTTGACAACCTGGATCACTGATTAATCTATAAATGTAGACAGTTTTGAATAACTATGATATAATACAGATATTGACCTTACATATACTGCCCAATTACTACATGTAGCCACATTATGATTAATGTTGATGATACATGTAATTTGTGTATTATGCAATATGTCATTTATTTCTGATTAAAATCAATATTGTTTACCAGTAGAGTTTTTAGTCACATATAGGCTGTGTTTTAAACACATTTCCAAACAGTATTGATCATCCTGACTACCAGAAACAAATAAGTCAATTGGAGGTGTACATGTATTTATGTGCATAAATTTGTATGCTTGCTTCACAAATCCTGATAATATTTGAAGTGAAATGATGTTAAAATAGTCACCATGATCTGATGCCTTCATATTATCCCTTTCAAATTAAAGCTCTTCGCCAATAAAAAGGACAAATTCCTTCAAATATTTGAAGCAGAATTAGGTAAAATGACATAAAGAGTCAACAGTTCTCGCTACATGTATAATGGTTAAAAAATAGATAATGAAAAGAGAATAAGCTGAAAATATCAATTAAATTACTTTACTGTGAGCCTAGATAATGGCAATACAATTATACATGTAGCCTATCTTCCATTGTCATTGCTACCATTGCCACAATAATACCATAATCTAGCCTCGATAGTCCATTTTTATGGTAACCACATCAATCACAAAATGGAATCGAGAGTTGATTGTGATATTTTGGTATCTTAATTAATGCCCAATTAATAACTTATATAACAGCTCAGGGATAAAGAAAGACCTGCCATAGGAAGATTTAGCTCCTGCATTATGAGGTTTAACCCTTAACCGGTCAGGGTCGCATATTTGCACCACGACGTTATATCCAAAAGTGGTCACGGTCGCATATTTGCGACCATAGCAAGAACCTTTTTTATAAGCCGCATTTGAGTATTTAGTTTCGTATTTAATTGATATCGCCACGCATGCGTCTGAGACAGGAACTTATCTTGTCAATAACATTGAGAAAAACATGTCTTCGTTTTACATTTTTTGACAAAAAACGTAATTTAACGATGTCGGGAATAATAATGACCGTCAAAGTCATTGAAATGCCTATATATGATTCTGACTCGGATTATATCGATTACGCCGATTCTGAAGACGATATTTCTGATGAAAATGATTTAAAATGGTATGCAAATTATAGATCTTCAACTTTTTTATTGGTGTCAAGACTCTATCATATATAATTATTCGGCAGTAGTCGATTGTAATAGTAATAGGCATACAAAATATTTCACGTTAGTTATTTTTTAGCCTGACCACTTGACGTCGCAACGTCAAAATGACGTTGACCGGTTAAGGGTTAAGTTCAAGTTTTCTTTTTATGATCTACATGTACGTGTAATACCATAAAGTTTATATATAGGGTATGCTGACTCCACTCCCATACTTATAATGAAGCCAGTCATATACATGTAACAAACCACCTTACTAATAAATGACCCTATGACTGTCCAGTAAGGTCACATTCTAATGATGATTAATGCTGATTATTCATATCATTACACAATAGTAAATGATTATTACATGTTTAATATTTCTGCATCATAATCAATATTCTACACATTCATGTCCAGTCATCTCAAAAATATTCCTGAACTTTTCATTTTGAGGCGAATTTTCAAAAACTAGTGATCACAGAATAGGCAAAGCTTGAAAAACCCAAAACATTTCATAGCCATATGTGTTCTAAAAAATTCAGAAAGGATGTGGTCTACAGAAATGTACAGTACCTGTCCCAAAGGTTCTAGAATATAAGCATGTATTACTCTGCTTCCTGCCAGAAACTTGTCACTTCTTAATGTATCAAATTAATTAAGGAATGACTTAAAGCTACATGTAATAGTTTTATTGTTTTATTATACATTGTCAATTGTATATACATGTACGTATGTACAATGTACATGTATTTGTTCTTACCTTTAATCAATACAGGTGATATAATTATTACTCCTTGTTAATCCTTTAATCTTGTCCACATTAATCCACTGTTTTATTGTCCATCAAATACTGTAAAAGAATAAATATAAATCATTAAAAATAACAATACCATTTATACATGTCAAAATTACTAATGTTTCATTACACTTTCAATAATCAATTTCAACAAATCCAAAGTATTTCATTATAGTGCTTAACATATTTGATCAAAATAACAGACAATGTTGATTATAGATCACAAACCAATGTAAACAGTGTGAAATACAATACATGTAGGGCTTGGATGGACCTGGGGTCATGTGTGGAATGGAGGAATGGTATGTTTTAAGTCCAATGTTATGTCATTTTAGAACTAACTTTATGTTATCTTTATGTTATGTCATGAAAAAAGTATGCAAATGGACGACCCCATTCCTAGTCATATATAATCATGACACTCAGTTCAATTGATCAATTTGAGTTATTCAATCATCTCTCTACCAAGTTTTGGAGGATTGGTAAATACTGTTTACAAGTATGTAATTCAAAAATGACTAGGATATATTTCAAAATTGTATCTTTATTTCGTTTTGATTTCCTACATAGCATAAGATCTAACATACAAAAATATTCAAAACGTCTGCTGTTCAAAAGGCTGAAATCAGCTGCCTTCGACCTACAAGACATTACTGTACAAAAAAAAAACACAGCAGACCACGTTAACGCGCGATTAGAAAATCTCCACTTAAAATTAAGTATGGAAAAATATAAAATACAGTATATAAAATGCCAAAAGTGAAAATCTGATTTTATTCAAGTTGTATTCTCATTTGACACCAAAACAGTGGACACATGAATCAATGATTACCTTCAGTTAATCCATAAACAACACAGCGGTTTGTCTATTTACTTGAGTGATGATTTTCCGATAAACGGCACATTTAACACCTACAATAATCCTTTAAGCTGCAATGTATTGATCCATACAGACAATCCCCGAATGAACAAACGAACAAAAGAGAGTCAGACAAATTTTAACGAATTCAATGTGATTATAAAATGTATTGCAGTCATCAATAAATGGAAACTAAACTGTGACAACTTCTAATGTCTTAAAACCAAGAAAGTAAACAACGTCACCCGCTTAGACAATCGTGACTCAATGTGAAGAAGATTCAACATAGAATCACCATCCATATAAGGTTGTTAAAATGAGTCCTCCCACTCCCCACATGACCAGTGCCAATTACTCTAACAGGATACTATTAAAGAACTGCAGGAACCAATATTTGGTAGAAATAGCTATTTCTTTTAACTCCCTACTAAATAAAGTCTGCTTCTTCTATACTGTCAACACAGCTTCAGAATTATTTGACTAGCTCTCTTTAAACTAACCTTCACCATTTCTCTATAGAAACAATAGACATTGGTGGTATACTGACATGCCAATACTAAACAGCTCTCTTTATCCTGGCCACAAGTAAACAATAGAACAGCTATTCTTTCCTCCTCCCACGAATACCCATAAAACTAATCAATCGAAAGATAGTTGACAGATATTAAGAGTAGAGATGAAAGAATGTGTTGCTAATGATTTGTATCAGTGGCTGCCATTGGCTCTTTATGGTATTGACAGACAGCGGAGTCTGTTTGAAAATGACTTTTGAGCAGTCAGGTACCTTGGAGTATTTGAATAATTACTTTCATTTCCTGCAACACTTCCAGGAAGCAGACACAAACCTCACATGCCATCCTACATGTATCCAGTGGAATTGTCTGATATTGAATCACGATAAATAATTCAGTCTTTGAATGTGGAACCCTCAGAGGAATTGCTGAGAGATTTTACCATTGATATCTTTTACGATTCATAAAAGAATTCCTTGAGATAATTAATGGAAAAGAAAACGGTTGAACGATTTCATTTAAATAGACAAAAAGAATACCAAGAGTTTTTGCTAAATAATGAAATTAAATCATGTAGTCTCCCCTGACATACCTGTAAAGAGGCATTATCTTCCACTTCCACGACAAAATAAATGTTATTCATTTTGGAGATTATGCGTATATCATATTTAATAAACTTAAAGACTTCCTTTGAAAAACATGTACAAGTCGTTGACCTGGCGTTGCATGTAAATTGTAATAAAGCAAAAGGAAATTCTATTTCTACTTTCTCTGATTACATGATAGATAAAGGGTACAGGACAATTCATCCAGGGACAGCTCATACCAAGACTGTTAAAAAAAATATGAACGCTAAATGGAAGAAGAAATCAATAGTTCAATCACAGATCAAATGAATCCATAGTGGGAAACCATTTAAACGCATGATACTTTTTATAGAATTGTACCGTGTTTGCCAAAGCTATCCAATGGTGGTTTGACTCCCAAAAAGCGATGAAGTCACCAGAACAATAATCATACAGTAAAATAGCCCAGACACTATTACTAAAAGTTTCACAAGACAGTAACATAAAAAAAAAATGTCGCGAAAAAACTCCAGGAAACATTAAGTTAAGACCTAGATATAATACTACATGTAAATGTAAAACAATGACTAGAAGTAAAACTGCGATTTGGCTAAAAAGGTAAAGATTAATTCAGTTTTTGATAATGGAACTACCCTTCACCCCCATAACCTTCCTCTCTCTCTAGAGTATTATCTCCCAGCATTAACCCCTGTCTACTATCCCTGCACCCTAGTTACATTCCTGGATGACTACATGTATTACATACTTTCCTACCACTTTGAAGTTTCAAATAAATAAAATTGTGTGAAATAATGAGAGTACTATGGTTAAAACTACATATATACATGTAGTATTATGTTTACAGTTATTTTAAATTTTAACAGGAAAATGTCAAAGTTGAATTACAAGGCATGTGAAATAACTAGGGGTCAGGATGAGATAATCTGAGTTGAATGACATAATTGTCATTGTTTCTCAGTCAATTAACATATTTCTCTGTCATGTTGACATAAACCAAATTTTGAAATTAAAGTCAGTAAGCACTTAATTTAAACTGATATTGGAAACTAATTCCATCCATATTATTTATTTAAACTTTTATATGTTTTATTAATCATGGGTGGATACATGATTGTGAAAAAGGTGAGATGTAAAGTACAACCTTGAAAAGTGTAGCAGTGGTGCAAAACATTTTGGACCCTACTTAGAAATTGAGGGGAGGAAGCTAACATACAGGGAACCATTATTCAATAATTTGCTAATGAATATGGTTCTTTAGGAGTGGGAGAAAAATCACAAGGTTACGGTAGGTTGAAAACTAAAGAAAACAAACTCACAAGGTAAAAGCTGACAATCAAACTCAATCGACACCAATGAGTGACCCTACATGTATGATCGATCAGTGTTGAAACCCTTCCATCAACAGACAAAAAACGGGTAATTACTGGCCAATAGATGTAATCAAAACAAAAAATACAAGCCAACAGTGAGGCTGATGTCCCCCGCCGAAATCCCAAAATAAATAGATGACACATATTAATTAATCGCACATTTATTTTTTTCAAACGTATTGACCAATCAAACTGAACACAAAGTGTCATCCAAAAATTGCTTATCTCTGCCTACCGTAAGAAGAAAATGCTCATCTTCGAACTCCATCAAGGCATTGACCTAATAAGCATACACACCAATTTTGAACATTTTAACTCAATTCGAAGGAGAGTTATTGTGTTCCAAAGTCTCGGCAAATCAAATTACTTATCGCTCTGCTTACCCTGAGCAGAAAATGCTCATTATCGATCATAGTCAAGGTATTACTGTAATGAAACTATACACCAAGTTTCATCACTCTCACTTAATTAGAACTAAAGTTATCGTGTCTCAAAGCATCAACCAATCAAATTGCTTATCTCTGCTTACCCTAAGCGGAAAATGCTCATCTTCGAACTCCATCAAGGCATTGACCTAATAAACACATACACCAAGTTTGAACATTCTAGCTCAATTAGGAAGAGAGTTATTGTGTCCCAAAAAGTGTGACGGACAGACAGACGGACAGACGGACAGACAGACAGACAGACAGACAGACAGACGGACGAACCCATTTTAATAGTCCCCCAACTTTGTTCAAAAGGCGGGGGACAAAAATTGCTGAGTTCCTATAATATATTTATTAAACAATATAGAGCTTATGGTGTCTTTAGTTGAATACAGTAATTAATCTCGGTCACCATATACAACAATGTGATGTACCTACTGACATAATGATTACCCGAGACATTTGTATACTTGGTATGGTGTGAAAAACATGTCTAAATCCTATATACTGATTATTAAAGTAATCATTGTATATTTTCAATGATCTTTTATTTTTTTATCCAAGCTGTAACAGTGGAAACGAAATTGACTTGCCACATTTGAATCTGTATTAAGCACATGTAAAAGTGAAATACCTGTACATGCACGTGAATGTTATGGGCAAACTAAACTGTTGGATTGCATAATTTACCACAGGTCAGATGGTAAACATTTAAATACTCAGTATATATCATCTGTAATCTGTGCTACACATGTATTTGATAAACGTGATGACTTGGACTTTCCGATTGTTAACTTTCCATTTATTAGTAGTAACATTCCTGTATCACCAGCTTATGGAGTGTTTGTGTCTCAGCTTATTCGATACGCGAGAGCTTGTTCTTTTTATTCTGATTTTTTAAGTAGATCGAGACATTTGTCAACTAAGCTTCAACTACAAGGATACTTGCACACTAAACTTATAAAATTCTTTAAAAAGTTTTATGGCCGTCATATTGACTTGATTGGTAAATATTAGCCATTATTCTAGATATATATATTTAATTGACGCATATCCTACTTACTATCTGTCTGATTATGTCTACTACTTCGTTAACACTGTTCATTGCGTGCATTTTGCATACCGATAATCCATTGGCCAATCACGCTATTTTACCGAGCTTTCAACTAATAGTTTGGATGCAGCAGGGTAAGCTTACTCTTCCGGACACCTGTTACCACTGTTTGTTGTGTATCTTGTACATGATGAACAGTCCATTTGCTGATAACACTATTTTGCCTATTACGTTTTTTAGGACTTCGAATTTTGTCTAATGGTTTGGATTGTTCGTACTTGGTTTTTGTTTAATTTAGATACATGTACACGTATGGTCATAAGATAAGATAAGATAAGATTTTATTGTATCATATGCATGCACCGGTAGTGTACACTGTACATATATGATGTACATGAACATGTAGTTACAAATGGCTGAACAGAATAAAAGAAAACGAACAAATTATAAAAATAGTTATGGTCTACAATAATCTTTACCTGTTGCAGGGGGAGAAGCGCCTTTCCAAATCCCAGGCCAAATGGGTCGTCTGCCTTCTCATTCAGTTAATGACAATAAATATCAATTTTTCACAGCACAATAATAACTACATATAACATGTATCTTTCAACTTTCAAATATCAATAAATTTCTAAAATTTATGTACTTTTTTTATCTTGTAATATATCCCTGTATGATTCATTCACATTAAAATACTGTTAAAAAAATTTTTTAAAAAAAATGTTCAAAATAAAGTCATTGTGTTTATCTTATTTCCCATACATGTACATGTACATGATTGGTGGGTCATTCATCAGACTATGCTATCATATTTTATTGACATCTTTTATATTAAAATATAGATTACATGCATACCCCTTTAATTTATTCATACCCACGATCTTCATTCGAACCTGGGAAAAAATAAATCTATTTTTTATCATTTTCTTCATTTAATAAAAAAGTGCAAAATTTTCTATTATATTTTGAAACACATGGTGCTGTTGATAGTTGATTATTTTTTGCTTTTAAAATTTTTGAAGAAACATCTTGCAACTTAATGCACAGCTTGTGATGAAAAAGACATTGTTAATCGAAAATCTGAATGAATTTTTTATCTATTTATTTATTTTTTTAATTTGACCATAACTAAATGTTTAGCTACCTGAACTTGTATTTTTTGTTTACCATCCTACTTCCTAAAAATCCAAAGTACAAAAAATCTATCCTTGTATAAATTTATGATTCATAGCTAGATAATAGCCACAAAATTGTCAAGTTATTGGTCCCCCTAAACACAATATACTTCGTTATGACTCATTGTAAACAGTGATTTTCAGTTAGTAATATTTGTTGACATCTTGTAAATCGCTCATACATGGGGATCTGGCTATAGTTTTTTTTTTTTACCTGTATTGTAACATATCAAAATCTATCAGTGTCAGATGGAATAGAGCTCAGGGCTTTGAGACATAGGTGTGATCCATTGTGAAAATACTAGTTGATGAATCATTCAACTTCCCTTCATGATAACACTTGATCCAAGTGTAAATGTAACTTTAACTTACTTGTTCCTTTACAAGTCAGAAATTGAAATTAGAGATCTGTAATTTAGTTTTCGTTTTAGTAATTTAATTCACAGAGGGGGGCTCATTTGTTTGATTCTGTTTATATACATGTATCAGTGTAAAAAAATATGTGATCCTTCGCGATTCTTGTTTCTACATGCACATTTCAAAATAATTAAATAATTTGAGATGATGTTATTCTAGATACAATGTACCATATATATCAATGAAGGGGACATGGTACAATCTGGTTTTTTTTTCAAAATCAAATACTAATGAGTCCTGGCAAACAAGAGTTCAGTTGGCGACTTTTTTTGTAGAACACCCAGCCATCATAATGCTGCAATGAGCAATATTTGCTGTTCTGCCTCTGTAGAGAATATTTAGTTTGCTGGATGTCAAAATTTGCATTACCAGTATCCAAATGCTTAAAAAATAATCTGGCCTGTTATTTAACTTCATCACTATAACATCGATAGAATTTCACTGCCATTTAACCAGAATATAAACATACAAAAATATTTATATTGTTACTATGGTTTCTATTTTTATTTCAATTATCATCCTGCTGGTTACATGTTTAATAACACCATCTCAAATTATATAATACGGGCACATACATGTATTCTAAAAGGAAGGATTTGAGTGTGTGACACTCATCTGTACCCGGTGTATGCAGGAAGTGAGAAGACTTTCCAAATACATATACATGTATATTACTTAACCTTTTTTCTTAGAAAATGTAGACTATGCCACCACACTGCCCCCCCATCCTTTTCACCATTGTCCTCTCTTTATCAGGATCTAGACGTTAATAATCCAAGCGCAAATGAATTATTGTTTTAAGGTCATAGATATGTAATTTAATCATTTGGAGGGGGGTGTGTGTCGTGCAAAACTGTCACTTTATGCCCATAATTTGGCATACTTGTAGCCTCCAGGACCTGTTACAGGTACTAGTATGGAGCCCTGATGTTAATTTGGAAAAATAGCTCTTCATATTATACATGTACTGTCCAACAGATATATGTAAACAGATTATTTATCCCAGCACACTTTTTGTAGATATTTTGTTATAAAACATGGGTGTGTGTGTATTACCTTCAGGTAAATAACAGGACATTGACCATGTATATATCATAACTCATATGGTACTTGTACATGTAGCCTATATACATAATACCCATTGTATGCTCACTGATCTCAAATATATATTAACCTTAGCAGGAATACCACCGATTACTACATTTATCTACGCCCACATACATGTACCTTAAGTTTCATAAAAAAAAAAACAACACTGCCTTCAGATTTTTTTTCCCATAAATTTATCTTCACTGTTCTGGAGAGAAAAGATTGGAATCAAATGTCATTGTTAACACAATACTTGTACTTAGGTAATTTACATTATACATGTAAGTGTGCTTAGTGAGACCGTAAGGCAGAATACAAATTTTCCCAGACAGTTAAAGTGTTTGTTCTGCTAACCCTCTTTTGATTTCTAACTTCTAAGGGTTCCATCGCAAGCCTGCAAATGGTGCACGTGTGGACTGTACATGACTTTTTCATTCAATCAAACCACTACATGTACATGATGTAGGCAGAACTTTTCATGTCAATCCCAGAAACCCTTAGCCCTGTTTTTTTATTCTCGTAATCTTTTTCTCAATTAGCACTGCCATGGGTTTGTTTAAGTGTACAAAAATGTGTATACATGCATACATGTTCATAAGTTTCACATCCACTCCAAAAGACTAGGCAGAAATTAACTAACAGTTTCTGTAGATGTCAACCCCATGTAGAAATACAAACCAAGGTTTTTTAATTCTTTTTTTAAATTAAGACCCACATAAACAGATTGTTTAAAGTTAACTACATGTACATATACGTAGTATCCCCAATAAATCATTATTATTAAAGCCATGATTTTGCATTTACCTAGAATACATGTATCTAATATGAAATGATTTTACCCAACACCTCTGTTATTTCCAGCTTAGTAATACAAGTATGGTTGTGTTCAGTGACCTTCAATGAAACCTTCGCTGATAAAAACAACTCTTCTATATGTTTTACTTTATACACCAATAAACATATATATACCATAACAAAAATATTGTGACCAATAAACCCCAACACAATATAATTATTATGAGGTTTCTTACAAAACATATCAAATTGTTTTTTATATTACCTATTCATATCTGACCCGGTCATTGTCCAACTACATGTACTATGCACATATAACTTTCATAACACTACATTTGTCATTTTGTATAGACTTTGATTTTAATTTAGGATTGGTGGTACATGTACATATAAGATCTGAGAAATTTTGCTGCAGGAGAAGACCGCTTACATGTACGTACCTACATGTATGTGATATACTTCAACCTTTCTATACTAGTAAGCACAAGAGAATTGCATAGAGCTGCAGACAAGAAAATAGCACCACACATTAAGTATAATAGATAATAAAACTACTATGAAAGTGAATGCATCCCTGGAGAAGTGGTAAAAATGTTTTTGTCAAGATAAAATAGCTGATTCAACAAAACAACTTTCTATGGGTAATTTAAGCTGGGTGGACTAGGATAGGATATATATACAGTAGAAGTTATTATAGAAACATGGATGTCACTGAGATAGGATATAGGCTAAATATAGCCACACATGTGTTACGGTCAGGATTTCTCCATTAATCTAACATAAATTTGACAATTTCAAATAAACTCTTGAATCCACCATCATAAATCACTTAATTCTAATTCATCAATCTTTACTTTCATTTTATAATATGTACAAAACACAAAATAAAACAGAGCGATGGGTGCCTAATTTCTGCTGCTAGTAACATAGATACTGATTGTATGCCTGATAAGATGCACACCATGTGCTATATAATATATATACAACCATGCGTGTGCGTGTCCTGGTGGAAGCTTGTAGGACCCAGGATTCCTATACACCGGTGGGAAGGGGGGGGGGGGTGATTAGTCACCCTAGTCACCTCCCCTGGATCTTCTTTATGTTTACTCTTCAATATTTATTTCCTTGAAATAATATATTTCAATATTTCATACTAAACAAAAATTAGATCAAACTTCAAATGTTGTAATTGACATTGAACAGCGAAAACTAAATAATCTGTTTGGGTACATGTGGCCTTGAAATAAAAGTATCTTAATTCAAATGTTGAGTGGTCCCATTTCTGAGTAAAAATATTCTGGATTATCCTCCTCTAAAACATGTCTGCTTAAAATCAATGTCAATAAAACAAAGAAATTTTCCTAACTGCATTAGTTCACTAATTTTAATCATGTATTGGTTAATCAAGGTTAGCTACAGGACAAATCATACAAAAATATTCTCCCAGACAAAGGAAATAGGGTAGAAAAATAGGACAGTATTCAAGCTTCAGAAAATATATTGAATTTTGTTTGTCTTCAATGTTCAAGATCCGTATCATTCAAAATAGAAAACTTCCCAGAACTTTGGGTGATCAGATCACCTTACTTAATTGTTCCACTTACATCTTCATGGCTGTTGAATTCCTTAATCAGCCCCTATATGATAACTTAAATAATCAATTACCAGTAATTAATACGCTACAGGCCAAATCATATAAAAACATTTCTTCAAGACAAAGTAAAAGAATTAATTGTATTGTTTATTAGCTGTGTCTAACTCAATTCCATTGTTAGTTAGGCGATTAAGATCCACCCCTCACATTTAATCAGTGTTCTGGAAAAGCTGGAAACACATTAGGCGAATAAATTGATGCCGAATTTGTTCGAATAAAACACGTTTCATATTTTCGGTGAATTTTCATTCAATGTGATTAATTTTGCCTAGTGTGTCGGGTTTGCGGGCATAATTGTAGAACTCATTATAATGACAATCATGTCGAGAAAGTCACAAGATTTTTTAAAGACAAAATGGCAACTATCACAGCTTTAAAAACAACTTGTGTAGCGGATCACGGTACATTGTATTTCAGTGACTCCGAATCATCCCACATCTTTCTGCGCCGATGCATGGTGGTTGCCACGTTTAATCTTAACTGTGACCTAAAGGGTGGTGCAATGGACTGGTGAATCAGGCGGAGAATTGCCTTGTGTGTCCACTAAATCAGCCGAATTCCTTTGTCTGGAGACTGCAATTCAGCGTCGATGGATTCAGCTG
This sequence comes from Patella depressa, assembly GCA_948474765.1. NCBI lineage: Eukaryota > Metazoa > Mollusca > Gastropoda > Patellidae > Patella > Patella depressa. The sequence goes on from OX419715.1 coordinate 30,914,756, forward strand.
AATGATTTGGGCAGAAATTTGCCTAGTGTGTCTGCCTCTTAAGCTGGAGGAATAGAAACAATTGGTTGAAAGATTCTTAAAATGCTCTGATAAGAGTCAAATATATAAATTAATAAAATTTGGAGAAACAAAACCTGTTTTTAGTTTGGCCTTAAATTTATCTGATTTCTAATAATGGACGTACATGTATATGAAGGGGTCTGATTAATAAGAGGTTAATTAGTCATTACAATGTTGAGCATCATGGAAGAAAAACAGTGATTAATCATAAATACATTAATATTCTGGTTTTATAACGGTGCATCATGTCAATATTCTAATATGGCTACTTAAAGATTGGGGGGGGGGGAGGCAGAAAGAGAGATTTTAACAGCTGCTCAAAACAAATATTTTAGGAGTAACTGATTATTCAAATATCTTGTGAATAAAACTCAGAACTCACATTGATTTAAGTGTTTGTAAAAATTATTTAATTATAAAGAAAAGAACGGCTCCTTCAATCAAACAATTAAAACTTACTTTCTTTTAATGTTATAGATACATTAGGATCATAGGAAATTGTTCCAATTAGCAGCTAAGTATTCTCCTTATTTTCTCATGAAATCGGAGAGATGTCAAATTACTAACCTAGCTGTCCATCAAATTAATTAACCAATGACACGCTAGCTATATACATGTACCATTTATCGAAAAAAGAGATTGAAAAGTTGTATTAACATCCGATCTAATTATACAATTAATAAATCAAACACTCTTAATGTCAGCAACAATTTACATGCATTAATAACAAAACTATTTTTGGGGAAACCATTTAGAACATTGGTATGACACAAGTTCTTGTCCATAACATTACATACAATGTTCATGTAGCCTATCCACCATTAAGCACCAAAGACAAAATTGTGAAGATGTATGATTTTAATATAATATTTTATTTGTCCTTTGTTAAATATGCATGTATTCATACACTGTCACTGGTTCATTTATTTGAGATAGGCACAAGGGACATGGGCACAATGTAAAAAGAAATGGACTTTTAAAAAGGGATGGGTGTATGGAATGAATAGTGCTTATTGAATCTTTTCTTTAAAGTGATCCGAATCCAGAAAATTTTTTAATCTGGGAGAAAAGATGTGACCGGTGATTCCCCCTCCTTGTCATATGAAATGGAAATGTGATCCATGACTATTATTGCAATGATACATGTGTATACAGGGGTGGACCCAGGAATTATTGGGGGGGGGGGTGCCAGGTTCCTGTTAAGGAAATCTGCCATCATTGTCTCTAAATTGCATAGGCATGTGCATACAAATTAAGCTTTTTAAAGAGAGAAATCATAATTTTAATGATGTAGGATCACATTGTGATTTAATTTCATTGATGCAATGCATTAATTTTTTTTTTATGTACATGTAGCTGAACGGGGTTGGATTCGGACCCCCTACCCCTTGGATCCACCCCTCTGTACATGTAATAAATAGATTGTTACATGAATATACACATGTACATGAACATCAACCAAGTTGTTATCATTCCAATCAAATTATACATTTTAAACTGGAGAAACTATTTTTAACAGTCAGCAAAACAGAATAGAATGTGGCTCCAGTTTATCTAGATTATTTTGAAACGTATCTAAATAAAATGAATGTTTCTTTTGTATGACTGAACAGTCAAAGAAAATGACTACCAGTACATGTAAATGTATTTCCACAGATAAAATTGAGGTTGTCTACCGTTTCGTTTGATTCAGATTTCACCCCTATAGTCAGCTAATTACGAATGGATTAGAAGATATTGTATGTACATTTAAAGAAATTAGTTTATCAAGGCAGTCAATCAGTCAAACCTAATTGATGTACATGTAATAGAGAATATAATATAGAGGAAATTAATAAAATGATTGATATGACAACATCAAAGGAATTAGCTGTTTTTTTGTGTAGATTGTATTACATGTATTATACAGACTAGGGAACAGATCTACTCATTTCTTGATGAATAATTGGAATCACACGGACATGTAGTTACAATAGGATCACACAAAAAACATAGTGTGAGTCGAGCGGATGAGGGACTTTACAGATTCCTCATCATTTACGGAAAGAATCACTCTCCTTACGATATGATTCTCCTTATTTATCAAACCATTCACCATATCTACACCAGGGGGCAGGCGCTACTTGTACATGTATCACAGGAGAGAGATTTTAGACTTTCACAAATTACAGAGATCTTTTTTTAATTCACAAATGATTAATTGAATTTAACATTCACTCACTCGATCCTACATGTACATGTAACTCCTTTAATAGGACTAACATTAATGTACATGTACGGTATATTTTTATTTAACAATATATGCTTATGTGTGGTGGTCTTTGAAGTGGGGTAAAAGTCACCCCACGGCCCACACGATTAGTTAAACGGTTGGTAATTAGGGTTTGAACCCAAGGCTTGCACACATAACAGGCCTTACGATCTACAGTACATGTGTTAGACCCTTTTCATCTCCATCCATCACAATACAGGATAAACTATAATCTACCAAGAATTGTTACAGCACAGGTAGTGCACAGCTTGATGAATTTTAATTCAGCCAGATTTGGACCGAGAATTGTACATGTATGCTTTATCATACATGTTAAGCTATATACGATAAAGCGTTTACAACGACCATACAGGTACATCTACATACCTGTATCGAGCTGGATAATAGCGACAAAGATATCATTTTTAGGTCTAATCCAGGAGTTTCTACTGGATGAAAGTGACAACAATATTATCAGCATATACAGTATGCAGGGGTCTGTGATAATACTGTATTGTTCAAATATTGATCCAACAGGGTTTATTAAAGTATAAATCAAACCTTAATTTATTCTACATAATATATATTACTTTATAACAGTATGTACATATCGTTTTCATTTTATGTTAACCTACACTGTATATATACAGATACCTGTATAAAACATTAATATGTATTGTTTAATGGTCCAGAGCCAGACAATAAGTCATATCCGAATTTTCTTTACAATATATTATGCAATGTCTTAAGCTCGAGACCATTAAACAACTTAAAATACAGACAATCCGCCGATGCTTTTACAGTGAAATGCAGTCCAATATTTCACTAGTATAAATAAAGTACGACTGGCAAGTTGCCTGTAGGATTATTTGAATAAATGGTACATGTACACCAACATCAAAGGATGATGTCACATCTGTATTTTAATTATCATTATGGAATCTTTTTAAGACAAGTATATAATAGTATATAATATGTACATGTGTACTAATTACAAGTTAAATAAAAAATTTCTCACATATAAAGGAACCTTCTTCTGTAGAAGGAATGTACAGAAATCAGAGCATACCTTCGAGAGGTACTTGACTCTAATAGTCGGCAGTCATTGGATCATACATGTAGATGTAACAAAGGACTGCAGGAAGGAAAGGGTTAAGTTATACACCTTGTCACTTCTCATTGCAATCTTGCATACTCTGCTAAATGCTCACTTCTTACAGCATGTTAAAATCACAGATATTCAAACAAAAAATACTTTATCTAAGTTCATGGTTGACATCTTTGTTTTATTGCACACATGGTGCAGGTTAGCTATTTAACCTTCAACATACACTTGTTAACCTCTGACCTTTGACACAATGCCGTGATTAACCTATGACCTTCAGTCTGCATATCTATAATAGTTTAAATATCAAGCAGAGAGTCAAGTAGCCAGTGAATTATTAAAATCATGGTGGGATATTTTAATGTATATGTACATGTAAATCACTTTGAAAAAAAGAGACCACCAATTATATTTCACAGTTAAAGGTCAGATGATCAAACAAGTGATAGTGGTCGGGTCGGTACAATGTACATGTTAAATTGTACATTTATGTTCAGATAAAGATACATTTCCCCATAAATTTCTATATCAAAATATTTGTGTGAAAGATAACTTTTTTCATTTATGCAAATATTTCAACCTCTCCTTAATTTTTGCAGTCACCATTTCACTGACCAGTGTTAGTTAATCACACAAATACATGTAACCTACTTTATTTGCTATAAATGTAGTAAATAAAATCAAAAACCAAATTTTTACATAAATTCTATATGCCTTTGAACTATTTGTGGCACTAAAAATAACCTACATGTACATTATGGTACCATGAAAAAATTCAAATAATTTTCAGATATAAATATGTATTGCATGGGTTATAAACTTGACAATAAAAACCCCAAGTAGAAGTAATGCTACATCATGTACTAAAACATAATGAAATGGGAGGCAACCATATTATAATCTTCAGTATAAAGGGACACAAGGAAAAAATCTACTTTCCCTGTAAATATAAGTTTTGTGCGCTGATTTGCTTTGTGTAGTGGGTGTCACTGCACACTTAAAAACCCATGTCTACAGACAGAGCCAATGTAAAGTGGTGGACACACTAGCCGAATGATTCCGTCCAATCAATCAGCGTCAAAATTCGCCTTGTGTGTCCACTGTCATTCGCTCGAATCAAACAGGTTTGATATATTCAGCCGTTTTAATCGGCTGGTGTGGTCACTTCGCCGGGGCATTTGGCCGCATGTAGAATTCATTAGCCAATTGCCACTCATATCGAGAAGTCATGTGACGGTTTGAAGACATTGATGACACCATGCTTTAATCAGGTGACGTGAAAGGTGACGCAATCCATTGGTTAATCTGGCGAATCATTCGGCTAGTGTGTCCACCCGAAAATTTGGCACAGATTGATTCGGCCGAATGATTCGGCTAATGTGTCCACTGCTTTAAATAACTTAGTGTTTAACTGTTGACAGTTTAAGCCATACATGTAAACGTAAATAAAATCAGTAAATAAATTGTCTTCTATTTGATATATTGGAAGGAAACCTTTGATTTATTATGTGTTTTTCAAAAATTAACAAAATACATTAACAACAAAATTCACTACTTTTCTTTTGACAAAAAAAAAAGGAAAGATTAAATTTTACAATTATTTCACACTTGGTTCCAAAATTTACCATGCAGCCTCAATCAGGAAGTATTTATCAGGGCCCGAGTTCACAAAGCATTCTCACTCTCAGGCTTAAGTTGAGAATTTACTCAAAATTGTTTGTCTCATTCAACTAATGTATAGCCTTTAAAAATAAAGTTTATTGTTTAAATTTAACAAATACATCAATAATAAACTATGTATGTGTAACGTTTTGTATTTTTGGATCAAATATATTTCTCATAAACTGTGATTCAATTAAGTTGAGCAAATTCTCAACTTAAGTCTGAGAATGCTTTGTGAACTCGGGGCCACATAATTATATGTATATGCTGCTACATGTACTAATGTGTATGTGGTCAAGGTATAAATCTGCAATCTGAAATTCCTTATAAACTTTGAAATATGTTGGGTATTGTATATTTTCCAAACTACAGTGTTATGCTTGTTGAAGCCCACACCAACAAACAATCAAAAATATTTGTATACAAGCTTATACACTGCAATTATTTTACATGTTCTTTAAAGAGGGGCTTACGTCAACCTTACAACGAAATGGGGTGGTTTCAGGGCAAACATGGATCAATTTTATTTCAATAATTTGATTGTGTGTAGGAGTCTTTTTCAAAGGAAGGAAACCGGAGGACCTGGAGAAAACCCACAAGGTTTGACAGACGGCTCTACGTCTTGTTACGTACACGTGGGGAATTGAAACCATCCACCGTGACTCAATATCAGATTCTTGTTACGCACTGATGGCGCCAAACATAGGTGAGTTGAAATTTCAGTTCTAACTTGTTTTTACATGTATTATGACAAAGGGAGAAGATGGCCCACTCTCTCTTCTCATGACAGCCATTTTATAAGTGTGTTTTAAAGTGACTTTTTTATTTTGGATTTTTTACCAATTTTCAACCTATTAAGTGTAAATAATTTAATCAAATCCACCTGTCCATAATATCCTATTTTAATGTCTCAGACGTTAAATCTTTAACAAACAACAACATTATACATACATGACATATATTTTTATTTGACTGCAAATATCTTTGACATTACATGTACTTTAACATTGATTGTCAATGTTCTGTAATTTTGACTTTTGCTACACGTTTATTTAGCTTATATTGAGTCATTGACATGGTTAAATATTATTCAATTCAAATTTAAGATGTCATCTGTGAAACTTGAATATATTATTATACAACTATAATAAAATGTGCAGGTTAAAATTTCAGGTCATATGACTCAAAACTCAATCAATAGAAATTCAAGTCGAAGTACATAAAGAGACGTTACGCTTCAACAAGCCACTGTTAATAAAAAACCAGAGTTTTTGTTGGAGATTATCTACATATATAGAGTGCGAGTTTATTAAAATGACATTAATATGAATATATGTATAGACTTCAGTAAGTCAACAGTTAATAACCATAGTTAGTGCCCAATTCAAGTTTGTCCCCTATTACTGCCAGTTAGCAATTGAGCAGTGGTACATGTATGTGGACATGTACATGGTGGTCGCATGTATTTTTAATCTGAAAATGAATGTCCCAATAAAAACTGTTCAGCAGTGCTATCCCTTAGATACATGTGGCACCAGGGATTGTCCATACATGCCATAATTATATAAAATTGCTACAAGTTAATTATTGTTACATGTACATGTATATTGTCACTGCATGCATTTAAATCAGGGGTGGTAATTAAATGAACAGTACTTAATTGACTTGTGTTAATTGACTCATCACGTACATGTATAGAACAATATAACCAACATTAACTATAACATTTAACACAGGTTACGTGTCAAAACCTCATACAACCTGGGCGGGGTAACTTACATGTACTCTTACCATTTCCATGTGTATGATAAATCGAAAGGAAATACTTCAGCCCTTTCGAGAGTATCATACATGATTATTAATGTTAGGGAGATGAATTTTGTAAAGTATTCTTTAAAATACAACTATCAAGACTTGTTTACAGTACATGCAAATGTCTACAATTATTTATGGCGGTATATTAGTGCCAAAATTCTAACATGCTTTCGTCTAATTTCTTACTTCTATTCATGTAATTTCTAACCTCCATCCATGTAACTTCTAACTTCTATTCATGTAATTTCTAAATTAAGACAATGTATAATTCAATTTCTTTATTTGTTCAGTGTAAATATCAATTCTATTTCATCTTATTTCTAATATTGGGGCGAAAAATGTCTACTTCATTGTGGTGTTACATGTTAAGCATGAACGGCAAACAAATTTAGAATTTTGATACATCTACCTAGCAACCATCATTATGACATCGTTTGGTGTCGCCACCGTGTGCTCAGTTTGGGAATTGAGCACCTGATCGGGGCAATTCTATTGATACAAACGACTCCCTCTTCGTCAGATTGAGTGGCTTGCCTGAGTGTTAAAATTGAAAACAACATCGAGAGAGAGAGATGGGGACATGGGGTTTAACATCAACTCGACACCAACCAGGTCATTTCGGTATTAACACCGTTCAATTGTATTTCAATAATTCGCTTGCGCATAGGAGTGTTTAGCAGTGGGAGGAAACCGGAGGACCCGGAGAAAACCCACGAGGTTGGAAAGGCGGCTCTGCTCCATGTCACGTAAAAACAGGAAATCTAAACCACGCCAGTTTATTCAATGACAGACCTTATGTTACAGCGTGCACGTGCTAACCATTCGGCCATCCTACCCTCTAAACAACATTGAACGTGATATAAATGTATGGTTTGCAAATATTATTTCGAATACCGTGGCTAAGTGGGTAAGACGCAGGCTCGCTAGGCTGTGGGTCGGGAGTTCGATCCCTGCATTGGTCGAAAAAAGTTCATCCAGATTTTCTGGCGTGGTTCCCCCTTATTAGTGTCTTGTCGTTCCGATGGGATGAAAACCCGAGGTTACATGTACATGTTGGCGTGCACGTAAAAGATCCCGTGACCGTTAGACTTCGATATAAGTCCACGTCGTAGATCCGCTCTCCGGGCAATATTTCCCTAAAGCACACTGTATGGCGTATGTCCGTCTCCATTAGCCCGGTTCGGAACAAAACAGTAGGGCGTTAAACCCTCTTTCATTTCATTTCATTTTCTATTTCAAATATAAGCTAAACGGGATTTGGAGAATTTTATTTTATTTTTTTTTTACGGTTGAGCCAATAATTAATATCTATATGCAATTGGTCTATATTAACACAGGGTATAAATGCTATGGATAGGCCTACACAGATACTGAGTTTAATACTAAGTGATCTCTCTCTCTCTCTCTCTCTCTCAGCACTCCTTCCAACTTTCAACCAAACGAAGAATGGGTCGTTTATACCAATTATGGTCCCGATCAGGTGCGCAATCATCCAATTGAGCACACAGTGGCGACACCAAACGATGTCATAATGATGGTTGCTAGGTAGAAGTATCAAAATTCTAAATTTGTTTACCGTTCATGCTTAACATGTAATACCACAATGAAGTAGACATTTTTCGCCTCAATAATAGAAATAAGATGAAATAAAATTGATATTTACACTGAACAAATAAAGAAGTTGAATTATACATTGTCTTAAATTAGAAATTACGTGAATGGAAGTTAGAAGTTACATGAATGGAGGTTAGAAGTTACATGAATGGAGGTTAGAAATTAGACGATAGCATGTTAGAATTTTGGCACTAATATACCGCCATAATTATTAGGACCTTTGATTTATTTTGTTATCATCCATCCAATTATGTAACATTTTACAAGACAGTTCCACGGGTGCTTCTCATGCACACACTTTTATTTGAATCTGGGGGATTCTATTTGTACTGGTACATGTTGTTGAGAGCCTAACCATGGACCAAAGAGTTGTTCTGTCATTGCAGCCTTTTTTTACTGTACATGTACAAATGTATATTTCTGTATATGTTCTGTGTATGTGCAATGTATTATTGTGTATATAGACCCATTAAGTTCCCTCGTTCAGCCTTTGTACATATGATCTTTAATTATATGATCTGTTTAGAGTGTTGATTACATGTACATGTATATCAAAGAACTGTATAGGTTCTAATTTATTTCTACTATAAATAGAGGAGGTACATGTAGTGTTGCTAGTATTGATCTGTATAAAGAGGGGTTTCTACCTGTCTGACATGTCAACAAATCTCTATGTAAACATTGAATAACATCTTCTACTACAGGCAACAGTGCCACAAATAAACTGGATGGGTTCGTGAACAATAGACAGAAACACAGAGATGGGTTATCTTTGACATCAATCCACATAGTTTCCTCCAACAAACCAGTTCACCCTGGGTTATTTCACCCTGCTCTTTAGCGTTTAACGTCCGCGTCCACCGAAGGTGATATCGCAGACAAGTCTTATTTTTCATTTTTTTTATTATCTTAGTGCACACGCAGGGGTCTTTGCTGTGGGAGGAAACCTGAGTGCCCAGGGGGAACCAATGAGGTTGAGAAGGAGCCCCTATTTCCATGCCACATACGCTCAGACCGGGGGATCGAAACCACAGATGCAAGTCAGAGGTAACCAGTCAGCTAGAAGTAGCAAGGCACTCTAGACCACTAGGCCATCCCAACCCCACGATTATTATTGACACTAAGCTGACTCCCCTTTTATACTATTATTGACACTAAGGCTCCCCTTTTATACTATGTTTATCTAACACTACAACTCTTTTATACTATTATTATTGAACACTATCCTCTCCTTTTATACTATTATTATTGAACACTCTCCTCTCCTTTTATACTGTTATTATTATTAAAAATTTGACACTATGTGTGGTTTAATGGTCAAGAGCGAGACAATAAGTTATATATTTACAATGTAAATAAAATAGTAAAATTAACCTTGAAATGTGCAATTAAAATCTCAGACTTAGCACAAATTTCACGATGCTTGGATGAAACTACAGGGAATCTACAGTTATATCCTTTTACGTTCAAACATAATTATGACTTTCTGGTTTTGTTCACCTTTGTTAGTGGAAGTGTCTTGCCCTTCGGATGTACATTATACACAGTGGCTTGCACACACAAAAAAATCCTTGGCAGTTGGAATTTCATATAAAGAGTATGTCGTAGTGCCACTATCTGGGCAAAATTTTCCTTGTCACGGCTTGTGGCAAATTGTTTAATTTCATTTTTAACATGTTGACCAGTTACATTTTTAAATTATTTGCCATGGCAACAGCAGTGCGCTACCATACACTCATGTATTGTCCTTTTGCTGAAATGGATATACACTGTACAGGATGAATTTAAGTTTGCAATTACAATTAATACTGCTGTACCAGTATTGTTAATATTAGTGGAACACAAGGTTACAACAAATACACATATTTAAAATAATAAATATTTGCAATACAAAAATGCTGTAATAAATAAACATTCCAGTGTATATAGTCATGAAAACTCAAGTCAAACTCGAAAGAAGATAAAGACAAATTTACATTGACCACATGTACACCTGTACGCTTTAGTACATGTATTGAGATGAGACTATATGTATTATTACATTCAGTTATTTACAGTCAGATAGATGAATTATACTCTGGATATATCAATAAATCTGAATGCCATTTATATGACTCATAATACAAGTACATGTAAACGATTGGAAATAACTCTAGAAAGAATAATTTAGGTCAAAAACTATGCTTGGTTGGGTCACCAACTCGCCCGCTTTGCAGGTAACTTTAACCAATGCCTCGTACTACTGAATCGAGACACGTTCGTCTAGCACATTAACAGTGTCGCCGATGCACATTCACGCCTTTCATTTCGAAGTCAAGCTTGTGCAGCATAAAAAATAAACTATTTTAATTGAGTATGTTCGGCAGAAATGAACATTTAAATTCAACTACTTACGTTAATAATCAGTTTGAATGTCGGCTAAATTCAAAGCGTCACCCTTAAAACACAGGTAGGCGCGCACCTTACATCCGGGCCAGTTCACAAGACTGGTGACGTAGAACACAACTAATCCTCCGGTTCTTCTTTGAAGAGTGCGACACGGTTGGACAAACATAACCTCACAGTGTGTCAAAGTTCATGACCGTAGAATAAAAGATCTCGCCCAGTTGTAAAATGCGATATTGATTTTGGATCGAACATTCTTCTGTTGAAAAAGAGCAGTTATTAGAAATTGATAATAAAATGATGAACAATTATTTCAACTGTTATACTGTATAGGGGTGTGTGTTCCATTATGATATTTAGGCCTACCATGCCCACGGTATGGCATGGTTCCTTGTCGTATTTAGTTACATGAAAAACTTTTACACCTGTGCAAGTAAAATGGTAGGACACATAACATACAATACAATGCTCCATCGACCAAAGAAGCTGTTAAATAATAAGTAAAATTTTCTTCATGGGAGCCCAGCATAACCCTCCCCACAAAAGTTCCTGGATCCACCCTAGTAAAACAAAAAATATACAAATAAATAAGATACAATTAGAACGGAGAGGTATTTTGTTATAAAACTCCCTGACATTGTGTTTCATTACCACAATCAAAATACAGGTGAAGCAATATATGAAAAGAAAACATGGAACTAAACTGACCGTATAGCAGATATAGTAGAATCGTAAGGAAAATGATTCCTATATGCATTTGGGTTATTTCACAAAAGTATATCTAGATTTATTGATCTGTGATTGTTTATTAAAGAATATTGCCCTATTGTAGTAATTTAATGGACTAAAAAGTTTTTGAACTATTTTCAGCAGGTTATCCCCTTATTTCGAAATTTATTGAAAAATATATTTAAAAAAAAATAATCAACAGGGTAAAGAATCTGTAACAACCCGATCTAAGAAGCTGGTGGGGGGAGGAGTATACGTTATCTTGTCTGGCAAAATACTTTAAATTTTTCATTGTTTTAATATATTAAGCCAGTTTTGATTTATCTATTCTTTACCAATTTTCATCTATATCAACATATAAAGAGCCCCACCCTCCTTCCCGACATACATTGCCTTGTTGACAAACCCGGTGATATTGATATATACTTAAACAATCGAACAAGCCGGCAGACTATTACAAAGAAATGAATAGAATGTAAACTTTAGATTACAATGATTTATACGTTAGTTGTCGCCCATTTTAATATGTTTACCAATATGTTTGCTGGTCATATAACATTTTATTGGGTATCGGCTGCACGTTTATAGCTGCCTTTTATTCCGGAATATCGGTCCTTTAATTACATCAATATATAGATAAGGACGGACGTACGTAAGGACGGACGTACGCCATGCAGCGTGATATGGGGGAATGTTTGCCCATACAATGGGCTACCGCCTACTCTGGCAAGGGATAAATAGGAAATTTCATACCAAGTATATCATAAGAAACAAAATTTGCCGTGTTAGATGGATCGGATTGTGTCAAGAATCTTAAAGAATTGTTAAAATAGGCTACAAATTGCTAATTTTAAAAATAAGTACACCATCACCACAAACAAGAGGAAGTCTCCCTGGAATATCCCCGGATACTTGCTCCGCCAACACCAGAATCGATAACTTGGACCCTTGGAGAGGGACCACTGAACCACACTGAACCGAGTTCGTATAGTAATAAAATCACTGGTTAACAGCTGATATGTTTATACACACATGGTTTGTTTATATTAAAATATAATATACATGTATATACACATCTGAACACACGTATACCTCTGCTAAATACATATATAATAAAGACTTCTCATCAAGCCTACTCTAAAACCTACATATCAGACCATCTTTTTTTAACGCCCCCTTTATACAATAGTATAAAGTATATAATAGTAAGAAAAGGTACCACGGTAACGTGTGTTAAAGTAAAATGTTTCCAAAGTTTGTCCGTGGCAAGCAATATGATGTGATTCCAAAAAATGGCTGTAATCTGTTTAAAGGAATTTAAACCTAGTGTAATCGCTTACCGTTCGCCCCCTCAACCCCCTAAATCTCCAGAACTACCATCCCTTAATGCCCCTTATCAATGACAGAATGAATGAAGCAAAGACTCTCGATCAACCAAGCTGATAAGTGTCTGACTTGTGAAGATGGGAGCTCGCCTTTCAATCAACCAAGCCGTGAGGATGGAACGGCCCCAGATGAGAACAGTAATAGGTGTCGATTATTTAACCATTTGTCAAGATCTATGTCACCAGTGACTCACGAATAGTTATTGGGACATGTCTATTGTTCTTGTAATATTCTTGTATTGTGTTCTTGGGGTTAACCAAGGTTCGCTCTTCTAAACTACTTCATTAAGACATCCACACTCTCCGTATTAGAAATCCTGGATAGAATAGTCTTGTTAACATAACAATAGGAAAGACTGGTTGAACTTAATGAATTACGCACAGTGTGACTGGAATGGGATAGGAAGGGTTCAGATAAATTTTGATTTCCCCGATTAAATTACTGAATTCACATTAGCCAGTCCTTATTATTAACATAATAACTGCTCAGATTGGTAGAACGTAATGAATTAAGATTGTCTATTTATTACAGACATTTATTCACAAACTTGGTAAATCCAATTACTGCAAAAACAATAGATATTCCCCCGTGGTTAATTAGATCGTGATATAGATCAAGCTTGCTCCCACTGACAGTGGCATAGTGTTTTATGCATTGTGGCAAAGGTTAAAGTGGTTTTAATTAGTTTGATATTTTTAATATTTTTCGGACTGTTAATATAATGACTCGCCACAAAAATATGCTAGAATTAGTAAATGTGATAAGGTCATATGAAAACGTTTAGATTTCCCACGACTCATTTTTAGTCCAGTGTACATCAATATTATGGAGGCCAGGAGGGAGGTTTACCGCCCACTCAACGCGAACGAGGCCATTCCAGGACTGATTCTTTATTTCAATATTTCAGTGCTAGTTAGTAGTGGAACGAAACCGAATGTCCCAAAGGAAACCGACGAGATTACATGTATGTGACCAACCCGATATAATACTACTTGTCATGTAATATATGCACCGACTCCAGACAACAGCACATCAATCGACGACACACCTAAAAGATACGGACATCTTGGGAAGAGAGAGCGATTACAGTCTACCTAATTAATTATCTAACCACAAGATATCTTCCAGTGTAGACTGAAAATTGACAAAATTCAAAAATAATTCTAATAGTATTACTCGGGATTTAGCCATCGTTAGTAAGTAATCCGTGCTTTCTATGGACCAAATGGTAACAATTCCACCTAGTTGTATTTTTCATGACAGCTGATACCACGTGTCCAAACTTCATTTAGGACTATATACAAAGCAGTCATCATGCAGTCTATACTTGCATGTTTATCAAGGTATTGAAAGGAGGTTTAACGTCCAACGTTTATTTTATTGCCCTATAAAATCGGTAGTAATATACTTTAAGATTGTACGAAAGTAGGCTAATAAATGTTTATTTGTGATTGCAGGGCGTATTATAAAAGACCCACCATGTTGGAATGTTAAATATAGAGTTCATTTTGATCCAAACGTTTTTAAATCAACCACTTATAGCAACATAAATTTGCATAGGTTCTTGTTTATTTCCCCATTATCATTTTTACACTTAAAATAGCATTATGCAAGAGCAAAATCTGCTTTTTACAACTCTTTCTTTAAGCCTGAGATGTTATCTAAATAATCAATTAGACATTAATTAACATATCCAGACCATAATAAACTCTTTATGTCAAGGCTAGCCTTCGATGTTGGCAGATTAAAATCGTATATGCAGCTTAATGGCGGTTGATAATTAAATCAATCAAGTGGATAATCGAGATTATGCTGTTTATATTAATGATTTGAGTAATGATGACCGAGACTATGTGAAAATTCTAACGCTTTTTTCTCGGCTAATAGTGAATCAATTTGACTGAAATTTTCAGCAAATTATCTTTACACTATCTAGTTTTTAACTATTATAGTGAGAACTGCCATCTCTTTATCTTATCTCCCATAATGTAACTTTAATCTTCGCCATTAGGTGTTTTTGACCAGGAAGTGGGCCCCAGGCACTACTCCTCATGTTGTTCTTGTTGCCGTTGTTCTTCTGTGGGTTGACACACTTCGAAAAAAGCCTATATAAGGCTCCGTCAATTCAGGTTTTAAACTTGGACAATTGCGCATCGATATGACGTTACAAATCCAAGATGGCAGCGATGAGTTCATGCTCGGATCCTGTTTAGAGTTTGATGTGCTTAACTACACGAAACTTTGGATGAAAATAGTACAAATATTTGACCGATACTGTCTGGTTCCACCTTTAATAAAAAGAAAAGTCGTTGTTGGCGTGTGAAACGGGATAAAAAAGAGTTACAGGCGTGTTTATTTGTTCAAATCTGTATTATTTACAAATTCAACATGCATTCTACTTATATTATGTAGTATGATGGGTGTAGATTCTTTACAAAACCAGAATACATTCTGTCGGTATAGAAATTAATGAGCAGATTTTGCGACCCCTTCCCCCTTCCATTCTGTCTCCCCCCCTCTCTGTCTCCCTATGTCATTAAATGGAGCTTTCACGCGTATCTATATTGACACCACACCTAGCATTATTGTACCACACCTCGCTTATCTCATATTATAACCTTATTAAAGCCCCAATAACACTCTTGTTGTAACTGAAAAATATGTCCCAATCTTCATTCTGGTCAACAAATCGTATTATTTTAGAATATTCCAATTAAATGATGATATAAATTTCATCTTAACACACCTAATTTAAAAAAATTGGAAAAATTCAACCAATTGATTTGAAAAGTCTAACGTAAACCTTTTCAAATGTGACTTGGATTTTAAAATATTTTCGAACCCTCTGGACAAATAAAATAGGTTGTAATGGATAATTTACACAACAGGTAGGACATTTAAACATCTAGTACTTAGAATAAGGGTATTATTTATTTTCTGGAGCTACCAAGCCAGCAAGAATGTTATTGTCCCTTTAATAGTAACATATTTAATATAAATTTGTTATTCACCTGTTACTAATAGAGGACTGGTCATCTGAGGTCAACCCTTACATTATGATATTTATTCAATATTCCCTATATTACATCAAATATACATATTACATCGATTTTAATGTCCGATAACTGGGCACATGGGGTCAATCGGTCATTTCACCGTTAGTGATTTATTTGGAATGTGGCGCATATAGCGGAGTGATTTTTTTTTAATTAAAAGGCACTTTCGTACTTTTCTGGTGACAACATCTCCCCATACCCTGTTCATATCACAACCCAGTTGGAATTCAAAGCACGCCATTATTGCACAGTCTTCGTTCACAATTAGGAATTTTCTTTAGATCACAGATTCTCAAATCCTAAAATTGTTTAAAATCATGTCATCGTTATGTAATCAAATACTGCCAAAGGATATCCAGCCTAAGGTTCCAGGCGCAATCCAGATATTAGGACACATAGAAAATAAACCCCAGATAATAATAGATCAAATATTGGTGGTTTAATTTTGGATTTTATAAAACCATGAAGATGGCTATTATACGTATTCATGTTGAGGAAACAGGGAGATTAGGAATTTAACCCTGGCTACCAAAGCAACAGTTGATCAACGGCCTGGGGCGGATTGGGGCCAGGAACCGGCCCGGGCTCCCGTGTCGGAGCGGCCCATCTTACTGATCGCGGAGCCCGGTCCCGGGGCTCTCCTCCTGGAAATATTTTTGAAAAATGAACCTCAAATATGCCATTTGATGGCATATCTGATTACAATCTCTGTGAAATAATATATTTCACAAATCGATTAACTTAGGCCAAAACCCCGACCTGCAAGTAATTTACAACCATCAACATGTGAAATTATCATATCGTCATATTATTAATTAACGTATTATCATTTTATCGTCAATGATAATACGTTAATTGTACAGCCATTTAAATCGTTGAACTGTTTTGTAACTATTAAATCTATAAAGGTTAAATATGTTTTGGGCTTGTTAACCATAATTTGAGCAACCAAACACAATGAAAAACTTAATCACACCAATTAATGCAATTCATTGAAATGTGGTTTGACGTTCTATTTCTCTGTACCAATCGGGCTAGTCGCCCTTCCTTGCGATATTTGAATGTAGATATCGTGGAATTTAAAACAATACCCTATATACAACACGTATCTATATAGAATATAAAACAATACATAATGTGTATATTGGTGACTATGGTACATGACCTCATATATAACATAACATGTAAAGAATTTGTATAAATAAACATATTGCTCTGTCAGAGTAAACAATTGACCAATGTCAGTATACTGTAATACCATACTGTGTCGTCACTAACCAGCAGCTACTCACGATTAGCATTGGGAGGCAGACCACCATTAATTTCCCCATTGACTTCAATGTTAATTCTGGACTCTTTGCCCACCTCCAACTTTTCCCAAAATTTTTGTTGGGCGAAATGCTTTTCACTACAGACAGAGGAACAAATGGCTATGTCTTTGCACTAAAATTTTGATGAGGTTGACCACCAAAATTTTGAGATACACGTACTTGAAGAAGCATACTCAAAACATGTATCTAGTTGCCTTACATATCACCGTAGCCAACCTCATAACGACGTTATCCTTCCGCCTCAAAATCATGAATATTTACCAAAAACCTGGCAGAAAATATTAATTCAAAAAAATCAACAAAAATGGGCATCTAAAAGGGGAGAAAAGAGACATAGAGAGAATTGCTATAAATAGACGAACTACAATTGTGAAATTTAATGGTGGTCTGCCTCCATAGATTCTACCTCTCGACTACTACATAAAATGCTGTCGGTTAAATAATCGCCGTATGTAGTATTAAAATACAGACTTGACTTAATCTTTTGATGTTGGTGTCGGAACCCGGGTACAAGGGTGTACAAATGTTACCCTGTCCTTTTCTGGGGTAAACATTTATACCCATGCCCTAATGATGAATGTTTTCAACCTTTTTACTAGTCTATTAATTTTTAAATGATAGGTATTATTATGTAATAGCTCTCTGGTCGGCCGCAAACCCGCTCTCGCACTCTTATTATCATATAGGTTGCAATTTGGAATGCTAGAGGCGCTGTAAACAGCATTCTCGGAATTGACAAATTTCAAAATTTTCTAGAGGCTGGGGGGGGGGGGGGAGAACCACCCAAGACCACTTTCTTTTGGTACCTTGGGCCTCGCGCCGTTCGGGCGCCCCTGGGCGTACCATTATCTCAAATAATGTACGAGCAACTTGCCAATCGTGCATTACCTTTACTAGAAGAACATTGGACTCACGTGACATATTTCATTGAAAAGCACGTGCGAGATAGTGTCTGTATTTTAAGTGGCCTCAGCTAAAAAATGTGCGTAATATATTGAAACAACAATTGGTTAACACCTCGTGGGGGTATCCATATTTTACTTTATGTCTCGCTCTAGCCCATTCAACCAAACATAATACCTGGTCATTGGCAGTAATCATCAGTATTCATACGTGGTTCGTGATCAGTGAAGCATGAAACCCACGTCTCCTTTAGATGGTTTGGACTTTGTATCTAAAATGTTTATCTATCCGATTTTCAAAATTAAACGCACAACAAACCATGCAGATCGCACGCATATATTTCAAAAGTGAAAAAATATATACTGATTTATTGTACATGAAAATAGAAGTTATTGTGTAATTAACCACACTAGATTAGCTGGATGTAGAATATACAGACTTGGAGACAGGGGAATGGGGTGGGGTGTGTGTGTGTGTGTGTGTGTGGGGGGGGGGGGGGGGCTGTAGCGTTAGGGCTAACTGGAGAACTCGGGGAGAACGAAAGGGGATAAGCTGTAGACTCACATATTGGTTTCTGTCAATGGAGACTATATTTGACACCAGCGAGTGGTCAGTGAAGTATAACTATTGACCAATGTCCAGACTAATATACCCTCGGGGTAGGTTAAAGGTGTTTTAGGGGGTTAATCCCGTGAGATCAGTGAGATGTTTATCTTACCCTGTAAGTAGATTATACTGATTTACAGAGAAACTGATACGAGCCACATGTGACAATAATCTCAGAAATACAGAACACAACAACAATTCGTTTGTTATATGAACTACTCAAATTAACGAGAAATGGTACCAGGTGATCTATAAATAGTAAACCTATTTTAAGCGATATTTTGTGGATTTCAGAAACCGAAGTCATTTGGAACAATATCAGATTTACTTAACAGTCAGATCAGGGGAATGGGTGGCCGAATGGTTTAACGCGTGCGCGTTAGGTCACAAGGTCTGTCAATGAGTCAAGTGGTGTGGTTTCGATGTACAGCTTACACCTGGCATGAAGTAGAGTCCCTGGCCAGCTATAGACTCTTACGCCCAAGAGAATTACAGAAATAAAATTAAACGATATTGTGTTAGGCCCTAAATGAACTATTTTATGTTGTGTAGACGTTAACCAGTTACCCCCCCCCCATTTCTCTCTCTCCCTCCCTTCTATTTCTCAATAGTATCCGCATAATGTTTTGTCTCACCAGTATGTAGAAATAATTGTCTAACTTTATAAAATACCTTTTATGGTAATTTCACACATTTTTATGCTGTTATAAATAACGATAATAATAACACATAACACGGTAGCCGCAAGCAGTTGACATAAATTACTCATGCAGAACGCGTGGGTAGATATATTAAGATGGTCATAAAAAGCCCTGGTTTTACCTGACAACAACCTCTAAAAACCCTTATACTACAATAACATTTTCCCTGTAATATTAACTGGTTAATAACAATTTGTGATGAAAATAAAGCGCCATAGAAAATAAAACGACTTACCTTTCTTCACGAACCGAGATAATGAAGACGCCAGTAAACGACTTACCTTTCTTCACGAACCGAGATAATGAGGGCGCCCTGCGCCACGTATTATTCAATGAGGGATATTTTGCCCCGACAACACAGTATTATATGATCATTTTATTTGATTTTCAACTGCCGATCGATCGAGGGGTGTTTAACGAAAGGTACCTTTATTTTTTGTTCCATCCGAACGACAAGACGACTTACCTTTCTTCACGAACCGAGATAATGAAGACGCCAGTAAACGACTTACCTTTCTTCACGAACCGAGATAATGAGGGCGCCCTGTGCCACGTATTATTCAATGAGGGATATTTTGCCCCGACAACACAGTATTATATGATCATTTTATTTGATTTTCAACTGCCGATCGATCGAGGGGTGTTTAACGAAAGGTACCTTTATTTTTTGTTCCATCCGAACGACAAGACGCATTTACTTCTATCTGCACCAGGAGCCTCGATGGCTAAGTGAGCCTGGAGGTCGCATGTTCGATCCCTCACTGGCTGAGAAAGTTAATCGGGACTTCCGGCTTGCTGCACCCTTCTCATGTCTGCAGAACGGAGACCGTCAGAGTACGACAAAGAGAGCCTCTAGTCGTTCCAATGAGACGTAAAAGCGAGGACTCGTGTATACTTTTACTTGCACGTTAAAGATCCTTTGGCAGATTCGAAGTTCCTCTGCCAGGCAAGATCTCCATATAGCACACGGTATGGCGTATGCTCATCTTAATTAGTCTAACTGGAGCAGGATAGTAGAACGTTGAACGTTAATCCCTGTTTCATTACGTAAATCCATCTTCAGTAGCCCGGTTGGTGAAGAAATGTCGCATAGCTATTCTTTTGTAGGTAATGGGATATCATCCTCGATGCAAAGGACCTTCAACACTAATGGAAGAAGATTCTGTTTTACTAATAGCCTAAATGGAAAATGGTGGATTACAGCGGAACGGTAGACGTTTGAAACAAAAATTTGCCGATAAGTTTAGCCAAAGTTAATAATAACGATTATTCAATCCTACATATTCTACAACAGCTGTAGTCAAACAGTAGATAACATAATAGGCGGTTAATAGAACCAGTTAAAATCGAATATGTTAACAGACTATATACTATGCTGTAATAAAGAAGGCCATTCTAACGTGAACGCCATATTAGGCCGGTTGTAATTTCTCCATATTATACATGTAGCCTATATCGATACAAACACACTGAAAATAAATATAACTTTAGCCCAAAATAAAATACATGTATATGGTTTGTAATTTGGTTATAGGTTTCATTCTTGTGACACAATGAACAATGTAGCTGAGTTAAAATAATGTTACCCGACTTTTTTAATTGGGAGTAACTTTACAGATTCTGACAATGTTTCTTCCTTGGGTCCAATCGTACAATGTCACAAGCTTTCTAAAAAGCCATTGACAATTCGTCCTATATCACATTCACAAGGATCGGAAACCCAAAATGTGAACGGAAGATGTTATAAATTTGGTAATTTCCAAGCTGGTTTTCGTGAGGGTGGTTAGGTGGTTTGCCATTAAGTGACAAATGACAAGGAGTAAGTGTACCCGGCCCATCTTACGGGTGTTTCTCTCGTATCTTTTGGATATAAACATATATTTTAAGTTAAAGGGTCAAATACTTTGATATTACATACTTTTACACTATTTGCGTACAATGAGCGGCCATTGTGGCGGGCAATTTCAGTCTGATTTTACGAAACTCAACCGGCATTAATTAAGGTTTATCAAAATCGGATAAAAAAAAATGGGATCTCTGATACCTTTACACTATTTAAACTAGAGCCTAGCCTATATAGAGGGTCCACAAGCTAAAACCACGATCTTTCTTACAATCATGGGCCATGATCCATGAAGTTGCAGTCTGTTACATGCCAATATCACCGACATAAACCTATATTTCAAGTTTTGTCAAATCAAATAAATATATTATGATCTGTAGAGTGTCCACAAACTGCGAAATGACCTTCGGGTGGACAGGGGCGACGATAATATAATATGTCTACATGAAAATGTGGGCATAGAAAAAGGTAAGGTACCCGACCAACCCAATATTCTATTCATCATTACTGACTTCTGCACACACACGCATGTATGCTTTGATCCGAGTTGATCTCTGGGAGAGAGACAGAGAGAGAGAGAAATGGGGTTTAACGTCCAATCGACACAAACTAGGTCATTTGGTGACTAACATATATGGTTTCATTTTATTTCAATAATTCGCGTGCGCGTAGGGGTCTTTAGTAGTGGGAGGAAACCGGAGTGCCCGAAGGAAACCCACGAGGTTAAGAAGGCGCCCCTACCTCCACGCCCACACAAGGGCTCGAAACCACAGCCGCAAGCCAGAGGTGACCGGCCAGCTAGAGGTCGAAGCGCGGCACTCTAGACCACTAGGCCATCCCACTCCCATGATCTCAGTGAGTGCGTGCAGCGAGTCAGAAATTGGACTGTAGGACTTAACGAGTCATCTCCCATGTATTTATCATTCGTCCACATTGTGAAAACAATGATTGACAACAGACCAGTCTCATAGACATGCTCCTACCCCATCCATATTTGGAAAACAGCTTTATTTACACAGCACCGATAAAACAATAAATAAAATGGGGTTATATATCAATGAAGGTTGAATTAGAATTTCGTGAAAATGTGACCCAAACTGCCGGACAAAATGGCCTCTCCTTGCACGCAAATAGTGTAAACGTACGTAATACCAAGGTTGTGGACAGTCTAGAATTCACAATTTTCATCCGATTTTGATTTAACTTGCTATGAGTATAATCTTGGTTCATTTGCGCAGATCGGACCGTAACTTCCTGGATTATGAACCCTAATTGTACGAAAAATCAAGGTTGTGGACATTCTAGAAGTCACAATTTTATCCGATTTTGATGAAACTTGAAATGTATGAGTATAATACAAAGACCATGGTTCATTTGCGCAGATCGGGCCGGAACTCCCTGGCTTCTGACCCCTAATTATACGAAAATCACGTTTTTAGCTTGTGGACCCTCTAGAGATCACCATTTTATGCTTTTTTTTAAAAAATTTGTTTTTATGGAATACCGTTAGTTTAATTCGAATTTCGTGACAATGGGACCGAAACTGCCTTGCAATATGGCCCCTCCTTGTACTCCAATGCTGCAAACGTATGTAATACCAACGTTGATGCCTTCTGGAATCACAATTTTTTATACTCATTGTAAGGAAAATCTTTTTTTTAGCTTGTTCTTTATCCATATCTTGCAAAATATCTTGCCTGGCAACTGAAGGTTATAGTTTGGCGTGATGCTTACTTCGTGATACTTCTGTATCAAAATCATGAATATCCACTAATTATTCTTCTTATGCAAGACCAAACAGGCCCGGGTCCAGGATTTTGTCGAGGGGTGGGGTGGGGGCACACATTGGAGCAAGGGGTATATGTTGCAGCCTTGGATTGCATGGGCGGAGACAATGCGAAAATCATGTTTATATCATCTATTAAAGAGCAGATATGTGAACTACAACAGTAACAAAGCTAACGAAAATGAAAATCAACTATGTCACTGGGGCTGAGGGGGGGGGGGGGTCAGTCTGGATCCGCGCCTGTAAAAAGGTCAACAAACTATGCCATGAAAAGTTGAGAAATGACTGCTAGAAATAGATTAGTCTCGGTCACCCAGACACCCCTAGTCTTCAACGCATTCGTAGAATATTTGTTTGGATGATAAGAGACTAGAAATAGATAAACTAAAATCAGGGGAAGCAATTAAAAGTTTTAGTCCCTCAAGTTGGAGTTATCTCCCATTCTCAATATTACGGAAGAGTACGAATGAAAAGTCCACTGTCGCCAAGAATAATAATGTCTTTTTGATTATTGGAAATTACGTGGGTGCATATCCAGTTGCTCGTAATATATAAACAGAACATCTTAACCAATGTCTCTGCCATTGGCGTATAGGTATACAACAATTTTACAGACAATCTGGCACGTAGCTAAAAACGTTGAGATCTACTGATGTACCTGTGTCTACCATTAGTCGCCTTTAGTTTCACCTGACAAACTTAATAGACCGGGGGAAGGGTCAACTTAGCTGAAAAGTGTACCAATTTTTTCTCAGATTGTAAGTGTGTGTGGGTATCTGGTGGTGGGTATAGTACTTCATGCCCCCAGACCACAGCTAGGCTAGAAATCTGTACCACCTAACACTAGGTTGAAGTTGTTCAGTAACACCACGGAAATTCCGAATGCCCACCGTGGGTTACAGACACGCCCAAAATACAGTATAACATATCTTATTTCTTATCTGGGCTGCCAGTGCCAGGTGTAGTTATTTTCAGGTATTAATCGATTACTAATTGTGAATACTTAGCCTTATATATTAATGCATATGCCTATATATTCATTAATAATATAATTTTGTAAGATTTAAAATTAGATATTATAATGCATCACCACGTGAATGGGCTCAATGTTCGTTAATCTCTGGGACATCGTCGCAGAAACTCTGTAATGGGATTATTGGACGCTATTTCCGCGTTATTCCGACGGTGCAATAGCGTCAATTTTTGGATCTAAAGATAATACTTCATAATGATGTTTAGTTAGTGTCAACATTTACGGAGCACACTGTTCAACAGGGCCGGCGGAAGCAATTCTTGATATGGGGGGGGGGGGCTTCCATACTAGGTTCTTAGACCCCCACCCCCAGCCCCCTACTCCACCGGGCCTGTTCAATACCCATGACCATGTACGACTTCGAGGAAATAAAGAAAATGGATGACTACAATTAGTCTAGTCAAATTAGCATTTGACGTAGAACAAATTGCAACAAAAGGTTTTTTGTTTTCTATTGACTCATTATGATGTCCTAAGTAAGGAAAAGAAAGTTTACCAAAATCGGAGTCCAAATAAGGGCAGGGGGCGTGGCCAAATCCAAGATGGCGGCTGTCGATCAAAACTCGTGAATATCTCTAAAACTATTGGATTTAGACACCATAAATGTATTGCGGACAGATAGGAAGTCGGTACCAGCGAGTCCAAAAATGGCGACGTTATGTCTCTATGACGTCATGACGTTACTGTGACGTCACAACGGTATATCAGACGTCGCATTTTTTCCAAAACCAGTCCATTTAGGCATGTTAACAGCAGAAACTAATGCTGACGCAGAGAAGAAAAATATGTAACAATAATGTAGGAGGTTTAAAGTAAATAAATATTGCTGCATTGTCGGTAGGTGGTACTATTAGTGTAGCTGTAGGAACCCGGATTCATTTCAATTGTTGGGAGAAATGAAACGAAATGGGGTTCCCTGTGTATGTTTTAGTGTACCCATAATTCAGATATCAACATAAAATATGTTCCAATTTGACCGCTATATTTGCATTGGCGGGGGTTAACGTCCTACAGCTCTGCCCAAACTGGGATAATGAGCACGGTAGTTATGTTAATAAGATAGTGTACTACGTTTAAACTGGAGGTTTTCCAGGTAGTCGAATTCATATCTGAACTGCTAAATTTACTATTTTCTTCAATGGTCTCCTGAACATGGATATTTTGTCGAATTTGAGTCCCATAATGTTGTTTTAATCGGTCATGGCACATTTTGCGATGGAGATATTAATTTGTCTACCTCGAAAACCTACGATTTGACGTATTATACAATCACATTGCTAACATCGAAATTTCACGCAAAATTTGGCCATATTTTCAATAAAGCCGTCATATTGGATACTAATATGTACTCAAATTGGCATCATCCGGATTCTGAATCAACACATATTAAAGATATATAATCCATCAAAAAAAACATTAGATTGTCTTTATTTCACGACCCTGGGACAAGCAACTCGGCAAAACGTTTTGCAAAACACATAGTCTCTTGCGTCACTAGGCATATTTTATGTCTGAGGTAACTGGAAATCACTTTACCATAAGCACATCGGAATAAGGTCCGCAATTAGCTAAAAATATCGAAAAACATCGCGATTTTTAGCGTCTAATGAAACGAAGACGAAGATAGAAGTTCCGCTTCCAGTTTCGCTTTTATTGATAGGATACCTGTAAGCCTAGAGCGATCATATGTTCATTGAAGCGTTCTTCAGGCCAGGGCTTGACCGGGACACCCTGACGATGATGATAGCATCAAACAGAACGAGAACGGGTCGGGGCTCCACGGCACTAAGGTCTGGGCAGGTGACTTATATTTCTTGATTTACCAATTATTCCAAAAAAGGTGAACTAACATAATCCAATTCTAATCTTACCCCTGGAACTAGGTACCAACATTCAGAAAAGTTACCCGTTTTCTTCTGCTTTACGATCAAGTAAAAGTTTTCTTTATTTGTTCCTTTATACCAACAAATGTTGTTGATAACATTACTTGGCATACCGTCGGTACCCTCTGAGTTCTAGACACCTGGACAAGTGTCCCAGTTGCCGTCCCCCTCTTACGGGCCCTGCTTTATTTCCATCGCAAGACTTCACCTGGTGTTTGATTACCGGACTAGTATCATTTCAGCTAGAGCCAGTGGCAAAACGTAAAGATCGGGTAGACCAATTTTCACCCTTTTAAAATTTGTGGTACAATCTGAACATCTGATACACGCTACCTGTGGACAAGTTATCTCTAACACATTCAGTAGCCATTATATCCCTATCACGTGATCTACACATCACAGGTCATGGGGTCAACAAACAAAATGTCAACATCAACATTCCACAACACGTTACATTGTTTCCTTTGCAACCTTTAGGACTATATCATAATCCGTACAGCCCCAACAACATGTTGACCATTCTTTCAATGATTTTTCACAAAAAATAACATCTACAACTCATTTAATTGACGTCGTTTTCAATGACAGCTTCAGCGAATGGCGGTTCATGGCGGCCACCATCTTGCACTGTTTTGTGCTTCGGTCGTGTCTATTTCAGATATACACAATCAATTCTGTTAATATTTTTAGCCTGGAGATTGACTTATAGTTAGTTCATTTATTTCAGTTCTAAACAAATATTTTAAATTTTGACGCTGGTATTGTCTGTCCTTGTGAAAGTAGCTCCCGAAACGTAATTCTCTAAGTTATGCTTTCAGAAACACTACCAGGGGGTGCTGTTCACATTTCGGTCCAAATTGGTTTTGTAACAAATCTCGACGACACCTGTGTCAAAATGTAAATCCTTTTGGGGATTAAACTACTTCTGAGTGAGCCAAATGTCAAAATCAGTCTCGTCCAGGAAAAGAACCCTTAGCAGTGGGAATTCGATATAAGAGTGCCGTTGCACCACTGCATGGCAAAATTCTCCTCACAGCGAACTGATGGAGACTAGAGGGGAGCAGAACAGTAGGTCGTACATGCATAACCTTATTTCATTTCATTTCTTAAAATTGGTGTAGACTATTTTTGTCAAATGCGCGTTCCTACGGCTACTGCAATAGTATCAATTTACGACAATGCAGTCATACTCATATACTATTAGCCCCCTTCTCCGTTAGTGTAACACATTGTTCTTCTTTATGAACCCATAATGGGAATATCCTCTTTCGTTTGTACTGTAAACACGCGTAAATGGACTGGTTTTGGAAGAAATGCGACGTCTGATATGCCGTTGTGACGTCACAGTAACGTCATGACGTCATAGAGACATAACGTCGTCATTTTTGGACGCGCTGGTACCGACTTCCTATCTGTCCGCAATACATTTATGGTGTCTAAATCCAATAGTTTTAGAGATATTCACGAGTTTTGATCGACAGCCGCCATCTTGGATTTGGCCACGCCCCCTGTCCTTATTTGGACTCCGATTTTGGTAAACTTTCTTTTCCTTACTAAGGACAT
Source organism: Patella depressa (assembly GCA_948474765.1). Classification (NCBI taxonomy): domain Eukaryota; kingdom Metazoa; phylum Mollusca; class Gastropoda; family Patellidae; genus Patella; species Patella depressa. The sequence continues at coordinate 30,942,468 of OX419715.1, forward strand.
CATACTGAGTCAATAGAAAACAAAAAACCTTTTGTTGCAATTTGTTCTACGTACGACATCATTTAGCCGTAGTTTGACCCGCCTAAATGTTCTTTACAGATATTATAAAAACATAGGCCTACACAACAGACAGAATAATTTCTTTATTCGATGATTTAATCGGAATATGTTTTACAAACACAACAAAATACAATATAAACATTTTGCATTTAAAGGGACGTTATATTTATCAATAAACGATGGCATTTGGGCATGTTGAGGGATGCTATGACTTCAATAACATGACAAATAAACCAGTGTTATAAAGTGATAGTTATGTTCATGCTCGTTTTATTAAATAATTAGCGACTACAAAATGTAGCATCATCGTCAAAACAGGAAAATATGCTCAACTAGAATTTCAATATAGATTTAGAGTAGGTGATATGCCCCATTTTGAATGCAAAAAGGAATCCGAATTGTTTGGAGATGATTTACAAATAGACATTTATTATTGGATATGTAATCAAGTCGAATATTGAGCTGAAACGGTGACAAGATAGGATCCATTATACTTAGCTTGAAATATGAAATGGTGATTATAACAGATTTATAATGAAATGTTAGTAGTTAATATATATCACAACCTCTGGTAAAATTTAATCCGATATATGTTATAGGCGATGTTGAGGGTTAATCCCTTTGATGCTATATATTGATTTATAGAGCCCCAAAATACGGAATTCTATCCTCAAGGAGGCACAAAACATAAACGGATTTCGTGTCAACATTAATAAATTAAAATATATCCAGAAAAGCTTTACACTTTCCCTTCGTATATAAGGCAAAAAAAAAAAAAAAATAACCCGCAGGATCCTAAACTGTTAGTTATTTAATCCCGAGGAGTCTTAACTTTAATCTACATGGAGGGCAATATCATCACCTTATGAATATTGTCAAGTCATGAAATGGCCGTCGTGTTGTGTGATTCCCACCGTCAGCCATCTTGGCTCTCGTCCATTATAAACATTAATAAATTCATCAACATGAAAAAAAGCTTAACCTCAAAATTAAAATCATCTAAGAACTGTTGGCTATTTGATCAAGTTTCTTAAAACATAATTTAAGAAGTAATAAAATTCGGACCATATTACAACACGAAAAACGATAAAAGGCACGATATGTTCGCCTGGTTGATTATTACAGTCGAAAGTTTCGGCCGCCGTACAACAGACATCTAAATTCTTCACGGGGCTTTGTTTTCACTGTAGATTGAGCAAAACTTAGGCCAAAGAGCTTCTGAACGTTCTCATGGTCAAACCGAAACAAAACAAACAAATCCATTGGCCGAGAAAGTTCATCAAGATCTTCCGGCGTGGTTTCCCCTTGTCAGTGATGCAGAACGGAGGGCCCGACAAGGACAGCTGTCTAGTCGTTCGGATGGGACGAAAAACCGAGGTCCCGTACCGCCACTGTCCGGGCAAAATTTCCCTCATAGTACACTGTACGGCGTATGCCCGTCTTCCATTAGCCAAGGCAGGTTAGGTGCAGACGAGTAGGACGTTAAACCCCATTTCATTTCATTTCCATTTAAAATTAAACAATAAATGGCTGATCAAGCTAACGTTTACTGTTAGTCGCTGACGTCACTACCAGAAACTAGTGATGAAAGGCCTGCCAAGTGAGGGTACCATTGCCATTGAGAATGTTACTTGATAATCGAGAATATGTGGGTGTAGTTATCGTCTGTCGATCAAACGATCGGCAAATCTCGTAGACGGTGCAGACACAGTTAATACCCATTTCTATTTCAAATTTCCAACAGTAGCAACTCCGTTTAGAATAAAGTAATTTGACTGAAATTTTCAATATTTTTTTTTTTATCACCCTTTTTTGAATTATCATTGCAAGAATGGCCAACTCTTTGTTAAACTCTTAATTAATGTATCTTGGAGATATATTTAAGAGTAACTTTCTCATTTTTACAAGAACACATGTCACTATCCTCAAGAAGCTTGGGCAATTCCTGAAATAAATTAGATCTGGAAGGCAAAATATCATCTATAAAATCTTAACTTACAGGGTATAAAACAATAACAAGTTTTAAACGTAAATGAACATATTATCACTGTTTGTGGTCTAACGACTTTTTTGCGCACACCTATAATTTGGCAGTTTGGGATAATTGACAAAAGGACAGTTATAGAAGTCACTGGTAACACTTAATTAAACATCAATTTTGAAAATTTTGTTTATCATCTATGGAATACTGAAATTTTACGTTCGTTCCACGTAACCGTTTTTGGGTGATTTGGTCAAATTCTTCATTTTGTGAAACTGTAAACCAATTTTTCCAATCACCGACAATACCTGGAAAAGAAGTATACCCAATATATAATAGCTTATAGTAACGATCTTATGGTCTGATTTGGAAATGGTAATGTTGAATGGTCTACTATTATATATCTGGTCTCGTAATCACTAGTCAGTACTACATTTTTATTGGGGGTAACAATAGGATAATATCAAACAGTTACCTTTCCTAAATATAAAGTTGTTACCATCTTCAGATGTGTGTATTGGATGTTGTTTTTTCAACTTCTGGTCGTTTGCTTTCATATTTTCTAGCTTACATTTTTCAGCTATTTCCTCGAAAAAATCATTGTTATAATTAAACCCTAGAAACTCAGACATTCTTTTAATCTGATAAGAACAGTTCTGCAATACAAACAAAAAGGCGCTTTATATTTCATGTTTATCTGTGACCAAAAGCAATATAAATGGAGAAATCAAACAGCACGCAATACAGACAGAAAAATTGAAATTTTACATCTAGATAATATTGATAATATTTCTTCTCTTATTTCCATACCTTTGTGATATATGCACAAAGATTCTTAATATCATTTTCAATTTTACATTGGAATAACGACTTCATTTCATTTCGTTTTGCAATATTTCGGCAGGAAGTTGATTGTTTTATCTTGCAGGATTGGACAAACAAATATGAAACGGTACTCGTTTTGTACACATTCCAAATTACATCTTAAATTTGCTAAATAAAATGAGCAGAAAAGTAGGACGTTTAACCCCATTTCGTTTCATTTTGCTAAATAAAATCGTAGTGATTGGGATAGATTAATATCTAAGTAATTCTCACATTCAAAATCTGACTTCATGATAGAATATAATGCACATTTAGTTGATTGGTTAATATTTGAATGTCAAGACTGTTATAGACTGGTATCACAAGAGACGTTGTTTGAAGACAAACATGAAATGTGATAATATACCTGCCACTTGAGCAATCCACACATCCCCAAACCATACTTATATAAAACATTATTAACAAAGTGTACCAACTCTTTCTACCTCTACCCAAGAAATCTTGTTTAAACAACATTTTATAGCACAATTTCGATTATCCATAGCATCCGTTTGTTTCAGTTTAAAAAATATTTGAAAGGCCTACATATAGTGTACATGTAAATTATATCGACCACGTTCACCTCTAATCTTTTCTCCGGTATGCAACGATAATATGCAATATACAATAGGTGCTACCACTGAATCAAAGAATTTCAAACCGACTTTACAATTTTTAATCCCAGATTTGTTCAGACATTTCTTTTAGTGCCCTTAGAGTTTGTTGGACAAAATAATACATTCCCATAGGGGCCATAATCTATGACGTTACGATCCGATATGCGCAAATATCGAAACGGACCGAGATCTTTGGGATATAAATATATATGTGTTAAATTGTTAAATTGGTCCATGACGTTACGGTCCAATATATGCCAATATCACAAGGAACCGATGTCTTTGGGAAAATCGTAGACAAAATTGAGAACTGTAGAGTGTCCAGAAACTAGATTTGAACAGACGGACGTCCGGTCGTGCGAGCGGACCGGGGCGACGACAATATCCGTCCACATAAAAATATGGGCGTATTAAAAGGAGGCAGACCACCATTAAATTTCACCATCTTGGTACCCACAAATTGTAGTTCGTCTATTTATAGCCGTTCTCTCTCTGTCTCTTTTTCCCCTTTTGCATGCCCATTTTTGTTGATTTTTTGTAGAATGGACGAAGCGGGTTTGAATTAATATTTTCTGCCAGGCTTTGATAAATATTCATGATTTTTAGGCGGAAGGATAACGGCGTTATGGGGTTGGCTACGGTGATATGTACGGCAACTAGATACATGTTTTTAGTATGCCTCTTCAAGTTCGTGTATCTCAAAAGTTTGGTGGTCAACCTCATACAAATTTTAGTGCAAAGATATGGCCAGTTGTTCCTCTGTCTGTAATGAAAAGTGTTTCGCCCAACGAAAATTTGGGGAAAAGTTGGAGGTGAGCAAAGAGTCCAGAATTAACATTGAAGTAAATGGAGAAATTAATAGTGGTCTGCCTCCAAAACAAGATTAATTTTTAGCATTATCTCCCTTTGTATGTGTTATCAAATGTGTAGAACATAATATTATGGCTGTCCGTACGAAGAAACTATGATTGCTATTATTACACACAAAAAGCTGTCTAGAATCATATTATAATAAACCTGCTTGAGATCTTCATAAAATACTGGTAATATAGGACTATCTGTTGTGGATTCTATCGCCTCTTGCCAGCCCACAATGTGATCAAACCACGAACCGCCAGGAACTGAAATTAATGTAATATTTATATGCATACAATACGCGATATTTCAGAAGATGAGAATGTTGAAACAGGTCGTTTTGATGCCATGCGTTTATTCCTAGCTGTGTGTACATTCAAATTGAAAAGTGATATTATTCTTTCTAACAAAAGATTATGCATATGTATATACCTGGTCCATAATATCCGCTTCAACGTATTTCAAGAACTTTTTTATCTACTTTTACAGAAGTAAAGATATCCACGCAAAGCATGTAACTACTCCCACACAGCGGCTTGTCTATCGAACATTATTGAATGTTGACCACAAGAAAATCTTAAATTGTTTAAAATCAACAGGGTTCATTCTCTCAGATCACAATTCTTCACACCAAATTTGAAAATAATCCGTTAACAACTATGGTCTCTATCTCGTTCCTCTGGTTTTTGAATAAAGGGGCATAATTCTGAAAGGGAATGTCGCGGAGGACAGACTTTAAAAGGAATCCGTCGCCTCTATCATGATGACGAGCAAATGTTGACTGGACAACGCGGAGAAATAATATGCCCATACTGAACTGTGGACGTATAAAAATATATCTCACGATACCTATACAGTTGCCAGCCTGGCCTTCCCTCTCATGTAGGTGGTACAGGGTTGAGGTCCTATTTGGAGAGGACGAAAACCGAGGTCCTGTGTTAACGACCAGTTTACACTAGGCTATCCGTAAACACTTCCACATAAAGCACACAAACTGGTTTTATGTCGGTTGAAAAAAAGTAAGACATTATACCAAAATTAATTTCATACACAATTGAAGAGGGCATAAAAAGAGACGAATAGGTTTGTTCACAAAACGGCTAGGTAGGCAAATTGTAAGTTACATGTAATACCCGGTTTAAATTTTTACCACATTAAAAATTACTACAATGACTATACTTACGCTTTCCCTGAATAAATAGCGAATAAAAACCATTCCATGACCCGTGGTAATCAAAATCTTTGGCACAACGAAGATGATGGTAAAATGACACGCAAACGTCTTTAGGATTTCTTAAGAGGTATACTATTTTGGCCTTACACACGTTTGGTCTTAACACATAAGGCATTCCACTATAATGAGCATGACTATTAAATATCCGAGGTGAAGGAATTTCATCAAATCCTTCTTGTGTTCCGAAACTAAACATGAGCATTTCTTTGGTGGATTGAGCTGGCTCTGCTCTACCTTTCAGTAACATAGATAAGATTTCCCAAACCCAATGTGTTCCTGCAAAGTAAAATAAAATATTTGTGATGAATTTTGTGTAAGTGAAGACACACTGTGCATATACACAGGCGTTTATTTACCCAATTTGTCAAAGGTGTGTCCCTTTCATGTTAAATGCATGTATAAATACAGCAAAGTATGGCTCTACAAATACGTGCACGAAGCAGCTACATGTATGTCTTGACAGCAGCTTATCCGAAACGAAAATTTGGATGTAGACCAAATTTAATACGCAATGCCTTCAAGAAATCTGTTTCCTGTCGTGTTCACCAGCCTAAAAAATATGTTATCGCGTTCACAAGGTTTTCTGAAAAGATTAGATAACTCCAGAATGGAAACGCTGAAAATCGAAAGGGTTCGTCTTCTCACGACCCCAATGTTTCAAACAAAAATTGAAAACACTATGTTAAAAAAAGATACTCTATCGCGTTCACGAGCTTTTTGGCAAAGGGGGTATAATTTTGACACGGAAAACCGCAGAATGTTTGAAATTAACAACTCCGTATCGGGTTTACAATTTACAAAGTTTGTTTAAGAAAGGGTGAGTAACTCCGGAACGGAAAGTCCCGGAACGCTGGAAATCGATAGGGTCCATCAAATCAAGACGCCAATGCTTCCCATCAAATTTGAAAATGTGGGCGTAATAAAAATAAAATGAAATGAAATGGGGTTAAACGTTGTACTGTGTTAAAAATGGATTAGCAGTAAGCGAGCTAGATCTTTGAACGAAAATATCACTTTCTGTAATTATGTTCCGCAAGGACAGTGCAATCACCCCCAAACGGAGGAAAGAACACCACGTTTTGTACTGTCCTTCATCGAGACAATCGGGTTATGTATTTATTCATGGTTAATGCCTTACTTTCATGCAACAACCTGGTGAAAGAAAACGGGATGTGCCATGCAGGGTGATTTGATTGGGCAGCGATTCTCTGGTCTACTTTATCGTGTTGTCAATAATATACACGGGACCTCCGTTCATCGTACCAATAGAAGGCTTAAACGATATTCTATGTCGCGCACTAACCTGACAATAGGGTAATGAAATCAATGTCCGACGTCATAGGGTCAAAAGCCGCTCGTATGACTTCCGACATGACTTATAGCAACAATCTGTCAGATCTTCATGTAACGTAGGCCATCGAAAGTTAAAAAAAAAAACGAAACGAAATATAGATGTGTATTTTAATCAGATTGAGAAATACCACGTGCTGATAATACGAGAAAGGTGTATATTTCAAATGCCATTTAAAGACATGTCTTCTATTCACTTAATTCATTAAATATTCGCTTATATGTGTTAATAATTCTACGCTGATGAAATTATAATTTGACGTTTTTCGACCAAAATTTGTATTTGTCAAGATGAGGTTTATATACGTAATTATTAATTGAAACAAAGACATAAACAGTGAAAACTAATTAAAGATACATTATGGGAGATAAGATAAAAACTGGATAGTGTAAAGGTAATTTGCTGAAAATTTCAGTCAAATTGATCCACTATTAGCCGAGAACGAAGAGAGTGAAATATTCACATAGACTCGGTCTTCAATACTAAAATCATTAATATAAACAGCATAGTCTCGATTATCCACTTGATTGATTTAATTATCAACAGCCGTTCAGCTGGATATAGGAATTTAATCCGCCAACATCGAAGGCTAGCCTTGACATCAAGAGTTTATTATGGCCTGGATAAGTTAATTAATGTCTAATTGATTATTTAGTTAACATTTCAGGCCTAAAGAAATACCTGTAATAATTTTGCTCTTGCATAATGCTATTTTAATAGTTCCTAATTGATTTTTTACATTAAATATTTTAAATTTATCATATAACAAAGCAGAATTCTGTGGTGCAACCTGTCCATGATGCCCCAAGCATGTGCTTAGTTTACTTAATGGTTATCCCAGCCTTGCTTACCAGATTTAGCATAACCTGCCAGAATGATGTCATTGGAATTAAATTTCAGATTTAAAACTCGATTGGACTGTTCAGCCATAACGGGCCATGGTGCCGTGTAGCCTTCCTCTACCACTCCTAATTTTATAGTAGACCCTTCACAATCTGGTATTCTCTCAATAGAGAACATGACAACCTGAAATAATAAACACAATACTACTAGTACTATACAGCAGTGTCTGGGACTACTATGTTCAATAAAAGATATGAAGTCTTTGAAAAACCCATTTTATCTTTATAATGTTTAAAGAAAAGGGAACTCCTGAAAGCTCTCGCTATTTTAAGGTAGCTGGTTATCATTAGGGGTATGTACACCCTTTATAAACTACATAATCAAAAAAGTTGAATCGCAACGTTCGACATACTATAAGCAAAATAATATAAAAAACTAAATATCAATGAGGGTTGAGCAGCAGATCAAATTCAAATCCAGTGAAAATCCGACACATAAGATAACATGGAGAGTTGATCATGGTTTGGATAAGTTAATTAATGTCTAATTAATAATTTAGATAACATTTCAGGCCTAAAGAAAGACGTGCAATAGGCAGATATAGCTCTTGCATAATGTATGTTTAATACAAATACAATGAGCCAAAGTTCCGTCATATAATCAGAATTCTTGGTCAGAACTAGTTTTACAGCAGGAATGTACATACATGTACATGAGCCAAAGAATATTTGGGGTGTTATAAAGTCGGCTATTAATCTCATAACATCAAATGATTATTTTTTAAGATCGTAGCTTCCTAGTTCATTAGACTTGAAATTGGAAATAATTATCGACAGATGTATTTGAAATTGCCATTTTGTGCTAGCGAAAACCAACGCCTAAACAATACTGAAATCCACATGGAGTGTACCAAGTCAAATACTGCAACTTCGTTCACTGCTACAGACTACATATTTGGATACATTTTGGTAGTCATATTTTATCCAAGGCACCACCATACACATATTTTCCTCTTCTTTTCTAATTTAGTAGCATCGACTTTCATTTCAAATATTCTCTCTATTATTGGAATGGTCAGTCAAAGAAAATTCACTATCTCCACTTTAATACTGAGTTTAGTTATTCATTACCCGAACTTGAACTTCTGGTTCAAAGATTTGCTGGCAATAACAAGTTTTAAAAAATCTATCGCTCCAGATAGGTAAGTATGTCAGGCAAGGTGTACATGGCAAGTTGCCACAGATAATAGTATTGTTGTACTTGTGTCCATTTTTTTTCCAAAATGTTATCAAACTGATTAAAATACAGATGTATATTTTGTTTCGTTTTTTAATACTTTCGATGACCTTTACTGCATGAAGATCCGAAAATTTGTAGTGGGAGGTCGCGCCAGAGTCATACGAGCGGCCTTTTACCTATGACGTCAGACATTTGATTAAGCAATCAGCGTTGATGTTTCTAGTGGAATACCCACAGTTCCGTGCATCGCGAGAATTCGCTGCAATAGATCTTTTCATTGGATTATGTAACAACTCTTCCAGGTCTGAGAGTAGTTAAAAAACGTAATATAAAATTTTGAACGACAAAAAAACGAAACGAAATAGAATCTGTGTTTTTATCAGCGTGAAATGTTATATAATACTAAGCGATCCACCAATATGAATGATAATCCATATTATAAATTTTAAGTAAAAATTCTTCATTTATGAACTTGACAACTGGCACCAACCTTTAGTATAAAACTTAATAATGGCCCCTTTGATGGTAAGTGATAAGGCAACCTTGTTGCGATTGAATTTTTAAGGCAGCAATCTTAATGAGCAAGTTCATCCACTGTCTTATAATATTGACTACAGAAGTACAGCTTTTAATGCAGGAAGGTTTTTTTCTAGGCTTATTAATTCAAAATGTTAGATCGACACTAATTAAGGATACGTCGTTCGTTTCAACCAAATAATTATTTCCAGAAATCTACCTAAATTGGGCCAACTTTCGGTATTTATTGGCTTCATTATTAGGCTCATCTGGTTTCAACTGAATCGACAAATGGTTCTTACATACATCTTCAGGGCATTGAACCTCCGCACTATAAACACAGATGGCATTTATATGGACTAGCTTTAAAGAAACGATATGGCGAATTACGTCAGTTCTTTTATCATTTTTTTTATTTCTAATACAGAATTGCCAGGTTTAAAAAAGTGCATGTCAATTAATATTCTGGATACTTTGAATGGGTGTCGTTTATCCACGGGTTTTTTAGATACAAGACCAGTCATCGAATCATTAGAAAACATTACCGTACCTACCGTCAGCAGAAACTTTACTTCCTTTGTACACTTTATTATATTTTTGTTTTTAAAATTATAACCATTTGTTTTCTTTGTAGGTTTTATTCAGTAAACAAAATAACTAGAAATTTAATTTTCCCATCAAGTACACATACTAAGCCCTAGTGGCTGAAAGCTCGGATATTTATGTAATATTAATAATTATATAATGTGTGCAGAATGGTTCAATTCATGTCAGTACTTACAAAGATAATAATGCGGTTTTTAAAATGTCATCGATCTATGCTGTTCGTTATGCAATAAGTCCGACATTTTGTTGTCCATGAACATTAAATGATAGACCTGTTTTAAATCCGGATGAGTCCAAGTTGGGACATTATCTAGCGTTTGTATTTTGATTTCTTAATTAAATAATCAGTCGGTGTAGCTATTACGTGGATTAAGCAATTAGAAATTCGATATTTTATCGACAAATTAAATTCAATGGAGTATCGTTACTTTAATGTGAGTTAATATATGAAAAAAAAATAAAAAAAATAGAACCATTTAAATGACGTATAGCTCTATTCTTTAGAAACTTAAAACAAACGAAAATGGTCTAAAATATCACTTGAATGAAATATGAATGTATTTATATTTAGTTTTTCAATTTAATATCATTTCTAATCAATAATAGTCAGTGCATTAACTGAACAATCCAAATTGAACGACAATGATTTACGTCTGCTTAGTCAATTCTACACGTTTATTTTATTATTATTTTCGCGTTTGTGAATCAGCCATTACGAATCACTTCCGCATTGTCTTGTAAGATATGTTTTTCTTTCCTTATTGTAAATGGCACCGAAGCCATAGAACACACGATTCGTGTACTGATTATAAAATGTTAATTGTTTCTTAAATATAAGATATTAGGATCCCATATATTCGTAGCAAGATAACAACATCAATATAAACAACTATTGAATTCAAATTTTTAATTTCAAATATTATGGAAAATATGGAGTTAGAGATTTAGCTCCTTTAAAAACAAAATAGTGGTGCATAATGGCTATTGCATTTTATGCTGGTACAAAATATGATAATCAAAAAATCAAACGCCATAATAACAAAATTTTGCTAAACGTTATTATATAGGCATCTGATTTTTATGCTTTTATATTAGAATCAAACCCGAAACATTATGATTAAAAATACAATGTATGCCATACATTGGTTTCGTTCTGTTATACTTTAATATTAAAATTGTACAGCCATTATAATATATTATTTTAATTACCACCGGATCATTCTGAATTCATTTACTCTATTATTTATTCATAGGCAAGTATTCGTGAAAGATGCATATTATATACAAGCTCATAATCTTTTTTCTGGCTATAAGTTATAGATAAAGCAATCATTTACATGACAAGTACATAATCAACCCATGAGTGGATTAGACAACATCTGTCATAATGCTAGTTAATCGATACTAAAATGACAGCCACTCACGTAGACTGTCGACTGAAGGACTGAACATGGAGCCTTCGTTAAATCGGCGGAGAGAGTTTAGACGATTTCATGCCGAAACGTCGCTCAGACTAAAGTATTATGACCGAAATTTTCAATATATTCATGTTTCATTATCTATGTTTGAACTATTATAGCTCTTTAACTAACATAGCTCTCAACCCGATTATTACATTTATCCCTTCTTTACAGAATCACCAGAAAGATTACAATATAAATTCAATTATTAGGCCTACCTATTCGATATACTATCAATACACATTCCCGTTATGAATAGCAGTGCTGGTACACATCTTCAGAATTAACCGCTACAATTATCCATAAGTAAGAAATAACGAGAATAGTGCACTCACTATGAGAACTTAAGTACCCAACTACGCGGTAATCTATGTCTCAGTCAGTATCAACACTTCTATATCGACCTAGTTGTTACCTTCGCACGTATATACAGTAGATCTTTAACAGTCAATGGAACACAAACAAGAAATGTAAAAATAGATAGATGTAAACTTTCCGAATCGTAAACAGAATCAACCCAGTAAACGTTTCTAATGGCACTGACAGATAACTCTGTCTGCTGTTTCATCACACAGCTTACCCCATTCACACAGGTTTGTCTGCATTATATGTCAACGTTTATTGACACGTATGTGTCTTATCTACTTTAACGCTCTCTTCTTTCTCTTTTTGAACTATAATTGACAAGTAAGATATAATAGGCTCACTGACCTCCATATCAGTCAAAAAGATATTACGTAATTTTAATCGATTCCTAGAAATGAAGACAAGGTCAAAAAAATTTGCTAAATCCATATAAATCTGGAATTTTCTCATCATTAAGCAATCTAAACGAGCAGATTTTCAGCTATCTACATCAACACATTGCACTTGATTTGAAATACTTAGTTGAACCTATCATTAGTCAAAAAAAAACGTATTAATATTGCGTACTGGTAATGAGAAATGCCACCGACAGCTCTAGTGGGAAATGATATTTGTTATTTCAACGGGTTTCTTGAAGTACAAAGTAAAAAAAAAGAATGCCAGCTAAAATTGTAGACCAATCGCTGGTACTTGCTAACGAGACCGACACTTAATGAACTGTTGATGAGGCGGGTTCGATAAGTTTATAAACAGACAAACTGTTAAGTTGCAAAACGAAAAGCACGGAGCACGGTCATTGATATTCTTATCTTTTGAATGTAATTTATCACTGATAACCCCCTTTAAGGCCACGTGACGGACATTTATTTCATAAGCGTTTCAAACCTGTCGTAATCAACTTATACTGGTAATGGACCGAATTCTGAAAGTTAATTACGTTAATTACGACGGAGGAATAATTAGAGTTACCGTTCCTCACGAGTACGAGATCTGAAACTAGAACACCATAAATGCAGTTTGATTTTAAAATCACATGGTTTCCAGCTTCAATCATTACTATAACTACCATGCATAATTTCTACTTTTCGCCCCTTCAGAACGCGAAAGTCGAAACGTAGAAGTTACGACCAAATGTCAGGCGACAAGCTAAAATACACTCGAAAATAGCGCCCCTCGTTTTTTCTTAATTCCCAATTTTCGACTTGCATTTTGGCTTGTATACCGTCTTGACGACTTTCGGGGATCATGTGGCTAAGTGGGTAAGGCGCTGGCTCGCTAGTCTGGAGGTCGGGTGTTCGATCCCTGTATTGCTTGGTCGAAAAAGTTCATCTTGATTTTCCGGCGTGGTTTCTCCTTGTCAGTGATGCTAAACGGAGGGCCTGACAAGGACAGCTGTCTAGTCGTCGGATGGGACGATAAACCGAGGTCCCGTGTGCTCATTGGCGTGCACGTAAAAGATCCCTTAGCAGTTGGAATTCGATATACGAGTAGGACCTAGTGCCGGTGCGCGGGCAAAATTTCCCCTCATAGCACATTGTATGGCGTATGCCCGTCTTCCATTAGCCCAGCCCAGGTGCCAAAATGCAACTCGAAAAGTAGAAATTAGGAAATTAACACAGGCTTGCTGTCGTGCTGTCGACTTTTCCAGTTTCGCCTCGGAAGTTGTTGTAGTCCCTACATTCGAGGTCACATTTGAATACATACAATTCGCATTAACACAATAGTCTGTAAAATACAGTCAAGTATTGATGGAGATAATAACGACCTACATTATATTAAAAAATCGTGAAAAACCGTAAAAAAATTCGGAAACAAAAATTGCCAGGAAAATTTTATCCGTATTTGTTTTTCCTGTAATTTACAGATATTCCTTTAATTAGCATAAATTTCGTTTTCGAATACAGAAAAATAAAATCCTGGTAATTTGTGTTTCGTCAGCATGAAAGTGATAAAAATTTCATTGAATTAACCATTGACAGTTTTCGCGTGTTAGGCCGATTCGACTTAATGAGTCCCCAATATTAACTTTTTTCCTCCGACAAATTAAATTCTAAAACATTTTTTGTATGTAGTAGAAAAATAAATAAAGACGTTTAAAGTATTTGTAGGTAAAAAATATTTCCTTTTTAGTGTAAATGGGAATTAAAATGAGTAAAAGGCATCATTCTGCCCGAAACAGTTACGTCTTATGTAAACAACGCACGTGTCAATGATTGACGCCACGTGATGTGATTGCACGTGTTGAAGACAGTTATCTTTGAATTTGATAGGTATAAAAAGACTTTCGTTATTCTCTGTGAAACAGGCTGAATCTTTATACGCCTCCTTGTCCCCGTTAATATCAGAATGCAGAATATCCTAATCGATAGATGAGCGCAAGGTATCTTAAACCGCGAATCGCCAGTGATTCGACCGGTTAGGGCTTTCAGATGTAAGCTTGCGCTACTATCCATTTGCAAGTATGTAAACTTGCCGTCTTACACTTGCCAATCGGTTATACTATTCGGAACTGGCGTGCTTAATTACCAGATAATGCAACCTATACTTTCGGAGCGTTAAACATATTTATAGATTTATGAAAATACTTACAATCTGGTTAACGTATGATGAAAACAAAATACTTCATATCACAAAGTATAAAATGTTTATACCTTGCTGGATCCCATGAAAACCCGTTCTAGTTGGCAATACCATACGACAAACATTCTTTAAAGGGAAAAGTAAATTATAACAAAGTCCTCGTATCTGGAAGTTCTATAGAATTTTCAATACCGTATGTCAATAGTAGTGTTTTTTATTTTTTTTTGATAAAAAAAAATAATAGAAAAACTAACAACCCCTGTACACTAAGAAAAATAACACTGATCACTCTTGTAACATGCTTCAGGTATATGATTATCTTATGACAACGCAGGGGATTACAAATCTACAAGGACACGCTTAAGTACGGATTAAAATATCACTCCCACTTGTCGAGTGACAGATGTAAAGGATTAAAGTCATCACGATCAAGAAGCATCATGTGGAGATTAGTCTTCCTCCGATTGTTTTTCTCTTTCATAGTTTTTATTTCCGAAATAATTGTTATTCGGCTCAGATGGTGCCAGAAAAAAGTTGTTTTTTCCATTAACGGCATCGTAAAATCATTAACGTTAACGAACGGTTCTTAAAGACTTAAAGTTTAGTACGATTGGTTACGCTGTTTCTAGAAACATATATCGATTTCAATATAATATAAAACAAATTGTTTCAACGACATTTAGTATTTGAACTGGAGTATACAGTTCAGTTCACAATTCTATGGAATAAAATTACTGCTTAATACTGAGCGACGTTTCGACTAGGCCTCTCTAGTCATTATCAGGCAAAGGTAAAATGTGAAAATATCACAAGGCAATATATACACAACAATACCTACCTAATGCTGACCAATCATAATTACATGCAGTTAAAGAGAATTTAATTTAATTGAGAAATTGTGCTATACAATTGGTCAGAGTAAAATCCATACGAACTTAAACCAAGAAGTTAATTTCTTGGATGACAAATTTTAACATACCTTTAACGCCAGCTTCGTCGCAAATTTACCAGATTTCTAGATAATTAACGTAACATACCTTTTACGACAATCGTCGCCAGTCCAACTACGACGGTCTTATATTAAGAGTCATACGTTTAATTGCGCGAGTTCATTCTTCATAGTATTAAATCACGTGAATCATGTGTTAATTTTCAGACATATTTAGTTTCCGGGTGTTTTTAGCAGAGAAAAACAAGAGCAATGCTCGCTTCCTCTATATCCTACAGCACCATTTATGCCAAAACGTAATCATCATGTAGCCAAAACGGTTTTAATGACAACGAACGGAAGCTATTGCCTGAAGTCACATCCCATTTGTACAACCGATCTGTAAATATATGATGACTCGACGATTAATTCCATGATATAACTACTAAGAATTATGTAACGAGGAAACAGATTGTACTTCACTCGTTATTCAATATTCATCCTCAATTAATACTGTCATTTATGCAAATGTACGACACACAACTCACCCAAATTTGTATTGTTTTGTGGCACCACACTTCTTAATATCTGCAGTGGACACGAGACCAAAAGATGACCAGGTTTTGAGAGATTTTTTACACCCAACTCTTTCCTGGTAACATCTAAAACTTAATCACAGAGTCAAAATCCTTATATGTTTACAAGTCGGGATAATAGGTTTTAAACACTTATCTAATAGGACACGTATCTGTAATGTTGGAAGAGATAAGTGGGTAGTATCGAATGAATGGTATTAAACAATAACACTTAATTCGCATTTTCTGAGAAATTCAGGAGTTTGAGAGTTTGACATCATCAAACAGAACCTTGATTGTTACGTCAATGGCTAGTACCAATCCAGGAAGACAATTGTTTCGGTAGTTAGTTCTATTCAGACACACCCATCTGGTGGTCGAATAACATCATAGAGAAAATCGGGTTTAAATTTGTAATTATAGCCTATGTCTACACATTTTAATGTGTCAGTTCTATTATAAGAAAAAAAACCTAAACTGATAGTCATATTACACGTTAGCCTATTATATACCAAAAATAGATGGTCAGTAGACATTCGAAGTATTGAAGAAACCTATCAAGATGTCACGTTGTTTCTTCAACCGTTAAAGACGAACGAGAGAGTTACTGTCGTATACATTACATGTATTATCAGAGACAAGGATAAGTTTTAAGCTTATATATAAGTATTATTGTGACAATATCTATTACAAGGTGAAGAGGGGGGCTCAAATTTATATCCCCAAACAGCTTTTGGACAATATTCATTATTTTGAGGCGGGGGCTCATGGGGAAAACAGACATTTAATAGAGAAATCCCTTACAATTATGACGTCATGGCTTATACATTCTACTAACTTCGCGTAGAAACGGTTCCTCCCAAATTGCTATTGGGAGCCACGGTGGCTACGTGAGTAAGACCCTGGCTCTCTTGTAGGTCTGGAACTCACAGGGTCGCTCCTTTGTCAGTCATGAAGGGTGGAGGGCCTGACAAGGATAGCTGTCTAGTCGTTAGGATGGGACGATAAATTATGGTCCCTTGTACACGTTGGCGTGCACATAAGAGATTCCCAGCAGTTGGAATTCGATATAAGAGTAGGTCGTAACACCTAGTGTACGGCATGGCGTATGCCCGTCTTCAATAGCCCTGTTGGAGTGGTCCACTATGAGCCAGAACGAAGCGGTCGAAATTTCCCTCTAGCCTCGGTCATCATTACTAAAATCATTAATATAAACAGCATAGTCTCGATTATTCACTTTTGTAATTTAATTATCAATGGCCGTTAAGCGGCATATATGAATCTAATCCAGCCAACATCGAATGCTAGCCTCGACATCGAGAGTTTATTATGGTCTGGATAAGTTAATTACTGTCTAATTGATAATTTAGATAACATTTCCGGCCTAAAGAAATACTTGTAATGGGCAGATTTTGCTCTTGCATAATGTATGTTATAGACCAAGAAATAACATGGATTTAACATTCATGTCAATGTTGAGAGAATTGACAGTCTGATGTATAATGATTTGGTTATGACATTAAACATATCTACTCGCACCATAGTCCCCTTAAGCAGATACCAATATTGTGTATAGTTACTATAACCGTGACATACGGCATTGTGTTACACTATTCCCCAGAATCGATCTCTACCTATTTAACGAGAATTATATACGCACAATCCAATAATAGGAACATGCACAAACTCAACATAATAGGTCTTCATAGCAAAATCAAATTCCATATGCCCAATATACACCTATCGAATATACTGCTTCTTTAATAATGGCCGTCATGAAAACACATGTGAACGGTCTATAGCCTATGAATGTCCTCGCAACAGACTAATATGATTATCTGACGTGACATTACACGGAAACATTCTACATTGGAAATGTCAAGTGCCAACGAACTCTGGAGAACAAAAATCGCCACGGATTGATGCAGATCTCTACATCGTGTCTGGTCTGAGATCAGGACAGCACGAGGTCTTTGTCCTGAAATTCTTTATAAGTTGAAGAACACGTTCTAATTTGCTGACTAAGATTCGGGATCATGGAATTATGTATAATATATGACGTAAAAACCCCAGTAAACCTGATGGTATGATTTAAATAGCCGGAAAGAACTAAATACACCCTTGAGAATACACGTGAAAACGTGCGTCACTTCTTTGACTGTTCTTTCGTAATTAAGGCATTAAAGGGGACTAGTTAAATACGATAGGATGGGACTGGAGTTCAACATCTCGCCAACACAATACTTTGATCATTTCGATACTAACATATCATGGTATTTCTACGGTAACGTGGGCAATGTTAGCGAGTAGCATTTTGTCGTGATAGCGGCGTTTTCATTCACTCTTCGAATTCCAACTGTCCATTTCTTTAAAGTGCACTCGACTGTTCGCCGTTAGTCCCACGGGTGCAACACATGACATGTTTGAACCCTGGACCAAGAGTTAGTTACGTATCTATTTGGTTTCCCCTTTTCATACGATGATGGGGTTAACGTGTGCTAGGTAATTTTCAAAAGCAGTATACATAGAGTATGTACCAGGGCTGGCTGAAAAGTCCTAAGCCTGAAAAGGATAGATCAATTGAGCTGACACAAACTTTTGCCACCAACAAGTAGAATCATTGAAAGAATCATAGACATAAGAACTGCAGCTATAGTTTTATGATTGTCTTCGTAAACTTACCCATTGGAATCACCAGAAATAGACAAAACTGGCTATAGCGCAGTCATCAAATATCTGCAACCAACAAAGATACATGCCGACATTGTCTCCACTTTACAGGATGATGCTCCTTTCTTTTTCAAAGTAAAGAGTACGGCACAGAGAGCCTTGATGTAGACCCGAGTCCTGGAAGGTCACAAACAGCAACCATTTAAGAAAACATTATTGCATGGTTATGGCTGATCGACGATTGACTTATTAACATAGGTGGTTGAGCACATAATCGCCAACGAGTTAAGAATGACAAGCTTTCTGCAAGATGGATGCGAAAGATCTTGACTGCGAATCAGAAACGTGCCAGGTTCCAGACGTCTCGTGACATTCCGCGCCATTTTAACCCCGTCAGACCTCCACCTGTTTCCCAAAATGAAAAAGGAACTATACGGTCGTCATTTTCCTAGAATGATGACGTCATGTCAGTTGTGAGGGAAGTGACCGAAGAAAATCTTTTCTTGACCGGCATGCAGGCTTTGTAACATCTTTGGTAAAAGTATGTACACCTCGAAGGAGACCGTGCAGAAAAATATAAGGAAACCATCGACTTTGTACAGGTATTTGACATATAGACTTAGAACTTTGTATACGCCTTTTACAGATAGCGTTAGAACTTTTCGAACTCTTCCTATTGAAGGGCCAATCTCGATTATATTCTGGAGAATAAAACTGCTTAACTTTGTGTTAAAAGCCCTTCATGTCCTCTACCTTAGGTCCGAGCAACTAACTCAATATACGTGATAGTCTTCAGACAACTTAAATCCGCCAGTCTTTAATGTAAATGGACACCGGTGTCCTAAGCTGTAATATACGGTGTCTGGATAAAACCAGTCTGTTATTAGATAAAAATAACGTGTAGGTGAAATTTACCTTTCGTTATCAAGTACAAAACGTTTGACATAGACCTCTAAAAGATCGACAATAGATTATCGGGTCACCCAACAAAAAAATTGACCCGAAACCTTTCAAGAGTGAGTATCCAGATAAGCGGTTTTGACTTTCACGTCCAAACGGCTCAATATTTTGTGCTGAAATTTTGAAGCAAGGTATATGCACAATTCCATTATATTTTGGCGCTTAAATTTCATACGTACACATATGTTTATTTCCGAAACTCTATCAAAATCGGCAAAGTCCCTTTAATATACATTAATACACAATCAACGTGCATTCAGAAATAGCACAACCCTATATAACCTTATTAACTATAATTAAAGTACCTTTTATCGAATCATATTTCCTTATATTACTGACATTGTTTGAATGTAGGCCCATTCACGCTACAATGTGGTGTATATAGTTCTGTCGGCTACTGGGTCAGTGTGTAGGTTCTGATCTTGTTAACCCTTCGTATACAATGTATAGTTATCGATTATTTTTTTCGCTTGAGCTTATTTTCTAATTTCTTTTCGTATCCTGAAAGAAATATGTTTAAAAATATCAAACCCGGGAAAGTGCTGATATCTCTCCTTCTCAGAATAGTTTTATAAGATCAAAGCAAAAAATGCAGTGATATCTTTTGTGAGTTTTTAATTGACAAAGATGCAAGCAAGTCCTAACATCTCCTATAGGCATTTGATTTGGAAAATTCATGACATATACGACTAAACAGTGGCATTAAGCGTTTTGGGAATTTGGCAATGTATAGTTATCGATTATATTTAAATCGATTGCAAAATATATCAAAACATAGCAGAATTATGCATGGTTTTACTTTTAATTTTGGAGTAGTACATTTTTTGGTGGTTTTCGAGAAAGTTAACGAACACCAGTGTAAAATTATTCTAAATTGAGTACGATAATGCCGCTTAAAGTCATGTATATCTGAAATTTATTCTAATACATTCAGCAGCGTTAATGAGTACTAACACCTAACACCTGCTAAAACTTTAGAACCGTTAAAGATACATTCTGCAAGATTAGATAAAGAGCTAGCCATTCTTGCTACAATACTTCACAAATAGATAATGCAAAATGAATTATATTGAAAGTTTTATTCAAATTAGTCTATTCTGGGGAAAGACGTTAGTCTTTGAGGGTTTGACAAGACGTACACCATCCCACTGCTTGTTCGAATCTGAACCTGGCGTCTTAATTTTAAAATTAAATCAAATCGTTCTAATCTACTTGATATCGGTGATATCAGATGACATCGAGAGTTGTTTATGCTCTTGTCATGCTAATAAATGTCTAATCAATAGTTTTTGTAAATGACATGCAATAGGCTTTTAGCACTTGCATAATGTATGTTTAGCTGATACTAAACGCATGGATAAACTTTCAGTACCGCCAACTGATATTAAACCCTACGTATATAAGGTTTAGCACCGTAAATTTTGAAATTTAATTGTTATATAGAAAACATTTTTCCTGAGGTGCAAAAATGTTTTAAACAATGTGGTCAAAAATTATACAAATATTTCGTTCCGTTTTACATTCGGTTATTTCATCCACTTTGGTAATTTAATCCAGCTATATCTGATGACAATTTATGTAAGCCGTTCACTTATAGATACATTATGGGAGATTAGATAACGAGTTGGCAGTTCTCACTACAATAGTTAAACACTAGCTAATGTAAAGGCAATTTGCTGGAAATTTCAGTCAAATTGATCCACTATGAACTTAGAACTAAGCGAATGAAAGTCCCGCCTAGCCTCGGTCATCATTACTAAAGTCGGTAAGACAAAACCAGTAGTCTCGGTTATCCATTTTTATCGGTAAATCACGAAGGTAAATATTTCAGCGAATCGAACCACAATCCAACAAAATCTCATTCTAGCCTCGACATTGAAGGTTGATTATGGTCTGAATAAGTTAATTAATGTCTAATTAATAGTTTTTATAACATTTCAGGCCTAAAGAGAGACCTACAATAGGCAGATTTTGCTCTTGCTTAATGCATGTTTATGCATCATGAGTCCAGATCGCCGAATATAGGTAATGATACAGTCTATAAATATTTTTGTGGGCCACGCTTCGGCAATTGCAGTTTGTAAGGGATATCCCAAATAAGAACCAGAAACTTTAATCACAATGCTAGTGTTCATGTTATTTTAGTTCTGTTGTGATCTCATTTTGGATTACGGTGCGAAAAATGAGGGGGGGGGGCATAACAAGAAACTGTAGGTTAGGATAAGCAAAGCTGATCTTTTGTGTGTTGACAATTTTTTTTCATTCCAATGCTTTACTCGCTTGGAGAAATTGCAAACATTTCAGGATATATAAAATTGATTGCCGAGGATATAAACTGTTCAAATTTGGATGTATCTTTTGGTGTTAGGTTAACGCGTATTTAAATATAATTTGTGCAATTTTGGCGTTAGATTTACGTTGGAAATTGATTTAATTTAACATAATATTAACGAAATTCATGACATAAAAGTAAACTTGACGTAAATTTAGCGTAAATTGCTAACGTTAAATTCATAGTAAAAAGGTGCTCAAAATGGTGGTAAACCATTTTTACGTATAACTATATCATGATTTTGTCTAGGCATTTGTAAGAATGGAATTTGATCTCATTAAGGATGAAATACCTTCAAATACCTTTCAGTAATTTGGGAATTGGTTGATTACAGTGTCAATATTCTTCTACACGGGAAATAGCATAGTAGTTAGACTCTCCCTTTAAATTTGGGTTGTAATAACTATCGACAGTCAGAATAGATTTCACCATGGATTTATTTCTTTGTCTTATTTCTTGTTACTGTTTTGGGGGAGAGGGATTATATAGGCTTTGCCGTCCCCCGATCATAAAATTGAATAAAATAATGTTTATAAAAATGTAAGAAAAATACACGAATAAAAAATATTAGCAGGATATAATAAACCAACTAGAAAAATTATGAGTTCATTTTCAAAATTCTAAAGTTGACGCATGGTTTAAAAGTATAGATATGTTAGTCTGTATACTACAATATGTGACCATAGAATTGATTAAAGGGTGAATAGGTTTACAATAACATATAATAACGAGAAATATGCTATGCATTAGTAGTAAATCATATGAAGAAAATCAATTAAAAACCATTAGATAAACACCGCTGACCTAGTTAACTGAAAGCATAGCGTTTTCACCACTGAGCAAATAAAGACAGCTAACAATAGATTGACCGATTGATTTTTTTAATGTAAAAAAACGGCTGTTCGCTTTTTAATATGGAATCATAGTGTCTAGTTACCTCGTAGCTTCTTAAAAACCCAATTACATATTCATTCCGTTATAGACTTAGTGAATTTCAACTTCCCACATCATTTTCAATTATCATATCAATGTTTTAATATTCTACTAACGGTAATTGGGGGATTTGGGGTTAATGTTTATCATTACGTAATTCAGATCTGAACGTAAGTCTGTTACACACACTCTCTATGTTCGGGAACGGGCCTTTTTGACACACTAGTAAATTTACAAAGCAAAGTTTTACTGCTACACGGTCGCGTGTCAGTCCCTGTAAAAGCATGTGCAATGTAAAGGAACGTTTTCGTGCGAAAATAAGACTTTGCTTACCTCGCCAGGGCCAGCATATGCGACACAACACGCTGTTAAAAAGTCGTCCTACCCTGTCAAGTAACTTGGGCGCGGCCATTGCAGTTTAAATTTAAGAAGGTCGCCGATACGAAGACGAAACGAAATTTAGATAACCAAGGGAACAAAAATTGAAATCTTTGAAAAAAATGGAATCTTCAAACATTTATGGCTTTGCCTACCTTTTAAATTTTGATTTTTTCTGAGATTCCAATTTTTCTCCTAAATTCCGTCGTTTCGTCTTCATGTCGCAAACGTTCTTAAATTTGTGTGTTGACCAATATTTAGATTGTAATATCGGCGCCCAAGCTACTTGACAGGGGGTGACGTATTTCTGATAGCGTGCTGTGTCGCCCATACCGATTGTAGCGAGGTTAAGACAGGTCTTATTTTCTCAGTTTAAACGTTCATTTACATTGTACAGGCTTTTACATGGACTGGCACGCGACCGTTTAGCAGGAAAAATTACCCTGTGAATTTACTGGGATGTCATAAAGTTTCGACAAGGCCCGTCCCTGAATGCAGATCTGAACAAATCAATGCGAGATTTGATATTGAAAATGACATACATATAAATAATAAATAACACCGAGGTTGAATCTATGTTTTTGACTTCATATTCAAATCAGCTTTAATGAGAGGCGTTCAGAGATTAGAGGATGAGATCTTAATGCAGTTAATCTTGCTCTCATTTACTGAAGATAATTAACTGTTCAATGTATCCCTCTTTACAAAATAGTCGGGACAGGTTTAACCACACATGGGGCACAGTAAAAATTCCATGTTAACATAGAACTGAATTTAGATCTCATACCTAGTCACTTGTTTCGTGGTGATCTAATTATTTGCAAACAATCAGTGTTTAGTTAAGAACAAATATCCACAGATTTGCAGCCGTGCAACGATACAAACACGCAGGAGTCTGGATCCCCTCGCATCCTATACATCGCCGCAAATGAAATTGCACATAAGTTGGCAGTTTGGTGGGATCAAACTCAACCTTTGCAGTGAATAAAACAAAAATTTGTCCAATATTCGCCCATGTATCTGTTATCATTCGTCACTTCAGTCAATTATATAGCGGGATTACTCGTGGTTTCCTTTGGCGTTCGTCACTTCCGATTAATGAAACCTTTATTTCTTATCTATCGTAACAATGATCTCTGCGTTATTTGGAAAGTGTTTAACCAGTAATACCACATATGTGATAATGACTGACACCAATATTGTCCTTTAAAAACGGTTTTGAATGGGTATAACGTTTACTTGCCTTAAACGCACTAGGACATATTGAATATGATATAATATAGTTATTTCAATAATTCGCTTTCACGATTGTGTGTGGTTGGTGTGGGTGTTAAGGGGGCATGGTGGGCGACAAAAGGGCATGTCAAGTTCAAGTCTGGGATTGTAACAACGTCCGTTTATTCCCAGATAGACCATATACTGATGCTCAAAAACATAGGCCTTTCAGCACCCGGTCGTCAAAACTAAATTATAGTTTAGACATGCTACGCAAGTTTTGTCAAGAACAACGCAGTAGTGTCGTGGAAATATGCACGCACCTTGCAAAAAAGCAAACCCACAGAATGACATCTCGACAACAAAGGCAAACCTTCCGCTGTGC
Source organism: Patella depressa (assembly GCA_948474765.1). NCBI lineage: Eukaryota > Metazoa > Mollusca > Gastropoda > Patellidae > Patella > Patella depressa. The sequence continues at coordinate 30,967,416 of OX419715.1, forward strand.
CGTTGAGCAAAATGCTATTTTCAATGGTACCTACATTGGGGGTTCGTTCCACAGTACTGACACACGGCCACATTCAGTGAATAGCGTATTGATCGACTTAAGTGCTTATTACCTGTCATTTGAAATTCTCGTCGTTATTCCTCGTCACGCACTTGCTGACCTATTTCACCTAAAGAAAATTTCATAAATAACACACATTACGTTTAAGTTTTCTGTTTATGGCTACACATGTTTGTATACATTGAGCAATTGTAATCAGTGTTTTAGTCCTTTCAAGGGTCAGCACATTGAATAGCATTGCACATGATGTGTATAATATAGAGTACAGCAAATCACCTAAGATATAAAAGTTGTATGCAGCCATATGCAATAAAAAGAGTTAGCCTAAATAATTTAACTTTATGGTTCAGATAGAACACAACTCTCCAGAATAAAAACGTATAAAAGTTTAGCTTAGTCTTGTAAAACAAAACAGAATTCTCAAGAATAAAATCACGAGTTTAGCTTAGAACATGATCCTGAAGAATAAATTAATATTAGTCTTCTAAATTATACGAGACCATTACAATAAAATTTCAGATTTATACATTGTGTGAAGTCAAGACAGAAAGTTAGAGTTATCCTGACCCCTTAAAATGGTGGTCAGGTTAGAAAAAAAAAATAAAAAAATAATAATGAATAAACTTTGGTAATTATATTGAATTCTAAAACTGAAATTCAATAATTTTTTTGCTCTGTCTACGTATAAGTATATTTTTAGTGGATAATTATATCATTCGGGTTAGATAAACAGTTACAATTTAATTCTTTACAAGTAATTTAATTAAAATTTAAAGTTCTATTGTAACTTCTCATGGGTTATGTTCACTGAAATACATAAACAGTCCAGAAATAGCGTTCATGCTGGGACTAACATGGATTAATTTCAATATTGGCATACGCGTTAGGGTCTTTGGCTTTAGGAGGAAACCGGAGGTCCCGGACAGAACCTACGAGCATGGTCAACCGACCCTACTCCTTGTTACGTACAATCGGGGAATTGAAATCACGACACTTGACTGAATGACAGATCAAACACGCTACACCCCCTTTAAAAAAAAAAAAAAAAAAAAAAAAAAAATAATATTATTTAGTTGTTTGTGAATCAACCATTACTAATTACGTCCGCATTGTCTTGTATGATATATTTTTTTAAATCTTTTATTACGAATGAGTCGTGTACTGATTTTAAAGTAGCTAAGTCTTTAACTCAATATCATCCCAAATCTTCGACACTGAAAACACGAATTATTTCTCAATTTTTTAGCCCCTTTAAATTGTTTATTGTGTCTTAAATTGGATATAAGGATCCGATATTTTTACATCAAAATTGATTGACATAGACTAATATTGAATTCTAATCTAATTCGTATTGTTAATTTCAAATATTATGGATAATATTGAGTTGGTGGTTTAGTACCTTTAATTATTTACATAAAAAAGTTTTAAGCATTGTTTTGACGTCAATTTTAACATTCCCTTTGATTTTAATTACTTAAAGGGGCAATATGGGAGATAAGGTAATGAGTTGAAAATTCTCACTACAACAAGGAAAAACTAAATAATACAAAGGGAATTTGCTGAAAATTTCAGTCAAATTGATCCTCTCTGAACCGAGATTTTAGCTTTTGAATTTTAGATCTCGCCTCGATCATCATTACTAAAGTCGGTACAATAACAAACATAGTCCCGATTATCCAATTCATCGGCTAGACGCCAATGACAGAAATTAACTGCCCACAGAGGCTCCGGAACATTACGAGGGCCAGAGTAACAAAAGATGCGTAAACGTTGGGGTACTTTTCGATACGATCATTACGATGCGACTGACCTCAAAATATGATAAGGCATGATAGGGTCACCACGATTACCCTACTTTAAAACCACATTTTCAATATTTGAACGGGTCTTAAAACCGGATAAAAATTGTGACTTATAGATGGACCACAAGCTAAAAGCTCGACTTTTCGTAGAATTTCGAAAGGAAGTGAGATCTTTGGGTTATAAACTTACAGCTAAAAACATGATGTTTCGTACGATCGGGTATTATAATCATGAAATTACGCTCCGATACATGCGGATATCGAAAAGAACCACGAAAAGAACCAAGATCTATAGGATATAAACCTAGTTCAAGTTTCGTCAAAATGGGATAAAAAATGTGACTTGTAGAGTGCCCACAGACAAAATGTGGACGGACAGAAGCGACGACAATATACGTCAATATACGTCCACTTGAAAATGTTGGGGTATAAGAAACGTTTCGACCTGTATTGTAAGTTTATAATATAGGCAAAAACTAATACTTCACCGTTTCTTATGACCATGTTAGCAATACTAAGAAATTATTAGCTATAATGAGCTCAATAAATAAGCAGTTACAGTAATGAGAGTATGTGACATCTAAATATCATCTAATCGACCTTTTTTTTAAGAACAATGACGTAAGTATAGTTATAACAATAATGACGAAAAATTGATCGTTATACTGCGCTTTTTTAATTAATGAATAACAAATCGAATAGTTTGTTGAGAAAGAATAAAAAACAAAACATAACCTTACCGTTTTCGACCGCCGTCTTTCTTAAATAATGTAAATGGACGCTAAGTTTACATGTATAGCTGCGTTTTTTAAAACTCTATGAGCATCGTGACATACATGTTTTTCCACACAAGAAAAGTCAGTAAGAAGAAAAGTCACTATCTAGACTGACAGCTATGGCTAATGATACATAATAAAATCAATAGAGCTCTTTTTAATACGACACGAAATGCTTATCGTGGATTTTATTTGACATTGCTCACGCCACTCGTGGCACAGTATCCATCATTGCATAGGCACGTAGCGTATTTAAAGCAACACTGTCCTTAAATCCGGTTATAGAGGATTTAGATCAATTATCACGACAAAGCGGTCTCAAACGAACTGTTCGAAAGGAGAGAACATAAGATTAGAATTGAACCCCGTAATGATGCTAACACCTCGGAGTAAAACAAAGTGAACTGGCGACAAGTTCACAAAGGTTTCTTGGGCTTACGTTACTCAAAATTTCTTGCTATACAGTCGTTTATAAAACTTTTGTTGTTTCAAATACATCAATAAAAACTATGTGCAAATATTTTTTTCTGAATCAAAGATATTTCTCATAAAAAGTGATTGAAATGTCTGAGAATGCTTTGTGAACTTGGGGTCTGAGGTACAGCGAGAATGCTTTGTGAACTCGGGTTCTGAGGTACAGCAAACTTTTAACGAAACACCGAGTGATGTCAATATGGCAAGCTCCAGTGACCAGCAGTTGTAATTGAACATGTTAGTTAAAACTAGGATGGTCGAGATGAGGAACCACGGACCACGGTGGCCTTTGAAGTCGTTATAATTCTCTACCTTGGGGCCGAGCAACTTACTCAATATTATGTGATACGTTTTCAAACAAGTTAAACCCACCGGCCTTCATCTGGAAATGTTGACCGGTTGGTGTTCCAAGCTGTATTATATCTGGATAAAAGCAGATTTTTATTTTATAAAAATAAGGTGTAGGTGAAATTTGCCTTCCGTTATCAAGTAGAGCATATGGGTCCCGCACTGTATATACTTCTAAAGGAGTTGTAATAGATTATCACGTCATCCATCGTAAAAACTGACCCGAAATCTTAAAAGGGTGTGGATAAGCGGTTTTGACGTTCACTTCCAAACGACTCTATACTTTGAGACTCTGTTCATATCGGGATATTCTCTTTAAATATGGTTGGCAAATCAAGAATTACAATGTAATTCATGATTACTGTGCTATAAAAAAAGCGTTAAATTCAATGTTCAAGTTTTTATATCCTGTTTGATTTAAACATAGCTCATGTGGTATCGGTTAATGTACCTTCATTTCATTTGAATTTTAATTCCTAGATTCATTTGAACATTAACTTATCACCTATGTGCACTTCTCCATTTTTGTTTACATTTATAGAAAGATATTACGATAATCTACGGCATAGAGATGTCTTTAACACTCATTACCCGAGCAGGACGATTCCATAATAATCTTAAGGGGGTTACTGTGTTTACTTGCTTCTAACTACGTTTAGGTGTTAAAACTTTGATCCTTTCCTGTTGGGTTTAATTGGTTTATGACGACAATGAAACAGCTACCATATGACTTCCTGCCAATATTAATATTGTATTTGAAAATAGATTCATATTATTAATACTGTTAATGTTCTAATGATTCTTGTTAATTATAATATCCTACTAGGATTGATAGTGCTATATTTCATTTTATGCGTATTCTGGGGTATTTTATATGTGCTGACCATCTCTGGATCTAGAGGTCTGGTGATCAATCCCTGCATTGGCTGAGAAAAGTCACCCAGATTTTCCGGCGTGGTTTCCCCTTGTCAGTGATAGGGACGGAGGACATGACAAGGACAGTTGTCTAGTCGTTCGGATGTGAGGAAAAAAAGTGGTCCCGTGTACACATTGTCGTGCACGTAAAATATCCCGTGGCAGTTGGAATTCGATATAAGAGTAGACTGTAGCGCCGCTGCCCGGGTAAAGTTTCCCTCATAGCACATTGTATGGCGTATGCTAGTCTTCATTAGCCCAGTTTAGGAGCAGAGTAGTAGGACCTCTTTGATCTGTATATATATAAAGTTGTTTGTTTGTGTTGTGATCATGCATAGGCATAGTAGCGATCCCCACTCCCACCCCGATCAATTTATTTAGGAAACTACACTTCCAGTTTGATTGCTTGTCTACGATATCACGTCTGGTGGAAGTGGACAATAAACTCCAGAAACAACGACGGCAACGGATTGGTGGTTAACTTTTATTCTTTTAAGCAAGCTCAAATTGATAATCACAATAATTTCCGCTCTCCAGGATACCAACGAGATATCTAAATTTAATGTAGGTACTGTACAGCCGGGGCAAGTCCTTTATGTCACTGATATCTCGTGGACACACGAATTTCCAAAATGTGGACAAGAATTGCGAGAGAGAGAGAGAGGGAGAGAGAGAGAGAGAGAGAATTAACACCTTCCATACATGAAATTGATAAAAACATTCTCATCATAATTATGACCCACAGATTGGTGACATTGGCACTGTTCTGACACGGCCAACGGCCGAGTGGTAGTTATTAGTCACTACTTCACTACCTCTGGCCTGAGTTATGATGCAATATAGACAGCTGCATGATCTATTCGGTCATCGTTTGTCGAGAAGTGTGGTTATACGCAGGAATTCAAAGGAGCTTAATCAAAGAAGGTGAGTAAGAGCGTCTGAATTAAGACCAAACCGGGGTCATGTAAGTTGGGAGTTGGCATCCAAGAGTGTCCAGCCAAGTTAGGACCATGACTTCCTCAACACAAGCTAACTACGGAGTCTTAGGTTTTGTACATGATATGTTTAAAGAACAGTAGAACTACAATCAAGTGAAGTTAAACCAGTGTTGTCATCGAAAAAGTGTAGCAATAAGGTTTAACATCCACTCCACACAAACTAGGTCATATGGTTCAAATCTATTTTAATAATTCGTAGTTGTCTTTAGCAGTGGGAGGAAACTGTAGGAACCCGAGAAATCCAACGAGGTTGGACATAATTTGAAAACTTATTCATTACGATTTAAAACAACATGTAGCCTAACATACTATTTTAACCCTACTCCGCTACAGTAGGCGTCGCCATCATGACTGCTGCTGCAGCCTACTTTAATTTAATGTCTCAAAACGTGTGTTTTTCTGGCAAAATGAGATTTTTGGAACAAATAACTTATTTTCGAACAGAAATTAGAGATGTTCAGTCAATTATCGTGAACAAAAATTGACAATACTCCCAATCATAATAGGGTCAGTATGTCTTTTTTATCTGGAACACTGGAATTAACAGGTCTGTACATAAAATGGGAGTCTACGTTAGATGTATACCTATTGTTTTACTTGGCATCCGATCAACAGTAGAAGAGTTAATGTAAACCAAGAGCACTGACACCACCCTTGAACTCTCCAATATATGATAAGGAGAGATAGGTATGATAACAAACAAAACATAAAATAGAATTTCTGATGGCCATGTTTTATTTCACTTATTACGTCATGCACCTATAACCTTTTAATGAAACAATCTATATAAGAGATATACTCGATCATGTGATTGAAGAATCTTGTGCGCAATAGTTTCAGAACAGGTTGTAGAATAGCACACTGATCAGCAGTGAATATTCGCTAGGCCGCTACAGTCACTGATAACGATGACATCGATGCCACTTAAATGGACAATCCCGATAAGAACAGAGTCTCAAAAATTAAAGTCCGAGTATTTATGATATTTATGGACCAAAATATAGTGGCATGGTGTATTTACCTTGTCTCGTGAACGTCAACACTGCTTATCCGGACACGTAACCCTTTTAAGATTTCGTGTCAATTTTTTCATTGGATGACCTGATAATCGATTAATGTTTCTTGAGCGGTCTATACCGTGAATGATCCATGCCCTGTACTTGATAACAAAAGGTAAATTTCACCTACATATTATTTTTATAGAAAAAAGTCTGGTTTTATCCAGATACTGTATAATACAACGGTCTCCATTTCCAGATGAAGACTGTCAGGTTTAAGTTATTTACAAGCGTATCACAAATATCGGGTTAGTGTAGGCCTTAGGTTATGGATTTTAAAGGATTTTAACACAAAATTAAGCAGTTTTATTCCCCAAAAAGTTATCGGGATTGGCACTTTAATGAGTCGCCAATATTAACTTTTTTCCCCCAACAATTAAATTCTAAAACATTTTTTATGTATTAAAAAATAAATAAAGACGTTTGAAGTATTTGTAGGTAAAAATATTCCCTAGTGTAAATGGGTATTAAAATGAGTAAAAGGCATCATTCTGCCCGAAACAGTTACGTCTTATGTAAACAATGCACGCGCCATAGAGCCAGTGATTGACGCCGCGTGATGTGATTGCACGTGTTGAAGACAGTCATGTTTGACAGAGATAATAGAAGATTGTTGTAATTCTCTGTGTTGTAATTCTCTGTGAAACAGCATGGTAGAATAGAAGTATTAGTCTAGTGAGTGCAGAAAAGTCAGACTTTTTATATCCCATTTCAGTCAAGGAATAGCGTTCATATCTTAGTTCGTTCCTGTTCTTATCACATTCAATCGGTGCTTCTACCGAAATCATTTGAGAAATTTGAGATCATTTTCTGCTATTTCCAATTAGTGCTTGTACTGTTCAGCAGCGGAAAAATAATGTGGCAAGGAATATCAACCAAAAAGGTTTTGTTTCTGTGGTCAATCCAAATAATTAAGTTATTTAAAGTCTGGTTTACCATAAAAACTACAAGATGGAAAAGCAATCAACTTAACTCATCACTCTTAACGCCTCGAAAATGCGAAAATGCAAAATACGTCAAACGTGAACCCAACCTATCTTCTATTTATTTGCCATATATTATGAGTGGAGGGAGGGGTGTCGCTATTGGTTCGACGGGGATGGGCTGTGCTATTTTAACTGTGGTATTTCCATATCTGAATATATATATTTCGATTACATTCTATCTGATATGTCTTGACATATTTCATTTGACCCGATGTTTTTTTTTTTAGAAATATACAAATCTGAACATTCAGTATAAAACTACTAATCGAATTATCTTGCAGATAAAGTCTACTGTAAGGATGCGCTGTAACGTCCGAATTCGGTTCATACGGAACGGATCATATGACCATCTCAATAATGTGCTTGCTCTCATTGATTATTTTATATTTTACTGTGTGTTTTATATGTTCAAACATTGTTCTGTGTAACAGACTAGGACATCTGTTGAAACAAAATACTTCCTGGTTTAAAGTAAAGATATTTAGCACACATATTTATAGCACACATCTATATCGATCTATCTTTAATGGCTAATTTTATAACTAATAGTATTGATCATAGTTGATTGTTATTTCTATTTCTGTAGAGCTAGACACCATACACGTGTCGGACACACGGTGCTTTATGAAGCAAAGCTGGTAATAAATAAATCAAACACAGACCATTCTTACCAGTAGTCCGTAAAATGAATTTGAATTAACCGGGATTGGGCTAGTTGTACTAGTTGTGTTAAATGAAACTCAAAACGTTGAATCCACTAATCAGCAACAATAGCAGAGTCGACACGCACATATTGGGGATGAAAGTGCTCCGATATTGAGGCGATTATCATAATTATAATTATGCAATTGGGTCATAGTTATACACTGAAAGTTCTAAAATCTACTTAAAGTTCCAATTTCACTTTTTCTAAGAAAATCAAAATATAATTATTTCTATGTTTTTTGCTCAAAAGGTTGTCAACTCACTATTATACGATCATGGACAAAATTTTTGGGGGGTTAAAAAGGGTGACACTGGTTGATTGAGGAAATAGTTACTCAATTACCTCCCTTGTTTTCCCATTCTTCTACATGGACGGCCATCTTCAAACGTTTGAATTTGAAGTTGAAAATGATATTTTTGCCAATTTCTCAACTGGCAATAGTGAATTATAGGATTAATAGGATTATTCTTTAACAAGGTAGGACTGTTTATAGGTTCAATCTATTTTGGGGCTTTATTTTAATAAATTTTAAAAAAATAACTTAAAAAAATGCTATTGGAACTTTAAGCTCCCGGGGGTCACGATATAACTAAGTGGGTAAGACGCTGGCTCATTAGCCATAGAAATGAACATTACCAAATGATAAACAAAAGTACTGTTTTGGCGAGACATTGGATGATGTCAAAAGTCGAACCAGATACGTTTTTAACGTAATCCAACTGGCAACGTGAAGTTGGCACGTTATTCGGGATTTGGGATTCAAATAACATCGTGCTGGCTCGTTATTCGCTAATCCCGAGCAACAAGCCAACACGTTATTCGGTATTCGGCAATAAAACAGGTGGTTGTGTGAGAGGACTGCCCCGAACCCTATTCGCATAACAAACGGTCGTCTCCGTGCTAATCAGCCACGCAACGTCCGCTTAACCCCACAGTCGGAGGTATCAAGGAAATGGTAGGTTGGAAAGTAGGCCGGTCTTGTTTTACTTCGGATTTGACAATAAAACAGATGAGTGTAGAAAAGGAATGCCCAGTGCACGCCAACAAACCAGTCAACACCCCATTCGCTCGACAAACGGTCGTCTCCTTGCTAGTAGGTCACGGTCGTTGGTAGCGAGGAAATAGTTACCCAACGTTTACTTACTGCACCGTGCACTCCAACAAACCAGTCAGGACCCTACTCGCTGGAGAAGCTTCTGTCTCCGTGCAAGTCGGCCACCCGACGTTCACTTACCCATAGATTCGGAGGCATCGAGTTCATATGGAAGGTAGACCGCTCTTTTTTAGAGGCGAATCACGAATAACGTGCTGGCTCGTTATTCGTTATTGGCAAATCCCCAATAACCAGAAATAACGAGCTGGCTCGTCTGGCTCGTTATTCGCTATTTGAATCCCGAATCCCGAATAACGTGCCAACTTCACGTTGCCAATGCAACTCGGGTGTCACTCCTAGCGTATTGACTCTTGAGTAAAATGACCAATAAAACTGGAGATAACTGCAGCTTCATTTTTTTTCCAACTGTGAATAAATTATAATATAGACCCTCCAGACAACACTAACAAAAAACAAATTCAAAAATGGCCTCAATAATCTATTGCCATAATTATTTCTGCATAATTGACACCATTTAACCCCAAAGTTTGTGTGTTTGTCTGAATAATACTAGGCGAAAGAAAAGCAACATTTCCATTTAATTTGATGTCGCATTACACATTATTTTTGACCTGAACGACGTTTTAATTTCACCGTTATTCATTGGATGTAGAGTTGTTGCACTATTGAGACGTCATCTGCTGGGATTATGTAAACAATAGCATACCATTACCCTTTGGGTCATTAATTAATGAAAATGAACTCGGAGAGGGAGAAATGGGGTTTAACAACCACTCGACACTAGTCATTTCGGGACTAACATATGGTTTTAATTTTAGTTCAATAATTCACTTGCGCGTAGGGAGGGGTCTTTAGCAGTGGGAGGAGACCATGGTTTCAATTTTAAATACATCTTCCAGTGCGTAATACCCTCCCTAACCTCAAAGGGGTTCATCTTACTCTTTTACTGACACAAGCTCTAACTCATTGTTATGACGTCACTAAGATTACTCGCTGGGAAAGGACGAATTGACGGCATCTCTGCCACATTATCATCACTACGTTGGCTACCCTTTAAACAACGAATTAATTTCTAGATTTTATTATTAACCTTTACTTTAAATCTCTTAATTCACAATAACCCACCTACATCCAAGATATGATAGTATCTTCTACTACAAGCCGAAATTTACGTTCATCTGATAAACACTTATTAAAGATCCCTTGTGTAACACGGTACTTGAGACTGGATAACGTGCATTTCATACTCTGGGGCCTATTTCACGAAATTTTAACTAAGATAAGATCCCAATTTTAGTAATTTGATTGGATAATATTAGATTGATTTTAGTGCTTAGCCAATCGAAATTGAAGTATCTACTAAAATTGGATTTTATCTTAAGTTAAAATTTCGTGAAACAGGGCCCAGAGCCATTTCTTTGGAATCAGCTCCCATCACACATACGTCTATAATAGCTCTGTGTTTAAGAACAAACTGACAATTTTTCTTTTTTGAAGGTCCTTGGTGATATTGACATCAAGAACAAATCTAGTAAACTCAAAACGCATTAGAAACGGTGTTTATACGCTATACAAACAATGATATTATTATTATTGCATCATCAGTTGCTTGTATCAAAATATACACGATGATAGTATATCACAGTTATGTAATATATATCATCATTTGGTATCATTCCAGATGATATATATATATATATATACACTGACGTATTACACAATATTCAGGAGAATATTATTCTATGTAGTTTTATACCAGGTGTTTTGGAAGACCAGCCCATGGTTAAAGAGCAAACGTACTTACCTATACATGTATATAATTGGGTTATATGCTAATCCTTAGTCTTAACTGTTTCACTGACTTGTTCCCTCTCAGATACATTAAATGAAATAAATTTTGTGTTCAACGTCCTACTGTTCTTCTTCACTCAGATATAAATATATATCCAGGTATATCAAGAATATGTAAGTATCCAGGTATATATCAAGAGTATATAAATATTTTATTTACATACATTATATATTATAAATCCGATGTCAATAACTTCACTAACTATAATAAACATTATAACATCTATATGTAGATATAATATACACTACTTATCCAATTTATGTCTCGTATATGTAGGTAAAACACTGACCGTATAGTTCACTGCACAGCTGGGAGATAAATTGCCCAAGTTTACGTATTGCATTGTGTAGTAAAGATTGTAGCGTAAAATGTGTTATATTTATAAAACTATAGGAACTGCTGATAGAGCACAGCATTGTACGATACCAGGTACACGCGCTAATTATTTATTCACCTTAAAGGTCAAAACATAACTAATTGATTTAGCACGTAGCACAATTTAAAGTGGCAATATTATCATAAAACACCAATTGGTCCTCGCGTGTTCCCAATGCTTCAAACCAAATTAAAAAAAAGAAATCTCTACTCGTTCAAATGGTTGTTGAAACAGAAAGTTATAGAACTATGAATATGGATACAGCTCCGTTAATTCCTACACTGGCCTTTTGGAAGACATTATATGTGCTCATTTTTACATGACACGGTAATAATATTAATATTCTTTGTTAAAAAAAACTTCCAAACTATGAGTATTTTCTATGCGTTTTCAAAGAACTCAAATATTACCTAAATAAGGAAGACTTGGAATTTTAGGCCAAAAGGCTCTTGGACCTGAGATGCACCTCTGCTGAATTCAAAAACTGTCGATTTAACCGGCCAATTGTTGACGGACAGTGGCGACGGCGTAAGACGTCAACATGTAGGCGCATACAAATATCGATTAATTAGAAACTATACGTCCAAAATGAATAGTTAAAAACATAATTCTAAAAATGCAGCAAAGTTTATTATTTACTGGTGTTATCTAATATGAATTTCTCTCTTCTTACTTCAACATCAGAAGATTATCTAACCAATTATGTTTTTTCTTTCAAATAAGTAATGTTTTATGCACTAAATTTAATTAGCGGTTCATCTTTACTCGTCCAATTTTACCATTGCTATCGGAAGTATATATATCTCTCTCAGTCCACCTTTGAGTTGTTTTTTGTATATTTCGGTTTATCTTAAAGTGCATACCGAGGAGAAATATCTTTTATGTGATAATGACAGGCATTTATATTCTCAAACTTTGTACTTAAAGTCCAGTGGTTGAAAGGGTGGGGGGGTCACCACCCGAGTCTTTTGTGTTGATTTTGAATCTGGGTGGTGATCAGGCATTTGGGGTCTCGAGATATAGCTGTGAATTTATGAGACCAAGTTTTTCTAGATCAGTTTTTTATCCCCACCCCACCCTCCACACACGCACACCTAATATACCCACCCCACCTCCCAACAAATCAAAACAGCTGTCTAGGGGCATCATAAACACTTATTTATAGATGGGCAATCCTAGAATTATATGTTTTGTTAATATATTATATCAACATAATGCCCCCTTTCCCCTCCACACACACACCTATGGTAGACATTTGACTCCCTATATCTCGAAAAAGACCCCCCCCCCCCCGCACCTCAAACGCCTGATCACCACCCAGATGCGGAATCTACACAAAAAAATCTGATCTAGAAAAACTTTGTCTCATAAATTCACATTATCCCGGTTAAAAGAAGGGCGTTAAACCGATTTCATTTCTCAAATAATTTCATTTTACCAGTTTCAAATTTATATGTGTTATCAGGTTTATGTACTGACAACCCAGAATTGATAACCCACTTAAAGGGACAATAACATTCTTGCTGGCTTGGTAGCTCCAGAAAATAAATAATACCTTTATTCTAAGTACTAGATGTTTAAATGTCCTACCTGTTGTGTAAATTATCCATTACAACCTATTTTACTTGTCCAGAGGGTTCGAAAATATTTTAAAATCCAAGTCACATTTGAAAAGGTTTACGTTAGACTTTTCAAATCAATTGGTTGAATTTTTCCAATTTTTTAAAATAGGCGTGTTAAGATGAAATTTATATCATCATTTAATTGGAATATTCTAAAATAATACGAATTGTTGACCAGAATGAAGATTGGGACATATCATTCAGTTACAACAAAAGTGTTATTGGGGCTTTAAACTTTACAACTACTTGCATACATGTCTGGTACGCCACTATCTTCTCTATATGCAATCTATAGAAAATTTAGATACCGGATAATTAAATTGTTAGCCATTGAATTTCCATGACCTGCAATTTTGACAGGTAGTGGGGGGACTCGTTGCGTCAACCCAGTGTTATAGCCTCTAATAGCCATTTCTCAAGCATTTTAAGAGAGTAAGGAATGGGGTTTAACGTCCACTCGACACAAATTAAGTCATTTCAATAATTCAAAAATCGTCTGGACAAGCACTTTTTACGTTTAAAAAGTGTGATATACGCAATTCATTTTGAACGGTTGTCGTGGCGATAACACCGCATAAAATCGACTCTAAATTTCTACAGGATTCATTCTTATGACTAGTCAAACAATCACAACAAGTTTGTTGACAGGAATATCAAATGCAGGTTCCAGGAATATACTCTCGCATAATGCGTCGACTATAGAAACATTCTTTGAGAAAAAAGAGCAAGCATGTATGTGTGTTTAAAGGGGAAGGCCAACGTTTTTCAACAAGGTTTCCATAAATCTTAGATATATAAATTCATTATTTCTTTAGTGTCCCAATTGTAGGTATTAATCTAAGTATTATCAATACTATTTTTTTCATTGTTTGATGAAAGCATAAAAAGGGTACACAACCGGTCTGAACTATATGTTATCAGTATATTTATGTTTATATGAACTACTTTACTTTTACTATTTTGTTTACGATGAAATCAGTGACATTGAACAGGATAATGCACTAGAAAATTTTACAGAGCTAACCTTAAATTGTACATGTACGTATTAAAGATACATTATGGGAGATCCAATAAAGAGCTGATAGTTCTTACTATAATAGTTAGTTAAAAACTATATAATGTAAAAGGAATTTGTGGAAAATGTCAGTCGAATTGACCCACTCTGGACCGAGATATTAGCGATTGAATTTTCGGCCTAGCCTCGATCATCATTATCAAAGTCGGTACGATAAAAAAAAGCATAGTCACGATTGTCCATTCCATGACTAAATCATGAATGAATGTTGGGCAGCAAATAGGATCCCAATCCAGTAAATATCGCAGACCAGCGTTGATATCGAAAGTTGATTAAGGTCTGGACAAGTTAATTAATGTCTAATTAATAATTTAGATAATATTTCAGGCCTAAAGAAAGACCTGCAATATGTACATTGTAGATTTAGCTCTTGCATAATGTATGTTTAATTGAGCTTTGTTAAAGGAAGTAGAGCTCTATTCTTTCGAACCATAAAATAGAATAAACTGGATGTAAAAAACCCATCAATGTATTATGAGTGATTAATATTCAATTTAAAATCAAAATAAAAAGTTGTAATTTCTAATGAGTTATGTAATTCTAAATATGTACAGTCAAATGGAGTAGTGATTGTTTGCGTCCGTTTAGTCCATTCTACATGTCTTTTCTAAATTATATTTTATTGTTTGCCAATCAGCCATTCTTAATTAGTCCGGCATTGTCTTGTGGTTTGGCGTTAGAAACCATGACGTTGTGTACTGATTTAAAAATGTTACTTGTGTCTCAAAAACTGGATATTATTATCCCATATGTCAAGGCAAGATTTAAACGGACTAATATTGAATTCTAATTCGTGTTTTTAATTACAAATAGTATTATAGAAAACCATTGATTTAAACGGACCAATATTGAATTCTAATTCGTGTTTTTAATTTCAAATAGTATTATAGAAAACCGAGGTTTAGCCCCTTTAAACTGACAATCAGTTGATCTCATATGTAATACCTTGCTGTCAATAATCCATCTTCAATGATAGTGAATAAAAATACTCAATTCTAGTGTTCAGCAGTTATCTCAAGCCTTTGAAATTTTAAAGAAACACAAACGCCCGTTTGTCAGGTGAAATTCTAGACCAGTAGTATAAGTGGACGGTAACGTCAATGCTTTTTTTTTTTTTTTACATGTTGAGGACATTATGTCGCGCCAATGCCACTCCCCTCAGTGATTGTAGCGGCCTACCGAAATTCATTTATAATCATTGTGCAATTGCATGGGTAATGTTTCTAATTAAAGGGAGGAAACTTCCATAAGCGTATTTGGATACAGACCACCGTTGACCCCCTCCCCTTTGTTCAGTCCATTTCTTTGCCCTGTTCCAACATTCCCCCAAATTTTCGTTGGGTGGATTGCTTTTCACCAAAATTGGTATGAGGTTGACCTCCAAATTTTAAAATACACAAACTTGAAGAAGCATACTAAAAACATGTAAAATGTTCGACGTACATATCACCGTAACCAACCAGTTATCACTGTTATCCTTCCGCACCTAAATCATGAATATTTATCAAAACCTGAAATAATGTTAATTTAAAACTTCTTCGTCCATTCTACAGTCGTGGCCAAAAGAATAGGACCACACTTGAAAATGTTTGGATTTCTTCCGTCTAAATTCATTTGATCATATATCTGCCACCTGAAGGCCGATTTTAACAAATGAGGTATCGATGGATAGGTTATGTGAAGTACATTCATCATACATGCACATGCATGTTTGAACAATGACGTCATCACGACTATGACGTCATGACAGTGTACTGAAGATTTAGAATTTAGCAACATTTAGCAGAAATTTTTACCAAACTGAGATAAAATTCGATCAAGGACCATTAATTTTATTTCATTTCTAAATGATTAGTTAACATGCAAACTAACATCGGTGATGATCAGTAGTCAATACTTCGTGTGTCCCCCACAGTTGGCTTTAAAAGGTGCTTGCTTCCGCTCCAATTTAGGGCGTCATTGATGACGTCATAGCTGTCATGACGTCATCATTCAAACATGCATGTGCATGCGTAATAAGCATACTTCACATAACCTATCCATCGATACCTCATTTGTGCAAATCGGCCTTCAGGTGGCAGATATATATGATCAAATGAATTTCCAAACCAAGTAAGAAGTCCAACCATTTTCAAGGGTGGTCCTATTCTTTTGGCCACGACTGTAGATCAAAATCTCGACAAAAATGGTCACAAATTGTGGCATTTAGTAACTGGATGAGAATAATACATGACATAATTATATGGAACGTCTGACTCGTAATCTGGTTTCACGTAGGCGTTTACGGACTGTATGGTCTGAGATTCTACGACATAAGCGGAAGTGATGATCAAGTGCAGATGCGGTCGCTCTCGTTTGTCCTGAGGTTGGGCGGTCACGTGTTGAACTTCGCTGTCGGTACCTATCCCAAAGGCGAAAAATAATACTCGGCGAAACGTTCAGAAATCTGGCTACATCTGTCTGGGATTCACCTGCTTGTAACCGACCAAAAGCGTTGTTGCGTTGGTCTTCGTTCACATGACGTGGCATCACTTGGTTCGTTGAATGTTTACACGTGCAACTGATTTGTAAACCGAGAATACCCGTTTTTAAAGACCTTAGATTTAGGTTCCAGGCCAATAGCTCGCGGAGTTATATTGAATGTCTTTTACTCTTACATAATGACATTAAAAATAAATAAGATTTATCGAAACAACGACCAAATGATGAAAAATGGGCTGTGTGTTTCTTTTTTATTTGAAGAGTATATAATACAGAGTATGTCTGTCTTATGAAGCCCAGAAAAGTAGGGGTAGTATTGGATGAGTCTGCAAAGGGCTAAATTCGATGTTTGGATATACCTTAGCAGTTACTATGATATCAGTATCCCCAAATGTATATAGCTCTCAGGATTTATTTATCTAAGACTGTGTCTAACTGTAACAATTTGCGTATATTTCATACTGGTTAACGCGAATGGTTAGCACGTGCGGGTTGTATCACAAAGTCTGTCATTGGGTCAACCGGTCGTCTGTCCAACCTCCTATAGGTTTTCCCCGGGTCCTCCGGTTTCCTCCCACTGCTTCCTACGCGCAAGCAAATTACTGAAATAAAATTAAACCATATTATTATGTTGGTCCCGAAATGACCTAGTTTGTGTCGGGTGGACGTTAAACCCCATGTCTCTCACTCTGAGATTTTCTGTATGCACAGTCTCTCACTATCATATTTTCTTCTTCTTATATTACAGACATAACCACAAAATATGATGCACAACTATCACCTTATTTCCAGAATCTGGTCAAACGTTGAGTGGCGACCCCCTTTCCACTGTACGTGGTTAATGATGATGCATGATGAAATATTCCCTTCACCCGACCACGTGGCGTGTGACGATTGTTTTCTGAAGGTTAGCTACTTTACATTTATATACCCCTTCGAATATACACAAAACAAAGCCTATTTATCAAACAAAATTTCAAATGAAAAAGAAAGAGGGGATCACAGGGGCGGGGTGGGGGTGGGGTGGATCCCCCATACCCCCCCCCCCCCCTCTGGATCCGTCCCTGGGATCACGACTATTTGAGATTGTTTGTATCATTTAAACATTTAGGAAACCAGTTAGATACTAATGCTATCCTTCCATATATGTGAGTGTTTTTGGTCTGATTTAGAACCCGGTTATTATATTTTATTTTCAATCCTCACTTGTCATTTCAGTATAAAATGTGTTATAAAAGTATGAAAAATATTTACGACCAGTTTAGCAGATATTCAGTGAACTATTAATGACGGGTATCATGCATGATACATGACATGCATATCACATGTGATACAACTTATTTTGAGAGAAAACAACGCGTCCCTTGAGTAAGATAAGGTCGTAAGTGACAATTATTTCATTTCGAGATAATCGCATTTAAAGGTTTCAAAATAACATCACTAAATGATGGTTTAATATTTTTAATTGGTTTTTTGAAACTTAACCATATGCACTTACGACCTTATTACAGGGAAGTTATGGTGAACTTCAACACTTACGACCTTTTCTTAATTACCCATAATGCACTTAAAAAACCTTCGATTATGACCATTTTCTAGTGTAAGATAGATATAGTATCATTAGTCATTTTTTTTTTAACAAAAAGTGATTTTTCAGATTTTGTCACTTACGACCTTATCTTACTCAAGGGACGAACGGTTGAAAGTTTTATGTTTTTTTTAATGGTAGTAGGAAATGATCGACCGGAAATCACTTGAATTCCAGGGAATACTCGACCGAAAATCAATTAATTTTCGTTTGTCCAGTTTCATTCATGTGGCGTGTTTTCGATTTCCTGCTTGTACGTGACATGAAGTATGATAGTAATGTCAACCTTGTGGGTCTTGTGATTTACTACTACAACTAAAAACCCCATACGCGGGTGAAGAGTGGGCGGACACGCCGCGGACCGACACAAGTTGCCCCCCCTCCTCCCCGTAATGCATATGAAAATTTGACCTACTGGTAGTATTAGAATGACCTAAGTATTGTGTTGACACCATTTCATTCTGTTCCGTATCGAAATTAGTGCATAATATGTTTGAAACTGAGGACATAATCTTGTATTGGTGACAATAAATAGGAGTTTCGTTTCTTTTTAATGTTCAAATGTTTTTACAATACACAATACAGCCCGCTTAGGTGTACGCATAACAAACAAAGTGTATATAATAGTCTATGAATAACTTGACTGTCTGCGTTGATTCATCCGCTTATATTTGCTTAGCGTCGTTTTGGTTGATCGTCATTTTGGTGCGATCCACTATTAAATTCACACCTACAAACGGATAGACATATTTGGATTTGATGTGTTTAAAATATGTAATATTTGATTCTTCAGGTGTAGGCATATGGATTACTTGGATATATCAGAATAATATTTTGGATAGATTGTGTGATTTAAGTTACAAAGTAAGTTTTTGTTTATTTCAGTGTCAAGAACTCTTTTTTATCACCAAATACTAGATTACTTGGTAGTTATCGCCTTTTTGGTATTTATCAACATTTCTGGCAATGTATCCTATAAATATCGTCTCAACTTGCTTTAAATGGAATAGAGTTTCATGTTATATTGTTGTTTTTAATTCTATAAAGTTTCGCCTAGTCTTCGCCGATTTGCAACTATCAAGAATTATTTTACGTGAACGCCAATGCATAACGCCAATGGACCGAGGTTTTTCGTTCTGTCCAAACAACTGGACACACTATTAATTTTGATCATCCATTTGGAATGACAGGAAACAACTGCTCTCGGACCTATCATACCGCCTTCATTTCAGATAAAAATAATGTCGGAGAGAATAAATTGATATCAGCATCCCCGGATATCCGTTGTCACTACATCGCGCCGCTATTCTAACTTCACGATATTGACAGGTACTGGGAAACCACCTTGGCAGATGAATTCGACAGACTTTGAAACCCTGCAGTTTTATTTTGAGAAATGCAAATACATGATCTGCAAAAATAGATATCAAATAAAACATTGATTTATTTTGTTTTAAACTAGTTGTAGAATGCTTACAATCACCACAAGAATGATCGAACCCATTTCACGGACACCACCCAAAATTCCTATTCTAAAATTATATATAGATAAAACTTTCATAGGAAAACTCAGAAATTTTTATTGATACTATGTTTCTGAGCCATGAATGAAGCCATAAAGAGATATCCGATAACCTATAATATATTATGAGAAATCGGTGAAAACATTGCCCACAATATTAGGTTATGAATGGCGTCTATGCTAAACTATAGCATATATATAATCACTCATAAATTCAAACTTCTAATTGAAGCCTTTTTTCATACATGAACACATACGCAACGATATACAGTACATGTATAACCTGATCACTTCAAATATTCTCGTACAGTCGTATACATTGTATAGCAAAAGAGTTTTATTCACTTTGAATCGAAAACCGTGTCAGTGTATTCAGTAAATCCTAAATCTATTCAGCGGGGCGCATTCATGACTCACAAAGGGTAATATTTAACGGGTTACTTTTGCACACTTCTGAGTCAGTGACTCTAACTAATGCCTTAAGTTCGATCCAAATGTCTACCAACTACGTTGTTTGGGACTTGAGAATCGGGTAGGCTACAGTCGATCACACTTTTCGGATACATAATTACAGAATTAAGTACACGCAAACATCACCAATAAAGATACAATGAATGGATATTTAAGCATGTGAACAAGTGAGCTTTTACTTATACACAGAAATATACATATGGCAAAATATTGGTGATTATTTTCTCCTCAGTTGTTAGTTCGCCGATTTTGTACTCCCCCCTCCCCCGCTTCCCCTAATAGATAATATGTCCTAATAGATAATTGTCAGGCGGGAGTATCGGGACGTAAATCATTGATATCACCCACGAACATGAGCCAGTGGATATAAAAGTTCGAGATGGTCAACACCCAACACTTTACTTTTTACTGTGGATATAAAGATTATAGAACAAGGAATATTCCAAGAATATTATAGAACAAGGAATGACATAGTTTAACATTGAAGTCAATGGGGAGATAATAACAAGTCTCAGACAACATGACCTTTAGAGTTATCCCACCAGTAATTACGTGATATTAGATACTGTCATGAACTGTCGATATCCCTAAATTGCTGTACTTCAAAAATTAAAATGGATTTCTTAAAACTACGTTCATTTGGCTATAAAATTGATGAAGGATATCGTGCTAAATGACATAGTGGGGGAAGGTGTTTCTTATTTACCAGATCCATTAAAGGTACAATAACACTCTTGGTGGCTTGGCAGCTCGAGAAAATAAATAATAGCCTTATTCTAAGTACTAGATGTTTAAGCGTCCTACCTGTTGTGTAAATTATCTGTTACAACCTATTTTACCTGTCCAAAAGGTTCGAAAATATTTTAAAATCCAAGTCACTTTTGAAAAGGTTTACGTTAGACTTTTCAAATCAATTAGTTGAATTTTTCCAATTTTTTAAATTAATTGTGCTAAGATGAAATTTATATCATCAATTAATTGGAATATTGTAAAATGATACAATTTACAATTTATTGGAATATTGTAAAATAATACTATTTATTGACCAGAATGAAGATTGGGACATATTATTCAGTTTCATCAAGAGTGGTATTGGGGCTTTAAACGGTACCCCATTAAAATGTGTAAATTGTAAAATGTTTTCCTCTAGGTTGTCTTATAAGATTTAACAATAATTTGTTTCCTGATAGTTTTAGTTTCCTTGGAATGGTTATGTATAATTCAAGATTTTGACTGGTTATGTATTCAGGATCTCAAATGTCAAGAAAATAATCTTTACAGTGGCTTTACCGGGCTACAGCACTATTATTATGTACCTACATTGGGTGACCCCCACCCCACCCCCTCAAAAAGCGAATACCCTCTTTAAAATCGGATAATTCAAAACGTATTATCCTTCACATTTCACATTCCTTATATTATGTTTGAACTTCGCTCCGAATTGTGGGTCCATCACTCGAATATTGTTAACATAATCATGTTTACAGACACACTTTATCACACGAAACGTTAAATTATTCCACTTTAAACTCAGTACTCGTTTGTTTTTTAACCTCCCGGTGTCTTCATACAAAATACACTGGGTTTCAAAATATATATTAACCACTTCAATAGTTATCTTCTGGTTGCCTGCATGCCAATGGGAACGTGACTAACACGGGGTTGACTCTATTTCAACTCTATCTACATGAAATATACAATATACAATAAGTTAAAAAGATGTAAACCAATAATATATTTATAGCAAGTCTGTATATGCGTCACATATTGGAAACTTAACATGTCGTACACCAACTATATATAAGAATGGAAATTAATGTGGATCCGTTTTCTACAAACCCAAATAATACTCTTTATTGGCTTCTGTTCACCAATCTGATTTAAACACAGATCTATATTTCGTTTCGTTTTTAATACTTTCGATGGCCTCTATTACATGAAGTTCCGACCAGTTGCAGTGGAAGGTCGCGTCGGACGTCATATAGACATTTGATTAACCCCAACCGGTCTTGATGTTTCTAGTAGGTTACCCAACGTTCCGTGCACCTTAATCCGAAATTTACCGTAACATATCGTTTCATTGATTAATCTATTACATCATCCAGAACGAGGGTTATATACCAACTCTTCCAGGTCCTAGTGTAGTAAAGACAAGTAAAACGAAATTTTGAACTATAAAAAAACGAAACGAAATAGGATAATATGTGTTTTGATAGTTTATCTGTTCACTATTTGGTTGTGTATTTCCTATGTTATAAAGATACCCGAAAACGTGGGCACCACAGCCCCTGGAGTTGACATTCGAAGAGGAGAAAGCGGACATTGATCTCCGGACAATTACGCAATCGCATGCTGTCGGAATTTTAAAACCCTATTTCATCCATACATTTCTCAGTGAAATATCAAAAATATAATGGCATATCGTACATGCTATATAAAAAGAGACATGTATCGGAATTTAGTTTATGCTACTTTAAAGGGACAATAACATTCTTGCTGGCTTGGTAGCTCCAGAAAATAAATAATACCCTTATTCTAAGTACTAGATGTTTAAATGTCCTATCTGTTGTGTAAATTATCCATTACAACCTATTTTATTTGTCCAGAGGGTTCGAAAATATTTTAAAATCCAAGTCACATTTGAAAAGGTTTACGTTAGACTTTTCAAATCAATTGGTTGAATTTTTCCAATTTTTTAAATTAGGTGTGTTAAGATGAAATTTATATCATCATTTAATTGGAATATTCTAAAATAATACGATTTGTTGACCAGAATGAAGATTGGGACATATTTTTCAGTTACAACAAGAGTGTTATTGGGGCTTTAAACATGCATTATGCAAGAGCAAAATCTGCCTATTGTAGGTCTTTCTTTAAGCCTGAAATATTATAAAAACTATTCATTAGACATTAATTAACTTATTCAGACCATAATCAACTCTCGATGTCGAGGCTACTCATTCTAGCATGAGATTTTTGTTGGATTGTAGTTCGATTCGCTGAAATATTTCCCCTCGTGATTTACCAATGAAAATGGATAACCGAGACTACTGGTTGTGTCTTACCGAATTTAGTAATGATGACTGAGGATAAGCGGAACTTTCATTCGCTTAGTTCCAAATTTTCAGCAAATTGTCTTTACATTAGCTCGTTTTTAACAATTGTAGTGAGAACTGCCAACTCGGTATCTAATCTCCCATAATGTATCTTTAAGTTTTGAAATGTATCAGTAAAATTTTCTATTTAGAGTATGAACATGTTAGAATATAACCTGTTAGTGTTATATATATATACAGTTGTGAGTGGGTGTTTTGTTCGTTTACACTGTTTACATTACTACAGACGTCAATAGGTAATAGTACGCGGATTTCAAGTTAGTGTTCACGAGTTTTACTCTTCTTCAAATATACAAATACTGTATACATGTAAAGGTACTTGTCTTTTGGTGGATAATAGGGCGTTACACCTTAACTAGCATGCACTGAATTACGGGGTAAGCGTTACTGTCAGAGGGGGCGAACGTATTGACAAAGATCAAAGTATGTATAAATCCTAAATATCTAAAGTTTTATTGCCTTGATACTAATTTTAAGAAATTATTATTTCAACAGTTAGATATTAAAAAAAAGATAAAGTACGCATGTATCTGTACGGCATTATGATTCTGTTTACATTAAGGTTTTCCAAAAATTGCAGAATCGTAATGACACACTATTCGCATGTAACTTTCACTAAATGTGGCGTATCCTTATTCAATTCTTCAATCATAAAAAAAAACTGTAAGGCACCCTGCCGAACATTAATTTATAGACATCACGAAAACGTTATTCCCTGCATATTCCCAAAGGCCACGTTTTGTGAAGTAAGCATTATTATTTTGATACATTAAAATTATACATCTCCTTACACAGTGTAATCGGAGCTAAGAGAATTTAATTTAGATGAAAACCCGACAGTAAAATAATATTGAATCAGTCTTTAATCGCCCACCCTTAATCTGTCGCTTCGCCACTGGTTATATAGGACACAGCTGAAGTAGTTGTTGGAAAGAATGTAGGTAGGCCAAATAAACTATTCATTAGGTTTGATCTCCCCTTCCTCGATTATACAAAACAAAAATAACGTAGCGACAGTCACTGTTTGTCAATGGCTAACCAAAGTTTAGTACAGAATATTTTGTAATTACAAGTCTTATTTTGTTAAATCCCGAAATAAACACTCTGTTGTTCTTTGAGGCCCAGGCCCCAGGGTCTCGCACACCAGTCTGCGCACATCAAGGTCCCCCTAGCAAAAGAGCAACCCCCCCCCCCCAAAAAAAAAAAAACTGCAGTCGGACCGTAACGTTATATCATAGAGTGAGTAGACTTCACTTAATATGGAAAATTAACTAACAATACGGGTCCAGCTCAAGGAAAAAATAAAATGGGAATATTTCCGTAAAGTTATATCATAGTGTGTGAGTCATAAGACTTAAAGATACATTATGGGAGATTTTTACAAGGAGTTAGCCATTCTTGCTATAAAAATTCAAAAATAGATGTTGAAACAAGAATATATTGAAAATTTCAGTCACATTACTTTATCCTGAACAAAGTTGTTACCACTATAATTTTTTACTAGAAACTTCATCGACACCCTTTTTCCACTATGGCCGATTGTTGATTGACAGGCGTTAACTCCACCTACATAGTCTCGATCATCAAGTAATGTTTAAACGGTATCTAGTGAAGCTTGTGTATAGCCTCGGTCATCACTGTCTTTTATTAATAATTTCCGGAAGTATGATGACGTCAACGTCACGGAGAAACCCCACCCACGACGCCATAGTGATTAAATCAGTCGACGAAATCCTGTTTTAATCCGAGTCCAATCCAAGCCATCCGTGGGTCTACAGAGTTCATTTTGGGCTTGTTGTTTAAATAAAGATCTAATTTATAATTTCTATGACATCTGAGGCTCAGAGGAAGACCGACAAAAGTCAGTTTTTGCTCTTCCATAATGTATGTTTAACAATAAGGGAACAGCTCAAGGAAAAAGAAAAGAGGGAATATTTCCGTAGATTTATACCATAGTGTGAGCCATGATAAGCAATGTACGTGTAAACGTATTATACAATTAGAGCAGGTTAACATGGATTGCCAATCAATGTGCTGGGTAAAATATTGTGGAGTACTGCGATCAGGGGCTGATTGGCCCTATTTCTGACGGATGAAAATTGCAGGATTAAAAATTCCAGCCCAATGCCCAGCACATCCGGCCTATTCCAAACTCCCCCCCCCCCACATATAATGTTCAGCAGAAAAAGTTTTTGTTTTAGACCAATTGGACAAATAATTTTTTCATTTGTTGTCCGATGGCTCAATCCGCCCCTGACTGCGATTGACTTTGGATTTAAGTATCATAATGAATGTATATATAACGGATGTGAAGTCATCTAATACTTGTAA
The DNA here is from genome assembly GCA_948474765.1 of Patella depressa. Taxonomy (NCBI): domain Eukaryota; kingdom Metazoa; phylum Mollusca; class Gastropoda; family Patellidae; genus Patella; species Patella depressa. The sequence goes on from OX419715.1 coordinate 30,993,087, forward strand.
TCCAACAAAAGAAAAGGCGGACAGGATTTGTTTTTTAATGTTTGGTTTTTCAATGAGAGAAAGAACACTAAAGTTATATTTGTTTATGGGAATGACTAATCTGTTAAAGTGAATATTCATCAAATTTCTTTAATCACCCAGAGTTCTTTACATGGCATGCGCATAATACCTGTTTACAGTGATATTTATACAATAACACACGAAGTAAGACGAATGGAATTACATGTAATTTAAAAAGAAATACTTACTACTTAACTAACTTAAGAGACTTTCCATTGCTATGGTTACCTTTCCAATCCGGGCGGAGTGATATTGGTGGTACGATGTATTTAACGTGAACATCGGGTTTTTAATCCACATCAACGAAAAGGCTCTCTTTACTTGTCATCGCCGAAGATGAAATTTTATAATAGCGCTTCCGATGACCACCCGTTACCATACCTTAAACTACACACACCCAGCAGTATAATGGAGCAGAAATTGAGATTTATCAGAAATTTACTACATGACATAATTATTCCGAAATAACGGGAGTTGGTCCACTAATTATTTATTATTTTTTTGTTAATGACCCCTGTCTCTCATATTTCCACGAATCATATATCTTCCTTGTTAAGCGGGGCTTATGTCGACTTTGTAACCCAAAGCAACTAGTTGCAGTCAGTTGCATGACTGTTAATTTATTCATCACGTGATCAAAAAATTGGCGAATAACTTAAAAGAAGCAACACAAAGGCGTGGTCGGTCTTACTACAATTCTGCTAGTATATTATTGTCGACATCATCAACATTTGAAAAGTGGGTGTCTTCGTTCACTTCCATGTCACATGACACATACCTATTATCACGTGATGTTATTTCCATGGAAATGAGTCGACACCAGTTGCACGAATGTCAACTGCAACTAGTTGCCGCTAGTTGCAACGAGTTGCAGAAAGTTGAACATGTGTGCAACTGACTGCAACTAGTTGTAAGAGGCACTCAGGTCGACTTTTTTCAGTTGCATTCAGTTGCCCCCCGTTGCCGAAACGTCAGTTGCTTTCAGTTGCAAGGCCGACATAAACCCCCCTTTACATGCTTACACTTTACTTTATAGTTTAGAATAATGAAGTTTGATTTTCTGCCAGATTTTAGCGAATATCAATAATTGTGGGACGGAAAGATCAAGAGTTAACAAACGTCCTATTGGGGAATTCCAAATGAAAAATAACAATTCCCCAACATATTTGTAATCACTAGTATGTTATTGATATGTTATGTTATTCTGTGTGTAATCATGTATGTTTTATATTAAGACTAGAAGTATAACACAGTTCCACCAGGAGTGATGGAAATATACCTGTTGGTTGGTATTACCTGTCTTATAGCTGGTACTAATGGCATTGACAGTAAGTTTATATTTGATATCATCAAGAACAATCTATGCTAACCAATAGTCAAAATATAATTTTTAGTGGATATCTTCGGAAAAATAGACTGACGTTATCCCGTGGTCTCCAACATTCCCATAATGGATATTCAAACCATAAGTAGGACGTTAAACCCAATTCATTTCATTTCATTTCGAACCATAACCTGATGTTTATAAAGGGGTATAATAATCTGATATCAACCAGTGATGCTGTATTAAATGAAACGTTGAGTGATAAAACTAAACATTTAGAACGGCCCCAACTTTAAATATAGACGTAAAACTGTCATTGAAGACATATTGTTAGTCCACAAAACAAATTAATAGTTACAATCCTATTAAACAGGCAAAGAATTCTTCTTGTACACCTGTCGAAATACCACAACAAATGAAGAAATAAGAATTAAGGACTATACTATGAATTAAGCATTAAGAACACTGAATACAGACCCGTTTGGTCTTGCATATGTTTTATGTTTTATAATCAATCAACACACAATAATTTATGTAACGCAAACAATATTTCGGGTAGATTGTGTTATGCGCTTTATTGGCGTCTTTATTTTGTTCATTCTCATTAAATAAGTGTGTCTTAAAAATCTCTAAATGAAAATTGCACTTCTGAACAGTTGTGACGTCACACAGAACGAATGTTTTATGGTTTAATACACATCCCAACACAAATACACATCCCATTCCTGCTGTCCATATTAACGTCTACTTTAGTTCTTCCACACCATTTACCGATAAAATATATTATATACACTATGGAATAAGTATTTTTTTTTGACCCATAAAAGTGCATAATACATTTAACAGGTTTTACATAATTATCAATCTAAAAAAAGCTTATCATTTATGTTTTTAAATCAGCGTATTATTATTATTTTAATTGATATGTTATATAAGATTAAAAATGCATAATATAATATATTTAACATCTATAATGAGATGTTATTTGATATATGTGCTTTATGAGAATCCTCAATATATTAATGTAGTATTTTAAAACATTACAGGAGACTTCCCCCCAATTATTAAAGAGCCAATTGTATCGCAGACTAAATATGAACAAGCGGGTGCTGAAGTCATATTGGCATGTAAAGCAGACGCTAACCCACCAGCTGAGTACGTTTTAATGTTTTTAATACAATATTGATGTCCTAAATTAATTGGGGTAGGATGGTCGAATGGTTAGCACGTGCGCACTGTATCATAAAGCCTACCATTGAGTCAACTGGCGTGATTTCGAATCCCCGGTTGTACGTGACAAGGAGTAGGGTCGCCTGTCGAACCTCGTGGGTTTTTTCCGGGTCCCCGGGTTTTCCACGCTGCTAAAGATCCCTACGCACAAACGAGTTAATGAAATAAAATTAAAACCATATGTTAGTCCCGAAATGACCTGGTTTGTGTCGAATGGACGTTAAACACAATTTTTCTCTCTCTCTCTCTCTCCTAAATTAATTTAATCCAAATCCTATGTCAAAGTCAGTCATTCTTTTGTGCAGATGCGATTGAAAATAAACCAAGTGATCCTATATGTCTTATGTGTTTGAAAAATAAACCCACTGGTGCCATATTTCAGATATGAGTGGAAATGGAATGGGTACAAAATATCAGATAATGAACATATAGAAGAGGATAGTAATAGCGGTGAACTTAGGATCAAATCGCTAACTCGGAGAGAAATTGGTGACTTCCAGTGTTACGCTTATAATCGAATTGGGGGTAAAATTATAAAAGCTTCTTCAGCCATCATAACAGTCGAGGTAGCTTGTAAGTATTATCCAAGTGTATACAATTTATGCCTACTTAGCTTGTTAGATCATCCTTTAAATTTCCCAGTTTCACGACGCCAGTTTATCATTTGGCAGGACGGACGTCCGTAACGCAAAATTTACTTCGGGTCATCCGTAGCTGAACTAGTCTCAAGAATTCGACTACAATATGCCAACTAAAACTTGTTATCCCCGAGATAGACTAAAACAGGTTGATATATGAAAGCCTACTGGACTAGTGTTCAGGTTATAGTCTACCCAACAGATATAAATCACCGATCTGATAACTTATATGTAGTTACGGATTTTGTGCAGAGGCACAGAGTATTTACTCGTCCTAGAACACTTGATACCACTACTCTTTAGATACAGATCTAAATGGATAACAAAAGAATTGTTATTTTTTGTGTTTGAAATTGTGTTGATTCCAAAGAGAAAAAAATAGGTTGCCAGGCAACGAAACATACGCCCACACAGCAGCCAAATCGTCCGGGCAGTCAACAAGAGTTGTTGCATTTTAAGTAATCATCAGAAAATCATAATTCAAACTCACCCATAACTACGGTGTAACTGTGATATAATCAAACGTTTTTTTAAATTTTAAATCAGATAATAATTGTGACCTCCAGAGGGACCACAAGCTAAAAAGGGTGATTTTTCTTACAATCAGGGGCCATAATTCAGGAAGTTACGATCCGATATGGGCAAATATGCATGATCAATAGGTTATAAACATGTATTTCAAGTTTCATCAAAATCAGTTCAAAATTGTGACCTCTATAGGGTCCACAATTCGCGTACAGACGGCGGCCATTTTATCCGTCAACTCTGGTCCGATTTTCACGAAATTCAAATTCTCTCTTCATTACCATGAACCCGTGATATGATCAAACGGTTTTTTAAATCGGATAATAATGTTGACCTCCAGAGGGACCACAAGCTAACAAAAGCGATTTTCGGACATTCAGGGGCATAATTCAGGAAGTTATGATCCAATGGGTGCAAATATCGAAAGGAACCAAGATATTTGGGTTATAAACATACATGTCAAGTTTCATCAAAATCGGTTCAAAATTGTGACCTCTATAGGGCGATTTTTCGGACAATCAGGAGCCATAATTCAGGAAGTTACGATCCGATGGGTGCAAATATCGAAAGGAACCAAGATCTTTGGGTTATAAACATACATGTCAAGTTTCATCAAAATCGGTTCAAAATTGTGACCTCTATAAGGTCCACAACCTTGATATAACATATTTTCACACTATTCGCGTACAAACGGTGGCCATTTTGTACGTCAATTTTTGTCCGATTTTCACGAAATTCGAACTCAACCTTCATAATCATGGAGAGGTGATATAATCAAACGGTTTTTTAAATCGGATAACAATTTTGACCTCCAGAGGGACCACAAGCTAAAAAGGGCGATTTTTCGGTCAATCAGGGGCCATAATTCAGGAAGTTTTGATCCGATTGGCGCAAATATCGAAAGGAACCAAGATCTTTGGGTTATAAACATGCATTTCAAGTTTCATCCAAATCGGTTCAAAATTATTGTGACCTCTACACTGTTCACAAGCTAAAAACGTGATATTTCGTACAATCAGGGGCCATAACCCATGAAGTTATAGTCCGATACATGCCAATATCGAAAGGAACCGAGATCTTAGGGTGATAAACCTATATTTTAAGTTTCATTGAAATCGGATAAAAATTGTGACCTGTAGACTGTTCACAAACAATTGTGGACGGACGGACGGACGTCCGGACGAACGAACAGGGGCGACGACAATATACGTCCACATGAAAATGCTATTAGATTAGGACAGGATTTCCCCTTTTTTGCTCTATAGATTTAAACGGCTGGGAAACTAACGATGATCCGGTTCCGAGAATACCTGTTAAAGAAGGTGAACCGGTTAAACTGAAATGCGATGACGCACCATCTCGAAATCCACCTGGACAGTTTAAATGGTATAGAGGTGACGAAGAAGGTGGCGAAGTTATCCAAGATACTAGAATAGCTATAGATGCTGAGGGTAGGTGTACTATACTATAAGGTCAACGTATTTGAACTAATATATCATTAAAATAAACTTTAAATCAGTTACAAGGAGCCGTGGTGGCCCAGTGAGTAACACATTAGATGTGTTAGATCCCGGTGTCGGCAGAGAACGGCGTACCCTTCCTTGTCATTGGCGCAGCACAGAATCATGGTGGGGTAAATATAATACTCAATAATTAGGTTTGTTGTACTTGGGTGTATTTGATCCAGTACCGTAAAACAGTATACATATATTGTATCAGTACCGTAAAACAGTACACGTATATTGTTTCATGTATTTTTGCATTAAAACAATAAAGGGACAAGGATGTTCATGATTATTATAATGTCTAATTGGTACAGCAGTAATCAGTATGTTTAATAAAAAAACCTACGCATGCGTAATCGGTAACTCAAACATTCGTTTTAATGAGATACATATAACGCTCTCCCTAATTAAACCTTTTATTTTATAAACCAAATAAATTCATATTTTGATCAAATAAATACTTCTGTGAATTTACCCCCCCCCCCAAAAAAATTTTTTTTTTATCTTGGAATTCACATATCAATTTCCTAATTGGACATAACTACCGTTAATTGTTAATGAAATATACAGTGTACATGTTATATCTGCACTAAGGTGGTTACATTCGAAAATAATGTTGTTGAAACGTGACTATTTCATGCAATTTTTTTTTAATGTATTTTTCAGGAAGTCTTCATTTCGCCTACGCATTGAAAGCTGATGATTTAGCCGGGCAAGAATACAAATGTGCCATATTTAGTCGTGAATTGAATTCCATCAATTTAGGTAGTGGGAAGATTTTAGACGTTACAGAACTAAGTCGTAAGTATATCTGGAATGCAATGACGTTAGGTGACAACTTCCAAAAGAAACGGCCACGGCTCGCACTGGCTTTCAAATGGTTCACACGGCCTTCATAATTGAGATAATTACCACTTTCTTTGTTATACAGTTCATGGGTTATAATGAATCCGATATACATTATATACACAACACACTGCTCATGCATTGATGTTCTAACTGACCTAATAAGGACATGGTGCGGGACAATGTACATATTGATAGTTGGAATTTCCGTCTTTATTAGCCCAGTTGGAACAGAACAGTAGGACGTTAAACCCCATTTCTTTTGAACACATGCCAAGGTGATTGATCTGGTTAAACACATCTCAGACATCATTTCATTTACTATAGCTGACTTAGAGTAATTGTAACACATACACATTTGACTGATTTTTTTAAACGTTTTTCAAATACAATTTGAACCGGAGCAAATATACAAGAAAAAATGAACAAAAAATTGTCCTTGAACTATGAACTGTATATGCGAACAACCAGACATATACACACCTGAAGCAGAAGAGTCGGGATGGCAGAATCGACAGTAAGACATTCCATAACAATATTGTTAATTTGGAACCTTCCGGTGTTATAAAACTGACTCGGTCCATTTATGTATTTTTGTCTTACAGCGTTACCTAACCGAAAACCAAACGTTGTCTATTACAAAGAAACCCAGAAAGCTCTGCTCGGATATGATGTTGATATAGAGTGTGTCTTCAGTGGCTAGTAAGTACAAACCATATCAATTATTCATTGAGATTATAATAGGAATTCATGGCGGGGGTTATTAGTTGTATTCGTTAAATATAAGTAAAACTGGGTTACACCCATAGAGAATAATTTAGTTTGTTTAGAAATTAGATATTCAGCCTCTTTAAAATACATTAATCTGAAGATGATCTAAATTCACATTATAGAAACGTTCCGCCTCATCCTAGTACCCAATCAATAAACGTCGGATCCATAAGCGTCGAACAGATAGCAAACCGCGCCATGAATCGTAGGTCCGATAATAAGATATGTACCTTTAAAAAATTACTTTTCCAGTCCCTCGGCAACAATAACATGGAAAGATAAAGATCAACAAGAAATCCCATCGAGTGGAAGAGACAGATACGAATTTATTGAAGAATCACACAGAATTTTAAGGATTAATAAGGTAGTTGAAACAGATGAAGGACCTTATACATGTAGTGGTACTAATAAAGTTGGGAGTGATGACAGATCAACTTTCTTAAACGTTACATGTAAGTTTTTATTTGCTGATTCTCAGTACCCACAATTTCATTTAAACTACAACAGCCTTGATATTACAAGGTTATTGATATTTGAATGTGTGTGTGGGAGGGTGGTGGGGGTGGATATGTATTTTATGCTAATTTTAAACCACTCGATATATATATATATCGTCGCCTCGATATCAGAGCGATGGTGGCAAAGCGGATCAGTCAGTACTTGTTTACCTCTATCCCAATGATCATAATGACGTCACTTATTTATCACTGAAGCAACGCTTTATATTGGAGCTAGAATATCCCCGACAAGAAACTATATCCTTTGGCATTAACTACAGACGGGGTTGAGGTTGACCCCAAATCCTAGTCTACGCTGGACCTGCCTCTCAAACACGATTGGCGTTTCTGGTGTGTAATCAATTACATGAACAGAAGAAAAACTGGTATTATTTTGGTGATTTGGTCGTGTATACATATAGAAAGGATCAACATGTACATACGATTCCAAGACCCGATTCTATTGATAATGATATGCTAATTATCTACGTAATTATTTCAAATATACGGTGCACATTATTATCTTTAAAATATACCTCTTGATCTAAATCACTGATCCAGTTAAATAAAAGTAGTGACATGAGTCGTGTAAGAGGTAGTATATAGAGGATATTACGACAAATGTTCTATTTATTTCATAATTTTACAATCATTTTAGGTAAAACAACATGGACTACTTTGCTAGCCAGTGGAATAACACTTTTATTTCACTGAAAAAACGCGGTATTCCACTACTGATCATAAAATAAATATGCGCACTCTTTCTAAAACACCAGTTACTACTTTTCGCCAAAGGAGTTGAAAAGCCTAACAACAGTTTGCTGTGCGTTTGTTTTTAAAACCAGTGGGTCAGTGACTCTATCAATGGTCTACGGATCAAAGCACATGTTAAATCCAATAGCCCCAGCTTCTGAAATCCAAATACATACTTATTCTTTGGAGTACAGCTGTCACCACTTTGTGTTGTGCTTTTGATTGTAAATACTAATCGAATTTCTTTAAAGTATACCTTATCTTTAATTAGAACAATTTTCTTTATTTCAGCACGACCAATATGGGTCAAGGCTTTGTCGACACTGACCATAGTTGAAAAAAGAACTGCTCCAATGATGTGTAAAACGCGCCCGAGTGTCAGGGAAGGGCCTAATTCACTCCCTGAATGGTTTGAAAATGGCGACCCAATATCGGAAGTTAAAAGTAAGATATTAATCAATAGCCCCATTAGTAATGCGTATCCATCAGTTCGTTATTTCTGTAAGTTCAAGCATGTAACCGGGTTGGGACGAACTGGAGAAGGACATGTTTTCTTTTGACAGATCGTACCGAGTTGAAATTGTAAAATTTAATAGTAACATATATTCTGAGCAAACATACTCGGTTGGATATGTTCTTTAGCTAATTAATAGATCGTTTTTGAAAAAAATTGCGGCCGTCCAAAGAATTATAATTGGACTTCTGTGCAATTATATTAATTGGACCTCTGTGGAAGGGATTAATGTATTCCAGTACAAAAATAGAATAATTCCTGAAGCAAACCTCGGACAGTGGTCTTGTGTTACAGGGGAAGACAAACCAGACTTGTTCTTATGATATGCTTGACTTAGTGCGTAAATTGTGTTAAGATCACTTTAATACAAAAGAGATACTGAATTGATCGAGTCTGTGTTATGTATTTGCAGTTAACAGTGGGAAATATGTGTTCGAGGATAACCGTCAGATATTAAGCGTAACTAATCTGGTAAAACCAGATGATATTACATGTTACCAGTGTAAGGTTACCAACTCTGAGGGATCTACTTTTGGTAGTGGATGTTTGGACGTTATAGGTGAGTCCTTAATTCATATGTATGTCGGTTTCCAATATATAGGCGAGCCAGGCGCAATTTCATATACGAATCGGTTTCTAATTTATACGTGTTGGTGGCAGGAAAATAGAGTTAGCTGTACGCGATAGTTTTACATAGTTAATTATGAACAGTAATTCATATGACATGTTGCTGCATCTGGTCTGGGCAGTGGGTAGCAATGATTGCCTTCGTGATCTGATAGCATCATATATAGTCAACCCCAAATAGAACGATAGATCGAGGTCCCTTGTAAATACATGTAAATAAGGAGGATTTGTTGGTGACGACAATTGAATGTTTTAATAACTATCAATAGAATATATGTTCCAACAATTTGTTTTAAATCACACTTGTACTTTAAACATTACCGGTTTCCTTTCAGAGCCTATTGAAATCGTTAGACATCCAGAGGAGACTCAAGTGATAACGAAAGGCGATATAATTGATTTGACATTTATAGCGGAGTCCGATCCCGCCTGGACCCTTCAATACAAGTGGTATTTCAATGACGAAGAGTACCCGGATAGACCACCATTTGTAACTTACAACGAAACGGCCAATACCGCATATATAAACACAGAGAGTTTAACGGATGAGGAATACGGACAAATTTTGGGTGTTTACACCAGAGAAATATTTCATCTCCATGAACGGAAGAATATCTCAACAACTGTTAAAGGTATATTTATCTTTCTTTCTGTGTTGTATTTATTTGCGTTTCTCCTATTAAGTTGTTGTTGCTCTGGCAACATTACGTATCGTTTCCCAGAGGATACGTATCGTTTCCCAGAGGATACGTATCGTTTCCCAGAGGATAAATCATTTCAAATAAACTAATAATTATTATTCGATAACAAAGGTTCATTCTATTCATGTAAAAACAACGATTAATGTTCGATGATGAATACGATGATTATTCAAAAAAAATGAGATGATTTTAATTCATTAATTAATATTCAATGACAATGTTATGTATTTTTTTTATGACAATGTATTGTATTATTATTCCATGACAATTTTTGGTATTATTCAATGTGTTGTATGATTCCATGACAATGTTTTGTATTAATCAATAACAATATTTTATATTATTCAATGACGTGTTTTATATTATTCAATAACAATGTTTTATTATTTCATGACAGTGTTATTCAATGATAATGTTTGGTAATAGTCAATCATTGTGTTTATTATTAGCCAGTAAAATTGATAATTATTAGTCGATAACAGCAGCATTCCATAACATAAATGAGTATTATATCGTAAACATTGATCATAACAATATAGTTCTTTATTTTGTAATTCTGTTTTATTTTGTTTTTAGAAAAGGATAAGGAAGAATTTGTACGAGGAAGCAGTCCGTTTAATTGGTGGAACCTATTATATATACTGCTTGCTTTAGTAATTCTGGCTATCATAGCTATTATTATTTACTGCTGTTGTTGTGGTAAAACTGATTATAACGGTAAGCATTTTCATGATCGTTTCAATGAGCCACAGTCTAAGGAGAACCCTAACATAGTTGTGCAAACGTAAGCACAGAAACTAAATTTACCATATGTTAGTCTCAACATTCCTCCAGGTTATTTCAATATTAGGAACTATTTGGTGTGTTTAAGTAGTTCCGATGTAGGTTAAGTGGCACATTGTATCATCTTAAATGGTATGTTTTACCCAGGGATTATATTTGCTTCAGCAACTTATACGTTTTCATATACGTTTATAAATTTCAGTTGACGAGAAAGAAAAGGGTTTGTGGAATGAACCCAAAGACGAACTCAAATATTATGAATTTCCCGATTTACCCCAGGCGTAAGTACATATAATGACTTTTATTGCATTGATTTTTGTATAAGTTGTCCTAATGTAAGAAGTTATTATATCAGCAACCTAAATTATGATGAAATATGAAGATCCTTTGGTACTTGACATCACATATATAAGTAAATAGAGTATTATTATTATTATCATAGTCGGATTAGGACGTTAAACCCAATTTCGTTGTATTTCATTTTATTATTATTATTATTATTATTATTATCACCAGAGAGATCAATGGCGTTGAACCCAAGAGACAACCTTTGCAGTTAACAGACGATCCGGTCAACTTCGAAGATGACGAGAGCTTAAATGAATACGGTGATGGGGAAGATATTGGGAAGTTTAACGAAGATGGCTCATTTATTGGTGTTTATATGGACCAGGGAAAAACAGAACCCCCACCAGCATACCAAACCCAAAGTAAAGTATAATGAACTCACACAGCGCCCCCTAGCAATCAATAAGATCTAGTAGTTCTTTTCCGAAATCCATTTCTTGACATGTAACATATTTTGAACATATTTTAATTTTTTCATAACCACAAAGAGCCTAACTTGTCATAATCGTCTGATAAAAATATTGAAGGGGGTACACTGTCTGTAGGCTGTGATTTCATGTCTGTCAGTTTACATCCTGAATTTTCTGTCTCAAAATCCTGACTATTCACCAAAACATGGCAGAAAATTCAAATTCAACAGCTCTTATTCCTTTATAAACTAAAAAGAATAAATGAAAATAACCATACAAACAAGGGGAAGGGTGAACATTGGGAAATATGGAAGTGCTTAATCCATAAGATACTTGTTTTGGGCTCAGGCTTCACTAAAAGTTCAGTGACGTGTTTCTCCATTTTCATGAATAAAAATCATCAAATATTTTATTTTATTTTATTGTAATGCATATAATTATGGGTGTTTAATATAGGCTATGCTTGTTCCCAAACCGATATCCAGATACAAATCTGAATACAAATATTGCTTATATAGAAAAAAATATGCTTCATTTGATATGTTGTTCATCCCATTGCTTCATATTTTTAAAGATAGGTTTCATTTTTAAGGTAATCTGATTAAATTACAGATTTATTTTTAGTTTAGTTTGGATTGCCTACACTACATGAAGATCTGATCCGTTGTACTGAAGGGTTGCGTCATGGGTCGCACCAGCGGCCTTTGACCCTATGACGTCCGATATTCATTAATCAATCAACATTGACGTTTCTAGTGGCTCTCCCACAGGGCGTTTCTTTGGCGAATCCCTCACTTCAACCAGTGTTATTAAGACAAATAAAACGAAATTTTAAACTATACAAAAAAAAACGAAATAAGATCTGCGTTTAATTAGATTGTTTTTGAGAAAGGGTGTATATGGTATTTCACACGTGCGAAGGGTTAAGAATGCACTTAAATTTAGTAAATCTGATCAATTTTATTAATAGATATATATTCATTATGTTCCATGAATATGTGTAATCACCAAACGACTACCTATATAGTTGTTTTAGTAATACACATGTAGAATGTATTAATCTTGTTGCTTTGTTTTACTTTTAAATTCACCACTTTTGTGACCATTTTGACATTATTATTTATGTATATATGACTTTTATGCCACAATTACTAATATTATACCCTCCGTGTATAGATGTATTTATTTCTGTTTTGTTATACACGTGCGAAAGGTGATTGTCATTGTGGCCAACTTTTTATTTTGTTTTTATTTTGACATTATTATTTTTGAATATGTGACGTTTATGTGCTATGCCAATAATACTAATATTATATCCCCCGTGGTAATTTTCAAATAAACAACTTTTTATTTTCATTTGTCCAGATAGTTTTATTTTGTTATTAATTTGTTTTATGAAGGGTTAGATTGACCGAGGAAGCCCAGAATAGTTTGATTACATTTCGTTTCTTATTTTATATTTTACAATGAACTCAAAATGCCATCAAATCTACGGGTACATGGTCAATATATTATCAAATTATTTGTCTTAGCAAGTGTTAGATTGATCGAGGAAGTCTAGTATATTTAGATTACCTTTTGTTTCGTATTTTATACTTTCACTGAACTCCACTGCCTCAATCAAAACTACGAGGACAACAGGCTAAGGCTAATAGGTCACGAAATGTAATTAGAGTCAGTAATTGTTGACAAGATTGTGGATTAGGGTTAAGACTAATCTCACCCACCCTATCCCCAATAACATTCGATGGCCTATGTCGAAATCAGCGATGAGCCTTATGCGTGCTAATAAAAACTGAACATATGTGTTTATGTCTGTTAGATCGCAGGTCCTTCCTTTGGATATATGTGCACACATTAGACAATAACGTCTTGGATTATGGCCCCTGGTTTGATTGTAAGAAAATTGCGTTTTATTTATTTGTATTTGCTATAATGTATGGGCAATATTTCACAGGCATGAAAATACCGGACACAGAAAATAATAACACAATTACTTGACTTACCTCCCTTGTTTTCCCATTCCCCTCCATGCAATGGTGATCTTCAAATGTTTGAATTTGAAGTTGAAAATGATAAATTTTGCCAATTTCTCAACTGGCAATAGTGAATTATAGGATTAATAGGATTATTCTTAAACAAGGTGGGACTGTTTATAGATACAATCTATTTTAGGGTTTTGTTTTAATATATTTTAAAAATTTAACTAAAAAATATGAAATTGCCGTTTTAAGCTACATGGCGCGTCAAATAACCCATTCATATCAGAATGCAAACATGTCAACCTGAAAATGAGTTCAATTGATTTTATGTTTATTCTATAATCTATAAGACAGTTTAGACTGCAATTATGAATATTTGGCAAAACCTGGTTAAAAATAAATATATATTCAAATATATATTTCAATTGCAAACCCCTTTCTTCGATTCTGCTCCAAAATATCAATAATAATCGCCATGCAAAACGGGGAACGGTGAAAGGAAGCGAAAGACACTAGATTCTTGGATAACCAGCGTAGATAATTAACGGTGGGCTGCGTCCTGTTAATTCTACATGTAGTTCCTAGTTTACACCTGATCATAAGTACGTCTCGTGCAATTAAATAGTTCATGATAAGAAATGGCACAGTTTTTTGTCACATAAAGATATCCGATATAGATAAGCTTCTGGGAGAAAGTTAAGTGACTCACTTTTACAGCCACTGAAATGAAGACAGTCTTAATCTTTACTGTCTTGGGTGCTTTGGCTGCTATATTGGACGCCAAGTCTTTAGCAGCAGATCCTGTAGCACCCCCTAAAGTTAAAGTAGATCTTTATTATGAGTCTCTATGTCCATATTGTAGACGCTTTATTATTAATCAACTCTGGCCAGCTTACCAAAAGGTGAAAGAAATTCTCTCCATTACGCTGGTACCATATGGTAATGCTTCGGTAAGTATCATTATATTCAAATTACATATACACTTTAGGTGATTTAGACAGCATTGATCAATGTTAAAAGTGAAAAACTAAATGTCATGTGAAAGTCCAGGATGACCACGAAAGCTTTCCACCTGGTGGGACTGGCGAATGACGCAATCCCCATTTCTGGAAATCTACGAAAGCTTTCCCCTGGTAGGATTGGCGAATTGTTACCGTTGGGGAATCATACATACTGACCGAAATAGTTGGGAATATTTCTTGAAGCGAGAATCGGGTGAAATTTAACAAAAGTTTCGGATAGTCATTTTTTATTCCTTTTTGAGCTTAATCGCGTTGTTATTCGTTAACTATTTAGTCTTATTTATCCCAAGTCCTGGTTTATGAGATGCCTTACGTAGTCAAGACTTAATACGTTGTTTCAGTCATTCGGCAATGAAGCAGAGCCAAACAGTTTTTTCTAAATTCAATGTTCATTGGAAATGACATCGCTGTGTTTGTTATGTTATGTTTATTTCCTGTATTCACATTCTATTATTTTTTGTTTTTAAGGAAAAAAAGGCAAATGGAAGTTATACATTTCGATGTCAACATGGTGCTAATGAATGCTACGGTAACGTTATAGAGGTTAGTTTAGAGGAGTTTAACCTCTTTGACTTAGATATAAAATAGTATCGAACATGGACAGACCTGATCAGAGGAATGTGTTTCAAGTTCTACTCGACACAAAGTAGGTCATTTCGTACAAGCACGGAATGGAAATAACGCCACTTGACAACCCTTATGATAAAATACGCTAGCATCATCCGTAAATGCTTGTTCAAAACTAGAGCCACGGTCGTTTACACCCAGAAAAACGCAATCGGTTATGTTCCAACCGTGGCTTTTATCTATTAACGTAACATTTTGAACGAAAGCAGACAGTCGGAAAGAGGAAAAACAGTCAACATAAAAAACATGAAATCCACAAAATCTCCAATGGCAGAGGGGTGTCGTTTTTATTTTGCCGTTATGAGCTTTCAATGGTTGTTTTGCAATAATTCTGTGTAGATAAAGTAGCTAAAATTATATTAATCCAGTCGCTTGCTATATAAAGCTAGCAATTGGTGTTATGTGATAAGTGCTTTATATAGCTAAAACGGTTGTTTTGTAATAAGTCAGTGTAGTATTATGTAACGAATTATTATTTTGTAATAATTGTTATGTGCTTTAAAAACCAACAATGGTTGTATTTAGGCAATTGCAGATTTTGAGGATGATTCTCGCTAAACCTTAAACATTTTGTTTTGTTATTGATATTGTTTTTCAGTTCCGTGCTATAAAAAGCAGAACTTGTTGTTTTGATCTACTTTTCGTTTTTAGGCTTGTGCAATAAAGTATCTGAAAGATTTTGATGCATATTTTCCCTACATTTATTGTGTTGAACAAAATATCACTAAAGGTCCTGAACAGGCCGCGAAAGCAGTAAGTAAACACAACATTTATTCTATAACTACATACAAATACAAGCAAATATCATTGAATACAGCCATTGAATACAGCCATTGAATAACCTATGGTTGTATTCAATGGCCATTGAATAACCTATAGTTGTATTCAATGGCTTGAGCAGGGACTACTTTTTCCGGAATGACGTCAATTCCAGAATTACGTTATATTGTAATGACGTCATTACTTGGTGACCACCAATATTTAGTAAAACAAAAATGGCAGAACCTATGATTAATTTTGAAGTTATTGGGGATGATTGTTTGGAAAATATGTCTACATTAGAAGAAAATGACATCCAAAACAATAGTTTTCATTAATTTGCATATTTTGGGGAAATTACTAAAACCTTTGGGGAACTATTTTTTATTGGTGTATGTTCTATAATTGAATAACTTTTCAGGAAGGTGTGATACGGTCTTAGAAATCAACAGTTTTCATGTAGCTATAGAATAAAACAGAACTCAATCACCATTGAATTTGTAATTATTTGCTTGCATTTGCATGTAGTTATAGAATAAATACAGAACCCAATGACCATTGAATACCGCTCGGGTTATTCAATGGTTCACTCGAGTGTATCCCTGCCGCATTCCACTCGCTATCGCTCGTGGAATACTTGCGCAGGGATACACTCTCTTGAACCATTGAATAACCCGAGCGGTATTCAATGGTCATTGGGTTCTATCTATATATTTCTAGTTTGATTATAGATGCTTTGTTTTATTTAGGTCGCAAATGAAGGAAAATTTCATTAGGAGATTCGACGCAATAATTACAGTGGTAGACATCCACGTACATATATTAGATACGAATGTATTGCAAAGACAGAACACCTTTACCTTCTACTAGGACACTCGCTGCGACGTCTTTTATTTTAACAGTTCACATATTTTAACAGGTTCAAAATCTTCATTGCAATTCCGATGTTGATTCCGTAAATATTTGGAATCTAAACTGAATGTAGAATTTAATCGTACCATGATATTCATGGGGTTTAGATTATGAAGATTGTCACTGCCACGCCCCCAACCTATCAAAAAGTTGGTGAGAGGTAATGAACGTGGATTGCAAATACTGAAAAATATTAACGCGAAAGGAAATCCAACGTACGTAAGCTGTGGTAAAAGCACTTCGTCACTTTCAAGAGGACGATAAATGTGTTACGAAAGAGACAAGCCCCCCCCCCCCCCTCCCTCTTCAGCCCGAGTTCTATTGCTCTCGTTGCCCAACTTTGCCGAATTCAGTAACATGATTTGGTATTATCTATTGAGATTGGTTTTTAATATTAGAACACTGCAAGTCGGATTTAAAAATTGATTTTATTACAGTGTGCATTGAACAAGGCTATTAACATCGATGAGATTATGACGTGTGCTAAAGGAGATGAAGGTACTATGCTAATACATGTAGCCGCCAATAAAACCAAATCTTTAACACCATCACAATATTATGTACCGTGGATCGTCTTAAATGGTGTAAGTAAAAAACATAAAAGCTTTTCAATTTGTTTTTCCCTTTAAAATTCCGTATTACAAGACTAACAAATCTGTATCCCAATATTTTCTGTTTGCGATGCGTTTTTGGCAGAGGGAGACAACTACGGGAAATTGTAGTGCTGTATTTATATGATTATGTATTTATAAGCTGATTGCAAATATGTGTGTGTCTTGTCCAACGGTTTGTCTTTTGGATGTTTACTTATGTGTGGCACGGTCCTCCCGTGCTTACGGTTAGTTACGATGAAAGAAGTGATATGCAGCAATACAAGCGTTACTTATGTAGGTTCATATATTTCAAAATATAATGGCGGAAACTTATATTATAGTTAAAAGCCACAGTATCTTATAAATTATGCATTAAATGTGCTCTTTCGCATAACAGGTCCATACTGAGAGTATGACAAAAACAGCTACGACAGATCTTCTTCGACTTGTATGTGACACATATAAGGTTTGTACAGCTTTTGTTTGTACTTAAAAACCATGCACTTGATTTTAGTGACGCTCCTTATCTCGGGTGTTCGGAGGGCCTGACAAGGACAGCTGTCTAGTCGTTCGAATGGGACGAAAAACCAAGGTTCCATGTACACATTACTCGTAAAATATCTCTTGGCAGTTGTAATTCTATATAAGAGGCCGTAGCGCCGCTGCCCGGGCAAAATTTCCCTCATAGCAAACTGACTTCATTTGCCCAGGTTAGGAGCCGAACAGTAGGATGTTAAACCCCATTTCAGTTCATTTACTTCGGGTGTTACCCTAGAACCATACCAAATCAAGAACGGAACGAGTGAAATAATCGTTTCCAAATGGTGGATTTATTCTGCGATAATATTCCGTCGATCCAAGTTTGGGAATGAAGGGGGTTTAGCGCTCTAATGTTCCGCACCAAGCGGGCATGTGCCATGAAGCCTGCTATTTGGGAAATTTAGGGTCGGCGATTTTGGTTAATAGGGTAAGTCGGTTAACCGTAAACACAGGTAATGTTATATTTGAGACTAACTGGGAACATGAAGCCTCCATTTACAATGGAATATCTAGTACAAACGTATACTCACACAGTGGCACCCGGATGCCGTCTTTCAATAAAACGTATACCAAACTTAAGCCGACCATGATTCATGTAATCAGTACAAAGTTTGTCGTTGGTTGTACATATTCTCCAATCAAAGGCCATGCCTTCATTTGGATTTATATCATTTGCGTGTGTGTTTTTTTCAGGGTGTTAGACCAACTGCATGTCCTAAAAGAAATGGCGTTGTTGGGTGATAGAATGATTAACCACTAGAATAAACCAATCAAACACTATCTATTTATGTTAACTGCACCCCCTCAATCACCCTGCCCATTCTTTCCAGGGGCGTTTTAAGGTTTATCATGGTGGAGGCTATACTATTTTGGGGACCCGCTTTCGCGATGGGAGGCAGGTCTTGATTGATGATTTTTATGAGAATGCAATCGGTTTTAGCATTTTTCTCCCTTCTTTAGGCCTTTTGGTGTAAAAATGAATACCCCTTTCCTCAAACTTCTGGAGAGTCTAGATAGAATAATACAACAAGTTCAGAAATATTAACAATGATATATTATAACATCCCAATATAACCAACTACACCTAATATATATTATATTTATAATAATACTATAACCAGCTAGCACACAAACACAATAATATAGTAATACATCTATGAATATAAGCCTTCACTTAAAATCCGTTATCAAAGCGTTGAAATTTAGCGTAATTTCGATAATTATATGACGTCGACGTCACATGGTTGCCGCCTGCGTTCATTTTATGTTTGATGAAGTACAAGACAGATAAGTATATCATTTACCAGTTCTTTTAATTACAAAGCGAAGCTTATAAATGCTAGGGAGAATTTCTCTTTTACTTTTTAAGTAACCACCATTTTCGATCAAACGCTGTTCTAATAGTACAATCAGCTAACGATTTGTGTAAAAAATAAAATGATATTTATACGTAACTATAACACAGTAATACATAGAAAGAACAACAACAAATACGAATATTGAAATGGATCTAAATAAGATAATTACGATGCCAACCATTGGTGCCAACCGTTAAATTATATCTTTTTCAAGTAATTTTACCTCATATGGAACAGATTCTATGGTAATCAAAAAGAAACAAAAAGCAAAAAAAAAAAAAAAAAACTTTCTATGCGGTAGAAACATTTCACTGCTTGTAGCGCATGGAAATATTATGATTTAATATATTTTAGTTGCAGAAATTCTGTCATTTCAGAATCGCCAGCCTGGCATTGGCTACACATATTTGTACTACATACGGACAAAAGATGAACCTGGCGTTATTCTCTACCAGAATAAATACTATTAGTTAAAACACAATGAATAATACAAGGACAACTGTAAAACATTGGTAGCACGTTTTGGTCAGCAGTCATCATATATTTGTAAATTTATATACAAACATTTCTACTTCCAATCAATAACTAATTCAAATATTATATGTATATTTGCTGAAATCTCCAATGAAATGCCATCATAATGTCAAGTTTTACAAATATATAGCCTCAAACATTATTATATGACAGTCGTGTAAAACGTGATTACGCAATACGAACATGATATATAAAGATGGCACCACAATATCAAAGCTGGTGATGAAGAACACTGTCTTTGTTACAATCTCCGCTCCTACACTATAAACGTCTTCCTTGCGGGCCTAACTTTAAATGCGATACCTCCCATAGGTTTACTTAAAGGAGCTAAGTCTCTAACTCAATATCATCCAAAGCATTACACGTTGAAAACATTAATTATTTGTCAATTCAAATCAACATTAACCTTACCAAGAAAATGTAGGCTTCTGATATCCAATAATTAAAACAAAATAAACATTTTACCGTTGGTACAGCAATCGTGTATCATAATGTGTTTCACCATCATTTGTAACACGTGACCAGAAAGAACGAGGCTAGACATATTCCACAACCCAATGTTAAACGGCGACGCCATAACTTTGAGACTCATGCCGTATTTCGCTGGACATAACTGATTTCAAATTAAAATCAAAACGGAACAGAATTGTATGTAAATCAGTTGATATACAATCAGATTACATGTACATTATTATCTGCGTTGCGACCCATGCGTCTGCAATTTCTAGATCCCAAATATTAGCAATTTAGATCCTTTAAAGTTAAGTGTTTATTTCTGACTAAAATTTGCCTTTGTATACCTTTAAGATTTCCTTTGACTATGGAACCTGGTCAGATCAGGCTGGTCTTAGTGGCCAGTGATGATCATTATTTAGCTGCATGAGGTCTGAATTAATAAATCTGTTCATGCACTGTGTTAATATATAAGCCTTCCGGTTTAACGTGTTGATTGTTTATATTAACGTAATTTGACAACGGCACTGGTCTATTATTAACCTCTGGTGGTTGTAATGCACGATAATGTACGTCATCCCTGGTTCCTGCGTTGAGTTCTGCGTATTCATTGGTCGTGTTGACGAGCGCCAGGTAAGGTGAGCACACATGATCATCGTCAATTACCTGGGGTTGTAATTCGGTATACTCTTGGTTGGGAGAATTGTCAGTAGACTGTCGTGATGATGTATCATAAAGTCTGGCAGTATTGATTCGAGATCGAATTAAACGGATAAACCTGCCAATGAAATCATTTTATAACTTAAGTTTCAAAGCGATGAAATTGAAATAATTATAATATTTTTATAATGTTTATAAGTTTTGTATACTTTATAACTTTATTTAAAGATACATTTTGGTAGATTACATTAGATAAAAAGCTGGCAATTCTCGCCATAATAGTTAATAACTAAATAATGTGAAGGCAATTTGCTGAAAATTTCAGTCAAATTCATCTACTATGAACCGAGATTTTAGCTATTGAATATTGGGACTAGCCTCGATCATCATTGCTTATGTCGGTAGGATAAAAAACATAGTCTCGATTATCCCTTTTTTGACTTAATTATGAATGGAAGTCGAACAGCATATCTGGACGTAATCCAATAGACATCGCAGGCTAGCGATATCATAGAATGTTTATGTATGTTTAATTTCTATATCGTAATTCTTATTTAGCTTACCATATTACTGCGAATACAAAGATGGCCAATATTGCAACCCCTGAGACAATCCATTGTACGTAAGTTCCTGTAAATATATACCATGCTACATTGACATCTCAAAAATATATATTGTAGGCTAACTGATTTTCCTTTACACTTGTATATACATAATGATACTAACAGTTAGCAAGCCATTGCATATCTAGAGTAAAATAATGTTATTATCTAGATTATTCATGGGGTAGTTATGTTTTAATCTAGATTATAGATAAAGTTTATTTAATTTTCTGGGTTATAGAGAGATCAACGATCAATTATATAGATAGAACCCAATGACCATTGAATACCGCTCGGGTTATTCAATGGTTCAAGAGAGTGTATCCCTGCGCAAGTATTCCACGAGCGATAGCGAGTGGAATGCGGCAGGGATACACTCGAGTGAACCATTGAATAACCCGAGCGGTATTCAATGGTCATTGGGTTCTGTCTTAATTCTATAACTACATGTAAATGGAAGCAAATAATTACAAATTCAATGGTGATTGAGTTCTGTTTTATTCTATAGCTACATGAAAACTGTTGATTTCTAAGACCATATCACACCTTCCTGAAAAGTTATTCAATTATAGAACATACACCAATAAAAAATAGTTCCCCAAAGGTTTTAGTGATTTCCCCAAACTACATGCATATGCAAGCAAATAATTACAAATTCAATGGTGATTGAGTTCTGGAATACTTGCGCAGGGATACACTCTCTTGAACCATTGGATAACCCGAGTGGTATTCAATGGTCATTGGGTTCTATCTATATATTATCTAGGTTATAGAACGAGCAACTATTTTGCTCTGGATCATACAAACCCACACATTTTATTATATTAATTATAAAAAAGAACACCGGGATTTTACTATCTGGAACATTAAGAGAATAGCTAGATTTTATTATCTAGAACGTGCAGGGAGTATAACATTATCAATAACATACAGGGAATAACTAGATTCTAACACACCCGGTCATTTGAAATATTTATAAATCGAATTTCCAGGCCCTAAATTTAAAAGGTCATAGTTTTACGGAGATACCATTGCTTTAATTGTATGCAACCAAAGCGGACAGGAAGTCAGATAATCGCAGCTTCATTTTTAGTATTATTTATTAACGTTTCTTCCCGGAAGTTATTTAACCCTTTTGGAATCCCATCGTTTGTTCTCTGAGGGAAGTGGAGGAATTAAGTTTAACACACAATCGACATAAACTAGGTCATTCGGGACTAACACAGGATTCAATTTTATTTCAATAATTTGCTTGCGCGCAGGTGTCTTTGGTAGTGGGAGGAAACCGGAGGTCTCGCGGAAAACCCTCGAGGTTTGAACAGGCAACCCTACTCATTATCATGTACAAGCGGGAATCGAAAAGACGCGACTAGTGATTTCAAGCACAAGCGTTAACCACTTGGCCTTTGCCCTTTTATGTTATACAATCAATCTGAAATCTTGTCAATCTGTAATGTAAATCAAGAAAAATTACAAACCCGTGCAAGTGGAAGTATTACACATCATGTTTGCGTAAGACGGACCAGTGCAATTAGCCCCTTCATTTATCGGTGTTGGATTGTTGCACTGTCTGGTCCGGAGTTTAGTACCGCCACCACATGTAACAGAGCAGTTGCTGACTGATGACCACTCACTCCATCCTCCATCCATTCCTGTAATATTACATGAATCGCGGTTATTTATTATACAGCCATTGATAAATTATCAATTTTCTTGAAGAGTTCTTTGGGGGGTGGGCTGGAGGGTGGTGAATAGACGAACTACAGTATTCTGTTAATTTCTATATGTGCATCCTTATATATAGTTGAACATGCATTGCGCAAGAGCTGGGTCAGTTAATTAATGTCTATTTAATACTTTAGAAAACATTTCAGGCCTAAAGAAATACCTGCAATTTGCAGATTTAGCTCTTGCATAATGCATGTTTAATTAAAGATTTATTTATTGATTAATTAGAAATGGATGCTGCTGCTAATAACCTTAGCAACGGTAGCAATGACAACCAATGCTACACTGTTCTTCTAGCGACGCTAACTTAACCAAGGTTGAAGTAATTTGACCGATATTTCAACATATTCCTCCTTCATTATCTATGTTTTAAAACTATTATAGCGAGAACTGTAGAACTGTCAGCTCCTTATCTGATCGGGGACTTGGGTGACCGATGGTTATCCCGCTGCATCCTAATGTCAGTCATTGAGTCAAGTGGCGTGGTTTCGATTTCCCGTTTGTACGCTATCCACACTAAACGCTAAAACCCCCTTTTGCAATAAAATTGAACCATATGTTAGTCCCCATATAAGCTAGTTTGTCTCGTGTGGACGTTACACCCTAACCCCTACCCCCTCTCTCTCACAAAAAAGCAAAAATTTTAGAGAGACACCAGGTCACAACATATCGACATTCCCGAAGAAAGATTCTACAAACCAGGGCATGCAAGTTCGTTGCACTTCATGCTATCATAAGCATTACCAGTACAGTTAGCATCTTCATTAAAATTTGTTAGTGGATCTATGATACATTGTCGGGTTCTTATCCGTATTCCTTGGTCACATGTAACAGAACAGTTGCCATACTGAGACCAGTTACTCCAGACACCACGAATCTCTGTAATAAGAAATAGGTTGCCAGGCAACGAAACATACGCCCACACAGCAGCCAAATATCCGGGTAGTCAACAAGAGTTGTTGCATTTTAAGTAATCATCAGAAAATCATAATTCAAACTCACCCATAACTACGGTGTAACTGTGATATAATCAAACGTTTTTTTAAATCAGATAATAATTATGACCTCCAGAGGAACCACAAGCTAAAAAGGGTGATTTTTCGTACAATCAGGGGCCATAATTCAGGAAGTTACGATCCGATATGGGCAAATATGCAAGATCATTAGGTTATAAACATGTATTTCAAGTTTCATCAAAATCAGTTCAAAATTGTAGGGTCCACAACCTTGATATAACATATTTTCACACAATTCACGTACAGACGGCGGCCATTTTATCCGTCAACTCTCGTCCGATTTTCACGAAATTCAAATTCTCTCTTCATTACCATGAAACGGTGATATAATCAAACGTTTTTTTTTTTAAATCGGATAATAATTTTGACCTCCAGAGGGACCACAAGCTAACAAAAGCGATTTTTCGGACAATCAGGGGACATAATTCAGGAAGTTATGATCCGATGGGCGCAAATATCGAAAGGAACCAAGATCTGTGGGTTATAAACATACATGTGAAGTTTCATCAAAATCGGTTCAAAATTGTGACCTCTATAGGGTCCACAACCTTGATATAACATATTTTCACACAATTCACGTACAGACGGCGGCCATTTTATCCGTCAACTCTCGTCCGATTTTCACGAAATTCAAATTCTCTCTTCATTACCATGTAACTGTGATATAATCAAACGTTTTTTTTAAATCGGATAATAATTTTGACCTCCAGAGGGACCACAAGCTAACAAAAGCGATTTTTCGGACAATCAGGGGACATAATTCAGGAAGTTATGATCCGATGGGCGCAAATATCGAAAGGAACCACGATCTGTGGGTTATAAACATACATGTGAAGTTTCATCAAAATCGGTTCAAAATTGTGACCTCTATAGGGTCCACAACCTTGATATAACATATTTTCACACTATTCGTGTACAAACGGCGGCCATTTTGTCCGTCAATTCTAGTCCGATTTTCACGAAATTCAAACTCTCTCTTCATTACCATGTAACTGTGATATAATCAAACGTTTTTTTTAAATCGGATAATACTTTTGACCTCCAGAGGGACCAAAAGCTAACAAAAGCGATTTTTCGGACAATACGGGGACATAATTCAGGAATTTATGATCCGATGGGCGCAAATATCGAAAGGAACCAAGATCTTTGGGTTATAAACACACATGTAAAGTTTCATCAAAATCGGTTCAAAATTGTGACCTCTATAAGGTCCAAAACCTTGATATAACATATTTTCACACTATTCGCGTACAAACGGCGGCCATTTTGTCCGTCAATTTTAGTCCGATTTTCACGAAATTCGAACTCAACCTTCATAACCATGGAACGGTGATATAATCAAATGTTTTTTTTAAATCGGATAACAATTTTGACCTCCAGAGGGACCACAAGCTAAAAACGTGATTTTTCGTACAATCAGGGGCCATAATTCATGAAGTTTTGATCCGATACATACCAATATCGAAAGCAGCCGAGATCTTTTGGGGATAAACCTATATTTCAAGTTTCGTCAAAATCAGATAAGAATTGTGACCTGTAGAGAGTCCACAAACAAATTGTGGACTGACGGACGGACGTCCGGACAGACGGACAGGGGCGACGACAGTATAAAAACGTGATTTTTCGTACAATCAGGGGCCATAACCCACGAAGTTACAGTCCGATACATGCCAATATCGAAAGGAGCCGAAATCTTAGGGTGATAAACCTATATTTTAAGTTTCATTGAAATCGGATAAAAATTGTGACCTGTAGACTGTTCACAAACAATTGTGGACGGACGGACGGACGAACAGGGACGACGACAATATACGTCCACATGAAAATGTGGGCGTATAAAAACAACAAAACAATAACAAGGTGTTACCAGGACTATGGAATAGAATTATACCATCCAGCAAGGTAGCAATTCTCCCAATTATTGATGGCGGCTATCTTCAAAATTACTAAACCCTATTTCTATCAGTATCTCAGCTTGGTGTTTAAACATATACATAGGGTCCAGATAATCAGATTTCTTTATAATTAATTGCGAATGGCATGTCGTATAGAGCATGTGGAAGAAATGAAAATACAAACCCGAACATGGCAGTTGGTTACATAATCTGGTTTGATTAGAAATGCCATCACAGTTTGTAGCACCATCTGCAAGTTTGTTACATGTTCTATTTCTAGTCTGAGATCCGCTACCACATGACACAGAGCATGGACTAAATGAAGCCCATTCACTCCATTCACCTTTAACTATAATAAGAAAAGCCATGGCCAGTCAGCACCAATAATCACTGTAACCACGAATATTAGCCGCACTATGTACGTATATAAAGGACAATATATTACCAGTTATAATAAACAAAAACACGACAAAGCAAGCTGTGCGACGACGTTCTTTAACCAGAATGGTATATCCTCAAAATCTAGGCACGTAAGAGGTAAAAAAGAAACAACTTTGCTAACACCACCAACGTTACAATTTAATAAACTATGGTAAGAAAGAACTCGCAATGTTTGGATCTCCTCATCGAATACACATGTGTGTATCAAATTGTGTTCTTAATTCATAAATATGATATAATATTGGAATTTATCACTGTACAAATACAATATATACTCACTGACATTATCACAATCACATGACACGTTCTCCGGATCTATAGATAGAACCAAAAGGGGCATAAGACAAATAGAGAATTAATGTTCAACCGTCTAGATATAGGTAACTTGTATCATTTATTGACTAGGATTAAAATGTATTTAACAAATCTTCTATGTCATCATAACCACCCTTTCTTGTGATAATACATGCACAGATATATAAAGGAACATTATAACCTCGAATTGCATATTACAAAAAAAATATTAAACTGTTTCATGCTAGCCACATGAGCAATGGATGGGGTCAATCCGTAATACGTGAATTAAACTATTCCACAGTTGACATCCTAAAAATTTATGACCCCATGAGACAATATATTATGACTGTAGTTTTTCAGGAAATAATTAAACAGTGTACCCCACCCAAAAAAATCCCCAACAAAAACAAACAAATAAAAAAAAACCTTGTTACTTGTATACTATTTGTATACGATATTGTACTTAATAATATACATAATGTGTATACATACTATTGATACTAAATATAAACCCGATATTATTATATATATGTACCTGACACTGCATAGTATATAAGGTATATGCCTAATTCATGGTATTAGATATACATTGAATTCCTGATAGTATTGCTTGTATTGATACTACTATAAACCTGATACTAAATATAAACTTGATACCAAATATAAACCGGGTATCTGATAATAAATAGCAGTGTGTAATTGCTTATGCCATTACAAGAAAGTTGCTTTTAGACAGTGTACGTTCATATTGTCATATTATTTCTATTGGATAATTAGGTGTATTGCTACAGATAAAGTGTTTATAAAGTCTGACGTACCTATGATCCGCATCAATATGGCATCACCATTCCTGGGTTTGTATTGGTTGATTTTGATCTGTAGATGCTTGACTTGAAGGACTGTTGTAGGAATAACCACGGGTTCTTCCGTACAATTAAATAGAGGTTTATTATGTACAACCACAGTTACTCTATTACATGTTTCAACGCCTAAGTTGATATACTGGATACTAATTGCAGTACCAGTTACATTACAGGAACATGATGAACCTATAGCTGGTGGTGCTCTATCTCCATAATACAGGTAAAAAACACCAGCTTCACTTGATTTTCTACTAGTTGTTCTAATGTTATAGATACGGTACTCTGTAACATATGTTAGAGAAATGAATGAAGTAGGGTTTAATGTCCTATTGCAAATGAATACCGGGAAAATATACAACTATTACAGATAGCATAATATTTATAATGCCAAAGTGCTTTTATCTGTGGGGTGTAGCTAGTTCTTTTCAGAACTGTCTTTCGTTGACAGTTCTTATCCGGCCTTCTATAACTGCAGTATGAAAATACGGTAAAATACCGCGATTCCCCACCCCTGTTCTCAGGCTGTTTTAGAACCCTTACCGTCTATTTGTCACCACAATTCTTTATTTTCCACCAAAATGAAAAGGAATCCTTTCTCACCATATTTGACACAAATGTATAATAATTCAACTTCATTTTCGAGTAGAATTTAGCGATGAAATAAACATGTGGTTTGCGCATGACCGAGTTTCGTGATGTCTCTTCAGTTTAAACGTATTTGGTGTATGTTAATAATCGCAGAATTCTACTTGAAAATAGTGTTGAATCTTTATAAATGTGTTTCAGCTGTGGCAAGAAATGATTCCTTTGGTGAATAAAGTAGAATCAAGGTGAAAAATAGTAGGTAAGGATTCCAATATAGCCTTAGAACAGAGGTGGGGAAGAACGGTATTTTCATACTGCAGTTATAGAAGGCCGGATAGCAACTGTGTAGCGAATATATCGTTCGCTCAAGGACAGTTCCAAAAGGAACTAGGGTGTAGCTAATTTTAGCCCTGACGACGGGTAACTACACATTTCACAATAACTCATCAGATAAATGATTAAATTTGTACAGGTTGAAGCTGATTTAACGATAACTCAGGTAAACAGTTAAATCTGTACATTTAACATAACCCAGACAACTATATTTAAATGTATAAAACAGTACATTTAACGATACCTCAGATAAGTGTATAAAACAGTACATTTCACGATAACGGACCATCGATTCCAGAAAACATAGAATATAAAACATTGTTCGTGTTCACGTAGCAATGTACAAATCGTTAAAGAAAAAACAAAACATAAATATAGGCTCATTTTATTCAAAGATTCCGTTCATTATATCAACATGTTCATTATGCTTCTTTTGGGCGCACACATGTACAAAATCTGGCTGGAGTATATTTAAGAAGATACCGCATGAATATATAATATTACTATAATTGGATTACTTACCGGGAGTACAAATATAACCATAATGTACATAATGATAACTTATATTACTATTTGGAGTATAAGGAGAGGTGATGGTACAGGATGGTTGATTATTACAGGCTGTATAAACAGATAAACGGTCTTGTTGACTGAATGGTATTGGCCTATCACTAGAATTCCTGGTACAACATAGATTCGTGTTACAATCATCTTTATTTTGTAGTGGTGGACAGGTGGTAATCGATGGTTTGGTATAGTACTGCAGGGTATCAATTCTAATACGTTCGCTGTCAGGACAAGTTATAGTATAATTAGAACATGGCGACTCGGGTTGATGATAACAACCGTATACATCCATTGATACCACCACCATTACTACAATAAAAAAATAGAGGTCGGTTTGAATGGCACAGAAATCTATCTTTAAACTCACAAGCTCGTAGTGAATATGGGGGTCACGGTGGCTAAGTGGATAAGGCGCTGATTCGCTAGCCTCGAGGTCGGGTGTTTGATCCCTGCATTGGCCGAGAAAGTTCATCTAGATTTTCCGGCGTGATTTCCCCTTGTCAGTGATGCAGAAGGAGGGCCTGACAAGGACAGTTGCCTAGTCGTTCGGATGGGACGAAAAACCGAGGTCCCGTGTACACATTGGAGTGCACGTAAAAGATCCCTTGGCAGTAAGAATTCGATATAAGAGTAGGCCATAGCGCCGCTGCCCGGGCAAATTTCCCTCATAGCACACTGTATGGCGTATGC
Organism: Patella depressa; assembly: GCA_948474765.1. NCBI lineage: Eukaryota > Metazoa > Mollusca > Gastropoda > Patellidae > Patella > Patella depressa. The sequence continues at coordinate 31,023,076 of OX419715.1, forward strand.
CTGTCTTCCATTAGCCCAGGTTACGTGCAAAAGAGTAGGACGTTAAACCCCATTTCATTTCATTTCATAGTAAATTTATCCGAATTTTTTTTTTCGAACTACAATTATGGACAGTCCATAAGACTGACCGTAAAAATAATCAGTCGCTGTCCATCAGTGACCTCTGGATATTTAAACTCGATAACATTTTCTTTAACGCCACCGACGGATTGGTACGCCACAATGCTATTCTGGATATCGGTAGAGGGAGAAATAAAACTGAACCATATGTTAGTCCCAAAATGTCATAGTTTGTGTCGAGTAGACGTTAAACCCCATCTCTCTTTTTAAAATAATGATGGACAAACTGAGTAGTGAATTATGTATATTTTTACACAGTGCCACACTTTATGGCCACAGATCACTAATTATTTCCCCATTAATTCCCGTCTCTTAAACCGACTGTAACGTTTTCCCAAATATTCGTTGTGTAGAACGCTTTCTGCCACAGATGGAGCAAAATGTGGAAAAACTTGAGATACACAAGCTGGAAGTAGAGACAACCAAACAAGTAATTTTCGACCCTCCCTTTCAACGTAACCAACCTCACAACTCGTGTATCCTTCCGCCTCAAAATCATAAATATTCACCAAAACTTGCCAGAAAAGGTATTTTCAAATCCTTTTCTTCGATTCTACACCAAAATGTCAACAAAAATCGCCATTCAGAAGGGGGAAAAGGGAAAGGGAGAGAAAGACTAAAAATAACTTTGGCCCTACATAACGGCCCGTGAATATTTGGTGATCTGTGTCCATATAGGTGTACTACTACCCTGACTTCCGGTATATGTTCGTCACTGCGCTAGGTACATCAAATACAGTTGATAATTATATATTTTTGCTTTGCTTTGTGTAAAAGTAACTTTCGGGTCAATGAACCGTAGCAAATCGTTAGAATTTGTGCTTAATAACGACAAGAGAATCATTGTTGAAACGTAGCTTTAATAGAAATATAGTAATTGTTATCCATATAACTTTTGTGTTTATTTTTAATGTCTTCAATTACTAAATGCCATTCAAACAGTAAATGAAAATCTCGTCAGAGCTGTATTTTCACTTCATTGTCTCACTTGAGAATTGCATTCAATCGCCAGTAATACATTTAGAGTAACTAAGTCTTGAACTCAGAATCATCAAAGCCTTCGAAATTAAAAAAACAAATTATTTGTCAATTTCAATCAGCATTGATGTTGTGATGTTACCGGGAAAAAGTAGGCATCTTGTATGCGATATTAAAGACAAAATAAACATTTTACCATTTCTACACAGATAGGTACCCGTTTGACATATTTCACAAGTCATGTCAAACGGGAACGCCATGTTCTTATCTGGAGATTAAAAGTAGGCCAAATTTCAGTCGCTGGCAGGCCAATATCACGCCAAAGTCACGTGACGTGCACCCCCTAGTCAATATATGTTAATATATCCAGTAAAATATATCTGTAAAAATTATACAGGAAAGAATACAGATATAATATGTGAGCGAGAGAGAGAGAAATGGGGTTTAACGTGCACACGATACAAACTAGGTCATTTCGGGACTAACATATGGTTTTATTTTATTTCAATAATTCGCTTGCGCGTAGGGTCTTTAGCAGGGGAGGAAACATGAGTACCCGGAGAAAACCCACGAGGTTGGAAAGGCGACCCTACTCCTTATTGCCACGTACAGCCGATGATTTGAAACCACGCCAGTTAACTCAATGACAGGTCGTACTGATACAACGCGCGCACGCTAACCTTTCGGCCATCCACGCCCCAGACCCCTCGATATAATGTAATCATTGTACAAAATATTAGTGTTATATTTATTATAGAAACGATATATTTACTAAATTACCTGCATCCAGCAACATTAATATAGCTAGAGATGATTTCAACATGGTTGCTATAATCTGAAATAGGAGTACTGTTGTTATTTTGTGTCTTGGTTTAACAAAATCATCAAACGCTTTATGGAACTGTAAAAGAAGGGTGGGGTGAAATTATATTGATAAAAACTGGATTGAACAGTTGTAGAAGTGGAATACTAAAATAAAAGTGTGAAAACTGATTAAAGGACCAATGCCAATAATATTTAGGAGAATAAAACTGCTTTATTTTGTGTAAAAGTCCTTTAAAATCATCTAGCTTAGAACTGTGCAACTAACTCGATATAATGTGATTCGTTTTCAAACAACTTGAACCCGTCAGTCTTCATCTGGAAATGGAGACCGGTGACCCAAGCTGTCTTATGCGGTGTTATAAAAATAATGTATAAGTGAAAGTTACCTTTCGTTATCAAGTATAGCACATGCGGTGTTTGGTTGAAGCCAGACAATTTTTTTATTAAAAATAATGTGTAGGAAAAGAAATTACTTTTTGTTATTAAGTACAGCCAGATTTACCATAATGGTGAAGTATAAGCAATAAAATTGTAGTTTTCACTTTTTTCATTCGCTTAGATTCCATTAATTAAGTGGCATTATAAAGATTATGTAAATAGTTCTCGCTATAATAGTTTAAAAAATATATAATGTAATGTGAATTTCAGTCTAAAATAACCTATTTTGATGACACTGTAGCCTTGATTGTCATTGTTGCTGTTATTACAATAATAAACAAAGTCTCGATTATCAGCGGCCGTTGAACAGAACATCGGATTTAAATCTGTTTAAAATCATATCGACCAGATGGCACCGAGAGTTGATATTGATCTTGTGATGTTAATAAATGTCTATTTAATAGATTATATAACATACCAGGCCCAAAAGAAAGACCTGCAATAGGAAAATTTAACTTTTGCATAATGTATGTTTAAATTACACCATTCAATTAAGTAAAATTATACTTACGTGTTTATAATAAGCCGTGTTACAATGGACTGGTTTGTGTAGTGTGAACTGTCTTGTTACATATACGACCAGCCCACCCGGAAGTATACGCCTGTTGTGTAGTTTGTAAGATTCGCGACATAATTATAGATATTCGATGTTGATTGGCGGGTCGAGGATTATACTTCTTAAGCGATGACTATTCAGATATAATCCATTCTACTAAAGTAAAAATATGTAATATAAAAACTAAATTTATCAACATGATTAACAGTGGTGGGCATGGTAATTATTTGGGGTGGGGGGGTATGGGGTGTAGCCATAGGCTCGATAAATGTTGGGGGAAGCAGAATCTGAAAAGCTTACCCCCTCCCCATGCTCACCCCAAGAAAATTTGGGAAATTAGTCCGTTTTTTTATAAACAGTATTTTATTCAGAATGTCTGAACGGGATTGGGGAACAGGCTTAGCCTATGTAAAACCCCCTCTCCCTCTTCGTTTTTATTTTTCATTATTTACAATCCATATACTTGAATAAAACTGTTTTGTCTTATTTAAACCTTTGACGGACAGGTCATAAAGTGTGGTACGTTTTCGGGTAGTCATCGGTAGGCTATAAATAGACCTCCAATGGCACTCTGTCAAACAACGTTTCTTGTAGTGGTAATTTTCGCATTTTTACTGCAACGAAAATGATATATTATGTTCATTTTGTACGACGAAGTAAAACTAGTGTAAGTGTTTGGTACCATTAGCCCTCGACCAGACATCGTGATAGTACAGAAAGTATCGATTTAAAAACACGAATGGCAAATAACGAAAACGAATGGCGAATAACATAAACGAATGGCGAATAACTTTTTGCCATTCGAATGGCGATATACATGTAAGATTTATTATATTTTTTTGGTGTGTGTGTGTGTGTGGGGGGGGGGGACTTATATAGGCTCTTCATTTAGTTTATTGAATAAAATGGTGTTTAAACCATAGTACCATTTTTAACTATGGAAGATCAGGGCAGTTTTTATATCAATGCTTAGGTAGGGGGGTGGCCGAATGGTTAGCGTGCGCGCGCTGTATCACACAGTCTGTCATTGAGTCAGCTGGCGTGGTTTTGAATCCCCGGTTGTACGTGACAAGGAGCAGATTTTTCGCGGGTCCTTCCACCCCTAAAGACCCCTACGCGCAAGCGAATTTTTGAAATAAAGTTAAACCATATTAAGTTAGTCTCGAAAATCTTAAAATGGTTTTGTAAAAGTGGTTTATAAGAATGTCTTAATCTTCAACAACAGGAGATGACTTGCTATTAAATAATTTATCGTTTGATTTTATATTGCATGAATGTGAGTATTGTTATTTTAGGCTATCCTTGGTTTATATTAAGTGCTAAAGGATATTACACCCGAATAAGGTTGTTAGAGGGGTAAATCCTGGTATGTAGTTTTACAAAACTTTGGAATATATTTGGAAATTTGGAAGTTATTTTCACTTCCACACAATACTTGTGTGGGCGCCAATGGCACAGAAAAAATATCATCAAATACCAACAGTTCATACATATACTGAGCGCAATAGAAAACGCATCACTTAGTTTTTCGTAGAACAAAATGTAAACATATTTTATTTATTTTGCTTCTTATTGTGAACAATATGCAAATGGGAACACATCAATAACAATACATTTGTACACTTATGGATGTTTAATCTGTAATCAGCGGTACAAAGTCAGAGGGGTCAAAACCAAAAGTACGACAGAGATGGTTAATTGTGCTGCACAGCGTGCGTAAGAGCCAGTGGAGGACACACGCGCTACTGACAAAACCATCTTTGCCGTACTTTTAGCCCCCCACCCCCCAAATCGAATTAGCCACCCAAATATTTCGCCAAAAATAGTGATTTCTTAGGAGTGTTGTTAGCCGGCCACATCCTCAGCCACTCCAAAACATTCCGTAGCCCCCCAAAACATTCTAGCCGTGCCCCCCCCCCCCCCAATTTTATGAGCTGGCTACGGGCCCGTATGTGACGCGTTTCTATGGCGTACAGTATATTTACATTACGTATTACATTATGGTAAATGTATTCGTAATACGTATAGTATCAACAACGGGGATTCCTTTGAGGCAGAGACGTTTTGAGTCATACCTCAAATATGCAACAGTTCGCGCAATGAAAACATCCTTGTATAACAATGATCATATGTAAAACGACCACATGAATCATGTTGGTACACGTGGTCAAATGATACATAATCATTATAAAAGCATCAGAAGAATCTAGCATACATCATGTGTGTGTTATTTTGTGGTGTTAAAATGAAAATGAAAAGGGGTTATCGCCCTGCAGTTCTGTTTCGACTGAACTAATGAAGCCGGACACACGCCAAACAGTGTGCTATGGGGGCAATTTGAACGGTGAGCAGCACTGGAGTCTACTCTTATATCAAATTCCAACTGCCATGGTATCTTGTGTTTTCGTCCCATCTTGTGTTTTATCCATCACTGACAAGGGTTACTACGCCAGAAACCTCAAGGTTAGCGAACCAGCGTGTTAGCCATTTAGCGACAACACCAGTTTGATCAGTTTCAACGTGTATAACGTTTCTGTTTTTCCACGTTAGTCCAAAGGTTGTTGGGGGGTTGGATGGCCCAATGGATAGCGTACGCGCGCTGTATCATGCGGCCTGCCATTGAGTCAACTGGTGTGGTTTCGAATCCCCGGTTGTACGTGGTACTCCGGTTTCCTCCCACCACTAAAGACCCCTACGCGCAAGCGAATTATTGAAATAAAATTAAACCATATGTTAGTCCCGAAATGACCTAGTTTGTGTCGAGTGGACATTAAACCCCTCTCTCTCTCTAAGGTTGTATCCAGGGTCAGTTCATTGTATAAGATTGAGTTTAATTTGAATCTTTTAAGAGTGGACCCCATCTCTCTCTCTCTCTCTCTCTCTCTCTCTCTCCCCTCTCTCTCTCCAAAGCTTGTATAAGATTGAGTTAGTTTGGATCTTTTAAGAATGACATGTGGTTTGAGCCTGTGCAGGATCTTGTGAAAGGAAATGAATAATTATTACGATTGTCGAGTGAGGTTGTATTAATTTATATCTACCACTTATAAATGTATTAATAGATCTGACATATCATTTCAACTATGTGTGCTATTACCAAATCTAAAGTTGCAATTTCATATTTTTAAGTTACATTTTTAAAATGTATTAAAATAAAGCCCTAAAATAGATTGTATCTATAAAGAGTCCTACCTAGTTAAAGAATAATCATATTAATCCTATAATTCACCATTGCCAGGTGAGAAATTGGCAAAACTTTCATTTTCAACTTCAAATTCTAACGTTTGAACATAGCCATTCCATGAAGGTGAATGGAAAAACAAGGGAGGTAATTGTGTTATTATTTCCTGTGTCACTGATTTAAATGCCTGGGAAATATTGCCCATGATCGTATAATAATGAATTGACAATCTTTTGAACAAATGACAAAGAAATAATTATGTTTTGAAATATGAAATTCCCGCTTTAATATGGAAATTTTGAATGGTTTATTTCTATGGATTGCTGGTGACCCCAACCCGATACATATCGATTGCGTGTGGCAATGTGGACTAACCAAGACGACTTTGATCATCTTGAAACAAATGTATTGTCGCTTTCTAAAGTGTTTCTTCGGATACCCAGGTTCCCATTTCTAAACACCACGCATTCAAACAATTTAGTTTTTTATACCCCATTAAAATTCACGATCTTCGAGTAATCATGAAAAGTATTGCTTCTTTTCAATGTTTTAAATCCAGACTTAAAATACACCCATTTAAACATTTGAATTTTTTTTTGTAAATAATTTTTAGTGACACCTGTACCATAACAGGCCCGGAACTGTACAGCGCAGTGGATGCTTACGGCTGGCCCCCGGATCCATTCACTTGGATTTGATATTTGTTTATTTTTTTTGCAATGTCTGTTTTTCTTTCTTGTCCGCGGGATAATCTTGTAGATTTTTGTGTTGCGTGTAGTGCAGTCCTCATGTACTTACTATTTAAGAGTAGATTAGTGTTGTACTTGTCATTGCTGGTTGTTGAGGGACGGGGGAGGTAACTGTGGAGAAGAAGCAGCTGGTCAGCCTCCACCTCCCCCCCACACACACAAAACTTCCAAATTCTGAACAAGCTACAGGAACTTATGACAAAAGCGTTAGATCACTCAACGACAAAGTTAAATTAAGCGATAACTTTTGACATCGGGTTTAACGTTCTAGAGTTCTGCTCCGACTGGGCTAATGAAGACTGACATGCTATACAGTGGAGTATAGTGGAAATTTTCCCCGGACAGCGGCATCCCCTTTCATTTCATTTATATCGTACTCCAACTACCATTGGAATGACTATATATTGTGCTTTGTTGCCCCCCCCCCCCGTACTTCTCCTCTTGATGAACTTTCTCGGCCAATGCAAGGATCAAACACGCGAGCTACACGTTAGCGAGCCCATGGATACCCCCCGAGCCACCGTGGCCCCCACCATCAGAAACACCTGTCCAGTGATTGAAATGAACAAGGAGTTCTATATCAGTTATTGACTTTATAGATAGTCAGTGGATTAGGGTACCAACGTGGCTTCTGGAAGGCAAAATCAATTGTAAAGCTGAAGCTTAAAATGAAGATGACTTTCGTCTTGTGAACCGACAAGAAGATAGTGAAATTGGGCGGAATGTATTGGCTAAAAAGACTATCATTTTGTCATCCGACATTTTATTTGCACGCATCAATAAGTATTCTTCTTGGAAAAAAGTCACCGAATCTGTATCGTTATTAGACACATCTCGCTCCCGCTTTCAAAGATCGTACTGAGAACGATACAACAAAGGGTTGGAATCACTGTTCAGCATACAAAACTGTAAAATCTTATGAAGATAGCGAAAAATTAATCATCAAAAATGTACAACAAGAATGCTTCATGGAAGAAGGGGGTTGGAATGGCCTAGTGGTCTAGAGTGCCGCGCTTCGACCTCTAGCTGGCCGATCACCTCTGGCTTGCGGCTGTGGTTTCGAGCTCAAGTGTGAGCGTATGTGGCATGGAGATAGGGGCTCCTTCTCAACCTCGTGGGTTTCCTCCGGGCACTCCGGTTTCCTCCCACTGCTAAAGACCCCTACGCGCAAGCGAATTATTGAAATAAAATTAAACCATATGTTAGTCCCGAAATGACCTAGTTTATGTTGAGTGGACGTTAAACCCCATTTCTCTCTCTCTCATGGAAGAAATTACTTGTTTAACAGACGGGGGAAAACTCTCGCAAAAAAGCTCGATTATTGAATTGATGCAGTCGGAAGTCGATTAAAAAAGTTGCATGTACACGACAACTGCTGAATTTAAACCGGTTATCCTGCTTATCGGAAGTCGATTAAAAAAGTTGAATGGACACGACAACTGCTGAATTTAAACCAGTTATCTCTGCTTATTATACGTCACTTCCATGAGTTAATAAAACATCAAGGGAGACATTTAACAGCAGTTGCCATCTGTAAAGAAGGATTGTGGATTATTGGAGCAACATGATCAATATCCTCGTTGATACATCACTGTGTGATTTGTAGAAAACTTAGAAGAATCTTTGAGTATCAGTAAATGGCTGATTTGCCTCTGGACAGGTTAACTGTAGGACCGCCATTTACTTCAGTAGGAATTGACACCTTTGGACCGTGGCAAGTTGTGACACGCAAAACTAGAGGGGGTTCTGCAGCAAGTAATATGTGGGCTTTCAGGAAATGAGCAGCTCTTCCTTTATAAACGCCCTCCGCCGTTTTATGTCATTAAAGGAACGGTCAAACTATTCCGATCGGATAGAGGGACGAATTTCGTTGGCGCAACCGATGCCATTTACATGAACACTATTAATGTAGAAGACAGTTGTGTATCAAAATTTCTTTACGATTCATCGCTACCTGGATATTTAATGCTCCACACTCCTCTCACATGGGGCGTGGGGGGTGCATGATTAGTATGTCGAGGAAGATTTTGGACTCGGTTCTCCTAAATGCTAACACCAAAACATTGACACATGAAACATTAGTACCATTTAAGCAGAGGTATCTTCAATAATGAACAACAGGCTGATTGTGCTAGCATCCGACCCTGATTCGCTGTTGGTTCTTACACCTTCTTGTTTGCTTACTGGGAAGGTGGATGTTCTTCCTGTAATTGCCGAGTCTCTGGATATCAAAGACATATAGTTTAGTGTCTGGTAACATGCACAAATGCTCGCTGACCTTTTCTGGAAACAATGGAGAGAAAGTTATATTCAAAGTCTTCAGTCGCGTCGTAAATTTAATTCAGAACAACATAATTTAAGGGTTGGGGATGTTGTCTTACATAGACAAAAGTAAACCTCGAAATAACTGGCCAGTTGGAATTATTGTGCAAACTTAAAGTGAGGACCAGAATGTCCGTAAAGTAAATATTCGGATCATAAAGGATGGAAAACGTGCTACATATTTACGTCCTTTTAATGAAATGGTTTTACTGATCGAGTGAAATATATTGATAAAAGTACAGTGGTAGAAAATTAATACCAGACGGGCAGTGTGATGGAAGAGTAGCGCGAGTTACTCCCCCTACACAGTGGTTGAGACCTTATGTTTATTTAGACGGCCACAGAACATTAAATATTTCTCCATTGACTTTAATGTTAATTCTCGTCACATAGACCGGCTGTAACGTTTTCCCAAATTTTCGTTGGGCAGAACGCTTCTGTCACAGCGAGACCAACATGTGGCAAATTCTTGACCAAAAGCATGTATGAGGTTCTTCATGAAAAACTTGAGATACACAAGCTGGAAGTAGAAACACGTAAACATGCTATTTTAGCACCCTTTATTTCAACGTCACAAACCCAGGCGCGGATCCAGGATTTTTTGCAGGGGGGGGGGGTCTAGGTTTGATAATTGCTTAACTAATTGCGTTCAACCGATTTATTTGGTAAATTAGATTCAATTTGGTTCATTCTGACGTATTTCCGGAAGGTAAATTCCAAAATTACAGGTCTAAATCGCCAATAAAATCGCATAAAAAACTTTCAAGCCTGAGCATAGGGGTGTGGGGGGGGGGGGGGGGGGGCCCGGACCCCCTGGACCCCCCCCCCCCCTCTCGATCCGCGCCTGAAACCTCACAACTCAAATATCCTTCCGCCTCAAAATTACGTGTATTCACCAAAACCTGGCAGAAAATGTATTTTCAAACCTTTTCCTTCGATTATACACCAAAAAGTCATCAAAAATCGCCATACAAAGGGGGAAAAGGGAAAGGGAGAGAAAGGCCAAAAATAACTTAAGCATATTTAGTGATCTGGAGGCAGACCACCATTAATTTCCCCCATTGACTTCAATGATAATTCTGGACTCTTTGCCCACCTCCAACTTTTCCCAAAATTTTCGTTGGGCTGAATACTTTTCACTACAGGCAGAGGAACATGTATGGGGTTGACCACCAAAGGTTGAGATACACGAACTTGAAGAAGCATACTAAAAACATGCATCTAGTTGCCGTACATATCACCGTAGCCAACATCATAACACCGTTATCCTTCCGCCACAAAATCATAAATATTTACCAAAACATGGCAGAAAATATTTATTCAAACCCTCTTCGTCCATTCTAGACAAAAAAATCAACAAGAGACATTTACGAACATTTAATAACATTTATTTGAAATAATATCAGTTTAACTAATCAAGAATGCATCTGTTTTTGACACAAGTTTGATAATGTAGCTCCAACATATTTCTTTATATTTTGTATTTGCAGTAATTTACCATTACGTCACTATCAAGGAATGTCACGCGAACCTTGCTAAATTTCATCATAAGAAGTTTAAAATAAAGTTTATCAAAGAACTGAATTTTCATCTATTGGTGTGGTTCCAACTAGTTGTCTGCCAGGGCCATATAGGAGGGGTCGATGCCGAGGTCTCATAGTTAGCAAGGTAACCGCTTGCCCACCGAGCCCCTGTGGCTCCACAATAAGACCAAGGAAAAAAAAATACTGTGTTTACGGTTACTTGGATACAGAACACACCAAAAAGCCCTAATCCAGAACATAGGGTTGGTCGGTTTATCGGTCGGCATTTTGTAAAAAAAAAAATAGTATTTGTATAATATATCTGCTAGCATTTTTTGGGAAATAATACTACGATTTCAATGTTGGAAATTTACTTAATGAAAATCAAGCCAAGACCGAGTTATTGAGCCTTGGAAATGAGAACCGAGTTTAAAGTCGGCGATTGTGGCTAATAGGGTAGGTCGGGTAACCGTAAACACATGTAATGTTATATTTGAGACTAACTGGGAACGTGGAACCTCCCTTTACAATGGGATATCTTGCACAAACGTATACTAAAGTATAAATTATTGCTCAAAGTCAGTGATAAACTCACCACATGACAAACCTCCCACACAGATCGACACAGTGGCACCCGGATGTCGTCATTCAGTAAAAAGTTTACCGAACTTAAGCCAACCGTCATTCATGTAATGAGTACAAAGTTTGGGATTGGTTGTACATATTCTCCAATCAACGATTATGTATTCGGGATCTCTACTCTTGTGGAAATGTATCTTTTTTAGAGGGTGTTAGACCAACAGCATGTTCTTAAAAGAAATGACGTGGTTGGGTGATTGAATGAATAGTCACTAGAATGCACCAATCAAACACTCTCCATGTTATCTCCCCCTTCCCCAAACAGTAGCCGTAGTTTAGAGGGGACGTGGTGCTATATATTTATGTCCCCGCGTCTTTTTTAAATATAGAACTGCCGTAGTACAACAATAAGACATTAAACCACATTTCTTTTTTTCTATCTACGGATATCAAAACTATGAAAATTCAACGCACATCCTCATCGCTCAAAACCTGGGCCTGTGTCACGAAATTTTAACTGAGATAAAATCTAAATTTTAATAATCAGATTGATTTCAGTTCTTAGCCAATCAAAATTGGATTTTATCTTTAGTTAAGATTTCGAGAAACAGGGCCCAGATCATCCATTTAATGACGTGCAATTAACAACTACAGGGATAACTACATAAATAGCTACATAAATAAAAAAAAACATGTATCTTTCATTGTGGTTACATTGACATTGTCGATGAAAGACAAAGTTTTAGGGTTTTAAGTGTAAATTTTCTCAAAATTGCTTCTGCGGAGCTCTAGACAAAATTATAGTACAAGCCCAGAAATATGAACAATAACATATTAAAACGCCTAGATAATAATAGTACAAGCCAAGAAATATGAACAATAACATATTAAAACGCCTAGATGTCACTGGGGCTGACGGAGGCGGGGGGCACGGCCCCCTGGGCCACCCCCTGGATCCGCGCCTGGATATCATAACAATAGTGTATTTAGTTGTAACCAACTACACACAATAACATACATGTATATACATATTATATAATAATACTATAAACAGTATACAAACACAGTAATATATCTACTACTATAACCAACTACATGCAATAACATAGTAATATACCTAGATATGATAATAATAATATAGCCAGCTATCACATGCAAACAATAACATAGTAATATATTTAGATATAATAATCCTATAAACAGCTAACACATAAAACAAATATTTTAATATATCCAAAAGTACAAACATCTAGCAATTAATATCAGCATTAACATGATATTTATACGCAACTAACTACATACAGTAACACAGTAATACATAGAAATAACAACAACAAATATGAATATTGAAATGTATCTAAATAAGATAATTATGATGGCCTATTTGTGCCATTCGTTAATTTATAGCGATGTACCTATGCGAAAGATTCATTCTGCAATACAACTGAGAACTACGGTAAAGCAAATCCAATGAAAAACCTTTTCTACGCGCTGGAAACATTTTCACTGCTTTGAAAATGTTTGTAGAAATATTATATTGCAAGACATGGAAATATTATGACTACAAATGATAGAACCCATCCTTTGCAGGAACAGTAAAGTTGTGATAGATTTAATTGATTTCAATTGAAGATATCGAATAATGGTTGTAAGTCAGATATTGTAAACTTACATCATCTTACCAATGACACAAAGCCTTATAGCTTTTAAGTCAGATGGATCAAATCAATCTCTGCTCAGAAACAGTCGTCCATATGGGCCTGCAACTACATTATGTGCTTTGACTTTGAGCACAAGAACCCACAGTAATCACGACTAGCTTTTACAGTGCCTCATATAGAGTTACTTAAAGTTACCGGTAAGTCATATTCCTGAAGCAATGACGCGAGAAATCCCTCTCTTACCATTGCTGGATAGAAGTCATATTCTTGAAATTGGGCGGGGCGTGTCTCTTTTTAACGTCCAATCAAATCCCTCCTCTCTTCTCGCATTCGGCATAATTTTCAAAATGGCCGACGAAGAAAACCACTGATCTATGCGAAGAAAACATGTTGGCACTGGATAATCGAGCATAATAAATTTCGCGGGTTATGACGTAAACAAGTCGCGATTGTCACTAGATACATTGCGGTAACATATTTTGAGGTCTGGTTAACCCCGATATTGTTTGTTACAACGTAGGTCATTGGTTGGTAATGGCACTACTGTCCAATAATAATTTAGCACAACAATGTTCACTCAAGATAGCAGTGTGAAGTGGATTAGTTCTAATCAAACGGAACACTGCGCAGGAGTATGCCGGTAAGTAGAGTTTTCTCACTTAAACTTGCCTTTGGATATTACTTAACCAATTTCGATTCAAGATTTCCTTTGACCCTGGTCTTAGTGGCGAGTGATGAATATTATTTAGCAGCACGAGGTCTGAATTGATAAATCTGTGATTAATTGCTTACATTAACGTTTGACAAGGAGACTGGATTACTATTACCCCTCGGTGGTTGTAATATCCGATAATGTACGTCATCCCTGGTTACTGCATTGAGTGGTGCGTATTCATTGGTCGTGTTTACGAGCGCCAGGTAAGGTGAGCACACATGATCATCGTCAATTACCTGGGGTTGTAATTCGGCATACTCTTGGTTGGGAGAATTGTCAGTAGACTGTCGTGATGTTGTATCATAAACTCTGGCAGTATTGATTCGAGTTCGAATTAATCGGATAAACCTGCCAATGAAATCATTTTATAACTTTAGTTTCAAAGCAATGATAGTTTTCTTTTATAATAATGGTAGTATTTTATCAGGGGGGGGGGGGGGCATAACCTTTCGGTAGGGGGGTGAGGAAATTTTCGGAAAGGTCATTCTAACAGACTGTTGTACTCATCATGCTATGTAGTTACCTAGGCGTCTAATAAGCATTTTAAAATAAGTTTTCAAACAAAATTTTTTAGCTTCTTTAGGTTAATATAAGGAACTGTGTATCATTTAATGATTGTTAGCAATTTCTGAGGGGGGGGGGGGGTATGCCCCCCGCGCTCCCTGTAGATACGGGCCCGTATTTTAAAATGTTTATATCTTTTGTAATGTTTTGTAATGTTTTAATTTCTTGTAATGTTTTATTCGTTGTTTAGCTTACCATATTATTGCGAATGCAAGGATTACCAATATTGCAACACCTGAGACAATCCATGATGCACACAGCCCTGTAAATATATACCATGGTACATTGACATTTAGAAAACAACCCATATATAATAAAAAGTAATATTTATAATACATAACCGCGCAAGTAGCAATATAGCACAACAGGTTCTTGTAATACGGGCCAGTGCAACTAGCCCCTTCATTTATCGGTGTTGGGTTGTTGCACTGTCTGGTTCTGAGTTTTGTGGTGGGGTCTGTCGGCACTCGTGCACGAAATTACAAAATCTGTCATTGGGTCAAGTTGCGTGGTATGAATCCCCCACTTAAACGTGACAAGGAGTAGGGTCGCCTTTCGGTCCCGTGGATTTTCCCAGAGCTATATACATTTCAGTATTGATAGAAAGTGACATTCACTCTGCGTGTACTATTATACTCTGCTGGATGAGACGGCAAGACACAAGAACGACAACTGTGCAGAATCAGATATCACTCTGGCCCCGAGTTCACAAAGCATTCTCAGACTTAAGTTGAGAATTTGCTCAACTTTAAATCACAGCTTATGAGAAATATATTTGTTCAAGAAATACAAAACTTTGCATATAGTATTGGAGTTTCTGATACATTAAAACATCAAAAGTATTATAAACGGCTATGTTTTAGTTAAAATAAAGCGAACAAATTTGAGTAAATTCTCAACTTAAGTCTGAGAATGCTTTGTGAACTCGGGGCCTGATTGAGTAATAAAGTCTTCATAAAAACTGATAAAATTTTAAAATTACAAAAGATATATAAAGAGAATATGTTGAAAATATAAAAATACAAACTCGAACATGACAGTTGGTTACACATCCTGGTTTCACTAAGATTACCATCACAGTTTGTAGCACCATCTGCAAGTTTGTTACATGTTCTAGTTCTAGTCTGAGATCCGCTACCACATGACACAGAGCATGGACTAAATGAAGACCATTCACCCCATTCACCTTTAACTATAATAAGAAAAGACATGACCGGTCAGGACCAATAATCACTGTAACAACGAAGGTCATTACATTGCCAGTTATAATAAAACACAAACACGACAAAGAAACTCACATAGTGATGTCACAAATTGAAAGTTATATCCTCAAAAGCTACGCACGTAAGATCTAACAAAAATTACCCTCAACCGTTGCTAACATAATCAACATTATAATTTCCTATTGAAAAGAAACGATGGTAAGAAATAGCCCATATCGGTTGTTTCTTCTCATCGTGTGCATGAGATTATTTTTTAAAATTCATTTACATAATAAACTAAACTTAAAATGGGTCAAATATTGCTATATTAGTTGAACATCTGAATATATAGACACTGTATAAGTACAATATATACTCACCGACATTATCACAATCACATGACACTTTCACCGGACCTGTTCCAGCAACAAATAGAGCAGAAAATGTTCATGAGACAAATATTAGTGAAATGTTCGCCTGTCTCATGATAACATATTCCCAACGAATTGCATATATGTAGAAATAATATTAAGCTGTTTCATGCTAGTCAACCCATAACTCGCGAATTGAACTTCAGCCCACCCCCAATAAAATGGCATCATAAAAATTATGACCTCACGAGGACAATGCGTTCCTGATACTATTTGTATACCATGTTGTACTAAATATGTACATAATGTGTATACTTTTGTTGATTATACTTGGTACTGATACTAAATAAAATCCTGATACCAAACAGTAGTTTTTAATCTCTTATGCCGTAACCAAAGAAAGTTGTACATGTATATCAATGATAGAGCTGATTGAAGCAGTAAATGCTCATATTGTCATATTATTTCTAGATACGTCAGTAGCTTACTCAATCTGATTAAAATACAGATGTATATTTCGTTCCGTGTCGATGCCCTACACTACATGAAAATCTGGTCAGTTGTACTTGAAGCTTACGTCAGGGGTCGTACGAGAGGCTTGTGACCCAATGACATCATGCATTGATTGATCAATCAGCGTTGACGTGTCTAGTGGTTTACCGACAGTTCCGTGCATCGCAGTGCAAGAAGTCGCCGTTACAGATGGTTTCATTGACTAATTCCTCATGCCACCCAGAACGCAGGTTACATAACATCTCTTAGTGTAGTACAGACAAATAAAACGAAATTGCCATAACAGTGTTTTATAAAATATGTCGTACTTAACATCTGTATCAATATGGCATCACCATAGCTGTATTTGTATTCGTTGATATTGATCTGGAGTTGTTTGGATTGGAGATATACTTTAGTTTTCGTAGGAATAAACACGGGTTTCCCCGTGCACTCAAATAAAGGCTGTTGGTCTGCTAACACATGTACTCTATGGCATGTTTCAACACCTAAAGGCCCCCGCACACGAGCCGAAAACTGCGTACGCAAATGGCGCAGCGTCATTTTCGGCTCGTGTGCGGGGGTATTTTCGAGCGCATTTTGACGTTCGCCAAATATCTGTCATGTTTGATATTTTTTGACGCAGCGCCAACTGCGCTCTCGTGTGCGGGCGACTCAGCGCTATTTGCGTTTCATTCGTCGTCAATGCGCATGCGTCATCACTACTGCAAAATGGCGGCACCCAGTGAGTTCGTCAGTGACGCAATTTTAGAGGATAAAATCGATTTATGCAAGAATATCCTTGCCTATATGATACAAAATGCGTAGAATTTCGAGACCGCTGTCATTTTCGGATGAGTGGTGGTCACGTGAACGACACACTTGCCGCAGTAGCTTTCGCGCAGCGTCGTTTTCGGCTCGTGTGCGGACGCCGTATTTCCGCGTCAAATGCGTACGCATTTAGCGCAGCGCTAAATGCGTACGCAAAATGCGCTCGTGTGCGGGGGCCTTAAGCTGATATACAGGATACGATACATATTACCAGTTATAGTACAAGAACATGATGAGTCTGTAGATGGTGGCGCTTTATCTCCATAATACAGGTAGAAATAACCACTTTCACTTGATTTTGTACTAGTTGTTCTAATGTTATAGATACGGTTCTCTGTAACACATGTTAAAGAAATTATAAAATGCCAAAGTGCTTTTTCTGTGGGTTGGGGTGTAGCTAATTTCTGCACTAACGACGATAACTTAGATTAAAACTGTTCATTTCACGATGATGCCTCGGATAAATGGTTAAAATTATAACATGTTAAAGCTACGCATTTAACGATAACCCAGACAACTAACTGTATATTTAACGATAACTCGACAACTCTATAAAATTTTTACCCAAATGATTTAGTTTGTGTGGAGTGGACGTTAAACCACATTTCTCAGCCCCTCTCTCTCTCTCTCTCTCTCTCTCTCTCTCTCTCTCTCTCTCTCCAGAAACATTGAACATAAAACTTTAAACGAAAATTGTTCACGTAGTAACATACACATCTTTAAATAAAACAAATGAAGACCAATTTTTTTTGGGGGGGGGGCCTAGTGGTATAGAGTGCCGCGCTTCGATCTCTAGCTGGCCGGTCACCTCTGGCTTGTGGCTGTGGTTTCGAGCCCTGGTGTGAGCGTATGCGGCATGGAGATAGGGGCGCCTTCTCAACCTCGTGGGTTTCCTCCGGGCACTCCGGTTTCCTCCCACTGCTCTCCAGAAACATTGAACATAAAACTTTAAACGAAAATTGTTCACGTAGTAACATACACATCTTTAAATAAAACAAATGAAGACCAATTTTTTTTTTTTTGGGGGGGGGGGGCCTAGTGGTATAGAGTGCCGCGCTTCGATCTCTAGCTGGCCGGTCACCTCTGGCTTGTGGCTGTGGTTTCGAGCCCTGGTGTGAGCGTATGCGGCATGGAGATAGGGGCGCCTTCTCAACCTCGTGGGTTTCCTCCGGGCACTCCGGTTTCCTCCCACTGCTAAAGACCCCTACGCGCAAGCGAATTATTGAAATAAAATTAAACTATATGTTAGTCCCGAAATGACCTAGTTTGTGTTGAGTGGACGTTAAACCCCATTTCTCTCTCTTAAGACCAATTTTATCCTAAGATTCCATTCATTATATCAACATGTTCATTTTACATCTTCTGGGCACATAGTATGCCACATGCGCCATTTATCTTTCTTTTCGGGCACACATCTAGAATGTGTGGTGGGAGTATTTGTTTTAGAAGATACTGCATGAAATATTCAATAATTAAAATATTATTATAATTGGTAAACTATACCACATACTTATGGAACGGCTATTGATTTATGAAGACGAAACATCGAAGAGTATTCTCTCTTAGAGTTTATTAATCTACCCAGTTACTAGCTGCCACTAAATGATTACTACATTTGGATTACTCGCCAGGGGTACAATAATAACCATAATGTACATAACTTATATTACTATTTGGAGTATAAGGAGGGGTGATGGTACAGGATGGTTGATTAGTACAGGCTGTATAAACAGATAAACGGTCTTGTTGACTGAATGGTATTGGCCTATCACTAGAATTCAATGTACAACTCGTGTCACAATCATCTTTATCTTGTAGTGGTGGACAGATGGTTCTCGATGGTTTGGTATAGTAATGCAGGTTATAAATTCTAATACGTGTACCAGCATGACAAGTTATAGTAAAATTAGAACATGGCGACTCGGGTTGATGATAACAACGACATACATCAATTGGTACCACCACCATTACTAAAAAACAAAAAAGAAATATGGTTTTGAACTTACGAACACAACCATAACAAAAACAGGTATGTTAGTATAGAAACTTTATCAGAGAAATTAGTTTTGTTGGGAACCACAAATATGGACAGTCTGTAACAAGTATAGTTGGCGCCTAAATTAATCAGACGTTATCACGCTCAGTGATTTTTATTACTGAACACAGAGACTCTTACTTTCCAATATTAGACCCAATTATCATTTCATTAGGTATGGTAATGCAACTTATATTTTGATGAACATAAATGCCAACACGATTAGGTAAATACAGCACTTTACAAAGAAAGGTTTAAGGAGCTAGAATGACTACCTGTATTTTCTTTAAATATGATTGATATACTGGGTAGTGAACTATCTTTTAACACAGTTCTGCTGCGGCTGGGCTAATAAGACAGACTACAGTATAGGTCTACTACCAGTCTGACTACCGGTATATTTCGTCACTGCGCGAGATACATCACGTAGAATGCATGCTCTATTCTCAAATACAATTGACTATTATATATTTTTGCTTTTATTCATTTTATGTGTGCCTGTGATTATAATTATCGTACACCTTCTAATTAACCACGGATCTATGAAATGGACCGTAACAAATCGTGTGGATGAAAAGTCCCACCAGAGCGGTATTTCTCCTCAATGCTAAGGTGCTCCACCATAAATAATTATCTCCAAATACGCCAACAACTACACCGCGATATTTATATATTATATACCAATCCTTAAATCAGCTCCACACATTTATAGTCACTAAATAAACGGTCATATTGTACTAAATATGCTATGATCATTTAACCATTGATAAAATTATAACTTCAAGATAGAACACAACAGGTGGAAATAAATAGGCATGTGTCTCAACCCTGTACTTTTAGGATAGGTGTTCCACAAGGAACTGTATTGAGACCTCTACTTTTTCTTCTATACATTCTCCCAATCGGTGAAATCATAAGAAGACATGGGGTACAAAACCACAGCTTTGTTGATGACATCCAAATATATGACTACTTTCAACAATACAACTATCTTGCTGCCAATAATTTTATCAGTAGACTAGAGTCTTGTCTTAATGACATTCGAGGGTGGATGACCAGAAAGACGCTAAAACTTAGCGATGACAAATCCGAATTTCTTTTCATATCATCAAAATCACAATCCAGTAAATTGTTTAAAGCGGACTCAATTCAGATCGATGATTGCTCTATATTTCCCAAGAAGCGGACTAAAAATCTTTGCTATGTGACCGATGAATTTATGTCCCCAGTTCCGGAATGAATAGTATCATGGAAAATGCATCTTCAAATGAGAGCTATTTCGAGAATACGCTCTAACCTTAAAGCTACAATTTTATATTAAAGAACTCTTTAATTTCTATACTTCTCGGCGACCCAACCTTCGTTCTTCAAATGATCGTAGAATATTGAGGATTCCTAAATATTCCTAAATATAATAGACGTTATGGTGAATATGCTTTCGTCGTCAGAGCAGCTGAACTCTTTAAGAGTCCTCTTCCATCCAGCGCTTTAAAACTTACTTCAAACCATATTTACATGTATTCCAAAAATGTTTTTGAACCCATGTATAATAAAGCGCTATATAAACCGAAAAAAATGGTAACAATAATGATAACTAGACCTGCATGCAGCTATGACGGGTTTCACTGGTGCCATGTTACTTTTGAACTTGTGTCTTTTTCGGTGCCACGTTACCCTTGAACATATGTCACTTCCGGTACCAAAGAAACCAATAAACTGGTTTCCACATAAGCATTGCACACATCAAATAAAATGGACACAGAATCAACCAAACCCAGCAATATCAATTCATTTTATACATGTGTTGCATGAAAGTGTACAGTACTTCCGGTGATAATGAAAATGTTCAATTACTTTTATGAAATCGGAAATGGCATAACATATCATATGGTGAGAATTTTATGTAAATCGAATAATAATTGCCACATTTATAAACCAAAAACCTTGAAAGTGACTTGTAGAAAATCGTCTATATCTCGGCAACCGTACAAGCTAGAAACTATTTTTGGGTATCTATATGATCGTATGGGTTCAGTCTATTTGTTGATAGGAATCAAATATCATAATTTTAAAAACATTACAAATCAGAATCATATGAATAAACTTGACACTTTTATGGGCCAAAAACCTTCAAAAGTGACTTTTAGAAAACCGCCTATATTTCGACAACCGAACAAGTTGGAAACAATTTTATGATATCTATATGACCGTATGAGTTTTGTTAATATGTGAATTTAATCCAAAAGTTAATTTTATTATTACATATTAAATAATTATTGGTTGAAAAACAATATTGATTTTAAAAGTTAAAATGCAGTTTTTGACCAAATGGCGTCACTTCCTGTGTCAATTTTAAATTGTAATCGACTTGATATGACGCAGACTTGCTTTGTGAATCAAATGGTGTCACTTTTGTGAATATCCATTAATAATTAACTTTTTTACAGCCAAATTACGAAACAGTGACTTACGCAAAACTGCCCATTTCTCGGCAACTGCTTATATTACAAACTAATTTTCACATACATTTTCTTCGTATGGATTATAGCTACAATTTTATAAAAGTTACATAGAAATATTTTAAAATCTGAAAAGCCTGAACGGGTTGTAAATAGGTCAGTTTTACACCTTTTCTCACCTCTTAATCCAATTTGCTCGAAAATGAAACCGAAATTAAAAAAACTGAGCTCACACTTTTTTGCGCTTTTAAAGGGCACACACTTTTAGTTATATCAGTTTTTAAATAAAATAATATTTTCTTTTGAAAAATGGTACCTAACTGTCAAAATTGTAGTTTTTAATAAATTTACGCCACTTCCGTTGCCGACAGATAACACTGTTGGTATCAATAAAGATGACGATTGAGACAACGGAGCTTATGAACTTTGTTTTATACAAATCGAACAATAAATAATTAATCTTGGGCTAAAAAAACTGAATTAGCCAATGGCGGCCAAGGAAAATAACCGAGACAAAAAAAAATTTCATTTTTGCTCAAGTCAATATTAAATTAGGTTCTTAAAATCAGAAATAATAATCACATGGTGAAAATTTTATGTAAATCGAATAGGAATTGCCACTTTTATAGACCCCAAACCTTGGAAAGTGACTTGTAGGAAATCGTCTATTTCTCTGCAACCATACAAGTGAGAAACCATTTTGTGGTATCTGAATGATCGCATGGGTTCATTCTATTAGTTGATGCGAATTAAATATCATGATTTTAAATTTATTACAAATCAGACTCATTTGAAAAAAAATATCTGTTTTGAAGGCTAAAAATACAGTTTTTGCCAAAATATAATTACTTACGGTGATACTGAAACTGTTAAATTATTTCTATGAAATCATAAATGACATAAGATATCATATGGTGAAAATTTTATAAAAATCGAATGATAACCGACACTTTTATAGACCAAAATCCTCGAAAAGTGACTTGTGGAAAATTGCCCATTTCTCTGCAACCGTACAAGTTAGAAACCGTTTTGTGATATCTGTATGATCGTATGGGTTCATTCTATTTGATGAATAGAATCAAATATCATAATTTGAAAAAAATAATAAGTACGACCCATATGAATAAAATAATGTTTTTTAATGCTAAAAATTAAGTTTTCAGCAAATGACGTCATTTCCGGTGGCAGCGTATGAGGTAGAATGGTTTGACCGTGTCCACTATGGCATTAGGCATCCAATGGTGAAAGAAAATTGAAAATCACATAATAATTGATTCTTTTACAGCCAAAATAACGTGAAAAGTGACTCATGCAAAATTGACTTTTTCTCGGCAACTGCGCATATTACAAATTAATTTTCACATACATTCTCTTCGTATGGGTTATTGCTACGAGATTATGAATGTTACGAAGATATATTTTTTAATACGAAGACGCTGGATGGGTTGTAAATAGCTTATTTTGACACCTTTTTTCACCCTTTAATCCAAATTGCCCGAAAACGAAATCGAAGTTAAAAAAACTGAGCGCGATGTTTTGTGCGCCTTTATATGGCACATCTTTTCAGTCATATTAGATTTGAAAAAAATAATTTTTGCTTTCAAAAAGTGGTACCGAACTGTTAAAATTGTAGTCTTTGCTAAATTTACGTCACTTACGTCACCGACAGGAAACTTTGCCGGTAACAAAAAAAATGACATTTTGGACCATAGAGCATACAAACTTTGTTTTATACAAATCGAACAATAAATAATTTATACAGAACCGATAAACTGAATTAGCCAATAGCGACCAAGGAAAATTATCCAGAAAAAAAATGTTCACCTTTTCGCCCAAATCAGACGACCCTTTAACCCTTGGTAAAAGGTCATTAAAAAATATTCATTAATAAAAAAGTTTTTTGTCAAAATTTAAATTTTCAAAATTTGGCGCCTTATTTTTCCGAAGATTCGGCGAAATTTAAAAATCTAAAGACCCGTAGCTATGTGCCATGTCCCTGGCTATGTCAAAAACTATCAAACGATAAAATCCAACAATTGTTGTTAATATTACGGCAATATTTCAAAAAACGACAACTTCGGTGATTTCGGACATTTCGCATTGTCGCAGAATGCCGGAAATAGCTTTAATCTCTAAGTCACACCCACTTTTGCAGTAAAACTCAAGACATTGCATCGATCCGACAAGTAGTTCCTGAGATATAAGCAAATTGGAAAAAAAAAAATAATAATAATAAGAATAATAATAAGAAGAATTTTAACAAAAACAATAGTGTTTCACACAAGCTACGCAGTGTGAAACCCTAATTAATAGACTGAAAAATGGTTACGAGTGTCGGGCATAACATTTGGGCACTATAAAAAAAATAGGTTACGTGCCTTGTTTTTAAAATTAGTCTCGCTTAACCACCGACGATT
Organism: Patella depressa; assembly: GCA_948474765.1. NCBI lineage: Eukaryota > Metazoa > Mollusca > Gastropoda > Patellidae > Patella > Patella depressa. Next base: position 31,047,091 of record OX419715.1, read on the forward strand.
CTCCGTCTAATTGACGGACCGGGATACTCAAGAAAGCTGGAACAAGAAATTGAATTTCGAAACACGCACGGTAGGCAACTGGGGTGTTTCGGAGATATTATTTATACTAAATCAAAAGTAAGTGTAATTTCGAAAGCTCCTGTAATAACCAAAAAGCTAAATATTGCTGCTATTCAGAATCATCAACAATGGATTTTTTTACGACTGTGATAGGTGATAGACAAGACACTGAAGCGTGTACATTCACTGTATTAAGTTCCGCTTTCAGTAAGGGAAATTTTCCGCTTTCAGTAAGGGAAATTTTTGGCGCATGGGGAACCCTATCATTGTCTCCCTTACAAAAACGACTAGTAATGCATTTAAATGAAAAGAAAATTCACAATCGGAGACTGAATGTGGGCTCAATTTCACGCTTAAGTCACGTAACGTGACCCTCCCCCTCCCCCCAATTCAATATATTATGTATATGCCCATAAAACGTAACCAGGAAAAAATATAAATACAAATTTTAATGTAATCATGAAGATAATTGAATAAAATATTAGTGTTATATTTTTATTATAGAAACGATATATTGTAATAAATTATTAAATTACCTGCATCCAACAACATTAACATAGCTAGAGATGATTTCAGCGTGGTTGCCATAATCTGAAATAGAAGTACTGTTATTTTGCGACTTGATATAACAAAATTACCAAACACAGTATGGTAGTGTAAGGGTGGGTTCGAGTGAAATTATAGTTTAAAAGAACACTTCCCCCCCACCCCCCCAAAAAAAAAAAAAAAAAAATGCAAACGTTGTAAAAATGGACGTGAAAAGATCTGCCAAAACTGATATAGTATTCGGAATATACATGTATATGGAATACTAAAATTTATGACCACAGATTATAAGCAAATTCGGTACGTCAAGTCACGTAAGGTTACGCCTTGTCACGTCAACATGTTACACCATGAATTATGGAGTATAAGTTTTGATATTAATTGTTAGTAGACAAAGGTCGAAGGTCATTGAAAGCTAAGGTCAGCAGATAGTAACCGAAAGTAAACAAAATCGGGATACAAAATCGGCTCCCTAGGAATTATTGTTTCGAAAATAAAGTGGGTTTTTTTTTTGGAAAATCCAATATAGCGGACAAACGGTTGAAAATGTTATGGCGTGGGTCACTTTTGGTCTATTTTTAAAATTGAGAGAACTATCTATGTTCGGGAAAAATCAGAAGGCCTTGGTAATTTCAGTAAGTTTCAGAACGCGGTCAGAAGGGTTTTTTCGACCGTAGGTCCGAAACACGTAATAAGTCTTTAGAAATATTATATAACAACCAACGGATACGCTTACATTTTCGAGAGATGGATAGAAAACAAGCTAAAAACTGTGATTTTTCCTAAAATCAAGGGCCATAATTCATGAAGTTATAATTAAATATCGAAAGGAACCAAGATCTTGGGGTTATAAACATGAATTTCAAGTTTCATCAAAATCAGATTAAAATTGTGACCTCTACAGGGTCCACAACCATGATAAACAATATTTGTACAGTATTCGCGTAAAAGTGGCAGCCATTTTGTTTGGCAATTTTGGTACGGTGTTCATGAAATTCGAACTGAACCTTCATTACAGGTAATAATTGTGACCTCCAGAGGGATCACAAGCTAATAAAGGTGATTTTTCGAACAATCAGGGGCCATAATCTAGTAAGTTAACCTCCGATATGCGCAAATATCGTAAGGAACCAAGATCTTTAGGTTATAAACATGTATTTCAAGTATCATCAAAATCAAATCAAAATTGTGACCTCTACAGGGTACACAGCCTTGATATACATATTTTGTACACTATATGATATGCGTACAAGCGGCAGCCACTTTGTTAGCCAATTTTGGGCCGGTTTTCACGAAATTCGAACATAACCTTCATTACCATGTAACGGTGATATAATCAAAAATTTTTTTAATCTCGTAATAATTTTGACCTCCAGAATAGCCACAAGCTAAAAAAAAGACGTATTTTTGGACAATCAGGAGCCGTACACTGTAAAACATTTCTGTTTTTAAAATCCCTACTTTTTGTTATTTGAAGGAAATTATCCGTATTATCACAGAAATATCTGTGATTTGAGATAAATAACTCGTTATTTTACCATAAAATCTGTTGTTTTACATGCATTTCTGTCTTTGGACAGAACCGTCGGTATTTTTACACATTTTTTAGTATATAAGCCGATAGAAACTGTTTATTAACAACATAAATTGTATTATTAATCAAAAGATCTGTAACATTACAGATTAACCTGTATATTAAAGGTACTGTTCTGTTAATTCACATAGTTATACTGTTGGATTCGGTTAACGCATGCGCGTCATAGACATAACTTATGACGGCGAATGTTTGAATGTGCACTGACGATGCAGAATAAAGAACAGAGGAGAATCAACACTGAAATGTGAAGGTAAGTCTTTCTAATAATATTTATGTGTGAAAATCTATAGCTTAATTGTAGATACTGCGTATGTTATTGGATTTAAAGACCCAACCTCTGTACTGTCTGTTTAGTTTGTTGTTTGAAATCGACCAAGTAAACAATATTACAGTGTAAGAAGGGCGATGGTTCAGAGAATATAATGCTGGATTATTAACATTAGCCAAGAAACCTACCCGTTCTTGTATTGACCCTACATGTCAAAGACCCTTAAGCCATAAACAGTTATCTCGGCGAGAGGATACTCCATGACATATACAGGTTTGTATGGAGGTAACAGAATTTGCAAGAGGACAGATGAACGGCAGAAAGTATTAAACCTGGCCTTCAGAAAATTCAAACTTCGAAGCCATTCACAATTTCTTGCTCTTAATTTCTATTCATGTTTAATATATTTGTACATTCATATTGGAAAATTACATTTACGGAAATGAATTATTTTTTTTTACGGATGATTTTGTTTTACATTTTGTATATTCAACCAAAATAATTCTGTTAAAGAACAGAAAATCTTCTGGCAGCAGATTTACCAGATTTTTTCCTGAAATTTTACAGATACATGCTTCTGTGACTTAACAGAAAATCTTCTGGCAGCAGATTTACCAGATTTTTTCCTGTAATTTTACAGATACATGCCTCTGTGATATAACAAAAAATCTTCTGGCAGCAGATTTACCAGATTTTTCCTGTAATTTTACAGATACATGCTTCTGTGACTTAACAGAAATTGTCTGTTAAAAAACAATAACAATTACAGAAAATTTTGGTAAATATGCTGCCAGAATTTTTCTGTTTTTTTACAGAAATATTTTTAACAGTGTAGTTCACAAAAGATATTTATTAAAAAAAAAGACTAGACAAATCCCCCGCTATACCAAGTCAAACACATTTTTACACTGCATAAGTAAAATTCAAAAATAGATTCATTCATTAGAAATGTATTCAAGATATAATTTACCAACACAATCGCTTATATTATGATTTTTGTAATTCTACAATTGAAAATATGAAATGAAATGAAATGAAATGGGGTTTAACGACCTACACTTTTGCACCTAACCTGGGCTAATGGAAGACGGGCATACGCCATACAGTGTGCAATGAGGGAAATTTTGCTCGGACAGTGGCGCTACGGCCTACTCTTATATCGAATTCCAACTGCCAAGGGATCTTTTACGTGCACTCCAATGCGTACACGGGACCTCGGTTTTCGTCCCATCCGAACGACTAGACAGCTGTCCTTGTCAGGCCCTCCTTCTGCATCACTGACAAGGGGAAATCGAGATGAACTTTCTCGGCAAATGCAGGGATCGAACACCCGACCTCCAAGCTAGCGAACCTGCGCCTCATCCACTTAGCCATCGTGACCATATAGTTCATGTATTCATCCAATGCGAAAATGCATGAAATATTAGACTATAGGAATAAATACAAAACTCTCCCCAGCATAATTAAACACTTATGAATAATTACATAATACAAGACATGAAATAGAATTAACTTTTGTTACCAGAAGTTATATTTCAAACATAGAAACAACATCTTGAAAATTAAACTCAAAATCGGTTATTATATACTGACATAAAGTAGCTAAGTCTCTAACTCTATATTGACCCCCCCCCCCCCGAATTATTTGTCAATTTAACACGACATTGATGTTTTGATCTTTTCGGGAAAAGATGGGCTTCTGATATCCAATATTTAAGACAAAATAAACAGTTTACAATAATGCGTTTCAGTCCCATTTGTAACAAGGGACTCAAAGAACGAGACTAGCATATTCTTATATGGAGAGCATTCGCAATAATGTAAACTGGAATAACCAGGCGCTAGAGGGTGCCATTCGATTGAGATTTTCATCATATTTCGCCGAACATATCTGATAATGCAAATCCGTTTATATACGTTCATATTACAATATTATAAGTGTTGCGACCCATTTGTGTCAATTTCTTCATATTAAATATGATTGTATTTTTCTATATTGGATTTATAATTGCTTATAATTCTCAATAAATTATCAATAAATCAAATCGTCTGCTTAAAGATATTTTCCCAGAAAAAGTATTTGTCGGGATGGTTATTTCAAATAAAAGCATAGTAACTTTGGTATATATTGAAAGTAGAAATATCCAATCTTACTAGAAAAGTACTAGATTCCCTTAAAACACGCTTATGTCGATCAAATCAGCAACTGAGGACAACTGGGAGCAACTGAATTCGGAGCGCTTATGTCGACTCGGAACTGATAGCGATCACACTTAACACGTGATCAACAAAATGGCGAATAACTTAAAAGAAGCAACACAACGGTCTTACTACAATTATGTTAGTATAATTATTATTGTCGACATTATCAACATTTGAAAAGTGGGTGCCTTCGTTCGCTTCCATTCGCTCATTTATAAAGACACATGACACGAGTATCTTATCACGTGATGTTATTTCGATGGAAACGAGTTTACTCCAGTTGCAAGAGAGAGAGAAATGGGGTTTACTGTCCACTCGACACAAAATTCAGTTGCAAGAACGCTCATGTCGACTGCAACTGTGCAACTAGCTGCAACTGATTGCAACTGACTGCAACTAGTTGTAAGAGGCGCTCAGGTCGACTTTTTGCGGTTGCATTCAGTTACTTTCAGTTGCTCCCAGTTGCCGAAACGCTAGTTGTTTTCAGTTGCAAGGTTGACAAAATACCCCACGTACAGCACTTTCTGGGATAAAAAAAATCACGGAAAAAGACGTGGTCAGTGGATTATCCGAGAATTTAACGAGGCTCGATATTTATGGATTATGGATAGCGATTAAAGTCAACATCGCTTTTTTTGTGTGCAATGAATTCCCCTCCAGCTTCGCACGTGAAACAAACATGTTTTCTTTAATTATATTTTTTTAAATAGTATGGGTATTTCCTCGCGAAAACAGTCCTTTGAGAAGGATTTGAAGCCTTTACCCAATATTTATTATAAGTTTATTGTTCTATAAAACATTAAATTGGAATAATGAATACGGAGATATACTAGTTTTGTGGGGGATATTTTATTCATACAGCGGGGTTGTCACCGAACTTCAATGATCTTAAATAATGTCGTCTCCGATCATCGATTTTCATCATCCGCTTCGATTTCATTATTAAATCGGCATTGTGGACGATTAGATAAAGGACTGACAGTTCCCGCTAGTTAAAAAAACAGATAATGTAAAAGCAATATTGTGACAGTATTTGTTCTTTAATAAGGTTCTTTGATGACAACACTGGTATATACATCTAATAATAGTTTTATTCTTCTTCTTATATATTAGGTACAAACATCGTGATGTAAACGACCCCAGAACTATCATATATGGAGGGAGTCATGACTTAATTAGCTTGGCTTAGCACGGGTGTGCTAACTCCAGAAGCCCTCGTCTCGTCTCGTGCCAAGGCGCCCATGGCCTTCGCTCTGTCCATGCCAGACCTAACTCCTAGCCCTCACTGTCGATTCGTTTCTGTTCTGAGTTTATAAAAGTATTCAAGACAAAGGAGGTCTTTAGACACCTGTCTAATGTACCATGCATTATATCAGGTTTAACATTCAGTATAGTTTATCAGACAAAGAAAGTTAGATAAGACATGCCAACAACAAGTTACACAATGACATAAGGGATGCTACCAAGATCGCCAGCCGAGTGTTGATAGCAACAGGTTTATGTTACAATTACTACACGTATTTTGATATGGCAGGACGCTTCTATGACATATTTCATTGTGTAGTAATATGCCGAAAAGTTTAGTCGAAATTACTTCTCTCTGAACCGAAAAATCGGCAATAAGAAGATTTACGTCTTGCACAATGCATCTTTAAATTACACAATTTTATTAATATTAATATACTTACGTGTTTATAACAAGCTGTGATTTAATTCAATTATTTACAACACAAAATAAAAAGTCCTTATATATTAAAAATTCAATTTAAAACACACTTATAATGTCGTTGTGAGAAATGAGGGCAGGTCATCTCCCCCCTTTGTCATAATAAAAACATGTTAAAACAAGGGATCCAGCTGACTGATGTTAGTGTAGTGTGAATTGTCTTAATATACAGATGACAAGATCAATCGGAAGTATGCGTCAAAAGCTTTGTGGTTTCTAAGATTCGAGACATAATTAGACATGCTTGGTGTTGATTGGTTTAGATAGTATCCTTTTAAGGGACGCCCATTCAGATATAATCCTTCAGAATTTGTTTATTTAACTTTTTTTTTATTTAACCAAGTTTTAACACAATTTTATTAATATTAATATACTTACGTCTTTATAACAAGCTGTGATTTAATTTTAAGTTTTAACTTGGTTAAATAAAAAAAAGTTAAATAAACCAGCATATGGCTGTGTAGTCTAGGTTGTCCCCTGAGTCACTTAGATGCTTTAATAATATCAGATGTGGACTCCAGAAACGAACTGGGGATCACGTGGCTAAGTGGATAAGGCACTGGCTCGATAGCCCGGTTGTCGGTTGTTTGATCCCTGCATTGGCCGATAAAGCTCATCCCGATTTTCCGGCGATATTTCTCGTTACAGACGACGGTGTCTGGTTGGTTCAAGCCAGCCAGGGCCCTGTTCCTCGAAATCTTAACTAAAGATCCAAATGTGCTTCAATTTTGATTGGTTTAACACTATAAAATATATCAAATATTATCCAATCAAAGTACATGTACAAAAATTTGCATTTTATCATAGTTAACATTTTGTGAAACGGGCCCATGGTTGCATTGACCATTATTGATCTCTAACAGAAGATACTTTTTTGTTGAAGAAATCAGAAAATGACTGCGTTGATTGTTCAGTGGTTTGTCCAGACGGAAGGTTTGATGAAGGAGTACACTGCAAAAGTTTATTTGTAATTTAAAAAAAATACTTTTGCTACCCGTCTGTTGCCCACCAGTTGATGTTGAAAGTGACGGCCTTTCGCAGCAGCTACGAGGTGTTTATTCGAACAATAAAAGTTGTGTATTTAACGATGAATTTTTAATTTATAGAGATATAAGATTTATCTTTTCTATTTTGGGAGATTATTTATATAGGCTCTGGATTCAGTTTATTGAATAAAATACTGTTTAAACCAAAGTGCTATTTTCTAACAATGGGAAACGGGGCACTTTTATATCAAGTCTTAAATCTGTGTTTGAAAGGTGATTCATAAGAATTGTTTGATCTCCACTTATATTTGGAATGAAAACATTACCCCCAACAACATGAGATGATTTGTTATTACATCATTTATCGTTTAATTTTATCAATATGTTGCATAAATACGAGCATTGTAAATTTTGGCTGATCATCAGTTTATGTTGCCTGATAAAGGACGTTACATCCGGAATTTAAGAATTGAATTTCGAATATTCGTGGAATTCCAGGGTCACTGGTAGCTAATGTATTGTTATGTCACCCATTTTGGACTGTCTTTGACACTGGCTCGCTTACCAAAGTAGGAGTTCATGAGTTCGATTCTGATGTTGTTTGAGAAAGTTCCCGATTTACCCTTGTCAGTTGCACAGTCGTTTGATATCCGAATCGTGTTACTAGTAAACACCAAGGATTCCCTCTAAGTACAACTTTGGCCCCTTTGCTATTTACGTTACTTATGGTGGCTGATTGGTATCATGTTGTGATGTCGTCTTTTATTAAGCGACAACCCGATATCACGACATTTTAATCCCTACACGAGAACAACCCGACATCCAGAAAGGGTAAAAATGTCATTAATGTCGTGTTATCGGGATAAAATGTCGTGAAGGACACGGAGTCTGGTGTTGGTCAAGTTCCCCGGGATTTTGCAGCGCAGTTTCTCTATTCCGGTAGTGCAGGACAAAGCGCCTGGCAAAGCAATGTTTCTAGTATTATAGATGGGTAAAAAAACAAACAAGCTACTATGTACATAAAAGAATCTTTAACAGTTGAAATTCGATGATGAAATGTCACGGTCCCATGAAAATTTACACCCTATCACTGGGCATAGCGTATGTCCGATTGGTGCAGAAGAGTCGGAAAATGAAATGCAATGGGGTTCAACGTCCAACTTTTCTGCTCCGAGAGCCACAGTGGCTAAGTGAGTAACACCCTGGTTCGCTAGCTTGCAGGTCATAGGATCAGTGTACAGTGAGCATTTTATTAATAAAACCTTATTTATGATAAAAAACCCCAACCTTATTCGTGATAAAACCTTATTCGTGATAAAAACCTCTTCGTGATAATCAGAATGAGCTCGAAAAATTACATGTATAATAGACAGAAGTAAGAATAAGTGTCGTATTCATAGACTTCAACATGCTTCTTTAAGGGTTCTTGGATGTGGAAATAAAATGGGTTATTAGCGCATGAATGGCGATTATATATGACTACGACTGTTAAATCTTTTAGAATTGTTTATGATAAAATTTAGAAATTGAACTCCGAAATACATATGTCACAACACAATGAAATACAACCACTGCTTATTACTGAACGATGTTTCGACTAGGCTTGGAAACAGTATTTCATAGAATTGTAACGTATGTTTTAATTAATTGGTATAGCTACATACATTTTACTTCATTAAGGTGAAGGCTTCGCAATACTTTTAGTGTCAACATTGTTGATTCGTTTGAAACAGGAATATTCAGTTGGTCGTACATTGAGAGCATCCGTCTCCGACAATGATCACACGTTAGATAAACATGGTTTATGTGGGTACATGGTGTCTCGATGTGATACAGTGAAAGTACCAAAAGAATTTATACATAATGTAATTGCAAACAATTTTATTTAAAATGTATATATCCAATGAACAATGTCAAAAAGTACAAACAATAGTACATTAATTATTTTGGGGTGTTAAAAGGAAATGAAATGGGGTTTAACGTCCTACTGTTCTGCCCCGACTGGGCTAAGGAAGACGGGCATACGTCATACAGTTTGCTTTGAGGAGAATTTTATCCGGAGAGCGGCGTTAGGGTCTACTCTTATATCGAAATCAAAATATACAACGGTTATTTTACGTGCATGCAAAAATATACTCGGGTGCCATGATATTTTGGGGTCCCCCACTATGCCAGTTTTTAATCCCCGAACAGTTAATGCTTAACGGATTATAATTAAAAGTTGGTCAGTTTCATGGTATAGAAAACTGTGTTCAGCAAATTAATGGTGTAGAGAACTGTGTTTAGCATATTAATTAATCGTTCAGCAGATTTATCATTTAGCATGTGAACTGTGTTTATCATATTCATCATGATGATAAGCTCTTTTCAGAGGATGCTATATACGGAACCACTGCTGGTGCCTCTATAATGAATCCCAGAAAAAGGAAGTACCGGGAGTTGGAAGATAGATTGGTATTACACCGTCATCCAGTACGGAGATGCTGTCTCCCACTTGTAAAAATTAATTTTAGAATTACTGAAAATGTATATTTTATAGGAAAATGTTTGTAAGTGAATTGAAAATGATTACAGGAAATGTTTAAATGATAACTTGTACATTCTATGCTAAAAATGTATAAAAAGTGTATAAAAAAGAAGATGTGAAATGGAATAGTATTGAATTGAACTGTCTTTCAGGGAACTGTTTTAATCTCCAGGTAGACCCTCAATTAATCCTAACTAAACCCCATTGTTGCATTGTTAATTGTCTAACAAAGGAACTGGCATGGGGGGGGGGGGGTAAACGATATTTTGTCCCACCGAAAGACTATAAATTGTCCCTTGCACAAAGTTCCGTCATAAACCACGGAGAAGGGAAACCACGCAAGACAATCTCGAAAATAGACCTCCAGGTGTCTTACGCACTGAACCACCGTGGGTCACTGATGATCAGTTTCAACGAGTAACATTATTGTTTTCTTTTTGTTTTATATAAGTCCAAAGACTGTATCCAGTTGATACAAACATTGTAGTTAGTTTAGTTTGAATAAAAATGTGGTTGGGCGTGTAAAGGATCTTGTATACATGTAGGAAATGAATAATATCACGATTGTCGAGTGCTGTTGAGTTAATCAAAACTGTTGTTCAGGCGTTGTCACATCATGATTATATAACTGTTGTCACATCACGATCATCACGTTTGACTAATAAATTACAAACGGTTCACAACGCGTCTAGTCCTACCCCAACAATACAAACATTCCTTAAGTTTAATGCGAATTAATATTTTAACATGCATTCAAACACAAACAAAATATGAAATCTTTAAAGCATGCGCAAAAAGCATTTCTGGTACCATTACATCCCACGGTGGTATATCAACCCTAGTTCAATATGGAAATTATCAGGATATTGAGAGGATATTAAACCTATCTAATAAAAAAATATATAGCTGTTACATGTGGGACGATCGCGTTTTCTTGAAACAAAGATATTGAAGTTATCGATGCATCTATAAACATTCGCAATGCAAAGTTTAAGGCCCTAAAAACAGACAATATTATATTCATTATGACATTATTTGGTGAAAAACCGACTTCTCGTGTACACAAACTTTTTTTCGTGCACACGAGAAGTCGGTTTTTCACCAAATAATGTCATAATGAATATAATGTTGATTTGATATAATTCAATACAGCAAACATATATGTATTTCTTCACATCAATTAAAGAAAACATTTGTATATATATATATATATATATATATATATATATATATATAAGATGCGAGTGGTGTGGCGGAATGTATATAATTTAATATGGTTCTTGCTCAGATAAAAATAAAGTTTGTTTTTGTTTCGAACAATAATATGAACATGGTGTTTGATTATTTTAAATTTATATCGCATGTGGCAAGAAATGATTCCTTTTGGCGATCAAAGAAGAATCGCGGTGTAAAATTAGCAGGCATTGTTAGTTAAACATAAATTATGCAAGAGCGAAGTGTGCCTATTGTAGGTCTTTTTTTAGGCCCGAAATGTTTTAAAAACTATTAATAGTATTAATTAGACATCATAATCAGCCCTCGATGTCAAGGCTAGTCTGCGATATTTGTTGGATTATGCAAAACTTTCCTCCGTGATAAACGATTAAATTAATGGATAATCGAAACTATTAGTTTTGTCTTACCGTCTTCAGTAATGATGACCGAAGCTAAGCGGAAGCTAAGCCGAACTTTCATCAGCTTAGTTCTCGGTTCATAGTGGATCAATTTTACTGAAATTTTCGCTTATACTCGACTATTGAATCTTTTAAAATTGGTCATGATAAAATTCGATGAAATACAATCCTGCTTATTATTGAGCAACGTTGCCGACTATGCTTGGTATCTAGTCGTTATCAAGTCGCTCAGTATGGTATTCCATAGAATTGTGACATATGCAATTCTTGGTACATGTATAGCTTTTTACATTACTCTAAAGGCATTCGTATTACATCAAGGTAAAAGCATTTGAAGAGTTCATGTGTAGAACGCTCTAAGTCACATTTTTTCTCTTTTCGCATAAAAAACAAAACAAACTTTTGGATGAGAATGTTTTCCGCGAACTGAACAACAAGTGGGTTTAATTACAACTTCAAAATGATGTTTAATGCTAATCATAATACCAATATAACAACTGACTTTCACTTTTCAACCAAATTAAGGTCAAATAAAGGGTACGATGGACGTATTTGTCATTTCAGATGTACCTTGGTTCGATGTTACTCCCATCGTTTTAACCCGAAATTGATTGTTCCACAGAAAGCTTATACAATTTGCTTCCAGATGGCGCCATTTAACTGGGGTTCGTTGAAAAGGAGAATTAAATCGTTCTCCCCTTTTGCTCTTCATTTTTAATACGTTTAGTATCAACAACGTGGATTCCTTTGAAGCCGAAACGTTTGGAGCAATGCCTCTAAATTATATGCAACTGGTTGCGCATTGAAAACATTAGTCTTCAACATTGATCACATGTAAAATAACCACATTATATGGATAAATGTTGACTGTGTGGTACATAGCTACAGAACACAATAAAAGTACCGGGTGAAGCGAAAAAGTAAAAGCAGTAGATCAGTTTCAACTAATAACGTTATTGTTTTCCCAAGTTAGCGCAAAAAGGTTGTATCCAAATGATACAAATTTCGGGAGGAAGCAAACTTATATATTCTATTAAATTGAGTTTAGTTTGAATCTTTTAAGAATGTCATTTAAAAAGACATGTGGTTTGGGCGTGTGAAGGATCTATCTAGTGAAAGGAAATGAATAATTATTACGATTGTCGAGTGACGTTAATTTCTACTACTTACAAATATATTAAGAGATTTGACATATCATCTCAAACATTTAATATGGAAATTCTGAATGGTTTACTTTTATGGATTACTTACTGGTGAGCCCAACTTGGTACATGTTGACGACTTAGATCATCTTGAAACGAATGTATTTTCGCTTTCCAAATTAAGGGTGTTCTTTGGATACACAGGTTCCCATTTCTAAACATCCCGCATTCACGCAATTTAGTTTTCATGCTCTATTACAATTCGTGATCTTCCAATAATCAAGAAAAATAATATTTCTTATCTGTGTTTTAAACCCATACTTAAAATATACCCATTTAATCAGTATTATATACGTGATTTAAATTGAGAGAAGAATACGAGTAGATTTAGAACTGTACTTGTCATTGTGGGTTGGGAGGTGGGGGGGACAACCGCATAAAAAACCCAGCTGGTATGGTATGCAACCTCCGAGTTACGAACAAGCTACAGAAGCGTCAGATCTCTTAACAAACGAAAAAGTTAAATTAAGCGATGACTTTGGACGTGAGTTGCAGACGCCAGACGTTTATGGGGTTAAGTGTTTACCGGGTTCAAGAGCAGAGGCGGATTAAGCTCCACCAAGGCGGCAGTTTCTGGAGGGCCTATTTAAAAAGGCGTGGGCCTAATTAATTTCGGGTCAGGGCCAATGTTGATTCCCGTTGGGCCTACCCCCCCCCCCCCCAACATTCATTGTCTATGCGTTTTTAATCGTATCAGACAAGTCTAAAAAAATATTTTTTTACAAAATGTTTGGGCCTGAGGCTGCAACCTCATCAGCCTCACTGATAATCCGCTACTGTTCAAGAGCACCATCACAGACTGACAAATTGAGATGAAAATGAAATGGGTTTTACTAGTAAGTGGTCTGTTCCCACAGGGCTAATGAATGAGGGCATGCTATACAGTGTGCTATGGTGGATATTTTGCCCGGACAGTGGCACTATGGCCTACTCTTTCAGTCATGTAAATAACAAACATTATATCATAAATCTAACACATATTTTAATATGTAAATCCCGCAAATATTTAACAATAGGTAACAGTAAATGTATGTAAATTGTATAACATTTTTATAAATATATAAATCCCTCAAATGTTTAACAATATATAATAATTCCACATGATATTTAAAATAAAACTAAACAAACGTTATAGTATCTTCATTATAATATACTTTGAGCTACTCTATACACTGAAAAAAAACTTGTGTTGGATCGCAACACAAGTACTTGTGTTAAAACTAATCTACACAAGTTTGTGTTGTTTTGCATTACATTTACACAAACTTGTGTAGATTTGTAAAAATCTTGTGTGTTTTCATATCAGTAACACAAGTATTGTGTAGACCTACCGTCAGCCAAAGATTTTTTCTTTTTTTTTTGGTTTTTGTTTTTTTTTGGTTTTTTTTGGTTTACAAAATCAGAATTCGGGAGTTCACAAGTTTAAGAAAAGTAATAAAATAAAAGGTTTAATTCAAATCCCGAAAATTACATGGGGTTCTTCACTGGAAGAGTGTGCGCACTAATTAATCAGACAATTGCCGGGCAGACTTGAATGTTAATTGGTGTTAAGTTGTCTATAAAGATGAAATGTCTGGTTGTCTTTTTTTATTGATCCAATAAACTGATATATCAAAGGAATATATAGTGTACATGTGATTTTCAGCACCCTTGTGTTTGTCAAAATTGATTCAATGTGCATTGGAAAACAATGAGTAAAACTCTAAGTAATGTAATTGGTTGATGTAATCGAAATTGGACAGTATATTGGTTAACTAAACAGTAACCAATCAAATTTAATTAATCTTCCAGATTTGTCTCATAATTGATTTATTGATACAATGGTTCTCCAAGTTATCTATACTCTATTTGATATTTTATCAGCGACATTCAGTTAGACATTTAACTGTAGGACGCCATGTTTCGTAGTAGTGTCAACCGAGAGTGATATTTTTTAAAAATATAATTGTCACACAGTATACAAGACCGCAGGTTTGTAAAATTTAAAAAAAAAAAATAAAACCGTGTATTTAATTTAGCATCGATTTGTTGTTTATATGTATATTACTAATAATTAAAAACAAACAAGTCAGACCAAGACTTGTTCTAGAACCTCGTAATCTTCAACGTACGTTATTCGTAGAATATTTTTCTGGATGTTAGAGACTAACTCAGAACAATTAAACCGGAAGTGTGTATTTGGTAATGGCGGACAAGAAAATGTTTTTGATTGTTTCTAAAGCGTCCCGGACCCGGTAATTCAGCAGTCTAACGAATTTGTCTTAATTTTTCTGAAAACGTGCTTTATTAATATTATTCGGCGCTACATCGTTGTTCAAATACTTGTACTTGCAAAAAACAACACCAACTGGGACCAGCAGGTAAGAATTTCTCTTCATTTTATAACTCGCCAGGCAGCCATCTTTGTTTCGGGCAAAATGAGAAATACGTGTATATCAGGCATGGACTATAGCTAGATACTAACTTTTGTACTAGTTTAATTGGAATTTAATCTTAATTTAAACATATTTTATTGTTCTAAGTAACAAGTGGATAAGGCACAAGTTTTACAACTTAGAACGCCATCTCCAAAATGTAATCTTATCTGTGTAAAAGAAAAAACAACCAAACAAACCTTTTATTTTTATATTAATCAATGCAACGTACTGATTCAGAAACTAACACCTGCCGTCTGAAGTTTCTCTATAATTTCTTCTTTTTATTTCAGTCATTGATGTTAGCATATAGGCCTACTCCACAAAGAAAAACTGGTAAGTATTTCATTTTCTTATAATATATTTTTTTTAATAATATCACTATCAGTAGTAATATCCAGTCAAGAGAGAGGGGGAATCGGGTTTTAATTTCACTTAACAGAACTGTGCGATAAACATGTCCTTGTATTAAATTGGTGGAATCAAGTAGGCCCATGCATGATACATATCCTAGAATCAAGTAGGACTGTTTTCACATTTCCGCTATTTTCCTGAGCACTGACCATTGTGTATGTTGTGTTTATATTAATTCGACATAAACTTTGGAGTTGTTGTTAGTGTTTGTTGCATAACAGAATGGTCTATTTCAAATATGATATTTGCATAAGTATAAACGTAAATCGGCAGTGCTGGACACACTAGCAGAAGGATTCTGCTGAATCAATCAGCGCTAAATTCATGTAGTGTGTACACTGACATTCGCCCAAATCAAACAGGTTTGATATATTTGGCTGAACTATATTTGATTGGTGTGCTCGCTTTGTTGAAGCATTCGTCTGGTTTTAGAATTCATTAGCCAATAAGCACACATTCATATCAAGAAGTCACATGAATTTTTTGAAGACAAATGTTAAATTATGTGACCTAAAAGGTAATGTAACTGTCAACTGAGTGGTGAATCTGAGGAGGGAGAAAATGAGAGAAATGGGGTTTAACGTCCACTCAACACAAACTAGGTCTTTTTGGGACTAACATATGGTTTAATTTTATTTCAATAATTCGCTTGCACGTAGGGGCCTTTAGCAGTGGGAGGAAATCAGAGTGCCCGGAGGAAACCCAAAAGGTTGATGAGGCGCCCCTATCTCCATGCCACATGTGCTCACACCAGGGCTCAAAACCACAGCCGCAAGCCAGAGGTGAGCGGCCAGCTAGAGGTCAAAGCGCGGCACTCTAGACAACTAGGCCTGGAGTATCCACTCATTCGGCTGCAATTTTGTGCCAATTGAATTGGGCAAATAATTTGAGCACATCATTCTGGTGTGTCCACAGCTTTACTAGAAAAGTCTGTATTTTCTAAAAACCAACAATGGGGCATACCCAGAACAAAAATATAAGGCCATACCATGCTATCGGGTTACATGCACGCCAATGGGACTGCAGGTTTTTGGTTCCATGGAACAATACAAATGCACTTTCTCAGGAAAAACTGAGAGCAAACCCGCCACCTCCAGAATAGCAACCTGCACCTTACTTACTCAGCCACATGGCTATCTTCTAATTACTGTGACAGTCCAGTTAAATGACAAACAAGGGTTATTAAAATAGATTTTCACGGCTTATGTAAAATCTTCAGGATTCAAATGGTTTTGGATACCGTAGATATTTTAGTTTCAATTTCATATCACACAGTTTGTATATGGTAAGATATCTTAAACAGTTAATTACATGTCACATATTCATATTTTTCAGTTTCCATATTAGATGCCATAGCAAATAAAACATCATATAATAAAACAAGAAAAAAAAACAAATATGGAGAAGAAAGAGCTGAAAGAATGGGGTTTTTGGAGGGTGAGTGTTCAATTCTAATAGAAAAGATTGTTGATATGGTAATTTGAAATCTCACCATTAAATGTGTTTGGCACAATGTAGCCCGGTTGGAGCGGAGGTGACATTAGCCTCCATTTCAGTTTATTATTTTGAAATATAAAATTCAATTTAGTATAGTAAAAGTATACACACACATGTATGTGCACATATGACTGTCTCATTTGTGGAGAGTCGAGGTGGGTAAGACGCTGCAGGTTTGCTCCCAATGTTGACATAGAAAATTCAGGATGGAGGGCCTGACAAGGACATTCGTCTAGTCAGATTGAACAACAAAACATGGTCCTGTGTTCACATTGGCATGCATGTAAAAGATCCTCTGGCAATTGTAATTTGATACAAGAGTATGCCTTAGGGTCGCGATACCGTGCAAAATTTCAGTCCAAAATCTCAAGGCCTTTTTGTGACTTCTAAGGGGGTGGGGGTTTATTGCCGGTTGGATGGCCGGATGGTTAGGACATGCGCGCTGTATCATAAAGCTGCGGGTCCTCCAGTTGCTCTCACTCCTAATGACCCCTCAGCGCAAGCAAATTATTGAAATAAAATTAAACTGGATGTTGGTCCCAAAATGACCTAGTTTGTGTCAAGTGGATGTTAAACCAAATTTCTATCTTTCTCTGACTCTAACCCATTTCATTTGAGCATTATATTCTGTCTGGGCCTGTAACTTGACAAGACAAAAGGAGTGTTACACAAAGTTGAAACAAAATAGAAACTAAGTCTCAATGTGGCAAAATAAATTGTTTATTTAAACATTATGAACCATACATGTATAGAAAGTATTCTTATTTCCCACTTTTTATTTTTTAGGCTGAAGCACCCTCGGAGGAGAATTTAATGAATGATAAAAAGAAGAGAAACCAAGCATCAATTTATTTTATAATTCTGGAAAAGAATGCATTTGACCCAATTTTAAATATTTATTTTTTGTTTTTAATGTTAAGTATTCTTCGAAAACACAATTAGATTTTAATCCTCTTATTAATTTCTGTATAATATAGAAAGTAAAGTGACATATAAATCACGTAAAATTTGGTCGGAAATCATAAAAGTATTTAATAGGCATTATCTAGAAACCAAATGTAGATCAGATGTACCCAGAATTACAAAAAACCTTGACCTACATTATGGTGACTTCTTTTCCTTGCTTATGAAACGAAATAAGGTTTAATATCCTAATATCCCACTTTTCTGTGTTATTAGGGTGATTCTGCCTTACAGTCTACTCTTATATCTAATATTTCAACTGTCAAAGGTTCATTAAAGGGAACTCAGGGGGTCGAATGGTTAACAGGCACACATTGGATCAGGAGGTCTGGCAATGAGTCAAATATGTCAATTGTCAAGGGTACTTTAAAGTGAACACAGTCAAAGTGGCTTTGATTCAGGCTTGTACCCAGTTTGTGTCAAGTGGACGCTTAACCTCATTTCTATCTCTTCTCTAAAATACACGGCAATGTGTACATTAGATCGAGGTTTTTTGTCCTATCCAAACAGCTATATATTGTCCCTTCCCACGTCCTGCACTATGACATGGAGGAACTATGCTTGGAACTCCAGTTGAAATTTCTCGGCCAACGCCTTATACTCACCGTGGCTTGCCATTGCTTATGATTTGTAATTGTATATAAATATTTTGTACATATTATTCAATATTTGCCATTGTCTCTCATATTTTTATATTTTAATCCTGCAGTCTTGATGCTTTGCTCCTTATATGTACAAAATATTCATTTTGTTCAGGTTTTTTTTTCCTAATGAGGAAAAGGTTCTACACCATTTTATTACTACTGTAAAATAGGTCATTTTTCTTTTGTTAATTTTCTGTGTATGCTAGTTATTTCTAGATTACTCAATAATCACATGTAATTCGACTTATAACACTTTTCACTGTTTGAAAGTAATTCAAATTAGTGGATAATTTATCTTATTAGTGCTTGGTATATATCTTATTAAATTTAAATATATTTGAATTATATATTTTGGGGGTATGGGGTAGGGATACTGTCTTTATATGCTTAGTATTTGTTGATGAGTAAAGAAAAATTTAAATAGCTATTTTATAGTTTGTGATTTGAGGGGGGGGGGCGTTATTTAACACAATTTTATTAATATTATTTTTCTGTTAACATTCCAAATATCATTTTATGAATAAATAATAATTTAACAAAAAAAAAATTATTGTTACCTCATTTATCAAACTTTGCAGGTTAAATAGAGCAAA
The DNA here is from genome assembly GCA_948474765.1 of Patella depressa. Classification (NCBI taxonomy): domain Eukaryota; kingdom Metazoa; phylum Mollusca; class Gastropoda; family Patellidae; genus Patella; species Patella depressa. The sequence continues at coordinate 31,066,364 of OX419715.1, forward strand.
AGGGGGGATGCTGCATGGGAAAAGTTGCTATATTGGATATAAAGTGAGGGAAATACAACACAAGTTTTTGTTGATGGTTATACACAAGTTTGTATATGAAACCACACAAGTTTCAGAAATTTCAACACAAGTTTCAGATATTTCAACACAAGTTTCAGAAATTTCAACACAAGTTTCAAAATTTTCAACACAAGTTTCAGAAATTTCAACACAAGTTTCAGAACTTTCAACACAAGTCTTGTGTAGATTTTCACACAAGTTTCAACACAAGTTTGTGTTGTTTGACAAATTTTAACACAAGTCTTGTGTTGTTTCAGCATTTAACACAAGTTTGTGTTGTTTCAACACAAGTTTGTGTTGTTAAATAGTAACACCCAACTTGTGTTGAAAACAACACAAGTTTGTGTTGTTTCAACACAAGTTTTTTTTCAGTGTAGATCCTCCAGTCATACTCAATGTTTCTTTGAGATGTTTCATAGTTGAAACTATATTCAAAGAAACATTATCACATATATCCTAAAAAAATAATCAAAAACACACTTGCCTTATAAAACTGACTTACTTGGAGTAAAGCATTTGTCGTTAAGATATTGAAAATTAAAATACATAAGTTACTATTTAAAAAAATATACAACAAAAATTGTAACTGAGATTCATGTAAACTCATATATTTTACCCAGTGTGTACATTATTTACATTCTCAGAATCCACTTTACTTCATTGTACTTCAGAATTTGCTTTCATATTTACCTATCTAGTCCTCCCACAACAATACAAATATTCCTTAAGTTTAATGCGAATTAATACTAAAACACGCATTAAAACATAAACAAAATATGAAATCTTTAAAATAATTTTAAAACATGTGCAAAAAGCATTTCTGGTACCACTACATACCCCAGAGGGTATATTAACCCTAGTTCAATATCGAACTTGTTAGAACCATAAATATTAACAGATATAAGAGGATATTAAATCTATCTAATTAATACTATCCAGTTTAATAATAAACTAATTAGTTCCGTAAAATAGTAAATAACTCGCAAGTACCAAAAAATATATATGATTTGAAATCAGCGTTAAGCCCAGTTCAATACATAATTGAACTAATTTGATCTAAGCTATCAGGCGAATAAAATAAAAAGAATATATAGCTGTTATATGTGAGACGATCGCGTTTTCTTAAAACAAAGATATTGAAGTTATCGATGCATCTATAAACATTCGTAATGCAAAGTTTAGGGCCCTAAAAACGGGCATACGTCATTCAGGTCAGGACATGGTATCGCAGCGTTTCGAATTCGAATTCCAACCCAAGGGTTATCTTTATGTGCACGAAAACAAAAAAGTTTGTGTACACGAAAAGTCGGTTTTTTACCAAATAATGTCATAATGAATATAATGTAGATTTGATATAATTTAATACAGCAAACATATATATGTATTTCTTCACATCAATTAAAGAAAACATTTGTAATATATAAGATGCGAGTGGTGTGACGGAATTTGACTGAAATTTTCAGCAAATTGCCTTTACATTATGTAGTTTTTAACTATTATATTGAGAACTGCCAACTCGTTATCGCATCTCCCATAATGTATCTTTCAGTAACTACGGGTAGATAATTGTGGCAGACCGGGGGTCAATTTAAGATGCTTAAACTGATTTACCCCAAAATTTTAAATCTTGTGCGCGCCAATGCGTGCATCGTTGTCTCGATAACGTATACAAAAACAAGAAAGTAAATAAATATCACGTGATCTTGGGGGTTCAAAGTTCAGCAGTTGATTGAAAAAGGTAATCAGATTAATTAGACCTGATGTATGATATGTTATAAAATATTATATTTAAAGATACATTATACAAAAGCTCCATTTGTTTATTTCAGGTTTTCTTTCGGCCTTTATCTAAATAATTAGCAATCACACACAAATTAAACTGACAAGATTAAAATCAACTCTCGCTGCCCTTGGATGCTCGAGATTTTAACTAGATTAGAATGGTTTGATTTAATAATTCGAGAAGCAAGACTATTACTTAAATATGCCAGTACCGTGGTTACCATAATAAACAATCACTGTACATATCTTGTCAACACTACCAGCAATGATAACTTGGCTCGGTATAAAATAATCTAAATAAAATTTTCCATATATTCATTTCACATTATCTATTTTTGAACTATCAGTTCTTTATCTGAATCGTACATATTGTATTTTAAAGCAGACTTTCTGTTTAATTCTTTGGATATAATTACAGAATTGGCTTAATCTGTAGAGACAGGGTTTAATATCACACAACAAGTAAAAATCTTAAGCCCAATCAAATCAATAATGCGACCGTTTAATTCTATGTCCAAAAGAAAATACTCTCATTGGTAAATTTCAGCGTATCTACAAAAATTCGAAGAGTCGGCAATATTGAAAACAATTTTAAAGTTTGCAACCAATGCTTACGTTATATATAAAATAATAATATAACAGACTTTCAAAATGGCTGCCAATAAAATGCCAAAACACGACGTGTGTGATGGTATCAAACCGCACCTCTGTGGGTTCAAAATTATTCTTAAGGGACAAATGATTTAATAAAAGAGTAATAATAATATATACAAAAAAGGAACGCCTTCAAACAGTAAAGCTCCCATGTTTCAATATTCTACTTAGTATATTCCAGGTGGCGGGGCAAATGAAAACTTTTGCTATGATAATGTTAGTTTGGGGGCGTTTTAAATACAACCGTGATATATCACATAATATGACTGAATTTCAAAATGGCGGCCAACGTGAATGAAATCATAAAACAAGCGGCCCCTATACAGATATATCTAAAAATAAGTTTAAAATCTTTTGGTATCAGGAATGAACTGAAATTGTTCGTTATTTTGAATAAAACGTAAGATAGGGCTATATATACAATGGTAGCTAATGAAAAATTGAGCAGACGATAATTGGGAGATTCTAAGAAAAAATATGCTAATAAATCTTTAGCGTTCGATTGTAAATAAATGTGCAACTGAGATAAATATGTTTCTAGGGTTATCTTCCCTAGCCAGGCAAATATATGCACGTGATATCTGCGTAAAATAGGAAATGAGTTACGCAAAACTATATAAGCTAATATAGGCACGAATGACGTGTATGGGTGAAGTTTGTTGTAGTCCCATTTATCTTGCTTTTCAATGGTAAAATACCAAATTATGCAGGCGGCTATTGACGTTACAATCATTCCAACACGTATTATTCTTTTTCGTAATAGTTCCGACGGAGTGCAGGAAATGTCCTCCAGATACTTAATTAGAGCTTCGAAGTGAGGGTAATTATAGGCACATAACATCCCAATCAAACAGGCCCAATGATCCAATCCAAGCCGGAACTGCCATTCATGCATTATATCATGTTTTCCATCGTGATATTGAAATATGAACCACAGGGGTCTAAAAACAAACGCAACGGCACCGGGTATTTCAAACAACAAAGCATTAAAGACAATATAGGCACCAAACTTCACCGCCATCTTAATTCTGTGTTCGTTCCAAGAGGAGAGAACTCTCATGAAGAAATAGACGGAGAAGAACCAGTAGGTATGCATGGCACAGATATAGTAGAGAATGTACTCATTTTTAGTCACTATGCACACAAATATAACCAGAAAATTCAACCGGAACAACATCTTTAACATCCGCCACATGGAGAAATCTTTCTTTACCCAAAAGAAGGAGAAGTTTCCTGAAATAATTTTAAAAAAGAAAAACATGTATAAAAATACAAATTTATTATTTTTGTACAGTGGTAAGAGTAATGCATAGGAGCGAACTTTTTGCCAAGACATCGACGTTCTGTCCTTTCTTCTTTAAATCCCAATTGCAAAGGCATTTTCCAATGTACTGTTAATTGGTACACGGGACACAACATCCCTCGCCCCTCCCACAGTCCAGTAAACTTGACAGACATTATGCCGATCTGTTTGTACTCAATGGCCAATTAGGGGAGATAACTTCTTTATCGATATCAAATTAGTATTTTGCTATCTGGACTCACATTTCTTTAGCTAAAATGAAACGAAATGGGGTTAGACGTCCTACTGCCTGCCCCCGATGAAGACGGGCATACGCCTATTCTTATATCGAATTCCAATAGGAAGGGAACTTTTAGTAGCACACCAGTGTGTACACTGGACCTCGGGTTTCAATCCCTTCTGAATGAATGTTAAAACGGATTTGGGGTTCGATTTATTACATGGAGCTGCCAATATCAGTCGGAAAAGAGGAAAGCTAAACAATCTCGCCCACAAAACCACTGAATCACTTCATTGGGCGATCTAAAATGTTCGATGGAGATAAAACATTTCTAATCCTTAGCAAGGCAATCTAAGATCAATAGGCCATTGTCTTGAAAGAATTCCGCACGACGCTGCAACGTTGACTTAATACTACATACTTTTCCTGGAATATCTTTCATATGGTTTATCTCCCTCGTAAAATTGTCTCCATTCTTCGTATAGAGAAGTTAAGATGTCAATCATTTTGCCGCGACGATACATGAAACCCTAACTATATTTTATGTGTTTGTGTAGTTACTCCGAATATATCTCACCCCCGTCATAAGACCACACTTGAAATCAGTGACATAAAATTACAGTTTATGGGCATATAAGTTCTGGCGATAGAGGGAGAGAGAGGGAGAAATGGGGTTTATCGTCCACTCGACATAAAGTAGGTCATTTTGGGACTAACATGTGATTCAATTTTGTTTCAATAAATCGTTTGCGCGTAGCTGTTTTTAGCAGTGGGAGGTAACAGGAAGACCCGGAGAAAACCCACGAGGATGGATAGGCGACTTAACTTCTTGTCTTAGATGGCATTTAAAATCTTGTATTCATATAATTATGATATGTATCTTACCAAATCCGGTCATCCAAACATAACATGCAATATAGATACGAATCCAGTTATACCACTCCTTGGCAGCAAAATAATGATACCAGACGAACATTATCTGCATCCAACCCTTCCATTCCTCCGTCTGATCCCTGGAATACACAGAACAATTATGGCAAAGATAGTTTAAGAAGCAATTCGTATTATAATAATGTGGAAACTGTAAAATAACCGATCACGGTGAATAGATTGTTACAGTTTATAGTTTAATAAAAGTGAAATGTTTGGGGTGACAGCACTCCCTACGATGTTGCTTCGTGACAGCCCACTCTGCCCATTAGTAAATTCGACATTGAATGAGATAAAAAGTACTGATGTAAATGCTTACCTGCCGAGTATAGTATCAGCTGTTGGTTTAATGGAGAAGGTACATGAGATAAGAAATACAAGAAATACCAGGAATAAAAATACATCTCGACTATATTCCTTATGTAATATTGGAAATACCTGCAATATACAATAAAAAAAATACATGTCGAATATATTCCTAAAACAACATTAGGAATAACTGCAATATAAAAATATATCTCGACTACATTCTTTTTTTAATATAGGAAATAACTGTAATATAAAAATATATCTCGACTACATTCCTTATGTAATTATAGCAAATAACTGTACAGAAAATAAACGGAATAATCAGTAAACCCTGTCATTACCGGCGTTTTGGTTCAGGTGAGGGATTAGCCAAATGTTAGGGCGAGAGGGTAAACCACTAGAAACGTGGACGCTAATTGGTTAATCAATGTCTGACGTCATTGGGTCATAAATAGCTCGCACGTCCCCTGACACAACCTTCCAGTACAACTTATCAGATCTTCATGTAGTGTAGGCCATCGAAAGTATACGAAAGCGAAGTGAAATATAGATCTGAGTTGTAATCAGATGGGGTCTTATATTAGACCAAAGAAGCATTATGTAAGATAGACAGGGCACTAGCCATTCCTGCTATAATAGTTCGAAATCAGACAATATGAAATGAATAATTTGGAAATTTCATTCCAATTACTCTGTTGCAAACTGAGATATTAGCCTTTGAAGGTTTGACAAGACGTGTGAATTAATTGCATCCTGCGTAAGGTTGTTCGAATCTAAGTCTCATCCCTCTATTTTGAATTAGATTAAAATATAAACCATTCTAATCTATTTAATATCGGAGAAATCCGATGCCATCGAGATATGATTATAGCCTGGTACACTTAATTAATATCTAATTTATAATTTAGAAAACATGTCAGGCCTAAGTAATGGCCTGCAATGGGCAGAATTAAATTTTGCTTTATGTATGTTTATAAGAACTCGTGTTTTCTAGTAGGCCTTTAAACAAAGTGGCGATTAAGCACGTGGCGAAAGCGATAATTTCAAGAAAGCAAGAATGCGGTTCATAACTTGAATGTGTTCTTATTGTATTTATCGATATGAACCTAATGTTTTATTCTCCACTAAATATATTCCAATGAATAGCAACGGCGTGCACAAACAAGATCGATATCTTAAATCAAACAATATAAACAAAAACCATAGTAACAATCACGTATTATATATTATTAACGGGGCGTTATAGATAACGAAAAATGCAGTAGTTTGTTCTAATTGCTCTTGCGTATTCAAATTTTATTTATTCTGTATTCATTTATCATTTGTTCTTGGAATTGTTTATGTTGTATTCATGCATAGTTTGTTAAATATCTAGTAGATATTGTATGCTGTGTTCTGATGTGGTGCTGTAGTCATGTATTGATTGTTGAGAGTGGATTAAATGACATGATACGCTTTTAACTAGTGATGCGTATTCAGTGCTTGCAATGTCTTACATGCATATAGTACATTGTCTTTTTACATGTAAAAATGCTAATTTGTACGACTTTTTATTCTTAAACATACATTATGCAAGAGCTAAATCTGCCCATTTCATGCCTTTCATTAGGCCTGAAATGTTATCTAATTTATTAAATAAACATTAATTAACTTATGCAGACCACAATCAACTCTCGATGTCAACACAAGCCAGCGATGTTTATTAGATTACATTCCGATTTGCTGTTTGACTTCCATTCATGATTAAATAAAAATAAGGATACCGACTTAGGTTATGATGATCGGTTCAACGTAGATCAACTTGACTGAAATTTTCTTCAAATTCCCATTACATTATCTAGCCCTTTATCTAATCTCCCATAATGTATCTTTAAGTAAATCATTTTGAATTTGATTTTCAATTTTGTTCTGTCTCTAATGTGACTTTTAATTGACTCTCATATCAAGGCTATTTAGTTTCGTAATGATAATTCTTATTATGGTAAAATATGGCGCTACAGAAAAATGTAAAAACTCGCCATTTTTATAACGCATCATTTCAACATTATTAGGGCTAAACACGACACAATAAACATAAAGATAATTATTTAAGAGTTTAATAAAGAGTTGGCCATTCTTGCTATAATAATTAAATAATAGATGATAAAAACAGAAAATAGTGAAAATTTCATTCAAATTACTTCATTCTGAGCCCAATTATCACTGTTTGTAGTTAAAGATTGACAATATGTGTGCATAGTGGTAACCAGGATTCTGGTATATTCGAGTCTTAGCCTCGCTTTCTCATTTTTAAATTAAATTTCTAAATGGCGAAACATTTTAATCTTGTTAAAATCTCGAGTATCCGATGCCATCGAGAGTTGATTATAGTCTTGTTTTGTTAATAAATATCTTATTTATAGTCCATTCCAGGCCTAAAGAAACATCTGCAATAGATAGATTAAGATCTTGCATAATGCATGTTTAAGACATGATCGCGTGATCATTGTCGTAACCTCGTGTCATCGATTTATTGAATTACTCTTTCGTTTTAAAAGACAGAAAAGTACATATATATGACCAGTACTAAGGACTTATTACACCATGGAAGAAGCTGAATAAATAAACACAAATAACGCTGGTAAAATACATCTAGGAAAATTATTTATTTATTTATGTTTTATTAAAGATAATGGAATATTTTTTGCGCATATTTATTTAACCATACATTATGCAAGAGCAAAATCTGCCTACTGTTTTATTCTGGCTTAATGGCGTCATGGTTAATGAACAGAGCGAGAATTTTCAGCCAAGTTTAACATCCAAAAAGAGCAATCTCTTACCGGAATGAATGACATTAAGAAGTCTGTTTTTTTCAATTTGTTATGTAACAAGAATACCAAAACGTGGCTGCAAGGAAAGGTATGTTAGAGATAATATGTACGTGTACGTCATGTCCAAAATTGATAAAATTATGGATAATTGAAATTATGATAAATAATACCGACAAGGAAAATTAGAGATCACACTGAATAAAGAATATATTATGAAATCATTTAAAAGTTGGATAATATTATTATTCTGATCCTATGAAAATTGTAAATTTGAGTTTTATTTTGGTCAAGGAGGTGTAGCTGATCGTAATATTCGGAATCAGGCATGCGCCACAAATCGCCATTGAAAGCCCAAATTTTAATCTTCAAACTTTATCAACACTTTTGCGTGCCATTGACCGCCGCCCCCTCCAAAAAAAACCCCGATAAACAAACGCTCCTGTCGGTGATAAGTAGGGCCGTTTTTATCCAAGGTTTACAAGATTCAATCATTGTATGAAATCATTTAAATTTTGGATAAGATGTGTAAAATATGTATCTTTGCAATACTTTGGACGGTACTGACAATGACAATCTGATTAAAATACAGATCCTATTTCGTTTCGTTTTTATAGTTCAAAATTTCGTTTTGCTACATTAGGATCTGAAAGACTTGTTATTTAACTAGTGTTCTATTTGAAATGAGGGGTCAGCCAATCAAATTGTCTGTCGAATCGGGGATTTGACCTTTTTTTGCGCGGAATTGTGGGTAGGCATTATCAGCGATAGAAATCAAAACAAAGCAACAAAGATTGGTTGATCGAATGACTGAGGTTATAGGGTCAAATGTCGCGTGCTTGACATCTGAACTGGCCGAACGTGACCTCCCGCTATAACTTGTTAGATCTACATGTAGTGTAGGCCATCGAAATTATAAAAACCGAAACGAAATATAGATCTGAATTTCAAATAGATTATGAAAATAAATGCGTTATTATTAAAAAGCGTGTTCATTCAAACGAAACTATTCTTGTCGGTGATTACTAGAATCGACCTACCCTGTGTTCTGCAGCTAGAATGCATTGTCTATTAAACTAAGTAAGCTTGCTATATCTACGTGAAATGTGGACAAGATTTTCAAACTCCATTCAATAAGGAATAATGATAACCTGCCAAGTGCATTGTACCAATCAAACTCTTACCTTTTTATAATCAGATAAATAAAAATACGCCATAACTAGACCAAATATAAATACATGTTGCAGGAAACTATTCAATGATGGAGTTATCGGTCCTGAACTCGGTTTCTGTACAGTAGTAGTTGGTTTATCTTCTCCACCTATGTCTATAGCTTTTTCATGGTTTTTGGTGGAATCAGAATTTTGCACAATTTTTTCAACATCAGAAATATCCAAAGATTGTACACTATTCGCCCCATTTTCTCTCTTTCTGGCTCTGAAGATGTAATAGAGAGTGGCACCAATCCATAATAGGAACAGTGTAAGCTGCGGTAACGTAATCTCCTCGTGCGTTTTTGTGTGCGGGTCGTAGTCCTCCGGTTCTACGTCCATCCTGGATAAGTTTTGGCCCAAAATCTGTTTAACAATGTTCAACATATTTGTTTGCTTCATCTATAAGTAGAAAATAAATTAATGTAGAATCAATAGGTTGAACAGCTGGTTTTAAAGTGACAATACGAGAATAGAGAGAAAGGAGAATAGAGTGAGTGAGTGAGTGAGAGGGAGAGAGAGAGAGAGATAGAGGTGGAGAGGGGAGGGGGTGTTCACACGACACAAACTAGGTAATTTTATTTTAACAATGTCTTTAGGCACTCCTTCAGCTGTGGAAGGAAACCTGAGGTCCCGGGGGAAACTCGTGTGGTTGGACAGGCAACCCTACTCCTTGTTATGACCAGGCCGGGAATCGAAACCACATCACTTGACTCAATGACAGAGCTTAGTATCTAAGCGCAACCGTAAAAACAGTCAACTATCTAAAGAAAAGTCATAATCTAGTTTAAAAAACCCCCACACTATTAACTTTGTGTTTACTTAATTTGTCGTTAATCCATACTGGTAGACCAGATGTCACGTACATCGGTCACAGTTTGTATTACTTACAATAATAACGTGTTCGATATAAACTATAATTTGTATTTTAAAGTCGGGGAAACTAGTTATTACCATAATATACAACATTCGTCCTTCACATATTATTACCATAAATACGACATTTGTCTTTTACTAATTATTACCATATATACGACATTTGTCGTTTACTAATTATTACCATATATACGACGTTCGTCTTTTACTAATTACTGCCATATATACGACATTCGTCTTTTACTAATTACTACCATATATACGGCATTCGTCTTTTACTAATTATTACCATATATACGACATTCGTCTTTTACTAATTATTACCATATATACGACATTCGTCTTTCACATATAATTATTAACTGCGATGCCTTTGGATTCAGCAATCATCAATATTACATGTATTATCAATTTATAATGCAAAATGCAACAAAAAGTTGATCATCTTGAATTTGCTTTGTTATACCTTGAACTAAAAGCACTATCAATATTTATTATTCTATATGGCCCGTTACCTTGGATCTAGAATCAATATATTTCAGAAAACGAATTTGATAATTAAATATTTATCAATTCTATGTTAATTAAAAAATGGCAGACCAAATCTAATTATCTGTAGAAAAAACAGTAATCGTAGATGTCTCTGTTTGAAATTATACATTGAAAGCCTGAAATATCTTTAAAATTTATGCTTTCCTGTATATAAAGTACTACCTAGAAGTTGAATTTTAAATGGATTTTTTTCTTAAATACTTTGATTTTACTTATATATATAAGTAGAAAAAATCACAACCCAGACACGTCAAGACATATATGAGATTTTTTGTGTCACAATTCATATTGTCGTTGACGCTAAACGTAATGTTACGAAATTTATATTGGTTATTGTGGTATATATATAATGGCCCGACGATTCGTTTAATACAATTAAAGTATTTTTTATTCTCAAACACTTCGGTTTACTTATATTTTTCAATTGAGGGTTAGATCAACAGTAAGTTATATTGTGAATTTTGTACATTCAGATCTTGATTGGTTGAATCAGACCAACCTGTAAATACCAAAAATTCCAGGCTTGTCGATACATTACATGTAATTTGAATTTAGATTCAACCATGATAATTATCTCCGTCCATTCGTCTAATTTGAAAAAAAATAAATCGTTGTCGTAGGTTATAACAGCAAGAGATAGGGGGCTACTTACTTAATACGATACACGAAAAATCAAGATTCCGTGTACACCATTGGCATTACGTTAACGATCCACTGAAAATTGGGTGTCACGGCGACTCAGTGAGTAAGACCTGGAAGTCCCGTGTTCCTACGTGGTTCATCCTTGTCGATGATGCAGGATCAAGGGCCTGGCAAGGGACAACGCATAGTCGTTCGGATGTGACGAAAAACCGAGGTCCCGTGCACGTAAAAGATCACTTCGCAGTTGGAATTTGATATAAGAGTAGGTTGTAGCACTGTTATCTAGGTAAACGTTTTCACATAGCACACGCTATATGGCGTCTGACCGTCTTCATTAGCCCAGTCGGAGCAGAAGATAAACCCCATTTCATTTTCATTGACAGTTGGTAAATGAAACAAGAGTAGGCCGTAGCGACAGTTTCTGGGCAAAATGTCACTGTTTCATGGAATATGCCTTGTTTTATGAGCATGATAAGACTTTGGAAATTACATTGAGTTTAGCGTCATGCTTTCGTGCAGCAGACGAATAAATGCATACTGGTATATTCAATGCAATGTTCTATGAGGGGGATTTTGCCCGAAGAGCAGCGCTATACTATTTTCTTTTATTCCAAATTCCAACTATCAAGTGGACTTTTTTGTTCAATCAAAAGACTAGACCCTGGTCTATGCACACACCCTCCCCCGCCATGCACCACGGACACGCGGAAACCGCTTCGGAAAATATCGAGGAACTTTCTCGACCAACATCGGGACCAGGGATCTCCTCGTTCTTGTTAGCGAGTTAGCGGAGACGGAAAATGATATATTGACTATGATCAATTTAAGATCTCCAATTTTCACTATACGTCATTAAATTAATATGTAACAATATAGCAAAACAAGGACGGAATAAACGATACGCTTAAATGCAGTCATTTAATATGTTATAGAAAATATAAAATTACCTACAGAATAACAAAATCCATATATTCAAAATCTATATATTACATCGATTCAGTCACCAACCATCCTCGCATTCCTCAATGTCTGAAATAGAAAGACACGGTATCAAAACGATTGAACACGGTGTAACTGGTCCAGTACAATAGTAAACAAGCACAGACCAGAGATAAATGTACTCAAAGTATAACTGTAACTCTATTTTCTGTTCATGATACACGGGACTATTGGTTTCAGTCGTCCAATCAAACCATCTGAAACAAAATTCATAATATACGCCAACATGTGAAATGTCACAGATGATGCCAGCGATTAACTGTGAAATTGAATACGATGGTTTAAGATTTAAATCCCGTTATGCAACATATTTAATCTGGGTTTATGGTATGTTGCGAACGTAAAATACAAGCTGTTTTACTGAAGGGGATTAGGTCTCAATCCGTAGTGACCCCTTTCAAACAAATTTCTTTATTAATCAAACAATTCCGTCGTTTGTATGTTGGCGCTTCACAATAGATATCATAAACTGCTTCTTGCACGACACGCGTCACGACCAGACAATTCGAAACCACGCCAGTTGACTTAATGACAGGCTTTATGATACAGCGCACACGAGCTAACCATTCACCCCCCATCCTTTCAAGGTAGTGAGAAGTTAGCTCGATTTTCGTTTTTCAATATTGGTGAATATCGAAAAACGAGCTACTCGTTTTTCGATATTGGCGAATAACGAAAAACAACTAGCTCGTTTTTCGATATTGGCGAATCTCGAAAAACGAGCTACTCGTTATTCGATATTCAAACTTGAATATCAAAAAAGCAGATTTGATGGATGTTTATCTACAGAATGTCTCCATGACACATTTGATTAAATGAGTGATCTAAAACGAACTAAAGATATCATAATTCAGGATGCCTGAGCAGTGGATTCATATAAAAACTGCTCTTTCTCCTTGTTTTTTGATAATGGCGAATCTCGAAAAAACGAGCTACTCGTTTTTCGATATTCAAGCTTGAATCTCAAAAAAGAAGATTTGATGGATGTATATCTACAGAATTTCTCCAAAACATATTTTATTAAATGAGTGATCTAAAAAGAACTAAATACATCATAATTGGCAAAGCCCGAGCAGTTGATTGACATAAAAACTGCTCTTTCTCCTTGTTTTTTGATATTGGCGAATCTCGAAATAGGAACCACTCGTTATTCGATATTCAAACTTGAATATCCAAAAAGCAGATTTGATGGATGTTTATCTACAGAATGTCTCCATGACACATTTGATTAAATTAGTGATCTAAAACGTACTAAAGGCATTCTAATTGAGGATGCCCGAGCATTTTTCGAGATTCGCCAATAAAAAAAAAACCAACGAGAACAGTTTTTATGCAAATCCACTGCTCAGGCATCCCCAATTATGACATTTTTAGTTTGTTTTAGATCAATGATTTAAGCAAATGTGTCATGGAGACATTCTGTAGATAAACATCCATCAAATCTGCTTTTTTGATATTCAAGTTTGAATATCGAATAACGATATAGCTCGTTTTTCGAGATTCGCCAATATCAAAAAACAAGGAGAAAGAGTAGTTTTTATGTCAATCAACTGCTCGGGCTTTGCCAATTATGATGTATTTAGTTCGTTTTAGATCATTGATTTAATAAAATGTGTCATGGAGACATTCTGTAGATAAACATCCATCAAATCTGCTTTTTTTGATATTCAAGTTTGAATATCGAATAACGAGTAGCTCGTTTTTCGAGATTCGCCAATATCAAAAAAACAAGGAGAAAGAGCACTTTTTATGTGAATCCACTGCTCGGACATCCCCAATTATGATGTCTTTAGTTCGTTTTAAATCACTCATTTAATCAAATGTGTCATGGAGACATTCTGTATATAAACATCCATCAAATCTGCTTTTTTGATATTCAAGTTTAAATAAAGAAAAACTAGTAGCTCGATTTTCGAGATTCGCCAATATCAAAAAACAAGGATAAAGAGCAGTTTTTATATGAATCCACTGCTCAGGCATCCTCAATTATGATATCTTTAGTTCGTTTTAGATCACTCATATAATCAAATGTGTCATGGAGACATTCTGTAGATATACATCCTTCAAATCTGTTTTTTATTAATATTCAAGATTGAATATCGAATAACGAGTAGCTCGTTTTTCGAGATTCGCCATGCAATATCAAAAAACAAGGAGAAAGGGCACTTTTTATGTGAATCCACTGTGAAGCAAGGAAAAAGAGCAGTTTTTATGTGAATCCACTGCTAGGGCATCATGAATTATGATGTATTTAATTAGTTTTAGATCACTCATTTAATAAAATGTGTCATGGAGACATTCTGTAGATAAACATCCATCAAATAAGCTTTTTTGATATTCAAGTTTGAATATCGAATAACGAGTAGTTCGTTTTTCGAGATTCGCCAATATCGAAAAACGAGCTAGTTGTTTTTTGTTATTCGCTAATATCGAAAAACGAGTAGCTCGTTTTTCGATATTCACCAATATTTCAAGGACACCGACTACATGTAGTATTTGATTTCCTATTTGATGCAAGCAAAAACATTAAATTCCAAATCTCAGCATAAATTTGCTATAATTGAAGTCTATTTGGCCGATTTGAATACTCATTAGATCAGACTGTTTTTAATAAACGCATATATGATCTTAAATACTATATTTAAGTTTTAACTATTAAACGTAAAGCTATTATAATATTAAAGTATGGATGAAGAGAGTAAGGTAGGAAGCCTTGGAAATCCGAAGATTAAACCTAAATAGACGAAAGCGTTTTATAACTAAGGCACTAGAGGCGCCAGCCTTATCGCGAAAAAATCAAAGAAGTTGAAAAAAGGGGGAGAAAAATGCTAAAACCGATGCGAAACATGAAAATGTACCTTGGTTAGGGAGGACCCTAAAGGCAGACGAAATGGCCTCACGTCTGACAAAAGGGCTCCTCTGGCTAAGGGAAGGGCCCCCCTGTCCGAGTCAATCGTTTTCTATACACTGTTACTGTCGAATCCACTACTGAATGCGAATGTATTCATTGCATTGGCATGAAAATCATCAATCAAGAAATTACCTTTTCTGAAAACCTACTAATAAGCTATTCAGTGTGGTCAGGCTTGGCGGAGCAATCATTTCTTTGCTGAATAGATTTCCAGGATTACACGTGGTGCTTCAATAATAGACCCACCTCATTAGTACTATTGTCTCTAGGCAAGCCAGGTCAAAGGTGAGACAGTAAATTGGATAATTAATAAATCTCAGAATTCGGCTCCGGCCCTCAGATTAAACCGAATATTTTTATACTTTGCGAAATTTTTTGACCTCCGGTGGCCGGGAGCTGATACCCCCCCCCCCCCCGTGAGAAAGTGCCCTCAACATAGTATGGTCTGCGATACCATAAACAACAACATAAACAACAACATCATTGTCTGTGATACCACCTCTGTAGAAGCGGGCGTTAAATAAAGCTATTTCACACACTCATAATTGATCATTGCTTGATAAAGATACGTGTTAGAGTACGGAAACGTTGCATGTAATGCACCAATAAGTAGTCAATTTATAAAGTTTTGTTATTATGATTATCCAAGCTATTAATACAATACACTCACTGTGTCAATCAATTGCTGACAACTTAATGGTCCTTTTTAAGTCAATTACTTCCTTATTGGTTAACTTATTTTTAAATGCCGGTATCGTTCTTAAAATATGGACAAATATTTTTTGATTCATTTTAGAGAGTAGTCGATACGACCTCAGCTAGAATCGCTTCGTTTATTTAGAGCCCATTCTTGGGAACCTTTGTGAGATATCGAGGAAATTATGGACTGCAAAACAAAATCATTCCGAATTTTCCATTTGATCAAATTGTTGTGTAATGCGTTTAATATACATATTATTGTTACATTTGGCACATAGACGATATTCATTGGTGTTAAATCATATACAATGGTTTACAGTTATAGATATAAGTAATTCATATAATATAAGAGTATACAGGTCCGACGTGGTCCCATATCATATTGGGTGTTGTATTATGCACCTCAAGACAGTGTCTGTGACCTACATATAATTACATTGTATTATACATCCTATATGATCCTTCACGCCTTTTACTAAAAATAGAACATAACGGAAATATACCTTATCACATTACTTACCTCATTTACTTAAATACACTGTACATTATAATAAATTTTATTCCGATATCCCGCGATCTATATCCATAATAGCATCCATGCACCTGCTGTCGCAAGCTACCTGTTCCCGTCTTCAGTAATGTTGTATACACGTAGCCATTTCATTGATCCATCAAGCGTTACGAGCCGTCAACGCCCGAAGACACAATGGCAAGGCCAAATGATAAAGTGTAAAATTATGTGTTTATGGTTACCTGATCGACATTCTATCTGATAGAGCCAAAATTTTAAATTACATGTAGTTATATTGTAACCAAGCATTTCAATATGATGCTTGACATACATATTTTTATTATAGTGTTTATTTAGAAATAATTCTTAGACCCAAATATTATATTTAGTAACAGTTACATGTATAGTCAGACTGTATGGCGGTATATTAGTGCCAAAATTCTAACATGCTATCGTCTAATTTCTTACTTCTATTCATGTAATTTCAAACCTCCATTCATGTAACTTCTAACTTCCATTCTGTAATTTCTAAATTAAGACAATGTATAATTCAACTTCTTTATTTGTTCAGTGTAAATATCAATTCTATTTCATCTTACAATGTATTTCTATTATTGGGGCGAAAAATGTCTACTTCATTGTGGTATTACATGTGAAGCATGAACGGCAAACAAATTTAGAATTTTGATACTTCTACCTAGCAACCATCATTATGACATCGTTTGGTGTCGCCACCGTGTGCTCAGTTTGGCGATTGAGCACCTGATCGGGACCATTCTATTGATACAAACGACTCGCTCTTCGTCAGATTGAGTGGCTTGCCTGAGTGTTAAAATTGAAAACAACATCGGGAGAGAGATGGGGACACGGGGTTTAACATCCACTCGACACCAACCATTTCGGTATTAACACCGTTCAATACGCTTGCGCGTAGGAGTGTTTAGCAGTGGGAGTAAACCGGAGGACCCGGAGAAAACCCACGAGGTTGGAAAGGCGGCCCTGCTCCATTTCACGTAAAAACAGGAAATCGAAACCACGCCAGTTTATTCAATGACAGACCTTATGTTACAGCTAACCATTCGGCCATCCTACCCTCTAAACAACATTGAACGTGATATAAATGTGTGGTTTGCAAATACTATTTCGAATACCGTGGCTAAGTGGGTAAGACGCAGGCTCGCAAGGCTGTGGGTCGGGAGTTCGATCCCTGCATTGGTCGAAAAAGGTTCATCCAGATTTTCTGGCGTGGTTCCCCCTTATTAGTGTCTTGTCGTTCCGATGGGATGAAAACCCGAGGTTCCATGTACATGTTGGCGTGCACGTAAAAGATCCCGTGACCGTTAGACTTCGATATAAGTCCAGGTCGTAGATCCGCTCTCCGGGCAATATTTCCCTAAAGCACACTGTATGGCGTATGTCCGTCTCCATTAGCCCGGTTAGGAACAGAACAGTAGGGCGTTAAACCCTCTTTCATTTCATTTCATTTTCTATTTCAAATATAAGCTAAACGGGATTTGGAGAATTTTATCTTTTTTTTTTTTACGGTTGAGCCAATAATTAATATTTATATGCAGTTGATCTATATTAACACAAGGTATAAATGTTATGGATAGGCCTACACAGATACTGAGTTTAATACTAAGTGACCTCTCTCTCTATCTCTCTCTCTCTCTCTCTCTCTCTCTCTCTCGCTCTCTCTCTCAGCACGCCTTCCAACCTTCAACCAAACGAAGAATAGGTCGTTTATACCAAATAATGGTCCCGATCAGGTGCGCAATCACCCAATTGAGCACGCAGTGGCGACACCAAACGTCTTCATAATGATGGTTGCTAGGCAGAAATGTATAAATTCTAAACTCGTTGATGTTGATGCTAAACATGTAAAGCATCTATTAAGAAGACATTTTTCGTTTAAATAATAGAAACAAGTTGGAACAGAATTGAAATTTACATTGAACAAATAAAGAAGTTGGGTTATACATTGTCTTGAATTAGAAATTACATGAATGGAAGTTAGAAGTTACATGAATGGAAGTTAGAAATTACGTGAACAGAAGTAAGAAATTAGACGATATACCGTCATAAGACTGGGACATTAATCTGCTTAAATGTATCAGGGGCGGATCCAGGAATTTTTGCAGGAGGGGGTTTGCCAGATTTCTGTCACGGAAATCTGCCATCATCGTCTCTAAATTACATAGGCATACATACAAATTGAGCTTTTTAAACAGAGAAATCATTTTTATACTGATGTAGGATCACTTTGTGATTTAATTTCATTGATGCAAGGCATTATCTTTTTTATGTTGCTGAGCAGGGGGGGGGGTTGCCCCCACCCCCTCTGGATCCGCCCCTGTGTATTCATTGCTTTAATCTTGATCTTTTAGAAATATAAGTACTATTGTGTAGTTGTTGAATAGCATTAACTAGACTCGTTATTTTTATTTACCGTTTAATTAACTATTTAATTTAAGTCACTAGTGGCAACATTTTAAAATTGTTTATTGTACAACAAATTGAACTTAAAACTAAAGTGGTCAGAAGGGCGTGGTCAAAGCCCACGACGTTGATCAGGCGACCATACTCCCTGTCACATACAACCTGGGAGTCGAAACCATGCCAGATGACTCAAGGACAGACCTCACGATACATCGCGCACGCGCTAACCATTGGCCATAAAATCTCCCAGAAACAATTTAAATGGGAGTCTTCGTTATTGTATCTAATTGTGTTTTAATTATGTTATGTAATCCATTATCACCCGGGAACCACAGTGGCACAGTGAGTAAGACTAAGACGATAACTCGCTAGTCTGGAGTTTGGAGATCACGGGTTCGCCCCCGGTGTGGACCGAGAAGTTCCGACCGAGTTTTCCCCATTTTAGTGTTGCAGGGCGTATTGCGTAGACGTAAAATAGGCCTTGACAGTTGGAAGTCGATATAAGGGTAGGCGAAGCACCGTTGCCCGGACAAAATTTCACTCACAGCACACTGCATGACTTATAGTGTGGTATGACATATCATAAAAACAGCTCCCGTAGGATTTGTTTGCTAAAATTGATTTTTTTGTGTTGTTTTGGGTTGCTTAGGGACCAAACTATCCAAAAATGTTTGGATTCAAATTGTCCGACCCCTTGACCCCTATGGGAGGAGCATTTTTGAAATCGGGACCCCTCTGAACGAGAACCCGACTATCTCCGCCAATAATGGTTGGATTTTCAAACTCTAAAGTCTATTTTCGTGTTTTTTCATCATGTCGATCCCATCTGTGATACTTTTAAAGCGATTAGAATTATTTTTGATTGATGTCCGATGGTGAATGCCGATTTCCGGTGTCAAAAGCTGGTGGTCGATTTCAGTCAACAATCTTTGGATTTTCATAATCTAAGATCATTCTGTTCTTGTTTTTCACCATGCCCACCCCCCGTCTATGATGAACTTAAAGTCAAACGGTAGTAGTTTAAATTGTCTTCCGGTGGTAAATACCAATTTCTGGTGTTAAACTCGGATTGATATCATCCATTAATCATTGGATTTTCATGATCTGAAGTCTCATTCTTGGTGATTTTTCCATCAGACGACCCCTGTCTATGTTACACTTCAAGCGAATGGAAGTAGTTTATATTGATTTCCGCTTGGAATACCGATTTCCACATCAAACTCGGATCGATTTAAGTTTAGAGAAATCTATCACGCAGTATCACTTTTTGTGGCATCTGAAGCATGGTACATGTTTCGTGAAGTCATTTTTGGGAGATTGGAATGTTTTGTCATGAGATTCAAGACAAATCTGGCATTTGTGACAAGCAAACAAGTTTTATATCAAAAACAAAAAGAAAAAACTTGCAAGAAACCAAAACAGCGAAATTCCTATCTTGGGAAATAAATATGCAGTTCACGGCATCAACGATGCATCATCCTCGTCCCCTTGCACACCCCTGGTCATATTGGTATGCTCAATATTAAAACAATTATTCCGGTAACTGCACCGCCCCATACAGCATGTTTTACAACCACTTTCTGTTAGTTCAGTTAAAGCACGGTGGTAAGATTCTTAGCAGCTACATACATGCCTTCGTCCAACTGCCAACTGCTTTGTTCAATGACAGGAAGGTTCAGGGATCTGGTCAAGTAATTCACCAATTCGGTAATTGTCACACCATCGAAAAGTTCTTAAAACAGTTGATTACAGGGTCGTCACCATCAAGCTTAAGGCATGCACATAGTTTTGTAGTATCCAGAAACTTACCTCCCTAGTCAGCATCGGGAGGATGTGAAATCTATCAGGTCTTGACACTTGTGACTTTCAATGACATGTAATCGTTTGATCACATACATTGTATATCTCTCTGTATTTTGCGGGTACCACAGTTAAAGCCTTGAGATGACCTCGAGGAGAAGTGTGAGCCATAAGCTACAGAGGCAAGGACTTTCTATTCATGTATGACCAAATACTATGCGTCCTCAACTAGCATGCGCTTTGTGAATGCCTTTTGTTGGCCAGAAGGTTTCTGCAAGATGGATGGTTTCTTCATACCCTGACGTTCAACCATAATAAAATGATGAAAACTTTGGGTGGTGTAGCCCGTGCTGTATCAACCAGGCTAGCATATCACACCGGTTGGCCCTTTGCTCCCCCAACAGCATATCCTAGCCTGTTGGATACAGCAAAGGCTACACAACACACGGTTCTCATCAAGTTGATCTCAATATTTATTTATAATTGTATGGGTATATAAACTAGATCTTTCTTTTTTATCACATCTTTGGGAAATCTTTCAAGCGAATAGGGTGAATTACTCCATTACAGTAAAACTTGATATTTATTCTTCGTTATAAATGGATATCTGAATAACATATCATTTGGGCCACGGTGACTCACAAAGAGGATCAGAGTTCCATACCCTATGTTGGTTTCTTCTAGTCGTTTGGAAGGGGCAAAAAGCAGTACCGACGCCTGACTGTGCCTCAGTGAGTTAATGGCTTGCGCGCTAGACAGAGAGAGAGAGAGAGAGAGAGAGAGAGAGAGAGAGAGAGAGAGAGAAATGGACGCAAACTATGTCATTTCGGGACTAACATGTGGTTTGATTTTAAACCCTGACAGGGTTAATGAAGGCGAACGTACGTCATACGGCAAATCGTTCGTTAATCCAGTAAATATTGCAGGCAAGCGATGACATCGTGAGTTGATTATGGTCTGGATAAGTTGATTAATGTCTAATTAATGATTTTTATAACATTTCAGATCCCAAGAAAGATCTCTAATAGGCAGATTTAACTCTTGCATAATCGGAGTATATTTTTAAACCAGAGAGATAATTGGTTTTAACTTGCACTCGAAAAATACCAGGTCATTTCGGGACTAACATATGGTTAAATTTCATTTCAATATTTCGCTTGCGCGTATTGTCTTTAGCAGTTGGGTGAAACACAGACACTTGAAGGGATTAAAATAAAACTTCTTACTACTGCTTGACTATATAGTATAGTATAATAAACGTAATTCAGACGCCATCTTTGTTATGACTGGTTTACGATATATCGTCTGTTATCATCTCACAATACTCACTAGTTCTAAGACTTTCCATCGTTTTAATTGCCAACGAGACTTTATTTGATCATTATACACCCTCCAATGTAGTTAAATTGATAATTTTACAGCGTTATTAATTACAAATCAAACTTAAAGTGTGTTCACTTATCGATTCATAAGTTCAAGGGACCGGAATTACGACGAACTGAGGTCAAAAGACGTCTGTATCATTACTCGATATGTGCCTAGGAACTGGGTGATCAAGCCTCGCTCAACAGCGGCCTCGCTTCGTAGGCTCCATCACGTGATAGCCACGTGGTCGTTCATATGGGTCCCGATTTCAAAAATGACCCTCCCATGGGGGTCAAGTGGTCGGAAAATTTGAACCCCGACATTTTTGGATAGCTTGGCCTTTATTCAACCTAAAACAACAACAAAAAAAAATCAATTTTAGCATACATATCCTACGGAATGACATGCCATACCACACTATTATGGTCGCCTTCATAACCCCAGTCGGTTGATAAAAGAAGGACGTACACCATTTCTTAATCGTCGGTCTCCAATATTCCGTTTTACACTTTTAAATCTATATAATAATTTGTAACTAATGCTTCTGGTCTAAAACTCATTTACTTACCTTATATTGTTTGTGTATGTGATATTTTACATTGGATTACAAGATTATTCACATGATAACAAGTTATCATTATAGACACAGACAAACATCTTTTAATTTGTCAAATATATAATGATCATTATCAGGAAAACAGTTTTATATCAGCAAATTTTGCTTGTTACTGCATCCTACTCACTGCATTCTTTTTTTTCAAAATGATAAATTTTATTGTAACCCCCCCCCCCCTCAACGTTTCTACCAAACAAAATGTTTTGAAATTCTGGCGCAGAAACAATGAAATTGGACGTTTTCTGGTCGGTTGAGCCTACCACTTAAACCCATCAGATCAGAATAAAATTCAGATGGCCTGAGTTTGTACCGGAAAAACTAAAAAATATAACAGAATCCTTGGCAGTTGGAATTAGAAATAAGGGCAAGCCGTAGTACCGCTGTCTGAGAAAAACTTCTCTCATATAAAACTAGTTTTATGAAGTTGTTCATCATTAACAAGCATTCTCATGTAGCAAAAGTATAACAAGTATTTGTACAAGTTAAATCAGAGTCTTTGACAATCATACCGTTACAAAATGAACAAAAGGATAACTCATTTCTCGGGATTATTGAACGCAAGTAATTATGATGTTAGATACAACGCGGTCTGATTTTAACATAGAGAGAAGGGGGAAATTGGGTTTAACGTCCATTCGACACAAACTAGGTCATTTCGGGACTAACATATGGTCTAATTGTATTTCAATAATTCGCGTGCGCGTAGGGGTCTTTAGCAGTGGGAGGAAACCGGAAGACCAGGAGGACGACCAGGAGGAAACCCACGGGGTTGGCCAGGCGACCCTACTCCTCGTCACGTACAACCGGGGATTCGAAACCACGCCAGTTGCCTCAATGACCGGCTTTATGACCCAACCCACCTTTTAACACAGAAGTGAGACTTCTATGACGTATACATGTACTTTCAATAGAAAACCCTATTATACTATACTGATCCCTGGGTTGTGAGACACCCCCGCCCCGCCCGCGATAATTTCGGTTACAGCTGGTGGTGCTGTCGTCTTGGAGAGGTGAAGTAGTATAACTTTTCCGTGTAGACACCCCCCACCAAGATAATTTGGAAAATTTAAATTCATTAATTTTACATTTCTTGTATGGCGTGATTTTTTAATTTCTTTTAATAACCAGAAGCACATTATGAAGGGGGTTTCGCCGTTGTCCTTTTATCATAATCAAGATAAATCTAGGAATATCAGATATATTTATACATAAAATGGTCCTAGGCGTACGAGCTCGATGAATGTTTGAAAATTAATCTTAAAAAAACCCAACGGGATAGAGTGTTTCTCACATTCTTTCCCTCGTGTCCGTTATCTATCAAATAATTCACATTTTATCAGTTATGACCAGAGGCGTAGCCGTGAAATATACTCTTCAAAAAAAGAAACGCACAACCCATTTATCATCATTTTTTTATTTGAACCAGGTCTTTGTTTCGGTAAATCTTACTTGTTTTTAACGCCATTATGCAAGGATAAAAGGAATTCATTATTGATTTTAAAGGTAGGGTCTCTAATTGTGACTGGTCATCCTTTTTGTCGAATTTTTTTATCGCTTGATTGCACCAAGAAACACGAATTTAACAATTTCGCGAGCTTTTCGCATGGAACCTAAATCTAAGGTCTTTAAAATCCCGGGGTTCTCGGTTTCCAAATCAGTTGCACATGTAAACACTCAAAGACCCAAGTGACGCCACATCCGAACGAAGACCAACGCAACAACTCTATTGGTGGATTACAAGCAGGTGACTCCAAGACAGATGTAGCCAGGCTGCTGAATGTTTCCCTTAGTTCCATTTCTCGCCTTTGGGATAGGTACCGACAGCGAAGTTCAACACGTGAACGCCCTAGCTCAGGCCAAACAAGTGTGGTCCCACTTGTCCTGGATCGTCACTTCCGGTTACGTCATTGGCGTAAATGGTTTTCAACAGCGACCTCTACTGTAGCAGCAATTCCCGGACGGCGTAGAATCTCGTACCAGACAGTAGGCAAACGCTTACGTGAAACCGAATAACGAAGCAGACGTCCCTGTTAGAGCTTCTGTTTTGAAATACGCTGACACTATGAAATCCAACTTTAATGGGTTCAGGCACTGAGGGTATGGTCACAGCAACACTGGAGAGCAGTTTGTTTCAGCGACGTGTCGCCGTTCTTGTTGCACCAAGGCGATAGTAGAACGAGGATATACTGACGACGAAATGTAACGTTGCGTTTCTTTTTTGGGAGAGTATACATATTGGGGCGGGGCACCCCCATATATTTTTTTAAATTTTCAATCTTCTGCAAACACTGTTAAACTAAAACATCAAACCAATATAATGTTTATTATGTTTACGTCAGTGGGTGCCGTATTTTTTTTATGACTTTTACATATTTAATGTTACGCTTGAGTTATCAACAACACGGCAGAGAGAGTTTCGTAAGGGAATTTTTATGAGGAGGATTCAAATGAAACAAAAGTTGATCACATAACTGTAGTATGTACAGATGTACAGATGCGTACGGGCTGGATGACCTTCGCGTGTCAAACATACTGGATGGAGAGCCTGGCAATGAACAGCTTCCACGTTCCCGCAAAAAAGAATCATCGACAGTAATAATATCACGTAGAGTAGGTGGAAACACCACTGTCCTCTATAGCACACCACATGGCGTGTGTCCGTCTTCACAGAAACGTTTAACGTTAATCATATTGCCTTGCAATGACGAAAAGGGAGGCAGCCACAGACAGACCACCATGAAGTTTCATCAAATTGTAGGTCGTCTTTTTATAGCACGTCTCACTCTGTCAGCGGATTTATTTTAAGGGGTTTCGATGAGTGCGACTTTCAAAGAATTTCTTTGAACTACTCACAGATAAATAAAAGAAAAACAAACCTTTGGCTTTCTGTTCTCTCAGACATCTTCATACCATATTGATATAAGACAATGACCATAATAAGTAATGAGAATGGGTTTAATATTAAACAAAATAATACAATTCCTGGTAATATACATGTAATATAACAAATATTTTCGACCAAGGATATTTATATTTCTTTTTTAAAAAATAAAGCTTATTTCTTTACATTCTAATACTTGAATAGTAAATCTCCGGCCTCACATTCTGCAGTTGTCTAGGTGCCAAATATGTGAGCGATAAAGAGTCCTACGATTTATGCAGCAAACCAGATCATAATCCAACAAATATCGCAGACTAGCGTTGACTTCAAGAGTTGATTTTAGTTTAGATAAGTTAAAATTAATGTCTAATTAATAGTTTATATAACATTTCAGGTCTAAATAAAGACCTTCAATAGGCAGATACAGCTCTTGCATAATGTATGATGAAGTATGTAGTAACATTATGGTGGATTGGTAATTTCTCAACATTCGGGATCCGTTGTACACGATATATTGAATATGACAAAAACAATGCTACATGTATGTTTGGGCCTATTTTTAATCCTGCTTGGAGATTACCTACCGTTGATAGTTTGATTTCTTGATTAAATGTTAAATATACATATCGGCGTGTACAATCTTAAATATTTTCTGAAAAATGCACAATATCACTATAAGTAACTTTAAACACAGCACAATTAGCGCAGAAACATAACAAGAACTATAATATTAAAGAGGAATTCCTAATTAGAACTTATGAGGTCACTGCCAGGTGGCCGAAAAATAAGTTTCGATTTGCCGTGATTTCACTATACTGTTCAAGTTAGATTGTAAGCATAATTTGAGATATATCTGCAAATCCATTGTTAAGATACGGATAAGATTACATAATATAAGACGTAATCATTACAGCCTATACTGGACGCTTACGAACAACGTTTTCATTTAAGTGGACTAATTTTGGATTCTTTTCCGGCAAATCAAATAGATATACTACATTAAAGTCGACGTAAATGCTTTTCAATCACACCATGTTGGATTTCCTTTCGTGTTTGTATAATGTATAATCGTAAACTCTAAATATGTAATTTAAGGCTAACAAGGCCCTGGTTTTATTTATTTGATGTCGTTACTTTGGTTGTACGGTTGCTTCTTTTCCATAAATTAAAGGTTATACATGGCTTCCATCAGACTACACTGCCGTGCAAAGGAAGAAGGCAGTATCTACACTTTTGGCCAAAATACGTTTTTGGTATCATTGTGATAGGCAGTATCAGCTCTATCACATGTAAAAATTTCGTTGCTATATTTCAAATAGGTAAAGAGATTTACAGTGTCGATTTGGGCAGTAAATGTAAATTGCTCTGGTATAACTAAGGATGAAAGCAGTAAGTGAAGATACTGTCGTTCTCCTTGATACATCTATTACAACCCAGAGCGAAATTTTGGCAGTAAATGCAAATTTCTCTTATATAACTAAGGAGAAAAGCAGTAAGTGTAGATACTGCCGTTCTCCTTGGGACATGTATGTATCTTAAGATAAGGTGCTGGCAGTAAATGTAAAGTGACCTGGAATAACTAAGGTAGAAAACAGTATATAATGTCAAGGATTTGGACTCTACTGAATGGGGAAATGCCTAGAACAATGTTTATGCATAAATATGCAGTTTGTAAACTGTCTGTTTATCACAGAATCAATTAGAGAGCATGTGTAGATGCTGCTTTGTACCTTGGTTTTACAATGGGCACAGGAAAAGGTCCCGAGCCATAAAATGGGCAGTATCTGCATTATCTCAGTCCCTAAAAGAAATATACGAAAATCGACAAGTTATATCGAAAGAGAACCAAAATATTTCCTTACGTTGAAGAAATCACATTATTTTATACAAAACTATGAGTACAGGAAAGTGACAAACTTTAAAGTCGATTTTCTCAAAATGACTATTTTGCAGATACTGCCTTTGCTGCTCGGTAGTACATAACACAACCAGTACATCAATACTGCACATCCAATCCAAACGGAGCTGTTACTGTCACTTATATCACACGATTCAGTTACCTTAATGATAGCTAAAGGTTTATGATCCCAATAAGGTACTTTTGAATTACATCATCCGTTTATATTACAATGAGTGAAATCACCCAATAATGTCCATTATTAATACATGATATGAGACGGTCTTCTATCATACTGATACTCATGTTCTAAACGTGCGTCATCTTTCTTCAAATGAACCTTGATCTTAGCCCAATCTTTACGCTGTGGTTGACCGTACCCCTGTCTCCCGTTTAACTGGATGCTACGTTGGCTATATGGCTGCTCCCTGGCGTAAGACGGATCATAGTAATCGACTGCTGGTGTCTCGTCTGAAAATTGATTCTGTAACTCTTCCAGCGACTTTTTATTTTTATCTGAGAAGAAAATCAACGACAATTAATCTTAAAATCGTTGCAGTTCCATCCCTAGATATAATAGGCTGCAAATGCACGCATGCAAATTTAAATTTTTTTAGCATTTTTATGACCAGAGCCCCCCCCCCCCCCTCCCCAAACTGGGTGCCACAACCAATACCTAGGATGTCACGACATAAATGATTCAACCATATTAATACTTATATTTGACTTTTTATCCTGTCATAATGCATGTTTACAAATTTAACGCTACTTACTTTGGTATTGTTCATCCCAACTATATTTCATGTGTTGTTTGATAACTTGTCCCTTTTTCCTCAGTTCCATACGTAATTTAGAAGGTGAGGATTCGTTGAACTCTAGAGATTTTCTTTGATTTGTTTTAGACCAAGATGGCCGATGATGCTGGAAAACAAAATCCTTAATTTATAAAGATTAAATTTTGATTTGAGTAAAAGTTCTGTGTGCTATATTGATTTGTCTAGTGGGCGGCTGATTGGATTTGCCGCGGGGGTGTACTACCGATGGAAATTGACGAACCTCAGGTGGCGCATATTCCTGAAGCAATGGCCCGAGAAATCCCTCTCTGACCATTGCTGGAATAGCGTCTGTTTCTTGAACTTATGCGGGAGTGTGTCTATTCTTTCCGTTCAGTGAAAGCTATCACTTAAGTACAGCAACATGACAGTCCTTCGTTTAATCTGGGTCTTCCCTAAAACTTTGGACAGTGATTTAAGGTATTCAAAACGGTGAAAGTATGTTCGTTTCCAAACAGTATTGTTTACAATTCATTCGATTTGATAGCCTCGTTTGTCACGCAATTAGTTTTACTGCAGTATTCTGCTTTGCACGGATTAACTAGGCATAATAAAATCGTGAGTCATGACGTAACGTTAGGTAAACATATTTGGTCCAATATTGGCAGCTAGTGATTGGTTGGTAGACGGACTACTGACAAATCAAAATTTAAAACAACAATATCCACTCATAATAGCAGTGTGTAGTTGGATTACCTCTAATCAAACGCAACACTGCGCGGAGTATGCAGGTGGCGTGGGAATAGGTGGAAACATCGAGTCCTGTGGAATCATCGGAAGTCATCGAGAGAAAATTTATTTATTTCCACATCGCCGATGACTCTTCTCAGTGGGACTTACGTACATGTATAACTAACACATCAGATCCACCCAATATGTACATCGTCGACTCTCCCCATCGGGTTATAAATATATCTTATTGAAAGCTTACCCTTTGTTTTATCTCATTGTGTAATAGATTTTCTTCCTGTCGTATTTCTCGATAGTCTCTAGACTCCAACTTTAACTGTGTTAGGTGTTTCTGTACATCTCTAAGAACTACAACACAAGATCAAATATAAAGTCTACGTGTTAGATTGTTCTGTACTTCCCTGTGTTAAAATTATATTTGGAATGTATTTAGCCAGTTCTATCACATATGTAATAATGAATATTACTATGCAAAACAAAATGTTTGGTCTGATGAATTGAAACTAACGCTGTTGAAATGAAATGGAATGGGGTTGAACGGCCTACTGAGCTGTATTGACTTGGCTAATGAAGATGGGTATATACGCTATTCCTTGTGCTACGACGGGTGTTTGTCCGGACTTCAGCACTACGGCTTACTGGGATATCGATTTCCACCTGCCAAGGGTTCTTTTACGTTCACGTCAATATGCTTCAGTTTCGCCAAATCCCAAAGGCTAGACGTTATCCTTGCCAAGTCCCCTGTCCTGTACCACTGACAAGGGGGGGGGGGGCAGGTTGAAAAATCCGCGAGAACCCCGTACCTCCTAGACAGCCCTTTGTCCACCAAGCCGACACGACTGTCCTAACAATGTTGAACAAACTTCAATTTACGTAAGGTTTTGGTATCGTGTCATTTTGATACTTTATTCGTCTATGGTAATAAAAATAGAACAACCCGAAGAGAGTCTGTGATTAATGCGACTAAATATACAAGGCCTACATACCATCCGGACTTTCCACCATATCTATAGCAATTAGGTTTATTACACACAACCAACATGGCGTCTCTAACATTTCCCTTCCCTCGGTAACAAAACTCAAACAGACGACACAGAGATGTAGCAGTCGATCTTTATTAAACATGGACGACTGCATCTCTAGTCCTATATGGCCTTTTAGTTCATTCACGTCAAATATCTGGGGAAAAAAGAAAAATGCAGAACTGTTTACCGCACACTCTTTATTGAACACATGATACCACTTCTCGTTCAATTCAACAGTTGGCATATCTAACATAAATTAATCTGTACTTTTACATTTAATGACATATCGCTGTGATGGACCTCTGCTGGTTGTCTTGGTTTCTGACGTTATCGTCCACGCAGTGGTGCCCTTCTTATGCCATCTACGTCCTTGGGGCAGAAAAGTAGGCAACTAAACCACATTTGACTGCATCTACGTCATACATGTATCTATCGACATAGTTAGCTATAAATAACGACAAATATCGCGTAAAAGGACACAGTTTCATGTGCAAATCCCTTCTTTGTCATTAAATTTATTGCAACCCTTCTCATAATCGAGTGTACAAACTACTTTTTATGGTGAATGTAAACAAAGACACCAAGACGATTATGCAAACTGTGTTTTGATTGGTTCGTAGAATCAAACTATTTGACCAATGCCATCAAGGGCAGATAATCTGGATACAATGGCCGCAGGGGTTAGTGGAGTAGAACGGTACAATATCACTGGTGATACGAAGATGGTGACAATGGAGCATTTTAAAGATTTTTTTCAGTTTATCCTGTCGTAAGCATGATCAATGGGCTACAATACTGCTATTACAAATAATAGCTTCCTCACCTTTATCGGATTTCTGAAGGGAATCCTGCCACGGTTTAAGATGATATCAGCAGATAGACAGTGATTGGCTGGATCTCTGTAACCATGGACAATTATATCTTCGTCACAATGACGTGTTGCCCATATATTTCCCTCTGGGTCTCGTTTTAAAGTCAATCCCTGCAATAAGAACAACTAATTGGTTGTGGCAGCGGGCGGGTTAATTCTAACTTTACCACATAGCCAGTCATGAGCCTATAACGAGAGCCAATGCCCGTGGCCCCGTGCACACAAGATTACTATTATGGCTAATTTGCAATACGACACATGAATGATATTTATAAATACATGCTTTTTATAACATGGTAAATGTTCAAATCGTTAATGGGGGCCATCAGGTTGCTTTGGAAGCAAAAGAATTCTTCACTGTGATGAGAGTGGGAACAGTGTACACTGAATGATCTGTCCGAAAAATTGTCATCGACGATTCAGATCATAAACATAAACGGAAAGTGTTGGTTTGGTCCTGCATCTCTTATTAGCTAAAACATATATATATTTATTTATTTTTCATTATCAACGTTACCTCTCTTATGTACGATCTAATTGCACGGGTCTCGTCATCACGAATTGGATTACGGAAAATGCCGAGACCTATATTTTGAACATCATACTCCTCATGACTGCCGTCTATTCGTATATCATGTTCTGTGATGTAAAATTTAGCCAATTCTTTATCCCTCTCTAAATACACCAGTTTACACCAAGTGATAGGATCCAG
Source organism: Patella depressa (assembly GCA_948474765.1). Taxonomy (NCBI): domain Eukaryota; kingdom Metazoa; phylum Mollusca; class Gastropoda; family Patellidae; genus Patella; species Patella depressa. The sequence continues at coordinate 31,097,962 of OX419715.1, forward strand.
ACTGTTTCTTTTCGTTAATACACGATCTAGTTGATCCTACAAAAAGAAATTTGTTATTGGAAACACGGCTTAGTAAAGGTAAATATAATACCATCTATCTGTTTAAAATTGGGGAAGTGAAAGTCCACTTTGTCCTATTCAAAATACTCATGAATCCTCACTAACCGCGATTAGTTATATGCCCCTTGTGTTTAATGCAACCCAGTGAAATACAACTTGAAATGTGTCAAGATTGATGTGATACATTCATTCACTCCGATAAAAAATATAATTTCTACAGTAAAAAACAATTTGAGAAAAATAAATAATAAAAAAAAAAATAAAATAAAATAAAATAAAATAAAAAAAATAAAAAAAAAAATAAATAAAATAAAATAAAATAAAATAAAATAAAATAAAATAAAATAAAATAAAATAAAATAAAATAAAATAAAATAAAATAAAATAAAATAAAATAAAATAAAATAAAATAAAAAATAAAAAATAAAATAAACTAAAATAAAATAAAATAAAAAATAAAATAAAATAAATAAAATGAAATAAAATAAAATAAAATAAATTCCGCTTTATCTAAAATGTCAATGAATAATGCATATATATATATATATATATATATCCAGAAAAATCAGCACAACCGTAAAGCTGCACTACTTTGTTTCACGGTAAACGATGAAAAGATAAAAGGTATGCCGACACAAACTGATTTCAACACTGGTTTAATAACATTTTAACATTTTAAAGTACTTTTCGTCCGTCTTGGGACTATTCATAATTAATGTCATAACAAATAGATGGACAGTATAGTATATTTATACATATTTATATTTACATAGTAACACTGTGGTTTTAATTGGCTATAGTTACCATTGTCTATGGTTACATAGTATATAGGTAACGAGCAGAAAACATGTATACACGTGTGTTAATCTGTAGTATATGGGTTCAATTAAGGAACAATGAGTGGGAGATAATCCTAGATTGAAGAAGATTAATGAAGCTAATGGTCAATTGTTACTTATTGACTATTAAGTTGAGGAACGAATTTTTTAATAAAATGGTTTTCCATTAATTTCCTTTTCGTGGTGTCATCGACTTTCATTTTATAAAAAGGGAAAATTTGAAATTTTACTTGTAGGTGTTGTGCACATTTAAAGATATGTCTATTTACAAATAAGGGCCCATTTTCAATATTACAATCCCGTCGATGGTTACGTACTCTATCCCGTAGATGACACGAAGTTTCTCCAATGTAGATTTTTAGACAGCCTAAGCAAGTCAAGACATATATGAGATTTTTTGTGTCACAATTCATATTGTCGTTGACACTAAACGTAAAGTTGTGGAAAGTATATTTGCTATTTGGCGTAATATGGTCGCAACATTTACATCGAAGGTCCGAGCATTTAGATACATGAAAGCCGGTCATTGTGATAGATGAATTGAATTTTGCTTTGGTTAGGAGGCGTTTCAGATTAGGTGGCTGTCTTTGTGATTTAATGAATTGAACATTATCAAATTTCATTCTGAGGTTGTCGTTTGATGCCAATAGTGTCCTGCTCTCGTACATTGTTTTAAAGAAGTTGGGATGTTGGGGGTTATGGGTAGTGACAAAGGTAATTACATTATCGGAATTGTCTTTTGCTTTAGTAGCCCTCAGTGTTTGGATATCAATTGCCAAAGCCTTATTTATATACACATATACTAGTTGAGAAAGTCATGTTAAAATTATCATGCTGTTGGTGTACCTGGTAAAATGCTGTGAGTCCTGTTAAAGTTGATGGTATCACAGAACTATATTCTTCTCCATTAAAATATCTGTCTCTGGTATAACCATTATTTCGATTTCTGCTGTTAATATATAAACATACAGAACAGGATTAGTGTTCAGGAAGATCAACCTTTTGGTTTGACATTATTAAAGCCACAAAAAATCAATAGTGTTCGCATACATATCGTAGACGCAAATAAACACGTACTTTCGTAGGGAAAATAATCTTGTTTATATTTACATCGGCTAGCCTGGATTGCACGAAAACAAAACAAAAAAAAAATCATAATTTATTATCAATACATAGCACACATGGAGCGTGCAAAGTAAAGTCAAAAGAAATCATTATAAACTTCAAATGACTATGACCGTGAAAGTTTCTTGGACCGTATGTGTTTTAAGAAATAGAAGTTCATTTGTTTTTTTGTAGTTGTATATTCTAAACGTTATATTTAATTTGGCATATTGGGCTTTTTGGGTTGTTGAAGTATTAAAGCGCTATTATCGCAGTATAAACACATACTGAAATAGTTTTAAATTGATATCTTATTTGATAACTGCATCGTCACCTTTCCTTGTCTGGGTTAATAAATTAGCTATAATTCAGAAATATGCCCACACACAAAGTGCTTCTATAATGCATATTTCAAATCAATTTTACACGAAAGCAACATTAAAGCCACTTATAAAACAACTTTTATTTATGTAAATCAAACAGTTGAACTGTGTTGGTCTGATGTGCTATATCTATCAGCGACGGGGCACACTCCTAATGTACACAATCAATTAAATCGAAACTAGTCGTTTTAAATAAATAGGTAGAGTGCAAAATCATAGCATATTATGTGTAAAGTTACCTTATTTGATCTCTAGATCTTCCACCATAATATCCCCGATCATCTCGTCTACTATGTCTATCCTAAACAAATAAAATACATAATTTAGCTTCTTTACCCAACAATGCCGCTGAGCGATAGACCGATGTTGGAGTTCGGTTGCTCAATAATTTATCATTATCGATTTCATTGACTGAAGAGTTTTATCGACATTGATCATGAAGTTTCTGTGTGTTTGAGTTGGAGGTCTTTAAATACATTGTTACATTACCTGTCTTGTGAAGTCTCTGCGACCAGATCTACGTAATAAACGACGTATAAATTTTAGAACGAAATATCGCCTGATACAACTCTGTACTGTAATAACCTTTCTAACTTCTTCAGCTAAATGTTCATTTAATCTATCTACATGCCAATACTGCATAAATACCTGAAGTAAACAATGAGTAAATATGACATCATGGCTTTAAAGAACAAAATCAATGTAATGAACTTATCTCATTTGAAACGATATTAAGACTCTTATAATTATCCAGTGAATTAAATGACTTAGAGTAAGGTGTACGAAAAAACAAAAAGTACAAATATGTAAGAATCGTATGAATTTTTGCAACAATGAATTGGGGTTTTACGTCTTACTTTTCTACTTTAACCAGGCTTATGAAGATATGCATCATGCAGTGTGCTATGAAGAAACCTTTGCGTTGAAAGTTTATATCTCAGATAAAGCGCTTGTAATATGGAAGATCTATTTCAAAAATAAGGGAGATTGGATGGCCGAATGGTCAGCGTGCGCGCGCGCTGTATCATACGGTTTGCCATTGAGTCAACTGGCGTTATTTTAAAATCCCCGGTTGTACGTGGCAAGGAGTAGGGTCGCCTGTCCATCCTCGTGGGATTTCTCCTGTTTCCTCCCACTGCCAATGACCCCTGCGCGCAGGCGAATTATTGAAATAAAATTAAACCATATTGTTAGTCCCCTCTCTATATCAAAAATAGCATGAAGCTGAAACTAAGTATTATGCTTTGAATTTATTACGTTCATATTCGTAAAGTCACAATAATCAAATTCAAGAGCAAAGACGCATTTCTCATTAGAATAAGAAAGGACAAAGGGTTCCCGTTGAGACATCTGGCACGACGGCGACAATACTCAGATTTGACCATCAGTCCGGCGGTCGTCGTATTCGCTTTGACCGGGCGACATTTCCGTAGATCATGAAATTTTCTCGTGGAGCAGTGGATAACTAAACGCGCAGAGTAACCCTTCAAAGACTTACCATTGAGACTGAGTGGGCAACTATGTTACGACCAATTGTCCCGTGGACTTACATAGAGTGTGTTTATGTGTTACAGATATGCGCCCTGAAGACTTACCATAGACCGAGTTACTAAAATTAGAACTGATGTTAAACCGCATCGCTGTATAATGCGATAACAAGCTTCGGGTATAGATCTAATACTGGCGGTCAATGGCAGTCCAATAAACTTATATCTGAAACAAAAAATAATAACAATATGGTCAAAGGCTTGTACCTAATGTCACTGATTTTAAGGAATTCCATCTATATGTAGCCATTCGTTTTTCTAGAAGAACAACCACAAGATGTAATGAGTATTGTTGGGGAGCAGCACCTGGTCTAAAAATGTTATCGATCCAGGGTATATTTATTATTCAGGAGAGAAAAAGAAAATAGTAGTCTGACACCTCATAGTTAGCTTCCTAGTTACCTCCCTTTATATACACTATCTCTTCGTTCTCTGGCCGCAATCGAAGCAGTTGATACATCAGTTCAAAATTCAAACAAGTCGCATCTAATTCGATTGCGAACTTTTCGTCTATCTCATAAATTATTATAGGTACATTAAAGTCGTATTCCTTCTTTTAAATTTTTATAATGCTCATATCAAATTCATATTGAAGTAGTCCGTCATTGTCAGGGGCATACCGTCAGCATACCCTATTTTCTAATATTTTCTGGGGGAGAGCACCCTAGACCATTATCCGAAGGGAGGCGTGTCCACGATACAGATCGCTGTGTACCGTCAAGTGTGTACCTTGGTGCCCCCCAGAAGCCCCATCGGCCCCCACAAGTCTTTGCCCACCTCTCCGCTAACAATTTTGGGCTAACTACGGGTCTGTTTGGTATGTCGACAGACTTTATTCGTATGCAGATAATTTTCATTCTGTACAGTCCAAGATGTACGCTTTCGCTTTACGACACACACTATACTGCCTCGAATGTCTGTGTTTTTTCTGCACACCCGCGTAATAAGGTACATAATATACTCTTACACGGCTTGGTCTCTGAATTTATAGAGTTTGCGCCGCTTTTATTTTTGGTTACATGATATTTTATTATTGCTAATTGTTATAATTTAATAATACGCTTTATCTTTATCTCAACGTGTTAGCGATATCAGAAAATTCAAACCGAATAAATGCGAGAAAAACATCTTTATATAACCTTAATCTAAGTTACTTTAATTTCATAATCAACCAAAGACAAACGTATTTGTATTGTACATTTCATTTGTACCGTGTATCAGCAGGTGGCAATCGGATCGTCTTCAAGCAACGTTACGGCGATCGGTTCGCCACTGGACGCAATTTCACTATCATGGACCAGCAGTAGTAAGTGTGTATTTGGGATGATCATTCCACGATGCAGACAACAATCATTAGTCAAACATAAACACAGATAATCAAATAATCACCGATAGAGGAAGTCATCTTGCGACATTCTAACTGAGTAACCATTTCTTCTGATCTTAACTAGTTCTATAGCTGACGTCACTTCCAGTTGTTTTATGACATAAGCAGGATCAAAACAACCGGGTTCTGTTCCAGGATTAGGTTTGATGCAACTAAAAATGAATACAGTATAAATAAATATAAAGGACTGTTATCTGGCTTTCAAAGAAGACATTTGAAAACATTATCAGAATTTGACGTCACTTGTAATTATGCAAATTTTGTCTTATAAACATGATTTAAATGCCAAGTGAAATAAAACAGGGATATTGTTTGATTTTTCGAACCTTATTAAATGCAACTGTTTTCCTTTCATTTTTTCTATCAGTTTACTACTGGACAGCTAAAAAAGAAAAAAAAAAGATAAATGAAATGAATTTGAGTTTAACTAACGCCCTACTTTTCAGCTCAAATCAGGGCTAATTAAGACAGAGAAGAATGTATATAAGGAAATATGGATATATTATAAAGATCGATAGAAAACATGTTACTGCAAGTAAAACTAGCTTTGGGATATACACCTTTAAACCGACTCGTCAGTTTTGCAGTACAGACCAAGAATACCCTGTCCGGTGTATGACATGGTCCTCAGAATCCGACGATATTCCACCAAAATCAAAGTTGTGATAGGACCTGATATTCCATAGGTGAAACCTGGATAGAAGATAGTTAAGTCTAGAAGTCTAAAAGTTAGTATGTCTATATAATAAAATTTAATGTATTAAAACATCCAGACAGAAATTCTTCTATATACATAAAACAGAATTACCTGAAACTTTTGAGAGAGAGTCGCCTGGTTATCATTCCTGAAAATCAAAATATCAGAAATAAAGTTTTGGGAAAGTAATCCCTTTTGGTATACTATTAACTTAGGTTTCAGACAACAATTAATTGTGAAACAATAGAGTTGATTACTTACGATACATCCGAGAACAATTGTGAAACAAGAGGGTTAGTACTTCTAGACATGACGTCATTGATAGCTACTGGTACGTTATCTCGATTCTTTCTGATGATATCAGTAACACTATAATTTACCTAGAGAAAATGAGAAATATCAGAACTCAGAACTGTAATAGTCGCAAGGCATTCCTACCTGCTAAATGTGAGTAATGTATAAACCTAACACCACTTATAGCCGGGACCGACCAAAAATATTCATGAATAGCGGATGATTGGCTGCGTTCACTTTCCACGAGAAAGGGGGGGGGGTACACCATTGGAGCGCTAGCCTGGAGGTTCTGTGTTCGATCCCTGCATTGGCCGAGAGAGTTCATACATATTTTCAGACGTGATTTCCACTTGTCAGAGATGACAAGAACAGCTGTCTAGTCGTTCGAATGCGACGAAAAACCGAGGTCCCTTGTACACATTGGCGAGCACGTAAAAGATCCCTTGGAAGTTGGAATTCGATTTAAGAGTAGGCCGGAGCGCCGCTGTCCGAACAAAATTTCCATCATAGCACACTGTGTGGCATATGCCCGTCTTCATTAGCCCAGTTTGGGAGCAGAACAGTAGGACGTTAAACCCCATTTCATTTCAGTTCAGGTGTTCCAAAAAAGGTTAATTAATCCTTCAACTTTGGGTAAATTTAATGACAAGGGGATACTTACAGTAGCTGGTGTATGATGTATAGTAAAATAAGTTCCTATCTTATTTCCTGTGTATTGTTTCCTCTTTTTCATGGTTTTATTCAGTCGTTCTAGGAGGACAATGTCATTACCTGTTGGTTGTGCGCTAATAGCCTCTATAATACCAACCACACCTCTCTAAAAAAATATAAACGCTTATATATGTGGCCGAAAATCTAAAGTTGTAGTAGGAAATAGTTACATAAAATTTGGAACTTTCAAATTCAATTTCATAATTTAGCACGCAAATACAAGGAACAAACAGGAGTCGGGTTTGGCGGGATTGGAATTCGTCAGGAGTGGCATTCGTTAAGGGTGGAATTCGCCAGGAGCGGAATTCGAGAAAGGAGAATGTTACGTCCTAAAACTTGGTGGGATAGCGGGAAGGCCTATGTCGTTGAAAGTACCATTATAATTTATACAAATTTTGACCCCAATGCACCTGGAGGCTAATATTGATTTTAATCTTTTAAAGGTGTTCTTTAGATAGTAATCTAGAAGAGTATTTTCATTCTTCAAGATCTGGGTAATGGGCTAAATTTAAAAAAAAATGATGTAAATGAGAGAGGCACCATGTAAGGTTTATATCACGAGCTGCGCTTCGACCTCTAGCTGGCCGGTCACCTATGGCTTGCGGCTATGGTTTCGAGCTCTGGTGTGAGCGTATGTGGCATGGAGATAGGGGCGCCTTCTCAACCTCGTGGGTGTCCTCCGGGCACTCCGGTTTCCTCCCATTGCTAAAGACCCCTACGCACAAGCGAATTATTGAATAAAATTAAACGATATGTTAGTCCCGAAATGACCTAGTTTGTGTTGAGTGGACGTTAAACCCCATTTTTCTCTCTATATATATATATCACGAGCTGGTCGTTCTCGCTATAATATTTCAAAAATTAATGCAACATAAACATGTTGAAACTTTCATTTAAATTACTTTATTTTGAGCGAAGTTATCAATGGTTGTAGTTTTGACAAGATGTGTGTATCCATCGTACTAGACATTTCCAGTCTTCTCCATTTTAAAATCAAATCATTAGATGATCGATCAGTTCTAATCTACTTAATATCGGAGCACCGAGAGTTTATTATGGTCTTATCATGCTATTAAATGTCTAATTAATAATTTAGATAATATTTAATGCCAAAAGAAAGACCTACAATAGGCAGATATAGCTTACTATAATGCCTCTTTAAGATGCTCAAGACCTACCATGACATTCGTGGAGCATAATGCGTTCAGTAAATTTTGCAATAAAACATACTTATATGTTATCTGTGGGTGTCACATTTTTGTGACCTGTTATTAAAAAAAACAATGGAATACCAAGGAGGTAACTCTGGAACTTACCAAATCTAATAATTCCAGCAACTCTGTATTATCATTGCAGTAAACAACCGTTGGGTGATTAACACCTTCGCGCTTGCAGTCCTCGTATTCTTTGGAGAAGATTGTATCATTAATGTACTGATGCAGCTGTTCAGATAGTAAATTGATATGAAGCTGTTCTAGACTGTTCTGACTTCTAGCCTCAAACCCGGGTGGATCCACAACGGTTATACACTGGAGATCTGCTATATGATTTAACCCGGAAGGATATAAGGACATATTAATGTGATAAATCAACCAATCAAAGAGTCTGTTATAAATAGATTGTAATAAAACATCTCTAATTCCCACTGCTTCTTCACTTGTAGTTCGTTTGTTTACAGGACGACCTAAAATTAGAATGTAAAATCCAAGATAAAGACAAGCACCTAAAACATGATTAATGGATACTTATAGTGAATCTGTACTTAACTTATGATCTTTCCTCGATTCCAGAGTCGTGTTTTCTACCACACGTTTGGGAACCTTCCTTAGCGTTTGGGGTTTCGTTATTTCAACTATGATCTGTCGTCGATTTATGGGTTTCTATTTCACATTTTAGCCACATTGCAAATCTTTTGTGGTTTTCTATGGGTTATCCATACCATATGTACATCAGTACCATCCACCCCAAAAGACACACAGACACAAAATATACCCGGTACCGGCTTTTAATACTGTACCCATACACTGCCATGCTCAATCTACTTAATATTCTAAACATAAAGTCACCGACAAATGTGCGGTTTAAATACAAAGTACTAACTGCGTAGCAATGTCAAAAGAAGATAAACTATCTCGTGTACGAAACACCTTAACGGCGGAGGGTGATTGGGGGGAATACCCACAGACGTAGGTGTGTTACGTTCTGTAACATCAAATATATTAAGTCGATTATTAAAAAAAAAAGTTTGTATCACGATAATCCACTATTCTTGTCCTCCTCCGTAAACTATTTCCCATAAAACCTTCGACCTGGAGCACTAATAGTTTGAGTTAAAATGCGCTCACCATGAATGTACGTGGTTACAGATAAAAATAAGGAAGATAACTCTTGCGGATTTACAAGCAGAAGTCTGGAAGCTGAAATTATAAAAAAGAGTATGATGACCACAATTGTATCGAGTCTTTCAAATATAACACTCGCTATCCTGGGATATAATGAAAGAATATAATCATACATATGTCAATATTACCCATGTCTAATTCTGGATGATTAGCTACAGCACTGCCACCTGTCGGATCTGTGTAGAATTGTATGTTACCCAGGTGAAGTATGGCCGCCAATAAACCGAATATAAGCTTCAGATCGTCACTTCTATGTCGGGTCAACTATATGAAAAAATAAAGCAGACATTAAACCCTTTTCATCGATGCAGGAAAACATTTTTACAGCGAATAAAGATAATAAAACAAACTATACGGTTATAAAGAAGGGGAGAACAAAAAACATAAACTAGAACAGATCAGTTATGAAGAGGTTGTAATAAGTAATTGGGATGCGGTAGTAGGCTTGGGTACTCAAGGGAATGCTAATGTTGTGGAGAGGAGGGTACAGGATGCAGTAGGGTTAGTGCTAGAGGAGGTAGAGGAGTGTGAATCTAGATTCATTCTAGGTTCAGCATTTCTTCGGTTTGTTCCTAAATATTTTAACCCGGATAAATTGGATGCTTTCTTGGGATCTTAAATGGTAGTCACCCTAAATAGGACATACTTGGACAAACATATTTACGAAAACTACTCTGACACGTTATCGACAGAGGCAAGCAGAATTGCTTCATCTATAACTCGCCTGTGCGATTGGGTCACAGGTAGCTGATACAATCTATTCAGTCATCAGTCATTTACAGCTAATAACCTACCTGTCCGGTATAACAAAACCCATCAAACTTATAGGAAAGCCGAAATGTGGCTGACCAAATGCCATTAACTATTGCCTGGATGTTAGTCTGGAAAATGGAGCAGTGGGAAAAAACAAACCACTCACCGATCATGCTATCTAAATCGCGCGTCAAATTATTCTTCCACCCAATCTCCCACGAGGAAATAATAGATTTATTTTTGGGAAAATCAAGAATCAAGGGAAGAAAACGAACAATTAACTGATCATTCGACCTGAAGCGCACACATTAAACTATCCCTGCGAGGCAGCAATTGATTTCTTATGCCTTAATACATCAGTATATCTCTGTACAAAATTTACCTGGAAATTAAGACCTAACGTATCAATCGTTTCTTTCACATAGTTAAACCTTTCTTTGTGAAACTCAAACTCAGCTTCTTCTTGAAATACGGGTTTATTAAGTATTTGTGAGATTAATCTGAAATATGATGTAAGACAAGATTGAGATTTTTTTATAAAAGATACATAAAAGAAAATATCACTACTCTCAGAATTCCATAAGGAGTATCTAGTCGTTTTGTTCGGATAAAATAATTCCGTTCACATCTTCATATTTTACATGTAGTCACAAAAGCAACATACCCACACTCCATTTGTTAAAAATAATTTACAATGTTATTTCGATTTTATATTTGATATTTAACATAATAATATTTCAATTATTTAACAAAATCAACAATTAAAAGTTTTACCTCCGATGATTTCATTTCTTTTTAACATTATGGTGCATTGCGTCATCGCAGCCATCTTACAATCGAAGTCCGTCAATTAATACTCAGATGTCTTAAAACAAGTATGCCAAGTTTGAAAGTCAACGTACTCGAATTGGCTGACTCTTAACTTTTTGAAAGAAAAAGTAGACGAAGAAGGACAAGCAGAATGATTAAACTATTAAATAATTACCTATATTCGCCCTGTAGATAGAAACTACGTAATTCGGATGTTGATAATCCTGCTAGTAAATGATAAAATATGTTAAAATTACATTCTTCTTCCCATGGACATAAAACACGACACTTCTCTAAATTATGGACTTCTATATTTGCTGAAAATAGAGGAAAAGAATACTAAATATCCATTAGATATACTAAAGAGAGAGAGAATGGGTTTAAACGTCCACTCGACACAAATTAGGTCATTTCGGTACTAACGCATAGTTTAAGTTTAAGTTTATTTCTATAATTTCTGTAATTTGCATAGAGGTCTCTAGCAGTAGGCGGTAACAGGGGGACCTACAGAAAATCTACGAGGTTAGACGTGCAACCACGCCAGCTGACTCAGTGACAGACCTTATGATACAGCGCGCATGCGCTAACCATTCTGCCACCCAATCCGCCGTTTCAAAGAAGGGAAAACCGGCACACACGCTAACCATTCTGTTACAGAACCCATATAAACATAATAATCACTGCACGAAACCAAACATAGAATACAAATCACAGGAGATCTCAAGTAAACATAAAACAAACATAGATGTAAACCCATCATAGTTTACACATGAATGTAATTGACTATATGCGTAATACTTATCCTCAACTTAACGATTGTGTAAGATTTAGATACAGAGCTGGTCGTTCTTACTAAAATACTTCAAAATAGATAATGCTAAATTAATTCATTGAAATTTTTACTGACGTTATTCGGAGCGACGTTTTCATTGTTTGGGGTCTTCATTAGACCAGTAGGTGGCAAAATAGAAAAAAGTTAAACCCCATTTCATTATCATTTTCATTGTTTGAGGTTCTGACAATAATAGTGGCATTGATTGCTTATTATCATGACAATGGTTATTCGAGTCGTAGCCTCGCTTCTCCATTTTTAAATTTAATCATTAAACAGACGAAGCGTTGTAATCGATTTAAAATCGGAGCCATCCGTTAATCTAGAGGGTTGGTCATTGACATGGCATGTTAATAAATGTTGAAATAATAGTTTATTGAGCATTTGAAGCCAAAATAAAGACCTGCAATATCCAGATATAGCTCTAACATAATGCATCTTAAATGTATTTTTTTTTAACAAAAGAGATCTTCCAATTAACAAGCGTCTGTGTATTGAACATACCTCCAACAAGTATACCTCGTTCATCAAATAAAATATCTACAGCTTTAGTAAATCTACTCGCGTTTTCATTCAGTTGAGTTGAAGCATTACCAAACGCATCTAGTAGATGCATCACCTGAAAATATAATAATCAGATATAATGGGGTTAAATTAATATGGCGGTAACAAAACCATTCAGTTTGACAGAAACATCTTGTAGTTTGTATAATGCATGGTATAAGAATTCTACAAGGAAAGCGGCGTTTCTGCTCGCTCATTTTCGATTTCATTTACGTGTGTCAATGTGTAAATGGGGAAAAGGGCGGGGTGTCCTTGTCCCAATTGATACGTGAAATCGGTGGTTAGATATTCCCGCTGTCTCGTGTTCCAAATCGGTGGTTAGATATTCCCAGACGTGATCACCGTCTGGAAATTGGGTGGAATTATCCGGGCGGTTGTGGCAGGACGTTTGTCCTGCACACACATAATATATCAACTATTATAACTAACCTCTGTAAGTTTGGTTCCAATGGTACCAGTAGGGACACTGGCGACATTTTCTGATTCTCTAACTAACTGAGATATAACCATTTTACAGCTTTCAGTTTTACCTTTAAAATACAATAACATATTGACAGCATATTTTTTTAATTCTGAGATATCCGTTTAACCATTTAAATTTGTTAAACTTTATTACGAACACGGGTTTCCATTATGAACACAGGAATCGAAACCGCACCAGTTGAGTCCATTACAGCGCTCGTGACCCCCCCCCCCCCACCGTATTGTTAAGGACAGGCGGTCTTAATGCCAAGGCTTCGTATTGACCTTGTTGGCGACATTTAATGTGAAATTATTGATGGAGAAGCCATCTTGATTTGAAATAAAAATGTGATGTCAGTTAATTCTTCTAATATTTACCGGATCTCCAATAACAACTACAATTCTAACTGAGTGAATATAGCCACCAATAATAACAATTCAGTGATTGTATTATCAGTGTTATTTATGATGCTGTTCAATCCCATCTAGTTTGGTCAAACCAATACGCCTGTAGTCTACTGGCCAATCCAATAGCCCGCTTCCGGTTATTTTTACATTTTTACATTGTACACCTGCTGAAATTGGTGTCAGGCTTGAAGGCTATCTTTCCTAAATGCATCGGTTGATTAAAACATGTGTTACTCCCGACGTAACTTAACATGTTTTAGAGAACCCTGCGCCTTGTTCTATCTCTCTTCTTTATGAAATAAAGTAAATAACAGAGAAGATCTACGATTCTGGGCTAGATATCGGCTAACCGCCGAATCTGAGTAAAGGAAGTATGGACAAGATGTTGACTAACGTACCTGAACCCGAGTAACCGCGTAATAAAACACATTGTGGTAAGTTATGACAAGTTAGATGTTTATATACTCGATGAGTTGTACCATATATATGTGGTAATTTATCTTCTAATTCTTTTAACTCACAGTAATTATATCCTATCTACAGATACATAATTAAAAAATAAATAGTTTTATTATAATCACATAAGATACCTATATATCATAAGTACATAATAAAATAATATATATCCACAATATCATCTCCATTATTATATAATAAAATAATGTATATCCGTAAATCCATTATTACATCATGAAATAACATCTCCATTATTATATAATAAGAAAAGGTATATTCGTACAAACGTCTCCATTATCATTTAATTAATATCCATAATTGCATAATACAATAATGTTTATCCAAACAAACAATAAACATATATTTATGATAACATAATAAATAGACCTATATCTATGAATACAAATAAAATGATATGCCATTGGAACTTACCTCTGGACCGTATATAGGCATGGGTCTGAAAGGGTTAATACTGTACAATATATCACCAATATATACCTGGTAAATAATAAATAGACATAAAAAGTAATGAAAATGGGGTCAACATCTCGTCAACATAAGGCATTTTAATCTATGGTAAAGTGGGAAACTATGCGAGGAGGAGAATTTTGTCCAGTTAGCGACGTTTTCACCTGGTCTTCTTCGAAGAGCCTGGGATTCTTTTACGTACACTACAAATCGAGTTTTCGTACGATGCAAATGACTTGTCGGCTTTAAAGGTGTCACCCCGACAATTGAGAACAAGGCTTGAAAACTCGCGAGGGATGTTCTTGTCTGATGCTAGTGTTCTAACCGGTGTTCTACCCCAATGCTTCAGGGGGCTAATATATATTTTCCTTCTCTAAATGTGACAAAAATAGGACTGAAAATGTTTTCTAGATGGTTATGACGACGCTTGTATCAGATAAACCAGAAAATCTAGCTTAGATTTCATTTTGACATCGATTTTTCTGGGTAGAAACAAGTTACGTTATACTCCAGTGATTGGTTGAAATCAGTAGAAATAATGTGTAATGTAGATGCCCCTAACCTGATCGATGTCCTGGTGTACTTACGTAAATGATTTCACGTTCATGGTTTGTTTTGAGTGCGTCAAGGATACTTGGTCCCGACACTTCCTGTAGTAGAGTCAAATCAGGTATGGGCGCCGCCATCTTTAACACCACATTCGGTCTAGCTATACTTATATCATAGATTTAGCCCTTGACTTGATCTGTAGTTTAAAAAGATAAGATAACAAAATAAGTCATGTTTCACGTTCTCGGCGTGCGTTTGTCTGTATCTTTGTTGGTTTGGCAGTTTAAATGGAGGAAACTAGCGTTTGAACCATGTCGTAGATACCGTAACTACGAGTGTGCTTCTTGAAAATAACTATAATCTAATGGTATTAAAAATCATATTTCTACTTGTAGACTAGTTAGTCATTATGATAATCCAGTTTGCATGTCGTAAGCTCACAATTACCACTAATTCGACATGACTATGGAACGCAACATAAGATAACGTTTTAAACAAATTAACATTCGCTTTCATGTATCATATTCTAGCAGCTCAGGTTGCAGATGAAATAAGACAAATCTCCCGTAATCTGGAAAAACCTAGTAACACTGTTGAATGTAGAGTTGAGTAAACAAAGGAAAACTGTTTTGTTAAGCGACTGAATATAAAACCAATTTTATTTTGTCTTTTTAGATGAAGATAATTAGAAGCCCTTTCGGTGAAGGAGAAAAAAACCTATTGTTATATACATGTGTACTAAGTCCAAATATGGGTCTAACTCAATTGTCACCAAAATTTGACTTGCTAGGTTTTTCCAGATTACGGGAGAAATTGCTTATCACCCTAGTCTAATCAATCTTGGGTTAGACCCAAAACAAATTGCAACAGAATTAATAATATCACTGGGATACCTTTCTGTATAGTCCCCTAAAAAACATCCCCAAAATGTTCCAAAATATTTTTTAAGGAAAGGGGCCAAATTGCATAATATGCTAATTAGCATAATTTCATATTTCAAAAATGGACTTAATGCTATAACTTGGCTATTAAATGTTCAATTTTTTGAAATTGTGTCTAAATCCATGTTTTCTTGGCCTGGGAAGCAAATAAACACATTTAGAATAGAATCACTTTATTGCTTAATGTACAATATGCAAATTAACAGCCGCCATTTATAAAAAAAAACCTTATTTTCCACCCAGAACAGCACAGAACAGCACAGTAGTATTTCATAATATAGAACATGCAAATTAGACACATAGGCCATGACTGAAAAATACACTTTTAGTCCAAACACAAAGCATTTGAAATAATGCAATAACTTGAAAAATCAAGTTCCCACACCCATTTTAGTATGGCCAAAGAGAGCAATAAAAGTATCTGTACCAATATTAAGGAGAACATTTGACTGACTCCATTAGTACCACAGCACTGTTGTCATGAGGAGGCGGGTGGGTGGGGTCATATAGCCCTGATGGAAACAAACAAATTATCAAAACTATATCGTCTGAATTGTCTAAAACTGGTTTCGGAGGTGCTGCGGGTCTCCGCAAGTATACCAGTGCGGTCCAGTCAATGTTTTTCATAAATGCGCCAATCACTACCACGCCTAGTCTTACAGTTATACCTGAACAGCCACAGGAACTCTATAGGTATTAAGAAACCCTAGACGTTTACCACCACCATTATATGTAATCATATTATAAAAACATAACTGTTAATCTTATTGTCAGTGATTTTATTTGTTTTTAATATAGTTTATTAATTGATAAATGCACACCAAACATAAGCACAATTGAAAATTGAGCACAATGTTTATTATAAAATGAACAGTAAATTTGCAGTGCCATGGAATAAATTACATAACCAGGGACTTATCTACGTCTGTGAGAGAGTTCTTGCTAATGGTGCTGATGTCTGGGAATGCGAGAAAAGCAGACATGGTCAACCACAGTAAAGATCCAGAGAGGAGAGATCAGCCAGTCCGTAAATGTGAACAAACGTCAAATGATTATTGGAGTGAAAAATACCATCAAGACACAATCCATTGGAACTCAAGAGATTTCAGAACAAATAATCACTGCTGCATTCTCAAAACTACCAGAAGGACCGATTTCCCAGCGTCCACCTATATTAAACCCCTCAAACGTACTAAAAGATATTCTTTAAGAGGCATTTAGTAACTGGGTAGATCCCCAAAATGTTCCAAAATATTTTTTAAGGAAAGGGGCCAAATTGCATAATATGCTAATTAGCATAATTTCATATTTCAAAAATGGACTTAATGCTATAACTTGGCTATTAAATGTTCAATTTTTTGAAATTGTGTCTAAATCCATGTTTTCTTGGCCTGGGAAGCAAATAAACACATTTAGAATAGAATCACTTTATTGCTTAATGTACAATATGCAAATTAACAGCCGCCATTTATAAAAAAAACCCTTATTTTCCACCCAGAACAGCACAGAACAGCACAGTAGTATTTCATAATATAGAACATGCAAATTAGACACATAGGCCATGACTGAAAAATACACTTTTAGTCCAAACACAAAGCATTTGAAATAATGCAATAACTTGAAAAATCAAGTTCCCACACCCATTTTAGTATGGCCAAAGAGAGCAATAAAAGTATCTGTACCAATATTAAGGAGAACATTTGACTGACTCCATTAGTACCACAGCACTGTTGTCATGAGGAGGCGGGTGGGTGGGGTCATATAGCCCTGATGGAAACAAACAAATTATCAAAACTATATCGTCTGAATTGTCTAAAACTGGTTTCGGAGGTGCTGCGGGTCTCCGCAAGTATACCAGTGCGGTCCAGTCAATGTTTTTCATAAATGCGCCAATCACTACCACGCCTAGTCTTACAGTTATACCTGAACAGCCACAGGAACTCTATAGGTATTAAGAAACCCTAGACGTTTACCACCACCATTATATGTAATCATATTATAAAAACATAACTGTTAATCTTATTGTCAGTGATTTTATTTGTTTTTAATATAGTTTATTAATTGATAAATGCACACCAAACATAAGCACAATTGAAAATTGAGCACAATGTTTATTATAAAATGAACAGTAAATTTGCAGTGCCATGGAATAAATTACATAACCAGGGACTTATCTACGTCTGTGAGAGAGTTCTTGCTAATGGTGCTGATGTCTGGGAATGCGAGAAAAGCAGACATGGTCAACCACAGTAAAGATCCAGAGAGGAGAGATCAGCCAGTCCGTAAATGTGAACAAACGTCAAATGATTATTGGAGTGAAAAATACCATCAAGACACAATCCATTGGAACTCAAGAGATTTCAGAACAAATAATCACTGCTGCATTCTCAAAACTACCAGAAGGACCGATTTCCCAGCGTCCACCTATATTAAACCCCTCAAACGTACTAAAAGATATTCTTTAAGAGGCATTTAGTAACTGGGTAGATAAATAAACTAAAAACATACTTATGGAAAAACAGCTACTGATTTATTTAGGCGACGTTTCGAAGAGTATTCTCTCAACGTTTTCAAGCTAATACGTTGAGAGAATACTCTTCGAAACGTCGCCTAAATAAATCAGTAGCTGTTTTTCCATAAGTATGTTTTTAGTTTATTTATGTACTAAAAGATGTTTCAAGAATACTGCAAGGAAAGCTGGTACCACTACAGCCAACTCAACAAATACAAAACGAATACAACGTTTCCTTCTGTCTGGCAGTGGTGCAAACAATCTTAAGTGGAATTTGTTGGACTTTTTACGCGGTATTGCTTATAATATTCACTTATGATAACTTTGGATTAGTCACTGAGTGAGTGTTATTATGGACAACATGCGAAGTAATAATACAATGATTAGTGATTTATGGTAATATTACAGGGTTATTTCTACCAAAATGAGCATAAATGTAGAAAAAAACACCAATAATATTGTTGTATTGAGCGTGCTTTTCGAAGGCAAACTCATTCACTAATGGCGGTGGTTAATTGGCATATTGTGCATCAGGTAATTATTTGATTATATTCTAAATGTGTTTATTTGTCTCCCTGGCCACGAAAACACGGGAGCATTTTTAGTATGATGTACAGGAGACCTTACTGAAATGCATACAACCAAAAGAAATTCTGTTGCAATTTGTTTTGGGTTCGGCCCTTTTTCAGCTAGATTGACTGGACTACTCTGTTTAACCTGGAAATAGAACTTAGTCAAGGTATTGATGTAATGAAAATAAATTTCATCACTCATTTAAAATCAAGGTTATTGTGTTACAAAGTATCGCCAAACATTCAGTCTAAATTCTAAAATACTCGACCATCCAAATGGTTACCTCTGCAGACGATATTCAACATACAAACAGGAGTTGTGTTCCAAATGTTTAGTAGTCTTCTGGTCAGATACCGTCTTGGATCCGATATTCATGGACAGAAATGAGTTATCGTTCTAGGCTTGTAATTGGTGGCGCTTATATAGCATACCACATGAATGTGCTTGACAAAATAGGTACCTTGATACATGTAAGTGTATTTAAGTGCAATATTTCGACTTAAACACTGGGTAAATATAAATAATGTGGAATGAAATATACTTTTCTTTTGCTAAAAAATATGACAGAAAATTTCAATTGTGAATATAATTGTAAACAAATTTTAAACCATAGGTTTTAAAGTGAATATAGATACGTGAACTGCTCGTTCATTCCGTGCAATCCAATTTGACAATTATTTTTTTGTGTGTGTGTTTTTTAAAAAATATTTCGAATTTTTATTTTTTAAAGATCCGGATTATTTTGTCAATGCTTGGGTTTATTTTGTCATTTATCCTGTGTTTATTTTTTCTTTGATTTTATGTTTATAAAAAAGAGAGCATTTGAATACAATTATGAATCTCATAATTTGAAATGATTTGTGCACTGAATTCTTTTATTTGCCCATCTATAGTTCGTCGCGCCCTATAAGTCTATTACAACCTTAAACTAAATGATATAGCAATGTTTTTGATGATATCGGAGACATTCAACACGTTCTGTTCACCTGGAGAAAGCCTTTTATTAAAGATAAAAACACTATTCAATATAATAATATTTAAGTCTAGTTATGTTTCTTCTATGATCTTTTTTTATGTAATTGCTTACCATAATAGTAGATTTAATAAATAATCAAATTACAGTATGCCCATTAAAGAGGCATTATTGAAGAACTAAATATGCCCATTGTCTTTTTTCAGGCCTTAAATTCCATATAAATTATTAATTAGTCATTTATTAACATGACAAGAACAATACCAATCCTCGATACAATTTTTAGGGTTCCGATTTTAAGTAAATTAGAACAATTCGGCCATTTAATCGGGTTTAATTTAAAAATTGAGAAGCCACTAACCAGCATCGTGGTTACGATAATAAACAATAAATACACACATTTTGTTAAAACTATAATACAAATATTGATAACGTAGCTCAGAATAAAGTAATTTGAATGAAATTTTCAATATATTCATTTTGTAACTATATAGCGAGAACGATGAGTTCGTTATCTAAATCTTACATAATACATCTTTAAAATGTGTTAAGTATAATTAAAGGGTTTCTCTTTGTGCAAAGACTTTAAACGAGTCTTTCTGATAGAAGCAACGTCGATCTAGGGATGGTCTAAATAAATGGATAAAAATTGAAGAGGCCCAAAATTTGGGTAAACGATCATGACACGATTGATAACAAACTACGTGTAAAAGATCCCAAATATCTAAAGTTTACCTCTAAAGCCCCCCCCCCCCCAGCTCTGAGGATCATTATCAATTGTCTAATTACTACAATGTCGTCTCCGTTGACTGACCCAATTGAAATATCGTATGTGGTTATACGGTTTATTCCCACTAAGGCGCAGTTAATGACGGTAACGGATTAAAAGAGGTCGTTTTCGAGCTCCTAGGGATTAAAATGGATTAAAAACGTAACAATGGTGTTATAGATTGTTATGATAAGAATTTACACTTTCATAATCCCCAATGTGACTAATTAACCAACAGTTTACATCATTTTTGGCGTAAGAAAAAAAACATAACTATATTCGAACAAAAAATAATTTAATTTCGTCAAATTTGAAATAAAAACATAACTATAACAAATTTCGCCAAATAAGAAATAAAAACATAAGGAGGAACATTCGTCAGTATGTGAATACATTGACGTTTATCTGGTAGGAAGAAAAAACATGCCATGGGAAAAAGTTGGCCATTATTGCTGCCGTGTATTGTATAGAGTTGGTAAAATATCCTGGGAGTTACTTAGAAGATACCGTGTCCAAAAAGTTGAGTGGCAAAGATATCTCAAATTGATGGGGTAACAATACCAAGAATTCTATCATTGGCACCATCATCGATTAGATAAAATGGCTCACCACCAATGGTATGCCTTAAATTATCGGTTAGTTTAAGTTCACGTTTTGCTGTGAACTTAAATTCATAAAATCATATTCATCATTATAATTATTAGTTGGCAATTGGTGAATAAAATTCAGAGTGAAAATAAATTCATAAAATCTTTAACACCGTTAATTGGGTCCTAATAACAACATGTCTCTCTTCAAACGAAAGCCGACTTGTCGATATCTGCGCCTTCGCGGGAAGGATTAAGTTGGTCACGCCGTGTAACTGCGCCTTCGTGGGAATACACCGGTTATACACAATAATAAACCGATTTATCGGACAATAATCTTCTATGTTGGTGAAAATGTAGGGTTCTTTATTTTATAAATTACATTTAATTGTTTATATAATTCTGACAAGCAAATATACCTATAGTGTGATAGCACTGTACCATAACGATTCAAATTTATTGACATAATAAAGTTATGTAATGGTGTAATAATAAAATAAAACCAAGTACGAACAATCCAAACCATTAGGCAAAATTCGAAGTCCTAAAAAAACGTTATAGGCAAAATAGTTAGGCAAAGTAGTGTAATCAGCAAATGGACTGTTCATCGTGTACGAAATACACAACAAACAGTGGTAACAGGTGTCCGGAAGAGTAAGCTTACCCTGCCTGGCGCACCACACCCGCCATCGCTGCATCCAAACTACTAGGTAAAATAACGTGATTGGCCAATGGACTATAGGTATGCAAAATGCACGTGATGAACATTGTTAACGGTGTAGTAGACATAATCAGAGAGATAGTAAATAGGATACGCGTCAATTAAATATATCAAGAATAATAGCTGAGAGCGACATGTTATATTCACCAATCAAGTCAACATGACGGCCATAAAACTTTTTAAAGGATTTTATAAGTTTAGTGCGTAAGTATCCTTGTAGTTGAAGCTTAGTTGACAAATGTCTCGATCTATTACGGAAATAGACCTAAGACTTAACTCACAAACCGGCGTACATGTTTTGGCACGTATGGGGCTTAGAGTTTGGTCGCTAGCAGACCAGCCGCAAGTAACCGGGTGGAAATTTGGTATGTACAGGACCATAAGTCTCTGTGGTCAGTCTATCATCTTCCGTGGTGTGCCAAACATATGGTCGTATAAAAATGTAAATATATCCCAATAAATACAATCATATTACATCTCAATTCTTTTGTTTCCTAGTTTTTTTGTTTAATGTTCTAATTATCATTTCATGATTTAAAGTTCCAATAGCATATTTTTAAGTTATATTTTTAAAATGTATTAAAATAAAGCTCTAAAATAGATTGTACCTATAAACAGTCCTACCTTGTTAAAGAATAATCCTATTAATCCTATAATTCACTATTGCCAGTTGCGAAATTGGCAAAAAATATCATTTTCAACTTCAAATTCAAACGTTTGAAGATCGCCGTCCATGGAGAGGAATGGGAAAACAAGGGAGGTAATTGAGTTACTATTTCCTCAATCAGCCCGTGTCAACCATTTAAACGCCTGTAAAATTTTGCCCATGATCGTACAATAGTGAGTTGACAACCTTTTGAGGCAAAGACATTGAAATAATTATGTTTTGACTTTCTTAGAAAATATGAAATTGGAACTTTAAATCCAAATCATATTGTTCATATAGATTGTCTATAATTTTATGAGCGTATATGGCATGGAGATAGGGGCGCCTTCTCAACCTCGTGGGTTTCCTCCGGGCACTCCGGATTCCTCCCACTGCTAAAGACCCCTACGCGCAAGCGAATTATTAAAATGAAATTGAAACCATATGTTAGTCCCAAAATGACCTAGTTTGTGTCGAGTGGACGTTAAACCCCATTTCTCTCTCTCTCACTCTAATTTTATATTAAATATGTGCCCAGAGAAGGTAAGACTGACTATATAGAACATTTACAATATCTACATTACATTATCATCATCTGTCAGTCATAAAAATATTTTATGTACACGTTTATAGTGCATACATGTATAACTGCATACATATATATCTATGTTTGGAGGTCAAGTTATACAATAATCCATGTAAACAAACTCCTCGGTAAACATGTTTTTATCTTCTCAGATCAGATAACAACAACCGTACATGTCACGTATTCACTGATATGAATATTACAAAATATGAAAACTAGCTTATGACGTCTATTAGATTCGTTCGTTCGTGTCTGAGACTTAACGTCCGGGCATGATATCGTATATGTAGTCAAGGTATGTTAGAATGACATTGTCCTTTTTATAGGGTACATCTCTGTTCCCCGATATCATTCAGATATCCAAATTAAAATTTAAAAAGATTAATCATAAATAAAATGAAATAAAGATAAATTATGGGAGATTAGATAAAGAGCTAGCAGTTTTCACTTTAATAGATAAGAACTAGGTAATGTAAAGGGAATTTGCTAAATAAAAATTTCGGAACCGAGATTTTAGCGATTGAATTTTCGGACTAGCCTTGGTCATCATTACTATAGTCGGTATTCTATTATTTTTGTGGGTATGAAACTGTTATGTATAACTATTTATATGCTTTAAAGGTTAGATAGTTTCAATTTTTGTGGTATATCAGAATCATATTCATAGAAAAGCATTAATATGTTAAACTATAGAGGTTAAGGAAGAATACGTGGAATCAGATGTTCAAGGATGAGTGAGCCTACTCTGAGCGCAGTATCACCAGTTTTAATACTGTTTATTATTACACAAGGACAAATAATTTATGTTATAACACAGTGAGGATTAAAATAACACATTACAAACCTTATGAATCCTCATCACATTTAAACTATACGCTGTCGTATCCTACGTATAGTTCGTTTGATACAGGTCGTTTAACACAATTCGTATACTCAGAAGTCAAACCGAGAAAATCCTATAACACACACCCTTTAATTTAGGGACTATTCTTCCGCGACACCGTACATCACTGCTTCACTTTCAATAACAGACTTATATTCTGTATGTCAATGTGCGTCCTGTAGAAAAGGGTAAACAGGGTTTCGTAAGGGGGGATCGAACCAGCAAAGACACCGTTACACAAAACCGACTGCTTTAATTAACCGTTACATCCCTTTTATGCTTCATAATATAGTCCCTCGATACATTTTCATCAATCATATCATATTAAATTTTCACTTGCGAATTTTCACTGAATGACGGACTAAATGTCTCAATTTCAAACAGAAGAAGTATGGGAATGAAACTTATTTAGTCCAAGCTCTGGTGTCATTCATAACTATGAATATATGATAAGCTCCACGTTAAATACCATGCATCGCTTAATACGCTGCATCCATAACAACTATAGTTAAAATAAGTTCTTTGTTACATTAAAACACAGCCCTTTAATGTGAGAGTATCAGATTTCACGTGACACCATTAATAAAAGTAGGTTTAAGCAGGTAAATCAAGCGAGAAAATGTGACAATGTAGACTATTTACCTTTACCTTGGTTGAAATATAGACAAATTAACATGTCTGAAACATAATACCGAACTGTTAAAATGCTTACTGAGTTACGTAAGTGATTTTTAAGGAGTTCACTCTTCAACTGTAAGGCCGACAAGAAATGAAATGAAATGGGGTATAACGTCCTGGTGTTCTGCTCTGACTGGGCTAATGACCTAGCATGGTTGACTGGATATCAATTGTATGACTGACTGGATACCTAACGATAACTTACAACGGCAAGGATGATATACACATAGTTATCCAGGTACTTTCACAATGACAATGTGGAGTTTGTATTTCTCCGAAAAAGTATGACGGATTCTCAGATATTTACACACCCTAAGTGAATAAGTATATTATTAATAAAATCAAACTTATATACCGGTTTTTCAATTTTCATTAAATGGGTTCTCGACCCGATGAGTTCGCGTTCAGTACATACCTATTATGTACGTCAGATTACATTACGATATAATAACAATATAATATCCTCGAAAATACCTAGTATCAAACGATAAAACGTTTAAAATAAAATAACAAGTTCATAGACAATGTTTAACCACTCACCTGCGGCTACTTCGCGTCAATTTCAACACAACGTACTGTCTATCTCAGATATAAATCAGATTATAATCCACACTCACGGAGAAAATACAACACCACTTCATATTTTGTGCTCCTCTTATGCATATTCTAAATAAATAACAGGCATATCATCTAACAAACTAAACACATAATAATTATATTTCAGGAAGACTGGGTGGGATGCAAGGCAAGTCAAACCAAGATTGTACCTTGACCTTTATCTAAAACTTGTGTTTTGAAGGGTCGAGCTAACAATAGTCAGTTATCATATACCAAAATCAACAACCGTGGTCATATCTTTTCTTCTATATAGGTCTATCATCTACAACCAGGATGTAAATACAATATATTATCTTTTATAGACTACGTCTATTTTAACCCATATTTTAAAGGTGTAGCTGCGTAATATCATACCAATTTGATGGATGGACTAACTCCACAATGGGGACTGCGTATTTGAAAAATAAATTTTAAGGAGTAACGAGGCAGATTAATAATTGCAATTATTCTCTGGCAAAAGACAAGATAATTTCTTCAATTATTTTTTTTTTCGTTTAGAATCAAAAAAGAACACAGGTGATTGGTAAAGGAGAAACGTGTGATGATTAAGATGATTAAACTTTAACTAGTATTCTACTTCCTGTTTGAATATCTCTAGTCTCTTATCATCCAAACAAATATTCTACGAATATTAGTCTGCATGGGTCCTCAAAATTTGACAGAAAGTCGGCCATTGTCTGGATTATCCAGTCTTTCAAGTTACCACGTACTGAATCTATCAAAACATCTCGCTTGTCAACAATGACACTCTCTAAAATTTTGTTTTAAAGGTTTTAATTGAAATGGTAATTTTCTCTCGTCATGAATCAAACGTATGGCTTCTCACAATCTCCTTAATCGCGATTCATGCTGTTGTATCGTCTCTATTTTGTTTCTAATAATAGATGTGCCAAGTGAATTGTGGGATATATTTTATCCTCGCTTTATAGAATCTATCAAAATCGGCCCGGCTTCATAATATCTATCACTTACCGAGAATTTAGCCAAAAGGTTCCACTGCTCATGCGTAACCGGGAGTTTGGTTTTTTATGTGGTAGATTATCCAGTAATTTTCGTCAATAATTGAGAACCGACCCAGACCCTCCGTGCGTTGAAGACTAGGGGGTTCTGGGTGACCGAGACTAGAATATCTCAAGTGTTTATGGTCAACACATCCACGGGTAAAACAGCGTAAATAGAGAGAGAGAAATGGGATTTACCGTCCACGCGACACACACTAGATAGTTTCGGGACTAACATATGGTTCAATTTTATTTAAATTATTCGCTTGCGCGTACGGGTCTTTAGCGGTGGCAGGAAACCGGAGCACCCGGAGTAAACCCAAGAGATTGGACAGGCGACCCAACTCCTTGTCACGGACACCCGGGGAATCGAAACCACGCCAGTTGACTCAATGGCAGAGCTTATGATACAGTGCGCATGTGCTAACCATTCGGCCATCCAGCAGCCCCCCCCCATTCCCGCGCGTAAATAGACATTAAACTCATTGGGTAAAAAACCTTGTTGATCTGAATTAAATCAACACGGATGTAGCTATATATATGTGATCTTTAATTGTAAAACGTGATACCAAATTTTACAGCTGAAATACCTTGATAAAGGAGACTATAATAATCTAAGGGTGTGTTGGATTGATCATTATCAAAATCCTTCTCCGTTATGTGCAAGACTGGTGGCTGATATTTTGCATCTTCGGTCTTAATCGCATATTAGCTTATATGATAGTGAAGAATAGGGTGTAACGACCACGCAACATAAACTAAATTACTTTTATTTCAAAAGTTGCCGACACACGGAAGCCTTTACTAGTGCCAGGAAAGCAGATACAGCTGTCTAATCGTTCAGATGGTACGAAAAATCGAGGTCCCGTGTCACATTAGCGTGCACGTAAAAGATCCCTTGACAGTCTGAATTCGACATAAAGCCGCTATCCCGTCTTCATTAGCCCAGTTCGGAGCAGAATATACCCAAATTTCCTACAATCATATGGAAGGGTATCGCTGCCAATATTAAATGCTCTTTTCCATTGATTACGTGTAAAAAGTACAATGTACAAAGTCTTAATACCGGTAATGATAATGTCAAAATACCTCTAATGCCAGAGTTAAATGTAAAACGTTAAATGCAACGTGTCAAATGACAAATGTTTCATCGGAAAATTCTGTTTTTGACGTGTGTACAAAAGACATTTCCCTCATTACATTTGCGCTCTGCCTCTTCTCATTTGTCGTTTACGCTTTGTATATATCATCTTACGCAGAGCATCATCTACGGGGTATGCAAATAAAGATATCACGTGACTTATTAACATATATGGAAAAGAGGCCGAGATCAATCTGGCATACAGTAAGCCAGCACACGATAGCGTTCTGCACACTATAAAAAATTATTTACCTTGAACAATACTAAACTATATTACCATGATTACGGAGAGGGGGGTATGCAGTGTCAAAACCCGAGTCATAATACGATATCATGTGACATATACCAGCGAAAAGCACGTCCATGTACAATGTATACTCTTTCCTCTCTTTAAGTAGTCTTCGTGTATATTCATTATTTATTTGGCACCATGATTAATTAGCCTGTACTAGAGAGATGTTGTGGGGCCTGTGGCGAGGGTTTAAAATGTCAAAATACGGGACTTAATACACAATTCCAGTTTCTGTGGCGTTTTGAATCCGCCAGTCTTTGCACATTCATAATTACTTACTTTAGAGAAAGAAATTGAAAACCCCCTTTGTTTTGTTGAAAGAAATGTTTTGCTCTCCGACTGTAACCTGATTGCTAAATATAGACTGTACTTTCAATTTAACCGAGGTCCCGTGTACATATTGGTGTGCACGTAAAAGATTCCTTGTTATTTGGAATTCGATGTAAGAGTAGGCCGTATAATATAGTGTTACTCAGCAAGGGGGAATATAAAGATTTTGTTTGGGGGGAAGGTAGCAAAAATGCGACCGACTGATGCACATGTCCCTAATACGAGTGGTTGAGAGGTTGGATGGCGCTGTATTATAAGCCTGACATTGAGTCAACTGGCGTGGTTTCGAATCCCAGGTTGTACGTGAAAAGGAATCGGTCGCCTTCCAGCCTCTTGGGTTTTCCCCGGGTCCCCCACTGCTAAAGACCCCAAGCGAATTATTGAAATAAAATAGAACGATATGGCCTAGTTTGTGTCGAGTGGACGTTAAACCCATTTCTCCCTCTCTCTGTTAATACGATTGACTAGGTCAGGAACCGGGCACCACAGATGATAGATAAGAAACCTCATCTCTCAACTCTCCGTATATCTCAACGATTTTAGCTACGTTATCGTACCTATACAGATGATAGTTTTCTAGGGCCCTGTTGATTTTGTTATTAAATTTATGCGAACCTTGGGGGCAATGACTATATATAATACTGAACAACCTAAGAAAATTTTGAAGAATTGAATCAATATTCTTGCATTTGAGGTCATTGCTATGAGTAAATTCTAGTTAACAAGAGACCCGGTGACAGGAATCAGTGGGACAGCATCTCGAAATCTGCCCCTGTCAACCCCACCGGCTTTGCAAGAGATTTTAGAACATTTGTACCGTCTGACGCCCCACGACCCAGGCTTTACAGCGGCCATCCAACCCCCACTCGTGTTAGGGACATGTGCATCAGTCGGTCGCATTTTTGCTACCCCCCCCCCCGCCCCAACACAATCTTTATGTACGCCCCTGAGCGGCACTATGGACTACTCTTACATCGAATTCCAACTGCCAAGGAATCTTTTACGTGCACACCAATATGTACACGGGACCTCGGTTAAATTGAAAGTACATATTTAGCAAGTAGGTAACTGTCGGGTAGCAACACATGTAGACTACTAAAAGAGAGGAAAGAGTAGGTTATACATTGTACATGAACGTGCTTTTCACTGGTATATGTCACATGATATCGTATTATGACTGCATACCCCCTCTGCGTAATAGTTTGGTACCATCCAAATTTGATCGTGTATATTGTTCAAGGTAAATAATTTTTTTATTGCGTGCAGAACGCTATCGCGTGCTGGCTTACTGTATGCCAGATTGATCTCGGTCTCGTTTTCATATATGTTAATAAGTCACGTGATATCTTTATTAGCATACCCCGTAGATGATGCTCTGCGTAAGATGATATATACAAAGCGTCAACGGCAAATGAGAAGAGGCAGAGCGCAAATGTAATGAGGGAAATGTCTATTGTACACACGTCAAAAACAGCATTTTCCGATGAAACATTTGTCATTTGACACGTTGCATTTAACGTTTTACATTTAACTTTGGCATTAGAGGTATTTTGACATTATCATTACCGGTATTAAGACTTTATACATTGTACTTTTTACACGTAATCAATGGAAAAGACATTTTAGCAGAGCATTTAATATTGGCAGCGATACCCTTCCATACAATCAAACATAGTCTTGAAATCAGCAGCTAAATGAATTTTCACCAGGATAAAAAATATGATTTTCCTTGACACTCAACATCATCTGTGATGTCTGTCTGTCATGCCTGACTGAATCAACTGTATTTTAACAATGTTTATATGTGTGAGATAGCTTTACAACAGCATGTCGGCCTATACCATCATTTACATACAATATACATATCAAATGTTACAATATATAAATACGTAAAAAATACGTCCAAGTAAAAAATTCACCACTTCAATCTGATATACATTATATGATATGAGCTAGCTGTCAGCCCTCTATAGGCGTCTTCAGATATTAATTATAATATATATTATAAAGAATTCCTATAATGTTCAACACAACAATGACTAGTGTGCCTTTTTAAACTTTTAATATTTTATATCCACCAAAAGCAATTATTGAAATACAGTCTCGAAATAATCTTGTTTGCGTCAAGTAATCGTTAAAGAGCCTATTAACACAAATTACTACATGGCTAAAGTGTGACCAATAAAGCCATATAAAATAAAATGAAATGGGGTTTAACTTCCTACTTTTCTACATCGACTGGAATAACGAAGACGGACTAGGGTTATGGTGTAAGTTTGGAACACAGTTTTTTTGAATTCTAACTGTTAAGGGATATGTACATGCCAATGTGTATACGGAACCCCGGTTCTTCGTCCCATCCGAATGACGAGGCAACTGTGCTTGACAGATCATCTGCCCTGCACCACTGACAGGCCCTCTGCCCTGCACCACTGACAGGCCCTCCGCCCTGCACCACTGGCAAGGCAAATTCCGAGTAACGTTCTGGGACAACACCGGGAGCGAATCCGAGACCACTTAGCTAGCGAGCCAGCGTATTATTCACTGAGCCACATAGACCCTTCGATCTATTCCATTTACAATAAAATTTGGTTCAAGTAAAACCTAAAGTGGTAAAACAATAAATGACGACAGCGACATTTCCGGCTGTAAAACGAAATAAATCAACCACTGCGCAATATGAACATTTCTTACTATGTTGTAATAAATAACGAATTAAACGAAAGGACGTAAGCTACGTAATTA
Organism: Patella depressa; assembly: GCA_948474765.1. Classification (NCBI taxonomy): domain Eukaryota; kingdom Metazoa; phylum Mollusca; class Gastropoda; family Patellidae; genus Patella; species Patella depressa. Next base: position 31,128,684 of record OX419715.1, read on the forward strand.
AAATGTATAGATACATGTACATCCTGAATAACGACATGTTTATTAGATGCATTTATAGCTACATGTTTTGATAGGTGTCAAGGATGAGTTTTGATGATTATTCACTTAACATTCGTTTAGCTGACCGAGATGTTGTCTTATTCTCAGAAGTTACCTCGGCGCGAATTTAGGCTTAAGGGGAGATAACATGTTTGTGTTGTACAATTGAAAGCAGACCACCATTGCCTTTAATTTTTTGGGGTTCTTGATAAATACAAATTACCCATCTCGCCTCTGTCCCGTCCTAGATGTAGGCTGATAACAGGCGATCACTTTTCACTCGTCGATAATCGCGTCGATCTCTTACAGCTATAATCCCGATAATGGTATGTTTATCCAGACTATAATCCCGATAATGCTATGTTTATCCAGACACTTACAGTTTGTATTTCTTCGGAAAATGTTCAAAGATTATTACAAAGGACTATAGAATAAAGAGTTTTTAACCCAATTTTATTCACTAAAGGGTATTTGTGACTGTTGCTTTAGGCCATGAAGTGTTAATTTTATTGTTTTTGTCTATTAGTATTTTGATCAAATTTTGCAGGAAATAAATCAGTTCAGAGTAAATCCAGATATCTACGTACTAACCAACGGAGGGGTGAAGTCAGCTGTTATCTCTGGGCCTTTCTGTGAGTTCTCATTTCAACACTATACAAATTAATGCCATGATTTATTAAATTGAGCGGTTTGATTTGGTGCACGGGTTGGATTGGTACACGGGTTGAGTCAGTACCATACCATTAATAAATTAGGAAACAGCAACTCGCAAGAAAAATTAACACATAAATAAATACAACAGATAATATTAATAAACAGTTGGGCGATTAAAAGAACTCTTACGTGGAATTACATAGCCTATACATAACGTCATTGAAGTTATTGAAATAAAAAAAATACCATTTTAGTCCCAGAATGACGTACTTTCTGTTGCTTTGACGTTAAGCCCCATTTGGATGACGATGAGCGTGGACTAAATTATACAATACTTTATTAAGCTACTGTGTTTATTGTTATTACAGCTCAGACTTCTTCAGCTTTATCAAAAGATGATTATGTCGGGAAAAGCCGCTACTGCTTTTCTTTTCAAAGCCAATCTGTTTCCTATTATTGGACAATATTATATTTTCATAGCAAACAAAAATAATTAATTCTTTTACCAGGAACCGATGGGGAAATAAAAAGGAATATGCGTAGTTGTTAAGCAAGATAAGCATGTTAAAGTGACAATTTACTTAAAACATTTTAAAGTGACGAGTTCCTGAAAGCATTCTACTGATATTACACCGTTACCTTTCTGCCTTAGATAACTACAGCAATAAAGAATTTATTTTTTATACACAGGTGCGCTTAGTTACATAAAAAACAACAGTAGTTTTTTTTTATATTGAAATGCAAAATATATATATTTTTTTTTAAATTTACGCGCACGATATGATATTATGCCAATGGTCTGGTCTGTTAAGCTTTTTAACAGTGATCGATCCCCCGAACATGTAATTCCGGAAATCGATATTTAAATTAAAGGACCTATTATTAAATACGTAACAAATAATAAGCCCGTATGTCTTATCTAGTATAAAGCATCCTACAAGTCTAAAATAACGATGGTAGTTTTGTATTTGGACACAAGGGTTCAATAATCCCAACTCCGAACTGCTATAAAAGGAGAGTGACTTTAAAAATAAATCGACAATTGAATATCATTTCAAATTTGCATTGCAAATCATAGCAGCTAATGCAATTCAAGCTTTTTCAGAAAGTCATTAAATAGTGTAGCACCGTCTGTAATATTGCAAATTGTCTTCATATAGAGGTATCTGTAAAGTTGTTATATAGAATTGATATGGTGGTGCTCCAAGTAAATTGACAACCGATATGATTAGCCTCGAGGGTAGATTGGGACCAATAAAACTTGCCTAATAGCCTCGTACTAGAGGTATTGTCGAGTAACAAGACATCTAAACAGCCAGGTAAATTCATTAAAGACTTATAGTTGCTTTACTTGGCTTAGAGGTAACAACCCCAAATCACAATTTCATAATTTAAAAAAAAATCTGAACAAATTTCAAAGGAAATAAGGTATGGAACAGTATTAAGTAAATTGATGATTGGTGATTATCGCGGATTGAATGAGAGAGAGAAAGGACGAGATAGGGAGAGGGGGGGAGAGAGGAAGGGAGAGAGAGAGGACGAGAGAGAGAGAGAGAGAGGGGAGAGAGAGAGAGAGAGAGAGAGAGAGAGAGAGAGAGAGAGAGAGAGTGCGGGGGTCCAGGAATTTTAAGTTTGTAATTACTGTATGCTTATACAGTGCATAACCAAAATCTGTTTTCATATGACCTCTTGAACTTTTAATTTGGCCCAGGATCAGCTCCCTATGTAGTGTGTGTCCTATTCTTCGATCGATGGTTCAATATTCACTTAAGTGAAGTTTTAAATGAAACTATGACTATGGAACAATGCCGTGATTTCCAAATAACTTCGTCAATTTACGGTCATGAACAACAGTTTACACTCACAAACAAACAAGAAGAGAGAAGAGGTAAATATATTTACTTCTGGTTGAGATAATGATCTGACATTGGCTGTGTATACAACGTTAGACAGCTAAAAATCCGCAGACCCTTCGTACACCACCGCTGTCGTCTGAAAGTTACTTAGAAACAATGGTAGTATGCATGGACAAATCTCTTTATGGTGTTAATAATATGGAACAAACAAAATCGTAAATCAATGACGATAGATAGAGAATATGATAAAATACATGATTTATGTATACGGATGTCGTTATTAAAGGGAGATAATCCATGTTATTGTTCTGCTTAGATTAAAGATACAGTTTATTATAACAATCCAATTATAGCCATCTTGCAATTTCTTTCCCATCCTTACATGATTGAATGATATGATATGAAATGGGGTTTAACGTCTTAATGTTCTGCAACTACATGTATGTAGCTAATGCCCGATTGGTAAAGAAATTTAGGATGTTGAACCCCCATTTCACCCCCCCCCCCAAAAAAAAAGGGAAAAAATAAAAACATCATAATTGATATATTATGAATAAATCATAAATTATAACCGTTAATTGCATAAAGCCTAGTGTAAGGTAAACAAATTTAAACGTCACACTTCATATACTTCATATACATGTATTATGAATAAATCATAAATTATGACCTGTAATTGCACCTTATCACTTCAATGACAGAGTTTCTGGAAGTAAATGTTGCAATAGACTCACCGGAGAGGTCACTGTATTTTAAATGAACAAACCTTAGTGTAGAAACTGAAGATCAATGAACGAAAAATAACAGTTTTGCAAAATAATCATACCTCTACATTATCACTGCATTTGGGGACATCGCGCAAGGTTCATCGAGGGCAGAGGTTTTTGTGTGCGAATATGAAAATGGTTTCAGTTGTAAAGTAGTAAGACGCAAGCTCGCTCACTACAGGTCCCATGTTTGATCATGATTTTGGCCGTAAAAGCTCATTCTATTTTCCAACGTATAGTCGTTCGGATGGGACAAAATATACAAAGTCAGGTGTACTAATTGACACGCACATAAAAAACCTTTTCTTATAGCATGGCGTATGCCCATCTTCTTTTGTCCCGGCGATAGATTTCATTTGTCCCGGCGATGCATTTCATTTGTCCCGGCGATGCATTTCATTTGTCCCGGCGGTGTATTTCATTTTGATCTGAAGCAAATGCGTGATGTTTTGAAACAAATAAATGACCTAGCGACAACATAGAGGTGTGATTTAAAAGCGATGACTTGTGTCCGTGTCAGGTAGGATTATATGTAGTACGGTTAGACAGAATGTAATAAATAACAATAATCAATTGTTGGTTTGCTATTTATTTATGCAATTTGAGTAGGGTTCAGTGTTTGTGAAGCACCAAGAACATTTTGAAAAATACATTAGTTTTGGTGTATTCTGGGCGAGTAAAATGTGATATATTGAATATTATGTATTTTTGTTGTGTATTGCAATATAGTTTTGAACTTCAATCTACGAATACGCATCCCCGCTAGTCCTTTTTAAAGAAACTAACGTAATATGATTAAATGATCTCACATTATATATGTCTACACACAAATCCCTTTTTGGTGGAAAAGGGCTCCTTTGGATTGCAATAGCAAAGAATTACCAGCGACTGCCAGGCAAGATACGCCGACATTTTGCAGGCAATTTTTCGTACAATCAAAGGCCATAATTCAAGAAATTACGATCCGATATGCGCGAATATCGACAGGATGGGGGATCTCTGGGTTATAAAGACGTATTTCAATTTTCATCGACATTGGATCAAAGCTGTGACTTCTAGGAGGTCCACAACCTTGATCTACCATATCTTTACACCATTTGTGTATAAGGGGCGGTTATGTTTCTCCTGCAGTTTTGGTCCGATTAATAATTGTGACCTCTATGGGCCATAATTCTGGACGTTACTGTCCGATATGCACGAATATAGAAATGAACCAAGATATTTGGTTTATAATAAATATGCTTTTCACGTTTTATCCAAATCAGATGAAAATTGTGACTTCTAGATTGTGCACAAGCTAAGAACGTGATTTTTCGTACAATCTGGGGCCACATTCTATGGACATATGCCAATATCGAAAGCAACCGTGATATATATTTTAAGTTTCGTCAAAATCGAATAAAGATTGTGACTTTTAGAGTCTCAAACAAATTGTGGGCGGACGACAATATACGTCCACATGAGGACCTAGAGAATGCGCTTATGAATTATATCTCATTCAAAATAGATTCACCTAATTATTAAAAAAATCCAAACGCGACTGTAGAATTAAATAGGCATGACTATTAATTTGAAAGTTACAACTTCTAAATCTCCACGCTGAACCACTGATTTGTCTCAGATTTTGCATGTAATAACATATGAACGATGTAACTGCATAGTAATGATAAAAGGCAGAATCTACAGCCTCTTTAAAGTGAGTACGTTTGGTTTTCATTATGATTTAAAAATAAACACCTTTTGTTTACGTTTGATTGTAAACGTAATAACATGCCATGTTAACTGAATTAAATTTAATTAAATTCACCTAAAGGCTATTTCTATTTCCGAGAACAATTTAGTCAAATTAAAATTGCCGGCGTTAACATTAAAAAAATAAATTAGGTAACGTTGAATAGAAGCAATGATCGATAATAAAACTGTGTATAAACTTTTAAATGAATGAAATAGAGCGAAACCATAAAAAATGTCTGTAAAACAGAAGACAACAAAATCATGAAATAGCCAATCATGGAAACAAAATGGTGTTTAAATCTTGACGCGCCACTTTGCACTTGGTACAGTTGTTCTGTGGTTGGGCTTGGGTGGCGGGTGATCTTCTCACCAATTAAATTTTAAGGGTAAGGTAAAGTGGCAAAACTTGTTCCAAAACCTAAAATAAGGGTTTTTGAAAAAAGGAAAAAGTAGCTTAGTACCTGTATTTTGGCATCTAAATGCGCTTGAGATGATAACGAACAATAAAGAAAATGGATGAAAACCAAACATATATAATGACTTTGGACAATATGAAGCAAATATACCATTCAGCACTGCGCAGCTGTTGGGTAAACAACACAACATTGGAAATCACAAAGTCTCACTGAGATGTCCGAATACATACACTACAACCAACAATACTTCAAATTTTAAAAACAATCTTTGCTTTAGCATATGTATACTAAATACAGCATCCAAATTTCCTTGGAACTGCTTTTTTGGAGCGATTTTTACGTTGAATACACTTTGTAACTTATATACCTTTCCAAACTTTGTGCCCAAAAGCATAAAGATATCTGACAATTAAACATAGGACATACTATGTTTTACAGTAAACTGTTATAACTAATATTATAATTACCTTATAAATTTTATCCAATGTGTATTCACGCTTAACACACTCTATTGGGTGTAGGACTTGAAACGTCTAACTAAATTATTGATTGGAAAATATGTATTACATAGAAAAGAATTGTAGGAACCAATTTATATCAAAATCTCCAAATACTGGATCTTTATTTACCTTTCGATAATCACCGGAAGTGCTGATCATAGCAATAAGGTCAATTTTCAATATTATCAAATCTCGTAAATGACACCTCATTAATTGTATCCTAGTATTTAATTAATCTTATCCCGTAGTTGTTGCAATTAAATATTTAAAATCTTGTATTTTAAATTAACACTTTGGTGTAGATGTAAGCCTAAAGTTAAGGACGTTTTAAATTTTGAGGAAGCGTCCTTATAGAAAGAAGTGTTTACGTTTATAAAACAGTGAAGTGTTTTATTACTAAACGAAATATGACATAATCGTGTGTATAGCGATGTAAATGAAACCTTTACATATCGATATAATGCTCTAACAATGTTGTCAATTTAACGATTATTCGCTTTTTCTAAAGATGTGAATGGTCAATTTCAAGATTGACAGAATAAAATGGCGGTCCAACAACGCGGCAGGAAGAACGCGAAAATCACATACGATAGCAAAGCAAATCGAAAATATGAGACTTGACAACTGTTCTACATAGATCAGTGAGTCAATTCAGAGATAATAGCTGTCCTCAACTTTTATCGTTTATCTGCAAGTGTAACACCGTGTAACCGCAATTGGACAAGAAAGTGATGAAACTGGATTTTTCGTTTATAAGATAATACGCGGATATATGAGTTAAAGGGGTATTGACAGAATATTGTATTATGAGTAAATTAGTTTATTTTGAACTTTTATATCCAATTCCCACTATTCTATATTGGAAATAATACGTTCAGCGAGACCAACAAGCTGGTGTCACTTTATAATATCCTTAATATTAGTCCATTGGAATGGAAATTATTTTTTTATCTTACCGTCCGTCAGTCGGGCTCTCTATGGTCTTTAGCACAATTATATTTAGAAGGCTCAGCTGGAGTAATTAGAAATAGCTGATCCACGACCGACTGGACTAAGTATGGGCTAAATTTGAACTGTTCACGTATTACACCGATCTTAAAGATCTTAAAATCGAAAAGAGCGTTATTAGGTCGTTAAAGATAAAATATGTAAGAACCCTATATTTGTTTTGGCTTCAAATGTTATATAAATTATTATTTAGACATTTATTAACATGACAAGCTCATAATCAACTCTCTGGACTATAGAATGGTCGTGATTTGAATGGATTGAAACACGGTTGCCATTTATTAATTTGTTTTAAAATTTATAATTGAGTCTCGATTTTCAAGCACCATTGCTACGATAATAAACAATCTTTGCTATATCTTCAAACACCAATACTTCGACTGATGAGGGGATCACGGTGGCTAAGCTAAGTGGGTAAGACGCTTACTCGCTAGCCTGGAGGTCGGGTGTTCGATCCATGCATTGGCCGAGAAAGTTCATCCATATTTTCCGGCGTGATTCTCCATTGTCAATGATGCAGAACGGAGGGCCTGACTAATGGCTGTCTAGTCTTTTGGATGGGACGAAAAACCAAGGTTCCGTGTACACATTGACGTGCACGTAAAATATCCCTTGACAGTTAGAATTCGATATAGCACACTGTATGGCCCAGTTTGGAGCAGAACAGTAGGAAGTCAAACCCCATTTCATTTCCAATACCTCGAAAGAAGTTTTCAACGACCAGCTCTTTATCTAAATCTTACATAATTCATCTTTAAGTACGCCAGATTATAAAGCAATCCCCCTCTCTCACAAAAACAACAACAACAAAAAATAACCCCAAACAGCAAAATTATTATTATTTTATTTATGGAAGACGTAAATTTTAAATAACGTTACACTTGATCATTCTGAATAATTTTGGAGCAAAAAGAAATCTTTGATAACAGTATTTTGGATTGTATAATAATATGGTCTTAAATTCTGTGTTTAACCTTCATTCATGTACCTATATTAAGACCATTAACAGCGCTTATGATTTAATAACGCACGACTTAGTGATAATATTGATGTCTAATAATGTTTTGAAGTACACTTGTTGAAAAGTTTATACATGTTGTCGCGTCTAATATCGTTTGATATATTAGAACATTATAAACTGAACAAGATATTTAAGACTATTAACACTATAAAACATTACGGTTTAGTGATACCGTGCCCCGGTGTGGTTAAAACCTCATAATAATTCTTTAACCTAGTTTCGTATTTTTTCTGGTTTGTAAACATAAGCGTATCTTGCTTAGTACACGACATTCATTACTGAATATTTTATTGTTAGCAGTGGTATGGTATATGTTCAGTAGGTAAACAGTATTTTATTGTGAGAAAGGTGTCATATGTACAAAATTTGGAATAAAAAGTCTTCAAAAGACATCCAAATTCTAAGCATAGCTTCTACTCCTTTATTTTACTTCCAGACGGAGCTGGAACTATTTTAGTCAACCTTTTTCTACGGCAGTGAAAATATGTATCTAACTGTACTCCTATCCTGCATTGTTGATATATTTCTTTTGTACTGTCTTTCGTTGTGCAGTTCGTTACAAGAGTAAAACAATTACTCGACAAACGTCTTTTATTTCCCTAACGTATTGTCATACTCACACACTAATAACAGTTAACCGTCTTTATTACAAAACCATTGCATGTTGGCATTCTAAGAAGCGTGAAAGATATTCCAGGCGGCGCTTTCAACACACACGTGGAAATCTAAGAAATATTTGACGGCAGCGCGTGGCGAATGAGTGGCGCGCGCTTCATAGAGTACTATATCGTGTACGTCAAGTCTTGCGCTGTTATTCCACAGTAGCGGGTATTCAATGCGAATAATACTACTGTTTATTCCGGAGGTGTTGGCTTCTTTTAAAGGTGTGTAAAATACCCCAGAATTCAAGTCGAGATAGCTCTCCTCGATATTTATAATCTTTTAAAAGGTCGAAATAAAGATTCTGAAAAGGTCGTAAACGGATAGCAACATTTTATTAAAGAGAAGCGAAACTATTTCTATAACAATGTGCAGAGATTGTAAATCATATTGGAAATGTGTATTATTCGTCCTGTGGATTCTTGGAAGTTTATCAGAGACAGGGAAAGCAGCAGGTAAGACCCTCTCTCATCTTTTAATTACAGGTGTGTAATAATTTTTATCCAAATACTCAAAATTCTTCAACGATTTGAGTGATATTTTTTTCCTTGGCATGAGTTTTAATACCTATTTAATGGGGTGTTTTTTTCGAATTCATTGTATTATATTGAATTGTTTATTACCAGGGATACGTTTCGAAAATCTTACGTAAAGATACATAGTACATACAATTAAGTTGAAAAGTGTATAATAGTAAAGTTGGTTTTCTGTGCATGTAATTTTGATTACGTTACCTTTTAGATTTGTTAATAACCATGTGCAATTATTATTAACTGTAGCAAATTGTTATTAACCATTTGAAATTGTTTTTAACCATATGGAATTGTTAATAACCGTATGTCATTGTTATTTACGATGTGAAATTGTTGTTAACTGTATGATAATGTTATTAACCCTTTTAAATTATTAATCATGTTAAATTCTATATTAACCACGTGAAGTTACTATTAAACTATTATGTGAAAATGGTATTAACCATGTGAAATTGTTATTAACCATATGAAATTGTTATTAACCATTTTAAATTTCTATTATCTTATGAAATTGTTATTAACCATGTAAGATTGTTATACATTTTTTTTATTGTAGTATAAAAATTGTTATTATGATATTATGTATAAAACAACATATTGTTATGGTAATATAAAATTTAGTAGTGATATAAAAAGTGGGCCTTTTTTTCTAGCCGCCCCCTACCCTGGATTTGTGTGGGGTTTCACAATAATACAAAATATAACAAAATTACGCGAAATCATTTTCTATACCATGACTGCGGACTACGCCACATGGTTTACAAATCGCAAATTGACCTTCTCACATTAAATCATAATATCTATATTTATCTATTTTCACTTTCCATTAACATAATAAAGGGTTTGGTCAGATTGGTTCAGTTACTTACCCATTTTTCTTAGAGGTAATGTAGTTTTTAACACTTAAATTTGGATGCAAAATTTAAAAGACATCGTATGATTTAGATAGAATACGAACGAAATAGCGATTTGTAATCTTTAATTAAAGCAAATGTTGTAAATACTTTTAATATCGGTATAGAGATATTACATTTTATGTTATTAGTAAAAAGAAGAAACAAAAATACCGATATTCTATGTCGCAGTACTAATTTAATTGAGCGGCATTGTCGTGACGAAAAAGTTATACGTTTTTAATACCATAATATTAAAAAAAGTAGTTTTTCTTAAACATGCATACACATTTATTGACATGAATAGTCCATTATAATCTCTCGATGCCATCTAATCTGTCCGATTTTCAGTGGATTTGAATCCGATTTGATGATTAAACGCAACAATGGATAATCGAGACGTTGTTAATTATCGTGACAGCGCTAACAATGATAATCGAGACTACAGAGAGTTTAAAATAAGCGTTTTTCGGCTTAAGATTGAAGCAATTTTACTGAAATTTTAAGCATATTCCCTTTACATCGTCTGGTTCTTAACTATTAGAGCAAGAACTGCCAACTCTTTATCTAATCTCCCATAATGTATCTCTAATTACAGAAGATGGTCGTACTGATCTTCTAACCTTAGTGTCCGGTGGGTTTTCTTTATAAATTTCTTTCTGCACTTAGGGAATTTGACAAAGAATAAATGAATATATTAGTTTTGAGAAAATGTTTCAATAGTTATCGCGCCATTACAGACGTGTTAAATCATATCCTCTGTAGGTCTGCTAATAACCCCATATCACTACCGTTGTCAGTGAAATGACAAAAAACGGGGTCGTTTATATTCTATGTATACAGACTGCTAAATCACTTCAAATCCCAGATTATTTTGTTATGAACCGACCAAGGTCTGGAAAGGAGTAATTACCTTTAATCTCCATTTTCTCTCAATCACAAATGAGATGTTTTAATGAAATGATATGAAATAAGTTCTTGTTGAAATAATTATCGAACAGCTAGAAAAACCAAACAGCAACACTAATTTTGTATCTCACGTATCACCATGTTGATGTTTAATGACAATAGGCCTACATAGCCTAGTATATGACAAATATTTTATTTTACCAATAATTATATTAATTCACTGAGGTTACAAGTTGTATTGAATGACTGATACCAGCACAGTTGGAATGGATTGAGAATCCCGAGATCGTAAAATCAAGTAATGGCGTACTAGTGGACCCGTAACCGAGAATGACCTCATCGCCGCCTCTGGGAATTGCGATGTCATACGAAAATCGAAGGTAAATCGCGCCATGCTTTGTGTCGATCGTACATGAATTGGTGCAACCGTTATTTTTTTTTCGAAAATCGTCATCCCAAGAAGTATAAAATCAAGAACAACAGCAAAGTAGAATAGTGCTTGGATCCCAGTTCATTGTACAAAATATGTGTTATTAGAAATCAAGAAGATTGCAGGGAACAGAAACAGATTTCCGAACTACATGCCGGTGGTTTTCGTTTTTAATAATAATAATTCAATGGTGCCCCAAGATGGTTGCGTGGGTCCCTTTGTAACTTTTGCTCAAAATGTAAGTGATTATGTATACGTTTAATATATATTTCATATCTCAGGAGATTTTGGTTTCCCCATATCATCTGGCGTAACACCAAAAAGGTGCTTAAACCGCCTACTTCAATTGTATGTCTGTATGATATTAATATTGAGAATGATTGTGTTAGAATCATTAAAGTAATGGTGATGCAGTTGGTTTAAATTATAATCTCACAGCATCCAACAACAATTATTCAAAATCCTATTCGGAAGTCCTTGGTTTCTTCGTTCCTCTGATTCGTACCATGAATACTATTCACAGCCATTTGGCACAGGGATACACAACACACACATAACTGTTTAATGCTTAGTATTCTGGTACATGGTTTGTCATTGATGTAATGAGTCGTATATTTAATGTAGTAATTCTCAATATGAACATTAATATCACAAAGGCATTCATTATAGACGAGAAAAATTATGTAATTGATGATATCATCATTTAAATCCATATAATTTTTTATTAAATTAAATGCGGTTTCTGATCATTGTCGATTTTAGTATATATATCACACAAGAAATATACATAAGGAATTAAAGTTTACATCGGTTAGGTTACTTTTGATTTTACACCGTCATATTTATGTGTCTTAGAAATCATAAGACCTCTCATTGAGTCAGGTGATGTGGTAGGTACGCGACAAGAATTAGTGTCACTTGCCCAATGTCGTGGCTTTTCACCAAGTCCTCCACTACTAAAATCCCCAACGTGCAAGTAAATTATTGAAATAAATGTGTTAGTCCTAAAGTGACCTAAGTTGTGTCAAGTGGACGTTAGCCACCCACCCGCCCTCTCTGTCTCTCATTTACTAAAAATAAGCATAACCGAATAAATCGTCTAATGCCGAGATTTTTTAAAAAAAAAAACACTACACAAAGCTCATCGTTCATGATATAACTTCCTCGATGATAATGCCACGTGTTGTATTATACCAAATGTTGTATTATACCGCATGTTGGTGCAATGCGTAATGTTTTTATGTCCCAATCTGTTAATTTAACCATTTGAACGTATCGCGGGTGTCGGTTAGCCTTTTACCGAGTTCGTGGTTTCATTCTAAAACATCAAAATTAGCCCAGTGTATTATATAGTAATTATATTATACCGATACGTGGTCTTTATCCAGGTGCGAATTATGTCAAGGAAATACGGGTAGATTAACTAATTAAAACGTTTCAAATTACATATTGCGTACAATTCTGGTAAAAGAGAACACGTGACAGTGTTATCATTAGGACGTGTTTGGCTGCCAGTAATGATAATCTAGATTCTCTTTCTTCATTCAAAGTTTAAACAAATCAGGATTTGAGTTTACGGAAGAATGAAATGCTCTGTTATTGACTTGTGAATGGCTGATACTTTGGATCGGAAGAATCCAAAACCTTAAGGCGGATTAATAGATTTAGGAATTCGGAAAGACTCTTGTCAAGGGTGATTAATATGTTGCCGGAACAAAAAGAGCGACGTCACGTGTACACATTAGTAGTGTACATAAAATATCCCTTGGCGGTTTCAATTTGGAGAATAGTTGGCACACGTAAGCAATCAAGTAAATACAAATTATCATAATTGTGTAAGTCTTAAAATACTGACGAAACGTTAAACCACAGTCCTTTAATACGCATAGTTTCTAAACAGGAAGAAATTCTGGACTTTGATTTCAGAAGCTAACGGTAGATGGTAACCATCTAAGTTGTCTTTATATCAAGTGTAGATTTTATTTGTGTACAAATTATTGGCACTGCTATTACAATCACGCCTCCAATAAACCATTTTGATTTGCCACTGCAATATTCCAATACGAAATCCGTCTCAAACTACATGAGCTTCTACGAAGAAAAAAGAATGACCTATATTTTCAATCCGTTATTACCATCAACATTGCATGATACAATCATTTCAACGATAATTGATATATACATATATCAATATATACATATATCAATTTCCTAAATACTTCTGATATGACACATAATATATACTATGTGAAAGGTTTCTCGCATAAACCACCGAATTATTTAGATCTAATAACCGGAAGTTCTTATCTTTAATACATACCAATCCCGCACCATGTAATCATTATATCTGATATCTCAAGGATCATATTCTGATGGTATCTATAGAATAAATATTTTTACCGTTTTATACCTAGAGGTCATAGGTTAAAAGTCTCAGGGTAGACAGGTAAAAGTCAATGACTTTTCTGGAAGGCAGAATTTCTTGATATCAAAACGAATTGATCGAGTAAACCATGTGGGGTTGTGTTTACGTAGTTGGGCCGCCTAAAATTTTCTTTAAAACAACGCTATTGGACCAATATATCGGTATATATCAACGCGCCAATGCGACAAAAGTGCACAAAATTTCCCTCATAGCACATGGTGTAGCTAAAAAGTACCATGGGATTTTCCATCGTTGTTTCCTCTTTGTCGTACTTTAGGGTTTGACCCCGCTGACTTTGTACCGTTGATTACAGATTAAACATCCATAAGTGTACAAATGTGTTGTTATTGATGTGTTCCCATTTGAATATTGTTAACAATAAGAAGCAAAATAAATGAATTTTTATACCTGGATCCCCCTTTTGTCGTGGGGTGATCTTAAAGACTGGCCACGATTTACTGCGAGCCATGAAATGGTATCAATGTTTTACAAAAACTTAACATTGTCGATGCTCTGTCCCTAATAAAAGCGATATGCTGGACCTGCAATTTCAGACGGACGCAAGCCTTTCTGCTCTCCGCTTCATACAAACGCATTGATTATTTGCTTCTAATATCCTTAAAGCCACCCACGGGTCATACACTTAAGATAGTCTAGTGAGAAGAGACCGTTACGAATAGTTTTATTGATGAAGACATTAAGTTAAAGCATACCATGAACATCGACCAAAACAAACTTTCTTCTTGTTAATCTGTCTGCCACTAGTCTGCAAATGTTCACAGGTTGCTAAAGTGTTTCTTACTGATCCACAGGATCACAGTCATCACTTAAAACAAAAATAGCCGGAAAACCGTGAAGACACAGTAAAAAGACCAAGAACTGATTTAAAGGAACTATCTCATAAATAAGTGTGATAACGTATGAAATTTAAGCGCCAATATACAGAGGAATGGAGTATTTACCTTCTCTCAAAATTTCAGTTCAGAACTGCTGAACGGGACACGTAGCCTTTTTAATACTTCGGGTCAATTCTTTCGTTGTGTGACTTTAACATCTCGTTGCGACTAACATGTTACTTTTTCTTGGGGGGGGGGGCACAGTTTTACTCAGATTGTGGCGTTTTAAAATTCATTCAGCAAAAATATTGTTTACTTCCATGTCAGTCCGGCACACGTTACGCCTGAATAGTGGAAACTAGGCTTGAATAATCCCAAAGATTCTTTTTCTCGTAAGACGCCATGAGTTGAGCCAAATATATACACGCTCTTATCGCTACGTGTAGGTGTACACTATGGCAGTAGAGTGGTAAGATACGAGTTGGTATTATAAACATGCAATAGAATGCTTTCATTGTAAAATATTCAATCTGTTATCAATGAATTATCAGTGTATAACATAAACATAGAATGTATCTGAATGATTTCTTTATAAATAAAATATTAGCTTAGCTGAATTTGCGAAAAATCATAGTAAAGACAAGTAAAGCGAAATTTCGAACTATAAGAACGAAACGAAACAGGACCTGTATTTTAATCAGATTGCGTATAACATTATAAAACTGGATAGTTAATTTCACATTTAAAAATTTGTATTCGATGGCTCTTGTTAGCACTTAGGTTTTGGAACAGAAAATGGTCCCCGATATACTCATCTTGAAAAAGTATTATCGATACAAAAGTTGGCATGTTTGTTTGCCATCTGACCATAAAATTACACTGTATAAATTGTATGCAAATATTCCAAGTCATTGTTTTAAAAGATAAATAGTAGTAGAATTTGGATAGTGATTTCAAAGATTTTTAACCATACTATAATTAAGATAGCCTGTCATGATTTCTAAATTAAACATATTTTCATTTAGTTTTTTGAACACGTGAATGGATCAGACCAAATGTTAGCCAGACCCATATAGAGTCAAGGGCACCAAGGGAGTCAGGTTATTCTGTGTCGCGCTCATACGTTTCAGCCATATTTCTATTTTAAAGCGTGAACGTCAACCGGTATGTGAGAACTGTCAAGTTCATTTGACAGTAAAGCAGATTGCTATCGAGTGAAGACCACGGTTTTACCGTTGTCAGTCAATGCACAATTCGTTTTCCCAAGCATGTGGAGAGATGTTAAACTTTTTAAAGTTTTTAATATATGTGTTCACCTTTAATATTTGTAGATCTTGAAATTGTTTTAATGATTTGTGATTACTGGTCTGTGATTTCATGTGTATAAATGTATATTTTGTGATAAATGTGTAGTTTGTCTCGTAAGGAACATCATCTTATTATGTTTGGCGCAATGTAGCCCGGTTAATGCTGACGTTGTCATAAAACATTATTTCATTTCATTTCGTTTGCTCGTTTGCCTAGTATTGAAGAAAGCGGGGTGAGGTGTAGATTATCTATGCAGATCCAAGTTATGGTAGAGTCATAGAATTCAATTTACATGTAGTTTATGCCATGTGATAATATTGGGTTATAAAAACAGAATTTGATATCTGTGTTTAGACCAATCTTCGCGAGAGACTGGCATTTTTCAAAACATTCTTGGCACAGAAGTTAAACCAGCAATTAGAATTTTAGCAGATTTAAAAAAAATGAAAATGTTTGTATTAGATTGAACCCACTTTGTACAGAAGCACGGTTCAAAGATGTTCAGATATGTGCTTCAAATGTCTAGAACTAAGATATATGTAGCAGATAAGTAATACGTACTGTTCATTTCTAGAATAACTGATACCATTTCTCGTTTATGCTGTACGTTTACGCAACAGTATTAGGTGTACTGTACTTCAGCCATTGTTGCGTATATTATCTACGTCTAATTGAATCTTTTATCTACTTCTAGACAGAAGAGATCGAACTGATGAAAAATACTGTAAGATATTGTGCACAACAATTTACCTATATATGGGCTGTTTATGATTCGATCTCTCTCTCTCTTATCCCCATTTCAAAACAAGCCGGAATTCGAGATGACATTATCACCAAATAGTGAATCTTCGACCCGCGCTTGTCCCGCCCCCCAGAAACAAAACTGTTGTGACATCCATAAAAATGGGTATGAAAATGATATTGTTAATGATATTGTGTGATGCATAACACATCAATAATGATTCTGACTACCATCATGGTAAACAAGACAAAAATTATCATGGTAGTGATGAAAATAACACACTAAAAAGAAATTATTGCAAAAATGCTTTTTTTTATTATTGAACCCCTTGTGGATGGGATTTTCGACGAAATTTCGTAACCCTGGACGGGATTATTTAGGGGAAAAAATCATTTTTTTAAAAATGTGAATTTATCTTCAATCTGCTTGGCTTAAATTCTTAAAAAAGAATTCCTGTTGTAATTTTATGATGTTTTGAGTTCACAAAACGAATTTTCTTTGCCTTATTGTCTATTTTACTTCGTCGAAAGACAGCTGGCGCTTCCTGGCAACCGCCATTGTTTACATGTCGTAACTATGCAGAAAATTGGAAAATTCGAGAAAATTACACGATAAAATACAAGTGATGCCATCTAGAACAACGGGAGATAACTAGTTTATGATCGCAAGGCAAAGGGGGATTCCCCGTGCTAAATTTAGCATATTTAAATGAGGACTGATTCAGGGTGTCACGTGTGACGTGTTACCACGTCAACCGTCTCTGGGCACGGAAAATATTTGCGTGTCAACACGTCATCCGTCCAAAAGGGGTGAAAAACAATTCTCTCGACGTTCTACTTTTGCAATATCAGCCATTTTGCAATAATTTAATTTTGCAATAATTTAATTTTGTTGAAAAATTGGTTGTTATTGCAAAACTCACTGTCAGGGGGCTCTATACAATTAAATTTTCGTTGCCATATGAAAATGTGGTCTTATGTTGTCGTCGCCTCGTCCGCCCGTCTGTCAACCTGTCCGTCGTCCACAATTTATTGTTTACACAATGCAGACTACATTTATCATGTGATTGTTTTATTAATGGGATAAAGAAGCACATGTTTAACTGGTTGCACCCGATCTATATGAAATTTATGTACCTTATGTAAGTTAGTAAACTAAAAAAAGCTTTTGAATTTCAGCAGTTTCCGTTAACCACGTCTTGAGTTATAGCCCTTGTTTCACCTTGTTAGCCCTGTGAACGCTCGAACGACAAAAATTACCATCCGATCTGTATGCAACTTATAGGCATTATCTTAAGTAGTGAAACGAAGAAGCCAATTAAATTCCACAATTTCCGTTGATTACTCCTAGAGTTATGACACTTATTTCACTTTGTTGATCCTTGTGAGCGCTCGGACATCAAAAGTTATGATCCGATCTGTATGAAGTTTCCATGCAAAATTTCAATTTGTTCAACCCCAAACAACCTGTTGAAATTCAACAATTTCTGTAACTTATTTCTAGAGTTGAGGCCCTTGTTTTCAGTTTGTAGAAACTTGAAAACGCTTAAATGACGAAAATTATAATCTGGTCTGCACGAATTGATATCAGTCTTGAAAATGTCCCCAATTACCTACAAAATGAATATTATGAGACAACCTGTGTTGACTAACCGGACGATTTAGCTGCCTTGGGCGGCTGCTTTGCTGCCTGGCAATACATCGTTGACTTAAAATAGCATTTTAATACGAGTGAACCCTAAAATTGTTGACTTCACTGGATTTCGTGTTGATTTATTTTGTGGGATGACAATCTGTCTTCGTTCATATTTTTTTTTTCAATTCAATAATTTAATTTGACTTAAATCAAAGAGGTTCAGCGGCTTTCAACCATCAATTGTTGAACTTATATACCCAGTTTGCAAAGCTAATCATTAAATTAAATTTAATTCAATTGACACTTTTGTTGTTTAATCAAATCAAAGAAATTTTACCTTTTTGAACTGTAAATTAAATCAGTGCTTGGATATAACCGATTTGCCTTCTGAGAGTAGATAGTTTTAATCTAAACCAAACTTAAATTAGGAGCATAGCGACTCCAGCTCACTGGGTCGAAATTTAATCGTTTAATCGTCACAAAATCGTTAAATCAACCCCACTGAACAGTTTGATCTTAATCAACTAAATCTTGCTGGTTTTATGTATAAATGACTTAATTGATCCGAGTCCATTTTTAGTATAATAAAAACTGATTGATCTGAATCCAGTTGAAATAAATTCTATTGTTGTAGTTTTGTTGGCGGTAAATGGTAGTTGTTACCTAAAGGTGAGTAATAAACAATGCTGTGATAAATGATCCATTACTGATTAATTACGTTATGACCTTTCTAACACTACAGGTCAATAGGATAGCATAAAGAAAACGTAGTCACACGAAGCAATTTTAAATGCCGATTAGAACATTTTCGACTGTTCCAAAATATTGCTGTATTAGTAAGCCCCATGTGGTGAAAGGAGATAAATCGCTACTATTTAGGACCTAGAAAGGGTCACAAATGGGTACTGAGGTAAACACAGCTACTTGAAAATCATCAACAGTAACGGAGAGCAGTATAAAGTGTTCCATGCAGGAGAAATATTCCCAGCCGTGGGCACAACATATTAAATTATCGAAGGGAGACTACTTTTTAACAACACGCGCGAAGTAAATCATTTCACGTTTCTTAAGTATTCATAGAATCCAGATAAACTTGATATGAAATAAAACAACGACCATGAACACAAGAGACTTTATATTTGGTCTTTGGATTACACTAAAACAATCTACAGCTGTTGAATATCGATTCTTTGTCGATTTTATCACCCAAACGCACATCATGTTATAGACAGAAAGCACAACTTAGAAATAAACGAAAAAAAGAGTCTGAATAAAATGGCACCAAGACGTCTGAACAAAATGGTGTCCTAGCGTCTAAATGAAACAGAGTCATAACAATTTACGAAACAGTGGAAGCTCCTTTTTTCAAAGCAGAATATATTGATGATTTCTAAATGGATTGCTGTGGTTTTAAGAGGGTAATACTATACAGAATCAATCATTTATGCAATCAATTACATGAATTATTCTCTTAGTTTTGTTGTAAATCTGCTGATATGATTCCACTACTAGCAGAGTAGAATATATTCTATAAGACTCGCCCTGTTTGAGTTAGGTCAAAATACATTGTTGAATTAAGTTGTTCTGTGAAATTATGTTTAAAGGTATATTATATTTATGAATATATTTCTTAAAATACACAATATCATTGCAATCTTACATCCTAAACCATAAATAAAGTACATTCATTTCTTATTTAGTGGTCAATCATCTTAAATCTATGAATTTGTTAGGATTAAACATAAGTATAGCAACATAAATATTAAAAAATATATATTAGATTTCCGCTGTCAGTTTAAATTCGTGATACAGTAACCAGTACTGAGGTTGTACTCTTATTGTTAATTGCTATGATCCAACTCCTTACCCCGTTGGCTTCGTGATTTTCTCCCACAGCTGAAGAAAGGGGAAAATTATTGAACTATTGAATAAAGACGGAGAGAATTCCTGGTTACGGACTAAACTTAATTCAAACCGTTGCTCGATTTATCAATAGAGTACCAGATCATGGGTCAGATATGCATAGATCTCGCTTTAACTACGTACATCTTATCATGGCCTTCACGTAATATCCTGCATATTCCGACACTAATCTCGATTGGGTACAGGCACAGCTTGTGAGTCTTGTGTTTTCAAGCTAACATGTCTACCTGCGATAGTCGTCTTGCAAAGTTCAAGATTGGTTCAATGTCAAGCGTTCCGTGGCGGTCGCTGTGCCACAACCTCCTCTGATTGGACGCTACAGTTCACGTGTCTGTAGGTAACGTAGCTGTAATTGAGAAGTAATCTAGCAACTTCCAGGTGTTGGACGCTACTGTTCAAGTATTTGTAGATAAAGTAGCTATAAGTTATTGAATTTGGAAGTAATCTAGCAACGTTCAGATGTTGTAAAACTCGCAGCCGTTGTTTCAGGAATATGATTTTCTAGAGAACATCTAGATTAAACTAAACTACATGTACCAGCATAAACCAAACGTCGTTTTCAAGAAAATTTATGTTATGTTATAACGACCGTTCACTTTAAGCAAAAATTAATGTATTTATATAAATCCTCTTTTACATTTCTCAGCTGACTGTTATTATTAAATTAGTGAATCAGGTCTACGATATTTTTTTTCTTGAAAAGTCTTTTTTTTTATTCTGACGTTAAAATAAGGATTCATTCTAGATTCATTCAATGTCTATTCAATAAAAAAATACCATTGAGTTAATTAATTATTCAATGTTTATTCAATAAAAAAAATATCGACTCAATTGATTATTCACTTTAATCAGTTTGTTTGTGAATGAAACAGAATGTTCATTAAGATAATGATGCGAGTTCTCTATCATAGAGAAAATATTTACTGAGTTAAATGCTGTATATTTTTTTTTATCATATCTATGATTTGTAAAGCGTTTATGGATCACCAGGTTTATTGTTGCTTAACTATAAAGAAAACAACCCCTCGGGATTTAACATATTTATATAAAGGTTAGTCAGTTTGTGGAGGAATCTCAACTGTTATTAAAAGTGGCCAACCGTTGAAGATTTTTTTATATTTGATCAATTATCTAGTATTAAAGAAATTCCCACACGGTCTAGTCCAGAGAAAAGGTCGTTTCACCTTCATTTAAAATTGTTAATAAGTGCGGGCGTACTGTGGACCAGGAACTGAATGTCACGTCATCACAGATATCTTAGAATTATGACATCCAAGGGTCAAAGTAATGAAACAAAATGGGCCAACTTCAAAAAATTGTAAGGAAACTGTATCAAAAAAATGAAATCTTTAGATCGATGGTCAAATATGCTAATTTTCGTGTCACTGGGCCGTGTCTTATCTGATAACCACATGTCACAAGATTTCGTTTTATGTCGTTAGTGAGGTAGTTCTGGGTCATTTGGCATAAAAATTAAGTATTAAGTGCTTACGACAATGTTCGATTAAACGTGATCCGTGTCAGGTGGTACTAGTATGGAAGCTGGTTGTTACCACTTCTTAAGAACAAAAATGCGTTCTTGTATGTCTGATAACTCCTTCCACCAAGAATGAAATGTTTACGTTGTATTTCTGTTAATGTCGAATTTCGTGCCAACACCAGGAATGAAAAACGGAAGAACTTCCTGTTTTGGGATCACTTATCATGTAGTAACCCTGTAAAAATCTGACACCACGTCATCCGAACAATTGACAGTCGTTGTTCTAAGAGATATAAAAACTACTTACTCGTACTTCTGGTTTTGGTTGAATATCCCGACCGTGTAGTTATATCGAATATTATTGTAAGTAACTTCCATTTCTGTAAAGACACGCAGTTACTTTATCGAAGAAAAAAGAGCACACTTTTAATAACACAGATGTTAAATAATTGCTTTTATTATATTTAAATAATATATAAATATGTAAAATGGTATGCATTTTATATGTCATTGTTAAATAAATGCTGTTATTTTAATCCAGAAATAACCTTGATGGGAAGGTGTTCAGTTGATATTATATTTGAAGGTTATGTCATATCTCCTCGATTGATAAAGAGCAAGACGCCACGCTTGTCGTTGACATGTCTAGATAAAACAATTCAATAAATAACTAACTTATAGGTGAACTCTGTAAATGTCAGTTATCGTTCCTCCATAGCTTCAAGGGAACCACGGTGGCTCAGTGTGTAAGACACTGGCTCACTAGCCTGCAGGTCCCAGGTACGATCCCGGTGATGGCCGAGAAAGTTCATCAGGTTTTCTGGCGTGGTTTCCCCTTGTCAGTGGTGCAGGACAAAGGGTCTGACAAGGACAGCTGACTAGTCGTTCGGATACTACGCTAAAACGAGTTTCTTTGTGCTCATTGACATGCACATAAAAGATTGCCAGGCATGTAAAAGATTCCCTAGCAGTTGGAATTCGATATAAGAGTAAGCCGTAGCGCTGCTGTTCGGCCAAATTTTCCTCATAGCACATGCCTGTCTTCATTAGCCCAGTCGGAGCAGATGTCTTTGAGGGAGTTCCGGAGGAAAACCAAGCAGGTTAGATAGGCGACGATACTTACACATCTGACATGCATCGATAACTTACAGAAACAAACAGCCCTTTAATTTAGAGCGGGGGTTTTAGATTAAATTGTTATAGCAACATTAAAAAAATGTGTACATAAATATTTAACAAGGGCCATTAGAAAGTGGCATATCCCTCAGGCTTCCACACGGCTGTACAGTCAACATTCGTAATGGCCAACTGGTTTTGTCATAAATGTGCCAACCAGCAAAGATAAATGGTATAACCAGTTTAATCCATAAATTCTTGATTAGTTTTATCATTCCCAGCGAATAAGAAAGAGACAATCAACACATAAACAAAATAAAACAATTAACACAGTAAATCATGTATATTGACATAATTTCTTTGATCTTTTTTTTATGAAGTTTCTTGCGGTAACCGTTAGAAATGAAAACAATCATCACCTTTCTTACAAAATATTGAGTGATTTTAAAAGCATCATCTGAACTAATATTTGTGAAAAACCCCCATAGCTGTTATTGAGTTCTGCATTTGAAAAGGGATGAAAGTCCACACAGACGGACACCCAGATTGGATCTTGGGTGGATACAGTTTCGTATAATCATGAACAGATCTGATCTTAAAAAGAAGTCCACTACAAGCTTGAGATCAGATTAGACGAAGACCAACTTTATACATAAAATAGAAAGAAAAAGTTTAAATAATACTTCAGTACTTCTCTGTTTTTGGAAGTAATATTAAATGGTTCTTGAAATCTGCTCAGGATTAAAAAACCATCACATATGTCTAAAAAGCAAAGGCTCCTAACGTTTCGTGCAAAAGGCTAATACTGAATGTTCCGAAACAAGCGGGAACATGGAATCAGTTCACATTTACTTTAACAAAAAACCAAAGGTTTGATATATGGTTTTACATTAGTTGGCATGTCGACCGACAGCCGCGTCAACTCCCATGAATATTTTATTAGAATATATATGAAAATTCATGACATTTCGTCTGGAAAACAATACTTCATTTCTTATATAACCATCGACAAGGTGCCATGTCGTCTAATATTTATACCATTTGGCTTGAGTAACTCTCATGTAGCATTTCAAACAATGTATCTATATATACTGTAGGTAATCATAATAAATGCATAGACTGGAAATGAATACACAGACACATTAAAATTCGAGCAACTACAGACGCCCGATCTGTTGACATGTAAATGACGAGGCGAATTGATGTAAAGCAAGTAGCTGTAACAAGCCAGCATTATGTATCACACTAATCGACTAAACTTAGAAACATTACAACTATTGTGGCGACGTGGCAATAACATTAAAAAAAATCTCCATATTGAGTAGCAAATATTTACCATTTTGCGTACGTACGTATATAAACTGATATGACGAAGATTATTACAGTGGGCCTATTGGCGGGTTTCGTGTCTTGGGCAGGGTATTCAAACTTTAAAGATATTGCTTAATTGATTATGTATTTATTTCGTTATGCCGAAGCGAATTATACAGGGCAAAATATACAGTTGAATCAGCTTAGACGTGCAAAACCCGCAGATGAATAATGGTATCAAGAACTCCTGAAAATGTGACACTTTTAACCTTTCATACTTGACTTTGTGTCCAGCATTGTTCATATATTATTATTTTGTTGTATCCCAGTTAGAACAATGACTTTCGCAAAGTCCTTTTTTTCCTAATGATTATCATTGGCAATTCCACACACGCATCTTGCTAAAAACATCTTTTATGTCATGTCAACGTGTGCACGGATGGACAATACGCCATGGGCAAGAAGTCCAGCACGGTATCCTTCTTAATCCTTAACACTATAATGTTTTACGGTGCATCGACCCCGAGGGCTAACAACAGTAACACCTGTCTTATCTCTTTATACAGTTGGGGATTTATACTGAAGAAATTTTTTTTTTGAAAAATGCAAAACCAACATAAGTTTCATAAGGCAGATAAATAACGAGTCGGGCATTCGTTTCTATGAAATAGGTCAATATTCTTCTCCATGTTTTCGCATGTGATGCTGAACGTTCATTAAAAACTGAGCGATAATGCATCTCCGACAATTTGTTTAGGCTGTATATTTTTCTATATACACCAGTTTTATTGTCCAAGATGGACCCCCCCCCACCCACCAGCACACACACCCGCACACACACACACTCACACACACACACAAAACTCAAAGGACTTTTCGATAGGACTATTTTTGCATAATCAAAAAGATCTTTGGGAGGTTATGCCGGGCGTTTTAGATATATTTTAAAAAGTATTTTTCGAGTGCTTACTGGCTTAGAAATTGGAACCCACATGATGTTAACCTTTCACGCGTGTTGCTTTTTCACCAAACGACATTAAAATTCCGACAGCGGGGTCTCGGGAGCTGAATAGTTTAAACTGCTCAAATTTTCATTGTTCACGCACTTCCCGCATTGGCACGATGAGTTTGCGCAAATCGGACGGTGTCTTGCCGACTCGAGTCGTGCCAATGCGTGCCACGGAGTCGTGCAAGTGGCTTGCACGACTTTTGACCACGATAATATCAATTTTGTCCACATTTTGTCAGTGTTCACATTGACACGAACTGGCACGACGAGTTCACGCATAGTTTGCGCATTGTTTACGCACTTCCCGCATTGGCACGACGACTTTGCGCAAATCGGACGGTGTCGTGCCGACTCGAGTCGTGCCAATGCGTGCCACGGAATCGTGCAAGTGTCAGCCACTTTTGGCCACGATTTTGTCGTGCCCATCAGTGTCCACATTGGCACGACGAGTTCACGCATAGTTTGCGCATTGTTTACGCACTTCCCGCACTGGCACGACGGGTTTGCGCAAATCGGACGGTGTCGTGCCGACTCGAGTCGTGCCAATTCGTGCCACGTAATTGTGCAAGTGTCAGTCAGCCTTTATGCGTGTACAATGCACAGGCAGGAGTAAACACAGCTACCCTTGAAATGACAGGCCGTGCCACAACGCATCACTGCATTGCGGTGACAAAAATCGTACAAGTGTCGGGGTGGCAATTTGCTAGTCTCATAATGACCGAAGTGTTAGGTGCACACGACATTAAACCCTATTACATCCCTTTTATCCAATATAAAACGGCAATTTGAAGGTTGACCTAAATGGGGTAGCAATCATCCGAGGCTAACAAGGTAACATTACAGTAATTTGTTATTTCTAAGAATTGTTTTTGCACAGGGCTCTCCAGTCGTTGGATAAGGCCTTGAAAGCGAACAAACACAGAGCGCAGTAGGCCAACAGGGTGAATTTGGTCACATCCTACAGGATGCAGGATATGTTACTCTTTCATGATCACCTTATACCACCTGTCGCTGGGATATATTCAAGAGAAATATCATATAACCAGACAGTCTTGTATTAATCTTGAAATTTGGTTTATTTTGGCACTCCGCGGGAAATTTTGGATAAGGGAAGAAAACAAAGGAGATTAGCCAGGAGATTACATCGTTCAATAAAACATAATAATACATTCAGCTATTACGTTGATTAAACTGTCTGTGTTGAGTTTGATGTCAAGTGGAAACTCTGGTTCATTGATCCACTGACGGAGGTCTTGTGGGGCTTCTGGTCTGGGTACATTGTGTGAAGAGGTCTACAAAATCAAACGAGCCTAACTTCACTAGTATGTGGTTTCCCTTAATTATCACTTAGAAAGAAGGTGTCTTGTTTGTGTATGTAAATCTGTGTCCTAACTGAATATTGAGGAAGCAGACGTTAAACCACCAACAGACAGATTAGTAGAACATTATAACCATGTCTGAGATGTTACAACGTTGCAAGCAGAATCATTGTTGAAACGTTATCTCTAGTAAATTCAATTCTTGTGTTCCATAAGATTTTTGTGTTTTCATTTAATGTAACCAATTACTAAATGCCACGTAATTAATTATGTCATTCAATGAACGATCGGCCATGTTGTAATAATAGTATCCGAATTACTGTACTTCGGTCATCAATTTTAGACGTCAATGGAGTGAATTCAAGACACTGAATAATTTATCTGAGCGATCAGCTTTAATTCAAATATATATTCTCATCATCAATTCTAGCCCCAAGACATCAGACATATTTGGATATAGAATTCTTTCTTTTTTCTTAAAGTACACTTAAGGCTTTCTGGCACCGGGGCCACTGATATGTTCTGGCCTTAGAATTTTGTTAAAATTCTTATATTAGCCAAACATGTAGCCGAATCATAAATTATGACGCGGGGTTGGATGGCCGAATGGTTACAGTGTGCGCGCTGTATCATAAGGTCTGTCATTGAGTCAACTGGCGTGGTACGTGACAAGGAGTAGGGTCGATTGTCTCCGGGTCCTCCGGTTTCCTCCTATTGCTAAAGAGCCCTACACTTAAGCGAATTATTGAAATAGAATTAAACCACATCTCTCGCCCCCCTCTCTCTCTCTCTCTCTCTCTCTCATATTATAAATTTAAGTGTATCATGTGAAGACGGATCAGGTGTTTAATGTGATCATATTTATAAAGAAGGTGTAGATTTACGAGACAAGATCAAACATCTCGCATCTTTAAAAGTAGAAAATAATAACTTCCTGTTTACCACTCAAGACATGATATATCTAATGTATGATTTATTAATTCCCGGCGTCAGTAGGGAAATCTAACAACTCACGTCTTTAAATGTAGCAAATAATGGCTTCCATAGTTTAACGCTCGAATTTTACCACTGTAGACATTATTGTTCAAATACACTGTTCTAGAATTCAAGAAACTCTTGAAAACCAAGAAATAATAACCCCCTCAAGGGTGCATTATGTACGATTTAGATAAAGAGCAGGCCTGGGAATTCTTGCTATAATACTTCCAAAATAGATAATAAAAAGTGAATATATTACATTGAACATTTCCTTCAACTTACTTTAATCTGGGGTAAAGTTATGACTATTTGATTAGTTTTAAGATACATGTATAGCGTAAATAGTTCATTATCGTTAAATATTTTAAAAATCTCGGTCATCCGATGTTATAGAGAGGTGATTATGCGCTTGCCATGTTAATGACTGTCTAAATAATAATCTATTTGCTTTTCTATAATTTTTAAATGAAGAAAACCATTTCTTGTATGAGTCGCCTTCTCGGGTATAACAATTTGTATATTTATGGGGTTTTTTCTTGGAAGTTTTTGTGTTGTGTCATTCTGGAGAAGTTTATCTTTGGCAATACCATGCTCTCTAATAGTGCAGTTCATGGCCGAATTTATCGTTCTCTT
Organism: Patella depressa; assembly: GCA_948474765.1. NCBI lineage: Eukaryota > Metazoa > Mollusca > Gastropoda > Patellidae > Patella > Patella depressa. The sequence goes on from OX419715.1 coordinate 31,156,819, forward strand.
ACTCACACGATATATCATTAACATTCCCCTGTATAAAGGGTAGCGATAACGACATGCTGTAGGTAATAGACCCTGGTGCCCGTGTTTACCTTTAGTTTCATGTTTGGTTCACTGTAAGACTTCGGAACACAACTAGGTTGTATTTCATAGAAGACAGATTGCCTTCCAATAAGTCACACCCGGCCGTCATACCAGTTTCATACTCGACACCCATCATTACTCATACTCTCCTGCCCCTTACATGAAACCTACCACTACCTATATTGGTCTGCCTCATACACGACACCCGTCACTATTTACAGTTGCATGTCTTATGTACGATACCCGCCATAACATATAGCTTGCAGTCTCATACACCACTAGCAACCTGTCTCAAACACGACAAACCTATTGTAAGCAGTCTAATATACGACACCCACAAATATATATAGTTACCTGCCTCGTACACGACCCCCACCACTATTCATAGTGACCCACCTTATACACAACACCCACCATTACCTGTAGTTACCTGCCTCATACGCGACTAGCGCCACTATCCATGGTGACCTGCCTCATACACAGCACCTACCATTACCTATATCTATCTACCTCATACGCGACACGAGCCACTATTCATAGTGACCTGCGTCATACACAACACCCACCATTACTTACATTTACCCACACCTTACATGACACCCGCCCGCTACCTACAGTAACCTACTTCATAGCACCCGCCTCTACCCGGATAGATTTCATAAAACAGTACTTATTGGGCGCAAGCAATCAAAGTCGTTTAAATGAATACACGTACATTTCGTTTCATTTTTTATCTGCCATGATACATTAAGGTAGTCTCGATAACCAGCCATAACATTTAGCTATAAATATTGCTCAACTGGATAAGCAAGGTGTGTATGTAACGTTGAACTTCTTAAACCCAGGTTTAAGTGATGAAAAGTAACTGTTTTACGATAAGGCGGAATGATTTACATTATTTTAACGGCGGTTTATTTCATGTGCCAGTCAACATAATGAACAGAGAAAAAATTATTTTGGAAAATATGTTTAAAAGTAGAAGCTAAATTTCTTACACTAGCCAAGTTTACGTTCTGTGTTTTTTATTATAGGGAGATATATTTACTTACTTCTTCAAATGTTTGAAAATTTCCAGTAAGATTCACCTGTAACGAGTGAATGTATAGTGGTATTATGTTTGATAATATCCCTGATTTACCAGGTTTATACCCCGTTCTCCCAACCGTCATGGAAAAGGGGGGTGGTGTGGATGGCCGAATGGTTAGCGTGCGCGCGCTGTTTCATACGGCCTGCCATTGCGTCAACTGGCGTGGTTTCGAATATCTGGTTGCACGTGACTAGTAGTAAGGTCGCCTGTCCAACCTCGTGGATTTCCACCGGGTACTACTAAAGACCCCTACGCGCAAGCGAATTGTTGAAATAAAATTAAACCATACGTTCGTCCCGAAATGACCTAGTTTGTGCCCAGTGAACGGTAAACCCCATTCTCTCTCCCAACCGCCGTAAACCCTATGATCCCAAGTATAAACTAATGTTACTTCTTAAATATAGAGAAACGGTGACTCAGTGGGTAAGGCATTGGTTCTCTAACCTCAGGGTCCGTGCGTTGTAGCACAGAAAGTTCATGTGGATTTTCTGACGTGACTATCCTTGTCTTTGATGGTGGGACAAAGACTGACAAGGGACAACGTATAGCCATTCGGATGATACGAAAAACCGCGGTCCTGTGCACATTGGCGTGCACGTTAAAGATCCATTGACATTTGGAATTCGATATAAGAGTATGCTAAACGCCGCTGTCCGGGGAAAATTCCTTCATAGCTCATTATAAAGCGTATGTCCATCTTCATTATCCCAGTCGGAGCAGAACGGTAGGATGTTAAACCCCATTTCATTTCAGTTCCGTAAACTATCCCTTGGCAGTTGTAATTCAGCATGAGAGTAGGCCGTAGCGCCGCTGTCCACGAACACTTTCCCTCGTAGCACACTGGATAGCGAATGCCCGTCGTCATTAACCCAGTCGCAGCAGAACAAGAGGACGTTAAACCCCATTTCATTTCAGTTCCGAAAGAGACAAGGTAGAGTCTCTCGGGTGGGACGAAAAACTGAGATCCTGTGTATACGTTGTCATGCGCCTAAAATATCCCTCGGCAGTTGGAATTCGACGTAAGAGTAGGCCGCAGCGCCGTTGTCCAGGAAAACTTGGGGGTTGGGATGGCCTAGTGGTCTAGAGTTCCATGCTTCGACCTCTAGCTGGCCGGTCACCTCTGGCTTGCGGCGGTGGTTTCGAGCCCTGGTGTGAGCCTATGTGGCATGGAGATAGGGGCGCCTTCTCAACCTCATGGGTTTCCTCCGGGCACTCCGGTTTCCTCCCACTGCTAGAAACCCCTACGCGCAAGCGAATTATTGAAATAAAATTAAACCATATGTTGGTCCCCAGGTGACCTAATTTGTGTTGAGTGGACGTTAAACCCCATTTCTCTCTCTCTCCCAGGAAAACTTTCCCTCAAAGCACACTGTACGGCGAATGCCCGTCTTCATTAGCCTAACAGAACAGTAGGACATTAAACTCAATTTCATTTCATGTATCTTAAGTATCTATATTTACATAGGAAGCGAAGAACTATGTCACTTTTTTACATATAAAAATAACCCTTCTTCCTTGCGATTGCCAATGCGCTATAGAAGATGTTATCTTGATGTCCATATTAACATCATACGTCAACTATTTTTTCATCCTGAAAATTTGTTAAATAACTACACATCCGATATTATGGTAAATTATGTGTATAAAAATCACACAAAAACAATCTTCGTTTGAAATTTAAAGCCAAGACCCTTCCCTTGTGGCATATGACGTCATAAGTAGATTAACACACGTTAGATTTCTAGTCAATTCATTTATCGTATGTGTTTTTGGAATGTTAAAATAAGACGTATTCACGCTAACGAAACCACAGAAAATAACATAATATGAAAGTCTGAAATAGTAAATTGACACCCCTAGCTGTCTAGTCGTTCGGGTGGGAGGAAAAACCGAGGTCCCGTGTACACATTGGCGGGCACGTAAAAGATCCCTTGGCAGTTGGAATTCGATATAAGAGTAGGTCGTGGTGCCGCTGCCCGGGCAAAATTTCCCTCAAGGCACACAGCATGGCGTATGCACGTCTTCCATTAGCCCAGATTACGCGCAGAAGAGTAGGACGTTAAACCCCATTTCATTTCATTTTTATTTTATCCTGTCTTATACAGTATTCCCTGGACTGATTTATTTCATTTTTAAGGCTAGATTCGTATTTTAGTGTTTTAAATACACATTCACCGAATAGAAGTTCAGGTAAGCTTATTATAACGATAAAAAAAAACATTGATGAAACGCTTCTGAAATGAAATAAGCCTTAGCTTCTTACTTTTCCTCCCCGCCCGGGTTAGGAGCGGTTGGGGTTCAGTGTTCGATGCCAGTGTCGAAATCCAACTGTAAGGTATTCTTTTTCGTCCCACCGAACGACTAGACGGTGTCCTCTGCCAGGCTACACCAGAGGCAAGTGAATCCACATAGGAACGACTTAATATTTTCAACAAATTTCTGCTCGTTAATGATGTACATGTATCAAAGGTTTATCTTATCAGTAAGTAATTAGGGTTTCACACTGCGTAGCTTGTGTGAAACACTATTGTTTTTGTTAAAATTCTTCTTATTATTATTCTTATTATTATTATTTTTTTTTTTCCAATTTGCTTATATCTCAGGAACTACTTGTCGGATCGATGCAATGTCTTGAGTTTTACTGCGAAAGTGGGTGTGACTTAGAGATTAAAGCTATTTCCGGCATTCTGCGACAATGCGAAATGTCCGAAATCACCGAAGTTGTCGTTTTTTGAAATATTGCCGTAATATTAACAACAATTGTTGGATTTTATTGTTTGATAGTTTTTGACATTGCCAGAGACATGGCACATAGCTACGGGTCTTTAGAGTTTTAAATTTCGCCGAATCTTCGGAAAAATAAGGCGCCAAATTTTGAAAATTTAAATTTTGACAAAAAACTTTTTTATTAATGAATATTTTTTTAATGACCTTTTACCAAGGGTTAAAGGGTTGTCTGATTTGGGCAAAAATGTGAACATTTTTTTTCTGGATAATTTTCCTTGGTCGCTATTGGCTAATTCAGTTTATCGGTTCTATATTAATTATTTATTGTCCGATTTGTATAAAACAAAGTTTATATGCTCCATGGTCCAAAATGTCATTTTTTTGTTACCGGCAAAGTTTCCTGTCGGCACCGTAAGTGACGTAAATTTAGCAAAAACTACAATTTTAACAGTTCGGTACCACTTTTTGAAAGCAAAACTTATTTTTTTGAAATGTAATATGACTGAAAAGATGTGCCATATAAAGGCGCACAAAACATCGCGCTCAGTTTTTTTAATTTCGATTTCGTTTTCGGTCGATTTGGATTAAAGGGTGAAAAAAGGTGTCAAAATAAGCTATTTACAACCCATCCAGCGTCTTCATATTAAAAAATATATCTTCGTAACATTAATAATCTCGTAGCAATAACCCATACGAAGAGAATGTATGTGAAAATTAATTTGTAATATGCGCAGTTGCTGAGAAAAAGTCAATTTTGCATGAGTCACTTTTCACGTTATTTTGGCTGTATAAGAATCAATTATTATGTGATTTTCAATTTTCTTTCACCACTGGATGCCTAATGCCATAGTGGACAAGGTCAAACCATTCTACCTCATACGCTGCCACCGGAAATGACGTCATTTGCTCAAAACTTAATTTTTAGCATTAAAAAACAATATTTTATTCAAATGGGTCGTACTTGTTATTTTTTTCAAATTATGATATTTGATTCTATTCATCAAATAGAATGAACCCATGTGATCATACAGATATCACAAAACGGTTTCTAACGTGTACGGTTGCAGAGAAATGGGCGATTTTCCACAAGTCACTTTTCGAGGATTTTAGTCTATAAAAGTGTCAGTTATTATTCGATTTTCATAAAATTTTCGCCATATGATATCTTACGTCATTTATGATTTAATAGAACTAATTTAACATTTCCAGTATCACCGGAAGTCATTATATTTTGGCAAAAACTGTATTTTTAGCCGTCAAAACAGATATTTTTTTCAAATGAGTTTGATTTGTAATATATTAAAAATTATGATATTTAGTTCGCATCAACTAATAGAATGAACCCATGCGATCATTCAGATACCACAAAATGGTTTCTAACTTGTACGGTTAGCCGAAATAGCCGATTTTCTACAAGTCACTTTTCAAGTTTTTTGGTCAATAAAAGTGGCGATTATTTTTCGATTTACATAAAATTTTCACTATATGATACCTTATGCCATTTCTGATTTCATGAAACTAATTGAACATTTTCATTATCCCCGGAAGTACTGTAATTTTATCAGGATTAATTACAACTGTATAAAATGAATTGATATTGCTGGATTTTTGTTGATTCTGTTTCCCTTTTATTTGATGTGTGCAATGTTTATGTGGAAATCTGTTTATCGGTGCCATTGATTCAAGGGCAACATGGGAGCGAAAGTGACATAAGTTTAAAGTTAACGTGGCACCAGTGAAACCCGTCATTCCTGCATGCAGGTCTAGTTACATATAGTATTTATTCCAAATATGGTGTATACAAAACCACGAGAAACCTGGTTCCCTGTTTCTCGAAATCTTAACTAAAGATAAAATTCAAATTTTAGTAGATACTTCAATTTTGATTGGCTAAGTACTAAAATCAATCTAATATTACCCAATCAAATTTGCATTTCATCTAAGTTAAAATTTCGTGAAGCAGAACCCTGTTTTATCCATATCAGATCATCAAGCGAGAAACGCCATCAACAACGGCGATGATTTTTGGTCGAGAATTTAAGGTTACATTTTAACACGTGTTACGTTAATGTTAGTGTGTTAGTTTAGTTTGTTTTCAGGTTAAGTAAGTCTTGCCATATATATGTTATTACAAATAACACCTGTTCAATATATCATTATATCATTCATTACAGAGAACTATTCTCGAATCAAATTCTTCTGTGTGTAGAATGTCTCTCGCTCTCTCTTCTAGGTGTGTTAATCAAGTAAATTAAGCTATTACGTATATTAAACGGCCTGTTACATCTTTTATTCTATACCGAAGTAATACTGACCATGTAATATAGGCCTTAATAAAAATGTAATGGGGCTTAACGTCCTACTGTTTTGCACTGACTGGGCCAATAAATAACAGTACAGTGTAAGTTATTCCGACCGCTAGGGGTTCTTTTACATTATTTTCGTCTCATCCAAACGACTATACGTTGACTCTTGGTAGGCCCTCCGTCGTGTATTACTGATTAGAGGGAGCCACGCTGGAAAATATCGATGAAATTTCTCAGTCAACACAGGGGTCGAACATGGGGTCTCCAGGTTTGCGACCCATAATTTTACCCACTGAGCCACTGTTGTTCCGTGTGTTTCAGGATAGCGAGTGGTATAACACATACGCTTTAGATTCTACATAACTGTTTGTCATCGATGCAAGTGCTGTTGTCGAGATCACAGGCTTGTTCTGGCACGAAGTGGAGTCGCCGATTTCCCACTACTGAAATAAATATTTAAATATAATTGCATGTCAGCTTGCATTACCCCCCCCCCCCCCCGCCCTGCGTCTCTCTCTATCTCTCCGCCGTCTTCCGATAACAAAAGTATTTTCTTTCTCTATTTAAAATGACAAGAATTAGTGTTCTCAGACTACCATAAAGTGAAGTTAAGTGTCGGCCCATTGAATATTAAGATTTAAATTTATTTCAATTATGATACCTAATGAAAAATCATTAAAAAGCTTTTAAGGAAAGTGGTTTCCCTCTTTTTTAAAACGAACTCTAACATTAGTCTAAACTAATACTAATTATTATATTTGAATGTAAAACATTGGCCAAAGCTAGAATCTTATTTATCAGTCAAGAGGAAGCAAATTGATTTTACAAGTATTTTATAATAAATGCAGGTAAGTCATATAATAGAGAGAGAGAAATGGAGTTTAACGTCCACTCGACAACCATATAACAGCATACATACCATTTTAAGAAATATACGGTTATTTTCATTATTATGTGCAATGCCGTGGATATAATGCCATGTTTCTTTTATGCGTACTCTATTTGTTTTCTTTTTCATTTTTATTTGTCCATTTAATTTTGAGAATAACCAATTTGACTTGTGATACGAGATTGAATCGTTTAGCTAATTCTTTTTTTTTTCGCTTACTTTTGGTATTATTTTTATCACTAAAAGAGAACCGGTTTCGGGCGAGTTAATTGGAATAAAAAATAATGTCGGTTATCTGATGAAACTTTCCTTCAATTTAGATTATTTTAATACCAAGGAAATAATTACTTCTTCGTGAACTGATTACACCTGTGTTTTGAAATAATATTTTCAAGAGAGAGAGAGAGAGAGAGAGAGAGAGAGAGGGAGAAAGGGAGAGAGAGATGTAAATCACAATATCTATACCATAATACTTATCCTGAAACTATTTCCATTACAAATAGTTTGGATGAGACAATAAAAAACAAGATCCAATTAGAAGTTTCCGTACACAAAAAGTTTTATTACTTCGACCACAGTTAAATGAAAAAAAAACCTTAGTTCCTTATTATTCGAATTTTAAAAGAACATCAAATACACTCTCTAACTGTGTCATTGAGTCAACTGGTGGAGTTTCGAATCCCCGGTTGTACGTGACAAGGAGAAGGGTCGTCTATCCAACCTCGTGGGTTTTCTCCGGCTCCTCCGGTGTTCTCCCACTGCTAAAGATCCCTACGTGCAAGAATTGAACCAAATGTTATTCCCTAAATGAACTAGTTTGTGTTGAGTGGACGTTAAAACCAGCGATCTCTCTCTCTCCCTCCCCCTCTCTCTCCCTCTCTCTCTCTTTCTCTCTGCCTCTCACACTGTATCTGTGCTAATAATCTTGTTTTATCGAGGGTATTTTTATTACAACTGTTGAAGGGTAGTACTAGTTTAAACTGTAAATGTAGTATCATAGATTGAGTTTGGCAGTTTGTCTGACTTATCTTATCTATCGTCATGATGATGTTCAAATAAAAATAGAAATTCTTCGCCGCCGAATTTACCACCTGTTCCTTTTCGTAATATTGCCAGCATTTCTTAAGTCATGTTTACTCGGGAGGGTTCACTTGTTTGTGTAATCACTCTGGTGGATGGGGACGTTAACCCGAGGAAGAATATGCTGCATTTTTAGAAATGGGCTTTAACGTCCATTCGACCCAAACTATGTCATTTCGGGACTAACATATGGCTCAATTTTAATTCAATAATTCGCTAGCGCGTGGGGGTCTTTTAGCAGTGGGAGGAATCCAGAGAGCCCTGAGAAAACCCACGAGGACAGGCGACCCTACCCTTGTCATGTACAACCAGGGAATCGAAACCACGTCAGTTGACTCAATGACAGACCTTGTGATACAGCGCGCACGTGCTAACCATTCCGCATCCAACCCCCAATTTGTAGCAGGACTTTTATCAGTAGTAAAATTGTGTTAGTCACGCAAACTCCTAAATTAAGAAGTGTTACAGGGGTGTAATCATGATCATATACCATGCCTCGTGCACTACACCCACCCCTAGGGTAGTCTCAGTGAATGATTTATTCCTACAAACAACCGCATTGAAAATGTGTGCGTATTATCCATGGGTATATATTAAAATAGCTAGACCGCTTTGATTTTGTCGAAAATTGTTAATTTAATTCGATTTCTGCGCATTATCCATGAGTATATTAAAAAGCTTGACCTCTTTGATGTTGTCGAAATTGTTGATTTAATTAGATTTTATATATGGATTAGTAAATTGTCGTCGACACAGTAGGCTAAAATTGCTCAACGACCAGACTTCCGCTTAATCTTTCCAAACAAGGCTTTGTCCAATTCTAATCGAAATAATATATCAGACCATTCAATATATGTTTTTTTGTCTAAATCACGGGGGATTAGTACCTTTAAATTGTGATTTTTGTAACCGATTACAGTGTGTCTATGAGTTGTAGAAATAGAATTTGTTTGCTTTGCCACCTGTTCAGAAAATCTGGCACCGTTTCCACATCAACTGCCAAAACTTTATATGAGTGATTTCTTCATTGAGACGTGAAGATATCCTGCGGTGAAAACGCACATGAAATGCACGTGAAAATTTCTAGGAATGGCATGTGTCTATTGCTTGCGGCAATCAACTCCAGAATTAATGTTTAATTGTTAACTGCGTCGTAATCGTTGTTACATTACCATTTTAAGATTCTACACGATTCCAACTACTCATGTCATGATCCACAATATAAAGTATCTTATTTAGATTATTCCCAGTGAGATTTTCCCCCTTGTCAGTGATGCGTACGTTCGGATAGGACGAAAAACCGAGGTCCCTTGTACACATTGACATGCACGTAAAATATCCCTTGACAGTTGGAATTCAATATAAGAGAAGGCCGTAGTACCGCTGTCCGGGCAAAAATTCCCTTATAGCACACTTTATGGCCTATGCCCGTTTTCCTTAGCCCTGTCGGAGCAGAATAATAGGACGTTAAACCCCATTACAATGAACTGAAGACTTCGTTAAGTTCTTTTCTTCTCAAATGTAGAAGGCGAGGGTGTAATATCCAGTAACTTTATAGCTTCGAAACTATTATAATGCTCTTATTTCAATGATTTATCAGCGCGCATCTATCTTTAACAGCGGTGGGGGATATAGAAATAGAAAACTTTCTGTATAGGGCTCTTCAGTAAACCAACTGAATAACAACAATATTTATGTACACCGAATTGGGGCTCGAACTCACAAGACACGATATTTCATCATGCGTAGAGCCTTGTATTGTAGCAACTTGTTATAAGGATCAGAATCAAAACAGAAGGAACACGACAGAAACGTTTAACACCAAATCACGGGATAGTTCACACAAACTCCCTCAATTAAGGTCAAAAGGTATCGAATTGTTTTCATATGGTGTGTTAATGGTGGGTTATCCCAACACTGTGTTAGAGCGATCATATTTTATAGTACGGGTGTGGTGGGTCGGTGTCGCGGTGCCTAAAGCGCCGACTCAACAACCAGACTTTAAAGTTCACTCGACACAAAAAATATGTAATTTCGGGACTAACATATAGTTCAACTTTATTTCAGTAATTCGCTTGCGTGAGGGGTCTTTGGCAGTGGGAGGAAATCCGATGACTCGGAAAAACCCCACGAGGTTGGACAGGCGACCCTATTTCTTGTCACGTACAACTGGGGAATTGAAAGCACGTCAGTTGACTCAATAACAGACCCCCTTCCCTACCACCGAAAATGAAAAGGGAATACTTTATTTGAGCGTTTGAAGAAAAGCGTAGTCTCCATTTTCATTGTTACAATTCATTAAAAATTGCGATCATCAAATCATCTGGGGAGTTAAATCAATCTGTTTCACAGACAATTACTTACGAATTATCTCTGTAACAGATGATTGTCCACAACACGTGCGTTGACTGCACGCGGCGTAAGTCATTGGCTCAACGGCTCGTGCAATGTTTACTTAACACCTAACTGCTTCGGGCAAAATGATGCATTTTACTCATTTTAATACCCATTTACACTAAATAGGAAATATTTTTTAACTACAAATACTTCAAACGTCCTTCTTTATTTTTCTTTTACCTCAAAAAAATGTTTGAGAATTTAATTTGTCGGAGTAAAAAAGTTAATATGCCGTACTCATTAAACCTCGTCGATGTCATGCTTATCAGTGATTGTAGCGGCCAAGCTAATATTCACTGCGGGATCAGTTTGGAGTTGAATATGGGCTTGCCATGCCTAATCTATAATTTATATAACATTTGAGGTCAGTATAAAAGTCCACAATAATTAGATCTACCTCTTACATCTTTTGATGAACTAAACCATGTGGTGTTGTTAAATACATGTATAAAGTATTGATAGGACAAGCTGTCCTGTAAAATGGTTTCTTTGAAATGTTAAACGGATTTCGGGGGTTCGGATGGGCTAGTGGTCTAGAGTGCCGCGCTTCGACCTCTAGCTGGCCGGTCACCGATAATTTTTTTATATTTTGTCTTAAATATTGGACATCAGAAGTCCATCTTTTCCCGGTAATATCACATCATCAATGTTGAATTAAATTGACAAATAATTTGTGTGTTCATTGTCGAAGATTTTGGATGATACTGAGTTAGAGACTTAGCTACTTTAATTAACATAGGGTAAAACGTTTTACCTTTCCTGAACCTATTGGACAACAGAAAGGCGGTGGTAGTAGTAGTAGTAGTAGTATCTACAGTAGAAGTATTTGAACGACATTTAATATTTTTGACATAATCAAATAACCCATTACAATTACTATGATTTATTACACTGCGGGGGGCCGGGGTGGGGTGGCCTAGTGGTCTAGAGTGCCGCGCTTCGACGTTTAGCTGGCCGGTCACCTCTGGCTCGCGGCTGTGGTTTCGATCACTGGTGTGAGCGTATGTGGCATGGAGATAGGGGCGCCTTCTCAATCTCGTGGGTTTCCTCCGGGCACTCCGGTTTCCTCCCACTGCTAAAGACCCCTACGTGCAAGCGAATTATTGAAATAAAATTAAAACCATATGTTAGTCCCGAAATGACCTAGTTTGTGCTGAGTGGACGTTAAACCCCATTTTTCTCTCTCTCTCTCGTTAAACGGATTTCGGCGATTTTTATTTTGACCCAGATTAAGAGAAATAAATTGTTTTAGACGGTGTTAATATTGGCAGGTAAAGTTATGTAAAACACGAACCAGGTAATACAATTCTTACCTCAATTGTTTTTACGTCAAAAATGACTGCCGGCACATACCGTCTGCTACTTACCACTTATTTAACACACGGCCCACCCACAATTTTTCCAAAATAAACAGCTGTAGAATTAACAACATAACAACATCAATTTACATCTTAACAATACTTAGGTCGATCTAATCTACAAGTTAACAACGGACTGGGTGATCTAATCTACTACATGCTAACAAATGACTGGATGGTCTAAGTTTTATTTCTAAATGACTGCATAAAGTTACATATTTATTGTCTGGTAGTTAAACAGTAGTTTTGTTTAGTTTTTTGGATATTGGTTATACCTTGTAACCACAATCCGCAACGGACTATACTCTACTCCTCATCAAAAACTCTACACCTAACTAACCGTACAAAATAGCGTTGTGTATACAGAACACCAATGACCAGGACGACTCACATCGCAACTCGTTCCAAATAACATTTCATAAAACAAAAATTAATATTTAGGTGATCTTTCAAAAATTAAACCAAGATAATTGTTATACAATAACTCTTCAAAATTCTGTTGCCATTTTATTTTGACACCAAAATATCGCAACTGTTAGCTATGGGTCGTGCACATGGCAGGGCAATTGCAAAAATAAGAGTTATTCAGTATCCATTTTGTAGAACTGGTATCTGGTATACTGCATTACAAAATAAACAAATCCAAACAATAAATCTACCACTTCCGGTGGTCAATTGGAATAATGCTGAGATATACGTATGCGATAGGCATTTTACTAATGAACTGTTAATTATATTAAATTGGGGTTTAACTTCCTACTTTCCTGGCTTTACATGTTTTAAGATCTATATTTATCATCAATAAATTAGCTAATTAGCCCAGTTACTCTTCTATTATACCGTTATCTTATATCTATATATGTATCTGATGAAATGAGGCTTAACGTCCTACTTTTCAGCACCAACCGGGAAAATAAACACGCCCACTTACATGTAGGAATTAGACTTGAAATCCCATGTTACTTTCTCGGCAAACATCAGGATCGAATCCAGTACCTTCTTAGCGAGTCAGTGCCTTTATTCACTGGATCACCGAGACAAACCAGTACAATATGGTGTAATATTAGACATTAGAAGACATATCGTACGAGATACTGATTGGTTATATTTGAAAAAAAAATGGCCAGCACCAAGTGAAAAATTTATTTTTTAACAAAAACATTGTAAAATTAGCTATTTTCGGTATATTTCGCCTATAAAACCACTTTGTGTTTAAAGAATTTATAAAAAAAAAACTATCTATTATCCCATCCCTGCCAGTACAATAGTGTGTAATAAAGTTTTTTTTTCAATCTTGGTTCCCGCTCTTCAGGAATAGAACCTGGTTGGCCAAGAAGAAAAATCGACTCCTTCTTTCATATCTTGTGTTTTTTGTATGATGTAGAAAATCAGATTTATTCGAAAATTGAAAATGGCGATCAGACGCATTAAGAACAATCGGACTTTAATTTTAAAAAATACGACACACAATCAATGTTTGTGTTTACAAATTAGTTAGTCCATTGTTTGTTTTCGTTTCCTTCGTTTTTTAAAAAGTTAATGGAAGGTCACCAAACCAGGTTTTTAGATAAGACGAAGCAATAATTGACATATCTCTATAATTAATTTTTAAATAAATAGAATTTATATTTATTGTTTTTGTTTTACCCATTAATTTGTTTAATTGTATATTTGTTTATTTCCTTGTTTTAATTAGCTTTTTTTCAAATTAAAGAGAAAATAAAAAGCCAGCAAAAATAAAGTAAGTAGACAAATGACGTCTCCATTAGCGTATTAATAATTCTATTTGACGAAGAGTTATTGGAATTTTGAGCAGCTAATTGTAGGAAAAAGAACAATATGAGTTTATTTGCCACAAATAAACATTTTGAATAAATCTATAGTAAGTTTTAACATGTATGGAAGTCCCGACGTGTCATAATAGAGTTTAAATATAAAGTTTATGAATATTGTAATACTAATTTGATTATTTATGCGAAATTCTTAGACGAATATAAGTGCATCAGAGACCATGTGTTATAATTTGATAAGTTCATGTTGGGCTTGTTTAAAACAAACCCCAAGGTTCTGCGATCTGACCTGGAAAGCTGCGAGAACGTTCGTTCGTTCCTGGGGTTCAACGTTCAGTTCCACCAAGGGATATCGTATAACGCGACTTTCTTCAAGTTTGTAATTATTTCACATGTTACCGCGTTGTGTTCACGGTTGCCAGCGATCTTGTGCATTTTCTGATCGCCGTACGGTCCCAACAACGCAGTTAGGTCGCCAACCCGGTCCGACAGAGGCAGTAAGGCCGCCACCCCGGCCTGACGGGTGCATTAGCAAATAGTCTAGATTAGAAGACTTGCCCTTTCAATCTAAGGCCTCTGCGCGACAATCTTGACTAATAAAGACCCCGACACGGATTACTGACGCGAAGATATAAATGGTTTAATTAGATTTTGAATATAAGTAAATATGAAAACGATTTTTTTTATATGACTTCAGATTAACTTATACAGACAATAAGCAAAACAACAAGACATTAAATAATCATTTAAACTAAACATCGAGTTTCATAAAACAATCAAACAAGATCTTGGTATCTTCGTAATGTGTAAGACATCTATAATATCACGACTGCGTTAGCTGATATTGTAGTCCTAATGAAATGTTGTCAATATAAAATTAACCATCACTATTATGTCACGAGATCACGGCGCATTCCGAACACCATGATTGTGTTATCATCGAATTTTACAGTTTCCAACTGCGTGCTTCTTGTATCTTGCCTGCGTTATTTCACTTTCTTGTACCACGGACAATACTCGGGGTCGGAGATTCCATGGAATACCGAGTGTCGCACCTTCAACAAACCGTGACTCTGCCATGTCATTGGGATATTAACATGCAATGGTAATTAGTCTTAATAAACTTTACAGAGTTACATTAATGTACACGAAACATTGTCTAGTAAGATGATTGTCGTATAAAGGCGTTCAGCGTCGTCTGTGTAATATGTTTAATGGGATGTTGTCAGTATTACGAGTGGTCTAATGGATAATATGGCGGTCTCAGACAAAGATACAATATCATGTAATTATTACCTATATATAATGAAAAGTCAAACCTATAAACAGTTCATGAAATATAGCCCAGTCACGACATTTTATACAATATATAGACTCATCACCGTGTAACATTTATACACACTTTAATTCTGGTACTAAATACCCTTTTATTTTCAACATTATTATACGTACACATATTAGTTTGAAAATATACTTCCTAAACTCTGTTTCCGCCATGTAGATCTATATTGATAATGGAAAAAATAAGACTTCTACAAAGACGCCATATTAAAATGATATTTAAAAGCAATGTGCCTGTTGAATAAGCTTAATTAACGTGCCATATCTTTCAATGATGCCTTAACCTTTCCGGATTATCAGGATACCGGAATCTGACTGGACCAAAGAAAGTCCATGGTAATGTAGTGACTTGACACTCGATCATCAAGTACACAGATTTAAGATAATTTACAATATTCGAAGTTCCACTATCTAACTGCTGGAATTATCCCATGTCGCGATTTTTACATCCTGTTTCCAAAATTTTGCAGATTCGAACACAGAGATATGTCTACTTTGAGATAAAGCTCTCTGCCCTAAATGACCGCCATATGAGAAAATTAGTATTTTGTAATGCAGTTCTAATCCGTTTTACATCTTTCCTACACATAACCTGTAAATAAACGGTTTCGATTCTCGAAGTAAACTTAATGTTTTTGACTGAAATCGTCGATTAATTATATTCGTGTATGTTCTCAAGAGGAGCTTTCTGTAGACAGACAGTGTATCTTTCGTATGGTTAGAATACAGAACAAATTGATGACTGATTTGGGCGGATTTATCCATGTGTATAGCCGACCGTGTTAAAGGAACATTCTAGTATGTCCATGTTGGATCTATTAATATGTCAATTAACGATTACGGAATGGTCTAATGCGTGTCCTGTACACCACAAGGTGTGTCACCAATTCAAAATGACTGTCTCTCTTTCTGAACAGTTTCATGCTTCGTATTGTAGTAAAATTAGGGCATTCAACCCTATTTCATTTCGTATTTATTGTAGTAAATATCACGATGTATTAAAGCCAGTCCTTTGAAGATTATCCTTTAAATTATGTTTACATCATGCGTATTTAATGTGACACGTTTCTTATCAGGATCCCTTATCATTAAAGACTTACGTTTCCTTTGTAGTTTCTGAATAAAACCACAACTGAAATTATAAGCTACATTGTATTTCTTGTTAAAATGAAATTGAGTGTAAATTGCTTTTAGTCTAGACGATATAAACATAACGAAATTTCCTAAGTCTATGGTTAAGCGTGCAATACGAACTTAAATTATTTTGCCCGGGCGGTGCCGTTCTCCGCCTACTTTCTTTTCCAACTATCAAGAGTTCTTTTATGTGAACGCGAATTTGGACGCGTAGTCGCCTGTTTTGAGTCAAACTCTAACGACCAGGTACACTTCCCTAGTTTCCTTATCAGCTTCTTAGGTAAGTGAAAAATTGGCTTGACAAATCCGGATCAAGTTATTTTTTCGGTGTGTTCAAAACGTATGTCATTCAGTCAAACGTCGCGGTTTCCCCTGCCTGATTAGGACCCCGATAGTATAAACGAATTATGTTAGTCCCAAGCTGATCTAGTTAGTGAAGCCCAAATCTCAGAAAACCACTGTCTTCATTATCGCTCTAGCACACTGTATGGTGTATGCCCGTCTTCATTAGCCCAGGTTAAGAGCAGAACAGTCAGACTTTAAACTCCATTTAATTTCATTAACCCTCTATTTGGTTCTCAATGGTTTTTCGTGCAATCCATTACATGCTTACTTAGGAAGGCATGGCACTAGAAGTTTATTGATAATTAATTGTAAGGCCTATATCTCAACTATGGGTTTATTCGCCTGTCTCGCATTTTGTAATAACAATGATATAACTATTGAGTTAAACCACGAAATACAACTGATTATTTCTTTGTGAAAACGTTACACTAGTCCCCAGCAGTTAACCGAAACTCTGTGATACTTTTTCCAGTTAAAGTTCCAATTTCACATTTTCTAAGAAAGTCAAAACATAATTATTTCTATGTCTTTTGCTCAAAAGGTTGTCAACTCACTATTATACGGTCCTGGGCAAAATTTTTTGGGCATTATAAAGGGTGACACAGGGTGATTGAGGAAATAGTTACTCAATTACCTCCCTTGTTTTCCCATTCCTCTCCATGGACGGCCATCTTCAAACGTTTGAATTTGAAGTTGAAAATGATATTTTTGCCAATTTCTCAACTGGCAGTACTGAATTATAGGATTAATAGGATTATTCTTTAACAAGGTAGGACTATTTATAGGTTCAATCTATTTTTGGGCTTTATTTTAATACATTTTAAAAATATAACTTAAAAAAATGCTATTGGAGCTTTAATAGAAATGCGTATGTAGTACCAAAACCCATTCCATGTACTTACCTGGATAACCATGACTATAGTAGCGGAAGCAACAAGTTACTTATACGCCCTCACATTGTTATGCAAATTAATTTAGCAATCAGTTACGTTGGTTCTGGCTTTGATTTACATTTACCAAAAAATATCCCGTTAAATTAGATGTTCACCTTTAATAAAGTAACGGTTATATTATTATCGCACCAGAAATGGATGTTCTGGGGAAATACTACATATGCTGTAAATTTCTAAAATCGAAATTAATTTAAAATTATGAAAAGAACCTTTTAGGCTTAATAACGCATTTATTATTGTTCCGTATAACAATGATACAAAATCTGTCTGGAAATAAAATATCACCAAATGCTTTTTAATGTCGATCTAATGGACTCTCTATTATAATCTATTTGAACAATAGAAAATATAATTCAGAATAAGACGAGATTGTAAAATTACATGTGCAATATTTGGACACAATTACTTTTATTACGGGCTGAAGTTATTTTAATCAAAAGACCATATTATTAGCGTATACAAATAAGCTAAATATTTGGTTCGGGGTCAATTAAAATGGTATAATTAATATGATCTCTGCGCATGCGTTGCTACAGTCCGGATACTCTGGTATAAACGAGAGAGAGGGAGGTGGGGTTTAACATCGACTCGACACAAACTAGACCATTTCGGGGCTAACATATGGTTCAATTTTAGTGGTCGTTAGCAGTGGGAGGAAACCGAAAATTCCCGAGAAAACCGACAAGGTTGGAATAAACTGTATACACTGCGACCAAGATTGCTTATCTAAAGCACATTTTAGTACAGCGATCGTTTTCTTTTGTACTCGCTTTTGTGACGATGTTACCGGCATCTCCACCAATTTAAGTAGTGCAATACTTCACGTTCCTGACAATTTCCAACACCCATCGGTCAGTTGTCGACAATCTACTGGATAATTAACCACAAAAACGACGAATTATAAAAAAAATCTTGAATGGTGAACAAGCAGCGCAAATCGATTTTTCTTAAATTGAATTCTTGGGCGTCGACAGTCTGTTTTAGGGTTACTTACCTCCTCTCGGACAGTCTGTTGTTTAGCGCATTATACTCATAACCACAGCTGTTGTTTAGCGCATTATATCTACCACAGCTGTTGTTTAGCGCATTATACCTACCACGGCTGTTGTTTTGCGCATTATACACACCACCGCTGTTGTTTAGCGCATTATACACGCCACGGTTGTTGTTTAGCGCATTATACACACCACGGTTGGTGTATCGGCGTTTGATACGTAAACGGAGAATGTTGAAGTTAAGCTGTGAATTAAAAAGAACGTTAGTTAAATTTTATGACGTGCTTTCAGTGTTGGATCAGCGCAGATTCGGTATTAAACCCGTTTAGTATGTGGGTAATATAACGGGTGATATCACAGCCACAAGTTATGTATATTTGGATTTATTATATAATACGTTGAACGGGTACCTCGACATGGAGTCTGTATATGTTGGAAGTAGCTTAATGTAAGTGGCACGCTTCCATAATAAACTGCTTCTCATTCCCAAAAGACTTTGGTGACAGTCGCATCTCATTTAAATAAAAAACAACAAAAACTGTATTCTTTTAAGCGTAATTTGCTCGAATTGTAGGTTAGAACGACTGGGGAACGGAAAAATTTAATTCCAGACTAAATTGTTCCGGATTCAAACCATGGGGATTTCTCAAGCCCATTTCTCATTTGTACAGTGAAATATTGCTTAGTCGGTTGGAAGAGACGTAAATCAGACAGGTTCACATTGAAGTACACGTAAATGAAATTTTGATGTGTGGAAAATGACAAAGCGTAGGCGGAAAAACGTCTGACCACGCACGTGCTTATAAACCAATTAAAAAATATAATGGTATGTTTGAACCAGTTCTCTTTCTCGACCCATGTACAATCACCCCCTTCTGACTTACTAAAATTGTCCAATGAACACAATCGTGTCCAATGAACACAAGCCGCGAGATGGCCTGGTTTTGTTCAATGGATCTAAGCGTTTCTTTCCGTTTTGTTGAAAAGGCGTTCAACATAATTTCTTTTCTTCCAACATTAACAGCTGCTTAAGACTTCATTAATGCGTCAAAACAAAAATCGAGAAAAATACACAGTTGAGTTAGAACGTTTTGTGATATATGGCGAGATAAGTTATTTCTGCACGCGCCATTAATATACCATATAAATATACGATATGCGTATCTATAAATCACACAGATTCTTCTGTTATTGTTGTTGTTACTGGCAAGACTATCTTCGTTTATACAGCAAATTTGGTCTGTCTGTGGTCCTATCGTGTAAATAATAGCATGGCCGTGAAAGATCTCTCGAAGATGTGTGGGCGAAAAAGCCGCTGTCCAGTCTATCTTCCTCTTCACGTAAAGTTCAATCATCTATGTAAAATGTCTACGGTACCTTAAAATCGTTTTATTTTGTATCATTTTAATTCAACTGAATTGATCTGTGTGTATATCAGTCACATTCCGCTTTGGGGGGTTGGGATGGCCTAGTGGTCTAGAGTGTCGCGCTTCGACCTCTATCTGGCCGGTCACCTCTGGCTTGCGGCTGTGGTTTCGAGTCCTGGTGTGAGCGTATGTGGCATGAAGATAGGGGCGCCTTCTCAACCTCGTGGGTTTCCTCCGGGCACTCCTCCCACTGCTAAAGACCCCTACGCGCAAGCGAATTATTGAAATAAAATTGAACCATATGTTAGTCCCGAAATGACCTAGTTTGTGTTGAGTGGACGTTAAACCCCCCATTTCTCTCTCTCTCTCTCACATTCCGCTTTTCTTGTAACACAACCTGGGCGAAGGTTCATAATTTTTATTAATTAATTGCCATACTTTCATTAAAATATGTTTTAAACACAGACGTCGCAAGTGACACAGGGTATGCTTTGCTTTATTATCTATTACTATTTTTTCAAGTTGTGGCTTGCGGTTGCTCGATTTTGCCAAATTCATCAGGATTAGTTCAGGATATCAACACGGCCATATGTTGTAATTATAACCAACCTTCATTTAATGCTTGTCTTACTTATACAATATTGGATAATTATGTTATAAAATCGAGCTTCTTTATCAGCTTTATTTTATAAATAAGATATTAATTCATATTACATTGCAACTAGGTCATGTTAAAACTTAATTAATTCAGCATTGAGAATGGTGGGGTGGGACAGTGACCTAACACCTACGCAATGGGTCAGGTTCGCCAGTGTCTTGCCCACTACAAAAGACCCCTTGTGCGCTAACGAATGAAATTGGTGTATACAAAATCGCCATTTTTTTTGTCCCGAAATGACCTAGTTTGTATTGCGCTGAAGTAGCAAATGTTTTAACTCTATAAATAATCATTTACGTTTTTCTGGGAGACTATACTTCTAAATTGTCTTTGTATGTTTCTAAAGGTTGTCAAGCACAACATAATTTTTCACCTGAGCCACTCCTTTAATGACATTTGTGGCTTTGGGTTACATGACATGGAAAACTCCAAATTTCCTTTTTTCAGGGCTTTTGCTTTTGCGCAGAAAACATTTATTTCTGGAGTGGCCAATTTTACTTGATACGATAAATATGTATTTGTGATGAGAACATAAAATATATAATCTCAAAGTCTTATACTAAATTTTCTTTTTTCGGAAATTTGGAAATACGTTAGGCTGCATTTCCACCAAGTTTCACGTGACACGTGACATGTCACGTGTTACGTGACAAGAAATAGAAACAGATGATTTAGGTAGGAACCGTTTCCATCAATGTCACTTTTCACATTTCACGTTTCACGCGTGAAATGACACGTTTTTGAAGAATGAACATGTTCATTCTTTTTACCCGTGTCATGTTTCACGTCTGTCCGATCTGGGTTTTCCCCTGGCTTTTCCACAGTTATATAGCCTAATGAAAAGGTATAGTCTTTTATACACAATTAAAGGGAGCGCTTATGATCGTATTATAATGTTATTTTGACATTTCCAATAAAGTAAAAGTGATATAATAAAGTATTAGCTTATACAATCACTTGGTCTAGACGTACCAGAGAGTTCAGTAAAAATACACATCATGTAGATAAACAGATTATACTAAATCCAATTAATTAAGTAGACATTCTATGATTAGCGTGAATCCAATTAATTAGCTAATTACAGGTAAACATAATAATTTTATCCCATTAAAACTTGTGTATAGACTATATTGAAAAAATGGGACTAATCGGCTCAAGAAAAGTCACAAAATTGAAATAAATAAAGACTCTTTCATTCCGTCTTGCCAATTGCGTCCATTTTAGCCTTTTTAAACGTCTTTCATATTTTTCTGTCTTGCAAATTGTGTCCATTTTAGAATTGGCAGATAATGTAACAAGCTTATATAACATAGCCTTTCTAGCCATAATGGAATACACGAAAGCCATGTGATTCATCAAATGATATTAATCTGATATTTTTTCACAAATTAATATATCAATGGAAAAAATACAATATATTTCACAAAGGAGGATCCAGGATTTTCAGAAAGGGGGGGACAGGACGAATGACATGTGACATGTTCGATGTGAAATCCAATGGAGACCCCTAATGTCACGTATCACGTGTCATGCATGACACATGACATGTGATACGTGACACGTGAAATTTGGTGGAAACGCAGCCTTAGAGCACTTTTTTCCTTTCACTGTCCTCGTCTTACCTCATCTGAGTCTCTAGCTTTAAATATAATTCTGGCTTGGTTGCCAAAACGAAAATACGGATGCATTTGAAGCATACGAAATGTTGAAGATATGATGATAAACGTTCGACACCTGCTGGTTTCGAGATAAGATGAATATTATTTTGTTGTAACGTCTATCACGTGAGATGGGTCATAAAATAATGGTTATCGTATTTCAATACTCTTCACCTAGATAAGACAATTTCATCACATCATTATCTAACACATTTAGATAAATAATACAGACCTAACTTTACTATTTTGTAATTTAATCTTTGCAAAATACAACAAAAACATCATAGCAGCTGTAATTGTTTTTATTCTCTTTACCAGATACAAAAATTAAATGAAATGAAAATGTGGTTTAACGTTCTACTATTCTGCTCCAAAAGGGGCTAATGAAGACGGGCATACGTCATACAGTGTCCTATAAGACAAATTTTCCCGGGCAGCGACACTACGGCCTACTCTTATATCTAATTCCAATTGTCCAGGGGCCATGAACGTAAAGTCATAACAATACTTGACAATCTACACCCACGACAAGGTATACATTCACTTGGTAATCTAGACTCGTGTCCCGAACGATAAGTCACCACAGTAATAGTTGACTGATTTGGTCATACATAACCATTTCTTTTCGTTTTGTTTTAAATTGTGCCTGTTTACTCTAGCTGAGAAATAAACGTGTGCCAATCTTCAAATCAAAACCCGTGAAAATCGTTTTTTTATTGTTTTTTCGGTCCTTTAAAATATTTGACGATAAATTATATGTAGCAGATAAACACGGGGCGTTACTTAGATTTCTTAAAACAGAAAATTACAGCTTTTAACTGGTTAATTTGACGTAAAATTGAGAATAAATTATACAAATTGCAGGTGTGTACACTGTAACTGATGACGTACTTATCACGTTTATATACATTTTTGTGTTGTGTTACCACGCCAACGCCTCGTGTTACTAAAACAATGGTCGTCCCTTTTCATGTTCGTCTATTTATAATTACACAGTAAAATGGAACTTTCCCAAAACTTTAAGATAGTCACTTTCTAACTGCTAACCCAGTTATACACTATAGGTCAGGTTATATCTTTTGGGGCCCATGCATAGTACAGCGCTATTTATAAGCACCTAGGTTGTCGAGCGGCCAAAGTTCGTGTCTCGGCGTGGGCCAAAAAAAGAACTTTCTTTACATTAAATTAGTTCATATTTAGTCTATTGTATCAAGAAAAACGTGCCCCAAAATAACAATTAAGATTTTAAATGCGTTTGGTATTAAAAGTATTGAAGACACGCGGTGTTTTCAGTTCATTATTAATTTCCGTAAGGAAATATGTATTAGTTTTACATGTAGATGATATTTTGTCGGTTCCATCATACCATAATATTTGGTCTGTCGCAGAATGTGAAGACCGACGAATTATGAAATTTTGTATTCCAAATCAGTTCATGTTTTATTCCACAGAAACGACCGATTTGACGTGGCTGACATAACCAAAACTGACATTCAACTGTAATACATGTATTTAATAATTTACAAAAACACGTAATTTATAATGTAATCATACTTAAGTTATTAGATGTATAAGTGTGAAATATTAATCAAGTTTAAAATAAAAACCCGCGAAGCTACCCCGCCTCTCCCCTCCCCCTAATGTATAAGATGAGTTTTAGGTAATTAGGTCTAGAATGCTACTAGAAAGATAATATATCGTTTAACTGTAAACTCGCCATCACTACTACTACTACAACTACTATTAATACTATACAATCACTACACATACTGCTACTACTATTAAAACTACGCTTGATAAGGACTTGTGAAATCCTGATAAACGTCGCAGTGTAATAGAGAGAGAGAGTGAGAGAAATGGGGTTTAACGTCCACTCAACACAAACTAGGTCATTTCGGTACTAACATATGGTTTAATTTTATTTCAATATATAATTCGCTTGCACGGAGGGGTCTTTAGCAGTGGGAGGAAACCGGAGTGCCCGGAGGAAACCCACGAGATTGAGAAGGCGCCCATATCTCTATGCCACATACGCTCACACCAGAGATCGAAACCACAGCCGCAAGCCAGAGGTGACCGGCCAGCTAGACGTTGAAGCGCGGCACTCTAGACCACTAGGCCAATCCACCACGGCCCCACGAAGTGTAATAAATCATAGTAATTGTAATGGGTTATTTAATTATGTCCAAAATATTAAATGTCGTTCAAATACTTCTACTGTAGATACTACTACTACTACTACCACCGCGTTTCTTTTGTCCAATAGGTTCAGGAAAGGTAAAACGTTAAACCATATGTTAATTAAAGTAGCTAAGTCTCTAACTCAGTATCATCCAAAATCTTCGACAATGAAAACACAAATTGTTTGTCGAGAAAAGATGGACCGGGAAAAGATGGACTTCTGATGTCCAATATTTAAGACAAAATAAAAAAAAAATTATCTGTGGTACACGAATGCTATAATCCGTTTCAGGCCCATTTTTAACAAGGGACTTGGAGAACGAGGCTAGACGGTGGTTCATGGAGAACATACGGAATAATGTAGACTGGAATAACCAGACGCTATAGATTGGCATGCGTTGCGACCAATTTGGGTGAATTTCTAGGCCCCAAATATTAGCGATTTAGCTCCTTTAAAATTAACTTATTACCAAGTGCTTATAAAATGTACTACTACTTAAAACCACTTACTAACAAGGGTGACCCTTCAACATGATGCAGATTGATTTTACAGACTGGAAAAGAAACTAGTAGTGAACGATTTTGATGCAACTGAGCCGATGCAGGGTGGAAATGTAATAGGAAAAATCCTTGTAATGACCAAATACATAACTTTAATGGGATTATAACTTGTTGGGGTGTATAGGTTTCCGCACGATTCTTACTCGCTGACCATTAAAAATATCCTAATTATGGCGATGATTTTATTTGCTGAAATCGGTTACTCGTGTTGTATATGACACTAATCTAAGAAAAGTGCGTAGCTTTTAAAGGTTTTCATTTATATTTTAAATTACATTATTTTGCTCGGTATTAAAAAATACCGGAGAAACTCGCCACAATTGAAATTTTGCATGGTGTCCCTTTAAACCGCGGCTTGCACTGCCATTTATACGGCTGATTTTTTTTATTCGACTTACAAGCAAGCATCTGCCAGCGAAACTTCTCTGACAGTAGTCACAGCTTGAATGGTATGTATTTATTTGACAGTTTCCTTCTTTTGATTACAATTTATTGTTTATTTTCACCAGACGATTTTTTACAACTGCTTAAAGTATGTGTCATGATTTATCAATGAAGAAACTCCGCCATGGGGGCACCAATCATTCATTTTGTTTTGTTACCAGCAAATTCACCACAGACGTTTAAAGGAAAATGCACGGGGAGGACTATTTTTGTCAAAACAATAAGGCGCCGATTCACTAACTAGTGAGTTCCGACATCGATCCCAAGAAAGGTCATGTTGGTCTAAAACCGAGGCTTCGTATACATATTGGTATGCACGTAAAAGATCCTCTAGCAGTTGGAATTCGATGAGTAGTAATCGTAAAAGCCAATGTCGATGCAAACCTTTTTAGTGAACATTTTCGATGGAACTATATAAAATCTTACTAAACAATAAAGTGGGGGACCCTTCGGTGCTACATCTTATCGTTAATACCATCCGGTGCGAAAGTTCTTAAAGTATGAATCCATTTGAATTCATTTGCTTTTCTTATGGCATCATTTTTGCCATTATCTGGGTCAGTCTTAAAAAGCTGTATAATTTTAATCATGACATTCCTACACGTATGACCATCTAAATTGAAATGCACTGCTGAGAGAAATCTGGGAAGATTTTTTACTATGTAAAATCGTATGTAATTCAATGATTCCGTGTTTATATCACGATCCGTTTTTCCCATAATTCAAATGAATAAGGTCAGTTGATACAGAGAGGTAGGCTGTAAAACAAAATATCATTTTTATCACTGTTTGTTGTTTTTGTGCAGTGCTCCTGCGCTTCCCTTTAAATAAGAAAAACAATATACTAACCAAAGATAGACGACAGGTAATAGGTAGTTCAAATGGATATTTAAAAAACCCAACACAACCATGAAAATTTGATAAAAATTTAATTCCCCCAAAGGATACTCATAACATCAATTTTTAATTGACATACAATTTTGAAAGTTCAAAATACCAATCCAGAAAGTCTGTACGTGAGGTAATATTTGGCTGTGGGGTAACATTTTGCTGTTTATTACGATTTTAACGTATATGATATTATAGGCAGGTTTATGATATTATAGTTAAGGTTTCCTACTTATACAAGAGGCATAAAAGGGTAAAAAAAAAACATATAAAAAGTTCTTGTATATAAAATGTCACCTTAAAATACGTAAAAAGAGCGTCGGGTCATCTTATCTCTTCGTAAGTGTAAAAATAAAGGTAACATGTTGTTTTATAAGGCATTACATGATGACTTGTTTGTACTTGTTGACGTTAAACTTCAACCTTTTCCCGCCCATTCCAAGCTTTATATCATAAAATGTACTTGCGCATAGAATCATGCATTATAGCTTTGTTTATCCAGGTGTCTTATTACCAGCATGTATACTACACTGTACATGTAGTTTTGTGTATCCAGCTGTTAACAGCTGTCGGCTATAGGAGGTGATATTTGAATGATTCGGCGAGGCACCACAGCTAATTAAAATCCCGCACGAGTTCTGGCCTTTGTTGGCGCTTTAGATATCTTCGATGTCATTAATTCCCCACTACGGGGCAAATTCCGACATGTTCGAATCAAAAGAAATCATTGCATTTACATAGCTTTTTAGCAACAAGATCCCCGACACTGATTCTATTTTCTCCTTTGCTCCAGAAATCTCTAAATTAAATCACACAACTTCATCTTGATTTCTGCTCTCACGCGTCAAAGTGGAATCGCTGAGAGGCAAAAAAAAGAACTTAATTTTCTACGGAAGAGCTCGTCATTGGTGTGATCGACTTACTAACTTTCCCGCCAATTTTACTATATTGGTTATTAAATGTGGAATTTGTAATTCTCCTGTCTTGCATGTCAACTAGAATTGCTGCTGGGCAAAATATAAATGAAGAAAAGTCTTAACATTAGCGATGGACAGTGGCGGAAACGTGGAAATTTCGGGTCGAGATAACCGCCATAAATCACCACTGACACACTGATTTTTCACAATTGTTTTCTCGGAAGTGAGCCAACAACACCCCCACCAACTCACACACTTCCTGGACCCCCTAAACTAGAAATTACATGGGATTTAACGAATAACGGTACCCCACCCCACCTCCTCAAGCCATCCGCAATCCACACGCACCAAATATCATGGAGCCTCCGCTAATCGTCCCATCCGAATATTAGTCACTCTTCCCTGCCTGCCCATCCGTCATGTATCGCTGAAGAAATCAGACCCAAAAGACAACACGAGACCACTGGGTTATTCAGCAGTTGTATCGGGTGTTCTAGGCACGATTTATGCTGAAATTGGACGAAGACGATCAAACGACCCAAATGTTAATATTTTCACACAAATTAAAAAGAATATATCTATAAGGTTTGACACGAGCGGTCGACTTTCTCACCAATCTTATAGTTTTTTCCACCATTTTATCGATATTTATTATTAAATAGTGGTAAATATGGAATTAATAACTCGTCTATTTACGTCCATTCCCCAATGTGTCAATACGTCTTTTGATTCCCGCTTTTTATTGTTCTAGACATTCATTAATATTCTCTGAACAATATCGATCATTAGTAAACAGTGGTGCCTTAAAGCGGTGACACAAACCAAAATAAGATTATTCAAGATTTTTGGAAAATCATTCGCGTTTACCCGAAAATCTGGTGATTGAATACTACCCAGTGCACTTTGTGGCTTTCCCATTGATAAGCTACCCCCTAGTCATTATTGGCAACAGTCAGACTGATTTAATGAGCGAACTCCACAATTTCCATGATGCTTTTCCATATTGGCTATACTTCTTTAATCTGAGATGAAATATAAATATTTATTTACTGACGTACAGAGGTTAGTCATCGCACTGTCACAATAAATTTAGGTGATTAAAATTTAGACTGATCAACCAACGCTTAAAGCCACGGTCACATCTTGCGGTCACTCGCAGTGCCTTGTTACTGCGATCAACTATACAGTAAACACTACGACCATGTAGGGCCAATTACGGGGTATTACGACCAAGTACGTTCAAGCTACCGTCAAAGTAGGGTCTTGGCATCACAGATCACCGTAGAGATATTTCGACATGTTAAACGCTTTTGGGACTAACAACGGTCAAATCATGGGTTTCTTGAAGTTCAAACTACGTTTATAACTATTGGAAATCTAACATAATTATCACCATCGTCGTCGTCATCCTATTCATCTTTAAGAACTAACTGAGAAGCGACATATTTTTGGTAGACATATTGCCACCAGGAGTTATTGACAATAAAACCAAATAGTAACTGGTAATTAACGTCTGATATTCTATAAAATATCTTAATCGTCAATTGTATTGATTAGTGTTGGTGATAACACCCTTCAACACAAACATACACAGACAGGTGGTTCAGGTAACACAGATACCATTATTCAGGATTCAGGATAAATGCGCAACAAAAGGCGCACAGAACACACAACGGTAAAACACGGTACCGACAGGACAAATGGATGGCTTGCCCATACTGAAGCCCTATGATTATTAATTAGTGTCCCTTAAAGACTTCCTCAGTCACTTAGATTTATTTAAGATCGTACTCTACTTACGTAAGGGCCGGATTAACTTCCACAAACTAGGCCATTTCGGGACTAACTCAATAATTCGCTTGAGTGTAGGGGTCTTTAGCAGTGGGAGGAAACCCGGAGAAATCTCACGAGGTTGGACAGACGATCTTATTCCTTGTCACGGACAACCGGGGAATCGAAACCACGCCAGCTGACTCAATGACAGACCTTATTATGATACAGTACGCAAGGGCTAACCATCCAGGGGAACCTCACGTATAAGTACCCTCAAACTTCCTCGGCAAACACCGAAACCTTCAAATTGACGAGCCAACTCCTTTCTTAATGGGTAACCGCGGCTCGCATCGCAAATAAAGAAAAGAAAAAATGTGAGGAGTTTTTTTTTACTTTTTTAAGGACATGCCATTAGCCTATAAAGGCAAAAATTCGGAAATGTCCAATTTCAATTAACTCAATCTATTAACTAAACGAAAACTAGTTAAAAAAATTGGCCAAGCAGTTCGATTAATTTCTCTATTTCATGTTAACCATTAATGTTGGTTATTTTCGTTCAAATTTTTTGTATTCTGTCCTCGAAAACTTTTAACAGGAACGACAGAATGTCACTTTTTCAATTTTAGATGTCAACCAAAGAACAAAACGTCACTACCATGTAAAACCAAATTTAGACTTGGAAATTTAAAAGGTTTGGGGTATTCTTCCGCCTTTTTTTCCTTTACAAAACTGATCTTCTGACCTACATGTATCATTAAAATAGTATCTAAGTTTGTTTCCTGGACGGCCATTTATCAGGTGTGCAAAAATCCGATGTTCTCTTGCGCATGTGCACGCAAAAGAACACTTGACAGTTGAAATACATGTTTTTAATTAACTTAAAATAAAGGTCATAAAAGTTATCTTCTTTATCCGTTTATTTGCGAGAATGATATGCCCATTTCCAATGACAAGAACCAATTCAATTTGGGTTCATGCTGGGATCTACATTAAAGATGCATTATAGTTAATTTTAATAAATGTATAACATATTTGTTATAATATTATATGAAAAATACTGGATTTCATATGAGGTGCCCACGGGACAAACATGTAAAGGCATGTCTGCCCGGGTGACTTAAAGGATGCTTCGTTAATGACTAGAACATTTGGTGAATTAAACGTCCAGTAGACTCTACACTTAATCTGTGGAAAAAGAAGTTCACGAGGGATAATCCAAGAATTTACTAAGGTTTCTTTATTTATGGTAAAGGGACAGCGACAAATTACCGACACGGATTTTTCTTCAATCAAGTCATACGACAACCAAGGCTGTTTAAAATAGATTCTTGTGGTATTGTCTCAAGCTGTATATCTCGACTAAGATATACAGCTTGCTTCAAATCCTATCAAATCACCCAGTTTATACGAAGAAATAGCGGGATCTATCGCTCACCCATTCATCGTCTTAATCATACTCTTCTACCGCTCGCCGTTCCATTAAAATTTGTAAACTTATAAAAAATGTATTTAAAACAAGTATATAATTCTCAGTGGGATGGATACTAATGTCCAAAAGAAACTATACAAAGACATTGGTAGACAAAAGAAAGGTAACTTTAAGTATGTTACATGTTGCGCAGATGTAAATGGATATTTCAATTATCCACATTAGAAAGTCATTTTTGAGTCAATTTGGAAGCCAGTATACATTTAGAATTACCGATACAGAAAGAAAAACATTTCTTATAAAATGACGAGTATCCAGTGAGTTGACATGGTATTGAAGGTTTCGAGTAGACACGATCATCAATAACTGTGTCTTCTAGCTGCTAATGTCCACAACAATTTCTACCACATGATCTTCACAACCCTCTGTCGTAAATTCAATAAAACGCCGTCATTACCAGAGTTCATTTACTCGCGAGCCTTAACACCGTAAAGGTCGTATTACACCGCCTACCTCGAAGTTATGTATCAAGAACTTTATGTTCGACATTGGTCAGTTTTAAATGTGTGTTTTCAACATGGTTTTAAACTAGCATCACCTACAATCAAGGAATAAATGTTGCCTGGTCCTCCACTGAAGTTTTAGCCAGTGAAGATGTTTTTTCTTCTTCTTAATTTCATAGTTTAAAATATAAAGCCCTATAAATATAAGTGTAAAAAAAGTAAAAGCTATTGTCACTAATCATTACACATTCTAGTTGGAATTATTGTTTTGTTTGAAAATAAAAAACCGGTGTGGTTTCTCTTTGACAGTGTTGCTGGGTGGAGAGCCAGGTAAGGACAGCTGTCTAGTCGTTATGACGAGACGAAAAACGGAGGTCTCGTGTACACATTGGCATGCACGTAAAAGTTGGAATTCGATAAAAGAGTAGGCCGTAGTGCCGCTGCCCCGTTAAAATCACCCCCTCCCATAGCACACTGTATGGCGTATGCTCGTCTTCATTAGCCCAGGGTCGGGCGCTGTATCATACGGCCTGCTATTGAGTCAACAGGCGTGGTTTCGAATTCCAGGTTGTGCGTGACAAGCAGTAGGGTCGCGTGTCCAACCTCACGCAAGGAGTAGGGTCGTCTGTCCAACCTCGTGGGTTTTCTCCGGGTACTCCGGTTTCCTGCCACTGCTAAAGACCCATACGCGCAAACGAATTATTGAAATAAAATTAAACCATATATTAGTCCCGAAATGACCTAGTTTGTGTCGAGTGGACGTTAAACCCCATTTCTCTCTCTCTATCTCTCATTAGCCCAGATTAGGAGCAGAACAGTAGGACGTTAAACTCCATTTCATTTGAAAAACAACCATCCGATTTTAACGACAGTTGGAATTTGAAATAAGAGTACATGTAGGTAATAGTGCTGTTACACGGACGAAATTTTCCCCATAACAAACGGCATAGCGAATGCCCCCCTTCATTTGATTTCATTTCATTTCTGTGTGAGTAATTGTTTGTTATTATGAGTAGATATTGTGATTATCTGGCATTAGATGTTATAATTATCTGATTATCTGACATAAGATACATTATTATGATTATCTGACATTGGATATCATGACTATCTGACATTAGATATTATGATTTTTTGACATGAGATATTATGATTATCTGACATTAGATATTACTCTTTTCTGACATTCGATATTATGATTATCTGACTTTAGATATTAGATATTATCTGTGAGATTAGGTATTTCACATTAGATATTATGATTATCTGACTTCAGATATTATGATTATATGACATTAGATGTTATGATTATCTCACATTATATATTTTATGATTATCTCACATCAGATATTATGCTTATCTCACATCAGATATTATATGCTTATCTCGCATTAGATCTGGAAGAAATTTTCAAATACGCTCGGACTTTTAAGATACATTATTTGTATAATTATCTTATGACAATTTAGATTTAATAATGATGTTATTTTGAATTCGACAAAATACTATGGCCATTATGGAATTAACAATCGATTGTTCTATGTCAGTACTTATGGTTATAAGTGGTAGAAAGGGGAATTTTGTCCGGATACATCCATCAATTGTCAATACAAATTACATCAAACCTGTCCTAGCTATTGGAACTGATTTGTTCTGATTATCGCTCTATAGGATGGAAATGGTTGAATGTTTTGTTAACCCAGCAATTCTTTCATTTGAGACAATTTGTTTTAAAATTTTATACTATGTTTACATGTTCAATACGGGGTTAGTGAATTTTACCCGAAAAGCGACGTTCCCGTCGGTTATGTCATTTCCAACATTTTCATTTCATACTGGGGTTACCTGTTCACATGTATACGGGGTAGGCGAATTTTACCCGGAAAACGACATTTCTGCCTGATTTCCAAAGCAGACGGCCTATTTCATGTTACAACAAGTTAAAAGTTAAAGACCTGGGGCCGGTTGCTCAAAACTAAGTTATTTTAACGATCCGTTAAACTAACGGATCGTTATCTTTCATGTGTCGTTTGGTAACGGCCCGTTAAATTTCTGTTGCTGGAAAGTCAATTTCATTATCCGTTATTAAAAGTTAACGGGGCTTCCAGCAACAACCTTTCTCTCCGTTAAAGTTAACGATCCATTTACTCCATGTTAACGGATCGTTAAAAGTTAACACAGCTTTGAGCAACCGGCCCCAGACGATCTACTCTTGAGGTAAAAACAGCCAAGAAAAGAAACAAAATCACAGTTTTCATTGTCATTTCTCTTTTTTCTGAGTTCCTTGGTGTCTAATTTTGAGATTTTCGAAACCAACGATACACAAAATAGATTTATATAATTAACAAAAATAGATTTCCGCAGGTTATTTTATAGGTTTTTGTTTTTTGTGTAGTGCGGTCCTCCTGCACTTACTATTAGAGTAGAGTTTTAACCCTTCGTACTGTAGAATGTTCTCGTTGTCGGGTTTTGCTCCTGTTTGCTCACTACACTTATTATTTTAGCGTTTTCCGAGATTCTATCCGGATTATCGCCCTTATTGTTGAAATTGTTTGACGTTCTAACATCTGACGTCAACTGGCAGACTATCGCCATTGAAGAGACGACCATTGTCACGATCGGTCGCATTATTTCTGTTACCTCTTTTTTTCAAATCATTTTTAGTGAAGCCTGTACCATAACAGGCTCGGGACTGTACAGCGCAGTGGACGCTTACGGCTGGCCCCCGGATCCATTCACTTGATTTGAGATTTTTCCGCAGGTTATTTTATAGGTTTTTGTTTTTTGTGTAGTGCGGTCCTCCTGCACTTACTATTAGAGTAGAGTTTTAACCCTTCGTACTGTAGAATGTTCTCGTTGTCGGGTTTTGCTCCTGTTTGCTCACTACACTTATTATTTTAGCGTTTTCCGAGATTCTATCCGGATTATCGCCCTTATTGTTGAAATTGTTTGACGTTCTAACATCTGACGTCAACTGGCAGACTATCGCCATTGAAGAGACGACCATTGTCACGATCGGTCGCATTATTTCTGTTACCTCTTTTTTTCAAATCATTTTTAGTGAAGCCTGTACCATAACAGGCTCGGGACTGTACAGCGCAGTGGACGCTTACGGCTGGCCCCCGGATCCATTCACTTGATTTGAAATTTTTCCGCAGGTTATTTTATAGGTTTTTGTTTTTTGTGTAGTGCGGTCCTCCTGCACTTACTATTATCTCCCTATTTAGGGTTTTGAAATTGTCGCAAGGAGATTAACAAAACACCCACTTGCATTTGTTAGACGAATAATCGTAAAATCAATGAGTGTTATACGGATACATGTACTTGTAGAGTCACTGAGCGTTAGACGGATAATCGTAGAGTCAATGGACGTTGAGCAGATAATCGCAGTGACAATAAGCGTTTTACGGATAACCGTAGCGTCAGTAAGCGGTGGACGGATAACAGCAGTGCCAATGAATGTTGAATCAATAAGTGTCGCTCATTGCGTGTCGGATCAAAAAAAGGAGCCTAGATGAACACTGATATCGAACTTGTATTTTTGGTGGACCTTGATGTTAATGTCGGGTGTTAAAAGACGGTTAACTGTTTGTTGTATTGGGAGCTAAACTGTTTTATTACACTTCTAATTCTACTATAAATATTGATAGAGTCGAGTGATCTTTCTTCTCTCTACTCTTAACAAATTACTAGAACAATTACTACATCGCTGCATGAACCTACATGGGTCGCCATTTTCCAAAGTCAGGTAAAATTGCAACAAAACAGTTTCTCTCTCAGCGCTCGACAAATTACCAGAATTACTCAGATGATCATTTTTCATAAGGAGATGGGGTTTTACGTCCTACTTTGCACCAACCAAAATTACGTCATGTAATGTGTGCTACGACCTACATTACTTTGTAATTCCAACAGTCAAGTGTTATTTTCCGTATACGCCAACGGGAACACGGGACCTCGGAATTGTGTCCCAACAGAAAGACTAAACATTATTCCTTGTCAGGCACTGAGTTATCACGCCAAGGAGAGTATTGTCAAGCCTACTATTGATAAATCAGTGTTGGGCGTAGGAGTATACTGATATATCCCCAGTAGCCTTACTCTTTTCTGGAACAACTAATATCACTTTCATTTAATTGTGAATCTTCCCATAGCTAATAATGGTTTAATCTTCCCCTAGCTAACAATGGTTAAATCATGCCATAGCTAATAATGGTTTAATTCTCCCATAGCTAATACTGGTTTATGTGAATTTAATATCTCGTACATGACCTAACCATGACAAAATCGCACGCAGGCGTCGCATCATTTCCCGTGAGATTGCAAGCATTGTGTTTTCTTAGTTTAGACCTATGAATATTCATGACAAATTTTAACAATTGTAATGAAATGTCGCTTTCTATATTGTCACAAGTTCATCAAATGATTAAAGATATCGTAAAACTAGTTTATACGTGTGAGTGAATACATATTCTTTAGTGTCCAAAGTAAAACTAGTTTATATTCTTTCGATTATTTTAGTGTCCAAAGATACACGGAAGGTGACGTAAAATCCGAGCAATTCCCAATGCGACTATACCTGACAATGAGTATAGCTTTTCTGAAAAAAAAAACAACATTTGCACCTTTTTTAATCAAGTAAAGATGTTAGTCCCGAAATAACCCCGAGAGGATTCTAAAACGCACCATTCTGCCACTCCACCATAACCATCATTTAAAATAAGAAGCCATGTTTTTTTTAAGTTGTGAATGCAGATTTATTGCCAAAAATGGAGTTTAATATTCTAATTCCACAACTTGTCATTTCGGTTCTATTATAATTAAATTAAAAAAACAAAAAGCTCGACACCATATTGCAGTACACTGACACGAGGGAGGGGGGGTGCTTGTCAATCCTCCTAGGATTTCTCCGGGTGTTCCGGTTTCCTCCCAGTTCAAGCATAGTCAGGCGTACAAGCACATTAATAAAATAAAAATATATATTATGTTATTCCCCGAAATCTACTTGCTTACTATCCACTGTACAAATAACCCATTATCTCTAAAAATAATGAGAGTCGTTAATTTCCGTTAAAAGACTTTCGAATCCGGGTCATGAATTTATGATTTTCCATTGTTTTCTTAAGTATGTATTTTTAATTCACAGAACGACAATAATAGTTATTTATTTGCGTCTTGGAGTTCTTGTTCGGTTGGTAAAATAATAATGTTTAATTACACTGGGGTATTCAAAATGTGTGACAAATATACCAATATAGTTGATATATAGATGTTTCTACAGTCATTGTGATCGTACAAGTTTACAGCCATAGATGTTTCTAGAGTCATTGTGATCGTACAAGTTTACAGCCACGCTAACGACAAGGGAAGAGTGCCATCCCATGTACACATTAGCGTGCAAACGAAAGAACACTCACGAAAGATGGAATTCGATGAAGAATAGGCAAATCCTTACTAGCATTGCACAACTTAACATCATATATGCAATTTAACCGTAGCCTATATTAGTTTCAAAATGACTGAAGTAATGTATTGACCAGACCTTAAATTCCTGTCAATTAACCATAATATTGTAGACAGTGTGTAATAGCATGTATGTTTCATTGAGAACTTCATCAAACTATTGGCTTTAACATATTTATCGTTTGTGACAGTTCGCTTCATTAATAAATATCATATTTTAATATTGTCGTTCGTGTCCCAAAGTCGTTAACCTTCTGCTTGAAGATAACTTTATCAGTAAATCTACGTCGACTAGAGCAGTCACGGTACCCGACGAACACATTAAATATTAATCCGATGTTTATACGACAGAGCTTGAGAATTAAACGGTACCTTGAACTATATCTTTAAAAGACATTCAACAAATGATTAAATTAGAGATTCAGATGTCCCTGGAGAAAATGATCTTTTTGATACAATCATTTGACAAAATCTTATCAAGGGTAGACTGCTTGAAATCACAAATTTTATGGTAGATATATTTACCACTCGCAATTTTTATCGAGAGTCACATATATTACTGCTATATCATGAGCAATTTTAAACATCTCATTCGGGTTTTAATCTAGTGCCAAAACAACTCAACCATCGTGCCATCAAACAACCCCCTTGAAAAAAATATAACTGATCTTTCCAGTCATTAATGATATAAGAAATGGATACGAAACTACACAATTATTGGGCAACTGCCAATGTCTGTTTGCAATTTAAGGGAGAAGACCATCCAAATATTATATTGATAAAACCTATTTATTCTAGTACTGTTTACCTAACGGTGGACCCGATAACTAGTAGGCGTGTGTCCGAACGGTGGGCGGGGAGGGGCATCTCCCCTGTTGGCACAGAGCGTATGTTTTGTCTTATATTCATCGAATTAACGCCGAACCAAAGTGTGGAGCCACTGTGTTGCCCCTACCCCACACTCGTGCAATCATATACAAGTATCGACCTAAATGAGCACCTGATTTTATCAATCTCACTGACACTCCCCCCCCCCCCCTCACACCAAACCTGTATATTTGTACCCTCTGCTGATCACCCCCCCCCCACCTGCAAAAATATTATTTTCTATTAGAAATCAAATGTTGTTGTTTTTTTCTAATTGGTTGAAATGACTGATCTTGACCTTGCAGTATTGGACACGTTTGACCATTTGGTAGTTAATTATAAAATGATGTTTCATCCGTCATAAGACTTGATTAACAAGTTCCGTGCAGTAATCCCATTGACATCCGCATCAATTCCCTAGACTCTGTTAATCAAGTCTCTCCTTATTAGTATTTGTACATGTTCATTATGAGGACAAAGTAAACATTGTCCCGTCTGGGTCTCCGAGGATTGTAAATTACAAATTGCTATATTACTTTGAGACAAGGTTCGATGGATCTTACTCTGTCACCAACATCATTGGAAAGAAACACAATAAAGAAATGGCTGTTTGTACATGAATGATATTCAATAACAAGCTTACAAACGACGTTTTGTGGGTGGCTGTACGCGCTTGTGCGAGCATACGTCATTATACGGTGGCTGAAAGCGTCCATTTAGATCGTCGCCGTTAAGCCAGCACGACGAAAAGGTCCCCGAAAAGGGCGGCAATTAATTTACGTTATCGGAGACTTTTCGGCGACCTTTTCGTCTCTCGGAAGCGGAAAGTTAATTACATGCGCAAGGGCTGCTTTCATATTTTACTCCTTGTTAGAATCTTAGAATAGAGGATATTTTGGGTGGGTTTTGGCTTTGGATCATGATAAATAGACATTTTCAGTCACAACAAGGTAAATTACAATGTGTTACAGGCATTTGTACTTTCAAAACCTGAGACGATAGCCGCCGTTAAGCCAGCACGACAAAAAGATCGCCGAAAAGGGCGTCGGTTACTTATTGTGAAAGTCACAGGTCGCCGTTAAGCCAGTACGACGAAAAGGTCGCTGATCGTCGACTTTTTAGTTGTGCTGGCTTAATGGTAACTCTCGCATGGCATCTAGAGAGTCTCAGGTGGCCGTTAAGCCAGCTGTACGACGAAAATGTCGCCGTTCGAAGCCTCTTTCGTTGGGCTGGCTTAATGGCGACTCTCGCATTGCATCTAGAATCACGGCGATCGAAATGGACGCTTTCATCCATCATATCATTCAAACATAACATAGTACGCTAAAACCCAAATCCCCATGTCATATAACAATGACAACGCTGAAGAGTTTGCCTTGGAATATGTAAAATGAAAGTGGTTTGAAATAAGAATTAATTATACACATGGAACATTACTCTACAGCGACTAATGATATAATGTTGAAAGGTCAAAAAAATGTACGTTTTGAAACTTTTTTTTAAAAATGAGGTATGTAAAAGCAGTGATATCACGGTTTTGTCACATGATGGCAATTTAAACAGATGATTTAAACAAATGATAAACAAAATCGACCGGCTATGATCTGCAAAAGTCGTATTCCCCATTAATATTGAATGTTATGGGGCGTAAAAGTGAAATGCCTCTGAGTCTCTTGTATGTATGCATAGAGAGTAAAGTAGTATCTGTGGACGAACGAAGATTCGATCTTTCCTGTTTGTAGAGTGTGAATAATTGTTACATGTAGGAGGGATCTGTATCCGAAAACTAAGCTTTATACATATTTGATAGCACTTTAAAGTCGACCCGGACTTTCACAGACAGCCAGTGAAGACTTTTGAGAGTTTCTGATACATGAGCGCTAGAAGATGACTTGGCAATTAGTCGAGCTCAGTGATTTTATACAACTTGAAGGCGAATGAGGGAGAAACCTGGAATGCCAGCCAGGAGTCCATTTCCATAGTCCAACTGACCAGCGATAATACAACTCTAGTGCATGAATCTTTAGTAAGATACCTCCCGATTCTGGATATTGGCTTTAATCTCATGTACACTTTTACACATAGTTAACCTGTGGGATGAGTGACATTTTCTTGTCCATGATGAAACCAAGATTTCGTGCTTTACATGATAGCAAAATTTCGGTATCGCCGATGATTAGCTTTGGTGAAAAGTTGAAACTGTTCAGTTTTGATTATTGGCAATGTAATGCTGCTGGGACTACATATTCGCATATACGTTGTACATGTCATTACATGTATTATGTAAACAATCAACACACGGAAACAAACGAAGCAATCCTGTATTATTATCCAATTTATCTCTAAAACGAAATTATTTTATAATGTGTAATACTGTAATCTTTCCTTTCAGGTGAGTCATTATAAATAAATCTACGAAAGTCTTGTCTAACAGAAACTTCGTGAGTCACATCTATATCTTTTTTATTTTATTTGAATGATTTTTATATTAAATTAGATAAGGCATTGGGTGTTAAGCTGTCTTATCATTTTTTTGTGCATCTTGTGGTAACAAATCGACAAAGTATATATCACATAATTATATTATGTTTGTGTCCTTTGTACATTTCTTTGGTGAACTCTTCTGGTGACCTGATATTAAGGACAAGTGGGTTTTCTTTAACAAGATACTTACTGTAAATGGTTGGGCTTTATATTTTCACGCCAAGCTTTCTTTAAATCGTCTATGACTTAAATCCCTTTCTATGATCCTTTCGCTACACAAAGTGTTTGAGAGTATTTCATTTTTGATTCGGTATTTAAAAATGTCTGAAAGGGTTGTTTTACTCAAGTAGGGGTCTAGATTGCCTTCTACAAGTACTACAAACTGATTAGCTTAATGAACGTTTCAATATAGAAGTGTCATTTGGTGGTATACGAGGAGTAAGCAAGTCCATCAGTTTTATTCTCTACACCATACGACTGCTTGAGTCATATATATTGTAAAGATTGTCCGTTCGGTTTGTAAATGTCTACGATACATGAAATCCCACGTTATAATTTGGACATTGATGGATGAACAAAGAGATATATATGGAGAAAGAAAAATATGACGACATAATAGTCGCTTATAAAGTATAATGATTTTATTGCGGTGACCAATTAACCTTCAAACTCAGGGGTTTTGTACCGGGCCCATAAAATTAATTGGGGGGGGGGGGGGGGGCTACGGAATTTTTTTAGAGGGGCTGAGGATGTGGCCGGCTAAGAACACTCCTGAGAAATCATTTTTGTTGGCGAAATATTTGGGGGAGGGGATTATTTGATTTTTTTCCGGGGGGGGGGGGATTTTATAAAATAACTTATAAAATAATCACCTTCTTCAAAACTGACCCCCTAGCACCTTATATCACTTTTGATTTTGAATCACTTTAGAGCATCAGACAGGAGATCAGTCAAAATGAAACCTAGAGCACCATACTTCTAATTTGAAGTGTTTACTCCATATAAAATCGCAGTTTTTACTTGTCATAGGTGAGGATTGTGGAGTCTATTATGTAGGCCTATGCGTAAAGAAGGAATCGTTGTCGATTGATATATGGGGACCCCAGTTTAGTTGCTTTAAAATTTGACCTGCTCCGGCAATTGTCTGCAGTCAAGCAAACATAATTCAACTTATGGACTGAGTAAAATGACGATGAGTACCAACTTTAACGATGTGTTACTAAAAGTTAATAATTATTCTGTGATCTGTTACAGTATTCCGACACCTTTCAATTACATGTCAGCACTAGGATAATGTGAACATGTTTCTTAGCCCGAGTAATTCATTCTTATCAACACGTCAATAATTTACCAATTCACCCAGCTTTCTTAACCTGAGTAATTCAGTTTCAAAAGCCTCTTTAGTGGAACTTTATCCCAGGGGCTATGTAAGATGGTTGCCTAACTAAGTTAACCCTCAACCTTGATTGGGTTTGAGAAAACATTCTAATAATTGGGATAAAAGTGAAAGGGGATAAGATTATTCAAGGGGTTAAAGGTGATTTCGTGACTTATAGAATACTTTATGGTATAAAGAGACACGTGTGTGGACGATAAACTGTCACTGTGCAAATTAGATAATGGGTTCCAGGTAAAGCATATAAATGATAATAACCATTTATTTCGGTGTAAACCACAGAATCTCAATAAGACGATAGTATAAGATTGATTTGGAAGGTGGTATAAAAATCCAATCCAGTTGCATAGACACCAGAAGGTTGTGACAATCATATCTCGTTAAGTATTATTACGCCATTGTGCTGCAGATATGGGGTGTTTACTATCGAAAAGTCGAAAATTGTAAGGCGACAGCACCCACAACAAGCAAAGACCGAATCGAAATACACACATTGCGATTTCGACCTCCCGCGTTCTCAAAAGGCGAAAAGTAGAACCTAGGAATGGTATTTATAGGCTTCCATACTATCTTCACGTCGCGGGATTTCTATCAAGTGAAAGTGAAAAATACCGAGTTGTTCAGATTGGGTTAATCACCGCAGTAGACAGAGCTAATGTTTGTTACCTACTGCTGAACGATTCTGTATTGGTTTACTCGGGTCACGCGTTACATGTTTCCATCTCTAATGATCAAAATAATAAGCATCGTATATCATCAACTTTAATACTCCAGAGCAGTTGTTAACCCCTGCAAATTTCCTTAAACCGATATACAAATGTTATTTCCAGAAACTGAAAGCCCGAATTGGAATATTGGAATTCAGTGACCATTTATTGTCATATGTGGTTGCCTCTACACAGCATCAAAATATTGGGAAATGTTTATTTGGGAATGACTGTTTGCAACATTTAATTTACAGACATAGTCCTTGCACTGCTTCGACGATTAAAAATATGTTTTGATGATATATACGTTGCTAGAAAACTGGCATTACCTCACACCAATGTGTAAATGTTCCAAAGAAAGTGGGATAGATAATATTTGCACTCGATCGCTCATCATCAATGTAGATTTACCACAGAAAATTATGTCCGTGGCGTCAGAGCAGGTTAGTTTCTATCCCTTCGTATATTCGTTAAAGGATGTTCAACAAAGCATATATATACGAAATGAAAACTGAAATGAAATGGGGTTTAACGTCCTAGAGTTCTGCTCCTAAACCTGGGCTAATGAAGACGGGTATACCCAATACAGTGTGCTATGGGGGACTTTTGCCAGGGCAGCGGCGCTACGGCCTACTCTTACATCGAATTCCACCTGTCAACGTGTCTTTTACGTGCACGCCAATGTGGACACGGGATCTCCGTTTCCGTTTTTCGTCACATTCAAACGACTAGACAGCTGTCCTACACAACAAACAAG
This sequence comes from Patella depressa, assembly GCA_948474765.1. Classification (NCBI taxonomy): domain Eukaryota; kingdom Metazoa; phylum Mollusca; class Gastropoda; family Patellidae; genus Patella; species Patella depressa. The sequence goes on from OX419715.1 coordinate 31,199,355, forward strand.
CGGAAACCACTCCGTAAAATCTGAATGAACTTTCTCGGCCAATGCAGGGATCGAACAACCGACCTCCAGGCTAGCGAACCGACGTCCTACCCACTTAGCCACGTGACACCCCCCCCCCAACCACTATACGAATACAGCACGTGTATCTTTAATCCAAAAAACATTGTAGCGTGATCTGAGTTAAATTTAGACAAATGAAAGACAAAGTTAGAAGAAAAAAGACAGATATTAAATCAAGCGAGAGAACTATCTTACCCCTGTACTAAAAAGGAACCATTAATTCTCATTGAAAGGTCATTAGCAATGCCATTCATTCAGCCATTATTGCATTAGAGGAAATATTGGCGGGAAAAGCAGCCATTTGAGTAGTCTAAAATCGTTAATCAAACTGGTTTAAACTTGACTGAGTGTTATTAAAGTGATTTTTAAATCTGTTTCCTTGCTTAAGTTGTTTATAATTGATTATTGTACGAGGTTGGTATGTCTAACTGATCTTCACGTATTTAGCTAATTGGTTGACTATATAAGGCAACTAAGATCAGACGGCAAGAGTTATGGTTTCTCTTAATTAAATTTGACAAAGTATTTTCTAAAGGATTTACACCACTATAACAATAGCTATGGGTAACAGTGATTTAAATTACTGAAAACTTGTTTTTATATACATCCGCCATTTATCGTTTTCAAATACAATGCTGTCACCAAGCCACACATTGGGACACTCCGTCTTTGGTGTTTTTATTGGTTGCAGACTTGTGCTGATACTGGTCGAACTTTACTGCCCAACATCAGATCAAGTCAGGTCTGATCGAACAAGATACTATGCGCTTTCAGTATTATATCTGTGTATTACTGCCAATTTGTAAATTATCTCCCTTGATATAATTTTGTATTAAACAGTAATTTTATTCCATGTTCTTGTGACATGTATTATAGTTGCTACCCGAATGAATTGAGTCAACTGGCATGGTTGCGAATTCAACGGTTGTAAGTGACAAGGAGTAGGGTTGCCAGTTCAACCTCGTGGCTTTTCTCCGAGTGTTCCGGTTTCCCCTCCCTCTCTCTTCCCTTCCCTTTCTCTATAAAAGTAAGTACAACTTCAATACACGTGTTGTTAAAGATAAGTAAAGTCTATTATTAGATACAAGTAAGTAAATGGGGAATACAACTTTAATACATGTGATGTTTTAGATAAGTAAAATCTTTTAATAAATACCAGTAACTACACAGGGAATACAACTTTAATATACGTGTTTTTAAAGATAAGTAAAGTCTATTATTATATAGGGAATATAATTTTAATACACGTGTTGTTAAAGAAACCCTGTTAGCAATAAGAACCTAGGGAATATAACTTTAATACATGTGTTGTTAAAAATAAGTAAAGCCTATTATCATAGGAAGAACCCAAGGAATACAACTTTAATACACGTGTTGTTAAAGATAAGTAAAGTGTGTTACTATATACATATCACTAAAGTAATCTATTTGATTTTTTTATTGTCTGAGATTTAAGCCAATTGTTTTACGTGACTTAATGTATAAATGTTGGGATATATTGATAGACAACTCAGTCTATAGACACACTCTAAATACTGTCTACATCTGGACTCAACACACATTTAATATAGATAATAATTACATGTTGAAAGGGGGGCTATATTATTTACAGCTTTGTTGTCTTTAGAGCTCTATTCTTTAGAACCTTGAAATAAACAAAAATGGTCCTGAAAGTACATATTGATGTAATATGTATGTATTTAAATGATTTATATTCAATATTTGGAAGAAAAATTATTGTAATGTCCAATCAATTATGTTCGATGGAATACGTGAGAGTTCAAATTGAACGACAATCGTTTAAGCCCTTAATGCATTTTAAACGCTTTTTAAAAATTTTATTTTGTCGTTTGTGATCAGCCTTTAGTAGTTATTTCCACATTGTGCTGTAGCCCACAACTTGTAGGATTTGTTTTTATTTGTTCTCCGCGGGTCGCAATCAGATGAAGGTTTCCGAAATGGGGTAGCAACTAGGAAAAGGTTGGGAACCACTGATGTAATGGAATCTAGTATTTGTTTTAACCGTTTTACAGACCAATGTGTTTGCTATAAGATATAGGATAGTTTTATATTTTAACAGATACTGAGGTTGTCGTCCACACGACAGAGTATGCTTACTATTTTAGTTTGCTGGGTTTACAAGAGGTGCAAATTATTGTAAAGTGGGTATCGTTTCTGAAAAGTAAAAAGATGTGTACTATTGGAATTAAAGGCTGCAGTAAAGCACAAATATATCTCCGTAACGACTGGGCTGACTGTACGACCTTGACCTAACCGAAAAAGATGTCGGCGTGAAATCACAGAAAGCAATGCAAATTATGAGTTGATTGACTTAAATGATTCTATGATTTCTTTTTAAAAAATATTAAAGTACTTTTGATTGTGTTTTGGTCTAAGACGCTGAATCTAATCTTTATTCTGGCATTGTCGTTTTAGTAAATGTTGGCTACTGCAAGAATATCCAGACGTTTTTTTATTTCCTTTGTTAAAATGGAGGTGGAAGTTAAATAAGTTAGTAATGGTTGGATCGAGATCAAATTGACAATTTAAACAATAATTAGACGGTGTATTCAGCCAAATAAAATTTAATTTCAAATCAATTTAGAGTTTAACTTGAAATCAATTCCATTGGAACCCAAACAAGTGGATTTTAAATCGGACTAATTCTAATTTAGAGAACTAATCCGGAAGCCTAATTTAGAGAACCAATTCTTAGAACGAAGTCGACAGACAGTTTTTATTCTACACATCTCAAATGTTACCATTGCAGCAAATCAATTCCAAATGTTAAGTGCACTTTTCTATTGTTGTGATTAATAGAAGTTCGTGTTGTAAGAGAAAGAGAGAGAGAGAGAGAGAGAGAGAGAGAAAAAAAAAAGAGAGAGAGGGGGTGCTTGTTTTTAATAAAGGATACACTATAGACAAAGTAAGCTGCATTTGATAGAATTATGATCGGTACCCTACTTATAATAAGTTTTAAGCATGGTATCTAGTTGTACCACATGCGTATTCCTAGTACAGATTGAGGCGATTGTAGCATGCAATAAGTTACTAGCAAGGCATCAGGTACAGAACTAGTTGGTTGTAATAAATAACAATATTTATTTATTTATAGAATGTCTGCGATATCACCTTGGTGGAAGCGAACGTTAAATAAAGAAAAAAATATAGAATGGATGGTAAATGAAATGTGGTTTAACGTCCTATTGTTCTGTTCCTAAACCGGGATAATGAAGACGGGCATACGCCATGTAGTGTGCTATGAGGGAAATTTTGCCCGGGCAGCGGCGCTACTACCTACTCTTATATCGAATTCCAAGTCAAGGGATCTTTACGTAAACTCCAATGTGTACACGGGACCTTGGTTTTTTGTCTTACCCGAACGACTAGACAGCTGCCATTGTCAAGACCTCCTTCCTGAATCACTGACAAGGGAAACTACGCCGGAAAATCTGGATGAACTTTCTCGGTCAATGCAGGGATCGAACGCCCGTTCCGCAGGCTAGCAACCCAGCGTCTTACCGACTCAGCCGCCGTGATCCCCGAATCGATGGTAAGCAAGGTATCTGGCGTAGAACTAGGTTGCAACAGATCTCAATAAGTTATTATAATAACACTATACAATAAATAAGGTGCGTGGCACAGTACTATTTGGTTGTAATAGATCACAGTTTAGTAGTATACAATAAGTAAGGTATCTGGCACCGCACTATTTGACGTTGATTAGAATAATGTTTTGGTAGTAAAATTGTCATTGATCAACGAACGAGATTAGAAATATTAATCACCTCATTCGTTAAAGAGATCGTCATTCTAAAACTGATGATCTGTGAATTGAGAAATAAATTGTTGAATGGACAAGACAACTCACTGATTCTAGGGTTTAAGCGATTCGTGTAGAGTAGATTAATCACCCCATTAAGGTGCACACCTGGCCTATTACTTGGTCTACTAAAAAATTCAATACAATCTTTGCTGTTTGGGGGAGGGGGTATTTCTTATGTCAAATTATAATTGGCTAACAAGTATTTCATCAATCAATCGAATATCGCGTAACAAATGAAAACAGCAGCAATTGCCCGTTTCTAACAAATCAAGGTAAGATAATAATATACGCATTTGAAGCCCGCCTATTGATATATTACTGGACTGTCCACTTTTAAGGTTTCTTGAATCCGGTGCTACTGTATTTGACTGTATGGTATGCTAAGTTATTTTGATGATTCTATTTTCAAAGACTGTCTTGCGGGCTTTTAATATTCAGATTGCATTGTTGACTAGTGAACTAAAACAATATTTTCCATAAAAATAATTCACTGTGATTAGAAAAAAAAAATAGAACAAAAAAAAAACACTAAGCGAACTATTTGAGTGGCCGATGAACTGATCGAGCAGTCACCAAAGTAACCAAATATCAGACAGTGCATATAAATAATTAATATTCGCATCTGTCGGTCATGGTCGCCGTTTGAAATAACTCCAGTTCGTCATAGATCAATTATTATCGTTGATAAACGGTAAATATAACGGTTCATTTAACTATGGTATAGCTAATGGTAAATATAGATAGATAGGTTGTTAAGTTGACCGATGCTTATAATAATAAATAGTTCTAGAGTAAGACTATACTTCTACCATTAATTTTATGTTGACAAGTAGAATGTTCCACCTGTATTTATTATTTATACCTTTATTCCATTTATTTCTCTTGTCCAAAAATAAATGCAAATAAAAACATAGGAAAGCAAAACATCATCATGTAAATCTTGGGCCATTTTTTTTAATGGCGTATGCTATCTGCGACGGGATTTTAAGTTTGCCATAATGTTTATTTTGATGCAAATTTTGGCGCCAATTTGACTTCAATTCTTACCAATAATTAAGATTGAAAAAATATCTTTATCGTTGTGCTTAAACATAGTACATGTATTTTTTTTAATTAAACGCTATACGGAATTACTATGTTTAAAGCGAGAATTTCATATTTTCTAAGAAAGTCAAACATAATTATTTCTATGTCTTTTGCTCAATTGGTTGTCAACTCACTATTATACGATCATAGGTATCATTCTCACACTTAAAAATCATTCACACCGGAAATAACAACACAATTACCTACCTTCTTTTTCTATCCACCACCCCCACCATGGAATAGGCTTAGCTATCTTCAAACGTTTGAATTTGAAGTTGAAAATGATATCTTTGCCAATTTCTCAACTGGCAATAGTGAATTATAGGATTAATAGGATTATTAGGTAGAACTGTTTATAGATACCTTACATTTTAAATCTTTATCTTAATACATTTTAAAAATATAACCTAAAAATATGAAATTCTCGCTTTAAGCACAACTGATATACTGATATAGCATATATCAACGAATATTGGCCAAAAGGTGTGATCTCGTGTTCAAATATTAGATACACATGACGGCGATTCTCGGTACTATTCGGGTGATACTACTCGGAATGTATTTTGAGAGGTAATTTGTTTCAGTTTATTAAGTGCACCGAGACAGTGATTATCAAAGGTTTTTATTTCATCTCTGGTTATCGGGCATACATCATTTTAATTTAACAGTCAGGTGTCCGAGACGATTTGTCAATAAAATACCTTGAAGTGATTATATCTGAAGGTAGGTCGATCCTGTATATAATGGTTACCTTGAGATGAGTTTATCTTAAAGAAGATCTATACCGTTAAAGTAGATACATAGTGTACTTATATCGTTATATTGAGGTGATCACCTGTCTTAATAAATATACTAATCGGATGAAAATATTTTCAGTGTTACCAGTAGTATACTTTAAACGAGATGCTCCATCGTTTTCTGTAGTTTAACAATACATGTAGATGGAAAACAATGGCAGCCACATAAAAAAAAAATATCGGACGCTTCCATTCACACCATGATAAATTTCATGTTGTATTCATGGTATAATAATTTTTAATTTTTATCCGAAACCGTCATCAGAAGATACACGAATACGCATAATAATATAAATTACGTCACGAGCCGAACCAGACCTAAAATTGTCAACTGGAAAGGATGCAATACGACAAACTTTGACAAAAAATAAACAAATTTGTCTAATTTAACAAAATCACCATTTGTTGTATGCTTCGAGACCTATAATTTTTCCGAAAATGATTCAGATGTTTATCATCATTATATGACTCTTGTCAGAACATATGAATATATGAATTTGTAAAAGACAGAACAAGCAAAAGCTGAACATAGGAATAGGTATAAAATTAAAAATAATATATTTAACGAAAAGAAATCTGTGGATTTCGTTTTAAAATTTGGTCAGAAGCCATGTTTTTTTTTTCAAATTTATATTTTCTTCGCCATTTTATATTTCTATTCTGCTTGCATACCTATATCTTATTTATATTGAAAAACGTTTTTATATTTCATGAATTAAAATAGTTAATGCACCTTCCTTGATAGGGTGCTATAGAATAAAAATAGTTCTCCATTAAGTTTGATTAGACAAGATATGAAACAGATGACGTTTTCTAGGGTTCAAAGTTCAGCAACCATTCCGCCATATTTATACAGCAACCAATTAAAATCGGTTAAAACTAATCTATTATTTAATTCATCTAATTGCTGTTAAAATATGGAAAATGTTAATTTAACCACATGTTGGTCTGGTTTTATTTAACTGTCAACATTTAAAAAAAAAGATTAAAGGAACAGATTTGCTTATTAAAAGGAAATTTAACATAAATAAGGCACATATATTTATATTATTTAAAACACCCACACAACCAGTTTACTGTTTAATCCTGTATGTCGCGATTTAGCTTGTTTTCGGTTCCTGAAATAACTAATGGTATGAAACCAGATCTTTCAGGTATATATATGTTTTAAAAGTAAAACATAATAATTATACACTATAAATATAAAGGTTATTTGGTGGTATTAAGCACATTAAAAATGTTCTTTATTCACTAATATTTTTATTTTACTTTAAAGCGAGAATTTCATATTTTTAAGTTAGATTTTTAAAATGTATTAAAATTAAGCCTTAAAATATATGGTATCTATAATCAGTCCTACCTTGTTAAAGGATAATCCTATTAATCCAATAATTCATGCCAGTTGAGAAATTGGCAAATATATCATTTTCAACTTCGAATTCCAACGTTTGAAGATAGCTATTCCATGGGGTAGAAAAACAAGCGAGGTTATTGTGTTATTATTTCCGGTGTCAATGACTTTTAAGTGTGGGGAATAATGCCCATGATCGTATAATAGTGAGTTGACAACCTATTGAGCAAAAGACATAGAAATGATTGTGTTTTGACTTTCTTAGAAAATATGAAATTCTCGCTTTAAGACAGTAAAGAAGTTGGTGTTTTTAAGCATATAAAATGTAGATATACACGAACATGGTGGTGTGAATAAGCACGTAAATAAGGTAATACCATAATTGTTATTACTTTATTTATTATTTAAGACACGTAAAGATGGTCGTGTGAATAAAATATTTAAATGGTTAGAAATGGTGGACTTAAATAATCGTTGGACCAAAATGTTTTTCAATAAAATACTGAAGGTTGGGTATTGTCTTAAACTACGGATTATGCAATCTTTATTCTGCAATAATTTGGCTTTTATTAATATGTCAGGCGCGGACCCAGAGGGGGCGCACCCGGCGCACACCCCCTCTTTTTTTGAGGTGGCGAACAATTTTTAGCTCCATATATCCTCGCGGGAAGGGAATACAGTACTAGTATTAAATTAGGCCTTGTGGGCATTTTTTTCCACTCAACAATCACGGGCCGGGCTTCGCACTCCCAAGTAGATGCAGCAGCCCCCCTCCCACTTTCTGAAATCCTGGATCCGCACCTGATATAGAGAGGGAGAAACGGGGGTTACCGCCAACTCGACACAAGCTAGGTCATTTCGAGGATAACATAATATGGTTCAATTTTATTTTAATAATTCGCTTGCGCGTATGGGTCTTTAGCAGTGAGAGGAATCCGGAGAACCCGAGGTTGGACAGACCCCTACCCCTAGGCACGTACAAGCAGGAAACAATACTACGCCACTTGAGTCAATGACAGACCTTATTATCGAACGCACCCGCGTTACCCCCCCCCCCCCCCCCATTTAAATATAACGAACCTATGTACTGCTAACCAGATTATCATGATATGGGTCACTAATGATTAACCAGATTATCATGATATGGGTCACTAATGATAATAACCATCCCGACATACTGAAGTAAGGCACTTATAATAATTCAGGGCAAAAATATTTTGAGGGACCCATCATTATTTAGAAGATGATGGTATTAATTCGTAGAGCTATTTGAGAAAATGGAACACTTTAGACGGTCAAAGATAAACTAGCATATTATTCTTATCAATGTATCTAATGTCAAAGGTGAAGACTAAAGTTTAAGAACTGTAATATAAGAACGTATTAGAAATTAAGATAACCAGATTTGAACCAGGATAGTCAAAATCAAATTAGCCCAGACAACCAAATATTAACCACAATATTTCCTTCTACTTTAGCACCCCCCCCCCCTCATAATATTATATAGTTGTATTGGTGGTCTATAATCCGTTTTGATGTGGAATGATGACAGCTAGGTTATTGTGAACGTACGGTAGATATTTTCTTCTTTACTACTATACTTCTTCAAAGTATCAGAGGCAAGGCGGGTGGTATCTATTTTCGTTGATTTGACTAATTGGTACACGACCTATTGGGTACAGAATAGGGATGTACAGACAAACAGTTCCATAAATTAATATGTTTTTTTCGTCAGTATCTTCATTGATGTGATAATAAAGTAACATTGTATGAAATTTTCAATACCCATTTCTCAAAAGAAATCAACATATAACTCGACAGTTTTATTGTTTTGCCAAATTAAAGAGGTTGTATGTCATTAAGAAAGAAAACTGAGTAACATAAACCGGTGTCAATAATGACAATTAGTAAAGTTGCTATGGTTTTACAGCGCCGCTTTACTTTAAAAGATGAAAGAAAACAGTTATCTGTGAAATGGAATAATAGATTAAAATCTATGGAATCAATATTTTTTGTTATAATAAAAAGTAAATATTAGTGATTCGGAAGTATTAATGATGTCTGTATTCATTATGACCTCAGGTAACGGTTCTATCTCCCTGTAATATTACTAATAATTAGCTGTCTGGCCAGGGGCTCTCACAGAAAATCTCCAAAGAAACGGGTGCACTTATAAACGGTAGTCCTCAGATACACTAAAAGAGATTGTTTTTCTGTTGTTTAAATGTTATAGTCTCGTCCCAGGGTAATAATTGCTTACTACATTTTAAATCAAGAGGGGCCATTCGTATTAATATCCTGTCTTTTTTTCACCATTTTAGATCCGATTGATTTTAATAATATTTGGACCGATATAGTTGTGTAAGACTAAACTTGCAGTTTAATCTGGAATATTGTACACTTTATATATTTTATATTAATTGTCGGGTGGTTCTTTTTGTAGGAACTCGATCGCTATCTTTACATTCATTATAATGATTGGTAGTTAATAAACTAGTACAAGTATTGGTAAATAGAGAAGATTTAGTTTCAAAGAAGATAAAGTGGGAATTCATTATACACCTGATTCACAGTACGGTTAATAAATTAAAATGATAGACACCCACGCCCCCTCCTTTACAATAATTAAACCCATTTATTCCTTGCTCATACTATCAGCTCGATTTTCACACTGAAAAAAAACTTGTGTTGAAACAACACAAACTTGTGTTGTTTTCAACACAAGTTGGGTGTTACTATTTAACAACACAAACTTGTGTTGAAACAACACAAACTTGTGTTAAATGCTGAAACAACACAAGACTTGTGTTAAAATTTGTCAAACAACACAAACTTGTGTTGAAACTTGTGTGAAAATCTACACAATACTTGTGTTGAAAGTTCTGAAACTTGTGTTGAAATTTCTGAAACTTGTGTTGAAATTTTTGAAACTTGTGTTGAAATTTCTGAAACTTGTGTTGAAATATCTGAAACTTGTGTTGAAATTTCTGAAACTTGTGTGGTTTCATATACAAACTTGTGTATAACCATCAACAAAAACTTGTGTTGTATTTCCCTCACTTTATATCCAATATAGCAACTTTTCCCATGCAGCATCCCCCCTTTTGCTCTGTTTAACCTGCAAAGTTTGATAAATGAAGTAACAATAGTTTTTTTTTGTTAAATTATTATTTATTCATAAAATGATATTTGGAATGTTAACAGAAAAATAATATTAATAAAATTGTGTTAAATAATGCCCCCACCCCCAAATCACAAACTATAAAATAGCTATTTAAATTTTTCTTTACTCATCAACAAGTACTAAGCATATAAAGACAGTATCCCTACCCCATACCCCCAAAATATATAATTCAAATATATTTAAATTTAATAAGATATATACCAAGCACTAATAAGATAAATTATCCACTTATTTGAATTACTTTCAAACAGTGAAAAGTGTTATAAGTCGAATTACATGTGATTATTGAGTAATCTAGAAATAACTAGCATACACAGAAAATTAACAAAAGAAAAATGACCTATTTTACAGTAGTAATAAAATGGTGTAGAACTCTTTCCTCATTAGGAAAAAAAACCCAAACAAAATGAATATTTTGTACATATAAGGAGCAAAGCATCAAGACTGCAGGATTAAAATATAAAAATATGAGAGACAATGGCAAATATTGAATAATATGTACAACATATTTATATACTATTACAAATCATAAGCAATGGGAAGCCACGGTGAGTATAAGGCGTTGGCCGAGAAATTTCAACTGGAGTTCCAAGCATAGTTCCTCCATGTCAGTAGTGTAGGACGTGGGAAGGGACAATATATAGTTGTTTGGATAGGACAAAAAACCTCGATCTAATGTACACATTGCCGTGTATTTTAAAAGAAGAGATAGAAATGAGGTTAAGCGTCCACTCGACACAAACTGGGTACAAGCCTGAATCAAAGCCACTTTGACTGTGTTCACTTTAAAGTACCCTTGACAATTGACATATTTGACTCATCGCCAGACCTCCTGATCCAATGTGTGCCTGTTAACCATTCGACCCCCTGAGTTCCCTTTAATGAACACAGAAAAGTGGGATATTAAACCTTATTTCGTTTCATAAGCAAGGAAAAGTCACCATAATGTAGGTCAAGGTTTTTTGTAATTCTGGGTATATCTGATCTACATTTGGTTTCTAGATAATGTCTATTTAATACTTTTATGATTTCCGACCACATTTTACATGATTTATATGTCACTTTACTTTCTATATTATACAGAAATTAATAAGAGGATTAAAATCTAATTGTATTTTCGAAAAATACTTATCATTAAAAACAAAAAATAAATATTTAAAATTGGGTCAAATGCATTCTTTTCCAGAATTATAAAATAAATTGATGCTTGGTTTCTCTTCTTTTTATCATTCATTAAATTCTCCTCCGAGGGTGCTTCAGCCTAAAAAAATAAAAAGTAGGAAATAAGAATACTTTCTATATGGTTCATAATGTTTAAATAAACAATTTATCTTGCCACATCGAGACTTTTGTCTTGTCAAGTTACAGGCCCAGACAAAATATAATGCTCAAATGAAATGGGTTAAAGTCAGAGAAAGATAGAAATTTGGTTTAACATCCACTTGACACAAACTAGGTCATTTTGGGACCAACATACAGTTTAATTTTATTTCAATAATTCGCTTGCGCTGAGGGGTCATCCAACCGGCAATTCACCCTCATCCCCTTAGAAGTCACAAAAAGGCCTTGAGATTTTGGACTGAAATTTTCCACGGTACCGCGACCCTAAGGCATACTCTTGTATCAAATTACAATTGCCAGAGGATCTTTTACATGCATGCCAATGTGAACACAGGACCATGTTTTGTTGTTCAATCTGAACAACTAGACGAATGTCCTTGTCAGGCCCTCCATCCTGAATTTTCTATGTCAACATTGGGAGCAAACCTGCAGCGTCTTACCCACCTCGACTCTCCACAAATGAGACAGTCATATGTGCACATACATGTGTGTGTATACTTTTACTATACTAAATTGAATTTTATATTTCAAAATAATAAACTGAAATGGAGGCTAATGTCACCTCCGCTCCAACCGGGCTACATTGTGCCAAACACATTTAATGGTGAGATTTCAAATTACCATATCAACAATCTTTTCTATTAGAATTGAACACTCACCCTCCAAAAACCTCATTCTTTCAGCTCTTTCTTCTCCCATATTTGTTTTTTTTTTCTTATTTTATTATATGATGTTTTATTTGCTATGGCTTCTAATATGGAAACTGAAAAATATGAATATGTGACATGTAATTAACTGTTTAAGATATCTTACCATATACAAACTGTGTGATATGAAATTGAAACTAAAATATCTACGGTATCCAAAACCATTTGAATCCTGAAGATTTTACATAAGCCGTGAAAATCTATTTTAATAACCCTTGTTTGTCATTTGACTGGACTGTCACAGTAATTAGACGATAGCCATGTGGCTGAGTGAGTAAGGTGCGGGTTGCTATGCTGGAGGTGGCGGGTTTGCTCTCAGTTTTTCCTGAGAAAGTTCATTTGTATTGTTCCATGGAACCAAAAACCTGCAGTCCCATTGGCGTGAATGTAACCCGATAGCATGGTATGGCCTTATATTTTTGTTCTGGGTATTCCCCATTGTTGGTTTTTAGAAAATACAGACTTTTCTAGTAAAGCTGTGGACACACCAGAATGATGTGCTCAAATTATTTGCCCAATTCAATTGGCACATAATTGCAGCTGAATGAGTGGATACTCCAGGCCTAGTTGTCTAGAGTGCCGCGCTTCGACCTCTAGCTGGCCGCTCACCTCTGGCTTTCGGCTGTGGTTTCAAGCCCTGGTGTGAGCGCATGTGGCATGGAGATAGGGGCGCCTCCTAAACCTTTTGGGCTTCCTCCGGGCACTCTGGTTTCCTCCCACTGCTAAAGGTCCCTACGTGCAAGCGAATTATTGAAATAAAATTAAACCATATGTTAGTCCCAAAAAGACCTAGTTTGTGTTGAGTGGACGTTAAACCCATTTCTCTCTCTCCCTCCTCAGATTCACCACTCAGTTGACAGTTACATTACCTTTTAGGTCACATGATTTAACATTTGTCTTCAAAAAATTCATGTGACTTCTTGATATGAATGTGTGCTTATTGGCTAATGAAGTCTAAAACCAGACGAATGCTTCAACAAAGCGAGCACACCAATCAAATATAGTTCAGCCAAATATATCAAACCTGTTTGATTTGGGCGATTTGTCAGACACTACATGAATTTAGCGCTGATTGATTCAGCAGAATCCTTCTGCTAGTGTGTCCAGCACTGCCGATTTACGTTTATACTTATGCAAATATCATATTTGAAATAGACCATTCTGTTATGCAACAAACACTAACAACAACTCCAAAGTTTATGTCGAATTAATATAAACACAACATACACAATGGTCAGTGCTCAGAAGACTAGTCCTACTTGATTCTAGGATATATATCATGCATGGGCCTACTTGATTCGACCAATTTAATACAAGGACATGTATATCGCACAGTTCTGTTAAGTGAAATTAAAACCCGATTTCCCCTCTCTCTTGACTGGATATTACTACTGATAATGATATTATTAAAAAAATATATTAAAAGAAAATGAAATTCTTACCAGTTTTTCTTTGTGGAGTAGGCCTATATGCTAACATCAATGACTGAAAAAAAAAGAAGAAATTATAGAGAAACTTCAGACGGCAGGTGTTAGTTTCTGAATCAGTACGTTGCATTGATTAATATAAAAATAAAAGGCTGATTTGTTTGTTTGTTTGTTTTTTCTTTTACACAGATAAGATTATATTTTGGAGATGGCATTCTAAGTTGTAAAACTTGTGCCTTATCCACTTGTTCCTTAGAACAATAAAATATGTTTAAATTAAGATTAAATTCCAATTAAACTAGTACAAAAGTTAGTATCTAGCTATAGTCCATGCCTGATATACACGTATTTCTCATTTTGCCCGAAACAAAGATGGCTGCCTGGCGAGTTATAAAAAATGAAGAGAAATTCTTACCTGCTGGTCCCAGTTGATGTTGATGTTTGCAAGTACAAGTATTTGAACAACGATGTAGCGCCGAATAATATTAATAAAGCATGTTTTCAGAAAAATTAAGACAAATTCGTTAGACTGCTGAATTACCGGGTCCGGGACGCTTTAGAAACAATCAAAAAAATTTTCTTGTCCGCCATTATCAAATACACACTTCCGGTTTAATTGTTCTGAGTTAGTCTCTAACATCCAGAAAAATATTCTACGAATAACGTACGTTGAAGATTACGAGGTTCTAGAACAAGTCTTGGTCTGACTTGTTTGTTTTTAATTATTAGTAATATACATATAAACAATAAATCGATGCTAAATTAAATACACGGTTTTATTTTTTTTATTAAATATTACAAACCTGCGGTCTTGTATTCTGTGTGAAAATTATATTTTTAAAAATATCACTCTCGGTTGACACTACTACGAAACATGGCGTCCTACAGTTAAATGTCTAACTGAATGTCGCTGATAAAATATCAAATAGAGTATAGATAACTTGGAGAACCATTGTGAGACAAATGTGGAAGATTAATTAAATTTGATTGGTTACTGTTTAGTTAACCAATATACTGTCCAATTTCGATTACATCAACCAATTACATTACTAAGAGTTTTACTCATTGTTTTCCAATGCACATTGAATCAATTTTGACAAACACAAGGGTGCTGAAAATCACATGTACACTATATATTCCTTTGATATATCAGTTTATTGGATCAATAAAAAAAGACAACCAGACATTTCATCTTTATAGACAACTTAACACCAATTAACATTCAAGTCTGCCTGGCAATTGTCTGATTAATTAGTGCGCACACTCTTCCAGTGAAGAACCCCATGTAATTTTCGGGATTTGAATTAAACCTTTTATTTTATTACTTTTCTTAAACTTGTGAACTCCCGAATTCTTACTTTGTAAACAAAAAAAAAACAAATAAGAAAATCAAAAAAAAAAGAAAAAATTTTTGGTTGACGGTAGGCCTACACAATACTTGTGTTACTGATATGAAAACACACAAGATTTTTACAAATCTACACAAGTTTGTGTAAATGCAATGCAAAACAACACAAACTTGTGTAGATTAGTTTTAACACAAGTACTTGTGTTGCGATCCAACACAAGTTTTTTTTCAGTGCATCAAATTGACCGAAATATGGGGGGAAAATGGCTCATTAGTTACCAAGTAGGCGTGCCAAGTAGATCTTTAGATCTAATGATACGATAACGCCCCCTGGTGGTAGGTTCAACTCGTATTTCATCAATTTTATATTAGAAATCAGCATTCTTCAATATAGAAGCAATTTAAAAATCACAAACTGATTCATAAACGTTTCAATTTCAATTAATCGTTTAATTATGGACTGTGGTTTTATGTTCAAATGTGCACTAGTCATCATCCAAACTATGCATGAATTACGACAAATACAACAACAAATATTGCTTAAATTATGACATAAATTCTTGGCGTCCTCTTTCATTTATCTGTTCTTTACTTCATCTTGGTCTAAAGCTAGTTCTTGAAAGGTGTGTCCAGTACTGCGCAGAATGTGATTGGTCAACTACGGACCAACCTATCAATCAAACCCTCTGATACCGAAAATCCCGCGAAATCTTTAGAAAGGCTTTGATTTTCCAGACATTTCATTGGTTGTAAAATTAAGGTCAAGGGTAGTATTATTAAATCAAATGCCCAGACCGTTTTTTACTGAAATAAAATAATATCTGCTTTATTTTGTTTAAATTGTTTGATTCCCATGTGTGTCATCCAGTACTGTTATCTTTCATGTAAATTTGCCATTTGTCGAATTTATGAGGATATTTTTAATCGACCAAGGGCCGGATCTGTTCTGCATATCTATTAACACTGTGAACGGAAAGGCTGTTAATCCACACGGTGAAACACCTAAAGGTGACAGCACATTATGGAAGAATTAAAATCCTTTAAAATGGCTTTCCCATTTTTATTTGGATAGGAAAAATAAGCGCGTATTTAATTATGTTAATTTGTCTACATTTTAAATATTATGGTTAATGTATCTTATTGGTTAACGAATGGGGTATCACATTTTGTTAAGGAAAAGAGCAGCATTAAATCTCTTTATAGCTATTTGTAGCTAATAATTTGTCTTCCAGAATGGCATCGTGAAGTTGGCATGTTATTCGGAAAAAGAATAACAAACACGAGTCAGCTCTTTTTTCGGGATTCCTGAATGACAAATAACGAATCAGCACGTTATTCTGAATTCGGCACTTAAACAGACCGGTCTACCTTGCATCCGACCATTTCCTCGTTCCCCCCGACCGAAGGGGCAAACAAAATGACACGAAATTAATGCGGAAGACGGGAGGGGTAAATGAACTATGGTTGGCCGACTAGAGACGACCCTTTCTCAAGTGAGTAGGATGTTGACTAGCGTGCTAGCGTGAATGAGGCAGTCCCATCCCGCACTCACCTGCGTCCCGAATCCCAAATAACGTTCTGGGAGTATAACAGAACGGGCTACCGTGCATCCGACCATAGGGGTGGCAGACTATACCAGAAGACGACCGTTTGTCAAGCAGTAGGATGTTGACTGGTTTGTTGACGTGCACGAGTCATCCACTTTCGCATTCACCTGCGTGCCGGGGTAGTGAGGATATCGTCGAATGCAAGGTAGGAGGGCCTGTTTAAGTGCCGAATCCCGAATAACACATCAGTCAACACGCTACTCGCTTGTGCGTAGAAAACGTCGTGTTAGAGGAAACCGAAGGACCCGAGGAAAATCCACGAGGTTAGACAGACGGTGTACAAGCGGGGAATCGAAACCACGCCACTTGACTAAATGCCACAACGCGATCGCATTAACAATTCGGACACCGAACACTCTAATGTGACAATTGCTGAACAACAAGTAGTATACCACCGCAAATCTTGAGAATTTAGACTTACACCTACGGTCGGAGGTAGCGAGGCAATTGCCGAATAGGAGGTAGTTTTGTTTTGTTTTACTGCCAAATTCCGAATAACGTGCTGGGTGGTTATTCGGCATTTGACAACAACGCAGGGGATTGAGAAAAAAATGAAATAAAATGGGGTTTAACGTTCTACTATTCTGCTCCGAACTGGGCTAATGAAGACGGACATACGCCATACTTTGTGCTATGAGGGAAATTTTGCACGGACAGCGGTACTGCCCTACTCGTATATCGAATTCCATCTGTCAATGCACTATCAAGTGATTGAGAGAGAGAGAGAGAGGACTGTTCCATGCACGACAACAAACTCGTTTGACAAACGGTCGTCTCCTTAATTGCTAGTCGGCCATCCCACTTTCACTTACCTAGTCGGAGGTAGCGAGGACATAGTCGGATGCATGGTAGGCTGGTCTGTTTTAGTGTTGAATCCCTTGCTAGTCCACAACCCAACGTTCAACGTTATTGCCGAATCCAGAATAACAAGTCATCATATTATTTGGTATTCGAAATTCGGCAATAAAGCATGGTTGTGCTGGATTTAACTGCCCCGTGCACGCTGACAAGCCGTTCAACACCCTACTAGTCGGCCACCCAGTGTTCAATTACGATTGGTTTTGGCGAGGGAATGGTTGGATGCAAGGTAGGTCGGTCTGTTTAAGTGCCGAATCCCAGAATACCGAATAACTTGCTTTGCTGACTCGTTATTCGTCGTTCGTGAATAACGAGCTGGGTTATTTGAATGACAAATCCCGAAAAACGTGTCAACTTCACATTGCCTTCGAGAATAGCAATACCACATGCTCGACATACTCCTGCGCAGTGTTTCGTTTGATTAGAACTAATCCACTTCACACTGCTATCTTGAGTGAACATTGTTGTACTAAATTATTATTGGTCAGTAGTGCCATTACCAACCAATGACCTACATTGTAACAAACAATATCGGGGTTAACCAGACCTCAAAATATGTTACCGCAATGTATCTAGTGACAATCGCGACTTGTTTACGTCATAACCCGCGAAATTTATTATGCTCGATTATCCAGTGCCAACATGTTTTCTTCGTCGGCCATTTTGAAAATTATGCCGAATGCGAGAAGAGAAGAGGGATTTGATTGGGCGTTAAAAAGAGACACGCCCCGCCCAATTTCAAGAATATGACTTCTATCCAGCAATGGTAAGAGGTGGATTTCTCGCGCCATTGCTTCAGGAATATGCATGCTCGAGGACATCGTGGATGGTGATCGTCACACGTTGTATTCACCGTAGGGCAAGTTTCCTTGACATTTAGCAACTAAATCCAGTCTGTCTGTTGCTCTTTTCGTTGGTGACAAGAGAGGGAGAGAGGGAGGTGGGTTTCGTCCAATCGAGGGGGAGAGAGAGAGGGGGTTGGGGGTAGAGATTAAAAGGTTGCCGTTTTGGGCAGTCCTTCCACCCCGTTTTGCATAACATTGTAGATTTTGTTTGTTTATTGTTTTGTCTAGCTAGAATCTAATCTAATAGTACAGGAGGACCCCACTACACACAAAACAAAAATCTACAAGACAAACCTGCGGACAAGACCGAAAATAGACATTGCACGAAATAAACAAATTAATCAAATAAGAGTTTACATGTGCTAGATTTTGATGAATATCGACGGTTATAAGACGGAAGGAAAACAAAGCGAAGATGTTGGTTACGATGATATGTAAGGCAAATGGTTAATAGTTGTATGTTGTTTCAGATTTATGTCACAAATTTCTGAAGCCATATAATTTGTTGTATTGTCCATTACAAAAAAAAAACAACAAAAAACCTGAAACATTTTTTTCTAGTAAAAATATATAAAAATTTCATGTTTTATTCGACAGTTTCAGGAAGAAGTCTTCAGAATGAGAGAAAAGACATTTTCATCTTCATGCGGAAAACAAATCTCCATTTCTCTTTTTCATATTGAATACAAAGATTAGTTATTAATTATGTGGACAAGAAATCACAGAAGTTCATTCTATTTTTGAAATTTGTTATTAAGAGTCAAGGAGAACGAACAAAATAGGACACGATTCGACATGCAGATGAAAGGTTTCTATAGCAGAAAATCACAAAAAAATACATGCCGTGATGATGGTCTTTATGATTTGATTCTTTATACTTCTGAAGAGAGTAAGGAGGGGGTGGGGTGGGGTGGGGGTGGTAGAGAAAGCAGTATCCACGCCCATTACCTCTTTGATAGTGTGACCCGGTTGGATTGCCAGCGGTCACAGGTTAATAATTGTGACGTAAGCAATTGGGTGATATACGTGGAAAGGCAATGTAATTGAAATGGGGTTTAACGTCCTACTACGTTAAACCCCATTTCATTTCTAATCCGTCCGAACGACTAGACTATGTTTCTTGACATAAAATTCGTCCTGCATACTGACAAGGGGAAATCACCTAATTAACTTGTGTACATAACATGCACATATATTTCATCATTTTAATACTAATATAGCTATAGGCCATTATTTAAAATAATAAGTGATATCAGATGTTTTAAACAGAGTAAACATATCCCATTGCCATCACTTCTTTAAACTCAGTTTTTGTTTTGAGATAAATTCACATTTCCTATTAATTTAAATCTCGATCTGATAAAGCCGCCATGTTCTTCGAAATAATATCACGTGATACATTAGTTTATTTTTTTAAAAGCTGAAATGAATCAATGTAAAATATATATTTAGTTTAAGTACTGGAATTATGTGGAATGTGTATTTGGCACATGTCCCGATAAAATGTTCAACATATATAATGTTTTATCATTTTGATAGCAGAAACATTCATTTTGTTAGGTTGCACCCATCTTTAATTTATAAAAAGAGTCCGTCATGATATAACAGTACAGGTAATATTTGTTAGCTGTATACTCCGAACTCCAACCTCCGCCAGTTGCCTCCCACTACTAAAGACCTCTACGCGCAAGCGGATTATTGAAATAAAATTGAACCATATGTTATTCTCGAAATGACCTAGTTTGTGTCGAGTGGACGGTAAAACCCATTTCTCCCTCTATGTATATTTAGATTAAAGCCAAATTATTGCAAAATAAAGATTGCGTAATATGAAGTGTAACACCTAGTTTGTGTCGAGTGGATGTTAAATCCCATTGATCTATACATATATACTCTGAACACGACACCCATCACTTATAATAGTTAAAATCAAACGACAAAATCTAGTTTGGTCAGATGGTTCGCCACTTGACACTATTTGCATTATGCCGTTTCCCCGCAGCCTGTGTAGCTTCAGATTGTTCGTAGAATATCTAAACCACTGGTTTGGCGGCCGTTAGTCTCAAGGCTATCTCCTACAGAAGACTCAGTTGATTTGGGGTCTAGAACCAAGGAATTCACATTATCTACTAGACTGTTGTCTGCATAGATTTTATAATGAGTATCTGAAATAAATTCCATTCTTCCCTGAGATTTTTCTCCTGGACCTGAGTCAATCATGTAATGCATATTGCGGAGGAATTTGGGAACAAACTGTACATAAAGTTGGCAAAAGTTTAACATACTTGTATCGTAGACTTGTTTCAGTGAAATGCGCGTATAGACAGCAGCTTATTGCCATTTGCGAACACTGTTTTCTGTAATTCCTTCACCATTAAAATGTTTTTAAAACCTGTTATGGACCCCAAACGGATGAAAAAAACAATAGATTTTAATATTTGAGGTTGTCAAACATTAGAACTTTCTGCAAGAAAATAAATTTAATTAATTTGATATATAAACTAAGCTCACCCAATTTTTGAAAATATATATATCTCAGCAATAAATTGGCATGGCAGATCCGACTCATTATTATTTTTGAAACGACATTACACTTACTGTCATTGTACTGTTGTGAAATACAGCATGAATTTAGTAACAGTAAATCTGTGAAATATGAAAACAATGGATAAACGGTATCCATACATTCAAAGGGTTATATCGTTTAAACCCGCGTTTCTCAACCTGGGGTGAATTCACCCACAAGGGGGGAATGGCTGGCATCCAGGGGGTGAATGACCACACTCCCAGTAACTTCAAAAATGATCATATAAAGGTTGTGCAGTTGAGATTAGCACTCTCAAACACTGTCCCGAGAATAAAAAAAATCGTTTGTGACAATCACTGAACTGAAAACAACGTATTTTCATTAAAATATAAATTTGGTGATTATTGAATCTCACCTTCGATCCGTATTCATTCCATATTCAATGTCAATGTGGTCAGGGGGTGCAGGCCCGTGCAAGGATCCGCGATTCATGTCGGATGGCTTCTATAGAAAAAGGCCATTTTCAAGTTCCTATGAAACGCCTGAAGAGTGCCTGAAATGGCTGGAAATCACATTTCCGGGCTCCAATTTCTAAAAATTTCCTAGAGACCGCCCCCCCCCCCTTGACGGGCTCAGCCATCAGTAACCTCCTCAAAACTCTGGGGGTAAATGGGTTGGTTGAGAATTCATTTAGGGGTGAGCGGTGAGAAAAGGTTGAGAAACATGGGTTTAAACTATAGTTTTTTAACCGATAAATTGACTCCCATATAAAATTCGTCTGAAGATATAAAATATTGTGATTATTACATTACTGGGGGAAAAAGGACTAGCAGTATTTAAATCTGAGAAACTTAAATTGAAAGACGTGGTATTGTTGATTTAATTATTGTTATTGTAAAATAATACCGATAATGGTGATAACTATCTGATCATTTTTCAGAAAAATTCTCGGTTCTCTCGCTCAGACCCCCACTCTTAGTGACGTCATCAATGAACACCTCTTCTAACACATTTCGATCAGATAAGTAGTATTACTATACAAGGGCGATAATTGTATAATTACTTATTTATATAGTTGTGTGGATAAATCAATGAAAAGATGAATCTTGAATGTTTTTAGGATTTTTATATTCTTGCTAAATCAACATGAGCTACAGCACAATTAATGTAACGTAATGATGACTTTAGAATCTTGGTTTAAATACTTAATGGTTGATAAACTCCATTACCGAAATGGAGCTTCACATTCTGTATTATATACAGATACATAAAGTTTGTCATTTGGAATGAGATCAGAAAGAAATCGTCTTATAGTGGGTGGTAATAAAATTGGTGGGTCTATATATGACGTGTTACATATGGCATAAATCTTATAATCTATTACACAATCAAAAACATTATGGTAAGTAAAGCGATTTAGCCCACAGACGTTGATTACAATCTATAGTATATGTTACATGTAGATGAAATTCATTAGATGTAGCATAAGTGAAAGGTGGAGTAGGGGTAAAGATACATTAAAATATTGCTACTAAATTAAATATCAGTGTGAGGATCACCATGATGTATTAAATATTGTTTACAATGGACTGAAAATCACTTCTCTACAACATGGTATCGCCTACTCTCTCTGTGTTGACATTGTTAGGTATGGAAGCCTATTGCGGCCATTTCAGAATCTCGTGTTCTGTAATCGATTTAATAGTCCTAAACAATTTTAATCTCTTTTTGTACCGAAAGTATTGTATTCTGTAATCGATTTTAAGTCTTCAGTCGAATCTTTCTTTGCTCTCTAACTTAATCAGCCTTCATCGGGTGTTTTCACTTGATGCGTGGTTTTGTCAGAACAGTGTCAATCAATCAATCAAATCTTTATTCAGTATTTAAGGCCTCTGGCCCATAGTACATAGTAGTGCATTATAATAAATATAGTATATGTATAGTCGTTCGAATGGTATTTAAAAAAAACAGGTCCTTGCAGGGAATCGACATGAAGTTGATTCTACGGTGGCTCAGTGGGTAGGACGTTTGCTCTCTAACTTCTTCAAAGTTGGTCGTGATTTTTCTGTCATTAGTGTAGGACGGACAGCTTAGCAAGAGACAAAGTATAATCGTGTCGGAGCGGCACCTTTCACTGACCCCGCCTCCACCCGTCTGGGCTCTCCCCCTGGTAATTTTTGAAATATGAATCCCAAATATGCGATTTGGTGGCATATCTGATTATTATCTCTGTCAAACAATATATTTCATAAATCGATTAACTTAATTCAGCTGATGTGGATTCGAATCCCCAGTGGTACGTGACGAGAAGTAGGGTCGTCTGTCATGGGTTTACTTTGGGTCCTCCGTTTTCCGCTGACTGAAAGCAAATTATTGAAATAAATTAAACCATATGTAAGTCCCGAATAGATCTAGTTTGTGTTGAGTGGACCTTAAATCCCATTTCTCTCCCAACCTCGTCGGTTTTCTGCGGATCCTAAGATGTCCTCCCACTGCTAAAGACGACTACGTACAAACAAATTATTGGAATAAAATTGAACCATGTGTTAGTCCCGAAATCATCTAGGATATGTCGAGTGGAGGTTAAATCCCAATTTCTCTCTCTCTATTCTCTCTTATAATTAGTCTATTGTTTTTGTTTTTTTTTTAAAAATGGTATAATTGATGAAGGTGACTTATTGTTAATTGTATGGCTAAGGTCACATGGTATTATTATTTTTATTTTTTCTAAACATTATATATAATTATAGTACCAAACCAGTATTTCATTCATGCCAAAATCGTTTTCATGTGTATTTAGTATATATTTCTCTTGGATATTGTTTCACTGAAATAGTTTTGAAAAAATACTTGTTTCCAGTAAATAACAGATTTTTTCAATCATTGGTGCTATTTCTCTACTACTGGCCATATTCATTCCACAGATCAGGGATTAGTCGTTTTCATCGTATCAATGCAACATTTAATATGTGGTATTATACAATAATCCCGGTATATCTGCAGAAAAATTCTCTCTGACAAATGTAAACAAACCAACGTGTTCCCTCCTGTAAAAGGCATTCCAGGGTCTATTTATGGCTATTGACCCGTGACCTATGACGTTGATTGCTTTTATGGTTTCTGATTGGCTTAGAATTTGATTTTTTTCACCCCATTATGGCTAAACTTGACAAATGACAGACCCCAACGTCCACGCTAATGTGTAGGCTAAACGAACCCCCGTTTTTTGTCCCATCCGAACGACTACACGTTATACATTGCCTGCCACCCCCACCCGTCCCCCATCCTACACAAATGACAAGAGAGGACATCTCCAGAAATAGCCCGATGCACTAGAGAGCAAACTTCCTACACACTGAGCCACTGTAGCCACCGACCGAAAAATCCCGGAAAACTTTAATAAAGTATAAGAGCAAACGTCGATCCTACTGACTGAGCCACCGTAGCTCCAGTTATATTCCGGCAACGGGATCTCGGTTTATTGTATTCCATCCGAACAAATATACATTGTCCCTTCGCAGGCCCTCCGTCCTACATCACTGACACCACTGGGTTTTCGATCCTTGCGGTGACTGAGAAAGTTCATCCAAATTTCTTGGCGCGCTTCTCCTTGTCAGTGATGCAGGACGTATGGCCTGACATTGGCTTGCACATAAAAGATCCCTCGGCAGTTTAAATTCGATACAAGAGTAGGCCGTAGCGTTACTGCCCGGGCAAAATTTCCTTGATAACACACTGTATATCGTATGCACGTCTATTAGCCCAACTTAGGAACAGACAGTAGGACGTTAAACCCCATTTTATTTCATTTCATTTAGATTTCAGACACGTCACCTCGGTTATTTTTATTTCATCCGAACGATTATGCGTTGTCTCTTACCAGGCTCTCCGTCCTACACCACTGACAACGGTGGACATAGCCAGAAAATCACGACCAACTTTGAAGAAGTTAGAGAGCAAACGTCCTACCCACTGAGCCACCGTAGAACCAGCTTCATGTCGATTCCGGGCACGGGACCTGTTTTTTTTAAAAAAAATACCATTCGAACGACTATACGTTGTTCTTTGTCAGACTCTACATCCCACAGCACTGACAAAACCACGCATCAAGTGAAAACACCCGATGAAGGCTGATTAAGTTAGACAGCAAAGAAATATTCGACTGAAGACTTAAAATCGATTACAGAATACAATACTTTCTGTACAAGAAGAGATTAAAATTGTTTAGGACTATTAAATATTCTAGAACAATTCCGTTTATTATAATCTATTTCTAAATACAAATGCCGATACGGTAGTCAATATGGACTTGCGTATAAACTGCACTTCCGAGGCGAGAAGACGAGAAGACGAGACTGTGACGAAGCGAGGGAGCGAGAACACGAGAGGAGGAGATTGGCTCAAAGGCGAGGGAGCGAGGGAGCGAGAAGTCGAGGTTTTTCAAAGGCGAGAACACGAGAGAGCGCTAAGTCGAGGGCAAGAAGTCGAGGGCGAGAACACGAGAAGACGAGAAGTCGAGGGCGAGAGTGCAAGCACTCGAGGTTTTTCAAAAGCGAGAAGACGAGAAGTCGAGGGACGAGAAGACGAGAAGTCGAGGTGAAAATAATCTCGTGTTCTGGGGGCGAGATCCTCGTATTCTCGCCCTGTTTCCTCGCGTTCTTGCCCCCTCGCCCTCGACTTCTCGTCCTCTCGTCTTCTCGTGTTCTCGCCCTCGACTTCTCGCGGCGAGAACACGAGATTCTGAAATGGCCGCAATAGGCTTCCATAGTTAGGTGACGTTCGGTTTGTCCTAACATCTAATGATGATGATATACCCGGGCACTACGAAAAAAAAAAGAAATTCTGATAACGGTGCATGTTCTGTAAGCCAATACCTTTCAACGTCCATGTACTTTTGATGCCTTGAAATGAAATGAAATCGGGTTTAACGTCCTACTCTAGTTTTGATGCCACGGTGGTTAAGTGGGTAAGGAAATGAAATGAAACGGGGTTAATCGTCCTACTGTTCTGCTCCGAACTCGGCTAATGAAGACTACGTAGTTTGAACTTCGGTCATTTCCGAATGCGCATGCTTCTCCACTTTCTGAACGGGTATCGAGAAGAATTTCCTTCTGCAATGACCTATTTGTCTATAATATTTGTTTTTCTGTCAGTCAAAAGACTATTGCCCTTAACCATAGATATGACCAGTCCCTGTAAACGGTGCCAATATTGGCAACTAGAGTGGTTGATTGACTTAGTATAATTTGGACAGCTGAAACTTGTGAAAGAGAAACGGTCCCACTTGCGTTTGACCAACCTTTTGGAAAACGGGCCTTAGCTAGCCAGTAGTACCAAAATTGTGCTTTCAAAACAAAAAATATCCTAATTTTATTAATTATTTCTATGCATTAAATCAATTAATTCCAAACATTTAATCAATTAATTCCAAACATTTTATCAGTTATTTATTACCATTTTATCAATTACTTTTAGTCATTTTCTCAGTTATTTTTATCAAGTCTGTTTTGAGTTTTATAAAAGTTATATAAACCATTAGAAATAAATTTATGTTAAACAATTGTGCCAACTGATGTTTTTTACGGCCATTATCTTGGCAAACAATAATGATGAGATATTAAAAACATCTTAATTGCCGCCAAATTCTATTTTACCAGTAATGCCGGCTGTTTATAAAATTGATTTACGCCATAGTAGAACATCATGCAGACGAAAGTCAGATTTTGCACGTGTTATATAGTGCAAGTTTATGGTGAACATGCAAATCCCGTGCCAAGTTTTTGATTCATTTAACCTCGTTATTTTTTTTTAAACCAAAAAATAAAAACCAAACTTACATGCAATAACACTTGAAGTGGCTCAGTAAAGATCAATGAAATGAAATAAGGCTTAACGTCCTACCATTCTGCTCCCAACTGGACTAATGAAGACGGGCTGACGCGATACAGTGTGCTATGAGGGAAATGTTTTCCTGGGCAGCGGCGCTACAGCCTATTCTTATATAGAATTCCAACTGCCAATGGTTATTTTACGTACACGCGAATGTGTACACGGGACCTCGGAGTTTTGTCCCATCCGAATCACTAGACAGCTGTCCTTACCCCCCCCCCCCGTCCTGCATCACTGACAAGGCGAAACCTTACACGTCGAAAAATCTGAATGAACTCTCTCGGCCAATGCAGGGATCGAACACCCAACCCCCAGGCTAGCGAACCGGCGCATTATCCACTTAGCCACCGACTATCTGATGCCTTAACTTTAACGTCTGCTTCCACATAAGTGATATCGCCGACAAAATTCAAATCGATTTTACCTCCATCTTATATTAATGCAATGGGGTATAACTCTTGTTGACACTTTACCTGCTCACCACACCACCCCTCAATTCACATGACATTAACCAGTTTCATCCATGGAAAATTAATATGATAAATAATTTTAAAAGATGAATTATGAACACGAAATACACCTACAAATGGATTTTGTATGCACTTACAGATTTGTAATAAATCATTTTACAATATAATGTATTTATGTATGTATTAATAATTCAATATTTAACTCTTTAGAACTGACAAGGTGGATTTTATTTATTTCAATATTAGTTTTTTTTTAGCACCAGCAACGAAACAATAGCGCGTCGACTTGGATAAACATGAAGCAGTTTGTCCCAAGATATCCCTCTCAATCTCAAGTCATGGCTACACTTGGAGCCGAAAGTTGGAGTTTGTCTATTTATAATGTCCAATCAAACTTCCCCTGAGTTCCATTAATTTAAGTTGTAGTGGGATTGTATTCAGATAAGTAATATGGCGTCTTTTTAATCTGGGATCTTCCCTAACACTTCAGATTGTTGATTAAATGCATTAAAATATGAAGTTAGTGCTGGGGGACTTCACCACATTTACACAAAAACAAATATATGGACAAGACACAATACGCAGAAATCGCAAACAAACGAATAATTCAAATTTGAAAAGATGGTGAAAATATTGTTTGTCTGCCGCGTGACCCAGCGTGTGATAAACAGGTTCTAGATTTCGGAGTGTCTTCGTTTGCAGTCACTTTGGATAACCTCGTTTGTCACACAATAAGTGTTTTTCTCCAATATTCTATGTAATGTAGACACAACTGTTTTGTCTTTATCACATTTAAAGCTGTCATGGTTTATTTAATTCCTTTAGGAACTGTCTCTGATCAGACCATGTCCGCTGACAATTCCTACCGCTTGCTTTATAGCTGCAATATGAAAATACTGTTCATCCCCACCTCTGGTCTAAGGCTTTCTTTTTAAATGCTTACCGACTATTTTTCACTCCAATTCTTCTTTGCTTGCCAAAGGCATCATTTCTTGCCACAGCTGACACACAGTCATAATAATTCAATACTATTTTCAAGTAGAATTCTGTGACTGAAAACATAAACAAAAAACGTTTGATCTGAACAACCTTTACGAGACCCGAACATGCGCAGATCGCATGTTTATTTGGTCGCTATTTTTGACTTAAACATAGTGTTGAAATATAATAACTTTGTGTCAGATATGACGAGAAATGATTCCTTTTTATGAAAATTAAACAGTCATCGTGAAAAATAGAAGGTAAATTTTCCAAAATAAACGGAGAACAGAGACAGGGAAGAGCGGTATTCTACCGTATTTTCATATTGCAGCTATATAGCAAGCGGAAGGACTGTCAGCGGACATAGTTCTCCCAGAGATAGTTCTTAAATGAGCTATGGTTTATACTGATTGATTTGTTACACTGTAATGGATGGGTTGTTAACCTAACTGTTGACCAGTCATAATTTGATATAGGAACCATCAGCCAGTCCAGCAGTGTTGATCTGGATGTTCTTTCCAAACGAAACACTGCGAGGAGCATGAAAATATGTATGTTTGCGTTGATTGTATTACTAATAATAAATAATTTATCACCAATAAAGTATTTGGTCTGTTTGACAGGTCGTAATAAATCGGAATTGTGTATCAAGTGCCATTTCCTGTTGACTGTCAGTTAAATGACATGTCGTATGACAGTAGGCAATATTCTTGTCGCTATTATAAACTTGTGAGTGTTCCATATTACATTACAGCGGGTCACAGACACACAAACAAGAGCTTGTGGTCGTCAAGGTCATCACTGTAATTTCAGAATGGATCGAAATCTTTAGTAGTATATACTATTACATTTACAGACAACCAAGACTATAGATTCGATTTAATCCCCCGTTAGATTATTTACGTCCCTTACAGACTAACAGCTGATATATTTTGGACCTAGCCACGAAGCTGACCAATATTCCTACACTGGTTACCGACGAAACAAGCGCGAAAGTTATATTTACTCCCCACCCCACCCGTTCCTCTTTTCATCCTTCCTTTTGCATAGCGACCCTTTTCGTAGAATCTAAGAACATGTTTTGCGAATATTCATGATATTTTGAGGCGGAAAGAAATGAGAGTTAAGAGGTTTGTAAGGTTGAAATGTAGCGCAGGGTGCATCTCAAGTTTTCCATGATGAACCATAACTGATTTTGAGTATGAAGTTTCCACAATCGTTTGAGTAAAAATTAGAGTCGGTCTAAGAGACGAAAAGTAACATTCAAGTCAATGGGGAAATAATTTGTGATCTGTGGCCTATATTTAACTGCTCTTATCGTGGCTCCAGTTTTATTTCATGTATCGTTGCCCTGCTATCAGTGGTGCAAACTGTGGTTCCAATCATGGTGTCGTGAACAAGTCGGGTATGTTTGCGTGTACTCCTTTCATTCGCGCAGTTCGCATAACTATAATAATCGGTGTACTTTTGTATGACATGGTGTTAAACGTCCCGGCCAATTAGATCATTATGATACTAGCGTTCTTCTTTTCATTGGATTGTAATGGCTAATGGATCTGTTACGTACACGAGCGGTTTCATTTCCGCCCGATACGAACGGCTATATATCAATGTAAGAGAGCGAGACTTTCAGTGAGTAATATGTTGTTTTTTAAAGTAGCAGAATTTGAATTCTTCGAACATTACAAAGCGTAAAGCAAGTCTGTTGGGGATTGATTTTGAACATGAAAATATCAATATGTAGCTATTGGCTGTAGTTAATTACTGTCACCAGACATCAAGGAGAAGTGTTATTTTTAGACAAATCAAAGACGGATATATCAATAACAGAATATTGAAGAAGGTTTTAAGTATTTAGAAGTTTAATTAGTATCATTTAGCCTCCAGGAGTTAAAGATCGGGATTATTTAAAAAAAAAATAATTACTTTTACAGTTACTTTAGTTATTTTATTCTCAACTTCTGCTTTGATAACATTCATTGAATAAGACGCACATGGGATGTACTCGTCCTGCCCCATGGTGCATTTAATCTACGTCACTACGCCTTGGCCTGATAATCTAATTAAGGAATCAATATTTCTAAATACACAAAACAGTACCATAAAGTGACAATTAATTCGTGTGCAGTATTTAATTAATCGTACTTTGCGCCATTTTAGCACGGGAGTTTCTAAAGCTATTGGTGCCGCTAGGTTGTTTTCTGCTTTTCCTATCAGTTCTAAGTACATTTTATCTGTAGGCAACAAATGTTCATCCATACTGTACTTTCATGATACACTTCTCCGTTTCTTCCAGAGTTGCTTAATAAAACGGATAATTGGTTTTCTTTGCAAAGTGAGCAGATTGTGTTCTATACCCTTTCTTTGAAATGTGATATTATTTTCTCGTGCTTTGTCCGATGATGAATTAACAGAGCATCTAATTTTACATTGTTCGAATTGTCTTTGAAGGGTTGCGAAATATCTTTATTTAGCGGCGAATTGTCTTTGATAAGTTGTTAACGCAAAGACATACATTACTTTCTAGTCTAACAAATAACCAATTACAGAACAGTATATCAATAGAAATTAAAAAAAGGAATACGGTGTCCTGTCTCGAAGCATTAAAAAAAGATGTAGTTCATTTGATATTGGGATCACGGTGGGTAAGTGGTAAGACGCTGGCTCGATAGGCTGGAGGTAGGGTGTTCTATCCCTGCATTGGCCGAGAACGTTTATCCCGATTTTCCGGCATGGTTTCTCCATGTCAGTGATGCAGTCTGACAATGATAGCTGTCTACTCGTTCGGATGGGACGAAAACAAAGGTCTCGTGTACACGTTGGCGTGCACGTAAACGATCCCTTAGCAGTTGGAATTCGATATAAGAGAAGGCCGTAGCGCCGCTGCCCGGGAAAAATTTCCCTCCCAAACATTTATCCTGGTTTGGAGCATAACAGCAGGACGTTAAACCCCGTTTCAGGGAAATTGGAGTATTATTCAACAAAATAGTTAAGTTTACCCAAAATTAATATATTATTCATGTATATAAGAATACAGAGAAACTTAATAACAGTTCACAGTATATTCAATTGCAAACTTAATCGCTCGGTGTGTGGTGGAAACATGTGGTATTAAATTTGCTACCGCAGGCATATTATCTGTCAAATATACCTGATCTTCTCCAAAAATAAATTCCAACATTTCCATCCCAACTGTCAATGTAATGTAAATTTATGTCTGGACAAAGACAGAAATTTGTTTTTTTTTAGCTTATCACAAATACATATGATATCAAACCCGAGTTTTCCGATATATTTCTCAGTTGAGAAATGAAATGAAATGAAATGGGGTTTAACGTCCTACTCTTTTGCACCTAACCTGGGCTAATGGAAGACGGGCATACGCCATACAGTGTGCTATGAGGAAATCTTGCCTGGGCAGCGCCGCTACGGCCTACTCATATCGAATTTCAACAGCCAAGGGATCTTTTACGTACACAGGACCTCGGTTTTTCGTCCCACTCGAGGGACTAGGGAGCTGTCCTTGTCAGGCTCTCCTTCTGCATCACTGACAAGGGGGAATCACGTCGGACAATCGAGATGAACTTTCTCGGCCAATGCAGGGATCAAACACCCGACCTCTAGGTAAGCGAACCAGCGCCTTATCCACTAGTCATCTTTCTCTAAAGCCTATGGTATCAAAATCGATACCTGTCCAAAATTTTGGAAATGATTTCTGATGAATTTTTTTTGTGGATTAGGTTTATTCACACCCCAGGCATCATGAAAAACACAAATTGTGAATTTTTGAAGACCTCCTTCATGGTTTAGGCTCTAAAGGGTTAAAATGGACTATCGATATAGGGAGAAATGTCTGGACAAATAATAATTATTACAATCACAATATGGTGATAATACACAGCAGGATAATGTGTCGTTACGAAGTCGAGGTTTTAGGGCATTTTTAAATCTCGACGAGCATTTCCTTGGTTTGAAATCAGGCCAGATTGGAGAATGCTGGGTTGGCAGTCAAAGTATTGTCTGGTCATCGGTTGCATCCAAACACTGGAGACCATCCTTTTACACGTTGGCGTGCGTGGAAAGTATCCCCTGACATTTGAACTGATATGACGGATTGGCCGACTACAGATCTACCCACCAATAAAAACTCGTGATATAGTAAATTACAAGAACTATTTTCAAAGAGTTGACTATCCAGAAATCTTGCATAGACATTCGACGATGACAAATAATTTCTTCAAACGCATGTGTTCCATATACTCGGGCATTATTTATTTTGTCATTTAGAAAATGTGCCGAGGGAATTCTCCAGGATTGAAGTATATTATTTAAACTGGAGACAGTTTAGGTCAAGACTTTGTCTGCCAAATCCACACTTTCGATGCAGATGTTAGATAAACGTATTTCCCTGACAGATCTGAGCAATCTTGGCTGTTTCACAATATATATATATATATATGTTCGAATATCATATCGCAAGTGTTTAAATAGAAAATTATCGTTTGGTGCTATATTGTCATTGTTTGGTACAATATTATTGCAGCTGCTTCTCTGTGGTTGTTCATGGTGTCTAGTACAATCAGGGAAGTGGACTGAGATAACAGAATACTATATACACTTGCCCTTACCCTAACCCCTCACCTGTTTACCTTGGTGATATGTAATATTAAAGTACAGTATGGAGAATGCACCTGGGCGATAGAACTTGTCCTCACTTGAACTGCTTACGTGATAAACGTGTTGTGTTGGCAAGCGTTGGTGTATTGTTTTGGTACAGCGCGGTGCTGATTCCTGCGGATAGAACTCACGCGGGTGCGGACTGGTGTATACCATGTTTAGTACGACATAGAAACATACTCAAAGTAAAACAATTACTTGATAAACTCAATAATCTTGACACGTATAGATGTGGTTATCCAGGCACTTATACAACGTGGATACGTAGATTTTTTTGAACTCATACGACAGCGTTGCACAGGATATAGGTTTCAAGATTCTGCCACAACCTAATAAACAGTTTTATTCACTAAAATACTTAATTCACTTTCTCTTTAAAGAGGAGTGAGGATGGCCGAATGGTTAGCACGCAAGCGCAATATAATAAGGCCTGTCATTGAATCAACTGGCGTGGTTTCGAGTAGGGTCGCCTATCCAACCACGTGGGTTTTCTCCGGGTTCTCCGGTTTCGTCCCACTGCTAAATAACCCTACGCGCAAGCGAATTATTGAAATAAAATTAAACCATAATCATGTTAGTCCCAAATGGCCTAGTTTGTTTCGTATGGACGAAAACCCCATCTCTCTCTATCCCTCTCTTTTGTAATAAAATTGTGAAAAATATACTTTTTTTTAAAATTTGGTAGTTATTCAAATAGTGACACTGTTACTAAACATGTCAAATGAAGTGGATTCTTTTGAGGGATGGGTGGGGTGGGGTGTTACCAACAATATTGGGGCGACTTGATTTAACGAATTATTTTAAAATGTGTTGACATCTTAAAATCCTATTTCAATACGTCAAGATCAACAGTAAACATAGTAGTTTAAATCACTTGTGAGTTATAATCAATCAACACGACTTTCGACCTGTCATATGCTCTCTTCACCGATGACTTTATCTAAGTGATGTGAAACCTTCATTAGCAGATAACACTTTTTATTATATTACATTTATGGAAAATTCCATCGTAACATCACGAATTGACGATACAGATAGTTAGGTCAGAAAAGGTCTGTGGATGGACCAGGTGTAAACATTATGTCCAGGATCTATCTCAAGCCATTTCTGAAATACCCCCCCCCCCCCGAAAAACAATTCTGAAGTACTTCTCCGACCGTCAAAGATCCTTAATACATAACTACCGTAAACTATATTCAAACTACCAAAAACAATATCATATGAATAGACATCACTCTTCAATTTAATTTTAAATCTAAAAAGAATTGATATGAATTAACTTCTATGCACAACTTCCGCATGTGAAGCAGTGACAAGTCTGCCTTCCTTGAAAATTTGTCGACAAGATCCATGTTAAGATATAACCGATATTGTATTCCACTGTCGACACAGTAAGCCCAAATTTAAACTAAAACGTCGATTATCGAACAAAAAACCGCATCTTCAAACATAAGACCATCTAGTTAACAATGAAATTCTAGAAGCGAGCATTTGTTACGAATTGTCGCGGGAATCAATATGAAAAGATTACAGATTGTCAAACCCCGCTTCCCCTGGGGGCCTAGTCCCCCACCCTCACCCCGAAACAGGTCTGATGTTTTATTTCAATTAAACTATAGTTTCGAAACTTTTTCCAACAAATATTCATTGAATTCTGCTTGAATAGCATATTGAAAACCCAGGAAAAAAACAAAATCAATTAATTTATTCCAATGGGGATCTCAGAATATTTGCTATATGGACAGTTTGACATTTTTCGAGAATACTATACAGCGGATCGTGGGAGTAATATTCATATTAAATGACAGTGACATGTTCTAAAAACATAGAAATGATAATAATATGACGTAGAAAAGAAGACTGATTTTCTCGTCAAAATGACAATGTTGACATCATACTCAAGCAAGGGTTGGAATATTTATATAATAGCCAATTTGGTTCCATCTTTGTCCAACTTTGTCATTTTTAAAAACACATACAATCAATTAAGATTCCAATAATTAAGGCTTAAAATTAACGGAGAATGGTCTCCCGTTTCAACAGACTGGAATGACCAGTCGCTCAAAGGACCAATTCGCATGAGAGCAACTTGTTATCATAAACCGGAGAGAATGGTCTTAAAATAGAACAATATGATTATCCTTAAAAACAGAACAATCCCAATAGGTCAACGTTATTGTCTGTGGTTTTACGTCACTTAAATCAAATAAACGATCTTCAAAATTCGCGGGAAAAAAAGAATTGCACTGGGCTTTCTTGTCGATAATAACGCCCCCGTGCTTAGAATTTCTGGGACGATTTATTGTTCATTGGATAGCGGTTAAATTCCCCGATTAGCTCCAAAATGACCTAGAATGTGTTGAGTGAACGTTTGCCCCCCCCTCTCTCTCTCTCTCTCTCTCTCTCTCTTTCATCAGATAGACGCGATGATACTACACTCGTGGTCGTGCCCAATAAGCAAACTGACTTACTACAATATTGCGTGCTGGGCTAAATTATCAGAATTAATACAGCTTGGCAGTTTAGCAAGATAGTGTTTTAACAGGTGATGTTTTATACAAAAAATATGTCAAAATTAAGCCACGCTATTACAACTTAACATAGTTGGAGGTGAATAATTGCCATTGTATGGAAGTCACAACTTTTATTTTTGTTTTAAATTCTGCCATTTTCAAGTCTAATCAATGTTGTGAACTTTCCTACTCATAAAAACTTCAATGACGTAAAATTGATTGGAACTTAAATTCCTGCGAGACAATTCCAAAGACCTGAACTGACTAGATTTCTTTTGATTTTGTTAAAGAATAAAATTGTCAGTTTCATTGGATTTGATATGTTGATTTGTTTAGTGGGATGTCAATCTGTTTTTGTTTCTAATTTTAGATCCATAGTTAAAGTTTGTGTTGAGATATAACAGCGATATATTCAACTAAATCTGACCTCTGATTAATCTTTTGAAAGAGATTTTATTCCATAACTAATCTAAACAACACATTAAATCGATGCACTACTTTATTTGACAGAAGTTAGATATCTGGATGTATATAAAAAAGAAAAAGAGTTAAATTGCAGAGGACCGATGCGCAATTTGCATGTTTTCTAAAATGTCTAATTTCTATATGTACTCAGATTGATTAGTTGTCATTTAATTACGGAAACAAAATCAAAATACGAATGCTAGATAACGCTCCGACTTAGATTCAATCGGATAAACTCGGCCTATTATGTTCAATCTAATTAAAATATAGATCTATATTTCGTTTCGTTTTTTTTATACTTTCGGTGGCCTACACTCATGTAGATCTAACAAGTTATAGTGGGAGCTCACGTTCTATGACGTCGGGTATCAAGCACGGGACATTTGACCCGATAACGTCAGTCATTTGATTAACCAATTAGCGACCGCCATGCTTTTTAAAATCTACTTTTGTTTTGTTTTTATTTCTATCCGCTGGTAATATTTACCCACAGTTCCACACATGAAAAGGTCAAACGGTCGATTCGACAGACCATTTGATTGGCTGACCCATCATTTCAGGCAGAACACGACTTAAATAACAAGTTTCCAGATCCAAGAGTAGTAAAGACACGTAAAAACGAAATTTTGAACTATAAAAAACGAAACGAAATTGGATCTGTGTTTTATTCAGATTGTATTATGTATAATTGAGCCCTGTTACGCTCGAACAGCGTACATCGAGGAAAATACAAGTTATCAGAACTTTGTAAATATTGAATGGAATAGAACCATTTTGGACAGATTAAGGTATCTGGGAGTCGTTCGATGACCTACCGAGCCTCCTGAAAATTGTCAGTTCTAAAACCAGTGTTTCGTGTAATTTATCAATTAGTCATATCGTACGAGTAGATGGATAATATTGATTAGAGTGTATACTATGGATTTATTTATGGCGGTATGGTTTATTAACTAATTCATGAATCACTACATCATATTGCCTTGAGTTAATGTAGCCCGGGTTAGGTTTGCAGGTTCTCCATCCATTCACACCCCCGCAATACATACTATTTTCCGAGAGTAATTAGTATTTTGAAAGAATAATAAATTGTATCAGGTGTCTGGTATTCATCTAGTGTCCCAGCAGAAATTGAAAAATAAAAATTCTTTAAAGGCAGCAGACTAAACATGTTGCTACACGTGTGCTTACAGATCTTAGATAACAAGAATGAACAACGTTGTCCACAAACAATTTGTCCAGTTAATGAAGATAAATCTTTGAATAAAGTATTCATTAATGATTTTAGACGAGTGTATTATGACAACTAGAAGTGGGTAATTATACTCTGTCTGGATCTAGTGGGGAGCATTCTTTATAGATAATCACTGATACAATCAAACTGTTATCAACCTCAATACCAAGCTCCATACAGAGTTCTATCTTAATTAAAGTTAACTGGTCAATTCCGTCTTGTATTATAGACTGAAAAATCCGTTCAATGGTTTATATATAGCCACCAAATCAGAGAAATTTGGTAATAAAGATGAGTACAGTTTGATTGTATCTTTGTTAAGCTTACAATCAAACAGTTAAAAACCCCGATACCAAGCTCCATACAGAGTTCTCTACGTTATTAAAATTAACTGGTCAATTCAGTCTTATATTATTTACAAAACAATCCGTTGATTGAGAGATATTCTGTGAAAATTGGGTCCATTTCTCGAATCTAGGGGTTTTAATAGAAAACAGTACAGGAACAAGGGACCAGGCGTGATACAAACAATTGTTGAGAAGATTATAAAAAACCCAACATATTATTTACTTAATGATAATTCCTTGGTTTCTTTTATCAACATAATAGATCCCTGCATTAGCCGAGAAACTTCATCCCGCTTTTTCGGCTTGGCTTCCTTTTGTCAGTGATGCAGGACGGAGGGCCTGACAGGGACAGCTGTCTAGTCTTTCGGATGGGAGAAAAAAGCGTGTACACATTGGCGTGCATGTAAAAGATCCCTTGGCAGTTGGAATTCGATATAAGAGTAGGCTGTTACGCCGCTGCCCGGTCAAAATTCCTTCATAGTACACTGTAAATATGGTGTATGTCCGTCTTCATTAGCCCTGTTTAGGAGCAGAACAGTAGGACGTTAAACCCCATATCATTTCATTTCATCAACATAAAATGAGCTGAACCTGTTTAAATTGGCGTGGGAAGGGGGGGGGGGGGTAGCGATAGGACAAGGTGCTGGTCTATTAATTTTGTTTAGATAGAGTCCGGTTTTTTTTCCAGTAATATTAGCTGCATGTTTAGCTTACAGTGCGTCGACAGAGGAACATGCAATCGATTATGTCACAACATTGGCTTTATGTATCCTCGTAAAGTTTAGATTCACTAGGCCAGTAAAAAAACACTCAAAATAATGAGAAAAATATATATAGCGAAAGCGACCTTGGTCCCTGGAGACCGCTTTTTGCTTCAATGTCGCCCTTTATTCAAGGATAGACGTTTTTAGGAAAGGGTTTGGATTTAACGTCTCCTTGAAACGATACTGTTAAATCCAAATTATCTTTTGGCATTTCGAATAAAAATAAAATGTCCATTGATTTTTGTATCATTTTTTTTTCAAATTTTAATCGAACTTATGAAAAATCTCAGACATTTTTCATGGTTGCTATTTCACAATCTAATCCGATGGGAAAAACATAAAACAGTTTTATGATTTAAACATGCAGTCGATGATCATTTGTCTTGAAGTTTCAGTTTATAAATATTTATGGATTACACATACGTCGTTCGTATCGCGACATTTAATTAATTTTTTTATGGATGTAAAACAGATAATTATTTCACAAAACAAATCGACATGTAACATTCAATGAAATCCTCAATTTTATCTCAACCGCCCCATGGTCTTGCGGTGTAAATACCATGATTAGTTATGTAACATCGAGAAAATTATATTTCTTCGACAATTGTAATTATGGAAATAAAACTACCACTTATTGCCGAATATCACGTGTTCTACCGGATATTATATTATATAGCCGTTCAGTTAAAGATACATTATGGGAGATAAGATAAAAAAGTTGGCACTATAATAGTTAAAAACTAGATAGTGTAAAGGTAATTTGTTGAAAATTTCAGTCAAATTGATCCACTATCAACCAAGAACGAAGCGGGTGAAATTTTCGCCTAGCCTCCGCAATCATTACTAAAATCATTAATAAAAACAGCATAGTCTCGATTATCCACGTTTTAAATTTAATTTTCAATGACCGATAAGCAGCATATAGGTTTCTAATCCAGCCAACATCGAAGGCTAGCCTAGACATCGAGAGTTTATTATGGTCTGGATAAGTTAATTAATGTCTAATTGATAATTTAGATAACATTTCAGGTCTAAAGAAAGACTTGTAATTGGCAGATTTAGCTCTTGCATAATGCATGTTTTACTGCCACGTGACACTATAAAAGAAAACCAAGAATGTGTTGTAACACAGGATCTACTAGGAACACAATGATATCGTAATCTGGAAAAACCTAGTAACACTGTTGACTGTAGATTTGAAAAAAAACCAAAGGAAAACTGTTTTGTTTCAGAATTAAGCTACTGAATATAATAAACCAATTTTATTTCATCTTTTTAGATAAAGATAATTAGCATTCTTTTCATTGAAGAGAAAAAACACATGTGTACTAATCCAGATATGGGTCTAACTCAATTGTCACCAACATTTGACTTGCTAGGTTTTTCCAGATTACGGGAGAATAGTTGTATTTGCATTTGTAGATACTGCATATGGTGAAGGGTCTCCCGCTTTGCATGGCGAGGTCCTGTATTTTACTGCTGGGAGAGTACTTCGCGTTAATTATCAGCCTTTCAGCCGCTAGACCTTCAGTTTCCTAATCACATACCCGCCACGACCACACGAGTCTTCTCCAGGTTTTCCTGCTACAACAATTACTAAAGACCAATACAAAAACATACATCAATACCGCCTTGATTTTCCTGTAATGATACCTCACTCCAATTGAGCAAATCACCAAAACGACGGAAGCAGTCAAACTTTTCCGACAGCCCAACTTGTTGACAAACAACCTTTGCTGACTCTGTCAACATAACCTTCAATTATACAATGACCTCTTGATTAACTTTGATTGACAGGTAGATATTAATATCAAGTTTGTTTCGTTTCTCCCTGTCTATACCAATTTACCCATGATACCCATGACAACTCACGTCTGTAACAATCAATGATGAATACTTTAACAGAGAATAAATATATTGTGAAGTATATACACTTCCGAAGAAAAAACCCCAGAAACATATTGGGGTTGCTAACGAGTTTTGTTTATCGTGGAGTGAGCTCGCACAGTAGAAAAAGGACCATATAAGGCTCAACAATTATACAACGACTGGGTAATAAAACCATGAAAAATCACACGATTTTTAAATGGCGGCGTTTATTAAATTCAAGTAAATTGCCCTTTCATCTTATACAAGTAACCCATCTTCATTAGCCCAGGTTAGGAGCAGAAACGTAGGGCGTTAAACCCCATTTCATTTCATTTCATATATACCAGTAACGCACTTCGACCGATATGTCTATAATAATGTCCTCGGGTTATCTGTTTTCCGTTTATTGTTTATTTGAATCAATGTGCATCCGGTAGATCTTCACTATATATTACCCAATCATATATTATTTTTACCATGCAGTTTCAGCTGTTCGGAAAGAGACATATAATATTTCTAATAGGAATTGCAGAAGAACAACGCCACATATAACATTCATACACACAGACCCAGAAGACAAACCAGTGAACAATACATCATACACATAACACACAGATATTGTATTAAACATACATTATGCGTGAGCTAAATTTTCCCATTGCAGGACTTTTCAGGCCTTAAATGTTATCTAAATTATTAATTATACATTAATCAACCATCGATGCCATCATTAACCTGCGATATTTAATGGATTTAAATACGCTTTGTGATGGATGATATAGCGTTAAAATGGATATTCGAGAATTTGTTTATTATCGTACAACGGTAGTAATGACGATCAAGCCTAGCCTACAATTGAATCGCTAATATCTCGGTCCAGAGTGAAGCAATTTGACTGACACTTTCAGCAAATTCTGTTTTCATTATCTATTTTTCAATTATTAATAGGGAACGCACAAAGAACGTATGTGTAGTGATTCGGGTGGTACTAATCTGGTGTGTACAGATTGATTCATAAAATATAGTATCTCATGGCAGTTTAAAAACTGATATATAATAAACCTAGACACCTTAACTAACGATCAAGATGTCTACTGTTCTGTTTGAATGACATCAAGGACAATTGAACCCAGTCGAAAATTGGCTATGTTGTAATATATAAATGATAACGTCCCATGGTGATACGACAGAACGACAAACGTTGACGTAACTATTAATATTCAACGATACAACTTGACATCAGATGCTGTTCTGTCTAGTCGGGGACGGTGTATTGGTAATACTGAACCTGACGAATTATTAACTAGTTTTTTGTTTCTTTCCTGAACTAGAAGAGATTCTAGGTATGGATAAAATTGATCACCAGGCACGAACGGATGGGCACAAAAACATAAACGGCATGTACCATATGCACCGACTCTAGGTCAGAAAATACATAAAACACTAGAAGCCTTAACGGCCTTCAGAATATACAACTGCTTTGGCGTTTATAATTTCTGATCGATGCAACCAAATGATATGTGTATGATTTTGGTAGATTGATTGGAAGTTTTGATGAAACTAGAAGTGAACAGTACTGAACATAAATCGGAACGATATAAACTTTTAATATTTATGTTTCTCATAACTGTTTTACAATTAAAGTAACGGCGTCTAAAAATATTTGAAATTATTCACACCGGTGTAACGAAATGTATATATGTGTGTGTGGGAGGCAGGGGGGGGGGGGGCATGGGGGGCATCCCCGAGACAATAAATTGTGAGCTAGTGAAGTAATATTTGTAATTGTGAGCTAGTGAAGTAATATTTGTAATTTATTGGGAGGGGGTCATGTTATTGACGACAATTACAGAGTAGGATTAATTTGTGACTCGTCAATGGGTGAAAGTTCCCAGGTCTTTACCACTCGACATCCAACCCAGCCCAACCCAACCACTACCCCTTACACCACTCTATATACAAAATATTAGCAGGATAAGACCGCGAAAAAGAATTCCTGAAATTTTGTTGACAAAATTGATATTTAAAACTAATAGGGTATTAATATGTCGAAACCTTGAAATTGAGAGAAAATGCCAAGGACGTGACCTAATGATCTACCTACAGTACGCATGTGCGACCACCCAACAACCCTGATAAATCAGAATTCTATCTTGATATGA
Organism: Patella depressa; assembly: GCA_948474765.1. Classification (NCBI taxonomy): domain Eukaryota; kingdom Metazoa; phylum Mollusca; class Gastropoda; family Patellidae; genus Patella; species Patella depressa. The sequence goes on from OX419715.1 coordinate 31,241,690, forward strand.
ACAACGATAATGTAGTATTTTTTGTAAATTTACACCATTTATATTTATATGATTGTTATTTGTATCTTTCAGGTGAGTAAAGGTTAATGAGATAAATAGAGGTGCCGTAAGTAGCATTTACAATTTTCATTCTGTTTTGAGATTGTATCACTTTTTCCACGGTTCGTAAACTCCCGTTGTTGATATTTACAATGTTCATTTGGATCATACGTGGCACCGAAGTCGTTAAATATGGGAAATATAATTTAAGCAAGCATAACTTTGACATTTACCACGTGGTGTCGCTGTTCTACCCAGAAAGGATGTTTCTATTGATAGCTGGGAATCGAACTGTAAACAAAATTGTAACAGAAAAGTGGGTTCAAAAGCACAAACACTAACCGGAACTAGAAGATCTTAACAGCACCCATGCTGCTTTAATCACGAGTTTATGACCCACATAACAGAGTAACAGAGTCGAAAGCTACGTCTCCTTTAAAGCGTCTGTCAATTGGCGTATCAAGACCTCTGACAGAGCACAGACGAAAGGCTAGCGTGTCAGGAGTAATACTTAGCAATATTCAATTATTGTCACTGATCCTCGCTTTATCTTTATACCAGCTACACCGTCTATTCTTGTTAGTAACCGTAGAGTACCGATTGATCAGCCGTCACGTAGAGCTTGTTTCTGTCGTGATTGAGAACATTGGATCAAGTCACTTTTCCCCATTATTCATCACACCGTGGGTTTTCTCTTTATAAATATCCAGTACATGGGCCAATTCCGCCTTTCTACGTGTACGATTTTAATTTAAAAAGAAGAAAAAACATAACTGTCTACTTTGTAATGGCGACAATGATGATGTCTAACTCGCTAAATGGACCGCCGTAGACTCTTGAGTTTTAACAAAACCTTCGAAGGTACGAACACGGAGTGGGCCGTGCAGAATCTTTAAATTCTAATGCCCTCACTTATCCATGGGCGTGGGGTTGGTGGGGGCTGATTTGGGTTTTCTTTTCTTTGGAAACAAAAGTTTACTCATTTAAAGCTTGACCCATCAATAATCAAAACAGTGCATCCAAAACAACCTTGATCCGATTCGATACCTAATTTACTGAATGACATTTAGCTCCGTTTTGAAATGGAATGAGGTTTTTACATAACGTTAACGTAATCACAAATGCTTCACAAATTTACACGTGTTGTTATAAAACCCTCAAAAATTCAGATAACTTCCGTTTTATCATCGTTAAATTTCATTTATCATTATATTATTATAATACATTTATTATTAGTTTATAACAGAACAGTAGGACTGTTGTATTCTTTGGTCGTTTTCTATGTAAGAAGGTCAATGAGTAAGCACTTTGGAGGAGACGTCAAAATTCCATTCCACACCCTTCGTTGTCTATCTGTCATGGGTGATTTAAAGATGGCGGTACCCACATTTGATTAAAACATGGGCAAGATGTTTCATGATAATCATGTTAAATGTTTCGGGCATATTTCTTCCAGGGCAATATATTATGACTGTATTGGCAATACCCTTATTAGATTATCGGGCTACGGCGTAGTGACGTAGAATAAATGCACCATGTGAAAGGACGAATACATCCCATGTGTGTTTGATTCAATACATGTAGATCTAACACAATAATAAAATCATTATATTATTATACATTCATCATTTTATTATAATACATTTCGCATTATATTACAATTATTATGACTGTATTAGGCAATAGTAATTGTATTTTTAACCCAAGGCGGAAGCCTAGTGACTTAGATTAAATGCATCATGGGACAGGATGAGTACACCCCACGTGCGTCTAATTCAATACATCTGTATATGAATGTTATCAAAGCAGAAGTTGAGAATAAAATAACTAAAGTAACTGTAAAAGTGATTATTTTTTTTTATATAATCCCGATCTTTAACTCCTGGAGGCTAAATGATACTAATTAAACTTCTAAATACTTAAAACCTTCTTCAATATTCTGTTATTGATATATCCGTCTTTGATTTGTCTAAAAATAACACTTTTCCTTGATGTCTGGTGACAGTAATTAACTACAGCCAATAGCTACATATTGATATTTTCATGTTCAAAATCAATCCCCAACAGACTTTGCTTTATTCCGCCTCCATTACCCTTGGTTCAAATATCACCGCAAAAACGTCTGATTTCTTTTTACGCATATCGAATGATTTTTAAAAAAATCACATAAATTGAAACTTTGCCATTTCAAAAATTTCGCTGTAATTCACTGAAAATAACCATTCCTTTGCGGAGTGACACAGATATTCGTCAACAACTATGCTCTGTTGCGCTTGAAATTATAAACCATCTTCTCTTTTGAGTTGTAAATGAAAAGTGGTTTAACGTCCTACTTTTCTGCAAAAATCGCGATAATGAAGACGGGCATACGGAATGCTATAATATGTGCTATGAAGGTAATTTTGCCAGGGCAGCGGCCTTTTCATATTGCAACTGCCAATGATTATCCCTTGTGCGTATGTATACAAGGGGTATTTTGGACCCCAACGACCATATCCTTACCGTTTGTGAGAAATTGGTTCATAATTGTCTAGCGGAAATTTTATACATTGTCAGCTACTTGATGTCGAGTATAATGCTGCAAACAGAATGAACGTGAGGCAATGGCAACTTACTCGGCAAACCTCGGTAGATTCCGTAACCTCCGGATCATAATCTAATCTCGGCTGTATGACGGATTCCGCCATATAGGAACTACTTTAGAGGTCCCGGATGAAACATGGCTGCGCCCATACCGAACACAAATTGGCGACCTATTTGGCTAGCGACCTATTCGACCGATCCAGCTGTAAGTTAATGACGAAATTACACTTCTATTCTGAGCTAAAGGAATGGATAAAAAATAATATATTCTTCTTTCATTTAATAGACATAACGTTGGATTTTATTGGTTGATAAATAGATGAGTTAAGGCGACTGTTGTCTTTATTCTAAATAGGTTTCCAACGAACAGGTTGCAGCTCGATCGGTCGAATAGGTCGCTAGCCGAATAGGTTCCCAATTTGTGTAATAGGGTCAAGTTTTCCTGTTAAAGTAAACCGGTAGCCGCATCGCAAATGTATGGGCGTAGGAACATATCGCTTACTGTTATACAGCCGAGACTAGATGTAGGTTCCGAAATCTGTCGAGATTTGCCGAGTGAGTGGCAACTACGAGTATTACATTAACGGATACCAGGGGTCTTCCTTTCATGGTGGTTACAGGTGTCTAATCGGTCCTGCAATCGGTGCTAGCTTTGTATTAGGAATCTTTCTTACTGATGATATTGTATTGGTTATTCTAGTAATCTAGATCTGAAAGCAAATCAAGGTACCCTCTACCAACCCCATCAAAAGACGATTCTACATGGAACATGACAATTACCATATTTTTAGATTTGCATGGTTTCAGAAAAATCTTATAATTCTTATCATCACTGATAATACCTGAAATATTTTGTTTTAGCCTGGTTGATTATTGTTCAGTCTTGATATAAAGCTGTAGTTTGATCGTATTTGAATGAAATCATTCCTCCAAAAACCTATTTATGTCTGGGGTCTTAGATTACCCCTAGTAGCCGACAACGTTTTTCGTGCGACGTGTACGCACAAGGGTTATTTTACATGAACGCCAATGTGTACACGGGACCTCGGTTTTTCGTCCTATCTAGAGGCTGTTCCTTGCCAAACTCTCCGTCCAGCACCTGGACTGCCACTAAGAGGCACGGGTCAAAATACCAACAATTTGTACAGACTATGCGTCGAAAGCGATTTTCATTTTTTGTATATCTGAGAGACACAATAATGTAACTGAGATAAAAAGTCTGAAACCAGCGACACGTTAAATCTCATTCACGGTGGAATCATGCATGTATTAATCAATACATTTCATCATGACGGAAGTGTCCTTTGTGACCTTGGGCACCTATCGACCTGTCTGTGACCCCGGTATAATGTAATATGGAAACACTGACGTGTTTATTATGATGACAGGGATATTGTCACTGTCATATGACAGGTCATTTAACTGACAGTCAACAGGATATGGCACTTATACAAAGATGTCGATTTATTACAAACTGTCAAACAGATCTAGTACTTCATCTGTAATAAATTAATTATTATTTCTCTTACAATTAAACAAACTAAACAAAAAATGATATTCTTGTTTTATCACCCAATATCTTATTTGACAGTAGATATCGCGTGTATGATAAATTACATAATCTACTGCGATATCTCCTTAGGAGATATCGCTTTACATGAATTTGATTGGTCAATCAAAAAGGAACTACTTTCTTTTATTTTAAAGAAACCACTTATTTTAAATAAAAAGTGACTTTTTTTTTGTTAAAAAGAAACTGTTTTTATTTAATTGACTTTGAAGGAAATACTGGGTCAATATATAGGACTTTGCAATAGCTAAACTGCAGTCAAAAAACTGATGTATCACTACGCAGTAATGAAATTAGGTCCAGTAAAGGTGAAATTTATACCAAAGAATTATATTTATTTATTTCTGCATGTAAGAAAGGATTGGGTGATAAATAAAATCTCCAACTCGTGTTTTTTGATATCAAAAAATATCAACATTCGTTGATAGAGTAAAAAAAACTCAGCAGAGCCTCGTTTTTTTAACATTATCAACTTGTGTTGATATTTTTTGATATCAAAAAACACTCGTAGGAGATTCTCTATTTCTACCTACAACATGATTTGCTTTTCAAATTCTCAGTGATATGATGAAGAGCCATGTGTTGTTTTATTCTAATGCACATTTAATATTTTCGCCGGCGTCCGTCTACGGTCAGTCAGTGTAATTTTACATGACAATAGCCGACAGAATGCTATTCAAAACGCCGCACCGTAATAAACAGCAATGGTATTCCACCGAGAGAGAGAATGGGGTTTTACGTCAAATCGACACAAATTAGATTACACACGGGAAAATATTATTTCAAGTATCTTTTTTGTACCCGGAGAAAACCACGAGCTTGGACAGATACCCTTACTCCTTGACACGTACAAATGTCGGACTGAAACCACGCAAGTTGATTCAATAACACACAGTACCTATTGATCTAAAGCGCATGGGTTAAAATATTCGGTCACTCAATGTTCCATATTCCAAAGAATGATATCCTGCATATACCCTGTTCAATTACTAAATGTCATGGAAACATTTCAAATAAAGGAGGTACTTTATTTTATAGCCAATTAATGACTTGCAAATTATTTCGTGGAGATTAATTAGATCTCAGAATTTTTAGGGCCCTTAACAGGTGACTTGCAAGTTATTTCGTGGAGATTAATTAGATCTCAGAGTTTTTAGGGCCCTTAACAGGTGACTTTAGAGAAAGAGAAAACACTACATTATCCATTAAACTGCCAGTATTATTTACACTTGTTTCCAATCAGCTGCATTTAAATACCCATTTAAAGATTTACTCGACAGTCGACAACTAAAATATGAACCTGTCGATTTGAAAAAAAATACTGTTAGAAATATATTTAATGTCAAAAATGTTAGTCTGTTAAAAAAAAGTCTACTGCCTTCTGCTTTCTTCAAATAGTTGCCTTGGCCTAAGGGGCTGCACATGTTTGACTTAATATTTCAAAAAAAAAATTATATTGTCTTTTGATATAATAAAGGTAATAAACAGAGACCCACCTGTCTCTATATAAGGTCTTGTTGTTGTAGTCGTTGGGAGCTTGATATATACATGAATAAGGCCCTCGTGTCTCTGTTTCCAAAGGAAATGGGTTAATATTGAACAGAACTGGCAGACATTTACATGTTCATAATATATAATCACCATGTATAACTTGACTTAAGTCTATACATGATGGCGGGTGACGATATTAAAAATAACCAGATCTGTTGAATTACTTGAGGTATAACCGTCGAGTGTCATTATTACTGTAAATCTGTTTTATAAACAGCCGCCATTGCTGGTAAAAAGAAACAAATAATTTGGCGGCAATTCAGAAGTTTTACTGTTTCAGAATTATTGTCTGCCAAGAAAATGGCGGAAAAAAATTCAGTTGGTGAAATTATTCAACATAATGGTTTATAAATTTGAGGAAAAAACCACCAAGATAATAATTGCCAAGTTTTGTTCATTGTTTTTATTTTCTGCTACAATTAATTATTTGATATCATGTTGGCCTACCGTGTAGAATCTTCCATTTCTCAATAGAGTGTGAAAAAAACCCATCTGTGGTCGTTTTAAAGGCGGCGTGAGGAGGGTGGTCTGGCCTGGGTGACGGTCAGAATGTGGAGAGTCATTGTGCAAACCAAAACGTTTTGCACCTCAGTAAATATAAATTTATTTTGTTCAAGTGAAATATCCGTAGACCAATACAATATAAATTTTGTGTTGATAAATTCAGTTGGTAATGTCTTTATGGTTGCATTTCGTGCATCTGAATATAAGGGACATATAACAGCAGAAAGTGATAAGGCTCTTCAAAATTGTGTCCACATCAGCAGGTTGGAGAGTCGGTTATGTCTATTTAGGTTACTGCTTGATAAACGATGTCTTAATGGATGAATTGAACTTTTCTTTTTCCAATATTGTAATAAGAAAGTACATAGTGATCATGTTTGGAGAGTTTTTGTTTAAAATGAATAACGTATCTGAATTGCATATAGAAAGGTCTAGATTGTTCCAAAGTCGTGTAGTTGAAGGAAAGAAAGAATTATAAAATAGATTAGTTTTACACAAATAGTGTGGTGGACATAAGATATAAAAGTAATAATCTCGCTCCACTGAGGTCGTTTTGGATGCATTATGTGCAGAAGCGGAGGTTGGGTTTAACGTTCTCGTAATACAAACCTGCTGATGTCTTGAAAAACATAATGTTTAACTTACTGGGGATCACGGTGGCAATGTGAGTAACACGTCGGCTCCCTTGTCTTGAGGTTGTGTGTTCGATCCCTGCATTGGCCGAGAAAGTTCATCCAGAACGTAGGGCCTGGCAAGGACAGCTGTCTAGTCGTTCGGATGGGACGAAAAACCGATATAAGAATGGGCCTATGTAACACTGTCCGGGTAAATTTAACTCAGAGTACACTGTATGGCGTATGCCCCTGTTTATTAGCGGAGTTCGGAGCAGAACAGTAGGACGTTAAACCACATTTTATTTCATTTCCGTTTAACTTACTTGGCGAGAGGGGTGTCTGTAATGCAACGTAAAGCCCCGGAGTTTAGACAACGTACAATTATCGATAAAAAAAAAATCATGAATCGCATAGATTTAAGCTTTAGACCACGAGGCCCTTGACCGCCACAGACGCCAAGTACATCATGTACTTGTAGATATGTCCAATACATATCTAGATAGTGTACTCAGTAAACATGCTAATCTGTGGTCTATTAATTCATTTGTAAAGTTAATCGTTTAAGCTATTTACCATTTATGATGACAAAGTTATAAATGGGCTGATTGATCCTTTAAAAGCATGAGATTTAATCTTAAACCCACGTGTAATAAATAAAAGAGATGATTTTAGTCAACAGATTCATCAGAATTCAGTTTTTAGTTTTTGTAATTTATAATAACAATACATGGTTAAAGCCCCAACAATCCAGACTAGAGGGTCAATAGAAAGATGTGGCTAAATTAGAGTTTAACACAGCCATAATAATTACATTGGGCAGCAATGACTGATTTATCATATACACAGACATGCCGTTTCGGTGAGTGTGCTTTTATCTTTATCAAGCACCAATGGCATTTAATAAACCGAAAGGCCTGTATATTTTTATCATAACCCGTTTTGGGTATAATGAACCAGTAATTATTTTCCCATATCATTGTTTCTACACTGTAGCAAAAAAAAAAGTACTTGAAAAAAAAAAGTGAACAGTTCTAGAAACAAAGGTTTCCAGGAAATTGTTATCCGTATTTATATTTTTCCTGTAATTTAATTCCTTCAATTAACATAAATTCCATTGGCAAATAAAGAAAATATTTTGTTTCTAGAACATTATTAAAACATATTTTAAACCCATTTACCACAAAATAGCCCCGTTAATAATACTTGTATTACAATAATTGAAAACAAGACGAATATTACAGTTTGAGTCATTGTAACTCTTTAAAACATCGTTAGGTGTCCCCACTACTTAACCACCCGATCCGCCTATTTTTAGCCTGCTAGTAGTAGAAAGTTATTAGTCATTTTTAGATGCTAGTAATAGTAACAAGGGCTGCCCCTGCGCCTCTGGGGTCTGTTGTTAGCTGCTACAGTAACAGCTAACAAAGGCCACCTTTGTTATCTACTAATACCAGCTAACAAGGGCTGTATTTATTTTCTCAATTTCCGATTAATCGAAATAAAAGATCAGTAGTTCTGGGTAAAATCGCTATTCTAATTCCTTTATTTCAATGCCAGGAACAAGAATCCCGAACAAATTGTGAGTATAATGAACAACTTTGACCTGTAAAGCGCTTACAAAAAAATGTTAAAATGGATTGATAACGTCCGGTTAAAAATCATTCCAAAATTGAATTCAGTCTTTATAAAATATTCATGACCACCAAGGGAATGTTGTTACAATTATTACTGAAAATCACACAGCGCCTGGCGAGTTACTTTGGTAAAATATAGGTACATATCTTATTTCAATGGCAAACCGATTTGCAGCCTACATGACCAACACTAAATATTAAATAAAATTTACACGATTGGTTTGGTTCGTTGTTCTTTTAGAACATCATTTAGTCATTCGGAAGGACCGAAACAGCGAGACCCCGTGTACATATGGACCCAAAACAACCAGTTGGATAGTTGGAATTCAAAATAAGAGATATAAGAGGTGGCCGTAGCATGTGTACACATTTGTCTGCACGTAAAATATCCCTCGAGGACGGATAGTATTCGTAATAAAAGCAGGCTGGGGCGGAAATTGTTCGGGGAATAAATCCCCCATAACTGGCCATAACACACTGTATGGCGTAGGCCCGCCTTACTTTTCCACCCGCTCCAATATTATTACCGACTTGACGGGGCTAATAACAAAGAAAAAAATCGGCCTTCAAGGCCGTAAACGGCATGCCGTTTTTACCGCCTTCATGGGGACATAAAGGCTCGCTATTTCTATGACGGGTATGTTTTAGTCTCGGTTATCCACAATACCTTTTTTTTTCTTTTTGTGGAGTTATCTCGCCTTGTTTTGCGTCAAATAATTTTTACGCGTGGCTACCTCACTTTGCCCCTAAATCCAAATGGAAATAGTAAAAGACGGACAACATCGTTAAGTAGTTGGGTGGGGGGAGGAAGCATTTTAGTAGGCCTGCAAAAAGGGCGGGGGTGTAATTTTGACAAAAAACCCACCATATTGCCGCCTGTAAGCACCCACATGAACCCACGTGGATAGGGGGGACGGCGGGTTTGGATATTCTTGAAGTATATCGACTCCTGGTTACGCCCGGCCCCTCAAAAGTCACCCCTATGACCGGAAGTGGGTGAAATCTAGATTTTGTTTGCAACAAAAGGCCTCAATTGGCTCAAAGGGTCTCTGGGGTTGAGAATTTGGCCCAAAAAGCACAAAAAAGGGGACCCTGCAGCTCCTTTTTCTAGGTGGAAGTCTGGTAAATAGGCAAGCAAGCCCCTCCCGCCCCTAAATCACTTTCCGTTAGGCGGCCTAACGGAAAGTGATTTAGGGGCGGGAGGGGCTTGCCATCGACAATTTTCTGGTGCGACCGGGAATGGATCAAAATGGCCAACGATGGCCATTTGACCTTGACCTTTAAGGGTCAAAGCACCACGCGACTTTCATTGGTCGAGTTAGTTGAAGAGGCCGCGACCTCAAGGTCGTCGGATGCGATTCGGGAAGGGCCAGTTATCTGCCCTTGGACCACAGCAGTAAAAAGATATCTATTTGACTTTCTCAGACAATTTTGCCCCAAAAATGTCTTCCGATCGACTCGAGATTTGGTAACCCGATAAACCGACCCCAAATTTGTTCTTCATTTTTTAAAATCGTCAACCAAAAGTCGTGACCTTGACCCGCTAGCGGCCCCGAAAATATTTCGGTTTTTGCCCCCCAGGGGCCCAACTAATTACGTCAGAACCACCTTGACTTGACCTTTCGACATGTCATTGGGGCCCACGTGTCCCAGGTATGTCAAGGTCATCTAAACGGGTCAAGGTCACCAAAATATCGACCAACTTGGGGGCTGCGAGACCTCTGGCTGGGCCCCAGGGCCAGGTGGCATGTCAAAAGTCATAACCATGGGTGGACACTTCAATTACCTTCTATATGAAACCTTGACCTTTGAGCTGACCTTTGACCTTGGGGTTGAAAAATTCCCAAAACTTCATGTACCATCCAGACTTTGACCAGAAATGTCAAGGTCACTATCAAGGTCACGACCCACAAGCCTGGTGACAGGGCTGTCCCTTGGGTCAAGGTAATGACCATGGCTGGCATAACCTGCCCCTGGCGGCAACTTAGGTAAAAATTCAATTCCCAGACACACACCCTCGTCTGAAAACATCCCGAAAAGTCACCCGGACACTTAAAAATGGTGATCGGAACCCTTGCCATCTTACCTGAGCTTTAACCTGGAAAAAGCAGCTGTGAGGTGCACTTTTATGTCTTTTTGGGCCAAATTTCGGAACTAGAAGTCTGAGAGGTATGAAATTTAGGACCCTGGCCCAGAACGGTCCCACCATCTGGCCCCATTATTCTAAAGCCCCAAATTGTGGTCCCTTGAGGTTCCAGTGTCCCACAACGTCCTATTTCAATCATTATTTTTTCTAATTTTTTTAGTTCTTCTGCACAACTAGTCCTCACGGCTACCCCCACTAAATCTAACCTTACGTGTCGCATGGTGCAGTTGAAATTTTGTGTGTGGACCGGAGAGAGCGACAAAATGGCGAATAATGGTCATTTGACCTTGACCTTTAAAGTCAACACGCACCTCCCAGGGTTAGATTTAGTTGAAGAAGCCGCAAAACCAAGATTATCGGATGCAGTTTGGGATTGGCCAGTAATCTGTCCTTGGACCACATCACTAAAAAAAACTGCTAATGAATTTCTCAGGGAATATTACCCAAAAAATGTCATCCTATCGATCTGTGATTCGTTGACCCGATAGATCGACCCCACATATGCTCTTCATTTTTTTAAAAATTGCCCACCAAAAGTCAGGACCTTGACCTGCTATGCTCCTCGGAAGTAATTCGGTTGTTGCCCATCTAATAAAGTCAGGACCATGAGACCTTGACCTTCCAACATGGCATCATGGCCCATGTGACCTTGGTAGGTAAAGTTCATCTGAAAGGGTAAAGATAACTTAAATATCTATCGACTCCGGTGCTCCGGGGCATCTGATGGGACCCCGGGCTCACAGGCCAATTTGACCTTGAGGTCGAAAATGGCCTGAAAATTTCGCCAGAAATTCACGCTCAAAGTTGAGATATCAACGGCTTGAACAACCACGCAACAACGGTCGTCTGGATTCCACTACAATGAATGGTAAGTTTTTTTATATGTCCACATGGAAATGTGGATGTATATTGCGGTCGGCATCGTCTATCCGCCCGTCCTTCATCTACAATTTCTTGTGAACGCTCTATCGCCAACAGTTACATGCATTATTTTAATTTAAATTAGTAAAAAGAAAAGCATGTCAAATTTGAAAATTTACTGTAAATTGCTTCCAGAGTTAAGGCCCTTGTTTCAGTTTGTAGAACCTTGTGAACCCTAAAACGACAAAAATAATAATCTGATCTGTAAGAAATTTCTTGAAAATGCCTCCCAATGCGTCAACCCTTGTCTTTCGCTCGGACGATGTAGCTGCTGTTGGCGTATCTTTTGTTTCCTGGCAACCTATCTTTATTATCTACATTACAATTTATATTTTAACTTTCCTGAATTATCTATCAGTAATATTGTGTTTATATCAAACTGAAATTCAAACGGTCTTTTGGCTTTGATATGGATTCTTTTAAACAATCATTAACCAAGTTATTACTTGTCAAAAAAAAAAAAAATTGTAATCATTTTTTAGGGAAAAATAATTATGGGTTTTTTTAATCACATTTTTAAAATTTGAATCACATTTTTTCAAACAAACGAATTATTTGATTAAGATTGTACCATATTACGTTATTCATGAAATTACCTAATTTGTGTTGTTGACCCTAAACATAATATGTTAATTTCAAATTTAGAAAAGACAATTAAACAATGTTTAAAACAGCTAGTTTAATGATTAAATTGTTTAACACACATATCTGTAGTACAGATTCTGTACTGTTACCTGCCTAACTGTGTGCGTTTGCACTGGGTCCTCCCACACCTAAAGACCACTGTAAGATTCTACCATATATGTATGTATGTTATTCCTGAAATGACCCAACTTGTGCAGTGGACATTAACCATATTGAGTGAAAATAATATACCAATATGTATAATTATATTTTCAGGAGACATTAATACTGAACATGGTTAAATGACAGCTTGCCAGGTGGTGTTGGGGAGACAAAATGCTGACAGTGTACCAATTGTAAAAATTTATCAGAGAGACCTTTGTACTTTGTATAAGAAAATGCCATGTAGGATTTAAGTGAGAATAAAAACAATATGTATTCAGACGATTTTTTATTATTTATCTGCAGGATTCCCATATGATAATTACATCAATCAACCACATGCGAGTAGGCCTACTATTTAGTACCATATTGAGATAAATGGTTTTTTTTTTAGTGATGGGCTGTCACAAATATGGCACTTTGAACAGAGGTTCAGCAAATGTTCTTTCTCAACTATTATTCCTGCAAAAGATATTGACAGTTACACATTAAAATACAAGTTTGATATATAGAAGGGAACATATTATGAATTCTTCTCTAGTCACGACTCACAGAACTCCACAATATAGATTGTGACTTTCACTGGGAAAGAAATAAATGTATGACTGGCAAGGAAAATCGAAGTATACATAAAATTATTAAATGAAATGGGGTTTAACGTCCTACTTTCCTGCTCCATTCTGACTAATGATGATCGCATTCGCCAAATAACACGCAAAGAGTTACATGGAAACTTTTGCCCAGATAGCCGCGCTATGACCCACATGTATTCTTATTTTTAGCTTAAACTGTTCAGGGGTTCTTTAATGTGCACACCAATTTCTACACAGTACCTAAATATTGTATCTTGCCAGGCCTTTCGTCAAGCACCACTGACATGGAACCACACCATAAAATCATGGTTATAATTATGTAGGCCCTACTGTATCTACCTTGTATCATCACAATGGATAGGCCTACTTAGTTATAGTTATACTGAAAAATCTAAATGTTCATCAGCACTGTCATTACAACATTGTCTTCAATAGTCTCTGGTGGTGGAGTCTTGGACTTGATTTTTATTTCTCTTCACCAGCATGTTAAAAAATGGTCTGTAAAAAAGGAAAGAATTTTTCTTAACATTTAATTTAATGCAATACAAATTACAAGAAGTCTCTTCAATGAATTAGCCTACTGATTATTATAGGCCCCTATACCTGGAATCAAGGGGCTGAATACCAAACAAAACCAAAATAGCATAATATAATTTTATACAAAATATCTTTTTTACAAAATAAATAGGAGAGATATCATAATCAGAATTTGACTCACCCTCTTATTTGCTCTCTGCTGCGAGTGCAGTCTCTACGTCTACTTTCTTCGGTAATTTCGGATTTGTCACGACAAAAGAATTAGCCTCTCGTTTTAAAATAACTGTTAAATTAATTATAGAGTGAACGTTATTGGGTTTTATTATCACAGCCATAAGCAATACACCTCATGTCAACGACAACAGCGTTCGCCATTGTCTTCGGGATTCCCTTGTTTACGACTGACATTGCACACTCGTGACTGGTGACGTCGACCAGTCAAAGGTCACGAGAGGATCCATTCACATTTGGATTATCGTTTCAGTTGAGAATTTTAGTTTTCCGTCTATATCGAGAGAACGAGTTGATGGATTTCGTTAAAACATTTAGAAACATTTTATTTGGGCATTTCAGATATAATAATAATATAATACTGGAGGTCTCGGGTTAATCTTTAAAGATTTCATCGTTTTAGGAACTCGTTCAAAGGGTATACCACTGTGCACGACTAACTTTCGATTAGGTTGCATTTCCTCAAACGCTTAGAAGGGCTCATGGGCTGGGCCTAAGGCTTGGTATTCTTGTACTATATCGACCCCGAGAAGACTTTTGGTGACGTTAAAATTGACTTCCGGGTACCGGAAGTGGGTGAAATCGATAAAAATGTCGCGATTTACCTTGACCCTAACCTTCAAAGGTCAAATTTAGGTCACCAGGGTCATCCCCGGGGTCGATTTACTTTAAGAGGCCGCGAGCTCTGGGTCGTCGGTTCAGATCCAGGCTGACTGCGTGGGTTCCCGAAACCCAGACTGGGGTCGTGGGTCAAGGTCGGCCGATTGGGTCGGAACTCGGTTACCTGATAGGTCGACACAACGTTTATTGTTCTTCATTTTTTAATATCGTCAACCAAAAGTCCTCTCATTGATCCGCTGTGGGCCTCGGAATTATTTTTGATTTTTGCCTATAGCGCTCGAGCCCTGGATGCATGAGGTCACACCCACAGGACTTTGACCTCTTGTCCTGCATGACCAATTAAGCTCTGATAAAGGGTCTGTACTCAGCCGCTATCGTCGTGAAGAGATCCATATTTTTGCTACGCGATGAGCGATTGGTTGAGGTAGCCTACCCGTTATAATAATTTCAATCACCCCTCTTGGCGGTGTCGGGTGTAGCGATAATCCAGGGCGAAAAGGGAAAAAGTCGATTTTTGGCATATGGTACCACCCTGGAAAAAGCCCGTAACTCAGATCCTATAGGTAATAGGTCAATTAAATTTGGAGGGTTCCCGGTAGAGATACGTAGGCAGATACCCACCGAAAATGGGCATGACGGGCCTGGGGGTTCTAATTTCAGTAAAAGTCTCCGGCAAAACTCGAATTTAGGGTAGGTAAGTACCGGATCCGAACCTTAATTAGACATTTTCAATTGAATATCCTAAATAACTTTTTTCAAAATGTTTTAAGTTCTTCGAAATTACGGCTACCCCACCATTTTCGACCCTTGTACGTCGGAATCTGATGTCAAAATAAAAATCGGAGCATTCTAAGATTTTTGAAAATTAAAATCATTTCAGTAACCCCGAGAACTGGAAGTGAGTGTTATGCGATCCTGCAGAGGGTCACATATGGCAGGTACCCAGTCAATCCACAGTTGTCTGGGCGATATGCTGAGGTACCTGCCCTGAGAATTTAATGCCAATCGCCCTTCTTAAAAGGGTTGTCGTAGCGGTGATTCCACCCGATAACAGGGCAAAAGGGAAAAAAGTTGATTTTGGGTATATTGGAACCCCCTGGAAAAAGCCCATAACTCGACCCTTATAGGTTAGTAGGTCCATAAAATTTGGAGGGTTCCCGGTAGGGGTCCGTGGGCATGTACCCACCGAAAATGGACACGATCGGCCTGGGGGTTTTAATTTCAGTAAAAGTCTCCGCAAATCTCGAATTTTGGGTAGGTAAGTATATACCGGATCCGAACCTTACTAGACATTTTCACTTCAGCATCTTAAATAACTTTTTCAAAAATATTCTAAGCTCTTCAAAATTACGGCTACCCCACCATTTTTGACCTTTATACGTCCGAATCTGGTGTCAAAATAAAAATCGGAGCATTCTAAGATTTTTGAGAAAAAAAAATACATTTCGGTAATCTCGAGAAAATGGCCACCGCTCGACTGGTAGAGTTCAGAATTGGAAGTGAGTGTTATGCAATCCCGCGGAGGGTCCTATGGCGGTGACATAATTTGTCTAAGCCAGGGGCAAAAGGCTGAGGTACATGCCCTCAGAATTTGCTGCCAATCGCCTCTCTGAAAAGGAGTAGGGCGTAGCGGTAATCCACCTGAGAACAGGGCGAAAAGGAAAGGTTGATTTTTGCCATTTTGGTACGGACACGATCTTCCCCGGGGTTTCTAATTTTATTAAAATTCTCGAATTGAGGGTAGGTAATTATAAAGTGTCGGATTCTAGCCCTTCTAGACGTTTTCAATTGAATATTCCTAATTTCTCTTTTCAAAATGGTCCAAGCTCTTCAAAATTTCGGCCCTCACCCTTTTCAACCCTTGCACATCAAAATAGAAATCGGCGCATTCTAAGATTTTTGAAACAAACAAGATCTACCTCTGATCAGACATTTACTCAGATATAAATGCATATAACTGAGTGACATTTAATTTACTAATTCGACTAGTGTGGCCATGGCACAAAATTTACAGCCAAAACCCACCCCTCGGACCAGTCAGTTACTGTATCAGTTGAAACGAGCGGCTTTTGCCAAGATTTGTAATGTATGCACCCATAGCGACATTGACATTGCGCCAAAATTTATCGCTTTATACAAATATATAATGTCTAACAGAGCTACCCTTGGCAGCCAAATCCACCGTTACCTCTTGATATTTTTGGTGTGCATCACTTTATGCCTCCAACAGAGCCCCGTTTACCGCCCAAAACCGACCTCTCTCTTGAAGAGAGACATTAAAACCTACCCCCATCCAAACATTTGATATGAAAATACACTCTTTATTCGAAATGTTTAAGTACTGCTAATGTGATTAACCCTAGCGAAAGTCTTAAAGGAAAAATCCTCTAGGTTTTGTGGTCATACAGTAAGTAAAGTTCTATGGGGTTTTGTTATGTGACACAGTTAGCAGAAATGAAATAAGCCCTTTCTTGCATCTATGGTAATCTTAAGATTGAATCGATCACAGTACGCTTTGGCGGTTGAATTAAAAAATAAAATTCTGTAACGGCCCGGTTGAGTTCACTAGCTCATGAAAATGTGGCCATATAAAAATTAAATAACTATACTCTACACTTAAACTTTATTAAACAAACCTCATATTCAACACCTTTCAACATATGTATCTTTAAAATATGAGCCATTTAACATCAACAACTTTACACTGACATTACACTATCAAAATATGTATCTTTATAACAACATAGTCAACTGTAAAACATTAGATCATTCAACAAATTTATCATAATACTAAATTTAGATCATTCCATACACAGATCAGCCAAACATGTATCTTCATACTAACATTTTTTACTCAAAAGATGTATCTCAGCATGAAATCTGCAAATAAAAGCATTAATTTGATCTTTCAACACTTTATAACATTTGATGAGCAAAAACATAGATCTGCCAATAATAACTTCTAAACCTATATGACATAATGTATCAGAGGTTGCTGGACTAGAGTAGAACACATGCATCTTTATAATAGCATAAGATCATTCAAAACATTATATTGACAACTACATATAGGCTTACTCAATAAAAAATTATAACTTTTAGTAACTATGGAATGGAATGTGGCAAAGTAATCAAACTAAACACAAACTAGATCTGGACCCATTGACTCATAAAACTTTAAGTTTCATAAGAATATGATAAAGATTTTAATCATAATTTTCGATAAAAGGTAATATAACTTTTAAATTAAATGTTTGAATAAATTGAACAGCGAACTCGCTCCAACTGATCATAAATATCCGACATGAGTGCTAACAATATAGTCTACACAATTTGAAAACAATTACAGTTTTAAACGTTTGGCACAAGATCTTAGTATTTCATTCATATCTTTCTCTCTTTGCCATGAATCCATGGATGTTGAACAATTGTTTCACCTCAAAAGGTACTCCCATTTCCTTTTCTTTGGTATTTTTTTAAGCTTCATGTTCTGAAAGAGAAACACAAAATATAACATAATTTTAGAGGGGGGGGGTGATAGAGGAGCAATGGAAAGGGTGCCAAAGGCGCCCATTGCAGTAATCAATTCTTTCCTCATTGTGTGCCTGACTTTTTTCATTGCAACAACGGTCACAATGTCAATCGGAACAACAGTGTTCTGCAAGTGATGATAACTCCACTGAGAATGAAGCAATTTTACTGAAATTTTCAACATGCTCCCTGCACATTATCTATTTTTTTTTTAACAAGTTTAGATTTTTTGTTGATTCCATAAAGAAGTAAAGTTTTTAAACAATAAATATCTGTGTAAACATTACTCCCAAGGGGTTTAATATATTTTGGCATGACTTAGTACGGTACCAAATAGTTTTTATATTTGAGAGTCAAGGTCTGGACTAAAATGCCTTGAAATCAGTAGTGGGAGGCAACAACTACGTGTCTCGCCTTTGTAGACCAAAGTAATATTGTTCGTTGTCTAAGCTTGACGGGTAGGCCTGTCATCCCTCGGTTAGGTGTCTTTGTTGAATGTGTGGCTTCTTTTCAACCAGATTGGCCCTGGGCCGATTTGATTCTACTGAGCAATAATATAATCTATGAAGTTATGCCCGCTTTGTGTCAAAATGCTACTCATCAAAGATTTATTAGTTATGGTCAAAATCATACATTTTAAATTTCATCCCAATCGGATGAAAACTTTGACATCTATAGGTTCCACAAGAAAAAAAAATTGAACAAAACTCTACAAAGGGGCAGTGACAATATGCGTCCAGTGGGTATATAAAAACTTTTATAGGGAGTGGACAGGTCATAATTCAGGACCAAAATATGTCACTGTAGTACAGTGACTGTACCCATTTTCAATCTGTAGCTTCCCCATTACATAAAAAATAGTGCTTCTGAAAACTGAACCTACTTTGAAAGACTGTAAACTGTTAAATCTTTTTAATGACCATTATTCCATAGCTACTTTTAATTTAAAGGCTTGTCCAGCTGGATGTTGAATTGTTATAATGCCTCCACCATTATATAGTATCTCTCTGTAGGGCACTCTTGTGTCTTTTTCCGTTGATTTAACTAGAAAAGAAAGAATGGATAATTAAAATTTCAAGTCTTACCAAAACAGTTGTTCTAAATGCACCATATAAAGAATGTATTGAAAGTGACATATTGACATCCTGAACTTTAAATTGGTGAAATGGCTGAATGAATGTGCCAGGGATGTATTTTATTTGTTTTTTTGGTTATAAACATAATTTAAATTTACTTAATTTAAATTTTGTGTTGCTGGTACAATAGGGTTCAATTATGATATTATTAAAATAATTATATTGTGATGTTAATAAAAAATATTTTATAGTTGAAAGAAATAACATAAATCACTTAGTATACTTACTTTTATCTTTTCTTGAGACAATCCAGTTTGGGATGGCACCTCTTTGATAATCTTTTCATTTGCATGATTTACCACAGGAAATCATCCCCTCGTGCCATGATTTATTTAGAATTTGAATGGTTTCGGTAGTCAGGTCAATCCTTTTTGCCTGGAAAACAAATTAACCATATCACTATTAAGGTGAGAAAAGTTCCTGGCGTTATAAACACTTGATGAGTTTTAGTCAATTTCAGAGGAAAATATGATCAACTACTACCCCTTCGAAATAAACAATCTAATTTTGCAAGTTTCATACGTGTAAATGAATTAATTAGGCCTTGCGATCACGTTATTAATACAGGTAAACCAATCTACATGTATTGTATTCTAAAATTAGCATGGTGACATGACTCTGACATGCGAAATTAATATTTATGACCATTTAACCATGAAATCCTACACGAAAGAGTTCCCTGTATGTTTGTAATATACTTTAGTATTTTGCAATAAATATGAACCCATTTCTATTTTAATATAGTAATGGCAATAAATGTTTTATCAGTTATTTGGGAGAATGTTGTGGAATTGCAAGGGAAGACAACTATGTTTGGGAGATTGTTGTGGTGGAATATGCCTAGCCTCGTTCTTCGAGTCCCTTGTTACAAATGGTGCTGTAACCCATTATTGCATTATAATTATGGTACTGGTACACGAATGATAAAATGTTTGTTTTGTAAAGCCAACGGCACACTATGGGACACAAATATATAAGAAAAATATTGAATTTTGCAAAATGAAAACACAGCATACAACCGTAGACACAGACTAGTCATATGCACATCGACTGACTCAAACTAAATAAAGAACAAAACAACATAAAGAACAGTAGATGCCGGTGAATACTCAATTAGGGTCATCTGGTTTTTCGCATTTTCAAACTTTCACAGCAAACTTGGGAAGTTTTTGCGGCACACAGCACACTGGTTGAGAACCACTGCGTTAGATACTTAAAGCTACTTTAACATTATGATGATAGGACCTATAGGATAGGTATACCTTCATGAAATACCAATGAAATGCGTTAAACTGTTGGTCCTGTTGACAAGACAGTGTTGGCTTTCAACTTATTTTGTCAAATTTTAAACAGTGTAGCCTAAACACTGCCAGGAATGGTCTGAGAACGTTAATAATGGTAATTTGCAGAAATTCATCACAATCTGGAAATAGGCCTGGACCTACAGGTTAGGATTCACACCACCCAAATCTGGAAGTGGTAATCAGAATTTCGACTAATAGTTTTATGTAGTCTGGTCAGATTAGCGACAGTTTCTAAAGGAACTAGCCTAGGCGGCTGGCGCATCAAAATCATTGGTTGAAAACACCTAGCAGAGTTTCATACATATGTGTGTAAGTTTAAGTAAGAAAAACCGAACAAAAAAATTTAAATCTTAAAGTAGCTAAGTCTCTAAATCATCCAAAGTCTTACATGTTGAAAACACGAATTATTTGTCAATTCAAATAGACAATGATGTGGTTATCTTGCCACAGGTATCTGACCTTTTAAGTTCTATCCCTTATATGCATACCCCATATCGAACTAGACAATATATATATAAAAAAACAGAACTGTAATGCAATGCCTTTTGAAACCTCAATATTATCTGCTTTCGCTTCCTTTCGGTTTTTTTTTTTTCAACTACATGTATACGTAATGTCAGATAATATAACCTCTGCCATTTCACTCAGATATGTTTTTATTTTCAACCTTGCTGTTTTGATTTGCATAAATACTCCCCACAAAACGATATCATAGCCACTTGTTTCCAATATTTACATTATTTTTGTTTGTTGACGCTTGTATGACGTGAGCGCATAGAGTTGAAGACAAACGTGGCAATAAAATCGTTTTGTGTGCATATATATATACGATACGGATAGAAGGTCACATTACTGTGATCCTACCTTGAAAGGTAGGCTTCTAATATCCAATATTTAAGACAAAATAAACATTTCACTATTGGTTCACGAATCATGTTCCATAGTGCGTTTCAGCTTCATATGCAACAAGAGACCAGAAAGAACGAGGCTAGACTCCAAAACTCATGTCAAACGGTGACGCCATAACTTACCTGGAGATCATACACAATAGACTGGAATAACTAGACACTAGAAATTTCTGTTGTGTCTCATACTGTATTACTATTTCACTGGACATAACTGAAATGAAATGAAATGAAATGAGGTTTAACGTCCTACTCTTTTGCACCTAACCTGGGCTAATGGAAGACGGGCATACGCCATACAGTGTGCTATAATGAGGGAAATTTTGCCCGGGCAGTGGCGCTACGGCCTACTCTTATATCGAATTCAAGGGATCTTTTACGTGCACTCCAATGTGTACACGGAACCTCGGTTTTTCGTCCCATCCAAACGACTAGGCAGCTGTCTTGCCAGGTTCTCCTTCTGCATCACTGACATTGTGACAAGAGGAAATCACACCGGAAAATCGAGATGAACTTTCTCGGCCAAAGCAGGGATCGAACATCCGACCTCCAGCCTAGCGAACCAGCGCCTCATCCACTTAGCCACCGTGACCCCCTGGACATAACGATAACTGATTTGAAATAAGAGTTTATACAGTCAAAACGGTAACAATTTATAGATAATCAGATTACATTATTATATGCGTTGCGATTCATTTGGGTCAACTAAAATTCTAGGTCCCACTCCCATGCCAAGAAATTATTTCAAATTTGGCAAATCTAGGCCTAATTATTATAGGCCTATTATTAGTCTATTCGCGATTTAGCTCCTAATTGGATTCAACGACCTTCTTCCTACTATTCTTTCGGAGCAGAAAAGTAGGAAGTTAAACTCAATTTTATTTCATTTTCTTCCTATTCTTGATTATTTTTGTTTGTTGACGTTTGTATGACGTGAGCGCGTAGAGTTGAAGACAAAAGTGGCAATAAAATCGTTTTGTATGCATATATATATACGATACCTTTAGGTCACATTACTGTGATCTTACCTTGAAAGGTAGGCTTCTGATATCCAATATTTAAGACAAAATAAACAGGCTAAACTCCAAAACTCATGTCAAACAGCGACGCCATAACTGACCTGGAGAGCATACGCAATAGACTGGAATAACCAGACACTAGAAATTTCTGTTGTGTCTCATGCTGTATTACTATTTCACTGGACATAGCTGAAATGAAATGAAATGAAATGAGGTTTAATGTCCTACTCTTTTGCACCTAACCTGGGCTAATGGAAGACGGGCATACGCCATACAGTGTGCTATAATGAGGGAAATTTTGCCCGGGCAGTGGCGCAATGGTGCTACGGCCTACTCTTATATCGAATTCCAACTGGCAAGGGATCTTTTACGTGCACTCCAATGTGTACACGGGACCTCGGTTTTTCGTCCCATCCAAACGACTAGGCAGCTGTCCTTGTCAGGCCCTCCTTCTGCATCACTGACATTGTGACAAGAGGAAATCACGCCGGAAAATCGAGATGAACTTTCTCGGCCAAAGCAGGGATCGAACACCCGACCTCCAGGCTAGCGAACCAGCGCCTTATCCACCGTTACCCCCTGGGCCTGGACATAACGATAACTGATTTGAAATTGAAATTAGAGTTTATAGAGTCAAAACGGTAACAATTTATAGACAATCAGATTACATTATTATATGCGTTGCGATTCATTTGGGTCAACTAAAA
The DNA here is from genome assembly GCA_948474765.1 of Patella depressa. Classification (NCBI taxonomy): domain Eukaryota; kingdom Metazoa; phylum Mollusca; class Gastropoda; family Patellidae; genus Patella; species Patella depressa. The sequence continues at coordinate 31,264,622 of OX419715.1, forward strand.
TTCAAGGTCCCACTCCCATGCCAAGAAATTATTTCAAATTTGGCAAATCTAGGCCTGATTATTATTATACTATATATAGGCCTATTATTTGCTATTTAGCTCCTAATTGGATTCAACGACCTTCTTCCTACTATTCTTTCAGAGCAGAACAGTAGGAAGTTAAACTCAATTTCATTTCATTTTCTTCCTATTCTTGATTCTCTAGTCAAATTATTATTTATTGTTTAGGCTAGGCTAGGCTAAGAACCTGACAAATTTACGAGCAGGTTTCGCCATCCCGTCCGGACATTCACATTGGCTCCGTCTTCCGCTTCGTTTCTTTTGGAAGTTCGTTTTTATGACAAAAGACAAGTGGAAAATATCAACCTACCTTTTCTTTGTCAGCCATTATGAATAGGCTTAAATGCACTTAGTTATTTCGTATCGTCATTTTGTGGAACAGGCCGCGAATAAAACATGGCGACAGTAAAGAACGCTTTGGAAAGATAACTCTTGGCTATCTGCAAAACGTCTGGTAAACTTCGTCTATGCCGAAGGCGGTAATAAATTTTTCCGTACGGTAAAAACGGCATGCCGTTTACCGCCTGAAGGCCGATTTATTTCGTTTCTATTAGCCCCTTCAAGGCGGTAATAATATTGGAACGGGTCATTATTAAAAACACGTTGATGGGACGAATTGTGAGTTACTAAGGATTTACTTTGCCACTATTTTTTCGATTCCGATTTTACTTTTAATGGTAGGCCTACCCCAAACAGTGACTTATTGTGTTTTTGTCAAATGTTTATCGACATAATTTACTATGTCTTGTAATGTGTTTTTCTCCATCACAATTGCAAGAACATTCCCCCAGTGGTAATGCATATTTTAAAAAATTTGAGTAAACGCCCCGCAGGTCAGAGATGTATTATTTTCACAATTCTGATATTTTATTTCGATTAATCGGAAATTGGGAAAATAAATACGGCCCTTGTTAGCTGGTATTAGTAGACAACAAAGGTGGCCTTTGTTAGCTGTTACTGTAGCAGCTAACAACAGACCCCAGAGGCGCAGGGGCAGCCCTTGTTACTGTAACTAGCATCTAAAAATGACTAATAACTTTCTACTACTAGCAGGCTAAAAATAGGCGGATCGGGTGACTTAACAGTGGGTCATATTCCGTCGATTAGGACAGTCTATGAAATTGTCAAAAATACAAAATCAAACAATTATAATGTGTGTGATACACGTGCTACATATTAAATAATATTCAAAATGGGAGATTCTCCGAGTAAAATGCGCATGTGCAAACAGAAATAATTCGTAAATCCTGGTCATTCCACTGTTTATCCTGTAAAATAAACAGTATTAAGTGCATTACAGGATGGCAGAAAACATTTTATCAATAAATTGCAAGGAAATTCATACAAAAAACCAACGTTATTTGAATTCACACTTTCAACACATTCCCCCCCCCCCCCTAAAAAAAATAAAAAATCGATTAACAAAATAAAAGTTTTAAACTATGCAATTTGGCCAGATATAAAACGGACGTTTTTACAGTGTAGTTTTGTTATTGTACCCAATCGGTAAATGCCACTATAGAATTATATTTAGTGTTTGATTTTTATTGATTAATCCTAGACCTGTCCAGTAGCTGTTCACTTTGTGTTAAAAGCTCGAAAGTTGGAAGACCTATAAAGTTTTATGTGTCGAACCAAAGCCATATATAGATAAAGCTTTTTATTAAACACCTTACTGGCGTTATTATGACGTCACAGCTAACAAAAATTTAGCCGAACACTGTCACAGCATAGAAGACCAAACGTTTTGATGTTTAATGATCAACCGGAACCTGTCATCTTTGTTTGAATTACGAAATTTCTTTTTTATTAAAACAGTTCAGCAATATTTTATGCCAGACATAAATGCATAAAAGACAACACTTTACCAATCGAGGAGGAACATTAAACAACTAATCGAATCCATACTGCATAATTATATAAACCACTCGATGACAGTTAGGGTGTGGGGGCTTTACAGACCCCCCCCCCCCCCCTTCAAGACAATTTGGGAATATTTGACGGCTGCAAACACGTTTTCCTGCTATTTCAACCCGTGAACAAATTCAACTTCAAAGTGGTCTAATTTCAATGAATCGTTTACAGTCCACGAAGACGGGAAAATTTTTGAAAATTTAACTGCTGCAAACGCGCCTTCCTGCTATTCCCCTGGTGGAAGAAGGCGTTAAACACCAGAAACGCGCGAACCATCTGAAAAAAAAAACCAGTCGACTCACCATGGGAAGACCGAACAATAGCTAATGACGTCTATCTTCAGCTCGCCTACAACCAAACAATTCAACTCTCTGGTATCATGGGTCGTACTTTAGAAACAGTGCGGCGTGCCGCTCACAAGAAAGCCACAATCGTTTTTAGTAAGTAGAAATTGAACAGGTGTCACTTAAGACATTGCATCGGATATTTCAGTCAATTTCAATTGTTCAATAAGGAGGTATTTACCAATCTGAGTGGAAAAACAAATCCTTTTAAAATTAATTACACGTGAATTATCATATTACATGACTGACAACAAGTGCTTAACCCGCGGGGTATCTCAATCCTAATGATCGAGGTATTATGATTTCGCTGCCAATAACGGTAGTATCCAGTGACTCTACATGATTCTTACTCCTGGAACCCGGGGCATTAAAAATATGTACAACGTCTGGCGGAACAATTTTGGGACCGCTTCCGTCATGAACGATAAAGGACTTAACAATTAAGCGAAGACGTATGTTTTTATACGCGAATGTCCTTAATTACACATAACAACTTTGAGATAGGACGAATGTAGAGCACGAGGATGGGTGCGTTTATTCTTTCTGGGACGTCCCAGGATTGCTAGTGCACATATTCAGCATTTTGTTTCATAGAAATTGATTTTGACCATGGGATCCATGATCCTATATTTTATTCTGTTCCTATTATAACATTATATGTCATTAATATTAAGAGACTTATCTATCCAAAAGTAGCCAGTACGTACGTAATCCAGAATATAGCAGTTATTCGGAAGAGGGGGGGGGGGGTCTTTTTTCATGTGTGGTTGGCGACAATTTGTTGCACTGCATGTTAGGTTACAATGGCTATTTATGAACATTGGATTGACAGATTTATCTCAGTATTTTGAACAAAATCCAATCTGAACATCCTCGATAGTCAAATAATATCGCTGTGACTATACGTATTACAGCGAAGCTGTTTTGATAAAGTAAAGATGGGTGCAACCTAACAGAATGAATGTTTCTTCTATCAAAATGATAAAATATGTTGAACATTATATCAGGAAATGTGCCAAATACACATTCCACATAATCCCAGTCTATACAGTTACTTAAACTAAATATATATTTTACATTGATTCATTTCAGCTTTAAAAAAATAAACTAATGTATCACGTGATATTATTTCAAGCAATATGGCGGCTTTATCAGGTCGAGGTCATAATGGAAGACTAGCGTCTATCTCAACACAACAAATAAACTGAGATAGAAGAAGGATGGTATCGAAACAGAAGTCGCCATCTTCTAAAACTTTAAGTCTGTACCAATACAGAAATAAAACATAACGTTGTTATCTACACGAACTCCTGAAATGATAATTGGCAAGCTGGGAACCAGGAGAAAATTCAGGGGTGAGGCTGCCGACTATTCTTCTTGTTACGTACAAACCCGAAGTCGAAGCATGAGCTTACACAACTTGGTCACCCGCTCACAGTATAATGGAACTCCAGAACGTGATAAAATTGACCGTGAGGTCGAAGGTCTCCTAAAGAGCTAGTAGCTCAAAGTTTTGGAAACATTTGTGTTCAAATGTCAACTGATGCATTATACCACTTTGTGTGGCGTATGGAAAACGTTTTGACATTAGTAAAGAGCAGTGATTGTTGTTTAATTTTCTTTTTGGCTAACGGTAAAGACCAACCCGATACTATGGTGCCGTAGAAAATGTAGAAATTGACTTTTGGCTTTAAAAAAATGATTAAAGTTGTGCTTATTACGTTCATGCAATCTAATTTCCCACGAAATGTCTGTAAAATTCATAATATTTATGGAGTTGTATAAAGTTTATATTTGCTGTCGAATTATGTGTGATATAAATGTAATTTTAGGCTGAACTAACAACTCATATCTATCTAAAATATATGCCAAAACAGAGATGAGGCGATCAAGTCAAGCATATTTGTTAATTGAAAATAAACAACTGGTATATCGTATATCCATATAAACATTTAGTGATAGATAAACCGTGATTGCTTTATTCAATTGAGAACAGTGAGATCAGACGTGGTCAGCTTGTAAATGTAGCAAATACCTTACTCTGTCAAAGTCTGTACACAGTTTGATACCAAATTTGTTCAAGAGTTTAATACCGAGACCTAACCATAACCCACGGCCTCTACCTAAACGTAGCAAATACCTTACTCTGTCAACGTCTGTACAGAGTTTGATACCAAATTTGTTCAAGAGTTTAATACCGAGACCTAACCATAACCCACGGCCTGTACCTAAACCTTAACCCTGTCTTGATCCTCCAGCATTAAGATATATCGCATTATTGCTCCACGATACTTAATACCTCTTGAAACTAGAGGGGAGGGGGGGGTGTGACACGATGAGGATTGGTACATATCCCATGTTTGCTACGGTGCTTAATATGTAGACATTACCCTAACCCATGTGGCGTTTGAAGTTTAGACCAAACCCCAACCCTGGTTGTTACGATGTGGAATAAATTCATAATTAAATGACATTTTCAATTAATAGCAACCGATAATATACATGTATTCTAAAACATTCGATATGTTCAATGCCGAATAGGTATATTTCTATACAAATGCTTAATAGGTCTACAAATCAATCCCTACCAATATGAAATGGGCCAACAAATATGTCTACAGATACGTGATAGGTCTACAAAAGTGTGATACATCTATCCTACCAATGTGTAATATGCCAACCTATGCATTATCAGTATATTCTACAAAAATGCGGTATAGTCCTACAATTACGCCATAGGTCTGTTTCTACAGATGTATGACGATGTCGTTGTTGAAATTTCATGGCTTTACATAAAAACAGTCGACAAATTTGGAAAAACAGCTAAGGTTAATAAACAAACCCAGCGGATCCCCACACTCCGGTTTAATCTTTGCGGGAACCAACCAATACGATAGACCTTACCCGAGAACCAATCAAAATAACAATTCATAACAACCATATTCAATAATATTTTTTTTCAACTTACACCAAAGAGATCCACGCCTTTTAAAATTGACGTTTGGAAACGGAAATCCTGTGTAGAAATAGATTTACAGAAAACTTTTAAAACATTTTATGACATGATTGTTACAGAAAGTATAACGTTTATCTGACATTTATGTGTTTTTATTTAAGTATCTGTTTTCTTTCTGATGTACATAAAAGCCTTTGTAGGTGTATCGTCAATAATCCAACAAATTTTTATTAAACTGACAACTAGTTCATGTATAAAAAAACACTAGTTTCTGTAAAAAAAACACCCACGTTTTTGTATTATTACGTAAAGCACCAATGACAAACCTTGTCACACATTACGTGTACACAATGTTAATATTCCTTGGGATTTGCTATCATGGTTTTCATTTGAGACAGTGGTGCTGGACGGGGAATACTGCAAAGAAATGGGAACCTTGAGGATGTGGCAACATTCTTCTCTCCATGACACACTATAATGGTATATATATTATATATATAGTACTTGCTGTTTCCTGCTGTCTTAAAGACATTTTTATTCTTATCCACCAAAATAATAAAAACAACAGCTTACTTATGAAGAGTTTTAAGGAACATTTTATTTGCGAAAAACGGCCACAGAAAGCAGTCCCTATAGATATGACCGTTCATTTCACCGTTTCTGTACCCTGTACCCCAGATCCTCAATAAAATTGGCCCAATACACGATGTGATTAATATGAAATATGTCTGACCACTCAATTAGTTAAAGATTAGCTAAAACTAAAATGGACGAAAATGGGTAGAAAGGGAAATTTTTTTGTGATATGAATGTACACAAACCTATTTACGAACAGGTTTTTTTTTTAAAAAAAATGTGTTGCAGTCGACTTATGGAGCCCAAGAGAGAAAACGACGTGGCACACTGATATTAAAAGAGTCATCGTGACTTAAATTTTGGACATTATTATATAAGATCCCATATTTTTACGGTAATAATACATCACCAGTATTGGTTGTACTGAACCAATATTAAATTCTAATTCGTGTTTTTAATGTCGAAAATAAGGGATAATATTAAGTTAGATATTTAGCTACTTCAATTCATACCCAAGGCACATTAATTTCATCTTAGCACATTTCACGTTAAACAGATCGGCATGTTCAATATTTGCCTGGTATTAAAGATATTGATGAATTTTTGCATGCGAGGTCATGCATTTCTACATCATTAACTAGGGCAGTTGGGGACTAATATACATACATATTATATTTCATTTACAATGTCTTTTAAACGGTACCCGGGGGAAACCTACAATGTTAGGCAGTTAATCTTACTTCATCTCATGAAGAGCTTAAGATAAATCGACTCCAGTTAAGACTGGACTCTGAAAAATTCGCCCGAAAGTGAGGGCAAGGCATTACATACAACGACTCTTCTCCTCCAATTTGAACTCTTCAGTGTTGGACAATTTGCAGCATATCATTTTTATGGGATATAAAATGGTAACATCGTCCTATAACCACAGATATCGTTGATTTTGCGATTATACTCAGTCGAAGAAATTTGTGTGTTGCTTACGATGTACATATACAAGAGACCACGTGTAACTTGGTTACTCGACTGGGCATTGATGTTCGAGGATATGATTAGCTCCACAAGTCTTGCGGCACCAGTTCCGGACGATTTGTCTGGACTGGTGGGGCACGTCGGTGGGCGGGGGGGGGGGGTCATTTGTTAGGTCAATATCAATATGTGACAAATGGTCTGTTTATAGTCTCTGAACATAAATTTTGCTCTTCGGGAAAATAATTTCGTCTTGTGTAATCGAGATCTGAAACCTGATGTATTCCTTTCTCTCTCTTGTTATACGATGATTGCTACTCTAGACTCGACAAGGCCTGAGGAGATATCCTACTTGTTGTTCAATTATTGTCACCATGAAAAGAGCAACATACAGGTTGGTTATTAGTTGTTGACTACTAAGTACAATTGCCCTACAGTATATACACCGTGTGAAGATTACCATCCACGGTGTCCTTGGGCATGTGTTATCGCACTTCTCGTAAACAAATTATTAGCTACTAATAATGCAGTAATTAAAGAGGAGATTTTTCGCTGCCATTTTGTAAATCAAATATATCCCAACGCCTTAATATTTTAATTGTAGATAGATACCCACTTCCTTGAATAAATAAACATTTAAACAATGATCTCCTCTGATTTTGGGGGGTTGGATGGCCGAATCGTTAGCACCTGCGCGTTGTATCATAAGCCCCATTTCTCTCACTCTTACGGGATGATGTCCCTTCCTTTTCCACAGTAAAGAAGTGGGCTGTGGAATTTAAGCGTGACAGAGAGGCACTTGACACTTGACTTAGAGGTGGCAATTTTTTTTAGCTCCAAATATTCTTGTGGGAAAGGAGAACAAATATAGTTTAGGTAGGAAATCGTAATTTACAGTACTAGTATGAAATTAGTCCTTGTGGGCATTATTTCCACTCAAAAATCACGGGTCGGGCTTCGCACTCCCAAGTGGGTGCAGCACCCACCCACCCCTTTCTGAAAATCCTGGATCCGGCCCTGAACACTAACCCTGGGACATTACACGGGCGTGACGAGATTGACCACTGGATAATGTTTGGATATACATGTAACCATGGATGAGACTTGTTTCCAAAATGAAAAAGGAACTATAGCCGTTCTTCATTTTCCTAGTAATGATAACGTCATATCAGCTATGAACGACTTTTTCGGGTGGCTGCAGAACATTTCTTCCTGGACGGCATCCAGGCCTTACACCGTCGTTGGTAAGAGTGTGTACATGTCGAAGTGGACTGTGTAGAAATGGAAACCAGCCCACGTATATTATGGCATTATGGATGGTTACCTTTGATTGTTCATAATCGTAATTTCTACTAATGTGTCTATTGACGTCGTTATTGCAGAATCTTGGGTTTTTCATGATTTCATAGTTCAAGAATCGTTTGATTGAAGGATATTGTACGTTTGAACATAAAAGATTTGCAATAGTTTAATTACTTTGTGTATTGAGAAATGTTGATATATGGTGACATACGGGAGAACTGGGTCATATGATAACCATCACTCTGTGGTAGAATCCGAAGTTCTCCGTAACTAATTTTAATAAGCCATTTTCCCGCCATATTTCATCAATTTGATGAAAGAATAAATGAGTTTAATTATCGTAAAGTAAGGAGAGGGGAGTCAATCATCTTAATTTAATAATTTTTTAAAACCGACATAGGTTATGTGACCACTATTCTAAAGAAAAATATTAAAAGACAGAAGTGATCTCTTCAAATGAGAAGTGGTATAATGTGTTCTTAATATAGTAATCGCGTTTCGGTCACTCCTTTCTACGATTCACTCGATTAAAACTCAGCACCGTATCGTTACAGGCATACATAACTGTGAATATAAAGAAAAGTTAAAATATTTGGTTTAATATTGAAAACAATAACTGTAATTACAATAAATGTCACTAAAAATATATTGTAAATATAAATGACACTTATTCATTGACCATGGCATGTAAATCAAGATTTCTTCTTCAATGTTCGTGAATAAAATATTATCCGTTATTTGGCTTTTGAAAGACAATATTTGTCTTAGGAATAGTCGCAACCATGATTTATTTGAACTCTGGTATGAATTCGAGACAGTGACTAATTTGAGATATCAATGTGTTCAATATGTATGTACATAAAGAAAACACTTGAAATTAATGATGACAGAGAGAAATTGCTGCGGTTTCATTTTTTGTGTTTTTTTTTTCATTTTCAATTCTGTTAAATCACGTCAGTGTTTATGCCATATTATCAATACAGTTCTGTATGGAATAGAATCTCAGCTTTGAGCACGAATGGTCGACAGCTAAAATTAAATGGGATTTAACGTCCTACTGTTATGTATCAACCGGGATATTGAAGACAACATTGTATCATAGAGTGTGCTACAGGGGACATTTTGCCCTGACAGTGGTGTTTCTGTCCACTTGTCATTGTATCTCTATTGTCAAAGATCTTTGGCGTGCACGCCTATGTGCACATGGTTTATCGTACTATCCAAACGACTAGGCACTATTCTTTGCCAGACCCTTCGGGCTAGAACACTGGTGAGGAGAAACCACGTCGAAGTTTCTCGGCCAACACCGAGATTGAATCTGGAACATCTTCGCCAGCCTGCTTGAATTTCAGAACACAAAGCGAATGGTTGAAATGTAACCAGATTATAGTTATATTTCTTTTTTCAAAACCTAAAAATAAAACCAGACGAAAGCATGGAAAAAGAAACATTATCCATGTTTTTCTTTGAATTAAATTGATTCAATACAAGATTAATTTTAATTGGATGTTGTAGAAATATGGCGGCATGTTTGTGGAACTCTGGCCCTAAAACGTCATCTGTTTTATATCTAGTTTAAGTAACTTAAAGCCGCAACATGATACAATAAAGGTTTTATATATAACTCACCAAGTTATAGCCATTTACATTAGTTCAGTTGTTTTCAAATCGGTATCTTTATGTGTTTCATACAAATCAAAAATGAAATGAAATGGAGTTTAACGTCCTACTGTTCTGTTCCGAACTGGGCTGATGAATACGGGCATACGTCTTACAGTGTGCTATGAGGGAAATTTTGCCAGGGCAGCGGCACTAATGCCTACTCTTATATCGACGTCCAACTGTCAAGGGATCTTTTACGTGCACGCCACTGTGTACTCGGAACCTTGGTTATTCGTCCCATCCGAACAAGTAAACAGCTGGCCCTGTCAGACTGTCCGCCCTGCATCACTGACAAGTGGAAAACAAGCAGGAAAATCTGGATGAACTTTCTCGGCCAATGCAGGAATCGAACACTACAACTCCAGGCGAGCGAACCAGCGCCTTACAAACTTAGTCACCGTGATCAAGTTACATTACCTTTATAGTCATTTGCGTATGCGAAAGTCAAATCTTCGTGACATTTTGGGTTTTTCTAATTCTTAGATGGATAATTGCATAATAACATTTACAGACTTTACATTAAAAATTTACATACTTTTAACTTTGAGATAAACGATCGCTCTTGTAGTGTTTTAAACTATAACATGTTTATGACATTATATTAAACTCGTCAAATCGCTTAAAGATACATTATGGGAGATTAGATAAAAAGCTGGCAGTTCTTACTATAATACTTAAAAACTAGATAATGTAAAGGGAATTTGGTGAAATTTTATTTCAGATTGTTTCACTCTGAACCGAGAATTAGACAAAGAGCTCAAAGATCTCACTATAACAGTTCTAAGCTAGATAATGTAAAGGGAATTTACTGAAATGTTCAGTCAAATTGATCCACCCTGAAATCAGAAGTCGGTACATAAAAAACACAGTCTCGATTATCCATTTCATATTAAATTATAGATGAAGATTGAGCAGGAAATCGGATTCTTATCACTTAAATATCGCAGGCTAGCGATAGCATCGAGAGTTGTTTATGGGCTGGATAAGTTAAATAATTTAAATAACATTTCATACCCAAATAGAGACCTGCAATAGGCAGGTTTAGCTCTTGCATAATGTATGTTTAAAGACGCTATAGCTAAATTTAGCTAAATTTCAACCTGGAAAAGTTTAGTGTTTATTTAGCTGTCTGCCCCATTGCGCTTTAAATAATCCGTTATCTCTTCTCTGCATTTTTATTTTGATGTTATTTTGTGCATGTATTCATGGTATGGAATGTTTGTATAAGGTAGATTGATCGATCCATTACTAGCATTATCTACCCTGTCCGTTATTAACGGTGCTACCGTTATAAAAACACAAGATAAGTTCTGTCATTAATTGTTTGAGACATGCGTAGGCCCATCTACATATATTATTATATACAATTGAATTTATGTGATTGATATACAAAAAAAAATAAAATAAAAAATATAAAGGCGTCAAAATTGTTTCTTGCTCCAAAGATATATTTTCTTGTATATATATATTAGCGTATATACGTTGACAAGTAAATATATTATTCAATATCGAAGCAGTCCCTGCAGTGGCAAATCTTTTATAACTCATGACACAATTATATGGATACAAGTTACTAGAAGAATTTATTCTAGTGACGTTTCGACGGGGGTCCTTTATAGTTAATACTAGACGCTTTGAAATCGTAGAATTCAATCTGAATCTGTATTTCAAAGGGCGACAACCTTTGGATAAGTAATCTACACTTTTCTGGTCGTTAATGTTCTGTTTTCTGTTCAAATACCTTGATATTTGTTTGTAAACAGATCCATTTAAAATGGGTTTTTAGTTATGTTGACAAAGGTAATTCTTCTATGAATTAGGCGCACGCATTATATTTATTTGGGCTTTTTCTTCACAGATTATCGCTAACTTTTTTATATTATATGCTCATACCGGTTGATCATCTAATACCATGGGTATTTCTCACTGGTTTCTTTGTATACTGGCGTAGACTTTGAATGACTTGTCTCACGAATTTCTCACCAGATTTGTATATTTATGCAGACTACCAGTTTGTTTGTACAATTATGCGTATTTCGTAACAGTTTTTTGTATAATTATACGTATTTCTCAATTGTATGTTCACCTTTTTAGTTGTATGATTATACATATTTCTCACCAGTTTGTATAATCATTTGCCTCGCGCATTTCTCACCAATTTGTTTGTGTAGACTATTATTCGTCTCACATATTTCTCACCAATTTGTTTGTATAATTATAAAGAGTATTTTCCTCACTTGTATTTCATTGGCTGTCTGCATAATTGTTTTAACTCTTTGTCTCACTTGTATCTATCAGTAGTTTGATTAATTATGTAGTTTGTACCACTTGTTTTTGTCTGATATGTTCATCTCACGTCTTTGATCTATAGAGTTCCTTTGGGTTGCTGCACTTTCTAATTGATGTCGGGAAAGCCACCTGCGTGAAAAATGCCCATTAATCTTTGTTTCAGATGTAAAAACCGTCTTAATGCTGTTAAGAATACCCAACTGGCTTCTCTAGGTGACCTTCAGTTTTCATTGTCCAAGACTGCACAGGGTATACAAAGATACAATATATACATTTACTATCTTTCAAATAATATTTATTAGACCGTTACAGATTATACTTCAACGCTATTTGCCTTTAGAAAGGTAGGACTATTACTACTTTTAACTTGGGCTAACGTCAGCTTTTACCCAAGTTAATATCACAGAGAAGTGTTAGTGAATAAACTTCCTATAAAATACTTATAGTCATGAGTGAGGATAGTAAAAGGAGTTCGCAGCCCATATCCAATAAAATAAAGGTGCAGTCTTTCTAATAGATATCTAATAAATAACCATATCAGGACACATAGGTTGGTGGTACACGTTATAACTTTCCTCTGGTCAAAAAAGGTTCCATACATTAAGAACAGTATGAGGAACTTGTATTCCACCATGGCAGCACTAATTTGTCTTGCATGTTAGCTGGTAAATGGTGCTCTTGTTTTATTTAACGGATTTTGATAGACTAGGTGGGTTTGTATAACTGCGTTCCGGTTTTAAGTTCAACGAGTAAAAATTCAACCTTTTGGATCCCTATTTTATAACAATATGACCTATAATACGGCTAAATACACATATTTACAGAGAACGATCTGCCTTCTCTCCATAAATCAACTTTAACTAAAATGGTATTAGCCATTTAAGGGTGGGGTTGATTAGAGTATTGAAACGAACTACCACTTCATCACTGAGATATACATACATGTACATGCATTCATGCACGTAGGCAGGTTCGATAATTACACGAGTCTAAGATTAATTTAAATAAGAGATTAATTATATGTGTTTACTTGATGAAAGTAATAATTAACTATTTAATATTTACCACTCTAGACTAGAGCGCAACTAATTAGAAACAGTTGAAGTGCAACAGGGTAATCACTAAATCCAAGATGGTATCCAGGATGGCCATGAGGGTTAGGTTTCTTTTTTATTATTATGAGCTCATTAGTCTTTGTGTCCTTGATATTACTTTTCTATAGGTATTGAGCAAGGTCATACAGTGAGTCAAAATAAATTTCAACGTGATTGTCTGATTAACCTCCAAATGAGGGTTTAACGTCCTACAATTCTACTCCGAATGAGCTAATGAAGACATACAGGGATCTTTTAATGTGTACGCAGAACATCGATTTTCATCCTATCCGAACGACTATATAGCTCTATTTTGCACCATAGATAAGGGGAAACTACGCTGGGAAATGCCGAAAAACTTTCTCGGTCAGCACCGGTATGGAGCGTTAAAATGGAGCGTTACTCAGCGTTAAAATTCCAAGTGACTATTCGCAAATACAGCTTTTGCTTTAGTTTGTTTTCTTTCGCTGCGAATGTATACCCACAATTCCGCGCACCACACGATAATAATTTCACGCAACAGACTATTTGATTGGTGGAATTGCCATATTGAAAATAGTAGCCCTGATCAGCTTGCCCCCTATTCATAAATATACACTTCGAATAATAAATTTCATCTGGAGAACAATGGAAGTTCAAGAAAATTTCCCAGCTTTAAATTTGTCCCCAGAGTTAGAATCACAAAGGCATTTATATGAAAATTCCATTCGTTAGATAGGCCTATAAGTGGAATCTTTTTCAACGGTAAAACCGAAATCGATTTGCCGTTAAATTGTGTGAAGTTGCACGGACATTAACATTGATAAAAAAAACCCCTCTGCATCATATGCGAGTTGTGAATATTGTCAATTTCATCTTTGTAATGTTGTACTAACTAACTTACTTTGTAATCACGCCGGAAAATCTAGATGGACTCCCTCCGCCAATGCAGGGATCGAACACCCGACCTCGCTAGCCCTTAGGTTGAGTGTTCGATCCCTGTTTTGGCGGAGAGAGTTCATCAAGATTTTCCGGTTTAATTCCTCCTTGTGATGCAGGACGGAGGGACTGACAAGGACAGTCGTTTAGTCGTTTGGATGGGTCGAAAAACCGAGGCTGCGTGTACACATTGGCGTGCACGTAAAACATCCCTTGGCAGTTGGAATTTGATTTAAGAGTAGGCCGTAGTCCGGGCACAATTTCCCTCATAGTACAATGTATGGCGTATCGTATGCCCGTCCTCATTATCCTAGTTTAGGAGCAGAACAGAAGGACGTTAAACCCTATTTCATTTCATTTTTTGTTTAGTTGCTTTTGGAAATTGGTATATCCATTATGAGTTTCCTACTAAATAAAGTCACAGAACGTCACGCTTCATACAATACATATTGGCTAATAAACCCCAAATTCTACGTCTAAATGTTGAATTTACAAAAGAAATTCCAGTGATATTGAGGGTATATCAGAAAGGGTCACATGTCCCGTAGAAACATTCGTGTTCTCTTTAACACTCGTCTGTGCACGTTGGGTCTCCGCGGTCCCCATATACATGTTTTATAGTGTTTTGTAATAACTACTGGACACTGCATTCCGAAATTTAGAGACTTTGTCTCTCGCTGATAGAGCAGCCAGGAGACAAGTATCTATCTGCTTTCCCACGGTTATTTTACGTGCAATTCGGGTCTACGACTTGGCAGGAAGATTGGGCACCCTGACCCAACTGATAACTCACGGTATGGAATTTGCTTTTCTGGTTGTAGTATGATACCGTATAGCGTATGCCAGAGTATTCTCTCATTAGCATCTGCACGTTACCAATACCAAAACTTCCAACTATTCAATGGTTTTTGTATCAATTGTCTTTTAACCTATTTATCACATAGTACATATGGTATCGAGTTTGTGAGAACTATTAAATCTTTTCCATTTGTCACTAAAATGTTTCTGGATAACAATTTATTAGTTTTTAAGATGTCACATATGGATGCAAATAGAATCCACGCCGCTGCCTTTTGATTTAAATATACGCGCAGGTAAACATAAAATCGAATTTTAACTGGGTCCAAATGGACCTCAAGTTGCTTGCTGTGTGATTGTACCCACAAGGGTTAAACAGTCTATACTATATATTATATCGTTACTAGTTAAGCCGAGATGAGGATAATAAAGTATCAGTGAGTAGTATCAATTATATCGGTTGCTATATTAACCCTTGACAGGTGGAATTCTAAATAAGAGTAGCTCGTAGTGCAGCTGCCCGGTTAGAATCATATTCCACGTGTTCGTTATCTCGGTTGGTGCAGAAATGTAGGATGTTAAACCCCGTTTCATTCAATTTACCATTCTACACCAAACAGTAAACAAATGTTAAATAGGGCAAATGGGAGAAACAGAGAATTGCTATCAACTGACGAACTACACTGTCATGACATGATTTAGAAGAAGCAATTACTAGTCTTAGAGCGTACGTAACTAACGTACGAAAATTAAATGGTAGCTGGCCTTTTTTTTTTTCGCACGTATATAATGAATGGCCAGTTTGCTCAGTAATCCCAGCCAGAATTTGGCTATTTTTTTTTTTTAAAATTGCGTTAAATTTTTAAATTTTTGTTTAGAACTGAAATAAATTAACTATTAGTCAATCCTCATGCTAAAAACATTAACAAAATCGATTGTGTATATCTGAAATAGACACGACCGAAGCATGAAATAGTGCCAATATGCCGACGTCAAATCAAGAGTTGTAGAGGTTACGTTTGTGAAAAATCATTGGAAGAAGCGATAAGACGTTATATCTGTACGGATTATACAGTCCTAAAGGCTGCGGGGAGGCTATTGTTTACAATGTAACATTGTGTCTTATAATGTTGACATTTTGTTTGTTGATGTGACCTCATGACCTGTGACGTTTAGATAACGTCATGGATATCATGGCTATTCTCTGTGTTAGAGTCACTTCTCTGCAGGTAGGATGAGTTTGTCGTTCAGATTGGTCTTAGAGCTGACAGACAAGCTGAAAGGAGTGTATGAAATATGCACTGAGACCAGATGAAGATAGTATTTAGTGTGGTTCTATATTTTAAGACTGAGTTGTCTATCGATATATCCCAACATTTATATATTAAGTCACGTAAAACAATTGGCTTAAATCTCAGACAATAAAGCAAATCAGATAGATTACTCTAGTGATATGTATAGAGTAACAGACTAAAGTTGTATTCCTTGGGTTCTTCCTATATGATAATAGGCTTTACTTATCTTAACAACACGTGTATTAAAGTTATATTCCCTAGGTTCTTATTGATATATAATAAACTTTACTTATCTTTAACAACACGTGTATTAAAGTTGCATTCCCTGGGTAGTTACTGGTATTTATTAAAAGACTTTACTTATCTTAACAACACGTGTATTAAAGTTGTATTCCCAAGAAACTTACTTTTATATGATAATAGACTTTACTTATCTTTAACAACACGTGTATTAAAGTTGGAATTCGATATGTTTCATTTCATTTCATTTCATTTTTGTTCATAGATTCTTAATGTAGAAATGTATTGACATTACAGTTCACATCTTAAACGAACATGTATTAAAGTTGTATTCCCGAGGTTCTTTTTGTAGAAATTTATTGATTTGCGGCAATAAACACTGTACATCTTTAACAGGGCGGTATTAAAGCGATAATTGCACATTTCCCAAGAAAGTGAAAACATAAATATGTGTATATCTATTACTTAATAAGTTGTCAAATCAATGATAAACAATTATAGAAATCATTCTAGCACTTAATAAACATTCACATAAAAATTTGAAACAATTTTTACCAGCCGAAGGTATTTGGAAATTGATCATTTCTTTTCACTTGAAAACTAAGTCTAGGATTATTATTTAGTAAGGTGGGGTTGTGTGTATAGCTGCCATTATTTTAAGGCTTTATTTAAACATATTATTATTTTAAACATAAAAATTGCAATTATCACTTTAAAGTTGCAGAAACCTATTGACATGGTAATACGTTTAATAAATATATAATGTCCATTAATAAAAAGTGTACCAGTGAAAATCAACTCATGCATTTTCTAAACAGTTGATGTCATTTCGATTAAAGGCAATTAAGATCACCAACAACTAATGATATAAACACATAAAATAGAAGTCATATATTGTTCTTGAATTAAGTTGCTTGGGTGTCCCGACAGCGCTTTAATTCAAATATTCAATCAGGTTTAAAACCAAAATAAACTCGTGAACTAACGATTAACGATCCTAAACCTAATGGCAAAGTTAGTGAAGTTATTAATGACTTTTCAGTTGGAATTAATGATTCGTTTAACGCACACGAGTATATTCATGTATGTTGAATTCATTCTAGTTTTTTTCCTGGTAATTCTGTTCAACTTTTGTCTAGATTTACCTCAGGTCATACCACACACTTGGATATTATATAATATTCCAAACAAGTATACGATTCCAGAGTATTCTCATTAACAACGTCCGACAGATTTCTTGGGTGATGGTTACAAACAAGCGAAAAAGTGTCGAATATTCTTTAAACAACTCTCCTCAGTCTCACTGAAATGGTTCTCGCAAGCTGCAAACTGTCACAACATCGGTTGTTGTGGAGTTTGGCAGTGTTGCTTGCGTGAATAGTATATTATTTATTTAGTAATAAATAGACAATGAACCAGCCCGATTTGCTATAGGCGATAGCAGCCACTTACCATATTGAACGTACGATTGGGAATTGTAAGAATTGGTCATTGATACGATACTTCACATGGCATGTCAGCCATTTGACACGTGATAAATTATCGAATATTAGAATTTCGACATGAGTAAACTGTCACAGCATTGACTGATGTAGAGTCAGATGTGAAAGAAGCATGTCATCACGATAGTCACTTATAAGTATAATGATTTTACTGTGACTAATTAACCCTTTAACCCCCGGGGTTTTATACCTCTTATAAAGTAACTTGTAAAATAATCACCTTCTTCAAACCTGAACCCCAAGCACCTTATATCACTTCTGAATTACAATTAACTCCTTTAGATCGTTTGATAACGGAATCAATGAATTGAAGTGTCGTGGTGGTTATTCAAGCAAAACATATTCTCGAATATGTTGTACACTTCTAAAATGAAGTATTTACTTTGTGTGCTTCCTCGTAAATTCTATAATATACGAGTATTCGTAGTTGTTAATAAAATAAAGCATATACTGATAAAAAGAATACATTATCGAAATCTCTGTATGTCAAGAGGTTGGAGTGATCCAACGCGCGTGTTTAAGATCATAAGGCATGTTATCTATTTAAGTCACGTGTTCGATCCGATGCTTCCTCGTGCCAAGGAATATGGTCCCCTTTCTTACCCAGTGACTTTTGTTCGTTTAATGCAACTGATACGCACAAGCAAATTATTCAAGCAAAAATATTCCATATTTTAGTCTCGAAATGAATTAGTTGATGCCGAGAGAACTATCCGGTGTCCTCGTAGGACTTATAGGCATAGGCGTTACGTATCTTTGTAATTCTCTTGATGAGAGCCAGCGTGGATCAGAGAGTAAGGCACTGGCTCACCAGAGGACCTGGGACTCTTTCCAGTTGTTGGCCGAGAAAGTGCCTCGGGATATATCAGCGTAGTTTCTCTTTGGTGTTGGCAAGGAAAGGGTATATAGTCGTTCCGACTGGTAATAAAAAAAACGAGATCCAGTGTATGCTGAAAAGTAAATCATTAGACCTCATTTTATTTCCGTTATCAGTTCGCATCATCGTGGACACAAACCTTGGCCTGGTCGTGCTTTATTGAAAATTACATTTCGCAATGGAAGGACATGGATTCATTTTGTTACCAACACAATAATATGGTAATTATGAAACAAACAATTCAATGCGGGGAAGAATATTGCCCTAATCATCATTGGATCTCGACTTTAGTAACGCTTTAACAGTCATCTCAAAATCGAGCTTGCAAACATCCTGAATCTTCTTCTCGTCCAACGCCGGGAATTATTGTCCAGTCTGTGCGGTACACGAGGCAGGGTATGATTAATCATTCTACCTCAGATCAGATGAAGTAGTATATTTAGTTATCTTGAGAATATGGAAACAAATAGACCACCTACAGTTCAACTACATGTGTACAATCCAGAACATGTGAATCTCATTTTTTTTTGGGGGGGGGGTGTAAATACAGATAGGTTTAATACATTTAAATTGTAATCATTCCTTCCTGAGCAAAAATAAGGGAAGAGTCTTTCCTAAAATTATCACTATGCCAAGCGAACTAAAACCATGAATCTAAATAATGTAAAGAAACAGTAAGATTGTATCTTGAAGGTAAAATGATTGGCCCAATCCAGTTTATAATATGCGTAGACACGAGAGGGTTGTGACATTCACGTCTGGATAACTATTAATTAAGTCTCGATCACGGTGTTATTGTAGATATGGGGTGTTATTGTATTAATTACTTTCGCCACACCGTGGGCTTTCTGTCAAGTGGAATTGAAGGAAATAACCGAGTCGTTCAGACTAGGTTAATCACTATAGTAGACATAGTGTAAAGGCGCTAAATCACTAATTTTGGGGTCCTAGAAACTGACACAAATGGGTAGCAACGCATGTAATAATGCAATATGAATGTATATAAACTAATTTACATTCAATCGTATCCGTTTTCCTCTAATTTCAAATACGCAAGAAGTCTCATTAGAATGGAAATCTCTCAAGCGTCTATTTTTTAAGTCTTCATCGGTAGATATATTGCACATGCTCTACGGATATCACTTCGGTGGAAGTGGACGTTAAATAAAGCTATTTTACACACACGGATAAGAATATGACATGACATGTGGAATATGTCTAGACTAATTTTTCGACTGTCGTGATACAAATGGTGCTGAAATGCAATATGGTACACAATTCGTGTACCAACGGTAAATGTCATAAATGTACGATACCAAAAGATCACAACATCATTGTTGATGACTAATAATTCGTATTTTCAATGTCGAAGACTTTGGATGATATTAGAGACTTAGCAACTTTAATTAACGTATCATAAGATCTATCATTAAGTCAACTGGCGTGATTTCGATTCCCTGGTTGTACGTGACAAGGAGTGGGGTTGCCTGTCCAACCTCTTGGGTTTTCTCCGAGTCCCCTGGTTTCCTCCTGTGGAATTTAACTTCATTTCCCTCTCGCGTTAACTAACCATTTTATGGCAAATTCATGACAAACTTTGAACACTGATTGTGTAGGATGGAATAGTGAGTAGTGGAGGCGTACATTGTTGGTGCACTACGACATCTAGAATGACCAAGGACTGATAAGCTGTGACTAGTATCGATTTCTGAATACCTGTTGTAGAACTTTAAATTGAACAGTTTTATGGTGGGAGGTAACGTCAACTAATTTGACACAAACTAGATCATTCGGGACTAACATATGGTTCAATTTTATTTCATTAATTCGTATGCGTATAGAGGTCTGTAGTAGTGGGGTACCTGGAAGACCCGAAAAGAGCCACGAGGTTGGCAGGCGCCATTACTCCTTGACATATTGAAATCGTCAGGTTTAATTCAGATGTAACTTGACATTGCCCCTCTTTATTGGATTTGACCTAGTTTGTGTCGAGTGGACTTTAAAACCCACCCATCCCCCCTCTCTCTCTCTCTTCCCCCTCTCTCTCTCTCTCTCTCTCTCATGGATTGCTTCAAACTCCCACCAAAGTAGCATTGATCTCTTCTGATATTTATATCACATTTGGGTGGCCAAATGTAAACGATTTTGTGTTCCACTGTCGACACCGCAAGCCAATAAAGAAATTGAAATTAGAAAACAAGCTAACGTCCGCATTATCTTTCAAAACAAAAATATAACTGTTTATACATTCTCCCATCCATCACTAATGAATAAAAACTACATCAGGTAAACCTAATTCACTACTTTATTTTCACCGAAATCAAAGATGGTTTATTCCCCTTTAAAGCCCCAATAACACTCTTGTTGTAACTGAAAAATATGTCCCAATCTTCATTCTGGTCAACAAATCGTATTATTTTAGAATATTCCAATTAAATGGTGATATAAATTTCATCTTAACACACCTAATTTAAAAAATTGGAAAAATGCAACCAATTGATTTGAAAAGTCTAACGTAAACCTTTTCAAATGTGACTTGGATTTTAAAATAGTTTCGAACCCTCTGGACAAATAAAATAGGTTGTAATGGATAATTTACACAACAGGTAGGACATTTAAACATCTAGTACTTAGAATAAGGGTATTATTTATTTTCTGGAGCTACCAAGCCAGCAAGAATGTTATTGTCCCTTTAATATAACATGGTATAGAGAGAGAGGGAGAGAGAGAGAGAGAGAGAGAGGGGAGGGAGAGAGAGAGAAATGGGGGTTTAACGTCCACTCGACACAAACTAGGCCACTAACATAATATGGTTTAATTTTATAAGCTTCTGCGTAGGGGTCTTTAGCAGCGGGAGGAAAACGGAGTTCCCAGAGAAAACCCATGAGGGTGGAAAGGCGACCCTACTCCTTGCCACGTACAACCGGGGATTCGAAACCATGCCAGTTGACTCAATTGCAGGCCTTGTGATGCAGCGCGCGCACGCTAACCATTTGGCCACGCAATCCCCCAACATGGTAAAGTGTAAAATCCATATAGCTACAGTCGAGTCTAGACTTCGATAAACACCAAGACCTGGGCCCGAGTTCACAAAACATTCTCAGACTTAAGTTAAGAATTTACTCAAAATTGTTCGCCTTATCTTAACTAAAATATGACCCTTTATAATAGGTTCGTTGTTTTAATGTATTAAATACATCAATAAGAAACTATCTGCAAATTTCTATGTTTCTGGATCAAAGATTTTTCTCATAAATAATGATTGAAAGTTGAGTAAATTCTTAACTTAAGTCTGAGAATGCTTTGTGGACTTGGGTCCTGGTCTATCTGGAAGAAATGCCTATAAGCTGCAAGGACCTTGCCTATAAACTTTAAGAATATCAGATGTGTAGGGTGGTAGCGGTATTATAACTGAGTTGACAACTAGAAATGAATGAAAATAAAATCCGTTCTACTGCTTCTCACATGAATATATGTCTTATTACGATATGTTATCGATATGATATGATAGCGACTTTGTCAATAGATTCTAAATATAAGTATAACAGAATCTGTCATGAATTATCCAGAATGTGGCGTTATATTTTGGTATTGTCCAAGTAAAGATTAGTAAAATTTTTAAACACGACAATGCGGGAGGAGGCCTATTTTAACCCGAATAACAAGAAGAAGTCTTCTTCGAGATCAGAAAAACCGGGAAAATATAGGCAAAAACTCAATTTACAACAGTTAATGTGCCACATATTGTATTGTCGAACATTTAAATCAAAGCGAAACTAACTGGATTTCTCGATTTAATCTGATAAAAGTCTGTTTCTTTATTAACCAAAATAATATATTACATCAACACGATCCAACACCTTATTTGAACCAAACAAGATAGATATTGTACAACATCTTTTTAGAACTAAACAAGAAATTTCCGACCCCTTATTTTGACCTAAAGAAATATTCTGCATCTTATTTTGATTTAAACAAAGTTTAACTTTTTATTAAATACGGGAGTAAGAGCGTGTGACCGTAGTAATCAGATTAGGATTTACTGTCAACTGTGACGTGTTCTATATAAGCCAGAGACCTATGTAAATATATTATATAGATGTTATATAGACACTTGAGAGACAGAGATTATATTTATATCTCATACAGACACAATTCCTGGAGGTGGGTTTAGACAAACAACCAATGATAACTTTATAAACGTAGCCTTCAATTATCTGCTGACCTCTGACCTCTTGATTAACTTTGATTGACAGGTAGATATTAATGTCAAGTTTTGCTTTTCCCCCGTCTTTTCCTGCTCTCGTCTGCGACAATTACTGATTAAGGTTAAAAGGAAAAAAAATACTAATTAGAAGTGGCATCAGGTGTTCTAGAAATAGTAACCATGCCCTGTGTCACGTACGATGGCTATGGCTACTTAACCCTAACTATCGTGACAGTTTAGTACTTGATCTATCATGATCCGAAGCTAAAAGTCGATGTTCCAATCCTATATATATATATATATATATATAACAGGGGACGTTCACATCAAAATGGCCACCAAGGTATCTGAGTGACATCAAGGACAACTGAACACAGACGAAAAGTTTCTTCTTGTAATATATAAATGATGCCGTCCCAAGATGATACGACAGAACGACAAACGTTGACGTAACTATTAATATTCAACGATAAGACTTGACGTTATGTGTTGTTCTGTCTGGACGGGGACGGTATATCGGTAAATATTGGATGAATTATTACACTAGTACCCAATAATTTTGTTCTTTTCGCCTCTTCATTAAAACAAACAGTTACACTGTATTCCTGAGGGAATTCATATCTAACGGTAGATTTCCAATCAGTTGTCGGGTCAAATCTACAGTACCCTCAAAATCGAAAATACTGACTAAAAATATCCAACATTTAGTTAAAAGTAGCCATGCTGGTTTTAATCTTTCGAGAAAACTTGATACCAATTCGCATGTCATATCATATATCATCCAGGGGAGAGAGAGAGAGAGAGAAAGAGAGAGAGATGGTGTTTAACGTCCACTCGATACAAACTAGGTCATTTTGAGACTAACATATGGTTTAATTTTATTTCAATAATTCGGTTGCTCGTAGTGATATTTAGCAATGTGAGGAAACCGGAGGACCCGGAAAAAACTCACGAGGTTGGTCGGGCGACCCTACTCCTTGTCACCTACAATCGGGGATTCGAAATTCAAATCTTCCAATTCGATTGGCCTAAAATTTTGATTTTATTTTGGATGAAAAGGCTGGCATTCCGAATTTAAACTAAGGGTTCCTAAGATGCGGCCCGTTCATTTGTTCCAGTGTTTTGATATCCTTATTTGAGGATTTCACTGTAACGAACATCTTAAAACATCTTTTGTGAAATTGAGTTTCGCGTCTTAAAGATTTTCAGTCGATTTTAAAAATGGTATTGCTTGCATCAATTAGTTAAACATACATTATGCAAGAGCTAAATCGATGATAACATACTTCCAAAATGACACGACCCTTTGTCTAGCTGTCGCTATCACGGTAGTTTAGGATCTATGTACATTGCTATAAAATATGGAATCAGACCACCATTCATTCCCCAACCATGTTATGTTGAAATGTATGGTGGATAGTTACATGTTTATTGGAATGCTTACAGTTTGTGTATCTTTATAGTGGACTCAAATACGTGCTATTAAGCAAGGCATGGCAACATTTATATAAACTCCACACATAGCTATGCATTTTGTTGTGTGTGGAGGAGGTGTGTTACATCGTGATAAATGGCTGCGTGGTTGATGAATATTGTGATATAATATGCCTTCCAAATTGTTAATTATTGCAATTTTTATATTATTCAGGTGTAGAGATGATTAGCATGGAAGATGAAGAAAAACAGAAGATTTGTTCACTGGAATCCAGCTTTAAGTGTGACCTGGAGTCGGAGATCGCCGAATGTGTTGACCAATCTCTTGTCTGTAATGGCATCAGTGAATGTTTGAATGGTAGAGATGAAAGCGTTGAAATATGCGGTAAGTGGGTCAACTAGTCTAACGAATCCACTGCCATAATAGATTATCTTTATGCAAGTGGTGAGTTCCGTCCCACAACCGAAGAACATCGCGCGAAACAAATAGTCTAGAAATTTTATGTAGAGCAACACAACTGCTATTCGGCTATGCAATCTTTAATCATAATAATTTTTTCTCTGCGTTTTGACAAATATATAGTTAGAATTATTGGTGTCATCGATCTGGGACTCTGTCCATTTATTATACCCCATTCATGTAACTATTTTGAAAGAAAAGGAGAAATTATGAAGGTGTTGTTCAGTTGTAATTATAACTTCCACACACTCCCGGTGCGGTTTATTGAAATAATTAATGTAATACAGAATTCTCATGCATGGCATCCATTTCAACTTGTCGCTAAATAAAATTATCAGTCTTCGAGATATTATTATTATTACAATAATGATGTTTATATATTATTATTACAATAATGATGTTTATATATTATTATTACAATAATGATGTTTATATATTATTATCATTACAATAATGGTTCGACCATTCGATCTATTGTATTTGGACATGTGATATTTTATATAATATCATTATTATTTCAACAGGTTGTCTACCGAATGAGTTTCAGTGTAACAATACGCATTGTATAGATGCTATCAGAAGATGTGATACATTCGCAGATTGCGAAGATGGAAATGATGAACAAGACTGTGGTAAGTAATTAAGTTGCTCTGTGAATTTACATTGAGATCATCTGAAAGTAACAATAATAAAATGTGCGATTTTTACAACGTTTTACCACCTCATTTGCCCTGGCACATATCTTATAATATGCTGTGTACATTTATTATACCTTTCACCATCTTACCGGTAGCCATTCATTGGCTAGAAAACAGTGATCAACTAAATACAAACACATACCGGTTAATCGTCACATTCCTGAAGAAATGGCCCGAGAAATCCCTCTCTAGCCACTGCTGTATTGAGACAGAAAACTTGGGTTTGTGACTTTGTGAGTCTATTCTCATCGTCCAATCCAGAGTACAGTAAAATAAAGCAAATGTCCATGACCGGTTGCTTAACAGGGGTGAGCTCTTTAAATAAAATCCCAGACTTTACCCTTGGATGCATCTGGAGCAAACATCGATACTCGCATCGGCAGATTTGGCCGTCGCTGACACTCGAAAATTCTTTGACTCAAATCTCCAATATAAATTCTATAAACGTGTCTGCTTGTATCAATTATTACTAACTACCTGTAAGTATTTCATAATATTTATCCACTTTTGTGAACAAAATCCATGAATGATTTATTTTATGAAAAAGCACATTCTCTTTGATTTGGGTCTTCGGACAGATGATTAAAAGTATTAATAGATGGTGAAAATATTGTTCGTCTGTTGTGTGGCCTAAGAGGTGATAAAAAGATTCCACGTGTGTGGCGATTATCCAATGTTATCATTGTAGCTATTTTAGACAGTCTCGTTTGGGTTACAGTTAGTTTCTTCATAGCACTAGAATACTAACGTCTGTATTCTAGTGCTATGGTTTCTCTACAGTATTCTGTTATGACGTAATGTAGCCGCGATTGTCACCAGACACTTTACGGTGACATATTGTTTAGAGCTGTGGTTCATCCCGATTGATTTTGTTACGTAATTATGTATTGGCTGTTGATCGGACAGTTAACCAGTCATAATTTGGGACAGAAATGGTGAGTACGGCACTGTTTGAGTGGGGGTATTTCTAATCAAATGAAATGCTGCGAAAAGTACGGTTAAGCATGGGCAATTGAACGTTTTAGCTAAAGTCAAGAATAAGTCGCGCCCCTTCCCGCAATAAATTAATGCTGTCGAAGAACTAGGATTGAATTACCAAAAACCGTAGGCATGATCTTCGAAGAGAAAAATTTTACAATAAAAACTTATGAGTTTTGGATATTGAACAGGCAGTGCAAATATACTTTTCTGAAAAGGTAATTATTTTAAATTAATTTCATGGGCATCGACATCTTGTTTTCGGACCGTTGACCTCCCCTATGACTACAAAATATGGAATTTGCACATGATAACGTAAAATCCCGGATAATCTAGCCAATGACCCAGTTATTGCCAAATGTAGACAATCCACCCAGACTAATATTGTCAAAATGACAGATACTAAATACCATTGAATCTATAGATGTTTCTCTTACAGGTTGAAAATTACATCCGCCATTTTACCTTATAGAAATGTAGATATTCTCGACAATCAACCCGGATTACATGTCCACCTTTACGAATTTATTGTTCAGGTGGACATTCTAATCTGACATACGAAACAAAACAAAAACAATTTACAGCCCAGTAATTCCAATTTAAACCACCATCTAACCTTATAAATAATTCCAATTTATCACAGTTTGGAAGTAACTGTGGTATAAAATCTAATCTAGAGTGTAAGTGGGCAGTAGATCCGTATATTAATTCTGTGAAAGGGACACAAATTGAAGAAAGCAGTAGGCCTAGATGCATCCCTTCTTATCAATAATTAGTGATTAAAAGATAGTAAAACAGCAATTATTTATCGTTAATTTTTATTGAATTTGAGAGTTCTGCGGTGCTTTTCTCCAAGTTCTGTTTATTTGTTGCCATTAGATACCATATGTACACTGTTCCAGTTAAATACACAAGAACATCAGAAAATTGTAGAAGCTTCCTCTTCTGCATTGTTCTGAATCCTAAAGAAAATAAATTACGACTAATACCTATTTGCGTATGTGTACATGTATATACAACCAAAGGATGGAAAAACGGATACGTTATGAATTGGGATTTCAAACATTTGTAATTTGTAAATTGCCGAATTAATAATCTATGATATTATTTCATGCAAAGATGATGATGAAAGCTACTAGAATCAAACAAATTTCTGGTTATCTCCCATCGAACACCATACAAAATTAAAGATAACTGGCGAAACCATTTACATTGAGTGCCAACTGGAAAGGGTAGAAACAAGACCACCAGCTAATCTCACAAAATATACTTGCAAGTTTACCGATTACTAAAACATCGCCATTTTTTGAGCGTTAAAGTATGTAGTAGTATCGATTACGTCTTTAATGCGTCAAAATATGTAATAGTATCGATTACGTCTTTAATGCATTCTGTAATTAAGGGTAGCATCACCTGCAATTTTTATAAAAGATTTTTTTTTATCATAATATTGAAACCGATGGACCACCCCTTTAATATCACCTGCAATTTTTATAAAAGATTTTTTTTATTATAATGTTGAAACCGATGGACCACCCCTTTAATATACAAAACTTACCTGGCAATGGTTTGACTGTTGCCGTCAGTAGAAAAGTATTTATTGGGTGGTTATTTCCAATAAAAGTATGACAAATTTGTTACATATGGATAGTATATAAAAAAAACACCCAATTGTGCTAGAAATGTACTGGATATCCGGAAATCACCCATGGCGCATGCACTGGGCAAAATTGTCAGGGTTTCACTAACTGGCAACCCGATAATAATATAGGGAGTCGGTTTAGGGTACATTGAGGGTTGTAAACGTATTGTGTTATAACAATTATACGGTTGGAACAAGACGGCAGAAAATAGTTCAAAACCATACTTAGGTCCCAATATGTATGGTAAATGGACAGTAAGTAATGACAAATACATTCTGAAAAATACAAAGTTTTGAGGTGGATTTGATTTCAAGCAAATTCGTTTGGATATGTTTTATTTTGTACGAGGGAAGTTCTCTTTAAGAGTGAAAAGATTTATTACGTCATTTGTGCCAGCTGAACTTGTAAGTCACTGAAATTTCGTCTGTGTTTTTTCCGTTTTAGTTAAAGATTTATAGACTTTCTGAACCGCGTAGAGAGTTCGAAACCCCCTTAGTTTATCCACAGTCTTTGAAGTTTAACAGCATTTCCCTTTTGTCTATTTTAACCATGATGATATATGGGTAAAATGTAGCAAATGATAGCTCAGATGTGTGGCTGTGTTTTATCAATAGGTGAAATCTAAGTACGATTTATACTTTTAATAGTTTTATAATAAGATTATTATTAGATACTTAACGCTTCCTACATATTTTAAAAATTATTTTCTTTTTAGTCGTTCAAATTTCTATTAGACTGTTTACAATAATGATATAACTTTTGCGCACTGGGTTGGTTTATTTTGGCGAGTTTAGAAAATATAATAATATTATTTTCCGTGGATTGCCAGGTGTCCTAGGAAGAGGAGGTGCCGTTTTACTGGATCACTAGCCGGACGGTCCCGGGTTCGATCCTGGCGTTGGTCGGGAAGGTTCCTCGTGTTATTTCAGCGTCGTGCTCTTCGTTTTTGGTATAGAACAGGGAGGGTTGTCAAAAACAGCGTCCAGTTGTTCGGGTGATGGGACAAAAAAAAACCCAAATTCCTATGTTGACAGTTAAAAGCAGGCAAAACCTGCCGTCCACCCCACCACCATAGGACTATACATTTCTAACACATGACATGAACTGTAAATGATAAAAAGTGATATTAGTTTTGTGCCTGACAACAGATTATCTAACTCTGTGGGTTTTCTCCGGGTATTCTAAGGTCTGGCGTGACATTAAAAGAATTCTGGAGCGAAAACGCCGTTGTCCGAGCAAAATTCCTTCGTAGGCATTGAGCTTGTGACGGTGGCACAATTATTATCGTATTTTGTCTGCCAATTGGCAACACGTTATTGATATTTTGTAAGAAACAAAATCAAGATACCAATTTTTGGTTTACTCCAAGCTTGGATTCAAGCGGATTAAAATGAGCTCGTCAATTTGGTTCGCGGCAATTAAAGATGGCGATGGGCTTGTTTCATATGAAGCAACATAGATCGATGGAATTTTTACTGGTCAGAACTTTCTTAATACTTTTCACGATATGATAGTTTGCAATGGAGTCCCGCTCGGAGTCTTCACAGTGCATTTACATCCGTTTAGTATTAAAATTCTTTTTTTTTCATTTTCAGAGACGCACATCTGCCCTGAAAATTTCATCAAATGTGACAACCATTTTTGTATAGCTCGATATAACGAGTGTAATTTTGTGGATGATTGTGGTGATAACTCTGATGAAATCCGATGTAGTAAGTACATTATTATTTTCACATTGGACTGGATGGCCTCTAGACCTAAATCGTTGCGCTGTGAAATAAGACATAGGAAGAGATTAATTATTAGTAATGGTTTTCGCAACAGCTCTCCCACAAAGAAAGTATTGCTGTATGAATAATATTTTATTCAAGTTAACCACAAGATGCATAATATTACAATTTAAGTTTTCGATGATGAGATTTTATAAAGTTGATTCCCAACCTTAAAGGGAAGTTGGGAATAAGAGTATCTGTCAGCATCCCCCCCCCCCCCCAAAAAAAAAGAACCTTCATATGGCGTTAGGGAAAAAATATGTTGTTGATTCCTCACAAACTTGGTAATTTTAGGTCTAACGATGGCACAATTCGTTTCATGGGCATGTAGGAAACCGAAGCCCTTCTATTGAGGGCATGGATTTTATGGGATATCGACAATAGAAACGATTTTCGTTAAGTCGTCGTATAGTTTTGCTTACACACCATATGTTTCTAAACTCTTGTTATCCTTTAATGCGCTTACCTAAATATTCTCCAATAGTCTATATCTCTTATCAAATTACTAGACAGCTATTCCCCCCTTTAAAGTGGGTCTTCTCCAGATAATGTTTACTTATTCTGTATTCGACATGTAGCGATGTGTCAATGGCCGAAGAGCTTGTCATCGTGGGTTCGATTCCCGGTTTGTACGTTACAAGGAATGGAATTGTCTGTTTAACATCATGCGTTTTATTTCTCGGGAGGCGTTTTCCCTTTGAATGCTGATGCGTTTCGCATTTTAATTTTCTTTTTCCAACATAGGTATAGCACGATTTTAGCGAAATAATGACATCGAAAATAGTGTATCTCTATTCGTTCTATGAATATAAGTATGACGTAATTTAAATTATCTTCCCTAGCACTTAAAATAAATACTTTCAACACCGTTAATCATTTATCACAGTATTTATTAAAACTATTTATCAAACTATTTAATTAAATTATATATAGAACTATTACTATTTATCAGAATTTAATCAAATGTTGTTGAGTTTTTTCGTAAGTAAAGTAGCTGAAATAAAGTTTGAATTTGAATTTACTACTCTCAGCCTATACTTCCGACTTCCACTTTAACTTGCTATCTGGTTGCAAAACGAGAGAAATGCCAAACCAAACACGAAGAATTAACAATTTTCTCAAAATACCAATCCTTTGTTGCAATACTTGTTTTCTCCTATTATTGTTTTATAGTACAATTGTTGAATTATCTACTTTGCGATTAGAAACAATTATCATCAATAATATAACTCAACTATGGTGTAGATTTTTTTATATTTTATATTCGTTCAATGATATTTACCAGGTTATATATAATAACAACCCATTGTTGCCTGTTAAAAAAAAAACTTCTAGATTTATCACTTTCACGTTTCTACAGTTTATTTTGTCCTCGTCGGTAATATATTATATATGAAGATTTAAAACTGTATGGAAACTATACCAAACAACCTGTTCTTACCTTTTTATGAAATGAAATGAAACGAATTGGGGTTTAACGCCATAGTGTAGTGTGCTATGAGTGGAATTATGCTCGGACGGCGGCACTACGACACACCTCCATTTCGAATGTCGAGGGTTCGTTTTTCGTGCAGATCAATGTTTACATGAGACCTCAGTTTTTCGTCTGAATCGAACGTCTACTAGTTGTCTCTTATCAGACCACTGAGATGGTGGAACCTCGCCGGAAAATCCGTACCTCTTTTTAGATGTTATAGCACTATGTTATAAAACTTAACTTATAGTCACGCATGGAAACGTCTCAGATCGTCACCGGAACGCTTTTTATTAACATCATCTAAAAATCTATGAAACAGTCTTCATGGTAATTTTGACAACTGTCAATCTTGAGCTATTTGTGAAGAAGAAACTAAAAACTATTTGTTTTACAGACTTTAAATTGGTAGTTTAAATTAGTGTATATATTTTAATGACGTATGATTTGGAGAATGTTTTACAGTAGAGTAAGGATGTATGATATATTTCAGAGCGTTGAGAGAGGTTTACAGCAGGGTTTAGAGTAAGGATGTATGATATATTTCAGAGTGTTTTACAGCAAAGTTTAAAGTAATGATATAATATGGTATATTTCAGAGCGTAGAGAGTGTTTTACAAAAACAATTTGTGTAATGATATATGGTATTTTTCAGAGCGTAGAGAGTGTTTTACAAAAGTAATTAGTGTAATGATATATGGTATATTTCAGAGCGTTGAGAGTGTTTTACAAAAGCAATTAGTGTAATGATATATGATATATTTCAGAGCGTAGAGAATGTTTTACAACAGAGTTTAGATGTAATAACTCCCAGTGCATACCCATGTCATATCTATGTGATCAACAAGTTGACTGTAAAGATGGTACCGATGAAGAACCTAACAACTGTGGTAAGGTTACATAATTCGTAGTCGTGGATAGTCAACCGATAACCGTATCGAACTCTTGACAAAAATAATTGGGTTCCAATCCCAGCCCGGTCGGATCAAGACGTATGTTCTTAATTGTGGAATCCCGGACTTCACTTGGTGCCTGTGGAACTGCCATGGAACGAGCGATTTTCGAGTTACCCAGCCGTTGTGCAATCCAACCATCTAATGATCGATGTTAGTGGTATCAAATGAATAATAACAGTTCTCTAAATCAGGGTGACCAACCTTTTACAAACCATGCGTTGATTTTCAGATGCTCCTCACAACACTACGTCTTGTAACAGGACGTAATTTTCGAAAAAATAAGAACTAAACAAGCACAACCTCGTACCACACCGATCGTATACGAGAGAGAGAGAGAAATGGGGTTTAACGTCCACTCAACACAAACTAGGTCATTTCGGGACTAACATATGGTTTAATTTTATTTCAATAATTCGCTTGCGCGTAGGGGTCTTTAACAGTGGGAGGAAACCGGAGTGCCCGGAGGAAACCCACGAGGTTGAGAAGGCGCCCCTATCTCCATGTCACCTACGCTCATACCAGGGCTCGAAACCAGAGGTGACCGGCCAGCTAGATGTCGAAGCGCGGCACTCTAGACCACTAGGCCATCCCAATTACGGGACGATTGTAGAGCAAATGCCCATCGGTGGGTCCGGGTTTAATTTATCTTTAGAAAAATAAGGGCAACGGTAAATAGTCACTTTAAAAGGGGAAACAGCGTCCCTTTAACCACTTATTAACAGTAATGGCCCAGTGGAGACGTCATTCAAAAACATTACATCAGTTATTGTCTAAATGATCCACCAATCACCA
Organism: Patella depressa; assembly: GCA_948474765.1. NCBI lineage: Eukaryota > Metazoa > Mollusca > Gastropoda > Patellidae > Patella > Patella depressa. The sequence goes on from OX419715.1 coordinate 31,297,832, forward strand.
TCGTTGATATAAATACAGGTAATGATGGCCTTACGGGATTGAATACAATCTATAATAACCCGTCTGATGAGCCAATTTTTTCTCGATTGCTCATAAACAAGATTTGGTTGATCCAAGTCTTATTTTGTGACAATTCCATATATCATCTAAATATGGCATTAAGTTCAAATCAAAGGATGTAGCGGAATCTCAAAGCCAGTGAACATTTCAGAAGTTCCTTTATTCCATATCCACGATGATGTATAGATTTTATTTGATATGAAGACTAAACGATAATAAGAAGTCGTGGGTTATTTCCCCTTAATCGACCACGGATTGCGCTTGAGACGCAATTGGGTGTCCCATTCGCATTAATGAATGCATTAAACAATGGATTAAAGCTCTAAAGAAGCTAATCGAAATAATAAAAAGCTTGTTTCTCAATCTTTGAAATAATTTATTTTTGACGAGATTTTAGTTGGCGAACAAATTTAAATATATCATTAGTATATCATTAATAATGTTCATTTGTGAAGGTCGTCGGTTCAAAGTTATAGAATGATGTTAACTGAAACTGACTATTAAAATGTAAGAGACTATTTCAAGAGTTGTGTTTATCAGTCCCAGCAATCGGTAGATGAATATAAATCTTGACAAAATGTCTATAAAAATTCCCCCTCATTAAGGTGATGATAAAACTCCAAATTCCCACCAAGCAAACTACAGTCTCGTAACCAATCAAACGGAGACGACGTGCATTCAGAAGAATCAAATACCCTTTAACATTATAAAAACGTAATAAAACATTAACATACCAAATAGTATTGTTCTGCTTTGTTTGTAATGTTGGTTTCCATTTCAGAACTTCACTTCCGGTGTCCGAATGGCTTATATGTAAACCGGGCCAGGGTGTGTGACGGTTTTGTTGATTGTCATTTTACACATTTGGACGAGGCCCAATGTACGTATTGCAGTATTATTTATTGGTAATATTTACGGTGGCTATTTATTATATCGAAATACATATGTTGCACTAATGAAATAAATATTTACATGAGCGCTAAAATAAATTGATGCTGCAGTGGTGAGGGTCATACTTTTTTATTTGTGGTTGGTGATAATTTGATGAATTTTAACAAGTCTTTCACCTCTTATTACTTTTGTCAAGTTGCTACCATCAAAATGTGATTTATTCAATAAGATACCGTAATGATGAAATGATACGTCGGTGAGGTGTCAAATGGTCGTATCTTGTATGTTTTGAAAAAATCACTATTTTGTTTCATCGGGAATAAGAAATTTTTCGCATCTTTTGATCTAGTTTTTGCTGTATAAAATAGCAAATAACTAGCTTTCACTCCTTATGTCTGCACGTACATGTTTTACAGAAATGTTTGAGAAAATATTTCGAAATACGTCTTTTTACGTACGATGATTTGACGTGACGTGTTCTGTACGACATTTTGATTCTTAACCTTTGTGTGATTTTTGGCTCTCCTTGACAATTTCGCAATACCCAGATACAACAGTTTGACTCCTCATCGGCGTTATGCTAGAAAGGTTATTTCGAGATACACATTATTCGAGTTAATCAACGCAGCCAGGTAGCTTAAGTGGTGTATTTATATTTATAGGTGGTGATTGTCCAACTAAGCAGTTTAAATGTAACAATAACCGATGTATCGATGAGGCTAATATCTGTGATGGTAAATGTGATTGTAAAAGCTGCGAAGATGAAAACAACTGCAGTAAGTAGAAATCATCTTCTATAATAAATACAACCAACCTATCTACTCTATATACCAACTGATCATGGGTCAGTATGTTTACATTACCGGAATAATTCAGGAATCGGTGGATTTCACTGTACAGAATATTTCTGGTAAAATAATATACAAATTATATGTACGTAATTTTAAGGAATAAGAGAGAGACAGATAGATAGATAAAGAAAGAGAGAGAGAGAGAGAGAGAGAGAGAGAGAGAGAGAGATGGGGGTTTAACCTCCAATCGACACAAACTAGTCATTTCGGGACTAAGATATGGTTTAATTTTATTTCAATAATTCGCTTGCGCGTAGGGTCTTTAGCAGTGAGAAGAAACCGGAGGACCCAGAGAAACCCCATGGGGCTGGGCAAGCGACCCTATTCCTTGTCAAGTACAACCGGGGAATCTAAACCACGCCAGTTGACTCAATGACAGCGCGCACACGCTATCCAAGGAGTATGAAACATAGTCCAGATGAATAACACCCAGTATAGTACCCGGTCATCTTTATAGTTTATAGTGTTTGCTGTATGTGAAATATATATATATATATTTTAGCTCTAGCAAGCGAAGAATGTGAAATCAATGAGAGATATATGTGTAAGAAACAGCACAGATGTATCAAGAAAGAATATCTCTGTGACGGCCATAACGATTGTAAAAATACCAACACTGGAGCTGATGAATATTTCTGTAGTAAGTACAAATAATATGTTTTTAATTAATAAATTCCTTATGTTTTCAATGAGAAATATTAGAAATACGTATCTTATTTTAGGATGAGTTTCTTTTCGGATTACCTCAGCTGCAGACAAGCGTTGTGCCGTTTAAGAGAGGGGTGGGGGTTAAGATAGAGAGCGATATATATATAATTTATTTCAATAATTCATTTCCGCTCCCAGGCCTTCAGTCAAGGGAGACAACTTGGGATCACGGTAACAACTCCTGCGAAAATGACAAGAACTGTTCTGGTCGTTATTAATGTAAGAAATCCCGAGGTTCGTTTTATAAATACAAACATAGTATACTTACTGTTTCGGGTACAAAGTCTCATTTGTGGAGTTCACATAGTAAAGAAACATTTTTAGTACTGTTGTATACTGTAAATGATCATTTGGAACAGCATTATAATTTATATAAATAATGTGTTGTTTTCAGGTGACATCAAAGATGGCTGTTCTAACTTTAAAGATGCTGGTAAACATTTTGTTTGCCCTGAAGGAAGATGTTTACCTGATAGTGTTAGATGTGATTATTACGCAGATTGTCTGGGTGGCGAAGATGAGGAGAACTGCAGTAAGTTTTAATGTTCGTTTCTGTCAAAGGGTGTTTTGAAATATCATATCGGTTATTACACCTTTGCCAAGTAAATTGGTTGATTCGGCTAGCATCTTTACATGGGGATTTTACCAGCTGAATTGGCCCATTGTCTTTATAATCCCCAACGTATATTTATATTTTCCTCCATTCTAAGTATAATACAATTTGTATATTATATAATTAATTTCCTTCATTCTAAATGTAATACAATTTATATATTATATGATTATTTTCCTTCATTCTAAGTGTAATACAATTTGTATATTATATAATTACATTTGAAGTGTAATACAATATGTATATTATATGATTTGTTACATTATAAGTGTAATATAATTTGTATATTATAGATTTTCCTAGTTGTGAGGTAGATGAATATCAGTGTATGAACCATCAGTGTATAAAACAACATCAGAGATGTGATGGTCACATGGATTGTTTTGATAGAAGTGACGAAGCTCATTGTGGTATGTACCATCTGTGGTTCCTGTATCACCCAAAACGACCTTAGTATCACGACTGAAGTTTGTTGCGTTATGTACCGACTCACCCGATGTATCCTCTACTGTGGATGTTAATGTTTCGCCCGGCGTGCCCCACGCCTCGTCACACATACTCAACATTCCATTTCGTCTAAACAAAGTTTCTGGTCTCAGATAACCCACTGTCTTTACCATCGGTTTCATTCTACATTCTCGGCCACTAGCATAGATATTAATGCAATGTATAATTATTTCTAATAAATGATATGTTACACCCATCCGCTTGTGTGGATTTGATAAATATAGAATGAGAGGGTGATCTACAGAACACAACCTAGAAAAAAGGGTGTGGGTATTTGTTTACAGGACAGTTTCAGATGCAATACCTTTTGGGAACAGCTGACTGGAGTACAGTATGCTATCAACACCACCATATATCATATAAAACTGTTTATATTACAGGGAATTATGGTTGTTTAGCTCACTTTAAGAAATGTGCCAGTGGTCAATGTATTAAAGACAGTTATTGGTGTGATTATTGGAATGATTGCCCTGATAATTCAGACGAGTTGAATTGTTGTAAGTTATAATTGTCTTCTGTATTTAAAGGACGTGGGTTGTGTTGTCATGGGGTGGAGCCGTGGACGGTGCATATTCTTATGGTTACATGATCTGTCGTTGATTAAAAATTGACATGTTTCGAGTCTCGGAATCATGGTTGACAATTGGTCCGTGAACGTGATAGAGCCTATATATAGGATTTGACGGATTCTTATCAAATTTGATGGTGAAGCATAATGGTTATGAGAGGACGAACCCTCTCAATATTGATCGTTTCAGAGTCCCCCCAGGCCTTACAGGTATGTAGTTACCGAGCCCCCCGCCCCCTTCCCGTTGTAAACTTCGGTTTAAGCAATGGGCTCACTAGAAAATGAACCATATTATCTTCTGGAATAATCCCGCCTTTGACAAACATATTTCTTTCAATTTAATTTGAAGCATTGGGACCATGAGACGACAAACCCTATTATTTAGTCTAACGTGAAAAGCTACACTTTTTACAAGATTTTTTCAATCTTTTTTTCAATTTTTTATGAAGCATTTGGGGTCATGGGCGGACAAACCCTATCGATGGGCCTATTTAGTCTAACGTGACTTTCCATTTGGTAGCTAACTCCCCTTTGTCAAAAACCTTGTGAAAGCAATATAGACTATAGATTTCAGCGGATTTCTTTATTGTAGGAAGCATTGGGGTCATGAGAAGACAAACCCTACCGATATTCCACATTCTGTAACTTTCTGTTCGGCGTTACTTCCCCTTTTCGGAAAAATGCTTGTGAACACGATAAAGGCTTCAGTTTTTAATTGACTTTTTTTTCATATTTGGTTTGAAAAAATGGGATCAATGACTATCGATATTCATAATCTGCTGCCTTCCATTCTCGAGTCACTAATGACAGACATACATTCAATTTGTTTGTTTGTTACAACCTAACATGGAAGACATGTATCATTAACAATGTATGTGTTGATGTTTTATATCCACAGCCCGTGGAGAATGCCAACCAGGAGAATATAGGTGTACTAATGGTCAGTGTATACCACAAGAGAATTATTGTTATAACGGAAAAGCTGGTGGCAGACATGTTTGTTCTGATTACTCTCATTTACTCAACTGCTGTAAGTTTTATTTTATTCTCATATTATTATTAGCCTTCCCTACCATAAAGAACATTATGTATGTGGTCAAAATCGACACTTGATTGGTTTCAGACAGAAAGTGTTGTCTTTATTGTCCTTACCTTTTACACAATCTACAAAAATTGCTAGGGATTTACACCGTTTAACGACTTCTTCCGTTCATAGAGGCTAATATCGCAAGCATACAAAATCAGACACTACTATACTATATAGCAGTCGATGACTGAACAAGTACTTGTGTGAATTTAACATGGTCAGAATATCAGCAAACGGTTGTTTAATTTATATTGACTTATTTGGGGCTTAAAAATATTCAGTGGGTGGAACAATTGCTACTGATTTCAACGAGTCACAAAATGGCTGTTATTGATATCGACTAGTCACAAAAAGGTTGCTTTTGATATCAACTAATCAGGAAATAGTTGCTTTTGATTTCAGTCAATCACAAAGGATCGTTTGTAATTTCAGCAAATCACCAATGTCTACCCGATCAGTTTAAATGCCGTAATTCGTATTGTATCGATGATAATCAGGAATGTGATGGAATGTTGGATTGTAAGATGACGTATTGGGATGAACATAACTGTCGTAAGTTTTACTCTGTATATTCATATCTGACCAATCATATCCTGATATATAGGCTAAACATCTACATCCCCTGTTAAGTAAACGCGAACGTCTCGCTGTATTTGCTGTCGACATCATAACATTGTTCAGTAAATTATTGTATAAATACAACTGCATCTTTTTTAGTTTCGGTTCCGAAATCATTTAGGTCATCAGTAAGCATCAGTCATTTTTCCACAGTCATAATACAACACTTATATCATATAGCCCGGACTTCTCAATTTCAACTCGAATTTATCGGTAATTTAATATTTGGATATTACGTATTACTTTTCTGCACCAATCGGGTTGCTATACAGGGTCATAGATCATGCATGTGTGATATTTTGTCCGGATAGGACTTATTCTTGTTTCGACTGTCGACCAATGAACCAGCGCTGTATTTACTGAATCACCGTGTTTCCCGTTTTGAAAGTTAGTGTATAGATTAAATGTTTTGTTAAACTTGTATATTTCAGCTTACAGCTGTCCGTATAAATCTGATCTTTGCACGTGCGTTGACGAAGAAATGGATTGTGAGAATCGGAACTTCACAGAGTTACCTTTCTTTATAGACAACACATTAACCAAGTTGTAGGTAAAAGCTAATATATTAGAAACACGACCACGCCCCTTTATATTTTTATAATCTAATATTCTAACATCAGTTACATTTAAATAAAAAAAACAATATGACCACTAAACATATTATTTGATCGGTCGATTACCATGAATAAATACGACGTCCTCCCTTTACGCGTCGGTGGGGGTGGGGTGGATGGCTGAATGGTTAGCACGTGTTATCTGGACTCACTTAATACAGATTAGTCTATTAACTAGACTGAGTTGATTTTAAACTGCTATGTTATTACTTACCGAATACAGATTGCAATCAACCAACCAGTGAGATGATTTCAAATTGTGAAACTAGTTATCATTGATGTTCATGTTCAAATCTCCCGGACTGAGTCCCTCAAACAAATGTATGTCATGGCTCAGATATACGCCAATCAAATCAATACTAGCATGTGCGACAGAACTAAAACTTTCATGGCACTGACCCTCCACCCCCTTAAGTGCCCTAAATTTGACCTGCCTACCCCAACTACAGACCCCCAGCACGCCTCTGCAGGTTTCGTTTCTTCTCGTGAACCTTTTCATGGACTACTTTTATTTTTGCTTTGATGTTAAAGAAAACAAGTTATAATATAATGATTCAGCTATTTTACCATTAATCATTATATTAATTACATTAATCATTGGAACAATTCAATGGTGGTTAATTGGCAGGGAGGGGGGATGGGAGGCAGAACTTTGGAGGTAGGTCTAAAACAATTTGTAGTCGAAATGGGGTGTAGTCGAAATGGAAACGAACCCTTGCATTAATGAGTTTATATTTTATGTGTACTACATTTTTAACTTGTAAAATGACTCTTGATTATTGGAATTCAAGTATAAAGAATAACATAAAGAAATAGCCAGTGTCCGGACAAATTTCTCAGGCCCTTAAATATTGTTCATTTTGACTATAGGAAGAAATGAAAATGGATACGCACAACTTATGTACATTTATATCTGGAAATTTAAAGCATGCATTTCTATATAACATGATTACTCATACGGGTTCATTCTGTACATAGAAGCGGGCAATATGCATTCATCAATGAATAATCGGTATGTTTAGTTTCAAGATGGCAGGGGAGTGTGTTGACGATATAATTAAGCAAATTCATTTGAAGCAGTTTGATCCAAGTCGTTTTTGTTTTGATATTTCAGTCGTCTGTCTGGTAATAACTTGAACGCTTCTATTTCTCATGATACCTTTAAAGATTTTCCAAGGCTCACTTACTTGTAAGTATAGTTTGTTTCATATTTTGTAGCCAGTCGCTCTTTTAATGTCGTCACCTCCATCTTGGGTTACGGGATTTACCTATTCAGCTGGCTTTAGCCTAATATATAGCCTATATACCACAGATTCGGGGATTAAACTGTAATATAAACGTAGTGGATGTGTTATTTATTGACAGAAGATCATTTTTGTTACACTATACTATATGATACTAGTTGGTAAGAGTCTCGATATCTTGAACCCTCCCTCTATGATAATGACGACGCGTTACAGACGATTACCTTGTGAAATCCTCCCAGTGTATCTGAGTAGCTAGGGTAATCTTCAAAATCTTAGGCCCCAAAGCCATGCACTAGGGGCTAATCTCTCAATAATTTTTTGTTTCCAAATTGATTAAAAATGTGGCCCTCAAAATCGATGGGTTTCCGACAGTTGCCCAGTATACGCATTGGACACGACAATCATGCTAGAGGTTAACTCTCGAAATTCGCTGATCTGCAAACTTAGGTCAAAGAATATTTGATCCCAACCAAGTGGCCGCAATTATTAAAAGACTAAACTCGGTAAGCATTTAGAGGCATTTAGTAACGAAATAGAGCAATTAGACAATAACACATACTCTGGAAGAACAATTACCGATTTATTTAGGCGACGTTTCAACGAGTATTCTCTGAATATTTTCAAGCAAATTTATGTTCTTCCATGTGTTTATTACTAAATAAATCAGCGTTTTCAAACTGTTGATAGCTATATGTCTTTTGTATAAATTTCGGTTTACTCAAAACAAGCGCTGCTTAACTTGTTAGAAACTTATAAATTAAAATGCATACTCAACAATCACTATTATTAAAAAGATGATTAATAACAATAAATTATTCCGACTTGCATTACCGCTGAACGATAGGACAATTACTTGTTCTGGAGATCGAAAACTGTACTCGTCGACTGGACAATTGAAATTAAACTGACTACGGATTTGGATGATTATATTGTTTGACATATACTTTTAACTTTTATTCACAGGGACTTAAGTAACAACAATCTGCATTTTTTACCTAAAAGATGTTTCGAGTCCCTGTGGAGATTAGCCACACTGTAAGTACTGTTTTACAAAGAAATAAACAATCGACAACAAAACATAGAATAACTAGTACTTGAAAGGAGCACATACATTAATATAATTATATCCATCAATATAAATATACTCCAAGAAGAGAGAGTACATAAATACAGCACGGACATTAAACACTCCTCAAAAATACTTTATGAAATAGTATTTCAATCTAAAATAATTATTTAAGTCGGTTGATTTCTACCATTTAAAGTGACGTTGGTTCCTGTTGATTTCACATATTATCTTATACAAAAATAATAATAATTCTGCTGTCCTTTTCTTATAAACCAGCCAGTTAATGATATAGGAGAATGATCTGGTTTGTTGATTCATAATGTTCTAAATATAACCTAGCTCTTTTCATTTTGATTTTAGAGATTTACGGAATAACCATTTAACTGAAATCAGAAACGAAACGTTTATTGGATTATCTAATCTAAGACAATTGTAAGTATGCGATGACGTCTATAAAGAGGTTGTTTTTTTTAATTCGAACTGTTATAAAGATATTAGGTGGGAGGAGGGTGTAGAGATTTTGTGTATTATCTAAGGTTCGTGTATTAATTCAAATTACCTCCCTTTGTTTCTAAATCTTTCGAATGCCCCGACTAATTCTGTCTGTAGATCATAGCACCCTACTTCCAATACCATCTTGGTAGTCCGGCATATGTTAATAATGGGTCGTAAGGATACAGCTTCCCACCTACCCTCAATTCCATCATCAAACACTTTGGTTATGTCACATATAAAATTTGTAACTGGGTAGACAGGCTGGTTTTATCTAATGGCGTACAATTGTCAGCCATGAAAAATTAACTAATAAAATCAAAATGTTGTTACTTTAACGTGGATATATTATTCCAGATATCTAACAGGCAATAAGATACAGTATATACATCCTGATTCATTTGTTGGTTTATCACATCTTAGATTTCTGTAAGTATATAAATATCTACAATATTATTACTGTTTTATCAATTAAATGATTCTACAGGCAACTTGTTTGACATGAAATGGGGTTTAACGGTCTACCTTTCTGAACCAAATGAGCTCATGATGACAGACGTGGGCCATACAGCGACACTAGGACGTGCTCTTTGGCATGTACATGAATGTATACACTGGGCATAGGGTTTTTGTCCCATCCGATGGACAAGACACTTCTGTTGCTAGGACCACCGCTCTGCACAATGCTGACAATGAAAAGCCACGCTGAAAAAAAACATGTTTGGAGAAATGTTTTTTAGATCATAATCTAAAGGATTTAAACGTCATATATTTAAAAATTATTTTATTGCTTTCTGAATTTGTTGTTTAATGTTGGCTGTATTTATAGTTTACCTTTTATTTATATTTCAGTGATTTGAGCAATGAAAATCTTCATATTCTACCCCAGAATGCATTCGTTGGTTTACGGAATGTTTTCAATCTGTAAGTTAACCTATAGCTGTTGAATTAGATCAACATGATTATTGAATTGGGTTGTTATCATGGTTTGTTTCGAATAATGATAGGACTAAATCTATAATATAGGTAAAATTTCGTTTCGATAGAAAATGAAATCAAGTTTAACGTCCAACCCTACGCGGTTTGTTCTGTTTTCAAATTCTAAGGGGGATTATACTTGCACAGGACCCCGGGTTTTGGTCCCACCCGCAGGGCTAAACACAGTTTTCTGCTAGGAAAGGAAAAATCTTATTGGCCTCCATTGTTTTTCGATCAGGTTTATTCCATTGCTACAAAATCGTTTATCGTTTATTCTAATAAGCTATCTCCGTTTAGGTCTTATATGAATGATTAAAAATATGGATAACCATTGGTGCCAATCAATGATTATCTTTTCTTCTCTTTTCTGGGTTCAGTATTGAATGTTATTTTTATGTTTTCAGTAATTTATCTAGAAATCATATCCAGTTTATAAACGATGGTGCTTTTAATGGACTCAAGAATCTATATTTACTGTAAGTGTTAAACTATTTATATATTTATTCAAGCTAGTAACCATCCATATACGTAGTTATATCTTGAACGTTGACTTCACAGTTTATCATTGCCACTCATATAATGATATTTTCAGTGATATCTCCCATAATGACGTGGATATGATACAAGAAAATGTCTTCCATGGTATACCTAAACTTAAAACACTGTAAGTAGACGACAGTTCAGTTTATATAGACTTTTAGTATAACAACTTAATAGGGGTTTCCGTGGTATTATATAATAACTTTATCCAGGTTTGGTTTTCATAAAATTGTTTTTGTCCAAAAGATGGAAAATTGCACCCAGTCAGAATCGAAAAAGTTCTACTTTAGTGCTACTATACTCCATTTTAATCAGATTCCACGTTTAACCATTGTCTAGGTTTCCGAAATGTAACGTTAGTCCGTTCTCCCGAACATGATGGTTTCTAGATTAACAATATATAATCGCATGAACTATGTTGTATGGATATAACATTGTCTAAGTTGCATGGATATAACGTTATAGCTTTCATTTATGTAACGCTATCTTAATTCTCAGATATAAATGAATCCTGTGTTGTCTGAATCATGATCTTGGTTTCCATGACAATAATTTGTTGGTGTTTTACAGATATACGGATGAGTTTAGATTCTGTTGTTTAGTAGCTACTATGGTGGATCAATGCTATCCTGAACCCGATGAATTCTCATCATGTCAAAATCTTATGTCTAATTATATACTAAGAATTACCATCTGGATTCTGGGTATGGTGGCAGGGTTCGGTAATCTACTGGTCATTGGTTGGAGAGCTCGAGATTTACGCGGTGGCAAGGTATGAGTATATAGAATCATGGTATTTCTACTGTACAGCTCCGAATACCTTTCGTTTAACGGTAGCAAAATGTGTATCGTCGTTTAAATGACATGTGGGTCACAAACACCACAGATTACAAAATCTAGTGTTTTAAAATGGCGTTAGGACGATAGTGGTGAAAAGCCAAGAGTTTGGTGAAATATAGTGTCGTAAAATGATGTTATTATGCACGATAGTGGTGAAAAACCAAGAGTTTGGTGAAATATAGTGTCGTAAAATGACGTTATTATGCACGATATTCTTGAAAAGCTAAGAGTTTGGTGAAGTGTAGTGTCGAAAAATGACGTTATTATTCACGATAGTGGCACGACAGTGATGAAAGGCTAAGAGTTTGAACTGAATCAGCACTGATACACGTCTCGGGAGATTGTAAAAACTTTAGTGAAAGAATTTGTTTATCAGCGGAAGGACCTAACAGAGCAACATGGTTGGTGATATATATAAAATATAAGAATTTGTTTTCTTGTTTTGTTAAATGTACTTCATAGTATAGTATTTTCTATTTCAGGTTCATTCGTTCCTCATTACGAATCTGGCTATTGGTGATTTTTTCATGGGAGTCTATCTGTTGATAATAGCTGTAGTTGATTCCTACTATCGTGGTGTTTACATATCATACGATAAAACATGGCGGCAGAGTAGTTTGTGTCATTTTGCTGGTTTCATCTCCACATTCTCCAGTGAACTCTCAGTATTTACCTTGACAGTTATAACCCTTGATCGTCTTATCTGTATTTTATTCCCGCTCAAAATGCGCAGACTCTGCTTGAAGGAGGCCATGTTTGTTATGGCATGTGTGTGGCTCGTGGTCTTCATCATGGCCGTAATTCCGTTAATTGGTCTGGACTACTTTACCAACTTCTACGGCCGATCTGGAGTTTGTCTCGCGTTCCACATCACCCCGTCCAGTCCACCTGGTTGGGAGTATTCTGTGGCTGTCTTCCTAGTGCTCAATTTCGTGTCGTTTCTTGTGATTTTTCTGTCATATTTTTGGATGTTTATTGTTGCTAAGAGGACACGCAGTGCTGTTCGTGCCACGGAGACAAAGACTGATGCTGCTATGGCTAGAAGAATGACTCTGATTGTAATGACCGACTTCTTCTGCTGGGTACCCATTATTCTATTAGGTTATGCTTCACTTGGTGGTGCCAGTATTCCTAAACAGGTAAAGTGGAATTAGTTCTTGAACCACGTTCATATTTACTGATTTGTTTGTGCATCAACAAAAACATCTGTTGGATAACCCTGCTGGGAATATAATCCATTGTACACCTATAGCCTAATAGATATTCTAAGCTATCCCTTCACTTTGATCTGTAACTGCGGTTACACTCTTACTATGTAAGTTTTGTAGTCAAATTATCCTTGAATACAGTGGGATGTAGCGTATTTTCTAAACCAACTGGGCGTATGTTATAATGCAGTGTGCTATGAGTGAACATTTAGCAGGATAACAGCGTTTCTGCCTACTCTACATCGAATTCCAAGCGACAAGGATTTTGTAACTTGCCGTCAACGTGTACATGCACGGGATCAATAGTGAGTAAGCGGCATATTCACTGAGTCACGCCGCCAATAAAACTAAAAGTAAAATGAAATGAAATGGGGTGTAACGTCTTACTGTTCTCCTCCTGAAAAAATGAATAAAAACGTATAAATATTTCCATTCCATTTCAGGTCTACGCCTGGGTAGCTGTGTTTGTTCTACCATTAAATTCCGCCATTAACCCCGTCCTCTATACTATCTCTACCGCTCCTTTTTTGGGTAATGTCAAGAGGCGTGCTTATAGATTCAGAAAATCATTCATGAATTCATTCACCATGGAAACCAAAAATACTTTTATTGGTAAGTAATGCTACCTTTAAATTATGTCGTATAAACGGTAATCACGAGTTTACTTATACGAAACTGGGATCTGATCCTCAATGAAAAGCTATTGTGAAATGTTTCTTATTTATATGGCGTTAGGATGGATGTTAAGATGGGAGGGGAAGGGTGCGACGCCAGGGTTAGCAGAATATGACTTTTTCTATTGCCTAAGACTCATTTTGGCGATGATTTAAAATCTGTCCAAAACTCAGATTTTACTCTGCATGGTAAATGTAAGTGTTAGAAAAAATGGTTGGCAGATTGCCTAAGTACCCCCGAAATCACCGATGTAATCAGGAATATTGGTTTTCATCCTGGTATTATTATGGGGAGAAATAAATGTCATTAAATGAAATGGGGTTTAACGTCCTACTGTTCTGCTTCTAACCTGGGCTAATGAAGACGGGCAGACGCCATACAGTGTGCTATGAGGGAAATTTTGCCAGGGTAGCAGCGCTACGACCTTCTCTTATATTGAATTCCAACTGCCAAGGGATCTTTTAGGTGCAAGCCAATGGGTACACGGGACTTCGGTTTTTCGTCCCATCTGAACGACTAGATAGCTGTCTTTGTCAGGCCCTCCGTCATGCATAACTGACAAGTGGAAACCACGCCGGAAAATCTGGATGAACTTTCTCGGCCAATGCAGGGATCGAACACCCGACCTCCAGACTAGCGAGCCAATGTCTTACTTACTTAGCCACGTGATCCCCCGGGGAGAAATAAGACATAAGACATACGTTAATATCTGAATTAATCGTATATTTGTTTCTATATTCAGATGAAAGAACCACGACATCTTGGGACAGAAAATCGCCATATAGACATATGGATCTTATTAGAATGCGAGGATTGGACAGATCGCCGGTTCACTCCCAATCTGACCAATCAGATTATTAGAATGTTAGACTTTATTTGTAAAGTTAATGAAAGAATGGGGATGGCCAAGGCCGCCAATTCTCTGACAATTGACCAAACAGATAAATGATTTCAGAATGTGTTGGCTGGGACCGACTGTTCACGACCTACCTTACCAAATAGAATATCAAATCATTTAACTGTTTTATGGATCTAATAAGGGTGTGTGGATTGTACATATCTTCCGTTGGCTCAAATCTGACCAGTCAGATTATTATGTTTTTAAACGGTTGACGTGTTAAACGACGTGTGGATTGGATAGATCTTTTTATACTCTAAAACTGAGGTAAATTCCGTTGACCAATCGGTGTCTAATCGATTTCATGGAATTGGTTCAAATTTGTTAAACTAATTAGAATTGGTGAACCTAATTAGAATTGGTGAAACTAATTAGAATTGGTGAAACTAATTAGAATTCGGGGAACTAATTAGAATTCTTGAAACTAATTAGAATTCTTGAAAATAATTAGATTTCTTGAAACTAATTAGAATTCTTGAAACTAATTAGAATTCGTGAAACTAATTAGAATTAATAAATCTAATTAGAATTAGTAAATCTAATTAGAATTCGTAAATCTAATTAGAATTCATGGATTGGATGGATCACCAATCCATTAAATAGCCTAACTGAATTAGTATCTGAATCTGCCTCGTCTGAGTAAAGTTGTCAAGCTATACATTGTGCGCGGACTGTAAAGACATATGAGTCAAGCTTCGGGGAGTTGATTTGTTTAAATATGCTAGCTTTGATGGCCATGTAAATGATACTTTAAAGAATATAGATGTATTATTATTAGATGTATAATTGGAGCTTTAACGTATTAACACATTAAATAATATTTAATGCGTCGACGTTGTAAAATGAATTATTATGTATACTTTGGAAATAATGTTTATTGTATATTGTATATAATGTATTTAATATCATAATTAAAATTTTATGTAATAATCGCGTGGGTGTAATACGTGTAAATAGATTATATTTTTCAACTGCCATGGGTAGTACAAATATGTCATACATTTATATTTGAGACATTTTTCAGCATCCACCGTTTCGTACTTTCAAAGGATTAATATATGTTCCGCTGAAAGTGTGTTTCAACTATGTGTGCTTTTATTAAGGGATAATTATTAATATTCAACGACTATTTATTGTGTTTGATAAATATTCAACTATTTGGGATGTGTCTTATTAAACAACAACTAATATTCAACAGCTGAATTACTCAGCAACTTTAATAAATATTCAACAACATCTATGAATTAACAACAGTAAACCAATTATACATTAATAAAGTGTGATATTTAATAGCCACTGTATTAATCAACAGTTGTGTACGAATTATCCGACGACAGCAACAAAAATTAGTCTATTATTCGACAGCAACTAAGAGTGTTTTTCTCTACAGTTATGAATAAATTTTCCAACAACAATAATAAGTGTTTTATTCAACAGCAACTAAAAGTCTATTGCTCAACAGTAAATTGTGAATGAAGTTTACGATAATTAACAGCAACAATAATATTATTATTCAACAACAATTGAAATTCTAAAAATGTAATATTAGAGTATATTGGTTAACATTTCCTAGTCATCATATTATTATATCGTTTTCAAAAGATGAAAATGAGTTCAGTTGATTGAATAAATTATCCAAGTATGTTTGAATGAATATGTCATTAAATATGAGGAGAATATATCCATTTATCCGAATAACGAAATCATATGTATATAGTGTTCAAATGAGAGTTTAATAGCTCAATTGTTTTAGCTCTCCCTTTTAATGTTTTAAGAGAAAGAAAACATTTTACTTCACATATTAAAATGTTTTCAGGGTAACGACGGTTTCATGGAAAATATATACCCTTTATATTTAAATATATTCACCGAAAAATTATCGCTCAGAAATAGGGTCTCATTATTATTATAGCTTTGGTTCTTTGGTCTATATAGTCTTTGTTATATTTTTACAATCTAGCATACCCAGTAATTTCCCGATATTTCCCTATGTTCTCGGTTTTGTCGAAAATAAAATTGCTGTACTTTTGTTGTTGTGTATATGCTGTTATTTTATTTCCGTATAATGAAGCTATTTCGTTAAATTCGTATGCTGCTTCTTACATTCAAACACTTACAGCTGGAAGTTATTGAAAGTGATGTCATTTCGTCAAGTGGATATATTAAAAAAGCGAAATCGTTAGATATAGTCTTTATTCTCGAGGCTTCCCATCACCGTCGTGCAAATAATTACATCATAATTCCATTACATTCTTTATAGGAAAGGTAATATATAGATCTAAAAATAATGATTATAGAAGCTTCGACCAATACGTGATATCTTTCGGTTTATCCTTTATACCCGGAGATGAATTAATTACTATACTTAATAGATTTAAAATTAGAGAAATATATAGTTTGTTGATATGTTTGTCATGTTATTGTTGTTGTTCATTGTTTATTAGATAAAGTTTTTATACAAACAACCACAAATGCTGTTCAACATCTCTTAGCTTCTCAAGCACGAATGTCAGGGGTGGCACATAAGGCACTGACAATGAAATTGTTCCTGGCAGTTGGAATTGGAACTAGGGTAGGCGGGAAAGCCGTTGTGCCTATCGGAATTACCTCCCCTCAAAATGACAAAAGCAACACAATTGGGGGTGCTCGATTCAGTCCAGAACGTGAGGCGGGATTCAGTCCTGTCACAGTTTTGCCAGTCCCGACAGCTGAGGTGGAGTGAGTAGAATCGTGACGTATTCCTAGGTAAAAAATATGTTTCAGCTGTCATGATTGGTTGAGATATTTTTTATACAGTCGACGCATGCGTTGTACTCCGAAATTCTCTTTTTCACTCGATTGACACCAGTTTTGGAATTTAATTCCGGAACTGTGAAACGAGCATCCCCAATTGTGTTGACGAAACGTTCACAAGACTGTTCATTGGTCGTATATTGCCGTCGCTTTCGTCCGTACGTCGTCCACAATTCCTAGAGATCACTATACAAACTACATTTATTATCTGATATTTTTGAAACTTGTGGATGTTGTTTACATTAGTGAGACAACTGACAAAGAGCTTATTACATTGCAACAATGTCCGTTAATTACTTTTAGAGTTATGGTCCTTGTTTCATTTTGTTGAACGCTCTACCAAAGTTATCATCCGATATGTATTAAATGTATACGCATTATTTGAATTAGCAAAATTAAGAATCATATTGAATTTCAGCAAATTCCGTTACCTTCTAGAGTTATGGTCCTTGTTTTACTTTGTTGAACAAAATTTAGAATTCGATCTGTATGAAATATATCCAACAAAGAATCTTACTGAATTTCGGCGATTTCCGTTTGTAACAAACAATCCAATCGAATTTCACTTTGTTGACCCGTGTTAACGCTCAAACGACTAAAGCCATCATCCGATCTGTATGAAATGTATAATATGTATTATTGAAATTAGCAAGATGATTTCAACAATTTCCGTTTATTACTTCGAGAGTTATGACCATTGTTTGCATTTTTTAACCTTGTAAACGCTCTAACGACTAAAGTTATTAACCGATCTGTATTAAATTTACATGCAAATTTTAAATTGATAAAACGATAAAAAATTGAATTTCAGCAAATTCTGTTAATTTATTCTAGAGTAAAATGCTTTCTATTTTGTGGTTTTAAAATGCCATGTAACTGTCCGGTAATTATAGAGTTTTTACAGTGTATTAAATGATGAATTTCTAGAAATGAATACATTACATTATTGTTTTAAATAAATCTAACTTGATTAACATTTGTAAGGTTTCCTTCGCAGTAAATGTTACAGTCAGTAGACGTATGGTCTTTGAACAAATGTCTGCCATGCAACATACGCCTATATTTCACATAATATAGGGTTCATCCTCCGATTGTCCCAATGCTTCACATCGAATATGAACAAAAATACGTTGGACAGTTGTAGTCTGTCTCGCGAAAAAGGGGGATAACTCCGAACGGAAGGCTGGGTATCAATAACGTTTGTACTCTCATGAGCCCAATACTTCACACAAAATAAATTTGAAATAAATCCGTAAGGGAAAGTTCTGGAACACTGAATAACAGTAGTGGTCGTCCTCGGATGTACCCAATGCTTCACACCAAAATTGAAACAAACATATGAAAAGCAATATCCTCTATCACGTCAAAATAATGTTATCTGCAAGGGGCGGGGCTGTAAGATAATCAGTAACACTCCCAAGATCCTGGATTGTATTCAATAACTAATTAGTGCACAGATTATTTAAGTGAGCACGATGAATATATTGAAAAATTCCAAATAAAACAAACAATCAATACGATAATTAATTAACATGGTCTTCCGCGCGCGTGTGTGTGTGTGTGGGGGGGGGGGGTACTTTTATGAAGTTATAGCTTATAAGCGAGAAAACATAAATAAGCTAATTGTTGTGTATTCATTTGTTCAACGTAAAATTTTAATTATTTAAACAATACACAAAATATTACTCGCAATTCCATTCTTTGTATTTTTGGCGATATGGGTCTGGATTGTGGAAGGTGGCATTTTAGTAAAGAGAGGTGACAAACACCTCAGAGCTAAATTTAGCTTGAATTTATCACGAACATCCAGGCACCTTCTTATGACTGATAAATTCTCATTATATTACTATATTCAATTCATACTTTATGTTTTGTAACCGTGTCTCGAAAATGGGACGATGCCTTTTAAATAAAAGATTAAAGAAGAATCAAAAGTCTCATTGTGGTAAATAATGTTTCTATCTCTATGAATGTTTTTGTTTTCTAATGTAATCTTTTGATTGTATATAGCACATTTCAATTGTAGTCTGGGGATCGCGTGTTCGATCCCTGCATCCGTCGAGAAAGCTCACCGGAATTTTCCACCGTGGTTTCTAGTTATTCGGATGGGATGAAACACCAAGGTCCCGTGTATACATTGACATGTACGTAAAAGACCCCTTGTCAGTTCCCACATAGCACATTGTATGGCGCATGCCCGTCTTTATTAGCCCATTCGGAACAGAGCAGTAGGACATTAAACCTTATTTCATTTTATTTCATTTGAAGTTATGTGGATATCATTGACGCATAGAACGTATATATGATTGGCTTCAACCACTGAAATATGTTCCCCTTGGTTGACTTTCTCAACAAAAGACCTGAATTAGATATGATCGTGATTTCCACATTACCAAAACGAATGTTAAATGTAGAGTCAAATATTGAGTAGAGACGTATATCCATGAATTTGGATCAGTCTACATATTCCATATAACACAACGGATCTATAAACGCTTGGATTATAAACAGTGTTTAGTCGTATGTGTGTAAGTATTCTATGTCACATTAAACTATATCATGTGATTATAAAGCTATACCAAGTCATATTAGAGTATACTTCGTAGTGTTCAAATATATCAAATCACATACAATTATACTGGCGTACGAGCCAGGGGGCAGGGGGGCAGCTGCCCCCCCCCCCCCTAACTTTCGGGCAAGTTGACTTTTCGGGCAGACGGGTAAAGTGAGAGAAAAAAAATATTTGATCTACTTGGCAAAATAAAATGCCCGAAATCTAATGAGGGATCTATACGAGGTTTGCTCCGCTTCTTCGCCTTTCGAAGAAAACTGGCACCGCTGTCTGCAAACCTGAAATTTTTTCGGGCATTTCTAGTTTTGCTTCCCTAACTGTCACTGAGCCCTAATAAAACACTAATTGTACTTTTCTTTTAATTGAATACCACGAATTCGTACTGAGTTGACAATGACTTCGGGTATTTCTAGTTTTGCTTCCCTAACTGTCATTGAGCCCTAATAAAAAGCTAATTTTACTTTTCTTTTAATTGAATACCACGAATTTGTACTGAGTTGATTATGGATTAAAATATTCCAGAATCTGGACAGTCGAGGTCAGAGGTCGCACTTCGCGGCCATGCTCCCAATCGAGCTCAGCATAAATGACCCTTAAATGTAGCCTCTACATGGGAGTGTATCCTGTCTGTCTATCTTCATACACTCACACGGTGTATATCAGTACCCATAATAAATGTCAGTTGATCTTAAAAGTAATATTTTTCTTTAGGTGGGTCTAAGTTATATTATGTTGATTGTAATACTTTCTAATATTGAGCATACAATGTTGGTATATTTCCAATACGACATAAGTATATGTGCTCCGGACAATAATGTTAACAAGGACAATTATTTTGGACACATTATTCTTTGTTTGAAAATATTATATTCATCCTGTGTTGGTACTAGTTTGTAAGAAGTAGGATGTGATTTTACTATGACCCTAATCTGCAATGTAAACACAGACCGATATCTTTGCTGTAATATACTTATAGGTGCATTATGTAAAAACTAAATCTGCCGATTGCATGTCTTTATTCTAATTTTAAATCTTACATAAAGTATAAATTAGACCTAACTTATTAACATGTCAAGCCAATGACGGGTGGGCCGTCGAATGGATCCGACTTTAAGATGATTAAAACACCGCGGTCCTTTAAGAGTTACGAAAGCATCGTGTATCTTTCTCGTACGTTTTGTTCACCATATTATTTGTAAGTCATGCATGACCATGTACCCTAATCGCCGTCTTTTATAGTCGCATTTTACCCATTATCCCAGTTCGTATACAGGTTTATTTTACTTTGTGGGTTTTTTTTCCAGCTGAACGAGCATGAAGTGGAAGGCAAGACGATGTGTAATGAGATATTTAAAAGTCACTTCTATCATTTTTATTATAATATTATATTCAAGTATAGTTTACCTGAAGACAGTTGAGAATACAGCAGATTATACCATTCTGAAAAGTGCAGCTTCGAGACGATGGCATCAAAAACACCCACAACTTTTAAAAAGTAGGATCAATAAGCTATCTTTGACCAATACTGCTGATTCGAGATTTCATCACTACACACCAGAGCCCTCTAAGAATGCGAAAACTAAAGTCTACCACAGAAATTACACTAAATCTAAAAATTCAACTAAATTCTATCGAAATGCGTCATCCCATAAAATGATGTTATCCAAAAATACTCAAAATATGTCTCCGTCTAAAATAAGTATACTCCAAAATGCAAACATTTCTTCGTCTGGTGTGAAGTTTTCCAAATATCTAAGTAGTCCTGCTTCTAAAACGAAGTTATCCAAGAAACCGAACATTACATCTATTGATGTGAAGTTACCAAAGAATCCGATATTTTCAGGTGATTACATATTAAATAATGTTTCAATCTGTCCGGAAGCGACTCGGATAATGGTAGTTATCTTGGTCCATACATCACCGGATCATTTTATCAGGCGACAAAACATTCGGTCCAGTTTTGGATCCCGGAGGCTGTTTCGACCAGTTGAAGTGCGTGTCGTGTTTTTGTTAGGTCGTGTCAAGAAACAAAAAACACAGAATCTGATTCTAAAAGAACACAGAACATATGGCGACACGGTGCAAGGTACGTTTGTGGATGACTATAAGAACTTAACGTATAAAGGCGTCATGGGTTTACACTGGGTTTCAAACTTCTGTCGAAATGTGAAATACGTCATTAAAATGGATGATGACGTGGCTTTTGATATGTGGCGTTTTCTGGGTCATTTTAGTTCTAGAGATCTCTCCAGGACTCTATATTGTGGAGGTGGAGTCAGAGGTCACGTGCGTCGTACGGGAAAGTGGTCGGTACCGGAGAACAAATTCAGAGGATTCAAGCGTTATCCGTTCCGTTATTGTTACGGTTTTGTTGTTATAATTAGCAGTGATATGATCTCAAAACTGTATCGGGCTTCCTTCACCGTGCCATTTTTCTGGATTGATGACGTGTATCTATATGGAATGTTACCGTTAGCAGTTGGTAAAGTGAATATAACACGAGCTTCTGGTCATCTTAACTTACTACCCAGGATGGATGGTTTGAAGTGTTTGCAAGATAAAGGCGCCGAATGTCCACTGCTGGCCGTCACAGTTTCTGAAGAAACTTTTAACATTACGTGGAGTTTAATCCAACAAAGAAATATTCAGTTACATTCGACGGTTGGTAAAACAAAGTCAAATGACCATATAACTATCTAGAATATCTTTTCCTCAAAATTAAAACAAATATATATAAAACATGTTGATGGTTATGCTCGATTGAAATGTGTATTAATAGAAATCAACAGATAAATAACTCAATCTTATATTTAGTACAGTGCTTTATCCATCATGTACCGACGGGTTTAAGGACTTCTGGTAACCTTAATTAAGTTAATATGCGTGATTTGGGTATATTGTAACGTAGAAACCAGATAGTAAAAGCTTAGAGATCAATCCAATCCTACACACCATATGTATCCAGCAGTGTAATCCACCAACGGAATTTCTTATTGTGGAAGACACTCTTCGTCAATTCTTTCAAGTACAATCGGCATGAAATTTGACAGGCCTGGGCCCTGTTTCACGAAATTTTAACTAAAGATAAAATCCAAATTTTAGCAGATACTTCAATTTTGATTGGATAAGAACTAAAATCAATCTAATATTGTCCAGTCAAATAACTAAAATTCAGATCTTATCTTAGTTAAATGTGAAATAGGCCCCTGTACCATAGACAATTGCGCATCGAGTTTTGTTCTGGGGCCATCCTCTGTTCCAGGATCATATTATATAGTACTTGGGGTTTTTATGACACCGTGTTCGTTTGCTGAACCACAAAGTACTTGTTTTTCTGTCAACTGAATGGTCGTACTATAATTTACATATTGTGAAGATAAATTAGAAAAAAAAAGATTTATGAATGTCGGCCAAATGGTGAATTTTTCCCTGGATAATATCTGTTGAAAGTCCGAAAATAGCTGGTTTGAGATCGCAATTAACTTATTTTTCTTGAAACACAGATCTTTGGGCCTATTTGTAGTCTATGGTAATATTTCAAGGTATGCAACATTTAGCATAGTAATCACTATTTAACGTATACCTGTTCCAATAAACTTGGAATATTGGTGGTATATTAATAGCCTACAGCGATAGTATATTTTCTCAGTTAATTTAAAATAAATATAAAACATTATTCTAGAAGTAAGTCAATAATCACTGCTTCATCAAATAATCACATCTGTACGCAATAACAGACCTTTAAATTACCCCTGTGCATAATAACAGAATAAATTACACATTACCTGTACATAATAACAACCTGTGAACACAGAACAAACATATAAAATTACACATAACCTCTAGAGAACTACATGTAGATACGCTATATAAATTTTATGTAACCTAACCAAATCTAATATTATTATCATAAAAGTATCGTGTTCTGTATCGTGTTCTCATGAACAAAACAATGTGTATAAATTCCACGTCAATCGGTTGATAACTTTAGCATCTAGAGCGTCCACAATATTTTCAATTTGATCAATTGCCATAACTCTGGTAGTAATTATTGGACATCGCTGAAAATCATTAGGCGTCTTCATCGCATGAACTTACACACTGTGCATCAATTTCAAGCGAATCGGATGACAACGTTAGCCTCTAGAGCGTTCACACGATTTTAAAAAGTTAAACGTGATCGTGGGCCATAACTCTGGCAGTAATTATCTGACAGTGAAAATCAATGGGCTTCTACGTCTCATGGCCATAAACACTGTATATAAATTTAAAACCAATCAGATTATAACTTTAGGCCCTAGAGAGTCCACAATCTGACCGACGGACAGACTGGTGGACAGACGGGGGCGACGACGATATATTTCAATGTGAGCGTATAAAATTTGCAACCTGTAGGGTGTTTACCATCCTGTCTTGATCATGCCAAATCTGAACAAAATCACATAAGAATTACAGTCTGAAAGGTGTTTACAGACAAAATATTCACGAAAAGTGGGCGTGACCACCCCCCTATGGGTCGGGCATGCATTGATATCAGTAGGTGCCATTTTCTCTTTGAAAATAATGTTCATGCCAAATTTGAAGAAAATCCATTAAGAATCGCGGCCTGTAGAGTGTTTACAGACAAAATATTAATATAGGTACCATCCTGTTATTGAAATGATTGATCATGCCGAATTTGAACAAAATCTGTTAATAATTGCAACCTGTAGAATATTTACAGACAAAATAATAACAAAAAAGCGAGATTGGCACCACCCCGCGGGGTAGGGCATGCACCCGGAGAAAACCCACGAGGTTAGACAGACGACCCTACTCTTTGTCATGTACAAGCTTGGACCACACCACTTGACTCAATGACAGACACAGACAAGGGCGGCGGCATAATATGTTCACATTATGAAATGAAATGGGATTTAACGTTCCACTGTTCTGCTCCGACTGAGCTAATGAAGACGGTTCACATTATGAATGTGGACGTATACAAATGGATACGAATGCAACTCAAACTGCAATGTGAGTGTGAATCTACTTCCACTTGATGAACCATTTTCTTAATTGCCAGTTTTTTTGTTTCATAACGCGACAACCCGACAACCCGACAACACGACATTTTTACCCGACATCACGACATTTTTAGTGTCGTAATGTCGGGTAAAAATGTCGTAATGTCGGGTAGAAATGTCGTGATGTCGGGTTGTCGAGTTGTCGGGTTGTCGTGTTGTCGGGTAGAAATGTCGTGATGTCGGGTTGTCGGGTTGTCGCGTTATGAAAGGCGACATCACGACATTACGACGTGATACCAATCAGCCACCATATATAGATGGTGTAGATGATACTGAAACGGACGGTTGTAGACTGTCGAGCACTGAATAGCGATATGCTTCGGTCGCTCATAAACCCAATGTTTCACACCAAATCTGAATAATATCTGTGGCTTCTATTGCTCCCCACAAGGTTTTGGACTAAGGTGGCATAACCCGGTAAAGGGCCGTTTATACTTTGCGCGACCGCTATTTCATCGAAGTCGTATATATTGACGGAGTTGCTCGCGTGGAAATCCTAGAGATTGCCGCCTCAGCGAATTTTGGGGAATTGTTCGCTCGAACGATTTGCATTAGCCAATCACAGTACTGGGTGAGAGGTCATATATGTGACGAATCTCTGACATGGATGATTTAAGATGGCTTCGCCATACCAGACGTACTGATACAACCGCAAATGTCCGCGCATATTGCGGACAACTTCAGTGGCCTGTAATCATAGGCGTACGGGCTCGATGACAGTTAGGGGGTCAGAACCTGCAATGTCCGAAAAAAATTCGGTATTACAGATAGCGGCACCGATCTTCCTCAAGAGGCGAAGAAGCGGAGCTTACCCTGTACCCCCCCCCCCTTTTCAAAAGAAAGTTTGACGGCTGGAAACACTTTTTCTCTCTATTTCAG
The DNA here is from genome assembly GCA_948474765.1 of Patella depressa. Lineage (NCBI taxonomy): Eukaryota > Metazoa > Mollusca > Gastropoda > Patellidae > Patella > Patella depressa. The sequence goes on from OX419715.1 coordinate 31,323,606, forward strand.
CCCGTGAAAAAAACAACTTCAAAGGTACAATATAGGTTACTAAGGTGACTGACTAATCAATCGTTTATAGTCCACGAATATGGGACCGTTGGGAGAAAATTTTGAAAATTTAACTGTCGCAAACGCGTTTTCCTGCTATTCCAGTCTGTGATTACAGCAACTTCAATTTGGTCCAATGTAGCCTACCTGGCTGACCCAAATTCCAAATAACAAATCAATCGCTGTGTTTGGGGGGTCTTACCCTCCCGGAGAAAATTTTTAAAATTTAACAACCGCAAATGCGTGTTCTGCTATTCTAGCCCGTGTAAGTATCCGATGTTTTTGTAACCGAAATCCCACTCTGAATTCCAACCAACCAACCAGACTGTTGCAGCTACATTCACAAAAAATAATCGATGCCCGAAAAAAGTCGCACAAAGTAGAGGGAAGTGATCTGGAACAGAATATCAATTAATGTAAAGAACTGTTACACAATTAATGTAAAGAACTGTTATACCAATTAATGTAAAGAACTGTTATTCAATTAATGTGAAGAACCGTTATGCAATTAATGTAAAGAACAAAACCGCCAGGGGAAATGATACGTTAAAACAATATGGTTCCAGGCAGTGTTTATATTTGTATTATCTCCCCTCATAATACAACATCATTTTTATACTACTACTACTAATAAATATATTTCATATACGTATCACCATCTACATGTAAACAAACGTTTTCAATTATTACATAAAAGTAAAAGGTGGGTACATTAGTGTAATCAATAAAATAAAACAAGAAAACTGATACCTAGTTACAAAGTTATAATACCATTATCAATTAGCTCTTTCTTAATACAGACATCTTAAATATACAAGAGGCAAAAAAAGGATCAAATGTGTTCATTTACCATTAGAGATAAAAGCGTATATGTTGGTTTGATACATAATTAAAATCAGGGTAATAATGAGAGGCTTTGACACAAAGATCGTATCTATTAAGACAGTATATGAGACATCTTTTAAACTTACCAATCTCCTCTACTTATGTTTACACAAATGTTGAAATTATTTTAACATTACCCCACCGTCTCTCCGTACCACAAGTGAGGGATAAATTTTAAATTTATTTTAGCATTACATCACCATCTTTCCCTACCACTAGTCGTGAGGAGTTAATAATGGAATTATTTTAACATTACCCCACTGTCTCCCCATGCCACTACATGAAGTTAATTTAACGTTACCGACTAGAGAGGGGTTAATCATGAAATTATTACCCCACCATCTCTCCATACAACTGGAGGTAGTGGTATATTATGAAACTATTTGACATTACCGCACCATCACTCCATACCACTAAATATTATAATCAAGTGACTGTGAAATTCTCAGCTCTATGGGTATAAAGTTTTAAATAATGTGTCACGGATTTAACAATGAAATCAATGCCGATTGAATTATGAGTCTCGCGTCTGATCCTTAAATGCAGTTATCCCCCTTTATGGGTAAAACGAGCTACAAACCACCACACTCGGCAAATCTCGACAGATTTCGGAACCTACATCTAGTCTCGGCTGTATGACAGTAAGTGATATGTACCTACGCCCATACATTTCCGATGCGGCTGTCGGTTTACTTCAACAGGAAAACTTGACACTATTACAATCAAACAAGACACCATGGGCACAACCATGTTTCATCCGGGACCTTTAAGGACCGAGTTCCAAGACACCATGGGCGCAGCCATGTTTCACCCGGGACCTTTAAAGTAGTTCGAATATGGCGGAATTCGTCATACAGCCGAGACTAGATGTAGGTTCTGAAATCTGTCGAGATTTGCCGAGTACAAACCACAATAGTTTTAAAATAAGTTCGCAGACAACTTGTCTTATTTTCATTTTTTATTATCTTAGAGCACGCGCAGTGGTCTTTCATGTGGGAGGAAAGCGGAGTACCCGGTATAAATCACGAGGTTAAGAATCTAAACCACAACCGCAAGCCAGATGAAACCGGCCAGTCAGACAAAAGAGAGAAATGAGGTTTAACTCCATTCGACACACACCAAGTCATTTCGATACTGACATATGGTTCAATTTTATTTCAATTGATTCCCTTGCGAGTAGGGGTCTTTAGCAGTAGGAGGAAATCGGAGAAAACCCACGAGGTTGGACAGCCCCCCCCCCCCTTGCCAAAATATAATTGACCGGTAAAAAGATATTCACTCCATGATCCTTTCATGAATAGTCAAAAAAAACCTGCAGAACATGAAAATTCATACATATTTCTTTCATTGTAAAATAAACGGGAAGAAAATCGAAATACAAAAGGGGCGAAAGAGAAAGCTAGTCTATAAAACCTCTATAAGATTTGGTAGACTGGCATTCTGTGTATCTTATTTTGTCAATTAAATTTACCATTTTTTTTTTTAATTTTAGACCAAAATGGGGAGAGAGAGAGACCAAATGGGGTTTAACGTCCACTCGACACAAACTAGGTCATTTTGGGACTAACATGGTTTAATTTTATTTCAATAATTCGCTTGCGCGTAGGGGTCTTTAGCAGTGAGAGGAAACCGGAGTGCCCGGTGGAAACCCACGAGGTTGAGAAGGCGCCCCCTATCTCCATGCCACAATATAAGCTCAAACCAGGGCTCGAAATCACAGCCGCAAGCCAGGGTGACCGGCCAGCTAGAGGTCGAAGCGCGGCACTCTAGACCTCAAGGCCATCCCAACTCCTCTACCAAAATGGAAATACACAAATCGAAAACAAAAGTGTCTGTAATAACACAATGAGTTTTTGATGTATGTATCTAATCTTCGCAATGTTTAATTGAATATTTACAATGGCAAACCATTAAATCGCGCTGCTTTGAATTATTTGCGTTTTGTTTTTTGTTTTTTTACTGTGCTCTCAATAAAGAAAATACTAGCCCCAGAACCCCCTAAGCTGGCAACCCTTTTCGTTTGGCAGTCGTGGCGGGGTTTCGATTCCCCGCTTGTGCGTGACAAGGAGTAGGGTAAGCATACACTGCCTCATTTACGATAATCGCGACTCGTTTAATTTGAAACAATGGTTTAAACATACCCTGTATATCGTGCACGATCCCTATATTTATTTTTCGAAGGAATACTAGCCAGTGCGCAATGACATTTGTATGTGTTTATATTTATTTATAATAAAACTATAACATATGTGATTGACAATTATAAACATAATGATAAGATAACTTAGATTCATTATCTAGAATTTATTTATATAAACTAAACATCATAACATAACATTGTTTACTTATTTATCTATTTATTTATTTATTTAACATCAAACAATGTACTATATCTATAGACCATTTATAAAAGTAAATCATCAAAGTAAATCCTATAATTTACAAATAAAACAATGGTTAGCACGTGTGCGCTGTATCATAAGGTCTGTCATTGAGTCAAGTGGCGTGATTTCGCAGTCTTAATCTCTTCTCAATTCGATGTATATAAGGACAAACGAGACTACAAACCGGGAACCTGGATTAGTGACGTCACACCTCAGGTGACAATTCGCGCGACTGCTGTTGTTGCTAAAAATAGACATATAAGACACATTATATTGCTTTTTATCTACCGTGTAAACAAACGGTATACTCAATAAAACTACTTGATAATAGAGAAGATATCGTCTGACAAAATCGGTACGCGACAAGGTCGTTTCGTGACTTACAGGGTCATGTGTTTCATATTCAAATGAACAGCGAAAATCAAACTGTTATATTATAATAGTACGAATAACAATCTAGCACCATGTATGTACTGTAAGCAAACCATGCAATTGGACCCGGATATACTAGTGTTTGATGTGTTCAATAGATAGATATAGACCAACATAAAGAGGTAACAACAAACAAATTCTTAGAAGCAGTATTCAATTTTGAACTTTCACTTTACAAGTTTGGATTTAAAGGAAGTGAATGGTGTTTGTATCAGAACTTAAAAGGGATTGGCGTAAATAACTTTATTTCTATAGTTGTTCGATTTGTAACAATCGCCTCTGTTATATTGATTTTTATAACTGTCAAATTTCGGTGTCAGCAATTTACCATTAAAAGGCGAGACACTAAAACACTTTACCGAGCTTAGATCGTAACTTGCCCAAAATAACCTCATCATTACACATGTCAAGACAGAAAATGTACTGAAGCAGTTAAAGACATTTGAAGCTCAAAAGGTATGGTATAATTAAATTATAATAATACTAGGTTGGGTGGCCAAGTGGTCTAACTATAGTGTAATTTAGACCATAAGGTTTATAATTATAAGTAATTGCATAAATTATCGTGATTTATATCCCATGCTCGTAGGCCTACGTGATGATGACTTAAAATTGGCTTATATTTTTTGTTGATATCAATATTTATTATGCTCAGAAGATATGATTAGCCATATTAATCTTTAAATTCAATATCTGAAAAATCTGATAGTAAACCAATATGATATCCAGATATGTAGGTCAGTCCAGTTGATAATGACATTTAGAAATCGTGTCTGGACAGATGGTAGTGTGTCATATTATATCTATGAGTATTGACTAGAATCGTACACGAGGCAGTGTATGCGTACGATGTCGAACTTTAAAATTTTCGAAGATTCCCTCTCTTTCATTTCCGAATTTAAAACAAAGGATATATAGACATGCAATTCGACGGAATAGCAGAATGTTGCGCAAGACGGGGGTAGGCAGCAAAGTACATGTATAGCGCACAGTCGTCCGGGTGGAACTTAATTCCCAGGTCGTGGATACACTATTATCAGCACGTAAGTGAGAAAGTGAGAGAGAGAGAGAGAGAGAGAGAGAGAGAGAGAGAGAGAGAGATCGTTTTGGAACTATCAATACTTCATTTGGGCATGTGGGAAGAAACCGGAGGATCTGGAGAAAATTCACCACGAAGTTGAACAGGCTACCTTACTTCTTGAAAGGCACAAACTGGGAATCGATACCTCCCCACGTATCTATTGCCAACGTGTTAGACAATTAAGCTAACCAACACCCCAATCAGTAAACACGCGTCAAATAAAAATGGCATCATATACATAACTTTCCGTTGTGCTGTCGATCTTATACATTTCTCCGTAGAAAATATTTTTCGCGTTATTTTTGGACCATTCCATCTGCTAAAAAAAAATAATTTAAAAAAAATGCTTTATTTTAGAAAATATCGATATTACCCAATGAAATGAGAGAACTATAGTTCATAGTGTGTACTAGTATAACATCGTTTAATATATAGTATTGTGTTTACTCTTGGATTAAATACTTTATTGTCCTATGTATTATCATTTATTATCATCTATGTATTATCATTTATTATCATCTATTACCATAATATTTATACATGTATCTGTATATTATATCTATTGACTATTTCAAACTTTTTGCATCGCCTGTAATCAAGTTCAAAGTTCAAAAGTTCATGTTACAAATTAACATTATGCATCAGACCAACCAAGAAAATTCAACATTTTATTTTGGCCTTTTTAAGGGCCAGTTATAATCCACATGCAAATGTTTCTTACGAAATTTAAACTTTGGCCTCGGGTATTTAGCACTACATATAGATTCACATCGTTTTAAGCCCAAGGGTGTAGACTTATATATAGCTCAATTAACTGAAAATAGTGTCAGATTTATGTAAGAATCTATTTGTATCTACATCATTATTTCTACCGGCGCCGTATTGAACGAAAAGTAGGCTTAATAAAACATTTCATTCTCTGGTTATCTGAATTTATAAAGTTATTTAATGCAATTTTAGTCTATATTTAAATTTTTTGTTGTCCTTAAAACTCGTTTAGATAACGTAGAATTGATCGAGGGGCAACCTACATCTCAGAAACGTTCCGTAGTCTAATTAGAATTACACCAATATTTCGTTCTGTTTTATTTTCTGCAGCTTACTCCACTTTGGCTCAATGATTTCTATAAGGCGACATTTTATTGGCTGTCTAATCAAGGTCTAAGGATACTAATGCCGTCATAGACCTAGATATTAAAGGAAATTGACACAACGCATATAATAATGAAATATGAATGTATGTATATTGGCATTTAATGGTTTCTATTTTTACTGTAGTTTCGTTAGGTGAAATACGAAAAGCGTCCACATTGAATGACAGCCTTTGTCGTTTGGTCTTTCCATGCAGTCTATGGGAATTCTCGTATTTAAGCCCTGGGCTTAGTTTCTAATTTGAACATGTCAGTGATGAACCCTTTCTTCAAAAAGTATAATGTACACCAGTTCGAAATTTCAGCTCGTTATTGAGCCCATGGCTTTATAACGAGAGGGCTTTAATACGAGAATTCCCGGTAGTATTTTCCAGTCGGATATGTTTAGCTCGATCATCGAGTCAATTCATTACAAATTGCATTCGAAAGCATTTCGACATTCGATTCGTGTGCCAATTTTCATTTTGTATTCAATATTGGATACCAGAAGCCCATCGTTTCATCAATGTTGACTGAAATTAATCAATAAGCCGTGTTTACAATGTCGAAGACTTTGGGTGACATTGAGTTAGCACCTTTCCTCCATTTAAGCGAGAATTTCATATTTTCTAAGAGGGTCAAAATATAATCATTTCTATGCCTTTTGCTCAATACGATCATAGGCATTATTTTCCACACTTAAAAATCGTTCACACAGATAATAATAACACCATTGCCTCCCGTGATTTTTCTCACCCCCCCCCCCCCATGCAATAGCTATCTTCAAACGTTTGAATTTGAAGTTAAAAATTACATTTTTGGAAATTTCTCAACTGGCAATAGTGAATTATAGGGTTAATAGAATCGTTATTTGACGCAATAGGACTGTTTCTATTTTTAGGCTTTATTTCAATACATTTTAAAAATATAACACAAAAATGTGAAATTCTCGCTTTTATAAAGTGATTAAATTGAACGGAAATAACAAAAAAGTTTTAATTAAAACGGGAACAACATTGACTTGAGGATCTGTTGATTTACAAATGGATGTGCTCATTATATACATGCTGTTCTACAAATGTCATAAACTTTAAAAAATAATAAAATACGTCAAATATTAAATTTTATAAAGGAAATTAGTTTACATGTAGTTGACATTTAAAAATATAACTTGTCAGATGTCATGGTGTCACGTTGATTGATAAGTTTTATAAATAATGTGTCAGTAACAGACACGATGTTGTCTTGTTGTCTACAGAACAACAGTACTGCGCTTTACAAAAAACTGAGTTCAACCTCTAATCTCGAAGTCTTGTTGACTTAAATTTGTTAGATATGCGAACTCCGCCTCAAATGAGAAATAAATTTAAATATTATTAATTTGGCAGTTGGGGTTATATTGGATTAGTAGGATTTACTTTAAAGGTGAAAGCACTTGTTGGGGATGGTCCTCCACGCGCGTTCAAACATTTATTGATATTTTATATGATGAAATATAAGTAATACAAATCGGGATTCAAATGTGAATGAAACCTCCCTGTTTCAGAATAATGGCCTGTGGTGCCCCTGGTAATAATATCATTAATCTGTCGGGAAAGAAGGGGAAGTTTTATTGCATGGGCAGATGTATCCCCATGGCATTTAAACGCCTTCTTATTGCTCAATGGCTTCAAATGGTAATGTGAAAGACGCGGCATTAAATATGAACAACGTCATACACAATTCACGTTGTTCAACTTCTTGTTTGGAAGACAGTCCAACCAATTGAGTGGGCGACCATGGACTGAACCGTGGACTGTTTACGTATAACTGAATGATAATGACTAGAGAAGCTTAGTCGAAACGTCACTCAGTAATAAGCAGTAGGCTAATTGTATTCCATAGAATTGTTACCTGTATATGCTTACTTATACGTATAATAAAGAAAGATTTAAAGGTATATTCCCGCGTACAAACTGGGTTATTTGAAGATATATTATTTGGACTAAAAACATATTCAAACTAATTAATTTATCATAATTTTGCTTCAAATCCTCTCTAGAACATTGTAATTGCCAAGGAATACCTCTCCTATAGAAAAAATCGATCAAAAGAGGTCACGTTTGTGTCACGTGACTTACCTCTCCCGGTACCTATAGCAATGGGTCCTAAGTCGGGGGAGAATTCATTTAATACGCAAGACGATGTTGTCTTTAATCGCTCACTATTTATTACAAACATTTACGTAAAATAACATAATTGCGAACTTTTAGACCCGTTTTTATCCACTTTAATGTTCCAAACAATGGAGCCTTACTTTAATCAAGGACATACCAGCTACCACTTCGTGACTTCTATATTATTCATGATATCACATTAAATAGAACACAAATGCATTGTGGAAATAATAACACATTTACGTAAAATAAAACATGATATCATGAGATAAACAATGTATGCTTGAATGGACTACTGTGATATATAACTTGAGTTAATCCACAAAGATCAGTATACAATTAAACAATTCGCTGAACTTGTGTATACGTGGTCGTAGATAGAACTTCGTATATATTATTCATCCGGCGACCATACGTCAAGTTGGCCTTGGATTAACGTAAAACCCCCTACATTGACAGGTGATGAATAACGTAAGGTGATTATCCCTGACTTATGAATAAATTATATATTATTGTTACAGGGCTGATCACATTGTTGTTCGAGAGAAAGACCAGGAAGACCACCATTTTATCTGGGCATTTTATCGTTAGTGACGTTCGCGTGAAAACAATCATTATTGACAACCATTAATAAATGCAACTGCTGTGCGTAATAGACCATGAAGGGTTAATTAAACACGATACGAAATAAAGAAGTGTGTCGTGGGGTAATGTTACTTATTCCAGAATACCTGATACATAGATGGTAAACTTGTGTTACATTTGTATACTTTACTACAGGGTGGGGTGATAATATATCATATGATTACAATAAATGTTACAACAACCGTGAACAATTAAAGGTATCATTATCGTTTTGATACCAAGTCGTAAATAACACGAAATAGGGGATCAACGAGAGTCACAAATTAGCGTCGCCTACCTGACCTCATCATGGTATAGTCCGGTTTCTTCAGACCCCATCGCGCCCAAGCGAATTCTGAAAAAAATATACCCGTGTTGGTTTCGAAGAGGCCTATAACATAAAACATGATTTATAACCCCTATTCTGTACATCTGGTACGTCTGGCCCGATTATGTCCCTTTTCAATGACCAGTCGAGTAAGTAAACGTCTGCGCGATCAAAATTGCTGAACTGGGTTGGGTGGGACATACTGTATATTGTTTTGATCCAAACTGTTAACAACTTAGGTAATTTGTATAATGTAAACGATAATCACTTAATCGGCTTATCTTAATCAATCTGACTTGTTTTGGTTCTATTGTTGTTGGGTTTTCAGCAACAGGGAACTACTTTTAAATGTGTTGTAATACAGATAGCTGCCGATGATATTTTATGCATGGAGTGTTTTGTTAAAAGATTGACGTTTAATATACAATTGCGTAAGTTAAAGTCGACTGTGATCTTAAACAAGTTGATTTATGGATGAAAGTTTGTAGTTTATATCTATGCAAAATGTGATGGTGAAGTATTAGAATAACGTACCTTGAGGAATAGCAAGTTGACGAGTAAGTTTATTTTATAATAGACCAATCTTGTGATATTTATTAATCCATTTATTTATAAGAGGCAAAGGGTTCGGGTGTATTTTCTCTTTTTAGAACACCTGATACCACTCTTGATGTATTTATAAGTCAATGATTTTGCTGAGTTGTATATACTTTATATTTGCATAAATCAACCTCCGAAGAATATTTAAAAGTTGTTAACACTCTCATCTGGTCAAAATTAAAAATGTCGATTTGATTGGTGTTGGGATGACAATGTCAAAGCCTAGGTTGTGATTGAACTGGCTGTTTTTTTGTTTGACACAGAATGCCAAACTTGAAAATTAAAATTAGTAGGCATACCGACACTTGTTCAATATTGTGGACTGATAGTTAAACTTTAATGTCTATTACGGGTTGGCTGGCCGAATCATCCATGGCGTGCGCATTAGATCGTTATCTCTGTCATTGGGTCACGTATCGTGGTTTCGAATCCCAGCTTGCAACCTTGTGGGTTTTCTACAGGTCCTCTAGGTTTCCCCAAAGTTGGCAACCCCTTATGCGCAGTATTAGTAATAAAATACACATCTGGTTTATTGCTGTTCGTTTTTATTTCTTCGAGTATTTAGATAATTATTCTCACGACAAGTGGGGGGGCGGATGCCGAATGGTTAGCACGTGCGCGCTGTATCATAAGGTATGTCATTAGCGTGGGTTCGATTCTGCGGTTGTACGTAACAATAGTTTGTTATTGTGCCATGCTTATGACGGTCTTTATAAATTCAAATGTGTTCAATTCTATAATAACAACAGTACCTATTTTGACTCAAATGTGTTTAATTCTCTAATTAGAATAGTAGGGCCTACCTATTTTTGAAATTCATAATGACCCGACTTTCCTTGTTCTTTGTATGAAAGAGCTGTTGGTCATATTGCACTTTATGACGATAAAATGACCTGCTTTCTTGAAGGAAGTATAAATATTAAGCAATAATACTTGTGTTGAAATATTTTCCTTGACTTAGACCTAGTTTCGTGCATTATTAGTATTATAATGTACTTCTTAATACGCTGTGTTCGTGAAATGAAAAAAGGGTCAGATTTCAAACATGCATATTATCCAAACAAAGCTGTTGTGTAACGTATTGTTTGGAATAACATACTTCGGGCATTTTGACACTGACACATACAAACGCATGCAACGTAAACAGTGGCCTTTGTGCCTTGTCCATGATTCTTTTACGTACTCGCCAATCTGTGCGGAAAACTGCCTTGTCAGCCACACGGTCACATATTTTAAAGAACTAGTTGTTTACTTTGAAAGTTCGGCTTCAAATTTGTTGAACAGTTTAAATAGATCCCTCGTCTAGAATGCCCTGGGTTAAATGGCCGAATGGTGAGCACGTGCGTGCTGTATCATAACGTCTGTCATCGAGTCAACCGTGCAGATGATCCAATACATTCAATATGTCATCCATCCGTTCAGTGTAAATAAAATGTCTATATAATAATTCATATAACAGTAGAAGCCAGATAATTAAAGAGCCTGCAATAGGCAGACTTGGCTCTTGCATTTTTAGAAACTCCTGAAAATATTTGATTTTAAAACAAAACGGTGCATTTGCATTTTTAGAAACTTCTGAAAATATTTGATTTTTAACGGTGCATTTTATCGCAGATTTTCATGTTTCATTTGAAACCATATTTTGTAAAGAATGTAAAAGTCCTTGAAATCTGGTAGATCAATTTAGCCGTAAAGTAGCAGACATGTCGTGTAGTAATTTGACCGGAAATAGGCCTCATTGCGGCAGATTATCGATTCACTAATCTTAATGGTAAAAGCGAACAACACTGACTGAAGTTAAATCTATCCTGTCGATATTAAGTCCGCGATTATATTCCGGAAATTAACCACAATATATCGCAGCATGTTGACAACCGGGCGTCGTCGTTTTTTTCGGCAAACTGTTTGTCGCGATTTTCATGTTGATAGCTAGGTCATCATTGTCGTAAACAATGTTTGTAAAATTACACGGTTAACAAACAGGGTTCTAACGATGTAGGCCTAATTCGCATCCCGGGTGTGCGGATTTTATTGATATTTTTGCTTCTTCCAAAATAAGTTGTACATACAGAAAGTGATACAGTGTATCGCTTGTTTATATTATGTCTGAGAACTTCCACCATTAAAGATGGAGCATCTATTCGACTTTAACGAACTGCCATTTATCTGATATTTCGAGATTGGGTCAGATGTTGTGATCTCCCGTTCGGTACTTTCTACAGCGTTGACAAGACATGTGCTTTTGGTCGTTCCCCTGGGGCGGGGTGTAATCGAATACGTTGAAGACTCCTTGATAGTTAGAATTCGAAAAATGGTCCATGAAATATCGCTGCCCTTGGAAAATACTTCTCCCACACGTTGCACATGTAAACATAGCTATGAAATTTAATATGTTTACGGATAATCTAAGAGATGAAGGATTCTAGTTTTGGATATGTCCCATCAATGTATTTCATAAATTGGGGATGATCGATGTTATGGGGTTGCGACAGTGTGCGAAATATAGTATTAAAATTCAGGCCAGCTAGTCATAAACCCCAGCGTCAGAAAGCTTGTGCGGCCATATATAAATATATTTACAAGGTCAATTATTATTACAGTTATAAATAATATATATAATAGATATAAAAGCCGTATGTTAAGCCCATGGCAAGGCTATAAAATATCCCTACAATATAAACATATTATAAACATAGTACATGTGTATCTCGAATACGACCGGTAGCTTACATAAGGCGAGACCATACTTAATCTTTCATGAACACTTTATACCACTTACGCATGTGGTGACACTACATATAACTCGCAAATTACTTCTAGTATTGTTTTGGGCCTGCAACAAATGTTTTGTCGAAACAATACTACTAAAATTTCACTCTCTAATTGTCAAAAGATGACGAGAACGGGTTTTATTTCATATATTATTTATGGCGATAATACGTTAAAGAGACATCACCAATTAACCGATCGTAACCTATATAGTATACAAAATATTACGCAATTCTCAAATATTGTATTATATTGAGATATTGCGAGACGGCTAGTAGAAATGTGGCAATAAAGCGCAATACGGTTTCCATGCGGCAGTTCTCATTGTATTATGTGGAAGGTTAAAGGTTGCGCATGATCAAACTGCTGGGCAATAAAATAACAAGAATAAGTGAGTTAACCAATGACAGTTGGATCTGCTGACTATACACTTCACGGAAGTAAGGGTGATTGTGTTTCGGGGGTTTACTGAGTAGCCGTATAGCGGACCCAACCACCCCTTTCAATGAAATATACTTCTTGATTATGGAAATGGTTTCAGGTCTGTGTATGCCTACATACTGGCGTGCGCGTCAAAGATGCCTTGACAGTTGGAATTCGATATTTGAGTATGCCGTTAGGCCGTTGTCCTTGAAACTTCCCACAGTATAGTAGGATGTTAAACCCCAAATCCTTTCATTTCAGATTTGTAATTTTCTCCCGTGCGACTTCCTAACGCAACAGTAACGAACATCATCAGTTCATTAAACAATGCTAAAAAAACCCCACAATCCCCAAAACAAGTTTCTAAGAGCTAACCGGTTAAGAGTTAAGAGTTAAGAGTTAGTGCCCTTTTTAAATATTTAATTGGCTCTCTGGAGATCTATATTTATTATTTTTGTATATTATTAATATATTTATCATTTTTGTATATTATTAATATATTTATAAGCTGTTTAATGTTATTATTACATCTATCATAGGTTTTATCTAAATTAAAATTATATAAGACATGGGTGACACCCATCGTACAATCGGATTAATAACTAGAAGTAAACAGATGGATTATCTATTTAATCTTCTTAGCTTGAGTCATGGTGATTACTCCAAATAGACGATACTTCCTCTGGTGTTGACGTCTATAACTATAAACATCGTTCAAACAGGTCTAGCTCATTTTAGCTGCGACTGTTTCTAGAGGTTCAGAACTAACTCAGCACTACATCGAATGGCTTTAAAACTTTAAAGGAGCTAAATCGCTAACATTTGGGACCTAGAAATTGACAGAAGTGGGTAGCAAGGCATAGAATTCTGTAATATGAATGTATATAAACCGATTTACATTCAAGGGTTTCCGTTTTTACTCTAATTTCAAATCAATTATCTTCGGCGAAATAAGCCAACAGTCTAAATCAAGCACAAATTTATAGCGTCTGGTTATTCCAGTCTACATACGCCGTTTGATTTGGTGCAATGTGTTTAGCCTCGTCTCTCGAGTCTCTAGTTAAAACTTGGGCTGGAACGCATTATGATACACGATTTGTGTACCAATGGTAAAATGTTTTATTTTGTCTTAAATGTTGGATATCAGAGCCCTTCTTTTTGGTAAGATCACAGCATCTATGTTGATTTAAATTGACAAATAATTCGTATTTTCAATGTTGAAGATTTTGGATGATATTGAGTTAGAGACTTAGCTACTTTAAAGGTTAACTTCTGGTCATTGTGGTTTGCCGTCGTCGTTAATATTCTAGTCTTATCTATATATTATTGATTCGGGTGAATTATATATAAATTTTACTTCAGAATTTGCATGGACCATTAATTCTCTCATATTGACTTCAATTTTAAAATCCATGACATTTCTTGATCTATTACATATTTTTGATAATAATCCGATGATCTTAATAATAAAGAGCCCAATAGTAATATGTCAAAATCATCTGATAAAAAAATTGAAAGGAGTTCACCATTGGTCAAAGGGAATTTGATAGGCAATCACCATAATTCAAGTGGAATTACTTCCTGAGATTCTTGACCAAAAAGACAACAAAAATTTCCGCGCAGAGGGGGGGGGGGGAATTGTGCTATTAGTAGAGGAATTGCGGGTACCATAAACTGTTTCACGGTGACAATGCAAAGCCTGCTTTTTACACTTACACTTTAAGGTCACGTTCCCCAATTTCACTGATAGGCTTTTTCATGTATGACACAAATAATTCAATATCTATGTGTATTTGTACATGTAGTTTAAATAAAATCGGTGATATCTCTTAACCGTGTTTCAAGGTTCGAAGATAAAACTCGGTATATTGTTGCGTACTGGAGCTATATTTTATTTACCCGTATCTGCAACGGCTTCATTACACGAATTGTTTTTTGTGAGTAATAAATGTACTTTTATATATACAACACTAGATCTAATGATTAGTCATTACTACAGTCATTTCACCTGTTGTTTGATATCGATCAATTTACAAATCGATAGTCAATAATCAATAATGAGTAGTTCGACGGGGCGTATTTATGAAATCTGTTTTTCATTGTTGCGTAAATCAATAAATCTGGTATGAGTTAGGAAAGATTGTGAAATTTTAATTAGACATTAGCCTTCCCATCAGCTTGTGTTTTCGGTAAGTACGACTTTCCGGCCTGAAAAGGTGTTTGATTAGGTCGGTTTGTTTCGGGGGAGCTTAGTTTGTGTTGAACGGATTCCCCCCTCTCTCTCTCTCTCTCTCTCTCTCTCTCTCTCTCTCTAGACACATTGTTCTGATTCCATTCAATTCTATGGTACGGGGTTGTTTAAATGTCATCACAGAAAATTGATAAGGAAGTAGTAAGCTGCCATTTAGTACATCTGATATCCCTCATTTTCCTCCTTCCTCCAAACATATTGTGGCTTTATAAACAATGAGGAATAAATCTTAATAATAATAATCTTATCGTAATATCACGAGGGTGATTCCCTGTTGTTTGGAATCTTTTCGAGGAAGATACCACCCGGGTACTCATGTAAAGGTTCTTTGCGGAGTGATCTAAAAATCGGCGTGGATTGTCTATTAGGTCATAAGAATGGCCACTGTCTACATTACTGTATATACAAATGTTCAAAATCGACATTAATACATTAACAAATCATATACTTATGGTGCACACACATTTCATATTTCACTATTTATTGTCATTTTTCACCCATCATCGTTCATAAATGAAACTGCCCCTCTATGATGACATGACCTGATCCTCCTCCAAGGACCCCATTGGAAATAAACCTAGTTTTAATCTAAGCAGGTTTTTATGGGTCATCCTCAAGAGGCTGGTCATTCATGACATCATTACTTTTTCTCTCATCAAAACTTTCACATCTTATCATCTTATTATCATGTAACTTCATATTATCATCTCTATTGTCATGTTTGATATGCCTCTTGGAAAAATAAATAAATAAATAAATAAATAAATAAATACACGTATAAATGGAAACAGTGCCTTTAAATAATAATAGATATAATGATTATGTATGACGAAGATGAGACAAATAGGTTTAAACTACACAAATAAAATTAAACTAAAGCAAACTATATCACAGACCACACGTTAAAAAAAACTTATCGACATTCTGAATCACGTGACTTGGAGCTGTGGTGTGATAAAGGGTGAATAACGAATGTGTATGAATAATATGACCACTGATCTGTATCACCTGACGTTTTCCTACTTTATTTATAATACATGTATTGATTGTAAACATTAGATCCACCATTGACGATTCATTTCATAGCAAGGGAAAGTTTTTACTTTACGAGAGATCTTATACATATCTTATCACCGTACCAAAAACTATATCAAGGTGTTAATTTATTTGTAAAATAACTTGATTTAACGTCGCTTTTATAATTAAGTGATACCACAGTGTTTTTGTATCGGGAAATCTTATTTATACGTTATCGACGTAACAAGTCTTCTATAATAATATACCGTATCTTGGGGGATATTGTATACCAACTTGCATACACATACCGCCATGCCGGTGGTCAGATTCTGACGTCTAGACCAAACCAATGACGATAACGTTTCACGCCACAGTAACGGAAATTATTGTTAGTTGTGTAGATCTTATATTATACCCAAAAGGGTTGTTATGCAGGAAAATGGTTATTGAAAAAAACAAGTAATATTGACGAGATAATTAAAGGATACATCATAGAACTTCAAGGAGCGGTTAATAGATATTTACTGAATAATAACTATTTTTGAAACACTATCGTAGCAACGTTTATCATAGTCCCTTTTTAGGCAGAAATGTGGGATTGAGGTAGTCTTCAAATTGAACGGTGTGTAAGTGTCCAAAAAATCATTCATATGAAAGCAAATGTAGCGAACACTACTAAATGCAATGTAATTCGGCTAAATCTTTACATTGTAGTTAGTATATGAATTGCGTACTTAAACAAAATTGATTGACGGAAATTGGGAACTAAAATTTGAGGATTGTTTCTTAAAGGTAGGAACGGTACAGGACAAGCGAAATTAGTCTAGACTATCCATTTTATCATCGTTATTTTTTGGTGAAAAAAAACCTGGGCGTTGTTATCCATTTAAATCTCCGATGGTCAAGAGAGTTGATTATAAGCTTTTCATGTTAATAAATGTCTCAATAATAGTTTATATAGCTTTAAAACTTTTCAAACCAAAATAAAGACTTGCAATAGACAAATTTAGCTCTGACATAATGCATTTCAATTCGAAAAAATTAACTCATTTAATTCTTATATTTTTCAGGTTTGCATATTTAGAAGACTGAATTGATCAATGGTAGCCGAGGTTATGCTGGTCGATGCAGTTCCCATGACAACAAGGAAGAGTTCGAAAGCAACTTCTACATCCGGTGACGCGGTTGCGTTTCTCGGTCAGTTGAAACGAAACGAGGACAGTTTAGTGGAACAGGCAAAACTATTGGAAAAGACCGATAGAGTGTATTTAAAACAGGTATTCTCTACGGATGTGGAAGGATGGACCCCGTTTCACGCGTTCGTTCTTCGCGGAGCTCGTAAATTGGTAAAAATCTCTCTGCGTTGTGGTGTTGATGCAAATCTCAGAATGGGACAACCTGATAATCTTCCGGGTGGATGTTCACCGCTCCACCTAGCTGCGTATCGTGGTGACGTCAGCATTATACAACTACTTATTCAGTACGACGCTGACGTAAATAGGAAAGACTTCAGCAACAAAACGCCCGTGTTTTACGCCGCAACACATAATAATACCCTAGCAGTAAAAAAACTTTTAAAAGAAGGTGCTGATATAAGTGACATTGACACAGACCAAAGACAAATTTATCGAAATAAAAACTTGAGACGATCTCCAGCATTGCTTTGCCTTAAAAGTACACTTTTATGATATACCACGAGACTGGTTGATCTGGGTGGTACCTTGATGCATTATTAACCAGCACATTATTTATTTCATCCACGTTAAGCTACAAGCATTACACCCCCAACTAATCAGTGTGACATTTGTTATTTATAAAATGACCGCACGGGTAATTGTGTACTTATTTGTGATTGGTTAATTAACCATCGGTTGTAGTATGTGAGAATTTATGTATGAAGGGATATCATTACCTCTGTTTTCAAACTGAGTTCAGGGTCTTTTTTTACCTCATTATATCGAAATTGTTATTTTTGTAACAGGCCTATGCATACAATACCAATCATCAGAATAAAAGAAACTATGCAATTTTGTAGAATCTTTGTACATGCATAATAAAACCAAATCAGTTCAAGGTATACATGTAGAACTTTAATGTTGCTTTTCCGTTAGTAATTGAATTATATGAACCAGGTCACAGTTACTTCCTCCAAAGTTGTTCCATGTCAATTCCGTGTCTTTTTATATAATATTTAGTATCAAAAAAAGACTTTTGATTTACGCTTCCTGTCGTTTCCGATTAATATACGTTATTATGGGACAGGTTGCTACAAAAGTAAAAACTGCCATTGCATAGGGGGGATCCTCCAGTCAAATCATTCATTTAGCATGACCTGAATATATGTGGTTGTGATTAAAAGTATTGATTCCCAGGACAAGACTGTGGTCAGATTGGAAGCCTTAGAACAGTAGAATATGACTAGCCGGTGTTTCCAGTTAAATATTTTACAGCAAGTCCAACTTCGCAGATTTAACATTACGAGAGTGCGAGAGGAGTTATCTCCCATTCTTTATTGAAGTGTGTTTTGATTCGAAATTGTCACTGTTAAGTTCTCGACATGGGCTTCCAATCCCCGAGGACTGTCCTCACAATCTGCAGATGTCTCAGATGTTTTTTTTTTCGTTTTTTTTTTCTTTTTGTAAAATTATTTGACTTTTTTCAAATTTTATTAAAATATGTTGTTATTTTTCATTATATGGCTGCCTTTGTTTTCATAATTAATATATATATTTGTGGGTGGGTAGGTGATGGGGGGGGGGGAGGGGGCTATTACGCAGGCAACCTTTAAAGATGTATTTCATATTGTGAAACTATGTTGTTATTTTTCATTATAAGGCTGCCTTTGTTTTCATAATTAATATATATATTTGTGGGTGGGTAGGTGATGGGGGGAGGGGGCTATTACGCAGGCAACCATTAATGATGTATTTCATATTGTGAAACTAATTTTCACTATTTTTTTAGAACATCGCTGACAAGGGGGGGGAAATAGTGTCTAGTCGTTCACACGTATCAAAATTGGCGTTAAAGTGAAAGAACCCTTTGAAATGCGAGTATAGGCATGAACTCCGTTTCCGTTACCCTGACACAATTGCCAATCCCATTGCAGATGTGACCAATGAAATGGAAATGACTATGAAATATTTTCAACATGAACGTAGTATTTATCGACGAGGGGTGAATCCCCATTTTATATTATGTTTATTTGCAATGTTAATTTTCTTGAAAACAAAAATTAGGAATATATTTTCTGCTCAGACGAAAACAAGCATGACTGTTTTGCAAAGCTTTTGTTAGTATTTTAATACGATTCAAATGCGAAATATCTTCATTTAATTCAAGACTTTGTCTTCATTTACATATAACCATAATCATATCATCCTAAATAACTGAAATAAATTTTTAAAATTAATGTTTACATTTTCACTGATGCTAACTGACATATGAATGTTCAGCATGGCAGTCTAATTCCGTTTGTTTTGTCGTTTATCTTCTTCATTATAAGACATGTTTAGTGGTGTACTAGATCCAATCAAACCCCGTGTTATAGAAAATTCCTGGAAATCTTACGAAAGGCTTTGATTATTTAGAGACTTGATTAGTTGAAATGAAATGGGGTTCGGGGGAAACTTTGCTCGGACAGAGGCGCTACGGCCTACTTTTAATTCCAACAGTTAAGGGTTCTGTATTGACGTGTACACGGAACCATGGTTTTTCGTCGTTGACGCTGCCCTTGCCAAACCTTCCCCCCTGCAGCACTGGAAACTGGACCGGGAAATCAAGTGACTCTTTCTCGGCCAACAACAGGAGCGAACCCGAGACGTCCTGGTTAGCGACCCCACGTTTTACTCTTTTTATGTTCTGGTAGGTATTCAATCTTCCTGAACTGTCTCGAGAAAACGGGAGGTTGGGTTGTCCAATGGTTAGCGTGCGCGCGCTGTATCATACGACCTGCCACTGAGTCAACTGGCGTGGCTTCGAATCACCGAATATACGTGGCAAAGAGTAGGTCGCCTGTCCAACCTCATGGGTTTTCTCCGGGTACTCCGGTTTCCTCCCACTGCTAAAGACCCCTACGCGCAAGCGAATTATTGAAATAAAATCAAACAATATGTTAGTCCCGAAATGACATAGTTTGTGTCGAGTGGACGTTAAACGTCATTTCTCTCTTTCTCTCTTGTCTCGAGAAAACAGTGAAACGACAGCTCAAAAATAGAGGCACCACAAATTCTTACACAAAAAACAAATCGTATTGTATCTTGCTCTGTGGCCGAACGGTTGAGCCTCAGATTTAACATTTCTTTTAAAATTTTTTCATTAATGATAATGATCATCTACTTATCACCCCAATGCTTCACACTAAATTTAAAACATAATATAGCCTCTATCGCATTATCGAGGTTTTCAGAAAAGGGGTGATAACTACAAATCACGGGGCGTTCATTCTCTTTTGGCCCGTATAAAATTCAAAAAATAAAACCGTTAGTCTCTATCACATTAACAAATGTTGAGACGCACTGACGATCATAGGTGGTAATAAGCCTACGCTAAAATATGGGCATATACTAAAAAAATATAGACTCTATTGCGTTAGAAAGGTTTTCGGAAAAGGGGGTGATAACTACAGATCATGGAGCGCTGAAAATCAATAGTGCTCCTCTGCTTATTACACGTACACTTCACGTAAGATTGAAAAAATAAAATCGGTTAAATACTGTAGCTTCTATTGCTTTAACGAGCCAAGTGCTGGCAGACGGACTAACAGACATGAAATACCGCCCACTCTTGTATCGAATTCCAACTGCCAATGGATCTTTTAAGTGCACGACAATGTGTACACGGAACCTCGGTTTTTCGTCCCATCCGAACGACTAGACAGCTGACCTTGTTGGGCCCTCCGCCCTGCATCACTGGCAAGGGGAAACCACGCCGGAAAATAAGGATGAACTTTCTCGGCCAATGCAGGTATCGAACACCCGACCTCCAGACTAGCGATGCAGCGCCTTACCCACTTAGCCACGTGACCTCCCCCCCCCCGACAGACATGGGTGGCCACATAATAAGCCAACACTGAAATGTGGGCGTATACAAAGAGTGTGATATGTTTTTTAACTGATTTTAGAAAAATAAAAATTGACTCATCATATTAAAGTATCTGAAAGGTTATTGATTTTTTACATTTTTTATATAAAACATCACAGAATGAGATTCAAAAGTTTATTATCAAATTAATTATTAAGCTGTCATCTTTTTTGACAATATTTGTAGCTTGCAGTCATTACATGTACATACTATGTAAAGTATCTGAAAACGTCATCGATTTCAACAGATATACTTATATATGTATAAAATATCACAGAATGAGATTCATATTTTCAAATTAGTTATTAAAGAGGCATTATGTAAGATTTATATAAAGGGCTGGTCACTCTGGCTGTAATAGCATCACTGTTTGTGACGTGTGTATTGATTGTTTATTAACCACACTACTGGTTCGAGACTTGGCCTATCTTCTCGATTTTTAAACAAATCAATAAACGATCGAACTGTTATAATCTAGCTAAGGTCTTGAGCATTCGATGGCATCGAGACTTTATTATGGTCTTGTCAAGTTAATAAATTCCAATTAATAATTTATATTATATTTAAGGCCCAAACCAAGCCCTGCTATGGGCAGATTTGGCTCTTGAAAAATCTTTCTTTAAGCCGTCATGTTTTTTGACAATATTAATTTTGCAGCTTGTTGACGTCATTGCATACTATTTTGATAATCTTATCTTACATACTTATATAAGTTATTGGTTGGGTACATGCATACTTATATGTTGATGGATATGGTTGTTATTACATACTGTATAGATAATATCAACTTACATACTTCAACAAATCAAGTTGAAATGTAATTAAATATAGGCCTAACCATGTCACCCATGTCCACAATGCTTTAACATTCTACAGACACCATTTATCAGGAAAAGGAAGGATTCTACCTTTTCTTTCAATTTGAGTTTTCGTCCATTAATTAGTTTTAGAGTTACAGCCCTTGACAATGCTGTGGGGGGGGGGGGGGGGGAACGAACCCGCTTGTTGTATGTGGAAAAGCGTAGAGCTTGCAGTAAAAACCACATGGCTGAAACTGTGGATATTTTCAAATTAAAAACTCTTCGTGCGATTATTTCAAATTAATGTCTGTCCCTCAGTTCCTTTAGGTAAAACATTTCTAGTCCATTAAAACAATTCACCATGTTAATGTTTAAAATCATATACTTGTACAGTCTGTAATCCATTAAAGGTTTTCTCCAAAGATATCAGTTACCTGAAAAGAGAACGTAGAACCTGCAACAGCACAGAGCAGACCAGAGCAGACCAGAGCAGACCAGCACAGAACAGAAGAATTTAAACATTTATAGGGTTAATACGTGATATAAAACAGTATCAAATCTATTCTTTGTGGGTATATTAGTAGATGGTTGCGCATGTTCCAGTTATTTTGGGGTGGGTCGGAGAGGGGGAGCGTTCCCGTCCTATTTAATGATATTAAATCATTCATCAGACCGCACTGCCATATTGTCTTACGACAATAGTGTTACTAGCCTTGTAGTTCCCAACATTACTGTTCATTTATTCTCATATTATTATATCATTAAATTTACTTTTACGCTAACCTGGTCTACACTGCGATGTATTTCCGCGCTCTACCACCGCGACACGTCGCTGAGCCTAACTGCTCTCCAGTGTTACTGTGGCCATACCCTCAGCGTCTGAACTCACTGAAGTTGGATTTCACGGTGTCGGCGTAATTAAAAAAAGCAGCTCTAACGGGGACGTCTGGCTCATTATCCGGTTTCACGTAGGCGTTTCCGGACTGTTTGGTCTGAGATTCAACGCCGTTGAGGAATTGCTGCTGCAATAGAGGTCGCTGTTGAGAATCGTTTCAGAAAATGACGTAACCGGAAGTGACGACCAAGGGTAGGTGAGGTCAGTCTTGTTTGGCCTGAGTTTGGGCTGTCACCTGTTGAACTTCGCCGTCGGTACCTATCCCAAAGGCGAGAAATAGTACTCGGGGAAAACATTCAGCAGCCTGGCTACTTCTGTCTGGGATTCACCTGCTTGTAATCGATAGGGTTGTTGCGTTGGTCTTCGTTCAGATGTGTTGTGTCTGATGAATCATTACAGATAGAAGATGTTTTTAGAATTGGAAAAAGAAGACTAATGGCACGGGTTTACAGATGAGAGATAATGGTGAAATTCAGAAGCCCAGATGCATCTTTGGTAGATAGAATCACAAGATGATAATACAAACAGCTATTAAAGGAAGGCAGGATTTCTACAGTTAGGATAGGTAAAGATTAGAGTTTGGAAGTTAGAGAGGCTATGAAAGCACTGATGTGCTATAGTGATGAACTAAAATATAAAAAAAATCCAGATTGCAAGACACTTTTCCTTTTTGATAGTCTTAAAGTAGGAAGTGATATTTATAAATTCAAAGCTAGTGACAAGTCAATGTATTGCACAAATAGACCTCAAACGACAAGTCCTGATCAGTGATCAGTGATGGTCAGGCCCGTTCCATAGCACTCAACATGTACATACTTTGAAAATTCTTTCATGGACTAATGCAGGACTACAAAAACTAAAACCTAGCCAATATATAGCGAATTACTTGTATACGTATTGTGAAGGCGTTTTCAAGAATTATAAACATTTCATTAATATAGGGTACATGACCTCCAAATTTGAGAAGACTCCCCAAGGTATCTGTGTATATTTATCTAAATATCTGCATAAATTTGTGAGGAAAGTTTATATTAACCACTGCTCTTGTGTGATTATTATATTCATCCAAACATTGTTCAATAAAAGTCATGATATATTAGCTTGTTTTGCATATTATGCCCCACCGATCTCGTCTAGTATTTATAGTACATTATATGAGGGAATACAATGGTTTTGAAATATTTGCTGAAATTATCTCTGATATTGAAAGTTATGGTGAAAATTTAGAAATAATGATAAATGGAGACTTAAACGTAAACGCTGAGACTCCTAATTTATCGGATCTCACTAACACGGATGAAGATATACACCTCGGATGTTTTTCGAAAACATTCAAACCTGGCGACCGCGAGTGAAACATCCCAAACGTTTCCGCAACCACCCCATCTACCACGACCAAAATGGTAAATTTTGTCTAAAATGTGTTTAGACGAAGATAAAGAGCAGTATAAGCCACCCCAAAAATAAAAAGAAATGTTCTTATTGCTTTAAGCAGGAGGAACAGGTGTTGAATGTGAACATCCGGAAACGATATAATTGTAATTAATTACAATATAGATACATGCAAATGACAATATTCTCGCTGAATATACTCCATAGTCCATAATGGGCATTGTGTTATGTCCGACTTAATCCAAGCATGGAATTATTAATTGAGAATTACTGCCAGATATAAATCTGCATATAAGTTAATTTGTATATTATGATAATCACGCATATCATTAATTTATATGATTAATATAATTAGCTGACAATAAGCATAAGTAGGCTCTTCATTTCTTGCATGGTATGTCTCTCTATCAAGTTGGAATTTTTCTTATTGCGGAAAATATAGGAAAGAACTGCAGAATGTTGTTGAATTTTCATGGTAAGCTTACCTTTGACTTTACATATTTTCAACAAATTCAAAAAAAGCAAAAAAGAAAAATAATGTTCTACTGTCTATACCAAACGGAATAAAGATACAGTGCATTCGCCATGTGGTGTGCTATTTTTGCCGAATTCAAGGCTTCGAATGAATACATGGATGGATCTCGGCTTTGCGTTTTGTCCTACCCGAACCACTAGACAATTGTGTTCTTGTCCGACACCCCGCCCTGCACCTCTGGCAATTAAGGAACATGCTCGGCCAACACTGAGATCGAATTCAGTAGCTCTTTGTTGGTGATCCGTTATATCTTCTGAGACAATTTGACCCCCACATAACAAGCCAGGTCTACAAAATATTTCTCAAAGTGTGTACTTTTAATAATGCGAATATTGTTGGTATTAATAAAGCACATACGAGCATAACAACGCTTTTATGAAGAAAAGGCTGGAAAAACGAGGTCCCGTGTACACATTGGCGTGCACGTAAAAACTCCCTTGGCAGTTGGAATTCGATATAAGAGTAGGCCGTAGCGCCTCATAGCACACTGTATGGCGTAGGTCCGTCTTCATTAGCCCAGTTTAGGAGCAGAACAGTAGGAAGTTAAACCCCATTTCGTTTCATTTCTTAAACAAAGGAGACATATAATGAAATTTTTTAGAAGGTATTTGTGATTATAGATGGTTTTATACTCTACATTTACAGGAAGAAGACTGTTGCTGCTTCTATTTTTGTTGTTTGGTGGAACTTGTATCGGTAGGTAGTATTCCCAAAGCCTAAGTGCACCAGAAGAATAATTGTCATTTGACTTTATAATGGAATTTAAAAAATAAAAGCTGACGCTTGTTATTTAGACAATTTATTTTAACATTTTGATCTCGATGGTCGCGGACGGAAACGAGTTATCATTCTGTAGTTGGTTAATGCACTGAGACAGAAATGATGGTGTCATGAAATCATTTGAAAGTTGAGTCAATTGTATAAGGTTATAACTAATTGAATATATTTTATTAGATACGAAAGACTGTTTTTTAATGAATGTAGGCTGTATACTGCTGTTAATTCTGCAATATATACGATGTACATGTATCAAAAATGTCGAACGTAAGTCATGCTATGGAGTCAGAGATATTAACACATCGGTGCTAAAATCGTGGCAACTCTACTGGCAATCTTATATGGTACTATTGTAGAATTCTTATTGTGATATCACGCGTACGCGTTAAACTACTAGATCTACCAACGCATGGTATAAGTTGTATATTGTAAATATACCGGTACGTAATAATTGTTTTATAATAGGCCTACATATTAAATTAAATTGTCGTAAGTTTGTTTTTTTGTCAGACATTTTTTGCTGATTAAATATTCCAGTGAATTTTTGGGAATAAATGTTTTATTCATTTTGGCGAAAACAAATGAAAGCCAGCGTGAGCTCTGATTGTACGTATTCAAGTGTGATCTGGAAAATAGAGACTAATACAACGTCTGAGGCGAAAGTCGAAAATAAGAAATTAAGAAATAACGATGTCGCTAATAGCGCGTGTGTTTATTTCTTAATTTCTACTTTTCGAGTTGCATTATGGCTTGGTTTACGTGTTGCCGCCTTCTTACTGACATCAATAAATACGAAAGTCGAAAGTCGCAAAGACGGTATACAAGCCAAAATGCAAGTCGAAAATAAGGAATTAGGAAATAATGAGGAGCGCTATTATCGCAGTGTATTATTTCTTAATTTCCTTTTTTCGAGTTCATTTTGGCTTGTTTACCGTGCTGTCGCCTTACATTTTGTCGTAACTTCTACTTTTCAACTTTCGTGTTTTGAAGGAGCGAAAAGTAGAAATTATAAATGGTAGTTATAGGCTTCCATAAGAATATATTCTTCTGTAAACATCCCATTTAGGCTACAGTGTATAACAGATTATGCGGTCTCGATTTTTTCATAAACACAATATTTATTATAAAGAAATTCTAATAAGATAAAAAAAAATTGACTGAATGAAAGTGAACTCGAAGACTGAATGTACAGAATTCGAAACAATTTTATTTATCTTATACAGATAAGCAAGTAATAAACTCAATGTATTCTCCAAATATTACAAATTCATATTTTGCTTTGATATTACAGAAAACAAGCTGTAATATATAATGAATAAGCTATTTTAACAATAATCATTAGATTAATTACATCTATTAATCGGCAGAACAGTTTATGCTGATTAGTGGGGGGGGCAGAATTTTGAGTATAATAAAATTTGTGGTGGAAATGGGGTGTAGTCGAAATGGGAAGTAGTCGAACTGAGAGTGGCCCTTTAAACTTTATTCCATAAAATTTTTGTTTACAAAAGTGTTTATTCGTTTGTCTTACTGTGTCGACTGTGGAACACAGCATAATATCTTTTATATGACATGATATATATGTACAATTTTCAGCCATTGCCATTCGACAAACAAATCAACTTAAGTCTATGAAAATGACCCAAACTATTTACCCAAATTGAAGAGGTCCAGTCAATGGTTGGAATAAAAAAAAACAAATAAAAGAGTAGATTTATTTAAGTTTAACTGTCAATTTGTTTCGCGATATTGTCACATTTACCATTCTAGTTCTGGGGATGTTGACTTACAACTGATTTTGTGTAAACAGTAGGACTTCTGTTTATCCTTGCAAACGAAAATTAAAATCTAGAAAAGTATTAGTTTGTATCTTTCTTTATTTTATTTAGTGTATGGAAAGCCAGCGACCCTGGATCCTTCCTCCGTTATAGATGCAAGTTCAGATGAGTTTACCACAGCTGTCATCTCATCCACAACAGGCAGCTCTGATTCATCGGATATCTTCCCATCACAAATTATCGCGTCTTCCGACTTATTCTCCTCTTCTGAGGTTAGCAACTTGCTAATAATGATAGACTCAACTACACCTGGAATAGATTCAACTTCACTCATCACCACCACAGCTGGAATTGACTCCTCAGAAATATATTACTCATCTTTGGTGGTTTCATCATCAATGGCTACCTCCGACGAATTTTCCTCGGCAGAAGTACCTACATCTACAAGCTTTGCTATGTCAACAGGGGTGGATGCATTCTTCGAATGCCCCGATTCTTCTGTGGCATTGCCATCATCCAAAATATTTTCTCCTTCATCGGACCCCTTCTCATCATTGCCAGTAAGTTCTGTCTACGTAGATCCATCAATCAGTGACTCGTCAGCAACAATTCCAGAGTCATTCACGACTGACATCATGAGTAGCGTGAGCGTTTCGTCGGGAATCGTCGTCCGTGCAACAGCTGTTGTGACTAGTGATATATCGTCAACTGAAGCACAATCTCTGGATCCAGCCAGCACCAGTGATACATTTTCTACGTTGATCACATCCGAACTAGTACCGAGTTATCTAGGAAGCATCTCCGAGATAATCCCAACTTCAAGTTCACGAAGTCCATCTTCGTCAGTATACATGGATATAGAAGTAGTAAACAAAGATGCGTAATATAAAATACTATTATGTTTTTAAAATGAATTACTAATCCGTGCACGATGACAGTACTCGGTACAAAGGGGTATTTTATGATAAATAATGTAGTTGAAATAAATGATTGCACTCAGCAATATGCCCACAAAGTGTTTTAATCTCCCCCTCCCAATCCCTCTAAGCGAGTAACAAAGCTCAACAAATGTTGTATTTGATTAAGTTCAAAATAAAGTGTTGATCAGCAATGACTTATGATTTCAGTTGTGGTTGGACATGCTGTAGCATTTAAATTTCGATTAAAACTAAAGATTGTCTTTATCTTTGAACGTAAAAATTTTGAATGAGGACAGATCATCATTTAAAAATCTTTTTCCGCGCCTTGGTTTAACAATTAGAGGTAAATTCCCCGGTGGGAAAAATAGAACAAATCTAGCCTCTCGTCGTTTACAGGGCAATGCTCCTTCGGGTGTAACAGCATTTAAAATCTAACGTCTCTAAATTAGTTCTCCCGTAAGCTCAAAAACAAAATGATAAATTTGTGAAATCACCAATTCAAAACGTAAGTTATTTTAAAATTTCAAGAAAAAAAAGGTATTTACTGAAATCAAGTTTGTAAATGCCCACATTTATGCATTTTATACATTAATAGAAAGTCTAAGAGAACAGTACCGGACCTCATAAATTCACAGGGCATACATCACACACATAACAGGCGGACGTTGTAATCAATACTAACGGCCCTACGGTTTCTTTTTGCCAGCAGCACCTAATCTATTGCAAAAAGTGGCCAACACGAAAAGATAATTATGTCATAGTTTTGCATATTCAATATCAAAATGTTTCATTAAAAAATTTGACAAATTTACGGATAATTGATATTTTAGACAAAAACAGTCCTCTTAATCACCGACAAGGATATATGTGTTGTCAGTAGCACAAAAAGTATACCCAATCAAGGGAAAGACAGGTTATAGATATATGCATATCTTACGTGTAAATTCTTTCATACAAAATTGACAAATTTATGGATAATTGAAATTTGACAAAAAACGGTCATTCTAATCAACGACAAGAGCAATTGTTTGTTATGTTTTGTTTTGTTTAGTTAAGTTTGTTATGAAAATTTGAAATTATGGATATGGTGTGTAGATCTGCATATCTGTCAATATATATTTTCATGTAGGTCACTTTTTGCAATATAATATTGAAAAAGAAAATCACGTTACTATAGAACCAAGTGAATGGACCTGGGAGCGTTCAGTGTGCTGTAGTCTGGGTCCTTCACTGCAGTCATACAGGCTTCGCTCAAAATTTCAAAGAATGCAACCCAGAAACACAAAACATTAAAGTCTTATTCTTTCTATAACACCTGATACCACTTATGAGTTGAGAAATTTATACAAGCTAATATAATTGGTTTCTACGCTTATGATCTTAGAAAAAATGGCCCACAATGATTTTGTAACATAACCTTTAGCCAGTCTCGATCATTTTAGTCCGGATTGTCATTGCTTGGACTTTTAAAAGCAAACTTACGGAGACATTCAAATTGTGTTGTCCTTTAAATTGCGTATTTAAAATGATCACCCCTTAAATTACTTAATTTCCAACAAAAAGATTGTAGATGAAATTTTATATAATGAAGTGTTTCGTCAACCTTTGTGATGTTGTTTTATAAGGCCTTGAGTGAATATCCAAATTAATAATGAATAGGTTTAGATAGAATGTGTATATGGTTTTATGAAAGCACAATACCTTCGACCACGTGCTGTTTTTACCTATTTTTATTTATGTAATTTTAAAGGAGAATACCCCCCCCCTCCAAGCTTCTCGTGTTCACTTTATTGTCGGAAACAAAGTCAAATCAAGTGTAAAGAAATTCCAACAACATATCGCATGGCTTCGGGTATTTGCTTTGGGCTGGTAAGAAATAACTTTTATTCGCTAAAATCTACCATAAGCTCTGTTTGCATGTATGAAAAATTGCTTATATATATTTTTACACATGTTTGTAATAGTACAGTTACAAAGCGATCGTATGAGTGTGTGGGTTT
The DNA here is from genome assembly GCA_948474765.1 of Patella depressa. Taxonomy (NCBI): domain Eukaryota; kingdom Metazoa; phylum Mollusca; class Gastropoda; family Patellidae; genus Patella; species Patella depressa. Next base: position 31,353,904 of record OX419715.1, read on the forward strand.
TAAGGAGTACTTTGAAATATTGCCCCAGAATGGCCTAATGAAAACGGGAATACGCTATACAGTGTGCTCTGGGGCAAATTTTGTCCGGCAGCGGCACTATGGCCTACTCTTCTATCAGATTGTAACTACCAAGAGATTTTTTTATGTGCACACCAATGTACACACGGAACTTCGGCTTTCTTCCCACCCGAACGACTAGACAGCTGTCCCCGTGAGGCCCTCCGCAATGCACCACACCAGGAAATCTCGACGAACTTTCTCGACCAATACAGGAATTAAAGTTTGCAAACAACAGTCTAATGATACCCGCGAATGATAGGGTCAGCTAATTCTTGGGACAAGGATACCCGTGCAATGAGAAATCAGACTGGCCAATAACGCGAAATTCAGCCTGATTGAAGAATACACACAACCAAGGGCGCCATAACGAATTGTATACAGAAACATGTGTTATGAGATTTGTACAAAGATTAAGGATTATATAAAACAAATTGAAAATTGGGTCAGAAAAGAAAGTATGACCACATAATATGGTGAGTTACTGCAGTCAACCGGAACTATGTCATAGCAGCACTTCAATATAAAATTGAGAGTTCGGACTTCACGTTGTGTTGTTGCAAATAATAAATAAAACTTTTGAACACAGTATTGTTCTTAATCATTGTTTATTTGGAAAATACAAGAAACTAAATATATATAGCCATAACATGAAAAGTATAAGTTGTAATCTTGGTTGGGTTATTTTGGTATCGATATGAAAGTGTGGACTAGACATCGGACTATTGGACATAGTACCAGGTCTCAGAGCCCAAATAAAATGACATATGTTAATTTTCAATATAAATAAAATCCTCTTGCATCCACTGGGAAATATGTATGCTTTAATTGTCGAGAACGAGACATTAAGTAATAATATATTGATACTACACGTGACGTCATCCTTTGGTGTCGGTGTACCATTATTTACAATTGAAACGCAGTGCAGGATAGTGTCTGTATTTTAAGTTGCTTAATGGCCTCAAGCTAAAGACACTGCGTAATATATTGAAACAACACTCCTCTAACGCCTCGTGCAGTATCAGTATATTACTTAATGTCTCACTCTCGACTATTTAACCACACATTAAATGGTGAATCAAGCTAGTTCCATTTTCTCTTTCTACACAAATATTCGCCTGACCTGGTTTGCAAACCGTATACATAATTAACAAAGCTATGAAAAGTCTCGAAAAGTTAGTGGTCCCAGTTTAATTTATTAACAGGTTTAAATAGATGCACATGATATAGGTTCACAGCTCTGGAGATCCTATTTATCACCTGGAAAAAATATACACTACTATCACAAAGTTAACCCCCTTGATTAATTTGGAAAATCTTGTGGACAAACTTGTGACCACGGTTATCATCATTTGACTTTAAATACATTAGGTCTGCTGCTTTAAGTTTAATAATATCTGATCAGGCTTCTGATTGGTGTAACATGATCACGACACAAATAATTCTAGAAATAAAACATATTCTAAACAGTCACGGGAAATGGAGAGATGGGTGCAGGTTATACTATTGTTACTGTTAACATCAGGTAGGTAAAGCATACGAATTAACCCTGGACACAAGAGAGTTTACATCCAAATGAGATCTATTAATGAATAATCGTCGAATACATGGGCCAGCTCATCGGCACACCACTAAGAAATCTACTGGGTTGAAGTAGTTCAGTGAAATGCAATTTGTTTCGTTACTACTTTGGTATTGACTTGAATTAAGTTTGAGCCACGAAGACCCAGTAAGGAGCGAGAGAGAGAAATGGAGTTTAACGTCCTCTCAACACAAACTTGGTCATTTCGGGTCTAACATATGGTTTAATTTTATTTCAATAATTCGCTTGGGCGTAGGGGTCTTTAGCAGTGGGAGGAAACCGGAGTGCCCGGAGGAAACCCACGAGGTTGAGAAGGAGCTCCTATCTCCATGCCACATAGGCTCACACCAGGGCTCGGAACCACAGCCGCAAGCCAGAGGTGACCGGCCAGTTAGAGGTCGAAGCGAGGCACTCTAGACCACTAGGTCATCCCAATCCTCCGACCCAGTAAGGAGCTTGTTCACTAACATGAAGGTCCTAGGTTCAGTCGTGGTGTATATTAGGGGGCACGCTCTGTACTTTTTAGCGTGATTTCCTCTTGTTAGTGGAGCAAGACGGCGAGCATAAAAATGAACGTTCTTGGTAGTTTGGATGCGACGAAACCCCAGTTGAAAACCACAGCACAATATTTAGTTTTCTTTAACCCTGATTGGATGTTTTACCCCATTTCACCAATCTGATTAAAACACAGATCCCAATTCGTTTGTTTTACTTAGTTCAAAACTTCGTTTTACTTGGCTTTACAACACTAGGATCTGGAAGAGTTGTTATTTTTGATGTGTTATGGATGATGTGAGGGATTAACCAATATTACGGTCTGTTACGGCTTGCTTTTAACGTGAAGTTCACGGAACTGTTGGTAATCTACCAGAAACATCAATGTTGATTGGCTAATCAAATGTCTGGCGTCATAGGGTCACAAACCGCTCGTATGACTTTTGACGCTACCTCCCAAAACAACTGGTCAATTCTTCACATAGTGTAGGCCATCGAAGGTATAAAAGAACTAAACGAAATATTGATCTGTATTTTAATCAGATTGCCATAGGGTCAAAAACCGCTCGTATGACCTTTGACGCGACCTCACAGAACAACTTGTGAATTCTTCACGTAGTGTAGAAAGTATAAAAGAACGAAACGAAATATACATCTGAATTTTAATGACATCCATTTCACTGATATCAAGGGTTATGTACATTCTAGTTGGGGGGTTGGGATGGCCTAGTGGTCTAGAGTGCCGCGCTTCGACCTCTAGCTGGCCGGTCACCTCTGGTTTGCGGCTGTGGTTTCGAGCCCTGGTGTGAGCGTATGTGACATGGAGATAGGGGCGCCTTCTCAACCTCGTGGGTTTCCTCCGGGCACTCCGGTTTCCTCCAACTACCAAAGACCCCTACGCGCAAGCGAATTATTGAAATAAAATTAAACCATATGTTAGTCCCGAAATGACCTAGTTTGTGTTGAGTGGACGTTAAACCCCATTTCTCTCTCTCTCTCACATTCTAGTTATAAATCTTTGTTTATTCATGCAATAACGTGAAGGGACAGCACATCATGTTGGGGTCCAGATACTATATAAATTCAGTATCAATAATAAAAATAAACAATGGTACAGACAGTAGTGTTCCGATTTTTTATTTTATTCCAGCCTTCACAGAGATCCCCCCGTAATTTTCGACAGTGCCCTTTTTTACTACTAAAAGTGACTTTTTTTATTGCTGAAACGTTTACTTAGACGAAAATATCAGCCAAATAGCTCTTGGATTGTCTACAGATGCAAGGAAATGACGGATAATTGTCTTGGGGGACCCCCCCCCCCCTCAACCCCCTCGCAGCGGCGTGCCCCGTCTCCGCAGTAAGTGCCCTCATTTGCGGCGCCCCCCCCCCCTTTTCCAAATTTCTAGGTCCGCCCCTACTTCAAGGGTTCTTTTACTGTATATCAATGCGTACACTTGACTGAAACGATTGGGCATTCTTTCGTTGACAGCAGCGCAGATGCTACTCTTAACTAGTGAAGGCGTAACTTGTAAAATCACGAATATTCTTCTAAATCTAAATCCCAGCCAAGAATCGAATCCTGCATATTCTAGTCACGAGACCAATCTATCGAAGGAGTTGGGTGGCCGGTCGGTATTAATGCGTCCGCTTTAGACTATAATGTCTTGTACCAGGAGTAGGAACGCCAGTCTAATTCGGCGGTTTTCTACTGGTTCTCGTGAGCCCCCTCACTAAATAGACCTCAATGATAAAGAGCAATGAATTTGTACCACATATTAGTTGTAAAATAAGCTAGTTTGTGTTGGGTCAAAGCTAAACCCTGTCTGTATCTGTTCATTTATTTCAGAAGTTGGTGGAGTAGTAATAGAGACACTGCCATTATATTCATATCAAGTTTACTGGCTGGTTTCAAACAGAGAAAATTTCAAATTCAAAGTCAATGCCTCACAAGATGTACTATTATACTTGGGTAATAATACAGATGATGATGGCCGTGAGATTGTTTTTGGTGCAGATGGTAATAGGTTTTCTTGTGTACGTCCATGTATGGGTTGTTCCTGTTTCCAAAAGCCATCTAAAGTGTATGCTAGTCCATTGACGCTTGGGGTGCGAGAAGGCTTCTGGCTTTTATGGAATTCGACCTTCCTGTCCATTGGAATCGATTTGAATATCGGGGAAAATGTATTTCTTACGTATCGCCATGCCGGCAAATTGGCCAATATCCAGCGCATCTTTATCAGCAACTATATATATGCTAGGGGTATATGGGAAATGCGTAAGTAACCAACATCTGTTAGTGAACCAGTGCTTTACTCACCGAGTAAAAGAATTCGACCGAAGTCATTTCACGAGTCTCCATCGATAAAGTGGAAGATAACCTACCGATCGTTTTGAGAGTGCACAAGACGGATGTGCCTGAATCTTTCAAATAGAAAGGGGGTTGCTCATTTAGCGTAATTGTTGAGTAAAGTAGCTCGGTGAATAAGGTATTGGCTCACTAAGCACTAGATTTTAATTTCGGTCCCAGGCTTTGATTATCAAGATGGTTTCTTTTAGCATGTGTTACAGGAATGCAGAACTGCAATGATCAGGCAGTTGAATGGGATAAAAAAAAAAATACAGGTGACAGTTGGATTTCGACGAAGAGTAAAATCACGAATATTCTTCTAAATCCAAATCCCAGTCTCCATTTCCCTCTTAACCCATTTCACAGGGTGGGTCTGTGCAGAACAGTGGACATCGGGGTTCCGTACCTTTTGAAATAATTGACATTTTCTATTCGTTTACAGGACCTCGGTCTGAGCCACCCACAAAATCAGACTGGAAAATCTTATACAGTCTTATTAATACCATACGCTTGGCATCAAACAAATTATGGAATATTTGAAGCAAACAAATGTCATGTTACTGTAATTAGTACACGCAAGCTTTAAACGGTGTAATAAAGTAACAGTTTGGCCAGGATCGATTATAAATAAACTGATTTATGATTTTAATAATTTGTCTTTTATGCTTGTTTAATAATTTACCCTTAGTGCCAATGTATTGGTGGTTTGAAACACTTAATGGAGATGATAAATAAAACCAAACTTGACTTGATCTCCCGGTCATGCCATCTTTCATAGTGTTGAAGGATGCCTTTCACGTCATTTATTTAGCAAAAAAAACATGTTACTTTTGAATATGATTTCAGCTGATTACTTGACATTTGTTACCAAAGAAAATCTACAGAAGACAACAATCTATTGGGATGTGGCTGGTGTTTCATCTTCTTTATTTTCAATACAAACTTGTGGACGTGTTGATATAATCTTCACCACCAATGTTGCTCATTTATATTATAAAGTACGTTTGGGTGATTGTTCTAACCGGTGTACAACTATTCAGAAGGTCTCGTCAAACAATACAGAAAGTACTCCTACTACAGTTCAAGTCTACATGAATCCTCTAGGGTGTTCCAGATATGAAGATATTTGGCTAAGCTGGGAGAATACTACGAATAGATTAGAAGTTGGATTTGGACAGGTTCTTCATCAGAATGTTTTTGTTGCTATGGACAATATGGAGAGTGATGCTATGGTCGAACGGATGACGATACAGAGCACGCTATCTGCTAAGTGGAAAATAGGTAAGTTTCAACAAGTATCTAGTGGTGGGATTATACCTTTGGGCATAAGAAGGAACATCAACAGGTGTTGTCTCAAGAAAATCATGGGGTATCCCCTTGCGTACATTTAGTTTTGAACGTGACGCAGCTCAGCATCCTCTGCTAAATGTAAAATACTGTCGACCTTTGAAATATTCAGAATGTTCCATTGAACGGTTATTTTAATATGAACCACGTTTGAGAGGACATGTGCAATTCGGGAACATTTGTATCCATGCAAGTGGATACTTCAGTTATTGCTACGAGTTTATGGTAGGTAACTATCGAAATTCAGGTTTCCTTTTTTTTACATCGGTACTTGACTAAATCTGCAGGTGGCCCTAATATGAAGCCCTAACAGATGAAACCCATACTGAAAATGGCTGAATATTTACATCTCTTCTTTTTGACATAAGCTTAATTATCTATTGAGGTCTTAATTTAAATAACTTTCGGGTGGTAAAGGAACTATATTGTGGAATATGTACTTTTCCTGAAAAAAGTTTGCATAAAAAAATAGTAATAATTCAAACAAAAAGAATTATTTTTTTATACTGGGTAGTAGCATACATACTACGTGTACCAGGTCACGGATTGAAACATTTTTATGGAAATATTTATTAAATAAATGGTGTTAGGAGAAAATGAAGAAATGCTGTTGATGAAAGTAGTATAGTTGAAAATATTTTGTCAGTTAGGCGTTTCCATCATGAAGAGAAGATGGTTGGCCGATTGGTTTAGCGTGTGGGCGTTAGATTATAAGGTTTTTAATACAATCAAGTCGCTTTGTTTCAATTTCCCGCTTGTTCGTTACAAGATGTGGGTCGCCTGTCCAACCTCTCCGGATAAGCCGATAGTCTCGAGTTGCAAAAGACCACTACGCGCAAGCCAATTATAGAAATGAACTGGAATAATTTTGTCTTTCTAAATTTGATATTCTACTGTTAACTATTCATGTGGATCGCACTGATTATCCTCGCATCGTTCTATATTATATTACATTTGTACGATTTATTTCATGCTAGATGTTTACGGTTGTGATTTAGCAAACAGAAAGGGTACCTGCCACTGTAAACGTCCATCTTTCCATCCAACCTTTGATGGCGACTTCCACTGTGACAACGGATTTGAGCAGAAAATGGAAGAGAAATATGATCAGAAAATGGACGGTATGTACATAAAATTATGTTAAACTTTACTAGATTAGTTTGATTGACCAAATTGGTTAATTCTATGTGGAATACACTTGGAGACCTTTATCCCAGTCCTTGACAAAAATATGAAGCTCTTGGGCCATTTCGCGTGATAAGGATCTCATTATATGTTCAAGTGCATAATTTGCATACAACCCAACTGGCACCTTTATGTAGCTGTAGGCTTTAGAGTGTTCATATCTCGAAAATCTTTGAACATCCTGGTCAGACTCATCGCATGATAATTTACACTCGAAGACTAATGCTACTGTTGGACTTATGTTTTTGTTTTGTTGTCTGACGTGCTGTGTTGTTACTCCATTTTCAGGAACTATCAAGGGTAATACCTGGCAAACTATGGGAAACTTATACTCCACCACCTTGGCTAAATTTATCACCACTGAAAGAACGAGGATAAAGTGTGGTGTAGAATGTGACTTGAGGAGTTCCTGCAATATTTTCTCGTACAATACGTTAAGCAAAACGTGCTTGTTGTATGAGGCAAAACACTTCAAAATCAATGACTTCATTGAAAACAAAAAGTTTAAAACCTATATTATTTGGTATTAAAACTGACGTAGAGGGTTTAACCGAATATGACCCCCTCACATCTTCGATAGTTTTTACGACACACATGACTATCTTGTACAACCATAATAATTTCTGGTTTAATTGATAAAATAAAGTATTTATGTAATTATTTAGTTTGTCAGAGTAAGGTCTTTTAGTTTTTGAACGCAGGCTACAAATTGTGGCTCGTGGCATTGGTAAGCTGATACCATTGATTTTTGAACCTGGGCCTTTTATAGTAGTTATTGTCATTAAATCATAGAGGTGATCATTATTCTAAACGAATGTTTAGTATGTATAGAAAGTATTTAGAAATTATACCGTAGTCATTAATTAGCAGATGTGTAACTGGTTGTGAAAGATGTCAGGCTTGACTAATTTTCACATTCATCAATATTAAATTTAGTCACGTGTTTTCGTGCTTCGCGATTAACGAACAACGAGCTAGTTTAATGTTCGTTATTCCCCATATGTCGAATTGGTGATATAATAAAGGTACTTTTATAGGGAATACGCCTGTTAAAATCTATTTCTCGAGATTTTAGAGTGTAATGCTCATAAAAAAAAACACTACCATCGTTGCGAATAACAAACAACTAACAGCGAACCACAAGCTAACTTCGCGAACTTTAAGAAAGAAAAACTACGTTAAGAAAAACTTACGAATTATTTACGTTGGTTTCACAAAGGTCGGCGTAAGTTTTTGTTATCTTTTTCTCGTATCTTTTTTCGTAAATACGTCGCGACCATCCGCGACCATTAGTGACGTCATGTTGCGTCACTTCATTCAAACTTCTGTAAACATTCCCACGGTCTAAATGTTGATAATGTCGGCATTATAACCGTTATGTTTGATTTGATCATTAACGACGAAATGATATATTCTTTATATATACAATAAGATTTAGCTGTGTATTTATGAAAAAAAAAAAAAGCTATTTTCAAGCCTTAAAATTGTTTACCTGTTTTTGTTTGCTGCGTCATACCGCGTGTCATAGTAGCATGCGCGTCGTATGTCATGCAGTCTACCAAAAGCCGAAATGGGGTCTAAAAGTGGAACCCTGTAGCGTTTTGATTGAGGGAGTTGAGCAGAACTGTGAAATTCTAAAAGGAAAATTGGGCAGCAGCCTAACCAAGTCATCGAAAGACAGAGTTTGGGAAAATATTTGTAAATGTCGGTCTTTGCCGCGATAGGCTTACTCTTTAGGCCCTAATTAGTTATTGGCCTACTATACAGGATCTAGTATTAGTAATACTAGACATAATAATAGTAATACTGAGCGTTAGCCGTAAACTTGTTTAACGAAAACTAGCCCACCGAGATTGATTTTCCTGGGTTCCTGTTTGTGATAAATTAAATTTAACGTGAAATTCACGGAGACATCAATGTTGATTGGCTAATCAAATGTCTGACGTCATAGGGTCACAAACCCCTCGTTTGACCTCTGACGCTACCGCCCAAAACAAGTGGTCAATTCTTCACATATGTTGTAGACCTACTTAGTGTAAATGCTTGCCAACAACCGAAAACCCACGAGACCCTAGGTTTAAGCCTGAGTCTGCCAAGCCTATATATAGGCACATCGGTCCGGTACTATAGTAGGTAGACCCGAACCTGACCATAAAACTTAAAAGGCGATTAGTCTAGACACTGATGGTACCGGTACTCTAACTCAATTTGTTTATTAATGCTGGTGCCATCTTTAAAATAAGTTAATTTTATACTATTGGTACTTATTACACGGCATTCATTTTTCTGCAAATATTGACAATGATGTAAGTCTAGCGTTGTTTTTATATGTTAACGACAGTATGTCGGAAACAGCAATCTACTATCGCTATGATTTAAAAAGGGGATTTGTACCCGTGTCTGGTAGGATGTGGCAGAAATGTAATAAATAACAGTAATCAATCGTTGTTTTGATGAAACATATTGTCTCTTTCGCCTATTTTTTGCGAGTGTGATTCGCGTTCGGCTTTGCTACGTGGATCTAAATAGGACCATCTCTTATCTCGAAACACGGAGTGTTGCGAGATGAGGTTTGTTATCTATCTAACCCCATGTGCCATCAGCAATGAGTTTTTAGAAACTACCTGTGGCATAGTAGCCTATCGCAATGCAATCTGGACTTGTAGTTTGTAGGCTACACTACAGATGACTACAAGGTGATTTTGTGCTGGGTGTCTCAATCTGCTGCAGTGACGGAGCGGATACACCCCTCCCCCCCCACACACACACACCCACCCCATCCCATGCTCATCACCTCCACTAAATATTTCCCGTTATATTTACCCCCTTCTAAGTGGGGGGTATATCGCATGTTATTATACGAATTAATAATTTTATATATCGATGTTACAGAGCTTTGCTATGAGAGACTGACATTTCCCCTTAACTAGAACAGGGCGTCTAGTCGTTTGGATGGGACTCGATATAAGAGTAGGCCGTAGCGCCGCTGCCCGTGTAAAATTTCCCTCATAGCACACTGTGTGACGTATGCCCGTCTTCAACAGCCCAGTTTAGGAGCAGAACAGTAGGACGTGTCCTAAATGTTTGCGACATTTTCGGGCATCCATTGTTATTTGTGAATGGTTGCGATTCAGGTCGACATACATGTAGAGTGGGATTTCGGTTGCAAACCTATTGGAAGATTAATTCACTGGCTAGAGTAGCAGAAAAACGCATTTGCAGCTGTTAAAATTTCAACATTTTCTGGGGGATTGGTTGTTTGGGATTTCGGACTCGGGTAGACAAAATTGGACTACATTAATGTTGCTGTATTCACGGGCTTAAATAGCAGGAAAACACGTTTGGGGCAGTAAAATTTTCAAGTATTCACCGAGCTCGTATGCCCATCATGGGGTCACTTTATTTATAAATTTATCTGATATTTCTAGATTTGTCTTGGTAAGGGGACACCGGTGTAACGTGAAACACCCCTTCATAAAAGGCTTTGGGTTATTAAAAAAATTAAAAGTCGCATCATAATCCAAATGCATAAATAATAAATTGATCACAGGCACTTGATGGGATAAATATAAAACTCATTACTACTCAAGTGCTGTGTAAGAAGTAAGAAGTTTCATTTTAATCACTACAGGTGCATGTAGTCAGGTGTTATAATAGAATGTTAAAGTAGCCACTCAGTATCATCCAAAATCTTCAACATTCAAAACACAAATTATTTGCCAATTTAAATCAACATTGATGTTGTGATCTTCCCGGAAAAGATGGGCTTCTGATATCCAATATTTAAGACAAAATAAACATTTTACCATTGGGACACGAATCGTGTACCTAATGTGTTTCAGTCCCAGTTCTGAGTTCTAGCAAGAGACTCGGCGAACGAGGCTACACACATTGCACGAAACCAAACGGCGTATGTAGACTGGAATAACCAGACGCTAGAAATTTGCATTCGATTGTCACTCGTGACTTTTTTCGCGGAACATAACTGATTTGAAATACGAGTAAAAACGGAAACCACTGAATGTAAATCAGTTTATATACATTCATATTACAGTATTATATGCGTTGCGACCCATTTATGTCACTTTCTAGGTCCCAAATATTGGCGATTTAGCTCCTTTAATGCAACTGTCTTAAAGCTAGTTTCTCGCTATAACGATCCGCGCCAGGAAAACGCTTTTTCGGCCATCAAATTTTGCAAATTTTAGGGGGGGGGGGGCTAAACGCGCAGATTTTTTCGCTCATTTCAGCCCCCCCCCCCCTCCATCTTAACATTTATCGAGCCCATAGATTATATCTAGGTGTCTGTCACACATGTCCCGCAAATACTTAATCGAAATTGAAATAATAAATATCGTTTTACACTAGGAACATTGACTAGGCCTTACTACTGTGGGTTCTATGTATTATATCGACAATGATGTATTTATTTAATTATTTGTAGTTGTCTGGACCTTGACTTAAGTAATGTTTATTTCCAGGAAATTAAAGACTTATGCCATTTAAAACAAAATGGATAAACCTACAACAATCATAACAAAAATTAATCAATATAGTTTTATCTACCAGGGAGCCACGGTGACTCAGTGAATAAGGTGTTGGCTTGCTTACCCAGAGATTTCAGTATATGGGTGATAGTTCACCCTATGGATATCCTCAGTCTCATCCTAATCGTAGCAATGATCTGTCTTAAAATTACATTTTGAACGTGTTTAACCAGTTCTGTCACATATATGATATTTGACCCAATATTGTGCTTTAAGTACATATGTTCTGCTTTTAACATATAATACGTACTATGTAGAAAGTTTTTGTCCACTCTGTAGGCCACAGTCTTTGTCCGATTGAGATGAGTTGTCTGGACCTTGACTTAAGCAATGTTTATTTCCAGGAAATTAAAGACTTATGCCATTTAAAACAAAATGGATAAACCTACAACAATCATAACATTGGATTTAGCTGTTCAGTTATCAAAATTCATTGAAAATCAAAATACTTGTTCGTTTCAACACCTTAAACTCTGTGTATCAATAAAAAGTCAATCGGATGATAAGTTTGGCCTCTATAGCGTCACAAGATTTTTTGAAGTTATCAAAGGAGATAACTCTGGCAGTAATTATTTGAAATCCCTGAAAATCAATAGGCTTCTTTGTCTACTAACCTTCAACATTGTGTGTAAATTTAAAGTCAATCGGATATTAACTTTGGCCTCTAGAGCTTCCACAGGATTTTTTGAAGTGATCAAGGGCCATAACTCTGGTAGTAATTATTGAAAACCACTGAAAATCTATAGACGTATTCGTCTCATGATTGTAAACACTATGTATAAATTTGAAGTCAATCGGATATTAACTTTGGCCTCTAGAGCATCCACAAGATTTTTTGAAGTGATCAAGGGCCATAACTCTGGCAGTAATTATCGGAAATTGCTGAAAATCAATAGGCTTCTTCGTCTCATGACCTTAGACACTGTGTATAAATTTAAAGTCAATCGGATATTAACTTTGGCCTCTAGAGCGTCCACAAGATTTTTTGAAGTGATCAAGGGCCATAACTCTGGCAGTAATTATTGGAAATCACTGAAAATCAATAGGCTTCTTCGTCTTCGTCTCATGACCTTAAACACTGTGTACAAATTTAAAGTCAATCGGATATTAACTTTGGCCTCTAGAGCATCCACAAAAGTGATCAAGGGCCATAACTCTGGCACTAATTATCGGAAATCGCTGAAAATCAATAGGCTTCTTCATCTTGACCTTAAACACTGTGTATAAATTTAAAGTCAATCGGATATTAACTTTGGACCTAGAGTGTCCACAAGATTTTTTGAAGTGATCAAGGGCCATAACTCTGGTAGTTATTATCGGAAATCGCTGAAAAACAATAGGCTTCTTCGTCTTATGACCTTAAACACTGTGTATCAATTTAAAGTCAATCGGATATTAACTTTAGCCTCTAGAGCGTCCACAAGCAATTGGCGTCGGACGGACGGACGGACGGGGGCGACGACAATATACGACCACATTTCAATGTGGGCATATAAAAAAGTGATCAAGGGCCATAACTCTAACAATAATTATTGGAAATCACTGAAAATCAATAGGCTTCTTCGTCTCAGGACCTTAAACACGGTGTATAAATTTAAACTCGGATATAAACTTTGGCCTCTACAGCGTCCATAAGATTCTTTGAAGTGAACAAGGGCCGTAACTCTGGCAGTTGTTATCGGAAATGCTGAAAAACAATAGGCTTTTTCGTCTCATGACCTTAAATACTGCGTATAAATTTAAAGTCAATCGGATATTAACTTTAGCCTCTAGAGCGTCCACAATTGCTTGTTGACGCCGGCCGGACGGACGTACAGGGGCGACGACAATATACAACCAAATTTCAATGTGAGCGTATAATAATTACCAATCCACAATTGAAAGGTGTGTATTTAGGGTAATGTTCCCATTTGATAATCAAGCGTCCCTAGTGCCCTTAATGTTCAAGTACTGTGAACAATACTTAAAGAAATTCTGAATTCAGCTTTTGCTAGCACAGTGACAAATAACAAGACGATCAAATGATAGTTAATATTAATTCAACATATTTAATAACATGATTAAATCAACCTATAGTTCATATCTCAAGGCTATATACAGTGTTTATACAAATTATAACAATGTCATTCATCAACAATATTTATAACAGCTACATGTTTTAATATTATACACTGGTGCATCTCATCTGTATTGTTTATTAGGAGTATATATATCTGTTGGGTATAAACTAATAACATTGAATATAACAACATCAGTCATCAACAATAATATTTTAGTAGTTCCTAATACATACATTTATTTATTTATGTTAATTAATTAGTTGAAAATAAATAAAATTCATGGTTGATTATAACAAGAACAAATACTCAACAATAAATATACTCTCCCTTATATTTACATACCTTCATTATAATATTATTGTAATCTGTAAAAACTGCTCATTAATTCATTGTTAATTGTTTCATGGTAGATAAAGTATGTGAAGAGATTAATGTTTTAACTCCACTTGTAAAGCACTGATCGTGTCAAGACGTTAGTAACATTTTACATTCACCTAAATGTCATTGAAAAAGAAGCCCAACTGATGTTGGAGTTTATTAAAGGAACAAAGGAAATAAACTATTTATTTTGGAGACTCAGTAAAAATGGTGAGCGGTTAATAATCAAGAGGTTTTGGTTGAGAAAGTTTCTGGCAGTTTTCCATCCTGGTCTCTTTGTCAATAGTGTAGGAACGAGAGTCTGGCAAGGAAAAACATCTATTCATTGAGATGGCATGGATAACAGTGGGTTTTGTTGGGTATACGAATCGTTAAAGATCCCTACACAGTTGGAAATAAAAATAAGAGTAAGTTAAGCTGCCGCTGTCCAGGCATAATCTACCCAACGCATTCTGCATAGTTCAAGAAAATAAGACTTTAAACCCCATTACATTTCTTATATTAGATGCATATATTATGGTGGTAAGGCAGTTAGGTAAAGAATATGGCACAGTATTATAGTTGGTAGATTATTTATACCTGTATTAATAATATAACAATCATAACAGTTGTATGGATGACAATTAATGTACTTCCATAAGAGCTTCATTTCTACAATGACTCTACTATCATTTTCAAGCAATTGTTGTGTTCAATTACTAAATGTCAATTAAACAGTATATTACTAGTATAATACTTGTATAATATAACACCCTTTGATGGTGTGCTTGCGATGTGTGGTATAAAAGAACACCTTTTAAAAACACAAACTAAATCTACTCATTATCTTTATCATGACAGAAATATGAAAGACTACAGTTCTGAATATTAAAAATTTAAGGTGTCATTTTTCTGTATGAAGTCTAATTATCACCATAAAACTAGTCTTTATCACGAAAATATAAATTAAAGGATAACATCATCATCCTACTTTATATGATCTAATGTTTACGATATATCGACAAAAATATAAACAACTTGCTAACTGGCACGTTTGACTATGGTAATACAACAATAGGTATAAGGTGGCCATAAAAAGAAATGAAAGTAGAAAACTTGCTAATATTAATGATAGTTGATATTACAGGAAATTATGTAAGATTTTTTAAAATCCTCTATTTTGGTGTTCTATAAAGCTAACATAGTTCTGTTGCCGTGTAGTCAACTCTATTGTCCAGTTACTTGATATCATTTAGTTGTGTTTAATTAAGGGTAATAATAATAATAATACCTGATCTAATATTGATGATGAATAACTGTTATGTTATAATGTGCCTAATTTAATAACAATAATATAAAGCAATATTTACATATGTATATTTACAAACAAACGAGTATTTATTGCACTTTAACATAACAATAATATAGTCATCTATTCAACAGATGTATAATATTCTACAACCATTATTATTTGTAGAGGATTTAAACTTCAAACATACATGTATCTATTCTCACAAGGCAGAAAATAATCAACAACTATAGATCATTCAAACTTCATAATTAATATTCAACAAGTACATGTAGAGGATTGGAATTTCCATTCAAACTTTCTATTTCCACAGGAAACAGCACATAGCGACATATCTAAAGTAGAACAACTTACAATCAAAAGTCAAATTTTAGTAGCAGGTTTAGATATAGTTTGAAAAGAAATATGTTATTGTAATTAATACTTAATGCTAAACGTTTTAATTTTATATTATAAATATTAATAAACAATCACAAAGGATTAAAACATTTAAGTTCGACTTTTACTCAGATAAGATTTGTAAATCTCTTGAGTTATTTTTGACTCCACTTCAGAATAACTCACATTTGTAACTCTTATCGAGCTTAAAAAGAAAATTTTATGAAAACTGGGACTGACCATTTAGTCCAGAGCAGCATACATGACACATGTTGATAAAAGTGGCTTTACAAATGCTAATCAAACACATACATGCTAATTAACTTTTAAATCACCGTACATACCTGTAAATGATCACCAGAATGGCCGAGTGACTTGATAATCATGATAATCACTTACCACAGTAACACTGGCAAGTAAACAGACATGGTTATCCAGGCAATTACACAGTGCAAGATTTACACACTTTAGACAAACCATTCATAGAAACTAAACTACAGAGCTTAAGTCAAGTGGCATGCTTTGGATTCCCCGTTTGTACGTGACAAGGAGTAGGGTCACCTGTCCAATTTTCAGGGTTTTCTTTGGGTCTACCCACTAGTAAAGACCCCTACGCACAAACAATTTACTGTAATACAAATAAAATTGAACCATGTTCGTCCCAAAATGACCAAGTGCGTGTTTAGTGGTCATTAAACCCCATTTCTCTCTATCTCCATGAAATTTAGTGATTGGATATTCTGATCCTATTGAGTAAACACAAGAAGAACTAATAGTTACAAATTTATGCATACAATCGGAATGATGTTTGATTATGTCATGATACTATACACATCATCTGTTATTTAAAAAAACAAACTGTTATTGACAAGATCAACAGGACTGTCCATTTGATGATGACCCTATATAATCATGGATCTTGACAACCAAGACTTTTGGAGTAGACTATATAATAAAACACCACGAGACTAAGAATCTAGTACCACAAGTATTTGATGTAATCTGCGTTATATTTCAACTATAGGATTTCACTATAACATCGATGCAGTTCGCTTAATACACCCATATTATAGTGAGACACTTGTATATTAATATTATACACCCCACTATAGTAACGTTACTGGATTATACTTGAAAAACAAGACTTGTTGTATATGAAGTTGATCTGCATCATAAGAAACTTGACAAACATGTCTAATCTTCTATTAAAACTTTTGGCATGGGAATACACCTCCATGTTTGTTTATGTAAGTCTGAGTTGGTGAAACAGCAGGAAATATCCAGCGTAAAAAGTCCCGGACAAAAAAATATAAAGGCACAAACGATCACAGCACTGTCTTTCTCCGATAGCTGCAAGAGAATAGGTATATGTTATAAATAAAACAAAGAATAATCTTCAAATTGTAAAACATCTCTCTACCTATCTTAAAGTTTGATTTGGCAAAACACACAAACTTTGCTTTTAGGACAGAAGGTGACAAATGTGCATTTAAGATAATAATTTCTAATTCAAGGCTTTTTAGAAGTTATATGACATGAAATGGGGTTGAGCATACTACTGTTCTGCTCCAACTGAGCTAATGAAGACAGGCATTCACCATACAGTGTCTTATTAGTGAAATTTTGTCCTGGCAGCAGCCCTACGGCATACTCTTCTAATCTATCAAATCCAACTGTCAAAGGATATTTTACATGCATGCCACAATGTGTACATGGGACCTCAGTTTTTCGTCTTATCTGAATGACTAGACAGCTGTCCTTGTCAGGCCCTGCGTCCTGCATCACTGACAAGGGGAAACCACACTGGAAACTCCTGGTGAACTCTCTTGGGACGAATCCGTATCCCGCAACCACCAGGCAAGCGATGTGTGAATAGAAAGATATATAATTACCTGTTTATAAACAGCTATATTAGAATCTATAAGAGCTATTGAATCTGATAATGATGTATTACATAGAAGATCTGTAGATTGATCACAACACTGAGATACATGGATAGATAATATAACATCTCTACAATCACCACCTGTAAATACATAACATCCATAAGTATCTATTCTATATATACATACATTAGTTCTATCTGTAAATTGTAGCACATAGCGATATTGTGTGACCACTATTGACAGGAGAGCAAATAAAAAGAATTCACAAAAACTTTGGGGACTGAATAATCATTGGGGATTTCCTGAATACCAAAGAATGTTTTTTTTAATACTGATCACAAAAACAAAATGTTGCATCTTTACTTCTACTTTACAAAATTCTAAGCATAGATAGTTCAGTAATAACTCATTTTACCTTATATATAAATGTTTACATACCTGTATCATTAAAGATGGTGGTTTTTATTTGTACCAGATCACCCGTTGTAAATTTTGGCACATCAGGACATAAATATAGTTGATCATTTAACCTCACCTCTATAATATATACCAGAATATTATAATATATGTAAATATGTTATTTGTGAAATGAGTTCCTGTAGGTATTTATAGTTGACTAAATCTCAATAACTGACCTTCGTGATATAAAATATCTATAGGAGTTAATCGTCACATTTAACATATTACATTAAACAAGTGTCTATTAACTTTAAATTGGGCTATAAAGCTAAAACTTAAAAGCAGGGCTGGGTGGCTGAAAAGTTTTTATTTCCAAGTTTTATGTGACAATGATTGGGTTGCCTGTCCATCCTTATGGGTTTCCTCCCACAGCAAGTGAATTGTTGAAATAAAATTGAGCCATATGTTAGTCCTGAGTATAATCTCTTATATATTAAGCTGAGAGGCTTCTTTATAAAGGTGTTGTTAGGGTATACTATATTATAGCCTAAATTTAGTATGAATCCACAATCTATTGGTGTTCACTATATAATGATGATTGTTTCCACTTATATTATCCACAGACAACAGAAGCCTTATAGCGCGTCCCCGATATATTAACTTGTTGACACACACCTACGACACCTCAGTCTATTTAGAATATTATTTTAATATAAAAAATAGAATGTACTTACCCCATCTTATAGAAGATATTTGTAATAATTCTAGTTGTGATTCAGACCATATGATATGATCTATACAAACATTACCCTGTACTTTAGTGGCCGACTAGTTTTATTATTAAGGAATTGAAATATTTTATTATATACTTTACTAACAAAAGATAGGCTGGCACTGCCAGGCAGGATACGCCCACATTTTCGAGAGATGGACAGAGAACAAGCAATACCGAAAGTGATTTTTCCTACATCTTTAAGTCCTGTATTTCATACTGTATTGGGAGCAGCCATTTAGTTGGTCAGTTCCAGTCAGATATTAATGAAATTCGAAACCGACAATGATTATGGTGTGACGGTACACAACCTAGAAATGTGACTTTTCATCAAAATCGGATAAGAATTGTGACCTGTAGAGAGTCCACAACCATGATATACCATATTTTTACACTATTCGCGTACAAACGGCGACCATTTCGTCCGGCAATTTTGGTACGATTTTCACGAAATTAGAACTCAACCTTCCTCATCAAAATCGAATTAAAATTGTGACCTATACAGGGTCCACAACCATGATATATCATTTTTTTAAAAAGTATTCGTGTACAAACGGCGGCCATTTTGTCTGTCAATTTTGGTCCGATTTTCCCGAAATTCAAACTCAACCTTCCTTACAGTGTAACGGTGATATAATCAAACGTTTTTTTAAATTGGATAATAATTGTGACCTCCAGAGGGACCACAAGCTAAAGAAAGGGGGATTTTGCGTATAACCAGGGGCCATAATTCAGGAAGTTACGATCCGATATGCGCAAATATCGAAAAGAACCAAGATCTTTGGGTTATAACCATGAATTTCAAGTTTCATCAAAATCGAATTAAAATTGTGACCTTTACAGGGTCCACAACCTTGATATACCATTTTTTAACAGTATTCGCGTACAAACGGTGGCCATTTTGTATGGCAATTTTGGTCTGATTTTCCCGAAATTCGAACTCAACCTTCCTTACGGTGTAACGGTAATATAATCAAACGTTTTTTTAAATCGGATAATAATTGTGACCTCCAAGCTAAAAAAAAGGCGATTTTGCGTATAATCAGGGGCCATAATTCAGGAAGTTACGATCCGATATGCGCAAATATCGAAAGGAAGCAAGATCTTTGGGTTATAACCATGAATTTCAAGTTTCATCAAAATCGAATCAAAATTGTGACCTCCACAGGGTCCACAACCTTGATATACCATTTTTTAACAGTATTCGCGTACAAACGGCGGCCATTTTGTATGGCAATTTTGGTCCGATTTTCCCGAAATTCGAACTCAACCTTCCTTAGGGTGTAACGGTGATATAATCAAACGTTTTTTTAAATCCAATAATAATTGTGACCTCCAAGCTAAAAAAAAAGGCGATTTTGCGTATAATCAGGGGCCATAATTCAGGAAGTTACGATCCAGGAAGTTAGGATCCGATATGCGCAAATATGCAATGGAACCAAGATCTTTAGGTTATAACCATGAATTTCAAGTTTCATCAAAATTGAATCAAAATTGTGACCTCCACAGGGTCCACAACCTTGATATACCATTTTTTAACAGTATTCGCGAACAAACGGCTGCCATTTTGTATGGCAATTTTCGTCCGATTTTCCCGAAATTCGAACTCAACCTTCCTTAGGGTGTAACGGTGATATAATCAAACGGTTTTTTAAATCGAATAATAATTGTCACCTCCAGATGGACCACAAGCTAAAAAGGGTGATTTTTCGGACAATCAGGGGCCATAATTCAGTAAATTACATTCCGATAGCCGCAAATATCGAAAGGAACCAAGATCTTTGGGTTACAAACATGCATGTCAAGTTTCATCAAAATCGGTTCAAAATTGTGACCTCTATAGGGTCCACAAGCTAAAAACGTGATTTTTCGTACAATCAGGGGCCATAATCCATGAAGTTTTGATCTAATACATGCCAATATCGAAAGGAACCGAGATCTTTTGGGGATAAACCTATATTTAAAGTTTCGTCAAAATCGGATAAGAATTGTGACCTGTAGAGAGTCCACAAACAAATTGTGGACGGACGGACGTCCGGACAGGGGCGACGACATAATACGTCCACATGAAAATGTGGGCGTATAAAAAGGAATAGGTGCCAGTAGTTTAGTTTGGCGGGGGGGGGGGGGGACAGTTGAGTTGAAGTGTGGTAACACTTGATCAGTTGGTGGATGGCCACAGATGGCAACAGCTGAGTTGGGGCTGAACACGCAAGTGCAGCAAAAGTTGGTTTGAAGATCGACGAACAGGCACGCCAGCAGTTGTGTTAGGGTGTCAATGACAGTGGATGAGTTGGATTGAGCAGTGGATGGGTTAAATTGAGGATGGACAACCAGTGAATGGGTTGATTGAAAGTTGACAACCAGTGGACGTACAGTGATGGTAACAAAATAAGAACACACTAAAATCTGATCACATATAAAAAGGATACCATAGACCAGCGAATGTCAATAAAATTAGCTAAATAAGAACTATAATGATTGGTTGTTTTAACTGTAGACCAGACAGGATTGTTTACATTAAAATCCTCTTCTAATTCAACAGGTTCAACAGGAAATTCTATCTTAGAGATCGGTAGGGCTATTCTGAAAAAATAAAAGAAACCATTTAGAGAGTAAAATCAACAACTTGAGTGAGAACATGCTGTTCCAGTCACAGGAGCTTGGACAATTTCAATATCTAATATGAAGAAAGGGAGATAATAATACCTTCTAGTTTGTTGTGGTTCTATAATGAGAGCATTATCGTCACTATATTGTATCTCTATCTGATGGTTAGTTACATTCTGTAGATCAAATAACACAACACACTTATCACTACTGTAAATATAAAACATACATTATTTATACATAACACCACTTATCACCACTGTAATATACATAACATATCACTACTGTATACAGCACAAATTGTTATACATAACACACTTATCATTGTGTTACACAACACAGTTATAATATAAAACACCTTGTTTATACACAACGCACCTTTACTACTGTAATATGAAACATGCTTATCACTAATCAACATTTATATGGTTGAGTGCGAGACATTAAGTAATATGTTGATAGTGTACGAGTGTGATATAGCATGGGGGGCAATATCTATATATACACATTAAACAACTTAAATACAGACACAATCCAGCACATGCACTTCAATGAAATATGTCACATGGGTCCAATATTGCAACTAATACCATATAAATAATGTACACTTGGCACATTATCAAATAATGGTACGCCACCATCAAAGGATGACGTCACATCTGCATTTTAAGGGTATATAATACCCATGATAAGTGGGAACCAGAAGCCATCTTTCCATATGCATTAGGTCTCCAGATCTACAATCCCTCACACGGTTCACTTATACCATACACACACCATGTGTGTACTAATAGGCAAAAAGATGCATTGATTGACACGCTGTTGTGTATTTATTAGGTTTTTTTCTACTGGGTGTGTATATATATTGTGAATATTTACCTTTCAGCTGGTTGTACATCCCAACTAACTATATGTAGGGATGGTAGTATATCAACTGTAACAGCTAGAGAACACTGTCGACAGTAACCAGCTTTAAATCCAACATCACCACTATATTCAACAGTTAACAGTGCTTCAGATAACTGAAATAATTAAAAATATTCAACTATTACTATAGATATATTACTATACCACAGATCAGTCTACATCTTGAACTTGTTAATAAATGTTTAATAATATATGTTTCTTACCCGATTTTCAGAACTATCAGATCTTGATCTGTTAGAAAATACTGGTGATGGTAAACCTAAGATAGAACGAATAAAAGATTTGGTAAGATGGCAGCATATATAATATAAAATCGTCAAAATGACTTAACACAATCTAGGTAATTTTGAGACTGACATAGTATATCTTTAATACACAATAATTTGCTTGTGGACATGGCTCTTGAGGCCATAAGGGGAAACAGTAACACCCACAAAAATACCTGAATTCTTATCAGAACTGACATCAAATCCACAACTACAACACTTGACACAATGGCAGATCTTACAATCTAACGTGTATTCAGTCCCCCACACCTCCTTATAATTTATGGGCATACTATTAAAGCACTTTTATCTCCGCTTAATATTTGATTCATGTTTTAAAAAGTTTAATTACGATCAAAAAATAACCTACCAGATGACGAGCATTCAGGGGACATGAAGTCACTGTAACCGTAGAGACAGACAGAGAAACATAAAGTAGTTGTTGGCAACAAGGGAAGTTGGGAGGAAATATTATCATCACTCCATGAAAAAACGTTCTGCAGAAATTCTGAAAAGATAAACACAAATGAACACATATTATATATAAGATGACATTTTTAGGTTTAAATTTGAAATGTTCAAGATACTCAAATTCTTATCTTATCCATCAAACACCACATAGTTCTTTTGTGTCACTGTTAACTAACAAAATTTAAGGCATTATATAGTCATAATTGCCTGGTAGAACAAGATATTTTCACAAATAATTTGATGAATAATTGTGTGTAGATATGTACTTGAGCTATAGAAAAAATAGAATATATATTTTTATTTAGAGAGAAATGATGTTCGTTCGACACAAACTAGATCATTTTTGAACTAGCATTGAGTTCCAATCTATATCAATATTTCACTGGAGTGTAAAAGTGTTTAGCAGAAAGAGAAAACCTACGAAAATTGACTATAGATTATAATAGTAATACTGACCTTTCATCTCAGGTTTACTATCCAATATAACAGATAACTGTGAGACAGATAAAACACCAGTATTCTGTAGAGTTATCATACATTCTTGACTAAAAATATATAATACAATAATACAATATTCAATTCATTAAAGATGCATTATGCCCGATTTAGATAAGGAGTTGTTTGTTCTTGCTATAATGGTTCAAAATGAAAAAAGGATATATTGGAAATTTCATTCAAACTACTTTTTTCTTGGCGAAGATATCAGTATTTTAGGTTAAAGCATAGATTGTTTATTATCGTAGCAATGACTAAGTCTTGATTATCAAATTAAGTTATCAAATGTCAACAGTGTTTCAATCCATTTAAATCTTGGTCATCTGATGGTCTTATAGACTGGTTATGTAAACAATAGTTTACTTAACATTTCGGACCTAAAGAAAGACCTCCAATAGGTAGATTTAACTCTTGCATAATACATCCAGAACCATGTTTTAAGATAAAATATTACAGACTTAAACACATATAGAGACTTTTTAAAGCAGTTTGAACAAAACTTATATTGGTCAAAAAAATATCAAATTGACCATTTCCAACATTAGTTAGGTTCATCAAAAGCTCTGTTACTTTCTATTTATTTTATTGCCTTAACTTTTTCTGTCTTAGCATGTGCATTAAATCTTTAACTGACTACCAACCTCTGCCCAGCAAACAAAGAAACACTGGCACTGGCTACAACATTCACACCTTCTCCTAGTGATGTAAAACTAGCAGATTTGGGTAACGAGGATTTGAGGGAGATCTGAGGTAAAGGGGGGATAATCTGTACAGTGAAAGGTGTTTTCTGTAATAGTGGAAGATCATGTAAATAACATTTGCTGTTTACACCCAGTACATGGGTACAGTAGCCTGAAACAGAAAACAAAAATATTATAAAATGGCTGCAGCGTAAGTCTAACTTTCGACTCCAGTAACTCTCTTCTAAAATGATGGTAAAAATTAAAATGGTGCATGTCACTGCATTTATGCATTTATGAGGGAGTGGAAGTATCTGAGAGAGGAGAGAGAGAGAGAGAGAGGTTGAGAGAGAGAGAAACGGGGTTTAATGTCCACTTGGCACAAACTAGGTCATTTTGGGACTAAGATATGGTTTAACTTCATTTCAATAATTCGTTT
The DNA here is from genome assembly GCA_948474765.1 of Patella depressa. Lineage (NCBI taxonomy): Eukaryota > Metazoa > Mollusca > Gastropoda > Patellidae > Patella > Patella depressa. Next base: position 31,378,513 of record OX419715.1, read on the forward strand.
GCGCGTAGGGTTCTTTAGCAGTGGGAGGAAAGTATCTGACAAACATACGTATCTGACAAACATGTTATTTTTAAGATGGTCCAATATACTCAAATTGACCATATAAATAACTAAGACATCCCAAAGAAACCAATAATTTCATCATACTTTTCTAATCATTAAGATTTTTACTCAACATTTACATTATCACATGGTGAAACATTCTTAATAAATCAAGAACAGGGGAAGTAATTTGACAAAAAAAATCATGGGCTACTTGATTCAGTCCAGAACATTCCGAATTGACAGAATTGCAAACGAGTGATGCGGTATTCAGTCCTGTCACAGTCAGTCCCACCTACCGAGGTGGTGTGAGTAGAATCTAGTAAAAATTAAACACAACTATTCTTGGGGATTGAGAGACAATCCTGGAATCCCTATGTTATCTCTGCTATGTTCAGTACGACTTCTTGTTTAGGCGACTCTCATACCCAGTGAACTGAAATTTTGCTGGCTAATGGACCTTACCTAATATTTTCATTTCTCCAACATTCTTTGGTTTACACATGAGTTTGACAAGACATGGTTTTGATTCTGATGGTATACTAGGGTTCGATGGAAATATTTCAACATCCACTCCTTCTGTTAATAAACCCTACAAGATAAACAACAATATATTAAACTTATAGTAACCCTAAAAACAACAATATATCAAACTTATAGTAACACTACAAACAACAATATTATATTAAACTTATAATAACACTACAAACAACAATATTATATCAAACTTATAGTAACACTACAAACAACAATATATTAAACTTATAGTAACACTACAAACAATAATATATTAAACTTATAGTAACACAACAAACAACAATATATTAAACTTATAGTAACACTGCAAACAACAATATATGAAACTTGTAGTTACCCTACAAATAACAATATATTAACCTTATATGGTGAACGCCAATAATCTTTGGTTAGAATTATAATAATCAGCTACATTTTGGAAAAAAATACAAGACTTTGTCAGTGATTAGATTGAATATGTTCGAATTACCAGACATAATTGAGAATAATTGAAGGCTTGCAACTCACCATGTATGATATCTTTAATTCATCTGGCATAGGATTTACAACTTGTAGCTGAACTTCACACATTTCATCACTCACCCAAACAAAATCTACAAACACCAATAAATACATTTCATCATCATACAAAATAGTCACTATGTCACCATGGTTGTACATCATGTCACCGATCAATAGACAAAGTTATACTATATATCATCTCTTACTATCTTATTGTTTAATTATAATAATGATACCACTGTTGGCAGAAAAAGTTGCATCTAAAATCAATAACCAAGAAATTTCATATTTATATAGCTCCAGGTAGGTCTCATAACGCAGCATGTATGCAGTCATCAATCCTAATGGGAAAGGAATTCTCCAACTTTTTGGGTTAATACTTCAGTATATAAATTCTAAAAACATCAGGAATTACTGGAATGTATTGGAGGAATGTGGATTCCAAACATACCTGTTTGTGTTACAGAAGTATTGGCAGGTTTATCTGCTTTAATAGGAGTAAATATAAAGATATTTTTAGTGGAAGGTTTATCAGGGTTTTCACGTTTATCTATCTGTAAGGGTTGTAGATGAGGAGGTAGATTCATCAATGTAAATGATCTGAAATAAAATCAAATTAAAGATATTATCCTTTAAGAAGCAATATTTGTTATTTATTTTTTAAAATAATCATGTCCAGCCTTCGGATAGAGTTACAGCCTACTTATTGCATCACACAAACTTCGAAACTCCCTTAAAATTCATTTACAAAGAGTGGGCAACAAAATAACGTTTTTTACAGCAAGTTACCTTAAACTGATATACAATAGACACTATTCCAGAATATCGCAACAACCAACACTTGGGTCTTATGTTTAAACAAGCAGTTGCTCACATTGAAAGGAACCAAGATTAAGAATATAGTTTGAACCTGATGAGTACAATGATGGTGATAACTTGGGGGACATTACTGATTAATTGGAATTTCCAACATGCAAAAAAAAACCCCAACCAAAACATATCATCTCATTTTTATATCTTAAAACATATTTCGACTTACTTCACTAAAGGGAATTTGGTTAAGGGGACTGGCGGAAGGATATGACCATTATCTAGAGATATTGCTTGACTTGACCCCTCACACTTAGAGGTCAAGGACACTAGACCATTGATAGCTTCCCGTCGATCAGCAGGAGACAAGTGATCAAACATGGTATGGAGTAGGAATGACATGTGCCTGAAACAAAATTCAGAAAATATCAATAACGTTTAACGGAGCTGTCCTAGATAAATTATAATGAATAAAACTGGTTGAATATGCCTAGCTAGTCCTGAACATTTCTGTCTGTGGTATGTTTTAGCAGAAATGCAAATAGTTTCCATGTTTTTGGTTCATGTTTATCAATTCCAGGCTATGCCCAGTGGCTGAATAGTCATAATATCCACATACTTTGGTTAAATTATACTGTTAACAGAGCATCGCTATTAAAAGTCATTTGGTTAGTGATGTTCTGATATACAAATCTGTATAGACCCTGACATTGTTACATACCTGACAGCTAATTGTGGATTTCCCATTCGTCTAGCTGCGTAAACTAGTTCTGTTAATATTCTGTGATGTAACATTGGCCAACCATCAAAGTTATCTGAAACATATACATATCAAGTCACCTATTACAAACCCAATATGTACTGTTGCATGCTTTAACAGTCAAATTGTGAAAAGATATAGATGTGATAGGGTTCTGACTTTTTATTCTCAAATGAAAAATCCCACAAAATTTTAAAAGTAAAAAATGTCTGGAAAGACAACACTGGTAGGGTGCCCCACCCTAAATGAATATCTCCAAATATCTCGACAATTACACCACAATACTAATATATTTAGAAAGCCTTAAATCTGTTTCACACATTTATAGTCACCAAATAAACGACCATGCTGTACTTCATAAGCTATGATCATTAAACGGTTTAATGTTATGGACACCACTCCAAACCATTTTTCAGTATTATTTATGTAGGGTTTGAAACCATACATAAATAATACTGAAAAATGGTTTGGAGTGGCGTCCATAACATCCAGACACTTTTGAGTAAAAGATAGGTTACGTGCCCTTGTTTTGAAATTAGTCTCGCTTAACTAGTCTACCGATCATTCTTCGTCTAATTGACAGGTCGGGATAATCAAGACTACTTTTTTTACGAAACATGGAACAAGAAATTGAATTTAGAAGCACCAACATCAGGCATCTCAACAATATTTTTAAGAACCTTGTAAAAGTAAAATGAAACTACTGCTTTGATCATATTCTTGCATTAGGGATGTTGAGTCAGAGATATTATTTGTACTTAACCAAAATATGCAGCTTCTAATGGTACAGCTAATTATTAGGCAATTTAAAAAATAAAACGAGCGTAATTTCTAAAGATGCCGTAATAACCAAAAAGTTAAATATTATTGCTATTCAGAATCGTCAACAATAGATTTTTTACGGCTGTAGTAGTGTTTGGTGTTTTGAACATTTCCGCATGCTGTTGCTATTTATAGCCTCAACGAGTGTGCAAGACTGTTAGAAATCAGTAGTAAGTCATTGAACTAAAACGTGCAGGATCAACGTGTCAAGAACAACTTTTCAGTTGGCACATGGGACACCCTAACACTGGTTCCTCCTATTACCCAAAATGACAAAAATTAGAAAATGAGCACTTCAGAACATCAAAACAACTGTCAATTTTTCAATCCATTCAATTGTAAGGAATTGGACAATGTTTGCTTAAATACATAAATACGTTAATAAGTATATGATCACTGATATCTTATCAGAATCGGAGGATTGTTTTGGGATTAATTTCCATTGTTATTGTACTCCAGTCCGCAGAGTATGTTCGGTGCATGCATGAGTAATTTTTTTCAGAGATCGGTACATGCACAATTTCTTAAGATTTATAAGCGAATTTGCCACAAAATTTTTACCATGCACGCAGCTTTTTTCCCGTATACAGTAATCTGTTGTCGATCTGCATTCAATAATAACGATAATACCTGACATGCAAAGGAGAAAACTATCATATGTGTGGCTAATGTACACGTGCAGTAGTTGCTATAATTTTGAATTTCAGTGGTACATTTTTGAAATTACATGTCAGACTAGAAATAGCATAATTTATCACTTGTGGAATATTTCTACTTCACGCTTGCAGTGTTAGACTGCACGCCAGTATTTACGAAGGATTTTCACAACAGCACGCGATCTCGTCAAAATCGGACATACTCTGCACACTGGATTGTGTACTTTGGTCATTTTGAGACTAACATTTGGAACATTTTATATGTATTACCACTTTATACACTGAATGTTGTTTATAATTGTAATTAAACTAGATTACTATTTCTTATTTTGAACACATTGCCATAATGCAGATATATTTTCTAGACTTACCATGTTTTGGATCAAGAGTTATTTTATAACCTTGTAGAGTTTCTAATAATAAATAATAACATTGATGCCAAGCCGCAGTTCCTGGTGATACACACTGCATCCCAGCAACACGTTTAAAAAATGCAGCCTTACGATGAAACCCAATCTGGGAATATAACGTAGCTAACGTTCCAAATCGCTGAATCTGAAAATAACATGTAAAAATATAATATTACATTTATCAATTATTATTTCTAAGAAATACATAGTTTTCATGAAATTATCTTCAGCTTATTTTTTATCTTAATTTCCTGTGATCTGGACAGAGGAAAATTTTGTGCACTCGTAACTAAAACTGACATAGGCAATAAAAATATTAATCAATCAAGGTGGCAGTTCCAAAGACGTGACCCGCAAATTGTTACAAAAAATAACGCTTTCTACAAATCATTACGTTGATTTTTTTTAATACTCAACTGATGTTGCTTTCTTCCGCTTGTACTCTAAAGTTACTATTGTGTTTATGGTATTATAATTGGCCTAGAATAGTCTGACACATAGTGAGTTGATCAACATACCTTATCTTCTTCAGATGATGGAAGATTTATATAAACAACATTCTGTAGAAAATCAGATGCTTGTAAATATTTCTGAAAAATATAAATAACCATATACTACCAATCATTCTTACAAGTTACATTGTTGTTGTGCGTGGAACATACTATTCCACTGGGGGTGAAATCACAAATAAACCAGAGTATCCTTCCTTAGCAAAACCACAAGGTTGAGAGAGCGCCTTTATCACCAAGCCACATATACTCTTTCGGTCAGGGATTGAAACCACGACCATGTGCCAGAGGTGACAGCCAGCTAGAACTTAAGGCATGACATTCTAGACCACTAGACTATCCCAACACCCCTCTTTTCAAGTAAATTCTGCTGGATGTAATTTATTACTAGCAACATGTAGTAAGTGTGTTAATCTGGTTATTTGATTCAATGTTTCTACAAAGATAAAATTGAAGCCATCTTAATTGCATCAAGCTCTTATAAAACGGTTTTTTAAAACTACAACACATATTGTGTACAGAATGCATCATATACCTTTTATTCTACATATTTTGAACATCCATGTAAACAGTATTACAGATAATTAGATAATGAGAAATACAGACATTGAAAATCTTTATATACAATACATAACTTTAGGAAATTGGAATATATTCACAAAACTTTACTTTTAAAAGTGGGCTTGTAATCTATGAATGTTTGTATAAAAGTGAGAATATTAGATTAAAGGGATTATAATCATTGATTGATTGAATGTTTATATTACAATATAATTGAAGCCACAAGCCCCTGATTATACCACCCTGTCTGATTATACCACCTTGTCTGATTATACCTTCCTTACTAATCATAATATAGTCTTGATCATTCCAGTCAACAGGGTCTCCACTTCGATTACAACAAATATTAATAGGAAAAAGATCATACATGTAGTATCTTACTACTTATTTTGATGTCAAATTAAATGTTGGCTGAATCCACGAGTTAACAATAGATTCTTCATATTCAAATTCAAGTAGATAAGCTGGATATAAGTAAGCTTGAAGCTAATGGTACTATATATGTGTATTTAGTAAATTAAAGTTTGCCCCTCTCTATGATATTGGTGGCTTCAAATATATCATTATATAAACAATCAATCAATTAATCAACTCAATCACTTTTTACTTCTTAATCTCAAATCAAAATTTATCTAAAAAAGTATTTCTGCTTTGAGTGATTCCATATTTTAAATGCAAAAATGTGTATAATTTATATTAAAAAAAGACGACCAAACAACATTATTATGTATATTACATTAAACATAAATAAGTTTGGCCTATTTGAAATCATGATTGTCAAATAAAATTATGAAAATCAAAATACATAAAAAAAAACCGAAACCTATCATCACAAAAAAGATAAGAAATAAACTATTCTATCATTTTACTGGATAGTCATTTTTTTTACATGCTCACATTGCATATTAGAGCATCTTTAATATGTACATCTTACTTTAGAAAGTGAGGAGAATAGCTTAAAACTGGATTATGTATACAGAACATTTTCAAAACTCTGGTAACAGAAAAGCACATTCTTAAATCTTTTCATATAAAACTGAATAGGCCTATTGATGCCAGGCATCAAAACATATATGTCCACAAAAATGTCAGACAGCTGTGACAACAATATACTCTAATATGCAATATGAGCATGTAAAAAAAAATGACCATCCAGTAAAATAACTCTAAAAGTAATTATTAGAAAATGGACATATTTATTGCAATAAAATATTTTAATGTGAGAGTATGAGCCTTATACTTGTATTACTTGTAATAAATTGAAACTTCTACTTTATTTCTTGTAATTAATTCAAATATTACAAAATTGAATATCATTTTCAGAGCTACAAAGCTCAACTTACCTCAACTAAATGAAAAATTTAAGCTTGCACATACAAAAAAAGAAACTGATATTTAAAAAAAAACCACTGCATTATTGACTTAAAAATTAAAGCAACAAAATGTTTTTCCCTTTATTTTCTTCTGGAAATGAAATTTGCAAAATATTATTTTAGAAGGTGTGCAATAAAGATTACACAAGAGATTAAGATAATTAGTTGATTGGATGTTTATCTAAAGATATAATTGAAGCCACCAGCCTCTACTTGTGTTGTTACAAGGCCCTTTAACACACAGAAGAGGCCATCATTACAGCTTTTACTCCAAGCACATTTGGATCTTGAGAAAAACAAAAATAAAAAATCCTTTCTCAACCTATGATTGACACTGAGACAAGCCATTTGAGTCAAATTTTAAAATATTGGTATATAAGGCCTGAAGAATTTGAAATTTGTATCATTCACTGATTTCTATTCCTCCTACTAAGTTCTCTCCAATAATCTGTGTGTTAAAATGTCCTACAGTGGTGCAATGTTTTTAGATGAACGGCAACGTTTAGCACAGTTTTCTCCACTGCCTCCGAGCATCATGTCTTCTCAAGGTTTGTCTTTCTTTCCGACGATGTCTCACTCGACTCCGGTGAATATATTACAAAGACCACAAGCAGTGCTACCAGGACATTTATCTCCCTTGAATTACAGCAAGTTATCTCCCCTTGGTGCAAGCAGTAGTCCATCTGATCGTCCATATCAACCACTGTCGTTGTCAACTTCAAGTCCAGACTCTGCATTCAATCCTGTTGATAGATCCAGAGATTCATCTTTGAACTTATCACCATTGAGCCACAGTTATTCACCCTTGAATCAGTCTGCAGTGACGCCACCTACTGGGTATTTGAGTCGTTTACGATCGCATCCAATGTTTCAAGATTTACAGCAGTTCCTTGCACAAGAATGTAATCATTTACAGGTATGTGTAATTCTTAACTGTTTAGAATATACAAATCTACATTCAATTTTAGGGTGGCACTGATACTTTACAAACCAGAAACATTTGTTCTTAGGTGCCATGCACAGGACAGAGTAGGTCAATTCTTCCATGAACACCTGGTACTACTTCAGTACTAGTTATCAGAACTGAATTCAGCTGATCTGATATTTTATTTCAATTAGCAATTCTAATGGGACAAGCTCTACACAATATTAAGCATTTGGTTGCTTCACATATTTTAGTTTCTGTTTTGTTTGAATTGTTAACAGTGCAGTGCAATGGAAAATAATACCAACATAGACTCAATTGTTCCATTTAATTAAAGCAACACCTGGTAATTCTATTTTATACCCAACTAGGTCTAGTCATTTCAAATGAATAACTATCTCAAAACTTAATCACAGGTTCATTAGCTTAACCTTGTAGAGATTTCTCATTCTCATGGTTTCTTCCTCCATCTAAAGACCTCCTATTAAGTTGTTACTATTACATTGTATTGTGTTTACTATCTTCAGGTGCCAGTAAGTCTGATCACTAGTAACTGGAACTTAAACCATCTTCAGTCAGCTACATCACCAAGCTCAGTAGAAACATCCCGAGATCATGCCACTTCTTCAAGTCAACAAGTTTATGCCCTTCACATGCAACTTCAAGACCGATTCCTTCGTCTCCATGGTGATAAAGATCTTCACGAAACCAGTAGAAAGATGGAAAGTCTTTACTGTTCGGAAGTTGGGCGTATTGAGATGCAACGCTATCAATCACTGTGCACCAGCTACACAGAGTCAAGTAAATATGCTGTTAACATCCATTACAACAAAGAGAGGATAGCTCTTGTCGAAAAATTACAAAAAGAAGTAGACATTATAACCAAATTACCACCTACCACTTCAACACCAATTACCACTAGTCTTCACAAATCAGCCTTTGTATCAAGAGATGCATCTTCATCTGCCAACAGCACCTTCAACGAAATCAACACTGCCCCAAGACCAGCTGATGCTCAGTCATATTCTAGTTCATCAGCATCTTTATCAGAAGGTTCCACATCTACCTCTGCCAGTTCCATGAGCATTTCGTCAAGTTCTTCTGCATCTTCCAACAGTACCATAAACAGTGCTACATCTTCCAACAGTTCCATAAACAGTGCTTCTGCTTCCATAACCAGTCCAGAAACCAATTCGTCAAAAGAATCCAGTGGGGAGACTCCTGTTACCAGATCCAGAACAGGTCGTCTGCTGAGTCCCGAGACCATCAGAATGCTAAGTAACTGGTATGACGCACACATGACCTACCCATACCCAAATGATGAAGATGTTGAAGAACTTGCTACTAGAGGGGGCATTACCCACGGTCAGGTTAGGAAATGGTTAGCAAATAAACGTGTTCGATCATTTAACACTCTGTCCATCACTGGTAACGACCATCCAATCAAATATAAGTATCGAGGCAAGAAAGGAGCAGACACGTCTACAGAAACACATGCTTCCCGTCGCCCTCAGTATAAACTACTCAGTTCGGCAGCAAAAAATATCTTAAACGACTGGTATGAATGCCACAGTGAACATCCATATCCAACAGACGAAGAAAAAGAAGATTTAGCAGAGAAGGCTGGAGTATCATCAGCTCAAGTAAAATCATGGTTTGCCAACAAGAGAAGTCGTACCAACAATACCAAACGACAAGTGCCTAATTATTTCATTAAGAAATTTCCTGGATACACACCAATTGTTGAGATGGTTAGTGAACAGAGAGCCGCACGTAAAACTACTGGAAAGGCAATTGAAAGAGTTCGCATGGATCTTTATCAACCTTGTAATATGGCTTAAAAACTTTGTTGGATAATCTGGCATCAGATCAAAGTGCTTTCGTTATTGCGTGTAAGCAAGTGATGACTGTTTAAGACATGGACTTTAATTTAATGCTAGATAGACAATAACTGAGACAATTTACTGTAAATTAAGTTGCTGATTTGTAATTATAGGATAATTATTCTATTATTGATTTGTAATTTAGAACTATTGACTAACTGAAGGATGAGATTTTTTGACATTTATTGATATTTGAATGACTTTGAAAGTTTGTTTTGACAGCTGTTATGAATTGTTGATTTTGTAATTGTTATAAATTGTGTAAATATGTAAATAATATATAATCATAAAGCATTCCTTACAGAATAATATTTGAAATGAACTTTGCCGTTTTGTTCTTTTTTTTGGGGGGGGGGGCGTTTCAGTTGCATAGTTCAGTTGAATGATTTATAACTGAGCAGTTTCAGGGTTTGTTTTTGTTACTGGAGAACTGAAAATTGCAGATTGAATTAAGTATCAAAATGGTCTGATCTGATGTGTTATTTCCATCAGTGATGGGCTATACATCAGCACTGACTTCATCTATGAACATAAATTTATGAACGAAGTCGGATTGTCATACCACAACGAATAAAAAACGGCAAATACCTTTTTCGTAATTTGAAGACTTAGTTACTTACCCGTTGACCAATGAGAACTCGACATGCTTTTAGACTCGCCTCCATTTCAATCATACCAGCACTTTTGAACTAATAACAACAAAAAATTCAATTCAGTTTTAATAAGAGGTTTTTCGTGTTAGTGTGTTTGATAACTGGGGATCTGAATCTGGACTCCTTTATTTACATTCAAGATGGGATTAGAAAACAATAAACCGACCATCAATGGTGATTCATTACTGTAATTAATTAGTCATAGAAACTGGATAAGGCCTACCTTACTATAGTGCGTGATAGCTTCCCGATATTTCTCTATAATATCATCAGGGTTTAAACCTGGGTTACTACCAGTGACTTCAGCTAAATCTAAACCATTCGCATAATTATTAGATAAAGTGGCTGAAATGACAACAGAATTAATATTGAGTATACAAAGCAATATGGATCAATTGCAGTATCTCTTTCGGAAATAGTATAAACTGCCTTTTTACCTACAGCAGTAATGTTTATCATGAAATATAGATACATCACAAACTGTGGTGTACGACATACATGTATATGGGTCAAATTGTAAAACATATCAGGAAGATAGTAATGTATGGCATCAACTGAAATGGGTCTTAACTTCCACTAGGTCATTTTGGGACTCATAATAACACTTATATAAAAGTGAGTTCTTCTATTGCCAACAATTCCATCAAAGTTAATGTTCAATAGTTCAATTTTATTTCAATAATTTGCTTCTGCATAAGGGTATTAAGCTGTTGGAGGAAACCGGAGAAATCAGAAAATCCAGCAAGAGAACTCCTACATTCGATCTCACTACATTAGGTAAGATTAAATAGTTTGATTTATAACAGTTAACCAGCATTTACCATGCAAATAACACCCAAGGAACAAGCTAAAAAAAAATGTGATTTTTTATACAATTACATACTTTCACACTATTTGCATAGAAGGAGCAGCCAAAGTCAGGCAGATTTGGTTGGATTTTCACAAAATTCAAACTCAAACTTCATTTGGTTGAAAGAGTGATATAATACAAATTGTGACAAGCTTAAAACACAATATTTCGAACAATCAGGGGCCATAATGCAGGAAGATACATTCTGATATGCGAGATTACCGTAAGCAACTGATTTCCAGATGAACAAGAGTGGCGACATTTAAAATGTAGGAATATACAAAGTAGATTATTAAAAGGGAATATGTTGAAAATTATTTTACTCCGAGCCGAGATATTGGCAATATAATAACACTGTAGCATCGATTGTCTGGATTTCCATTTTTTACGTTTTTTTCATTAACAGCATGAGTGACAATTATGGTCTTGATAAGTTAACTCTTAAATGACCCAGAGGTTTAACGTCATAATGTCATAAAAACCAACGTCATAATGGTCAATAGTGCTAAAATATATATGCATTTTAAAATCATACAAAAGTCGCCGTGGGTACTTAACAGTAACGTCATAGGTGTCAACAAAAGTTGCTGTGGGTCAGTTAAGAGTTAATGTATCATTAAAGATTTATATAATGATTAAAGCCTAAAGAAAGACCTTCAACAGTGCTTGCATAATATACATTCAAGTGAAAAGTTATTCCATTTATGAATGCCGATTCAAACACAAAGAATTTATTTAAAGAAGGGTTCAACTCTCTATTTGTAGTAAACAAAATATTACTGGGAGATCATAGTAGCTATAACCCAGGGGGCAACAAAATCATTTACTGACTTTGCAAATAAAAAACAAACCTGTTCTACTCGTCTTTTCATTGACTAATGTAGCAGCTCGTTTATCTGTGAAAGATAGATTACGTTTAATAGAAGCCGCATTGGTCGCCATTTTAGGATAGGCCATTATCACAGATGATGAGCTTAATCCTTCAAAACAACCTGAAAATAGAAAAAAATGTCATCAATTGTAAAAGATATGCATATTGGGACCTTTAGTACATGTATTTCAGTTGTATTCCAAACAAGCGTAAGTAAAATTATACAAACATTTTGTTTCATTTTATTTTTCAGATGTTTAGTCCATGGGGTTTAGCGTCCAGTCAATACAAACATTGTGTTTTAGAGACAAACAATACAGATTTTTCTCAATAAACTGTTTCCACAAGGGTCTTACACTTAATTATGAGGAAACCTTAGACCCAGGGTTCAATTTAGTCTAAAACCAATGAGAAGCAAATTTTTGTGACAGATTCACATTTTGGCTAATCAATTCAAAATTTGAATACATGTGTAGCATTTGCTCAGATTTGAGGAGCAGTAAACCATACCGTACATCACAAAAATTTGCAATTCTGATAAATAAACAATATTATAATCTTTAGTCTTGTATTATTATTTATTTACATGTAACACTTAACAAATAAACAATTAACATTAACAATTAAATAACGTGTCTTAGTTTGTATTGGACAGCTCTAATAATATTATGTGGATCAGATATAATGTGTTTGCGTAAATTGTCTGCCTTGAGTGCCGATCCTGTGCTTCCGACAATGAATGCTCTACTGAAATTTCTCGAGCATGGAGCAGTTTATAAATTCATGTTCATACTTACCACAAAGGTTGCATACTTTCTTTACAATAGGCCTACCGGACGTTTCAAATTCATAGTTTAACCATGTATGATCTTTATCATATTTTTGTATCCACGAATGCATCGTGGCTAATTTTATTCAGTTGTTTGTCTTTTCAAACTAGCAGACGGCGCCATTTAATCTTAGTACGCGCTCATGGTAGTCTTAAATAACCAAACGTACAAAACTTTGGTAATTGCGATTAATTGCATACTGGATAATTTGGACTCGCAGGACTATTTTCTCATACCAACCGACAGTGATTTGAATCGCTTTTTGCGTTGCGATACCGCTTAAATTGAACCCTGCTTAGGCCCTCCCTCAACTACTGACTAGTGCCAAGGGGGAAACCATGTCAGAAAATCCTGAGACAATTTCTCAGAAAAAATCTCCTGGATAGCAAGACAGTCTTACTTAGCCACAGCGCCTTCCACATACACTTGTACGTGTATGTCGAACTGAAAGGAAGAGCAAATGACTCACCTCCTATCCATAGAAAGTCATTAACAGAGCGTAACAGATCTATAGCTGTTTGATAATGTAATATGGCTTCACCAGGCATGCCAGCTTGTAGACATAAATCAGCTAAATGTTTCCGTAATCTACCAGTACATTTCTTTTTAAACGTTCTGAAAAATATTAATGAATCATGTTTATTTAATATGCACTATTTTCACATTTATACAATAAAAATAGGTTGCCAGGCAACGAAACATACGCCCACACAGCAGCCAAATCGTCCGGGCAGTCAACAAGAGTTGTCGCATATTAAGGAATTATCAGAAAATCATTAGAATTTGTTTGGTTTTTATAATCAAACGTTTTTTTTTTTAAATCAGATAATAATTGTGACCTCCAGAGGCACAACAAGCTAAAAAGGGTGATTTTTCGTACAATCAGGGGACATAATTCAGGAAGTAATGACCCGATGGGCGCAAATATCGAAAGGAACCAAGATCTTTGGGTTATAAACATACATGTCAAGTTTCATCAAAATCGATTCAAAATTGTGACCTCTATAGGGTCCACAACCTTGATATAACATATTTTCACACTATTCGTGTACAAACGGCGGCCATTTTGTCCGTCAATTCTAGTCCGATTTTCACGTAATTCAAACTCTCTCTTCATTACCATGTAACGGTGATATAGTCAAATGTTTTTTTAAATCGGATAATAATTTTGACCTCAAGAGGGACCACAAGCTAAAAAGGGCAATTTTTCGGACAATCAGGGGCCATAATTCAGGAAGTTACGATCCGATGGGCGCAAATATCGAAAGGAACCAAGATCTTTGGGTTATAAACATACATGTCAAGTTTCATCAAAATCGATTCAAAATTGTGACCTCTATAGGGTCCATAACCTTGATATAACATATTTTCACACTATTCGTGTACAAACGGCGGCCATTTTGTCCGTCAATTCTAGTTCGATTTTCACGTAATTCACACTCTCTCTTCATTACCATGTAACGACGATATAGTCAAACGTTTTTTTAAATCAGATAATAATTTTGACCTCCAGAGGGACCACAAGCTAAAAAGGGCGATTTTTCAGACAATCAGGGGCCATAATTCAGGAAGTTACGATCCAATTGGCGCAAATATCGAAAGGAACCAAGATCTTTGGTTTATAAACATGCATTTCAAGTTTCATCCAAATCGGTTCAAAATTGTGTCCTCTACACTGTTCACAAGCTAAAAAACGTGATTTTTCGTAAAATCAGGGGCCATAACCCATGAAGTTACGGTCCGATACATGCCAATATCGAAAGGAACCGAGATCTTAGGGTGATAAACCTATATTTTAAGTTTCATTGAAATCGGATAAAAATTGTGACCTGTAGACTGTTCACAAACAATTGTGGACGGACGGACGGACGGACGGACGAACAGGGGCGACGACAATATACGTCCACATGAAAATGTGGGCGTATAAAAAATAGTTATACAAAGTCTGAGTGCATATTTCGGACAAAAATTAACAGATCTTGACCAAATTTTATAGGGATAATCTTCATAATGATACACAAAATAGAAATCAAAAGAATCCATAAAGAATTAAAGTCTGTAGAGTTAGCCAAATGTGAGGGTGAATTGTAATCACCATACGTCCATATTTGGAAATCTTAAAATCAAATCATCTCCTCTCGAACTATCGAAATTGAGCAGATTCCATAATAACTAAAAAGAAATATGATATAGGATTTAATGAAGAGGGCCATACAGTGTGCTACAAGGGGATTTTGCTCACGCTGTGGCACTATGGCCTACTCTCATATCAAATTTCAACCGCAAAGGGATCTTTTATGTCCATGCCGTATACACAGAATCTCAATTTTCCATCCCATCAGAATGAGTAGACAGCTGACTAGCCAGGCCCTCTGTCCTACACCATTGACAATGGGAAAAGCATTTCGAAAAATCCTGATGAATTTTCTTGGTCAATGCAGAGATTGAACACCCAATTTCCAGGCTGTAATAACATTAACATGAATACAATTTAAGTTCTTAAGCTCATGTTCATTAACAGAAATCAATTATCCTTCAGACCTTCATTACCAATGACCAATAACAATGACTTAGAAATCAATGGAAAGTACTGTGTGTAACCCTTTAAATGACCATGAACTGATAATTTAATAACTTTTAGACCAATACATGTATCTAATAGGTGTATAAAATAAAATAAAATTTGTTTATTTTCTTTTTATTACCTTGTATCAGTGTCAACTCCAACAAAATCCTTCTTTTCAAATGGTGCACACAACAGCTGTAATCTGTCGGCTCTTTCAAACGATCGATCTAATCTCTTACCCTCCAAAACATAAAATAGTGACGTAACAAATTCCCGTAACCTTTCCTCAAGATCTGTCATAGTTTCCAAATTGGGATAAAACACAACCTCAGCCCCTGTTGACTCTTTTGTTAAACTGTTGCTATGGGGACGCTTTTCATTCTCTTTGTGATTTGAATCAAGTATTTTATTTTCTTTATTTATTTGGCCATTTCGTTTATCCGTGACGACACTTCCATTGCCGCGATCACAATTTATTTCTTCCTTCCCTGATGAAGAGTTTGTATTGCTATTAATTTCTGATTCCTTTTCAATTGGGGTTCCATCAGTGTTCATGCCAAAAACAATCAATCGTGAATTATAAATCGTATTGGCATATTCATCTTTAATCTTTTTATAATCCTCAAAAAGATCTTCAAACTCTTTTACAGAGGAACACCTTCCGATAGAGACTAGTCCCAGAACCTTTCGATGTGTCTGGTAATCGCCCCAGGCATTATTTTCTTTTGGGTACCCACGTTTGTAGCGTACATAAACATTTCTTTTCTGACCCTGAACGTGGATACATGATAATTTCTTGACATGTTCCCAAGCAGCACTAAAGTTCTGATTAGATAAATGTGTTCCAGTGTGCCGTACTAGAACCAGCAAGGATTGATGGTCCTCTGCAGTTTGAGAATAATCTATAAAACTCATGATTCTATGGTTTCATCATTCAACATGATAGAATAACTTCAACAATCATTAACTTATTTGAACTGAAATTATAAAAAATAAAACTATTCATAATATGCCTAAAAGTATAATAAATAAATTTATAGCCTTCTTCAGCATGCTAGGGGCACTGCCATGTCTAACCTACGGTAATTTCGCAACTATTTATATATTATTTTCCGAACTCTGCACCACATAAATTTGGTATGATCTTTAACGGGACATCAGAAACTGTGATTCAAGTCATAGTTTGGGCACATATCTCTTGTGGTTTTTGAGATATTCAATACTGAAAACAGCTCAAACAATGATCAATTTTTCATCATAAATCTTAAGAGTTCTCAGTCTTGGCTCATCCAAATTAAATAATTTTTGGCATGCAAAGAGCTTAGCTAGTGCTTAATAAAATTACGGGAGTGTTTTTTGTGTTGCCAATAATAATGCCAAAATTCCAGAAAATCCAAAAAAAAGTATAGGTCGTTATGTTAATAGGTCTGAAATAAAATCTATTTCATATAATCACAATTTGTCCCATAGAAATGTTCCTCCAAATGTAAGCTTCAATTTGACACCATGTTTGTTAAAATCGGCTGAGTAGAACTTGGACTTTTTTCCTGGTTTTCATTGGTTTACAAAAATGGTCTCTTCGAATAGTGACGTATTCATGTAATAAGTTATGCGATTTTTAAAAAAATGGACAAAATATCATGAATTTTCAATGAGTAGACTTTGCCGCCCGTGTCAGTGTATTTTATGAAAAATAATATGTGATCTTCGTCCCACAAAAGAAAGAAAACAAATAGAGCCATTTTTTCGTTATCGGCAACGGTCAAACAGACTGGTTATTCAAGATCGAAGGAATTCACCGTGGTCCAGTTGCTGTGTACCAGAAATGACCAAAGCAAGGCTACAGAAGCTTTTTTTATGCCGAAATAATGAAAGACTAGCTACTATTATTTACCGTGACGTTCAAAACAAATTCGGATACTATTTTTAGATCAACCCTTTGACCGACTATCTTAGCCTATCCAGTGTATTGAACATTTCTTTCTATTGAGGATTTGTGTTTTTAGGGAGAAAAGAGACAGGTACTAAAGTATCACGGACAAATAGTTCGAAAAGTTAGTGCGAATCTTAGACATGGCAACGCCCTTAATTTAATTATTAATATTGTTAATTAAACTTTAAAGACATCTAAATGAGTTGTACTTTAGAGTGAGATTGGTTAAAACTGGATTTCATACTGGTTAATGATTAAAATTAAAGAATTTAAATAAAGAAATTTTAATCTCCATTTGATCAACTACCCGAAAACAATAACCCTGCACCCATTTGAACAATCAAAACATCATTTTTATAATATAACGTAATGCACACCATTATGGAACATAATGCAAGGTCTGTCAAGCGAAAGACAATAGTATTTTCAGTACAAAATCTACACAAATTGGAAATCATCAAAACAGATCTCATAGTTTTTGTAACTTAGATATATATACAAGACCCACAATTAAAAAAACTCTGACCTGTACTTATTGTACTCATTATTGTTATAGTCATAGTCATATATTATGTTTGTAATAAGTATAAAATGTCCATTTCTTCTATCGACACAGATATCTATTTCACAAACACTGATGATGTGGTTTGTCAAACATACACCCACTGAACTCCATGGCATGCAACACATAAACTTACAGTTTACATTAGTAAATTACTATTTCTTACATTACAATTAGGCCTACAGTTATTTTAAATTTGATTTGTCTTTTTCTTTTGTCTACTAGTTTTTGACTACCCTTTAGGATTGATGACTGATGAAGCTATAGGCCTATTTACAGCCAGAATTATTTGTAGGTGCATTATATGAAAATTGAAATAAATGAACTGTGTCACTGTGTGGGACTCCCGAGTGTAGGCTTTGATGAAGAAATAAAGGGAGTCATCATAGCAAAAAAAATAAATAACTGACGCCATTATAAATGCAATTATTGCAGAATGATAATTATGACAATCTCGCTGTCGTGCTATAAAAGCAATTAGTAAAACTAGTAGACATATGTTTAGTTGACAAGAATGAAGAAAATTTAAATAAAGGGAGTCATAGTCATAGCAAATAAAAATAAATAACTGTGATGCCATTATAATGCAATTATTGCAGAATGATAATTATGACAATCTCGCTGTCGTGCTATAAAAGCAATAAGTAAAACTAGTAGACATATGTTTAGTTGACAAGAATGAAGAAAAATAAAAACACCCCTACGTAATCCTGGGAACACGAATTACGACTCGATACGACATCGAACGACATCGATTTCGATTGACAAAATATTTTTATTTCGTCTCAAATTCCAGGTTTCAAGTGGTTGATAGAAGTAATACAATGATAGTCTGCTTAATTCAATTATTGCTTCAAAAAGGTCATTAATTACTGATTGTTGTCCAATCAAAGAACAGTCAGCTAACGCCTTTATCTCATCATTTACACCTCATTAAGTAAACACTTACACAAACGTCTGCATTTTGGCAGACATTTTGGATTCTTTTCTCGTCAGTTCTCTCATAGTCTCGTGAGAGTAACGGCTGCGGTTGAAATATATGGGGCTCTCAGAAGGAGAATTTGGTCATTTAAAACAGAATTGTGTGCCATTCGGATTATTTTCTTCAAAAGAATTATCTGAATTTGTCATATTTTTGGACTGTGTGATATGTAATTATGTAATTTTTAATATTTTATTTATAAAAAAAAGTTGTCCCGAAATGACCCCCTCATTGAAGGGGAGTAACTGAAACCTGACAGTTTTTCAAAATGCAGCTATGTCCCTTGAACAGTATTAATAAGCAGTATAGACCTATCGACTGTACGTGGTTTTAACACTTAGTTTTGTTTATTCCCTTTTAAATATCTTTGATCTTCAGTTGTTTCTTAGATGGTTGTTTTTTTTTTTGTTGTGGGGGGGGGGGGTGTTTTTGTTTTTTTTTTTGGGGGGGGGGAGGGGCGAGCTTGTATTTTTTCCCTGTGTTTTTTCGGCTTCCCCCACCCATCATAAAATCAATAGATATACATTTTCCCTGTGTTTTTTCGGCTTCCCCCACCCATCATAAATTCAATAGATATACATTATCCGTCAATTTTTAAAGTAGCTAAGTCTCTAACTCAATATCATCCAAACTCCTCAACAATGAAAACACACTTTATTTATCAATTTAAATCAACATTGATGACGTGATCTTACCGAAAAAAGATCGGCTTCTGATATCCAATATTTAAGACAAAATGAAAATTTTACCATTGGTGGACAAATCGTGTACCATAATGCGTTTCAGCCCCAGTTCTAGCAAGAGGGTCGGGGAACGAGGCTAGACACATTGCACCAAATCAAACGACGAATGTAGACTGAAATAACCAGACACTAGAAATTTGCATCCGAATGAGACTGCCGATTTATTTCACGGAACGTAACTGATTTGAAATTAGAGTACAAGCGGAAACTATTGAATGTAAACCAGTTTTTACAAATACATTCATATTACTGTATCATATGCGTTGCGACCCACTTCTGTCAATTTCTAAGTCCCAAATGTTAGCGATTTGGCTCCTTTAATAGCACACTTCAGAACACTGGCCGACTCCCTCGTTGCTCTGAGCTAGTTACGGCCCTGGGTAAACACGACTTCTTCAGAACCGTTCACGTAATTTCAGCAAAATTTCTTTGTAGGATGCAAGTGTAATTGTTAGGATTTTCCCATAATTTGTTCCTGTATTTCGTACCCAGCAGGGGCGGATTGGGCCGTCGGAAGGGTTGGTCAGAACAGCGCCCGAAGGGCCGGTCGGACAAAAAAGGAAAAAAATTAATTTTGTCCAAGTCGTCTAAAAAAAAAACTTTTTCTGCTGAACATTATATGGGGAAAGGGGGGAGGGGGTATTGGACCGGCCATGGAGCTATCATGATCATGTTGTATGTGACCGGAGGCTTTAACAGGCCTGCCACGCCATCACTGTGGTCTAAAATGGCCTAGAATAATAGACTTTCTGGACCGAGTGTGCTTGGTGTGGGCCAGAATTCGGAATCCTGCAATGGGAATTCCGAATTTCATCCGGAAATTTCATCGGATTCCCCCGACACCGTCGCCCACAAATTTACTAATTAAAAAGTCACATGAACCCTGTTTGTGGGGAAACGCCAGAATCCAAAATTCATAAATGTGTCTCGTGGCCTTTCACCACAAGAGGAATCAATCAGCGCTTCCGCCTACAAAAATGGGACATTTTTCAATGAAATTATTCCTACTTATTCAATATCCCTAACTGGTTAATCAAATGGTCAAAATTTGGGATTCATTTTTCAAAAATTTCCAGGGGAAATACCCCCCCCCCCCCCGCCGGGCTTCGCGGTCAGTAAAAGGGGCCGCCCCGCCCCTGGTAACCAGGCAGCCAGTGCGGGGCGAACAAAGCCACCAATCATCTTAAAAAATGCTCTTCTAAATGAAACACTGAATGAAATTCAAATAATCATACACTATGTAATAGAGATATGTCTATATGTGGGCATCTCTCGTGCGAGCAGTATAGAAAAGCATTGCTACTTTAAAATGGAGTCGCGGTGTCAACTTTAACATACCGTACAAAAAAAAATCAAAAAAACAATTATTCGGGTACACTGACACATACGAAACACATTTGTTACTTACATGCGGATTGGGGAGATTGGTGGTAGGATTGCAGATAGTGGAGTTTCTGCATACACCTCAATTATTTCTCCGCGCCCTATATTTCAACGGCTGACAAAAACAAGGGGGGGGGGGGTATTAAATAAGTAATATTGTTTAAAATGAGTATGTTTTCAAATCCATAGAACTTATTGGCCGACTACGGGGTTTGAAACAGGATCACCTATTCGTGTTCATGAATCCCCCTAACCCCAAAACGGTAATCCAAGCAATTCCGGATCATCTTTCGAACACATTGCATAGGAGAGACAGCGACAGGACTTTAAATTATTCAGCTTTACAGATTCTTACGGACTTTATAAATTTAAAAAAAAAAATAACGAAAATATTTTGTATGCATTTTATTTTATTTGGAACATTGAATGAATTTTTGAAAACATTTTAACCACAATCTCTCCATTTTAATTCCATCCATTTTCTTCTTCCACACCGTTTTAAAAATCTGGTTTTGGTGTACCATGGAAGAATTTATAAATATCGATACAATCGCAATCCTTTTCGTACAGATCTGAAACTATTTTATCGGAGAATAATATGAATGTGACATACGCCATAATTACAACGGTTAATGGTAGCCATACAAATATACGAAATTGATATTTTTCCAAAGATTGTTCCAATTCCTGTTCCGTGTCGGTTTCGAGTTCTGGAACAATATCGACAGGTTGATTAGACTGCTGATGGGTTTGTTGTGAGTCTCCTCTAGCTCGGATATCTTCTTCCTTGGCTGTAATTATAGAAATAATGCCCTGGGCCCTTTTTCTCGAAATCTTAAGTAAAGATATAATCCAATTTTTAGTAGATACTTCAATTTTGATTGCCTAAGTACTAAAATCAACCTAATATTGTCCAATCAAATCAGTAAAATTTGGATTTTATCTCGTTAAAATTTCGCGAAACAGGCCCAGTTATCGTACTTTCAAATTTTAAATACATGTAGAAGTTTCTGCTTGGATCGAACTAACACGGTTTGGGAATTATGAATTAAACCATGAATGAAAACTAAACTGTGACTGTTTGAAAACATCGCGTTGTCCAGAAATCAAACAAATCGACAATGTTTCTAAAATTTGACAGGAGGGGTTTGTATAATAATACATGTCGTGGCGCAGTGAAACATTAACCTGCAGCGGTGGGGTGAAATCCTTCAAAACAAAAACATATTGAAAAATTGACGTAAAAATTCTTGCGCCCTACCAACTCGTCTCCTCTTCTGTTCAAAAACTTTCCAATATGTTAAAGTATTTCTAAAATCAAAATCTTCATGTTTATCCTTCTCAAATTCACACTCATCGATACATTCTAAAAAAAGAAATGGTAACATATAGAGAGATGTTATAATAGAGACGGTGTCGCGGGTGGACTCACTACCCGGTTTGATTGGGTAACTACATTTCTGGAAAACAATGACTAAGGTGACATGGTCTTGTAACTTGTTTGGCGGCTATTGTCCTGCCTCGATCTGTAGTGGTTTCTGATCCAGTGCCTGAAGGTGACAAGAGGCATCGTCGCATGTCTTAAAGCCACATTGGTTTTATCCGATTCGCCCCCCCCCTCCCGTGTACACATTGGAGTGCACGTAAAAGATTTCTTGGCGGCTGGAATTCGATATAAGAGTAGGCCGTAGCGCCGCTGCCCGGGCAAAATTTCCCTCATAGCACACTGTATGGCGTATGCCCGCCTTCCATTAGCCAAGGTTAGGTGCAAAAGAGTAGGACATTAAACCCCATTCCATCCCTCTCTCCCCATCTCTCCCCTCTCTCTCTCTCTTTCTCTCTCTCTGAAATCTGGATCTAGATTACAGATCTTAATCAAAATACTGCGATATGGTTTGAATGATAGAAATTGCATACGAATGATGTCGTCGAGTACATAAATTAACACTATAAATTTAATGACGAATTAATTTCTTACCGGAATCGTCTGGAGATGTAAATAAATCACCGGACACGGTTTTATCCGTTGCCATGGTATTTCGGTTTTCCCCAGGATATATTTCTTAAAAACTTGAATATTCTTGCACTGCCATGCACGCTTGGGATTATAAACGCATTCACTTTCGACGAGTTTGCATTATGACGTCACTGCAATAACATGTCACAGAATAGAACGGTTTTGTGCGGGAGAGAAAAAATCCGACAAGTTTATTGAAAGAAATTAATGTGGACTAAACCCGATATTAAAAAATACACTGAAACAAATTGTTAAAATAGTATTAATTTAAATGCCTTAATACGTTATACTAAATGATAGGCCATAAAAGCTTTAAGCATGACGTCATTTTACAATTATTACGATTGAAGCCAGTGACGCCATAATATTATTATTTGGTTAACCCAAAACATTAATACTGTATTAATTTGTTACGTGGACTAAAAATGAGAATCAGATAATATTTTAAGTCCTCATTATTAGAGACTCTATATTGATCTAATCACATTTTGCCTTTAAACCTGAGCATGCTATTGAAGAATAACTCTTGTCTATCTTATTGACATCGGGATTATGATGGAATCTAACATATAATTCTTGATTACTATCTAAAGAACACCTTTCCTTCCCTTTTTTATTAGATTTGTGGCGCATTGGGACTTTAAGTCGTGTGTATACGTTGATTATTTATTTATTAAAACTGTAGAACGAACTAAGCAACGGGTATATTGATTCTATTAAACAAAAAGACAATAAAAGCTATTTATAACCACAGAACACTTGATTTAAACCCATAGGCGTACGGGCTCGATGACAGTAAGGGGGGGGGGGGAAGCAGAACCCGAACTGCCCGATAAATTTTCAGGTTTACAGACGCCACCCCACCCCCACCCCACCCCTTTGAAAATTGTGGAATATTTGACGGTTGCAAACACGTTTTCCTGCTATTTCAACTCGTGAACAAAGCAGCTTCAAAGTGGTCTAATATAGCTTAATTAAAGTGGTTGACGCGAATTTCAATCAATCGTTTACCGTCCACGAAGACGTGAAAAGTTTGAAAATTTAACTGCCCCAAACGCGTCATCCTGCTATTACAGCCTGTGAATACAGCAACTTCAATTTGGTCCAATACAGCCTACCTGCTGACCCGACTTCCAAACAATAAATCAATCGTCGCGGGGTATGGGAAATTTTAACCACCGCAAATGCGTTTTCTGCTATTCTAGCCCGTGTAAGTAACTCCAAAAGTATCCAATGTTTTTGTAACCGAAATCCCAGTCCGAATTCCAATGAGACTGTTGCAGCTGCATTCATAAATTCTAATCGATGCCCGAAAAATGTCGCACAAAGTAGAGTGGCTCCAGACAAAATGTTTTAATCCATAGTCAACTCAGTACAAATTCGTGGTATTCAATTAAAAGAAGAAAAAAAATAGTGTTTTATTAGGGCTCAAGGACAGTTAGGGAAGCAAAACTAGAAATGCCCGAAAAAATTTCAGGTTTACAGACAGCGGAGCTGACCTTGCATAGACATCCCTAGAAAATTTGGAATATATTTGACGGCCGGGCTATTCCAGCCTGTAAATTTAGTGTTTTATTAGATTTCGGGCATTTTATTTTGCCAAGTAGATGAAAAAAAAAATTTTCTCACCTTTCCTGTCTGCCCGAAAAGTCAGCTTGCCCGAAAGTTAGGGGGCAGCTGCCCCCCCCCCGCCCCCCTGGCTCGTACGCCTATGTTTAAACCTATTGACGAGCCTTTTCAAGACACGTGTCTAGTCAGTAGGAACCATAGTGAAGACTGATAAGCGGCGAACCAAAGTTTCCTGGTCAAGGGGGTAGTGGCGTTTCGGGTGAACGAGGCTGATCCTGATCAGTGTTTAACGTCTGCTTCTACACTAACTGATATCGCAGGCACCAATATCACTGGCCATTGTAGCTTTATATAAATTCTTATACTATTATTATGTCTGGACTCATGGAATTAGAAAACTGGTCCATTTTCGATTGACTATAAATTCCCAAATTCACTGCTAGGTAAGGGTGACCCATTTCTCATAAAGTTGTAAAATGGAATTCAGCAAATTCGACTTACGTAATCATGCATAGCAAATCTGTCCAGTCCGTCATTTCCACCCAACTCAATATTTAGACATGTACACACAACCTACATTATCACATTTTGCCGTTTGATTTAGCCTATGCAAAGACTATGGCATGGGTTGGGTTAGGGTTTTTTTGCAGTACCCAAAATTAATATTCGGTAGGCCCTGTGATACAATTTTATCGAATACCTTTTAAAAACACATATTTAGAATCAGACATTGCTAAACAGTACGTGAATACAATATCGACCAAGTCACCCAAACGCACTGTTGGGCGTATTATATTGTATTAAGCTGAGTTATTAGTCCATTGTTGTCAAACATATTTAGTGACGTCACACAAAAAACACACCGCGAAGGTATTGTAATAGAGTATGGCCACTTCACTTAGGCTGGTGGTGATATTGTAACATAGTATACTTTTACTATACCGCTAGCTACGATTGTCCGCGATATCAGTATATGTTGAAGTGCCTTTTAAACCCACTCAGTCAGTTGCTAGCCTGTCTATATTGTGGCATGTGTAACGGAATGGATTAGTCGCAGGAACTTGTAGAATAATTAAATACCAATATTATACGACAGACTACAATAATATAGTCTGCATATTAATGTGAAAGTGTGCGTCAAAACCAACTTCTGTCAGTCCCTAACAACAACGGTAGCTCCTTACCACGTTGTCCGATTAGTCTACTGTGCTTGCATTGGAACAGACTAGTTAAAGTGACTATTAGACGATGTGTACGACATTCCACGACACCGGTTTATAGCAATATTTATATACTGTGCTATAACACATATTGATTATCTACTGATTAATTACAGGAACTTGTCACAGAACAAAAGGACAACAATGTTTTTAGTGGCAGGGACTTGTACACTTGTCATAGCACCAAGTCTTTATATTAAAGAGGAAGATTATTAAGAGTGCAAACCATGACTTAATTACGAAATTAATTGGCTAGTGGATTATCTACGAATTTGTATTATACCCTGTAAGTATATAAAACTTGATCACGAAAACTTGTTCTCTTTTGTAATTACTATTTCATTCTAATGCAATAAATGAAATAAATTTACGCAATTAATAACTCAATTTATTTGACAGTTTTCTATCTAATGTTGAGATTGTGCTGTAATGTATCCATGCATTGTTTGGTCTATGTTATGTGGAGATTGTGTTGTACTGTATCCACACATGCTATGTTTGTTCTATGTTGAGATTGTGCTCTTTGTATCCACGTACCGTTTGTTAAATGGAATGTTCAGAATGTGTCATACTGTGTTGGTCGTGCACTGATTGCTATGCTCTGATTATGAGCTGCATCTCGGTAGTGTTTCTTTAATTCTATGTTGAGATTGTGCTGTATTGTTAAGTTGATATTGCCGTTCCTGTATCCATGGGTTTTTGTTTTCTGTTATGTGTAACTTAAAATTGTTATGTCGTCCCATATCCATGTACTGTTAGTTCTATGTCATGTTGCGAGTGTGCCAACGAGTATCCATGTATTGTTTTTTTCGTTGTTGTTTTGAGATGTACTGTGCCATGTGTTGCGATTGTGGTGTTTCCATGTACTGTTTGTAAAATTGTTCCACTGCATTGCCTATTATTGAAACGTTCACTATTTTGTATTTAAGGCATTGTGCCAGTGACAGACTACAAGGGGTGTTTTTACACGTGATGCATTCGGTGTGATTTAGAAGGATTTAGACTAGACCACATGTTTCACAGGTAATTAATCCATTTTATAAGCTAATTTAGAAATAAAAGCAATTGAGATATTTATTTTCAAAAATTGGCATGTTTATTAGACAATACATGTATTATGAAGTTGACCAACACCAAATTATTTTGTGTGGAGTTCTAAAATGAGAACTACTCATACAGTCACTGCATTTCCTAACCATATTTTCAAAACCAGATTTCGACTTGTCGAAGGTGTGGGCTGTGGAAGTACATGTATGTCTAGAAATAGGTTATTGTATCTCACCTCTGTTTAATAAGCGCTGGTTTTACAATAATGACGTGATTTATAATTGATGATTAATCAATTTCTGCCTTAGTAACAAATTAGAAACACATCAATAGAATAATTATAGAAATACTGCCTCATTCTGCACAAAGCGAACTTTCTGCTCTGAATAGCCGTCATAATATGTAAAGAAAATAGTATAATTCTGTATAATGTGTTTTTAATTCGTATTACACCTTTCATACTTGCAAAGACTAAATAAACATTTTCGATTTCATTTTAATGGAAACAAAATAAACACTTTTCCAAATTCTATAAAATATGCTTAGTATTTTCGACTAAAATCGTCAATTATTGTCGACCAATTCACTTGGTGTCTGTTTTCAAGTGGAGCTAATTGTAGTTATATTGCAATTGCCTTTCATCCCATCCAAACTACTAGACGCTGCTCCTTGCACCAGTAACAACGGGAAACCAGGCGAGAACATTCCACATAACTTTCTTGTTGGAACTCGGGACTTCCTGGTTAGTGTACTAGTCCATAGACAACCTAACTGGGCAAGGGAACATTTAGGTCTTATACTTGTTCAGTAATGTCGGCATATTTATTGAATTTATTTGTGCTTCCATGATTGCGATAGATCCATTTAAATTGTTGTTGCTATTTTTAAACGAGACGTATATTATTACGTTGTACCCAGCAACCTGAAGACAATTGTTATTGATCAAAATAATATTGTTTATATTTACATCCATGCGGAACTTGAGGGTAGACGTTTTGGATCAACCATCTAAAAGATATTTATCTGTGTTAAAGTAGCTAAGTCTCTAACTCAGTATCATCCAAAATCTTCAACATTGTAAACACGAATTATTTGTCAATTTAAATCAACATTGATGACTTGATCTTAACGGAAAAAGATGGGCTTCTGATATCCAATATTTAAGACAAAATAAATATTTTACCATTGGTACACGAATCGTGTACTATAATGCGTTTCAGTCCCAGTTCAAGCAAGAGACTCGAGGAACGAGGCTAGAAAACATTGCACCAAGTCAAACGACGCATGCCGACTGGAATAACTAGACGCTAGAAATTTTCATTTGATTGACACTGCTGGCTTATTTCGCCGAACATAACTGATTTGAAATTAGAGTAAAAACGGAAACCATTGAATGTAAATCAGTTTATACGCATTCATATTAGAGTATGCGTTGCGACCTACTTGTGTCAATTTCTAGGTCCCAATTGTTAGCGATTTAGCTCCTTTAAAGTTATATTGGGAATATGTTTAACCAGTTCTAGACATACTTTCAAAGGGTGTATAGCTATATCCTTTGGAACCTTAAACATGGGTCTAAAACAAAATTTTAATATTAATGAAATATGATTATATACATAAAGTGATTTACATTCAATTTTTAAAACACCCAAAACTGAACGACAGTTTGTTTCTGCTTTTAAGCATTTTTCAGTATTTTGTTTTTTGTGAGCCATTGTTATTACTTCCACATAATCTTTCTTTGTTCATCATAGATTCCACTCGAAACCATTATGACCTTTGTGTACACGACGTCGTGTACTGATTTTAATAATATATTCATTGTGTCTTAAATATTAGATATTATCATATTTTCACGGTAACATGACAACATCAACATTGATTGATCTGGCCAAATATTTAATTCTAATTCATGTAATGATGTTAATTTCAAATATTATGGATAATACCGAGTTAGAGGGTTTAGATTCTGTAAAGTAACAATAAGCTTATTTCAGTCGTAACAATTTGACATCATTAATAAGCCTTGGGTAATTGTAATTGCTCGAAATGTTATTAATTCAAGCCCGGTATACAAAACATTATCAAAAAATGTCCTTTGTTTATCTTCGAATTACGTCGTCAGATGCAAAACAGTTACCAACTACTGTGGGAAGTTGTGAGGTTTCTAGACGCATATTTGAGAAAGTCTTGTTTTTGGATAAGATAAGCTGTATATTTCAGATATGTGGATTGATAACATTATTCAGATTGTTATTCAATACATATTCCCTGTCTAACGAGTGACAAAGACGATTATAACGGACAGGGGCAAGAATAACCACAGATAATCTGCAACGTTTAAAAATACCAGCTCACATACACACAACATATCAAATACCACAAAACAAAAGACGTTTTAATATTATTTTAAAAGAATAGTTATACATGCATGGATGATGTTATTCAAACTATACATAGTTTGGCATACTCATTAATTTGTAACGTTACTTCCAGCCCGCATATTATACAGCATTATGAAATAATACAAACAAAACAATGCTGTTTTATATTGTAGACATATTAACAATCAATAATTCTATTCATAACCAAACTAAACTGAACAACCTTTAATACATAAATACCGAACGTAATCGATACAATCAATTATCGACGTGACTATTAAACAGATAACCACGGTATTAATAAAACATAACATTTACAGGTAAAGGGTAAGTAGCTTAATGTTGACTTCGAGGTAGAGACTTGGAGCATTAGTCTGACCAGACGTGTGATTTAGACCATATGGTCTGTCATTGCGATAAAAGGCGTGGTTTCGAATCATCGCTTGTAGGTGAGTTTTCTCCGGGTCCTCAGCGCCAGCAATTTTAGTCAGTAAATCGCACATATTAAAAATAGATAGTGGTTGATTGAGTAAAGCACTGACTCATTAACCAGAAGATACTGGGTTCCATATACCTGAGTTATATGTACCTAATAATTTTTTTTTTTTACGGCGGCATAATCTACTTGTTTATTTCCCTTACTACGATTTGATTTGCTTGGAACGTGTATTATCGACTTAATAATGATCGGATAGCTCGTTACAGTTTTACTTCTTTTAATATCAATATCATTCGACGTACATTATTTACCTAATTTCCAGGTCACATGATCTAGTTTAAATTGTCAATCAAAATGAACCGCATGGTGCCGGAGCAGAAACGGGTGCATGCAGATGCGATCGGTTAGAATTATGGCAGATTATCCGGATTAACAAGGGTGGATTGAATGTGTTAAGACGGGATGAACAACCAAGAGATCAAACAGTTCTGCTGTGTAATCATTTATGATATTTATTGAGTAACGGGAACCCGTAATTAACGTGTGAGATTATTAAGAAACTTATTTTACGTGGATATTATAATAATCGATTACAAGAATTAATAATAAAAGATCAATATAGCACACGGAGTTAAATACATTCACCAAGCATGTGACGGTTGAATAAATTTAAAGGGGCTAAATCGCTAATATTTAGGACCTGGAAATCGACACAAATTGGTCGCAACGCATATTTTAATAATGTAATATGAATGGCTATGAACCCAATTACATTCAATCATAAATAGGTTCGAATGGCAGTCTCTAGCGTCTGAATTTATTGCACATGCTACCCAGATAAGAATATGCACATGCTACCCAGATAAGAATATGGCGTCACCGTTTGACACGACTTGTGGAATATGCCTAGCCTCGTTTTTATTACAAATTGCAACGAAGCGCATTATGGTAAACGATTCGTGTAACAACGGTAAAATGTTTATTTTATCTTAAATATTGGATATCAGAAGCCTATCTTTTCCCGATAAGACCACAACATCAATGTTGATTTAAATTTTGTGTTTTCAGTGTTGTAGAAAAAGATGATATTAAGTTAGAGACTTAGCTACTTTAACATAAAATTGTTGTCTATAATATATGCTGAATAAATCAGATTCATGGTTTGGTACTACCATATTTTTTTTCATTTCGTATAGCTTGTAATTATAATGCCACGCTGGCTTATTTTTTTTACCGAATTGTGTTCTATGATATTTTATTACATGAATAGGTTGTTCTTTTGTCAGTCGGAATAATTTGCCGTTATTAACCGGCCTTCAGTTGTATTAATTATTACACAGGTATGTTAATCTCCGTTATATAAAACACATAAGTTTAAATGTGGAACGACATAGGGGTTAATGTCCTATTATTCTGTATCGAACGGTCTAATGAAGACGGGCATAGACCATGCAGTTTACTATGAATTATATTTTGTCCGGACGGCCACGCTGCGCCCTATCGAATTCAAACCATCAAACTGCCAACGGTCCTTTGTCCTGCATGTCAACTTGTACAAGGTACCAAAGCTTTTTGTCTCATCCTAATGACTAGACGATATCCCTGTCCAGCCCCCAATGAAAAGGGAAAACCACGAGAACTTTTTCGGCCAACACCGGGATCGAACTTCGAGCTTCTTTCATAGTAAGCCCGCGCCTTACTCACTGAGCCACCGTGGCTAAATGAAGGTGTAAACAAGCAGTAAACTGTAATTGGCCATAATATGTTATTACACCATGAGAAGATTAAAATTATTTAAGTTATATAGATCGATAACACTAGGTGTAATATACTTAATGTGATTAACAACCCGTTATATTATATTACTTAGTGGGGATTATTGACCAAACCATGTGTGACATAATACCCTGTTCACCACACTAACCTCGTTTTCAAGTTTAGTATGGTATATTAAATATTTATACCATACTTGACAACTGTTGTTTACTATATTGACATGTCAGGCTTTTTCCATTTCTTAAACGACAGGAGTGATGTCTATAGGTAGGTCTTTTTTTTCCCTTTGTTCATGACGTAAGATACTATATAACAGCACGGAGAATAAATAAAATATATGATCTAACAGTAAACTAGCTTAATTTTATGACGAGAGATTCTTCTGTCATTTGTATATCGTATCAAGTGTATCGTTTTAAAGGGCTAGTGATCAAACTGTATAAGTTATTAGATAAGCTATTGCTAGCTTGTGTTGCTATATGAACAGAAAAATTATCTTATTTCACACATATGAAATAGGATCACCTGTGTTGATGATGTAAGATACCATATCAGATGTGGGCTCCTTTGAAGGAGCTAACTCGCTAATATTTGGGACCTAGAAATTGACCCAAATGGATCGAAATGCATATAACTGATTGTATATGAACTGATTTACATTCAATTATTTCCATTTTGACTCTAATATCAAATCAGATATGTCTAGTGAAACACGGCATCAGTCGCAACCGAATAGAAATTTCTGGTGTTTGGTTATTCGAGTTTATTGCACATGCTCCCCAGATAAATTATGGCGTCGCCGTTTGACTGAGTTGAGGAATATGTCTAGCTTCACTCTTTCTGGTCTCTGTTTGCAAATGACGGTACCAATGGTAAAATGTTTATTTTTTCTTAAATATTGGATACCAGAAGCCTACCTTTTGATGGTAAGATAACAACATCAATGTTGATTTGAATTGACAAATAATTCGTGTTTTTCAACGTGTAAGACTTTGGACTGAAATTTTACTTGGACTTTAAAAATACACTTCCCTACAGTGTTTTTTTATATATATATTTTGGTTTTATTTTCATTACACCCGTTTAACACCTTTTGTTTGGAGTGAATATTAAAAATACTTTACGACCCGAACAAAACTATAATCATATTGCTAGGAATAGTAGTTATATTGTTGTCCAATAGAAAGAAAACTTTTATATTATTTATATTGGAAATCCTAAGTGGTTTTATTGTATGTTCATGGTATACAAAGAATAAAACCTTTCTCTCATATTGTTGGTTTAATAACTAATATAATATCGGCAGGAATGTCATCATCGACATACAGGATACTCTAATAAAACATCTTCGACAAACAAGATCATCTATATCAAATGGCTTTACGGTATACAATAACACAATCATCGATTATTGGTGTTTAATATAATAGATAATGCGTGTTATTTAAAATACAATAAATACATTCCTTGCTATCATTAGTTTTATACACAATAAAAAACATCTTCGGCAGCCTAGAGAATCTAACTCATATAGGTTAGGCTATCATCTTTCACAAACGAGTGGTCTGCTACAAATGGTTACACACGTGGTCGATATATAAGGAATTGTAATATATATATCTTCGGCGAAACAAACATTATTTGTATAACATGTATCACATTATGTTAGCCTCAAAATGAACTAAATTACTTTCCATTGTTTGACCTGGGTCCAGCTCCGTCAACAAAAGAATAGTCTAGAAACGTGTTCTTATTTAGATTGTAATTTCGATACCATTTTGACGTAGAAGTTCATGCACAGAAATTAATAATCTACCAGGTACTCACACAATAAAGATGGTGGCGCAAACTGCAGTAGAAAGAATAGTGAACTTCGCATTCCCTAACCTACGTTAAGTTTATTAGACCAATAACTTTATTTGTAAAACCTCTACATTTTATTGTGTGGATGAAGCCTGAAATCTAAATTTGAGTTTAAGTCTGCAATATTTATGCCACATTATTTATTTCAGGATGGGTTGTGGGGCTAGTCTTGATTCCCGAGACATTGATCAGTTGAATGTTGTGGTGTTCGGTGCCACGGGAATGATTGGCGGGGCGGTTATACGATCACTGCTCAGAACTGGACCAAAGTTCAAGGTGAAAGCCGTAACAAGAACACCAACTAGTGACGCAGCAAGACAATTAGCTGAAGACGGTAATGTACCATAAATTTAAATCCATCTGTTTGAATTCCAGGATCCCGGGTTATTTAGTAGAATCTTGTCATAGCAGCATCTATAAACACTTCCTCTCTTGTAATCGAATCTCGTAGATTATTGTCTGTCCTATGTTTCAAGCCCTGCCATACAAATTATGAAATATGGAAATATAACAGGTTAGACCAATCGGAAACTAGTTGCCAGAGTTATGTGGATGTTAAAGGATCTGACTGAGATATAAATATGTGAACCAAATAAGTTAAGTTAGTGTGGAGGATGTTGCGGTCTCAGAGAAACCATTATGGTAGTTCCATACAATTCTAATGTATCTGAAGCTCCGTGATATATACGTTTTCGCAGAAATGTAAACTTTCGGATACCGTTAATTGAACAGGGGAATTTCTTATCAAATAACTGCTTAATATTTTGGAGGCAGACCACCATTAATTTCCCCATCGACTTCAGTGTTAATTCTGGACTCTTTACCCAACTCCAAATTGTCGATGGGCTGAATGTTTTTCAAAACAGACCGAGGATCAAAATTTTGATATACACAAACTTGAAGAAGCATACTAAAAACGTAACTATTTGCCTTACATATCACCGTAACCAACCTGATAACTCTGTTATCCTTCCGCCTCAAAATCATGAATATTTACCAAAACTTGACAGAAAATATTAATTCAAACCCTCTTCATCCATTCTAAACCAAAAAAATCAACAAAGGACTTGCAAAAGGGGAGAAAAGAAACACAGAGGGAATTGCTATAAATAGGCGAACTACAATTTAATACTGGTCTGCCTCCTTTTGATCTGAAACTTAAGACAAACTTTGGGCTATTGCATGACATTTTGAGTGCTTAGATTCGCGATTATTAACGGATACACTGCGAAATCTTGGACTCTAATAACATCTTCTTTTCTTTCAGGTGTAATAATAGCCACCGCTGATCTTAATGATAGTAGAAGTTTAGAACGAGCTTTGAATGGTACCTCGTGTGTTTTTCTATCAACACATTATTGGGAACATCTTAATAAAGATAAAGAAATTCACCAGGTAATGTGCTATCATTTATTTTGTTATCAATTCAAAAACCTCCTATTCAGTTACTTATTCACCCTATTAACTAATCTTTATGTAGCTATCATGGCTGACAATTACCTACAGCATTTGGAATTAAAGTAATACTCTGTTGCTCGATCCCTGCAATGACTGAGAAAGTTCAGGACAGCGGTCCCGTGTATACATAGGCGTGCACGTAAAATATTACGCGACAGTTTCAATTTGATATAAGAGTAAGCCATAGTGCCGCTGCCCGGGCAAAATTTCCTCCGCCACAGCACACTGTATGGCGTATGCCCGTCTTCATTAGCCCGGTATAGGAACAAAACAGAAGTTAAAACCCATTTCATTTCATTTCATAGAATGATGTTTGGTAACTTTTTGAAAGGATTTTATTGTCATTGACAGGGTATGAATGCTGTTGATGCCTGTGTGGCCTGTGACGTACAGCATATAATATTTCTAGGTGCAGAGAACTCCAAACGTGTTACAGGCAAGGATTGTGGTTACCTCGAGGCTAAAGCTGCTATAGAAGAATATATTGTAGAAAAGAGTGCACCAGGTCAAGGTGTGTTTCAATTTACACTTCCTTCCTTCTCATACACGCTTACCTAACACATAATAATTCCATCAAATGAGGCGCTTGTTGGCAGGTATCACTTACCTCGCTACGCAAATAAAGAAGAATACATGTACACTGAGGCAAAAACCAGTTTTAGTTTGATTGGTGTGAAGTATGTTGTGTTTTTCACTCGGTTGGGTGGGAGCAGTATGCTGCATACTCAAAGGTTGTCACAAACTCAAGTAACGTCACTTCTACATGTAGGACCAACTAAATCTATAACAACCGCAAATATCCACACGCATGGCCATATATTGAGAAATTTCTTACAGGAAAAGACGCCAATCCGATTAAGGATGATGACTTTATGCCAGGGAAACGGAAAGTACACAATGGCATTGGTTCTGACAA
Source organism: Patella depressa (assembly GCA_948474765.1). NCBI lineage: Eukaryota > Metazoa > Mollusca > Gastropoda > Patellidae > Patella > Patella depressa. The sequence continues at coordinate 31,414,364 of OX419715.1, forward strand.
TGAAAGCATTGTCTGAAGTTCCTTAAATTGTCTTTTATATGTTTTCAGGATATACTTTAAACTACACATTTCTACGTCTGCCATTTTTATATGACAATTTATTGAGTTTATTTAAACCTCATCTGGTGAAACCAGACGTCTACGCTTTAGGTAAGTAGATATGATTTACAATAAAGATAGGTTTCTACAAGGAAAATTGGCAATTAAATTCCATCGATATAAAATCTGTATAATATGGATTTCACCATAGAAACGTATCAGTCAACAGATGTTCAAATGTCAAGGTGATATCGGGGGTTCCAGCAAGAACATGTATTACCTGTCACGTTCGTCTCACCCACCAATGGTCACCGTGACTAAGCGGGTAAGACACTGGTTCGCTAACCTGGGGTGTTTGATCTCTGTATTGGTCGAGAATGTTCATCCAGATTTTCTGGCGTGGTTCGTCCTTGTCAGTAATGCAGCCCGGAGGGTCTGACAAGGACAGCTGTCTAGCGTTTTGTCCCATCAGAATGACCATAATTTTTCCCGTTCCTTGCCAGCCCCCACCCTGCACCTCTGACAAGAGGGATTCATGCCAGTAAACTTTTTCGGTTAACACAGTTAACACAGGGGTTGAACACGGGACCTCCAGGTTAGCCTGCCAACGTTTTGTTCTCCGAGCTGCCGGTCCCCGAACTCGATTTGATCAATGACAATAATTTAGCTATTGGATTGAGTAAGCATATACACTAGAAATCTCCAAATAACTTTGTTTTACCATTTAAATTTCCAGCGCTACCATTAGAAGACACCAGCATAGAATGTATGAGCATTAATGACGTAGGGAGGTGTGTTTATACCATAATAACGCGACCTAAACAGTATCTCAACAAAACTATACGAATATCAGCAGATCGGTTAACCGTTCAACAGATGGCGGATATCCTTACAAAACAGATAGAAGACAAGAGATTCGTTTGTCCAAAGGTAAGGAGCACCCATGGCGTCATAAATAATTAGGATTGGGATCTGATCTGATTACGTAATTAGTAGAACTCGGGGCTCTGGTTTGGCGATTTTTTTAATAGTTATTTGGTAAAATTAATAATGTAGAAATAGAATATTTGGCATTCACAGGCGGAAATCTTTAAAACGGTGCGAGATTCTTTAGACCCCCTTCTTTTCTTCTGTTGATTGCTCTGGAAGCTAGTAGGTAAGACAAGACTTAGTTTCCCCCGGGTTTTCCGGCGTAGTTTCTCCTTGTCAGGGATGCAGGACGGGGAGAGACTGTCAAGGGACAGCGTCTAGTCTTTTAAGTCCCCGTTAGCTTGGTTTTGCTTATATTAAAAACACGGCGTGTAGCTTTTAATGTGGCTTTTAGACTTTAGGATTGATTTATTCATTTCAGAATAGGCTATTAGACCAGAGCCCAGATTAGGGAATTTAGGATAGCTAAGTCCTTTACGACAGTGACTCCAAAAAAGCTTGGAATTAATGCTGATTTAGTTTTATTAAAACACGGGAATCATTTAAAACAACTTGATTTTAACATTTTTGTTTTCAGATAAGGACCAAGGATTATGAAAAGTTTGAGTTTAAGGGTGCATCCGACTTAGCTGCAATGTTTGAATTCTATCAGGTCAGTGAACATGGCGGCGATATGAAATTAACTAAAAAACTGTACGGTAGTGTTAGTCCGTTTGATAAGTGGGTGCACGACAACAAAGAAAAATTCTTGGATATTTTAAAAGAAGAATAAAACAAACATGATCACTAAATATAAAAACTACATAGAACTTCACATAGAGCTAGCGTCCCTAACACGAATTTAGAGCTAGATTCGGGAGTCCAAAAGAATCGACAGTATACTTAGATTGCTGAAACATTGTTTAGCATTACATCTGCTATGACTTGCGCAAGGCACGATGTGAGGTACGCATGCGGCGATATGAAATTACCTAAAAAACTGTACGGTAGTGTTAGTCCGTTTGATAAGTGGGTGCACGACAACAAAGAAAAATTCTTGGATATTTTAAAAGAAGAATAAAACAAACATGATCACTAAATATAAAAACTACATAGAACTTCACATAGAGCTAGCGTCCCTAACACGAATTTAGAGCTAGATTCGGGAGTCCAAAAGAATCGACAGTATACTTAGATTGCTGAAACATTGTTTAGCATTACATCTGCTATGACTTGCGCAAGGCACGATGTGAGGTACGCATGCGGCTCGAAACTCCTAATGCCACTTTACACTGGCCAGGATACCCTTTGCATATGTGGCAAATTACAGATGTGTAGTTTAGTAAATTGTGATATTCATGTATATATAATTCATTGTCCCGAATAATACCCCAAGGAGAATACACCCACAACGCATTTTCGGGCGAATACTCTGTCAACGTGTGTGCAGACGAATATTCTAGCAACCTGTATTGAGCCGAATACTCCAGCAACATGTATACAGACAGAAACTCAGGCAACACGTGTGCAGACAAGTACCCCAGCAACATGTGTCAAGACGAAAAAAAACCCGCAAAGTGTGTGAACACAAATAGCCCCGCAAAGTGTGTGTAGACGGATACTCCAGAAACGTGTGTGTAGGCCTACACGAGTACAACGACAACGCGTGTGTAGTAAATGGACAATGTAGTAACGTGTGTGCTGGCGGCAACATGTGTAGACGAATACGCTTGCCAGTGAATACTCTGGCCGCCTGTGTACATGTGGGGAGGTTTGTATGTGTGAATAATGCAGCGTTGTTAAAAAGAATGCCTTTTAGGATATTGTTAAATACAAAGTACGTACAAACAGAAATGGTATTACACGTAGTTAACTAATATCACACGAACCGTACTAGATACGTCAACTGATGTGAGTATTCTTTCTGGGATTTATCTTTCATTGTCATACGTGACTATACAGCAACCACGTATGTTGAGCATTGGAAAAATACATTTTTCATATGCCATTTGACGAGTATGTGACACGACGTTTACTGTGATAATGTGATACGACAGCTACTGTGATATGTGACACACCACACAACATTTAAGGCCGATTCACTAAAACATCACCATCTTTAACTAGGATTTCGGTGGCCCCAAAGTACATGTAGGATGTATGAAGTGAAACGTTTGATTTGCCAAGCGGAGATAGTTGCGAATTTTGGGGTCTTAAAACAAAAGACTACGCAGGCCCACGGCTGTCGCGATAGAGACTAAATCCGACCAGGAATAAGCCACGATTATCAGTTATATCTGTTGTGTAATTTTCTATGCATTAAATTTCTGATATAAACGAGCTGTACCGAGTGTATACCGAGTTGTATACTAGTTGTACCGAGTGTCGTGTACGAAGCAGTGTATTTTGTTATAGATATAAATGTATAAAATTTCGTATTAACAGTAATGTATCAACATATTAATTCGTTATCCTTGGGTCCACATAATTATGGTGACATTATAAATTTGGGAGAACGGAAGACCCTGATCGATATATAATACTTTGCGCGTCTAATCACGGTGGACATATCGAGAGAGAGACAGAAATGAGGTACTCAACACAAACATGATGTTTTAGAGGCTAATTTATAGTGTATTTTTATTTCGAGGGGGTCTGGCGAAAAGCCAAGATGTTAAGCACCCGGACCGGGCCGACCCTCATGTGTTGCAGAACCCCTGACTTCCATCGAGTACATACCTTATTACGATGCCCCCCTAACTTTCGGGTAAGCCGACTTTTTAGGCAGACAGTTAAAGTGAGAAAAAAAAAATTATCTCATCTACTTGGCAAAATAAAGTGCCCGAAATCTAATAAAACTCTAATTTTACGGGCTGGGATAGCAGTAAAACGCGTTTGCGGCCGTCAAATATTCCAAAATTTTCTTTGGGGGGGGGGGGGGGGTCTATACAAGGTCAGATCCGCTTCTTCGCTTCTCGAAGAAAACCCGGGGCCGCTGTCTGTAAACCTGAAAATTTTTCGGGCATTTCTAGTTGTGCTTCCCTAACCGTCCTTGACCTCCACAACACGAATTTGTACTGAGTTGAGTATGGATTTAAACATTTTGTCTGGAGTCACTGCATCGATTAGTATTTGTGAATGCAGTCTGATAGGAGTGGGATTTCGGTTACAAAACCATTTGATACCTTTGGAGTTACTTACACGGGCTAGAATAACAGAAAACGCATTTGCGGTGGTTAAATTTTCTAAATTTTTTCCGGGAGGTTGAGGCTCCCATACCCCGCGACGATTGACTGGAATTCGGGTCAGCAGGTATACGTATTGGACCAAATTGAAGCTGCTTTATTCACAGGCTGGAATAGCAAGAAGACGCGTTTGCGGCAGTTAAATTTCAAAACTCTTCCCGTCTTCGTTGACTGTAAACGATTCATTGAAATTCGAGTCAGCCACCTTAACTATTAAGCTATATCAGACCACTTTGAAGTTGCTTTGTTCAGGGGTTGAAATAGCAGGAAAACGTGTTTGCAGCCGTTAAATATTCCAAAATTTTCTAGAGGGGGAGGGGGTGGGGCTGTGAAGTCGAATTTTTTTCGGGCAATTCAGGTTCAACAGCCCCCCTAACTGTCATCGAGCCCGTACGCCTATGACGACTGGTCCAATGACGATGGGCATACGTCATAGGCCCTACAGTTTGCTATGAAAAATGTTTCCTGGACAGCGGAAATACGGCCTTCTTTTATATCGAATTTCAACTGTCACGGGTTCTGTTACGGGATCGAACACGGGACCTACGGGCTAGCGAGTAATTTACTAGCGCGTAGGGATCTTTAGAGTTTGCTAAACCCCACCACTTGACTCAACGGTGCAGACTGTATTGTCTAAATCAAAGGCGTATAGAACTAGGTTGGTCACTCAAAAGTCTAGACCCTACACTTCATCACTGACACACACATCACCACCACAAACACGTGTACATACACAGAACTTGGTCTTATGTACGTATATGGTATGTTTTCCATGAACACTGAGCGGCGGCATTTTTTATTACACTATTTAAAGTGGCGAGTTGCGATTAAAGAAAGACAACTCTTGTTGAAGAACATTAGACAAATGGTATCAGACCACTACAGATTTTCAAGAAGACTTCATAATACATTATGCAAAAGCTTATTGCAGATCTTTCTTTAGGATTGGAATCTTATCTAAATTATTAATCAGACTATAATCAACTTATCCAGGCCATAATCAACACTTGGTGTCAACGCTAGCCTGCGATATTTACTGGATTAGGATCCAATTTGCTGCCTAACTTTCATTCATGATTTAATAATGAAATGGATAATGGAGACTATGTTTTTATCGAACCGACTTTAGTAATGTTGATCGACGCTAGGTCGAAAATTCAATCGCTAAAGTCTCGGTTCAGAGTAGGCCAATTTGACTCAAATTTTCAGCAAATTCCCTATACATTCCCTAGTTTTAATCAATATAGGGAGAACCGCCTGCTCTAATGAATCTGGTTCCCTATTTGACTCCCTTTGTGTAAAAACATATATACAGGAAGGTCAAACATCTGAAATGCCGTGGAATAAAACATTTGGTGGAGCAAATGCCCTTGTTATACCAAATAAACAAACACGTCAGCAGTGAGGCTGGTGTCTAAAGTCAGAGTCCCAAAATAATTATACAACACATATAAATTAATTGTGCACCTATCTTATAAAGCACTGGACATTCAAATTGACCAAAATGAAAATAAAATGCCCCTGTTTGAAACCAAGTTTCACCACTTGCACTCAATTAGAGTCAAAATTATCGTACTACGCAGTCTTGGCCAACCACATTGCTTATCTTTCTACATTTAAGTAATAAATATTCATCATTGAACTTAGTAAACTCTTTGATTAACCAAATTGCTTATCTCTGCTTAGCCTAAGCAACAACTACCCTTTATCGAACGAACAAATTCTAGAACATTGAAACAACAATAGTAAAGTAGTATTTTTCATATACACTGTATACATGCCAAAATGTGCTTTCTCCTATATACTAATGCAAATGAAGCTACATATTTTAAAGCGTATTTCAACAAACATTTTGTTAAACAAACATTTATTACAAAACAGATGAGTCCCTTTAAAAATATTACTTCACATTTAGAAAAAAAATAAAGGTGTCGACGATCTTGTATTCGAGGTTTGATCTTTTTCCAGAACCATTTCCCGATTATATCCCCAACCCATTGGTCTAAAACAATGAATAGTTACCGGACAACTTGTCAGAAAATATAAATCTAATCTAGATCACAAGCAACATCCACACTACAAAGTATCCAAAGGAGCACTACACTAACAAACCAGTAATTTAATGGATAATCTAATAAAATAAAACCAAGTATACGAACAATCTAATCTAAACCATTAGTCAAAATTCGAAGTCCTAAAAACGGTCGAGGCAAAAGAGTTTAATCAGCAAATGGACTGTTCGCCGTGTACAAAATACACGACAAACAGTGGTACACATGTGTCCGGAAGAGTAAGCTTACCCTGCCTGGCGTCACAACCGCTATAGCTGCATCCAAACTATTAGACGAAATCTCAGTTATTGGTCAATGGACTATCGGTATGCAAAATGCACGTGTGACATGATGAACAGTATTTACTATGTACATGTAGTAGACAGACATAATTATTTATATAATATTTTATGATGAACAGTATTTACGATGTAGTAGACAGACATAATTATTTATATAATATTTTATACGAGTCAATTAAATATATCTTGAATAATAGCCGAGAGAGACATGTTATATTTACCAATCAAGCCAATATGACGGCCATAATTTTTTTTAAGGTTTTAATAAGTTTAGTGTGCAAGTATCCTTGTAGTTGAAGCCTAGATGACAAATGCCTCGATCTACTATATATTAGATTATAAAGCGCTGCTAGATATTATGTTTTAGTCTCTATCGATATATATTATTGTTTGTTCGACAACTTATGTATGTGTTATGTTGTATCGGTCCAGGACAAAGAATGTTCCGGGGTCGAATCAAGCCCAGTTCCCATCTTCTGTGGTAGCGCTGATAAATAAAGAGTAGCCTAGTCGTCCGAAGATACCAATAACTGGGGCTACCCGCATATACAGTTACAATTGTTGGTATATAGTTCTCTGTGACCCACCGGAAGTTGCTGCTTCACAATCAGGGCCTATTTTAAGGATTATTTGACGAAGCACGGTCTCCGTGTCAATGCTTATTTGGGGGGGGGGGCGGGGGGGGGGGTTGCTCCCCCCGGCGCCGAGAAAATTTTCAAAATTCGACCGCCAGAGAACGCCGGAAACACCATTTCCGAGTAGAAAGTGATCAGTTCAATGTAGCTCCTTAACTTTCAGAAATTGTGACCAAACAGATCATGAACTATGAACAAAACAATCGGATAAAACTCACCAGAAGTAAACTAATAACTTCCAGAATTATTATCACACCAAAGAATTGACTGACAGATTTATGTATATCCGACCGCTTGTCAGGGCGTCGGATGTTTAAAGAAAAGTCTAAACACACTCAGATTCACAAAGATATACACACCTTTTTTCAGAGCACGGATTTTAGATTTTCAAAGCACGGATTTTTCATCCCAAGGCACGTCCGTGCCTGTAGGCACGTTAAAATAGGCCCTGTTCACAATGCATGCACCTTGGGAGATTTTGTTGAAGTTAGCATCGGATATTTGCTGCGAATCATTCTAAAGCCTTTCGCTCGCCATTGGACGTATTTGAGACTCAACTATTTGATGGCGTTGAACTGCCATCAAACAAAGTTCTGTGCCATGGGAAACCTTATTTATTCATCCCAACGAAGGCCCTTTCATTTACCGTTGCATATTCGTTTAGTTCTTATTCAAGCGAGTAACATTAATTCATCTTAAATTGTTTATAAAATATATAAAGCGCCATCACGGACTGCCATGACAATCTAATGTTTTTCAGGGCACCCCATGACCCCATTGTCATTGACGCTGATTGGTATTTAAGAAATTTGATTAAAGACCAAATGAATATCGTGAACCCGGGTTGATTCAAGATGACTGTGTCGAGTCGTCTAATAGTCTCACATACTTATTATTATTTTGTTACTTTTGAGATATACGTGAATAGGCTAGCCAGTTTTTAAATTCAAAATGGTGTACGTTACCAAATGGTTTCCACTCTGTGAGTGTTTATGAAAATCCAGACGTGTACTATTAAGTACATCCAGCCTTTAGTCTAAGTAATGATAACTTAACATTATCATCCGTCAATCTCTATACTCAATTCCCTGGCGTCATGCTATCAACTATACATGGCGCCCAACCGACCAATAATTTGTTTATATGATAATCGAGACTACGGACTCTAGGCAATTCTCTTTCATCAAGTATCTATTATTATCTCTTTCGGCTATTTTTGGAACGACTTGATACTAAAATTAGAATTAACTACGGAGAAAACGTCAGTCTTTACGCGCGAAAATATATGGCATCGCGTGCACCGACCAGACGATATAGATGTTGAGATTAACGTTCTAATGTTCATGTGGTTAATAGCAGTCGTGTGCTGGAGGGAAGGGAAATTAGTATTAAGTGTGACGAATGGAAAAATAGTTTTCATTCTGTCATGTATAATTTCTGTTTGCGATGCTTAAAACATCAGACAACATAGGATAGTTTATCAGGACCCTGATATTTATGTGTTTTTTTAGTTTTTTTTTACTAAGAAACACAAAAACAAAACAGAACTGACAATCAAACGTGATCTTCTACTTTTATTCCATTAAACATACATATAAGACAGGTTTTGAGGAATTTCATTGTCTGGATTTGATCAAATTCACGGATTTATACATTCCTGTAAAGGTATGTCTACTTTTGACTTTTTTATATTTGACATGTAACAATGCATGATATTAATTAACAATGCTTTTATCATACATAGATTGCAGAGAATTGAATTAAATTTATTCTTTAGAAGTTTATAACGGTAGTTTGAAATATTAATTTAATAGTTCGGGTCTATTCTATTTAAAGCCCCAATAACACTCTTGTTGTAACTGAATAATATGTCCCAATCTTCATTCTGGTCAACAAATCGTATTACATGTATTTTTTTTTTTTTTTTTTTTTTTTTTTTTATTTTTTTATTATTTTATAAACAGTATTACACACTATTGTACAACAGAATACACACATTACTACAGTATAAACCATCTTAACCAATAAAATAACACAGCATGCACAATAGTTGCCATGCCCCACTAACACCCCCTCTCCCCACCCCACCCACACCCCTCTCCCACACACCCAAACCCTACCAACTACAAAAAGAAAAAAAAACCTCGTCGAACCCACAGGAAGGATAAAGCCATGATGTTTTTGTATTGTCGATTTCTTCGGGTTATAGTTCTTTTATTCCAGCACGCTTATCAAAATATCTGTTTTCCTTATTATTATTTTGTTGTCCTATATACGAAAGGGGCGAAATTATAGAGACAATACTCAAAACGTGCGGTTTAACCATTTATGAGTTACAAGTTGTTGTTAACTATAGCTATAAAGCTATGGTGCGAAGAACAGCCCATTTCGATGTGTGTACAGATAGTGTATTATTATTCAAAGCTATTATATGTTCAATAGATTCTCGGTGTCTTAATTTTTGTTTTAAAAGTGAGGGGCTTATAGAGATATCTTGGCATTTACAGCACATAATAAAATACTTGGTAAATAGCATTAAAAAATCAATGGCGTTCGTATGTACTTTAATATTGCTATCCTGTAATATTACGTTTTTAAAATCTAGCTTAAAGTCGACACTAATTGTTTTTATTTTATTTGATATCTCTTCCCATATAGAGTTAACTTTTCTACACCTATATAGATAGTGTTCAGTAGTATCTAATTCATTGCAGTGTACACAATCGGGTGACTTAGAGAGTCCAATTTTGTATAAGTACGAGTTTGTTGGTAGTAATTTATGTAGTAACTTAAATTGGAAGTTTCGAATTTTTGGGTCTATACATATTTTACGTAAATGTATAAAAGGGTTGAAATTATCTTTTATTTTGAATTCTCTCCATTTTGTCCTTGAGATGTCAATGTTTTTACATTCTCTCAGCTGATTATATGCATATTTATTAACTTTATTTATTGACATTATTTTGTCGATTAAAGTTGTTGTTTTACCCGAAGTACAATATCGTTTTTTGATACTACATATTACACCATGATATGTAAGAACATTGACGTTAATATTAAACCGTTTTCGAAATAAATCGAACTTTAAAAAATTTTCATCTTCATCTAATAGATCTGATACTCTGTGTATTCCTACTGCATACCATTTGTTATAGAAGATAGTTTTGTTATTTATCTTTATGTTAGAGTTATACCATATAACAGAGTTTTTATGGCATGAGGGAATGAAGTTAATATATGCCCAGGATGTAAAAATATCGCGTATGAACTTATTATTAGTTTTTATACAAGCAACATCTTTCGAGTTTAAATTAAATTCAAAAGGATTGATTAATTTGCATTGTTGAAATGTATCCAGGATTGAGTTCTTCCAGATCTGCATCGTATCATTTTGTATGGCTCTTTTCACCCAATTAATCTTTATTGATTTAGCGAAAGTAAAAATATCTGGGGCATTTAGACCACCTTGATCGAAAGGGCTACACATTTGTTCTTTTTTAATTTTGGCTGGCTTTCCCTCCCATATAAAGTTAAAAAATAACTTATCTATTTGGTTAAGAAATTGCTCACTTGGTGTTGGTAACATAGAGAGTTGGTAGATAATTTTCGGTAGGATTATAGATTTTAAGATTACAATTCGGCCGCTCAGTGTTTTAGATTTACCTTTAAAGGTCTTAAGGGTATTTTTCATGATATCTATCTTATTTTCATAGTTATACTTATATATATCTTCTATTTTGTTATTTAAAGGAAGGGTAATCCCCAGGATACATATATTAGTTGTTATTATTCTGATATTGTTTGGAACTGTGTAGTTTAACCCCAACCGCCTAAGCGCGCCGAGAGGTGCAATTTCACATTTATCATAATTTGCTTTTAATCCACTTACTATTTTAAATTCTTCCATAATACTTAATACTTTTTCCAATGTATTCAATTTCCCATCTAAAAAAAGGGTTGTATCGTCTGCTAATTGTGAAATTTTTATAGTATTTCCGTTTACGTTAATTCCTGCTATTAATGGCTCTTTTTTAATTATTGATGAAAATATTTCAGCGCATAAAATAAATAAATATGGGGATAAGGGACACCCTTGTCTTACACCTCTAGATATTTTAAAACTCTTTGTGGCCCATCCATTGTTTATAACACTACTTGAAATATCTTTATAAAATATCTTAATCCATCTCTTAAATGATTTACCAAAGTTTAAAAAATCCAGCGCTTTATCAATAAAACTCCACTCTAATCTATCATATGCTTTTTCATAATCAATTTGAAATAGCATGCCTTCTTCGTCGTTTTCTTCCATATATTCTATTACGTCAAATATATTTCTAATATTTTGGCCAATATAGCGACCCGGAATAAAACCAGTCTGATCTGTACTTATTATGTCAGTTAGTATCTTTTTAAGTCTGCTTCCTATTACTTTGGTCATTAATTTATAGTCACAGTTAAGTAGTGTTATAGGCCTCCAGTTTTTCAGGTGCTTACAATCTTTATCTTTCTTTGGTAATAGGGTTATAATACCGTGTTTTTGAGAGATACTCATTTCATTATCAAAGAAAGAGGCATTAAAAGAGTTAATTACGAGGTCATTAATATCGTTCCACATTATTTTATACAGCTCAATTGGGATGCCATCGCTACCCGGAGTTTTACAATTTTTGAATGTTTTTATGACATTTCTACATTCGTCATCATTTATTAGACCATCACAAATGTCTTGTTGAAATTTGTTTAAAATAGGCATGTCCTTTCCACAATGTTTAAAAAGATTATCTACATTATTTACATACTCATTGTTTTTAATTATTTCGGAGGTATAGAGATTCTGATAAAATTGATGTATTTCATTTAAAATATTTTGTGGGTTTATTATATTTCCTGCATTTTCATTGTATAGGGTGGAGATTACCTTTTTCGCTGAATTATTTTTTTCTAAATTAAGAAAGTATTTACTGTTTTGTTCGCCTTCACTTATTCCCCTGGCTTTTGCGCGCATCATAACCCCCTTAAGCTTTTTCTCGTTAATGGCATATATTTCCGATTTTATTTTTTCACACTCGTTGTCATTAGCTAGGGGGTGTTTATTTTGTAACATGTCCAGTTTTTCTTCTAACTCCTTCAATTGTTTTAAATCTCTTTTTTTTATTCTGCTAGAATATTGAATTGAAGCTGCTCTTATTTCCATTTTTATCATGTCCCATAACAGGGGCGCATTACAATTACGATATTTTATTCTTCCTTCGGTTATTATTTCTTTAATAATTTTTATATAATGTTCATCTATTAAAAGAGACGTATTAAGTTTAAAGAAACCCGGTCCGCGTTTATTTTCATTGCGTATTAGCGATAAGTCAATAATAGAATGGTCTGTTTTATATCCATAACTAATATTTGTTGATTTTATTTGTGTAGAAAGTTGAAATGATGTTATAAAAAAATCAAGCCTACAACTGATCATTGGGTTTTGTCTTTTCCAGGTGAATTTTCGATCTACTGGGTGTTGTATACGCCAAATATCAATGCTATCCGACAAACTCATAAATTCTTTTAACAGTTTTTGTGATTTCTGGAATGTTACCTCCCGCCCCCCTTGCTTATCTTTTTCAATATCAACGACAAAATTGAAATCACCTCCCATTATAAAAGGTATATGGATATATTCTAAAATACTGTCGAATATGGTTTTAAAAAATTGTGGCTCATCTTTATTTGGACCGTATACATTACATAGTATTAAAGGACCTGTGTCAAGATCTACTTTTAAGATTATATAACGACCTTTAAATTCACTAATGATATCAATATTATTCAGTCCTATGACATGTTTCATTAAGATGCAGACACCTGCGCTATTTGAGGAATGGTGTGAAAAATAAATGTCATTGTCCCATTCGGTTCTCCATACATTTTCTATTTCTTGAGTCGAATGTGTTTCTTGCAGAAAAATGATATTATATTTCTTATCTTTCAGCCACTGAAATGTTTGTAATCTTTTATTTTTATCTCTCAAACCTCTCACATTTAAAGAAGCTAGCTCAACACCGAAAATATGATCAAAGTATCTGTGCACACGTCAAGAGGGCCCCCACCCCGCACCAACCTTATTCTTGTATAACTCAACTTTAGCTGGCCATATATTCCATATTCCTGTCTTACATCATGTCGTTTCCCCTTCCGTTTAATGTTATCTAAGTAAGAAAAACAATATATAACAATTACATAACCAAACATAAAACACAAAAACACAGAAAACATTTCTAGTAGTTGATCAATATCTGCCCAGCCATGGGCAGTGTATACTGTTTGACTCCAGAAACAATGACTAAGATACAACAAGTATGTATTTGTATACACCTGACTTAGGTAGACGAATTAATTGATTGATTATTCGTGAACATATTAACGTCTTCAGACCATCGCAATTGAGCAATACCTACACATACGCCATCTTACAGGTATCTAAATAACTAGTAGCGGTGGGACAATCAAGCATTCGTTTGTTTGTATTTAGACACAAGCTATTACCCACTTATTGTATGCTAAAAGTTGTTTTACGAAGGTGATCTCCTTAAATTAAATAGCAAACTTTACAATATTATATTAGACTGGAGATATATCAGATATTGATTCTAATACAAATTCTATATGAGGGAAATTTTATTTGTATATCATTTTTAAAAGTTTCGGTTATGCTCAACATCTGCCATCAGTTAATTGTTTGTCCATGATATGACTCTTTAACCTAATCCAAATGACATGATCACCGGGGCGCGCTGACACTGTCTTTAACCCTTTTGCCTTCGCGTTATAAAAACACTACTGACTTGCGACCGCTGATTGTATCATATGCTTCTTGTAGTGTAAAAACACGTTAGAAATACACATCTGTATACACAATCGAGTAGACGCACATCTAGCTAGTTATTACATGTATTTTAGAATATTACAATTAAATGATGATATAAATTTCATCTTAACACACCTATTTTAAAAAATTGGAAAAATTCAACCAATTGATTTGAAAAGTCTAACGTAAACCTTTTCAAATGTGACTTGGATTTTTAAATATTTTCGAACTCTCTGGACAAGTAAAATAGGTTGTAATGGATAATTTACACAACAGGTAGGACACTTAAACATCTAGTACTTAGAATAAGGGTATTATTTATTTTCTGGGGCTACCAAGCCAGCAAGAATGTTATTGTCCCTTTAATATAATTTTAAAGTAGCTAAATCTCTATCTATTCTTTTGCAATTAGAAATGGACACAAATGGGTCGCAACGCATATAATAATATAATACCAATATATATAATCTGATTTACATTCAATCCATCCGTAATTTCAAATCAATTATGTTCGGCGAAATACGAGAAGAGTCCAAAGTTAATTACAGTTCTTAGTTAATACCAGACTAATAATTCTACTAAAACAATAAAAAGTGATAGAGGGTGTCCAAATTAACATGACTTTGAAACTAAATATCCAGCTCGGGGGAAAAAACAAATCTATCCTGTGGAGCATTTACAAGGAATTGTCGGTGCATAAAATCTACCATCTCATTATCTTAAACTAATGTTCTTTAATTCATGATTTAATCTGTCTGAAACCCCAACCCAGTACTGTTTATAGGCCTAGTTAAGTTTATAAATAAACCTATATGCCTCTTCTGAATGTAAGCTACTCTAGGCCTGGAAAGGCCTGTTTCTTCTTTGATACTAATGATACACATGATATTTGATCGAGTCGCTTCATTACAAACGGCAATTCTTGCATCCGATTCGTGTACCAATGGTAAAATGTTTATTTTGTCTTAAATATTGGATACCAGAAGCCTACCCTTCCAAGTTACGATAACAACATCAATTTTTATTTGAATTTATCATTATTGAGTAAGCGACTTGCTTCCTTTTATTTCATATTTGTTATGTTAATTTCATTTCGTTTATAAACTTTTCATGCACATTCCCCAGCCCACCTCGACCACAATTTGTTTTGTATTTCGGTTTTCCATTAAGTTTGTCTATCTACTCAGGGAATATGTATCCAACAGTACCATGTTATTGTGTCTTTTATTCTGTCCATGTTTTACACTTCCACTGTATAGTCAGTCTGGGTTTTTTTTAATTTTCTGACCAAGAACCATGGAAATAATAATAAAAATCATTTTCTAGACCGCCGAGACTGCTCTGTGATAGATATTTTAGTTAAATTTGTAAACCACTGTTTGTCTTACATGCAACAGATACAACATATGTATTGGATATATTGTAGGAACGTCTGCTTAAACTACAAATTGGAGAAACTGTGAAATAAAGAATACATATTAAATATTTATTGCAAACCAGATTTTACTCCATGTATACCGGTACCCTATTCCTTACACTATGAATTAAAACGACTGCTTATTACTGGGCAACGTTTCGACTAGGCTTCTCGGGTCATTATCAAACAATTATAAAATCAAAATGCTGTGTTTTTATTTCAAAAAGAAATTAACGACCAATACATTATGATATGATATTATGGACAGTTTGATTTAATCAAGTTATTTTTATATCGAGGTATGGTATAAAAAGAGGAAAATTGGTAAAATCAGAATGCCATACGATGTTAAAATTCGCACGCGAGGAGAGTGGGCGAGTCATCTTCTCTCTTGTCATAATAAAAACAAGATTTAACGGGAGTTGCGGCTGATTGATGTTTGATGTCATCAGTGCGGATAGAAGAAACCCAATGAGAAAAAAGAATCTGCTTACATTAAAAACCACATAGCTGGACCCATGGATTAATTACATAGTAAAACTGTTAGTGCAAATATTTCCATATATATTAAAATTTCAAGTCTTTCAAAGCAAAATATACCACTTAAAATCAGTTTGCATTGCATTAAAAAAATTACTTGTGGTGAATGACTCTTCCCAGATAAAACAAATTACCTGAAAAGGGAAATAATACCATCATCAACACAGAAGAGATCAATTTAAACCTAAAATATAAAATAAAACAAGATAATATATAATTAATTAATGCTATGCAATTATGAAAGAGTTCAAAGTTGATCAAGTTTAATACTTATTAATAAAAACACCCAATATGACCGACACCACTTTACCTGAAAATAAAACAAATATTGATTAATGGACAATGATTTGATAGGTTTTAATAAACTGAACACCCTGGAATAAATATTAATTAATATTATCAGTGATGGTAACTCAGACATGTTGAGGTAACGTGATTTCACTGAAATACAATTACAACAAACCATCCATGGTCCCCTGAAGAATACTATAGTAGTATGTAAACCGGATTAAAATAATAATTCACCACTTATTTATTAAAAAGGGCCTTCCATTAAGTTAAAGTAGGTTATAAGAATGACGAGATCTGAATCATTAAGTACATTATATTTCAATAACTACAGACCTAACGCCCTGAAAAGCAAAGTAAAAGTCATTATTAAATTATCATTTTCAATAGGAGATGATTAAAATCGTGTATGTTATACATAATATTAATCTTAAATAGTGATGAGACGGTTATCAAATATTGATTACTAATTAATGATTGTGATAGAATATACATGTATTATGCTTAGTCTATTTGCAAATAATTATAGAATACAGATTGTCATACGCCCTGAGGAGGGATAACCCTTGATCTATGTTCATCGTTGGGTTTTGTCTCCGAATCTGAATGGCTTCGTCTGGTAGGCGTCTCCTAATGTTGTAGATTTTCCTTCATGGCACTGGACCCTATAGCGGGGGTTGGAGTTTCGGTGTTTAGCTACGGCCGAGTTGTTGGTTGCTGCTTTCGATATGTGGTTATTTATCATTTCATTCTATGGGCATTTGGTTTATCAAAGGTAACAGTCACAACGCGAGAATTGAATTTGATAAACGCCCCCTTTGATTGTAGTGGTTGTGTTGGGTTTAGTTTAGCGTTTCCTCTTAATATTTCCTTGGCGATGTTAATTTTTTGTGAAGGTTACATTTTTTCTAGTTTGTGCATTAGCAGACTTTTGATTTGATATGATACTGCCGTTGAAAGGAAGGCAGATTATAAATGGACAGTCGAGGTTCTAGGTTTAGCTAATGGCGTTTTGGACAAAATGCTCTGGATAGCCGTTATAAAAACATGTTTGAGATGATCAATTTTCTAAGGAAGGTTCTCAATGTCACATAATATCTTTTTCGTGCGGTTAACCAGGGCTGAAATTTTGGCTGATTTATCACTATTTGGGTGGTTGGATTGGAAGTGAATATATTGATAAACGTGGGTCGGTTTGCTGTGGACACTGGTACCCATTGAATAATTCGTTGCTTGTCTGGCGAACCGACGAATCTGAAATATTTAAGTATTGAGAATTATGCGTTTGAAATTTGCGCTCTGTCGTTATCTCTATGTCCATTCAATAATAACGTTATATGTAAATGGCGTCATGTTTCCTGATGTATATGTATGAAATATTAAATCATAAATAAATGTTAATATTTGATGGCTATAGAGATAACAACAGAGCGCAAATTTCAAACGCAAAATTCTCAATACTTAAATATTTCAGATTCGCCAGTTCGCCAGCAAAGCGACGAATTGTTGGCTTCGATTATAGGTTGGTTACTTTTTTCGATATCCTTGATGAATTATATCAGTGAGCGTTGGTTGTAAAGGTGTTGCAAAAGCATTTCTTAATCATGTTGTTGTTTGATAATACTTTCCCGAATCAGTAGATGATGTTGTGGTAGACGTTTAAAGCACCGTTTCTGAAATTAAGGGTGACAGTGGACTTCCCATTAGTTACCCATTGGTCTTTTCCAAAAAGCCGTCACCCCAGGGGAAATAAGTTGAATTGATACATTGTTTTAAAGGGAGTATGGTGTTATCAGTTGATCGGGATGTCGCGAGTGGGTTATCTAAGCTACCAATGTGCTTGCTTAGAATCTTCAGAGCTTCTTCTCTGGGTACATTAGTAAACAGGTCTACAACATCATATGTGACCATCTTCCCGGAGTTTTGAATAGTCTGCAGTTTCACGCACAATTTACCCGAATCTTTAATAAAGGACGATGCTGTTGTGCCAAGAGGGGACAGCAGATTTGAAAAGTACCACGTTCTTTTTGTTAATTGCTATAGTAGCCCTGACAAAAGGTGGTCGAGGGTGGTTTGATCTCAGCTTTTAATAGAGAGCTTCGGTGATCGGCTTTTCTTCTTTCAGTTTTAGCAAGTTTTCATGCCAGTCTTTGTGTGCGTCTATGTGATCTTTGTTTATTCTTCTATTATACTGCCGGGTCTTTCAGTAAATCGTTGACAGTGGAGTGATATTTATCGGTGTTTATTCGATATGTGTGTATATCTAGTTCAATTACAACATTATTCATCTTTTGGATGCACCAATTCTTTAAGTTGTGGCCTCACTCCAACATATTTTTGTGTCTTTGTAGATGAATACAGTAATTGTTATTCTGTGTTTTTTCTTTCAGCGAATTCATCATGAAGTTTTTGTTTTATATAATTAGATTTAGTGAATTGCGTAATAATAATAATATTAACATGTTGTTGACTTTCGGAATCCCTTTAAAGGAAAAACTAATCACAGGCAAATTAGTGTAACTGAAACTTGAGTTACTTTGGAGTTTCTTTTTACTTTAACTAAGGCGTTAACCAAGACTAGTAACCTTTAAATCCATTTTTGACATTCCGATTACCAAATTTTCATTATCACAAAGAGCCCAACATCTTACAGTCACCTGAAAAAACTATTGAAGTACGCTGACTGACCATCTTGATAGTTTGATATACTTGGTCAAAGGAATCTATTCGTAATGTTTGCGCGTGATTTACGTCCATTAACTTGCCGATCCTTCCGTATTCAAAACGTAACTGCTGGTAAAAAATATAAAATCAAACACACTTCCTAGATTCTAGGCACTTGCATATAATTCCTATCATTTATTTCTTCATAACGTGATTTCTGTACCTTACATTATGGGAGATCAGATAAAGAACTGACAGTTCCCACTGTAATCAGTTAAATTACATAGCTCTGAACCAAGATTTCAGCGATTGAACTTAATGAAAGTTGAGCAGCAAATGGGTTCTTAATCCAGTAAATATCGCAGGCTAGCGTTGACATCGATAGTTGATTATGGTCTTGAGTTAATGTATCATTAAAGATTTATATAATGATTAAGGCCTAAAGAAAGACCTTCAATAGTCAGATTTAGCTCTTGCATAATACATGTTGAAACAAACGTTATTTGGGTAGTCAACCAATTTAAAAACTCGAGTTTTCAAACGTATTTGAGACATGCTGAGATTTGTAAGATCCATAAAATTTGTAGAGATGACTATATGAATTAAGTTTTACCCCCATGGAAAGATTCGGCGTGGTTTGGATATTTTAAATAAATTTATAACATTCAACTCATCTCGCTCAAGAAAGTTCGATCTAAATTACACTATAATTAAAGCTCTTTAAAATTCTGCATGTATTTATTTTTTTTTTAATTTTTAAAAGGTTTTCTGAGGTTCTCCGAGCCTTGGCTAGAAGACAAACAAAAAATAAGACATATATTAAATGGTGAATGTCTGTAACTCAGTTCTACGCTAAATTGTAAAGAAGTTAAGACTGGATAATATGTATATCTGACGCATGCTTGGTGTGAAATTTATCTCAAACATTAATTTCCAGAATTAAATTCAAAATTTTAGGGGTTTTTTTTTATAGACTTTTGACATACGTTGTAATTATTTTCTCTGACGTATTATTTTTCCATGACGCCTTTAAACATAAACCATTTTAATTCTGGATATGACCTTCTACGCCTCGGTTTTGCAGGTACAGGTGCGGTACTAATGTAGTTAAGGTTATCAAGTACGCCTACAGATGTTGTACGCGATTAAGATGTATTGTGATTAATATGTTTTCATTGTAACAGAGGGTGGGATTGACCAGTCCGATTCTTATCTAACTAAATACTACGTGGGAAAACTGTCTTCCTAAAATACCGACTGCACGCAATATTAGCGGTTCTATTTTAACGAGGTTTAAAAATAAAATTTAAAGCAATGTTTGCCGGTTTTGAGTTTTTGGGCCCTCTTAAATTTTTTCGCCGCTCGCAAATGGCAAAATACCAGTACGTCAAACAAATACCGTTGTTCAGATATGCTTAAAATCGACTCTAGCATGTTACAAACAGCCCAGTAATTCAGGTTTTATTCGAGTGTATGTGGTAAGGTTTTATTTTTATTTCATTGAGAATTCTTTCATTGTATATTAAGCTATGTGCAGTAACATTCGGGATCAGTTTAATTGCAAATTAAAGGATTTACAGGTTAGTAACGGTTTTGTAATCAAAACATGCGCAAAATATATGTCAAATTTCTTTCAATCGGGGGCGATGGTGCCCTTGACAAAATGTCTCTTTACACGCAATTCGTTTCGCCTAGTGTAATTTGGTTGATATACACAGAAACCGCAAGAGAACGACTTCGACAGAAATTGGCTACAATCAGTTCAGCATTTCCCAGAATCCATTACATTGAATGCGTCTGCAATCCCATTTAACGTTTTGTCGAACGTGGGTGGTTTAATAATGTTAAAGACACATTAGCGCTTTGTCCTTTTCCGGTTTGGAGCCCGTCGTCCCATTCTTCTCACAGATAAATATCTATTGTGATAACTGATCTCTGCCCTGAATGGCCTCCATTAAAATGTTTATATAACCATTCAACTGGTACTAATTTCTAATTTTTATTCAATAAGCACGTGGTTTATTAAAACAAACAAGTCTGTCGGTATATTTATGTAAGCAAAATGTCGACTACTCAGTTCTCCGATAAAAGGTACATATAATCTATGCTGTAATTGGTGCCTATTTGAAACTTAAAGGAGATGAATCTCTAATATTTGGGACATAGAAATTTACCCAAATTGGGTCGCAGCGCCGCAGCGCATATAATAATGTAATCTGATTGTCAATGAACTGATTTACATTCAATCGTTTCCGTTTTCAAATCAAGTCTCAACCGAATAGAAATTTATAGCGTCTGGTTATTCCAGTCTATTGTGCATGCTCTTCAGATAAGTTATGACATCGCCGTTTGACATGAGTTGTGAAATATGTCTCTCTTTCTTGTCACCTGTTACAAATGACGCTGAAACGCACTATGGTACACGATTCGTGTACCAATGGTAAAATGTTTATTTCATCTTAAATATTGGATATCAAAAACGTACCTTTTCAAGGTAATTTAACAACATTTCAGCATGTAAGACTGATATTGGATAAAGACTTAGTTACTTTAAGTGTACTATTTCGTTATTCGGTTTTAATCCAGTTTGCATCTCTCGTACAAACATAGAATAAAATAAAAAAATTCATTTTTTTTAAATATGAAAACGGAAGGTGGATATTTTGCTCTGTTGAGATTTATCATTTCCTAAACGCCAGCGATTTAAATGGTACAACAAAAAAACCTCAAAAAAACCCCCAACGTCCTGTGTATAAATGTGTAGTACAAATTGCTATGACATTTGGAATATGAAGACGAGTAGGTAGAAATGCCACTGACTACGTAAAGACTTCCCATCACCTGTATTGCACGGCCGTCCATGGAACTAAAAAAAATGATCCGGTCTAGAACAATTCCCTTTTTTCCATCTAGGTTTGTCAAGTTGTGCCAATGAATGTGTGATTCTTGCCACAAACGGACCGTACACAAGGAAAGGGCAGAGAAAAGAACGGGAGATGGGGTAAAATTACCGTATATTAAAATATAAAATACCCCCCCCCCCCCTTCGTCATATAACATGAAGTAATATAGTACTCTGTTACCAATAATTAGTGTAAAATAGCCGATTTATTTCGATTAATTATTGACAAAGAGTGTATTTTCTCTTGCCCTTATATCCATCTTTTATAGACCTATCAATACCCATGGATGTCATTTCTTCTGAAATACCCGAATGCCCACTAAACAAATACTAATACCCCGAATACCCACTAGGGTGTTTCACTTTTCACTTTTTGGGGAATTTCTAAGGTTTCTACCTGTCACCGAAGTCCACTTGGGGTCAAACTTACACCGTAATATTTTCAAAATTTTCTTGCCAAAAATGGCTGACTTTTTTCGGGATTTTCGGACGTTTTGAGCTTGACAGATCTCTTAGAAATTCAGGTATGGCTTGTAATATTATGCTTTTAAGGTATGTATAGTCCATTCCCACTATTTTAAATGAGATTATTAGAATCCAAGATGGCGACCCAAATCATCTATTTTCGTGACTTGGAAAAGTATTTTTCAAAGACTAAGTCATTCTGAACATCATTTTGGCCCTGGTAATCAATTTTGCACTTATAAAATTCCTTATCAGGGCCAAAATGATGTTCAGAATGACACTAATCTACCTTTGATTGAAAATGGCGGAATGCAATAAGTAAAGGTAAAGCTCCAATGGAGTATATTCACTACACTATTAGTATTAGTCTGGCAGAACTATGGCTGAACCTGGAAATTGTTTACAAATTTTTTTTTATGATTGATATAAGTAATCTTGGGTGACCTCTTTCAGAATATACCGGAGAACCTTGGTCACCCTGGAGCTTTTTGAAAAAATTCAAGACTGCGTCATTTTCAAAAAATCCCCTATAACTCGCGTAGTATTAAGTCTAGGATTATACTTTTGGTGTCTAACCATATTATGTTTGTGGGGTCCATGAATACACCGAGACCGTTCATTGTGGGGTGATTAGATTATAGTAAAATCCAAAATGCCAGATAATATGACCCTTTAATTCGTTAAAAATGGTTGGGACGATTATTTCACAAAGCCAAACTATATCTAGAGATATATTATATATTGCGGGATATATGAGCAGTTGAGTGATACAATAACACTATATACATGCCTATCGTGAGCACCAGGGCCACCTAGATCGGCCCTGGAAAGGGAGGCACAAGCTGGGTTTTTTTAATATTTAAAAAAAAAATCCACCCGCAAAACACGAAAATAACCAGGTAGTACCCAGTTTAATCCTCTAGTCATGTTTCTGGCTGCAACCTGTGACAGCACAAGCGCAAAATACTGTATCATCTAAGCCATCACTAGTGCGTACTACATGTCGCTCTTGTATCCATATCTGATAAACCAATTTAGTGTCCTTAATCCAGCAATATAGTTCCTTTCAGTCAACGCCACACAATAGCTTGGTGGTTTCGTCTTTTTACGTTCCCTACACATGCATCATTCTTTGGAGCAAAACTATGCATGGTTTAGGTGGGGATGATGACGACACATTTCCCGTTTTTGATGCCTATACCCTCCAACGTGTTTCAGGCATGGATTTGCAAGAGTCCTGTCTATAACAAGCTTCTTGTAAATGGAATCACCAACCGAGGAAAGAACAACCGTTGACATTGGTTCATCTTCTGAGAAACACATGTCCAGTGCCATTTAAATCCTGTCAGCTCATGCTTTTACTGAATATGACACAGTTACGTGTTGTTACATCGTGGGGAAAGGAACAGCGTTGAAAGTGGTGAAAGCTTTATTGTAACCTGTCTCTCTCTAGACGCTCTAATAGAATCTGTGCTTACACAGGCCCCTCTACATATGTCGGCTGGTTATGGACAAAGTTCTAGCAAATCAATGTCTGAAACACGCTGGAGGGTATGTACATCCAAAACTGGAAATGCATGGTCAGCATCCACACCCAAACCATGTAGTCTTGCTCAACGAATGATACATTTGCAGGGAAACTGTTTTACTGGGTGAAGGTTACTAAATTGAGAACTTACAACTGACCAACTTGCTCCAGAGTCTGTCGTGTGGAACTGGGGCCCCTGATAGACATGTATGTTGTGTTAACATATCACTCATATACTTCTATGTCCAGAAATATAGTTTTTCTCTAGATAATATTTGGTTTGGTGAAATAATCACCACCTAACCGCCCTAACGAGTTTAAGGGCCATATTGATATCTTGTCTGTTGGATTTTACTGTTATCTAATCACCCCCACAACATGAACGATTTTAGTGTATTTAGTGAAATACCGGCCCTCTTGGATGTCATCTTGAATTTCTCAAAACGTTCAAGGGTTACCGCGGTTCACCTGGCACATTCTGAAAAAGGACACCTTAGGCTACTAAAATCAATCACAAAAAAAATTTGTAAACAATTTCTAGATTCAGCCATAGTTCTGCCTGAGTAATAGTGTGGTGAATATATTCCATTGGAGCTTCGCCTTTACTCATTACCTTCCCCCATTTTCAATCAAAGGTAGATTAGTGTCATTCTGAACATCATTTTGGTCCTGATAATGAATTTCATGGGTTCAAAATTCATTATCGGGGCCAAAATGATGTTCAGAATGACATAGTCTTTGATAAATGTTTTTTCGTGTCATGAAAATAGACGATTTTGGGTGCCATCTTGGATTTCCACCATCTTTAATTCTGACAATCTCATTTAAGATAGTAGTAATGGACTCTACATACCCGAAAAGCATAAAATAGACACATTGCAACCCATACTTGACCTTTCTCAGTGATCTGTCCGAAAATGCCGAAAATAGTCGCAATTTGGAAAAAATGGCCGTCAGCAGCCATTTTTGGCAGGAAAATTCTGAAAATATTAGGGTGTAAGTGGACTTCGGTGGCGGGTAGAAACCTTAGAAATTCCCAAAAAAGTGAAAAGTGAAACACCCTAATGCCCACTATACAAATAATAACCTTTTTTGCAAATGTCATAATATCTTAAACAAGATACTACCGTTTAACCTCCACTCCACACAAACTAGGCCATTTCGGGACTAATATATGGTTCAATTTTAGTTTTAAAAAAATGGCTTGTGCGTAGAGGTCTTTAGCAATGAGAGGTAAATCCACGTGGACAGGCAACCCTACTCCTTGTCACGTACAATCGGGAAATCGAAACCACGCCGCCAGACTCAATTACAGACCTTCAGATTCTTAACCATACCCCCCACCCCACCATCACCACCCTTACCGGATTTGGGTAGTAAATAAAGTAACTAATGCTTATTGCATTTAGTTCAACAGGGTTATAGGCTTTATGTGATAAAATATTTTACCCCGGAAAGATTTAGAAGATAGTCTTTTTGCTCATTTTAAGTTTCATTTTTGGCATACCATGAGGACACTGGAACACACAATCGGTTGGATTTAACTGATTGATTGAATTGACAGTAACTCGAAAAAGATGACCAGATTTTATGTTTCAAACACTAAGAGCCTCTTCGACAGAACTTGCCAGAAAGGTTGGCATCTCAATGAAACTGGTATTTAAATACTAAGTTTGACGGGTGTCAATTGCGTTTCGTTTCCTTTCGTGTTTCGCTCCTTTATCGATTCCTTAAATTGCATAAACCGTCGTAGCGTCCTATCCGTATCACGAACTAAGAAGTGACGTTCCCTGTCACCTATGTTAAAGGCTATAGAAGGTTTATGTCAATCAGACGTGGCACATGTAAAAAAAGGACATTGGAAATCTGTTTTCTGTTCCTTATGTAACCAAAATATAGACATTTCAAATCGACTAAAAACTTGATGTACTTAACCTAGTTTTATTTTCATTTTGAAATTTAAAAAGTGACTTTTATGCAATGGGAATGTTTGAACGAAATTAATCCTCTCAGTAGTAGGTGGATTTTCTGGTATTTTTGTACTAGCTAACACTAATATAGTTATTTGCGCATAATTATTATCTAGTAATGACAGAGAGAGAGAGAGAGAGAGAGAGAGAGAGAGAGCGAGAGAGAGAGAGGTCATTTAGATGGTTAAATTTCATTTCAATAATTCGCTTGCACGTATGGGTTTTTATGCAGTAGAAGGAAACTGTGGGACCCACTAAAAACACGAGGTTGGACAAGCGACCCTACTCTTTGTCACGTACAAGCATGGATTCGAAACCACACCACTTGACTCAATGACAGACGCTGTGATCTTTAACCCCGCCAACAGTTAAGAGAATGTTCCAGTACAACAGACAATCTAGTATTTAGGAAATGGCCCAGTTGCAACTGTCTGTGTACTACGAAGTGCCTGAAGGTATTATTTACACGAAACACCCGGGTTCCTCAAGCAGGTTTACTGAATTTGTGGAGAACCAAATACTCACGAGGTGAATTGCGTCAGTCGGTAAATTCCGTATGCATGCCCTAGCCTCTTGAATGTGCTATCACTGAATAACAATAAAACAAAATTCCCTGACAAACAACGGCTGCCCAGTAAAACATGTTTTAATCCAAATTGACATTCATCCACACCTCCTTGTAATCAAAACTCGACAACCATGTTGGTGGGATAGGTTGACTTGTATCTGAAGTCTTAAAATATTTACTCGAAACGAAATATACTTTTACATAATGTTGGAGTTATTTTGACACTATGTCTGTCTGGAACACAGAACCAAATATAAATGTACGACAAATTAGACAATAACAGCGCAAATTAATTAATATGGAAAATAAATGAAAAGAGGATGAAATTCGTTTCGTGTGGAATCCTGATAAGATTGAATTTGCCGGGGTTCAGCTTGATTCTTTCCTGTTTAATGGTTTGAAGTTGCGTGCAGATAAATGAAAATTGTGAATATTCCAGCCCCCCCCCCCTGAAAGAAGTAAACTAGTTACCAACTTTTTCGCCGACCTTCTGACAGTTCGGATGTTCGGTGTCCAATGATCGGATCATTGTTCTGAAAGCATTTCAATATTTTAGCTGGTATAAGCAAAACAAATGTAACTTTTAAAATATTTTTTTGTACAAAACATATTGAAGGGTTAAAGGTACACCCTTGGGAAACCAGATCCGGGTTGTTGGTTGGAAAACCCTATCGTAACTCAAGAGTTATTGCCCCCGGTTTACAGGTATAAAGAGATTTTTTGTCATCACATTTAGTGGGCTTGTTCGACTAGTGTAGCAAAGATGAATCCTTTCAAAATTTGCATGTGTAATTCTTTTCCACAAGTCGAATTCTTAATACCCACCCTTCAAAATGACGTTGGTGGGTTGCCTGGCAACAATTAGTTCGGTTTGAAAGTCAACATGCAGGATGCTAGATTAGTGGCCTGTTTTCTCAGTTGATGGGTATGCTTATGTAATCTATGATCTTATTAGTTTACAAGGGTGCAGACAGGGGCGTAACTTTAGTTGATAAAGCAGACGATTTATGCAATCTGTTATAATAGATGAGTTGTAAAAACGTTTTTTTCTATATAACTTAATACTGATGATGTTGTACACGAAACTAATTATCGCTTCTTTACGAGGTTACGTTTGAAAGGTTTTGTCTGAATGCTTGCTTAACCTCAAGGAGAATTCCGTCTACTTAAAGGACAATATTGGTGTCGGTCATTATCACATATTTGATAGAACTAGTTAAACACATTCCAAATATAATTTTAACACATAGATCATTGCTACGATAGTTGCGTAATGAAGGTTTCATGAATCGGAAGTGACGAACGCAAAATGAAAACACGAGTTATCCCTCTATATAAATGACTAAAGTGACGAGTGATAACAGATACTCGGCCGAATTTCTGTTCACTACTTATTCCAGAAGTTGTTATGTGGGACTGCAAGCAACACAACGCCAACGAAATAGCGACATCATATCGTAATCGTTTTACCTTTTATGATCTATGCGCATGTCACCGCTGGTGCAAAAATTGTAGCCCCATGGATGATTTAAAACGCGGAATGACCATGTGTGACTGTCAGGATGCGGCAGATGTCATGCAATTTATAGCTGAAAAACGAGTTGGCTCACACCTTGCTCCGTTCAACTGGTCTTACCATTGATAAGTGAAAAAATAGTTTGAATAATCCGACGTAGTAGTAGTAGCAGTTTAACGTCTGATTCCATAATAGTGATATCGCAGATAATTAAGTAGTTCTGCTTTATATGAACGTTACTCATAGGAAATCCACACGTTTTAGTCGCAAAATGATCGAGGACTAGCTGAAAAATTCTAAACCTATATCTGTGAAAGGCCTGTAAAATGCCGGGGGTTTCTATTTAAGTTTCTACAAAGTCACTTTCGATGACTACACACTTTCGCAAACGATACATCATTACTCGGAAAATGACGACCGGTTTGTTCCTTTTTCATTTTTGGAAACAGGTGGAAGTATGAAAGGGTCAAATCGGGATCTGTTTCAGAACGGCGCAGATTGTCACGGGACGACAGGAATCTGACAATTTTCTGATCTTTGGCACCCATCTTGCAGAAACTTTTGTCATTCCCGACTCGTTGGCGATAATGTGCTCAACTCTATCAGGAGAGATGCCCACAGCACATGCAATATGCCGAGTGGTCAATCGTCGATCAGCCATCATTATATCATGCACGCGGGTAATGTTTTCTTGAATAGTTGCTGCTGATGGTCTTCCAGCACGCGGGTCATCATCTCTCTGTAACGCTTAAATTCTGCAACCCACTTATTTACTGTTCGGGTGGAATGAAAAACCGAGGTCCCGTGTACGCATTTGCATGCGCGTAAAAGATCCTTATAGCACACTCTATGGCGTATGCCCGTCTTCATTAACCCAATTCTTTAGTTGCAGTTCTTATATATTTATTGAATGATTGTACTTATTGGTGGCAAAAGTTTGTTTTAACCCAATTAATCTATCCTTTTAGTCAGCCCTCGTACTCAAATTCCGTTACAGAGATATTATTATATTCCTAAAACGATGGAGTTAAGCTAGTTCCTTTAGGAACTGTCTCTTATCGGACAATATCCACCGACGGTTCCTATCACTTCCTATATAGCAGCAATATGAAAATGCGGTAAAATACCCCTCTGTTCTCAGACCATTTTGGAACCCTTACCTTCTATTTTTCATTGCGATTCTTTAGTTTTCACAAAAGGAAATTATTTCTTACCACGACTGACATAAATTTATGAAAACGCAACACTTATTATTGTATTTCTTCAATAATTAAAGAATAAACCTAAGTCGAAGTTGTTTTATTATCTAATGACCTCACCTTTAAATCTGTACTATGGATATTTTATGACATTCTCTTTACTGAATACGATTACAAAAACAAAACGGACGAAAAATGTCAAAAATTACAAAAACACTTACTAGTAAAGTGAATAATTTAACTGGCTTTTGCCAGACACGTACAGTAACATGTTGATGTAATTTAGATATTTTCTGGTATCTGTTTTATTTTTTTTCATCGAAACCAAACATATATAATATACTTATCAGGGGCTTTTTTTTATCGAAACCAAACATATTTAATATACTCATTTTTCCGCAATGCGCACACGGACGATTTTATAAACTTTTGGTGCAACAAAGCAGCGATGCAATGGAAATCACAGGAATGGTTCAGATCGTCTTCAAATTAAATATCGACAACTAGTGAGATACCGCTCTATTGAAATCAAATTCCAATATAGTCTACTCGTTAAAGTTCCAATTTCACATTTTCTAAGAAAGTCAAAACATAATTATTTCTATGTCTTTTGCTCAAAAGGTTGTCAACTCACTATTATACGGTCCTGGGCAAAATTTTTTGGGCATTATAAAGGGTGACACAGGGTGATTGAGGAAATAGTTACTCAATTACCTCCCTTGTTTTCCCATTCCTCTCCATGGACGGCCATCTTCAAACGTTTGAATTTGAAGTTGAAAATGATATTTTTGCCAATTTCTCAACTGGCAGTACTGAATTATAGGATTAATAGGATTATTCTTTAACAAGGTAGGACTGTTTATAGGTTCAATCTATTTTTGGGCTTTATTTTAATACATTTTAAAAATATAACTTAAAAAAATGCTATTGGAGCTTTAAGGTCCGTTTCCCACTGGCCCCAGTGGAATAAAAATTGGGTTTCAGCCGAACGGTAGGCCAGTCGTTCGACAAATATCTACCTATTTTGCACACCGAGATCTATCTAGGCAGCCTAAGTTTAGTACACGATCAGTCGATCACCACTTACTGACGTATCAGTTGATGTGTGTTTTACCAAATGAGTGACAATCTTGCATTTGAAATCGTTTCAAAATCATCCGGGACGCTGTGTCGATAATAAAAGATTAATTCTTCCATCTTTGGAAGTAAAGTGTATTTCAATTTTTATCCGATTAAACGACAATTTTCGAACTTCAATTTTCATCCAATTGAACAACATCTTTCATCTAATTTTCACTGAACGACAAGTTTCGTCAAGTTACACAACATTTTCGTTCTAATCGCACAACAATTTCGACCAATTGCACAACAATTTCGACCAATTTTACAACAACTTTTTTCGGTGAAGGGATATTGACTCAATCAACTAATATTTCATTAGATTTATGCTATTTGGAAATGGTCTTTAGTGGTTCAAGAATACGGCGTGGTACAACCAATTTACGATTATCAGCAGGTGTTAGGCACACTGTACACTTCTATACATTAACAAGTCAAGCGTTTATCTTACATAACACCAACTAGAGTCATTTTCAACATGTTTACATCTAATTGCCGAACTATGGTCTGTAATAAATACAAGTGTTATCAGCCAAACTGTGAAGTTTAGTAACTACTTTTTGTGAAGATACATACACGATAATCAGATTCTGTCCTGTATTATCGCTTAATGTGTCGAAACTAGGGGCGTAGACGAGATAAGGGCTATTTTTATTTTGTTTTGTTTTTTTTTTTGCTCAACTTTGGTTTTTTTTCACTCAATTTTTTTTAACAGTGTGGTATAACTGTCCAGTAACATACACAGCACCGAGGCGGAATTAAGGCCGGTGGGTGTGACTTGACAGAAAAAAAAGAAGAGATGCTGATTGTCAGTAATGCGGTCTGGGAGGAGATCTTAGTTTGCCCGAAAGCCTGAAAATCGACATGTTGGGCTACTAATACATTTATGGCAAATAACTTCTTATAACGCCAAATTGCTGGTAATCATTTTGATGGAAGGGGCTATGTTTAAATTTCAGCCAGGTCTCTATCAAACATTGTCCAGACTCTCGAATGACAACCCAAACAGACTACCAAGCCATACATAACAGTACACAAACACACGGGGGCGGATCGCCCGAAGGGCCGGTGGACGAACGATCGAAGGGGCGGTCGGACAAAAAATGAAAAATACTTTTGTCCAATTCGTCTAAAAAAAAAAATTATTCTGCTGAACGTTATATGGGGGCGGGGGGTATTGGAGCGATGATGATCATGTTGTATGTGGCCGGTGGCAACAAAAATGGGACATTTTTCAATGAAACTAGTCCCATTTTTTTAACCACTTAAATTCTCTTCACTCTTGACGATACAATGATAATACGTTAATTAATAATATGACGATATGATAATTTAACAGGTTGATGGTTGTAAATTACTTGCAGGTCGGGGTTTTGGCCTAAATTAATCGATTTATGAAATATATTATTTGACAGAGATTATAATATCAAATATGCCACCAAATCGCCATATTCGGGGTTTATTTTTCAAAAATTTCCAGGGGGAGAGCTCCCGGACCGGACTCCGTGGTCAGTAAAAGGGGCTGCTCTGAAACAGGAAAGAGGCACATGCAATATAAAGGTTAAGTAGCATATAACTGTGCAGAAACACAGCACAGCCAATATCAACTTTTAAGCAGTACATGGCAGTACCATACTAAACTTAGGCTGCATGTCTACAGTTAGCTCCGCCTGAGAACAGACATTATAATGCTAGTTGACCGACATTTTAAGTCCTTTATCGGCGATTTTAGTCGAAAACACCAAGTATACTTCGATAATTTAGAGAAGTATTTATTATGCCATCATTTAATGGAATTGAATAGGTTCCTCTAGTCTGTGTGTGTATGCCAGGTGTGAAACGAACTAGAACCGCATTACAAAACAATACATTTGTATTCTAATTTTTAGATATGGCGGCCATTCAGGGCAGAGATTTATTCTCGATGTATGAAGTAGATGGACATGTCTGTGCAGAATGATAGCAGTATATAAAAATTGCGTATACATACAGACAACATAAACATTATAATACAGTAAAAGGCATCACAATCTATAGCTACGAGAACGTAGCTAAAACCGTTGAGATATACTGATGTTTTTGTTTTTAGCTACGATGAGGAGCCTTCAGTTTGACGTGGCAAACTCAGTTTCTTTATTAAAGCATGTAACATCTTTAAAATGATGCGGCGTGGCAGAAATATCATAAATAACAATAATCAATCGTTTTTTATGATAAAAAATATTGTCAATTTTGCATAGTAATACCCAATGCGAATCAGAATCGCACTTGCAACTTTGGACTATATAGGAATAACATTCATCTCCAAAAACGGAGGGTTGAGGGATGATATATTTTTTTATCTACACAATATAATCTGCCCACGCACGAGGAACGCAACACAGACAATACACAATGCCGATAAAAATGGTAAAGCCCATAACAAACAAAACCAAAAATGACGAATTACCGGAATAAAGATGAAACCAAAACTGTCAGCAAGCTAAACCAACCATGGGACATTTTTCTCACGGATAAACCCATTGATAGGTGGTATCAGGCGATCCAAATGGATTAAGCATATTTGTGATAACAAAGGTTATCTAATTTTAACGATTCTTTTATACTGAGTTTTTATTTTCACTAAAGGTTGTAATACAGTCGAGTGTAAAATTAGAAAAATTGATCTGCCCATCCTATGTTCTTGTCATGACTGGATCCAACGATTAGACTAACCAACCATTCATGCTACCATGTATCTATTACTGATCGAAAGTATTTTATGATAACCAAAGAAAACCACGAGTGGGATTAATGACACTTTGCTGAGTCTTAGATGGGTGGGTGCATCTTCTATTTCTGCAAGACAGCGGGGACTGCACCTGATTATCGCTTGAAACAAAATATTAAAAATCGAAAATAAAATTGGGTTTTAGTTTCATAATAATCTTTGCATCAACTGGGGTTAGGCATGCGAGCCTACCCATTGTTACACGTTTGGATGAAATCATGAGTACGACACCCGCCCTTTCCTATCTCTCTCTCTTTGGCTCTCATAGTGTATTGTGCCCCATGTGATTCGACACCAATCACGTAAAAGAACCGTTGATCGTATGAATTCGAAATGTCCCTCATAGCACACACTAAATGGTGTGTGCCCGTCTTCATTAGCCCGGTTGGAATAGAACCCCATTTATTAAATTTGTATAAATATGTTAGTACTATAATGACCTAGACCCAGACTAAGCGAATACCCCCACCCCCTGTCTCTCTCTGTACCTCTGTCTGTCTGTCTCTCTCCCCCTCTCTCTCTCTCTCTCTCCCTGTTAGATATAGAAGCGTGTGTTATAGACATACGATGTATATATTTAGAGTATCTTTACACGCCAGTCATCATGTAATTATAAAACACGGTAAACTACCCTGGGGATCCAAATAAACGTTTTAACATCTACAATCAACTTAAAGGGTCTAAACCTCTTTGATATAGACATGTTATTTGCATGAATGACAGTAGTGGCAAGCCCTCGCTAACGATTTTGTTTCGAAAGATTGATGGAAAGTCAGCGTATTTATTAATTTTAGTTTCATTATTCATAAACAGATGAGGATGTCTTCTAAACACATGCACTCAACTTTTTACAACACAAAAAAGGGAAAATCGGGTCCAGACGAGGAGAGGGAACTTTGGGAGATTCGCCCATTGAACATCCTACAAGGTCCTTTACTGGTCCAGCTACTCGCGACTAGCTTTGGCTTGAAGAATAAAAGCCAAGATCTTTAAAAACTGTTATCAACACTTACTTAATGGTATGTGCACCAAAGCCATCACACAGACCTTATGTTGATGTTGTCTATTGTCGGTTGAATGATGATTTCAGATTACTTCTACACATTTTGTTGAGTGGCGGTCTGAAAACTTGTCTGTGTTTATTTTTTCAAATTCTCCTTTTTAGAAACCAACTAAGAGTAAAGACGCGTGTCGGTGATGGAGAACAAAACAGGCTTGGGATAAGAGTTTAACATTCGTATAACCTGAAATATTGGATGAAAACAGTTTGAAGTAATCAGCTAATGCACACACATTTTACTTCGGCAAATCTTTATTAGCAGTAAACACTTCCTCACACGAATGAAAATATTTGTCACACTTTCTTTGCAATATATATTTAGTAAAGTTTCTGTGAGATGATATTATAATAATGGCATATTTTCAAATGTCTCTTACTTGGGACAATGAAAATATACTTTTCATATCTTTCTCGGTTTTGTGGGCGATATATTGACGTAAGGGTAAAATGCCAAGATGCTTGTTGACTTATCGGCTATTGACATTACATCTTCGAAATTATAATTAAAATTTTATTTTTCACACAAAAAAAAATTTGTATTAAAAAAAAATATTATTTCTGAAAAAAATTCAGTTCTGTAAAATTAAAACATTTCATATCACATTTAAGTTACATTACAAAAAAAAATCAAAAGAAATCCATCTGACTTAATCTACTATCTCCCGTTCATCTGAGCAGTGAAAACAAGTTTCTATTCCAAATCTTTTAAGCTATATGGAATATATTTTGTCCGTTTAAAATTTAACGTTGGATCCGTATAATTTTACCTTTGGGTGTGAACTACTTGGTTGCGTCAGATTTGGTATGGTGTGTTCAAAAGTCATTTTTCGAACAGTTAAATAGCTTAGTAAGTTTAAAACTGTATTACAGTTTGCTCCTCCCTCCACTTGTATAATTTATTGCTATTAACATATGTAATGGCGCATCGTGTTTGTTTTTTTATACTGTAAAATGCAGAAATTGTTTCATGGAAAGTTTCCAGATTCCACCTAAAAAGGTTTTAATTTCTCTAACCTTGCTTGTGAGTTCAATGCACATAACACGGTCGCTTACCATTTCGATAACATTGTTTCTGTAGATATTTTAAGAGAAGAACAGTTTGCATCTAACCCATGTCGGCCTAATGGCATGACATTATTGACATGACATGTTGGTTTTTCCCTTGGACCGCTACTTTATCGTATTGCAGTGGATGTCAAACCTGACATTTTATTGGTTCAAGACTGAACGCACCATAGGAGATTGCTCGGAAACCGTTGGCATCATGTTTAGCTTCGATCGTTCATATATCCCTGGCGTGACTATTACTAAGCGGGGATGAATCTAGTGAACCAAGGTGATGATCAAGCTTGGTTTTGGATAAAAGGGAGATTAAAATTGTGCCTTAAAATAGACCCCCACCCCACCGGGCCTATTCCAAGACAAACACACCCTAAAATCCCACAGTTCTATTTATATGCTTTTTATGCATACAAAAAACGGTCTATAAGATGTGTGTTTATGCGCCGTCTGTTAATTTGTATCTGTTTCCTCAAATCGTGTTCATATTCTCATAACTCTACGAAGTTTCATACCAGCAGCTATTAAAAAGCAATAAGGCTTGAATCGCTTATAGACACTTAATATATACAGTGTGAAACATGCCACTAAATAAGCTATACCTCTCAACCAGAACTTATATACCACTCCAAAAAAAAGAGGGTTAAAGGCGAACTGTACCCGATGCTTGAAGATACCATGTCATTAAAATCATATTTATTTTCGTTTTATGTTAAGTGTTTTATTTTATTTAACATCTGACAAGTTTTATTGACGTGTCGTGTTCTTACTTATGTACTATAAACACCCAACCATAACACAGCTATTCCACTCAAGCAACATCTTTCATAGAAAGCCTGATCTCGCTTTAACTCCGTACATCTTATCAATCCCTTTCGATTGGCTACTGACCCAGCTAGGGAACCTATAAGATTGTTCAGTTATCGTGAATAAAAAGTCTTGCGCCTTCCAGCTAATATGTCTACCCGTGATAATGGAGTAACAAAGTTCAAGGTTCGTTCAATGCCATTGTTTCCGTGGAGGTCGCCATGTTTGATTTGAGTGTGTTTGTGTCACAGCCTCTGATTGGACGCTATCGTTCACGTGTCTGCGTTTCACCAAGGGTAATTGAAGACCAGTCTAGCAACGTCTAGATGTTGTAAAACTCGCGGTCGTTGCTTCGGGAACATGCTCAAGCAAAGCCAACGCCCATTGATCTATTGATAAAACTCGCCGTCGTCATCCACCCGAACGTCAGTCGTGGTGAATATGTTGGACCCTTTGTACGGAGAATCAGGACTTATAATTAGACTGAGAATATAATAGTTATCCGCATTAAGTCACATGTGGTGAGCTGATTTGTTAATTAAAAGAGAGAAAAAATCGAAATCTTGGTGGGTGGTTGAACTTATCTAAAACTAGATAATTTATAGGATATAAACATCTCCACTAGAACATCTTAGTTAATAACCTCCACAATTCCAAAGCGTCATGCATGTGAAAATAAAATTTAGTGCTTTAACATAGCTATAAGTCACGTGACCGCGGTACTGTGATTATCAGGCGTACGAGAAATTGGCACTTAGCACTGTCTCAATTTTTTGTTGCAATGTCTGCACCATTCCTGATCCAGGAGTTAAGTAGAAGCGATTTAATGTAACGAAATGAACTATTTACCATTACAAGCTATACCAGGCTTCCAGTTTAAAGAGCAGATATGTGAACTACAACAAAGCAAACGAAAATGAAAATTAACTATGTCACTGCCCCCCCCCCCCCTGGATCCGCGCCTGCAGGTGCGTATTCAAAGCATATTCTGGGTAACCCCCACTCCCCAAAGAAAAAAAGATCACATGTACAGGACTTTTTTTTAAAAATATTCAGTTTTATAGATAATGGCGTGAAATTCAGTTTTTAAAGTGTTGGTAATTGACATACCTTAAATAGTATTGCTTGCATATCTTTGATTTATAGCACAAGATCCGGACAACTCTTTCACTCAAACTCCAGGATAATTGAAGCAAAATGGATATTAAGATATAAAAGACTGAGATCATTACGATCGGCAGTCTACGTGTCGTTGGGGTACAGGCGAATTCCAGCCCAAACCGTTCAAAATTGGAGGCTACAGGAATCACTCCACCATGCTCACTGTTAGACTGACTGGATTAACCAATGTGCTAAATTTTTGAAAAAACAACATTTGATGACAAAAGCCAGGTTTGGCTCGGAATCGCAAAATTGTATACATTCTCACTTAACATCAGAGAAGCCTAGTCGAAACGTCACTCAGGCTGGTAAGTAGTACTGTGTATAACATTGAAGTTGTCAACAAAAAAAATATATATATATTCGTTTCGCCCTATTGGAAAACTTCTTATATAATTATAATTGGGACTTAGGGCGCGGCAGGCCCAATCTATTTAAAATACGGATCTCTATTTCGTTTCGTTTTTTCTATACTTTCGATGGCCTACACCTTATGCAATAAAGACAAGTAAAACGAAATTTTGAACTATAAAAACGAAACGAAATAGGATCTGTGTTTTAATCAGATTGCGGTAGGCCCTAACGATGCCACTTGGTTTCAGTACCCTACTGTAACTGATTTCTACATATTATTCATAAATCATAGCCTGTTTCTATAACCGTCAGATACTTTACTTCCTCTCAATTAGCTAATCATATTAAACGTTATTAACGTCCAATCGAACTGTTCTTTATAAGACGAAGGAACCAATCAATAATTGCTTGTTTCGCTGACCGATGAAGTGTTGTGGAACTGTCCTTAATTAAGTGTTGTTTTTCCACCAAGTTAATTAAAGTTGTTCAATTTGCTTATTTATTGATCTATCGACTGGTTGTAAACATGTCCGTGTGATTTTATTTATTCATGCCCAGTTCCGGACACTTATCAGGTTTGTGGCATGCCGGACCATGGGCGGACTTGGAACCAGAATCCCCTGAGCCTGTCCCTGTGAGGGGTTTCCACTGTATAGGGGGGCCTAGGTGATCCTCTCCCCCAGGCACACGAAAAATTGTTTCAATAAATGATGAACATGGCGGTTTCTTGTGTATATCCTGATGCTTATAGCTTAGGCAATGCACAACCTTAGCGCGTGACAATCTTAATTCGCCAGAAAACGACGTAGGGATTAAAGAACGGCCCAAACTGCGTGAGAACATTGACTCCTTTAGTGGCACGGAGCCTACCATAATCACAGAGACCTTCTCGGGTCGTCCATGTGTTATACAGTGTTATACTTTAATCGATGAGTTGTTCAATAACATAAAAGGTGAGGGGGTTGGGGGGGGGGGATAAACTACCTCGCGCACTACATTATTACCACATGGTGCGGAAGTTAAGGACCTCAATAATGGAATCGAGAAAAGAGGTGTTCCCCTTAAAGCAATATTATATAACAGTCCGATACCTAAAACTGGCGGGAAATAACGTTGATATTCTAGATTAGAAAACAATAATTTATAGCACCGTACATCTCAAAAGAAATGTATAAATGGGCAACAGTTTGCATTGTGTGTGTGTGTGTGAGGGGGATAATGTAGATTTCAATGATGACCAGAAGTAAAACATTAGTTTCTTGCACTAACTTAGCGTATAAAATGGCACGTATGGACATCTTTTTGGATTGTGTATTGGAGCATTGCCCAAAATTGGCATGGTTTTATTTGGGGCGGGAGGTCAAAAATAATCTTTTTGAAATCAATCTCTAGCACCGTGAATTATATCGGATGCCCATAGACATACGGTGTTCTTTTTTTGGGGGGGGGGGGTTGTGGTGGGCGTGTGCATGAGGGGTGTGTGTGCGGGGGGGGGGGGGGTAATTGGCGGGATATTGGATGATGACCATCCTATAGATTAGTAAAACACTGGTTTCTAGCACAGTAAATATCGAAATGGCCTTCTGGATTAAGAACAATCACAAGTGGACGGGAAATGTGATAATGCTGATATACATGTTGAATATATCATATAGATTTGTAAAACATGAAAATCATAGCACTGTACAGCTCCAAATAAGTGTATATGATGCCACTTGGACAACTACTTGTATTTTTGGAGACAAAAACATCTTTTACAACCTTTCCTAAAAATGACTATTTTCAATCCTCTCTTAACAAGTCTTAACAAGAGATTCATTAAAAGTATCGAATTTCTTAACTTGCTTTGAATTCAAGAAACCGTCAAACTTTTCGTAATAATCTAATTGTCGTCTTAAAATACGCAAAATGACAGTTCTTTTTGTATGATTTCATTCAATACCAAATTGTATGTACTTAAATATGATTATGTGGAAATTGTTGTAACAACTATCGATGTCAACAGCAATAACAAGCGCCCAAAATAAAATGTTAGTTTCATAAGAGTAATTCGTGCATTATTTTTTTAATAAATAAATTACATCTTGCCTTATTGTAAGGTTATAATTAGTTCATACGATAATTTTACAGGGTCATTTAAATTCAAAACAAGTTACGAAATTTGATAATTTAAATCCTGGGTTCCAAACCTCTGGGTCGATACCGCAGATGGGGTCGCCAATCGCTTTTGCTACCAACAAGTACAATCATTAAATGAATCACAGACATAAGAACTTCAACTTTAATGTTATTATTGTCCTCGTAACAGATAATCTTGTGAACCTACCCATTGAAATCACCAGAAAAGGACAAAATTGACTATATGGCAGTCATCAAGTACCTGTAACTGAAAGGACTAACTCCGGCATAGTACATTCCGATATGGTCTCCACTTTCCACCGTATAGAAGCGTGACAGATATAGCCTTAATGATTACCCGCGTCCTGGAAGGCCATCAACGGCAACCATTCAAATCCACGTTACCTGGTTCATGACATGGTAATGATTGAACAACGATTGACCACTTAACATATTGTCAGTGCTGTGGGCATCTCTCATGAGAGGGCTAAGCACATTATCGCCAATAACCTAAAAATCACAAAATATTTCTGCATGATGGGTGCCAAATCTCTTGAATGCCGATCCGAAACATGTCAGATTCATGTCGTTCCGTGACAATCTGCGCCGTTTTGAAGCAGATCCTGATATCTTTTGCCCCGATTTTCACCGTGAATGAGACTTGTATCCAAAAATGAAAAAGAAACTAGCCGTTCGTTATTTTCCTAGTAATGATGACGTCGTGCCAGCTGTGAACGGCTTTTTTGTTAGGGTGGCTCAACAAAATTTCTCCCTGACCGGCATCAAGACCTTGCAACATCGTTGGCGACAATGGAAACCATCAACTTTCACAGATTTCACAGATAAAGCTTAGAACTTTCAGCAAGCCCTCGTATGTTTTCATGAAATGCAAATAAACCTCTAATCTATACACCTTTTACCACATTGCCAATCGTCTTTGCTCAATGTTTTTTAAGGGGGGGGGGGCACGTGGGTAAGTGGGTAAGGCGTTGGCTCGCTAGCCTGGAGGTTGGGTGTTCGATCCATGCATTGGCCGAGAAAGTTCTTCACGATTTTCCGGCGTGGTTTTCCCTTGTCAGTGATGCAGAACGATGGGCAGCTGTCTAGTCGTTCGGATGGCACAAGAAACCGAGGTCCCGTGTACACATTGGCGTGCACGTAAAAGATCCCATGGCAGTTGGAATTCGATATAAGAATAGGCCGTAGCGCCGCTGCCCGGGCAAAATTTCCCTCATAGCATACTGTATGGCGTATGCCCGTCTTCCATTAACCTAGGTTAGGTGCAGAAGAGTAGGACGTTAAACCCCATTTCATTTATTATAAGGGTGTAAAAATGTATTACATGTAAATTGTCAAATAAGTAAAACAAAAATAAATGTAAATCATGATGATGTTTCATAGTAAAAGGTGACTATGTTCTTCGAGGGATCGTGATCAGATGCTGGTTTCTATAATAAAATAATAATAATAATCTTTATTCCAAAAAACTTCTGTGAAGTTACATGAGTGGTATTAACAATAATAAGTTACAATAAATGCTTATTTCTGAAATGGGGTCACAGCCATCAAAAGATTGGGAACCACGGGTTTAAATGAATCTTTTGGTGATAATTTGTTCCCAAAATTACCTTTTGGACATCAACATCCACGCCCACATTTCCCGCAAATTAGTTATCAAAGGCCATCCAGTACACCACAGTGCTAGAAACTAATGTTTTAATAATCTACAAATTGATCATCACTTATATCAACACGATCACCCATCTCCACTCACCCACAGCACCCCACCCCTATAAAAGGAAATCTGTTGACCATCTGTACCCTATACACTTATTTATAGATATACAATGCAGAAATTAATGTTTTAATAATCTAATAAATGAAAATGGCAAATCTTGCAGATGTTGTTTATGTGAAAGTTATAACTGAGGTCTGATTCTATAAAAACACCAATTGACAACATTTGATATCGGAATATCTGATTTTGTCGTCGTTAAGCTTTAACGTGTTGGTGGACATCGTGTTCTTAATACCGTTTAAGCAACTTTCCAAATTACCAATTGTGGAGAGCTGACTTTCAGTGTTGATGTTAGATTTATCAATCAACTGTGTGTCATCAGCATACAAATGGTGCTGCATATTATAACTATTAATGAGGTTTCCAATGGATTCTGTATGCAGTGTTAATAAGAAAGGTCCGAATACTAAACCTTGAGATACCCCACGAAGCGTCGTTTGGTTAGACGTGAGCCGAAACATTGTAGAGAAGATCCAGGCTGACTGAAACTCATCAAACAGCTCGGACTGGTCTATGTAGTCAATTAGTTGCTATTTCAAAACCTTCTTTGGGATCTTTGAAAGGAATGTTGGATTAGATACAGGGCGTTAATTTTTCAACAGTTGTGGGTGAAGCGTGGACTTCTTGGTTATGTTTAAGGGTATTCTGTGGCACCTACAAATGAACACAAATGGGTAGCAACGCATAAATAATGTAATATGGATGCATTTAAATTCAATCAATTCTGTTTTACCATAATTTCATCTTGGACCCCGGCTTCCTAAATTCCTGAACATTCGTGATTCCGGAATCCCTAAAATTTCAAAGTAGGGGGTTGTGTCGTTCGCGTGGATTTTACCCAAGCCAGTTAAAGTCTGTATTCTGATTAATGACTGGTTTATTCTCACGTAGTCCAAATGATATGTTGTAGGCCTATTTGCCTCTCCGAAAAAAACCCTGACCACTGTCCTACAACACTTACACTCCTTGCTGTTTAACTTTCACTACGTTAACGTGATTCTGGCTCAGTCGGTCGACACAACCAGCTATTTTCATGACTATAGTGCTCTATTTTGCTAACCAATTAACGAGCATATCTACCGTTTATATATTTAGTTTTGCGCTCTTAATTAGATTTTGAATAATCAATCTGAGTGCATGCAGTTTAGAATGTATTAATCCCGTATTATCTTAAAACGTAAATAAAAGTATTGATCAAGCTTCAGAGAGCCACGTTAGATTTAATTTGCTTCCGGTGCTCAGTTGTCTTTCGCTACTTACATTTCTGGCGCCTGGTGTTTCCACCCATCGGTGAGAAATTGAAGCTACACCCATGACGCAAACTCGACAATATTGCGCGAAAACATGAAACGGAAATAAGAATTTTATAAACTGTCTTATTGTAAGAAATTGCACTTTTATCGACTTGCGTGTTTTTTCATCTAAAAATTCAATAAAAAAAGCCCCCCCCCCCCTTCTCAAAAAAAAGAAAGAAAAACCCAACAATACAAAAATCTTTCTAAAATCCAAGTATGGTACTAGA
Organism: Patella depressa; assembly: GCA_948474765.1. Lineage (NCBI taxonomy): Eukaryota > Metazoa > Mollusca > Gastropoda > Patellidae > Patella > Patella depressa. The sequence goes on from OX419715.1 coordinate 31,457,229, forward strand.
ATATAGCTGAAACACACATTAAAGTCAAATTTAGTTTTGGAGTAAATAGTGTTTTGGAGTTAAACAGTGTATACCTCCAGCCATGTTGTTGTTATGATTTGCCTAAATTCATTACATCGGCCGTCTGTTCCGACCAGGCTACGTCATAACATACGTAACAGATGGCGTACTTATTGGAGTATAATGGCTTCGTTATCTGTATGGTTATTATTTCATCGATTCGTTTTATCTCCAACAATTACATCAAGAGCTTACTTATATATTATTTAATAATTAAGTATCAAGTTTATGAATATTTAAATAGTGATTACATCATTTCAAACAAAGATTTTCTTGTTTTCCATGCTTATCTTTCTGGGTCTGGAATGACCCGAATTTGAAGCTTAGAGTAGACCAAGACCAAGAAGTCGGGATTTTTCAATACCGCTGCTCGTCTGTCAGGGATGGCGCGTGGGGGACTAACAATCGGAAGCGTGTCTAGTCGTTCAGTTCGGACACAAACGTGTTCCGTCGGTCCCAATGATGTGCGCGTAAAGATTAAAAGAACTCCTGCAGATTGGTTGGCTTTAGGCCAGTGGTAGCTGTCGGAAGCAACACCACCGGCCTCCATCTGCCACCCCCAAACCCATCCTTCAGAAACGTAGCGTGCACTTCTGTGTGTGATGTGGACCACAATCTTTCCATCATTAATTTTTATTTGGCCTTGCGCGTGCTTGATTATAAATATTTGACAAGCCATCTAACGCTCAGTTTCCAGGTCACACGTGCTTTATCATCCAGCCTCTAATTTACTCAAATTTTGTAATTAAGGTCACCTTCAAAACTACACACGAAAAGGGTGGAACGTCTACTGATACTTATCTCAATCTCCCAAATCTCTGAAATAAAATGGTCTACTGTTAAACATTTCTATGACAAAAACAACTATTTCAGTTTTAAGGGGGTAAACCCAACATGGCGATTTTTTGTTAAGTGTAAAAATAAAACAAGTAGGCTAAATTTGATTTCTCCGGCGAAATTATTTTTAAAAAAATGATGAAACTTTAAATTTTGATGCAACGAATCCCCCCGTCATTTCGGTAACCATGCATAGGCCTACATTACAACACTGATTTAATCTAATTAGTAATTAAATTATTTGTATACATACTGTATGCATGAATCAGGTTAAACACAAATGGGACCCAACTACATGTATGTTCGAACCCTGGTTAAATGACCTTCGAATTTTAAGGACCAAATAAACAAAATTAACTTCAGACGGTATTCAAATTCTCGTAATTAATAATGCGAAATTTACATCGAAATCCATATCACCGTGGCACAAATTAAGCCGCTCATTTACATACAATCGATTCCATCTTCTTCAGACGAGAGCGTGCGTGCTTGGAACCGGAAGCGCCCTGATCGTGGATAAATCAATAATATTGCTGGCGACACGCGCGTCTCTGAACTCAAAATATCTGTATATGGCAGATATTATTTACATGTACGTGAAGTGAGGAATTATTTTACAAAATGAACTTTCTGGCAGATTTATACGTGGATTAACTTACTGGATTATCGCTCGAATGTAAGTTTTAGCCATTTTTGTTTTTATTTAACACCGATAAACGGTTGGATTAAGATATTGCCCACCATTTGGCGTTTATGACAGTATCACACGCGAGAATGGTATTGTATTGCTTTTAAAGCGGCTCCTTGTAATATGTGCTACTACAGCCGTTTACGCCGAGAACAGCCGATCGATGTAACTACTATATAATAAACAACAGGAATAGGCTTAAACATGTATAGTATATTTATAATATAAACATATTTTTTTGTGTGTGGTGCGTTAGTATTTCCCCGGAATATATGATTATGATTGCTTCTTGGCTAAAATCACAAGGATAATGTATTTTTAAAAAAACTTAATAACTGTATTTAAATGTGGATTTTACTTATCATTAAAGTAACAATCCCAGATTCCATGTGTAGTCGGTTGATACAAGTGAATCAAAATATAAAAATTAAATACCCAAAAGTATATTATATGTTTGTATTAAGTAAGTAATTATAATAATAAGTGCAGTCCTGAGGACCGCACTACACGAAAAAAAAAAAAAAAAAAAAAAACCTATAGGATTAACCTAATACCAATAAATAACATTTGGGGTTTAAAGTCCTGCTTTTCTGCTTCAATCTGGCTGAAAGGACAAGACATATACATGGCTACATAAACCCTGTTTACATTACAAAGTATAAGCGTGCCAGGCACTGTTCCTGGTATGGCACCGTTCATTTTTTTGTAGTGTAAACAGGTCAAACACGAGCTTGCCTACTGAGTACCGTGCCAATCTGGCCCACTGAAGTGAGGTGGTCTCGGAACCGTGCCAAGAAGGGCTTGCTTTAAATTTTCGTAGTGTAAACCCATTAACAGTACCCGGTACATGATTATCCTACATGTACGTGTATTTTAATAAAAACACACCAAAAAATAGTCTCGGTCACTTAGAACCTCCTATGTCTTCAACGTACGAAGGTTCTGGGAAAGTTGTCAATATTTGACATAAAGTCCATTGCCCATGCGTAACTGGGAGTTTGGTTTTTAATGTGGTTGATTATCCAGTATCTTCTGGCCAAGTCAAGTAAAAGTTGCACCCCTTCCGGAAATAAATCTCATAATTCTTGCATTAATATAAACAAACATGAATCATGACGACGAATTAGTATTAAATTTTAAAAAAAACATAGGTAAGGCTCATGAAGAGAGAAATTTTACAATGAGAAAAAGATAAGAGTGCTGGATATTGAACTGGCAATAGATTATTTGAAATGACATTCGTGAATTAATTTCATCTTGTTTAAGGACGAGTTACCTCGCATAAAAAAACGGATAATCTAATCAATGATCAATTTTGACATACACGGCAAACCTCGGTAGATTCAGGTACCATACATCTAGCCTCGGCTGTATGACGATAAGTGATATACATGTACCTACGCCCATGTACATTTGCGATGCGGCTACCGGTTAACTTTGACAGAAAAACATACTAGTTTTACAAAGAAGTTCCAAAGATGGCGTCTTTTGTAGATTGTGTAGAGTTTTCGTTGCGAAGTTGTCCTTTGTTTAAAGAAAATCGGATAGACAAACAGCTTAGGACATTGAAAGCTATGTACGATTGTCAAGATTGTATCTCGTTTCCTAAAAAACACAAGGCACCATATTATGGGCTTAGCCATTTTTCATCTGGGATCTTTAAAGTAGTTCCAATATGGTGGATTTCGTCAAACAGCCGAGGTTAGATTGAAGCAGAATCTGCCGAGGTTTGCCGAGTGATGTTGACAATGCAACCCAGAATATTTTTCTGGATGATCGAGACTAACCAAAGAACACACTGCATGATGTCCTCAAGTCATGTGGAAGAAAGTTATTCTGAACAACACTGTCTGTTAAACTGAAATCAAGTTATGGGCTTTTACATCTGGTCAAATAACTATTTTGTTAAAGGGCCAATCCCAATAATATGTTGGAGAATAAAACTGTCTAATTTTATGTTAAAATCCCTTGAAATCCTCTACCTAAGGGCCAAGCAACTACATGTACATGTAACTCAGTATTTGTTATACGTTTTCAAACAACTTAAACCTGTCAGTCTTCACCTGGAAATAGAGACTGGTGTTCCAAGCTGTATTATGTGGTGTCTGGTTATGAAGTACAGCACATGGGAATTGACTATCAGGTTACCTAATGAAAAAGGGTTATGTGTCCGTTGAGCATTTTTGACGTTCAGGTCCAAACAACTCAATATTTTGAGGTGAAATTTTGAGATAAGGTAAATACACCATTCCTCTATATTTTGGGTCTTAAATCTCATATGTATGATACTCTTTTATTTTTGAAACTCTGTTCAAATCGGGATAGCCCCTTGAAAAAGTAAAAATAAATATCATGATGAATTTAGTCAAGCATTTCTGCCTGTAATATGCAAGAAATCATTTCCATAACAATGTTACACCACATCACCTGTGCATGTATATAATAGACATGTAACAACAATACCTGAATACTGATTTACAGTGTATTGCAATTTGCAATATGCCTAAACAATACTGTAATTATATGGTATCGCAATTTTTTAATGCATGATAACTTTTTTCATTTTTGCAGATAGGGCCTATATCATTTTTTTTATTGTCAAAACTCTCTGTAATTTTTTTATGTTAAGAATTCGAAAATCAGTATTTGTCAAAATTATGTATCAATATTTACTAAACCGTTTCCTAATAAATTCTAAATTAGATCACCCGTCAGAAAAATTAACCAGTTAAAGAAAATGAGAGAAAATATCCTTACGGAAATAAATATAATGATTTTATTTGTACCTGACAGGCACTAATGAACAAGTACCTGACATTTATAACTTTGTGCCAGACATGTCTTAAAATATCAATAAAAACATTAAAAAAAGAGAAATCTGTGCCAGACAAAATGACAAGACATCTGACAAAACCAGAATTTGTGCCTGACGTTGTTAGTGACAGGTGACTTTATGTTCAGACTTGATGTTCAGAATTACACATAGACACTGAAATCGCTAAGTATTTTAGTGGTTACACAATTGTGAACAATTCTATGGCCTTTGGGTTCACATCCAAGGTCTCTGACCTCATAGTGAAATGATTTGTAAGAAATGACCCAAAATGAATATTTAGTTTTATTAAAAACATACATATACTTTAAGCAGTTTTACTTTAAACGACTAAAGTATATTATCATAACCAACTATCACCTTTCTTTTAGCGACATTGTCTACAATATTGTTTATATTTTCGACATCTTTCATATGTTGGTGAAATATTCAATATTGATGCTAAAATGCGATTTTTGACATAACTGTAGGCTGGATATTTACTGATACAAGAAAATCAGCAAGTATAGTCAGAATTGGTCAATTGTTTGGCAGGCATTACAGCCTAGCATAGTTTGTGACGAACAGTTGACTCCTCAGAGTACCAATAGTAGCAATACAGGAAACTGGCTATGTGCGATCCTGCAGATGTTGACGAATAATATGCCATCCAGCCTTTAGCCAATCTCAAGTGGATTTTGTCTGCTGAAAATAATCAGCTACATGTAGTCTCAGGATGGTATTGTGATGACATCCAAACCTTTTGGCGGTGGCTATGGTATTCATACCTTCTTGAATTAACATAATGGTGCATTCTCATGTCAGGTTTTGACCTTGGCATATTGTTGAGTCTTTCACAGAACTCGAGGAATTGTACTGACCCAAGCATTTTAAGGCCACATTTTATACCCCAGTAGTACCATAAATTCATGTTATTCACATACCTCTCCTTTGGATTCAATTTTTTTGGTGTGTTGGGGTGATTGTAGAAACACCATTCTCGCCTGTTATTTTCATGATCTGATATTGTAAGAATAAAGTGCATATGTATCTCCCAAATAACATAAATCATCCATTTATCAAAGAGCTGTGCTTTTATGGAGTGTCCTATATTATTCAAATTTTTGATGATATATAACAATGGTTTCGCCTCATTAATTGTGAAAGAATATATATTTCATAAATATAAATGAATTTCTATGATAGCATACTTTGAATGTAATGTAATGAAGCTAATGGTTTATGTTCAGGCTTTGAAAATATGATAAAATATATTCTATTGTTGTTTTCCATTTATTATTTAAATAGCGTCATCAATAGCGTCATCAATCTCCAACATCTGTTGGCGTTAAAATTTTAAAAAGAAAGAAATTGAATTTTGAAAGAGCAAAATGAATTTAAAATTATGTACCATGTACATGTACATGTATTACATTGTGTATATTGGTTTCTTCTGTCTCTCAGCCACAAACAAAGTGTTATCATCAGGTACATATATGAGCAATACAGGTCAAAACTCTGACAAAGTGAAACATTTTTAACATATCCTCTGTTGCCTTCCATCACAGATTTTTTTCAACTTTGTCATTCAAGGGCCAATTTCTTTGATTATATGCTGTGAAGACTTAAGTAGCCTACATATAGCCTACATACATGTACAGATGAGATAAACTTTTTATTCAAATGAAGTAAGGCAACTTTAGAACAGTGATAATTCAAGATTAATAAACCTTACTTTTAATTTCATTCTTTGAATGGATGACCCTTTGTAATGGATGCCCTCATTTGTCATCTCGTCTGTCTCCCCATCTCTACATGGGGAGACCTGACTATGGCAGGCATATAATAGAAACCTTGAATGCCATAATGCCTCTGCCCGGTCAAAATTTCACACACAGCTCCCTACATGGCATACAGTGTATGCCCATCTTTAATAGCTCAGATCAAGCAAAAAAGTACATTTTCTTATTTGTACTGAAGAAGTGTTAATTGGCATATTTCCATTAGAGCTCTGCTACATGTACATGTAGCTTTAATAACACATGACTTGTGATGAGGTTGGGATATTTGCTAGTTTTATGAAATTAGACATGTCCATGTGTCTGTTCACCATCTGTGTGCAGACACAGATATTTCATAGTTTTTTCAAGGTCTTTGATGTTCAATTAAAGCCTGATTGTTGCCTACTGACTTGAAACCAACCACTTTCAGTCACTGCTAGTAACATATTCATTACATTTGTCATTGCGTCTGGCTCTAGTGGTCAAACAGCCATTTTTATTGAGTGTCCATCAGTGGTGTGTGACAGTAATTTAGGAAGTAATCAGATTGTATTGGACCAAAGCTCTAATCTATAAAAGAATCTGTGTACCATAGTTGTCTGGATATGAAGCACTAATTCATGTTATTATAACACCCCAGTCCTTAAGATTTGAACAACTAATGTTATCATCTCATTACCAGTACAGGGTTTCTATAGAACTTATTTTAGCACTAGGAAGAACTAGATGCCAGTTAAATTTGAATTATTCTGATAATTACTTGAAGGGCTGTTACTTTTGAGCAGTTTTTAGTAACTTGTAAATGTAAATTCTCCTATTACAAAAGTTTAAATATATGAAAAGCTTTGTGGACTGTCCATACTGTAGGCGTATGTTCTATTGCCTGACAGCTCTTGGAGTATTGACAATTACATGTACCAGTAATAGAGTTTGACCAGACGTCCGTAATTTTTAAAGTGCCCGAAGCTCTTTGTATAAATAGTGTAAAGCAATCTACATGTATGACATGAAACTAACTGTTTAGCTACGTGTAGGTTGCTTGCAGTATTTCTGTTTGTTTGTGGACTCTATCATGTCACAATTTTTATCCGATTTTGATGCAACTTGAAATAGTTTATATCGCAAAGATCTTGGTTCCTGTTAATATTCACGTATATCAGACCTTAACTGTCTGGATTGTGGCCCCTGATTTAGCTTGTGTGGCCCTGTAGAAGTCACACTTTATATCTGATTAAAGAAAATGTTTAAATATATACATGTACCTGTTACACCATAATGACAGCTGAGTTGGGATTTTGGACCAAACTCCAAAGCTGCCTGACAAAACAATTACTTCCCGTACGTATGCAAATAGTATAATAGTACGCAATACAATGTACCAAGATTGTGGACCCTCCAAAGGACACAATTTTTATTCAATTTTGATGAAACTTGAAATATACATGTATGCTTATATCCCAAAGATCTGGGCCCCTTTACATACATGAACATGTACGTATCAGAATGTAACACTTTCTGGATTATTGTCCCTGATTGTGTATGTATGAAAAATCACTTTGTACAATGTAGCTTGGTAGATCTGTCCATGTCTTTCAAACTGTGGGCGTATCTTGCATTAAATTTATATCCATCTGCACTTGCCTAGTTGGTGCAGAAAAGTATGATGTTAAATTTTAAGCCCATTAAAATTTACACTCCACACTGTTGTGTCAAGACCTATTGTGTTTAATTACATGTGGTAACAGTCTACTGACCAATAAGATATTATTTAACGGCAATTGTCACTATCTCTCTTTTAGATACAAACATATGTAAAGATCTGGTTAATCTTGTTTTGATTTGTTACATGTGCATTTTACATTTGTATTTGAATTTAGTCGATAACTCAGTTGTCTAATCATAATGGATAAAGAGAGAAATGGGATTTAACGTCCATCCAACACAAACTAAGCCATTTTGAGACCAACACATTTTAACTTTACTTCAACAATTCGCTTGCGCATTGGGGTCTTTGGCAATGGGTGCCGGGAGAAAACCCACGAGGTTGGACAGGCGACCCTACTCCTTGCCACGTACAACCGGGGATTCAAAACCACGCCAGTTGACTCAATGGCAGGCCGTATGATACAGCGCGTGCACGCTAACCATTCGGCCATGCAACCCCCCCTAATCATAAGGCCAGACATCTACCGTATGCAAGTTGTGTGTTCGATCCCTGATTTATTTGTGACACAGAGTTGGATTTTGTACAGAATAGTTGGATTTCCTCCAATTTAAATGTATAGAGGCCCCCGCCCCTTGAATGCAAATTGTAGCGATAGAAATATATTATTTGTTCGCAAAACTACTGTGTTTGCAAAGAATGCTAAACCCCACTTCTTTCTCACTCTTTTTTTCTTTGTACATTATATACCATATGATGTAATAAATTCTAATACAGGTGGAATATCAGAATGTTGTTGACAGATGATTCCATGTTCATGGATTTATGTTTTACATTAAACAATAAAATACTGGAGCTACGCCAATTTAAATATTTCTTCTTTCATATACATGTATGCGTCTATTTGCATTATCAAATATGTCACTTTTCTATAAATAATCAATTAAAATACATCAGGGTACATTTTGTTTTACGTTCAGTTTAAAATAATTTTATGCTTCATTAAAGAAAAACATCATTGATTATGGAAATGGTGCGAAATCTGCATCAAACATATATGTACATAGCACGATTAAAAAAATGAAATGGGGTTTAACGTCCTACTGTTCTGCTCCAACCTGGGTTAATGAAGACCGGCATATGCCATACAGTTTGCTATGAGGGAAATTTTGCCCGGGCAGCAGCGCTACGACCAACTCTTATAACGAATTCCAATTGTCAAACTTATCTATTTCTTAACTGAATCAAGCAAGTTTGTGCATAAAGGAGTAAATAGTAGTCAAAAACAAAATATGAAATGAAATGGGGTTTAAAGTCCTGCTTTTCTGTACCGACTGGGATAATGAGGAACATGCACATCAATGAGTAAATGGGACCTCAGTTTTCATCCCATCTGACCAATGACGAGACACTGTCACTGTCCTTATAAGGCACTCCCATCTTGCACTACCAACAAGGGAAAATCACTAGCACAACCTACAACCTATTTCGAATTACATCTATCAAGGTTCCTTTTATGTGCACCAAATTTGTAAATGAGACCTCAGTTTTCATCCCATTCAAATAACTAGACATTGTCCTTGTCAGGCCCTCTGTCCTGTATGACTGGCTATGGGAAACCGTGCCAGAGAAATGGCTAGGAAATTTATTGACCAACACCGGGAGAGAACCCAAGCAGCATCTTACTCACTGAGCCATCACGGCTCCCAGATTAAGGCAAACAGAAAAAGTTTGTGTAGAATCATTTATACAAAATATTTTTTCACATTTGTTTATAAGAATGGAAACAAACAATGTTTCAACAATAATAATATACATGTAACATAGGATAATTTGTGAACTTTAAAAAATCCAGCAGATTATAATTTTGTTTGGTTAGTACATGTAAAGTGATGATTGGCAGAACGAGTAAAATTGATGTACCACAATTTACTCCAAATGGTGAAAAGTCTAAATCAAGGATGTTTTAATAGATCAGGCTGCCTTAATTACTTCAAATAGTAAATATGATTGCCCAGAATGAATACATGTATATACATGTACATACTTGTACTTTATCTACTTTAATATTGATGTTAATTAAATTTGTGTCGATATTAGATGCCAATTATTTCCAGCTCACTGAACTTTTATCTGTATTCCAGTAAGTATTCAATCATGTATAAAATTAACACAAATATAAAAGGAAATATTATATTATTTTAACATTTCATCCAGATAATTTATTTTTCTTACGCACTTTTTATTTAAAGATGCCATCTAACGTAGAAACTCTATGATTTGATGATAAATTTGGAGTAAAAACATATTCAAACTAATTTATCTATCCAAAGTTAGCTATGTAAATCAAACAAAATAATGGGACAATAATTTATACTACTTGTAAATATACATTATCAGTTCTGTCCTATATTAATGGTATTTTCTGTCATTAGAGATGTATTTTATTTTTTTATTTACATGTATTTTATTTTGTCAAATACAGAGGCTACATATATGTACATGTAGGTGTCAGAGTGGTCTAAGAGTATGTGTTGTTGATGGCAATACCTATTGGTTCAAGGAGTAGGGTTGCTGGTCTGTCTTCCTTCCCTTATGGTTTCTGGTTACCCCCCACTTATATTTAGTCACAAAATGTTCTAGTTAGTGTGAAGAGATGTTAAACCCTGTTTATGTCTCGCCACACCAGACAGATTCGTTGATATAATGATGTAATAAATAAAAAAAATTCTGGCTGATGTTCAACTTTTTAGCAGGTATCAGTTGTCACTGTTGGAAACTAAAACATACACGTGTCTGTAATGTAATCTGTGTATATTCTAGAGTATATTGACCTCAGTAATGCTATATTTACCTGTTTGTTCTTACCTATGATACTTCATATTTAAATAGTTACCGGACAGTTCACACAGTCATATACTATCCAGATATGCTTACATGAAGAATACCTGATTTAAAGTCATTTTATAACCAAATATATTTATTTGGCTGTCAAAAATAAGCGTGGACCAGCCAGGAGATAACAGTTTTAGATTTACATGACAAAATGTCAGGCACTAATGGAATGGTACCTGACATTTTCAACTTAGTGCCGGACATGCATTACATGTAATAAATCAAAATGACAGGCACCAGAAGTTTTGTGCCTGACAAAGTCTGAATCTGTGCCTGACTTTGTCTGTGACAGGTGCCTTATTTCCAGGCTTGATTGTGGACCTACATGTATATTACATGTAGGCTACATACATGTACATGCAAATGTAGGAAATCTTACACAGTGGTTTAAAGTATTGAAATTGAAGACAGACTTCTGAAAGTTACTATCAAATTATAACTGGATTAACAATTTAACATCTGACATATTTCCTTTTAGTGTTTAGATCGCTTAAACTAATTGACAACCAATCAAATTATCTGTTAGTGTTTTGGGATTGCCATGTAAACAAATAGAGCATGTCGTACCTGACAGAATCTTTCTTTCCTCTTAATGTAGAAAACTTTAGGAAATGAAGTAAATAAAACACCATTCAATATTCTTGAATGAGCAAATTTAAAATACTTATCTGGTAACTTTCAAGTACATGTAGTTATTGGCTATAAATTGGACACATTCTGGTCAGACACAATGTTGATCAGATAATTCTGCAGTGTAATTATTGTCAGAAGAAGAAAAAAGTTGTTTACCTCACAAATATATATATTTTCCTACTAAATGTATACATGTACATGTAGTTAGGATGCAAACTTTCACAGAAATATACCAACTATAAAATGATGTAAAAACACCGAGCAAGCTGAAAGGGAAATTTAGCTTATCATCTTGTGGGTGTTAGTTCATTTAACCAGTATGGTATAAAGGTTAAAGATCCAGTATTACCATTAAATAAAAAAAATTATTGGAGAAATATCACATAACAAATACCTAAAAACAGAAAATAGTTCAATTACCAGTTGAAAACTTATGACATTGAACAAGGTCAGCAAATTCAAACAAACAGTTCAATTCATTTATCTGATTACAGACAAATTTGGCCAATAATAACAAAAGATATTATTTTTCAGTGCCTTTTATTGGATTTTTGATGTTTTACATTTCTAGTTGTATTACAATAATAGTAATAAACTACACTCTTACTTGCATCGTTTGACAGGTTATACACCACCAACTAAATTCCTGTGACAAGTTACATGCTAAATCTGTCTGTGACATTGTGTGTACACCCCATGCAATCTTCCTGTGAAAGAATGCACCCCCCTTCATTCTTCAGGTGAATGTGGGACTGTATGTTTATTCCGCCATTTGTCCTTAGGTCTGTCTTCTATTTCCATTGCTGTATTTTAAAATTGATCCATTGTGCCTACATTTTACTGTAGAGTTGTAATGGCCTCTGTGGGATGTTAGTGTGTTCTTGGATCTGTAAATGTTCCGACCAAAATCATGCCAAAATTACATATACGCTGAATTATACAAGTATGTCTTACTATCAGTAAAATCTGTTGTGTATTTTCATAGCAATGTATTGTTGGCTAAACTTTGGATCGTACATGTTTATGTTTGAAGGTACATTGTAGCAAAACTTTGGGTTATCATACATGTATATGAAATTGGGTTTAACATCCTATTGTTCTGCTCGACTGGGCTAATGAATACGGGCATACACCATACCGTGTACACAGGACCTCCGTTTTTTGCCCCATCTGTAGGACTAGACAGCTGTCCTCCATCCTGCACCACTGACAAAGGGAAACCATGATAGGGAACTTTCTCGCCAACTGGACCTACATTCTAGCAAGCGAGCGTCATACTCACTTAGTCACCTTGGTTCTAATATACTGGTATGGCAAACTTACAGATCAAATTAATGTCTCAGGAAAGCTGTTAGTTTTCTCCACTGAATTATGGTCCTTTGTTTTATTAAGATTAATGAAAATTATATTTTGCAGGAATTATGTTAGATTAAACAAGGAAATAATGATCGAAAAAGCCAAGAATCCTTGAATCATCTGGTTATCCAGGCGGATATCAGATATTCAAATGATTCACTGTTTGACTAGATCATTTTTACCCATCCCAGGCATATTGTTTCAAAAGTTTGGTCAACAGACATTTTTAGTTGGGTTTAATTGAGGACAGAATTAGGTCACCAGAGGTTGTTTGTCAGCTTCAGGAAATACTGTCAATAAGCTTCCATTCCCTTTCATAGACATCAACTAAATATCTCATATTGTGTTCTGAATAACTAGAAATAGGTACATGTATGAGTGAACAAGAGTGATGCTGACGCAGGTGTAAAGAAAAATTAATAAAAGATTAAACAAATAAAAGATATATTAATTCAATGAACAGAAAATCATGAAAGATAAAACTTATTATTAGACTGTAAATTGAACTGTAAATATATTGATTCAATAAACTGAAAATCGAGGATTGTGAAATATATCTCCAGACTGTAAAATGGTTACAGTGTAATGATAAGTTTTATCTTTCATGATTTTCTGTTCATTGAATTAATATATTTTATATTTTTATTTTTTTAATTTATTATTATTTTTTTCTTTACACCTGCGTCAGCGATCACTCTTGTTCACTCATATATACATACACACTTCTCTTTATTGTTTTCTATAGCTTAGGTTAATTGGTTTTACGTTAATAGTGTTAATACATTAATCTTTATAAGTATTAGCATTCCACTCCTTTTATCCCTGTAAGCGTTTCCGTTGTGTAGCTTTAGTTGTAAATGGCCCCCTAATCAAAGTTGTTAAGCGTAAATTGTTTTCGATTCTTATCTTTGTTGCATATTCTGTATATATTTTCCTTTTATCATTTGCTTGATAAAGATGAGAGTATCCTGGTGGAAACATCGCTTAGTATCAAACTCAGTAATTGTGTATCCATAAAATGGTACCTTGTCAGCGCTCACGCTGTCGATCGCCAAATTCGCCAATTGCGATTAAAATATAATTTTGGCTAAAGAATATTCAATTTGGCGAAATTTTTGGCGATATTTTTTTCCTGTATGGCGATTCTTTTTTTACCTGGAAATAAAAAAATTATCGGCACAAAGCTTTGATTTCCGCGCGTACATACTAAACAGTGTACTGTCGATCGCGCTTCGTTGAGTCAATCAACAATCAATTAGGTATCAATAATAGCCCTATCTTTTGTCTCTTGATCAATCTGGGATTAGTGTTGATAAGTATTTACAGTCAGAGTAGTAATAAACTAATTAAGAGACAAAGATTTAATTGTGTATTTTCAAATACGAATCGGTTGCTTTGTTGATGGTTTCGATATATTCAAAATGGCGGACACTGAAAACAATACTCACTCGATTTGTTCGGGATTATTGGATTATGACTGCTTTTTGATCTATTTCATACCGAAATTGACGATATCGTTAATAAATGAAGTCAGGTATGTTGTTACAGTTTATAAATGCGTATATAAACTTGGGACTGTCGAAAGCCATGTATTATCAAATCATATGCCATGGGTCGTAAGCGAAAAATTGAACAGCCTTCTTCAACGTCTGACAGAAGAATGTCAGATTTTTTTTAATATTCCACCACCAAGACTACAGATGATACTGACATGATGATATTACAGCCCTAGATATTGAACTGATACCCCAAAAGACCACCGCAGAGAAAAATTTCGAAAAACGTAAAATAATAAGTGCATTTGGAAAAGGTAGATCTTTCACTTTCAGGGATGAATCGAAATTTTCAAATTCTTGGTTAAGGTATGATACAGCAAACAAAACAATGTTTTATTCAACATGTGAATCAGTCTTCAAAAAATGGGAGTCTGCAAAGCAGAGAAGAATTTTTTAAATTTTAAGATATATATTGTATGTATTTATGTAAATAAAATTCCCGAAAATTTTTTTTAATAGTTATTTTATTTTGGCGGAAAAAATATCTGGCTGATAAATTAAAATGAAAAATTGGCGGAAAAAAAATGGAACCCAGAGTGAGCACTGTACCTTGTGTTTATATGTTCAATTGACAATTACTAAATCCCAATCAAAGAAGCAGGGGCATTTTAAGGTTTATCAACGCGAAGTCTATACTATTTTGAGGGCCCTCTTTCGTGGGGGAGGGGGGGTGGTCTAGATTGATGATTTTCATCGAATGCAATTATTCTCATTCAGATGTAGATTCGACAGTAACAGTGTCTAGAAAATGATTGACTCGTTCTCAGGGGGTCCTTTCCCACGGCCAGAGGGCCCTTTCCCGTGGCCAGAGGGGCCCTTTTGCCGGACGTGGGGCCCTTCTGTCTGCCTTTAGGGCCCCCTCAACTAGGGTACATTTTCATTTTTCTCATCGGTTTTAGCATTTTTCTCTTTTTTATTTTTTCGACTTCTTTGATTTTTTTCGCAAGGAGGCTAGCGCCTCGGCTATAAAACGCCTTTGCAAAGAAGATGTTACATGTAGTTCATACCCTACAAAAATTTGTAGTCTGATAGTGTGCAATAGAACTAATAAATTCAATGGATTATGGTTGGGTTTCTAAGCTTTAGTTTTCTATAATAGACACAGCTAGACTCTTTGAAATGTAGATTGTGTTACCTTGAGTCTGGCAAGATGTGATTGTCAATGTCCAGGAATGTATTATGGTTTAAACCTATGCCTCGAGGTCCACCAACCAATTTGGTGACCTGTAATGTCATAGATATTTGAGTTTGCTCCAGCACAGTGCCAACTGAATACAAGTACAGAGTAGTTTACTTTGTAGGTACCACCAATGTGTTCCAAGGCTATCCTTTGTTTGAATAAGCACCTAATTTCATACATATGGATGAGCTACATGTATGAAGGGGGGTAGTAGAGGCTATTACTGATAGGCAGTATTCTGGTGAAGGGGGTCAGTGTTTATTAAAAGTCAGAATTCAAATCGGTTTCCATATTACTTTATATACAGTTGAACATACATAATACAAATTATATAAAAGTGTTAATATAAAGGTCTTAACCCTTTCTCCCATCTCATCTGATCTCATGTAATGTCATGTCTCATCTGTTTCTCTCCTGTAATTGTTGTTATGCCTTTTTATGAAACTAATTTACATACAGATGAAACGGCAATCATTTCGTCAAATCAGATTAAAGATAAAATTAAGATTAATAAATACATGTATTAAATTTAACGAACTGAATTGAAGAATTTAAAGTAATATGAAAATTTCATTGGTTAAAGTTTCATTGTGTGGTAGTGTCGCCCTTTTTGCTAAATGTATTTCAAACCAGTCGCCCAAACTCATCAAGTTCTCTACTTGCTTGGCGTATTTGAGCCAATCAACTGTCATGCACGTGCATGCTTCGACTATCGTAATTTGGTCACTTGATTCGTGAGGAAGAATTCGGTGATTTCGTTTTTAATGGTGTTCTAGCAGTTTAGACATGGTGTTCTACTGTCAGACACTGGATACATAGGCATTGCGGCCTTTTCACTTGATTCGTGAGGAAGAATTTGGTGATTTCGTTTTTAATGGTGTTCTAGCAGTTTAGACATGGCGCTCTTCTACTGTCAGACACTGGAGATATAGGCATTGCCGCCTTTTCACTTGATTCGTGAGGGAGAATTTCGGTGATTTAGTTTGTAATTGTAGGTTAAGGTATATTGTACATTGTACAGGATCGATGAATCGATTCACCACAGTGGGTTAATTTATTCCGTAGTTTGAGAAATAGACTTTGGCGTATAAATTTTATGATTTCCATTTAGTTTTTCGGGAAAATCCGTTAGTCGAGAAATTAAGGGCACAGGTCACAATTCCAGAATCCATTGCTGTTTAATTCATAATAAAAAGTATCAAATTATATCTTGTTTATTGTTTGTTTCATGACATTAACTGCCGCTGCATCCAGTATCCGAACCCTGTCCTACTACAATTGTAAAACATGATTAATGGAATGAGTTAATAAGTTTCTTACCATAAATAAAGTAAAAGCGCTTGACACTTGATTGGCACTGGTCAGAGTATATTGTTAATTTTATTACCCTAGCTCAAAATGACTTTTATAATTGGCACCCAAAGATTACAACACAGTCAAGGCCGCAGTCTATAAACTTTATATAATACATGTATACAGTATATATCAAAATATTAAAATAGTGACGACAGGCTGATAAACTTAATGTCAGCCATATTGTCATATGTAAATAAAGAGTAAAGAAATAAATTATGCATTCTTTAAATAAAATTTAAAATTAGTATCACTATGTGCCAAGTTTTGTGTTTCTGGATCAAAGATATTTCATATAAAAAGTGATTGAAGTAAAGTCTGAGAGAGCTTTGTGAACTCAGGGCCTGGTGTACATGTGTTGTCTCAAAATTTCTGATTGATCAATGAGATCATAAATTCTACCACTTCCCTTTCTCTTTAAAAAAAAGAACATTTTTCTAACAGATTGTGCAACTTGTGAATTTAGAATTGTTGAAAATGGAAACTGCTAAATAATCAAGTTCTTGTGAAATGAAACCACGACTATTTTTCTTTTTTACATTGTTTAGCAGACGTTGTTAACTGTAATCAATGATTTTCTGCTGAACAGTCAACAGTCGAATGTGTTTTCCATCTTTTCATAACGTATATATCAATAATAGAAAACTTGTCTATTGAGTTTCACTGTTGTTGATTTTAGTAGATGAGGGAAAATGTGCAATGTTTTTGCAATTATTTTAATGAAGTGCCGAGAATCAATTGTATCTGATGAATTTAAAAAATCACTGCTTGTTGCCCAAGGCATTGAATACATAGATGTAGACAATCGTAAGAATATAATTTTCTTAACGCTTGTGTTAAAATCTTTAGAAGCACTATCCTGTTATGCCTTTAAAATGTTATTTGGAAGATGAGTAAGATCACAAACCCAGGTCATAATTATGTAGTTGACATTTTGGTGAAAGAGACTGTACCTGTGTTTAAAGTCATCTTTGATAGTAATTTCCGGGGATTCGAAACCACACCAATTGACTCAATGACAGGCCTTTTTGATACAGGGATTCAAGACCACTCCAGTTGACTCAATGCCAGGCCTTATGATGACACGCACATGCTAACCATTAGGCCATCCAACCCCCGCTTAATTACTGCATGTTGCCTTTTTTTTTTCGAAATAGCATTTCAGATGAACACTTGTATAATAGTCCAATAAATAGTAGACGATATTACTGTTTATACTTCGACTTCAATAAGATCAGCATTATATATCCAAATCAGAAGGGAATAAAGATTTAAACAACTTAAATAATGCATTTCACATGCATCTGTTAACTGTTTGACAACAGCTATAGGTTATACTGTTTATGACCAGTACAATGTCTGCATGCATTTGCAAAACATCTACATGTAAGCAAACATCTCACAGATAGATTGGCATGTATCTGTTTTCTAATTTTGCATATACTGGTAACTGTAAAGTAAAATCCTGTCAGGTCCATTATTTGTTTTTACCGACCTGTGAAAATTCCTCAAAGTTCTAATACCCCATTAAACCTTTCTGGTAGAAGAAAACATAAACCATGAAACAGTTCTTGAAAATCAATTTGCATCTTGATGTAGTAGAATAAATATAGGCTTCAGTTTAAATTTGAATTATTTTTCACAATCTAATTTTGGATTCTCTTTTTATATTTCAGATGCCAATTTAAGAAAGGAGAAGAATCGTCAAGTCCTCAACTAATGAATTGGAATGTGATTATATATTTTCACATTTCAAACAAAAGATATAGATAATTAATGTTTTTTCATTGAATTGTTAACCAAAAAATTGTTTCAGTTCAGTTTAATTCTAAACCTGCAGACTGGATACAGTTTTCTTTGTAAGCCTTGGAGGATGAAATATGAAAAGTGGAGATAAAAAATGACGTCTGAGCTGTAATCAAATAAATAAAATAAATTTGTTGAAGTGAAGAGGAAGTGATCACGCGTAACAACATTAAAATACCTCTGGACGTGAATCACAACTTTTATATATAGAAATTTACTTGAATTTCTCTGAAAAGATGCGGCATTAAGTTGTTAACAAGCGTACTGGAAAAACAACCTTTGGAATTTGACCGAATGTTCACCATTATGCAATTGTGTTGAATCTTCAAATATGCAGTATGTAGTGAGAAATCGTACAAAAATCAAAAAAACAAGTTAATTCATTGCTTGTGTCAAAGCGGGGAAAAAAAAGAAACGTGTAACAAAATTTATCTTGATAAATCCAGAATTTGAAAGAAAATAATCTCGATTTGTCTCTCTGAATTATGTAATTTGCTTTTGGATTCAAGAATATATGTGATACTGTGGTTTTCAGATAAAAAGTGAAAGTTGAATTTATTGGATTACAGATGCCAGCTTAGTCACCAAGATAACATGCTTCAAATTTTCTGAAAATAAGAGAAAAAAGAATGGTATGATCAGTGTCCAAATTCTAGAAATTAGAATTTTATTTTCTGAACAAGTAAAATTATACTTGAAAATTAGTTTATACCAATGTAACCAAAATTATAACAGAACGCATTAACACATTCAACAATAGATATTCTGTTAAAGTTAAAAACGGAAATTGACAATGAATAATTTTTGATCAATTGATGTGAAATTGGAAAATCCAAATCTAAGTGACATTTTAATTTACAACCAAGCAAAATATTGGATAGAGAAAACAAAGTTGAAAAAAAGTTCAATCAAAACAAGATTAGATCTTAGTCGATTACCAGTGATACTAACAGGTAATTTTTTTTATTTTGAGAAAATTGTATTACCTGTGTCATAACGATTATTTACTAAAAAAGATCAAACTGTTCAATTGCTATACAAATGTCTATAATACTAATTAGATACAGGTACAGGTAGATTGATGTACATGTACATGTAGATAGATGTACATGTACCAGTAGTATAGGTTGATGTATATTTACAGTATGCTGTAGCGGACCAGTCAGGTTGTCAGCTTGCCGAAAGGAAAGTGGGCCCCCCTAGACATTAGACAATATATTTTGTGAAAATTTAATTTATTCATTTTAAAAACTGAATGATAAAATTGTATTGGTGATTGAGCCCCGTTGTCTCCTGGCAACCAATATTTTCATATCCAGTATGCCACTGATATGTATGTATACATGTACATGTATATTTTAATTTTGAAAACCATATATTAATTACCCTAAAATATGAAGGTACATGTAGATCAATTACATGTACATGTACATGTACATGTACCTTGATAAAGAAAACTCAAAATCTTTATTTTCGTGTGTGACACTAAAAATGAATGTACTGATACTGAATCATGATGCAATCTAATGACTAGATAACAATAAATACTTGTAATATCATCCGGTATAATAAGTCTCAATACTATTTTTTTTGTGTGATGTAATGTATTGAATATCAGGGAAAAGATCAAAATACATATAAGCTTCAAGAAAATATGCTTCTTTCAGTATTTAATTTAGATTATTCCTTTTATCTAATAAAATATAGTGGTAAGAGCTCAGAATTATGTTTTGTGCAAATATTAAAATAGGATGTCAGACTTTTATAATTAAATATGGAATCCAAAGTAACAATGAAATTTAAATTATTTTTGGGGGTTCCAGGTGATGATTTATTTGAAATGTAAGATTTATTGAATTAGCTTAGAAAGAGTATGCCAATAGGCTATTTATGGAAATTAATGGGATGTGAGGGTATGTCTTTACTTCTACATGTACATCTATACATGTAGGTATATACTGACATCCAATAAAAACTATACATGTATCAAGAAAAAATATAACAATCTCAAAACCAGAAAAATTTTTGAAGAAATTTCTCTGGTGAATCGGGATAGCCATTTTCCCGAAAGTGACGAATCACATGACTGTCACGTGACATGTATTTATTTTACGTGCCTGGATGACCGAATCGCTTAAAAATATACCCACACGTAGAAAAATAGATCTGTACAAAAACTTGAATTTGTACATTTAGGATCCAATTTTTATGTCAGCGACTTTGACTCAAGGATCATTTTACAACAAACGAAACTACGATCCGACCTCTAGTTTTTGAGAAATCTACCCAAAAAGATTGACCAATCAGGGGTTAGAATGGGTGGGGCTTAGGATTGGAAAAAAGTGGTAAAAATGGCCGGTCAAAGGAACCAGAGGCCTCTGGCCCCGCGGCGGCCTCTGGCCCCGCGGCTGCCTCTGGGAACGAGATTGATAATCACTTTCATACTATGTATCCAATGAATTAATTCGGATAAATTACTGAATCAACCACAAAACATATTGAAAAAAATATATGGAAATGATAACTGAAACAAAGTCTTGGTTCACATTTAGTTTCTATAGGATGTCAGTATACTTCAGTACTTGTTTCATATTGATAAAGCTTCAAATATTTCTTTATTAATTTGGAATACATATATCAATTCAATAATAATAATAACATCGACTGTGTTGAACTCTTGAACTCAGAGGCTGCGTAGATATTTATTATAATAAACGATATTTATCAGTAACCAATCAGTTGAAACTATAGAAAAATTGTCATATATAAAATAGAGGTTTATATCTCGTAACATATGGTGCGGTATTGATCACATGGTCTTTAAACACTTGATGAAAACAATATTATTCACCAGAAACAAGAACTAAATATCTCACAGCAATAATTTTCTATTTTATACGATTCAGTTACGTTTTTAAAGAGGCATTAGTTATTTAGAGATCTTTAACGGTCTACAGATTTTCTATTTGAAACAATTGTTCCATAAGGGATATTCAAGTTGGATTGTGTTCAAAATTTGAGATAGATCTGAACAACTCCTTAGCTACATGTACATGTATGTGTAGTGGCTTTCAAATAGTTTAGAAGACAAGGGTCATTGTTTTCATTTTAGATAATTTTGCGAGTCAAGGGTTCTTTTGAATATAAGGTAAAATTAACATTTATTTCCATATTCAAAGTGATAATAACGCTGTAAGTTTTACACTTGAGATAAGTGTATGAGTAAATTTAATATTCAAAATGTACAATAAACATGTACATGTATGAAAATATATATTCAGTTCAGTTAATTCAACATGAACAACTGAAATGTAATTATTCCCTAAATTGATATCTTTGATCTTTGGTAAATTTTTATTTGTTAATTTGTTAGTGTTTTGAAGTTTATTGATATAGGAGAAATATTTAAGTAATTAGTTTTTTAAATCTCTCAATCATCTGAGGTAATTTTTATTAATTTAGGAGAAATATTAATAAGTGTTTTAAATTTCTCATCAGTGCCTTTTATCAATTTAAGCTTATAAGAAATTATTTTAAAATTTAGATAATTCTTGAAATTTGTCATTTGAGGTAAGTTTTATGTTTTTATGAAAACAAAAAATATGTATGTACATACTGGGTTATCAGTATACAAAAATACAACACACAATACTATGAAATACTATCACTGTGTATTACTTAACGACTAATTCTACATGTCCGTCATTTGCTTGATAAAGACTACAGAAACCTAGTGGTTGTTCAGTAATACTCAGAGTAATTGTATTCCATTGAACTGTGTAGTTCCAGTTCAATAACTAAAATCAGTTAGAACTATGCTAGTTATGAGTAAGAGAAATTACTATTTTAGTATTTAGATGCAGGAGTGTTTTTCGAGCCAAATGATATGACAGTGTGGGATTCTCTAACTATTTTTACGCCAATATTCGGTTTCTACGATTATAAATTACTAGAAAATTGTGTGTTAATGAGATATATAATTTGTTTTTTTAGAAATCAATTCAACATGTGGTATATTCATCGGTGTGGCATTCCATCCATATACAGGTAACAGACATCAGAAGCCACGAGTCCATTGTTTTGATTACTGAAGACACTTTAGGGAATTTAGAAGATTTTAAGTTTCACCTTAAAGGTACTGACACTTAAAGGAATATATTATTTGTGGACTGTGTCAGGAATCTTGTTTTATTTTTTGATTTTGGATTTTAAAAAAAGCGCATTATTTTCATTTTAATATTAGAAATTTAGATAACTGCTTGATTTAAGTATTAAAGGGACATAATTCATCAAGCCTACAAAATTACAATAATAAAGGTATTCAATGAGAGTATATATATCAATAAAGAGATAATTCGTCTTCATGGAAAAAAAAAAACCTTTGCGAATTTATTAATTAAAGCTGCTTTTGATTATCTGTGATTAATGCGGTCAAAAGGGGGATAAGTGTGCTTGATGTGATAACCAAGGGAAATAACTGTGTATTTCCCACACAATGAAGAAACAGAACGTGAGAACTTTATCTTTAATCGTTTGTACGTTTACATATCTACTAGTTGGAGCGGCTGTTTTTGACGCCCTAGAGTCAGAATTCGAAGTGGAGAATCGACAAAGACTACTTAGTGAGGAGCACGCTTTACGTGAAAAGTACAACATGACAGATGCAGATTTTTTCCGCCTTCGATGGAATATTATTCATACTGTGCCATATAAGGCAGGTACACAGTGGAAATTTGCTGGAGCGTTTTATTTTGCGCTAACTGTGATCACAACAATCGGTGAGTACGATTTAGTTATCTAAGTGCACTATGTAGAGTGGTGACATGTACATGTATTAAACAACTATGCAGGTTGTCCCACTTTCTACCTTTTTGTTTAAATTGAACAGATTCATATTTTACATGTATATTGCAGCAATAATAACCACTTTTATGACATTTGGAAAACATGATTTATATCATATTACATATATAGTTTTATTTCAGGAGAATAAATTTGTAGCTACATGTGCCTTGTACATGTGTAAGCTTATTCGAAGAAAACAGGGGATGGCTGTGCAGCTTTATGTCTATCACACTCTTTGGCACAAAATAACTCCTGGTGCTTCTAATTGAAGTACAAATGTTGAAACATGGTCAGGGGAAGGGGATAGATGTAGATGTTCATTAGGTAACGGTGTTAAATGAATTTTTGTGAACATTTAGTCCACATGATCTCTACATTCCCAAAAATGCCCATTAAAGAAATGTTGATTACATGTGTTGCTATTTAAAATATTTTCGTGGCAGACATTTTTACTGAAAATAAAAGGGCATAACTCTTATCATTAAGCAAATGGATTCAGACAGACCACAATTAAAAACCATGTGTCAACAAAATGAGTGAACCTCGCTAATTTTTAAGTTTAATTCCCATGGGGTATTCAAATTTATGTCAGTAATATTGCAACAAAATTACTTGTTTTCCTAATAGAATAGAATGAAAACGTGCCGACTCACACCTGCTTCAAATTCACACCAATAATATTCCTCCAATATTAAGTGTCTTCATTTATACAGCAGAAAATTACTGTAAATTGGCCTTCATGTACTGGACCATTTACACATACATGACTTGTACATGTAACTCACTGGCGCCAAAATACTAATTTCATAGGAATTACCATACTCCGCGCAGAGGTAATCCAACTACACACTGCTACTATGAGTGGATATTGTTGTTTTAAATTTTGATTTGTCAGTAGTCCGTCTACCAACCAACCACTAGCTGCCAATATTGGACCAAATATGTTTACATAACGTTACGTCATGACTCAAGATTTTATTATGCCTAATTAACCCATGCAAAGCAGAATACTGCAGTAAAACTAATTGCGTGACAAACGAGGCTATCAAGTCGAATGAAATGTAAACAATACTGTTTGGAAACGAACATACTTTCACCGTTTTGAATACCTTAAATCACTGTCCAAAGTTTTAGGGAAGACGCAGATTAAACGAAGGACTGTCATGTTGCTGTACTTAAGTGATAGCTTTCATTGAACGGAAAGAATAGACACACTCCCGCATAAGTTCAAGAAACAGACGCTATTCCAGCAATGGTCAGAGAGGGATTTCTCGGGCCATTGCTTCAGGAATATGAGGAAGTACATGTACTGCCTTATATGGTAAGAGATGATTTCCGTGTGACAGCAAGATCGCTGGGAAAGTGCCACTGTAGATGGGAATTTCGACATGAAAGTATTTTGACCAAAAATCCTCATAAACAACTGAAGTATATACACCTATAAAACTCATGACCAACTGACCAACTGAAGTGTACATGTATAAACATACATTGTCATGTATAAGCCTCACAAATTTATCATTTTCATCATGACCAACTGAAGTGTATACACGCCTACATGTACATTTACATTTACATACATGTATACATGTGTATGTGTATAACCTCAGAAATTTACTATTAACATCATGACCAACAGAAGTTTCTAACAAAATTCTACTTTAAATTAATATTTCTGTGACCCTAGCACTTGGTTGTAATGACCTCTTGTAGCTAGTGTATAGCAGAAAAAAGTTTCTGGAGCCGCCATACACTTTACATTTACTGTGTTACACCAGCAATAGCATCTATAAAACAGCTTGATAGATAAAATATCTCATAAACTTTACATTAAAAAAATACAAGAAAACTTTATAGTTTTAATCTCTTGTGTATATGGCTTTTATGGTTTATTTGATATCAAAGAGTTCAAGCAGTGTTAAATTTACAACAAAACTTACTTCCGTGTTCAGTTCAGTGTTCAGAGCATGATTATAGGTCAAGACAGATTGTCAGGCTAGTGCAACCCTTTTCAATTTGAATTGAAACGACTGTACAGTTTTACGAGCAGATTATTAATTTGAATTGCACATGTATATTATACAAATTTGACACCATCAGTTTTATCTTGATTGCATGTTATTCTAGTTTTTATCAAGTAGGAAGCTCAGAGACGTGTCATTGGAAAGTAAAATGGTTCAGCTTTCGATCAGTGTCTTATAATACATGAAAGGTTTAAGCCCTGTGTGAAAATTTGCAAGAGAACATCCAAATTGACAATGGTCACTGGTCAACCATCGCATAAGAGTTATTAAACTACGCCGGAAAGAGTCGTGCGCTTCCAAGAAGTAAGAAAACAGACCAAAAAATAACTGATGATTATAACTTGGTATCATTTTTCATCAAGTTATTTGAGAAAAACAGATGACAGTTGTGATACACAGGGAAAAATTCAATTGGTCTGATGATCGGAAGTGATTTAAATTGTCTATCTGAAGACAGAAGACTTGGGTTTATTTAAATCACAATTTGTAGACTGGGTATTATTTGATCTGGCAAAAACAGATTTTTACCAAAGAAAGGGAAAGAAAAAGAGGGGAGAGTTCAATCAATGTCTGACTGTGAGACATTAAAAGGGATGTGGTAATTTGAACAGAGATAGAAAGATGTATCTGTATTGACTAGTAGATTAGTCTGGCTGATCAAGTCTTTATCAGCAGTTAAAGACCTGATTATCATGTCACTTTAACATCAGAGGGTTAGACTGACATTGTTGCTTGTTTTATTGGATTGAATTAGAGTCTGGATTCTGTGCATCAGGAGGATCAGCAACAAATTGACGTTGTATATACATGCATCTGTACTTAATAAGCTTTAAATAAAAGAATTACTCAAGTCATCTTGAGAGTAATATACAGTTAGACAGCAGTCTTTCTGCCATCTTGTTTTCAAATTCCTAATGAAATGAAATGGGGTTGAACATCCTACTGTTCTGCTCCTAAACTTGTCTAATGAAAACGTTCATATGCCATACAGTGTGCCAAGGGATCTTTTACATGCACGCCAATGTGACCATAGGGTCTCAGTTTTTTCGTCCCATCCAAATGACAAGACAGCTGTCCTTGTCAGGCCCTCAGTCCTGCATTCTTGAGTTTAAAGTTTCTTCAACACCATACTTTGGTCATCTTGAAGTTGAACCTATCATTGAGCTTACTTATTTTAAAATTTGATATGGTACATGTATGTAAATGTAATTGCATCAAGTGTTGTGATTTCAGCCCCATGCTCATATGTACACAATGAATAGGGATCCACGCTACCGTCATTATAGTGAGGAGGACGTAATATATTGTAATGAGACGCAGAATACCCCATAGGCAGTGTACGCAGCTGCCTGGGTCTCAAGAAAAAATAGGGCACATAAAATGTCTGACAACATTTTTAAATTTGATGTTTTACATTATTTAATTCACTGGACTACACTTCTGACCGACCAGGAGGCAGTGATTTCGGAAGCCAGTTTCACAAAGGGTCGAGTTTGTCGACCAGCCTAGATACGCCTCTGATGAGTTCTCATATTCTACTGTAGGGTAGACTTCTGCTGATGTTGACCCACCACCCACCTTATATTGAAAGCAGCCATAAACACATAGTGATGTCCCTGTATAGATTATTTCTAGATATTGATCACTTTGTTTGGCTCTTGAGATTAGGTCAGTGTATGTACATCTAAATAAATATAGAAATTAATCAAGTCTACAAGATCTAGGTATTGATTGGTTATTGATGTTTTGTCAGGAATGCCAGGTGTGCTTGTTGAAATAATTATTTTAATTGTTCAGTTGTTTATTACTATATATTGTGTATTAGTCGCCTTATTGTCAATGCCCAATTTTTCTCAGCTGTACGTATTTACTACCAGCAGTCATTGATATTTGAGCTGTTAAGTTGTTCATTTTGATATAACACTGGGGCATATTCAAATCAGAGAGAGTTAAAGGGTTTTCAGATGGGGGTTAAATTTGAAAAAACAAGATTACCTTAGATTAATTAAAGGGATATTGCCAGTTATACTTACTATTGTCATTGTTTTTGTGAGTCTGGAATCAGTGGTGAAATAGCTCGAGTTATCAAATTCAGAAATGGTCCTTTAAGTCTGTAAATGGGTACATCTGTTCAATCTAGTTGAGATGATGCTGGAGAAATCTGTTTCTGAACTTGAAACTATTAAAATAATGTCAACCTACATGTATCAGTACATTTATCTTCGATGATTAGAAGTGGAAATTCAACACAAATGGAGCTGTTTGAATTATTTTATTTAACATACATTATGCGAGAGTTAAATCTGCCTATTGCACGTCTTTTTGTAGGCCTGAAATGTTATCTAAAGTATTAATTAGACATAAATTAACTTATCCAGACCATAAACAACTCTCGTTGTCTGTGGTATTTACCAGATGAGGATTTGATCTTTAAAGCTTGTTTGTGATTAAATCAAGAAATGGATAATCAAGACTATGTTTTTTATTGTGCCGATTTTAGTATTGATGATGGAGGCCAGGTCAATTTAAAAATTCAATCGCTAAATTCTCAGTTCAATTGGTCTGAAATTTTCAGCGAATTCCATTTACGTTATCTAGTTTTAATTGTTTTAGTGAGAACTGCCAGCTCTTTGTCTAATCTGATATTTAGTAGATCCACTGTAATTCTAATAAAAATTCAGCAAAGTTTATTACAGTCCAAATACATGTATATGTAGGCCTACATCTAGAGTTTTGGAAAAATTTAGAAGATGAATTTTGCAATTACTCTATAAATTACCATTTCCATAACTTACATGTAATAGTGAACCTAGGCCTGGATAATAATAAAAGCTTATATAGCGACTAGAACTAATTGAATTGCTGATTTCATAATGTAGAGGTCACAAACGGTCAATATCTACAAGCCTAGTGATTAACACATATGCAGACGATTAACTGTAATTGAGAGCTTGTTAATGAAGAATAGTATTAATTGATTTTGTTGGTCTGACCAATAATTAGATCAATAAAAGTGGTGTATTATCTGTACAGATTATATCACCTGTATGTTATTATATAGCGATAATCACCCATTGGATAATATTCATACTCTGACGTCATATGCTTTATAACCAATGGATTAAGAACCCTGTAACACGACAAGCCAAAACATTAGATACTCATGTACATGTATATAGTTCTAGTGCTCACACAAATATTCCAATTTCAAATGTTTTTCAAATCTATTTGAACTGACTTTTTTTAGCATTCGTTTATATTCTTAAGTCTATCAAAGGTTTTGTATTCATATAGTTTCTTTTACTATTCATATTTATTTTATTCAAAGCCTTGGTATACATATGCATGTACATGTACATGTTTCGTTTGGACATCAGTTTAACATTGAAAAACGAAAACATTGTGGATGTGTAAGATGGTTCTTGTAGTATTATTAGATAATGCATATGGTCAAACATGCATCATGTTATTGTTCAAAAGAAAAGATTTAAATGATTAAAGTTTCATCAAACCAAATCATATGATCTGGTCATTATTTTATAGAAGAAAATGTTGATTGCTTGGCTACCTCTTGGACAAAATAGACTGATTTGGGGAAAATCTTGTAATAGTGATAATTTTATTGTCATGTGTGTATTATTTGGCAGTATTCCCCATTGAATGTTAGCCTGTAAATTATGGACGGCCAGGACAGGATACATGTAGATCGTCTACTTTATTTTATTTATATATATTACATAGGTATAGATAGATGAAATATGATACATTATATTTACATGTATATTGAATAGATTTATCATTTAATGATTTCTGTTAGATAAGATTGAAAATGAATCATCGTGTGATGTTGTGATCACGGAACATATCTGATTAATTATTCACTTGTCTGTTATTGATATCCAATTTTGTAACACTATCGACACAATTATTTTCAATCAATATATATATATAGTCAAAAAATTATAAATTTCTTATCAAATATTTCAAGTATTTATTGATGCTGCCTGCATGTGTCTATAAAACAATGTTATAGTTTATATGAGTACAGATAACGATGGAATGTTTCAACATGGTTTAACAGCATACAGAATCTTTTTAAAAACTGCATTCAATTTAATTTTAATTTTTATTCTAATTTTATGTTATTTTGTGGTTTTGAAATGTGGTTTCTTTTTGTTTTAATTTAATTTTTTAATTTTTAAAATTAATTTTGCACTTGACAGCCTTTAGCCGCCATATACTACATAAAATGTGTATGATTATTTCCTTTTGCAAAGTTGATGAAGAAGAGCAGACTGTACATGTATATAACCATGATGTGTGCTTTTACAGTATCTTATATTAAATCGATGTATCAATTTACATACAACCTAATGAACATGCACAATATACATGTAACCCTATTATAGTCAAATCACATCCAATCAAATTTTTTTTTTTTTTACCACCTCATAAGTGCTAAGGTCTCTTTAATCCCACCTGTTGTTTTTATAACTACATGTATAATCACTGTACAGGACAAATTATTCATTTAAAATGACAGAACAGATGGCTATCTAATTAAAATTATGTTTTTATTTTTCTGATTCATATATATTGTTGGTCTGAACTTTATGAAGATCTAGTGCAATCTGTGCACTTTAGTTCACAAAGCACTTTAGTTCATTCATATTTACTCAAAAGTGTTGAATTCACCTTAATTTACATATAAGATATATCTCTTTGTAAAACTTTTGTTTTAATGTATCAAATACATCGATAAGAAAGTATATATATGCAAAATTTTGTGTATCTAGATCAAAGATATTTCTCAAAGACAGTGAGTGAAAGTTGAGTAAATTCTTAACTCAAGTCTGTGAATGCTTTGTGATCTCGGGGCCAGATTCTTTATAAGTTGTTTGTATAGTTCCTTTTTAAGACTGATTTAAAGGTGATGACGCTCTTGATTTAGGTAAAAATAAAGTTGATTTAATGTGTTATACATATGGATTTGGTGGTGGGACAAGTTTTAGACTATTAAACTTTTATTAAATCTGTTTTCTAATTTTAGTTTCATTTTTAGTTTAAAATGTCGACACAGCAACACACATTTAATATCTCAACATTTATATAAGTATCTATTTTCATAGCACATTTGAATGAAAATTCATTGAAATCAACGATTTTATTCTTGACCTAGAAATAGAAATAATATATTGCTTATAAATTATTGTCAGAAAGAAATTCATCTTCTTCATTGAGAATTATCCAAAAATAGTAAGTAATTATTCAATGTGTCAAAGTTGTATTCTATTTATAAAAGTAACATATGTCAGTACATAAATTATATTATCTAATAAAATATAGCTGATAACACATACTATAGCTGATAACACATACTATAGCTTATAATGCCATTTAACACCTTTGTTCATTAAGCCATTTTTATGGCACAAAACATAATTTGGTTATTTTGAAAGTAGGAATTGTTCCTATTGAAAATATTTGTGATTTATTTTCTTGAAAACTTCCTCAACCAGCAAAGATAGCAAAATGTGTTAATGACATACATGTACCTTTTAAAATGTGTGGTTTTTATTGTGACAACTTTCAACCCCAAATAGAATTACCAGGCAACAAATATGTGCCCATCAACATCATTTTTATAAGTGCTTTCAAATTTTCAGGATCAATTGCAATAACTATATACATACAATTGATGGGTGAGTCTTATACCCCCGTCAGACCGAGGTGGCATCCTTACTGCGCTGTTACGGCGACAAAAAATGGTCTCAGAGCGTGCAAGATCACCATAAGTGTGGTGGAAATGCCAGATATCGTGCTGTAGTCTCCATGGTCGTTAATGATCGCCGAACCACAGCATTTGCTTTGAGCATGTTCAAAACAAATGCCAAGGTTCTGCCATTTGACCTGGAAAGCTGAGAGAACGTGGTAGGGTCACAAAGGTCCTTACTGCGCTGCTATGGCGACAAAAAAAGGTCTCAGAGCGTACCAAGATCACCATAAGCGTGGTGGAAAACCAGATACTTGTTGGTCTCCATGATCACCAACGTCACTGAGTATGTTCCTATTTCAAATTACTTTTTTTGCTAGGAAGCTGGTATGTGGTAAAAGAATGATTGATATATATCCATTCACAGGAAAATCAAACCCTAAATTTTTATTTATGGCCCAAAACAATTTTGTTGATACACACATATCCTATGTGCTCCCTACACTAACCCACTATTGGAACTAGCCCTGTTTTCAAATGCAGCATCTATTCTTGTTCACTATAGTCAACAGGAAAAAAAGATCTTGTTTCTTGCCCAAGGATCTTGAGTTTTAAAATACAATTAATGCCATTTATGTACTAAAGATAGCTCTCAATATATTGAAAAAAATAACCACTGTTGTAATACAGAAATACATGTGACAGACTTACAGTAAATACATCAAAGGCTTTGATCATAATTGAATAGATGAAATCCAATTAATTTTTATCTCTCCGTTTTTGTGAAATTAAGATAACCATGCTTCTATGTTTTATTATCAAATAAACTTGATTAACTTCTTCTTTTATTTTGCAAAGCCAGCAGCATTTGTAAACATAACCCTGAATGGTAATAAGAGTACCCTATAATGATTCTCAAGAGCTCGGGGTTTGAAATGTTTAAAAGTTGATCTATAATGAGTCTCACGATCTGAGTTTCTGTGTTGATCTGTAATGATTCTCAAGATCTGAGTTTCAGCAATGATCTACATGTGTAAATGATTCTCAAGATTTGAGTTTCCTTGTCAATATGTATCTACATACATAATACTTCTCAAGATCATGCAAACAGTAAATAAGAAATTAATATGTGACCTGTGTATTGACGTTCATATAATGATACACCAATTGTATCTTTTGCTCTAAAATACATGCACATGTACATGTATGCAAACCTGGAAGTAACACAGTGGTTTGAATATCAGATTATTACATCATTATTATCTTATCGGGGACATTGATTAACCAATAATGGATTAAATCACTGTTGGTTATTTTACTGTTTTGAGAGACACTATAATATTTGACGAAAATTGCTGATTTTTGATTGGATTATTTAGTAGACTGCGCACAATACATGATGGCTTCATACTAAAACTAAATGCCACACAGGGTTTAGAATTAATGATATCTTTGAAATCCAATTCACTTTTTTTTCCATGCCTTGTATAAAAGTGATAAGCATATCCATGTTTATTTCCTTGAGTCTACATTGTGCACTGATTGAAAATAAGATGAAGGAATTTTTTCTTGGTCTGTTTGTTAATGGTATATGTTATCAGTAACAAGATGTATCACATTATATTGATCATATATTTTCTTACATACTAAAAATAGAGTACAAACAAATAACATTGAAGGAACACTACCCAAAAGAGAAAGTTTAACATCCACTCTACACAGATAGACTAAGTCAAATCACATGTATCTGATTTCATTATTAATGATACATTATATGAGATTAGATAAAGAGTTGGCAGTTCTCACTATAGTAGTTAAAAACTAGATAGTGTAAAGGTAATTTGCTGAAAATTTCAGTCAAATTGATCCACTATGAGCCGAGAACTAAGGGGTGAAATTTTCACATACATGTAGCCTCGAACATCATTACTAAAATCAGTAATATAAACAGCATAGTCTTGATTATCCATTTTTTAATTTAATTATCAATGGCTGTTCAGCAGCATATAGATTTCCAATCCAGCCAACACTGAAGGCTAGCCTAGACATTGAGAGTTGTTATGGTCTGGATAAGTTAATTAATGTCTGGTTGATAATTTAGATAACATTTCAGGCCTAAAGAAAGACTTGTAATAGGCAGATTTAGCTCTTGCATAATGCATGTTTAATGTACAGGTCACAGTGATTTTAGCAGTGAAAAAATTACATCAGAAGATATAATCTACATATAATTAGTTAAGATAATATACGATTAATTATAACATTTCAAATATCACAAACTCTTAAAGCAGTTCCATTCAATCTTTGAAGAATAAAAAATCACACATCTAAGCATTGAAGTCGATCGTAGAGATCAGATTGAATTAAGATCTAAAAGGATAGAACAGGAATGAAAAAAACGACATGGTTGATCACAACACACAGACAAAGGATCTTTTGACGATATTTCAATCCTTTTTGTCTTGCTATTTGTAAAGAGTCCAAATGTTTTTTGTTCACTTACTGAATCAAGTTCCTAAAGAGGGAAAGTTTTATTCAAGATTCTTTGTATGGATACCGCCATAAAAAGCTGTTATTTATTTCCAAATGAGAGGGGATCAAAGAATCTAGAGAGTGGTTGCCCTTGACTCGTCTCGAGTCTGATCTGGCCTATATTGATATTCTGCAGAGGTTGAAGATTTATATGCCACATGTCTCTCTTCATTATTTGATGAAATCGAGAAAATGTAGCAGTTATCAGGTATTTTGAAAGGTCTTTTATGGTTTTCCAAATCAGATAGTATTGAACAAAAGACCTTTCATCTTGCATACAGAATGATACAGGAAATATTGCATGAGGAACCATGTATACAATTTCAGTACAGTGAGCAAAACTACATGTGGGTGAAACTGCACGTCTAAGTAATTGACTGAATTTTAGTAAATATTTGAGGTTTTTTTTTTCAATACCGGGAGTTAATTTTGTTTTTAAGACATGGATAAAAAGGGACATTTATTTTGTTTCTTCTTTTTTATCCAAGATGACATTTGATTGTAGTCTATCTAGAATAATTTCCTTCAAGAAGTCTAGTCTTTGACATTGCTAGACGCGCTGCAGATTTCTATTTCTGCAGATACATGTAATTTACACAAGTTTCTCTATGATTTATAAACTAACTGAACGGAATTTGTAGTTTTTATCCACGATTTTAATCAAAGCTGTTTTATGGAGTAATTGCCCTTGACGCGTCTGGTTCATGACCTTGTTAAACAAGGCTGTTAAATCATGCTGTAGATATCGGAGATCTATTTACAGTGTATCAAACCAGATCATTTTTATCGAGATCGATCCTAAAATTAGCTGCATTATCTGTGACGCTGAAGAACTGGAGGTTAAGGAGTTTGAAAGTTGAGGCAGACAAACCAGAAATGCCTGTCTACTCTACTTTGAAACAACTCGCGTAATTGGATACTTTGTCAATATAACATGGTTATTGATTGGTTGACAGAAATACAAGCTGTAGACTGGATTATCAGGGTCAATATCTTGTTATAAATCAATAGATAAAATGATAAAACATGTAAATATGGAAAAAGTTGATGATACAATCATAAAAATGTGAAGCTAATTTTACATGATCTACTACACCAATTACCACAAGACACAAGTTGACATTAAACTTTCAGTGCAGGAAAACAGGGAGGAGCATGGACATAGAGTGGGAGTGGGAGAGACATGGGAGACAGAGTCTGGGAGAGACGGAGAAATAGACAAAGACTGGGAAAGACAGGTTGGGAAGGAAACAGTAATAGGGACAGAGAAAGAGAGACAAGTAGAGGAACAGGCAGAGATAGGGAAACTTAAGGGACAGAGAAAGAGGGAGAGACTTTGAGAGAATAGATGTTATATGTGTGTGCAACTGCAAAGTCCTAGAGTATCATAAATTTATAGAAAAGTCACTGTATAATATACTCCTTTAGTGCACATCTACAATGTAGCTAACCTTTCAAAAATAATAACAACCCTATCAACAAAAATAATTCCATCTTGGTGTTGATCAGAAACTGTAAATATTGGATATTTGGAGCAGGGCACCGCCACTGAGTTTCTGAGAACTTGTTACTTTAAAAAGGATTTGAAATGTAGTCATCACGCAGAGTAGCATTTGGTTCGTGATGTAGTTTAATTCACTGTGCAATATTTTTATCACATGGATTTGTGCACAGTTTGAATTAATGATGCACCAAATAGATTGACATGATCGTGTTTCACACAGAACTAAAACATGATTTAAATGTGTTAGTCAAAATAACCTGGTGAAAGCAGGTAGATTAATACACAGCTGTCATAATAACAGAATTTGAAAATATAAACAAGACAGGCTATATTTAGAAAATGTCAATTTCAGGTGGGAAATTTTATAGGTTGAAAGAAACAATTGATGGTTCATATCAATATTAAAAATATTGATAAAATTTGTTTACGTTCTACTAATAGATTGATAAATTACTTACTTGAACCCTGCTGTCAAATGAAATGATATTTTTGATACCATTATTTATGGATTTTCTATGTTCTTGTATACGTTTACCTATGTTTATTGTAAAATATATTCAATTATTTTACTTCAAATCCAAAATGCCTGAAAGAGGTGGACACAAGGGATGTCAATTACCATACCTTGTAAAAAATTAAAGTGTTAAAACATATAAATAAAGGAAGAGAGAAATGGGGTACAATCACTAGGAAACTGGAATCGTTTAATTTGGGGTTTTTTGACTTTAAAAAATGCTATAGAGTTTAATTTCAAAACATCGTTTGATAATTGATTATAATCGTTTGAAAATTACAAAAATGATTTAATTAGTACTATGGTTTAATATAATGATACAGCGTTTGATTTCTCCGAGAGGGGTTTAGAAATGGACGGACCCTTTAATTATGTCAAGCGTCTAATTACTAGCCGAGTACTTTAATTTCCCGAGATGCATTTATAAATTAAATATTAGACGAAACTTTTAATTTCCCGCGAGTCGTTTAACCGATCGGCTCATTTTGTTTACGATTATTTAAATGTGAAGTACGAA
This sequence comes from Patella depressa, assembly GCA_948474765.1. Taxonomy (NCBI): domain Eukaryota; kingdom Metazoa; phylum Mollusca; class Gastropoda; family Patellidae; genus Patella; species Patella depressa. The sequence continues at coordinate 31,493,498 of OX419715.1, forward strand.
TAAAAAATATGAATATAGAAAAATAATGCGCATCAAATAATTGCTAATCTTTTAATTTCCCGCGAGTCGTTTAACCGATCGGCTCTTTTTGATTACGATTATTTAAATGTGAAGTACGAATAAAAAATATGAATATAAAAAAATAATGCGCATCAAATAATTGCTAATCTTTTAATTTCCCGCGAGTCGTTTAACCGATCTGCTCATTTTGATTACGATTATTTAAATGTGAAGTACGAATAAAAAATTATGAATATAAAAAAATAATGCGCACCAAATAATTGCTAATCTTTTAATTTCCCGCGAGTCGTTTAACCGATCGGCTCATTTTGATTACGATTATTTAAATGTGAAGTACGAATAAAAAATATGAATATAAAAAAATAATGCGCATCAAATAATTGCTAATCTTTTAATTTCCCGCGAGTCGTTTAACCGATCGGCTCATTTTGATTACGATTATTTAAATGTGAAGTACGAATAAAAAATATGAATATAAAAAAATACTGCGCACCAAATAATTGCTCATCTTACCTTGGTCGTAGTATTTTTATCCATTATCGATTAAAGAATGATTCCACCATTGACAAACATCAAAAATCGGTAAATCACGCCCAATGTTATTATACAATCGGGAATCGGTAAAGCACATCCCAAAAAATGAACATAGCCTTCCACCTGTACGCGTCGCTATTTGTTGGAAATCGGTAAAGCACATCCCAGGTAATGTATTTTCTTTAAATCACAAATGAATGAAAATTGTTTTCCACCTGCATGCGCCGCTAGAAGACATCACAATGTATGTTATCATGGAAGAGTGATAATCTCGTGAGACTTTTACTTTGGCGCCAAAAAGAAGCTATTACTATTTGTCGATCTCTATAGACAAGCTGTCGATCATTTTTAGACAGGACTATAGAATGGCTTCAAACAGTATCAATGACTGATCCCGCCTTGATGTTACGTAATCACTTGGGACAATAAAATGTTGACTGCAGAAGAACGATATCAAACGATATTGCTAAATCAACATTTACTCCCTCAATATATAAAAAATAATGTGTGTTGGCGAGGTATCAGTGTTTTTTTTGTACTATTCAAAATCCACGTTAGATCTTTCATCCCACGACCGTTTCGCCACCCTTAATTACACAGCTCGTTTCATCCCACAAATTAAAAAGACAATTATTACGTATTTTAAATATTTTATTGATACATTAATAACTAGTGATGGTCCGATATGGCACCATCAGATATTGACAGCGAAACATATCGGCCGACACGGATAAATTACCGATAGTGGTGGATATAAAACTATTACACATTAAAATGTCTCGAATGACGTGATGATCTATGTAGATATTTGTCTTTATTAGTCGAGGAACGCATAATACTATTTTACTGCGTGAATCATATCCGAACCCTGTGTTTTCGAAGTAATAATTGGGCCACGCTTCCTACGCAATCAAAAATATACACCATCCAATATGAACTTAATTAAATGCTGTACCATCAATGGTCGAGATTATCATATTTTAAGTGTTGAATACAATATAATTCCTAACAGTTACAGCACGTCTATACGTGCATTAGTTCATGCGGTAATAAAATGATACATCAAAGCGATAACTTCCTGACCTGTTTGTCAACAGTGGCTATCACGTGACACTCTCCCGACATTTCTAGAACTATTGTTTAAAATAAAACATCTAATGGGAACCTATTTGTTTATAATATTATTAATTAATAAAGTATGATTTGTATTATGAGTTTTTATTTGACAACACAATAGTCAAGAATAACAATATAAATCGCTAAATTATTTCTAAATTTATATCGGCTTCTAGAAGCCGGCATGTATTAGACAGTGATTACGTGACATCAAAGGAATATCCCCCCTTTCATCCTTCATTCTACCACACGCAAAACACGTGATATTTTCCCACCTTTTCCAAATCTTCTGACAGACAATATAGTGAACTAGATAAAACAAAGGAAAAAAAATATTTACTTGACGCGTCATGTTTCCAGCACCCAGAATCAAATTTAGCGATATTTTTCTGCAGGCGAATACCGAAATTTCCATTCGACAATATAGTGAACTAGATAAAACAAAGGAAAAAAAAATATTTACTTGACGCGTCATGTTTCCAGCACCCAGAATCAAATTTAGCGATATTTTTCTGCAGGCGAATACCGAAATTTCCATTCCACAATTATTCGAAAATTGTATTTCATGGGCTTTATTTGCAGTTTGGGGGTTCGTTTTTTGACAAATATGTAAAATATGACGAGCGCTTTTATCCTCGAGGAAGAGCAATAAAAAGCTCTCATATTTTGAGGCGAAGCACTGATATCATCTTGTTATTAATGTATCAATAAAAGATTAAAAATACGTATTAATTGGGCTTTTTTTTAATTTGTGGGATGAAACGACCCGCGTAATTTGGGGGGGTGAAACATTCGTGGGATAAAGATCTAATGTAGATTTTGTTTTGAATAGTACAAAAAAAAAAACACCGATACCTCACCAACACACATTATTTTTTATATATTGAGGGAGTAAATGTTGATTTAGCAATATCGTTTGATATCGTTCTTCTGCAGTCAACATTTTATTGTCCCAAGTGATTACGTAACATCAAGGCTGTGATCAGTCATTGATAATGTTTGAAGCCATTCTATAGTCCTGTCTAAAAATGATCGACAGCTTGTCTATAGAGATCGACAAATAGTAATAGCTTCTTTTTGGCGCCAACGTAAAAGTCTCGCGAGATCATCACTCTTCCATGATAACGTACATTGTGATGTCTTCTAGCGGCGCATGCAGGTGGAAAACTATTTTCATTAATTTGTGATTTAAAGAAAATACATTACCTGGGATGTGCTTTACCGATTTCCAACAAATAGCGACGCGTACAGGTGGAAGGCTATGTTCATTTTTTGGGATGTGCTTTACCGATTCCCGATTGTATAATAACATTGGGCGTGATTTACCGATTTTTGATGTTTGTCAATGGTGGAATCATTCTTTAATCGATAATGGATAAAAATACTACGACCAAGGTAAGATGAGCAATTATTTGGTGCGCAGTATTTTTTTATATTCATATTTTTTATTCGTACTTCACATTTAAATAATCGTAATCAAAATGAGCCGATCGGTTAAACGACTCGCGGGAAATTAAAAGATTAGCAATTATTTGATGCGCATTATTTTTTTATATTCATATTTTTTATTCGTACTTCACATTTAAATAATCGTAATCAAAATGAGCCGATCGGTTAAACGACTCGCGGGAAATTAAAAGATTAGCAATTATTTGGTGCGCATTATTTTTTTATATTCATATTTTTTATTCGTACTTCACATTTAAATAATCATAATCAAAATGAGCAGATCGGTTAAACGACTCGCGGGAAATTAAAAGATTAGCAATTATTTGATGCGCATTATTTTTCTATATTCATATTTTTTATTCGTACTTCACATTTAAATAATCGTAAACAAAATGAGCCGATCGGTTAAACGACTCGCGGGAAATTAAAAGTTTCGTCTAATATTTAATTTATAAATGCATCTCGGGAAATTAAAGTACTCGGCTAGTAATTAGACGCTTGACATAATTAAAGGGTCCGTCCATTTCTAAACCCCTCTCGGAGAAATCAAACGCTGTATCATTAAATTAAACCATAGTACTAATTAAACCATTTTTGTAATTTTCAAACGATTATAATCAATTATCAAACGATGTTTTGAAATTAAACTCTATAGCATTTTTTAAAGTCAAAAAACCCCAAATTAAACGATTCCAGTTTCCTAGTGAATGTCCACACAACAGTAACATTGGGACTGACATGTATATTTATATTACGAAAATTGCTTGCACGTAGGAGTCGTAGGAGTCGATAAAAGTGTGAGAAAGCTGGAGTACCCAAAAGAAATCTAGAAGGTCATGTGATACGACTGGTTTTATGATCAACAGCATGTATTAGACCACTCTGCAACCCAAGACATGTATTAAAACTACATGTAACAATAAAAACACCAAAACAAGACAAACCTTAATGACAGGCATCAGAGGAATTGTGCCTGGCCAAACCTTAATTTATAGGCTACCTGACATTGATGGTGGCTCAATTTCAGACTTGCTTTAAACATGCATATTGTATTTATTCAAGTGGTAATAACCAGGGAAGTGAGGGATGAAGGATAAAAGGATGAATGCAGGCAGGTGGAAATATTTTAAATATAATATCACTTCATTTACAGACATGAGAAGGTTTCAGCAACATGTATTTTTAGTGGAAGATCAAAAACACTCTTGCGCAAATTTATATACATGTAGTTTAAAATAAATTTACAACCTATTTAAGTCAGAAATAAGAAGTAAGTATTAGAAGGCTTCAGAAAAGATGATGTGATGTCAAACCCACAGGCACTTAAAGTGATTAAAAATAAAAAACCTCTTACTACTGCTTTGACTATTATTACTTATAACACAACGTGTTCCACCTGACATACAGTATTGTTTTGACTGGTTGAAGATTTTTCATATGCTATCATCACACAATACTCACTAGTTCTAACACTTCCTGTCATTTTTTATTGCCAACGAGACATTATTTGATCATTATACACCTTCCAATGTAATTAAATTGGTCATTTTACAGCATTATCAATTACAAATCAAACTATTCTTTCTAATGTTACATTTATCCCGATTTAGACAAATTCCCCTTTCCATGATTCATTCCATCATTTCAATCAAATGCCAGTCATGCTCTTCATGATTTGATCCATAAACTACTATATATGCCATCTGTAATCCCAATTACCCCTACTAATCCTTCATATGTCTGGTTTCCCTTTTTCTGGAATACATCTTGCGCTCAGGGGCGTAAATGGGGGGGGGGGCTGGTACACCCCCCCAGCAAAAAAAATAGTTGGTCGCAAAATCAGTGCAGTTGGTCGGGTTGCAAAATCAGTGCAGTCGGTCGCAAAATAGAGTAGTCGGTATCAAAATACGTACTCACTGTATACGTCACGCTACTCACGCAAAACTTTAGTATAAAATAACCTTGTCAACTTATCATGATTGAAAAGATGCTGTGTTTCGCTCTCATTCTGTTGTGAGTATGTTGGTCTTACAACAAAATTTCACCCAGGGAGAAATATAGTCGGTCTCAAAATAAGTGTAGTCACTGCAGTCAGTCTCAAAAACAATGCTAGAATAGATCCCAAATACTATAATGTAGTTGCCTGAATCCGTGTGCCTAAATTGCATACATGTACGTCACACAAAACTATAGTATGAAATAACCATGTCTGCTTGTCACTCTTATTCTGTTGTGAGTATGTTGTTCTATGAAATGTTTTCTACCATGGCAAAAAATAGTCGGTCTCAAAAAAGTACTCACTCCGGCTAGATGAATTAATGAGATAAACAAACAATCACAAAACAGGCGAAATTGACAGATAGGCCTTGAGATTCTGTCCCATTTCAATAACGAGAATTTGGTTCCATTTGCCATGACATTGATTCAAATTTTCAAACCCAGTCCCTAAAATTTAAAAGCTCTGTTACATATCTCAAAATTCCATTATACATGTACCATCATTCTTCTACGCTAGTAGTATGAGGGCCTGTACAGCCACGCACGTGCGCGCATGCGCGGTGCATGTATGTGCGTGCACGTGACCTTGCACTGGATGACCTTTAGCACGTGCGTGACCGTGACCTTGCACTGGATGACCCCCTGGCACGTGCGTGACCGTGACCTTGCACGTGCGTGACCCCTTGCACGTACGGAGAGAAAGAGGGCGCGCGCGGGAAAAGAGAGAGAGAGAGAGAGAAGAAGAAGAAGAAGAAGAAAGAGGAAGAGAGGAGGAGGAGGAGGGAAGGGGAAACAACTCTTTTACATTGATTAAGTTGGCCCTGAAAAGGGCCGTTGGTCCACACAATGTGTGGGTTAGCAGGAGCACTTCGGCTGCTCCCACCGATTCGGCTTCTTGGTGCATTTCACCGAATGCTTTGACCGCCTATGACAGGTGTTCCCAATTTCTGTCCCACACCAAAAACAGACCAAGTAATCGGCATCGGGCCGATTCCCCCTAAACATGGGGTAATACCCCCGACAAGTAGCGCAAAATCGTTTGTCTTTTCGATCCATTTTGCTTGTGACTTCTTTGGGCTTTGACACTCCTATTTATAGCTCGAGACGGGACGAGTCTAAGGTGTTGGGACGATACCATTTTCCACCAATCAGAATAGCATGACGTCACATGACGTCACAAACAACAGACACGTGATATGTTGTCGACATTTTATTGAACATATTTACAAAGCATTTTATTCAACACAAAATTGAACACAAAGGCATAGAACACAAATTTAATTGAACTTGAACATATTTACAGAGCAAAAAAGCATCGACATCGTTGTCCCTTCTTCTGGTCTTTTTGCAAGTCGGGAAAATGATCCCTAGCCCATTGTTCGACGAGTATATCGTTCACACGATACACGTGTCCGAACACCGAAAGGGCGTGCGGGGAGGGAACGTGAAACCGATGACACAAATAATACAAACAATAATGGCCGCAGACGACACTCTCAAGTCCCTGAATCCATCGGGGTTGGTAGTGGAGTTGTAGATCTTGCACGAAACGTCGAAAGGCTTCTCCGTAAACATCAGGGGGACACCCGTAGGAATCGAAGAAGGTAATGTGATCTGGTCCTTCGCACACAAACACGGTCCAGTGTCTACCGGGTTGGTCTTTGTCGTCCGTGTTGATGACGTAGGCTTTGGGGTACGAGGTCGGGCGCAGTATATCCAGATGATTACGAGCCCACACGCCCCCGAACACGTTAGAGGGGAGGTGTTTTTCTAAAGCCCGTGTCAGTTGTCGATTGGAGAGAGCCTCACCAATCTGTGATGACTTGTCGGTTGGCGTCGATTTCCAAGACATTGTCGTATTCGGCAAACATAACAAGACTGAGGTGATTGGTCGGGGCCGCACCGAACTTGAGTTCCAAAGACAGGTTACCCGCTGCTTTGGGATGAAAGTAGTTACCGTCGGCTCCGTGGTCGTTGGTCAAATCGAAACAATACAAAGTGTACCCATTGATATAGTCGTTGAAAGGGAGGTCCAGGTCTTCTCGGGTGTTTAAGACGGCCACTCTTTTCATCAAATCCAGGTATGGTGCGATGGCGTGTCGCTGGGGAAAATCGACGTCGTATTCGTCCACAATTTCCCCGTTCTTGGTCAATTTGATGTTCTGCAATTGATTGTGTTCGAATTGGAAGGGATTTCTGTTTTTTCTTCCGTCGTAGGCCGTGTTACGTACCATACCCACGATTAATCTCTTGGGAAGGCTTTCGTTGACAAACAGATTGTCTAGGACGTGACTGGCACGATTGTCGGGAATGACCATGTCGCGGACCACCACGCGTTTCAGGGGATACTTGGCGTTGGACGATTGAAGTTGCGCGGCCACCCGTGTGTAGGTACTGGGAGCCAGAGTGACGAACGGGATATCCAGGTAGGCTTTAGTGAACTCGACTTTGTAGTCTTCGGCATCGTTGCCTTCGCCGTACATCAGAAAAAATTTCGGGGATTGCTTTTCCAATTTCAACCGCAAGTCCACACCGTCCAGCAGATACCGATCTTGTAAACACATGTCCAAGTGTAGACGCGACTGCAATTCAAAGGTGCGACTGGCAGCGATGGTTTTCTGGCGTTGTTCCAATCCTTTGTTACTCGGAGCCTGTCGTCCACCGTCTCCGGCGGTGGCGACGGATTTCGTGGAATTGAACTGCCCGGCGGTATCTTTTTCCCACAGGACTTGTTTCGACAGATGGTCGTTCTTGGCTCCCTTACCGAAACTCAGCAAATTCTCCAAGTAAGCCCGGTAGGGATAGGTGGGCAGAGAGGTGGTGACCAAAGTTTCGGCATCTTTTCCCAGGCGTAATTTGACGTCTTTAAACAACGAATGAAACAAGTTGTTAATGGGTGCGACTTGACTATCCGCATCCAGGTCATCCCCGTTGTTCTTGGTCACCTTCAGGGCCACGTGCAGTGTCATGTTGGCCAGATCGATGAAATCGGTGGTGGCATTGGAAATATAAAATTCGATGGGTCCGTCGTGGTTCAAGTCGGGCGTCAGTGGATACTTTCTGATTTTCGTCACCTTGTTTATGGCCGTCTGCGTGTCGGGTACACTGAACAAATCCTGCAATTCGTCTCGCGCGCAGGGACAGGAATCATTGCGCATTACCTGCGTAGCCATGGTCGAAGATATCTAGTTTACGTCGCTTGTGAGAGGTGACCTGTGTCTTCTTCTTCCTCTTCGGACGATGTGAAGTGGACGGGGTTCGTGAGGGGTCTTTTATAGGTTCCAGGTGGGCGACCACGTTCTTGAGTGTGTCGGACATCGTGTTTGACACCGCGGGGCGAAGCGTGTCCTGGGCGACTTTCTTCCAGTTCCATTTTTCACGACCACTGACGGCGTCGAGCACGCTTTGCCCCACTTTGGGTAACACTTGGGCCACATTCTTTTTCACGGCAGCTTTACCGGCCGACCACAAGGTCTTCCCGACCGATTTGACGGCATTCAATAACCCCGACCATCGACCGGCACCCTGTTGTCTCAGAATTCCTCCCCTGTACACCACCAGACCATTGCCAGCCCCTCGCTGTCTGAGCACTCCACCTTTGTACACTCGAATCATCATCGGCGGCGAAAATGAAGTTGGGTCACCACCTTACCGTCGAGAAATGGCACGGCTTTCCCCATTCCGTTCCTTATATAGAGACCAATGGAGCTTAGTCGACTGTACTTCAGAGGTAAGTAGTGAATCCTGGCGGGGCGGTGATACAATCGTCGACTGGGAATCACGTCCAACAAGGTAGCCTTCACGTCGCCCACGGTCTGGGGTTCGATAATGTCCGTGTAGATGTAAAACAGATCGTACTGGATTTGAAGATTTGGGGTGTGGTGGGCGTAGAAATACCGTAGACTTTGGCCATCGGCGCCGGTCATATCGATTGACTGCAGGGACACCAACAGTTCGTTTCCAGGCCATCCCAACATGGACACGATGGGTCCACACAGACGAAGTTCGATTTTCGGCAACACGTCAAACCAGAAAAGCGACTGCACGTGATTGATCTTCAGATACACTTTGTCGTTGGTGTTGTCTCTCTTGAAAGACACGAAGGGACCTCTTGATACGGCCCCTTGGCGCATCACCTCTCGAGTTTCGTACTCGGTCTGCTCTTGCTTCTCGTGGTCGGTCATTTCCTTGTTATTGGGATCCAAACGAACGGGTTTATGGGCCAAATGATTGTAGATGGGAGGTAGGTTCCACAAATCATTCAGTCTGGTGTTCAGGACAGTCAGGATATGCCTCAGCGAGTCGTAGTCGTCACTCTTGATGTGCGTTTCCATTTCGATGGATCCCTTGATCTCATCACCCTTTACACCTTTGAAACAATGCGACGGGTCGATTCTGTGGCGGTCCCGGCATATCTTTACTTCGGGTTCGTCGCTCGGGGGCGACCATGGATGAATGCGTAAGCCGATCGTGTTGTCTCGTTGATCGATGTTTTGCCATTGGTCAGGTAACGTGATCATGGACAGACCCACTTCCCATTCCCGGTGATCGACGAGAAGTGGCGGGTCCAGATGTGTATGATACGTGGAGACTTTGTTGTCGGGATACCACGACATGGAACTGTCACTAGGGAGCGTGAGGTAAAAGGGCCGGTCGTTGTTCATTATGTTTGGTTTTCAAGGTTGGAGAAGGTAACAGGTAACCCAAGGTACTGGAGAGCAAGGCCGTCCACAACGTGGTCTGCGAACCGTCGGGTTTGAAAGCCAGTTGGGACAAAGAAACACCCGCCACGACGTACACTAAAATCACTTGACAGAAAAAGACGATTTCCGCTTGTGGCACACGTTTTCCCAAGAGTGACCAATTGTGGGCACTCGCGGACGTAGACGTGGTTTCGTCTTGCATGTTGACTGATGTCGGCGTCTCTCGCTCCTATTTATACGTTTTGGAGACTGGTCCTGTCGATCCACGAATTAAAACTTGCCGGATAGCCCAACCATTTCACCAATACTTTGTCTTTTTTTCTTTCGAGTACTCTTTCGATGGGAAAGATCTCATCGTCGTTGACTTGGACCGCTTGCAATTCTTCGGGATAGAAGGTGCCCTGTATGGGTTCGCCTCTTTCGTCCAACAGTTTGTAACCGGGACCGACGTTGGGTGCGACGTTGAACGTTTCCAGAGTCCAGTTGGGCCAGTAACCTTTGTCGAAGGCACCATGTTTCGGCAAAGCCAAACGTACGGTCGTACCAATGTCCATTGATTTTTTCTTTTTCGGGGGACGCGGAGGAGGCGTTGTCAACATCCACTCGTGTTCGGGGCGAACGTCTTTGGGCGCCATTCCGATGGTCCGATGTCGTCTAGCATTGTAAGCTCGAACCAGGTCGTCTAGTACGTCAATGTACCGTTGTGTTTGTCGGTGAGTAAAGTATCGCCACATGCGTTCTTTCAGGGTCCGTTGAAATCGTTCGACCACACTGGCTTTGGTTTCGACGTTGTGTGTCACGAAAAAATGAATTTTTTTCTTCTTCAGGTACGCTTGCATTTTTCGATTGAGGAATTCGGTACCTTTGTCCGTTTGAAGTCGCAGGGGTTGTCGACTTTGAAAGATTTGACGAAAGGCATCCACCAAACTGTCCCCCGTCTTGTTTTTGAGGGGCAACACCCAAGCGTACTTGGAAAACACGTCGATGACGCACAGCAAATACCGGTATCCCTCATTCTGTTTGGCCAAGGCCGACATGTCGCTCAAATCGGCTTGCCACTGATGATCTATGCCGGCCACCACCGTGGGAGACCGCGAGAATTTCTTTTTCAATGGTTTGTGCAAGGTGTATGCCCTTTGTTGTTTCAACCATGCCTTGACTTTGTCCAAGGACACACCGGTAGCTTTGTGAAGGCCCAGAGCGCCACCGAAAGCGGCCGGGTGGTTCGGGTCGTAATACACTTTCTTCAGCTGTCGTTCCATGTTTCAGCAGGTGTCCCTATGAACAGGCTATTTATAGTTTTTGCAAGGAGAGCCATCTTCTGGTAGATGTACTAGGGGTATCCGTACTGGAGATTTTCTTCTTTCTCGGGCGTCGCGGCGGAGTCCGTGTCGGTGGCGTGGACAACACGTTCCATCGATCTTGATTCCCGATGGCTTCGCGCGGTACGTTCGTGGCCTTCAAACTTTGCATCACGCCAAACCATCCCACGGGAGCCTGGGTATTCTTTCGCCGACGAACCAAATCGTTCACAATGTCAATGGCATTGGTGTTGGGTACGGGTACCCCATTCCGAACCAATTCCAAGTTCTCGTTCCACGACCAAGGTGTCTTCTCTTTCATGTGTTTCAACAAAAGGCGAGCTCGATGTTGATAGGGTCGGGGGACCGACTCCAGGATGGGTGCCTCCGAAGTTTCTTCTTTTGGCTCGGGTATGTTTTCATCCAACAAGGGAACAGCCTGTTTTCTTTTCCTTTGCATCGTTTGATAACGATGTAACAACTGTCCGTACCGTTGCATTTTATTTTCGTCGGTTAGGGTGGGATCGTTTAGCACGTGTTGCATGTCTTGGTGGACATTTTCGACGGCCTGCTGCAGTGGATCTCGATCGTACACGGGTTCGACTGGCCTGACTTCGACGGGTTTGACGTCGGGGAGTCCCTCGAAGGGTACCAGTTTCATTTTCTTGGCGAATTTCATCTTTGGGAAAGGACCGAAACAATCGGGTGAAGAAACCCCCTTTCTGTTGCTTCAGAAGTCGCCGACGGGTCTTCCAAGGTGTTTTAGACGTGCCCAAACGTCGTAGCAAGGGGGCGTCCTTTTTCAAGCGCTTGACTTCTTTGTCGGTCACAGGAACGTTGCCGCGAATCAGGTTTCCAATACACTCACATACACCGTCGACAATGGGTTGGGTCTCGAGTAAAAGGGGACGGTCTTTCGGTGCAGTGTTCAAGAGATACCGCAGTGTCTCCATGACTGAGCTCGGGGTCGTTCTCCGATCCCCTTTTTATACCTTTCTGTTCCCTGGGTTATCCACCAAATAGTTTAGATAGCTCGGCAGCCATAGCGTTCGCTCTATCGCGCTGTCTAAGGAAGGGATGTTTACCACCCTTTTGTCCACCCAATAGATTAGATACCAAGGGGGCCAAAACTGGGAGGGCCATGGCCAACAATGCCCCGATGGCACCACCCTGTTGATCGACAAGTCGCCGTTTGACGTCGGGTGGAACATTACTCAGTTTGCGAAGCAACGCTCGATGTTTGTTCAATTCTTCGGTACTCAGTCCCCTTCCGCGCTGTGCGGTCCGTCGAACGAATTGATTTCGTTTCTTGTTTCTTTCCTCTTGCAGCCTTTCCTTCCATCGCAGCAAGATACGAATCAACACACCCCCAAAAAATCCACGTCCCCCAGGTTTCATGATCAGGGAGAGTTTTTCGGTCGTCGGCATGTTTCTCTCCGTCAGTTGGGTCAACACTTGTCGATTTCGTTCCACCCATTTCTTGTGCTGAGCGTGCAGTGGCTGAATGTTACCCTTCAGCAAATGGTTGGCCGCCAACTTGAACCACTGCAGCAATCCAATACGTGCCCGGCCCGTATTCTTGACCAACTGCCCATAAGCCATATCGGGAGTCAGATGTTGTAACTTGCGAATGAAGGACTTGAGTCCTTTCATAGAACTCTTCTTTTCTCTTCGTGGTCTGCGAAAGATCGGGGAGAGAGACCGAGCAGGGGAAGGTGGTGACGAGGGACGTGGAGGTGTGACCGGTAAGGTGAGACGTGGTGGTGTGGCCGGTAAAGGAGACATGGGACTCGTGGGTGGTGTCAACGACGGGGGTGACCACTGTGTTCTGGGGGCCCTCATTCTCGGGCGAGTCTGACTTCGTACCGTAGGATCACGAAGGTCCGGTGCCAACGTCGGGAACGTCGCCCTGGGAAGGGTGGGAGGTGGGTGTTTCCTCTGCGTATTCTTCGTACGAGCCATCGTGACAAACAAGAGTCAATTCGAGGTACAGGTCCCCCTTTTATACTTTTTGGACGTAGACGATGGGTGGTTCCTCTTGGGGTAAAATGTTGGATCTCAGTCGCAAAGCTTCGGGTGTGTCGGGCTTCAAATCAACGAGTAAGTAACTGCGAGGGGTACTCGTCGCATCTTCATAAGCTTCTTGCATATACTTGGAACGGGAAGGGTACATCTGACGGGACAACACACCAATTTGCGAGGCGTCACGGGGATTTTTGAACAAGACCAGGTAATGGGCATTCAGACTGATGGTACGCTGTTGCTTGTCAAACAAGTTTTGCACAATGTAAATGACACTCGTGTCGTGGTGATGACTCTTTTTCGTGAACCACTTTTGCAATATCTCCGTGTCTTCTCCCATCAAATCGTCCACGACTAAGACTTGTGGACCTTTGACTTGACCCATCACGTCGTCAATATCCGTCAAACCTTTGACATAAGTGTAGGGAAAGCGATCGTAACTCTCTTGCCATTCGCCATAAGCCCACACGATACGTTGAGGAGGGACGTCGAACAGGGACGCTTGAAGAAACTTCTGCACAAAGACCGTTTTCCCAACACCCGTTGGACCACTGACTAACATGGTAAAGGGATGTTTGAACGTCACATCCATCTTGCACTGTTTTCCCCCATTCCCTTTTCCCCTGCCTTTTATACCTTCGCGCCAGAACAACAGACATGGAGTGAAATTAGAACACAATTTATTTTACTAAAAATACAAAAAGAACATTCAATGCAACAAACATATCATACAAAGGAAAAGAACATTCAATAGAACATATCATACAAAGGAAAAGAAAAAACTGTTAGTTATCGCGTTCTCTCTTCAGGATCTCTTGTCTCACCCAGGGTACATTTCTCAGGACGCGAGGAATCCAATACACATGTCCCAAAAGCTTCTGCATCGTGTCGTGTGGGTGCCAGTCTTCCACTTCAGCAAACGTGACGACGACGGGTATCCATTCACTCATATCGAAACAAGGGGGATACGACAAGACTTCGGTCATATCTCTCGGACCCGCATATTGGATGAGTGCTCGGGAAAAACTTTCTGCTTCCTTCTCTGCCAACAAGAGGACAGCCGTCTTCGGGATTTCACCGTTCGAAGTTTCACCGTTTTCACTGGTAGTCGGGAGAATAGTGGGTGGAATAGAAAGTTTCGTCGGCTGTTTTCTTTTTTTCTTTGTATCGTCTGTAGAGCTCGAACGCTTCTCCGCACCAGTACCAGTATCGCTGACTGCGGGTGTTGTCTCTGGGCATGTCGATGTTGTTGTCGAACATGCGACTGGCAACGGCTTCAAAGTTGTTTTCTGTTTGGATTTCTTCTTGGCACTCGAGCAGGCCGTGTCCGAGCTGTCCACAGTTGAGGCACTTGTGATTTTCGTCGGTGGGTCTCTTGATTCCGTAACACTTTCTTTTGACAGTTTCTTTTCTTTCTTCATCACTCTTCGCTTTTTGGGCTTCTGTTCGTTTTCCACACTGGGGTGCCCAGTGTCCTGGTTCTCCGCAGAGGTAACAACTTCCATAGGAACCGTAGGCTGGTCTGTCTTGTCTTGGTTTTCGTTGCTGCTGTTGGGAACGAGTAGGGCAGTCTCTATACCAGTGTCCGACATTGTTACAGGAGAAACAAGCTTGACTAGCCATCGAGAGCAGAATGAAATTTCAGTCTGACACTTCGCTTCTTATAGTCTTGGTCGTGACGTCACTCGCTTTTGATTGGTTCTTTCTTTTCCTTCGTTTTGATTGGTTCGTTGTTTAGTCTATGATTTCCAGGCTTTCCACGTACTTTTTCACTTCGTCCCAATCGATCAAGGCTTCACTCACGTGACAGGCTTCCAACAACGTCATCAGGTCGGCTCGATTACCGTGTTTTTGTCGCCAATGGTTGAACACGGTGAAGATTTGCATGCGCGCGTTGTTGGGATGACTCATCTTGGCTTGACTGATTCGCGCTTCTCTGATCCCCAGATGTCTGCCAATACATTCCCAGCCTTCTCCCATGTTGCCGGACATGACATTGATATCCATTTGATCCAGAGACCATCGTTTCTTTTTCTTCGGCAAGCCGTCCATCCACTGGCGTATGGGGTCTTCTTTCTGTTCGACAAACTCGTCTTTGCGTTTGATCAACGCGGTCTTAAAGCCCGGTACCACCGTCCAGAACTTTTTCAAGGCTTTCTCGACGTCTTCTCGCCATCGTTGTTCGTCCTCCCACGTCTTGACTTGATCCCGTGGATCGTCCATCATACTGCCTAGCACGTTATCGATGTCTTGCAGTTTCGGCTCGTCCACCCAAAGGTAGTGATTGTAATCGTCCACGGGATGCGAGGGTTGACCCGTTATGGAAGAAACGCCTAGTCCCAGACAAGAGTGGTATCTCTGACTGGGATGTTCGTACTTGCAGCCGATACACTCTTCGTGTTTCCTTTCTTCTATAATGGGCAGGAAACATTTCAACACTCGAAAGTTGAGCCATCGTTGTCTAAGTTTCTCGATCAAATTTTCTGCCGGTTCGTCATCTTCTTTCTTTGTTCGCCATCGTCCTGAGACCCGCAAGTCAGTATCCATAGGGGTAAGTGTTGCTCGGTTGGCCATCGTCATTGAATTGAACAAACCGTTTGTCATACACGATTTTATATCGTTTGTTCTCGGGGCGTGTCCAAAGACGGCGGTCACGTGATCTGGTAATCTTGAACGGATTGGCTATGACCAGAGGTTCGTTTTGATGGACGTGCCGTACATTCTCCTTCATGATGGCGTAATTCAGCTGCTGGGAGGCACGGTAATTCAAGGTGAATCCCCGGACTTTACATACAGTTTTACCATCGCTCTGGCGGTACGCGTAATTCTTTGGCCCTCCGCTAACAAATTCTCGAATGGTGACATCTTCGGGCAACTCGTTCTTCCACTGACCCAAACTAGAACCTTCCGGGGGATTCCATGACGTGGCGTGGTATTGGTAGATGACGCTATCGGTGTCAAAATAGCAAACGCGCTCTCCCAACTTTTCCAAGACGGAATAGAGTTTCAAACGAGCTTGAGCCGTGACAAAGGCGGCGATAACCACGTTGGTGATGGGACAGGGTGCCACGTGTTCTTCTTTTTTCAGCGTTTCCATCAAGACCATGTTATCGTTCACTAACTGCACATCTCGTACGGTCTGGGTCACGTCCAACATTTTTTCAAAATAGACGCTGGGCTCCGTGATGTACTCGGTCTTGGGAAAGTTGTCTCTCTGTCCGAATTTACCCCATGCTGTGTTCAATTGTAACTTGCTAAAAGCCCGCATTCCTTTGTTAGGTTTTATCGACGCGGGATCCAGACGAATACCTTCCGTGTCGTACACGTCGTTGACGAAGCGGGTCTTGTCTTCTTCGGTGTGGCAGGTGTCGGGATAACCGCTGCTTTCCATCTTCTTCTTGAGGTAGTGATTAATGTACCCCGTAAACAGACCGCCCGTTTTGGCCTCGGGGTCGTAAGTGCTGAATTCTTTCCAGTGCCAGACTTCGTAGACTTTTAGTACTTTGTATCCTAGGGCCACCGCTTTCTTCAGTTCCAGGGTGACAAACGTACCCACCCAGGCTCGCTGTTCGTCGGTGTGCCCACACGGTTGGTATTCGGCAATCTCCCCTTGTTGCATGTGTTCGTCGACGCAGCTTCGACACAGGGCAAACACCAATTTCTGTTTGCGCCGAAACGGGAGCACCGGATGGTACAGGCCACGGGGCGGCAAGACGGAACACTGGATCAATCCTTCGTACTGTTGCCACTGGTCTAGGTCGGGCTGTGTGACGATCGTGGGTTCCTTGATGGGAAAGGTACCGTACTTGCAGATGTAGGGGTACAAGGACACCACGTCGATGTAGCGCATGTCTTCCACCGACTCGTTCACCAACAGTTGGATGGCATTGGTTCTTCCGCCGAAGAAAGCGTTGCGGGGCATCAGAGGTTCGGGAGCGGGCCATTGCTGATCTTCCAAGCCTTGTAAAAATCTGTCCATCTCGGGATCATGGCGTCGTTCTTCCTCTAGTTCACACTCCCACATGACGCGGATGGTCTGCATACCGTACTGTTCCTGGAGTCGACGGTGACGTTCTTGTGTCTTCTGGTACAAGTCCCTCATACTGCGAGATGGATCGTAGGGATGTTTATGCTGAAGGTCTTGGACGGGACCCGGATAACATTTGGGACAACCGTGAAAGGCACACCCGTGAAACTCGTACACCGTACCCGTGGTCGTGTCCATGCCATCTAAACTATAAGGGCCAACTCGGCATTCACTACCGTTACGGGCGTGTCGAATGTTGGGTAGTGGGGTCTGGTTTCGGAAAGCTGCCATGGTCTGTCGATGTTGTTCCCATTCCAACCATCGAAGGGCTTTGTTGGACTGTTGTCGAGGCTGGAAGCGGTGCCAGTCCTTACCAGGTTTCGGCTCTTGCATCAGGGCTCGAGGAATGACGACGAGGGTGTCTTTCTTGAGGTAGTGTGTGCGTAACACGCGGCTGCAGGCAGAGGCCAGGGTCAAGCTTTTTTCGAAGGGATCGATTCCCGTGTCCATGAGAAATATCTCTCGAAACACGCCACAGCATCGGCGGAGGACATCGACGTCACTTTTGCAGTAGGCGAGAATTTCTTGGCGAAAATCAAAGACGTGGTGACTGTGTTGTTGGTACCACTCGTGAAATTTTTCTCGTTCAGTCACACTCATGCCATCCGGATCGTAATCGGTGTCGGGAGGATAGGCGCCCACGTAATCTTCGTTCTCCGGTTTGTTGAAGTGGTGAGGGAAATAACCTTTCTTGAGTTCTTGCAGGCCAAAGGTCTTGGGCATGTCCCGTAAAGCCATCGGTAGAAAGTTGAGGGAATCGATGAATTTTACCGTACCGACAGTGATCGTCATCGCTTTACCACCATTCATAATCACTTCGGGTTGCGCCACGGAATGTTTGTGCAGCGTCTGTAAAATCAGCAGTCCGTCGTAACCTTTAAAGTTATGAGCCACGGCAATCACGGGACTCGATTCGTGACTGTCATGTTTCCGACCATTTACCACCGTACCGTGAGCAGCGAGTTGTAGAAACCATTTTCCCACATCGTCCAGCGTGTCTGGGCCTTTAAACACAATTTCCCGTTGGTGATTCCAGTACGTGTCGCAGTGCTCGCAGGGATCTTGATTGTCGATACAAAAGTGACAGCAGGTTTGCAGGACACATAGGTTGGGAATGTGCTCACTGGTATCTTGCTGGCATTCAAAGTCAAAGAAGACGAAACGGGTCAATGTTGATTTCTGTAGTTTATCGATTTGTATCTTTCGGTCTTTATTCATGTCGATGGGTGATTTCAGTGGTTGGATGTAACAAAACTGTTTCTCGGCCGTGTGCCACTCTCGGCAGATGGAACATTCGTATTCTCCGCATCGGTGTTCTTCCAAATTTCGCTTGGCCTTGATGACGTCCCACTCTTTTTGACATTTCTCGCATTTCTTCCATCGATAACATACACTGCACTTGGCTCTGGAACGGGTGGCAAGGTGATTGTCGAAACACTGGCGGCTCATAAACACACGATGACATCGGTAACACGTCTTTGTATTGGGATCAGGTGGACAGGGTGGACCCATTGTCTTACATCCTTGACACATCACGTGACACGAATGATTCTCTGCAGCATTGTATCCTACTTGACAGGTCTCACAAAAATACGACCTTTCCACAAAGGCGGGCATGGAGGTAATGACGTCGTAATGCCTGTCGTGTAAATACAGGTTCAGATGTTTTGGTGTGGCTGTGACGTGTTTTGTTCCCCGATAAATCGCCTTCCCAAAGATGGCTCGAGAGAAAACGTTGAGTTGGTAACCTGCCTCTCCTAAATACTTGGCGTACAATTCCCAGGTTTCCATCCCCGTGCAGGCTTGCCTGGCTCCACCGACGGCATCGACGAGGGCTTCCGTTTTTCTGGTCTGCCACGAGTGGGGTCCTGTTCTCTGTAGTCTCTTTCGTTCTCTTTCCCATTCAGGCGTGTCTTGTTTGTTGGCATAATGACGGGCGACGACAATAGCTCGCTGAAAACAAAGTTCGTCGGCATTCTTGATGGTGACCAGGCATCTTTTTTTCTTTAAATAATCGTCGAAATTTGAGCAGTGTCTCTTCTTCATGTTTGTACCGCTACCTCGACCATCGGGAAGGGACACGTGACAAATACTCATGGACATTCTTTGATCTAATCGAAATTCTTCGTTACTCTGTAATACGGCAGCCACTTTCTGTAACACGTCTTCGGCCTTTAACAAACGATGTTCACGGAAGGGTAACCAAATAGGTGTTTTGAGTCCTGGGTGACTGATGGCGATTCTAACATAATCACTTTCTCTGGCGTCCAAGGTTCGACGAATTTCCTCGATGATGGCCTCAAAAGTGTCGTGAAGTTGTTGTGGTACATCGTTGGCTGGAACATGGGACCAATCTTCCAAAAAGTCTATCTCCACACATAGTGATTCGGTTCGAAATAATCGACTGTATCGTCTATCCACGGGTCGTAATGTAAAACTCATCTTGCTTCGCTCGCTGATCGCATATCAATGTTCGAAGCTGTCGCTTCTCGGCCTTTTATGCCCTGTATGTCGTGACGTCATCAAACGTTCGATATCGTACACCCTACGTAGTATAACGTTGCACATGCGCTGTATAACGTTACATCACGTCTATATGTAGCCTCCAACGTACGCATAACGTTGCATCACGTCTATTTTTAGCCCCCAACATTCAACCTACGATGCATAACGTTATGCTCAGTACTGTGACGTCACTCCATGAATGGACTCGTCCGTGACGTCATAGCCTTCAAATGGATTCGTCCGTGACGTCACCCATGAATGGACTCGTCCGTGACGTCATATCAAATGGACTCGCCCTTACGGTTTTAAAACGACACAACACCAGTCTCTCTATCAGTATCAGAATGGATGCTCCGGTGTTACGCATCGAAGACAACCACAGCACGGATACTCTCATGTATCTCAGGGGTCACACGCTTGCCGTGATTACCCCTGACGATATCTTTGTCTTACCTGACGAGGTATTAAAAACACCTCCCAGGAAAAGACCTCCTCCCGAATTAGTGGAGGCCATTAGACGCAACCGACATAAAGTGCGTCGTACCCTCACATTTGAGTGAGGACAACGGCCCTTTTCAGGGCCAACCAACGGCCCTTTTCAGGGCCAACTTAATCAATGTAAAAGAGTTGTTTCCCCTTCCCTCCTCCTCCTCCTCCTCCTCCTCCTCTCTTCCCCTTTCTTCTTCTTCTTCTTCTCTCTCTCTCTCTCTCTCTCTCTCTTTTCCCGCGCGCGCCCTCTTTCTCTCCGTACGTGCAAGGGGTCACGCACGTGCAAGGTCACGGTCACGCACGTGCCAGGGGGTCATCCAGTGCAAGGTCACGGTCACGCACGTGCTAAAGGTCATCCAGTGCAAGGTCACGTGCACGCGCATGCACGCACATACATGCACCGCGCATGCGCGCACGTGCGCACGTGCGTGGCTGTACAGGCCCTCATACTACTACGCTGTTACATATCTGAAATTTTTTCGCGCCTGTGGCGCTGAAATAAGACCAAATGGTTATCCTCCATGTGTGAAATGTTGTTAAGTATTTGACAAAGTTCATATTGTTTGATGTCGTGGCCACCCTAAGTTTTAATTTTGGACAGGTTTAAATTACTGGTTCAACCTGTTTATTTATGTGTTCAGGATAAAGTTGACAGAATATTCAGAAATTTACTATAAAAGACAAAATGCCAAAAACATATTTCACATAATTTTTACTCATTTTAAATCCATCTTTGTTATACTTCTTCATACTTGGTAAATTCATTAACAACTCATATAAGTTTAATGTTTATTAATGGATCATATAACTCTTACAATAAGATCTTAGTGGAAGCAAGCGTGTCTACCGGAAGAGTGGATATACAAGATAAGTGGACCAGAGCTCACATGTTAAACATGTTAATAACCACCCGAGTAACCCATTATACTATGAGTAATAATATACCACCCGAGTAACTCGTACTCTGAGTAACAATATACATATTGTGCCAATCTTATAATTAAAATTATACCAATATTTGGTTCTATTGTTAGTTTACTTCAGTTCATTTTGGTCTTAGGATTGTGATACATGTAGGTCGACTTGAAACTAAAAATTCTAAATTCTGTGAATTCTTTAGAAAGGCTTTTGTTATCCAGACATTTGATTGGCTGTAAAATCAAGGTCAAAGGTGCTATTATGCTGTTTGTTAAAGACTAGCATGCACCCTTCTTAAACATTTGATTAACCCAACAAATGGAGAAAAACATTTGGTGATAAAGGTTGCAAATTCACATACCCTTAAACAGAGTGTTGTATGGCCTACTAAGGTCATCTGCCTAACCTGGTTGTCTCCAAGTCCTGTTTTCTACAACTGTTGAAGACTACACATGTATGCGCAAGTGAATTAATGACATAAATCACATGAAATGGGCTAAAACGTCCTACTGGGCTAATGAAGATGTGCATATACAGTGTGTTATGCCGGACTACAGCCTTCTCTTATTTTGAATTCCAATTTCCAAGGTATCTTTGAAGTGTAAGCCAATGTGTTCATTGGACCTCATTTATTTTGTCCCATCAGAACAACTATACATTGTCCCTTGTTAGGGGCGTTTGTCCTGCATGACTGCCATGATAAAGGGAAACCCACATCGGAAAATCCTGATGAACTTTTTCAGCCAACACCAGGGTCCAATGCACGTACGCACTGAGACACTGAAGCTTTTATCAAAAAAAAAAATTGTTCCATATGTTAGTTCGCAAATGACCTAGTTTATGTTAAAATCCATTTCTCCATTATACCGTTAAATATTCTTTTGCCCCAGTAAGCAAGTCTGTAGTAATATTATTAAAAACACATGTATGATAGATATTGTACAATAACATCATCACGTACCACGCAAATATTGTAATAATTTACATGAAAGACAGGTTCTTGATGTTTGGTTCATTACAGATTATTAAGAAAAACAAAAATGGATTGATAAGAAATATACAAATTCTGTAAATCCTATTGTTAACTAGGAATTGTCGCGAGATTTCGTGCGTAATTGGTGAGAGAAAGAACATGCTGTCCAATAAAATCTGCAAATGGTAGAATTACAATTTGTATTTAAGCACGTTCCAAGCAAATGTATTTCTTGTATTGAATTCTTTCTCTGAGATCAAAGAGATAAGAAATGGAGAAAAAAATATATTCTGATTGGTGGATTGAGTAATTCCTTTATTGTATGGATTGATTTCATTGGTCTATTTTTAGATGGATCATATTATTTTCTTCCAGAATTCAACCTCCGAATGAGAATATAGCACAGATCAACTTTCGACTCCAGTAATACTCTTCTCATAGTCTGTTTCATTTGCCAACAAAAATATAGTCTGTTTTCATAAAGTTCATGCAACTGAGAGATACGGTAATTATTTTGAATTAAAGTGACATTGCTGATTTTGGTGATCTTGAGATATTTTACCATTGATTTCAGACTCTACATGTACATCATATATATGTATATAATGAAAATAATATCCTGATATATAAATTTAGTTTCACAATATTACCTCTTTCAAAGTTTATCTGTAAAAAAAATGAATTCGTATGAAATTGACACAGTTGGTAAAATTAACTCAATTATCTATTGACAAATCGTGTACAAAAATTGAATTTGGTTGGAATGAAGTTGAAAAAAAACCCCCAACAGCTGACATATTTCACATTGGTATTCAGACATTGACATTGATGATAAACAGTTTGTTAAATACAATCCTAATACATGTATCTGGCTATATCATTTCTACAAAAAATTTTAAAATGGAAAATTTTGAATTAAAACCAGAATATTAAATTAGTTCATCCAAATATCAGATGATATACATACTTCTATTAAGTCTTAACTCACACAAAACTTGAACTTTCCATCAATCCATATAGAAATTGGACAGATTAAGTCCAACTTTGAGGATAATATATAGTGAACTCATTTGCTTATGTATGTTTACTTGGTTATTACTTATTTTTAAGAAACTCAATTTTGCATACTCTTTGTCAAGGATTCCTGTACATACTTTAGTTTTCTTAATCCATTTGTAAAACTAGGTACTCGTAAGGGTTCTTCACAGATCCTTTCTAGATTAGAAACAGGAATATTCTGACGTCAAGATTTCAGTTTCCTGATGGGTTGACAATAGCAACTTTCGATGCTTAATAAATTATATCAAGAAATTGCATTTTTATTTGTTTGCAATTATGAAAATACTTTTTTTTAGTAAATTTTATTAAAAACTTACTTTTTTATTTGCCTATGGATTCTGCTTTAATTGCTCACCTTGAAATATACCTCTTAAAGATTCACTCGTATAGAAATCAATATTAGTGGCAATTGTTTGAAAACTATAACCTGATAAATACAAGGTGTCAGACAGTACACTCTATAAATGTTTGCTAATTATAATCATAGTTTTTCCCATATTTTTTTGTCTGCGAGTGATTATAATTCTATAAATAGTCTGTAATAGAACACCCGTCTGCCTAATAGAATAAGGATAATGTGACGTCTGCTGGTGTTTTTATTAAAACCTTAGTTTAAAGGAGAATTCTTGCTTGTAACAGTTCCGGTAACAGATACCTAAACAGTTGCTTCAAATTTAAACTACATGTATTCATGGATATTATTTTTTTTCAAAAAAAGTTTATCCAGCCATATCATGGAGTTAAAACTTGGTATAATAATGGCCATTCCCAAATGTATTGGATCTTAAAAACCTCTGCATTTTCGATTTCTTAGATTTGTTGGCAACCAAAATAATGTTTGATACAGTAGATAATGGGAACTATTGCAAGAACCAGCCATGGCACTTCCCCCCCCCTCCTTTTGCTAAAAACCTTGTGAACCCTATAATAGAAGTTTGGTCAACAGCCAAGTTTTTCTTTTGGAAAAGTTACTGTTGAGACACAGCTACTCTGTGGCTATCATAAAAAATTGCAAAGCGTTTTAGGTTTTTACTTTTCTCTTGTTAACTTCTCTGTAATACTAAATTATATTTGTTAGACAACCAATTCTATTTACTGATCATTGCAACATGGCTATGTAATTCATAAAGTCACTTAATCTGTTGCTACTTTTAAAACTGAACTAGCGGATAGCCAATGCTTAACAGAAGTAGGACAAACTTAGGTGGAATTAAAACAGGCGTTTATTACATGCTTTCTGGGCATTGCATGTAAACACAGAATTAAAAAACACTGTGTGTCTCTAAATGACAAGTATTGATAGATAGATAGATAGATTTTATTGTGTGGTGATGAAATATTAAACCCCATTCTGTTGTAATAAGATGGTCTGAGTGAGAGAGGGAGATATACATGTGCATTTCTGTATTTTAAAAATCTGTTGATTAAAGCCAATATTGCTTGCAAGAGTCGGCCAAAAAACACAAAAAAAAACTAACTACCAGTTACGTGTTTCCTAATTTGTATAGAATGTTGTGTTTTATATCTCGGCAGAATGAGAGTGAAGAATTGAACGCCAGGAGCCATAGATATGCTGTGTGTCGTACTAGAGATAATGATGTTACTAAAAGTTATTATTACAATAAATCTCTGTTACATTTCTTGTTGAGGAGACTGTTTAAACATTGAATTCAGAATACCACCACCCCCACCTCCGGCTAAAGAATAAAGTTTGTGTACTTTATTATATACATATATGTACCTTCTTGTTTTATATGAAAATGTACAAGAAGAGCGAATAAAATTATTTCTTCCTGAACTATTTGCCAAGTTGATTTTTGTGAAGGAATACTTATTTGAGTCTTCTGTTCGGCTCTGTGGGTTCTTCAATGATTTACATTTCATTACCCGAGTCTCCAAATGTTCTTGTCTGCTTCATATAGAATTTTCGTGCTACATTAAAATTACTTTTCAAGGTTGTATCAGAACTTAATTACAGCTGGGTAGACTATAAGTAATACAGGTATTAAATCTCTTGCAAGGTTACAAAGATTTGACAGCTAGAGTGAGAATCAAAAATGATTGAAGGCTCAGTTGTATCATGGCATAACTTTAGACGTTTAAAAACACACATTAGCTGTTAAAATAACATATTTGAAATTTAAAAAATATATGATTTAAGAGAATTTAAAAGGTGCATATAGGTTGAGATTTGGAACTTGAGAACCATGATTTTGTGCAAAATATCATATTTCTTAAGGTTTTCCAAATATTTCTGTTCAAAATGTATATATTCGGTCAAACATGCTGAGCAGAAATTATCAAGATACATGTATGTATAGGCCTATTGATGTAATGCATGAGTCAGGTAGTGCCTAATGTTTCTGGAACACATGGTACCACTTCTGAACTGATTACTGAATAATATAGCCAATTACCAGTAATTGTTTTTGTGCCTTTTGTTCCCAGTTACCTACTCCCTGATGGGTGTCATACATGAGGAAGGGTTTCATCAATCTTCCAGAACACCAGATAGTTCATCTGTTGGTGTGGTCATATAGCTTACAAAAACTTGTTGTACCTTAATTTGGTAATGTCTATTGAATAATCTGCAGAGTGAAGTGTTTAGACAGAGAGCCGTGCCTGGTGTTTTATGGTCACTGGTCGAAGAAGTGTTTAGATTATTACTACCAGACATCTGAAGGCGTTAATTTCTCTCATTAATGTAAATGGTCTGTAATTATCTGCTGACTACCTGTTGAGAATAATAACGGCTGTATAAAACGTGACTAATATTCTTCCTTCCATTCCAGATACATCTTACTATTATAAACCACTATAACGAATCACAGTTTTATATCTTAACTTGAAAAACTACATTCATATTTACTGCCCTTGCAATCATGATCAACTTTTTAAAAATATATTGGTGTTTTCTGGATTATTCTTCGATTGGGTAAATTATTGTGTTTGTGTATTATTATTGGATGGGATATGAAGTAAGATTACTAGCGAACTATGACATAGATATATGTTACATGTATATAATACATGTTTCACGGCTACAACTTCTAACTATTTCAGACTACATGTACTATAATGTAAAAAATTATGAATATATAAACTTTATTTCTGATAATACACAGCAAGATTTCCTGTCTTTAGAATTATGGTTTGATCCTGGCATTTTATTTGCTATTGCATTTTCAGTGCCTCGAATCTGTGGTATTCTAATTCAACATGGTATTATAGTCTTTATTTATTGTTCAAATTTTTTTTATAAAAAATTTAGATGTAACAAAGGAATGGAATTGAGTTTAACATCTTAATTGTTGGCTTAATTTTGGTCATTTTAAGACTAACATGTAAATTTTGTTCTAGGTTTACGAGGGAAGAGAATTTTGCCTGGACAGCAGTGTATCTCCTTACAATGCTTTGACAAATTTCAACTGTTTATAAGGATCATTTATGTGTCACTTATTCATTCATTAAAGTCTTTTATGAATATAATAAAAAAATTAAAAACAAAATGCCTTAAAATAGTACCTTCACCTTACATGTATGTTTCTTTTCTTTGCTTCTTCATCAGCCCAGCTTGAGCAGAACAGTAGGACGTTAAGTTAAACCCAATATTTCATTTCTTTGCCGATTTACAGGTTTATAGACATAAATACATTTATCTGATGCAACACATAGTATTTCTTTGTTTCATTGTCAAATGTTGGGTAGTTAGGAATACATGTATTAAAACAGAAATTAAAAAAAAGTGAGAAATAAACGATCCCGGTCATCAAGTCACATTTTCCTTTTTCTTTTGAGTTAATTTGCTTTTCAGCAGATCAAAGACATAAAATTGTCTGTTTCAAGCCACAAATAATAATTTGAAAATCAATTTTAATACATAAATGAAATAATGCATGAACTGGATGAATGGATGAATTCTAAGTACAGTTCATGCAAGGATAGATCCAGTATGTCAGGGTGATCTGCAAATAATATGTTAAGATATAATCTTAAACTTAATCGACAAGGGTGTACAAGAAGCCATTATAACTTTTAAAATTGAATGAGTATTTTTTGTACAGAAACATGTCTTTATTTTTGGCTCAGTTCGTGCTTTATTGATGTCAATAATTTTGTGAGTAAGACGTTTTACAATTAAGTAGGCGTCATGAACACATTTTCATGGCAAATTGTTCATGAGAAGTTGAGTGCTGAAAATAATTACTTGAAAGCGTAAACCAATCACATGTCGGCTTGAAAATGTCAATAAACCAATCAAAAGGTGTGTAAATTGTAAAATTGATGGACTAAGTGTCAAATTAACTATAACGTGCTTGAAATACTACTACCACTTCATTTCTTTAGAAAAAAAGATGACAGTTTAACATTATTTATGAATAGTCCCAAGACGGACGAAAAGTACTTTAAAATGTTATTAAACCAGTTTTGAAATCACTTTGTGTTAGCATACCTTTTATCTTTTCATCGTTTACCATAAAACAAAAGTAGTGCAGACAGTTGTGTTCATATTTCTGGATATATATATATATACACGTTGTAGCAGATGTTGTGTTTCTGTTTCAGGGGCGGATCCAGGAATTTTTGCAGGAGGGGGTTTGCCAGGTGTCGGTTACGGAAATCTGCCATCATCGTCTCTAAATTACATAGGAATACATGTACATACAAATTGAGCTTTTAAAACAGAGAAATCATTTTTATACTGATGTAAGATCACTTTGTGATGTAATTTCATTGATGCAAGGCATTATTTATTTTTTATCAAGTTGAGCAGGTGGGGGCTTTTGGACCCCCCCCCCCCCCCCTGTGTTTGGGTAGTGTATGCTTACTCTCTTAGTTTCAAAATGACCAGAGTATTCTGTTTATCAAACAGTTGGAATAACCAAAATACCAACGGCTTGGGCAAACTTATCTTTACTAACAAATGACTATTATAAATAAAATTAGTACGGTAGTTGAAAATGAAGTAAACATTTATTGCATGGCAGGGTTATTAAATTCCTCTGTTTCCTTTTTGTTTCCTACATCCAATCATACGGTGTTCAAGACATTGTTTAGACAGTGTTTAATTACGAGAAAATGAGATGTTGAAATCTGAAAGATCAGTGATTTGTCCGTCTGCCAATAAATTGACTGTACGTCTAGAAACAATTAATAGAATAATCACTTCTATAATTACCTTCATAATCAACATGGCTATATGTCAAACGACTACAAAGACGTCAACAGGGAGGAAAAACGTATTATCACTGGATGTAGATTGATGAATTAGACCAAGAAATAACTTTGAACTTAATGCATTTAAAAAGGATGTGAAATTGCTGATTTTGTTGAATTTTTTGGTACAGTTTGGTTGCGTTTAAATTTGAATGAATCAAACATTTTATTTTAGGTCAATCGATAGAAAATTAGCTGAGATGAACATAGTTTTTAGTAAAGGAGCTATTTTAGTACCAGCACTAAGATATATATGTAACAATGTTGTGCCCACAGTTAATGGCACATCAGGTTGAACTCAGGGTCATTTCCGAATGTATATGCATTTATACTCAAGCATGATAAAGGGTATGCCTTCTTCAATGCTTATATCTTTGGTGTTATTTCTTTTTCAGACAAACAACTATTTTGGCCAACCATAAGGATTTCATTGCTTTGTAATAGTACCTATTAGCATATCCATATTATGGAAAACCAATTTGGTTTGTCAAGATGCTCATAGTTAAAGAAGATAGTCTGTCTGTTGCTATATAGATAATATACAGGAACCCTAGCTCAACTCTTCATTAAAGAATGTATTTGTGACATCATCCAAACCACCTGATCTTTCAATATGATGTCTTCAATTTCAAAATTGTTGGTTGGTTTTCTACTCCTTTCAAAGGAAAATTTCTAGTTCTGGTTGCACCAGTGTTGTCACATATGCTTTACTGTAGTGTGTCATTTGAATGAAGGTGGGGCTGCAACGATTCATCGCTGAATTGCGACGTTTTAAAAATCTACGATGAGCGATAAAATCAATGTCTGTATCGCGATTCGTTATCCAAATAATAATTTCACAAAAATAGACTAATATTCCTTTAAATGCGTAAATAAGTCCATGAGCAAAACACCTTTTTTTATTTTCAGCAAGTGTTAAGGCGTTTTCGACACTTGAAATAGGCCATTGAATGCTCACAGTGGAAGACTATCAAAATTTAACCACGATTTAAATTTTTTTTTCCTATATCACGATATTAATCGCATCGTAGACTATGAATCGTGATGCGCATCATAACGTGGTGTGGCGTATCGTTGCAGCCCTAAATGAAGGTGTGTTGAAAGAGTTAAAATCTTGGGTTATTGTTAGACGTATCCTTTCACAAGATATGGTCAAGACTTTGATAACTGCTTCTAATTGAGGTAGAATGTTCCAACTTCGTATTCCAGTTAGAACAAATTATGCCCTTTCTAAATTGGCTGTTGTCCTTGACTCCGGTGAACACTGTTAGACTGGGCATCATTTACAGACGCATTATCATTACGCTGACCGCAATTTATTCAATCTGGCACTATTATACTGCCACTCGACCAGTTGATTATTTTTATAGATCTCCAGGGAATTTAAATGTCCATTTAGAAGAATGACTGGGAGTGATTGGACAGCTCTAGTAGAAGCCATGTTGATTTTGTTCATGAATTTTGAACCTTAAAGGGACACATTGTATTGACCTTTGACCTTTTTATTGTCACATTTTGTCTTCCTTGGCATGACTTTTGCACACTTAGTAACAATAAACCCACAGGGACTTTTCAATAAATTTCATTAACCATTTCTGGAATGCTTGTTTCCATAAAGCATTCTTAATGTTAATGTCTTCAGGTTCATTTACAGGCCCATTTGTGTATTGTTCACATTGATTAATAATATCCTAGGTTATTTTCACACATGAATTACAGCTTCCTAATGATCAGCAAAAATTTCAACAGAAAAATTAAAAAAACCTGCGAAAACCTTTGAATTTGCTGATAGTAAATTTCAAATGGAATGAAATGAAATGTACTATTCTGCATCAAACAGGCTTATGAATGGGCCACTGACAAAAGGAAACGCACTGGAAAACCCTGAGGAATTTCCAGAAAAAGCTAGCATTGGACCCAGGGATCTCCTGGTTAGTGATCCAGCGTCGTGCTTACTGAGCTACCGCACGGCCTGAGTACATTTCAAGGCTTGGTGCAAAATTCGTAGCATGCATCATAAATTCGAATAATCTTCATAAAAGTGAGACACCTTCATATAAATTACATTTTACTCAGTCAATTCTGATCTGATTTTGCTCAAATAACTTTTAAATTCATTAGCCCATTTAGAAGAAATGAGTCTCTTTTTTATTGTTTTTGAAGAGTCAAATGAATCTGACGTCATTGTTACAATGTGCGAGAGAATGGGTTATTTTAGACAATTGACACTTACATCGATTATCTACAAAAATTAGCCACTGAATTACCACTGGTTGTAGGGAGTGCCTGGTATGATAACATTAATTGTGATCAGTATTCAGCTTGTGTATTAGATTATGAAATAATTGATTATAAACAACTAATTTGTTCTGATTTACGTGACATTACAGCTATATAATCAGATTTAAAGAAGCTGGGACAGGGATGGTAAAGTGGTCGTTGAGTGGTCAGGGCATTCAAGTGGATTGAGAAACGCCTTCAGGATCTTGTTGGGATTGCCAGGGCTGACAAAATATGTTGTTGTACAATACATGTATGTTAGTCACAATTTGCTAAAAGATTTATTCGTTGTTTATATATGTATGCCATATACATGTAGCATTTTATTTGCCATCCTATAATTTAAAGAGGGGTTGGGATGGCCTAGTGGTCTAAAGTGCCGCGCTTTGACCTCTAGCTGGCTGGTCACCTCTGGCTTGCGACTGTGGTTTCAAGCCCAGGTGTGAGTGTATGTGGCATGGAGATAGCGGCGTCTTCTCAACCCCATGGGTACTCCGGTTTCCTCCCACTGCTAAAGACCCCTTTGCACAAGCGAATTATTGAAATAAAATTAAACCATATGTTAGTCCCGAAATGACCTAGTTTGTGTTGAGTGGACGTTAAACCCCATTTCTCTCTCTCTCTCTATAAGGTAAAGAAGATGTGAAATTGGTTTGATTATCTTTTCCTTGATTAATCGAGATTTCATCGTCCAATATATAGAAGACAGTAATTACTAAACTAATGGCACTCCTGTTATTTTCACCAGTATCCTCATACGGTCATGTAGTGTATTGTTCCGGACATTGACTTCAAGTACCATAATTATTGATTGGAGCGTGTTTATGTAACAAGTCGTGCCATTGGCTAATTGTGCCAGCCATCACAGAAACTTTAGATTGATAACTTGCCGATTTTACGGAAATGATTTTTCGATATATTATTGACCTGATCTTGATTCAGTTGACAGATCCGTAAACACTGACTTAGTGCGTTATGCTTAGCAACTGATCGAAGAACCGTTTAATTTCCTTGCGTAAGTACATCTAATATAAAGTGACAAAAATCTCACTTTTCAGTAGATGTGCAAAAAACCCAATATTTTTAACTACCATTATACATGTATGTTTTCCAATCATATATAATGGACTATCAAGGAAATATATCTTTACTTATCTATATAATATTTCAACAGTTTTTTTTTTACCAAGTGGTCTAGTGCATGCTGATATTAATAATATTGATAATAAAGCATAAGCATTCATGTATCGTTTACCCATTCCAGTGACATGTTTATAAGTCATAGTCCCCGGTTGTACGTGGCAAGGAGTAGGTTCACCTGTCCAACCTTGTGGGTTTTCTCTGGGTACTCCCAGTGCTAAAGACCCCTACAAGCAAACGAATTATTAAAATAGAATTAAACCATATGTTAGTCCCAAAATGACTTAGTTTGTGTCGAGTGGACGTTAAACCCCATTTCTTTCTCTATAAGTCATAATGGCCGTATTTTTAGATCTTGAATAAAAAAGACATTGCCACAAATAACTGATGAGGTTTATTTAGAATAGTAATCTATATTTTCTACTAATTTGGATATATCCGCAATGAATACATAATTAGAGCTATGATTCTCAAAGGAATAAATCTTTAAGATACCATGGTTATGTTATTGATTCATAATCTTTAAATGGTGTAAAAATATACTATAAATTAACCCTATACAGCTAATTACTGTACAAAAAAATAAAACACATTTCCACAATAATTATACAGAGTTTGAAAACTCTTTTTGTTATTTATTAGTTAAAAAATGACATTTGTCAACATGTAATATAAAAGGGGGATACACGAAGGATATACAAGACTTGAATTATCTCCACTTTGACAACTAAGAATATTAGTCTGGACAAAATAGCATCTATTGTGTATTTATGGTAACTGTCTAGCTGGCTGTTTGCACATTCAGTTTACACAATGTCTTCTGGGAAATTTGGTCTCAATCCACCAGTTAACGATGCATTCTACTTATTTCAAATACAGTGGGAAGTTCATTTTTTTTTAGACATATAAGAGATTCTCTGCATGACCTTTGATACTGGATACAAAATTAAAACAATTTGTTCCAGACTATATTATGCGTTACAGTGGAAGCAAGTTAATATGGAGTGGTCGTGACTATCAGGATAGAATAGGATGACCTATCTATATGTTTACCAGATGGCTGTTTTTGACAGAATGAAATATTATCTCATGTGCCAGACTGCCAATAATCATTTTATTTAATAGAATTTAACAAAACTAAGGACTTAAAAGTTGTCTTTAGATAATAATCTAGATGATTAAAACAATTTAAAAATTCTACAAGGGCTTGCTGAAAAGTTCTAAGCCTGAAAAGGATAGATCAGTTGGGTTGGAACAAACTTTAGCCACCAACGAGTACAATCATTGCAACTGTAGTATGTGGTAACTGAATACAGGGCTGTTGTCAAGTACCTGTGACTGTAAGATAACCTCAACACAGATATATGCCACATGGTCTCCACTGTCGCAGGGGATGACGCCTCATCCTTTTCTACATTAAAGACCCGGGCTGTGGAATTTAAGCGTGGCAAAAAGAGCTTTAATGATGACCCTGTTTTGCTCTTTGTGAAGAGAATTGAAACATTGTTCAGGTTAGCTAATATAAACTAGAATTACTATATATAAATTAATTCTTATAAGAAATAATACAGGGTACATGTATGTCACATTCTGGTGACTGTGAACTGGGTCCCAGATGCTACTCATCCTGTTGTTCTTCCTGGGGGAGACGTTTTTCAAAAAAATGCCTAAGGCCCCACCAATCCAAGTATGATCAACATGAAACTTGTTCATTGGACAACTTCACATCAATTGCTTGTATGACTCCACAATTCCAAGATGGCTGCTTTAACACCATGCTCGATTCCTGATCCACAGTTTTCTTTTACTTGTTTAACCAGAACATCAAATCGTTTGTAAACTAACCACCATCTACTTCATTCTGTTATTATTCATCTAAATTAAATAGAAGTATATATTTTTTTAATACATGAAAATTCTCTCTGTGACATCACAAGGTATTTGACGTCTATATATAGGATCTTTTTCACTGATAATACTTAGTAGATATATTTAACAATCATTATTATCTTAGGATTATTATTAATGATTTCCAATTTTTCGGACTTGAATTAATCAACACTTTTCTGCTTTAAGGGAATCTCATGTAGCTAATATATGATTGTAGACAGCGCTGTGTGGATTTTGCGATTAATACTGGGAGAGTTAAGAGGCAGCCAATTTTCCGGTAACTGCACAAACTGTATCAAAGAAACGATTTTCCAATCACTGGATGACTGTTTCTATTGGATAAGCAAATTGATGCTCTAGGAAAGATGAGGCCGTATTTGTGTTTAGTGGAGCGTAAAGGATGATATATTTAGACTGATATTAAATAGTGTATATAAACTTATGAGAATGAAATAAAGAACAAAGTGAAAACAAAAATAAGGTAGGATGAATAAGATGTAGAACCCCACTGTCAGATGGCACAAGAGGTATCATCATATACTGCCTTTAATTAAAGCTTCAATATATCAAAAATAAACATTAAGTTATACATCATTACAACACATTTTGGTCCAATTTTATCTGAAGTTATATATGGCCAATATAACTTAACATTTCTATTTTTATCACCATATTCAGTCATTGTTTTCAACATTTTGCTGGAGATTGGAAAAAAGCTCTCCTTAATTGGCAGAAATCAAAAATAACTCACCTAAAAAAATCGCCCTGTCTGGACAATGAGAGGGATTTGGTAAATTAGCTGAGTTCTATCATCAAAAGACCAAGACTTAGTTCTAAGTAGTGCAGAATTGAGACTCTCTGACTGACTCTCTGTATTGCATGAGCCAAACTCTTCTCATATTGTTCATGACTTTTGAGATATATATGACCAATGCCTAGGTCATACATGTATATGTTAATAATGTTATAATTTTATTAATTTCAAATCTATAGTTGAATATTCATTAATGCTTGGTTATATTAGAGGCAGACAGCAATTAATCTGGTCAATTTAAATTATGACAGGCTGGCAACTAAAGTGGTTAATCTGTTAAGTTTCTTTAACTATTGTTTCACATGTTTAAACATTTAATCCTTCAATTATTACATTTTATGTCAACACTTTCATAGTAGCTAAATTATAGAAATGACAAATGTATGCAGGATGAATCAATTAGTTGGAGGGACTAGCCTAGGAAACCTACATATACTAGTTGGAGGTCCAGTTTATAGGAAGTTATAAGTTGTTTAATTGTTGCTGTTATTTGCTCCTAAATAAAGTATTGATGATCCATTCCAAGAATGGGTATTCATTTCTGATACTTGGAGAACACTTGTCGATGAGCTACATTCCCTGAAAGTCCTACGGTGTTATATATGTAAATGGTCTGGTTTGTTGTGCATTTGAGTTCATTTCAAGAATGAACTCTTTCGTCTCTTTATAGAAATACTAATAATCATTGTGTTAATCACCTGTCAATCATGTCCTCTCAGATTAAAAACAAGTTAAATATTCATGCTGATTGACCCTGGGTCTTGATTATTCTGCTATCACACTTAGGGGAATACCCTAGTAATCAAACTAATGTGAAGCATTGTATAAAGTAGTATTTATATATTGTTGAATAGTCTGTACTAATCATGCACACTATCACGATATAGGGATAGACAGGTCATTTTTATAGAACATTGTAAAAACCTTCAGACAGTTTTATTTTCAATTGCTTTTCTCGTGTACGAGATCTTTTAATGATTCTCACAAATTCATGTGTTCAAAACAAGCATCTATTTAGTTTATTTATCAGCGGGTTAACCACAAGAACATTTTGAAGTTTTGAGATGCTCTAAAATTTCTTGATTCTATATTCCTTTGAAACTCATATTTTCTGTCTCAAACCTGCAATATTTTCTGGGGCTTCCTGCTGATAAAGAAACCCAATAGAATTTTCATGGCCTGTTCAAAAATAATTAAAAAAACCCCAAGAAATATTTATGTAGTTTATAGATGCAGTTTGATCTCAAATTAGAACTAAAAACCTTCAATTTATTTATTTTCTGTATTTAAACTAATGGTGTGATGTTAATTCTGATTTAATGTATCAAGTGCAAGACTTGCCGTAAATTTTGTAAAGAAATAATCTCCTCATGGCTATAACCAACTTTTATTTATTAGCTGCTCTAATAACCTTTTATATCTCCAACGGCATATACAACAAAAGAACAAAAGATTCTGAACAAAAATCAATCATTGGCGCCATAAAGACTGGATACAAAGACGTCTTTGTCAGAGACAGCGCTGTGGTCAGTGGACGGGATGCCTCTCTGCCACAATGTGCCACCTTCATTCATCAAAATTGTTATTGTTCCCATACTTGTTTCAATTAATAAACCAAAATGATTTGTTCAGGGGTCATTTTCCTGAAACCCTCCATACCCCAAGGCTTAAACATGTACATGTATATATTGGGTCCATGAGGACCAAAACATTCATAACATTTCTGAGCGTCCATCTAGCATTAAACTGCATCAAAGTTTCAGAGCCCCTGTATAGCATGGAAAACTATCAAAAGTTTCAGAACATCGAAATCTATCAAAAGTTTCAGAGCCTCCATCTATCATTAAACTCCATCAAAAGTTTCAGAGCCTCAATCTATCAAACTGCTTGGACAGATAGTCTTACACTTTTTTTTTTATCATCGCGTGTACGTATAATATGATAAAGAAGAGTAGGACATTATTAAAAAGTTTCAGAGTATTGAAATTATCAAAAGTTTAAGAGCACTGAAATTATCAAAAGTTTCAGAACCTTATCTATCATTTAGTTTCTGAGCCCCAATTTATATAATTAGAGAAATGTATAATTAACGTGATCTTAATAATTAAGACTCCTTTATGTATTAAGTGCAGATGGGCAAATTAATTAAGCACACACAATGAAAAATAAAGACAACTTAAAAAGAGAGAAGGTGGGTCATGTGTGTGCTTGCGCTTTTTAGAACACCTCGGTACCATGTTTTATTTGAGGAGTTCTGTAGTTATCAAATCTCTGTTGTACCTTTATACATTTATAAACAGGACAAATCTGAATAGCTAACTTCCTGTACTATACAAACCATACAATGTCACATGTTTAAGATATTGCTTCAGGCAATCTGTGATAGAATAGAATCTAACTCTACTCATCGAAGCTTGTGGTATTAACTACTCTAAGCCAATCAGATGTAATATAATGTATAACAGGCTTCCATATTGATTCGGAAAACATAAAAAATAATAATACAGAATTTCAGAGATAAGTTTTTCCTTTTACACGTCATAAGATGTAATGAACTATAAGAAGTGACATGATTATACATGTATAACTTTTTTGGTCTTTGTTTATTGTCCCAGCCTTTCAAAGAAAGTAATGGACTATTAAAATGTACAGATTGATAAATATTTTGTATGGAAGGTAATAGTACCACTGAAAAGCAATTTATGTTGGACTTCAGGTGCTCCTGTAGATTCATTATTGTATTACATATGATGATAATTGCTTCAGATTATTTTGTGGTCTGTTCTCGTGAACGCCATGGTTGTTGACAATAGAATGGACCCTGGTATGAACATTTCTCAAAATTCTGTAGATTAGGTCTGATAACACTTGATATTGTCTACTTCTCGCCATGATAACTGACGGACTCTACCTCACTTGATCACGATCCACATATCATCACAGTTGACTGGCTATCGTGGAAATGCTTTAATCATGTGTTTTGAAAGATAATCTGGAACTAACACCTGCCTGGCTGACAAGTTGAAATGACCCTGGAAAATTCTGGCCAAGATCCTTGGTCAAAACCAGAATTAGACCCTGGACCTCTCAAACCACTTTGGTTGCCTTAAATTAAAGATTCTGGCCAGTAGCTAGCGGTAGGTCAAGACGGGCATGTAGGTAGTTGGTTTCGTATTGCATCCAATGGAAAGGGCACCAAAGGCTCCCATAGGAATAACCAATACTTAAATTTCGCCATTGGATGCCTGATTTGTTCCAGGGGTGGCAGCTGCCTCTCTTGCCCCCCTCCCCCTTTCTAGCTACGGGCCTGAGATTATGTCCCTATATCTTTTTATGGTTCAATCTGCAGAGAGCATCTGAAATTTTGAATAAAATGCTATTTATTTCCAAATTTCATTGTTAACAGATTTGATGATACAGACCGGATGTCACTATGTTTTAAGTTATCATGATCCAATTATTGAACGGAAGTAGAATAGAAATAGTTATATAGTACAATGTTCTGCAGGAAAGTAGCAATTGCAGTAATTCTATAATTAGCAATGACAAGTTTTATAGACCAATAGATTTAATAGTTTTACACTGGGGGTTGTAGGTTCATAATTACCGTTATGAAATATTAATTATCTTCATCGTGAAATGTCCAATCTGTCAGGTCTATAAATGACACACGGTTTCAATAATCAATACGGTCACAAGTTGTTGTAAAATAAAATACGATCACAAGTTTCTGTAAAATAAAATCACATGTTGCTGCAAAATAAAATAGAATCACAGATTGCTGCTAAATAAAATATAATCATTGTAAGATATAATATAGTCACATGTTGTGTAAAATAAAATATGGTCAAATGTTGTTATGAAATATAATATACATGTAGTCACATGTTGTAAAATATAAGATAGTCACATGTTGTTGTAAAATATAATATAGTCACATGTTGTTATAAAATAATGTTGCTGTAAAATAATAATATTTTTATTGGTAATTGGACAGAAATTAGAAAACCAACAGTTTTTAAAAAGGCCTATGATCAATTGCATCCAATCCCAGGATTACGAAAATGTAGGATTGGTGTACATTTGTGGGATTGTTCAAGTTTTATTGGAGATGAAGTAGAATAATGAGATGGTAAAACTACATTGTCATGTACTACAATAGAGCACCTGCCTTGCTTAAAACAGCCCATGGCCTATAATACTATATTTCCTATTTACTGGCACTTACATGAAAATAATGTATTCAAGGATTTGATACATTAAATTTCAATATGCATTTCTGTTCTATGATATTAATTATATGGAACAATAACATAGTAAGGGGGCTGTTTGGAATGTCCCAGGTATAAACCTTGAAGTGGCCCCGGAAAGAACCTCAGACTGACAAGGTAATTAAAGTGTACCTACTCGCCCTACTGCCTAGTCATGTAGATTGGATAGAAAGCTAAGATCCTGTACCCATGTACACAATAAAGAGCCATTTACAGTTAAAAATTCGCAAAGAGTAGATGGAAAAACTGCACAGTTACCATAAAAAGAAGTACATGTTTGTCTCAAAATGACCAAAGTATTATCATTACTATTATTATTGTTCGATTTTTATAGCGTTTCATATTCTAAGCGCATCACTTTTAGTTAGTCTTATAAAGCTCTGGATTGAAGAAAGTTTTTGAAAGATCATTTCACATAATATTTGCTGCTTTGATGGAGAAAGCATATTCACCAGAACGTCTATTATATTTGAAGATTGATGGTTTGATGGTGGGGGGAGTATAGAAATCTAAGAGTTATTTGAAGTAATAAGATGCAGTGTGAGAATAAATTGATTTAAACACATTCACAAGAGCTTTAAATTGAACCCTCGCTTGAACTGGAAGCCGATGGAGTTTTTGTGAAGCTGAGACATTGAACCCCATTTTATTCTATTTCTAGAGACGAGAAAAATTATCATCTGAATCAATCTACTTGTTTTCCTTATAAATGGTATGGAACACTAGCCAGAAAGGTTATAAAAAATTATGCTTGCAATTTGACTACATTGTTTAGTTTATCGTCTATAGCGAAGAATATTATTGAATTTCAAAAATTATATACTGCTTCAGTTATTACCCTTTCTTGAATCGTTTGAAAGCTCTTGTGAATGTCATCATTTAGCTATTTTGCGACATGGGCTGATTTTCAAAACAATAAACCAACAATGATACATGTATATATGACAAGTAACAACCTCTAATATACTGTAGTCAACATTTACATTGTTTTGATATTGATTTGTGGCACTTAATGCACACCATACATAGTCGAAAGTAATTTTAAACTAGGTAAGATGTTTCAGTGTAACAGCTTGTGGAGTGCTAATGTACATGTACCACCTTATTCAGACATTTTTCTTTTATTATATATACATTATACAACAGTTGATATATGCATTTTAAAAGCACAACTAATATATAATTCTACACCAAATTATGCTTATAAGAATATACATGTGTCTTTAAAACGATGGACACAGTGGCTCAATTCGGCTCTGCATCACTGACCTGGAGGTTCCATGTTAGATCCAGATGTTAGATGAGAATATTACTTGGGATTTTCTTGCATTGTTTCCCCTTGTCAGTGGTTCATTTCTGGACAACGTCCGGGAAAATAAATGCCGTGTCTATAAACTAAACCCCTTTTAAATCTAAATGGTAGTGTTAATTTCTAAAAACATCCCGAGAAACTCGTAAAGTCGACGATCTAGGTTAAAACAAAACGAAGTTTCGAAATCTACACGGTAGCACTAACTGGGCGGTTTTTGATGAATCTTGATGGTATTTAACACATTCTAGACGCCAATCTATTGACTGGATAAGTGTATTCGATTCTAGACGGTAATGGTAGTTTCTTTCCTTTTTTCGTAAAATCTGGACGATACCTGGTCCGTAGTGCAAGGAACAGTATCTAAATTTCTCACATAGCACACTACATAATACTATCTTAATTTGCCCAGTTGGTGCAGGTTGGTTGTTAAACCTCATTTCATTAAATTTAAAAATCACGTATTGTATAATTTAAATAATGAAATTGAGTTTTCATGCACATGGCCTTAAGACAGACTACTATTAAGTTGGTATAAACCATGTTTGACCAATCATATTTTAGTAATTGTTAGCGGTTTCCATTGATATTGTCAGATCAAACTACGCAGAATTTTCATGCTAATTGCGATTAAAGCATGTGATAGACAGTAAATAAAACTTCCCTTTCAATAACAGGTGAATGGTCTACATTATTTATTTCAATAATGTATTAATAAATTGCTGTGATACACTAAATAGAATTGGTAATTCATTCGATAATTCAGGTGAGGATGTCAAAAACTGTCAAGTTATTCACATTTGATAATAAATACCATAGAAACAGTTACTCAAATTAACTTGAAAAACAGCCCGTCTCACTTCAGTGCCTCGCTAAATTAAACAGGAATTAGCACTCTCAGAAAGAAAAGAAAATGAAATGTAATTAAGTAAATGATTCACCTAACGTCGACTCGATCCGAGACTCTAAAAAACTAGGATATTAAACCTCATTTTATTCATTCATTCACTAACACGCAGTATATATTTAGTGCAATAACTAACTTTGTGCAGGGGTATTTTGTCATGTACAAACCCTGGTTTGAACTTGCATATACCTACCGTACATGTATAATATAGCAGTTGTTAGATAATCCCCCTTTTCCTCCTTCTGGAACATATTTTTAGAGACCTTTTCCTACTTAACATGTTCTATATTAATCAAGCATTAATCTGCATTACATCATTGAATAGTTACATCTAATTAAACTGGATATCAAAAAAAAATCATTAGGCATGTTATACAAAATTATTAAAGATCAAAACTCAGACTGTAATGTAGCTGATAGAATTAGATCAAGCAAGTGTCATTTGAAATGAGTAGAAACAGGATAATTAATTCATTTTGATGAATAGTATGTGTTTGATTTACTAAAGACTCCATATTGAAGGATCTGGTTATATTGATGACATCACTGATGCACTTTTTCCTTAAAGGTAGACCCTGAATACGAGCTGCTGTCACCCTTTGGTTAGAACATTAGAAACAGATGAATTGAGAGTCCAGTGCATATTTACTGTAGCTTTGGTTTTTCAATTTGAATCTGAAAGACCAGCACTTTAAACTTAAAGTCATTACAAAGTCATTTATCATTCAGTGCCTTTCAATTATATAATAGTGGTGACTGCAATAGCAAGTGTATTCGTTGATCTCTCAAGGGAGATAACTGGCATATTTATCATGATGATGTTAGTTTTTATTTGCAATGTGTTTCGTGTTATGTGATTGCGCTACCGGAGCAATGTTCTGATTGAATAAAAATCTGATTTCAGGGTTATTAACGAAAAAGTTTTACTAATGATACTGTACTAAAAGTGTGTAGAAATAATTTGATTGGATGTAATTTATAAAAAAGTATTCCATATGATGATGCTAAAAATAGGAACAAGTAATATGACTGCGTAATTGTGGTACATCTACACTAATAGGATTCCAAGTTCAACAAACAAATCATCATTACCTGATTTGTTGTCCATTGGACCAATCAGGAATAACATTAATTATGGATGATGAGGGGATGGGGTACCAGACTGTCGTCATGTTTTCATCTTCTCTAAACTTCACTCTTCTATATAATATATAGTGATAAAGTTGTTATCATATAATGTTTGACAATCATTGACTATAATAAATATATTATTCTGCTCCATTAATATTATCTAACAAGTTTATGATACAATATTGATTAACTATTCAATATACGCATGTACTTAATTAATGCATGTGTCACATAATCATAAAAATTTAATACATTTCGTTTTGCATATAGAGTCCAACTATTAAGTAAGAGCGAAATCTGTCTTTTGCAGTCTGTTTAGCTTCAAATGTGTTTTAAATTATTAAAATACAGATGTGATGTCATCCCTTGATGTTGGTGAACCATTATTTCAAATAATATGCACTTCATCTTTTTCTTCTCATCCATTGTTTCATTCTTCCATTTGTCATGCCTTTAAATCCATTGTCTTCGTTTTATCTATAGTCAATCTTATAATAATTCTATTCATCTATCTGTCCTCTCTTGCTCCATCTATTATAAGTACAACTGTATGTGCTTTGGATGTCAGCTGGCAGTAAGAATCCTCAGAATGACTAGAATAGAGACTGTCACCAATAACAATCACTATGGTTACCAGAAATTCTCTAATAATGCTGCTACACAATATTTTCTTTCTGGCGTTGGCAGCAAGTCCTGGATGTTTCCCATTGTGTAACATTACAATATAACAAAACTTAGTTCCTGAAGAAATATGTCGGTCATGTTAGAAGGTTATGCATGTATATATATATATATATATATATTATTTAATATCTTTGACAGGAAAAAGGGGTTTATAGTCCACTCAACACATCATTTTGGAAATAACATATGGTACATCTTTATTCCATTTGTTGCTTGCATAAAGTTGGCTTTAAGCATTTGTAGGAAACTAAAACAATGTCAGTCTATCTCCTGCTGACCAATAATGGTAAAAGATCGACAATTAACTTATTTAACTGTCTTAATGGTAACGTACATGTAACCTTTATGTCCATTTTATAGAAAGAATGACAATAATACATTGAGTTGAGGCACAAAATATCCTATCTTATTAACTGCAATCAGATTGAAATAATTTACCCGCGTTCACTGTAACCCAGAT
The DNA here is from genome assembly GCA_948474765.1 of Patella depressa. Lineage (NCBI taxonomy): Eukaryota > Metazoa > Mollusca > Gastropoda > Patellidae > Patella > Patella depressa. Next base: position 31,536,776 of record OX419715.1, read on the forward strand.
TACATGTATTCCGGTGTCAGTACGAGCGCTCAATACTTGGTACCTGCAATATTCTGGGTTTACTGGTTCCCTAATTTTCTGAAGATTTTGGGAGCTTATGTGGTGTACAAGTCCAAGCTGACTTTCAGGGAGGTGTGGGTGAAATATTCAAGTGGAACTTCACTGTTGTCGCCATTTTAGCACACTCCCTCCCCCCACCCCCCATGTCATTTTGCATATCATGTCACTGTACCCAATCCCCCCTCCTTTTTTTTTTTTTAAATTAAAAAATCTTTCTGAATATCTGATTTAAACCCCTGAGTATAAAACGTTAAAAAATAGAATAAGGTAGGATAGAAATCAATTAATTGAGATTGATAGGTTGTCAAGTTTATATAACATATTATTAATAGACCATGTTGTGGATATTTGATTGAGTTACAATGGTATCTATGTCATGTTTTATTATCCTGTGCATTGATTTAATTCTCCCTTTCTCCAGTCATTTGAATGGGACTAAAATAAGGTTCCTTGTAGACATGGGGGGGGGTGGGGATGGCCAAATAGTTAGCACATGCGTGCTATAAGGTCTGTCATTGAGTCAACTGGCGTAGTTTCGATTCCCCAGTTGTAGTTAACAAGGAGTAGGGTCGCCTGTACAACCTTGTGAGTTTCCTCTGGGTTCTCTGGTTTCCTCCCACTGCTGATGACCCCTACGCACAAGTGAATTAGTGAAAGAAAATTGAACTGCATGAAAGTCCCAAAATGACCTAGTTTGTGTCAAGTGGATGTTAAACCCATTTTCCTCTCTCTCTCTCTCTCTGTACGCATAGGCATACACATATGTACGCATAGGCATACACATACACATAAAGAAAAACTTTGACAGGTGTAATTCGAAATATGAGTAGGACATACATGTAGCACCACTGAAAGGTAAAATATCCTTGCTAGCATACTGCAAGCATACACCTGTCGTCATTATCCCAGTCAGCACAGAAAAAATTAAAATGTTAAACCCTATCTCATTGTATGCCCCATCTATACATTATTGCTCAACTATAAATTAAGACTTTCAATGCTAGGAAGACCGACCAGTTAAGTATTTGAAAGTCAAACACTCTTCCATCTACTTGATGGGAAATTAATTTACTTTGAACAGGTCATGTGATATTGATTATGGGTCCCATGTAAACCTCAGATTCATTAATACAGCTGGTTAAATCGCATATAGCATTTAATTTCACATGAAAATAGAATAAGTTGAATAATCATGTTGGGGCAAGATGGAGTAGAGATTCACATAGGCCCAGATAATCTTGACACATGATTTTTTCCTGTTCCAAAATGCATTTATCCTCAGAAAAAACAGTTTTCTTATCTGGAATTATGGTAACTCATGCAGTTAATCTGGTATTCATTTTAAGTAAAGAGCTCAATGCGAACCAAAAATAATCTATAAACAAATTGAGCTGTATGTACTATTTTAAGCACCTGTTAATCAAGACAAACTATGTGACCGAGTTACATGTCTGTTTATTTTTATTTTATTCAACTTATTACTGATTGACCCAACATATCACAATTTGGTGTTGTGATATCCATCTACTTTCTTCTCACTGCCAAAAGATATTCTATACATTCCATCTTTTAGTGTTGGTGCTAACATCAAATGAATGAAATTTGAGTAAACTTTGACTTGATAACAGGTTTTATGACCTTGGTCTAGACTGATCAGTCCACAGCTGTGATATTTTTATAATTAGGGATGATTCTGTTTGTGTTCTATGTTAGGCAAATTCATTGTCATCTGCCAAGAGTTCTTTAACGTGCACGTGCATGCCAAAGTGTACTGGCTTTTGTCTGTTAACTGTGATAAAAATTCAATTTCATGTTAGGATAAAAGAACATTCAGTACACAAAGTTAATTTATGTAATTTGCATAATAAGATGACCAAGAACTTTGATTTTCAAAAACACTACTTTATAGAGAAGTATTTAGTCAAAACAAAGTCTTACAGTTATTTAAGCAGATGAAGCTATATTGGTCTGAGACCAATGTGTAGTTCTTGTGTTAACATTACTTGTCAATGCCATATTATCCTAAAGATAGCAAGTTTTATGGTACATACAAATTAACTAGCGGCAAGTGTATTAGTGGTGATTTTACTACCATATAATAAAAGAGGACAATAAGACAGTTGCCGTAAAATTTTGATGAATATATGGCATAAAATGGCTGTTGAAGTTGGGCATATAATAAGAAAATGTTAGCTTACAGATCTTACAGATGACCTATTTGTATAAGGAGTAGTAGCCTTTTCTACAGCTTCGCACAAACAAGTCGAGAACGTCAAATAGGTCTATAGAATTATATATATCTCTGATAATGGAAAAGTTCTTGACTAGAAATCTCTGGATGATGTATTGCGATTAAGGTATTTTTGGCCTGCATTATAATAATATAGTTAGGCTTACTTTGAACCATTATGAGATTAGAGTAAGATTTGTTCATGCTATAGTTAATCTCGTTCATAGATGCTTGGTGATTGAAATGGGGGTTAAGCTCCAATCAAGTTTATTTCGGGACATCAGTTTTAGTAATTTGCTTGTGTGTAGGTGTGTTTAGAACTTAGTAGATCTACCACAGAAAACATTTACTAACTTGGGATCTTGGCGATTACATGTACTCACTGACCATAGACCACTCAAAGTCAAAGAATAAGAAATACGATTTTAAACATTTTTTTTAAGAACATTGCAACCCTTCCACATTTCATTTCTGTATAACAGTCCTTATCTTACTTCTGTTTCTTACTTATGTGTATTGGCGTCACTGCTGTCCATCCATCTATAGCCATTCAAAAGTCTATTCTTCAGATTTCTTGTTGTCTTATGTCATTTAGAGGAAGAATCCTATTAATTTTCAATGATTTTGATAATAATTATCTGAGTTACAAAGCACCTCATAGCACCTGAAACTGCCTCAAGAAATAATTTAAATTTTTTTACAAATTTTAAGATTTTTTTTTCTGTTAACAGCTGGGACAAACTAGGTTGTGGTGGGCATATATTTTGTTGACTGGTAACTTTTGTTTATCTGTACACAGGCGTGGATCCAGGGGGTGGCCAAAGTTGATTTTCATTTTCGTTTGCTTTGTTACTGTTGTAGTTCACATATCTGCTCTTTAATAGATGATATAAACATGATTTTTGCATTGTCTCCGCCCAAGCAATCCAAGGTTGCAACTTATTACCCTTTGCTCCAGTGTATGCCCCCCCCCCCTTCGACAAAATCCTGGATCCGGGCCTTGTACATGCTGTATGAGTGTTTCAGGGATCAGTAAGAATGGAAAAGAGGATTTGTATTGGTAAGATTACCACACACTAATACTATAAGTTGCTATAGTTCTATAATAACATTTACAGAATGGGGGATAAAAGCTACCATTATTGTCTCATTGTATTAAGTCCTGTTTCCACCATCTTGTTTGTGTCAGAATGTCTTAGGCCAAGAAGAACCCTCAAAAGGACACGAAGCAAGATTATTCGAATATATTTCAAAGATCAGAAATAGTATTCTTTTATAATTTAATTTAGCACATCTGAATATAAAAATACATGTTTCCCTGAGAGGGATCAAGATAGCAGTGTGAAACCATTAGCAAAGTGGTGTAATAATTGTTCTGTGGATCGTAAGGTCTGTTACCTACGCATGTCATGGTTTTAATCCCATCTTTGAACATGACAAAGAGAAGCATTGCCTGCCTTACCTTGTGGGTTTCTTTGGGTACTCATGTTTTTTTCCTGTTTAAAAGATCTCTGTGAACAAGCAAATTCTTGGGGGAAAAAATCATACCAATCTAGATATGACCCGATTTGTGTTGATTTGACCATAAATATAATTTCTGTCTCTTCCTTTCTTGAATTTGACCATTAAAATTTAGTAGGAGAGAGAGATTATTGTTATTAGACTGTGAAGAAAGAAGCTGATCTTTTCTAGCCTCGAGCACTCATCACACACATTGCTTGGATTTATAGCAGCACCATGTTGTAGTGTACATTCAGATTTATTGTAATTGGTCAATATGTTACCAGTGACGAATCTTATCTGCATGGATTATTGTTAAATACTTTTCAATCTTAGAAATAACCCCTTTACTTCCAATCTAATTTTATTGTTCTGTTTATATTGACCAACAGACTGGAACATTCTTGTTGTGAAGAGGTGGTTCGTCATTCGCTCCATCTAGAACTTTCCCTGTAATTATAAAGTTGTTGGTGATATTTTGTAAGCAAATGAAATTTATTCTGTAAATGAGTTCCACCGTGTGAGCTGTAGATCATGACACTTAAATGTGCAAGTTATGGATTTCATCCTGGGTTCATGCATGACTAGAAGTAGGATTGCCAGTTACTATCTGTTTTCACATTCACCAACTATCTGTGATAGGCTCACTCTCTTCAAAAGAACTACCTTTTGTTACATGTTCACTATCTGTGAAATGATCACTATCTTCTAAAGACTTACTTTCTGTTAAATGTTAACTAATTGTTAAAGACTCACTCACTCTCTGTTACATGTTCACTATCTGTTAGGACCACTATCTTCTAAAGACCCACTGTCTGTTAATATCACTATCTGTTAAAGAATCACTTCTAAAGACCTAGCTACTTCCTGTTAAATGCTTACTATCTGTTATGTTATAGGATAAATGTGCACTTTCTGTTAAAGGATGACTATCTCTTCTAAAGACCAACTTTCTGTATAAGGATCACTATTTTGATATGGATTCACTTTCTGTTCAAACTCACTATTTGTTTAAGGTCACAAATCATGTCCCATCTGTAGCCTACATGGGTGTTGCACCAAATGAACACAGACTGCGTGTGCCATGTTATATATGTAGCCACAAAAAAGGGTGTTGTTTTCAGTCAGTAGTAGAAGCGATTAAACCTAACTTTGGCAATAGTAGGCAATCAGACACTAGTGTTTTAATAGTTCTAGTGTATTGATCAGTTAGTAAATTCCCACTGGACCATGCTGTTCAACATGTGACTGAACGGCCTGTTATGTTATAAGACCTTCCCTTGGTGTAAAACTCTTGTAGACAATATCAACAATAACTGCTCCCTAGACTCAAGCTAATCAGTTTTCTTCACTGTAAATGGCACCAATCAATACTTATGATTGATCACACACAAGTTATCTCCCTTAGGCAGCTCTTGTGAAATCAAGAGGGGGGAATTAGCATTGTGTAACCAACAACAGCTGTTGATTAACGATATCGTTGCGTTTGTCAAAACAAAAATTGGTTGACGACTAAACTTTATTTGCTTTTGGGAGGCTGTTCTATGTCAATATTGATCGACAAGTGCTGCATGTTGATTCTAGATATTTGTGATGCTTAAGGGTAAAATGGATTCTCTTTAGCCAAAGAATGAGTTATTTACAATTAAATGTTATTATAGACCTAGACTACAATACATCATATTATTGGTTAACTTGTAAAGGTCGTTAGTACTTTGTGTTGGAATGCAGGGTCAATACATGTCAAGTTCTTGAAGTAGTACTCCTCCCAGATTTTAGCTGCAAAGTCATGTATGGAGTGAGTTAATAGGGTACGTTATTTTCATGTCAGTGTAACAGAGTGAGTTAATAAGGTAGCAGTAGGAACACTTAATATATAGTGATTTAATAACTACATGCATTACTGACTTACAGTTGAAGACAGTATAATACTATATTGAGTAATAGAGAAAATGCAAAATCACTGAATTGAAATTGATAGAGTGCAAGAATTTAGCCATTAGTATGACTAATTAAGTAAATAAATCATACTCAGGAGGTACATACATGTATATATAATAACCAGTTTATAGTAAGCTGATAGGTACATGTAATTATAGTGAGTTAATATAATACATGTAATTATAGTGAGTTAATATAGTACATCTAATATAATGTGAGTTAATATGGGTACATTGGTGAGTTAATAACGGTTATTGGATAGTATAATGCGGCTGGCTGCATTAATTTCATATATGTCATATGTTGTCCTCTCATAGATTTTTCTACTAGGTTATTCTGGAATTTAAGGACATATAACAACCAGGTTATAGCAAGTTGATGCGGTACATGTAATATAGTAAATTAATATGGTACATGTTATAAAGTGAGTCAATAATGTACATGTATGATGGGTTAATAAGGTACATGTAATAACTAGGTTATTATGAGTTGATTAAAAGTGTAATACAATTGGTTGCATTAATGTATTGTCCTCATAGGTCTTATTATTTTCATGTCTTGTTGGATTTAATATATTTCATGTGTACAGTCCTTACATATAATTATTTTAAATACATTTTTGCAGTTTTTTTTCAGGGATTGTCTATGAGGATATAGGGAGGAAACCTAATTTAAATTTCAACTTAATAAATTCTTTATAAAGCTTTGGATTTGGATGTATTATAGAGTCTGTCAAGATCTTAATGTCTATATTCCTGACCAGTGCTCACATAAATAATATATTGTCTATTTGTAGAAATCAAATAAACATATTGCTTTGATTTGAAATAAAAGTTAGTTTTGACCTCAAAAATTTTATTTCATTTATCACATTTTGGAAACAGGATCTTGTCGTCGTGTGTCTTAACATTGGTACAATCTTTAGACTTAGATAGTCCAAATGTAGAAAAAAAACGACCAATGAAAGTCAACACCGCACATTTAATCAAATTTCTACACTAGTTTCGAAGAGTTTGGGGTCATGACCTTTTAAAATAGGCCCAACTAGAGCTCGAAGATTGCACAAGAATATCTTGTGAATATTAATACACTCATCTCACAGTCTATAGATCGGTCCTCGGAGAATTGTTCTCAATCTCAGACAAAAATGAAATATATGAGTGTTCTGCGTAATGGGAAACCGGTGACGATACATCTCCTTTAAATTTCCCCCGAGGGTTATCTTTATGATATTTTCTGTGAGTTAAAGGATAGCTTTTCATTTGTGGAAATCAGGCAATGTGTTCTAAAGCCAGAAATAAAAATTATTTACACTTTTCGATTTGTCATTTTCTGCATTTTATTTGTGGTTATTCAGAAAGGAAGATATTTTAAATAGAAAGACCTGTGTTCCTGTCAGGTCTAATTAACCAAACTGTATATCACATTATAAAAGATTGTCCAGCAAATAAATAAGGATAGAAACTATGTATTATAGTGTCAAAGATCTATTATTAAAGAAAGACTTCCAGTATCATCCATTCTTCAATTGCAACAGAAAAGATAGCTCTATGTGTCCAAGATCATGCACTCTAAATAGAAATAATAATTAATAATAGCCTCTTCAACAGCTGGCTCTAACTTTTTCCCAGATTTCTGTCCGGTAGAACGCTTTCTGCAACAGATGGAGCAACATGTTGCAACCCCTTGCCCAAAAGCATATATGAGGTTCATCATGAAAAAACTTGAGATGTAATTTTCCACTCTATACATTTCAACCTGACCAACCTCTTAACTCTTGTATCCTTTCGCCTCAAAATCATAAACATTCACCAATAACTAGCAAAAAATGTATATTCTAACCCTTTTCTTCAACTCTACACCAAAAGGTCAGCAAAGATCGCCATGCTAAAGGGGGAAAAAGCGAAAGGGTCAAGAAGGACTAGTAATAGCTTTGGTCCTTGTTTCGTGGATGACTGCCCAGGAATATTTGGTAAGCTGTTTTATGTATTAAAATCTAAGAAGATCAAGACAAAAATGAAGATGTAAGTGTTGGGTATTATTAGTACTCATTGAAACAGAACGATTCACTATCGTGATGTAAATAATTGATCATTAGCCACTGTCTTTAACATCATGCGTGAACCAAACTCTTATTTCTTTGTTTCACTTTCTAAAAAAAGTAACATTAAATATTTAATGTTTATAGAAAATATTATTTTGGAGAAGTTTGTGTTCATTTAATTTACTTTAAATAAAAGCTAGAGGTAAAGTAGATCTTTTGAATTGAAGAAGAGTCTTCAATATTTGACGAGATTTACATTAAGAGAATCAGTCCTTTTGTTATATGACAAACAAATCATCATGATACCAAATCCCATGGCAATTTAAAACATGTTTGTGTTACTTCACCAGCTCCAGCTTGTATTACTATTATAATATAAGTGATGGTCCACATATTTATATAGTAGGGAGAGATAAAAATGCCATTGTTAAAACAGCACACTTAATTAACAATTGTGTTTGCAGCGTCCCTGGTGGCACCAGAACTAACCATTGTCCACCACTAACAATCATTTCTTATACACAAAATAAACAAATTGGATCATTTTGATAAAAAATATTGGCATATTTAGGCTTCAAAACAGGGGATACCATATTGAATGATCCGGTAGTATTGATGACATCACTAAGAGCTCTAATTATGAATGTTATTAAGACTTGTATATTTTTCGTAATTTGATCCATGTCATGATCATCTATATAACGCATAAAGCTGGCTATAACACAGCTTTTCCCAAGATTCATTGACTATATAATGACCACCGTATAGCGTTTCCACTGAGTTATCATGTTAACAAACCTAATATTCTGCTTTTACGTTTCCTTAATGCAAACAGTTCTTAAATTTTGACAATGGCAACTCTCGAACCTGGTTGATCCAGTCTTCCCCTAGGACTGTTTTCAAGACAATTGATGTTCACCTCATTTGACCCATGTCCACCATGCACAACAACTGTACAGATAATACCCGTCTTCATTAGCTCAGGTTAGGAGCAGAACAGGAGGACGTTAAACCCCATTGCATTTCGGTGGACAATGGTCACCCACATTTATTTAATATGGTATTTTATTTCTAGTACATTTTAAACTGTCATTGTCGTTGTTTCTGTTGCCTCTAATCAACAATATTGGATCATTAATTCTGGTTTAAAGGTTGAGATAGGGGCATTAAGTATATATTGATACTAGACGTACATACATGTAGATACTATCACACATGTCAATTCTTATGAAAACATCATATATGAGTCTAATATTGTTCTCCATCTTGCATTAATGATATAGCCAGTCAGAGCAGAAGAGTCGGACATTACATGTACATTTCATTTCATTTTGTATAAATGATGTATGATTGGCACATTGCGTGTATTATTATTTCAAATCATGTTATTCTAACATCAAAGGAAGATGTAAGAACTATATTTTAAAATGGTACGTTATTCATTAGGGTTTCACACTGCGAAGCTTGTGTGAAACACTATTGTTTTTGTTAAAATTATTATTAGGCTTTCAGACTTTCGTCTGAAAGCCTATTGTGATTACTAAAATTATTATTTATTATTATTATTTTTTTTTTCGCCGGAGCCTATTTCTCAGTGCCTGTAACAGATACCTATCTGGGACCTAATTCTCTATCGGGAAACCATGTGTTGGCTACTTGATAAACTATATTTGAAACTTCTGCGCAGACCGGAAGTGGTCGAATTTCGTGCGGTGTCAAAAAATCAAAAAATGGCCGTAGTTTCGTCAATTCTGTACCTATTTTCATACAAATGACATTTTCGGAAACCCTGAGTCTTTTCTCGGACGATAGCAGTTGAAAATTTCGATATTTCGAAACTTCATCGCTGACTTCTTGCGATCGAAAAATGAAAAATGTTGTTTGAGAGACAATTTTTGTTATTTTTCAAAATTTTGAAATTTGACCTACATTTTTGGATACCTGAAGTCCATCCGATTCCAGTAATATAAGTTTCATTCAGAGTTATCGCCCTTTATTTTTCGATTTTTTTCGAATTTTCTACCCATTTTGTGAGCTCGGGTTCCGTTTTATGGCCAAATTGACGTTTCTGAAATTTCTGAGGCATGAAGCCAAATGACCATTGCAAGGAATAAAGCAATTTCAACAATAATCTGTACACCGGAAGTGGTCGAAATAATGTCCGATATTTTGAAAAAAATGCAAAAAATGGGTATTTTGGGGAAAAACGCGATTTCTCCGTCCGATATCAATGGATTAAACAAATTAGGGTACCATTGGACTGCAATAGTATTGTGCTATCGTATGATACCCAATTTGTACGGATACGACGAGCAGGAAGCAAAATATGGCACGCTGAAAATCAAGTATTTTCTGATTTGGAGCATTTTTGGACGCCTGTATCTCGAAAACTTAACCGCAACTTTTTTTTTAACTTTCTCTATCGAGAGTCCATTCGATAGTCTTGTGAATTATGCCACCCAATAAGACTTTGAAATGTCTGGAATACGATAAAAAAGGGACTGAAAATCCAAAAAAGTCGAAAAATCGTGAAATTTTGGAAAATGCTCTACTTTTTTTTTATTTGAAGAGATTTTCAAAAAAAGGTTGTATATTCAGATAGCTGACCTAATTACGATTCTAACGATGTATAATATGTATGTAGTTATTGAAATTTAATTTTCGATATTTTAAATTTTTTGCATTTTTGGCACTTTTGAACATAGGATTTCTCAGAGGCATTTTATCTGATCAGATAATGTAATATATCATTACAGAGCCCCGTGGCTATTTTAGTGCCCAAACCGGCTATTAAAACTATTCCGACAATAATAACCATACCAGAAGTATTCAAAAAATGAAAAAAAAAGGTTAAAAACATTGTCGCACTTGCGAGAAACTTGATTTCTCCCTTAGGTAATAGCGGACCAAAAGAACTAAAGTGTCGCTGGATAGCCCTATTAATGGACCATCATATGGTATCTAAATAATACGATTTCGATGGTAAGGAAATAAATTATTGTATAACAAAAATCTAGTATTTTCCGATTTTTTAACATTCTGGGACGCCCTTTTCTCGAAAACGACGCCGCAGATTTTTCTTAAACTTTTCTTACTCAAAGTCCTATCGGTTGTCTATATAGTGAATCCAAAATGAAAAGCATTGAAATAATATAAATGGTCCAAAAATGGCCTCAAACTTTGAAAAAGATTGAAAAATCGTTAAATTTTTGGAAACGCATTTTAAGTTATCTTTTTTTCCAAAACTTCTCAATGGATGTTTCTGACACTTCTGGTACAGAAAGTTAATTATCCAAAGAACTTCGTAAAGCTATCACGACAACGATCGTAAAACCGGAAGTAGTCGAAAAAATGTCCGATATTTTGAAAAAAATTATTTTTTTTACGAAAACCTTTTTTATTTATGAATATTTTTTGATGATATTTTACACAGGGTTAAAAATATCATCCTACTTGAGCAGAAATGAGAAAAAAAATTGTCTCGGTAATTTGCGTTAGCCGCCATCGGCTAATTTAGTTTTTTGTACCCAGAAAAATTATTTATTGTTCGATTTGTATAAAACAAAGTTCATATGCTCCGTGGTCCCAATTGTAAATTTTTTTGTTACGGTGAAATTTTTCTGGCGGCAACGGAAGTGACGTAATATTAACAAAAACTACAATTTTGACCGTTCAGTACCACTTTTTGAAAGCAAATATTATTATTTTTCAAAACTGATATAACTAAAAGGATGCACCCTGCAAAGGTGCACAAAATCCTTAGCTCAGATTTTTTAATTTCAATTTCATTTTCGGGCAATTTCGAATAAAATGTAAAATAAAGTGTAAAATTCAGTTATTTACAATTCATTCAGCGTCTTCATATTTTGAAATATTTATTTGTAATTTTCATAAACTCGTAGCAATAATCCAGACGAAGAGAATGTATGCGCAAATTAGTTTGTAATATGAGCAGTTGCCGAGAAATATGCAATTTTGCATGCATCACTTTTCACGTTATTTTGCCTATAAAAGAGTGAATTATTATTCGATTTGCAATATTTTTTTCCATTTGATGCTTAATGCCAATTTGGACTAGGTTAAGCCAATTTTACATTTTCACTGTGACCGGAAATGACGTCATTTGGGCAAAAACTGTATTTTTAACTTAAAAAACAAATATTTTATTCAAATGAGTCTGCCATATAATATTCTTGAAATTATGATATTTGATTCCCATCAACGAATAGAATGAAGCCATACGACCATACGGATACCACAAAATGGTTTCTAACTTGTACGGTTACAGAGAAATAGGCGATCTTCTATAAGTCACTTTTCAAGGTTTTTGGTCTATAAAAGTGTCAATTATTATTTGATTTTTATCATTTTTTTACCATTTGATGCCTTATGCCATTTATGACTTCTATGAACTAAATTAACATTTTCAATATCTCCGGAAGTAATGTAATTTTTGCAAAAAACGTATTTTTAGCCCTCAAAACAAACATTTTTTTGAAGGGATTTATATTTATTATTCGTTTAACTTTATAACGTCTGACTCTAATGGGCAGTAAGATTGAATCAATACCATCATATTGATATCAAGAAAAGGCTTCTAGCATGTTCCCTTGTCGAATAATAGCCAATTTTCCCAGTGTCACTTTTAAGTTTTATACCTTCTTAATTTCAGTTTATGGGTTATAGGTTGATTATTTATTGCCCGATATGTATAAAACAAAGTTTGTAATTTGTATGTTGCGAATTTTCGACTTATTTTTCACCTATAAAAATTTCTTTCGGCACCGGAAGTGACGTAATTTTGCCATAATTTACAATTTTGATCGGTCTTTTCGCCAGCAAATATTACTTTTACATATGATAGAAGGTGTCACTGAAGCAAAACAATTAAAGTATAGTTTGGTAGCTCAATGGATCGGTTAGGGTATAATGAACTTCCTGTATGATTCCTGAAAGCCGGTTCAGTGCTGCTTGCAGGTCTAGTTCTTATTATTATTATTATTATTCTTCTTTTGTTTTGAGTAGATCTCAGCAACTACGTGTCGCATCGTTACGATTTCTTCGGTTTTACTGGGAAAGTGGGTGTGACTTAGAGGATAAAGCTATTTTGAACGTTCTGCGACAATGCGAAATGTCCGAAATCACCGAAGTTATCGTTTTTACAAATATTGCGGTAATTTTAACAATAATCATGGGATTTTAACTTTCGATACATTTTGGCATAGCTGGAGACAGGGCACATAGCTGCGCTACTTTCGATTTTTGATTTTCGGCAAATCTTCGAAGATATTAGGCGCCAAATTTCGGAAATTTAAAATTTTACAAAAAACTTTTTTATTTATGAATATTTTGTAGTCGTGTTGTGCACAGAATTAAAGAGTCATCTGACTTGCGCAAAAATGTTAAAAAATTTTGTCTCAGTAATTTTCCTTGGCCTCCATTGGCTAATTCAGTTTTTCAGTCCTAGATTAATTTTTTATTGTTCGATTTGTATAAAACAAAGTTCATATGCTTCGTTGTCTCAATTGTCATTTTTTTTATTACCAAAAGTGTTATCTGTCGGCACCGGAAGTGGCATAATTTTACCAAAAACTACAATTTTGACAGTTAGGTACATTTTTTGAAAACAAATATTATTTTTTTGAAAAATTATATGACTCAAAGAGTGTGTCCTTTAAAGGCGCAAAAAATGTCGGAAGCAGTTTTTTTAATTTCTTTTTCATTTTGTAGCAAATTGGATTAAGAGGTGAAAAAAGGGGTAAAATTGACCTATTTACAACTCATTCAGGCTTTTCAGATTTTAAAATATTTTTACGTAACTTTTATAAACTTGTAGCTATAATCCATACGAAGAGAATGTATGTGAAAATTAGTTTGTAATATAAGCAGTTGCCGAGAAATAGGCAATTTTGCATGAGTCACTTTTCACGTAATTTTGGCTGTAAAAGAATCAATTATTATTCGATTTTCAATTTTCTTTCGCCATTGGATGCCTAATGCCATAGTGGACTATGTCAAACCATTTTACCCCTTGCGCTGCCACCGGAAATGACGTCATTTGCTCAAAACTTAAATTTTAGCCTTCAAAAAACAATATTTTATTCAAATGAGTCGTATCTGTTATTTTTTTCAAATTGTGATATTTGATTCTATTGATCAAATAGATTGAACCCATACGATCATACAGATACCACAAAATGGTTTCTAACTTGTACGGTTGCAGAGAAATGGGCGATTTTCCTTAAGTCACTTTTCAAGGTTTTTGGTCTATAAAAGTGTCAGTTATTATTCGATTTTCATAAAATTTTCACCATATGATATCTTGTGTCATTTATGATTTCATAGAACTAATTTAACATTTTCAGTATCACCGGAAGTAATGTCATTTTGGCAAAAACTGTATTTTTAGCCTTCAAAACAGACATTTTTTTAAAATGAGTCTGATTTGTAATATATTTCAAATTATGATATTTGATTCCAATCAACAAATGGATTGAACCCATACGATCATATAGATACCAAAAGATAGTTTTTATCGTGTACGGTTGCCGAGAAATAGACGATTTTCTACAAGTCACTTTTCAAGGTTTTTGGTCTATAAAAGTGGCAATTCTCATTCGATTTACATACAATTTTCGCCATTATGATGCCTTATGCCATTTCTGATTTCATAAAACTAATTGAACATTTTCATTATCACCGGAAGTAATGAAATTTTGCCAGGATCACTTACAAGTAACATATATATAAAATGAATTGATATTGCTGGATTTGGTTGATTCTTCGTCCATTTTATTTGATGTTTACAATGCTTATGTGGAAACCTGTTTGATGGTTTCATTGGTATCGGAAGTGACATATGTTTAAGGGTAACGTGGCACCGAAAGAGACGTGGCACCAGTGAAACCCGTCATTCCTGCATGCAGGTCTAGTTTTAATTTATATTGTAATGCTACAGGATCTGATTGTTAGCTGGTGTTCTGTAATCAACAAACTTCTATGATATTAAACACAAGCTATCCCTTTGTCCTTTAGATTCGACCATCAGAAGTGTTTGTATTTGTTTTCCATTTTATCATGCCGCTATTGTGACATGATTTATCATTATGTCTCGTACTGTGACAAGTTTTATCATTATGTCTCGTACTGTGACATGTTTCATTATTATGTCTTGTACTGCGACAAGTTTCATCATCATGTCTTGTACTGTGACAAGGAAGTAGCAGTTACTTGCCTTGTGCATTTTCTTTATGTATTCCGGATTCCTCCCACTTCTAAAGACAAACTATTGAAACAAAAATTGTCATGTTATTTCCAAAATGACCTAGTTAGTGTTGACTTACTGATCTCTTTCTTTAATTTCTTCATTAGCTGGTTTCTTTCAGACTACAGAACAGTTGGACATAAAACCTCATTTTATATCATGTCATTTCTCATTCTCTCTGATTGGATTACACTTGATGATATAGATATGTGGAAATTGGTGGGAATTTATTTTTTGTGGTTGATGTTCATATTAAACATAACTTATAATTATTATTGTGGAATCTATGTTAATTAGATTGGTTAATGATTACAACAATACTTTTTGTGAACTCTTCAACCCTGTGCCATGCAAGTGCATGCTGCTATTATTTAGTCGTAAAACAGTTTGATATCTTGTAATCACATTTCTAGTATGTCAAATATGACTCAATCAGTTGGCACATGGTACCAGTATATCTTTAAGGACAAACTATAAAAAACTTTTTTGAAAATAAACGAAGTTTAGTTCAAAGAGGGAGTGAAGCTTAATTATCCAGTTAATTGCAAGTTTAACTTGGGGATGGTAGGAGGTCTAGAGCAAAGGGTCTAGCTGTTGTCCGTCAAGTGGACAATAGTCTCTCTCTCTATCTGTGTCTCTCTCAGACACTATCATATTTTTAGTGTTGGCCTAAAAATGTTAAGACATGAAATAAAGTCAGGGGGTGGGAGATACATGTACATGTATAGAATGTGTATAAGAATTATTCATCAATTAGTCAACCCCATTTCTTACATTGCAGACTCATTGAACTAACTTTACTGGACTTATCAGCTTATTAATATTTTTGCAGGGGTAATATATATTTATGTTCCTAAATTTAAGTTTAGAAATGGAATTGGGTTTAAAGTATAGCTAAGTCTTTAACTCAATATCACCCAAAGTCTTCCACATTGAAAACATGTATCATTTGTTAATTTAAATCAACTTTGATGCAGAGGCGTTTTAAGGTTTATCATACCGGAGGCTATATATACTATTTTGAGGGCCCTTTTTCACGGGGGAGGGGCCGATCTAGATTGATGATTTTCATGCCAATGCAATGACTGCATTCTCATTCAGTAGTGGATGTGACAGTGTATAGAAAACGATTGACTCGAAACCTTGGCCAGAGGGGCCCTTTTGTCAGACATTGGGCTCTCTTTCTGCCTTTAGGGCCCCCCCCCCCCCAACTAAGGTGCATTTTCAATTTTCTCATCAATTTTAGCATTTTTCTCTCGTTTTATTTTTTTAAACTTCTTTGATTTTTTTCGCGCCTCAGCTATAATACATCTCTGCTTTGATGTTGTGATGTAAAACAGGGAAATGATGGACCTATCTCATCCAATATTTAAGACAAAATAAATACTTTACCATTGGTACATGAATCGTGTACCATAATGCAATTCAGTGCCATTTGTAACAGGGGAATTGAAGACCAAAGCTAGACATATTCCACAAGTCATGTCAAACATTGATGTCATATTCTTATTCCGAGAGCATGCCCAGTAAATACTATAGATGTAGACTGGAATAACTAGACACTAGAAATTACCATTTGATTGAGACTTCGAGCTTGTTAGTTTGTTTTCATTTTGAGTGAGGCTTGTTTCACTACAGACTTGGGACTGCAAAGTGCAGTGGACGTTTCTTGGCATTCTCTCTGGCCCCTGGATCCATTCATTTGTGTGTCTTTTGCACTGTGTTAATGTATAGATTTCCTTTATGTGTGGTGCGTTCTTCCTGCAATTACAATTTAAGAGATTGTGTTTTGGATGTGATGAGGAAGATACTTGATGTTAGGAGTTGATAGAAACAGATGTTCTGGATTACCGTCTCATGAAGGGAGCAGCCATGTTTGATGTTATTTAGTGAGTTTACACCTGTTGGCACCATTAAGTATAATTTAACATGATATTAGAGATTAAAATAACATTAAATATAACAGTATATATACACCTTATAAATCCTGTATTTCACATCTAATAACATTAAACACACATTACACCCACCCTACATCATGGTAAATATACTTAAAGGAGCAGTCTCTCTCTTAATTTTTGTGAATGGAATTGGTTAATTCTGTGTGAGACTCTCAAAAATTTGGTAAATTAGATTCAATTTGGTGCATTCTGATGTATTTCCGGAAGGTAAATTCCAAAAATTACAGGTCTGAAAATCGCCAATAAAATCGCATAGATTTAAGTTTCAAATTTTCTGAGCAGGGGGGGGGTCCGGACCCCCTGGACTCCCCCTCTGGATCCGCGCATGTTGCCCTTCTTCTTTAATTTGATAGGTTGATGTGTTTTGTTGCATGACAATCTGTGGTCTTTGAAATATAGAGATAAAAACATATAGAGATAAAACCAATGTTTAAATATAATCAGTTTTGTTTTGGGTTCCACTATCAACACATAAAGCTTGAATTTAAAATAATATTAGTAAACATTTCACTATTAATCTTTCAAAACTGAATATTAATCAAAACAAAACATCAGATGAACTATATTCAGTACCTTAGATCAAAGAGGATTATCTCCAATATAATCAAAACTTAAGGTATGAAAATGTTATTAGGATGTACTGTAACTATAAGAAGATTACAACATAAAATATTGGTTATATTCTATTCTATTCATAGCTGCCCTTTAAGTAGAATTATTTTAATAATTATCTATTTTCTAGTTCATGATCTTTGTTAAAACGGAAATATTCAATATTCCAACAATAAAAATTGATTATCTATGAAAAACGGATCTATAAATCGTGAAGCTCGGAAATCCGATGTATAGCTTCCTACATCACATTGATTTACACAAAATTATAACAATTAACCTTCTTTAAAGTACATGCAGTGCTGTCAATGAATTTTCACAGTTCATTTGCAGTTGCTAATCAAAGAGTCCAAATTTACTAATTTTGATTAGCAAATTCAAAAATTGATTGGCAGTTTTTCAGTTTAAACACAAAACACCTAAATAATTAAGATTTTACTTTTTTCAATTTTACAATATTTTTTTTATTTTGTATTTTATTTACAATATGTGGACGACACACTGGATTTATTTTCAGATTGAATACTAATATAATTACTTGAAATTGACATGTCTCGTAACATGAGTGGCACTTATTGGCCTACTTGATTCTCTATTTTCGTTTTAATAGTTCCTGTTCATATATGTCCCTGTTTTATAGTGTAATGAATTGTGTCTGGGTAGTTCAAGAAAAAAATAAATAAAAAATCAAGAAAAAGGTATTCTTGTTTGGGTCAGTTGTTCAAAAATGGAGTCTGCAGTCTGTGACATACTGATATTGTAGTTCAAAGCATACAAGAGACAGTAATTCCATTCTTTAATTATTGTTTAACGGAATAATTGGGTGTACTCTATTGATGAGGTCTTGAACCCTTTCAAATCTAGTTTGATGTCATCGATGAATAGAATAAGATGGGCGTGGTTTTGATGAGACATTAAACAAGGATCATTTCCATTCTGTAAGAGGAATGAGTTAATATTGGATATGTAACCAATGTTTGAGCCGAAGTTGACTCGAGAGAATTGATATTCATTATTAGGGTTTTGATGTTGGCATTAGTTGATTGTAGTAGCTATATGTGGAACTTTCAACTCTCAAGGGAGATACAGATGATATCGGGTTTTTAAAATGTCATTTCCACAATACACTATGATGTACATGAACAAGTCTTTGATTTGATTAGTGTAAAACTGACGGTCTAGTTGAAAATCCCTGAAAAAAGAAAATTTGAAATTCAAGTCAGGCTTTGAAATTTAAATTTCATCCAATCATATGTCAGACACTCTAGCATCAAAATACTCTTCTTTCAGGAATATATGAATATGAATTCTTTCATGTTTTAAGTACATGTATTACAAATTGTACAAAACTGTATGTTTAGATGTAATTGATAAATTCATATGTAAAGCGAGCATTCATTACTAACTATCATTTCAGTTGGATTGAGATCATATCTACTATTGCCCAACTCTTACATATTTTTTGAAAATTGCCTAGTTCGTTGATGATGTTACAACTTATTGTATGGAGATATATTTGTAGACGATTAGGCCAAGCCAAGTTTCAGTTCTTCAGGTCTTGATAAATAAATACTGGTAGTGGTAGACACTTGAATGACATGAAAGATGATTTGTTTAAAAAATCACAACTCAAAAAGTCGGCACTAAAACTTTTGAACAGCACAAACAAGTACCGGTACTTCTGTTTTTGTAAATTAGTCCCCCCCACCCTTCCAGTAAAAATGAAAAGAATTATTTGAAAAGATGTTACAAAAGAGCAGAAAATAAAATTAATGTGGCCTGACTTGTCCATTTTCCAGTATCTTGTTTGGATCTATATGGACAACTTTGATCCAGCTTGTAACATCTTAGGTGTTGTTTTAATAACGTCTTGATTCCATGGCACTACTCCTTCGACAAGTGGGAACCGATAAGGTTCTCGACCCAAACCAGGATCTAAATCCAGGACGTTCAAGTTAACCCGTTTTCTTAAATTTCAGATTATTTGACAGTATCCAATTATCTGATTAAAATACAGATGTATATTTCGTGGAGTTTGACCCTATAACATCTGACATTCGATTAACCAATCAACATTGATGTTTCTAGTGACTGAGATACTCACAGTTCCTTGCATCACATGCCAAGAACCGTATCATTGGCTAATCCCTCACATCAACCAGAACATGAGTTATATATGTACATGAAACAACTATAAAAACAAAATGAAATTGGATTTGTGTTTTAATCATATTGGGCAGTATCAATATAAAAGCGTATAATACCTGTGCTTTTACTCCTTTTCATGAGTAATTTATCTTTGTTCACCTTTTTAAGACATTTCTATGTTTAAAAAATGATTAAAATTCTAAACTATAAATTATTTTATATTTTTCTACTTTCAGGTTATGGTCATTCTACACCACAGACGATTGGTGGAAAAATATTTTGTATGTTTTATGCGCTAGCAGGGATTCCACTGTGTATCGTTATGTTCCAGTCTGTGGGTGAAAGGTTAAACACGTTTGTGACTTTTTTGTTAAAACAGTTACGCAAATGTTTTAAATTAAAAAATCCAGAAGTTTCACAGACTAATTTAATTTTAATTACAATGAATTTATCTATGATAGTTTTAACGACCGGTGCGGCCGCATTTTCTAGTTACGAAGGCTGGGAATATATTGACTCTTTATATTACTGCTTTATCACCCTAACAACCATTGGATTTGGGGATTACGTGGCATTACAGAAAGACAACGCATTACAAACTAAGCCTCAATATGTGGCGTTCAGTTTAATTTTTATATTGTTTGGATTAACAGTAATTTCTGCTGCTATGAACCTTTTAATTTTACGGTTTCTAACCATGAATACCGAAGATGAAAGAAGGGAAGAGCTAGAGGCAGCAGTGGCTGCACAAGGTGCAGTACGATTGGACGGTGATATCATAACTGCTAATGGCAATGTAGTGTCAGGTGCTCAAGAGATGCCAGAATTTAACGATTTAGTTAGTGTGTGTTCCTGTAGTTGTTATAATTTACGATCCAAGTGTCGACCACGATACAAAGTGACGAGGGGACCCACAAAAATAGGACATTTGTTACCCATGCAGTCGGTGGCGAACAATCGGGAGGATTCACATAGTTGCGTCGAAGACACGAACTCATACCTTCAGTGGCAATTAAATCGCAAAAGAGCGTCCATTTGAATAAACGGTGGATGTATCGCTTGCTTTAATCATTGTCTTTCAAAAATGGAATGGTGAAAAAGTATGAGCTATTTTACAGTTAGTGAGTGACAAAGTACCGATTGTGAGCTTTTGTTCAATTAGTGAAAATGTGTGAGCTTATATTCAATTAGTGAAAGAGTGAGAGCTTTTATTTAATTAGTGAAACTGTGTGATCTATCATTTAATGCATAGTAAAGTGTGATCTTATTTATCAGACTGCAATTGGATATCAAAATGGTAACATGACATGTACAGCACCTATGTCCAGCCAACTGGCATCTGTTTCATGTTCTTGTAAACACATTCAGAGAGAAAAAAACTTGATTTACTTTCATAATATCATCAACCTACATTCGAACTTCAAGTCGCATTAAGTATTTGGAGACTTACACACTAAAACTTATATATATGGAATAACAATTACTTACATTTGTATTACAGTTGCATGGTTAATAAATAAATAAAAAGATTTGATCACATAGTAAATTCAGGTTGGAGGACATAAATAAGTTGAGGTCACTCTTCTATTTTTCATTTTTAATTTAATACCCAGATTAGAAATCGAGACTTAATTATCATAAGCAGATATTTGAGTTTTTCGACATTTAGTTGCCCATATTGAAGAGAGATGATAAATTGAGTAAATATACTTTTGAAAAACATATACATATAGATAACAAAATGGTCAATAGGGATAGCAAATTGATCAAAAGGAATAATAACAGGTTGATCAAAAGGAATAACAATGTGATCTTACGTTGAGTAATGAATTTGATTATTACTTGATTAAAACTGACTAGGAATAACAAATGTCAATGAATTAAGAGTAACAGATGTAATAAACTTGAATAATGTTATCAGGTGAAGTAACAAATGTGAATGTAATCAGGTAAAGTAACACATGTTTACATGATTTGCCGAAGTAACAAATTTTAATGTGTAATAACAAATGTTAAAGTGAAGTAACAAATGTTAAAGTGAAGTAACAAAATGATATATATGTGTTGGATCTGTTTTTTTTAACTATTTGACTTTGTGTGGTTCATGGCATTGAAGCCAACTGTGAAAGATATCCATATGGATGCAATTCAGTTCATGAATCTGATACATACTTGCCATTTTCATCATTATCCGTTCAACTTTGATTTTAAAAACAATTATTATTATTACTATTATGAAAATGTTGTTAAATTTTTAAATCAGTAAAATATAAATGTTATTCTGTGGACTGGACTGGTGTGCAATTTTATTATTTAATTGAGGGGAAAAGGTATTATATTTGTATATTTCTTGTTATTGTATAATATTTAATAATTTATATTATAAAAGACTTGATGATTATTCTTGAGTGATAGACTAGATTATCAAAATGTACATGTAGTAAGTGATTTGATGTAATGTATAGAATTCCATCACTACCTCTATGTCTGGCCTGGATACATATAGCTAGTTTTAATAATCATGTCATAATATGCCTTGTAAGAGGCCTTGAAAGGGCTTCCATACCATGAGACACTCAAATTTCCTTCATGTTTTTCTAGTGACCTTCATCTCTATTTTACAGTTAAAATGGCCTAAATAAATAATTGGCATTGCAGCATTAATTAATTCTCTAGACTGGGAATTAACATTGAAATGATTGATATACATGTAATTAGATATCGGCCTGTTTCATTTTTCATCTTCATCTGAAGATGTTTCTTTATAGGACATGTGTAGTAATATGCAGATTGTGGTTCATCCACTCAAGATCATTCTATTAAATCCTGCAATACAAAGAATTGCACAAAAAATTTGTTTGACTATCTAATCAAGCTGTAATTTATTATTATACTGGCTGGCCGGTCACCTCTGGCTTGCGGCTGTGGTTTCGAGCCCTGGTGTGAGCGTATGTGACATGGAGATAGGGGCGCCTTCTCAATCTCGTGGGTTTCCTCCGGGCACTCCGGTTTCCTCCCACTGCTAAAGACCCCTACGTGCAAGCGAATTTTTGAAATAAAATGAAAACCATATGTTAGTCCCAAAATGACCTAGTTTGTGTCGAGTGGACGTTAAAACCCCATTTCTCTCTCTCTATTATTATACTGCATCACAGGTGTAGAATGAATCTCCAACTACACGAGAACCAAAGTAATAACATGTAGTTTGAATATGATTGGATGTCACAGTCACTGTTATAAAAATCAAACACACTCAATCCTAAATCATTGTTCGCAAAATCTACAAGCTGGTGTGGAAATAATGATTTTATTTGTACCTAAAAAAATGTCAGGTGGAACACATCTAATATAAATATCAATAAAAATGCAGAAAGGTAAGAAATCTGTGTCTGAGGAACTGTGCCAGACAAGGTTGGAATTTGTCACTGACATTTGTCTGTGACAGGTGCCTTATTTCCTTACATTTTAGAGCACTGTAGTGACTTAAAGCTGGTACATCCATTAAGGATGATTTGTAAGTAGCCAATTGTAACCGTAACTGTACATGTACATGGAGGGAACGTAACTGTACATGGAGAGTACATCTGTACATGAAGATCACTGATGAGCATGAACAAAACTAGAGCGATACATGGAAATAATTTATTCTGAAATTTGGTTTTGTTGTGAAAATAAATTACCTAGGATTAACCATACTACTTCCATTGTGTTATAAACTGTGATTTTATTAATATAAACATATATAAGTTCTCAACTAATTCTTCTAGTCAATATTCATTATTATTATGTGCAATAAGTTTAAAGGAGCTAGACCACTGTCATTTAAGTCAAAATAAAGTATTGAATTGAGTTGATGTCATGTGTTATTTTGATTAAGGGGAAGTCAGTTTATTACTAATTTTAGTTTAAATGTTTGTTTTTTGTGTTTGGAACACAATATCTGTTATAATCTCACATTAGCTTTTTCTAAAGATGTAAGATTTTCAAAAGATTGGCATTTCAGAAAACAAATTAACTCATATTGATATCTACTATTTTATGTTTGGCCCAAATTTAAGAGGTCAAGCCATTTTATGTTGGAATTTGTAAATTTAGAACAAATTTACAACATTTTTACCATTCGCTGCCATGATAGATGTGGAATAATATCGGAAATTGTCCATCCACAAGTATCTATTGCTTCCATTCTCTCAATAGACTATACTTATTCAACTATTTACATAACTTCTTATATAAATTGTCATGGAACACAACCAGTAATGGCTATGACCATCAATAACTTCAAAATATAATAAATATTTATTTTATTTACATAAATATCAGAAAAGCTATGAATTATTGTTCTCTACATTTTTAAATGTCTTTCATACGCTCATATAGGAATATATTGAACTGTCGGTCAGTTACATGTATTCACATTTCTTGTCAGCGTATAAGATTAGAGGCCACAATAATCCCTAAACTTTTTCTCTTTTGTCTCTCCCATTGAAATAAAGAAGTCTATTGATTTTCAATATTTTTGATTATCACCTCCCAAAATATGTTGATCCTTTGTTACAAAATGGTGTTAGCACTTTATTGGCTGCAATTTATATTGGTTGACTAAATCCTGTTGAAAGGGGAAGAACCCTTTTGATTTTTCAACAATTTTTGGTGACTACCAGAGTTATTGACCTTTTCGAGGTTCTTATGAATTGCTTAGCTCATCACTGCTCAGACAACTTAGCGACTGGTGGGTATATGTTTCATTGTCTGGCAACCTAGGTTTATCATGGTGATACCCCAACCACCATTAATATGTTTAAAAGGTACAAATTTGACTGTATAAATTTCAACATATATTAATAGATTTCAATTTGTAAATAATCTCCATTATTTTATTTATTTAATTTTATTTACTTTTAAAGATATAATTTTTAGCAATAGAAATTTATTTGCAGCTTAAAATATCTTGAAAAGGCAAACTCCAGGGACTTGACACTAAAATAGAACAAACCATATCATCCCAGTGTCCCTCATTTCTTTGATTGTTTTCAAAATTCAATAATTAAAGTAGCTTCTATTGAACTTGGCACAATAATTTTAATTTTTTTTACAATGTTAGCCAAGATCTTGGTCTTCCCCTTGGTCCTTTAGAGTTATCTGTACTCAAGAATAAGTTATCACTATTTTACTATTCTTTGATTAAGACCAACCGAGTCCGTAGCCATGGGGGCGCTATGGGAGGCATAGCTCCCCCAAAACTTGAATTAGCTCCCCTAAATATTTTGCCAACAATAATGATTTCTTAGGGGTGTTCTTAGCTGGCCACATCCTCAGCCCCTCCAAAAAATTCAGTAGCGCCCCCCCCCCCCCCCCAATTTGATGAGCTGGCAACGGGCCGAGCCCAACGCAATGCAGTTTACTGACAATCTAATACTTCTAGTCTAAAGCCAATCAAAGTCCTCTATAGAAGTAGCTGACTGGAGGTGAAGGCCATATCTTTTATTTTTATTTATTTAAGTTAAAGCAATGATTGGTTGTATTATACAATATTTTATAGTTTTTATTCACGGCCAGGGTCTGTATTTAGCAAATTAAATTTTAAAAATGTAAAGAATGAAAAACTGTACTGCCATCAACTGGCAAATTTGAGTGGTGGTTTTCCCTACTTTATGCTTAATTGCAATGGGGTTGTATACCATAATCCCTTTTTGATGTGAATGAAGCCTACAGGAGACTTACTTTACCACTTGGAAGTTTCCTAGCAGATAAGAATTTCTCAGGACTTAATAAATACAGCCCCTGAAGCATATCTTTATTAATACACCATTTGTAATACTGTAATCATAGTTTATTTGGTACTTGGTTATTAATATAACAAATACAAGACACTTCCTCTAATTTAATATTTTATTTTAAAATAAATTTATTTATACTTGTTGAAGCAATCTCACAGTACATAATAGCTCTGTGAAATCTCATTTATAATTTATTTATGTTTTATTACATTATGTTTTACATTTTTCATGCAAGAAATACATACAGCATCGAAAGGGGTATAAAAAAGTCTATATACTCCTATATTAGAAAGAAACAAAATTTTCAAAAATTCAGTTTCAGTGCTTTGGATTACTCCAGGGAGAAATTATTCTTTGTGAGATGAATTGAGTGTAAGAAAAATTACCATAGAACAATTCATACTAAAATTTGACTCCTCTTTCTCTCTAGTGTTAATTTTACAAACATGAGGTCGATAAGGTCATTGGACTCATGTAACAGTTAAGAGTTTCTTAGACTGTATTTGTTACTTTCAACTATTTTAAAACTTGAATTCATTCATGCATTCCATTTTTTTTCATTCATGTCATTGTTATGTCATTGTTACAGTAGTTTGTGATGTCATCAAATGTTGAACTCATATACTGGTGATGTCATGATGAAATGATGTCATCACTTCTGTTAAATAAGATATTTTATGTCATTTTGCAAAAACAAAAAAACTATTAAAGTATGTTTCCAAAATAAAATGGTCTTACTTGATGTTTGCTTTCAGAATACATTGTTTGGATATTGGGTTTACCACTTATTTTGTTTGCCACTTCTCCTTGGCTTATATTAGATGTAGTGGTTAAGCCCATGTTTAATGCGCATGTATTTTGTCGTCACAGGCATCCATCTACAAATTCTGTGACAACTCTACAGGACAGGTCTTCAAATTAGCAGGAATACTTCATGTCGTAAGGAAGAATCCTATTGAAATTCAGAATTTTCAGAAACATCTCCCCATTATATTCTAACTTACGAAATCTTGTTAACAAGACACAAGTTAAAATTTTATAGAATTTTCTGAGAATAAATTTTAAATGCGTTTGTGGAAACGAGTTATCATTCTGGTCATATTTTGCTTTGTAAAACTTGTCAAGTCAACACTGTACAACTTAACATGGCATGTTCAGTGGGAACAAAGGAGTCATATTGAAATTAAAAAGAATTCAGTCACACTCACACCCTCTCTGTAAATACTGAACATAATTGAACCCTTCTTGCATTCCTTTTAGAGATTATCTTGCACAATATTGTATTAAGAATCCCTAAAAATAACCACCAGAAGCATTAAGTTTAGAGGAAAATACATGTTATACCATATTATCTAAAGAGACAATGTTCTTTCAGTTAGGTCAAACCAATTTAATTTGTTTCTTGATCAATAAATAATCCACTCATTTCTTGTGTGCAATGTTTTGTTAAAGTTTCAAAACATAAAATATTATTTGGAACTGAACACGTTTGAGAAGAGCTACTAAGACTTCCTATTGAAGAAATTGGAGGCAGAAATTTTAATAGGTGTTCCAGAAGAACAGAAATTCAAATTGTTGTGCCCTTAATATAAATATGGGGATATCTTTAAAGATGCCTTACCACGCCCATACTGTGTGATTTGATCTGATTATATTTGGACTAAAAACATATTCAAACTAATTTATTTATTAAAAGTTTGCTTCAAATCACTTCAAAACATTATAATTGAAAGAAAACTATTTTAAGCATCCTTGTTTATCAGGTGACTTGTTGATCAAGGGAAGGATCTATTTTAATCTTGTAGGTCTACAACTGGCTGTCCAATAACCAAGACTAGTAAATTTCTGGATTATCCTCTGCCAACGTGTTTTTCTGTGGTTTAATGTCTGCAGTATGTTTAAGTCTCTTACTGTTCTTACAACCTTCAGTCATTCGATCTACAAAACCGATCACCCTGTAGGTCATTCAAGCAGACATCAAAAGACAGATTACCCTTACTTTTCATATAGTCTACCGAAATTGCCTTACTTTTATTGCATATAACTGCCCTATAAATACTTTCGAGGGAATATATCTTAATACGCTGACAAAAATTGGTTTAATTAAATGATTAGAATTTGTGCAGAGTTCACAATATTTTATCAGACATTTTAGACAGAATTATGGTGAATAATGTAGATTTATATAAACGTGCAAGCAATATATTTAACTTGGGACGTTTCTGGTTAAAAACGTCGAATAATGAGATAACGTAAAAGAACCCTTGGCAGTTTGAATTTGGAATAAGAGTAGGCTGTAGTGCCTCTGTTCATGCAAAATTTCCCTCACTCATAACCGTCTTCTTTGGACGGACTCGTGTAGATAACAAACCTCATCTCATCGTTTTTTAGCTACGTTCTCATACCTCATGGAGCAGGGTAGCATCAGATAACCAAAGTATTGTGTTCACAAGACAAAACATTGAACCCTGATAACCGAGGCGGATTCAATGGGGGGGGGGGGGCGAGGGGCGCCGCCGCCCCCCCCCCCCCTAATTTTCGACAGTGACCTTTTTTATTGCTTAAAATGCCTTTTCTCAGACCCAAATATGTCCGTTTCGAACGTTTACTTAGACGAAAATATCAGCCAAATAGCTCTTGGAATGGCTAAAGATGCAAGGAAATGACGGATAATTTTCTTGCGGGGACCCTCAACCCCCCCCCCCCCTCTCCGCGGCTTGCGGCTGTCTCCGCGGCCAGGGCCCTCATTTTGCGGCGCCCCCACTTTTCAAAATTCCTAGATCCGCCCCTGAATAAAGTTATAAGAAAATCGTGCCATAAAGTGTGCTATGACAGAAATTGTGGCTGGGGATCAGCCCTACGCCCTTCTCTTATATGGTATTCCATCTGTCAAGGGTTCTTTTAGAAACGCAATGTGTACACAGGAATTCGTTTTTTCGTCCCTTCCGAACAATTACACTTTGTTCCGTGCCAAGACCTCAACCCAGCAGCACTGAGCCACTGATAATGGAGAAACACACCAGAAAATCCAGATTGAACACATTAATGCAATTATTTGAAGCAAAAGGTGATTCCCTGGCAGAAAAGCCACAAATTTACTCTTTTTATTTATGCGACGTGGATGTGAAGTAATCTAATGGTTTGTGCGAAAAGACAAAGCGGCGGGGGTGGGGTGAAGGAAATTCGGCGACTAAAGGGAAGCAACTCCATATCTGTCTATTGGATAAAGACCACCATCTCTTTGTAAGTCGAAATTTATACTTACAACCGTCAATGAAGTTTGTACGTCTATCTCAGTTAAACGCCCGATCCATGCGCCACTGGTTGATTCTTCGGTGTCCTGATATCGATACTTTTCTTTACAGGATGTTCACTTCCAGACATTGTCTTTCATCTGGTAAACGAACGTCATACTGGTTTGACATTAAAAAAAAAGCCTAGCGCAGCTTGGATTTAATACAAAACTCAACCAGTCACCCCCTTGTCACTGGCAGATTGATTGGACTTCTGTGTTGATCTAGACAGTTGTTTAAAATTCGCAAGTAGCGAATCTTACCCAGACTTTAGATCATTGTATGACAATAATGTTTTGTGATAAACTGCCAATCTCATGCACACGAGAATTGTGCGTGGAGACGGGAGGACATGGGCTTGAAAAATCCTGTGGAATTCTTGGTTACTGTCCATATAAGTGGCAATTGGACAGAAGGCCATGATGCACATACCCCTTATTGTGCCCCACCATGGTGCATATACCCCTTATTGTCCCCCGCCTTTCGAAGAAAGCAGTGGTCTATTACAATGGCTCTTTCTAATTGAGTTAAAATGTTCAATCCTGGTGTAGGTGTTTATAGGTGAAGCAGGGCTAAGCATTTTGATTGATTGATGCTTTGGGACACGATTACTTTAGTTCTAATTAAGTGAGAGTGGTGAAACTTGATGTATAGTTTCATTACATCAATACGACTAAGTTTAATAATGAGCATTTTCTGCCCAGGGTAAGCAGAGCGATAAGCAATGTGACTGGTCGAGACTTTGGTACAAAATAAATCTACTTCTAATTGAGGTAGGATGTTCAAACTTGGTGTGGGCGTTCATTTGGCGAATGTCTTGACGGAGTGCGAAGATGACACGATAATTTTTGTTTTAATTAAGTGAGAGTGATGAAACTTGGTGTATGTTTCATTACAGCAATGCTTTGACTGAGTTTGATAATGATAATTTTATACTTAGGCCAAGTAGCGATAAGCAATTTGGTTGGTCAAGACGTTGGAACATAACAATTTTGTTTTTAATTGAGGTACACGTAGAATGTTTAAACTTGATGCAGATGTTCATAGGTGAATGATTAGCTATAACATCGTTTCCTCGATGTTAGATGATATCGATGATATCGATGATAGTTAAATAAGATGGCTGTGAGAAATCATCAGAAAGTAATGTGAACATTAGACTGCCGCTTACAATAAGTTAAAATTCCTGGTAAGACTCCTTTTGAAAACTGATTGTGTTGTGTATTATCGTTGGGCGTTTCATTGTTGATATACGATCGAAAACAGCTATAAATATATTCCAGTACATTTGAATTATTTCCGTTTATAAAGTTATATACAATATGGCGAGTTGTGTGTTTACTGGAAGTTTCAATATCGTAATTTATTTATTTGATTAAAAAGACTCCACAAGAACAACATCTACAAGGATTATGTTACAGTGGCTGCTCTGCATTTCCTAAAATATATATTCGCCGTCTGCGTGAATGGTTATCGCATCTTCGGCTTCACGTTACAGCAAATACATAACAAAAGTCAAATATTCGAAGTTAAGAACGCTTTGCATCGTGGACTCTTTCTCTTGTGCTCGCCGAACGACAGAAACATGAAGGCGAAATTGCAACAAACTCCGTATCTTTTGAGGACATAATTTCAACTACTATAATATACAACATTTTTACAGTTTCAAGTTTAAACAAATCTTATATTTTGGACCATTTCTTCATAATCTTGAACCTCAAACCATTTTTTACAATTCATCCAAGAACTGGGACATTATCGTTAGAGTTAACGTCAATCCGATAAAATGAAATAGAACCGGAAGCTTGGGAGGCTACCATGACAACTGTTTTATTAATTGGACTCTTTGAGGCAGGAATTATTCTGTAAATTAAAAAATAAATACAGTATAATACACCTGAACGTTTTCGGTTCGAATTCCGGTGGTCGCTGAGGTGAATCTTGCATAATACTTCAAGCCCGCTTCCGGTGCAATAATTATTAGTGCAGGTAAGCATCCTTTGACAGTCAGAATTCGAAGAAAACTAACATAAGAAAGAAATAAAACTTGATTTGTCTTGATGAAATATTAGACGTTGGCGATACCCATAACACCGTTGTAAATACAGTGTATATTCTGATACAGTGCAGCAATTAATCCCGATGCTATGTCTTTGATTATCTTTCGACCTGTGTCCTACTGGGCATCTTCGACTATTTATTAGGTTTTATATTTAATCCCTCATCAGACAGCATGTGCATGTGCACATGTTTGATGATGCTCGGGGCAACCATATGTTGTATGCTCCGATCCCCACTAAGTCAGGGGCTGTGCATTTAGAAATATGCGAAGGGTAACATTTTAAATTGATAAATAAGCTGGAAATAAACTTTTCAATCAAGACAGTCTGTACAGCTAAGCTAATAACGACAACTTCAAATCTTAATATCGCACATGGATTGGATGCCGCCATGAAATGGGTGTCAGGGTCATCACCCCGCTCCGTTCACCCTCTCTACACGCCACAGCCCTAAACGCTAATTAAATAATATGTGGAGATAAACAATTCGTGATTGTATCATGCGGGGAATATTATGCCTATATACTCTTTCTAGAAAACAAAAAATAGCTCACTTGACGTCACTGATATATCCATCACCAACGTCATCTTGTAAATAGGAATTGGCGTAGAGTTCCGACTGACTTCCTCGTCTAAAGGCGTACTCAAAATAAACGTTGACTCCCGAGCTGGTCGCGTTGAATGTGTAGAGATAGAGTATTCCTGTATTCTGGGCTGACACTACTAAATAGTTAGTACCATTATCACTAGCTACATCTATAGCATTTACAACCGGTCCCTGAAAAGACGTTTAAAACAGTTTATATGCAACAACCATATATATATATATATATATATATAAAAATAGAAAAATACGTCCAGGTAAAAAATTCTCCACTTTACTTCATTCTGACATACATTAAATTATATAAGCTAGCTGTCTGCCCTCTATAGGCGTCTTCAGATATTAATAATGTATATATATATATAATATAATGATAAATAAAGGGGGATAAACGATATAACCAGACTGTGACGTTATTATTAACCAGAACAAGACGTTATATATGCAGTAAAACGTTATAATAAGAACAATACGTTATATCTGCAGTAGAACGTTATAAGAACAAGACGTTATAACTAGGCATACATGTACAGTAAAACGCTATATAATGATCAAGTCGTCAAAGAAGTAGAAGATTATAACCAGAGAAGGCGTTATATCTGCAGTAAACTTATACATAGAGCAAAATTTTATACCTACATTAAGATGTTAGGGCCAAGTTGTCATAACTACTGTAGAACATTATAACCAGAACAAGACCTCATTTCCAGGACAGGATGTTATACTTACAGTAAAACAGTATTACTAGAACAAGACGTTATACAGGATTCGGATCCATTAGCTTGACTCTTATTCAAAAATTGTTTATTCAAAATGTGTACTCAAACAAGTTATATCACATAATATTATTCTAACAAGAGTAAATATACCATGTGACGACAGTTAATACATGGATTTTAGAAGCCGATATTGACGAAACTTACTCACCATATCGTCCGAAGTTGAGTCTTTTAATGATTCTGGAGAGTTTTCACCAATACCACTAATGTCAGTATTGAAGACATTATAAAATTTAGCAGCCGCCACTTGTTCTAAATGATCACCACTATCAAACAGTTGTTTATTGTTGGAAGCATCATAAATAGAGAATCCACGTCCTCCAAATATATTAATGTTATCAATACGCCCTGTAAACTGAGATATGCCATCAATCTGACTCACGTGCAGGCGACCTGTAAAACATTAATCAATATAGTCCTGGGTTCATTTTTTTTCGGGGGGGTTGGGATGGCCTAGTGGTCTAGAGTGCCACGCTTCGACCTCTAGCTGGCCGGTCACCCATGGCTTGCGACTGTGGTTTCGATCCCTGTGAGCGTATGTGTCACTCCGGGCTCTCCAATTTCCTCCCACCGCTATAGACCCCTACGCGCAAGCGAATTATTGAAATAAAATCAAACTAAATGTTAGTCCGGAAATGACCTAGTTTGTGTCGAGTGGCCGTTAAACCCCATTTCTCTCTCTCTCTCTCATGTTTTTCCGTTCTGATCGACCGTTAGTGAAATTTGGGCAGGGGGACTAAATTAAAAGACTGGATATTTCAAATAATTTAAAGGTAAAACACCTAAATGTATTTTTAAATTACTCATACTTCTGCGTATCATCAAAAACTTTTCAATTTCGTTTATCTGGGGTTTAAGTGGGGCCTTTATGCGGGCTTTTCCAGTCCCACTTGTCTTATTAAAGGGTGGAAGGTGCAAAGAAGTGCAGGGAAATACATCTGGTCGTTGGAATAAACGAAAAAATGGTCCCGCATACCAATGGCAGAACATTAAATAGAGTTGAAAATGGAACGCTATCCCTGCCAATTTGACCTTATAGCATACCGCATTTCATATATCCGTCGACATTAATCCGGTTGATGCAGAACATGAAAGATCATTGGGTTAAAAGTCCTAAATGTCTACTCCAACAAGGCTAATGTAGACCGAGCATTGCGCTATGCGAGAAATTTTGCCCAGACAGCGGTGTTACGGTCTAGTCTTATTTTGGAATCCAACTGTTAGGGGTTCTTTTACGTGCACGCCAATGTGTACATGGGACCTCCATCCAGCACCACAGACACGTGGGACCACCTGATGAACTTTCTCGTCCAACTAACTTAGCTACAGCTGATCAACAGAAAAGAGAAAAAAAGAAAGCAAAAAAAGTAAGACGTTCAACGACACTTAATTTTGCATTATTTCTAGTGATAGTCCCACATCAATTTATTTTGAACTGTGGTTGTTGTTGGTGGTATACTAACCTAAATGACTATCTTGTGATAGCTGTGATATAAGAGTAGCGTTGTCAATACTGATCGTATCAAATCTTCCACCTGCAAAATAAAACATAAAAAAATCAACCATGGGGAGGGGTTGGTCACCGTTACTAGTGCCGTGCCTTCGAGTTCACGTCTACTGCTGCAAAGGAGACGACAGACCTTTCTAACATAACCTCCTAAGTATTCTCCTGTCCAACCGGTTACCTTCAACTTTTAAACTTTTATTTAAAGTTCCAATTTCATATTTTAAGTTATTATTTTAAAATGTATTAAAATAAAGTCCTAAAAAAGATTGTATCTATAACCGGTCCTACCTTGTTAAAGTTCCAATTTCACTTTTTCTAAGAAAGTCAAAATATAGTTATTTCTATGTTTTTTGCTCAAAAGGTTGTCAAATCACTATTATACGATCATGGACAAAATTTTGGGGGGGTTAGAAAGGGTGACACTGGTTGATTGAGGAAATAGTTACTCAATTACCTCCCTTGTTTTCCTATTCTTCTCCATGGACGGCCATCTTCAAACGTTTGAATTTGAAGTTGAAAATGATATTTTTGCCAATTTCTCAACTGGCAATAGTGAATTATAGGATTAATAGGATTATTCTTTAACAAGGTAGGACTGTTTATAGGTTCAATCTATTTTGGGGCTTTATTTTAATAAATTTTAAAAATATAACTTAAAAAAATGCTATTGGAACTTTAAAGAATAATCCTATTAATCCTATAATTCACTATTACCAGTTGAGAAATTGGCAAAAATATCTCTTTCAACTTCAAATTCAAACGTTTGAAGATCGCCATTCCATGGAGGGGGATGGGAAAACAAGGGAGTTAATTGTGTTATTATTTCCTGTGTCAGTGATTTTAATGCCTGTGAAATATTGCCCATGGTCGTATAATAGTGCGTTGACAACCTTTTGAGCAAAAGACAGAAATAATTGTGTTTTGAATTTCTTAGAAAATATGAAATTCCCACTTTAAATCAAATATGGAAATGGAATATATCGGATGTTAGTCTCAAATGATCCGGTTTGTGCTGGGGAAAAGGAATGTGTGTAACAGCAGTTACATTATCTTTGTTAAATTCTCGTGATGTTTACTTGTTGGCGTCTTTCAAGACTAGTAAAACCTGGACAGCTGTATATAATATTATACAAAGAACAATCTGGTCCAAATCAGCCAAGAAAGTGAAGCATCTTCTCCATGATTTAGCTCATTGGTATTGAAAAGATTATACTAATTATTGTCATTTTTGTCTTATTATCAAATATATGCAACTATATGCAAACATATTTTAAATACTCTCGTCATTCAAATAATGGTCCCAATCAGCCTTATCATGGTCCCAATCAGCCCAAATTCTGGTCCCAGTCAATCAAGAATCTGGTACCAATCAGCCAAGACTCTGGTCCCAATCAGCCTGGTCCCAATCAGCCATGGTCCCCATCAGCCAATTATCTAAATAAGAAACCTCATCCCCACCTTATGTTTTGAGATAACATTCCTGCCACATACAACTACAATTAAGCATATAAAATCCTACCTGATCTTCTTTTTTTTTTGAAACAAAGATACTGGCAAGGGGTCAATTAATGTTTCGAGAAGATTCGAACAGCGGTCAAGCATTGAGGAAGTCACCTAAGACGTCCGAATCAGTATGATCCAACACTACCACCAACTCTTTCTCATACGTACCCGCAGCAAGTTGATCAGCACGAGCAGCATGCTCAAAATTAAAACCGTGTTTCTCTGATGTATAGGTGTTCATAACACCTTCGTCAGCCACGAACAGTAGAGTTCTTTTACCAAGCTTAAATGCTTTAACAGCACCAGGAAGCCGATGGGAGAAGATGGGATACTGACGAAGGTGAATACCTGGAAAACACAAAAACATAGGGAAGAGTACAACCAGTGGCGATTTTGTCGTCCGGACACGTAAAAGGAGAAGGAAACTATATGGCTTCTGTCGGTCTTCATTATCCCAATCGGTACAGAACGGGAGGAACTTAAATGATGAATGTGGTTTGTGGGGAAGACAATAAGTCAGTGATTCTCAACCAGTGTCCTTAGTGTACAATATGAAAATGCGAGAAAAACACGTGACCCCAATTGAGTATTCACTGGTGTCTATTGGTGAATTCACAGCTGTGTATTGGTGAATTCACAGCTGGGTATTGGTGAATTCACAGCTGGGTATTGTTGAATTCACAGCTGTGTATTTCGTATTTCTTTATTCTATGTGTCTATCACTGGTCTGGTTGACTAATTAACAAATCTAAAATTAGTAATCAGGCCGTTGACCGCTGAATCATATATAGATAACCAATCATTCTTCGAAACACACCAGATGAACTTTATCAGATACTTTGTTTTAATCGAGCAGCGTTAGTTCCTTTTATACCCTTGACCCAAATCAGTTACGATGATTAAGGCTATATACTAAAATTTTCGAGAAACTGGAATACATCATGAAAATTTCGCCTTCTTCTAGGCCATAATATAGATATTAATAAAGTAAACTCTCGGAGTCGTGATATGGTGTGGGTGGATTGGTACGAACATTTCACTTACCACCATCTCGATCACTACCATCTAAACCAATGTCAGTCCAATCCTTTTTTGGCAGTGGAGTCAAAACATCAGCACTGAAGGTCCTCAAGTTGATTCTTCCTATAGCATCATTCTCCTGTTTAAAATATTCGTCAATATTTAGACTTTGGTTTCAGAAACTTAAGTGACGTGACCAAGGTAATCACGTGGTATAACATAAATTTGCTAATGATTTGATACACTACGTTCGTCAATACATATAGTTATTTTGGACTTTAGAAATTGAAGCTTTATGACTTATTGAAGGGAATCCTGGGACAATGGGTTCAACAGAGACAGTGACGTCTGCATTGAAAGATTCGAAAATTTTGTCACTCCTGCAAGATAACATTATTGGGATTGTTGTTTTTGAAGAACAGGGCACGATCCTTGCGGCTTTCATTTTAATACCCCGACCGGCGACCACCCTATCGCGTCCAATGCCCCAAAAAGATTGCAAGAAGCTGTAAAAAGAAACTTACTTGGAAGGTAACATAGGCGTATGTAGTGTCTATAGACGTGATGCATTCTGGTTCTAATTCTTGTGCTACTGTACTTCTTTGAGGTAATACTGCTGTTGGTATGGCCCGGCCTGGCATTCTTATGTCTTCTCTGATATATAATAAATAATAGAACACAACCTCACATTCCTATTCCCTCTGATTAAATAACACGATATTGCATACTTATTATCCTCTTTGATATATAATAAAATATAGCCTATAAGATAACACAGCCTCACATTCGTATATCCTCCTTGAATACAATAACAAAACCTTACATTCTTATATCCCCCTGTTGGGGCGCATTGTGATGTATCCGTGTTGAATTTTTGGGTGATGTTGATTCTTGTCCATAATAAATAGAAGCGACTGGTTTGGAAGTCTACAGATGCAATTAAGTCTGGAATATTGTGCCTTTTAATTATCGTATGGTATTTACCAAATTGTCCTACCTTTGATTGAAGTTGTTGAAATCTACAAATTTTTCTACGGCGTTACCATTACTAAATGTCAGTAAGGAAATAGAACCTTCTGGATCAATATATCTCTTGAGGTGATCAACACCAGGTGATCCTTCATTAGCTACTATCAATGTTTTACAATCTGGTGTATATTCTATATTCTCAGGCTGTACTCCAACTATACAATATATATTCACAAATGTTAGTATTATGTAGGAGTAAGTCATAGCGCCGCTGTCTGGACTTACTGGATAGTACCATTGTACCCGCTTTCAGTAGCCCCGGAGTAGAACAGAATAGGATGTTAAACCCATTTCATTTCGTTTGTATTAAATATGTGTACTCTGCATTATCGGCATTCAACAGCGGCGCTGGTGCCCCCCCCCCCCTCCGCCTCAAACACGAAATAAACAAGTGTCTTATATAAATTTATCTTGTTGTTAACAGCCTACTATACTCAGCCTAAGCCGAAAATACTCATAATTGACAACCCACCAATGGATACCCTTGGATATACAATATTTCATGATCATCATCTTCAATACGTACATTTTATCAAGCTCTTCGCGTAATATTTACTCTGCATATTTCGCCACCAAGTTCGATTGGGTAACAAGCCTAGCTTGGGGCCTATCAGATTCATCGGTCGTCGTGAATACCAAGTCTCGTGCTTTTAGCTAAAATGCCTACATGAGACAATCGAGTTGCAATGTTCAAAGATCGATCAATGTCAACGTCGCTGGTTTTCCACTAGTTTCTCAATTAAAAAAAATAAACAAACTTTCAACGGCTGTAAACCCTGTTTGTTTACAGTGTGTTATGTGCGATCTCTGATTGGACAATGCTAATTAGTCACGTGTAAAAACGGGCGCAAAAGTTTAGGAATTGCTGGGTATTGAAGCAACGGTTAGATGTTGTAAAACTCATGGACGTTGCGTAAGGAACATTGATCATCAGTTAAGTAGCTATCTGATGATCGTGTAATTTATTAGTACCCTTTAGTGTTCTATAGTCAACATGCCCAGGACGCGTCCCTGTTGCATATACCTTCACATGGTGACAAATCGAATAAATGGAACTACAATAACTTTAATTAGTTTTGGCCAATTTTATTTCGTTTCGTTTTTATAATTCAAAGTTTCGTTTGTTTTGGCTTTGAAGAGCAAGACTTGTGTGGAGAATGGTCTTTACTGTGAAGGTCAGAGCCTTATCTATATAAGGCTCTGGTGTAGGCCATCGAAAGTATAAAAAAACGAAACGAAATATAGAATTGTATTTTAACCAGATTGAGTACTGACTGGATTGGGTATGACAGGGTGAATGATCAACTTACCCGTAACTCTGTTCCTGTAATGAATGCTGTTTGAAACTGGATCATACAGATCAAAGAACTGAACATGACCTTCAAACACTGATATATCAGCTGTCAGTGATACTGACACCGTGTTACCGCAGACCTCAACATCACGTGGTTCACCATCACCGACCTGGAACTCATAGTTTGTAAGTCTTTTAAGGGCACTGGGATTGGATACGTCTACCACGTGAAGTAATTTGGAACCAGTTCCTGCAAAACAAACAGTTCGTGTACTTGGTCAAGAATGAGTAAGCAAGCTGTTTATAGTCAAAATTTTGGCCTATTTTAACAAAACAAATTTAAATTGCACGAAAGAAAATAGTATTAAATATATTATTCAATAATCGTGCCGAATAAATATTCTAAATAGCATATTATTGTAATTTAAATTTTGTTACCTATATTTGAGTAGAGGTAAAAATCCGAAAGGGGGCATGTATTATATCAATTATAGCGGGTACATTACAGGCCCGAACCTAGTGGATAATTAATTATTCCCCTTTTTACACGTGCACCTGGGACAAGTCACGAGTGAATGACCGTAGACCCCATCCTGGTACTTCAAAATGGGGGATACTTGTGTATAACACCCCTGACAATATTTTCGGTCAAAGTTTTACAGGCCTCATTGTAGGGGCAGATAAATCTGTTAGTTGAAAGTATAAACACGATGTATTTGTTTTTTGCTTAAATGTTCCAAATCTATATAGTTTTCTTACCTACGACATAGAGTATATTGTTGCTGCTGTCTAAAGCTGTACTTTCTACGGTCTCTCCAAACATCTTGTAAACCTCAGCTGGGCGAAGCTGACTGGGTAGTCGCAGATATCCAAGTTCACGAAAGTATGATAAGGAGTCAACATGACAGACCAACAGAGCTGCCAGAATTAGTCTTAGGTACATCTTGCCTGTAGAAAAAAAATGGGGATTAATTCGATAGATTACATACGCCTCTGGATCCGTCGCTATCTATAGCCGATTGGAAACCGAATCTACGCGGAAGAGAGCAACATAGGTACAATAATGGCCACAGTAGCCATCAGCATAGTTAAGCTCTGAGCGTCGGTCTCATTACACTCAGGTCCATGAGTATAATACGACAGTGCAGTAAAGATAGTGTTAGTTAAATATAGCTAAAGGGCGTATTACTCTATTTTTTCAAACCTTGAATTAGACGAAAATGGTCCTAAAAGCACATATTACCGTAAAACGAATGTATATAAGTGATTTACAATAATAAAAATTTGTAAAACAAATATTGTAATTTCTAAACAACAACCATTATGTTCGACAGGGTCGTATGTAGGATTTTATAAAAGTGGGGGTGCAACAGAGTGGTGGGGCGCCAATATAATGCCCAAGTTACAAGCGAACCAGGTAACCATTAAAAGCCGACCGACTGATGAGTGCGTTAAGTGCATCACTGTGTGATCATAATCAAGTGTATTATTTTATAATCGAAAGGTTGTCAAACGGCTTTTTTTTTGGGGGGGGGGGGGATTTCTCGGGGCGCCTTGTTTTTCTTGGGGTGCAGAGTACCCCTGCAACCGCGCTAGACAGCCCTGATGTTCGATGCAATATGAACAGTTCAAAAGTCAGTCGTTTACGTTGGACGAGGTATCCGTGCAGTCTGTCGAGTAATGTACTTTCGATGTTTGATATGTAACCGGCCCGTAAACACCCGACTCCTCAATTTTACTCACATTACCAATAAGTTGAATGCAGAAGTCGCGCGATACCCGGTTCGCATTGTATATCATTATTAGACCTATTGAGTACTGTATGGTATATTGTATTACCATTATATTGGTTTATAAATGAGTAACTCACCTGTGGTTTGTTGAGGGCAGTACAGAAGTGTTGACAGGATAAGTGATTCTTACACTGAAAGACTCGAGGGTTCAAATAGAGATAAGACCCGGATTATAGCAATAGAGATAAGACATCATTCCTATAACACGTGGTCTGCTCCCATGTGATAGACTTGTTATATAGGACATGTTTGCGGGAAAATTTGATCGATAGCCGCCGACTTGAGAAGGACAGTTGAAGGTTCCCCAATTCCACAAAAAGGGCCTCTTGGGCACCAGCGCGAGAGACGCAGTGTCATTGTCCAGTAGCCTGCTAAGACAAATGATTGATGAGCTATTAAGGTTTAACGTCCTTCTGTTCTGTCTTTCACCAGTGCCGTTGAACACGGGCCAATGATGTTCGATAAAAAACCCTCGAACCACTTGTCGTTCGTTCTGATGACACAAAATACCGAGGTCTTAATCCGAAAGGATTATCTCTATCGTGTTCACAAGCTTGTCCAAACTCATATAGAAAGTCCTAGATTGCTGACAATAAACATGGTTCATCCTTTCGGATTTCAGTACTTGCAGAGCAATAGGGACACACGTCTCAATACTTTGCACTACATTTGAAAACAAAAAGACATCGACTAAAATGAAATGAAATATAGGTTGACGTCCAACTGTTCTGCTCGTAAACTGGGCCAATGAAGACGGGCATCCGTCAAACGGTGTGCTATGGGAGACATTTTGCCCGGGCCTACTCTTATATCGAATTACTACTGCCAAGGGATGTTGTCTCTACACGTTTAAAAGCTTATCAGAAGAGGGCAATAGTCCGAGTTCTAAATATCAACAGTATTGGTTGTCTCATGGCCCCAATGTCACATACAAAATATGGACAAAAATCCACTACAAACTGTGGGGTGGGCTTATTCTGGAATGGCAAGACACAAAACGCTAGAGTTTATAAGCAAATCCCCCTAATGCTCACAGTGTTT
Organism: Patella depressa; assembly: GCA_948474765.1. Lineage (NCBI taxonomy): Eukaryota > Metazoa > Mollusca > Gastropoda > Patellidae > Patella > Patella depressa. Next base: position 31,578,239 of record OX419715.1, read on the forward strand.
TCGGCAAAGGGGTGGGAGTGATTCTGGAACGCTGAAAATCAATAGAATTCATCCTCTCACAACCTCAATGCTTACAACTCAATATGAAACAATATGTTGAAAACTACAGCATCTGTCACGTTAACAATACATTTTCAATATCGGATGTCTGCAAACTGCAATCATCATTCCAAATTTGCAAAAAAAATAATTCCTAAAGTCTAGCTCTATTGCGTTAACGAGAAATTATTGACGGACGCACGGGGAGACGACTATACATGACTTAACCACTTGTAGTGGTATAAAAAATGGAACAAATACTTCTATTTCAGTGATCGTTAACATACGTGAAATTTACAGCTAAACAGGATAAAACTTGTGATCTGTACCATATGTTAAGTTTCTCACGAATAGTACCACCCATTGTAGGCTTTTGAGGATCCACAAACTGTGTACATAATTCACATTTCATCAGGGGCAAAAATCAATGAAGTTATAAGGTCCGATACGTGCCAAATTCAAACCCATTCGAAATATTTTATAAAAACTGTGATCTGTTAGAGTGTCGACCTTACAAAATCGAACTAGGGGCACAATTAATTATAAGGTATTTTATATTTTGTATGAAGTTTCTAGAAAAGACAAGATTTCTAAATCTCCGCGGCAATGTACCCCTCACGGTCCATGGGGTTTTTAGTTATAAGCATAATTTTTGCTGGTTTTCTTCGAGTTTGAATTGGCACTGAGTTTGAATTGGCACTTACTACCGTCGTGGCATCAACAAATGCACGAAATGGCGTCTTTCAGTCTTTACATTATTGGAATGTTTGTTGGAATAAGGATCATTTCTGATCAAGTGAAAATTTGCTACAAACGAAATTCAAGGCGATAAACTTTAGTTATTTATATTTTCAGAAATGTGACAAGATACATTCTTGAATGTTATTTCACAAAGTAATGGGACCAAGATAACACTCATTAATCGCTAAGTTGTGTAGGCTATGACAACACCATGTAATCAACGATTTTCGGATGTATTGGTTACCATGCTACATTTTCTTAAAATACTTTGCAGATTGAAAATAAAACAATAAAAGGGAGTTATCAGAAAATTAAGACAAGCTACCCGAAGCAAATACATTTTGAGGGACTGCACTTTATGCCCGTAAACTTTACATCGTCAATATCAAACTGATCCCGCAGTGAATATTCGCTTGGTCGCTATATGTCATTGATATATCTTTATTGTTCTGCAGTAATAATGGCAAAATATGCCATCTACTGAACTCATGTAGGCGTCGTTATCTTATTTTGTATTTCTTACATAACAGATTATAGATTAGATATCTATGGACGTACATATATACGTGCGTACTGTATCATACAATCTGTCCTTGAGTCAGTCAACTGGCGTGGTATCGAATCCCCGGTTGTACGTGACAAGGAGTAGGGTCGCCTGTCCAGCCTCGTGGGTTTTCTCTGGGTCCTCCGGTTTCCCCCACTGCTAAAGTCCCCTATGCGCAAACGAATTATTGAAATAAAATAAATTAAACCATACGATAGTCCCGAAATGACAAAGTTTGTGTCGAGTGGTCGTTAAACCCCACTCTCTCTCTCTCTCTCTCTCTCTCTCTCTCTCTCTCTCTCTCTCTCTCTCTCTCTATCTCTGTACATAGAGTACCTGATAACTGTCTGGTGGACATCCTGTTCTAGTTGTCTTGCTCATTATTTTAAATAAAGTTCGATGCCCGTCCCGTTCCCTTTGAATATTTTCGGGGAAAAACGTCGCCTTTACTTTGAGACCAGAAGTTTGGGGTATCATAGAGAGGTCGCTATGTATCTTATACTGAACCTGTCTTTCGAGCCCGTAGCCACGGGGGGGGGGGCTCTCCCCCCCCACCCAAAAAAAATCGAATTAGCCCCCGCCCCCCCAAATATTTCGCCAAAAATAGTGATGTCTTAGGAGTGTTCTTAGTCGGCCACATCCTCAGCCCCTCCAAAACATTCGTTTCTGGAGTTTAACGTCCACTTACACCAAGTTCAAGGGTGATATCGTAGACAGGAAGTAGGGTGTTATATATTTTCTTAAAATATTTTAACCAGTTTCCAATGCCCTGTGTATCCAGTTAGTCTTTTATTTCCAGTGGTTATAATCAAGTTTATAGTTTAGAGATGCTATTTTAAGATCGTGAGTAGATTTCAGTATCTTGGAAACCTGGTTTGTTGATCGTGGTTACTTCAGTTTCTTATCATCTTTCAAACTTTCAACATCTCTCGCCAGTTGCAGCACAATTAATACTTCATTTCAAGGTAGGTTTAATATTTGTTTGACTAGATATTTTAAACTCCATAAATAATTCTAAACTAATTAATTAAAAAGGTATTTTAGTAATAAATATCAAAATATAGCAAGATAATGTCTTTAGAAAATAGAAATGAAATGACGTTTAACGTCCCACTGCTCTGCTCCCAACTGGACTAATGAAGACGGCCATACGCCATACAGTGTGCTACGAGGGAAATTTTGCCCGGACAGCGACACTATGCCCTACTCTTATATGGAATTACTACTGTCAAGGGATCTTTCACGTACACTCCGTTGCGTACACGGGACCTCGGTTTTTCGTCCCACGACAATCACAGCCCGACTTGTATCTTGAACACCTACATGATGGCTGTTTTTCTTCCCACATGATCTGAATTGTATACGTCATACTAACATAAAATCAATCCATTGCCAATGTTTCTTGTCAATTATATATAAATTTGTCGTGCCATAAGCTTCATACACTTATTATGATCAAGCTAAACAAACAGCCACTTGGTAACATGTGAGTATTTTTCAGATTTAAAGGAAGCAAACATCCACCAACTGTCGTTCTGTTTTAAATTGTGCGGCCATGGTTGGTGGAAGCATCTCTTCAATTTAGCCGGATATGACAAGTTCCTGGTCTCAACAGGTTAGTACAGTCTTTTACTTGATTGCTTATGAATGGCCTACCTGGCATCGTATTTAGTTCTATGCTGGCATAATACTTGAACAGTCGATCCCAAGCTTGTACGTGTCCAATCCGGGAGTTCCCCCTCCTCAACACACTGTACGTGTTATCGCTGGTTAGTTCAGTCGGTTATATAGGACAACTCGTGTTTGTCATGTTTGACGTCACTTCCCGTATATTTAAGACTTTCTTACACATCTCCCGTAGGAATGATCTCTGCGTTAACATTACCAGTTAACGTATTTTACCAGTTCTATCACATATGTAATAATGACTGACACCAATATTGTCCTTTAAGAGTTCAAATCAAAGGTCAAAATATGAAGAATTTTTGGAATTGTTGCCAAAGTCGTATGGCCAATGAAAGTTTATATTTTTTCGGCATAGTATCAGAAAGGTTTAGATAAATGTACAGACCAAGGCTACACTCGCTCACAATTGGTTATTCATTTAATTACTAAAATGTTCCAGATTATCTCATTTAACATTTAACATTTATTATTATTACAGACATCTCTTGTTATCGGTCGGATGATGACGGCATGGTAGTTGTCCTTTGGGTAAGCAACATTTTTTAAATTAAAAGATCTTTACCATATTACTATTATTTTTTTATCAAGCTACATAGTTTCCTTCCTATATCAGACTTATGTGACCGGAGATAAGTCTAGTCCAATGTAAATAACATATTTGTAAATCGATGGGTATATTGTTTTGAGTTTAGGAAACAAGTATAAGCTGATATTAATTCATGGAGTTTTATTTTCAGATTATCTAACACTAAAGGAGACAATACGTTTATGGTATCATAGAGAGGTCCAAGCACGTTATTATTTATCTTATACTGGGCCTGTCTTTATATATTGGCTTGCGCTCCAAGTTTCTTTTGTAAACCTCGTGATGTTTGCTTAGGTTGTTTTGGATGAAAGTTATAGATATGGGGAGTAATTAAATTGGAATATATTAATATATGGCATCGACTAATCCCACGTCTCCTTTTAGGCTTATTAACATTTCATTGCATGTTATTTTTCACTTTTTATCACCGTTTTGCATTTGCTTGCTAAGTGAAGGGTGCTATATTTAATATATTCTGATATTTGGTTTATCTTAGAATTTTAATGCTTTCAAAGTATATTGCAAATTTCTCTTGAGGGCCCAGTTAAGATAATCGGATATAACGTGTTTCTATGATAAACTTAGATGTATTGTTGGTAGTAATGTCTAGAGAACTTACGGATATAGGTGAGTAATATATCACCATTGGTTGATTTTAATATCTTTTGACAAAACAAAAATTAGAACATACTGTCCTCATCAGTCCATAAAAGAACATATTTTTAATTCTAAATAATTCTATTTTATAACAAAATGTGATAGGGCGGGGCTTGGCTCGATTTTGAATGATGGTTCATAATTTTATTTAACAATAGCGAACAGTGTCTGTTAAAGAACATAACTGTTTGAGATTAAATGCAGCCTTGACTTTTAGCCTGTGTAAAAACTGAAACCTTAATAATCCTCCTCTCATTTACAGATGTCTGAAAGGGGTGTATGAAGACCGCGACAATAATGTTGATACATTCCTTGAAGTAGTGGATGAGCAGGGTGAAGAGCATATTATCATGCTGTCTATTGTAACGCAATTGATTGGGTAAGCATTGATTCAGCATTTTCTTTATTTCTAAACAAAAAAGCGAAAGTGTACGGAAGCGTATAGGGGTCATGCGAAATTCTGTAGAAAGTCTCGAGATCCTGCGGTCCTGTGATACTTTCTCGAAATCCCGTGATCACTTGGTAACTTTGTTGAGATCTCGAAATCCCCTGATAATTTTCCTGATATATGTGTAGTTCCATCCTGTTCTCGAAACTCCCTGATAATTTTCCTTGGGAGTTCCATCCTGGGTTCCATCCTGGGTTAACGATCTCGATAATTCGGGTTACTCTTCTCGAGATATTGACCCCCTGTGTAAATTTTCTCGAGATCCCAAGTTAATATGAAACTTTATATGGTAGTGTCCCCACGTTGTGAAACAATCCAAGGATCAAATGATCAATACTGATAAAAAAAAATCTTGCATTTGTTAAAAAGGAAAACTGCTAATAGAGTTAATCATCTTATTGCCCCAATACTTCACACTAAATTTGAAAATCAAACCTTAACACGCTAGCTTTTAATGTGTAAAGCTTTGAATAACAAACATGCTTGTTGAATTATTTCAATTTAATGTGTTTTGAAGACAGAAAACCTTACATTGCTGAAAATTAACAAATACGGATAAAACGGGTAACTCTGGAATACTAAAAATCGAAAGGCTCTAGTGCTTCACCCACATTTGAAAAAAAATGGGTTAGAAACTGACTCCTATACGCTATAAATTTTAGTTAGTACATAAAATATCGTATTATGTAACACGATGAACACGAAGTGGTAGTGGTTATCCATAGGAATTTCACGAATGAGGGTAGCTGATTGTGGTGGAACATCCCATGTCACTTTTATAGAGTTCACATAATTACGTATTTTCCCTTATTTTAAAACATTGAAAACCCCATACATGCTTGTTGATTACAACTTCTTGTGTCCCTGTAGTCCGAGCAGCAAATTCAAGAGTCTTGGTCTTTGAAATATTTCTGCTAGCATGACAAAATATTGCCTGATGTTATAAACACGAAAGATAAAACTGTTTATATTTTTCAGGACCACAACAGTGTTAAGACGCCGAATGACCTATGACGAAAATCAAAGGAGTAGGATAACACTGACGGGGTAGGCATTAATACCAAAATTGATAGTTATTTCTTAAAGATATATTATGGGAGATTAGATAACGTGTTGGCAGTTCTCACTTTAATGGTTCAAAACAAGATAACGTTGAGGCAATTTACTAAAAAAATCAGTCAAATTGATCCACTATGAACTGAGAATTAAGCGAATGAAAGTTCCGCCTAGCCTCGATCGTCATTACTAAATTCGATCCGACCAAAAACATTGTCTTGATTATCCATTTAATCATTAAACCGCGAAGCAAATCGGGTCATAATCCAACAAATATACGTCTAATTAATAGTTTATATAATACATGTAATATTTCAGGCCTAAAGAAAGACCTGCAATAGGCAGATTAGCTCTTGCATAATGTAAGTTTAGCTATCCTTAAAATTTGTCACATTTCCACTCAAGGTACTGTGACGTCTAAAAATTGGTTATTTTCGAATTGCTCAATAGCGGTTCTTATGAATTAACCCTATTAGTTTACTTTGAGGGCATCACGTGGCTAAGTGGGTAAGACGCTGGCTCGCTAGCCTGCAGGTCGGGTGTTCGATCCATGCATTGGCCGAGAAACTTCATCCAGATTTTCCGGTGTGGTTTCCCCCTTGTCAGTGATGCAGGGCTGAGGGCCTGACAGCTGTCTAGTCGTTGGGATTGGAGGAAAAAGCGAGGTCCCAAGTACACAATTGCATCCACGTAAAATATCCCTTGGCAGTTGGAGTTCGATATAAGAGTAGGCCGTAGCCCGGGCAAAATTTCCTTCATAACACACTGTATGGCGTATGCCTGTCTTCATTAGCCCAGATTAGGAGCAGAACACTAGGACGTTAAACCCCATTTCGTTTGATTTACCGTGAACTTATCATAGGGATTATTAGATGAATTTACTCTATTGCTTTACTTTGAACGAACCATACTTGAGCTGACAAGCTGATCAACTTTCTACATCCAAAATAAGTTAGGAGACATGCGTGACCAATAACGCAGAAAACCGTCCGTTTGTATTTTCGAAAACGTTTCGATTTTAGCAGTTGTATCCAGTAACGCATATCTGGGGTTGTGCTTTAGTCATGTACATTACAGGGCAAAATATCACGTGTCTCGTACAGATGAGCAGATTTTCGACCATGTCCCTTTTGAAACGATATTTTTCATGTGAACATTTTCGCTGTGTTATGAATGCAGTGGCAAGCGTCCGTTTACGGTTGCAGGAATTTGACTGAGAAATGAAACTTTAAAAGGGATATTCTAGATTGGCAATAACAGGTTTATGTATGTACTGTAATATTTTCCAAATTTTTCATTTGTTCGTCTAATGGGTACAGTAAAGGGCAATCTGATGACATGTTAAAACACATTTTAAAGTGGGGGACCTTTGAACCATTGACTTTTAGTTAGGCTTGAGGTGTAAAGCTACTTGAGGGATCGTGTCTACGTGTTATATCTAGAAATATATAACATCTCAAAACTTCATCAACAAATCTGTTGAATAGACTGGAGAAGCTAATCTCTTTCAGGAGTAAACACATCGATGAGACGGACAGTTTCTTCTAGTCCACACACATAACATAAACAGTTTCTTCTCTAGTCAACACACATAACATAAACAGCTTCTTTTCTATAGCCCACAGATTCCAGATTTCTCGTAGCTTCTAGCGAGACAGGTTCTCGACGTTATTAGAATTTGTTGTAATGGCTGTAGGCTGCAGACTCACCATTACTTCCTACAACGTGTACATAACTACATTCAGTCCTATCAGGGACTTCCGTTCTTTGGTAATTGTGATCAACATTCAGACCATAACTCAAGGTTTTTGACATTGTTAATCTAACAGAATTCTGGTTGAAATGAAATATATTAGAGACTTCTGTCTCACCTCTATGGAGATTACGGTAGATTCTTGTGTGCACACCACATTCATTGGTCCTCGACGAGGCCAGTTATCATTGATGACTTGTGGTTGGCCACCCAGTTATCTCTGATGACTGGTAGTTGGCAGTCCATATAAGGATATGGGCTTCTGGTACAGTAAAGGGTATGGTGTTAGATCCATTCAAACCCAGTTTGCTTCTTTTCTCTAGAACATAACTTTGCGGGCTTGTTTCGTCTTGTAGTTTAAACCAACATCCTCACTTAAAGTCAATCAAATCACTTCTCTATGTAAAGATGTGTCCAAGACCAGTTAGCACGTGTTTCTTTACTGTAACATTTTGATTTAAAATATTGATTGGGTTATTTTGCTCATCATTTATCTAAATCTTTTTATTGCCAAAATAGAATTCTTCTAATAAAGTTGAAGGACTGATTTTCAGGCGGAATTTAAAAATTCTGAAATGTCCACTTTTTTTATTATCAAAATATCTTGTTAGATTAGACAAATTAATTATTATACATTATATATATTTTTTAAAAGCCCATATCAATCATTTAGTTCAATACACGCCCATATTATTATTTCATGCTCATCTGTACTGTTGCTACATATAATTTCTTAATTTTCAATTTTTCTAAACTTGGAAATAAACGTCTGAGAAACGTCTGGGTTTATGCCCATTGGTCCATGATGCTGCAGGACAAACTTACAAATTTTCCATTTTCCTAAACTCGGGATTTACCTTTATGGGAATGTGAATCGGGCCAACAATATTTCGAAATTATAGGATTTTTTGAATGCATATTGTTTAATGTGAGTCAACTTATAATTCATCAGTCGAAATAGATTATATTTCCTAATTAATTACATTCTTGTAGTTTAAAATCATTTTTCTGTTATTATTGTTCATTTATATAATTATCTTTATTAACATTATTATTAGGTCAGCAGTGTCAGTAAACACATCCAGTTGACCAGAACACTTGGGGTTTAACGTCCACTCTACGCAAACTAGATCATTTCAGGACAAATATATGGTTCAATTTTATTTCAATCAATATCTTGCACGTGGGGCTCTTTAGCAGTCGGAAGAAACTGGACAGCCCAGGGAAAACCCACGAGGTTGGACAGGCGAACCTACCCGTTGTCGCCCATAATTTGACTCAATGACTTTATGATCGCGGGTGTTAACCATTCGACCACCCACTCCACAATAGCTGGCTCTTAATATAATACCAGACACTACAGATTGTCAGAAAAGCCTACTAAAATCGATATACATATTCATGTTTATATTATTGTCAGTTGTCTTTTGATAGTGCTTTTAATTCTATATATTCTGTGTTTAAAAAATGTATTTCTGTTCTGTGTTGCTGCTGGCTTTTTTTTCCCTTTTCAGGTAACTTTTATCTGGGAAGAGTCATCCACAACAAGGAAAACTTAAATGGACTACAGACTATATCACTTGAAACATTGAAGCTATGAACTGTTTTAATGGACTTGAAGTTTTAAATACAAGGAAATAATCTCACGAACAGTTTTTAATAGATTATGTAAATAAGCTGCAAGTCCAGCTATGTGGTTTTTACGGCGAGAACTTCGCTTTTCCACAAAGAAAGCAGATTCTTTTTTTCCCAACGAGGGTTTTCCTATCTGCTGTGATGACATATTAAACGCCCATCGGTTGGGCCCCCTGTTTTATGTTTTTACCCATTTTCTGTTTTTATATCTTGATATGTAAATAACGTAATTAAATCAACCTGTCCAAAATATCATTACCTATGGACAAATTAATTACTGTACATGATTTAGTTGTTTTTGTTTTATACGCCCAGTTTAAACAATAATTAAATTTCTAAAGGCTCATATTTCATATTACAGAACAAAATTCTAAATTTTTCATTTTCCTAAACCTGGAACATAAACCGTTGAGATTGAAGTTGTGGAGGGGAGGGAGAAATGCTACAGGTCCAAATTTTAAATTTTCCCTAGACTTGGAACGTACTTGTTTATGTTAATTTGAATGCGGACAAAATTATTTCGAAATTTTCGACATAAAAACACGTGGGGGTGGTTGGTGGAGTCGAAGATATTTTTATATATTTTCACGCAACGACATTTATTATTTTTTTTAACTTCACGTGTTATTAATTATTGTTTAATGTGGGCCGACTGATAATGGGAGTTGGGTTTGGGTAGTCGGCTATCAATACTGACCACTCATAATCTACGTCTTTGTTTCAAATAAATATATTATAATATCAGACACGAGAGATTGCCAGAAAAGCCTCCAAAGATCAGGTCCCAAGTTCACAAAGCATTCTAAGACTTAAGTTGAGAATTTACTCAACTTTCAATCACTGTTTGAGAAATATCTTTCATCCAGAAACACAAAACTTTGCACATGTTTCTTATAAGTGTATTTGATACATAAAACAACAAAAGCTTTATGAAAGGCTAAATTTTACTTCAAATAAGAACCATTGTCGACAAATTCTTAACATAAATCTGAGAATGCCAGGACGTTTAATTTTTTTTTCGATATAAATATTCACCTATATTGTTTATATTTAAAATTTAGATAGGCTCATATTAAACAGTACATGTATTTAAGTTTTAACAAGCCCATATTTATTAGCTCGTCTGTCGCTAATGCTACATGTCAAACTTCTAAATTTTCCAAATTTGGAACTTAAACCTTTATGGGAATTAGAAAGGGGTCGATAACATTTTGAAATTTGACATGCCAAAATGTGGCTGTGGTAGGTGAAATGTTAAGATGTTTTGTGTGCAACCGCATTTTTTTTTAATATATGGACAGATTTTAAAATATTGTTAAATGTTGGTCAACTGATAATTAATATGAAATAGTTTATGTTGTTTCTTAACCAATTGCATAGTTAATAATTGTTTACAAATAAAATATTTCAACATGCGTTGTATTTACTGAATCTGTATTCATTCATAGAGAGTGGGTGGGGGGACGTGATACTGCGCTGGATTTGTACTTTTCCTGTGAAACCAGTTGAACAACCTGGCGGTAGACATAAAATGAGATGAGGAATAAGCTTCTGAATTCCAAGCTCAACTATCTTTTGGTTTTGGCTGGTAATAATCTAGCTACTTTAAAGGGACAATAACATTCTTGCTGGCTTGGTAGCTCCAGAAAATAAATAATACTCTTATTCTAAGTAGGCCTACTAGATGTTTAAATGTCCTACCTGTTGTGTAAATTATCCATTACAACCTATTTTATTTGTCCAGAGGGTTCGAAAATATTTTAAAATCCAAGTCACATTTGAAAAGGTTTACGTTAGACTTTTCAAATCAATTGGTTGAATTTTTCCAATTTTTTTAAATTAGGTGTGTTAAGATGAAATTTATATCATCATTTAATTGGAATATTCTAAAATAATACGATTTGTTGACCAGAATAAAGATTGGGACATATTTTTCAGTTACAACAAGAGTGTTATTGGGGCTTTAATACAACGATATTCTTGCTATAATAGTTCAAAATTAGATAATGAAAATTTTATTCAAATTACTTTCTTCTGAGCCAAGTTATCATGTTCAACGGTGCCGTTAAACAGCCATAATACCAATCATCTAGTTTATCGTTAACTTTTTCAAACTCGCGGTTTTTTAATTCATCACAACCAACTGATGGTCGGGGAGAATTGATTATAGGCCTTATTGCGACCCGTTTGTGTCCATTACCAGGTGCCAAAAAATAGCGATTTACACATTCAAAATATCATCGAAAATTCGCATTCGATTGAGACTTTCGCGGAACATAGCTGATTTGAAACGGAAACCATTGAATGTAAATGTACATTCATATTACAGTATTATAATATGCGTTTCGACCCATTTGTGTCAATTTCTAGGTCCCATTAGCGATTTAGCTCCTTCAACACGGAGAATTTTGCTACGGTTGATCTGTATGCCATTAAATTGAACTGATAAATGGCTTTTCGCTAGCCTTTTCATTCAGTACCAAGTTTGTCATTCAAAACAGATATTAGTTTATCCTAAGTCTTCATAAATGGGGATCGCGGTGGGTAAGACACTGGCTCGCTAGTCTGGAGGTCGGGATTTCGATCCCTGCATTGAGCGAGAAAGTTCATCTAAATTTTAACAGCGTGGTTTCCCCTTGTCAGTGGTGCAGAACTGAGGGCCTGACAAGGACAGCTGTCTAGTCGTTCGGATGGGACAAAAACCAAGGCCCCGTGTACACATTGACGTGCAACGTAAAAGATCCCTAGGCATTAAACCCCATTTCATTTTATAATCTTCATCGGAAGATTCAAAATCAAAGTTCACAATATGAGCGGGGCAAATACCTTCTTGATAGCTGAATATATCCTTTGGATGTTTCAGATACTATTCACATTGTAAATCTTTATTCCAGCCGTGCATCGCAGGGTTCGATAATTGTTATTGCAGTTTGTTTCCATATTGCTGCAACGTAATTGCTGCATTTAATGTGCAACAAAAGACTACTCGGGCAAGATGGTAATAAAGAAAGGTTTGTTATTTTTCATTTCTTCTAGTGTCCGATACTGATATAAGTCACCTGTCGCCGTACATTGGACAAACAATTTCTTGTGCAGCAAATTATCACATAAGAAACATCATTTGTAAGCTCTTTAATAATTGTTTGAAATAAGGAATTATCTTGAAAAAGAAAGTCATAACCACTGAACCAGGCGCGGATCCAGAAGGGGTTGGGGGGTCCCCCCACCCCACCCCCTGCTAAGCTACATAAAAAAATGCCTTGCATCAATGAAATTAAATCACAAAGTGATCCTACATCAGTATAAAAATGATTTCTCTGTTTAAAAAGCTCAATTTGTATGTATGCCTATGTAATTTAGAGACGATGATGGCAGATTTCCGTAACAGAAACCTGGCAAACCCCCTCCTGCAAAAATTCCTGGATCCGCGCATGTAGGCCGAGATATTCTCGACACTTTCAATACTAATCTTGATTGGGTCGGCGAAATAGACATCCCAATCATTCTCCTCGTAAACGATGATCAAAAACCATCAGTGACATACAACAGGCGGATTTAAGAGGAATTGTTTATGTAGAAAAGAAACAAAAATTCGCAGACAGTAAATTCTACATACGGACAAACCCATGAAATCAACATTCGGTCATGTGAAAGAAATTATCAAAGACTAACAAAAAGACAGAAAAAAAACCCAACACACAAGCAGCCTTTAGATGTGGGGAAAGAGCAGGAGGATAAGTAGGAAAATGCTTCCTGATTTGGCACTTTACTCAATGACAGACCCTTGGTCATGGAAATGTGTGTGACAGACCCTTAGGACCTACAGAGGACTCGCCATGGGAAAATGTGTGTGACAGAGATATGTGTTAAATGTCCACTTATTTTGGGGAAGCGATTCAATGTCCACCTAGGCGATCCGACGATTCAATGTCCACCTAGGCGATCCGAACTAACATATAGTTCAATTTAATTTCAATAATTCGCTTGCCTCTGAGTGGTGGGGGAAATCCACGGCCACTATGAATAGATCAGGTGCTGATAAAATAAATACATATACCCCTGCCCCACAAAAATAAATACAAACCCATATATACTAAGGAAGGATTTATGTAGATATATTTTTTATTGTTAACACTATTTGATATTGGTAAACAAAGACATAAATAATATAAATATATTACCATCTAAATAATATTTCTTCTTAATTACCCATTCAATATAGCACTTAATTATCTGATATATAAAACTATCAAAAATATATATTCATTTAAACATCATCTAACAACTTATAATCAGAATTGGTAGATATTTGCAGGAAAGGTGCAGAACCTCCTAAACCACTTGGTTCACCTTAAAGGTAAAGTCCAACCATATCAGATTGTTTATATTTTATTCATTATTTAATACCAAGATAGTTTTCATAATTCATAATCAAAAGTCTTTCAGGCTAACTAGCGTTCACTGTTTATAAACTAATGCATGTGCTTCCATGGTAACTGCTACTCTTATGGCATGCATCCGCTTTATTTATAACCATCTGTAATGGATGGACTTCTCCTTTAATCAAGAAATACAATCACAACTTTTACTCTCTTCATTTTCAACTCTCATAATAAAACAACAAGTTCTTTTTAGATTATTACAGATAGGTTACCAGACAAACAAAACATACTCCTATTGCACCTCAATCATCCATAAATGTTGTCCTGCTATGATAGCATATGAAAATAAAATTCAAAATATAAATGAAACCTTGACAAGGGCCATTTAAAACACTTAAAAAGAAGCAATAAAAATTAATGTTGTGTAAATTATAAAATAAACCGAGACAGTCACAAAATCCCAAAATAACCATTTCATGTATTATATTTTCACTTACATCTTATGAAAAGAAAACAACTATTCATTATATTTTCACTAACATCTTGGGGAAAAGAAAACAGTCATTTAATATATTTTAATGAATGTCTTAGAAAAAGAAAACAGCCATTTATCATATTTTCACTAACATCTTGGTAAGAGAAAACAATTATTTATCATTTCACTAACATCTTGGAAAGAGAAAACAACCATTCATTATATTTTCGCTAACATCTTGGGGAAAAGAAAACAACTATTCATTATATTTTCACTTACATCTTGCATATGCTGATCTCCTACAGAAACAATACAAACAAAATTGAAATTGTTGTTAAATATGCCATCTAAATACAATGAATGAAGACTGTTTCAATTTAAATTTCGGATATCTTTTTCCTTAAATCCTATTCTTTGTAAAACAATACTCTTCTTAATATACTTATCTATAAGACAATTTTGTTAACATTAATAATCATTCAACTGTTTCTCACAATCTTGGTGGATGTTTAATGATAAAATCACATAAATAATAATATATAAACAATTACAAATATAACAACAATTTATAAAAAAAATAACTTTTGAATCAATGTGATTTGATTATACAGTTACATCTCCTTTTTAACTTTTTGTTTGACATTTTATGTTAGGGTTCCCAACGACACAGCCTGAAATGAGCATTTATTTTCAACAGTTGAACATCCAACCATTCTAAAGTGCTCATATGACTTTACAAATCACAGTTATAATTTTTCAAATCGCATTTATTATAATCTTTCACATCACATTTATTATAATCTTTCAAATCACATCTATTATAATTTTTTTAATTACATTTATACCCTTTCAAATCACATTTACAATTTTTCAAATCACCTTTACAATATTTTTAATCATGTCAGCATCATCATAACTTGAGTATTAGTTAAAATATGTATTTTATGATAAAACAATCCAATAACTAAAAAGGAACATACTGGTAAATGACTTCCACATACGTAATTTAATGCGGCCAACATGCTATATTATTAACAATATAGGTCCAGGTATCTCCTGCTCCCATTTCAAAGTCACAACAATCATGACAGGAAATTAGCTGAAGTGGAGTTTTTATCACAGTTCTTGCTGCATTAGGTTTATCAGCCAGTCTATTTTTGGCATATTTTGTTTACTTCAGATTTACAAGACATTTTTTTAACAAAAAAAATATGACAATATGAATGTTATAATTTGATAAATCAATTTATATAAGTGTATTATATAAATCATAAATCTATTTGTAGTTAAAAGTATGTAAACCATTGTGAATTAACTGACTGGTGAGTTGTTGAGTGAAACAAGAGCTGTGGCTATCTATAACTGTGTGTTTTCATAACTACCAGAATCTACAGACAGAGTTTGACTCCAGATAGCAACTTTCCCATCCTTACTACATGCACCTGATAGGATATATCTGTCTTCAGCACGGCACATAGATCGTATTGCATCATGATGTGCTGTCAGTTTCTTCCATAATTTATGTTCTTTGGCTCTATATATATGTATTTCTCCTTGTTTGGTGCCAACCCACATCTGAAACAAATAAGATTTTATTCTTACACACATTGTAACACAATGTAAAATGTAAAAGGAAGCATCCTCTTTTAATAATCTATTTTTCCACCATTGTTTTAAATTTACAAGCACTTTAAATGAAGGATTTTATTCATTTCATTTCTGAATTATACATCCAGTCCATTGCATGGACTTTCCAGTAATTAGGTAATAAATGAGATTCTGTTCTATAACCAGATGCCAATACCAGTATATAAAAGACATAATGCTGCCCGGTTGCAATTTAATCTAATTGTATAAATGTTTTTGTGAATTGTTAAATGTAATTAAGCAAAATACCAAATCGTTAAAGAAAACTTGAAATTTAAAAGTGTCCTCATAATTATTCTAGATTATTTGAAACTAAGATAGGTTTGACATTGGGCGGAAACAACTCTCCACAAAAGTCTAACATCATAATTTCTTGACCATCTAGTGCATGCAGGTGACAAGTTTAAACTAGCAAGAATCTTTTTACTACAGTTCTCCTTTTCTTTTTTGTTATTTTGCTGTTGATGTCAGGTATATGACTATTTACTATGACCATTACAATGTGGTGCTATATGTAAATGGTATCTATTGACTAACAATGTGGTACTATATGTAATGGTATGTATTGACCTAACAATGTGTTGCTATATGTAATGGTATATCTATATATTGACATAACGGAGGGAAAATATATCTGATAATTTAGTTTTAGCATTATGATCCTTAACAAGACTGTATAGTTATTATTGATCAACAAATATCTACCACTACCATCTGTCACCATTTTATCTGTATAATATTTACTAGTCCGTTAAAATGGTTGAATCAGTTATTAGTCCTGCTTTCAGGGTAGTAGTGACCTGTTATACAGCTAATAACTCACCTATTAATTAAATACTGTAGTACTACATAGTTTATTATGAAATGAAATGGAGTTTAACGTCCTACTGTTCTGCTCCTAACCGCGGCGAATGAAGATAGGTATGAGGGAAATTTTGCCCTGGCACCGGCACTACGGCTTACTCTTATATCGAATCCTACTGCCATTGGATATTTCACGTGCATGCCAATGTGTTCACAGCACACTGGAACAACTAGACAGCTGTACCTGTCAGGCCCTCCGTCCCCATAGTTTATTAATCATTTTAAAGATATACCTAATGTTAGTAATGGTGACTCTTATCATTTAGTAAAAGCCATCGGTTAACAAGAAAACATATCATATCCATGTTTTTTTTCTTCCTGTCTTAAAGTTTATACATGGTAATACAAACCTTATCATTGGACAATACTAGAGTACTGATGCCTCTGGCACCCAATCGTATTGTAGTTTTCAATTCTTTACTCCCCCTATCCCATATCAGTATCATACCTTTTCGTCTTAATCCAGCCCACAGCTATAATAAACAATACAAACAGTATAAATAAAGTTATTAAAAGCTTTTCTATTTGATAACTGTTTATTCTTCGTTTGTGGGGTTTCACATGCTACAATCTCAATTTTTAAACCAATTCAAGAAAATATCATCATGATAAAATGACATTGTGTATGTAAGATAGCTACATGACATGATACCAACCTTTTGATTTAAAAATACTGCATGTGAAGGATGAATTGTAGTGACAGAGAACAAATAGCAACATGAAAAAATTAGTTATCAATTAATGTTTGGAGCATGCAAATCTAAATTTTACGGCCATTCTAACAATACCAAATATGTCATTTTAATATGATAAATATTTTTACGAAACAGTTTTCATAGTAGAACGAGATAATATGAAGGTTCATGATGGAGATGTGACCGTTTTTTTTTTTAAAATTGACTCTGAAATTTCCGAGCTCAAATACTGAAAGAGGGTAAAATAGTGATTTATAAAAAATATAACAGACCTCATTTGGTGTAATTTCGAAACATTCAATTTCTTGTGTTTTATTGTCTTTATTAGGAATAGATTGAAAATCTAACTTGGTTAACCAGGTACCTGTCTCATTAAATACATGTATACCTTCCCATGTACCTGTAGAAAACAAAAACATTAAATATATATATACCTTCCCCTGGACATGTACCTGTACAAACACATCAATAAGGTTTTCATTCTAGGATTTGACACAAAGAGACATAGTTGACTCCAAGATGTTATTCAATTTTAATTTTTTTTCAAGGTCAGCATACATGCAGTGTGCTATGAGGAAAACCTTGCTTGGACACCAGGGCTACCTACTTGTATTTTGAAAATGTAACATTGTTTTCTTCGTCCCAATCAAATGCCTTTCACTGCTCATTACCAGGCCCTCCATCCAGGACCATCGACAAAAGGAAACTACTGTAATACAAGGGAACTTTGTGCATTTGTATGGGGTATTGTATTACACAGTGTATTGTGTATGATTACCGGTATTATATAATGAAAAACACCAAAATACTCACTACACCACAATTTATCGTCTGCTAGTTTTAAGGATCGTAAACAAAGTTTATCCTCCAGGTGTAGAACTTGTAATGTTTTTAATGATGGTATTTCCCACTTAATAATAACAGCATCTAAACTTGCTGAAAATGCGTACCTATTGTGAAATAAAGATGAAAAACATTTTACTACAGCATAATTCTGGTATAGCTAATGAGGAGTTGACTACCATTTATCATCAGTAAGGCATACAGATCTAACGATCTTTTATCATCAGTAACAAACAGATCTAATGATCTTTTATCATCAGTAATATAGATCTAACAATTTTTTGTTATCGGTAACGTATAGATCGTACGATCTCTTATCGTCAGTAACATAAAGCTCAAACTATCTTTTGTCATCAGTAACATATAAACCTAGTTATGTTTTATCAGTAACAACTAGATCTAACTATGTTTTATCATCAGTAACATATAGATCTAACTATGTTTTATCGTCAGTAATATGTAATCTAACTATCTTTTATCATCAGAAACATGTAGGTCTAACTATTTTTTTCTCAGATCTAACTATCTTTTATCCCCAGTTATTTCTAGATCTTATATTATCTTTATATCATGAGCAAGTAATATAGCTTTTATCATCAGAGAGACATATAGAGCTCATTACCATTTATCATCAGTAAGATATATAGAGCTCATTACCTTTTATCATCAGTAAGATATATTGAGCTGACGAGGTCTCTATGATCTGTTAATGTTTTACTGGTTGTCATAGTTTTTGTATCTATGATATAAATTCCAAGAGCTCCTGCCCACACCTGTTCTTCACCAACAGAAGCAAATGTTATCTACATAGGTAAATAAAAACAGATAATTTAACACAGTGCTAGATACATGTAGGTTATCACTCTTGTCTTAGATACTGTCATGTTTAAAGTAGCAATAAGTCATAAACCATAAGCCTATATCATCCTTTGATCATATTAAATGTTTATCGTGTATATTAATTCAGGTACTAGTATTATTTTTGAATAATATCCATTATTATTTAAATAAACATTATTTGAGAAATGATGTGGTTAGTAAGATTCATTAAGTTTGATGGACATAGTATGTTTTAACTCCTTGTAAAGATGGGACATAACTGCCATTTTAAAGATACTAGTATGCAACACAAAGTCAATAAGATACAATCTTGGCAAAGATGTTCTCGAATAGAAATGAGCATTCATTCAACACTGAATCAATGAAAAGTAATTCTAACTTTAGATCATTCAACTTGATCAATTTTTTCTCTTGGATCAATATCAGTATCCATTATGCTTTTTGGGAGCACTAAATTGGATTGTGTACGGTCTGAAAGACAATATTTACATTTTATTCTTGAATTTATGTCTTTTTGAGTTATGTTTAGTATGAAAGTATGAAATTTTTCTATGCTTAAACATACATTATGAAGAGCTAAATCTGCTTATTTGCAGGTCTTTCTTTAGGCCTGAAATGTTATCTAAATTATTAATTAGACATTAATTAACTTATCCAGACCACAATCAACTCTAAACATCATCGTTAGCCTGCGAATTACCAGATTATAATCCGATGTGCTGGATAATCAAGACTATGTTTTTTATCGTACTGACTTTAGTAATGATGATTGAGGCAAGACTTTTAAATTTCATTCTCTTAATTATAGTGAGAACTGCCAGATATTTACCTAATCTCCCATAATGTATCTTTAATCTATCCTAATATGTATTCCAACACTTGACTCAATAACAGGCCTTTGAATCTAAAGCGTTCAGTTTAGAAGCAATACATTCTAAATTTAAAATCAAGTAAAAATCTGTACATACCACGTTATTTTTGGTAGTAATATGATTTGCTTCCAATAAGAAAGTTGAAGCATCAAATATTCTAATCTTTTTATCCCCCATACCACACCACAATCGAGGGGGAATTTCTTCTTCATCAGTATTAACTGTAACATAAAAATAACCTTCTAACCAAAACGAAAAAGAAATGGTGCCATAAGTCTTTCCAACACAATACTTTAGTTATTTTCAGACTTAAGCCCCATTTTTGCCAAGGCCACACAGGCAAATCAAATTTCAGTTGTCTGGGGATCTTCCAAATTGCTTGGATGTTATTTGTGGATTACAGAACAGAAGGTGTTTGTCTAAACCTGTTACCTACGAAGTGGTGTAGAAATGGGTTAAAGAGAGATCTGGTAATTTTTCAGAAAATGAATAATTTGGGTTTACAGACAGCGGCGCCAGTGTTCTTCTCCTCTCCAGAGCTTACCTTGTATGGACCCCAAAGAAAATTTTGGAATATTTGACGTCTGCAAATTCGTGGTATTCAATTAAATGAAAGTAAAATCAATGTTTTATTATTGTTCGATGACAGTTTGGGGGGAGGGGGTGTAGAACCCCAAATGCACGAAAACATTTCGTGTTTACCGACAGCGAGGCCTGTCTTCTTTTGAGAGGCGAAGAAGCAGAGCTGACCATGTATGGACCACCAAGAAAATTTTGGAATATTTGACCGCCGTAAACGCGTTTTCCTGCAATTCCAGTCCATAAAATTAGTGTTTTATTACATTTCAGGAACTTTGTTTTGCCATGTAGATGAAATAAAAAAAAAATTTCACTTTACCCATCTGCCCGAAAAGTCAGATTGCCCGAAAGGGCAGCTTCCCCCCCTCCCTCCCCCGCACCCCTGGCTCGTACGCCTATGCAGACAAAGTTCTTTAAAACACTATCGGACTGTCCAGATACTTCAAATCAATTAACTCTCTTACCAAAAGTTATGGATCTGTATGAAGTATTTTATGTAACCCCACCAGACTTTCAGTGTCATACATATCCACTATGCATAAAGCATTTCAGACTGTTCACTATAAAAGAGTGATATGAGCTAGGATTTGAAACTGCTATGTTCAGTGTGGAAGATGTAAGTCATCAGGTGTTCTCAATATCGAGGGTATACACAATATTAAACAGCTTCTCTCACTGTCACACAAGCAAATGGGGGGAGGGGGGACAGATCCCATGATTTAAAGCGTACACCTAACACCACTTGACCATACAACCGGTTATATAATGGCTGATTCATGGAATCCCTACTTTGCCAGCCTGGACATGAGAATGGATGTGTATATTGCAGCTGGATTTTTTTGACTACTTACATCCTGGAGTGTAAAGCAATGCTTCCACTGTTGTTCTTTGTCTCTCTCCCTGAGAAGGATCAACTCGTTTCTGTAGAGCTGATAAAGTGTTACTGGGTAAAATATGGCGTTCTTCGGCCACATACCTCGAATAGAAACACAGAGACTCAGCCGAATCATTGATACGATTATAATGAGCTGTTTGCTCAAATAATCCACTGAAACATGATATAAGAATACGTTAAAATATGACAGAAGGACGATCAATAAAAATATGATAGAAGGACAATAAATCAAATTATTATGAGCTTTTTTCATAAATGCTATAAGTACAATTATTATTAACAGTCTAGTCATATAACCCACTATAATTTGAATCAAAATTGCAGCAAAAAATATCTAAAATGTATCAAACAAAGAGGATAAGAATATTTTGAGTACAGGTTTGAATTGGTGACAACCGTACCCTGTGGATAATGAATTCCGGTTTGTAATAGTATGACCTACCTTCTTACAACAGCATCAATCAGAAGAACATTCTGTGCTGCCTGATGGGTAACCGAATGATCTTTAGTTGCTATGGCAACACGTCTACCACACATCATTTCTTGTATAAGCAGAAACCAACAATTACGATCTGCTTTTAACCAAATAGAAAACTTAATGCTGCCATCTGCAAAATGAAATGGAATAACGTCCAACAAATATGGAATAACATCTCAAAAGAAAGGTTGCCATGCAACAAAATATATGCTCACAGCAGCTACTCCGTCCAAATTGTTCATGCTAAAAACTGATCAAGAGTAACAATCCATGAAGTAATTATCAGAAATAATTAAATTTAACTTTCTTCTAGTGGAATGCTAACATTTATTATACAAAACATGAACCTGTAGTCAGTTGAAAATTTTAGTTATTTGATAGAGTTATCGAAACAATGGTTGAGCAGATGGACTTTGTATTTGCCAACTCAGTAGAATCTACCTTTGATTTTATATTATTAATCTTACCTTCATTTTGTATGGTGAGAGCATCAACAGCTTTAAGGAAGGAATGGAGTTGTGTTTTTTCTAATCTGGCTATACGATGTAGTCGGATCAATTCTTTAAATGCATTAGATCCATCTTTCAGGAAGAACAATCTGGTTTAGTAACAAATGTCAAAACTGAGATACAAATACTTTACGAGTTACTAATATTTACTAATGTTTAGTCAGTTATAAATGCTAGTTGAGTTACAAATGTTAGTGTTGAGTTACAAATGCTAGTTATAAATACTAATCAGGTAAAAAAATACTAAGTTGAGTTATAAATACTCATTTAGTTACAAATAATAATTGATTATCTATATCATATGACTCATAGAACAGTAGGACGTTAAACCAGATTTCATTTCATTTCTTATTGTTAAATTGAGTTATATATTCCAAGGAGTGGTAATGGAATTAATTGGTTACTAGTGCTAATTGTACCCTTATAAATGCCAATTGAGTTACTGGTAATTGCATTGATTTTGGATTTTAAAACCGCTAGTAAATTAGTTTTTTAAAAACAAATGCATAGAGGGCCAAGACCCATAAATCAAACTGTGCCAAGAAATAAAATTTTGTTCCAGCATTTTCCTATCAAGAATCTCTTCATGGTTCAAGCCAGAGCAAAACTTAAAAAGATTTGTTTCAATCATCACTGTGATGTCTGTCAATTCATTATGTCGTTAATGTGTTTCCATACCTTGTTATAGGTAAACCTGTATGCAGACATACGCAGTTGATATTGAGATGCCGATGAATAAATGTTGTTCATGCCTTTCCCGATGTTATCCTTTCAAATATAAATCCACAAATTAAATAATCACAAATCACTAACCTTTTATCAGTAAGACCTACACGTCCTGTACCATAATCTGTTTTAATAAGTGGTGAAATTTGTAGAATGTTCTCGTCTGTACCAAGAATATCATCTGTTAAACTTGCTAGACATGTTAAACAATTCTTCTGATTCTCCATATAACATAATTCAAATATTTCATAAGTATACTGGTCTACATCTATAATACAAATATACAACACATATACAATATTGCAATGTACGATAACTAAATATAAATATACAATATATATTCAAAATCCTTCAAAAATGTATATGTTGATCAAAATGGTTTTAATTTTGCTAATCACCTGAATGTTCTATTTCAGCCACCCTGCGTCGCCCTTGACAAAAATTTGTGGCATTCAATTTCATTGACAAATGAATTTTTCTGACTTATCGAATTTAATGTAAGTCAGCCATTTTGGGGAGATATTACTGAAATGACAGTCCTGAAAAGAAGCTAAAAGTCTTACTTACAGTTGATAGTCTTGAGAGCATCAAACAGTTTAGTAGATATATCATAATCTGTGGACATATCATGTAAAGATACGATATCTAAAAACTCATCTAAATCTGAAATAACAATCACAAATATAAAATCTCTTCAAGATCAGTGGCAATACCTCCATGAAAAATATCACTGAGTTGCTCTTAACTGCAATAGGGTTCCTTTTTGCTAAACAATATTATCAAGTGACTGGGATACAAATCTGGAAGCTAAATGAACTTATCCCTGGACAACATTTTAGGCCAGATCAGATGAAAGCCAGTGTTCTGGAATGGATACACATTTCCTTACTCATAAATGACACCCATAATACTTATATACTTTCAATATTCATGATCTGACTTACACTAGTCATAATGAGGACATTCATACAAGTCCAGATTAAGACATTCTATAATAGATCACAAGTTATATCTACATACGGTTTACTTACAGTGAGCAGAACATTCAACATATAAATTACTTACACAAGTCACGATCAGAACATTCTATATACAGGTCACTTACACACCTGGTGATCGGGACATTCTCTCTATAAGTTGTGATTGGGACATTCTATATATAGGTCGTGATCAGAACATTCTATAAATAGATTACTGACACAATTGTGATCAGGAAATTTTATCTATAGATTGTGATCAAGACATTCTATGAATAGGTTACTCACATAAATCGTGATCAGGACATTGTTTATCTAGTTTTATTGGTAGACGTTTGACTGTTTCATCTTCGTTGAGTAATCTCTCTAACTGTTGTTTATAACCTTTCTGTTTATATAACTCTTCTTTATCTTTCTCTCCTAGTAGATCTATCATACCACGAATCAAACTGAATAAAAGTCAAACATAACAAAAAGTAAAGGTTATATTATCTTCTTCTTCCATTCACGAAAAAACATTTATCCATCTTCAATATTATAACTTTCTTATGCTATATCCGTACAAAACTGCAACCTCGTGCATAGAATATATACACAGCTATTAAGATCAAGTTAGCAAAAAGTATATCTAAGGACACGACAAGCTACGTGTACAAAAGATATACCAACACTGAACACAGTTAATACAAGACAGCATGACCAATATACATGTTACCAGATTTCTTTTTGCACTATTTCCTGGGGTAAGGAAACTCGCAAGAAGCATCAGCTGTATCAGACAGGCTCATCTAGCGTAGGCTGGAGATAGAGGACCGAGTAAGAATGTTTTACCACAATTCATTTCCTTGATTAAATGCACAACCTTGCCATTTCAGATACAGTGGTAATAGTACTGTTATGGACCCTCGTGTGATGGCATGCAGCTACAGGTAGATCTAGAGAGGGGTGATTCATACTAAGGTTGTACTATGGCTGGCAGTAAGGGTGTCAATATTTCATTCATGCATCAATTTCCCCTAGTTTCATAGTATGCAGCTCTATCTCCAGACAGTTACATACTTCATCCAATTGACATCACTGAAAACCATGATGATACAAACTACCAGCCAATCCTGATTCCCAGGATAAAAATTGTGATGATTTTTGAAAACTCTACACATCACCAAACACACCAACATGATCACAAAACAATCTACATACGTGTGCTGATATATAACCAGTCACATCGCACACCAGATACATCGCGATGTTCCATAACCAAGAGAACCAGTAGTAATAAAATACCTACTCTTTGGGTTGTAGACAAGAGAATCCAGTCGGAAGGTTGAAAAGATCCTCTAGTGCCTGTAAGTAATTGCCTGCTGCGGCACGGAACATAGCTCGTAAATAACGATAAGAACATCTGGCTGTATAATCCTGACTACTCTAAAAATAGAAGTCACAGTAATCCTCATCAAATTGCTATTTTGTCAACAATATGTCATCTGATCATTCAATACATATGTAAATAAAACTTGTGGTGAGATTTCTTTCTCATAAAACTTATATCTATCTGTCCCACTTGATTAGTCTGGTAGCATGGTGTTGATCCCAAGCTTGTTCGTGCGTAGTGTTAGTAGTGTGTTTTAGTCCTAAAATTACCTAGTTTGTGTTAAGTGGATGTTAGAGCCCATTTCTCTCTCTTTTTTATGTTCTACTCCATTAATACCTGACATATTGTCATTGAAGCTGGTGTTCATGGGAACTTATTGATCAATTGACCAATGTAATGATCTGTATACAATGTACCGTCCAAATCCTTTAACAACAAACCTGTTTCAATCTTCACAAATCCAAAGGTTGTCAAAGAGGGACGGAAATGGAGAATGACATCTACTCAACTCAAACAGATGCACTTCAAGACTAATAAATGACATTTAGCACTGAGAAGGAAATGGGAGGACCATATCTACGTTTTTGATAACCGCAAAAGAAAATTAGGCTGTAATGATAATTTACATAATATTGCCACAGTATTTCTTGAATTTATGCTTTCATCATTTAATGTTGTATATTGTTACAGGTAAACAAATCTATTTTTATTTTAATACTGCCTTCCCTTGTATTACATACCTCAATTCTACTTGAAATACTCTCAATACACCTGCGGACATACATGTTAACAGTAGTGAGACTCGGCAAATAAAACGTCTCAAATTCTTGTCTGTTGAATACAGAATAACATGACACTGACACATGTCTATTTAACGGCTTATGAGATCTGAAATAACAAGGGCAAAATTCATAATAAACAAAGTTAAAAGTTCATTACAAATAATTAACAAAGTTAAAGTTCATGATGAATAATTAACAAGTTTAAAGTTTATGATAAATATAAACAGGTTAAAGTTTGCTAAAACAAATGAAATCGGGTTGAACGTCTTACCGTACATTCCATCACCAAAACAGTTAATGATGACAGACATACACCATGTACATGTTGCTGAGGGAAATTTTATCCTGACTACGGAGCTACAGTCTACTATTTTCTTAATTTCCAATTGGCATGGTATATCTAATATGCTGCCAATGCAAAAAACTGAGTAGGCCCTACTTGTAACTTTTTTGCCACCGGTATATGAATTCATGATTAACCAGGAACCAGGTTAAAGTGTTGTTTTTTTTTATAAGACTAAAGTTCATCATGAATAAAGAACAGGGTATCACAACACAGGGGTTTGAAGTAATTTAAATGACAAACATAATTTCATAGGTTAATCAACTTCTTTCAGTTGCCTTTGCTTGAAGTACTATAATATTGCAATAATGGCAATATATTGATAATTTTATAATGTCGTCCAACACTAGGAAGCAGCAGTGAAACCAAACCACTTGTTGTTAACATTGGAACCCAGTACATATCTCAAGTTAACATATCCATTTAATTTGGTGGTGTTCTTGTGAAAAAATGTTTTTTACTTCACATTTTTCCAGTAAATAAATCTCCAAACAAGACAGGTCTTATTTAGCTGCTACATACCTTGTAGAGAGTTGAAATCTTTCACCAGTTAGACTCATACGTTTGGCTACAGGTCGTGATTTTAGTTCTAATTCTGACCAATAATCTTGTTTCTCATTCAGACGATCTTCTAAGAATGCTCGAAATATTGACGTAGGTAAGATCTATAAATATTCATTTCATTCAATGTAAGCAACACAAATCAAACTACAGTTTTATATTTACATAATCCAACCATTGTCATCCATCCTTGTTCCATGCATTGATTTCAAACCCAAATCATTCTAGCCAGTACCAGATCTATGGGAGGCAAAGTGGGACTAATGTCCTGGGCCCCCCTCATTTAGGGGTCCCCTCACAGTTCTAGGCCATAATAATATTTTATGTCACCTAAAAAAAATTCACTAAAATAAAGTAAATGAAAACATCATAAGAGAAAGAATCTGTTTAAAAAACTCAAATTGTCAACGAATTCTAAACATCAATGAAATCGCTGCCTAAATTATCTCAGATGCACTGAAATTAATCCTAATTTTAAAAAGAGTTCCTGGAGGAAACACTCCAGGCACTCAAGGGGACGAAGTACATACTAGTGCAATCCGCGGTCAGTACGAACAATTTAAACAAACAACAATTGGTATGTCCCGGGCCCCCCACAAGGTTAATCCGGCACTGATTCTAGCTGACAGCTTTCTGTCTGATTTGTACCAAAATGTAGACCTAGTTAATCTCTTAAAGTAGTAATATTGTTATCAAAAACACATAACTCATATCATGTCCAACCTTTGTACATTGTAAAAATATACATGTTATATGGCAATTTACAGTTTACTGTATCCAAAAACCTCATACAGTTTCTCAATATACGTCTTATTCAAATTGCATAAGCTTATTGTCACTTTAAATTATTCCACGTGTCTTATTCCAAGTTTCAACTCGTAATCAAATTATTGATACAACAAATTATGCCAATAACTGCTCAAAAGATAGATGCAATGCTTGCAACAACTTCTAAATTATTTGCATTATTATAATGATAATGGTGAAGAAAATTTTACCTTTTCATAAAATGGTCGACAATCTTCAGAAACTGTTTCAAGGAAGCCAACCTTATTAAAATGTCTGACATCTATTTTCAATTCTCCGATCACTCCCCTGTAATGTTTTAAGGGGGACAAATAACAGATTTAAATGAAAAAGATTGTCAGTCAACAAGACACATACATAACAATATGAAGGTATATTGTAAAGATAATTTGATTGCGCATAGGGGTTTTTAGCAGTGGGAGGAAACCGGAGGACCCAGAGAAAACCCACCAGGTTGGAGAGGCGACCCTACTCCTTGTCACGTACAACCAGGGACTCGAAATCAGACCAGTTGACTCAATGATACAGCATGCGCGTGCTAACCATACTGCCATCAACCCCCCTTACATCAATCAATTTGAGACTAACATATTGCTATGGATACTTGTGCAATGCTTGGGAGGAGAATTTTGCCAGGACAGTGACTTTTTTGTCAACTCTCAACCGAATTCCACCATTCAAGTGTTCTTTTATATGTACTCCAACATGTACATGGGTGGACACTGACCTTTTGCCCCATCCAAATGACTAGACAACTTATTTTATTTTTTAATTTGTCAACCCCATAAGCACTACCACTGACAAGTAGAAACCATGATTTAATTCATTGGTGAAAATGATAATGGTGTAATTATTACATTGTTAATAGGCATATACTGTCTCACACATACCTAAATAAATTGACCATCAATTCCAAACATGCAAAACTAATCTCTCCATTAAATATCTGTATCTGTTTCATATTGTGGTTTTTCTCTTCTTCAAACTTTAACGGAAACGGCCTAAAAAAAACAAACAGTCAAAACCCTAGCTGATTTGTGTCAAAATAATTATCTTCATCTTATGTGTTATTTCCATCAGCGATGGAGCATTATTAAATGTTTTTCAAAAAGATTAAACAAATGTTTTATTTTTTTGAAAATTAGACAAATGTATATAAATATAAGTTTCGTTTTTGGCTTACATTGCCAACAGTTGAACACAAAATTGGTTATATGTCATTAATACTAGTACTACAACAAAATTAAGTATACAGTCTTGTCATTATTTGAGAGGTAAAATGTAGGACATGATTTTAGTATGATAGTGAGCAATCTTAAAATATTTTATTTCAAGTTATTTTGAATAAACCCCGCAAAATTTAAAACAAACATTGAGATTAGGTAATTAAGCAACCCTACTCCTAAAAATGTAATAATTTTACTTAAAAATGAATTTAAGAAATAAAGAGATCCTATCTTGAAACATCAGCCTAAAATTAGGAAACAGCGTTTTGAAATGATGTAGACCATTATTTACATTAATTATTCTGTAGTTTTGATGCATTGTCAGTGATCGAATACAAAATAAATTCAAAAATGTCAAACATAATTGGTAAATTATAAACAACTGACATGAAAGACAATATAGGCTGTACGATCATACATACTTTAAGACAAACAAGTTTAACTATTTTTCATCCGTTAAACGTTAGAATTAATTATGCATGGGCACATGTCATCTGTTTGTCATGAAGATAACTTACTGCGCGAGTCAATGCTTTTAAACCAACTTGTTCAGACAGCTTTTCAAAAAAAAACTTCTTGGAAGTGCTGTTTTGTTTTACATTGGTATATTTTCCCATTATTGCGTTTAACTTGAGCTTCTTTATAACAAGCTATAAGACAACATGGTAAAATAAAGTGCTCCTACCTTGATACATCAGCCAGATCTCTTTGGTATTTATTACGACTAAAATGATGTTTAAATAAATTAACAGAATGTTTTGGCATGGATGGTAGTCTTGAACAATTTCTATCAGGAGTGTGATTAGAATCACTATTGTAGTCAGACTGGTTAATCCTGACTGTACCATCATCTATATTTACAACAACTATATCATTGATCTGGAAACAAAAAATAATGAAATCACAAATGCCAGAGAGAAAAGAAAGGAACTGAAAAGAAATGGGGTTTCACCTCCTGCACAAGCAGGTATACTTTGTGGGAAATCTTGCTTGGACAACTGTGGATGTACGATGGATATAATATCACATGATTACACTAAGAGGTCATTGGAGAGACTATTATTGCACATGACATTTACCCGCAAAACATCAATGAATTTAACTTCTTATGTTTCAATATAAGATGTTTACTAGATAGATCTTACCTGTTTTACTACTAACAGATATTTAATTTTGATCCTACAAGTTTTACTACTACAATGTTTACTATGGATCCTATCTGTTTTATTACTACAGACGTTTACCGTGGGTCCTACCTATTTCTCTACTGTATTATTTTTACTGCTGACATGTTTCCTATTGCTCTTACCTGTTTTACTACTGACAGATGTTTACTATGGCAGCCCATCATAAAGGCACCTACAGCCTCCAGAAAATCTAGGGAAGAATCTGTTATTATTGGCACATAAGAATATCTCCAATTAAACGGTAAAATGAAATACAAAAAACTCTAAAAAGAAAAACAAATATTATTGTAAGAGAAGAAATGGTCAGTTTGCGAGTAACATATACTGAACGCCATAGAAAACGCATCACTTAGTTTTTCGTATAACAAAATGATCCTGTAAACATATCTTATTTATTTTGCTTCTTATTGTGAACAATATTCAAATGGGAACACATCAATAACAACACATTTGTACACTTATGGATGTTTAATCTGTAATCAACAGTACAAAGTCAGAGGGGTCAAAACCAAAAGTATGACAAAGATGGTTAATTGTACTGCACAGCGTGCGAAAGAGCCAGTGGAGGACACACGCTACTGAATATATATTTTTTTTGCAGTGATATTTGCATCAATGACAGACTTTATGATCTAAAGCATGCATAATAGACCACAGGGTCACTTGTCTCCCGATTTAAATATGTCCAGACTTTATGGGGAAGTGGTACTAAATTCATTCATGTCCACTATCATTAAATTCACCTGAAAGAAGTTTGGGTTATTTTTGTAAAGAATTACGATTTTACATTAATAGTCAAGTTTTCCACAATAAAGGGAGATACAGACTTTGAGACATATAATATGTAGTTTTAATCAGAAAGCATACTGATCAAAATGTAAGTAAATTACGGGCATTTATACTTTACATGGGCTACTCATTTCACAGCTTCATCTTAATGTGTCTTAAGACAGATATATAGCAATAATAATATCTTTTTGTACAAGCCAGCCCATTCATCACTAAGGCCTTTTTAACACTTGGTTGTAACACATATGTTACTGATCTGGATTATGGGCCATATAATAAAATAGTGGCAGAAATTTGTGTAAAACTACTGTGAAATATTGCACATCTGGATCTGAGAATTTTCTACAGTTGAATACTGTTAAGAGGCTTCAGAATGCCTTAACCTGTAGCAATGATGCCAAATCTTGGCAGATTTTAGAAGATAAAATTTGAAATGCATAATATAACACAAAGAAATTCAATTCAAATTATTCAATGGTTGACATGTGTTTCCTTACCTCCATGACAACTGTTAATAAAGCATAGTTAGATGAAACAAAAGTTAGTTTTTCTTCTGTCAACATGGCTGTTATGACCTTCAAGACGTCCTCAACAGAGAAAATCAGGAAAACAAGATGAAGTGGAACGTTTATCACAGGTTTATCAGGCCATTCTGAGGGAGGTAGGGTAATAGGTAGATTAAACAGCATAAATTCCTACAAAATAAATATCTAACTGAGAGACTATGATGGAAATATTAAAATTCTAATTTAATTATCAATCTTAGAATCAGATTGAAGACAAATATTCAGTCGTAGAATATACTTATGTGACTATTTCAGTACCTCTTGAACAGCAGGGGTGCAACTAGTCCCAGACCATTGGATATTGGCCCATTAGCCTCAATTGAAAAAAAAAAAAAAAAAATTTGGCATATATTATTTTAGAATAAATAAAAGTCATCTACTCATCCACTGAAAAATATTATGGCCACAATCTTTCTTACTTGCTGAATGATCTATAGGTGCAGAAAAGGTGAATCAGTTTCTTCACGTCACATATTCTTCATTCAATTGGGGAACGAAGGAAATCATTTGGTACGAGGACCCAGAGCTACCCAGTCAGCCCCTATTCCACTCCATGATCAATGATCATTTCATAAAAGCTGGAAATTATAGAATTTATGGAATATTGATTGATATTCTATTGGAGTTACCGTGGAATGTTGAGTGATTAGGTGTGATGTATATTACACTATCATACTTACAATTTGAACATTTCCTGATGGTGGAACTGGTGTTAAACATAAAATATAAGTAAAATCTTTTATAAATGAATACATCTCTTCTACATCACGTTCTATATGGTCAACCAAACTGTAACATAGAATACAATTTAAAAAAACTACAGTATAATGACTCAACATTCAGTATTATACAAGCTTCTAATTATCTTTGTGAACTAAATTCAGCATTACTCCTAAAAGACAATTGTTTTCAGACAATCTCAATCAGCTAGTCATACCAAAGTAGAAACATGAAACTTTTCGACAGATCGTGTTAAGTGTTGCAATTGTCAAAAGATGGAACTCACTACCAGTTGAACTTTGTTCTGTGACTTTTTGCCAATCTCAAATCCTGCTTAAAAAGTCATATTTTCATAATGGTTAGCATGTACACTGTATCATGAGGTTTTTCATTGAGTCAACTGTCTGACCCGGTTTCGTCCCACTGCTAAAGACACCTATGTGCAAGTGAATTATTGAAATAAAATTGAACCATGTGTTAATCCCCAAATGATTTAGTTTGTGTCGAGCGGATGCTAAACCCCATTTTTTTTCTCTCTTTCTGAGCTAATGGGTATTTATACGTAGGACCATTCAATCAACTCTTTAACATAGCATGCATATGTTTATATTTTCTTGTATATCAAGTGATATGTAAACTGTAATAAAATTTGGACTTTCATAATATGTACAAAAATACATGGGGGGGGGGGGGGTGGATGGCCGAATGGTTAGCACGTAAGTGCAGTATCATAAAGCCTGTCATTGAGTCAACTGGCGTGGTTTCGAATCCCCGGCTGTTCATGACAAGGAGTAGGGTCGCCTTTCCAATCTCATGGGTTTTCTCTGGGTCCTTTGGTTTCCTCTCTCTGCTAAAGACCCCTTTGCGCAAGCGAATTATTGAAATAAAATCAAATCATATGTTAGTCTCGAAATGACCTAGTTTGTGTCGAGTGGACATAAACCCAATTTTTCTCTCTCTCTCTCACAAAATAATATGTATCATTTTGGTATTATTCCACAAACAATAACCTTGAATGAAATCTCAAAATTTTACGCGATCCTGACCTCTAATGATTTAAGTGGTATCAAATGATCAAATGACAGTTCTCAAAATTCTGAATAGTTTTTATCTCCTAAATAATAGAGATCCACTCACCATGAAAGACATTCCTTCAAGGAATAATAATATGGATGTTGCGATATGAGAACACAGCATTGTGGTAAATAACAAACCAGGTCGGATTTCTCTCCTCGATTACCTGATGTATCCAAATCAACATGGATGTTAAACTCTGTATCCTACAAAAACAAACTAATAATAATAATAAGTCCTCTGTTCTTCAGGGTCGTCATAAATACCGGTAAATCACATAATAGATGTTTAGTTTCAAAATTTCTAAATTTGGAACTAAAAGCTTTTGAACAATGCAACTTTTTGTTTTTAAATCAGTCTTTATCCAAAACAAATAATAGTAGGCAAAATATGAATAGGGATTCCCAATCAACAAAATATCCAATTGTTGTGGCCATATTGACAGCCTTTATCATCATATGGCCAAAAGTCATTCTAAATACTTTTAAATAAGCATGGTTATTTGGTTAAGGTGTTTTTTCAATCTTGTCTTACAAGCAGTGAAAGTTCAGATTTCCAGAATGCATCTTGGAAGATGATGAACAAATAATGGGCATTCCCCAAAGAGTTTATTATAGTTTGGAATACACAGTAATGATGAATCTGCAGGCTACGTCTAGACACAAAAAAGAGTTCTTCCCAGATGCTTGATCCTAAATCAGTGTTTGGTGGCCAAGTCATTTGCTGGAACAGGAAAATGTAATAGGTTGTACTCTGCATATAAAATATGTTGTTTGTCAGTGAGTGGAGTATCATTCATGGTAGTCGAGCAGTCAGGACACTGGAATGTGAATTGTATCTAGGTAAGAAATGAAAAACTGACCTGCCAGATGATCATAGGTTTATAGAATGTGATACATGTCGCAAACGTCTTTTTTCCTGATATATCCGTAAACACTAGAAAATGGACGACATTCTCAGGTTTTTGACGATAAGCTCTTGCATTATCTACAAATAAACAAGAATATTATTTTGTGTAATATCAGGAAAGGTAGAAACAAACAAAAAATATCTTCACAAACTTAAGAAATCAAAATGTAAACTGATGAATAAATCCACCAAACATGTTTATTTTAATAGGACAACCTATGCTCTGATGAACAATGCCATTAAAACTTTTCATTGACAATTTTGTCTTCTTTGATTGGCAATTTTGCCCATCACATTCACATGCTTTAAATGTGGAAACGTAATTCTGCAAAATCCATCTTAAATTTTACAATCCAACTGCTCTAACAGACACAGCTGGGTCTGACACACATAACTTTCTTTTAAGTTTGCCTAATCAAGACTGTCAAATAGAGACAATAGTTTACTTATATGTATCTCATGCAGACCATGTCATCACTTATAGACCATTGTCTACCTCTCACAGACCATAACCTGCATGTCACATACAGAACATTATATATAACCTACATGTCACATACAGACCATAACCTTCATGTCAATATACTGACCATAGCCTACATGTCACATACATGTACAGACCATAGCCTACATGTCACATACAGAACATAACCTACATGTCACATACAGACCATAACATACATGTCACATGACAGACCATAACCTATACTACATGTCACATACAGATCATAACCTACATGATACATACAGATCAGAGCCTACCTGGAAAACAGAATGTTGTAATAGAATTTAACATTTCCTCTGAGACTGGTAAATCTGTTGCTGGTATCGGTAAGGTTCGTTTAATAGACAGACGACGTTGGTGACCTAGTTGACTTGATACACTTCTAGATATGCCAGATCTTTGCTTTATTTTCGAACCTAGAAATAAAAACAAGAATATGCATTTCTTATCACTTTAAAAATAAAGATCAATACAAAAGACAAAAAAAAACTAACTCAGACAAAAATTCACATCTTTCATTGTATGTCATTTGATGATCAAAAGGATTCCATATACAAAAGTACATATATTGTGTGTCTCTGAGGAATTGATTTTTGAGAATCCATTATCAATTTCGAAAACAGAAATTTATTCACTGCATTAAGGTCATAGTATTCTAAGCAGGAGCATATTTGGTTTTGTTTAATCGTGGGGATTTTGTTTTCCAATAAAAATTACATGCTTGAGGACTGTATTTTCAATGTTGGACATCTCTATGGTTTATTTCTTACCTAAACTCTGTGTTCGAGGTCTGTATTGGAAATGTTTGACATCTGCAGAATGTAAATCGTCTGGTGCAGGAGGGTAGTGCGGATCCTCCCACAGAGTTGGCTGGAAATAATATGCTTTATTCCCAGTAATGGCTGCCAGGACGGGTGCTTCAAAATCCTGATCATATAAATTATCAAAAATCTCTTTTGTTGTGAACTGAAAAGAAAATAATGAGGAAAATCAGACAATTCTCTTACCTATTAATAAACTGTATGTAACTTATGGTAGATCAGTGTACATGAACACCACAAACTCTAGTGTAAGTATTGTAAACATTTCAGATAGCAGAGTTGGCGGTCTTCACATCAGATCTTGTTGGCAGATCATTTTATACATGCTAAGTCTGTTTGATATAAATGGCTTTTAAATATTATTATTATTGTCTTAACAAAACATAACCATTAAGAGTCAGTTCCACTTATAGATTGAGTCAAACAGATATAACATTTTTTAAACAGAAATTTCTTAAACAAGATTTGAAAGAACTGCATGATGCACATTCATTATAGACTTTACATAGTTTGTTCTTAAAACTTGATCAGATGTTAATTGCATACTGTCTGTAGTTTATCTTGTATCCTGGGACCAGGAAGGTAAATTTAACATAAAAGTCTTGAAATACACATTTATTGGTGATGGGGCATCAGTGAGTATGATGTGGACGTAAAAATATGGCACTCACCTTTTCAATTTCATTAACTGGTCTTAATCCTGTGTTTTCATCAATACCTAATACCAGCATTATATCTACTAGACCATTATATACTGATCCATTCTTTAATATGGCGCTAGCTGATGCCATCTTTGTCAGCTATATCTTCTCTTGTATTTTAGTACTTTTACATCCTGAAAAATCTAACATAAACAAATTCTAGTGCATATTTTATATACATCCAAGAATAATTCTCATTCCTACCATTGGAGTGGATCCGTAGGCCTGAAAACTGACCCTGAGGTTCCAAGATGGAAAAGAATGGTCCCTGGGATTTTCCACATGGTGTTCCCTTGTCAATGTAGGCCTACAGGACAGGAGGGACTGGCAAAGAACAGTGTTTAGTTGTTTGGATGTGATGAAAATATGAGGCCCTGTGTACAAAAAGGTGTGTACATAAAAGAACTTCTGACAGTTGGATTTCAATAGTTGTCTAGTCAAGATCTCGCTCCTGACAAAAAGACAATACCATCTTGATCGGTCGATGTTAAACCCCATATCATTTATTCATTCCTATCACTGTATGTGTTACAATAATAACAAAAGTTAACAATATCCAGAGCACCTATACATGTAGGTGTCTCCCCAACCCACACTTAATATCAATGTCAACAAAATATGTAGAATAGAATGTAGATACAATTACCAATGCATAAAATAACATTATTAACGAGCACCAGGCCCAGGGTAGAACATTTACTGCTTTGTATTTTTAGAGCACACGCAAAATTGCGTTTATGTGGTGGGAACAGTGGAGGTCGGTGTGCAATATTTATAATATGACTGACAATATGAATATCATATCACACGTAGAGATGGTGATACGAACAAGCCACAAGGGCCATGACACCGACCGAATCGACGGATGTGCATTTTTTTTAAAATTGTTCTTGGGTCATCGTGTTGAATTTAGACTACGTTAACTATTTACCGTAGTTATCAGATTCTCTGTGGTCAAATCAATATTACCAGATTCGATGGTTAATAAAGTCCATTAATATATTTCCATCTTTTAGAGAACCTGCTGCACGCCTCACGTTAGCCACTACTTTTGCTTTCATAACAACATTAGCACGTGACTAATGTGATGCGTCGCACAATTAATCTATGAACATAAAGTTATCTCATAAAAACCCTCTTAAATCGAAAACCAAATAAAATTTCAATTTATATGACATGGAAGTGTTTTTTAATTGATTTTTTAAAGGAAACATTTTATTTAAACAGTAGAAAGTCGTTTTATTGCAGTGCGTCATTGCAGTTGTAAATAAAAAATATGGCGGCAAAATCAAACATTTCCAGAAAGCTATTCTGTTATTGTGCAATTTTTATGTTGATTTTGATTTTTGTTACATATTTTTACATTAGATGGCTTTTAGGTAAAGTATAGAAATTCACCTGTTTATATTTCAAAA
The DNA here is from genome assembly GCA_948474765.1 of Patella depressa. Classification (NCBI taxonomy): domain Eukaryota; kingdom Metazoa; phylum Mollusca; class Gastropoda; family Patellidae; genus Patella; species Patella depressa. The sequence goes on from OX419715.1 coordinate 31,615,944, forward strand.
AGCTAATGTACCCATGCCACTGTGTAATTATGCCTATGGAGTCACGTTACTGTTACCTATTTTTAACCAGGCTTACCACCAGGGCTTATCTTATAGCCCCCCCCCCCCCCCGCAAAAAAAATCGAATTACCCCCCCCCCCCCCCCCCCAAATATTTGGCAAAAATAATGATTTCTTAGCTGGCTACGATCAGGTCCCATGTAAGATGTACACATTGGCGTGCATGTAAAAGATCCCTTGGCAGTTGGAATTCGATAAAAGAGTAGGCCCGGGCAAAATTTCCCTCATAGCACACTGTATGTATGGCGTATGCCCGTCTAGCTTCCATTAGCCCATTTCACTTTTTTAACCAAACAAGTCCAAAACTCCTGTAATCTGGAAAAACCTAGTAACACTGTTGAATGTAGTTTTGAGTAAATAAAGGAAAACTGTTTTGTTAAGCTACTGAATATATAACCAATTTTATTTTGTCTTTTTAGACGAAGATAATTAGAAGCCCTTTTGGTGAAGGAGAAAAAAAACTATTATTATATACAAGTGTACTAAGTCCAAATACCGGTCTAACTCAATTTTCATCAAAATTTGACTAGCTAGGTTTTTCCAGAAATACGGGAGAACAGTCTAAAAAGACCACTAATGCTCTCTCTCTCCAAGACTTTGTTAACAAAGTAACTAGTCCAACACAAGAATATCTAGTTGTACGGTAGTAGTATTAGGCAAGTCTATACTAGTAGACTAGACTGCTAGTAGGCGATCGCTACTATTAATTGTATCGTTAAACTGTGTGTGGCCGGAGTAAGGTCGAAGACATAAGTAGTGGATTGTCTCAGTGAATAAGATGCCATGTTTCTAATGGGACAAAAACCTGAGGTCTTGTGCACACAAATAGCATGCACATAAAAGAACCCATAACTTGACTGCTGGAATTTGATAGAAGAGTAGACCATATTATAGCGTCACTGTTCAGCAAGATTTCCCTCATAGCACACAATGCCAGTCTTCATTTGCCGAGTTAGAACAGAACAATAGGACATTAAACTCCAATTTATTTCATTTCCTGTGCATTAAACACAAGCAAAATTTTATTGTTGTTTTATCATATTTTTTCTTTTGATTAATATTTTAAATTTTCCATTGTATTTATCTCATTATCTTTGCAGATCTGAACAATTGTTTCAGTGAACAAGATGCTGAATCACGATGGAGAAAATATTTTACCTGGTTTTATCAAAGGGAGAAAACTTCTAGAAACTGCGATATTTGGAGTCTGGAGATTCACACAAAAACCATTCAAACAATAATTAAAAACATTTTTCCAGAATTAACAAGTCGAGAAATATTTCTCTTTTATCTTTTTGGGTCTTTGTTGATTTCGGTTGTAGTTTTTGTTTTGATTTTTATAAAATGGCATCGCAGTCCAAAAGTTGAAATGCTTCAAAACCTTGTTCAATATGAAAACAATTCTATGCACAGTCCACATCCAACAAATGATGGACATCATAACAGAAAGCCTTTTGATTACAAAAAGATTTTTGTTAATTTGTTAATTCTTGTTGCCGTTGTTAGTATGCCATGGGAATTTGTACGATTATATCAACGTGAAGTTGCCAAGAGAGCATCTCATGCTGCACAGGTTGGCCAGACATATGTATAATAATATGAATAGTTGTAACAACACTAAAGTCATTGTTCATTTTATTTGATCCAATTGAAATGATCAGTGTACCAGCATGCATTATTTTTGGTGATTATAATGATTTCAAAACATTGGAAATCTTAATTAAGATATATATTTTTCAATAGGCTACTATTTATTTTTGATTATTAGTTGATAATTAGTAATTGAAATTTCAAAATATTTTGCACAAGGGATAAACAACTGATCCAATTCAATTAGTTTTATATGACATTGTGTTAGAACTCCACCCAACGTTGTCAATTTCACATATTTTGTTAATGGAATAGCCCAGAAAATGGAATATTGATGAATATATTTTGTCTTTTCAGGGAGCACCAGATGAATGTACTACAGGATCAGTATCACTGATTCAAACGTTGAAATCATTTTTACGATGGCAGTTTTCGTGGTCTAATACTAACCACTGTGAGGATTATTATTATGTATTGTTAGTAGATCCATTGTGGGAACTTAGTCCACTTTTAGTAAGTCTATTATTTACTGCTCTAAGTATTTTTAACTCTGTAATGGAAATGCACAGATGATGGGGCATGTATACACGCTCACCTAAACTTAACTGTTTTTTCCCTGGTTTTATCCTTCATACTGTCAATCTAGATATTTTGTTACCCTCAGATGCTGTTTAGAATTAATAATTTTCTTGGGAGAATAAATGTATAACCTCCTTAATAGTACATTGGGGGTGGGGGGTAACGGTGGCTACGTTGGTCAGACGCTGGCTCGCTAGCCTGGAGGTTGGGTGTTCGATCCATGCATTTGCTGAAAAAATTTACTTGATTTTCCGGTGTGGTTCAACCTTGTCAGTGATGCAGACAGAGTTTCTGACAAGGACAGATGTCTAGTCCTTTGGATTGGATGAAAAACCAAGGTCCCATGTACACATTTGTGTGCATGTAAAAGATCCCCTGATGGTTGGAATTTGATATAAGAATAGGTCGTAGTGCCGCTGTATGCCCGTCTTCATTAGCCCAGTTCGTAGGAAAACAGTAGGATATGTTCATTTCATTAATAGTTCATTGTTCATTTTCTCCAATATAAAGGTCTGATTTCAGGAATTAAATATGCTCTTTCTTACATCTTGTATTCCAATAAATTCCAGGTTGTTTCATCAGCAGTGACAAGATGTGTGCTCCATCCAATGGAATTACTTTTCTCAGGACTGGGAAGGAGCTTTAGAGCATTTTTCGCAGAGATTCCTATACAATGGCAGCCATTGTTACTAGTTATATTAACTATGATTCTATTGGTTGTTATTCTCATGACCTGTAGTTACCGCCTTCATATTCCGTTACTATTTAAAATTGAGCCCAAGACTCCTGTTTACGTTCAAGACATAAAGCATAGCAATATCAATCAAAATAGCTCTTACATGCAAATGTTAGACACTCCAACCAATCAGAGTGGCTATTATATAAAGAATGGTTATTCTGAGAATGTTTATCAGCCGAAGAAGATTCAAAATAGTGCGTTATTTTCTAATGCTAAATATATCAAGGATGAAATTATTATTGACGATTCTCCACCGGAGATTTCAATAAAACAAACATATTATGCAGAAAAGAAAAGATTGTTTTATAATGATACCCCATCACTGAGAAGAGATAAGATTTCTAAGGGAAAAGATAGTCCAATAAAGGCAACAAAGACAACAAGGAGTCAGAAAACCCGGAAATATGAAGAAGATCCCAATTACAGTGATGAGTATTGAAATTGTGAACCGTTCAACAGTATTGATGGAACCTGGGGGAAGTCCAGAATGATTGAAATTGATGTAACAGTCAATTGAGTGACATGGAATTGAGATTTGTCTGCCCTTGCAATTAAAGTGGCAGTGATGATATTATCATATTCAGATGGCACATCAGGAAGTGGCAAGTACATTTAATCTGCAAAAAAAGACCCTATTAATTTGTGTCATTATGAAGCAGCTTTAATTTATTTTTGGGTGGATCCATGCACAAACATTTTGGGTTATGCACCACAAACCTCAGTTTGCACAATTCAGACCATAACTTTCTGGACTATGGCCCGAGATTGTATGGAAATCACTTTTGTTTTTAGCTTGTTCTCTATCCATCTTGCAAAATGTGAGCGTATCTTGGGTGGCAACCGCTGGTTTTATAACATGAATAGTTTTGAGACTTGGCATATTTTTTTATGATTGTTTTGTTAAAGTTATATTTCCTGCATGTATAAATTATATAAATATTGTAAATAAAATTTTTAAATTAATTTGCTAGATTTAAGGTGGATTGCATGTTTACGTCATTCTGTGTTGGTCTTTTGACATTTGTAAATCAACAGGTCCTTTGCAACAAGGCCCCCAAAAAATCTTAAAAGTGAATTGGTGCAGAAATATAGAATGTCAAATAAAAAGTAATCCAAAATACAATTTTTATACGTCCACATGGAAATGTGGTCGTATATTGCCGTCGCCCCCGTCCGTCCGTCCGTCTGTCGGTCCGTCCGTCCGTCGGTCCGTCCGTCCGTCCGTCCGTCCATCGTCCACAATTTCTTGTGAACGCTCTAGAGGCTAAAGTTAATATCCGATTGACTTTAAATTTATACACAGTGTTTAAGGTCATGAGACGAAGAAGCCTATTGATTTTCGGTGATATCCGATAATTACTACCAGAGTTATGACCCTTGATCACTTTGAAAAATCTTGTGAACGCTTTAGAGGCTAAAGTTAATATCCGATTGACTTTAAATTTATACACAGTGTTTAAGGGCATGAGACGAAGAAGCCTAGTGATTTTCAGCGATATCCGATGATTAGTACCAGAGTTATGACCCTTGATCACTTTGAAAAATCTTGTGAACGCTCTAGAGGCTATAGTTAATATCCGATTGACTTTAAATTTATACACAGTGTTTAAGGTCATGAGACGAAGAAGCCTATTGATTTTCGGTGATATCTGATAATTACTGCCAGAGTTATGACCCTTGATCACTTTGAAAAATCTTGTGAACACTCTAGAGGCTAAAGTTAATATCCGATTGACTTTAAATTTATACACAGTGTTTAAGGTCATGAGACGAAGAAGCCTATTGATTTTCGGTGATATCTGATAATTACTGCCAGAGTTATGACCCTTGATCACTTTGAAAAATCTTGTGAACGCTCTAGAGGCTAAAGTTAATATCCGATTGAATTTAAATTTATACACGGTGTTTAAAGTCATGATACAAAGAAGCCTATTGATTTTCAGCAATATCAGATAATTACTGCCAGAGTTATGACCCTTGATCACTTTGAAAAATCTAAAGTTAATATCCGATTGACTTTAAATTTATACACACTATTTACGGTCATGATATAAATAGCCTATTGATTTTCAGCGATATCCGATAATTACCCTTGATCACTTTGAAAAACCCTATGAATGCTCTAAAGGCTAAAGTTAATATCCGATTGACTTTAAATTTGTACACAGTGGTTAGGGTCATGAGACGAAGAATCCTATTTGATTTTCAGTGATATCTGATAATTTCTGGCACTTGATCACTTTGAAATATCTTGTTGACAAAGGCCTTCAGACAAACCATCAAAACTATTCTAATCAATTCTGATAATTATTTAATGGGCTATTACTCGTAATAAGATTAACATGTGTTGTAAATGTTCTCCTTACTGATAAAAGAAACAATATGCGACAACCCTTGTTGACTGCCCGGACGACTTAGCTGTTGTGGGCGTATGTTTCGTTGCCTGGCAACCTATCTTACTCTAATTAGTCTAATTTTAAAAGTTAGATTGAGGCTTGATAATGTTGAGTTTTCAATTACACATTCAGAAGTAAGTTTAGATTATCACTTTTGGTAAACTGAAAGTCAATCTGATTAAAATACAGACCTACATTTAATTTCGTTTTTTTATACTTTCAATGGCCTACACTACATGAAGATCTGACCGGTTGTAGCAATAGGTCGCGTCAGAGGTCATACGAGCAGGTTTTGAGTCTATGAGTATGATTCAGACATTTGGTTAACCAATCAGCATTGATGTTACTAGTGGATTACCCAAATGTTTCAATGCCGATTGTGTTTAAATCTGTTTAAAATCACAACCATCGGATGATCTACAGAGTTGTCATGTGAATAAATCTCTAATAAATAATTGATATATTTGTGGCCAAAGGATAGAACTGCAGTAGGCAGATTTGATTCTTACATAATGCATCTTTAATATGAATATAGAACAAAACAAAACATTATTTGGTCAAAGGCCACCTTTGATTGATTTAGTCCCAAATGTTGGAGGCTTAATTGCCTGTCATTGCAGTAGGGTAAGGGCAGAAATATATAAATAATTTCTCTATGAGAAAATGTTGTTCAAGATGCAATAAGAAAAGGATTACATTTAGAAGCCTCTTGATTTTTCAAAGTAATCAAGGTCCTTAACTCTGGTAGTAATTATTGGAAATCATTGAAAATCTATAGGATTCTATAGTTCTACATCACATCTCATGACCTTAAGCACTGTATATTAATTGAAAGTCAATCGGATATTAATTTTAGAATCTAGCATTTGAGGACGCCAGACTCACAGGAGCGACGGCAATATACGACCATATTTCAAGTGAAATCATTTGAGTCATTGGACTGATCCACTAATAAAATCTAAAACAATCTTGTTTTCATATTTTTATTATTGCATATAAATAACATTATATAGTCATTATATCAATTTACTTTCTGGCAAAATAGTTCGGATAGAACTTCATTAAATACCTGTATACCTTTCAAACTTAGAATTTTATAACATAATATATATTTCAGACATAGAATTATCTAGAGCTTTATAACATAATATCATATTTTTAAAAATATACATTTCAGACAAAGAATTATCTGGAGCTTTATAACATAATATACATTTCAGACTGACAATTATCTAGAGCTTCATAATATACATTTTAGTCTAAGAATGATTTAGAGCTTCCGCAGACTACATATACATTTCAGACTTGGTTCCACAATATACACTTAGACTAAGCATGATCTACAGTTTCATTACATATACACTTCATCCACTTATATATTTCATAATATACATTTCAAGCTTAGCATGATCTAGATCTTCATTACATAAATAAATTCAATCTTAGCATGATCTTTATAAACAATTTACAATTTGAATTAAATAAACAATTTTTATACGCCCACATTGAAATGTGGTCGTATATTGTCGTCGCCCCCGTCCGTCCGCCCGGCGGTCCGGCGTCCACAATTGCTTGTGGACGCTCTACAGGCTAAAGTTAATATCCTATTGACTTTAAATTTATACACAGTGTTTAAGGTCATGAGACGAAGAAGCCTATTGATTTTCAGCGATTTCCGATAATTAGTGCCAGAGTTATGGCCCTTGATCACTTCAAAAAATCTTGTGGACGCTCTAGAGGCCAAAGTTAATATCCGATTGACTTTAAATTTATACACAGTGTTTAAGGTCATGAGACGAAGAAGCCTATTGTTTTTCAGCAATTTTTGATAATAACTACCAGAGTTATGTCCCTTGATCACTTCAAAATATCTTGTGGACGCTCTAGAGGCCAAAGTTAATATCCGATTGACTTTAAATTTATACACAGTGTTAAAGGTCATGAGACGAAGAAGCCTATTGATTTTCAGCGATTTCCGATAATTAGTGCCAGAGTTATGGCCCTTGAACACTTGAAAATATCTTGTGGACGCTCTAGAGGCCAAAGTTAATATCCGATTGACTTTAAATTTATACACAGTGTTGAAGGTCATGAGACAAAGAATCCTATTGATTTTCAGCGATTCCCGATAATTAGTGCCAGAGTTATGTCCCTTGATCACTTCAAAAAATCCTGCGGACGCTCTAGAGGCCAAAGTTAATATCCGATTGACTTTAAATTTATACACAGTGGATGCTCTAGAGGTCAAAGTTAATATCCGATTGACTTCAAATTTATACATAGTGTTTACAGTCATGAGACTAAGTCGTCTATCGATTTTCAGTGATTTTCAATAATTGCTGCAAGAGTTATGGCCCTTCGAAAAAATCCTGTGGAAGCTCTAGAGGCCAAAGTTAATATCCGATCGACTTTAAATTAACACACAGTGTTTAGAGTCATGAGACGAAGAAGCCTATTGATTTTCAGAGATTTAAAATAATTATTGCCAGAGTTATTTCCCTTGATAACTTCAAAAAATCTTGTTACGCTATAGAGGCTAAACTTATCATCCGATTGACTTTAGATTGATACACAGAGTTTAAGGTGTTGAAACGAACAAGTATTTTGATTTTCAATGAATTTTAATAACTGAACAGCTAAATCCATGATATTAAATGTTTCATGTATATACTAATTGTTAGTGTGGGGTAACACTTTATAAAAAGCAATCAAATTCTAATGATTTTCTGATAATTACATAATGAGCCGTTACTCTTAATCAGTTTCTAGTGTATTACAAATGTTTCATTAGCAAAAAAAGTAAAAATATGCGACAACCCTTGTTGACTGCCCGGACGATTTAGCTGCTGTGGGCGTATGTTTCGTTGCCTGGCAACCTATCTTTACATTTTGATTCAGATAAACAGTTTACTATTTAATTCAGACAAACTATGTACATTTTGAATTTGTTTGTAGATCTATAGGACAAAGGGGCATTTTAATTTTTTACAGAAGATATGGATTATGGTCTGGACAAGTTAATTAATGTCTAATTAATAATTTAGATAACCGCTTCAGGCCTAAAGTTAGATCTTCAATAGGCAGATTTGGCTCTTATATAATGTATGTTTAAAGGATAACAATGTTCAATTAAAGGATAACAATGTTCAAAGATAAAAAAGATCTTGGCATAAAATCAACAAATGGTAATGTGTTACAATAGTATTATTTATAGATCACTGCCTTTTTTGTTAAGACTATAGTTTTGTTTTGTTTTTTTTGTATGGTCTATTTTAAACATTTCTAATGGTATACTCAGATGTGCTATCAACAATCAGATTGTTTTAACTAATGGTGAGAATCTCAAAACCACTAATGCCTAGTTCGAATTATATATTGTTAATTTGTATGAGGAATTACAAAATATCACTTTAATAATGGAAAAAATTATTGCCATGTGCAGTGACTGATTTAGACATAAACTAAAACACGCTACATCTTAAAGGGCTTCAAAATCTACAGCAGTCTGCCTAATAATCATTTTTTAATTTTAAAATTCTTTTTTATGCATTTCCCCCAAGTTTGGTGGCCATCTGTTATGGCATGGGATGGGCATTCAATGCGTGAGATAATGATATAGACAGACAAATGTAATGTCACAATCAGGGCTCACACTGGCTTTTCATTTTTTTCTGCCAAAATGGATGATAATTTTTATATAAAAAAATGTTCATATTTTTTACCGCCAACTGAAATGTTTTATATGCCAAAAATGTGTGATAAAAAATGCCACATGTAACAGTTATATGTCTAGGGTAAGCCTTTTATAAAACAATTACATGTAGGCCTACCAATATATACAATACAATATACAACAACTTTAAAAATCTGTATTTACATAATACACTAGCGCAGATTGGATTTATAATAAGATGAGATTTTATTTTTGGCGAACAATATATTTTCAGTATTTACATGTCAAATCACATCCAAGGATTTCCAATTTCTGTAAATTGATGTGTGGTGTGTACAATAGGCCTATTGTTGTTTTTTTTCAGGAACGTAAAGGTATCAGAAATCTGAAACTCTCATAGAATGATATAAATTTCAATTACATTTGTAAGAGATGCTTACAACTCAGATGCTTACAAACTCACCATTCACGTAGGATACAAATGGTGACCTGTTTTTTTGCTGATGACTCACAATTAATGATTTTCATCAATGAAATTGAATCACAATGTGATTCTATTAATTCATTACAAACATTGTCGTCAAAGAGATGTTGGATTTCTCTCTGTAAAAAGCTCAGTGTCTATAATGTATACCTACGTATGTGTATACCCCCCGCAACAAAAATTTCTGGATCCGTCCTGTATACAGTATTTAAATAACCATAAAATATATATAGATCTCTATAAATCGATTAAGAAAATTGAAATGATTATTGGACTATAAATGACGATCGATGAAATTCTTCAGAAGAACTGTAAGAGATGCAGAATATCAATTTTAATGGGAAAACTTGAGATGTAATTAGAGGCTGTAATGCTAGCCATAAAACAAGATCTTCTCAGTTATGTTGGACAAAAGTTGAGGACAATTTTCATTGCATAAATAAACATACAAACACTATACTTAATTTGGGACTATATATATATACGTGAAATAAAGTAATGTGTCTATTTTAGATAGTTATTTTATTGCTGATAGGTTTTATACAATTTTCAAAGTAATGTAGATAACTAGGTATAGAAACAATAAGTGTGATGAAATATTTTTCTTTGATTCCCTCCCGATATATTATCAATGTAGACATTTTATCATTTTATATGGATATAATAAACAAAATTAGGGCTTTTGTCCTTTGCACAATATGTGCACTTAATGTGACCATTCTTGTCTTTGGGTCTCTAATTTGTTGCCCATGAACATACCTATATATAATATATATTTTTTTATTCTTTTTTTTGTGTAAATAATAATGGAATATATATAGTATAGTAATATAGTATTATATTCATTGGCTCAAATTTTAAAACTAATGGTTTGATCACTATGAATGAAGCCAGATATCGCTATATGAATTACACTTATAATATTATCTTACATTAATTGCAGATAGAATATGTAATGATAGAATCATAGAAATATATAAATAGACTATTTATATATTTCTATGGATAGAATATAATGTGGACGCTACTTCAAGACTTAGCAAAATAAAATATGGTAATCTCAATAACCAAGATTAAAATTCCCAAATCAAATTTATCATAAGTGGTGACAATTCCATAAAATATATTTGGGGGTCCTGTGAATATGATATATATATACATTTATATAATTTTCAAGTTAAACTCATACTTAAAAAGGTTTCTTATATACAAAACATATCAATAAAATAAAATATTCTGGAGAGTAAATTATGACTAACATTATGCAAGTTAATTCTTTATGGAAATGGTTTGAGGCAGGGTTCTTTAATCCATGCGGGGATTAGTTACTGTGCATTGAATCTAATTTTTCTTCTGCCACATATGGGATAAAATAATCAATGATGATATTGGTGAAACATCGTTGATTCAATATAATATTTTATACCAAAAAAGCCCCATCCATCTGAATGGCTGCACATGAGACTGACTACACTATTGATTATGCCTGGTCAACAAAATGATCACGATAGTATAAGATAAATTCTGCCAGATGTTCAACTTTAATAGCCCGTCTAGCAGTTTTTATATACAGATCTATATTTCATTTTGATAGCCCGTCTAACAGTTTTTATATACAATGTACTACGCAATAAAACTGATTGAAGTACAGATCTATATTTCGTTTCATTTTTTTTTTTATACTTCTGATGGCCTACACTATATGATGATCTGACAAGTAAAAGTGGGAGTTCATGTCACGTGACAAATGAGCAGCTTTTGACCCTATGACATCACAGAATGATTAATCAATTAGCATTGCCATTTCTAGGGGTTTACCCGCAGAGAACGCAAAGAAGTCGTCGTAACAGACCGTTTCATTGGCTATTTCCTCACATCAAAAGAATGCCTATTATATAACAACACTTCCAGATTCTAGTGTAGTAAAGACAAATAAAAACAAAATTTTGAACTATAAAAAACAAAACTAAATAGGATCTATATTTTAATTAGATTGAGTATGCAATATGATTATGAAACTGAATTTTTTGCTATATCCATATTCTTGATATTCTGAGATTCCCATCATAGTCTTGACTCTTTAACAAGATATCACAATCATGTAAGATTCCCATCATAATCTTATCAAGATATCGTCAAAATCATTTTGTTAATAGAACTGTAAGTGCACATTACTTGGCATAGTTAGTCTTATGCAGCCATTTTAAATGTGGTTGATGGTGACAGTGATCAGTAAAGATGTGTGGAATATGGCTACTCTTACCTCAATACATATGATATGTGACAAAATACATGTAAAAATAGAAATATGGCAATATATAATATATTATAAACAATTAATAACAAATAATATACTTAAAACTTAAAGTAAATAAAAACAATCTCCTGTTTATGATTGTGACATCATTATCCAGACTTTAAATGGGATAACCCTAACAATCATCAAATCCAATTTGGAGTATTGTAATATATAAAGTTTAAAGCTGTTGTGAGGCAGATAATAAGAGGCCCAGATCACGCTGTTGAATGCCCTATCAAGTTGTGGTGTTAATCGTGTGATTCATTATGAGGAGCCCATAAAACCAAGTGACATTTATTGTCACTTGCCAATCAGGTCCTATGGTAGGGGGCGCCTTCGACACCCATTAGGGACGCCGATTTATTCCAGGGGGTAGCTGTACTCCTTGCCTCTTCCCTAGCTACCAACCTCAATATTATCACACGAGATACATAACACAAAGCATATAATATACATACATATACCTGGTATAAAATAATATCATCTTCAAACTTAAGATTCTCTCAAGAGAAAAATATGTAATTAACCATTTTCAGTATTATGTATTGGTTAACTTTTACGGTGATATCATTTCGTCACATGACATCAATGCTATTTCAATGACATCACTGTTATTTCGATGACATTAAGTATTGTTTAATGGTCAAAAGCGAGATATTAAGTAATATATTGTAACAAGAGGGCCGCACAGCCCAAGTGTTTTTAAAATATATAACGCAGTGTCTTAAGCTTGAGACCATTAAACAACTTAAAACACAGACACTTGCTCATACTTTTACAGTGAAATACGTCACACGAATCCAATATTTCACAATAATAAATAAAGTATGATTGCCAAGTTGCCCGTACGATTATTTGAAATAATGGTACCCCAAGATCAAAGGGTGAGGTCACATCTGTATTTTAATGTTAATTTAATGCTATGTTGACAATGTATTTGTACCCACCAATTCAGTGGCTAAGTTGTGTCATTAGATATCAGAAATATTTTATTGTCTTCAGTTTACCACTACTTATCAATATAGAAAAATAAGGGACCAAGGGATGCCTCATTTATTGACAATATTATAACCACTACCGGTATACTGAACAGAAAGTGTAAAGCAATATCGTACTGAATTTAAAAGACTTTGATATTGTGAGTGTATTGTTGACATTTTGTAAGAGCGTTTTGTTTTGGGAACTACAAAAGGTATAAAACACAAGTTTATATTTAAATTTACTGTATGTAAAGACATTTTAAAGATACCTTCCCACGTACAAACTGGGTGATTTGATGATATATTTGGACTAAATACATATTTAAACTATTTAATTTATCAAAAATTTCCTTCAAATCCCTCTCAAAAATAAATTGCCCCAAACTATAAAAAATATGTGAACCTGAAGAAGAATTCATTGCGTATGAAAGACAATGTTGTCTTTAATTGCCTGTCCATTTATCATAAATATTGAAGCCTAAGTAAATTCTCTGATTATTTCTGTGGTTTTATCTCAGAAACTGTTGTTTGTTATAATCTTTCACTTTTTCCATGCCCGCTCACCATCAACATTATTAACATAGTGGCACAAACTAATGCTAAGAGCTCAGACAATCTGTGCGTGCAACCTTTGACGCCACTCAAGCCAACAGCCCTTAAGCAGTCTAAAATGCACATTTCAAAGCTAGCACTGCAAGTTTTGTGCATAAGATATAACATTTTTTTTTATTTTGAGTGAAAAAACTACATATTAATCACCCCAAAAATATCATGATTGTTTACTGGGGATGATCTAAACAGTGTGTACAACGTCATAATTTATACAAGAACTGATCTAGGTTGGTCAAACCGTCTCATCTGCTTTAAATACTTTTCTACGTTCTGCTTTTATCTCCCTTAGTACACAACCAACAACCAGACTGTTATGTGTTCTCTGGCTTATTTTACATATGGCACAACTGTGTGTGCAAAGTCTTATTATGATTGGTGTTGAGAAGTTAATCGTTCGACTGCCAATTTTAGTGACACTTTCTCATTTTTGGCCTATGCGCACGCCATGTGTATTTTTCTAGTAAGATTGGGTGTCTATACAAATTAAATTCTCAAACATTTTTTTGAAGTATAAGAAAAATAAATAAAGAGGTTTGAAGCATTTGTAATTAAAAAATATTTCCTATTTAGTGTAAATGGGTATTAAAATGAGTAAAACGCACCATTTTGCCCGAAGCAGTTAGGTGTTATGTAAACAATGCACGAGCCGTTTAGCCAATGACTGACGGCACGTGAAGTCAATCCACATGTTGTAGACAGTAATGTGTGACAGAGATAATTCGTAAGTAATTATCTGTGAAACAGATTGGCTGTAATGCTGTAGTGTTCGATGTGCTATAATTAGTATAATGCTGTTGTTTCCAATGTGCTATAATGCTGTAGTGTTCAATGTGCTGTAATGCTGTAGTGATTCAATGTGACGTAATGCTGTAGTATTATTATATGTAATGGATATTTGACACCTGTTCATAATAAGCCAATCAGTATGTGGAAAGGAGAAGAGTTGTGTGCCTAACTTCATGGGTTTTCTCTCGGCACACATCTGTTTCAGTGTGTGTTGAAAAAAAAATGTCCCAAATCCTATAACCCCAATCCAATTGTATCATGCTATCTCATCCCAATCCAACCAGGATAAAAAAAGGTCTCTTTGTAGTCGCTGGCCCAATTTTTAGCCAATGGAGTGCCAGGTCTAAATGGCATGTCATAATAAATTATAATCCCTCTGGCAAGGAATCCTGTCCACCAACCAAATGTTCCGACAGTCATTATAAAATGATCACATAATGTCAACGCTGCCATGTCATATTCTCGCTTTGTACCGTTGATAAAAACAGCATTTGGATCTTTTATAGCCTTTTTGGTCCAAACCATATCATTGGAGCAAACAACATATACGATATCCCCTTTCACACGATCACGGATATATTTCATAGCCGTGGCTAAATATTTCTCATCAGCAACGTTGTAGCCATAATTTTTAAAATAGTCATTAGTGATCATATCCCCCCTTCTGACATGGATACCCACTAAAGTCACTTCCCGTGATATTTTCCCTAGAGATCCTAGTGCTTCAGCAAGCAGACGTTTCGCCTGTGTTAAGACTTGTGGATGAAACTGAATCTGTTGGCGAAGATCATCATCATAATCTCTCCAATAAACCCAAGATTGGAAATAGCCTTCAAAATGAAGGTCAGTATTATTTGACACTGCTAAGATACTACTATCATAACCAACGTCAAATTTATCCTCATATTTTTTGGAATATCGGCAAACTCTGTGGCCCCTCTCATCAAATGATGTATTAGGAATTTGAAAGACTTGTTGTAATTGGCCCAGTTCATCTTTGGAGACAAGAAGGGTGAGATTTCTATCTTTGGCTATACTGTATGAAAATGCATATTGGAACAATAAATTTCCTAATCCACCCTGAAAGACGGTACAGCAGAAATGAGGTCTTGATTGATCATAAGAGTAAACGGTATCAAACGTCGCATATAGAAGACGATAAATCTGACTGGAATAGCCTTTATATCGTAACATCAGAAAACACACAAAGAATATACTCAGCACGATTCCCAGTCTACCTGAAAATGCAAACAAAGAATATAAATTCAAGAATGTAACAAAGATTATAAATAGCCCTTTGTTTATTTTTTTCTCACTTGACCACAGCACATAGAAATGTAGACAAAATCATTTACTATATTTTTAAATAGGGATGTACATGTACTCACAGAGTGGAGTAGCAATACATTTTGGTTCCTGTTTGGGTCATATATTTGTCTGTCTTGACAGATTAGCTTGAGACTTTACTTGTAAGTCAATTTAATTTTTAATTTGTATTTTGGGCCTCAGTTTTTCATCCCAGACACACTTTTCCTTGACAGCCATATAGGCGTCAATGTCGAGAAGTGAGAACTGGGTTGGAAAATCTAGGATAACCACAACCACGTAGTATATATGTATCGTAAATAACAAAAATATTGAAGAAAACACAAGTTATAATATCATACATACCCCTTCTCATCCTCATTCTTCTTAGCATTCTGTTTTAAATAATAAATTATTTCAAACACATTTTACTCTTCCCTACACCTAGAAAACATAAGGAATGGGGTTTAACATCACACAATAAATCGTACTTCTATGTTAAAAGTTGGCACTTGGTAATGCCTGAACAATTTTGCCTACACTTCTGTAAATTCCAACTGCCAAGTCGGATTCAGACTTACCAGATCTCACTAAAATCATATAATTTTTATATTTAATATCTAAGATCTGACATATCATTTAGTGTAGTTATAACAGGATTTGTGACACCCACAAGTTTTTAGTCAAATTTTACTGTAAAGACCTATTTTGTATATCCTGGTAGTGAAATTATTCAGTAAGTTTCATCACTCTCACTTAAATAGAACTAAACTTACTTAATGTCCCAAATCATCAATCAATCAAATTGCTTATACCTGCTTACCCTACCTCAAAATGTCTGCACATCTTTTAGCAGTTGTCTTTTCCGGAAATACTTCCCTTTCAATTGGTAAAGCAAATATTAGATAGTTACTTGTACATACATGTAACTTATACCACAACCCAATCACAGTCTATTTGTCAATGATTTTATTTTCATACAGTGACTCAGCCTCTTGACATTAAATATTTAATGTAATTATAAGTTAACTGTTGTATTAGACATATGTTACATGTCAATATAATAGTGTAACTGCTGTGAGCAATTAGTTTAATGTCCAGGTACACTGTGTCTATTCATAGTTGTATATACATGTACTGGTACATCACAATAATACACATACATGTACAAGCTATTAGCCTATTCTATATAAATACATGAAAGATTTATGCAACAATATATGAGATTCTAATGGTAGAGAGGGTATTGCAGGCAATTTTGAGAAAATAAAGTGGGAACCATCAACCAGTCTCAGGATGGTAGTGTGTTGGCATACAGTATATAAACCTTTGGCACATAGCTCTAATACTCGTACTCTCTGTGTTCAGGTGTCAATCATTGCACATCGTTGCATGGACAACAAAACTATAGAAGTGATGCGGATCCAAATCACATCTTGTAAATCAAACAAGCAGACTACTATAGTTGATGCATGTGTAATACATTGAAAAACGTCATGGTACTTGATTAATTTAAAGATGCAAATGTACTTGTATCAAAAAAATCTGCTTATTGCAGGTCTTTTTCTGGCTTTAAATGTAACATAAATAATTAGTAAGACATTTATTCACATCACAGGCCCATAAGCAACTCACTAGATCATCATCGGATGGCTGAGATATTAAATGGATTAGACTATAACCATATCTTTGTTAAACATTAAAATCAAAAATCAAGACTTTGTTTATAAATTATAATAGCAATGATACTTGGCAATCAAAACTATTTATTGTCAAAACGTGGCAAATGTTTTTATTTATGCAGGTGGGGTTTCCATGGTATTACCAGGGTTGGATTCTTGGTGGGGTTTGTGAATTTGTTACCAAGGTCAGTAGCTCGCTTACCGAGGTTGTGCAGCCAATGATCGTTTAGATTGAAGTGTTAGTGTCTATAATTTTGCTAACTAGGAGTAGGATGCCTTTGGTTGATTTGTAACATTGTTACTTGTCATAACAATAAAGAAATTGTATAGTTAAGGTAAACCACAATTGTCGTTCTTAGGCCATAAGGATTACATTCCAAGTTCAAAGAAGATCCAGAGGGCTCTGTCCAAGAGAGTGAGGCATGCACCAAAAATAATATGGATCATCCATAGCGGTGGTATAAGTACAAATTTTGAAGAAAATCCATTAGAAATGCGCCCTGTAGGTGACCCACAGATACACATACATACATACACACACACAGACAGGGACGACGGCATAATATGTCTACATTATGAATGTGGAAGTATAAAAATGGTTGAAGTGCCCTTTAGATTGGTCATTGATTCCATAAAGTACGGAGGGGTTTAATGTGTTTAGGTACAACTTAGTACCAAATAGTTTATCATTATGGGAGTCAAGTTTTCAACTGCCTAGTAAATTGGAAGAGGGAGTCGACTAGTATGTGTCTCTAATTTGTGGACAGAGAAAAGATTGTCTCTGTTGTATTAACTGTTCGATACCTGCATTGGCCAAGAAAGTTCATCACGATTTTCTGTTGTGGTTTACCCTTGTCAGTGATGCAGGACGGAGGACCTGACAAGGACAGCTGTCTAGTCATTCAGATGGTATAAAAAACATAATAGCCCCCTTGGCAGATGGAATTTGATATAAGAGTAGGCCGTAGCGAAACTGCATGCCGGTCTTCATTAGCCCTGTTTAGGAGCAGAACAGTAGAATTAAACCCCATTTCATTTTATAATATAATTGCAGTGGCGGATCCAGGGGGGGTGACTAGTAATTTATTAAATAATTAAATTAAATACGTATACATACAGTACATGTAGACACAAAAATGGAAATCATATTAAATGTAGTATTTAAAGTATTACAACGTTAATAATATATAATATTTCTTTTGGTGTTGTTAAGATTAATTAGATTAAAAGGTAAACTAAAAACGAAATGAAATCATTGTTTTTTGATCGGCTTAATGCCTATGTTATATGAACCAACAGCAACAGTGTCAGTAATGTTTACAAACAAACGTCAAAGCCTAACAATAACAAACGTCAAGGTTGATATTGACGCGTGCGCAGAAACTCGTTCTCAGGGCGGGTTACGTTCATCTACAAAGATTTTACCGTGCCGTGTCTGGAACCGTTCCTACACTACTAAACATAAGTAAAACATAACGCTAACGCTACAATATACGTCCACATTCCTGCTTTGATTGATATGGTACTTTGTCAAGAAGGCTAGGCGTTTGGTTTGTTTAGCGTTGAGGGTCGTGTACCAACATTAATAGTTGCCTTAATAGAACACAATTTTTATGGGAAACAATCACTGGTTTATTCTAAAAGCACGACAAGAGGATACTTGTCGAAACGTCGTGCTTTTAGATTAAACCAGTGATTGTTTCCCATAAAAATTGTGTTCTATTAATGTGTTTTCCAATCGCTAAATGCCACTTAAAGAATATTAATAGTTGCCGTCCTTAGAGTATAAGAAATAACTATACCAAGATAATCCATTCAGAATTGTGCCTTCCTAACACTAAAGGCAAAAAGTGGGCGTGGCTCTGCCCCTGGGGGTCGGGACATTCATCAAAATCAATAGTGGAAGCCCTCAGGCTATAAGGAATACATAAACCAAGTACCAAGCTGATTCATTCAGAATTGCGGCCTGGAAACGACAAACACAAAAATTGGTCGGGTGTTGCCTGTGTGAGTCGGGACATGCAGTTGACGTCCTTAGGCTATATGGAATACATATCCCAAGTTTAAAGACGATCCATTAAGAATCGTGGCCTGTAGACAACACACATAGACACGAAGTAAAAATGGGCACGGCTCTGCCCCTGGGGTTAGGAAATCACCAAAAACAATAGGGGTCATCTTTAGGGTATAAGGAATAGGTTTGTAAAGTTTTAAAAGGATCTGTTAAGAATTGCATCCTGTAGGCGAACACAAGATACAAAAGCATTGGGCGTGGCCCTGTCCCAGGGGGTCCGTCATGCACCAAAAATAATAGTGGTCAGCCTTAGGGTATAAGGAATAAGTATAAAAAAAGTTTTCAAGACGATCGATTAAGAATTGTGGGCTGTAGGTGACACAGACAGACAAAAAAAAAATGGGCGTGGCACTGCCCCTTGGGGTTGGGCATGCACCAAAAACAATACGGATCTTCCTTAAGGTACCAAAAATAAGTATTCAAAGTTTCAAGATGATACATTAAGAAATGCAGCCTGTAGACGACAGACAAACAAATACAAGAAATGAGTGTTGCTGTCCCACGGGGGTCGGGCATGCACCCAAAACAAAAGGGGTCATCCTTAGGGTATAAGGAATAAGTATTTTAAGTTTCAAGATGACCGATTAAGAATTGTGGCCTGTAGGCGACACACAAAAAGAAAATGGGCGTGACTCTGTCCCTGGGGGTTGGGCATGCACCCCAAATGATAGAAATGTTCCTTAGGGTACAAAGAATAATCATTCAAAGTTTCAAGATGATACGTTAAGAAATGTGGCTTGTAGACGACAAACAAATAAATACAAGGAATGGGCGTGGATCTGCCATTGGGGGTCGGGCATGCACCAAAAACAATGCGGATCATCCTTAGGGTAAGTATACAAAGTTTTAAGAAAATCCAGTTAGAATTGCGGCTTCTAGGCGACACAGAGACACACAAAAAGAAAATGGGCGTGGATCTGCCCCTGGGGGTTGGGCATGCACCCCAAACGATAGGGATCATCCTTAGAGTATAAAGATTAAGTATACAAAGTTTTAAAGAAAATCCAATAAGAATTGCGGCCTGTAGGCGACACAAAGACACACGATAAGAAAATGGGTGTGGCTCTGCCCCAGGGGGTTGGGCATGCACCCCAAATGATAGGGATGTTCCTTAGGGTACAAAGAATGTGTATGCTAAGTTTCAAAATTATAAATTAAGAAATGTGGCCTGTAGACGACAAACAAATACATACTAAAAATGGGCGTGGCTCTGTCCCTGGGGGTCGGGCATACACCAAAAACAATAGAGATCTTCCTTAGGGTATAAGGAATACGTATACCAAGTTTGAAGAAAATCCAGTAAGAATTGCGCCCTGTAGGCGACACAAAGACACACGAAAAGAAAATGGGCGTGGCTCTGCCCCTGGGGGTGGGGCATACACCCCAAACGATAGGGATGTTTCTTAGGGTACAAAGAATGTGTATGCAAAGTTTCAAGATTATAAGTTAAGAAATGTGGCCTGTAGACGACAAACAAACAAATGCTAGAAATGGGCGTGGCTCGGCCCCTGGGGGTCGGGCATGCCCCCAAAACAATAGGGATCTTCCTTGGGGTATAAGGAATAAGTATACCAAGTTTGAAGAAAATCCATGAAGAATTGCGCCCTGTAGGCGAACCACAGACACACACACACACACACACACACACACACATACATACACACACACACACACACACAGACAGGGGCGACGGCATAATACGTTCACATTATGAATGTGGACGTATAAAAATGGAACCCTTCCACTTTCACTCAAAACGTTCCATGTACGGTTAAAACATGTAGTGTAAAGGGGATATAGAGTGTATTAATATATTGGGGGTGACTAAGTACTGCGATTATGATATTGGTTTCCGGGCCTCTACATGTATGCTCCATAGCCACAAGAACGTTTGTGCCCTTCTATTTATATGTGCTTTAATCATAATCAGAAGGTATGGGCGACCATCCTGCTCAAAAACGCCAACAACTTACCGTTACCTCATTCTTTACGAAAAAGAGGAAGGAAGTTGATACAGTAGATCGCGTGGAATCGATATCTGAAGTGAAATCAATCAGTCCTGTTGATGATGTCCAACTTGTTGTGTCTTCGGCTAGTGGTAATGTTGCTGATGTGGTTTCTCATGAGGTTTCATCAAATAAGCCATCAGTTGAGGTTTTACCTGTATCGCCTTATGATGTTTCGCAGATCATTAGCGGAAATAATGAATTGTCAGACTCGGATAAGATCAACTTCATCGACAGTTGTTGGAAACCGTCGCTTCAAGATTCGTTGGATTCTCGATTGTGTGAGTCGAAAAACCGCTATCTGTCCTTCCAGTGGAAATGGCTGAAAGAACACACCTGGCCCGCTTATAGTAATCAGGTTGAATTTAGAGGCGGTTGGTGTTTACCCCGCTTGTTATTTTTAAAGGAACCTGAGAAAGCTCATCTTGGTGTCTTTGTAAAAGCTCCGTTCAGAAACTATAACAAGTCGAAAGCGTTGCTGAAGGGACACGAAGGGAAGAAATATCATACATTGTGATGTGACCGGGCAACTATTATTCGCAGACATCTAACCAATATTGGAGGCCGTATTGATGTACAATTAGATAGAATAGCTATGGAAAATGCTGATCGAAATGAAAGCATTCTTCCGCCCATCGTCAACGCGGTATTGCTCTGTGCTAACCAGCAAATTGCTATGCATGGTCATCGCGACAATAAATTGAATTTCTCGGAGGAACCTGACGCTAACGAAGGGAATTTCAGCGCAATTCTTCATCTCCTTGCTAAGTCTAACTCTACACTCAAGAGACCATCTTGTGAATGGACCAAAGAATGCCCGGTATACAAGTAAAACTATTCAGTCATCGATACTGTCCATTGCAGCTGACCTTTACCGTGATTTTTTCCGACGTTGTTTGGAGAAATGCCCGCACTACTCACTAATAGCAGACGAAACCACCACTCAAGGTCGATCAGTTTTATCTGTATGTCTACGAATCCTGGACTTCATTTCTGACAAAAACAAACCAAGAAAAATAGAAGTTCTTCTTGACATATGTGACCTTCATAAACTGACTGAAACCTTGCTCACCAAATGGGGACATATCATGCCACTTGAATGCACGTTCAAGAGTGAACTGTGTAGATGGTTCAATTATTGGAGGCATCAGTCATCGATCAAGTCACGATTAGTAACTGAAACTCTCGCGACCGACGCCGATGCAACATTTTTTGTTGTTGACAGTCCTTGCGAGTTGTTGACTGACCTCTTTTAGTCACCCCCCCTGGAATAAATCCTGGATCCGCCACTGCACTGCATTGGTCTGTCTAGTCTCTATCATCCACACAAATATTCTACGAATATTAGTCTGGATGGGTCCTCAAAATTTGACGGAAAATAGGTCATTGTCTGGATTATCCAGTCTTTTAAGTTACCACGTACTGAATCTATCAAAACAGCTCGCTTGTCAACGATGACACTCTTTAAAATTTTGTTGTGTAAAGGTTTCAATTGAAATGGTAATTTTCTCTCGTCATGAATCAGACGTATGGCTTAATTCTTCATCGCGATGCATGCTTATTCCTCATCTCTATTTTGTTTCTAATAATAGATGTGCCAAGTGAATTGTGGGATATATTTCAACCACGCTTTATAGAATCTAGCAAAATCAGCCCGGCTTCATAAGATCTAGCACTTACCGATACTTTCATTGGATACTTTAGCCAAAAGGTTCCATTGCCCATGCGTAACCAAATGTTTGTTTTTTATGTGTTACATTATCCAGTAATTTTCGTCAAAAATTGAGAACCGACCCAGACCCTCCGTGCGTTGAAGACTAGGGGGTTCTGGGTGACAGAGACTATGGTCTGTCATCCTTAGGTTATGTTATGTGTCCTTGCTGATAAGTGGCTTTTCTTCAACCAGATAGGCTTTGGACTGATTTGATTATAGTGTCTCTGCTACTTGAGAGAATAAAGATATTTGAACTGAGAGAACGTCCTCCAGGAAAATGGAGGTTGATTTCAAGGCAAAAAGATGAACCACACCCGATTAATTTGGTCAACAAAATTAAGGATATTGTACCATTTTTTTTTTAAATATACATGTATATATATTACGGTACGTTTACTCAAACGGTAAGTGCAACAAATATTTTATATTTATTGTTTATGGGTTAGGGTTAGGGTTTGGGTTAGGTTTAGATTTGGGGTTAGGGTTAGGGTTTGTGTTATGGGTTAATGTCAGACAGCAAAATAGCCGGCATCATTGCCTTAGCGAAAACGGCTAAGTCCAGGAATCAGAGAACTGCGCATGTCAAACGGAAGGTACGGCAAAATAGTAAATTAGAGTAAAGTGCCGAATTCGGTTAAATATCCACTGCCTTATTATTATATTGATTTGACAGTTGTGTTCAACCTTTCCCTTTAACTTATTCCACAGTCCGTAATGTCACCTACTAGCTACCTTTGAATACATGACCACTCGGACCAAAGACCACTCGGACCAAGACCACTCGGACCACAACGGAGACCACTCGGACCAAACAAAAAGACTACTCCGACCACAATAAAAAGACTACTCGGACCAAGTATTTTTATAGAAAAATAATTGTTAATATGACTACTTACCCGTGGTATTTGATCATACTCGGACCACAAAATAAAAATTAGTACTCGGACCAAACAAAAAGACTACTGTTTTAATAGATAAATAATTGTTATATATGGCTACTCGGATCGCTAATAAATTGTTTTAATAAATTGTTTTTGTTTTAATATGACTTCTCGGATCGCTAATAAATTGTTGTTTTAATAAATTGTTTTTGTTTTAATATAAAAATAAAAAAAAATTAATAAATGTATTACATCAAAAACTACAATAAAAATATTTAATAAATTGTTGATGTAATAAATATGAAAATGCCACTTACCTGTACCATTTGTTACGGGCATATTAAAAATATTTAATAAATTGTTGATGTAATAAATATGAATATGCTACTTATCTGTACCATTTGTTACTGGCATATTAAATATAAAAAAATATATTTATTATTAAATAATATTTATTTAACTTAAAATTGGTATTTTGTTTCTTTTTTGGGTTGGTCCGAGTGGTCTTCCAATGTAAATTGAATGGTCCGAGGCAACAAATATTGTTTTTTTGGGTTGGTCCGAGTGGTCTTCCAACGTAAATTGAATGGTCCGAGAGGCAACAAATATTGTTTTTTGGGGTTGGTCCGAGTGGTCTTTTGGGTTGGTCCGAGTGGTCTCCGTTTTGGTCCGAGTGGTCTTTTTTTTTGGTCCGAGTCGACTTGGTCCGAGTGGTCTTTGGTCCGAGTGGTCCGGATACCCTACCTTTGTCCGAAACAATGATGCCATATTTTTTTTAGTCCAAAAGTATTTTAAGTAAAAGAAAAGAGGCAAAAATGTTATGTTTAAGAATAGAAATCTTGAATGGGAGTCACCCATGAAAGATCAAAATGAGTTTGCAACGTAGAACTAAATGGTACCTATGCACATGTAGACATATCACAATGATTTTAGCGACCTGAACCTATACATGTACTCACCCGCTCGAGCTACGTAAATCAATTCAAAGTCAAGTGTCAACACAGTTTGTGACTTGTCACAAAATATTGGCTAACGATATGATCACGATCCTCAATTACACAGCTGCTTAATTCCGATATAACTTCATTGTTAGTCCTACATATGATCTTAGCATAATTACTGAGGTAAATCACAGTTTTGTTGTAAATTAACCGGTAATTTTAATTACAATTTGTTATTAATTTTCTAAGTGATGACAACAGGAAATCTTGGCATGGGAGATAATTCTTAAGTATTTCCGTTGTAGCGGAGTAAAATGACTCCTATGTTGAGATTGTTCAGCTCTGAACGTGGTATACGTCGATCGTACAGAACAGGGCGAGTGTAACAAGAACTTAACGTTCAGAGCTCAACTAATGTTGAGATGGATTACTTTTGGAAGCTATTTTACGTTTCATGAATTTTTATATTTTGAAATTCAAATTTTTAGTGTAAATTATCTGAAATTTCGTCGATTTTTATTATTGACTAAAATTCATCATCGGACAATATAATGAACATAAACGAACCGCTACATGCAATTCTTTGGGCTAATCGGCTGATTAATTTAGACCATGGCTGATTCGGACCAGATTCTTAGCTGATTCGGACCAGATTCTCAGTTGATTTGCACCATGCATTGCTCATTCGGACCATGCCAATGCTCATAATTGAATGACGAGTGTAGGCCATTAGTAAATATGTTTGCATAAAGGCCATCGAAAGTATAAAATAAACGAAACGAAATATAGATCTGTATTTTAATCAGATTGGATGGATAAAACAATATCAAAATTATTAATTATATATAAGGATATATATTGTTCTATCTTTACATTACATGTATATTTTATGTAATTTAGTGGTCTGAACCTCTATATCGCCCAAGGATCCGAATTTTGGCATCATAAATAAGGGTTTGTGTAATGTTGAATCAGTTTCAAGGAGCAATGATGTGTGCTCATTTTCCGTCATTAATTGTATGACCTATTGGAATTAACTTAAAGTAGCCAAGTCTCTAACTCAATATCACTCAAAGTCTTTGACAATGAAAACACGAATTATTTGTAATTTTAGATCAACATTGATGTTGTGATCTTATCGGGAAAAGATGGGCTTCTGATATCTAATATTTAAGACATTTTACAATTGGTACACGAATCGTATACCATAGTGCGTTTTAGTGCCATTTGTAGCAAGGGAATCGAAGAACAAGTCGCGGCATATTCCACAAGTCATGCCAAACGTTGACCCATATTCTAATCTGGAGAACATGCGTGATAAATACTATCGGCGTAGACTGTAATAACCAGACGCTAGAGATTATCATTCAATTGAGACTTCTGGCGTATTTCGCCTAAGATAACTGATTTGACATATACAGTAAAGCAGGAACGGTTGAATGTAAATCAGTTTATATACATTCATATAACATTGTCGTTGCGACCCTTTTGTGTCAATTTCTTGGTTTCAAATATTAGCGATTCGGACACAAGTCATAAAGCTTATTTTAATCCGTCTCCGAATAGTAATAAACAAAATAAAATAAAAGCATGTTTAAACTGCATAAAACGTGTACTAATTTACAGAAGATTAATAAGATAAGTATGATGTCTTGTCATCATCCCTGTTAATACTATACAGTCATTATCTTTAACCTCAAAACCAGGACATGTTTTGTGAACTAACATCTACATAGGCCTAGTGGTGCGGAAAATCCGGCCTAGGGAAATGAACTGGAATAGGCCTATAAATAAATTGGCGAAAATAAAAGCGCATAATAAATATAGTCATGATATGGCCTAGATAAAATCTCTGTAAAGGAGCTACCCCAATCTGAACAGAGTCTCAAAAATGAAAGTCCGAGTACATTTGATAAATGCCAAAATATTGAGTAATCGTGCATTAACGACGTCTCAAAATTTGAGCCCATAATATTGAGTCGTTTGGACGTGAATGCCAAAACTGCTTATCCAGACAGGTAACCCGTTAAAGATTTCGGGTCAATTATTTCGTTCCTTAAGAGGGGTACCTATGTGCTGTCAAACTGATCCCGTAGTGAATATTCGCTTGGCCGCTACAATCACTGATAAGCATGACATCGACGAGGCTTAATGAGTACGGCATATTAACTTTTTTACTCCGACAAATTAAATTCTCAAACATTTTTTTGAGCTAAAAGAAAAATAAATTAAGACGTTTGAAGTAGTTAAAAAATATTTCCTATTTAGTGTAAATGGGTATTAAAATGAGTAAAATGCATCATTTTGCCCGAAGCAGTTAGGTGTTAAGTAAACATTGTACGAGCCGTTGAGCCAATGACTACCGGCGCGTGCAGTCAACGCACGTGTTATGGACAGTCATCTGTTACAGAGATAATTCGTAAGTAATTCTCTGTGAAACAGATTGATGTGCTGTACTTTATAACGAACGGTAAATTCCACCTACGCATTATTTTTATAACCGAAAAATGTCTGGTTTTATCAAGACATCGCATAATACGGTTGGGACACCGGTCTCCATTACCAGATGAGGATTGGTGGGTCAAGTTGTTTGAAATTATATAGCAAATACTGAGTTAGTTGCCCGACCCTTGGGTAAAGGGTTTTAAGTGACTTTAACACAAAATTAAGCAGTTTTATTCTCCCAAAAATTATAAGGATTAGCCCTTTAAACTTGATTCAATATCTAAATCTCAGTTTCTAATATTTTTTATTGTACATGTATGGTCAGATAGTGATACGAATCAGTCTGGAATATGGCTCGAACCACCTTTGGTTGTCTGTAGAATTTTTTATGCATACTTAAACCATAATTTAACACTTATAGTTTCCTTCACAATAATGCAGGAAGCATGATTTCATAATTTGTAGATCTGTCTTTTATTCATAGTTCACAAAAACATTTAATGTAGCTCCCAGCAGAATTATCCTATGGAGGCTGTGATCCCCGCGTTCAATATTATTTAGTTTGCCTTCATTTCCTGCAATATCAAATGACAAATATAACAAGCTTATCACGAATACAAATAAGTCGTAAAATAATTTTTCAAATTTTATTTAATTAAAGTTCCTTGTTAATATTTAACATGAATGAAATAGCGATACATGTTGTTCACTCTAAGAAATCCACCATCTAATTTGCTAATAAACGCACATATTTTATGGGTGTCCGCCCACTTCACCATCTAAATGAAAGTCGCCATTGGATGCATGGGTTGTATACTTGTATACAAATGACACATTTTACCAATGGTGTAGTTTGATTATCCAAATTATGGAATGACTTTGGTACTAACAGCCTTTTCTTGGATACATGGATTGCATATTTTACCAATGTTGAAGTTTAAATTTGATTATTCAAATTATGGAATGAATTTCATACTAGCAGTCTTTTCTTGGTATAATTTATATTCGATATCTATGTAGATATCGTGGCTGACAGGTCTCATTTTCTTAATCATATGCTCCTCCGTCGACCCAGAGAAATTACTTACTTACTTAAGGCTTAAGCTGGTGGTTTTACGTCCGCTTCCACATAAGTGATATCACAGACTAGCCCAGAGGAATGCGACGCCAGCAAGCTTAATTTCTTTATTAATGAAACATACCCGGTCCAATGTATTGAAACACCTTTTATTTGCCTTCGGGGGTTTTATGCGACCATTCATAATCATGTGCATTAGTCATGCGCGACCCATAAATGTTTTCTACTTTTGGATTTATGTGCTTAAAGGAACGAAATCGCTAATAGTTGAAGCCTAGAAATTGACCCAAATGGGTTGCAACGCATTTTAATCTAATTGTCTATGAACTTATTTACATTCAGTTGTTTCCGTTTAGACTCTAATTTCAAATCAGTTATGCCCAGCGAAATACGGTATGAGACTCAACCGAATAGAAATTTCTAGCGCCTGGTCTATTGCGCATACTCCCCAGATAGTTATGGCGTTACCGTTTGACATGGGTTGTTTGACATGTCTAGCCTCGTTCTGGTCACTTGACGCTGAACCAATGGTAAAATGTTTATTTTGTCTTAAATATTGGATATCAGAAGCAATGTAAGATGACATCAATGTTGATTTGAATTGACATTTTCAATTGTAGTTGGAGTCGGCAGAAATGCCATAAGTAACAATAACCAATCGTTGTTTCGAAGAACAAATTGACAGTTTTGCTCATTGAGGTACGATTTGATTCAAATTGGATTCTTTCAGCAGGTACTATTGTACTATCTCTTTATCGCGATACATGAAGGGCGAGGGTCGGGAGACCGCTTCAATCCACCGCCCATAAATACGTTTAATAGACAATATTGGTGATCTTTTAGAGGCATTTAGTAACTGGATAAACAAAAAACTATAACACATACTTATGGAAGAACAATTACTGATTTATTTTGGCGACGTTTCGAAGAGTATTCTCTCAACTAGATCAAATTTACACAAACTTAAAGGACAATATTGGTGCCATAGAACTCGTTTAACACGTCCCGAATATAATTGTAACACAGAGATCATTGCTACGATAGATGCGTAATGAAGGTTTCTACAAAAGGGAGTGACGAACACAAAAGGAAAGCACGAGTTACACTTTTATATAACTGACCGAAGTTGATGTGATCGGGGCGAATTTCTGTTCACTAACAATTCCTTCAAAGATCAAAAGTTGTTAGGAATATGTATAGTGAGAGGATAATAAACGACAATTCAAAAAAGTAATTGAATGTCACTAGATACGAGGGACGAGAAAAATAGAATAATCTGAACATACACTTGTTTTTATTCATTCTATACTTTTAAAAATGGTAATGCACGGACTTTTTCAAAAATTTTCTCTTATTTCGTGACAGTCAATTAATTTATGTTTTGAATTGACAGATATCCTCTCTGTCTCATATAACAACTTTAGGTCCTCGAAGGAATTATTAGTGAACAGAAATTCGCCCGTGTACCTGTTATCCATACTCCCGCGCAGTGTTGCGTTTGATTAGAGGTAATCCAACTACACACTGCTATTATGAGTGGATATTGTTGTTTTAAATTTTGATTTGTCCGTAGTCCGTCTACCAACCAATCACTAGCTGCCAATATTGGACCAAATATGTTTACATAACGTTATGTCATGACTCACGATTTTATTATGCCTAATTAACCCGTACATAGCAGAATACTGCAGTAAAACTAATTGCGTGACAAACGAGTCGAATGAAATGTAAACAATACTGTTTGGAAACGAACATACTTTCACCGTTTTGAATACCTTAAATCACTGTCCAAAGTTTTAGGGAAGACCCAGATTAAACGAAGGACTGTCATGTTGCTGTACTAATGTGATAGCTTTCATTGAACGGAAAGAATAGACACACTCCCGCATAAGTTCAAGAAACAGACGCTATTCCAGCAATGGTCAGAGAGGGATTTCTCGGGCCATTGCTTCAGGAATATGCCTGTTATCACGCGTAACTTCAGTCAGTTACATAGAATGATAATTCGAGTTTCGCTATTGCGTTCTCCACTTCCGTTTGTTGAAAACTTGATTAAGCATCTATCGTAAAGAAATGATCTCTGTGTTGAAATTATATTTGGAACGTGTAAAACCAGTTCTATCACATATATGATATTGACTGACATCAATATTGTCCTTTATTAAGTTTCTGTAAATTTGATCTTGTTGACTTCCAGGTGTATGAATATGATGACTCGTATTTAGTAATATTTCGCAGTTGGTACGCTTAAATATATTTGTTGGTTCGCGTCAATACAGAATGCTGAATCGTCGTAAACGAGTTTATTATCTTTATGAATTAATATAGTATGACAATATGTTGGTTCTGTTGAACGAAGCTCGAAATATTCTCGAAAACTCACGAGTTATCCCGACTAAAACATTTCAAAATGGCGACGTAAACAACTATTTTAGCTCTCAGATGAAATGGATATTGACAGAAATAAACGACACTGTTTGTCAAGTAATATATTCGATTCACCATAAATCGTGCGGTTGACAGTCGTAATAACATGCAACCTACTCAAGGTTTGTAGTACTTACTGAACTCATTGTTATATTCTGAACTGTTTGTTTGTCCTTCATTCTCACTATAAATTTATCTTTTGCAAGTTATGGATTGCCTTCATTACTTCATAGACAAAGAACATTGTCGGGAAAACCCCCATTCATTTCAATTCAACTTTTCAAATTCAATTGTTTGACGCCAAAGGGAGTGTGTGCGTCAAATACAAGTCCAAAGTGATTTTTGAGCCATTGTCTTGGTCGTAACCGCTCAACAACAATTGACCATCACCAGGCCCTTGCATTTGAAGGAGACGAGAAGTAAAAAGGCTACTGTCAGGCCAAATTTGGTTAGATCTGTTTTGTCCAGACTATTTTCGGAGCAGTCCCAGCAGTCTCACTTTTTGGATGTGATTAACAACCCATGGGTATGGCGTCTACTAGAAATGGTTCCAGTATTACTCCAGGCACAGTAGTGGCTTTTCCTACAGAGTTCCTTTGCGCAAGTTTTTGTCAAATTAACGACCACAAAAAGTTTACTGGCCCATAGCTACCTTAATTTACACATAAACTAACCCAAAACTGTACTGCTTAACTATTATAATAAATCAATTCCCATTGAAATAAAGGTGAAGCCTTACCGCATAATTATATGATTTGATGAAACCCAACTGCTACGCGAAATTTCAACTGGCCGGTGTCATGGCGGCAAGTTGCATAATACGTCATTTGGCTTACAACAAAAACATCGCTATGCAAATGCAGAACGCATTACCATGAAGAAAAACTGTTTTAATGGTCCAGTCTTCACTGAATTACTTATTCCAATACGAACTGTAATGATGTGTTGCGTTTGAACCTATTTGAACTTGCGTTGTTTAAGGTTACAAGTATAGTAACGAGGCGTCTACACACATCATTATATAAGAATGGCTTACTATGGCCCACTCATTTAAAGGAGATGGGAAGTACATGTAGAAGTAAAATGTGTCCACAAGATGATCTATTACTGTTTGTACATTTCAGGTGCAACGTTTGTACAAAACAGGAACTATATCATCGTATTCGTCTGGTTAATTTTTATGACATGTGTGACGTTTTTATCCAGCCCGGTTGAAGAATGGGATACCTCGTCCATAAAAATGGCAGAGGAAGGAAGTTTTTCTTTTGATCCGTTTTTAGGACTTTTACCAGTAGTAAGTGGTCTTTTCTATCGTTTTCTAGTCTCTATCACCCACACAAATATTCTACGAATATTAGTCTGGATGGTTCCCCAAAATTTGACGGAAAGCAGGTCATTGTCTGGATTATCCAGTCTTTTAAGTTACCACGTACTGAATCTATCAAAACATCTCGCTTGTCAACAATGGCACTCTCTAAAATTTTGTTTGTAAAGGTTTTAATTGAAATGGTAATTTTCTCTCGTCATGAATCAGACATATAGCTTCTCACAATCCTCTTAATTCTTCATCGCGATTCATGATTTATTCCTCGTATCTATTTTGTTTCTAAAAATAGATGTGCCAAGTGAATTGTGGGATATATTTCAGACTCGCTTTATAGAATCTAGCAAAATCGACCCGGCTTCATAAGATCTAGGTTAGCACTTACCGAGACTTTAGCCAAAAGGTTCCATTGCCCATGCGTAACCGGGAGTTTGGTTTATTATCTGGTAGATTATCCAGTAATTTTCGTCAACAATAATCGAGAACCGACCCAGACACTCCGTACGTTGAAGACTAGGGGGTTCTGGGTGACCGAGACAAATCGTTTTCGTGTCAGATACAGAATGTGCTTAACCTTTGATAGAACATCCGATACAACTTCTTATTTAATTGGGAAGTACGTGCCGTATTTTTTTTTTTTTTTTTTTTTTTTAAAATGGAAATTTTATATTCCACTGCTAAAGATTACTTTTAGTTATGGTAATAGTGATATGTTGAGCACTACAGATTGCCCCCCCCCCCCCAAAAAAAAAAACAACAACAAAAAACAAAACAAAACAAAAAACCCCCCCAAAAAACAAAACAAAACAAACAAAAAAATCAGTTTCAACGCTTACGTATAACATGTCATGTTCCAGCGTTCGGCCGAATCAACCTTTTTACAGCCTAGATCATCTTCCAAATACAATCCCGAACTAAACCCCATTAGGATCAATGGTAGACCTACTTATGTTAAACCGGGTTCACGTGGAGGTCGTGTGTTCGATCCGAGAAAGTTCACCTCTTGGCCGAGAAAGTTCATTTCGATTTTCCAACGTGGTTTCAGTGATGCAGAACGGGGGGGGGGGCTGACAAGGACAGCCGCCTTGTCGGTCGGATGGGACAGTTGGAATAAGAGTAGGCCGAAGCGCCGCTGCCCTGGCAAAATTTCCCTCATAGCACACTGTAATATGGCGTATGCTCGTCTTCCATTAGCCCAGGTTATGTGCAGGAGAGTAGGACGTTAACTCCATTTCATTTCATTTCATTTTCTATATTGGACCAAATATCCATGTTTTGACCGACCATTTAATGTGTTAAGAGACAATATGACTATACATTGGGGAGATAGAGATTCCTTCAGTTCAAATTTTCGAATCGTATATATTGTGTAATTCATTTCTAGAAGATCAGCAAAAGACTCGCACAATATACGTACTTGTAGGCCGATGCTTGGATTGTCGTTAATATTTCTGATTTTGTGACTTTTGAGGCTAGTTTCAATATGATACTGTACAAAATTATGTGTTTCTTTTTTTTCGGTATGAAGGATAACGTTGCATTAATCCCATCGTGTATTAATGTATGTTTCAGGTGAACATATCGCAGTGGATAGATCCAAATCGCCTGGTAAGTTACACTTATTTAACAATTGCTAATGGTGTGATCCGTGCTCGGGTTCGCTCCCGATATTCCTCGGCATTTTCCGGCGTGGTTGACCCATGTTAGTGGTGTATAACAGAGGGCTTGACAGGCAACAGTGTCTAATCGTTCAGGTTGGATCTAAACCCAGATCCTGTGTTTATACATGTAGCCTATTGACGTGTACGGAAAAAATAAGAATAGGCCGCAGTGCCATTGTCCGGGCAACATTTCCCCATAGCACACTGCAGTGTATGCGTATACATACCGTCTACAGTAGCCTAGAAGGTACAAACACTATAGGACGTTAAATCTCGTTTCATTTCATTGGTTGTAATTTCCTTGGTGTGGCATGTCCTGGCCAATACCGTTGTCTATCACTGGTTCGAATGCGCAGGTTATGATAGTAAGTTACGCCATTGAGATGTCAATTGCTGAGGAAAATTTCGCCAAAGAAAAGTGTCCACTCATTCGGATGGGACCCAATTCCGAGATCCTGTATAGTTGAAATTAGATGATTTTTGTATTCCACTGCTAAGGATATAATAGTAATATGGTGAGCACCACAGATTGTAACATAAAAAAAAAACAACAAAATTTTCACTTTCCACGCCTGCGTATAACATGTCTTGTACCACCCCCACCGCATGTCGGACAGACAGATATTACGTTAAATCCAATTTCATTTAACGTCATTTCGCTCTATAGACCCAGTAGGAGGCTTCTGCGTTATATTGGTAGCTAGAGATAGACCGTTAAAGAATTTAACAGAAAAACGTGTTAAAAATCGCAAAAGAAATCTAGACCTGCAACGCTTCCCAGACCACCGACGGGTTTACTCACGACCTTCCTACACAGATGTTTGGTTTGGCGCTTCCTGTAGCAATTACGCCTACTAAACCCCACGAGGGCAACGTTACAAAATCCTTCCTCACCTCCCCTTTGCCGAAACCGGCCCACCATGACACTGTGTGGGTTATTGATCGCAGCGCCGTCTTAAACATGGCGTTGTTAATCATAGGGAGGCACGCCACGGTTACAATCCATTTGTACATGAGTAGGATCAACTTTCTAGTTCAGTTCATTTTCACCAGACGTCGTGGCTTCCACCACTATTAGGCCAAGTAAATATTTAACTTTAAAGAATGGATGGGTGAATAACAAAGCGTTGTTTTTTCCAGGTCGATATCTTTGGTCTAGGGGATGCTAAATCAACAGCGCCATGTTACACAGTCGACGTTACTAAACCTCGTAAAACCTATACTGCGGGAAAATATCGCGTTACTATGACCATTGTAACAGCCTACTTCGATCTGGGACGATTCAAGAAGGGAAACTCACTCTACTTCTCTACAGACACATATTTTGATTGGGCCTCGTCATTCAAATTCCTGATGCATCCATTGGTTGTTTATTCCGACTGTAAACGATTTATATCAAGAATGAAAAAGTTCCGAAAAAATCAGAAAAATATCACTCGGATTGTTTTCACAGATCGCAACCGGTTCTGGAGTTATCAAATATTGAAAGAGATTAGTCAGATCTTCAGAAAACCCAGATATCCGAAATTTCATCCCAACACAATTGTTCCTGGATATTCATCCGCCCAGCACTCAAAATTCGCGGTTGTGGCGGACGCCGTTAGACAGGACTACTTTCAAACGAAACACTACGCATGGTTGGATGTAGGTTACTTTCGGGACATCGTGAACACGCGTAAGAAATTTATTCTAAAGATCCCTCGAAATTTCAACCCTAAAAAAGTTGCGATGAATCAAGTTTTTCCGAAACCGAAACCCGAGCCCACTATGGACAAAGTGTTTCGAAGAAATATGGTTTGGATTGGCGGTGGGTTTTTCTTCGGAAGAAGAGATGTGGTGCTGAAATTTGAAGAACAATATCGTCGAACAGTGATGTATTTCATTAGTCGAGGTTTAATGAACACAGATCAACAAATTTTATTTGCATTATTCAGTCGCCGGGGACGTCGGAAGTTGAAACCGAAAGTAGACGTCCAGCTGTATAAACCACGTGGTAATGGAAGCGTGTGGTTTTATCTTGGTTATTTATGTTATACTGTTATATAGATTCATATTTGATAGTTATTTAAGATTAAATCCTCCAAATTCAGACTTTATTTTCTTATATCTCGCATTAACGGATGTCTTGCATGGATCGGTGTGTGCAAACGAGAAATTTTTCCGAAATTTTACAGCGTTGTTTCCTCTCGTCAGGGGTGCAGGACGGTGGGCCTCGCGAGGACAGCCTTATGACCTTGTTCAGATGTAACAAATAAACAAGGTCCCTTGTATGCTACACGTTGGCGTGCACACAAAGAACACAATTAATGGATGACAGACTTAATTGACAGTTTGTTAGTGGCATATGAGCATGTGATATGGTTGTTTAGTCGGTGCGATGGTCAATTCCATACCAAGATCTTTACACTTAACCACTTAATGTGGATTTGTTCTGTTTTGTATTGTTTGGTTTTTTTTGTACCACAATGGTAAATACATGTATGTCATATGTGATATTCTTGTTTGTCAGTGCTGCGGGACGGGGGGCATTACAAGGACAGTCTAGTCGTTTGGATGGGACGGAAAACTGATGTCCCGTGTACACGTTGGCGTCATTGCGTCCCTCTCACTTTATAGTTCCTGTTTTCATGTAAATATTTGTTTATGTATTATTGTCGGACCGGGAACGACTGCGACTGGCCCCGGTATCCATTCATTGGATTTGATATTAAATGTTGATTATTTCTGTGTAGTTTGACATGTCTATGGGTTCCTTTTATAGGCTCTACTAATTTATAATGCTGTATTAATATTACATGTATTATAATGTTTTTATACAGATAAGTAAAATGTTAAACCACATTTTATTTCATTGAACATATTCAAATATGACTATGGGAAATCTGAAAATAAAACAACTACATAGCCTTGCACAGCAATCTAACATTTTATGTGCTTGGAGTCTGTTTTAAATAATACGATGAGTCAGTAATTATATCAAATACTGTGTTTTTCAAAAGTAATTACATATTCTTGGTGACGGTGATAATGGATAATTAATGCGACCTGAAGGGGGCGAGTAACATAAATGGGTATTACAATATATTTCGCCAGCTGTATCTATTTAAGTCTTTCCTTTACTTAGGGTTACCATTGTTATATTATGAATGAAACGTGTGAACCTATCTACGACATACAACCAATATTTTCCTATTTTTAATGGTGTTACGTTTGACAAGAATGCCGATTAACTCGTGGAGCTTCTGATTCTTTATGTTATGATACTGATTTGGTATTTAGTACAATAATTTCTTGCTAGCATAAATGGCATGTTGTACAGTATTGAATAAATAACCACACTCTATTTCTAATGTTACAGTCTATAATCTCCAGTAATAATAATCTCAATCAATCAATTAAAAAAAACATTACATTCACATTACTATAATCCAGCCTATACTGTCAAGCAAATTATAAAATAAATAAACAGCCCCACTCTGTGGATTAATAAAAATAGCTTTTAAAATACCTAATAAATTATCTTATAAACCCTTAAGAGTAAAAATGTTATGCCATCCTAGTGGATATTTCTACAAATCCCCCCCTCCCCAATCTAGCATAGGTGTACAATAGTCATATTCACTGCAATTACATTTGCTAATAAAACATATCATGTGAAATAGAATAAAATAAATTTAAACACAATAGGTCCATTAAAGCTGCTGTTACCACCACAGCTCACGCCATAATATTAAAAAGGGGTTCTGATTTTGCCCCTTCAGTCTGGCCTGTGCGTGAAAGGATAACTCTAGATCAATTAGGTTTATTATCTCTATACAAATACTGTAAGGCAAGATAACTCCTCACCAGTTTCATTTCCTTCTGTATCCGAACTGACCCTTGTCTCAATCTGCTAGTTTGATAACACACAGCATCATAGTCTTGATGAATATATCCATTCGTGTAACATGATTTCCCATGTTCGTGATTTATTTGGTTTTAAAATCATAACCCCATTACACCACCATTGGCTATCCTTCTATAACATACCACATTCTATAACATATCAACCCGTGCAATTCGTTAGGTTCGAGCACAAAAAAAATCCGCAAAAAGTCGCTGGCACCAATAAAATTAAGATTCTTTCAAAAAGTGCAACACTAGATAAACTTCGACGGTACAATTCTACATTAAATCCATTCAAATATGCCGTTAACGTTTGGGGTAGGTGTATTAAACCTTGTTTATTTGCTGAGTACGATTTCTGGTTTCTTGCGCGTTATCAATAATGAACATTTATTATGATAAAGATATATTATAGCGAATGACCAAGTATTCCCGAATGTCACAAAACGGATTTTACAGCCATATTATTGAAGGTGTACCATCACGAACGAACCAGCACAATGGCCGGGGTTCTCATTCAAGTGGCCGTAATGGTTGAGAACCCTCGATTGTCACCGAATTGTTTTTTTCTGGAGATTTTAGTCTGTCACAGACTACTATTACTAGTCAGTAATATCACATTCACATCCTAGAGTAACAATTTCTGGTTGAAACGTCAACAAAATGACGGAAAATCCCAGAATATCTAACTTTCTGACAGATTCATTTCGAAGAGTCATTAAATTAAAACCAAGAGAATTAAATATTAACCTAAATACAACTTGCTACGTGTACACGTATCCTACATATAATCATTTTCATCCGTGTTATCCGATGAAATAGGTCTTATTTTTTCTGTATAATCATCAGGCGGCGGGGGTGGTTTTTGTTTGGCTGCAAAAAATAATAATAATAAAAAAACACATGAATAATAACAAATTAAAGCATTTTGGGAGTAAGATCTTGTATTTTTTGGTTTCAAGGCCACGATATTTTCACCTTATAATCACCTTATTAATCGCGATATTAAAGTAACGATTCGTCATTTGTAGTTTCCGTTCAGGGCTTAATCTATGCTAATGTACTCAAATTAAGGGTTTAATTTAATAGGATTTAAATTTTAAAACAGGTCCACCGACTATGTTCGCCCACAACAAAATGGCAACGGGCTTTTAACACAAGGAGTAGATTTTCATTCAATATATCTTTGTAAATACTGAACGGATGTTAATTCTTGAACCGATAATCATGTGGAGAATCATCTTTTACAATATCTAGTTTGCAGGAGATTCATACTGCACTATTTGACAGATTGGGACTTTAATGTGCATACTAGACAAAGACAGATAAGTTATAATGTCTGAATTAAATGACGACAGAAGATAAAATGTGCAGACTAAAGAAATAGTTACTATTTTAGAAACGAACTTACGACTTGACTTGGTATGAGCAGAGGGATATTGTTTCTTCAGGAGGGTGATAGGAGTCGGCTCAGGTAAGTCACTAAGTTTATGGAATTTAAATCTTTCTTCAAACGCTACAAATCAAAATAAACATTAATAATAAGTGGTTTGGTTTAAAGTTCCAATAGCATTTTTTTAAGTTATATTTTTAAAATTTATTAAAATAAAGCCCCAAAATAGATTGAACCTATAAACAGTCCTACCTTGTTAAAGAATAATCCTATTAATCCTATAATTCACTATTGCCAGTTGAGAAATTGGCAAAAATATCATTTTCAACTTCAAATTCAAACGTTTGAAGATGGCTGTCCATGTAGAAGAATGGGAAAACAAGGGAGGTAATTGAGTAACTATTTCCTCAATCAATCAGTGTCACCCTTTTTAACCCCCCAAAATTTTGTCCATGATCGTATAATAGTGAGTTGACAACCTTTTGAGCAAAAAACATAGAAATAATTATATTTTGACTTTCTTAGAAAAAGTGAAATTGGAACTTTAATTAAAATCATATTAACATTTCGTCTCGTTTTATTTCTATTTTGTACCACTTTAACCTGACGTTATCTTTGTCGTTGGCGTTCAGATAATACAATCTGGTATCAGGGTCCCGGTGATGGTCATTTGCGTTGAATAGGGCTGATACATTCTAGCCAAACATACACCTCGGCATCCAATAATCAAATGGGATTTCTTGTATATGTACACTTAGATAAATTGCCCCCACCCCCATCTCCCAAGACAAGAAGTGTCGCTCAATGCATATACCGCCCTTCCACCCCCACATCCCATTTCAGGGTCATGTGCAGAAAAGTAGGACGTTAAACCCAATTTCATTTCAATTAAATTTTAATGTTTATTTCTTGTCCAAAAGGGCACTGTCTCACCAGACTGTTAATCGTTTATATAAACACGTGGCCTGAGAGATTTATTATATTACTTATTATGTTTAATGGGATGACTGAGAAGTAATTCATGAACGGACTGCGCTGGAAATTTTCGATACCAATAACTATTTTGACAAGGTACACGTAACCATCCACCCGCGTATACGATTTGTATGCTTGTAACCAAACGCCCATCAAGAAGCACAGACACAGTGTTGGCTAAAAAGTTCTAAGTCTGAAAAGGATAGATCAATTGGGTGGAAACTAACTTTTGACACCAACAAGAACAATCATTGAATGAATCATAAACATAAGACATAATCTTTGACTTCGTACCAGACCATCTTGTGAACCTACCCTTTGACATCACCAGAAATATACAACTGAAAGGACTATCCCCAACACAGATGCATGCCGACATGGTGTACTCTTTAGGGGGTGATGCCACGTCTATTCTTTTTCCACAGAAAAGAGGTGGGCTGCGGAATTTAAGTGTGGCATGCAGAGCATTGACAATAATCTGCGCAATCATTCAAGAAAACATTACCCAGGTCAGTTCTGTGTTAACGATTCCCTAGTGCTTGATAACAATAGCAAGCAGAACATTCGAGAGCGCAGGCCCATTATTCAGTAGGGATTTGAAAAAATCTGTTGTAGAAGAATTAAAATAATTATAAACCAAACCCTTCGCATATCATGCGCAAATCTTTTCACAGCTGAATTCAGATGCAATATACAACATCTTTTGTACCCTATCTAATTCTGTAGCGATATTTTTATAGACATAATTAGCATGTTTTTACATAATGTCTGAATTGAGCCTTTGAGTATGTTTTGATTTAGCCGGGTTTTCAATGTTTAGAGTTAAATTTGTTACCGGTAGCAGAAGGTGATTTTCGATCCTTGTTGAATTCACTGAGCTTATTCTTTTAACATTCGCGAAAAAAGAATGTACACGAAATAATAAAGTCGGTAAAAATAATGAGTATGCTTACTTTCTTGTTTTATTATTATCAAAGGGATGCAATGTGCCACTTCCTGTCATCTAATTCACGATGTTTGACCGCCCCTGCTTTAGAGACTATCCTCGACACCGACTTACGATAACAGAAATATATTTGTATTTATATTACTTACCATCATTTGATGGTTTCCATGACGACCTGTTTCTCGTTGGTAACGGGGGTGGGTTTTCTTGTTGTTTTCGTGTGTTTGTAGTATTTCTAATAATATTTGGTTGATCATGTGTACTGTGTCTTCGTGTAGGTAGTGGCGGTGGCACCTCCAATGAAGAATTCTGTGATTTAGAGGGATGCAACTCCACGTTACTTAGTTTCCTAGCTGGGAGTGGCGGGGGGATATCATCAACAGGGGGTGGTTTTAACCGTTGGGGTTGATTGCGTGGTTTAGACAACGCTGGTGCTGGGTTTGACCCCGGGACGTTTGCATTAAGTATATAATTCTTGCTTTTCTGAAATAAAAGAACCAGGTGAGAATCAATATTCAAATTACAAATCCTTGACTGATTTCTACTTAACAACAATTATTGTTTAGTGCGGATCTATTCCCCCCAAAATAAGAAGAGGTATCGAATGTGCGGGAAAGGAGCGGGTCTGTTTGTCAAACGAAATGGAATTAGCGTTTCCTTGGTTTTATCGTCCCATCTGAAAGGCTAGACATTGTTTCTCGAAATTCACACAATATAACGACATCAAATACGAAACTATAGAATGAATTTTCTTACATAATATTCAAAACTGTAAGGAGGTGTAATCCATAGCAATAATTATAGGATATCTTATTTTGATTTTGTTTGAAAGAGAGGTCTGGAAACTACTATAGGGTTATAGGGCTCAAAAATATGATATTAGGTGGGGGTAATAAACCAAATAGAGCTGTAAACTATGCATAATATAACGCAACCTAAACAAATAAACCTAGATAATACAGTATGCATAAACTATGTCAAGTACTTATATATAGTCATAATATCATCTTTCCTAAACACACGTATATTATAGCATAACACTTGATCCTTCCGGTTCATCATTTTGTATCCTATAGTAATCTCGTCCTTTTACACAAATTTGAAACAGAATAACCCGACATAAATCAAATATACCATCACCTATATCATTTATAAAAACAACGAAATATACATAAAAGAAATGTACATGTGCACACAATGGCGTATGTGCGACTAAAATTTCAGGCCAAGTCTTCACAGATATATTTGGTAATTACAAGACTTGTGTATTTTCCACATTACGTCGTTTTGAGAATTAAAGCCCGCTTTCCATATACGCGTTTTCGCAGTGTTAGATTTTACTGGAAGGATAAGAAAGGAAGCCGGTGTTGTTTTTGTTTAATCGACGCGGTTTTGAAATAATAACACATACCATGCCCAAAATATCTGACATTTTCAAGCTGATCATACAGCAACAAGGATGGTTGATTTACTTATAGTAGTGAACATAAACATCCGGTTGTCCACGTGGGTTCGTATAATAGAAGACGCGAGACAAAACGTTAAAAGTCGCTTATCGAGAAAATTTGTTTTCTGTGCGCCAAACGCTTACATGGAAACGGACCCATTTAATTTGCATCCTGAAACCCGAGTCCGCCCTATCGTTTATAGATCTATCTAATATTGCTTTGTGTCGGTTAGTATATTTGGTATCATATTGGGCCTTGCTTGATTTTTTTTATCAGTACTTGCGGCACTATCGACAAAAAAAAACAAAACAAAAAAAAAAAAACCCTTAAAAGTTTTAATCATGACAAACAAAAGAAAGAGCCTTAAACCAGAGAATGTATATGAATGTTACACTTTCTAAATCTTTAAGATGTCTGAAATTATATGTGGCTATAGTACAGTGTATTATATAGATGGTTAAGAATTAGTGGTAATGCGTATTCATTTAAAATTCCGTGTTCTTGTATCTTTGTCGCAGCTATTCGAACATTATCGCCGAATATTCGAGTAGTGATTTTTAATTTTTCGACTTAATGGACTCTGGCCCATTGATTTGATGCTATTGCAACCTGGAAGATGTGAGGAGAGAAGAACAACTTCTATTATTTCAAACAAGATTAGCACCCAAGGGCGTTTTATAGCTGAGGCGCTGGAGGCGCCAGCCTCCTATTGAAAAAAATCAAAAAAGTTGAGCAAAAAAAACGCGAGAAAAATGCTAAAACCGATGAGAAAAATGCCCTAAAGGCA
Organism: Patella depressa; assembly: GCA_948474765.1. Lineage (NCBI taxonomy): Eukaryota > Metazoa > Mollusca > Gastropoda > Patellidae > Patella > Patella depressa. The sequence goes on from OX419715.1 coordinate 31,659,113, forward strand.
GACAAAAGGGACCCTCGTCTGACAAAAGGGCCCCTTTGGCCAAGGTAAGGGGCCCTGAGTCCGAGTCAATCGTTTTCTTTACACTGTTACTGTCGAATCCACTATACTGAATGAGAATGCAGCCATTGCACTGGTATGAAAATCATCAATCAAGACCCCCCCCCCCCCGGACCCCAGCGAAAGATGGCTCTCAAAATAGTATAGCCTCCGCCATAATAAACCTTAAAACGCCCCTGTTAGCACCTAATGTCTCCTATAATATGTGCTAAGATGCATTATGTAAGATTTAGATAAAGAGCAGGGTCCGTATTCAAAGGATATCTAAAGTCTAAGATAACCACTTGTAATTTCGCTTAAAAATACGTAACTTCCGTCTGTTAAGGGCATTGGTATTTACATGCAACGTTAAGTATCAAATTTTCCCTTAAATTTAAGCTGCTTTATCTTTTAACTGTTAGTCTTTTAGTGGTAGGCCTATTCAAAGGTCGGCTTAAGTGAGACATTATATAAAGATACCATTTATAAAGTAACATGTCGCCGTCCATTAACTTTAAAGATACCGTTATTAAAGGGTAATACGGCATAATAATATTAAACAAGTCCCTAATATAATTGTAACGCAGAGGTCATTGTCGACCGGTAATCACGATTTGAAGATTCCGGGAGCGACGTAAACAAAAGGAAGCGGCAGAGAGCGGTAAAAATTACACGGATGACTTTGAGAGTAAATCTGCATTTCCTTTAGTACGAGTCAAGTCCGGCTCCGGTCCGAGGGCAGACATGACACACAGCAGGTTGTGTATTCTTATATTATGCGGTTTTTCAAGCGGAAGGGCTCTCTTTTCAACATGGCACGTGTCTAAGAAAGGGCGAAAATTGGAATTTCCGTACCTATTTTTGGCTTTTTGCCGTGCGGGCTACCCAAACTGTGTTTCCTTGTGTGCGTTATGTTTGTTTACGGACACCGCTCCGCATGCGTTGCCGTACCGAATGTGACATGGTCCGCTTCGAAAATCATACCGGACGCCGCATAGAGAACCGTATCCGCACCCGCACATAAGGAAACACTCTTACTAAAATTCTATGAAAGTGTTCTTTTCCGTATCCACAACCTGACCGGAGTCGGACCGCATCAGTACTAAATACGGGCATTTGAGTTGGATGAGTTACCAATAAGTTTTCGTAACAAAATACATTTATGTATCAATAATTTACTCGAGTTTCAATGGTATAATTGTATATTTTCTGGATTTTATAGTGCTCCAGGAGCTTCAAAGTAATAGATATAAACCCAAATATTGGTCTATCCAGAAATTAACGGTAGTACAACATAAGAAACGTATGAAAACGCATCAGTCTTCAATAGATTACCAGAAAATTGGCCATACGAATATGGTTTCAGACACAAATTTTCGAAAATTGCCTCGTATTTTCGAGCACCTAAAATTCTGAAACTTGATGTAATTATAGTTTGTACTATAATGTCTCCAACATTATGTTAAAGTCATTTTTGTCCCGTGCCATTTTGATATTTTTTCGATTTTTTCAAAATCTGTGTTTTTGGTCAATCTATATCAATTATCGTATTTTCGAGCCGATTGAACCCGGTAGATGAGCACCTAAAAATCCGAAAATTGGTGAAATAAAATATAGAATATAATCTTTTTCAGCCCTAATACGCATATAAACCAAATTTCAGCAAAATCGAAGTGGTATAGTTTAACTCGTTGGGTGATAATTGACATGGAATAACCCATAGGACAAGAATGGCTTTGCATAATGTTCGAGTCCTTAGTACAAACTATATAATTACACCAAGTTTCAGATTTTTAGGTGCACATCTACCATCTTCTTTCGGCTCAAAAATACGAAAATTGTGTCTGAAATCATATTCGAGGCCAATTGTATGCGAATTTATTGAATCTATTGCGTTTTTATATGTTTCTTATGTAGTACAACCGGCAACATCTGCAGAAAAAATTTTGGTTTATATCTATTATTTTACAAAATCCAGACAATATACAATTACACCAAATTTGTGTCGGTTTTGCAGTTTCCAGATTTTACATGTACACTAACATAATTTTTTTTTTCCAGATTTTTTCGAGGGGGTCAATTTCCCAAATTTATGAAAATTTACCCATTTGACATGGAATGACCCATAAGAAAAGCGACAAAACAGACGGAGACAAATGTACCTTTAAAAGTCTGCATTTGAACATCTTACTGTTTCTTTACATCATTTAAAATAAAAATCCTCACAATAATCCTTTCAGCTAACTTATAATACAATTAACTGTAAGCAGGTATACTAGTTATTCCGTTTATTCTCCACTACTTGTTATCGTAAAAACAGTAAAAGTAGGCCTGTAGACACAAAGATATCTCGCTATATTGACAGGAAGTCGGATAATAATAAGCTTATTTTGATCAAAGAAATAAATATGATTTATTTTTTTATTTCAATGTATAACACGGACAATACAAACGTGGAGAGAATTACATTAAATTTTCATTTTTTTTCTCCGTCAGGTGTGGCTGATTTGTCTACAAGACAATTTTCTTCGTGATTTTTAAGTAAATAGCTACACCTGACGGAGAAAAAATGGCAACAGAAAAGCGTCTTGTCTTTCTCTTTATATACATCAGAGCGTATGTTATTTTTTTTTAATATGAACATGTTTGATATTATATATTTAGCACCAATGGGAAGAAAAAGGGAAGATTAAAAAAATATGGAGATCGCATCCTTTTAATGAGTATTAGTATCTCATCGTCAAGTACTTAAAATCAACTAGAATTTCACTAAATATATCTTCAACTGTACAATGTCAAAATCTTTCGATTACTTTGAAACTCAATGACAAAGTTATAAAACTGCCAAGCCCCTATAGGGTCTGGATCAAAAATTGTTGACTTATTTGAATGTTATGTGTTTGATTTGTAGTATAGCAGCAGCCGGTCTTCTTTCAAAATTCTATACCCATGGCGAAGCCAGTGCTACAGTATTTATCAATAACTGAATAAGCATAAACAAAAATTACCAAAATGTTTGAAAGTCTAGCTTAAGTTAAACAGTCATAAAAGTATCTGACATGATTTGGGTGAAATTAATTTCAACTTCTAGAATTGAATTCCTAAATTTTAAAGGCTAAATTTTAATTCCTAAATTTCAAAGGCTAGTCCTTAATTCCTAAATTCCAAACACTACAGCCTGTGGTCGTCTAATGGTTTGACTTTCGCGTGATTATTACTGTAATTCTCTATCATCGGACTTCACTTGGCCTTCATGTTATGTATTTATTTTCGAACAGTAGGACGTTAGTCCAGATTTCATTTCATTTTTATTTATTTACAGCAGCCAAATCGTTTGTTTATCAGGAACAACAATACAATAGTTAAAGAAGGTATCCAAAAATACTGTGACAAAATATACTCTAGTAGTGGTATTAATCAGATGTGGATATTAAAAAATCCCAAAGAATTACTTGATGGTTTACAATCGAGATCACTTGCTTCAGTCTCCTCTATACAAACTTTTCACTTTTCTACATTGTACACGAAAATTCCCCATAGTAAATTAAAAGCTCGATTAAAAGACATTATTCACAGTGTCTTTTCATCAAAATCAGGAACTACTAGATATCAATATCTAGTTGTTAATTACAATTCCACATATTTTGTCAAGAACCATAGTGATTCAAAAAATAAATTCTCCGCCAACAAGATAATTCAGATGTTGGATTTTTTAATTGATAATATCTTTGTTGAATTTGGAGGGGAAATATATCAGCAAGTGGTAGGTATCCCCATGGCAGGTGCGGATCCAGGAATTTTTGCAGGAGGGGGTTTGCCAGGTTTCTGTTACGGAAATCTGCCATCATCGTCTCTAAATTACATAGGCATACATACAAATTGAGCTTTTTAAACGGAGAAATCATTTTTATACTGATGTAGGATCACTTTGTGATGTAATTTCATTGATGCAAGGCATTATTTTTTTTGTGTGACTGAGCAGGGGGGGGGGGACCCCCCCCCCCAAACCCCCCCTCTGGATCCGCGCCTGCATGGGTACCAACTGTGCACCTTTGCTTGCTGATTTATTTCTCTATTCGTACGAAGCCGATTACATACAGGCACTCGTAAAAACTAATAAACGATTAGTCAGACATTTTAATTTCACTTATCGATATATCGATGATGTTCTATCACTGAACAATCCAAAATTTAGTGATTACATAGAATTCATATATCCTGATGAGCTCGAAATTAAAAACACTGCTGACAGTGACAATCACGCTTCCTACTTGGATCTGCGTCTCGATTTTGACAATTGCCATAAACTTAGTGTTAAATTGTACGATAAACGTGATGACATTGACTTTCCGATCGTTAACTTTCCATTTATTAGTAGTAACATTCCAATATCACCAGCTTATGGAGTGTTTGTGTCTCAGCTAATACGTTACACGAGGGCTTGTTCCTTTTATTCTGATTTTTTAAATAGATCGAGGCATTTGTCATCTAGGCTTCAACTACCGGGATAAACTCATTAAAACCTTTAAAAAGTTTTATGGACGTCATATTGACTTGATTGGTAAATATAACATGTCTCTCTCGGCTATTATTCAAGATATATTTTATTGACTCGTAAAATATTATCTTCCTAATTATGTCCGTCTATTACATCGTTAACACTGTTCATCACGTGCATTTTGTATACCGATAGTCCATTGGCCAATCATGCTATTTCATTGAGATTTCGTCTAATATAGTTTGGATGCAGCGATGGCGGGTGTGGCGCCAGGCAGGGTAAGCTTACTCTTCCGGACACCTGCTACCACTGTTTGTCGTGTATTTTGTACACGGTGACCAGTCCATCTGCTGATTACACTATTTTGCCTCGACCTTTTTTATTGGACTTCGAATTTTGACTAATGGTTTGGATTGTTCGTACTTGGTTTTATTTTATTTGTATACAGTTTTATAAGTAAGCAGGTTGTATAGGTACAATGGTATACATAATATATACCCTGTGTGGCTCTGGAAACCCTTATATCAATCATGGCCTTCTGAGGATCAGAACTGCTAGTCTGGGAATCGAATGGTTGTCTAGCATCTAGTCTGTATAGCTCAAGTCGCGCTCTTATATAATCCCCCAATTTTTGCTATTTTTACACCTAATGACGTCAAGAATTACCCCCAGGGACATCGGCCTTAAAAGAATACCTGGTAAATGTCCATCACAATAGTATACATATATAATTTTTTAAAACAAACACAAATTAGCCTTGACTCTAGACACCATGTCCTGTTATTCTCATAATATTTAAAAACAAATTAATTGCGTTTCAAATAAACACATACGCTATTATTCATATTTCATTAATCCCTAATTATATTACAGATTTTAACTACACTCTGATAATCTATATAAATAAAATCAAAGCGTATGTATGTATGAATATGAATATGAATGTGTGTATGTATGTATGTATGTTATGTATGTATGTATGTATGTTATGTATGTACGTTCGTCAATCACGCGCTCTACCCCAACACGATATCAAATTAACCCGGGCGACTTCGGCCTGAGCATTATGATCTAAATAATTATTTTCAGCTATTACCTTTATCAAATTTAAATAAGGAAAATGTTGGCATGCCTGAAATGGTCGCCTTTTCAAATGTATTACTTTTCCATACTTCGAAGTATGAAATATTATGGTTATCTTAAAACACCACATAGTTGCCCCCTGCATTAGATTCTGCAGACGTGACTGTTGTTGTGCACGAGAAATTGTATGTTTAATTCTCGTTTAAGGGTTTCACATAGTTCCTGTGATTTGAGTCATAAACAATCGAACAAAAATCCGTTCATGATGAATATCTAAAAAAAAGTTCAATTAAAAAATGTAATTTTGGAAGACAGACTTACCGGTTCCATGGTGTAACTAACACTAACAGTGTAAACCGCTGACTAGGTCTCACAACCGTGATTTTTTTTACCTATGTATGTCTCAGTTTATATAGTTTCTCGTTGTATAATATAGTTCTTCATGTTCGAAAACCTAAAACTGAAAATAATGATGATATTGGAATAAGTAATCTATGAATATAACAACAACAATTATTTTGTCTTTATATGTAATAGTGTAAAAAATAGTAGTGATGTACATGTAGGAGTGAATCAGGGTGTTAGAGAACACTCTCCAGACCGTAATTTTGTCAGCAGGTTATAAAACCACTGACAAGACACATAAACTTCCGGACATTGTGAGTAATTAATTACAAAGGTACAACCCAAGTAAGCAGTCACAGGGCTGTTATGTTATAGACCCAGAAAATTAATTTTTGCCCATCGTAAAAATTACGATTTGTTGTTCTCCACTGCTTTATAAAAATGACATGTACTCCATAATACAATGCATCCGTCACCCAAAGCTCAACTTAACGGGTCATATCATTGGTTAATTGAAATAAAATTAAACCATATTATTATGTTAGTCCCGAAATGACCTAGTTTGTGTCGAGTGGACGTTAAACCCCATTTCTCTCTCTCTCATATCATTGGTTAATGCCATACGTTTAAAAGAGAACGTGGTTGATTTAAAAATCATTCCATAGAGGTCGATCGTTCAAAGCTCCGTTAACTTATAATGGATCGTTTAGGGGTTGTCGGATTGCTATCTGAAACGGCGGGAAAGTCTGTTGTTGGAGGCCCCATTAAAGCCCCAATAACACTCTTGTTGTAACTGAAAAATACGTCCCAATCTTCATGCTGGTCAACAAATCGTATTATTTTAGAATATTCCAATTAAATGATGATATAAATTTCATCTTAACACACCTATTTTGAAAAATTGGAAAAATTCAACCAATTGATTTGAAAAGTCTAACGTAAACCTTTTCAAATGTGACTTGGATTTTAAAATATTTTCGAACCCTCTGGATAAATAAAATAGGTTGTAATGGATAATTTACACAACAGGTAGGACATTTAAACATCTAGTACTTAGAATAAGGGTATTATTTATTTTCTGGAGCTACCAAGCCAGCAAGAATGTTATTGTCCCTTTAACATTTTGTATGTGTAACTGTTTTACGATTTCATTAATCGGCTGTCACTCGAAGTATACCTTAGCAAAATGTCATAGATTATCAGTGTAGTTTTCTATAGAATTTTACAGTCGTGAAATATTTATTTGTGTTGATATAATATGCTTGATAACGACTTGTGAAATCTTGCCGAAACGTCGCAGTGAAATAAACTATAGTAATTGTTATCCATAATAGTGTGTTATTTGATCTTACTGGGTCCTACATATAATGTCGTGAATACTCATAAAATGAAATTATAATCGAATGACACGAAATAAGATCAGCGTTTTAATTAGATTGTCCAGTACTTGGATTTTTTAACTGTAAGTCTTCAATTACCATTACTTGCGTTTATTTTTTCTGAATTTTACACTAAACAGATTGATACATTATTATTATATGACTATATAGTGTGGTCTGTCAGTAATATGATATTTCTCAGAGGGTTAAAAATGTATTAGGTCATGTGTGATAGTTAAACAGTTTTCGTATATTTGTAAGATAAAGGGTAATGTTGTGTATCTAGTAATTAACTTTATAACAACAAAATATAACCGGGAAGGTAAAACCACTCTATACAAACAATATTTAGACTACAGTTAAAGGTTATACTTATATTCTATCTATCTTAATAGTTTAATCAACGTCAATTACCGCGCTATAAAATAAATTAGACAACAGATAATCATCTGACAAAACAATAGAAATTCCTTCGTTTTCCTTCAATAGACCCGTTTCAACCAAACTCATTGAAACTCTAAAGTAGTAAAGAAAATAAACATATAATTGAACTAGCCTACCCTCGCGGTGACATTAATCTAGTCATAAAGCTTAATGGGAATTGACCTCTCCCATTTTTTTTTGATTAAACACCCCCCAGTAAAATTCAAATATGCTGGACACTCCATTCTAGATCGCCACCTTGGACGAACAATATAAAAAAATCTATATAGCTGCCTCTTTCATTCAATGGGACATCGATATTATTGTAAACAAATAAAATACTGTATAAATCTTATCGAACTATTTCACGAACTTATTACTTATTTATCTGTGTGTGCAACAGTGCGACGAAAAGTTATAGGGCTCTGGTCTTACTTTTTGGATATGGAATGGTTGTTCGTACAAACGGTACCTTGTGGACCCTAAAATGTTGTTTCTCGACCGGAAAGGGTGAAACATTTGAAGCCGGGGAGTCAGTTCGTGGAGAGAAAACCACCACACTCTTTACCAATAGATTGTTAATCCAATTACACTCAACATTTTGCTGTCCCAAGAGAGTTAAAAATTGTATCACCTCTTGTATTGCTTTTCTTTATGTTGACCGATTGCCCAGCCCACCACCCACAAATTTGAAACAACATATATTTAGATGATATAAATTTAGCGGTGTAAATAACGTATAGAATTGACTGTCGGTTGATATGGACTTTGTTTTATACAATATAATATTGTTTATTAATATGTATAGAACAGTAACGTAGAATTGTTATCTAACATTTTCTTCTACTTGAATGTTTTGTGAATATAATAATGACACAACACTTAATACATTTGAATTGACAGATTTAATATTTATCGATAAACTGCGCACCTTTCACATATTATAACTCAATGTAGGCCTAATATAGTTCTCCTGCCTATCATTAGCGAATAGAATGAAACTTGGCAAGTATTCCCCACTAAAGTATACGACAAATCCACTCTGACATGCGCCACGTTTATCGACATACAGTGGGGGGGGGGGAGATCCCCACCCCACCTAACAATTTGAAAGTCCAGTAGTTCAGGCGCGGATCCAGAGGGGGGTGTTGGGGGTTCCCCCCCCCCCCTGCTCAGCTACATAAAAAAAAAATAATGCCTTGCATCAATGAAATTACATCACAAAGTGATCCTACATCAGTATAAAAATGATTTCTCTGTTTGTATGTATGCCTATGTAATTTAGAGACGATGATGGCAGATTCCCGTAACAGAAACCGGGCAAACCCCCTCCTGCAAAAATTCCTGGATCCGACCCTGTAGTTTGCGTTATAACCAACGATTTCTTACGAATATGTTGTGACACGTGGACGCCTGTCTAAGTTGTCCACGCTAGTCATCCTGTATGGTAACGGTAATGCCCGTTAACCAACAAAAGGGATGTTAATATATTTTCTCCACTCTCCCAGTTTCGGAAATCCTGCATACGTCACCGATTATTGTCCATATTAGATTATACTTGTATTATACACATCATGTTTTTATCCTGTGTCTGGGGTTCAGTCCGTCCTGAGAGGAATTGTTGATTAGTATAAAGTTTACGTATCTTCAGTCGTCTCAGTTGTCACAAAACACTGATGTGTCTAATATTCACGCGGTACATGTATTATAATATTGACGAGTGTCGCGTCTGGGACAGAATGCGAATACCCTTTTCGAAACAGCTAATACGGACAGGGTCGCCTGTCTAACCTCGTCATGGGATTTATACGGTTTCTTCCCCGTATAAGACCCGTACGTGCTAGAGAATATTAAAATAATATTGATCCTTCAGTCAGTCCTCAAATGACCTAATTTGCGCTGAGTAGACGCCAAATCCCATTCCGCGCTCTCTCTCTCTCTCTCTCTCTCTCTCTCAACTGACTTTTCGCTGAACTTCAGTGATTTTATCATGCCCCCCCCCCCCCCCGTGGTAAAATTCATGCACTATTACGGTAATATGTCACTGTCTATTTAACAGTTTGATTGGCGTTTAGGTTGTAAGGATCATTCAATCATATCCTATATAGCATAAGATATCTACTTGAAACACATTATCAAAAACTATTGAAATATTTGAATATTTCACGTCAACATATTATTCCCTATATGTCCATATAAGTTGTTATACATATAGTAATGAATGTACAAAGTTTAATATCATAGACCGTCCATATTCTATCCCGTCATCTCATTTACACATGTAAAATAACTATGAACTTTAAATGCGATATTAATAATCCAAGATTACACTTACTTTACCTTATTATTATATAGTTGCTGGCATGTACTCCGTGTTTTATCGTTACACCATATTGAACTTGAAATACAAAATGGACTTTAAGACTGAACGCGGAAGTAAATTGAAACTGTGAAACTGCCCACACTCCAACTTAACATGTATATCAATTATGTGTTTGTATTGATATGAAAGAAAATTGACGAAGCATGACCGTTTAAGCCGGTAGTCTAGATCACCATGCCTATAACAGCGCATCTTACGATTAGGCCTACAGGTTATTTTATGATAATTTAAATCTTTTTTTTTACATAGATTTGTATTGGTTGCCATTCCGATCAAAATTTCTAATATACATTAACACATCAGTATGACATTTTGTCGAGTATGTTCCTCGACTGGCATCTACCTAATACAGCTATTTTTTTTGTTTTTTTGTAACATTGTATTCAATTTAAAAGTCGTATAACAATTGTATAGACAGTAGTATAATAATAGTAACAATTTAACATTTGATGTACATTATTTCCATTTAGAGCCTTAAAATAGATGGTATCCATAAATAGTCCCACCTTGTTAAAGAATAATCCTATTAATCCTATAATTCAGTATTGCCAGTTGTGAAATTGGCAAGTATGTCATTTTCAACTTCAAATTCAAACGTTTGAAGATAGCTATTATTGCATGGGGACAATAGAAAAACAAGGGGGGTAATTGTGTTATCATTTCCTTTGTTAATGAGTTATAAGAGTGGGGAATAATGCCTGTGATCTATAATAGTGAGTTGACAACCTATTGAGCAAAAGACAGAAATAATTATGTTTTGACTTTCTTGAAAATATGAAATTATCGCTTTAAGTAACAGATATATTATAAGCCACAGTACCGTCACATTATAAGGGAAGTAACCTGAACTATACGAAAACGTGATGGATGCAGACCACCATTAATTTCCCTATTGACTTCAGTGTTAATTCTGGCCTCTTTTCCCAAAATTTTCGTTGGGCTGATTTTTTTCACTACAGACATAGGAACAAATGGCAATGTCTTTGCACTTAAATTTATATGAGGTTGACGACCAAAATTATGAGATACACAATTTAAAGAAGCATACTAAAAACATGCAATTTTACTGTATATCACCGTAACCAGCCGGGTCATGAATATTCAAACCATCTTAAATTTTCCATTCTAGGCCAAAAAAAACCCAACAAAAATGGGCATGCATAAGGAGAATACAGAGAAAGAGAGAGAATTGCTATAAAAAGCCGAACGGGTACCGAGATGGTTAAATTTAATGGTGGTCTGCCTCCTATATGGTTTAAGTTCATATATCATCAAAACTACTGCAGAAATGGCTTTGTATACCGGGTTGCAGCGAGAGGCCGATCAAGGCTCTGATGGGCCGTTGGCAGTTCGACCAGTTGAGCCCTTCGCGGAACTGGTTTGCCGTAGTAAAACTAAGACCCCTGTAAGAGAAACGAGGATATACTGGTGTCTTTGGCCAGTGACAATCTTTTGATGCCCCTGCAGAAGAGCACAGCAAAAGCCAATTTCTGGATAAAATGAAAACAAACTTATTGCTTAAAAGAAGAGAAATTATATCCTGTAATTAACGTTCACACATCCGAATTCACTTTGAACGTAAAACATCAAATTTAAAAAGGTCGTCCAAAATGTTATGGGCCCTTTTGTTCTTGGGCCCAAGGCAGGTGCCTACACTGCCTGTAGGGTAATCCTTCTCTAGTTGCAGCTCAGGCCCGTTGGCCTTTTGTTCCAGAATTTAAGATTCTTTCTTAATGTTGTCAAAATGTGAGTTTTGCAAAAACATTTAAAGGGTTTCAAACACGTCACATCAAAAATATTCAAAATATTGGAACATTTTTCAAAAATTGACTTCCTTTTATCGTATGTCCACCCCCTGAAAATTTCACTGTGGCGACCAGTCGCGGCGCCAAGGGGGAGCGAGGGCTGGGGGGGGGGGGCATTTGCACCCCCAAAAATCAGGCCTGCCCTCTGTTTGTCCCCCTCCCCAATAATTTTCGAGGATAAAAAAAATGTGATCTGGCCAGTTCTATTTATCTGAACGACCATTGTCTGAAGTGCTACCTGGTTGCATTCCCGGCAGTCTATTTTACAAAATATAGTGGCGAAGATATTCATTCACTTTGAGTCACTCTTACTCCGCCCGGTAGACACTTTCTTCTCTTGTCGGATAAACTAGTGATTTGGCGACATGCGGTATCTGTTAAGCTCTATTTATCTCGACGATCAATGCCTGGAATGCTGCCAGACTGCATTTCGGGCAGTCTACTTTTCAAATTATTGGGGACTTCGTTGAGTTTCAACTAGTGATCAGGCCACAGACGACATCCAATCAGCTCTATTTATCTCTACGATCGGTGCCTGAATACTGTCAGACAGCATTTCCAACAGTCTATTTTTCAAAATTTTCTTGGGGAAAACCCCTCAAGAACTCGCTACTTTGGCGCTCACAAAGGTACTTCGTTGAGGTTCGCATGTCCGTTCGTTTGCCATTTTGGTCTCTGGTCGTATAATCTAGTGATCAGGCGACGGACGGTATGTGGTCAGATTTATTTATCTCGACGATCGGTGCCTGACTAAATAAATTCGTCGATTCGGGAGAGTATTCTATCCAAAGTTCCTCATTTGACCATGGTGTATAAAATTAAGCCCAAAACTAAACACGGAATCTCGAGATATCACAACACATTAACTTCAAGTAGCTGAGTCTCTATAACTCAATATCATCCAAAGTTTTCGACACAAATTATTTGTCAATTTAAATCAACATTGATGTTGTGATCTTGACAGGAAAAATGGGCTTCTGATATCCAATATTAAGGCAAAATATAAACATTTTACCATTGGTACACGAATCGTGTACCATAATGCGTTTCAGCCCCAGTTGTAACAAGAGACTCAAAGAACGAGGCTACGAACATTGCACCAAATCAAACGGTGTATGTTGACTGGAATAACCAGACACTGTAATTTTGCATTCGATTGCGACTGCTGGCTTAATTCGCCGAACATAATTGATTTGAAATTAGTGTAAAAACGGAAACCATTGAATGTATTGCGTTGTGACCCACTTGTGTCAATTTCTAGATGCATGGGTTATACACGCCGTATGTGGCGATCGGTTTTCCCCGCGTCCGCTCCCCACAGACGACGACCCATGATGTGGTGCTACACACATAAAGAGATTTATAAAACCGAACCATACACTGTTAGAAATATTCTGGTTATTTTACCCTAAAACTACGGGCAGCAAAAGTTTCCCCTAAATCATACGTAAAATTACACCGTTAGTTATTTAACATTTTACTGTAGAATTTATATATATGTTAATTTACATTTCTTGTAAAAGTACATCACACACGGTTAATTTACACTTTCGTTAAAAATACTAAATTTTGGTAATTTTACATGCAGGATTCGGGCAACTTTTGCTGAGAATTATCAACCAGTATTAACAATACTTCAGAATATTTTGAATATCAATAACCCATTTGGTAGACGGGGTCATTGTTCCAGGCTTTCAGGTGCAAGCTCGCGGTACTAACTATTTGCAGGCATTAAAAGCCTGCTTTACAGACAGTCCTTCCAACTGACACTGGCGAACTTGAAACCGAGATGATACAACGGCCACTAAGTCAAAACATTTTCTTATACATTTAAGAAAAAAACATACAGACTGATTAACGCAAGCTAAATATTAATACACTTTATACATTTTATAAATAATGGAAACAAGATATACATGACATTCAATATACAAATATTTACAAAATGTGATTGACCATATTATGGTTTTCTAATTCAAATAAATACTATAAGAAGATAATTAGAAGGAATGTTTTGTTGCTATATGGAATAATAAGATAAAATAAGAAATAGTAAATTTACAAACTAACGTTTCTAGACGTAAATCTGAAAATAACATGCTGGTTATGTTATATTCCGTTCAATTTTGAAATATTACATATAATGTGCCTTTTGAATATTGGTAAATATTCCTAATTCGTTTAAAGGAAAAAGCAAATATTTTAACTGCTGTAATTTTACCTATATTTCTTGCCTCAAAGTAAATTACGTAATAATGTGAATAAAAGTTACATGCCTGCTTCGATACTTTCAGCTCAATTTTATTACATAATATGTAAGAACGTACTTTTTAGCGGATTTTGAACGTCTTTGATTTCATCGCTCCTTATTTGACAAAAAGACATGAAACTCGATAAACATACACGAAACACGGTAAAAATACATCAGACTTGGTAAAAATACACCAGACTTGGTAAGAGTAGTATATGTTGTAAAATATACCGACTATTGCGGTGCAAAATGTACTATTTGGTTGTGGACTTCAACGATCAATGTTAATTGGTTGTGTGTTGAGAAATGTTAACAAAAATATCTCAATTTTGATTTCATTACTACTAAATAAAACGTTTGTTTGATATCAACGTTTTAGTCATTTTTACGACAACCAATTTGGGCTACGATAATCTTAATACAGTTGGAATACACTGTACATTACTTATTTTGACGTTACGTGTGTAAAATGACCTATTTCAGGATAAAATCACCTGTAAAATGTGGGGAATTTTACAGTATTTGTATTATCACATCTTAATACAGTTGGAATACACTGTACATTACTGTATTTTGACGTTACGTGTGTAAAATGACCTATTTCAGGGTAAAATCACCTGTATAATGTGAGTATTTTTACGTGTATTTGTACTATCACTCCTATTTTGCTGTGATAAAACATACATATATAAAATAACATACAACTACGTAAATATTTTAGCATATTCTTACGGTAAATTAACATTACAGTGTAGCTGGCTCTGTGTGAAAACAATTTAAAGTATCCCCAAATCACTAGAGGTGGGGAAATTGCTATTGCATCATTTGGCTTAGTAACCATTCATTATAATTAATTACGTCATATTTGAAAGTCGAAACCTTAGAGTAGAAAACCATCAGAGCTCTGAGCGACAGGGAGACGACGGCTAGATTATTAGAGGGGAAGATGCAGCAAGTTCCACCAACAGACTCGCTCTGTTATGTTTGGATGGCAGTATTGAAATATATGCCTGTAACCTTTGTATCCAGTGCTTGATATATAATGTTTAAAACGAACTGCTGTATCGCTGTGCCTGGTGACAGACGTCTTTGCGGTGGAAATTAAGAAGAAAGTACACAACGTAAGCAAAGAAAATACTAGACCATAATCATAAGGATATTAAAATATGTAGCAGAAGAGGGTCTGCGTCACACGTCGGCTGTGGTAGGTTTTGTGTTTCATTCATCTGTAAATAGCCTGTAATCCTGGTACAGGTATATAATTCAATGAGTGTTTCTTTTGTGTAACGCAATTTTATTATTACTGGAATTAAAGTTATTTATTAAACCTCCAAATGTATATTTAGTAATAATTTTTCCTATCATTTAAAGGTACACCATGTAAGATTTAGATAAAGAGCTTGCAATTCTTGCTTTAATAGTGTGAAAATAGATAATGTAAAATGAATAATTTGAAAATTTCATTCAAATTACTCTATTGAGAGTAAAGATATTAGCCTTTGAAGGTTTGTCAAAGTTTGACCAGACGTGTACAATAATTTCACCACCATATTTGTTATTCGACGCTAAGTCTCACTCCTCCATTTTTAAATTAAATCAAAATGTGGCTGAACCGTTCTAATCTATTTAATGTCAGAGAAATCCGATGTCATCGAGAGTTGATTATGGCCTGGACACCAGTTAATTAATGTATAGTTAATAATTTAGAAAACGTTTCAGGCATAAAGATAGACCTGCAATAGGCAGTTTTAGCTTTAGCTTAAAATAGCATTATGCAAGAGCAAAATCTGATTTTTACAGGTCTTTCTTTAAGCCTGAGATGTTATCTAAATAATCAATTAGACATTAATTAACACATCCAGACCATGATAAACTCTTTATGTCAAGACTAGCCTTCGATGTTGGCAGATTAAAATCGTATATGCCGCTTAATGGCGGTTGATAATTAAATCAATCAAGTGAATAATCGAGACTATGCTGTTTATATTAATGATTTGAGTAATGATGACCGAGGCTATGAATATTTCAAAAGCTTTTTTCTCGGCTAATAGTGAATCAATTTGACTGAAATTTTCAGCAAATTATCTTTACACTATCTAGTTTTTAACTATTGTAGTGAGAACTGCCATCTCTTTATCTTATCTCCCATAATGTAACTTTAATATATGTTTAATGTAAAAATAATAAGTTAACAAACATATTCTTATGTCATTTATTTAACATAGTGTCAACTATATGTAGGGTATCGCTGCTGATATTAAATTCTCTGTTAAAATGTCTTTTCCATTGATTATATTATGTAAAAAAGTACAATGTACAAAGTCCTAAAACCGATAATGATAAAGTCAAAATACATTTGAAGCCAATGTTAAATCTAAAACGTGAAGTGTAATGAATCAAATGACAAAATGTAATATTTTTTTGGAAAAGTTTCTTTTTTAGAGTGTATACACTTTTCATTTCAACACAGTGCATGTTTTGTCCAGAGCCGCCATTTTTAATCTGACTTTACCAGCCTCAACCGACCTCGAAAGGTTAGTTAACCATTTCAAGTTCGGGTGTGCATGGCCGAGGCCTAGTTGAACTATGGTTGAAGATTTGGACGAGCCGAGGCGGCCCTGGTTGATCTTGGCCTCGTTGCCGTATATGTTATGTAACATGATTCCATACATTTGCATATCAAACTGTTAGCGCTCTGCGTAAGATGCTATGTAAAAAGAGTGATGGACAAATTGTGCGACAAACCGCAAATGTAAAATTTGATAAAGGAAATGTCGAAAGTCAAAACGTCAAAACAACATTTTCCTATAAAACATTAATTTGACACATTGCATTCACGGTCCGTTTCGTCTTGCTCGAATAGGTTGTTCTTTTAAATCATAGCTGTTAAAAGGGGCCATATGTTAATAATTCATATCTTAGATCATAATTTATTACCGGGTACTCTTGAAGTGGTCGGTAGAAGTGCTGGCAATAAAAAGACCCAATCAGAACACGGTTGTTGGAGGACGTTTTACATTTAACTTTGGCCTTAGAGGGATTTTGACTTTATCATTACCGGTTTTAAGACTTTGTATACATTGTACTTTTTACACGTAATAAATGGAAAAGACATTATAGCAGAACATTTAATACGTGTATTTTCAACGATACCCTTCCATAGTAGGCCTAAACATAAAAAGGAAGGGTGCGGCACGGGAAAGGTTAATAAACTGGGGAATTACAACATAAGTGTTTGTTGGCTGTTTTACACAATTGTTATAACACAAGTTTGTGTGAAACGTGTATCAACACAGGTTTCATAATTTCAACACAAAGTTTCATAATTTCAACACAAAGTTTCATAATTTCAACTCAAGTTTCATTAATTTCAGTGTCGATTTTCACACACGTTTCAAAACAACCTGGTGTTATTTGGCAAACGTTAGCACGGGTTTATGTGTTGTTTCAACATTTAACACCGTCTTATTTCAATACATGGGTGTTTTGTTTCAACGCAAGTTTTTCTACAGTGTAATGTACGCAGTGTGCATTATAATTTCCTACTCTTAATGGCATCGTTGTGCCTCAGGATATTTACGCAACAAATCCAACAATTTGATTACCAGTTTCATTTATCCAAAACTCCAACATCAGAATTAGGTATAACCAGAAATCTGGTCTAAAGTTTCGCACAATGGACTTCCGTATCTATCAAATTCATTGCAAAAATGTGTTTCCATAAAATTCTGGATAAAAGTGGCTATCGTTTTGTTTACATCGCCATTTTGAATGAAGCTCGCTGGGATTAAACAAAAATGGTAAACGTGCAAGAGATAAAATTAAAGAGTTCGTAGATTTTTGGCATAATGCGTTGATCGCGAGGTGGAGCTCAGTTTGAAGGTTTTGAAGAACGTCTGATATATTATCAGAATGGTTCGTAGTGGTGAATTTTATGCTGGATCTCGCCTGTTAAGCCCACTTACAGAAGTGATCGGTTTACCGATTGATCAGGTGAGAATGCCAGGAATTATTATTAGAAGATTAATTAAAGATAGCACTTGTATTTGAAATATATACTGGAAACAGCGGTCTACTTTCCTTCAATTAAATGGGTTGAAAACTCTTTTGATTTTAGGATTTCTCATGGACCTAAAGGGTCTTCAATTTATCGCTATTATTATTTAATTCTATCATTAGTAGGCTTTTCTAATTATATTAATTACCACTAGTATTTACTATTAATACTATTATTATAATATGAATTATTTGACTTAATTAAAGTTTAATTAATTCAATTAGATCTAATTATATTACTTTACTATTATGGTGATAAAATTAAGAGCTTAGTAGGCTTTTCTAATTATATTAATTACCACTATAATTAATACTATTTTTATAATATGAATTATTTGACTTAATTAAAGTTTAAAGTTACATTATGGGAGATAAGATAAAGAGATGGCAGTTCTCACTACAATAGTTAAAAACTAGATAGTGTAAAGATAATTTGCTGAAAATTTCAGTCAAATTGATTCACTATTAGCTGAGAAAAAAGCTTTTGAAATATTCATAGCCTCGGTCATCATTACTCAATTCATTAATATAAACAGCATAGTCTCGATTATCCACTTGATTGATTTAATTATCAACCGCCATTAGGCGGCATATACGATTTTAATCTGCCAACATCGAAGGCTAGTCTTGACATACAGAGTTTATTATGGTCTGAATATGTTAATTAATGTCTAATTGATTATTTAGATAACATCTCAGGCTTAAAGAAAGACCTGTACAAATCAGATTTTGCTCTTGCATAATGCTATTTTAATTAATTCAATTAGATCTAATTATATTACCTTACTATTATGGTGATAAAATTAAGAGCTTTAAGTAAGGAGCTAAATCACAAAATCGCTAAATATTTGGCTCCTAAAAATTAAGGTTCTATTTCAGTACTGTTGACTACCTCTACGAATACGATGTCACCATGGCCTCACATCAAATTTCAGCCCAATGGTCAATAACTTTTAATTATCAAAGTGGCTATTTT
Source organism: Patella depressa (assembly GCA_948474765.1). Lineage (NCBI taxonomy): Eukaryota > Metazoa > Mollusca > Gastropoda > Patellidae > Patella > Patella depressa. Next base: position 31,678,348 of record OX419715.1, read on the forward strand.
TATGGAACCATAAAGAATTTCCTGAAGGCTATTTTCACAGCAGTTCCCATGGCGCCTGTGCATCAATAAAAATTGTATTGACACAAAAACAAAAAAGTTTCAAGCCACCAAGGGCTATGTTTACGGCAGTGCGTAGACAAAATTCTATTGGGATGTTTTTAGGGTTTGGGTTAACTTCAAATAGTTTTTTTGAGGTCGAAAGATCCTTAAAACTATTAAAACAGTTAAAAGCTAACCCTAATCCGATGAATAGCCCTAAGCTTTTTGTCTCTGACTGCCTTAAAAATAGTCTACAGGATATTCTTTATGGTTCTGCCGAGAGAAAAGTTTACCCAATTTTGACGTCATTTAGTTTGTTGACAATTGTTTAGACTTTAATATCAAGACACTAAGACGGGTTCTGACATGCTGCGTTTCTTGCCTAACACTGCATCTTGATATTTTCTTATACTAATATTTTAATTTTTACCATGACTTGGACCCAGACTTCAAATTTCTTATCAAGCTTGGAGTCTTTGCATTTATTGATGCAGTGGCCATAATTTTGGCTGTATAATCAAGGTTAATGTTCGAGATGAAAGCAGAGACGATGTGTTTCACAAAAGATAATTGGGTCAAAGTCGTGGATCAAGGTCACGCTACAGGCAACTGAACTTAATATTTTCAAATTCCATATTTGGACCTTTGATCTTGACTTACTTACAAAATGTACTACCTTCCCTCGTTAACCATTTTAAAAGGCCATCATCTTGGCTTAGACAATCAACCTTTAACTGGGTCCTGTCACACACTGCTTGGTCAGAAAACAGTCAAACTCAGAGGGTCCGTGTTGGAAAGGAATTAAATCAATGCACATAGTCAATACAAAGGTCATGGTGATCTCCAATTATTAACTGACTGCCAACTGTTACCTCAACTTTGACAACAAGTCCAAACTTCTCATCGAGTGTGGGGCCTTTGCGTTTTTGCGTATCATGACCACATTTCTTGCTGTATATCAAGATTGATTTCCGAGAGTGGAAGCAGAGACGATACACTTCAGAAAAGATAATTGGGTCAAGGATGTGTTACAGAAAACTGAACTCAAAACTTTTCAAATTCAGTTTTGGGATATTTGACTTGCATGTACATATATGTATGACCCTCACCCTGTGCAACCATATATTTTTCTGACACATTCTCCCTGATTCAAATTACCACTTACAAGTGATACATGTGTGATCTATACCACAATAGGGGAGCACAGTGGCTAAATGGATAAGACACTGGCTCGCTAGTCTGGAGATCGCTTGCTCGGCTCGCTCCCTGCATTGGAAGAGTAAGTTCATCAGGATTTTCTGACGTGACGTGACTTCCCCCTGTCAGCTGAGCAGAACGGAGGGACGGAAAAGGACAGTTGTTTGGATGGGACATAAAACCGAAACGTGCATGTAAAAGATCCCTTGGCAGTTTGAATTCAATATTTAGAAGAGTAGGCTATACTGCCCTATACTGCCCAGGCAAAAGTTCCCCTACAGCACACTGCATGGAAATGTCCTTTTGAGCTAAGAAGAGTAGGCCTATAGTGATAAAATAGATACAGTAATTTATTGAACTATTATACTTGTAGTAAGAACTTCAGGCTCATTATTTATACATGATGTAATTCATCTTTAAAATCATTTGGTAATTTTTGTTTAATAATTTAATTTAATCAACCCTCTTTAATTATTATTATAAACTGGACTCTAATCTGAGGTCAGTGTATTTTAGATTGGAGATATTTGAACTATATTTATATTACCGGTATGCTCAGAGATGTTATTACCAATAAATTGATAACCTATATAAACTTTCTGCACTACATACTTATTTTGTTTAATGACACTAGTGACATTTGCCGTCACTTGCTCTTTCTAGAAAATACGATACCAAAGTTGAGGATAGCATAGCAAATTTTGGTCCTATTGCTTAAAATTCATTGTTATGATTCATTTTGTAATCAAGCCTCAAAAAGCCACCTGTCATTGAAAGTGTCCAGCATAAATTCAGTCTCTTTACTGTAGTTTTAATTTCTTGGCCACCAAGTTTATTTTCTGTGTAGGATAAAGCATGAGACTGAGGTTATGCTGGGGAAAGAAAGACTGAAGAAAATAAGTTTAAGAAGATATAGAAAAGCTAAGGCCGTCCCAGCATAACCTCAGCCAAGGACTTTATCTTGCGTATAAACCAACTATGTCTACATGTACACAAAATGAGAATATCCCAGATTTCCCATAAGAAGAAACTTATATCATGTTTTCTTATGGAAAGAAATACTCTCGAAAAATACAGGTTTAAAGAAAAACTTTCAGAAGAATAACCCCATAGAATATACCCCAGTGATCATGGAGATTTATCATTATAGCTTTATAAGTGCTTTTATCAATACATGTCAGGTACAAAGTTAAAAATATCAGGTACAACTTCACTAATATCGGTAGGGGGTAACAAGAATGTAGTTGTACCAAGTTGTTCAGATATCGTTATATAATCATCATTTAGTCTATATGTACCCTAGACAATAGTTGATTTGATGTTAATCAACTTATTATCTCACATCCTCGTTAAACACATTCTTCATTATCAAAGATATTACATAAAAATAATGACCGACATACATGTATATATCTATATCAGAATTGACTATGGACCTTAAGTGGACAATAGATCAATGAAATACATGTAGGGTTTAATGTGCTATTGTTCTGCGGGAGAATAAACTCCACTATGTACATTAAGGAGAAGGATTCCAATGCATAAGTATATCATTGACAAAAAGTAACATGTTAGTCTCGAAATGACCCACTTGAGTAATAAATTTTGAGTGCACGTTAATCCCCTTTTCTCTGCATCTCCCATTCATCAATGTAATTGTTAATTCACACTTATTAAATAGATATTTTTGAAAATTTTGTTTGAAAGTAACTTTGATTTAGCCTAGATTTTCTATTTCATGTGATTCATATACTAGAAAAATAATGAAAAAAACTGTACAAATTATTTTCTTGGCAGATTAAGAATGGCATAGTAAAAATAATAAAACCACCTTACAAAATATATTAGTAAATGGAACTGCATGACTTAACTACTTAAATTTTAAATGACAATATTGGTGTCAGCCATTATCACATACAAATATACATGTATGTGGTAGAACTGGTTAAACACCTTCCAAATGTAATTTTTACACAGAGATCATTGCTACCATAGATGATATTATGAAGATTTCAAGATAAGGAAGTGACAAAAGGAAAACACAAATTATATTCTTCTATATAACTAACTGGAAGTAAATAGCTATAACAGATACTCAGGCACATTTCTGTTCACTGATGATTCCTTCGAAGACCAAAAGTTGTTACATGTACAGTATATAAAACCGTAAGAAGACATCTGACAATTCAAAAAAATAATTAAATGTCATAAGATAAGAGAAAACGAGAGAAAAAAAAAGAAATATCCCATATATTTCCCTTGCTTTTATTCATTCTCTACTAAACATGGTATTGTTATATTGAATTGATTATTTGTGAATAACGTTTAATCATAACAACCACTGATTTAATGCATGTAGACCAACTGTTCATGATTAATTTATAAATTTATCCAGTGCAATTTCAATTTGAAAAGATCAGGTTTATTTAAATGTACAGGTAATTAATTCACCAGGGATTTTTATTATATCTGTTATCTATAATTCTAGCATGTTTGCACATTAGTATCTTGTAAAAATAGTTACATTATTCAACTGTTACATGTGGCTATGATTAATATGGTCTTTATTAAAGTATTAATTTTAGTGATACTTTTCGTACAATCATATTCAAACTAATTATTCTACCTAAAATTGGTTTCAAATCCCTCTCAAACCTTTGTATACACGGGGAGATTCCTCAAGCTATAAGTAAACTGATAGACATGTAGGTCATGTCTCTCAACTTGCTTCTTTGAGTTGAGGTTCCATGTTTCAGAATGTATTTTTTATTACTTATTGTCCATTTACCACACATATTGAGGCATAAGTAAATTCTTGATTATTTTCTGTCAACTTTATTTTCCGGCGTTTAATTGCATAGTCATTTTTACATTGCCACCCCTCAATGTTCCAAAAACATTGTAACCATTTGATCAAAAAATAACAACCTAGTGAGAAAGAAACAGAGTTTAACGTCCACTCGACACAAACTGGGTCATTTTGGGACTAACATGGTTTAATTTTATTTCATTGATTCGCTTGCGCATAGGGGTCTTTAGCCATAGGAAGACCCGGAGTAAACCAACGCGGTTGTACAGGCTACCCTATTCCTTGTCAAGTACAACCGGTAATTCAAAACCATGCCAGTTGACTCAATGACAGGCTTTTAATACAGCGTGCACATACTAACCATTTGCCCCCCCCCCCCCCCCAGTACACAATGAGTTGGCAAATAACAGTTGGGTTGCCAGTAATTGATATCCTGCCCAGTGCTTGCCCCATATGAATGTTTTTCGGGTAATCCAGTTACTTATCAATAAGATTGATCGTCTATACTTTCCATACCAAATTTGCCATACTTTTATTGGAAGTAACCTCTCGATGAATACTTTTGCGACAATGTACTTTAAATCTGATTTTGGCTATACATGCACAATAATTCTAAATTCATTATGACATTGTTTTAATAGTAATAATTGATAAATTTAATTAAATATATGAATATAATATAGTGTGAGTTGTATAATTAACATGTTATTCACAGATTGTCTAGATTAAAATTACACAGCTTACTGAATAAACAAAAGAGGGTAAAGTCTAAGTAACAATACATTTACATGTACATGTAACTAGTATCTATATTGTACTATAAGTCAGTTGAAAGCAACCCTATTTGGTTAGGATTTGATTATGTGTATCACATCTATTACTCAACATATAGGCGTAAGGGCTTGATGACCGTAAGGTTGGAAGATCTGAACCCCAAACAACCAATCAATCGTCGCAGGGTATGGGGGCCTCGCCTCCCGGAGAAAATTTAGAAAATTTAATACCGCAAAAGCATAGTTTGTGAGTTAAGTAACTCCAAAGTTATCCCATAGTTTTGTTACCAAATCCCACAATATGCCGACCTGAATTCCAACCATCCAATCAGACTGTTGCAGCCTCATTCACAAATAATAAGTGATGCCCGAAAAATGTCGCATAAAGTAAAATGGCTCCAGACTAAATGTTTTCATCCATAGTCACTTCAGTACAAATTTTTGGTATTCAATTAACAGTAAGAAATTTTTTGCCATGCAACTAGATGAAATAATACTTTTTTTATACGTCCACATTCATAATGTGGAGTTATATTGCCGTCGCCCCTATCTCTGTGTGTGCGTTTTTATATCGAGGACACGCATCTGAATTATATGCCTTCTTATTGCGGATCTGAGTTAACCGAGGACGTCCTCTGTTCAAGCGAGCACTTTTTGAACTAAATCCAGGACTAGAAATGCCATTCGTTGCATTAAAAGAGTTTGTTACATTCTTTGTTGCAGTTTCATATGTTCACACAATATTTCCAAAAAATAAATGCAGTAAATGAAAAACAGAGAAGTTCAAAGCGGAGCGAACTAAATAATTGTATTTTCGCTCTTTGAAGCTTTATAATTACAAATATACTGTTCATATTTTATATAATATATTTAATATATCTCATGAAATTGTATGTAATTGGACCTTGGTTGTATGTATAAACATGACAAAAGAAGCATCTCAACAGCTAATTAAATTCCATAAAAACATGACACAGACACAATTTATGTTTATATAATGATATGCCGAGGGGGCGCTGCGACTAACTTTAGAGCAACTAACTCAATATATGTGATACGTTTTCAAACAATTTAAACCTGTCAGTCTTTATCTGGAAACAAGTGGGTGAAATGTACCTTTTGTTATCAAGTACAACACGTGGGTCAATCACTGTATAGATCTCTAAAGGAACGGCAATACATGTAGATTATCAGGTCACCCAACAAAAAATATTGAATCAAAACCTTAAATGGGGGTTATGTATCCCGATAAGCAGTTTTGAAGTTCACGGTTCTCAAACACAATGTCATGTTTTTGTAATCTATTTCCTGTAACTATTCCCTTTGGTTAATGATAAACAAAAGTTCTTTTATCGATGATTATATGAATCAGCGATTTAAATGTTTGATTTATAATCAAATTTTAAAACTTAATTTTATCATTGAATGAAAGGAATTCTAGTCTAAGATTAGCTAATCTGACTTTCGAGAATGTCAAACTTAGTCAACTACTAATCTCTAATTAGCTAGTTACTGATAAGACCAAAACATTGATTTAGACACTGTTCGAAAACATACTTAGTATACTTATTATATTTATCTATAAGGAAGGCAAATATTGATGTTGATGCACGACCTCCAACGCAAAACAAACCCAACGCCTAGCCTATTGAGATATTACAGCCATTTCATATTTCATTCTCTTCATTTTAAAAAGTACCATATCAATCAAAGCAGGAATGTGGACATATAATTGTGGTGTTAGCGATGCTCTTGTTTCACTTTACACACCTGCCCGAAAAGTCAGATTGCCTGAAAGTTAGGGGGGCAGCTGTCCCCCCTGCCCCTTGGCTCGTATGCCTATGACTCAACACCAACTCAAAACCAAAATTAGTTGAAATGACCCAATATATTGTATGTAGGTCTACATATAAGAATTAAACAGATATATATATATATATATATACATGTATGTTGTTTTAAAAAAAATGGAAGTATTGTGCTGATGAAACACTATATTTAATTCCATTATATTACTTTATTTCAGGTGAATTTTGTAGTATGTCAGCTGGTAGCACTTGTATTGGCCTTTCCCTTCCGTCTGGTACTATCACCTTCAACAACCAGTCTCACTGTACGACATGTAGTTCAGGTCATGGTGGGCATGGCTCTCACATTCTTCTGTTTTGGATAGTAAGTTACAAATTTATTAATACATTTACATACTCAATTGTTCATACACAAAGTCCAATCCATTGTTATTTTCATTCCTAGATGGAGGTACCTTTTACTATTTAGTGCAATTATTTTTAAGTTTCACTCATCCATACAAAAGAGTTTGTGATTTAAACATTATACATACAGTCATTCTGTATCATTCAATAACCAACTGGGGGGTGGGGATGGCCGAATGGTTAGCACAGTATCATACGGCCTGCCATTGAGTCAACTGGCATGGTTTCGAATCCCAGGTTGTATGTTGCAAGGAGTAGGGTCGCCTATCCACTCTCATGGGTTTTCCCCCGGGTACTCCGGTTTCCTCCCACTGCTAAAGACCCCTACGAGCAAGCGAATGATTGAAATAAAATTAAAACCACATGTTAGTCCCATGAACTCTGATTGGACAATGCTAATTAGTCACTTGTAAAAACAACGAGTGCAAGTTCGGGAAATGCTGAGTATTGAAGCACATGGTTAGATGTTGTAAAACTCGCGAACCTTGCTTAAGGAACATGACATTTTACTATGTGTAGTCTCAAGAAACGAAATGCATGTCAGTATTGCCATTTCTCTTCTTTCTTTTTCAGTCAAATCTATCACTTGATAATCCTGTCTTTTGTATGTTATTTATTGATGAAGTATGGAAGTAGAGACTGGATGCACAAAGCTGTATTTGTTTATAATATGTTATATTTATCGGCAACCCATATATGGCGGCAGATTTACGATTACGGTGGCTATACATTGGATATTACTGGGTACGTATGATTTACAAAAAATGACAAGATGATGTTTGCCGAGTGATGTTGCACATGTACTTTGAGTTTGAACAATGATATCTTTTGAGTTTGTAAGCGATACAGCATAGGCTCGTCTTCTTGACTGTGTGAGTTTCCCTTAGGATATGCAGTCATTGCAGTTTAATCCCTCTTCTAATGACAGCTACATGCAATTGTTTGATTTAGTCTTAACACTATATATGTTACCTGTATGTGTCAGTCCATGTTTGTGTATGGTATCTTGTCAATTGATATCCTAAGACAGGTCAAGTTGAGTTATGGTTTGACTAAGTGACCATCCATATTCCTGAAGCAATGGCCCGAGAAATCCCTCTCTGGCCATTGCTGGATTGGCTTCTGATACTTGAACTTTTGCGGGAGTGTGTCTATTCTTCCTTTTCAATCAAAGCTATCACTTGAATACAGCAACATGACAATCCTACGTTTAATCTTGGTCTTCTCTAAAACTTTGGACAGTGATTTAAGGTGTTGAAAACGGTGAAAATATGTTCATTTCCAAACAGTATTGTTTACATTTTAATCGATTTGATAGCCGCATTTGTCACGCATGAGTTTTACTGCAATTCTGCTATTCACTGGTTAATTGGGCATAATAAAATCGTGAGCCATGACGTAACGTTATGTAAACATATTTGGTCCAATTTGGCTCTTTGTTTCAAGGGTAAAACCTTTGTAACACAGTCAGCTACTGATTGTTAATGGGACTATTGACCAATCATAATTTAGAACAAGAATGTTTGCTCTTTACAGCAGTGAGTAGTGGGATTAGTTCTAATCAAACAAAACACTGCAAGGAGTATGGTGATAATCAGTCTACTAATAAGACTTTATCCCTTTAAAATCAATTTTACTTTCAAATCATTTGATAATAAAGATTTGATTCATACTGGATACTTGTCTATATTTCAGGCCTCTTATGATCATGACCCAAAAGATGACGAGTATGGCGTTTGCGTTACATGATGGAATTTACAAAGATAACAGTAGATTATCGGATGATCAAAAATCACAAGCCATCAGGTAAAAACATGATAACTACTAGCTTCTAGTATAGTTCAGGGAGACTGCACCACACACAATTACAGAAAACCAATTTAGAGACAAGACACAATACATAAATCACAAACAAATGTACATATTTCATAAATTAATAGTTATATTTTTTTTGCGAATATTAATCCAATTGAGGTAATCAATTTTCTAGAAGAAGCTGAATCTGTCAAGTCACTGCATTTTTTTCTGTTTTTATTTATTGTTCAATATTAGTTGATTTTGTTGATGACGTGATTTATACTTATAGCAAACAAAAAAACACATCAGATTCCAATAGTTTTAATTGATATTAAATAACAAATACTAAAAAGTCACCATTATGTAATATCTGATAATAAATCGCCTGGATTCGGGGGCTGGAAAGTCCTCTAAAAAACTTCAAAAATATGTAAAAATATTAAAAGTTAATTGAGAATAGATTCTAGAGCTCAGTCTGTCAGGTCAAAATTATTACAACCAATCAGGGAGTAGCTTGTATTGTCACAGTCTTAACAGGTAAAACTGAATCAATTTTGGCCATTAAGAATATTTGATGTTGTACTTATATTTTCATAGCTGACCTCGAGCTTTAAAATATATAAATATTTCCCCAATTGCTAATTAGAACAATAATTTTGCTTTCAGGAAGATGCCAAGTTTTTTGACATTCTACAGTTATGTGTTTTATTTTCATGGTATAATGTGTGGACCATTGTGTTTTTTTTCTGATTTTATCAGCTTTATGGAAGGGAGAAACTTCTCTGAAGCTAAAATACCATTTACAGAAAATGTAAGTTGGTTTTACGTGTATTCATACATTGACATCCAGGTATTGAAGTAAGTATTTGTATGTTCCAGCAAGTAGTCCACTGAAAACAAGACATAGCAGTCCAGGGCTTATACTGGCTTTCAGTTTTATTCTGCCGATGTGGATGATAATTTTCGTATAAAAAAAATGTTCATATTTTTTACCACTAACTCTGGAATATTTTATATGCCAAAAATGTGTGATAAAAAATGACAACATCTAACAATTTTATGTCTCAGCAAGGCTTATTATAAAACAATTACCGATATATACAATAAAATATACATCAACTTTAAAAATCTGTCTTTACAAAATAAATTAGCAAATGTTTGATTTAATGTGATAAAATTTTATTTTTAGTGACTTTAATCTATTTGAACACAGTACGGCACAATATATTTTCAGTATTTACATTTTTAGATCTCATCCAAGTATTGCCAATTTCCAATAAATTTATGTTTTGCATGTACAATAGGCCTATAGTTATGTTCAGGTGCCGTAAAGATATAAGAATCCGAATCCCTGATAGTGTCATATAGTAATGACACTATATGTGTTGTCCCTTTAATGTAAGGTTGTATGTATGTGTGAGAGAGTGTATACTCCAGTTAGCTTGAGGTTGTCTCTTGGTAAGGACATCATTTTTGGTGTTGTAACAGATCATCGGAATAAACGCCTCAAGAACTTATATACTTGTTTCATCGTCTACTTTTCATAAATAGGCCAAGGGCCTATTTGACAATAGTATTATATAAATTTCAATTATATTTGTAAAAGATGCTTACAAGGAGTAAGTAATAAGAGTATATTTATTCAATGTGAATAGATTATAAATGTTGTTTCTACAGGGTGTAAGTGTATTATATTTATTGTTTGTGGAGAGTGTAATGAAAGTAAATATTGTTATTTACAGGGTACAACCAATAATACTCTTACAACTAACAACGAAGATACTTATAAAAAAACAACTTTAACTACTAAACATTATGGAATTGAGGTGAGTTCAAGCATTTAAAGCGCAAATTTCATATATTCAAAACATAATTATTTCTATGTCTTTTGCTTGATACGTTGTCAACACATTATTATACGATCATAGGCATTATTTCCCCACAATTAAAAATCTTTCACGCAGGAAATAATAACAAAATTACCTCCCTTGTTTTCCAATTCCCCCCATGCAATAGCTATCTTCAGACGTTTGAATTCGAAGTTGAAAATGATATTTTTGCCAATTTCTAACTGTCAATAGTGAATTATAGGATTAATAGTATCATTGTTTAACAAGGTAGGACTGTTTATAGATACCATCTATTTTAAGTCTTTATTTTAATACATTTTAAAAATATAATTTAAAAATATGAAATTGTAGCTTTAATTGAATAATGGCTAGGGATGGGGAACCGAATGGTCTTAACATGAATGACTTAAGTTAAAGAGACAATCTTGATTATATTTTGGAGAATAAAACTGCTTAATTTAGTGTGAAAAGCCCTTAAAAACGTCTTCCTTGGGGCTGAGCTATTAATCAGTATACATGTACGTGATATGTGTCCCAAACTGTATCATACAGTGTTTGGATAAAAACAGACTTTTATTTTATAAAAATAATGTGTAGTTGACATTTAATGTTTGTTATCAAGTACAGAACATGCATCACTGACTGTTTTGACCCTTAACCCTTAACCGGTCAACGTCATTTTGACGTTATGACGTCAAGTGGTCAGGCTAAAAAATAACTTACATGAAATATTTTGTATGCTTATTACAATTGACTACTGCCGAATAATTATAAATGATAGTGTCTTGACACCTATAATAAAGGTTGAAGAGGATAAGTTGATCTATAATTTGCATACCATTTTAAATCATTTTCATCAGAAATATCGTCTTCGATATAATCCGAGTCAGAATCATATATAGGCATTTCAATGACTTTGAGGGTCTTTATTATTCCCGACATCGTTAAATTACATTTTTTGTCAAAAAATGTAGAAAGAAGACATGTTTTTCTCAATGTTATTGACAAGACAAGTTCCTGTCTGAGACGCATGCATGGCGATATAAATTAAATACGAAACTAAATACTCAAATGCGGCTTATAAAAAAGGTTCTTGCTATGGTCGCAAATATGCGACTGTGACCACTTTTGGATATAACGTCGTGGTGCAAATATGCGACCCTGACCGGTTAAGGGTTAAAAGAACAGTAATAGATTATCAGGTCACCCAACGAAAAAATTTTACCCGAAATCTTAAATGGGTTACATGTTCGAATAATCAGTTTTGATGTTTGCATCCAAACGGCTTAACATTTTGAGCTGAAATATTCAATACACAATTCCTCTGTATTTTGGGGATTAAATTTCGTAATGTACCCAAATGGTCATTTTAATTCGTTTATCGGAGAAAGTCACAAATTATCCTTTACAAGGATTAGGGCCATCTGCTTAAGTAGTGAGTTTTCATTGGTTCTTTCTATTTCCTCCTACTTCTAAAGATCCCTGTTATTAAAGTTAGGGCAATTCATAGATTAACAACATATTTCTTTGTCAAGTTTTTAATTTTTAGACCTTTGGTAACTTCATAAAATGATCATGGACAGTGGCTTGGTATGGTTTAGTATGTATTCATATACAATCTTAATTGATAATGCCTGTTTTATTACAGGTATATGATGATATTATGTTTTCATATAATTACAGAAAGCCACGTTAAAGACATTATTAACTGCGGGTATATGTGGTATTTTAATGATATTTGTAGCACCTCACCTGTGTCCACCAGAAGGCCTTGTTTGTAAGTATTCAACTATTCTTAAAGGAGCTAAATCGCTAACATTTTGGACCTAGAAATTGACACAAGTGGGTCGCAACGCATATAATACTGTAATATGAATGTATATAAACTGATTTACTTTCAATGGTTTCCGTTTTTACTCTAATTTCAAATCAGTTATGTTCGGCAAAATAAGCCAGCAGTCTTAATCAAGCGCAAATTTATAGCATCTGGTTATACCAGTCTACATATGCTGTTTCATTTGGTGCAATGTGTTTAGCCTCGTCCCTTGAGTCTCTTGTTAAAACTGGGGCTGAAACGCATTATGGTACATGATTTGTGTACCAATGGTAAAATGGGTTTTTTTTGTCTAAAATATTGGATATCAGAAGCCCATCTTTTTCCGGTAAGATCACAGCATCAATGTCGATTTAAATTAACAAATAATTTGTGTTTTCAATGTTGAAGATTTTTGATGATATTGAGTTGGAGACTTAGCTGCTTTAACATTTGCAGATTTGTTAGCTTTTTTTGTTCCTATTCTGCCCTCCATCAACTGATATTGTTTGCTAATTTAAGTAATTAGCACTGTCTTTGATCCAACTTTATTATTGTATCTCAGAACTACTTGGTGCAGATTTATTTACAATGACTGAGAGTTGCCTTCATATCATCACAGTCTGTTGGTTAATTGGTTATATTGAAGGTGAAATAGTTTTTATTTTGAGTATTGTGTTCTTGAAACATTTATAATCATTTTTGTCTCTATTTTCTACTTTTAATTTAGGTTATTACTTTTCTTTTTTAGCACCTTCATGGTATGAGATGAATTTTGTACAAAAAATGGGTTATTTATTAATTTGTTTGATGTTAGCCAAACAGAAATATTATTTCGCATGGAAATTAGGTCAGTTACATTTCTTCACAAATGTCACCAAAATACATTCAGGTCCCTAGATTGCAGAATAAATGAATCTGGTCCCAATCAGCCTGGTCCCAATCAGCCATGGTCCCAATCAGCCTATTACCAATGACAATTCCAAAACAAAATGGATTATTTTGTTAATGTGTTATTTTTGCCTGATAATACTAATAATGTTATCCAATGAGACATTTATTAGATTTATTGATAATTTTGCTTGAACATCTTAATAAAGCCAAAAATAGTTAATACATGTCACAGATCATTCCAAATGATGGTCGTCATGTTGAATAAGGGGAGATAAATCCACATAGAGTTTATTTCCAGGTGGGCTAGTACTATTAAGCAAAAAAAACCTCTTGAAATTGTTTTTATGTTTATTTACTAGGAGAAGCTGTAAATAATGCTGCTGGTTTGGGTTTTCAAGGCTTTGATAAAGATGGTAAACCTAAATGGGATCTTGTTAATAATGTAGACATATGGGGAGTTGAGGTAAGTTATCTTCAAGTTAAAGTAAAACTGTTTTTTCTGTATTACCTTTGGATATTTAAGTACACGATGGTGGACTTGTTTATTGGACTTATTTTCTTTGGCTTGCTACACAATTGTTATTTATTCAAGCTTATATTTGATTTTGAAGAATGATTTATATTAGAATTGTAAATTGATTATGGCACAAATTATGGCTACCCTTGTAAATCTTAACATATTATGTTAATTTAAAAAATAACTGCAGTATTGTGTTGATAAGGCACTAAACTCCATTTCTCATTTTTATACGCCCACATAGAAATGTGGACGTATATTGCCGTCGCCCCCGTCCGTCCGTCTGTCCGTCGGTCCGTCCGTCGGTCCGTCCGTCCATCGTCCACAATTTTTTGTGAACGCACTAGAGGCCAGGGTTAATATCCGATTGACTTTAAATTTATACACAGTGTTTAAGGTCATGAGACGAAGAAGCCTATTGATTTTCAGCTATATCCGATAATTACTGCCAGAGTTATGACCCTTGATCACTTTGAAAAATCTTGTGAACGCTCTAGAGGCTAAAGTTAATATCCGATTGACCTTAAATTTATACACAGTGTTTAAGGTCATGAGACGAAGAAGCCTTTTGATTTTCAGCGATTTCCGATAATTACTGACAGAGTTATGACCCTTGATCACTTTGAAAAATCTTGTGAACGCTCCAGAGGCTAAAGTTAATATTGGATTGACTTTAAATTTATACACAGTGTTCAAGGTCATGATACGAAGAAGCCTATTGATTTTCAGCAATATCCGATAATTACTGCCAGAGTTATGACCCTTGATCACTTTGAAAAATCTTGTGAATGATCAAGAGGCTAAAGTTAATATCCGATTGACTTTAAATTTATACACAGTGTTTAAGGTCATAAGACGAAGAAGCCTATTGATTTTCACGGATTTCCGATAATTAGTGCCAGAGTTATGGCCCTTGATCACTTTGAAAAATCTTGTGGATGCTCTAGAGGACAAAAATGATGTCCGATTGACTTCAAATTTATACACGGTGTTTAAGGTCATGAGACGAAGAAGCCTTTTGATTTTCAGCGATTTCTGATAATTAGTGCCAGAGTTGTGTCCCTTGATCACTTCAAAAAATCTTGTGGATGCTCTAGAGGCCAAAGTTAATATCTGATTGACTTTAAATTTATACACGATGTTTAAGGTCATGAGACGAAGAAGCCTATTGATTTTCATCGATCTCTGATAATTATTGCCAGAGTTATGGCCCTTGATCATATCAAAAAATCCTGTGGACGCTCTAGAGGCCAAAGTTAATATCCGATTGACTTTAAATTTACACACACTGTTTAAGGTCATGAGACGAAGAAACCTACTGATTTTCAGCGATTTCAAATAATTACTTCCAGAGTTATCTCCCTTGATCACTTCAAAAAACCTTGTGACACTATAGATGCCAAACTTATCATCCGATTGACTTCAGATTGATACACAGAGTTTAAGTATTTTGATTTTCAATGAATTTTGATAACTGAACAGCTAAATCCATGATATTAAATATTTCCTATACTAATTGTTAGCGTGGGGCAAAACTTTATAAAAAGCTAACAAATTCTAATGATTTTCAGATAATTACATAATGAGTTGTTACTCTTAATCAGATTTTAGTGTATTACAAATGTTTCATCCCCCAAAAAAGTAAAAAATATGCAACAACCCTTGTTGACTGCCCGGACAATTAAGCTGCTGTGGGCGTATGTTTCGTTGCCTGGCAACCTATCTTTTCTTTATCTTTTATTTTATTGAATTTATTGAATTACATATAATTTTCATAATGGTCTAAAGAATATTTATCGTTGTTTCAGTTTTGTAATAGTTTAAAATTAAATCTAGATGCGTGGAATAAAACTACGTTAATATGGTTGCGTAGAGTGGTGTATGACAGGGTACCTAAGTTTAAAGTTTATGCTGTATTTGCCTGCAGTGCAACCTGGCATGGTTTTTATCCGGGGTATTATCTAACCTTTGCTACAGGAATGCTTTTAACATTTGCTGCTAGATTAGTAAGTACTTCTTCTTTTATTCTGAACTAATTTGATGTCTCATTCACACTAAGAAGTGGCTATAGTGTTATTTGTACGTATAGAGCATATAAATCGACCAACTTGGTTTAATTTTGATGAAACTCGGTAAAATTCTAATTATGGCAATATATCTAATAGAAAGAGGTTAAACTCTGTAGATACGGTGTGTTAATTAACAGGGGTGAGAAATTGACTAAGGATGATTTAATTATCGCTAGGAGTGAAAATCTCAGCGACGGTGTGTTTTCTGTACTGGGTGTGTTAATTAACGGACGGGTTAAAAACAACTGACACGGTGTGTATTCTACGTTTGGTGAGTTTTCTCGAAAGCGTGTTATAACTGCACCAAAGTGTCTTATCAAGGACTAGCAGGCTAAATCTGACGCGTAGGTGTCAAATCTAATTTACCGTGCGATTTCTTAATCGACCGTGTGTTTTACGCAGATCGGTCTTTGTTAAGGGTAGGTCTTTATACATGGATTTATACGTGCTGTAATTACATGTCTGCCGTCTTTAGTCTATGCGTATTTCATTTGTTGATGAATACTACGTTTCTTATACTACATACCATTGTCCTGCAACAGTTATTTATATTTCTTGTATGTTTCATTTGTTAGCATTACCGTGGTACTACTGAACTATAAATGCATGTGTCTTAAAATCGGTCGCACTCAATATCGTTATTTACCGATATCCGGTCCAACCTCAATTTGATTATACGATGGATTGTAATCTCTATTGATATCAGATGCTCTGATCTGTTTCCACATATATAACAAACGATAATTTACATATCAAATAACACCAATGCAAACAGGGACACAGGCCTGTGGTGATATTGCATTGTCGAACTCGGTGTAATCAGCTTGTCGTTGCGTAAAAATACCGTGCTATGTATGAACATATATCTTTGACACGTGTCCATATAGCCGCTTGTGATTCAATAAACGTTGTGTCACAAAGTCGTCTTTGCGTGCAAAATAGAGACCATTAACTTAATATGGAAATAGGGGCTTAATTTAATAAGAACAACTAAATTTAAACACGTGTTAATATTTCTATTGTTTACGATTGTATGGCATAGCTTTATTATTTTTCTCCCGGTACTAATAAACTACGAGGCGAGTGGATCCAATTGTAATTTAGCATGTATAGAAATATGTGATGACAGATCGAGCGCACGGGCTGCAATAGTCAGAATAGTGCAATAGAATGATTTATTTGTTAAAAGTCTTTTAGTAACTTAGTACCATATAATATGAACATCTGACATGCAAAATTGTGTTAAAGAATTAGACTATAACTGTCTCGATAGCGACCGATTTCTGCAACAACTATATATTGCTGTAGTGATCAATTGCAACTTTTTCACTATACGTGTATCTTAAAGTCATAGTTTTAAACTTATATAGCTTCATTTGCGGTATTTAGAACCGTGCATAGAACACATTACGTCCAGAATTTGACGGTAACAGCTTACTAATAAATTTAATAAAAGAAAACTATTTCAGACCAACGATAATTTCTAATACACCTTTGGTGTAATTAAAATATCTCTAGAGGTGGTGTTTGTTCGTTTGACAAATTAAGGTTTTGAAATGGGATACACAACACAAATATATTAACTTACAGGGTCATATTTTGAATTTTAATAAACCATGTTAATTCAAGAAAATTATTGTTGTCTTCTGATTAAGATAAAATCGTGAAACAGGTCCCAGGTTTATAATACACATTCACTAAAATTGTTGAGCTGCGGTGATCAATTTTATTACCCTAATCAAGTCTGGCAATTAACAGTTGTTATATAACATCTAGGTCAACGTTGATCCAAATGGTGTTCAGTGAAGCGTAATTCCTGCTCTGATGGCAGTTTGTGACTTGAAAATACATTTAATAATTTAAAAAATTCAAGAAGAAGAACAACCAATGGCATGAAAATTTTCGCATATTTCCGATACAACAATTCTTTTTGTTTTGAAATATACTGTAGAAAAATAACTTAGTTAATAAGTAATTAAAATATCAAGCTTTATTTAAATGAGATGATAGAAAAGGGAAACATACATTTATGTCATTACAATAAGACCAACGCTGAATAGACCACAGTATGCACACACCTGATATAATTGTTCTTTTTGTGGTACTTTGTCATCCAGTGAATAAACTGTTACAGGTAAAAAAAAATCACACTCCGACCAATCATAGTCTCTAATCCATTAGAACAGTGTCGCCTCTCCGTCTGAGATCGAAGAGCAAATAAATAGGTCGGACTTGAAAGAATAATTTCGTGTGAAAAGCGTGCTCTCTAGATAGAATAAATTATACAATAAGGATGAGACTGAAGCCGTGGAGTATCAGTGCTGTGGCGTATTATAGTTGTTGTTGGAGTATTATAAGAAATAGCTAGTACTCGTTGACTATTTTGTTATTTGATTTCAGATCGAATCACCGATGATTTTGTTAATGAAGGATCTTGTACTGTTTGTTAATTGCATGGCGTTATGATTTTAGCAGTTTTGATTTTTAATTAGTATGAACGATGTTTTTGTGATAAAGTCTTGATTGTTATTTGGCGTTATGATTTTAGCCATAATTTGTCTGAAGATTAAAAACGCCGCCCCTTGGAGATACGCTAAATGTAACTCACTGTGATATTAATTACAAAACGGTATATATTACCGTAAAATGTAACATTCATTACCTTCATTAGTTTTTGCTGATAAAAAATATATCATAAATTGAAATCTAATAATTTTTATGGCTAGTTTATGTGTGGTTTGCTCCAAGGAAGTGCGTCCCGGGACAAGAGGCGTTGCAACACAAAATCGTTTTAATTAAAAATGAAAATCCATGTTGACAACTTGACAAATAAAAAATATTTCTAAAATTTTACAAACATTTCAACCCCTGACTTATTGGGATAAATTGTAACAATTGCCAAATTTCAACCAACTATATCAGCGAATCCATTAGTGCACGAGCTAATTAACTGGCCTCGCCTGTCAACATCAGAGAGCTGAACTCACCGTGTTTCATCTCTCAACATCAAAGAACAATTCCGTGTGAAAAGCGTGCATGAATTGACAGTATGAATTGTAAAATAATGACTGGGTCGTTTGGGAGCGGTTTCGTAATATATGTCTGCATGATTACTTTATTTATTCACGAACGGGCCGCTCAAGCTTGTGGACGACTTTATCATCGTATTATTATGTCTAAAGGTATATGATTTATCTATTAGTGATGCAATTCTGTTTCCTTAGAAAGCCCTATTTACGACCGAGGTAAGAAATAATCTTATAAAATATAACAGCGACGAAACTTACAGGTTATCATTAGTTGCGAGATTGTTTGTTTATAATTGTGTTTTCGAAATAGATTAGAGCATCTGATATCAATAGAGATTAAAATACGTCGGATAATCAAAATGAGGTTGGACCGGATATCGGTAAATAACGATATTGCATGCAACCGATTTTAAGACACATGCATTTATAGTTCAGTAGTACCACGGTAATGCTAACAAATGAAACATACAAAAAGACAAGAAATATAAATAACTGTTGCAAGACAATGGTATGCAGTATAAGAAACGTAGTATTCATCAACAAATGAAATACGCATAGACTAAAGACGGCAGACATGTAACTACAGCACGTATAAATCCATGTATAAAGACCTACCCTTAACAAAGACCGATCTGCGTAAAACACACGGTCGATTAAGAAATCGCACGGTAAATTAGATTTGACACCTACGCGTCAGATTTAGCCTGCTAGTCCTTGATAAGACACTTTGGTGCAGTTATAACACGCTTTCGAGAAAACTCACCAAACGTAGAATACACACCGTGTCAGTTGTTTTTAACCCGTCCGTTAATTAACACACCCAGTACAGAAAACACACCGTCGCTGAGATTTTCACTCCTAGCGATAATTAAATCATCCATAGTCAATTTCTCACCCCTGTTAATTAACACACCGTATCTACAGAGTTTAACCTCTTTCTATTAGATATATTGCCATAATTAGAATTTTACCGAGTTTCATCAAAATTAAACCAAGTTGGTCGATTTATATGCTCTATACGTACAAATAACACTATAGCCACTTCTTAGTGTTCACTCTGAACTAATTTGATGTCTCATCTACTCGTAACTATTTTGATGTCTCATTTACTCTGAACTTATTTGTTGTCTCATTCATACTGCTCTAATTTGATGTCGCCTTTACTCTGTACAAATTCAATGTTACTCTTATTCTGAACAAATTCAATGTCACTTTTACTTTGTATAAATTCAGTGTGACTTACTCTGAACTAATTTGTTGTCTCATTTACTCTGAACTATTGATCTTATTTGATGTCACTTTCGTTTGTATAAATTCAGTGTTACTCTTATTCTTAACTTACTTGATTTGTATCTCTCCCCCCCCCCCCTCCCCTTACACCTCTCCCCCAAACGTTTTGTTTCCTGCATCAAAAGTTTTCATTTTATTACTGTGTAGTTTTAGGCCATAGATATATAAAGTTGCATCCTTACGATGTTTGATTTGTTATAGCTTGTATAGTTTGATGTCCCTTATTTGAATCTCAAACGTGGTCCAAAAAGAAACTTTGTTATGTTTAAAGCTTGCCATGGTTCCCACTTGGCATCTGTAAAGCTGACAAGAAAAGTATATCGAACCGTTTGTATAGTAAAAGATACCAAGACCGTGTACAAATTGGAAGTGCATGTAAAAGAAACCATGACAGTTGGATATCGAAGAAAAGCAGAAGAAAACATGGTGGCTAATTCGCTGATTAGTAGATACCAAACTAGCTCACATTGGATTTTAATCTACCACTTTGAGATCCCTGGAAGAGATGATGATTTGGGATATAATTGAGATGCAGTATACATTTGAATATTCCCAGCTCAACCAGATAAAGTCTCCCAGTTCAGATTTGTAACAGTGTTACAAATTCTGTAATGACAATATGGAAGAGTTTGCGTAGAAAACAATAATTTCGGACCCCCATTTTATTATCTGGGATCATGGAGCTATAATCTTTTCTTACTCTTTGGGTTGGAATTAAATAGTAACTGAAATTTCTGAATAACATACGAAAATGACATCTGAATTTATAGTATTACTATCAAGTGACACAGAACTGAGTCCTGTCCTAGTTCTTCCAGTCCCAAAATCAAATGTGTGAACAGAATTGAGACATTTCAGCTATGGTGATTTGTCCTGATTGACACATTGCCTGGAACAAAAGGGTTGTGGGGGGATTGTTTGTTCAAACAGATTAAGCTGAACCTAAAAGACATCTAGGAATGCTACATTGTCAGTCCCGAATTAACAGAATTGCAGTAAAGTGACACAGAATTCAATTCTGTCACTGCTATATGTAAGTCCCCACAACACAGGTGGTGTCCTTAGAATCGTGGCATTATTTAACACAACCAATACGTTTCAGCTGTCATGGTTGATTGAGATAGTTTCTTATGCAGTCAGCACATATGTTGAAGTACAAAATCATCGTTTTCATGTGATTGATACGATATGGGGAATTGAGAGAATTAAATTCCTGAAAGTTAATCAAGTATTCCATATATCTTAATGGAGTGACCAACAGCAAAAGCTGATGAAAATAACATGTGGTGTTATTATATCTTATCAGAGTGAAGAAATACATGTAGGATGAATACAACATTTGATGTTATTTGTATCTTTAAACAGTAAAATGCTTTTAGTAACCTATCCTTAAGAATCCCCTCAGATATAGCTAACCAATAAAAAATATCCCTGGCAATATCAACCCACATGGAGTTGACGGGCCCTTCCTTTCTTGTTTCAGGTTCGCCGAAAAATTCGTCCACTAACATTGTCTTCAACTACTAACAAATTTATCTACGATTGTATCACATTTATCTTTACGAGAATTGCACTAGCATGGCTCGCTGCACCTTTCGTAATACTTGAATTTCTTCCGGCCATTCAGCTCTACAGGTGAGTATTGAAGCCTCAACATGTTCACAGATAAGGAGTAGACAGTTACAGGATTGCTTTTACGTAATATTTGCAGGCGTTAATAAGAGCAAAAATCACCAACATTTTAAACTTGAGGAGATTATTTTTTTATGAGTAAAATGAAAAACTATTGTTTCATACTCACAAGTTTCAAAAACATGTTTTGCAATTTTAAATCATTGAGATTTTATAGTTTTCAAAGAAAGCAAACAGATTCTTTGTATAAATGAAATAAAAACCAAGTACGATATGTGTTTAGTGGCTAAACTTTAGCCAAGGTTCTTAATAAATAAATTAGGAATCATGTGTTAAATTCAGTGTTAGATTTAAGGCCTATCTTGTGACTGCATTCCTCCATCTGTGTCATGGCTGCTTCTAAAGTCTTATGCCATTTTAACTGTGTATCTTTCATTTTATTCTTTTTTAGATTAGACGTAAAATCCGACCTTTGTTTCAAGCGACAGCAAGCCTAGCCTATTTTTACGATTGTATTACGTTTACTTTCGTACGTTTGGCGAATCCATGGATGTGTGCGCCCTTTTTAATGCTTGAATTAATGCCAGCCATTCAGCTTTACAAGTAAGAGACATTGTCTGCCTATATTGGATGTAGAGTGATATCCCCTTGGTCTAGGCATGTTGTTAGTCTTGAGTTATCTTTTTTTATTTTTTCGTTTCAGATTCTTTTACAACTTTATTTTATATTCTCTTTATGGTTATCTTTGTTTTGGTGTTTCATTTCTTAGCTATACCTATTTTATTTAGGCCTGAATAAAGTGTTGAAGTAGGTTGATCTGATGCATCATTTTTATTTGGGCGAAAAACGAGTTGCAGTGAGGTCTGTCCCATTTCCATGATCCATTATTTCAACAAAAAAATGTCTTCTTATACAAAGAGGGAGATCAGATGGCTGAATGGTAAACATGTGCGCCTTGTATCATAAGGTTTGCCATTGAGTCAGCTGCCATGGTTAAGAGTCCTGGTTGTAGGTGACAAGGAGTACGGAGTCCTGGGGCCTATTTCACGAAATTTTAACTAAGATAAGATCCCAATTTTAGTAATTTGATTGGATAATATTAGATTGATTTTAGTGCTTAGCCAATCAAAATTGAAGTATCTACTAAAATTGGATTTTATCTTAAGTTAAAATTTCGTGAAACAGGGCCCAGTCCATCCTTGTAGGTTTTTTCCAGTTCCTCTGGTTTCCTCCCACTTCTAAAACTAAAAACCTAACGCGCAAGTGAATTATTGAAACAAACTTAAACCATGTTAATCACGAAATGATTAGTTTGTATTAAGTGGACATCATACCCGAGTTCACTCTCTCTCTCTCTTTTTTATAAGGAGGGTTTGAGTGACATCTCCTTCATCCAGTGATATGTTTAACTAAGTTACAAATACATATATATGCATGAAATTATTGAAGCAATAATTGTTGTTTTTAATGTTAGTAGTTCTAAAAACAACTTTTTTCTATTTATGATGATTCAGTTTATATTTGTTAGATGAAGTGTGAGCCACTCTATACACCACTGATAGTTTGATTAAAAAAATCCCCCATATTTGTAACCCGCTTTTCCATATAGGAATAAACACCAAGTTAGATTTTGGGGTAAATTGGATCTAGTAGTACAGAAGTAGTGAATGTAATATTATATTAGCTGCTGTTTGTCACTGCGAACCAAAGTTCATCATTCTTCGCTCACATGGAAGAAACATTATAATCAAAGCAAAGTATTGATGATTTTAAAGAAAACTACATGTATTTAGCCTCAAATGGCAAGACAAATTATGTATATTTTAGATCAACCCAATTCAACACGTTATTTTGTCCTAAGCCAAATATATTAGTTCCTTTATTATTATTAGAAATATAAAAAAGTATTTGAAAAGTTAAATGTACTGGTATTAATAAGTTAACTTTGCTTTTGAAAATTAATTTTAATGATTTAGATTGTAGTTTAATTAAAGCTAGTAACTCACAGGTCATATTGATAGAAGATTTTCAAGTTCTATTCAAATTTTGAATTCAATTTAGATGATTGATTTTTGCTCTGTATTTTATTGCTTTTCAGATTTCTAGAAATAGTGAATCTTTAAAATGAATTATTTCTAAATATTTCTTGATCCAGATGATGATCAAATTCCATATAATGGACATTATTAATATCAAAAGAATCTGTTCAAATAGCCATGAAAAAAATATTTGAATACAAAAGCAGTAGCACTAGATTTTGTTTGTGACATTATTGCTTCTAGTGAGACAGTAAATCTATAATAATGTTTTTAAAATAATCAATCTGTATCCCAAGTAACTGAAATCCGAGAAATTATAAATATTTGTCTTCTTATAGCAACATTTTTTGTTCATGTAAAAACAAAGGATTGTCGTCAAAGTGAAAATAATTTCCTGCCATGAGTTACATCCCATTGTAAAAATCATAAACCTAATCCTGAAAAAGTTTATTAAGACAGTCTTTAACTTTTGACAATATTTACTAATATTTTAATAGTTCTGTTTACAGTCTACTAATCTGATGTGTATTTGTGACCCATCACGTTGAAATTGGTAGTAAATAGCAATTTGGAAATACCGGTATTGATTTATGCACATAATTACACTCCTTGGGTTCTGAGCTTCATCTTAGTACCATTCATGTCTCCATATCATGTTCCTTGGTTGAGATATCACCAAATATGTCCTGGTAAATTGGAGAGAATTTCAAAACTAGATTTTGAGAAAATTAAGGTTAAAAATGAGTTATTGAAACATAAAATTTCTGTGGCAAACCCATTCTTGCAATATAGAAATAAGCTATTTATGAAGCTTTTTTTATGAAGATCTGATAATCAACCAAAATTTATGTACATTTATATTTTGATTGCTAGAATAATACAGACCAATGCAATTTACTACCTGTTTCAATGTGATGGGTCACATATTATGTTTAAAGTGTAATATATTCTACTATGAAATATGACCTTGGTCGGTCAGAAGTTGATGTTTTCAGTTCTTCTACAGTGACAATCTAAAAATTTTAATTTTTGAAAATAATTTTACAATTTACCATCACTGTATTTTAAAGTTGTGTGATCTGTATGCTAGCCATTTTGTTTCTATTAATATTTTTTTTTTTGTATTAAAAGTTACATGTTCAGGGTTATTTCCCTTGTATATTTTCAGCTCTCTCTATTGGTATTTGCATATCATGGCCATGGTGGCACTAGTTGTACTTCCTTTTTATCATCCACCTAAACCAAAGACGGAGGAGAAGAAAACCCAGTGATCACAGCTAGTCATAGATTGTATATATAACTTCATGATTATCTAATATCTTTATAGATCTCTATTAAGTTTATGCAGTTAACTCCCCTGATGGTAAATGTCATAGGAGTTAGCTCCCTTTACAGATGTGGCAGTTAATAGGAGTTTGCCTTTTTACATTGACTTCTATTGGAGTTACTGAACACTAATGAGAAGTGACTGCCTATTTTTCAGACATTTTTTCTTAAAGGGAAAGTCTCGATCAGCTTTTGACACATTAAATGAAAACAAGCCTACATATTATTTACTAAAATTTGTGAATTATTTGTTTTATGGTTCTGATATCCATATAAACTGTTTCCTCAAGATTTAGTGAATGGTTGTGATATGACCTGTATTCCCTATAGATTTTAGTGAGATATGAACTGTTTCCCCAATAGATTTTATTGAATTGGTCTGATATGAACTGTTTCCCATGTAGACTGAGTGAGTGGTCCTGATATGAACTGTTTCTCCTGTAGATTTTTTGTGAATGGTCCTGATATGAACTGTTTTATAGATCCTATTCTTTTTTAAGTCTGTGTTTGTTTCTAGTGAGTCTGATCCGATCCTTATCTTTGTACATTTGTAATTCAACCTGTGATATTTAATTTATTGTCTAGTCAGAGTTGAAATCTAATCTATCACATGGATGTTAACATAGGGTGCTGAAATCCAAGATGAAATATACAAAACCCTATAAAGTAAAAGTATTGACTGTAACCAAACAAATCCCATGTTTATGTCACTTTAAGTCTAGTGGTACTTCATTCTGTATCCACATACCAAAGCCAATGGCAATGAACTAGTCAGAGCTTATAACCTAGTCATGAATCATTTAGTCCAATTCGCACCAGCCCAACTGATCATCATATTGTAGGCTATATGGTAACTTTTATACTAAAAGTAGAGAATTCTGGCTGGAACAATCAAGACTGTATAGTTATGGTTATTGAGGAAATGATAGAAACTTCACCATTAATTTGTAAAGACAATAATTGATTTGACAAACAATTAGTATTGCTATCCACACCACAACATAATGGCCTCCCTCTATCCACACCACAACATACTTCTCAGAAATTAATAATTGATACAGTTAAAATTTTAGAAGAGTACAATAAATTTTGTTAGCTGTATATGGGGAGTGGTATTCACAACCTATGATACCATACCTATAACTGTGGAAAAGGGAGTGAGTGATGAGTTTAGCTTTGATTGCAGAAGCTAGAGCTATTTGGAAGAGGCTAGATGTCTCTAGTACAATCATTGTCAGCCAATGATGGGCTTATGGATTATTGAAACTGCATATGTGTGTATTTATTTTTATCTAGAAAACATTAATTCATATTTGGACTGATGACTTTCTTAACACCAAATTACCAAATCAAAGGTTCGGACCCGAGCTGGATCTCGATTATGGGTCTCTTTTGTTATTCTATTTATTTTGTTATTTTGTGAGAATTTATGGACAGGAAACCAAACACATATCTGATATATCGGATCATACCAGCTTGAAACCAGGTTTTAGTGTTTTCAGTTTTTGAGGACGGTTTCAAACTGGTACCAAAGCATGATGGAGTTGGATTAGTCAGTATTACTTACATTTGGTTTATATACCATTAGTTTATCATGAAACTACAGCAAGAATTTTCTTTTGCAAATATTTTTATAGAGTTATCTCATTTTGTAATAAGACATTTAAAATCAACAACTAAGTATGAAGGACTGTTCTGAAATGCTGTCCATATACAGCATGTACAATTATATCACGTCAGCATAGAAAGCATATAACCCTGAAAGTCATGCTAGCAGTTTTATTTTTACCCATTTTACAACAATGTTACCAAAATTAATGCAACTATTTGCATTCTATTCTAGTAAGAGGGTTGTTTATTTAGTATGTTTTGAAATAAAATATTCTTCTTCTTTGATATTATCATATTAATACTCACTGTATTTTACCAACATTGTTTATTTAAAGGGGGCTATTCATTACAAACTAGTTATAGAAACATTATAGTTTTATAGTTGTGGATTGGTTGCACAAAATATAAATAGGTAACTGTTTTGTACCTTTTATTTTCTGAAGATTTGAATTTAGTGTAGAGAATGAGGAGTTATTTCTGTTTGTATATTTATTTGTTTAATTACCTTGGTTGTGTGTTTAGTGAGTTGTGATTTTTAAACATTTTTTTAAAAAAAAGTTTGTATTAATTTAACATAATAGAAATACAAGACCTAGTCAGATAAGGGGTGGATCTATGTTCCCAAACTCATGTTCCAATTATGAACCCCATCCACGAATCAGGAAGACCCAGATCCCCTGTCAGATATAACTGCTGCTCTGAATTTGTTCACATGGTTTAGATTTTAACTAAATATGTTTCGCTTGATTGCTTGTGACTCTTCTTAGAAAATATATGCAGCGGAATACTAGTGCCAGAAAGTTTGTATACTAATAGGCTAATTTAGTTCCTCACTTTTTTCAAGCATATAATGTGGACATATTGTTATCACACATGTCCGTTGTCAGTCCACAATGCCTTGTGAACAACTTGTAGCCGACGTCAGAGTTTTAGACAGATCTTTTTCAACCAAATCTTCTTTTTCTGTACATTAAAATCTTAACTTTTAAATGGTGTGACAGAATTATACCTAGCATAAATTACTTTGCTGTAGCTGGACGTATTGGATGACCTTGAAAAGTCTGTGTTTATCCTTATATGTTGGCAATCTAGCTTCTGTTTTTAATCAGACTCTCACAACAATGTTTTTCTCTGCGCTATTGAATGTATATAAATACGGAGACAGACATAGACCACAAATGTTAGCTAAACTGGTCCTGAACAAATATAAGGTCCAATGGAATGAACTATTAATATTAATGATTATTATTTTTTTTATTGTGTATGATTAATACATGTATATCTATGCTGAAATTTCACAAATTGTGCATATTGCAAGCCCTTGTTTAGAAATCGTCTCACATTACACTGTTGTTGAATATGATGTGCAAGGGCCACACTATAACATAGATGTTATGCAGTGAAGTGCACTTGTACAATGAAGCCATAATAAATATTTTAAATTTGATTTTTAGATCATGTATGTTATAACCTTTTTATACGCCCACATTTTCATGTGGACGTATATTGTCGTCGCCCCTGTTCGTCCGTCTGTACGTCCGTCCGTCCACAATTGTTTGTGAACAGTCTACAGGTCACAATTTTTATCTGATTTCGATGAAACTTAAAATATAGGTTTATCACCCTAAGATCTCGGTTCCTTTCGATATTGGCATGTATCGGACTGTAAGTTCATGGGTTATGACCCCTGATTGTACGAAAAATCACGTTTTTTAGCTTGTGAACAGTGTAGAGGTCACAATTTTGAACCGATTTGGATGAAACTTGAAATGCATGTTTATAACCCAAAGATCTTGGTTCCTTTCGATATTTGCGCCAATCGGATCGTAACTTCCTGAATTATGGCCCCTGATTGTCCGAAAAATCGCCCTTTTTAGCTTGTGGTCCCTCTGGAGGTCAAAATTGCTATCCGATTTAAAAAACCGTTTGATTATATCACCGTTCCATGGTTATGAAAGTTGAGTTCGAATTTCGTGAAAATCGGACCAAAATTGACGGACAAAATGGCCGCCGTTTGTACGCGAATAGTGTGAAAATATGTTATATCAAGGTTGTGGACATTATAGAGGTCACAATTTTGAACCAATTTTGATGAAACTTGACATGTATGTTTATAACCCAAAGATCTTGGTTCCTTTCGATATTTGCGCCCATCGGATCGTAACTTCCTGAATTATGGCCCCTGATTGTCCAAAAAAATCGCCCTTTTTAGCTTGTGGTCCCTCTGGAGGTCAAAATTATAATCCGATTTTAAAAAAACATTTGACTATATCACCGTTACATGGTAATGAAGAGAGAGTTTGAATTACGTGAAAATCGGACTAGAATTGACGGACAAAATGGCCGCCGTTTGCACACAAATAGTGTGAAAATATGTTATATCAAGGTTGTGGATCCTATAGAGGTCACAATTTTGAATCGATTTTGATGAAACTTGACATGTATGTTTATAACCCAAAGATCTTGGTTCCTTTCGATATTTGCGCCCATCGGGTCATTATTTCCTGAATTATGTCCCCTGATTGTTCGAAAAATCACCCTTTTTAGCTTGTGGTCCCTCTAGAGGTCACAGTTATTATCTGATTTAAAAAAAACCGTTTGATTATAAAACCAAAAAAAATTCTAATGATTTTCTGATAATTCCTTAATATGTGACAACTCTTGTTGACTGCCCGGACGATTTGGCTGCTGTGTGGGCGTATTTTTTATTTTATTTGTCAATTGTTGATATTTGAAAATTACATTGACATTTGGAAGTTATTACGTTGTTATAGATAAACAGGGACTATTATAACCTGATGGTGTGTTTCCCATTAGCCCGTCAAATTTGTTTTTAAACCAAAGTTTCCCAAAGATTATATAACTTTTTAAATTTTATTTTCAACTATTGTAACTACATGTAATCACTTTAAAGATTATTATTTTCAAATCATTCACTTCCTTATTTATAAATATTTAAAAAAAATAATTCTCAGAGCAAATAAAATAGTTACCTCTTTAAAAACTGTATTTATAGCATTTGTTTACCTCATTAATTCATTTTGTTCGAGATCCGACTGCGGTGACTACTTTTTTGAGACCAACTATTTTTTGCCATGGGGGGAAGCATTTCATAGAACAACATACTCACAACAGAATAAGAGTGACAATTATTTTTCCAAACATGACAAGCAGACATGGTTATTTTATACTATAGTTTTTGTGTGACGCATGCAATTTAAACTCACGCAAATACATATTATTTAGGATCTATTCTGGCATTATTTATTTACCTCATTAATTCATGAAGTTGCTGCATAATTTTGAGACCTATGCAGTGATTGCACTTATTTTGAGACCGACTATTTTTCTCCTCACAACAGAATAAGAGTGAAACACAACATATTTTCAAACATGATAAGTTGGCGAGGTTATTTTATACTAATGTTTTGTGTGTAGAGCGTGACGAATGCAGTGAAGACTTATTTTGATACCGACTGCTCCTATTTTGTGACCAACTGCACTGATTTTGCGACCGACTATTTTTTTCCCCAATAGGAGTGTACCCCCCACCCCTTACACCCCCACAGTTATGCCCCCGTGCCTGTCCTTGTGGGTGTTGCTTGTAATAGGTTTTTAGGTGTACTGAATTCAATATTGGGTTCAAAACCTTCAGATGGGATTGTCACACATCAAATTTGTGTGTAAGCTATAGAAACATCAAGATAAATTACAGAAACATATAGATGACAAAGAACAATTTTATGGTTTGCAGATCAGCAAGCCAACTGACCATTTAACTAGCTATCGTAAGAAATCGAAAAGAAAACAAAACAAATAGAGATATAAGTTTTAATAAAACTATCTTCTCTAAACAGCTGTCGTTCTTAGTTCTTGCAGGCTGATGGTTGAGTTCCCTGAAAGAAAAATATTTCATAAGGACAATGAGAGACTGTGCAAGCTCTACACTTTCTTGCACTGGTGTTGTTCAATCAATATATTATACAAGCTTATATTAACAGATGAACATTCTAGTTTGCTCTGGACCAATAGAGGTAGGTTTTGATAATAAAAAAACCCCCTCTAACTGAATAAACCTATTACCTCCCTTATCTAAGATATAAATGATATTAATGAATATATGCACCACTTAGGGTATGTTTAACCCTTTAGAACACTTTGTACCAACCCCCAAAATGATTTACTTTTCATTTTGACTGAATTGTTGATACTTACAACAACAGAAAACGAGTAGCCGAGTGTTTCAATGCATGCACTTTAAATCAATAGGTCTGTCATTGGTGGTTTTGATTCCCGGCTTCTAGGATACAGGGGACATGGTCGTCTGTCCAACCTTGTGAATCTTCCCCGGGTTCTCACGATTCCTCCCATTGCTGAAGATCCTTACGCGCATGACTTACGTGAACACCCCGCACTCCCTCCACCTCTCGCACCCTCTTTTTGTTTTCCACCCTCTCTCTCTCGCCCCGCATTGAATCGTGCTCGACGAAAAAGAACGCCCCATAATCAAGAAGGGGCTATTTATTGTTCAATCAGAATTTGAAGATAATATAATGTCCCTATTGGACGTACTCAGTTTTTACCTCATAGGTCTCACACACCAATCCAAGTAGATTTTTTGCAGATTCTTCTTTTATCCTGTCTGTATGTATCTGTAAGATATACAATTAAACATACATTATGCAAGAGCTAAATCTATCAATTACACGTCTTTCTTTATTCCTGAAATGTTATCTAAATTATTAATTCGACATTAATTAACTTATCCAGACCATAATCAACTCTCGATGGCTGCGCTTGCCTGCGATATTTACTGGGTTACAATCTTATCTGCTGCTTAACGTCCATTAATAATTAAATCAAAGAATGGATAAGTGAGGCTTTTTTATCGTACCGATTTTAGTAATGATAATCGAGGCTAGACTCAAGACTCAATCGCTAAAATCTCGGTTCAAAGTAGATCAATTTGTCATAAATTTTCTGCAAATTCCCTTTACATCATATATACCATTCAAAAAAACTAGGGGATATTTGATTTTGGGGGCATAATACTAAAATATGCAAATGACTACGAAAAAAGTCACTATAGAACCTAACAGAAGAAACATTTCCAGTTACATGTGACGCCCAAACGCACCAATAGCTACCGCGTGGAATGCAGGTGATGCTTGGGATCATCATGGGGGTCCAACCCAAGATTTGCACGACTCTGACTTTGAATGTTACAGTCATTGTGGCATTGAATTCCAGGGTGGAAACATCAGTTTAATTGTTTAAGTGACCAGAAAACAAATTTTGATATGCGTCGGCTTACCCAAAATGAAAAGTTACGTGCCCTTGGCATGCTACAGATCGGCACAACACAGGCGGTTGTGGCGCGGACGATGAATGTTTCTCAGTCTGTCATAAGCAGGCTATAGTCCAGATACCGTGATACACAATCTGTACAGGACAGACCACGCTCAGGTCGACCAAGGGCGACAAGTCAAGCCCAGGATCGATTTATCCGTACCTTGGCCTTGAGAAATCGTGTCACCACAGCAAATCAGATCAGCGCTCGTCTTCAAACAGACACTGGTGTGAGAGTGAGTGGCCAGACGATTCGGAATCGACTGCATAGGGGTCACCTTCGCGCCCGACGTCCTCGCGTGATCCCTTGTTTGAGAGATCATCACATTCCGGAAAGACGTCGTTGGTGTAGGGATCGTCAACACTGGGATAATCGACGCTGGAGCAATGATTTTTTGGACAGACGTAGGAGGGTGTGGCGTCGTCGAAACAAGCGCTTCCAAGACGTTAACGTCATCAGACATGATCGATTTGGGGGTGGTTCTGTTATGGTGTGGGGAGGCATCACTGTTGCTGGAAGAACGGCTTTACATGTTGTTGCAGGGCGTGTTACAGGCCAACACTACCGGGACAACATGTTGTGCCGTTCGCACGACGTCATGGCCGCGGTTTCATCTTCCAGGATGACAACGCAAGATGTCACAGGGCCAGGATCGTTACAGGTTACCTCCAACAACAGAACATCACCACATTACCTTTGCCAGAACTGAGTCCCGACCTCTCCCCCATCGAGCATGTCTGGGACATGCTTGGACAGAGGTTACGTCAACGTCAACAACATCCTGCCAATGTCCAAGAACTTGCTGCTGCGTTGCAACAGGAATGGGACAATCTGGACCAAAATGACCTTAGACGTCTCATTAGGAGTATGCCACGTCGGATCAATGCTTGTTTGGCAAACAGAGGAGGATTTACCCGTTACTGACTTTGTTGTGATGCTGTGGTAACTTTGCTGTTTGACCCCGGGTATCATTTTACCCTTATAATGGTCAGTCTGTGCCTTACTTAGTCCAACGATCATTTGGAATAAATCGATGAATGTGAACTTCATTTCACTTCGTCAGTTTCATTAGGTGACTTTAATAAAACTTAAAAATCAAATATCCCCTACTTTTTTTGAATAGTATAGTTTTTAACTATTATATACATGTGTAGTGAGAACTGCCACCTCTTTATCTTAACTATTATAGTGAGAACTGCCATCTCTTTATCTAATCTCCTATAATGTATCTTTAATATTTTAGAATACATTTCATCGAACACATTCCATAAATTCTACAAAGAGTGTTTTTGAAAATGTAGTCAGGGTTTGGGAAAATATCATCAGTAATTTGACTGAATATCAAACCTTATCATCTAAAGCCCACACATTTCCCCTTCGCAACCCCAAATCTGTCCGCCAAAAAACACTGAATAAAAAGATAACGAATAAAACAGTAATCCTAAATCAGGTAAAGGACACCACTGAGTACTCACATTGTTTATAACAACCCATGGGACCCAATTTATCTTCGGATTTAACGAGCCTTGTTTTATAGCTGAATCATGTTGTAACCTCATTCCTTCGTTTCCTGTAGCACAGGTTAAAATATCATCTATGGGCAGTGATTTAGTTGCAGAACACTGCGATAAAATAAAACATGTTTAAGATACTGATTAGTCGACATAATACGGGAGATGGATTAAAATAAGCTATATAGCTTGATTCCAAGTGAAGGGGAAAAACTGGTGATGTCCACATTTATGATTTTGTTTGATTACTTCTCTTGATTTTACCCCTTGCCCATTCTTTCTTCTCCATAAATATTGTATGGAACAACTGGTCATGCCACTCTTTACAGAGGGTTTTTTGAAAGGCATAAATAGGAAAAACTGGCGGTGTCCAAACCATGGTCGGTAAAATCAAAATACACCATAGGAATGCTATGGGAGTGTGCACCAGCATAATTAATGTTCTCACTAAATGCATCATTCTTCATAGAAACTTGCAATATTTTGAAAAAAAAACCTTCCTAACTGAAGAAATGAGTGTTTAAACTGGACATTTCCATTTACTCAAAAGTCAGAAAACGTGACATCACCAATTTTTTCCCTGGAGTCTTCAAATCCATATGATTTATTATGTATTGTTAATATGTCATTATATGTTAAATAATTACTGTTTAAATCAAAGTATGTGTTACATTATACTGATTAGCTACTTAATACAAATGTCGGATTCCGGAAGCAGATGATCAACCACCAGCTACTACTACACCCATACTTATTGTTCAAGGGTCGACAAGGCTATTCAAATATTGGTAGTTTACATGTTGTTAAAAAATCAATTGGCTTTCAGTAAAATAATAATAATAATAGTGAGTTCTTATATAGTTAATGCACAAGGTGCTTTTAGCTCTCCACTTATCACAAGATGTTAATAACTAATAAGCAGTCGAAAAAAGATGAGTCTTTAATTGCTTCTTAAAACAGCTAAGGGATTGTGAATTCTTTAAGGTCAAGGGTAATGAATTCCATAGGTTTGGTACAGTGTATGAAAAGCATCTACGACCAAATGTCTTAAGCCTATAGTTGGGTACCACCAGACGCAGTTCATCTTGGGACCGAAGATTTCTTTTGGGGACGTAATCAATGAGCATTGAGGTCAAGTATTCTGGTGCTTCACCTCTCTGGCATTTGTAAGCTATGCACAGAATTTTGAACTTAATTCTGCTTTCCACTGGAAGCCAATGTAAATCCTTTAACATCGGTGTGATATGGCAATTTCTACTAGATAGGCAAACAAGTTGTAATTTGTGTATAAGACTGTTGTTTATGCCAAATAGAAGGCTGTTGCAATAGTCGAGTCTGGATAAAATTAAAGATCGAACCAGTGCATGTGCTGCATCTTTTGTAATCAAATTGCGAATTCGACCTCAAATGAAAGAAGCACGTCCTGCAAATATGATTCACTTGTTTTTCCATGCTGAGTTCAGAATCAAGATAAACCCCAAGATCTTTCAGGTTATGTTGATTGTGGAGTCAGCGATTGTTATTGACTTTAGACTGATGTTTAGAAGCTGTTGTTTGGTGCCACATAACATGACTTCTATCTTGTCATCATTCAATTTGAGCATGTTATTGGTCAGTAGTGAGGGGATACTCTAAAACTCAAACAATAAAAAATAAAGCATCTCTATATAATACGCAATATATATCACCAGTGCCCAGTTCATAACAAGATTCAATAACACTAGGACTTCTACCCCCCCCCCCTCCATCCCCTCGCCATATAACACTATTCTCGTTGTCTGCTTCTTTACAAACATTTTGAACAGACGGTGGCATCTCAATCGGTCACTCCCGTCATGTAATTTGCAAGCCGACAAAAATTGTGAAATTTATTTTTGAAGCAAGAACAATAACTCTGGCAACATTAATCATAATTCCTAATTATGGCACATCATTTAGTTCAACCTGATTAAAGTATAGATCTACATTTCGTTTCGTTTTTTTAAATACTTTTGACCCTCAGATATTTGTTAACCAATCAGCGTTGATGTTTCTAGTAGTATACCCACAGTGCAACGCTGGCCAAGAAATGACCGTAACATACCATTTCATTGGCTAGTCGCCCACATCAACCAGAACACATGTTATATAATAACTCTTCCACACCCTAGCGTAGCAAATAGAAGTAAAACGAAATTTTGATTTTTTTTTTTTTTAAAAAAAACGAAATAGGATCAGAATGGAAACAGAAAAACGAATGGCCTGGAAACGGATGAACGAGTAACACTTAGAACAAAATGTACTTACATTACGTGCAGCCTTTTCAGGACCAACTGTAGATATGACTTCTTCCATACAGAAAATAAACTGAGAGTACACATCAAAATCATTTATATGTTTAATAGCACACGCCTAAAATACAATATTCATATACTGTAATTATAGTGAAAGAAAATCAGTTAGAACTTTATACAGCCAGTCGAACATAACGTAGATCATATAAACTACTTTTAAAGTCATATAGTCTCCTATGGTCAGCTCATGTTGACGTATTAGATCTCTAAATTAATTAAAATTTACACCACTGCTAAAATTGCAGTGATAATAGACATATAGTATAAATAAGATGGAAATACGGGGACTGGATGACTGGGGAAAAGACATCATTCACAGCTAGCTCATTTCTTAGTTTTGGAAACAGGTCACATCCAAAACATTATAAGGATGTGTTTCTAAACTTTGCCATTCCTAACTCGTCGACGATAATGTCCGCAACACTATAATCACAGATGCCCAAAACAAAGACAATATGTCGAATGGTCAATCACCATGTCATGCACCCGGGAAATGTTTTCTTGAATGAATGCCGTTGATGGCATCATCGAGACTCTCTCTCTGTCACACTTAAATTCCGCAGCCCACTGTGTAAAAGTGAGAGGCATCATCCCCATGAGCATGTATCAGTGTTGATGTGAATCGTTACAGGTACTGATAAATTGAATCTGCAGCTCTTATGTATATGGTTCATTCAATGATTGTACTTGTTTGTTTCAACCCAATTATTGAACTATCCTTTTCAGGCTTAGAACTTTTCAGCCAGCCTCCGTAGCTCTCAAACTAATTACAATTATTTACACGATACATTGTTAAAATTTGATCACAAAGCATCTAACTATTTTCAATGTATACTCTTCAAAAAAAGAAATGCGCAACCCATTTTTCATCATTTTTTTATTTGAACGAGGTCTTTGTTTCGGTAAATCTTACTTGTTTTTAATGCCATTATGTAAGGATAAAGGAAATTCATTATTGATTTTAAAGGCAGGGTCACTAAATGTGACTGGTCATCCTTTTTGTCGAAATTTTTTTTCGCTTGATTACACCAAGAGACGTGAATTTAACAACTTCGCGAGCTTTTCGCATGGAACCTAAATCTACCGTCTTTAAAATCCCGGGGTTCTCGGTTTCCAAATCAGCTGCACATGTAAACACACAACGAACCAAGTGATGTCACATCTGAACGAAGACCAGCGCAACAACGTTATTGGTCGATTACAAGCAGGTGAATCCAAGACAGATGTAGCCAGGGTGCTGAATGTTTCCCTTAGTTCCATTTCGTGCCTTTGGGATGGGTACCGACAGCGAAGTTCAACATGTGAACGCCCTAGCTCAGGTCAAGCAAGACTGGCCCCACCTGTCCTGGATCGTTACTTCCGGTTACGTCGTTGGCGTAAATGGTTTTCAACAGCGACCGCTACTGCAGCGGCAATTCGCGGACGGCGTTGAATCTCGTACCAGACAGTAGGCAAACGCCTACGTGAAACCGAATAACGAGGTAGACGCCCCCGTTAGAGCTTCTGTTTTGAAATACGCCGACACCATGAAATCCAACTTTAATGGGTTCAGGCACTGAGGGTATGGCCACAACAACACTGGAGAGCAGTTTGGTTCAGCGACGTGTCGCGGTTCTTGTTGCAACAAGGCGATAGTAGAGCGCGGATATACTGACGACGAAATGTAACTTTGCGTTTCTTTTTTTGGGAGAGTATATATCATTTCTCCTGTTCCTGCTCCACACTGCGGGATAAAGCAAATATTAATTAGCAACAGGCAAGCAATATTTAAAAATGATAAAAACCCTTGACGTACTTGAATGACGTTACCATAACATTCATTAATACCATGTTGACAGGTGAATGTGTAGGAACCATTTGCTTCTTTTTTTTCCTGTAATAAAAACATTCATATATTATAGTTCTTGTAATATATAATATTATTATATAATATCATGTATAGATATCGCCCCGATTGCATCTGTAATAAACCAATGCAGATACTATACAGCCATTAAAGCCCCAATACCACTCTTGTCGTAACTGAATATGTCCCAATATTCATTCTGGTCAACAAATTGTATTATTTTACAATATTCCAATTAATTGATGATATAAATTTGATTGTAATACACCTAATTTAAAAAATTGGAAAAATTCAACTTATTGATTTGAAAAGTCTAACGTAAACCTTTTCAAATGTGACTTGGATTTTAAAATATTTTCGAACCCTCTGGAAAAGTAAAATAGGATGTAATGGATAATTTACACAACAGGTAAGATACTAAAACATCTAGTACTTAGAATAAGGCTATTATTTATTTTCTGGAGCTAAGAAGCCAGCAAGAGTGTTATTGTCCCTTTAAAGGTTCTTTTACGGGCACACCAGTGTGAATTTGGGCCTCGCTGCACCCATCCGAACAACGAAACGTTGGATCTTGTCGAGGCCTTCTTTTTCTGAAGCATTAATAATGCTAAACCACGATGGAAACGAGTGTTGCCGCTGGAGGAATATAAACCTGTGGATTATCGTCGGACATCGCCGATGATTTCATAATTTCGTCGGAAATGCATCAGAAGTAAATGACATTCGATATGACTTTCCTGTTTATCCACCTTAAAGGGACAATAACATTCTTGCTGGCTTGGTAGCTCCAGAAAATAAATAATACCCTTATTCTAAGTACTAGATGTTTAAGTGTCCTACCTGTTGTGTAAATTATCCATTACAACCTATTTTACTTTTCCAGAGGGTTCGAAAACATTTTAAAATCCAAGTCACATTTGAAAAGGTTTACGTTAGACTTTTCAAATCAATTGGTTGAATTTTTCCAATTTTTTAAAATAGGTGTGTTAAGATGAAATTTATATCATCATTTAAATGGAATATTCTAAAATAATACGATTTGTTGACCAAAATGAAGATTGGGACATATTATTCAGTTACAACAAGAGTGTTATTGGGGCTTTAACAATGTATTAAAAATTGTCTACGTCACCAATATAGTATGAGCGGGCGGAAATTGTTAGGGCATTATACTACCACATTAAAATGGTGGCATTTGAAACAATAATAACTGCAACTAAAATTACTGTAGCTTTTCCGTAAGGTATTAAAGTAATCTCTAAAA
Source organism: Patella depressa (assembly GCA_948474765.1). Taxonomy (NCBI): domain Eukaryota; kingdom Metazoa; phylum Mollusca; class Gastropoda; family Patellidae; genus Patella; species Patella depressa. The sequence goes on from OX419715.1 coordinate 31,717,550, forward strand.
TATCTTTCAACTTATGGTAGGTGGGCTTCAGCTGAGTTAGAAGAAAATGTTTTGAATCTGGACACAACGTCTCGTAATATACATTTATCTTCACAGGTGCGGCGAGGTTCCCATTAGAACCAGTAGCCGCAAACAGAACACCCAAACACAAAATAGACAGCATCGTATGAACACTGAGCAACTTCTACCAAATAAAACAAACTAATAACAAACGAATATACTTATCCTTACCACACAGTATAACAGCTGTCACCTGACATGTTATTGTATAATTGCATATTATAATACGCTAGAAAGATTTCAACATAAATCGATTTTATTACCTTACATTGCTATCTCAATACGTAAATTGACATATTGATATTGATAAAGCTGCGACCAATGAATACATACGCTTTATTTTCTTCCATCTGATTATCGACATATTACCACCCCTCCTAGTATTTTGTTTTTCATTTCCCACATACTATAAATCTGTCCTGCAGACACTGAAATTTTGGTTATTCTGAATCGGCATTATTTTCGAAAACCTTACACAGTAATTAAGCTAGAGAGATCTGGGGTTTAACGTTCACTCGACACAAGTTAGGTCATTTCGGGACTAACATATGGTCTAATTTTATTTCAATAATTCGTTTGCGCTTAGGGATCTTTAGCTGTGGGAGGAAACCGGAGGATCCGGAGAAAACCTACGAGGTTGAGCAGACGGCCTTACTGCTTGTCATGTACAACCAGGGAATGGAAACCAGGTCATTGAATGGATGACACACCTTATAATACAGCGCGCACGTGCTAACTATTCGGCCATCCACCTGAATTCGTGAATTACCGATCGATAATCGTGGGACACAACAGGCTATTATAGCAAGAACGATCGACTCTTTATCTAAACCTTACATAAATCCCCTTGGCTTGGTGGCCAAATTTAAATGAAAGTTGTGTGAGATTTTTGAGAGCACAATTTTACACGAAAATAGTGTTGAATTATTATAAATTTGTGTCAGATGTGACAGGAAATGATTCCGTTTGGTGATCAAAGAGGAATCTCGGTGAAAAATAGACGGCAAGGATTCTAAAATAGCCTTAGAATCGAGATGGGGAAATGCCTTATTTTCGTATCAATATTAGTTGTCTATAGAGCCGACCAATAATGGAGAGTCAGAGATCTCTCAGAGCCCGTTGTTAAAATAACTAGTCTGGAGCCACTCTGCTTTTTCGGATATCGGCGTCACCTGTTTCATCAATTTGTATTTTCGGGGAGTGATATTTCGGGTGTCCGGTGAATTCAGCTACGAAAGTCGGGGTAGTTGAGTGGGATTTCTGTTGCAAAACCCATTATTAAAGCTATATTAGAACATTTTCAGACTGAAATAAATAGAAAAACGCGTGTATAATCTTGAATATTTCCGGGGAACTGAACATTCTACGTAAGCAAAAATGAGTTAGCAAATGAAATTTACATTAAAATGTTATGTACAGGATATGAATTCACCACTGTCACCATCATATTTATTGTTACATCTGAATTTTATAACTAAATTATGTTCACAATTTATTGTCTTATTTGGATCCCCTAAACTCATTTTGTAATTGTCTCGGTTGTATCCCCCAAACTCATCGGAATTGTCACTGCAATCTTGAGGCATGCTCCTTGTGCACAATGTGGTCACCGTATAAACGCAGGGATGGATAGTATGTCATTGTCAGTCTTTATAGTATTGTTCATTCGTGTTCAATCATGTTGATCATGGGTTAATTTTAGCAGACTTTAGGTAAAATTATGTCAGTTTTGTATTGTGTTTAAAAGTTAATGGTTTAAATGTACATATTTTGCCAGTTTAGATAATACAATGTACCTTTATAGAATAATATATATTATAAGAATAATTTAGTGGTGATTTGTAATTTGTCTTTTGCAGCCCTTTGTTCTCTTTGTTGGTTTTATTCTTGCTCATTTCCAGTCAAGATACTGACCATGTTCGATTAGAAAAGTTGTGAAACTATATGTGTTGACTGGTAGAAACACAATTTACATGGAACAACGTTGGGGCCAAGTTTAGCTAGTGTCGTGACAGTTATTTTAGGAAACGGAATGATTGACCTACCTGAAGATTAGGATCTATAGGCCTAAATGTCTCGACTTAGCTGTTCAAACAACTGCGCGAGTGTTACAGTGTTGACCTGTATAGGTAGTGCAGACCTATATTACACAGGCACTTGAAGGGATGAAAATAAAACTTCTTACATGCGCGCACTGTATCATACCGCCTGCCATTGAGTCAACTGGCGTGGTTTCGAATCCCCGGCTGTACGTGACAAGGAGTAGGATCGCCTGTCCAACCTCGTGGGTTTTTCTCCGGGTACTCTGGTTTCCTCCCACTGCTAAGACCCCTATGCGCAAGCGAATTATTAAAATAAAATTAAACCATATGTTACTCCCGAAATGACCTAGTTTGTGTCGAGTGGGCGTTAAACGCCATTTCTCTCTTAGCAGTGTCTTTATTTGTATTTAGAAGTGTCTTTTATTTGTGTGCGAATAACGCGTTTCGAATTCGAATGGGTCACGAAATGAACCCATCGACGTATTAAACTCTTGACATTGATTATTGATTTTGTATTTATTGTATTAAAATCATACTAATATGCTATTGGTTTTTGTTGTGCTTTTTGAAGACGCGGCTGGGGTTAGTTTGCACGAGTGGCAATTTTCAGGTATCAAATCGTGACAACCACGATTAAGAATATTTTTTTCCATTTCCTGTGAAAAGACTGATAATATTTGTAGAAATAGTTCCAGTTGATTAAATATGCGTTTTATGTTTATCATACATATCGTTTTGCAAACCAGATGGTACATATACTGTAGTAATAAAATTATCTTGTTACAGCTTTCAATAAGAACTTAAAGTTCCAATTTCATATTTTCTAAGAAAGTCAAAACATAATTATTTCTATGTCTTTTGCTCAAAAGGTTGTCAACTCACTATTATACGATCATGGGCAAAATTTTAGAGGTGTTAAAATGGGTGACACAAGCTGATTGAGGATATAGTAATTGAATTACCTCCCTTGTTTTCCCATTCCTCACCATGGACGGCCATCTTCAAACGTTTGAATTTGAAGTTAAAAATGATATTTTTGCCAATTTCTCAACTGGCAATAGTGAATTATAGGATTAATAGGATTATTCTTTAACAAGGTAGGACTGTTTATAGGTACAATCTATTTTAGGGCTTTATTTTAATAAATTTTAAAAATATAACTTAAAAATATGCTATTGGAACTTTAAAGGGCAATTTGGTTACTTTTCCCATATGTAAACAACCCAGGGTATGGATGAAGCCAAGTAGGTAATAAATCCAACCACCACGGGATTATATGTTATATAGTGTAAATGGGGGCGTGTCAAATTATCCAATAATGCCGAATATGAAGGGTTGGTTGTTTTGGGACCTCTGTGTGATTAACCCAGGAAAAAATGCTAATGACCCCACCCTTCAACAAAATACCACTGTTTCAACTTGGAAATGTGTCAAGTGTGATCGTTTCAGGAAAACAAAGAGAAACGACAAATTCGAATATATTGTGTAAACTGTATGGTAATATCTTTTCTCACATTTCACAATATGTTGGATCATTATGCATATTAAAATGACATGAAATTTGAAAAATACAGGGTTGCACCATGAACAGTTATACCCTTCCCATACCAAAATAAAGAAAAACACATGATATTATATGATAGTTCATAACAAATTGGCAGCTTTATTTCAAAACAATAACAAAATTCATTAATTAAAATTGTTTGCATGACATTTAGTAATTGATCAGGCAATACCCAGATACATTTCTATGTAATACAATTACTGTTTTTTTTTAAAGAGTGACCATTCCACTGGATTTCTCTAATCTGAATTTAACATCCAAATGATGCCACCTTATCTACATATAAATAAACAATAAGGTGACCCAATTCTTAACCTAAAACAGTTGAACAGTAAAACTAGTACACAGTAATTGTATTCCATAGAATATAACAATCAATTTTTTGGTAAAATCAGTACCTGTTTAGCATTTACATGTAAAATATTTGATCCACAGAGTCAATTTTAAATTGATTTTTGTTGCAAATTTACTTTATTGGAGGTAAATTGTGACAAGTATCATCCAATTAAAGTGAAAGTAGAATACTGATCAACCCATTAATACTGTATTATTTCGTAGGATGCAATTCAAAGAGGTTTCCTAGTGTGATTCATTAAGCATATTTTTAACTGAAAACAAATTAATGTAAAAGAAGATAACATTCGCTAAAAAAAAAGGATGCAATGCATCACTTTTAATCATCCAAATTGGTTTCATAGCAGTACCATATATGTGACTTTGAGGGAAGATGTCTCATTTGAAATGAATGAATTTGAATTAAATTGCTTTAGTGAAGTGTTTAGTAAACACCTTTATTGGTCATTTAATGTACTCTTTAAGAAGAGTGAAGCCAGTTAGGGAGTATATCGCCTTTTTTGTCCAGATTAATACTGCAGACAATGTAACAACTTTAATAAAATTTTTGCTCAAGAAATAAGATGGCTTAATATTTCATTAATTAATATCTTTGGCAAGTCAGTAGATTCACATATATGTAGGTATGTACTAAAATCAAACTACCGATTGAGCGACATATTGTTATATAAAAAAGAGTTATAGAACCATAACAAACTGATTCTATCTTTCAACAAAATACATGTGATTAGAAATATTCCTATTGCGTCATTTGACTTAATTTAACCAATCATATCGTTGATTGCACAGGTTCAGGGTCATGAACATGCATGATTGTGCATGATACCCATGAGGCTATAAAAGAACCTATATCATACCTTTAAGTCAGACTGCATTTAGATTCCAGAGAAATTACCATCCGAGTGCCTAGACAGCAGACAGATTCTGGAAGGGAAAGATGTAGTAATTTCTATCAGCAGACTCGACCATACCGACCGAGTCTGGCTGTATGAGGTTTGATAAAATGACTTTATTCTATTATGCATTGTATCTATGTATCCAGCTATAATATGATATAAAACTGTAGAAACCGTGTACCTGTCATAGTGTTTGTTAAATATATAATATTTTGGAGCTGACAGCGTGGAATGTCAGAGTGGCATTTAAAGATACATCCTACCTAGACAAAGAATTACAAATACAACCACAGACGGTCAGTAGAACATCACAGGGCTCTTCTAAAATATGTAACAGAGAAGAAAGGGTATGTGTCACACGTTGGATGTGGGAAGTTCTCCCAGCTTATTTTCGACATGGGCTATTTCAAATCATAACAAACATAGATAACGGTAACCAAAAAGTTAAAAAAAAAAATCCTGTAGCTGCTTGACAAGCACATAGCCTTGAACACATTTTGATTTGTGAGCAAAAGATAAATTTCATTTTGCACCCTTGTGACCGACATTAGCATTCTCTAACCATAATTAGACCATCCAGAGCTGTACAAATCAGCCTATCACAGATTTCATTTGCTGGCCTTACAATGTACATTCAAGGATTTGTTGGAAGACTTGTACCATTGGTTTTCTTCTCAGCAAATGGAAAATTTTAATCTTACCAATGTCAAGAATTGTGAACTTGAAGATAATCAGGTTATTTTCATCATTGGGTTATTTTTCACCATTAAGAAGCCTTGCAAGACACATTCAGTAAGACAAATAGGAGGAATTGTATCACTGAAGATCATTGGTTCTCACGAATAAGAATAATTGTAAAATAAAATATTATTGGGTGGATTATTTCTATTTCTCAGTAAAGCTTCCATGTCTTCCAACTCCATCTTTAAATCTTTGGGCACCTAAATACAAATAAAATCTGTTTAGAACATAACAACACTATACTTTAAAATGACTGGATCTCTTTGATTTTGGTAAAAAATGAGAGTGCTAATTTAATCAAATTTGATGTATTGATTTGTTTTAAACAAAACAAAAAATAGTAAACAAGATGACATGCGAAAATATTTTAAAACAGCATGCCAAAACACTAATAGAAAGTACCATATCAGATGAAGCCAATTCAATATTCTATTTTCATCTAAATTAACAAGTGGTTGCCATGCAAGACACACCCACATTTTGCAAGAGATGGACAGAGTACAATCCAGGTTGTTACCTCCTGACAAGCGACAATATCAAAAGGAACCAATAAAAATTGTGACATCTAGAAGTTGCACAAGCTAAAAACATGATTTTTTGTATAGTCAGGGGTCATAACCTAGGAAGTTACAGTCCGATATGCCTGAATATAGAAAGGAATCAAGATCATTGGGATAAAAACATATATCTTGAGTTTCATCAAAAATGGATAAAAATTGTGACCTTTAGAGTGTTCACTGGGTAAAAACATTATTTTTGGTACAATCAGGGGTCATAATCCATGAAGTTATGGTCCAATACATGAGAATATAGACAGGAACTGAGATCCTTGGGAGATAAACCTATTTGAATGGACGAAGAGAGTGATGACAATATACATCCATGAGAAAATGTTAGAGTATAAACAGGTTTTATTTCCTGCAATAGTAGGGGATGGAACAAAAAAGGGTGAGGGACGATATTGATGAAGGTTATGTTGAACCCGGAAGGTACAGATATTTCAAGAAAATACAATAAATGGTTGGATGTCAAATAAATGTTATTTTGAAAGAATGAGGTCTACCTGGAACCGCTTCTTCTTGAGCTACTTTCATCCCATTAACAAACTCATACTGTAAACCATCCATCATTGTTTCAGCATCAAATGTTGAGTTGTATGCAGACCTACGATCAGCTTTCATACATCTCTGTGGAAAGGCTGCAATTTCATTTGCTAGTTCTATAGCGTTGCTCAGTCCTAAAAATAAACATACAACCAACCGTTTTAACTGTCCATGTCAGGTCAACATAATACTATTTATTTACTTTGTCACAGTCACCTGTACATTTCTAGATTTTAAAGACAAAAAAACTTACTACAAGGACGACAGAACTTGGGTTTTTTATAATTAGGTGAGTGAGACCACTATTCAAAACCATCTAACCCCCAACAAAAGTAAAGCTTATATGTCTTAAAAATACACCCAAAATAAGCAGTTATCTAACCTTACCAGTGCCATCTGGAACAACACGATTTGCCAATCCAAACTGTAAAGCCTCCTTAGCATTGATTGGTCGTCCTGTTAGAATAAGATCTAAAGCTTGAGATAAACCAATCAGCGCAGGCAGACGTACTGTCCCTCCATCTACCAGTGGTACCCCTTCAATCGAAGATTAGATACAAAAAAAAAAAAAAGCATTGGGTAAAATTCATAGTATTCCAAAGGTCGATTAAAATATGTTGATAGGAAAGAAAACAGAAGTAACTGCGGAAGCAGATGGAATATTCTTTGCCAAGAATTTTGTCCCCCTTTAAGCTTATATCTCTGTTTTCTACCATCTTATTTAACAAGAAAATGAAATAAAATGGGGTTTAACAACCTACTTTTCTGCTTCATCCAGCCTAATGAAGATGGGTAATTTTTTTCCCTTAGTGTAGTGTGTGTCTATTTAGGGACCGACTCAAAATGTAACTGTGCATCATTCGTTTGGATGCATGTGTTGAAATTTTGTGACGCTTCCTTACAGCAATTCGTTCTTTTCCCCCATTTCTTTTCCATGTTAAATTTTGTTTGTCTTTTTGTCTATAACTGAAGGAGAGTGTTTGAATTTAGGTTTTGATTAATTGGAATTTTAGGCCTTTGGCAAATATACATGAAATAGCGAAATCTCCTATGAAAATAATGTCACATAGACTATATTTCTTTAACTAGATGATTTTCACATATTGGGTTCCTTGTGGTTATAGAGAATAACATCATTGGAAAATTAAACACAACGTTACAAGGGAATAAATATCATGTATTGAATATTGAAGTCAATAGGAAGAAAATTAAGTTTGAGACCATTTAAAGTCAATAAGAAAATATAATAGTTACCTCCCTTGGCACATTATTGTTATTAATAAAAGAAATTGCCCGAAGACAAAATTTATAAATATAATTCTTTTTTTTTTAAGTGATGTATTTTAATAGAATATCACAAGTGACAAGACTGCTCAATTCCTGTATTAGCGATATAGTCATATACATGTATTGCATAAACAAGCGAAATTCTGTTATATGGAGGCAGACCACCATTAAATTTTACATCTCGGTACCCACAAATTGTAGTTCGTCTATTTATAGCAGTTCTCTCTCTGTCTCTTTTCTCCCCTTTTGCATGCCCATTTTTGTTGATTTTTTGGCCTAGGATGGACTAAGAGGGGTTGAATTAATATTTTCTGCTAGGTTTTGGTAAATATTCATGATTTTGAGGCGGAAGGATAACGGCGTTATGAGGTTGGCTACGGTGATATGTACGGCAACTAGATACATGTTTTGAGTATGCTTCTTCAAGTTCGTGTATCTCAAAATTTTGGTGGTCAACCTCATAAAAATTTTAGTGCAAAGACATGGCCATTTGTTCCTCTGTCTGTAGTGAAAAGCATTTCGCCCAACGAAAATTTGGGGATAAGTTGGAGGTGGGCAAAGAGTCCAGAATTAACATTGAAGTCAATGGGGAAATTAATGGTGGTCTGCCTCCTGTATGTAAACAAACTGACGGCGTATGAGAGGCCTAAATTTGATGTTATGAGCTCCAATTTGTCAGAAAATGTGATATATGACATTTTGATAATAAAAAAAGTGAAATGGTAAAATTTCTAAAATATTTGACAAATTTGGGAGGGGAATATTTGATTTTAGTCCAAATTTTGTGATTTTCAGTGTTTATTTGCTTTTCAAAATGAGTGAAAAATATTTTAATGTGTAATTTTGACTTTTTCTGCATGGTAAAGGTTAGATGGGAAGAAAGTATAATAATTTCACTCAATTTTGCCTAAAAATCATGATAATTTGTCTGAAATTCTTCAGATTACCCCCAATATTACTGTCAAAATTTTAATTATTCATCTGTTTTAAAATGAAACAAAATGTCTTGCATGTCTTTATTTCCATTGTTAAATAACTTGGAAAGGAGCCATGTGTTTGTCAGATATTGAAAAAGTATCTATGATTTTAATAGAAATTTAAAAATTAAGAAATTTGGTCTAATTATGTACTGCTGAGGCATGTTAGAATTTTCAAAACATGAGTGAACTGCATTTTGCTTGGGTGTTCCTCAGACTTAACACAATTTTAATGTTTTAAAACCTGCAATTGTTGCATTTCCCTTCTCGAGAAAGTAAAATCTGTGTGTCTGCAGGGAAATTTCTCTGTCTTCATTTCATTTAGACTGGCTCAACCTCCCCACCCCACCCATTTTCTTGAACATGATATTTGGATATTCAATTGAAAATATATTGACTCCGAATTAACAGTAATTGGATTTTGTGCTTGAATTGTAACCGAGCATTTTATTTTGCTCAAACAAATAGTTACATGATTCCATGAATTTTTAAGACTTTTTGTTTATGGCCAAACATGTTATTCTATGACATTTTCCCCAAATGAGTCCACACCCCAAAATGGATATGTTATAGATGTGTCTTTTGCAGCTTAATGTTTGACATTTTTGATGTAAATCTATTATTTGTGGTGATCTTTTGAAATGTGGCACTTACAGAGCAATGAAATATTAATTAATAGCCTTTTCATACTCCTTTTATGCAATGAATTATGTCATAACTCCCTTTTTCCACCTCATTTTGTCAGGAAATTGATGTAAAGATTAAAACAACTTGCTTCCACAAAATATTGACACTATATAATTCCAAGGATACCTCTGATTGTTAAAGTGTTTTGAATACTGAAATATTCCCATTTTTTAAAAAAAAATAGAGCTTTGTGACCCTTTTGTTGGAGTGGCTGGTTGTCAACTAAATACAGCATTTATTTTACATTTATCAATCCATATTTTAATAAATGATTCATATTTCCTACAAGTACCTGTGTTTGTATGTATGTAAACAAGCCAGGGATAGAAAAATGTGGCTTTTAGCCATATTCCATCAACAGTATTACTTATGTGGACACAGGTTGGATTTGTTATCACAGCAACATTTTCAGGGGGTGGGCTTACAAGTTTCATTATAGTTCCTTACAGTTACCCTCAATGCAACCAATTTGCAGCTTGTCTTCTTGTATACTGGCCAAGGTTTCTAGAAATAAATGCCTTTCACCTCAGAGTTTCCAAGAAATAGGGAATTATTGGCATTTGGAGACATACAAAGTGTCAAAGAATGGGCCATTTTGTAAAAAAAGGTAAAATAAGGTCAATTTTTGAAAAATATCCCAATATTTTGAATATTTTTGATGAGACTTGTTTGAAACTCTTTAAATCTTTTTGCGAAACTCACATTTTGACAAAATTAAGAAAGAGTCTTCAATTCTAGAACAAAAGGCCCATGGACCTGATCTGCAACCCAGCATGCAAAACAGTACATAACTTTAAAGGGTCACCATTTCTTCTGCAGTTATTTTTTTTTGATTCTGTATTATAATAATTTTGCAAAAATAAATGTGAAGCTATAAAGAAAAGAATTTTGATGATATATGAACTTTTAAAAACATATAGGAGGCAGACCACCATTAAATTTTACATCTCGGTACCCACAAATTGTAGTTCGTCTATTTATAGCAGTTCTCTCTCTGTCTCTTTTCTCCCCTTTTGCATGCCCATTTTTGTTGATTTTTTGGCCTAGGATGGACTAAGAGGGGTTGAATTAATATTTTCTGCTAGGTTTTGGTAAATATTCATGATTTTGAGGCGGAAGGATAACGGCGTTATGAGGTTGGCTACGGTGATATGTACGGCAACTAGATACATGTTTTGAGTATGCTTCTTCAAGTTCGTGTATCTCAAAATTTTGGTGGTCAACCTCATAAAAATTTTAGTGCAAAGACATGGCCATTTGTTCCTCTGTCTGTAGTGAAAAGCATTTCGCCCAACGAAAATTTGGGGATAAGTTGGAGGTGGGCAAAGAGTCCAGAATTAACATTGAAGTCAATGGGGAAATTAATGGTGGTCTGCCTCCATATGTGAGTTTGTAGAGTTATTTCCCTTGACACATCAATATTTATTTGGACTTGAACCATACTTTAGGGAGAGATAAAGCTAAGGTATAGAGTTTTAAAGTCTTGTCAATCCAATTTCTGTGGACTCACAAAGGATTTAGTCTTAGGGTTTTATGTGTGTTCCGCAGTGCATTGGAAGATCAGGGCTACAAGAGTTACAGATTTTGGTTTCAAGAAAGTCTGATTTCTGCCAAGCATAGCAATGCTAAAGTTTTGTTAACAGTTAAATATGTTTATCAGATAAAAATTTGTTTTCTTTCAACAGCAAACTAATTTACAAGTAATTGGGTGCTGCCATTCTAAATATGGTGTCCTGTTGTGCCTATAAGTATGGCATTCTTAGGTCACATAAACACCTTGGACCTGTAGTCAACGAACACCAACATTGGCATTGCAGAGAAGCTAGTAAATCATAGAATACTAACCAAATCGTCTACAGAATATCCCCATTATAGCTGATTCTTCTACAACTCTTAGATCACATAACAGAGCTAGTTCCATTCCACCTGCTACAGCATAACCACTTATAGCTCCAATAACAGGTTTACTAAACATCATTCTACTTGGACCCTGGAATATATAACAACAATAACAGGTTTACTTAACATACAACATCATTCTACTTGGACCCTGAAATATAACAACAATAACCGGCTTAATCATTCTACTTAGACCCTGAAATATAACAACAATAATAGGTTTAATCATTCAAATTGACCCTGAAATATAACAACAATAACAAGTTTACTTAACATTATTCTACTTGGACCCTGGAATATAACAACAAATGTATGCATCATAATTTAAGTTACTGGTATCAAGTTACACTTGAGACTGAATATGACAAATGAATGATATACACGTATTCCCACTCAGCTATATTTTGCGTTGACTCACCTATTGTGTCCAGCATGGAACAAAGTCTACTGATTGATTCAAGGGAATTCCCCAACTGATCACTTCACTGCTAAAAAGTATATTTCAGCTTGAGGCAGTGCAAGATCGACAATCACATAAACATCACACCACATTATTTATATTCCAAAAATATTTACCATAGGTGCCCTTATTCCATCATTTGGTTCCTGTGTTTTAATATTACCCTCTGATTGTGACAAGGACTTGAGATCTAAACCTGCACAAAAATACCCACCTAAAATCAGAAAAGATAGGCCAGTAGCTCATATCGAATATCTTGCCACCTCTGCTCCATCAAAAAGGATATTAACATTTTAATGAAAGAATTTATTAACTATAGCATTCTCATTCCAAAAATTAAAATGCTTAGAGAAATAAAATGGAGTGTTTAGAGATAGGCTTAGGCGATAATGAAAAAAAAAATGTGATAATATTGTTTACTGTGATAATTCATATGTGTGTCTTAAGAAATTAAATTTTGAATACTTGGTCCAAGAATCGTGGCTTGATGTCAAATTATTGTTGCTAGAAGAATAAAATGGAGTGCCTTGATAAAGTGTTGGGCAACAATGAAAAAAAAATATTGTGATAATAATTTATCAAATATCACGATAAACAATATTATCGTGATAATTTATATGTGTGTCTTAAAAAGTCATATTTTGAATACTTGGGCCTCAAATTATTGTTGCTAAAACCATGATGGAGATTTACCTTAGACCAGCTGGTACTTAATAATGATATTTTAACTGATGAATTTAATTCTATCATTAGAATGTCATAGATGATGATATGTATTATCATCAATAATTATCATATCGCAATAATTTTGGTCAAGTGGTGTGGTTTTGATACCCTGTTTGTATGTGACAAGGAGTAGGGTCACACATTCAAACTCAGGTTTCCTTCCACAGCTATACATTGTCCATTGCCAGGCCCTCTGTCCTACACCACTGACAAGGGGGAAACCATGTTAGAAACTACTATGGGCCGCTGTGATTTAGCATCCTACTTTTCTGTACCAACTGGGGTAATAAAGACATGTATATGCTAGATTATAGTATGCTATGAGGTACTTTTGATGAACAGCAGTGCTATGGCCTAATCTTATGTTAAAGGGTTCTTTTACGTGTACACAAGTTTACGGGTCCAATCAAATATAAGACATGGTTCCATGCCAGGCCCTCCATCTTGCACCAATAACAACGGGAACAAACACTGGAAAATCCTAAGTGGTACTTTCTTGATGAAAACTAGGTGGGATCTCCTGGTTAGTGTGCCAGCACTTTACACATAGAGCCACTATGGCCCCTGACTACAGCACCAACCAGGCTAATGAAGATAAGCATATGTATAGGTACTCTTTAGCGTCTTCGGTACTTCACATGCCAAGCTGAGAAGCTGCAGCAAGTTGTCAGTCTCTCTTTGTCGTGGGTTTACTTCCCTAAGAAGTTCAGCACAAAGGCAGCCAATAATCGGTATGAAGCCAAGAAACTTCCTCATTTTGCCTTCTGCATTTCTGTACTTGTGCTGTTAACTCATGAACGAGACGAAGCTCAGAAGTGACTGATTATTTTTTGCCTTCGGGCTGAACTGCAGAGTGAAGTTGAGAGATTAGGACCATTTGTCATAGCTTCCTGGCTTTACACTTAATCAACATGAAAGGCGAGAAGGAGACAAGGGATATTTATCCATGCATACGCTGTGTGATGTGCTATGAGGAAATTTTGCCTGTGCCGCGACACTACGACATACTGTTCGGGGTTCTTTTATGTGCCACACCAATGGATCTCTTGGTTAGTGAGGCAGCACCTTACTGTGCAACTGGCGGGATGCAGAATATTTTGTTGGGGTTACAGAATTGGGTTCCAATTTCAATCACCTAATCCACCAGTATACATATATTATCATAGTTTATAAGATATAAAATTGTGACTAGTTTCATTCACATTTTACACTTCAGACTGATTGAATTTACGTTGCGTGGTTCTATTTATCTTAAAATGATTCCTTATAGAAAAAAATTGTCATTCCATCTGCAAGTGTAGTAAAATAATAAATCATGTGTTACCGTTTGTTTACATATCAACGATTGGCTAATTAAAAACATGTGACCAGTACCTACGTCCAAATATGGTTTCAAGAGTATGTCTGCAGTAAAAAAATCCACCAACAGTGCTCGCTTAATAAAAATACTGCAGGGTTATAATCTAGGAATTATCAATATTTTTATTTAGAATATATATTTCTATTAGTCAAAGCAAAGTTCTTTTAAAATTCCTGATGCTACGTGTTTCTTTTGATAAAATTATTTGGTGTCAGCTACTGGCCTTAGACTAGAGAAATGTGGTTATTTGTTAACCATATATATCATGATGAAGATGAGCATATGCCATGTAGTGTGGTGAAGACTGAAGCTTAAAGTATATATTGTGGCACTTTAAGTGATTGACCAACAATGGTCATCTGTACAATTCAATCCTGAGTCCTGACTCGGGTTGGGGATGTTTTTTTTTTTAATGTCCATTTTAATATTCCCTTGTACAACGTCAAATGGAAACGATATCACTAGATATACGACGCAGCACCAAAATTCTGTAGAAAATAATAGGCTTACATTTTTGTTATTTAGGTCAGGTCAATATCTACCCTTAATAATGTTAAAATTACCTTTTCCATATAAAACTGCCACAGTGCCACTCTTGCATTTTCATCTTTTTCAAAGTCTTGGAAAGCTTCAATAAGCTGTTTAGCTGTGAACGGATCGACAGCATTTCTCTTCTCTGGGTTATTTAATCCAATCAATGAAACATGACCCAATTTACCAATATCTAAATTACCTGAATTACATAAAAAAAAAACACAATAGAAATATTTTTTAAATCAAAAAGTATATATTAATTTTACAATTTATTGCTGTAACTGCAAACATTTAATGAGGTACGAACACTTTGCGATCATCACTCACTAGTGGGTAAAGAAAAGATTTCAACTATATGTGATTTGTCAATATGACCCCATAGAACTAAAACTAAATGTGTATTTAGTTCCATGATGGCGCTGAATGGTTGTCATATTAAGAAAAAATAGGTTGCCAGGCAACGAAACATACGCCCACACAGCAGCCAAATCATCCGGGCAGTCAACAAGAGTTGTCGCATATTAAGGAATTATCAGAAAATCATTAGAATTTGTTTGGTTTTTATAATCAAATGTTTTTTCTTAAATCAGATAATAATTGTGACATCCAGAGGAACCACAAGCTAAAAAGGGTGATTTTTCGTACAATCAGGGGACATAATTCAGGAAGTAATGACCCGATGGGCGCAAATATCGAAAGGAACCAAGATCTTTGGGTTATAAACATACATGTCAAGTTTCATCAAAATCGATTCAAAATTGTGACCTCTATAGGGTCCACAGCCTTGATATAACATATATTCACACCATTCGTGTACAAACGGCGGCCATTTTGTCCGTCAATTCTAGTCCGGTTTTCACGTAATTCAAACTCTCTCTTCATTACCATGTAACGGTGATATAGTCAAACGTTTTTTAAAATTGGATAATAATTTTGACCTCCAGAGGAACCAAAAGCTAACAAAAGCGATTTTTCGGGCAATCCGGGGACATATTTGGAAGTTATGATCCAATGGGCGCAAATATCAAAAGGAACCAAGATCTTTGGGTTATAAACATACATGTCAAGTTTCATCAAAATCGGTTCATAATTGTGACCTTTATAAGGTCCACAACCTTGCTATAACATATTTTCACACTATATTCGCGTACAAACGGCGGCTATTTTGTTCGTCAATTTTGGTCCGATTTTCACGAAATTCAACTCAACCTTCATAACCATGAAACGGTGATATAATCAAACGGTTTTTTAAATCCGATAACAATTTTGACCTCCAGAGGGACCACAAGCTAAAAAGGGCAATTTTTCGGACAATCAGGGGCCATAATTCAGGAAGTTATGATCCGATTGGCACAAATATCGAAAAGAACCAAGATCTTTGGGTTATAAACATGCATTTCAAGTTTCATCCAAAGCGGTCCAAAATTGTGACCTCTACACTGTTCACAAGCTGAAAAACGTGATTTTTCGTACAATCAGGGGCCATAACCCATGACGTTACAGTCCGATACATGCCAATATCAAAAGGAACTGAGATCTTAGGGTTAGGGCTGGGTAAAATATCGATATAAATCGATAGTATCGATTGGACGGCCCAGATAAGCACTATCGATAGCGGTGGGTTACTATCGATTATCGCTCTTCGTCTATTTTTCTTGCGTCTGAAATGTCAATGTTTCTTTCAGTTAATCATAATACACCGCTCACTTTAATTACTATCAAGTATCAATGTAACACATAACAAAATTGTGACTGCTTATATTTTTTGAACAGCCGTTTTCATAAATTCACTCTCATTGAAACATTACTTTAGTTTTGAAGAATTTATTGTTGACTATCGCTAAATCGGAGATACCCGGATGTGTAAATAAAGTTAGAGTTATATCCCTTTGCAAGCTTCAGAATTCGTCGACTACAGTTCACTATTTCTGTACGTGTGCCTCAGTAATAGAGTACCCGGTACAATAAATAGCACACATGGACGACAAAACGCTTGTTGATTTTCCCGGTAAAGCTAAAAGTGCTGTGTGGAAACACTTTGCCGACTTTGGGTTTTAGACAGGAGCAAACGATCTTTCGCAACTTTGTATGGTTTTGAACTTTGAACTTACACTGTTTCCGGTCTTGATGACGACCGTGAAAATAAGTTTGTTTTCGATTTTATCGATTATCGACCGACATTTCACTGCCGATTATCGATAGTAAAAATCACTATCGATACCCAGCCCTACTTAGGGTGATAAATCTATATTTTAAGTTTCATTGAAATCGGGTAAAAATTGTGACCTGCAGACTGTTCACAAACAATTGTGGACGGACGAACAGGGGAGACGACAATATACGTCCACATGAAAATGTGGGCGTATAAAAATATCATAGTGAAAATTACATAGACAAAATGGTAAAAATGACCATTTTCAAGATTTTGCACTTGTACCACATAACGAATACGACATATTATTATTATTTTACACCAGGAAAATCACAATATACGTATTAAAACAAACATTGCTTGACAAAATTAAGAGTGTAAAATCTAGTAGTTATGATTTCTCACTCTGTACTTTTCGCCTTTGCAATCACTGTAACTTTTTCATCTTTTAATTTTCAATTTTTTCAAATCTAACTGACCATAAAATTAAGAAAAGTTGACCTCATAATTACTTTTTTTGTTATAACGTCTGGACTAAAATTGATGCATTTGGAGCTCTATAGTAGGTTCCCCAATATAAAACCCTGGACATAACACACAATAGCCTACTGTCTGACCCATGGTAAATTTTAAACAGATTATGAACAAACTAGTTAACTTTGGTTATTATAGACTTACCTGTGTGTTTGAAATCAACTCCCGTTAAATAAAATCCATTGCACAACTAAATATCCCAAAGAATAAAAACAGTTCTCTCTTGAAAAGTCAATGTTTTTGCTGGTATTTTCGACTGTGTCCGTCACAACATTACACATGTCACGGCATGAACGAAACATTCATAAATAAACACACCTTATTTCATAATTTTAATTGATCATATTTCATAATGCCAGGTCTTATCCCAATGCTCTGTGATTACCACAAAAATTAAGAAAGACCACCACTTTTCAATAATTTTCATTTTTATTTCACATTCCGACTGTTCATGTCATTAATATTCCTGATTAAATTACTTTTTTTGTTTATTCGACAGATACTGAAATCGGAACATTCTTCATAAGAACAGTTCGGGATGTCTAAACATCGTTTATCATCTTTATAAAAATGTATTTAAAACAATACAATCACTCGTCAGAAGAGGCATCGCATATTGCGTGTATTATTGGGTTTCGTGTGTTAATTATGCAGACCGTGGGAAAAACTTGTGCATACATATTGTATGTGTAGCATACAGTAACTCATATGGTATGGTACCTTTTACGGTAATAGAATTCAAAGCGTTGATTGGCTAAGGCATCACTGCGATCTGCGAAATGCCATTGGAAAATTCCATTCTCTGTGTATTTCAAAATATTTAGGTAATAACTGAGAGTACAATCATATGGATAGCCTACATTGCCTTGTGAATTTCATGATTATAAAATTCTTAACAGCTTTTGCAAACCAGAAAAAATAATAATCAAAGAGATATAGAAAGACATGGAACTATCTGTCGATAATAAAACCGATGCGTGGTATGGTTTGTTGATAATAATTTTTGGTATTTATAATATATAAAAAAATAACGTTAAATACCTATCCCATGATTCAATGGCCTCGGCTATTAATTTTGCCGTGGCAAATATGTATAATAAATTGGCATTTACCTGGTTACTGCTGTGGTTAATTGACAGGAAGTTCATCAGGAAATATTAAAAATATATTCAAAGCCAGTAAAACAAGTAGTTGAAAAGATAAAATCCCACCGAACTCTCTAACTAAATAATTAATACAAAGCGGAACAAAATACCGGACTACGGGAGGATTGGGGTGGTCTGAGAACAATAGCCAATTCATACACAAAATTTGAATTGTCTTGAGAGCCAAACTCTGCTTTAACCCTCTAATAGGAAATGATCTATCCCAATAATGAATAAGTGACGTAATTAGCTTCCATCTTTGTATTTCTATTCGTTGGGATATTTAGTTGTACAATGGATTTTATTTAACAGGAGTTGATTTCAAACACACAGGTAAGTCTATAATAACCAAAGTTAACTAATTTGTTCATAATCGCGAAAATCTGTTTAAAATTTACCATGGGTCAGACAGTAGGCCTACAAATGCCAGGTTTTTCAAACAATAAACAACAAAAATGTATATATACTCTATCAAATCAAACGAAACAGAAACGAAACGGATCCGGACAGGGGGTGACGGCTAGCCGTAAACGTCCACGTTGCTGTACAGGCATAGAAATCCTGGGAATCATATTGGCTGCTGGATTCGAACCTGTGGTGAGTGTTAGTACTGTTAGAGTGTGACATTGACATTCTAGCCAAGAAGAAGAGGAGTCCATAACGTGCGCTTCTGGCTTGTGTTCTGCAGTCCCAGACATTGTGCCTATCATATATTATTATATATAACTAACTTTAGGCCAGAAACAGGTAGAAAAAGGGAAACAAACTGCCAATCAAACAATGATTAGTTTTATCGTTTACATTTACTGGTCAATAAATCGAAAGTAGACCAAATTTATGGGGAACGATGCCGTATAATTTTTCTGAATAAAGATGACATTTTATGAATTGGACATAAATGGAATAAATGTAACCTGTGCTAGCTCCAGATGTATAACGTCTAGATGAAAAACGATTAAAAATATTGATTGTTGGCAGTGTTTTGCAAACTTTAGGGATAACTGCAGATGCCATTTTCACCAATCACCTCTGTGTCCTAAGTACCGCTAGAATTCCCGGTCGAATATTTCAGTCGATGGTTGATTAAAATTTCGGAATACATTCAAATATCATTTATCATCGCTTTTGTCTATTTTTTTTTTTTTTTTTTTTTCCATTCCCCCTCAAGTTTAGATTTGATTTTCAAAAAATTAAAACCTTATTGCCTTTGTCCTTCAATAACAATCCCACTCTTTGCAAGTAAGGTCATCAAACTAGGGTTAAGGTTCAATGTACAGTAATACCTTTTGAAGAATTTTTGCTCGAGAAATAAGATGGCATAATACTTCATTAATTAACATCTTTGGCAAGTCAGTAGATTCACATATATGTACTTAAAGTACCTAAATCAACTTAGTCAATGATGGACATTTTGTTATATAAAAAGAGCTACAGAACCATAACAAACTGGTTCTATCTTTCAACAAATTACATGTGCATGGAAGTTTACCTATTGCGTCATTTGGCTTAATTTATCCAATCTTATTCTTAATTGCTCAGGTTCTGGTCATTAACACGTTTGGTCCTGCATGATATCCATTAGGGAATAAAACAATCTATATTATAACTTTAAGACAGACGACATTTAGATTCCAGAAGATGACCATCTGGAGTTCCTAGACAGCAGAACACTCATCCAGTGAGTTTGGTTGACTAGTGACTTAGAATGATTGTTGTATTGTAATCTATACTATGCTTGTAATGTATCCAGCTTGATATAAAATGTAGAAACGAACAGTTGCATTTTTATTCCTGGTAAGACAAACGTCTTAAGAAATCAGTAAGAAGAAATACACAACGTGAAGGAGAAGCAAAGAGGATCAGAGATAAATCCAAGACGATCACAAGGCTACGAAAATATGTACATTGTAGTAAGAAAAGATGCATGGGTCACGCGTAGGATATGGCGACCGGTTTAAACTTTTAGTACCTGTCCGCTCTCCACGTCTGACGGAAAGGCCCATGGTGCTACACAACGTCTGCATATATCATCGATATGCCAGTCAAGTCGTCCACAAGCAAAGTCGTCCACACGGAAAATCTGTTTAAGTTGTCCACACCCACTCGTGGAGTCGTCCACACTCGTTGGTGGAGACGTTCACAAGACTTAGTTTAATTTCGGGATATACGTTGGTAAAATTATTCATACAAGTTTAGGCCTATGTACAGTTAGCTCTACTCTTTAATGTTGACAGGCGAGGCACGGTAGCTCGTGCTGAAATGGATTTGCTGATATAGTTGGTTGGAATTTGGCAATTGTTACAATTTATCCCAATAAATCAGGGGTTGAAATGTTTGAAAAATTTTAGAAATATTTTTACTTGTCATGAAGATCTGACATGTTAGAAGTTCACGCCGGGGGTCATCCGAGCGGCTTCTGAACATATGACGTCATCAATCAGCGTTTATGTTCGTATGGGTTTACCCACAGTTCCGTTGTCGTAGTTCTCCCCCATAAATATTGAAAGTTTAAAATTGATTTCCTTGCACCAGAGGCCATTTCTGATTGAAAGTTTTCTTTGGTGTGTATACACTAAGAAGTGGCTATAGTGTTATTTGTACGTATAGAGCATATAAATCGACCAACTTGGTTTAATTTTGATGAAACTCGGTAAAATTCTAATTATGGCAATATATCTAATAGAAAGAGGTTAAACTCTGTAGATACGGTGTGTTAATTAACAGGGGTGAGAAATTGACTAAGGATGATTTAATTATCGCTAGGAGTGAAAATCTCAGCGACGGTGTGTTTTCTGTACTGGGTGTGTTAATTAACGGACGGGTTAAAAACAACTGACACGGTGTGTATTCTACGTTTGGTGAGTTTTCTCGAAAGCGTGTTATAACTGCACCAAAGTGTCTTATCAAGGACTAGCAGGCTAAATCTGACGCGTAGGTGTCAAATCTAATTTACCGTGCGATTTCTTAATCGACCGTGTGTTTTACGCAGATCGGTCTTTGTTAAGGGTAGGTCTTTATACATGGATTTATACGTGCTGTAATTACATGTCTGCCGTCTTTAGTCTATGCGTATTTCATTTGTTGATGAATACTACGTTTCTTATACTACATACCATTGTCCTGCAACAGTTATTTATATTTCTTGTATGTTTCATTTGTTAGCATTACCGTGGTACTACTGAACTATAAATGCATGTGTCTTAAAATCGGTCGCACTCAATATCGTTATTTACCGATATCCGGTCCAACCTCAATTTGATTATACGATGGATTGTAATCTCTATTGATATCAGATGCTCTGATCTGTTTCCACATATATAACAAACGATAATTTACATATCAAATAACACCAATGCAAACAGGGACACAGGCCTGTGGTGATATTGCATTGTCGAACTCGGTGTAATCAGCTTGTCGTTGCGTAAAAATACCGTGCTATGTATGAACATATATCTTTGACACGTGTCCATATAGCCGCTTGTGATTCAATAAACGTTGTGTCACAAAGTCGTCTTTGCGTGCAAAATAGAGACCATTAACTTAATATGGAAATAGGGGCTTAATTTAATAAGAACAACTAAATTTAAACACGTGTTAATATTTCTATTGTTTACGATTGTATGGCATAGCTTTATTATTTTTCTCCCGGTACTAATAAACTACGAGGCGAGTGGATCCAATTGTAATTTAGCATGTATAGAAATATGTGATGACAGATCGAGCGCACGGGCTGCAATAGTCAGAATAGTGCAATAGAATGATTTATTTGTTAAAAGTCTTTTAGTAACTTAGTACCATATAATATGAACATCTGACATGCAAAATTGTGTTAAAGAATTAGACTATAACTGTCTCGATAGCGACCGATTTCTGCAACAACTATATATTGCTGTAGTGATCAATTGCAACTTTTTCACTATACGTGTATCTTAAAGTCATAGTTTTAAACTTATATAGCTTCATTTGCGGTATTTAGAACCGTGCATAGAACACATTACGTCCAGAATTTGACGGTAACAGCTTACTAATAAATTTAATAAAAGAAAACTATTTCAGACCAACGATAATTTCTAATACACCTTTGGTGTAATTAAAATATCTCTAGAGGTGGTGTTTGTTCGTTTGACAAATTAAGGTTTTGAAATGGGATACACAACACAAATATATTAACTTACAGGGTCATATTTTGAATTTTAATAAACCATGTTAATTCAAGAAAATTATTGTTGTCTTCTGATTAAGATAAAATCGTGAAACAGGTCCCAGGTTTATAATACACATTCACTAAAATTGTTGAGCTGCGGTGATCAATTTTATTACCCTAATCAAGTCTGGCAATTAACAGTTGTTATATAACATCTAGGTCAACGTTGATCCAAATGGTGTTCAGTGAAGCGTAATTCCTGCTCTGATGGCAGTTTGTGACTTGAAAATACATTTAATAATTTAAAAAATTCAAGAAGAAGAACAACCAATGGCATGAAAATTTTCGCATATTTCCGATACAACAATTCTTTTTGTTTTGAAATATACTGTAGAAAAATAACTTAGTTAATAAGTAATTAAAATATCAAGCTTTATTTAAATGAGATGATAGAAAAGGGAAACATACATTTATGTCATTACAATAAGACCAACGCTGAATAGACCACAGTATGCACACACCTGATATAATTGTTCTTTTTGTGGTACTTTGTCATCCAGTGAATAAACTGTTACAGGTAAAAAAAAATCACACTCCGACCAATCATAGTCTCTAATCCATTAGAACAGTGTCGCCTCTCCGTCTGAGATCGAAGAGCAAATAAATAGGTCGGACTTGAAAGAATAATTTCGTGTGAAAAGCGTGCTCTCTAGATAGAATAAATTATACAATAAGGATGAGACTGAAGCCGTGGAGTATCAGTGCTGTGGCGTATTATAGTTGTTGTTGGAGTATTATAAGAAATAGCTAGTACTCGTTGACTATTTTGTTATTTGATTTCAGATCGAATCACCGATGATTTTGTTAATGAAGGATCTTGTACTGTTTGTTAATTGCATGGCGTTATGATTTTAGCAGTTTTGATTTTTAATTAGTATGAACGATGTTTTTGTGATAAAGTCTTGATTGTTATTTGGCGTTATGATTTTAGCCATAATTTGTCTGAAGATTAAAAACGCCGCCCCTTGGAGATACGCTAAATGTAACTCACTGTGATATTAATTACAAAACGGTATATATTACCGTAAAATGTAACATTCATTACCTTCATTAGTTTTTGCTGATAAAAAATATATCATAAATTGAAATCTAATAATTTTTATGGCTAGTTTATGTGTGGTTTGCTCCAAGGAAGTGCGTCCCGGGACAAGAGGCGTTGCAACACAAAATCGTTTTAATTAAAAATGAAAATCCATGTTGACAACTTGACAAATAAAAAATATTTCTAAAATTTTACAAACATTTCAACCCCTGACTTATTGGGATAAATTGTAACAATTGCCAAATTTCAACCAACTATATCAGCGAATCCATTAGTGCACGAGCTAATTAACTGGCCTCGCCTGTCAACATCAGAGAGCTGAACTCACCGTGTTTCATCTCTCAACATCAAAGAACAATTCCGTGTGAAAAGCGTGCATGAATTGACAGTATGAATTGTAAAATAATGACTGGGTCGTTTGGGAGCGGTTTCGTAATATATGTCTGCATGATTACTTTATTTATTCACGAACGGGCCGCTCAAGCTTGTGGACGACTTTATCATCGTATTATTATGTCTAAAGGTATATGATTTATCTATTAGTGATGCAATTCTGTTTCCTTAGAAAGCCCTATTTACGACCGAGGTAAGAAATAATCTTATAAAATATAACAGCGACGAAACTTACAGGTTATCATTAGTTGCGAGATTGTTTGTTTATAATTGTGTTTTCGAAATAGATTAGAGCATCTGATATCAATAGAGATTAAAATACGTCGGATAATCAAAATGAGGTTGGACCGGATATCGGTAAATAACGATATTGCATGCAACCGATTTTAAGACACATGCATTTATAGTTCAGTAGTACCACGGTAATGCTAACAAATGAAACATACAAAAAGACAAGAAATATAAATAACTGTTGCAAGACAATGGTATGCAGTATAAGAAACGTAGTATTCATCAACAAATGAAATACGCATAGACTAAAGACGGCAGACATGTAACTACAGCACGTATAAATCCATGTATAAAGACCTACCCTTAACAAAGACCGATCTGCGTAAAACACACGGTCGATTAAGAAATCGCACGGTAAATTAGATTTGACACCTACGCGTCAGATTTAGCCTGCTAGTCCTTGATAAGACACTTTGGTGCAGTTATAACACGCTTTCGAGAAAACTCACCAAACGTAGAATACACACCGTGTCAGTTGTTTTTAACCCGTCCGTTAATTAACACACCCAGTACAGAAAACACACCGTCGCTGAGATTTTCACTCCTAGCGATAATTAAATCATCCATAGTCAATTTCTCACCCCTGTTAATTAACACACCGTATCTACAGAGTTTAACCTCTTTCTATTAGATATATTGCCATAATTAGAATTTTACCGAGTTTCATCAAAATTAAACCAAGTTGGTCGATTTATATGCTCTATACGTACAAATAACACTATAGCCACTTCTTAGTGATAGGATAGTGCATATAGTGGATCCACATAAGATATGAGTTGCGCAGGTATAATACATCGTAATTAAACCTATCAATTTTGATAAAAACGACACGTTACTTGATTTAATTTATTGACAATATTTGCTGGTAAACCACAGTTGTTGGTGGGTGCGTATGTTTAATAAGTCATAATAGTATATAATAAGCTTATTTTCAAGATGTTACCTGCTCTAATAATGAAATTAAGTTTCAGGTGAAACAAAACGCACCCAATCGTAGCTAAAAACAAGCACATAGCAGGCCTATATCTCAATCGTTTTTAGCTACGTACTCGTAGGTAGATGACCATTAGTTGCTATAATGTAACGATAACTATAGCTGGTTATATGACGGAAGGCATCAGTAGTGGAACCATTTCTAGATGACCATATACTCACAAAGTGACGGGGGGGCGCATGACTTGTTTAAGAGGATTTGAATTCAAAGTTTTAATTTTAACAATCAAATTTGAACATGGATGAAAATAAAATCTATAATAAACGATTTGAATTCGTGCTTTTTTCTTTTAATTACATTAATTACAAACTATACCAAAATTTTAATCAGCCATCCACTGAAATATTCGACTGGACTTACAGATCGGTAGGGGAACTAATTTTAACCAAGTCACGTGATATTAATTGATCCGCATGACCTCATTTCTTAGCGAGATACTACGATAAATAGCGAGACTATCAACAAACAACGTGAGTCAACATGGCTGGCACAATGACTGCATTGACTGTTGGAGGGGACAGAACTACCGGACAATCTGTCAGAACACAAAATGGTAATTATCAACTAGGTTGGGTGAATGCATAAATGTCTATTGAAACTTTTTATTCAAAAGTTTTGAGTTCAGCATGTCCAAAACATGATAAGCGGCGAGGTTGAAGACCGTCTTTCAGTTTTCACGTCAAAAAATGAAAGACACACGTGCTTTCTTTCTGGAATATTCTGCAGGTTATTACCCTTCGGAACATTTACAGAACCACAGTTAAAGGGACAATAACATTCTTGCTGGCTTGGTAGCTCCAGAAAATAAATAATACCCTTATTCTAAGTACTAGATGTTTAAGTGTCCCACCTGTTGTGTAAATTATCCATTACAACCTATTTTACTTGTCCAGAGGGTTCGAAAATATTTTAAAATCCAAGTCACATTTGAAAAGGTTTACGTTAGACTTTTCAAATCAATTGGTGGAATTTTTCCAATTTTTTAAAATAGGTGTGTTAAGATGAAATTTATATCATAATTTATTTGGAATATTGTAAAATAATACGATTTGTTGACCAGAATGAAGATTGGGACATATTATTCAGTTACAACAAGAGTGTTATTGGGGCTTTAAAGGATCATTCAGTTTGACATTAAATGTAGCTAAATGGTTTACTGTCTGCCTGTTCCAGGTGATACTACGACTTGAAATTTGCTAGTTCCGGAGGCACTTTGATAAATTTATACAATCAGTTTGGTCTCATTTTGAAGTGCGTACAGATTATATTACAGAACAGTTTAGACTTTAGTTTTTCAAAATCAAAGCAGTTGTCGATGTTCTACAGTTATTTTTATTTCGCTAATTAGAAGGCAAGTCGTTAATGACAATTACAGTGAAAACAGTAGAAAAACTGTGATTAATTTCAGTGATTTTTAATGAAAACATGCTGTAAGTTGCTTTTAAGAGGCTTCAAGCACTAACAGTAATGATATTCTTGTCCTCTTAGATGTTGCCATTCATTTTTAATAATGACCTTGACCTTTCAGATGGAAGATGGGCTTCAACTTCAAATGTGGAAAGGTCACCAGGGTGGCGCAGACTCCGCAAACTGACCGAGCCCAAACTATGGCATGTAGCATATCAAAATTTAGGGAATTGCACACAGATTCCACATCTGCAAAGAAGGGATTATATAACATTCAAGAGACTGCTGACCTGTTTAAAGTGTAGATTGATCTTGATCACTTTCTGTATCCTGATAAGAAGGGCAATACATGCTTCATCCAATTCCAAAACAATAATCTCAGTCAGTTTACATCGATGCTGAATGATAGTTCCATAAGAATGATATCCTAACAAACTGATGTTATGTGATTTTATGAAAAGTTTGAAGGCACCAGGGTCTCCTTTTCCTTGTTTGTATCGCATCTTACTCGCACCATATATTGCAGCCTTGCATGCCTGTCCAAAAGTGGAGCTTACAATTTTGAATTGCCTCACCGTCTTTCAAAACTGAATGAGCCTACTAGCTACATTGTATTTCATCAAGTAGGTGGACATTGCAGTTGAGCTCAAGAATGGCAATATATAAGTCTTTAATTAGCTGTTCTACAATGCAGTGGGATCCATACTCAGTCTAGTTGTCATTGTTTGTCATCTTGGATGTTAGACAAAACCCCCATCTCATAAGCCATCTGGCTGAAGGTGGATGGTTCAGGAAACATGCCAAGGGTTGCTTCAGTGAGACTCTTTACAACACCTTTCTTCAAGACAGTCCCAATAGTCTCAATGGGAACTTGGTTTTCTAAACATGAGTATGCTACCTTTCTAAATCCAACACTGTATGTTTTTAAGATATCCTTAGCAAAAGTCACATTGCTTGCACAACTGCCACACATCTCACACCTCAGCCCATCTACCTCTAATCCAAGAGCAGAATTTTTCTTTTCTAACCTAACAACCTTTTATCCCGGGTAAGATTCTCTATTTCATTTTCTAATTTTGACTTACCAAAATTAATGTTCGATCTCGATCGTTGTGCTTTCAACTTCTGCAATCATTTTGGGGAGATCAACCTCTATTGTTTTCAACTTGCGTCTAACCTGTCTCGACCCAGTTTCTAAATCTACCTTGCGTGAAATTGCTTGTTTCAATTTTCATGAGACAAGACTTCCTTTTGAGCCACATCGGAAAGATTCATAAGAAATTTAACTTGTGAGCAGAGACCTTTTTTTCGTTTGAGCAAACCATCCAATTTACTAGTATTGAGAAGGAAGTTATGTTGTGCAGTTCCCTGACTGACCGGCTAATAGTCTTTTCCACTGTCGTCACTGCAGACATGTCCTGTGTTTCCTCCTTAACAGATAATTTCATTTTATTAACTTCTTCCTCGGCAGATTCAGCCAACCCAGAGTCTACTTCCATAGCCTCAGGTTTATGCAATGGCACAACAATTTAATTCAGTTTCAAGGAAGGCCACAATACTGTCACGATCCGGTTTGGTACTTTTTGATTTTAAATCTCGGACACACCTCTATACCAGAGCCGAGAGGGATGAAACCTTGATATTATTCAACCCATTCCTTGGATACAGTTCGTTCAATTTAAGAGCTGAAGCCTTAAATCCTTTCTTTGCGTCAGTCTTGGCATACATGTAGATAGAATGAACGATACAGCAAGGCATTTTCATTGAGAGTGTTTCCATAACTTGCAACAAGTGACCATACATCTTCCTTTGTTTTCTTCATCTGAAAAAGAATCAGCCACGAATAACGTCAAAAACATGTGAAACACCTATAAAAGAGAGATCTATCATAAACAAACAGACCACGAGCATAATAGCCAAAACTTATCTTATTTTAAAGATGTTACATGCATTAATAAAGAAATTGAGTTGGCCAAGTCAAACTGAAGGCTCCCCTTCGTAGCTACATGTAAAAACAAGCACATCAGTATATCTCAATGTTTTTGTTCCCCGCCTTTCGAAGAAAGTTGGGGGACTATTAAAATGGGTTCGTCCGTCTGTCTGTCCGTCACACTTTTTGGGACACAATAACTCTCTTCCTAATTGAGCTAGAATGTTCAAACTTGGTGTATGTGTTTATTAGGTCAATGCCTTGATGGAGTTCGAAGATGAGCATTTTCCGCTTAGGGTAAGCAGAGATAAGCAATTTGATTGGTTGATGCTTTGGGACACGATAACTTTAGTTCTAATTAAGTGAGAGTGATGAAACTTGGTGTATAGTTTCATTACAGTAATACCTTGACTAAGTTCGATAATGAGCATTTTCTGCTCAGGGTAAGCAGAGCGATACGCAATTTGATTGGTCGAGACTTTGGAACACAATAACTCTCCTTCTAATCTAGTTCAAATGTTCAAACTTGGTGTATATGCTTATTAGGTCAATGCCTTGATGGAGTTCGAAGATGAGCATTTTCCGCTTAGGGTAGGCAGAGATAAGCAATTTGATTGGTTGATGCTTTGAGACACGATAACTTTAGTTCTAATTAAGTGAGAGTGATGAAACTTGGTGTATAGTTTCATTATAGTAATACCTTGACTAAGTTCGATAATGAGCATTTTCTGCTCAGGGTAAGCAGAGCGATAAGCAATTTGATTGGTCGAGACTTTGGAACACAATAACTCTCCTTCTAATTTAGTTAAAATGTTCAAACTTGGTGTATATGCTTATTAGGTCAATGCCTTGATGGAGTTCGAAGATGAGAGTTCGAAGATGAGCATTTTCCGCTTAGGGTAAGCAGAGATAAGCAATTTGATTGGTTGATGCTTTGGGACACGATAACTTTAGTTCTAATTAAGTGAGAGTGATGAAACTTGGTGTATAGTTTCATTACAGTAATACCTTGACTAAGTTCGATAATGAGCATTTTCTGCTCAGGGTAAGCAGAGCTATACGCAATTTGATTGGTCGAGAATTTGGAACACAATAACTCTCCTTCTAATTGAGTTAAAATGTTCAAACTTGGTGTATATGCTTATTAGGTCAATGTCTTGATGGAGTTCAAAGATGAGCATTTTCCGCTTAGGGTAAGCAGAGATAAGCAATTTGATTGGTTGATGCTTTGGGACACAATAACTTTAGTTCTAATTAAGTGAGAGTGATGAAACTTGGTGTATAGTTTCATTATAGTAATACCTTGACTAAGTTCGATAATGAGCATTTTCTGCTCAGGGTAAGCAGAGCGATACGCAATTTGATTGGTCGAGACTTTGGAACACAATAACTCTCCTTCTAATTTAGTTAAAATGTTCAAACTTGGTGTATATGCTTATTAGGTCAATGCCTTGATGGAGTTCGAAGATGAGCATTTTCCGCTTAGGGTAAGCAGAGATAAGCAATTTGATTGGTTGATGCTTTGGGACACGATAACTTTAGTTCTAATTAAGTGAGAGTGATGAAACTTGGTGTATAGTTTCATTACAGTAATACCTTGACTAAGTTCGATAATGAGCATTTTCTGCTCAGGGTAAGCAGAGCGATACGCAATTTGATTGGTCGAGACTTTGGAACACAATAACTCTCCTTCTAATCTAGTTCAAATGTTCAAACTTGGTGTATATGCTTATTAGGTCAATGCCTTGATGGAGTTCGAAGATGAGCATTTTCCGCTTAGGGTAGGCAGAGATAAGCAATTTGATTGGTTGATGCTTTGAGACACGATAACTTTAGTTCTAATTAAGTGAGAGTGATGAAACTTGGTGTATAGTTTCATTATAGTAATACCTTGACTAAGTTCGATAATGAGCATTTTCTGCTCAGGGTAAGCAGAGCGATACGCAATTTGATTGGTCGAGACTTTGGAACACAATAACTCTCCTTCTAATTTAGTTAAAATGTTCAAACTTGGTGTATATGCTTATTAGGTCAATGCCTTGATGGAGTTCGAAGATGAGAGTTCGAAGATGAGCATTTTCCGCTTAGGGTAAGCAGAGATAAGCAATTTGATTGGTTGATGCTTTGGGACACGATAACTTTAGTTCTAATTAAGTGAGAGTGATGAAACTTGGTGTATAGTTTCATTACAGTAATACCTTGACTAAGTTCGATAATGAGCATTTTCTGCTCAGGGTAAGCAGAGCGATACGCAATTTGATTGGTCGAGACTTTGGAACACAATAACTCTCCATCTAATTTAGTTAAAATGTTCAAACTTGGTGTATATGCTTATTAGGTAATGCCTTGATGGAGTTCGAAGATGAGCATTTTCCGCTTAGGGTAGGCAGAGATAAGCAATTTGATTGGTTGATGCTTTGAGACACGATAACTTTAGTTCTGATTAAGTGAGAGTGATGAAACTTGGTGTATAGTTTCATTACAGTAATACCTTGACTATGATCGATAATGAGCATTTTCTGCTCAGGGTAATCAGAGCAATTTGATTGGTCGAGACTTTGGAACACAATAACTCTCCTTCGAATTGAGTTAAAATGTTCAAAATTGGTTTGTATGCTTATTAGGTCAATGCCTTGATGGAGTTCAAAGATGAGCATTTTCTTCTTACGGTAGGCAGAGATAAGCAATTTTTGGATGACACTTCGTGTTCAGTTTGATTGGTCGATACGTTTGAAAAAAATATATGTGCGATTAATTAATATGTGTCATCTATTTATTTTGGGATTTCGGCGGGGGACATCAGCCTCACTGTTGGCTTGTTTAGTTACGCTCTTGTAGCTAAGCGATAAGCTATTTGATAAGCGCAAATATCTAAAGGAACCAAGAACTTTGGGTTATGAACATGCATTTCAAGTTTCATCAAAATCGATTTAAAATTATGACCTCTACTGGGGTCCACAACCTTGATATATACCATACTTTTACACAACTCGTACAACCGGTGACCATTTTGTTCAACAGTTTTGGTTTGATTCTCAAGAAATTCGATGTCAACCTTCCTTACCATGTAATGGTGATATAATCAAACGTTTTGACCTCAGAGTGACCACAAGCTAAACAAAGTGATTTTTCGTACAAATGGGGGCTATAATTCAGTAAGTTACTACTCGATATGCGAAAATATCAAAGGAGCCAAGATCTTGGGGTTTCAAAACATGACAGTCAAGATTCAATAAAATTGAATTAAAGTTGTGGCCTATACAGGGTCTACAACCTTGATATACCATATTTTTACACTATTCACGTACAAGCCGTGGCCATTTTGTCAGACAATTTTGGTCGGATTTTCACGAAATTTGAACTTGGCCTTCATTATGGTGATATAATCAAACTATTTTTAAATCGGATAATAATTTTGACCTCCAGAGGGGGACCACAAGCTAAAATAGGCAATTTTGCTTACAATCATGGGCCATAATTTAGGTATTTAAGATCTGATGTGCCCAAATATCCAAAATCTTTTGGTTATAAACATGCGTTTCAAGTTTCATTAAAATTGTTACCCCTACAGGGTCATCAACCTTGTTTGTTATACCATACATGTATTTATACACTATTCGCGTACAAGTGGCAGCCATTTTGTCTGGCAATCTTGGTCCAATTTTCACGAAATTCAAATTTGACCTTCATAATGGTGTAGTAACCGTGATATAATCAGACATTTTTTTAAATCGGATAATAATTTTGACCTCCAGAGGAGCCACAAACTAAAATAGGTGATTTTTCGTACAATCGGGTGCCATAATTCAGGATAATTGTGGACGGACGGACAGGGGTGAAGACAATATACATGTATGTCCACATGAAAATGTGGGCGCATAAAAATGTGATATTCTGGAGCATTGACTTGTACTCTATCTTTGACAAAGTCGCCCCAAATTTGAGTCATCTCAGAGGGGGTTGGGGGTTAAAGGAAAGATTAAGCGAGTAGATACATGATGCCAACATTGATGTTGAATTAAAAGCGGAACAAGAAATTTTTTTTTACCTGATAACGAATGGCAAGAAGGATGTTTTTGCTCTATGTGTAAGGTTTGCGCGTGTCTAAAGCATTGTACATGTAACTATAAATGGACTTCGATGGCGGTGTATGTCGGTTAAAAACTTAAGGAGCTAATATACTATTCAAAAAAAGTAGGGGATATTTGATTTTTAAAGATACATTATGGAAGATTTTGACAAGGAGTTAGCCATTCTTGCTATAAAAGTTCAAAAATAGATGTTGAAACAAGAATATATTGAAAATTTCAGTCAAATAACTTTATCCTGAACAAAGTTGTTATCACTATATTTTTTTACTAGAAATGGTAGTTAAATTCATCGACACCCTTTTCCCACTATGGCCGATTGTTGATTGACAGACGTTAACTCCACCTACATGTACATAGTCTCGATCATCAAGTAATGTTTAAACGGTATCTAGTGAAGCTTGTGTATAGCCTCGGTCATCACTGTCTTTTATGAATAATTTCCAGAAGTATGATGACGTCAACGTCACGGAGAAACCCCACCCACGACGCCAGTGATTAAATCAGTCGACGAAATCCTGTTTTAATCCGAGCCCAATCCAAGCCATCCGTGGGTTTACAGAGTTCATTTTGGGCTTGTTGTTTAAATAAAGATCTAATTTATAATTTCTATGACATCTGAGGCTCATAGGAAGACCGACAAAAGTCAGTTTTTGCTCTTCCATAATGTATGTTAAAGTGTTATTAAAGTCAACTAATGAAACTGACGAAGAAACAAATGACAAAATGAAATGAAGTTCACATTCATCGATTTATTCCAAATGATGGTTAGACTAAGTAAGGCACAGACTGACCATTATAAGGGTAAAATGATACCTGGGGTCAAACAGCAAAGTTACCACAGCATCACAACAAAGTCAGTAACAGGGAAATCCTCCTCTGTTTGCCAAACAAGCATTGATCCGACGTGGCATACTCCTAATGAGACGTCTAAGGTCATTTTGGTCCAGATTGTCCCATTCCTGTTGCAACGCAGCAGCAAGTTCTTGGACATTGGCAGGACGTTGTTGACGTTGACGTAACCTCTGTCCAAGCTTGTCCCAGACATGCTCGATGGGGGAGAGGTCAGGGCTCAGTGCTGGCCAAGGTAATGTGGTGATGTTCTGTTGTTGGAGGTAACCTGTAACGATCCTGGCCCTGTGACATCTTGCGTTGTCATCCTGGAAGATGAAACGGTGGCCATGACGTCGTGCGAATGGCACAACATGGACTGCCAAGATGTTGTCCCGGTAGTACTGGCCTGTAACACGCCCTGCAACAACATGTAAAGCCGTTCTTCCAGCAACAGTGATGCCTCCCCACACCATAACAGAACCACCCCCAAATTGATCATGTCTGATGACGTTAACGTCTTGGAAGCGCTCGTTTCGACAACGCCACACCCTCCTACGTCTGTCCAATTAATCAACAGTGAACCTTGACTCATCTGAAAACATCACATTGCTCCAGCGTCGATTATCCCAGTGTTGACGATCCCTACACCAAAGACGTCTTGCCTGAATGTGATGATCTCTCAAACAAGGGATCACGCGAGGACGTCGGGCGCGAAGGTGACCCCTATGCAGTCGATTCCGAATCGTCTGGCCACTCACTCTCACACCAGTGTCTGTTTGAAGACGAGCGCTGATCTGATTTGCTGTGATGACAGGATTCTCAAGGCCAAGGTACGGATAAATCGATTCTGGGCTTGAGTTGTCGCTCTTGGTCGACCTGAGCGTGGTCTGTCCTGTGTATCACGGTATCTGGACCATAGCCTGCTTATGACAGACTGAGAAACATTCATCGTCCGCTAAGGTTGCAGCGATACCCCGGGGATGCCGCATTATCGCGATTATTTTTTTTCAAGTGATATCGTATCGGCCAAAGTTGAATAATCGCAATCCCCGGTATTTTAGGATTTTTTTGGGCGGAGGTCGGTGCAATAAATCCAAAGTTCATTTTCACCGGTGCGGGGGCCGGATCGAATTCGAAATAATAGTTTAATTACTACTTGTAAAATTATACAATAAAAATCGGTGAGAGAAAGTTCCCGAAACACATTTTGTAAACAAAGCCGCACGCGACATCGGTGTACCGTAGCAAAGGTGTGGCGAATCCCCGGTTAACAAGACTGAAAATATTATGTTTATTTCAATGTTAAGTTAGTACTGTACGTCTGGTTGTTTAACCCGCCAAAACAAAGCAACCAAGTAACTCGACTTAGTCATCCAGCCGCTTTTTTCAAGTTATGAATCCGCACTCAGGTTCATCGATATCTATCTACTATCTAGTTTTGTTTATTTTATCTTTGTCTCCGCTATTACTGTTTTAACAGTTTACTTTTTTTGGATATTTTAAATAGATAATGTATTACATTATTATTAAAATAAATTGAAAAGTGAATCGACTTTTGTTTTTTATCGGATGGCTTTAGATGGGTGGGTAGTGGACTGATTGATTAACATAAATAGTGTCTTATTAAGTGACAACAGAACCCACCTGCAAACTGAGGAGAAATTACAGATGGCTATTACCCCCTATTTTTCACTAGAAATCCTATCCTCTAACCAATCCTTTATTATGGTGCATGATAATTACAATTATCACGATTATAAATAACTATCGTGATAAAGAGAATTATCGTGGTAAAATTGATAATCGTAGACTTTTATTTATCGCGATAATTCCAAAAGCAGTTATCATGATTAATGGCGATATCAGAATTTGATATCGTTGCAACCTTATTGTCCGCGCCACAACCGCCTGTGTTGTACCGATCTGTAGCATGCCAAGGGCACGTAACCTTTCATTTTGGGTAAGCCGACGCATATCAAAATTTGTTTTCTGGTCACTAAAACAATTAAACTGATGTTTCCACCCTGGAATTCAATGCCACAATGACTGTAACATTCGAAGTTAGAGTCGTGCAAATCTTGGGTTGGACCCCCATGATGATCCCAAGCATCACCTGCATTCCATGCAGTAGCTATTGGTGCGTTTGGGCGTCACATGTAACTGGAAATGTTTCTTCTGTTAGGTTCTATAGTGACTTTTTTCGTAGTCATTTGCATATTTTAGTATTATGCCCCCAAAATCAAATATCCCCTACTTAGTATATTTAGGACTTAAAAATTGACATAAATGGGCAGCAATATGTAACATGAATGTATTTTAACTGATTTTCATTCATTCCATTGACAGACTGATGGTCTGTTCATTTTAGGGCCCTCAAATTGGACAGTCTGTAAATCTTTCAAATTGGACCCTTATTACAACACTTATTCGATTAACCAAATTTTAATATAGGCCTATCTACATGTATAACTAGTATAAGCACAACAGATTCTGACAGGCGTATCAAGTCACTGCAAATCTATCTACCTTTGAATAATTATAGCTATTCCTCCTGCTTAAAATGATTTATTTGTTCACACTTTCAGTGTTGGCAGCATGTACAATTTCTAATATTGTCAAGAGCAGTTTGGGACCAGTTGGTTTAGATAAAATGCTGGTCGATGATATTGGTGTAAGTACATTCAATTTTTTCTCTTTTAATATGTAATTGAAAGTGATGCTCAGGTATTCAGGTGAACTGAATTGCCTCGTTTGATTTACTTTTTCTTAAGATGAGTAGAGAACAGTAGAAATTTTTTTACATGTGATAAAAGCAGTGCTAATAAAGCAAGTCTTGTCTTTGTCACACGACCTTTGACTGGCGACGCTATCCTTGTTAGTGGCACAATTTATACGTGTAAGCAAGCTTATGACTGCAGAGTGGCATAGTAGATCGGCTTGTGTAAACAGACAAATCAACCATAATGATAAAGTATCATTGACTTTTTTATAAACAAGGCCAGTCTAAGTAATGTAGAACATTTAATTTCTGTTGATAAGTTATAATTACATTCCTGTTCCCCAGACTTCATTGATTTTTCAGCCTCATTGATTTTATCATTGTCTTGCAGGATGTAACTATTACCAATGATGGTGCCACTATATTGAAATTACTAGAAGTGGATCATCCTGCTGCCAAGGTTCTGGTAGAATTAGCAGACTTACAAGATCAGGAAGTTGGTGATGGAACAACCAGTGTTGTATGTTGCATGATTTCCTACTCTTTACTCAAGTGGTTTTGTAGAAATAAAAATGCCATATCAACAGAAAGTAAACTTGAGGAGGCAATAAAATTAAACTGAATGATTGGATTGATTATAATCATTATTAGAACGATATGATTTTTATTAGTGAGACAACTGTTTATTCTGAAATATTGAGCCTTTAATTTATATGATTAAATATATTGAAGTCTCAGTACATAATTTGCTATTTTCCCTGTAAAATATTAAATTTTTAGGGTTTGATCTATGCTAAAATGAAGTCCTATTGATTCAAGAATTAAACACTCCTTAAAAAATCTGAGAAAAATGAAAGTGTGATTTCCAGTACGGGAAAACATGATTACTCCTTGAAACTCCTGGAAAATAAACATTTGTTGTTTCGCTATCTATTTTAAGATATAAAACTGAATATAGTCATTGAATGTGTCTTTCACAAGTACTTCACCTTTCTTGGATGTGTCGTCGCTATTTCATTCATAAAAGCCCTAGTAAATCTATAATAAAATGTTAATCAATCGGAATATATCTACACTGTAGGTCAATTCGCTTACCAATCAACTGATTTTAAAATATTCATAATTTGGTACGGAAATTCCCAATCTCAGTTAAGAACAAAAATAACAGTGTCGAAAGTTCGTTTCAGTACAGCGTGGCTTGGTCACCCAGTAAATTCTGAATAGAATTCAACCAATCTTGAACTGTTAACTAGTGATTCAGCTTTTACTATTCTGTACTTTGAAAGTCATTCCTCATTCCTTTACAAGGCTTTTATGGACTTAAATATGTATAAATTAATAACAATGTTTATAATCTTTTAAGGTTATAATTGCTGCAGAATTGTTGAAAAATGCTGATGAACTGGTCAAAACTAAAATACATCCTACCTCAATTATCAGTGGTTATAGACTCGCCTGCAAGTAAGTTCAGATTTATATAGGATAGGTCTTGCACACTGTGTCCAGTGATGTAGTCACGCTAGGCAGCGTCGGGGGCAGCACTTTTTTTTCGCTGCCCAGCACAAAGAAAATATCAAAGCTGCCCAGTCGTTTTTAAACATCTTCGTACCTCTCTGTTCACGAACTTGGCGCTCGGAATTTACCATGGCAAACGTCAAGCCACAGTAAAAGCAAACGCAAACCATGTCTGCCACGGCATACTTTATTTTCGTGTGTCATAGTAGACCCTTTCATACCATATAATACCACATACATTATTTTTGGGATGCCTGGCAGAGTTTCTGTATCATTGATGAAAATAAGTGAATTTGGTACAAATTTGAATATATATGGAAATTTGATCTGCACTGAAGCAAATACAAACTAAGGCAGCAAATGATTTGAAAATACACCAAAAAGGTTGAATTTTCATAAAGACCACGCCCTCCCTCAAAAAAAATTTTTCCTCACTCCGTTCGGGAGCTAATTTTTTCAACACTCACCAAATCCTGGCTATCCATGTGTATCTCTGGCTGTAATTTTGATTTGCCATCTAATAACATTTCCAACATTTTGTTGATGTAGAAAACTCTTTTATGGTTGACTGCAAGAATGAAATAATGCCTTCACTCCTTGTTACTTCAGGTTTGATTGATGGTTAGGGTGAAAATATATAATATTTGATTGATTTTTGATGTGTTTCAGGGAAGCTGTTAAATACATACAGGAACACCTGACTATTAGTGTTGATGAATTGGGTCGTGATTGTATCGTAAATGCAGCAAAGACGAGCATGTCCAGTAAAATCATTGGACCGTATCCTTGAATACTTACGAGCATACATGTATATATTTGGGGTATGAATCTCGGTTTTGGGCCCAGATTTAGGATTTGCTTAGATGCTAGGATGGAACAAAAGTGCAGTGTCTGTCCCTATGAACACAAATGACATGCATGGAAAAAGTAGCCATGTTGGCTGAATACAGGAACCCGTCTTGCACTATTGAATAAAATGTAATACATATTAATTCTGTAATGAAGTTACTCGGGGAAACAGTAAACCATGTTTTATTAATATTTATTTGATACACCAACTGCTTTAAAAATTGTATTTATAGTCTATAGCATGTCCACAAGAGTTTCAGTTCAATCATAGTACTCTTAAGCATATGGTGTAAGTAGAATCGGGGATTTAAGCATGATGTAATTGTAACAAATATAGTTGGCACTTACCTTGAGACATGAAATTCTCCTTTTTAGTCACTTATGTTGGATTTTGATAATTTGAATATTTAAACAAGCATCTTCAATTTGTATGGGTACAGGTAGAACACTTGACAATTGGAAATGAAGTAGGCAGAAACAGAGCTGTTAATCTCAAAATAAGAATTAAAACCAAGAATTAACTGTATTCTTTCATCTCCAACAAAGTCCTACGAAATCCAATTTATCCTTAATAGTTTTTTAGTGAATGTGAATTTTTCTCTGCTATGGTCGTTGATGCCGCTAATGCAATTAAGACACCTGATGGTAAAGGAGGTTATCGTTATCCAATCAAAGCTGTCAATATACTAAAGGCTCATGGCAGAAGTTCTAAAGAGAGTACCCTGGTTCATGGATATGCCTTAAATTG
Organism: Patella depressa; assembly: GCA_948474765.1. Lineage (NCBI taxonomy): Eukaryota > Metazoa > Mollusca > Gastropoda > Patellidae > Patella > Patella depressa. Next base: position 31,757,085 of record OX419715.1, read on the forward strand.
TACAGTAGCATCACAAGGTAATGTTTTTTATGGTCAATTTTTATAGGCCCACATTGAAATGTGGTCGTATCTTGTCGTCTTCCCTGTCCGCCCGTGTCCACAATTGCTTGTGGACGCTCTAGAGGCTTAAGTTAATATCCGATTGACTTTAAATTTATACAGTGTTTAAGGTCATGAGACGAAGAAGCCTATTGATTTTCAGCGATTTCGAAAATTACTGTCAGAGTTATGGTCCTTGATCACTTCAAAAAATCTTGTGATCGCTCTAGGGGCCAAAGTTAATATCCGATTGACCTTAGATTTATACACAGTGTTTAAGGTCGTGAAACAAATAGGCCTTTCGATTTTCAGCGATTTCCAATAATTACTGCCAGAGTTATGGCCCTTGATCACTTTAAAAAATCATGGGAACATTCTAGAGGCTAAAGTTAATATCCGATTAACCTTAAATTTATACACAGTGTTTAAGGTCATGAGACGAAGAATCCTATTGTTTTTCAGCGAATTCTGATAATTACTGCCAGAGTTATCTCCCTTGATCACTTTGAAAATCATTTGTAACGCTCTAGAGGTCAAACTTATCAAATATTGGCTACAGATTGATACACAGAGTTTAAGGTCTTGAGAGGAAGAAGTATATTTATTTTCAATGAATTTTGTTAACTGATCAGCTACATGTACATCCATGATTTTAAATGTGTTAGCATGGGGCAGAACTTTATAAAAACCAAACAAATTCTAATGATTTTCTGATAATTACTTTATGTATTGTTAATCTTAATCAGATTTCAGAGTATTATAAATGTTTCATTACCATAAAAAGTAAGAATATGCAACAACTCTTGTTGATTAGACGGATGTTTTAGCTGCTGTGGGTGTATGTAAAGTAGCTTAGTCTCTAACTCAATATTGTCCAAATTCTTCAATATTGAAAACACAAATTATTTGTCAATTTAAATCAACATTGATGCTGTGATCTTAACGGGAAATGATGGGCTTCTGATATCCAATATTCAAGACAACATAAACATTTTACTTTTCATACACAAATCGTGTACCATAATGCATTTCGACCCCAGTTGTGTAACAAGAGACTCAAGGGACGAGGCTAAACACATTGCACCATATCAAACGGCATATGTAGACTGTAATAATCAGGCGCTAGAAATTTGCATTCAATTGAAACTGCTGCTGGCTTATTTCGCTGAACATAACTGATTTGAAATTAGAGTAAAAATGGAAACCATTGAATGTAAATCTGTTAATATACATTCATATAACAGTATTATATGCGTTCCGACCCATCCCACTTGTGTCAATTTGTAAGTCCCAAAGGTTAGCAATTTAGCTCCTTTAATATGTAAATATGTCCTTTGGAAATTTAAAGTACACAAAATATATCCATTTTCTGATTTTCAGCTATGCCTAAGAGAATTGCAAGTCCTAAAATAGCGTGTTTAGATTTTAGCCTGCAGAAAGCCAAGATGCATTTAGGTGTACAAGTTTTAATAGAAGATCCAACCATGTTAGATGGAATCAGACAGAGGTATAAACACAAAATATGTTGTATGTTGTAATTTTATCGAACAAAATTAACATGTTAGCATAGAAAAATTGACTTAACCAACTTTACATGTACCTGTACAAAATACAAAATGACGATTTAAATATTCTATGTTGACTTTTCTTGTAGTGTTATTTAGATGAACTTAGTAACATTTCTTATCAAGTCCATTTATTGGGCTTACAATTAAAGTATTGAATTGGGATGATCTGCAAGTTATTTTGTCAAGTGATAAAGAAGCTTTATACATGTATAATTGGAATACATCGGTTATATTGCAAAAGTGACTATCAGTATGGTCATCCCATTTGAAATCCAATAAAATTGACTTTTATTTTAGTAATTGTACAGTTTAATCACTGTACAGTATTGTTTATACTCTTTGTATTTTTTGTCAGAGAATATGATATTACCAAAGAAAGAATTCAGAAGATTTTGGCTGCTGGTGCCAATGTTATCCTAACAACAGGTGGTATTGATGATCTCTGTCTCAAATATTTCGTAGAAGCTGGTGCCATGGCAGTCAGACGCTGTAAGAAGGCTGATTTAAAGAGAATTGCGAAAGCTACAGGAGGTATGTTTATTGGTATTATTTATCTTTTTAGCCCCTTTCAACAATTGGGGGGTTGGGTTGCCGAATGGTTAGCAGGTACGAGTTGTATCAAAATGTGTCTCAGATGTGGCAAGGAGTATTGTTGCCGCCCAACCTCATGGGTTTTGAGGTTTTTTTCGTGTTGTCTGGTTTCCTCCCAATGCTAAAGACCCCTACGCGTGAGCAAATTATTAAAATAAAATTGAACCATATGTTAGTCCCAAAATTATCTAGTTTGTGTCATGGTTGTTAAACCTCATTTCTCTGTCTCTCCCTTTCAACAATTATTTGATTATGTCAAACTTGAAGCTCAACTTGAAACCAAAGTCTGTTTCCCTATTTATACGATAAACAACTGTTAGTTCTTGACACATGACAATTAGGGCTGGGTATCGACAGTGATTTTTACTATCGATAATCGGCAATGAAATGTCGGTCGATAATCGATAGTATCGAAAACAAACTTATTTTCACGGTCGTCATCAAGACTGGATGCAGTGACTGTAAGTTCAAAACCATGCGAAGTTGCGAAAGATCGTTTGCTCCTGTCTAAAACCCAAAGTGTTTCCACACAGCTTTTTTAGCTTTGCCGGGAAAATCAACAAGCGTTTTGTCGTCCATGTGTGCTATTTATTGTACCGGGTACTCTATTACCGAGGCACACGTACAGAAATAGTGAACTGTACAGACGAATTCTGAAGCTTGCAAAGGGAAATAACTCTAACTTTATTTACACATCCGGGTATCTCCGATTTGGTGATATTCAACAATAATTTCTTCAAAACTAAAGTAACGTTTCAATGAGAGTGAATATATGAAAACGGCTGTTCAATAAGCAGTCACAATTTTGTTATGTGTTACATTGATACATGATAGTAATTAAAGTGAGCGGTGTATTATGATTAACTGAAAGAAAACATTGACATTTCAGACGCAAGAAAATTAGACGAAGAGCGATAATCGATAGTAACCCACCGCTTTCGATAGTGCTTTTCTGGGCCGTCCAATCGATACTATCGATTTATATCAATATTTTACCCAGCCCTAATGACAATGACAAACCAGATGATGTCAACTAGAACATGTCAACTGTTATTATAGCAGTGTGAGAAATTAATACTGTTTTTAATCATATTATAATATTTTTGTCATTGATTTCATGTTGTCATCTTGTCGTTACAGCTCAGTTTATACTAACATTGTGTAATCTAGAAGGTGAAGAAGTTTTTGATGCGTCGATGTTAGGTCATTGTGAGGAAGTGGTACAGGAAAGAATCTGTGATGATGAACTACTTCTTATTAAGGGGTATGCCACCTTTATTTAGTTTATAACCTAGTTGTGATAACAGTCAAAGACAATATGGACAGTTTAAAAGTTATGGCTTTTTATAAAGTTTGCATTGACTTCTGTATATTTACACCATTTAAGTTATTTAAAAAGTAGTGTTTTAGATGTTTATGGTGCTTAAGTTATTTAAAAAGTAGTGTTTTAGATTAATATCTTAGTCTGGTGTGTGTTTTTCCTTTTTAAGAAGTTTTGATATAAAATCCAGTGAAGGTGTCTTAATATGCATTGATCTGGAAGACGTATTTAATTATTATAAATTTCTATTATAGACCAAAAACCCGAACAGCCGCTTCATTAATTCTACGAGGAGCAAATGATTTTATGTTAGATGAGATGGAGAGATCTTTACATGATGCTTTATGTGTAGTTAAACGAGTTTTAGAATCCAAAACAGTTGTAGCTGGTGGAGGAGCTGTAGAGGCAGCACTTTCTATATACCTAGAAAACTTTGCTACATCACTCGTAAGTATTCAACTATACTCCTATTATCCCACTGTCCTTCATCGTTTAGAAAAGTGAAATATTAAACCCCATTTTATTTCCTGTCATTGAGTGTTGAGGTTTTGATCCCAGGCTTATATGTAGCCAGGAGTAGGATCTTCTGTTTAAGCCTTTCTTGTGGGTTTTCTGTAATGATTCAAGGTTTGTCATATACAAGTATATAATAAAGATAGGCATTAGTAATGACTTGGATATCTGACACATCTACAGAATCTATATCAAAGATTTGCAGCAAGGAATTTGTATTCAAATAGGGAGTTTGGTGACCATTATAAAGGGTTTTTTTTTCGCAGCATCTTGGCATAAAATTTTACTGGATATTGTCACTAATCGACTGTTCTTATAAGAGTTATACATCTACATGCACAACTAATGGTATGTGTATTTATTTGTACAACAGAATGTTGGTTACATGCTTGATTGATGTCTGGACAGACTTAATAAAATACTCAAACTGTACATGCATTTAGCCCATTATAATTATTGGCCCAAATTGAATTGTGTATATTTTTATTTTCAGTCTTCAAGGGAACAACTAGCTATAGCAGAGTTTGCCAGATCATTATTAGTTATACCCAAACAGTTAGCTGTGAACGCAGCACAGGACTCAACAGATCTAGTGGCTAAATTACGAGCTTTCCACAATAAATCACAGACAAAGAAAGATGATAATGATTTACGCTGGTAAGTGGTGGTAGTCTGTTTATTATCAATTGAAGCTTGACATCTGATATATTATTACCTACAATGTTTTGTTTGATAAATCTGCAGTTAACCAGGCTGTTGTGTTTCTATATTGCACACTTATAGTGGCTCAAAACTGGTGGAGGATTGCCACTTACTGACTAAAAAAAAAAAAAAAACATTTGTAGTCTTGGTTGTAATTCAAACATTTTTTTTTTTTCGTATTTATTTCAATTTTTTTGACACTGTTTTGATACACTTGTGTGAAATAATGTATTTGTTATTAAATATTTACCAAAACTATCTTGTATAATTCAGCTACAGTTTTATGTATGTTTGCCAGTTACATTCCTATGTCTCTAAGAATGGTTGGCATGTGCGCGCTGTATCATAAGATCTGTCATTTGGGTCAGTGGTGTGGTTTAGATTCCCTGGTTAAACGTGACGAGGAGTAGGATCTCCTGTCCAACCTCGTAGGTTCCTCCCTCTGCTAAAAACACCCTAAGTTTAAGCGAATTATTGAAATAAAATTGAACCATCTTTTAGCCCCAAGGGGACCGAGTTTGTGTGGAGTGGAGTTAAGCCTCATTGTCCCCCGCCTTTCGAAGAAAGTTGGGGGACTATTAAAATGGGTTCGTCCGTCTGTCTGTCTGTCTGTCTGTCTGTCTGTCTGTCTGTCTGTCCGTCCGTCACACTTTTTGGGACACAATAACTCTCTTCCTAATTGAGCTAGAATGTTCAAACTTGGTGTATGTGTTTATTAGGTCAATGCCTTGATGGAGTTCGAAGATGAGCATTTTCCGCTTAGGGTAAGCAGAGATAAGCAATTTGATTGGTTGATGCTTTGGGACACGATAACTTTAGTTCTAATTAAGTGAGATTGATGAAACTTGGTGTATAGTTTCATTATAGTAATACCTTGACTAAGTTCAATAATGAGCATTTTCTGCTCAGGGTAAGCAGAGCTATACGCAATTTGATTGGTCGAGAATTTGGAACACAATAACTCTCCTTCTAATTGAGTTAAAATGTTCAAACTTGGTGTATATGCTTATTAGGTCAATGCCTTGATGGAGTTCAAAGATGAGCATTTTCCGCTTAGGGTAAGCAGAGATAAGCAATTTGATTGGTTGATGCTTTGGGACACGATAACTTTAGTTCTAATTAAGTGAGAGTGATGATACTTGGTGTATAGTTTCATTATAGTAATACCTTGACTAAGGTCGATAATGAGCATTTTCTGTTCAGGGTAAGCAGAGCGATACGCAATTTGATTGGTCGAGACTTTGGAACACAATAACTCTCCTTCTAATTTAGTTAAAATGTTCAAACTTGGTGTATATGCTTATTAGGTCAATGCCCTGATGGAGTTCGAAGATGAGCATTTTCCGCTTAGGGTAAGCAGAGATAAGCAATTTGATTGGTTGATGCTTTGGGACACGATAACTTTAATTCTAATTAAGTGAGAGTGATGAAACTTGGTGTATAGTTTCATTACAGTAATACCTTGACTAAGTTCGATAATGAGCATTTTCTGCTCAGGGTAAGCAGAGCGATACGCAATTTGATTGGTCGAGACTTTGGAACACAATAACTCTCCTTCTAATTGAGTTAAAATGTTCAAACTTGGTGTATATGCTTATTAGGTCAATGCCTTGATGGAGTTCGAAGATGAGCATTTTCCGCTTAGGGTAGGCAGAGATAAGCAATTTGATTGGTTGATGCTTTGAGACACGATAACTTTAGTTCTAATTAAGTGAGAGTGATGAAACTTGGTATATAGTTTCATTACAGTAATACCTTGACTATGATCGATAATGAGCATTTTCTGCTCAGGGTAAGCAGAGCGATAAGCAATTTGATTTGCCGAGACTTTGGAACACAATAACTCTCCTTCGAATTGAGTTAAAATGTTCAAAATTGGTGTGTATGCTTATTAGGTCAATGCCTTGATGGAGTTCGAAGATGAGCATTTTCTTCTTACAGTAGGCAGAGATAAGCAATTTTTGGATGACACTTCGTGTTCAGTTTGATTGGTCGATACGTTTGAAAAAAATAAATGTGCGATTAATTAATATGTGTCATCTATTTATTTTGGGATTTCGGCGGGGGACATCAGCCTCACTGTTGGCTTGTTTATTTCTCTTTCTCTCGCTCGTTCTGCCTGCCAGTAACCAGAAAAACAGGATTCTGAAATCTTCAGCTGTATTAATCTACAGTGTAATTGTGTAGTATACACATAATAATTCGCTATTATATATTATGTTCTTTGATTTCAGGATTGGTTTAGATTTATTTGAAGGAGTTGTTCGAGATAATAAGAAAGCAGGTGTTTTAGAACCAGCTATGTCCAAAATCAAATCTCTTAAATTTGCAACAGAGGCGGCCATTACAATCCTACGAATAGATGACCTGATTAAATTAGTTGGAGCTGAGAAAGGTGGTATGTCGTATCAAGATGCTTTACGGAGTGGACAATTAGATGGATAAAGTTTATATCAATTATTGCTATCTATCATTGTAAATTATTTAATTTTTTTGTATCTGTTCATTTTGAGCAATTGAAGCACTGGGAATCTTGTCACTGGAAATAAATTACATGTTGGCATGTACACTGACTATAAAATATGTGGCTAAATTTAGAAGTTAAAAGAGATAACCAGTGATAGTACTTACTATCTAAGGACTAAAGTTACATCTTAAGATCTTTGCTGATATTGGCTCGATAAGATATTTATCTATTTGCATCATATTGTGCTCACTTGTTATTTTGTATCATGCTTGTGAACAAATATCTTCATTTTGTAATTGAAATTTTTTTTTTCACAACTGAGTTTTGTTTTTCTATACACCCACAGTTTATTTGGTAGTGTATTATCAATTTGTTCACCTATTGGTAAGGTTGAACACTATCGTGTTTGATAGAGGACAAATTAGTCTCCATTTCCCTCTAGTTTGAATTATTTAAACAGAAATCAATCTTATTTTGCAATATAGGGGCAGTGGACTGGTTGTAATGACACTTGACTGAACCCAGGAATGACCGGTCTCAATTCTGTTTCATTCAACAGGATGAAAAAAAGAAGTTGTGTTGAAATTGGTGTGTAATTTATTAATTATAAAATGGTGGTATTAAGGAAGGTATGGGGACTTGTATTTCTCTTCCCAGGCAGAGGTTCTCACTTTAAATGATTTTGGATGGACATATTCGCAGGAATAATGTCCCAGCAGTTAAAATTTGCTTTATTCAAAGTTACACCCCCACAACCTATGTGCATACTTCAAAAACATTTATATACTATCATAGCCATAATAAATCTATTGTTACGATTCTGAATAACAGTAATATTTTTGGTTTTTACATCAGCTTCAGAAAATTATGCTCTGTTATTTAATTGGTTTTCTTATAAAGTATACCATTAGGAGTGACATTTTTGGGGTTAGTACAATTAATATCTCCTAAGCTTCATGGTTAGGAAAGAATAGAATGCTAGTAGTATGGCCGAATAGTTAGCATGTGCGTGCTGTATCATAAAGCCGGTCATTAAGTCAACTGACATGGTTTCAAATCCCTGGTTGTATATGACAAGGAGTAGGGTCGCCTGTCCAACCTCGTCGGTTGTCTCTGGTTTCTTCCCACGCGCAATCGAATTATTGAAATAAAATTAAAACATGTTAGTCCCTAAATGAGCTAGTTTGTGTCAAGTGGACATTAAACCCCATTTATCTCTCTTATTTTGAAACACGAATGCATATTCGAACGTTAGTTCCTGGATTGTGGCCCCTGATTGTTCGAAAAATTGCGTTTTTAGCTTATGTACCCACTAGAAGTTATTTTCATTTATCCGATTTAAAAAAAAAAAAGAAGTTTAAAGCGACATGTATTATCGTTGCACCATAATGATGGTTGAAATTGAATTTCTTGAATTTCGTGTAACTCAAATGGAAACTGCGTAACAAAATGGCTTTCGGTGCATGCAAATAGTGTAAAAGTGTGTAATATCAAGATTGTTGACCCTATATAGGTCGCAGTTTTTATCTGATTTTGATGTAAGTTAAAATATGTTTATATCCCGAAAATCCAAGTTCCTGAAGATATTCACGCATATCGGACCGTAACTTCCTGGACTATGACCCTTGAGTGTAGAAAAAATCTTCTTTTTTTTTAAATTTATTCTCTGTCCATCTCTTGCAAAATTTGGGCATATCTTGCATGCTTGTTTTATTGATTTTTAAATGGTTATAACACAACCGTTTATTTGGTGACTATATTAGAAACGTAAGTTGAGGCTTGTATATTGTGCTACATGTATGCTTGTCGAGAAATATATGGTTGGAAACCCTAATTATGGAAAACGGGAAGTTCTAGTATGTGTTGGGGGACCACACCACACAAACATATACAGAGAGAGAGAAATGGGGTTTAACGTCCACTCGACATAAACCAAGTCATTTTGGGACTAACATGGTTTCAATTTTATTTCAATAACTCGAGGTTGAGAAGGCGCCCCTATCTCCATGCCACATACGCTCACACCAGGGATCGAAACCACAGCCGCAAGCCAGAGGTGACCGGCCAGCTAGAGGTCGAAGCGCGGCACTCTTGACCACTAGGCCACTCCAACATTTACACAAGACCAACATCCACGAACATGATTCAATACACAAACAATAATGCATAGTGTATCAAATGAGTTAAAGGGTTCGGCAGCCAGGCGTAAGCGTTCATTGCTATGTTCAAATACGAACCAACAATAGGGGGAAACGATCCAAGGAAAAAAACCAAGGGGAAGTGGATATAGCACAAAATTACACCGACGGGGAGTCATGATTAACTGTGGTTACAAGAGACTCGTTGGCCTTACCTTCTATGAGAGATAAAACATTATAATCGAGTGTTGTGCTCATTTCCGTGAAGGAAGTGGATGCATTAAGCTAATTAGCTTTATCTTCCTCCCACTGCTAAAGACCCCTACGTGCAAGTGAATTATTGAAATACAATTGAACCATATGATAGTCCCGAAATGACCTATTTTGTGTCGAGTGGACGTTAAACCCCATTCTCTCTCTCTCTCTCTCTCTCTCTCTCTCTCTCTCGCTTTATCTTGTGGGTAAGATGTGTGGTGTTATTGTTGCTTAACGGAGGAATAGAATATGTGTGTGAACCCTTACCAGAAACTCGTTGTCGGTGTTTACAATCGGTGTCGAAAGGTTCCTGAACCACTCTATGGGGTTCCGGTGTGGTTCTCTCCTCTCCAGCGTGAAATTTCTTTTGAAAAACTGACTGTTGATTTTTGCTTTCTGTTTGTCCGCACAAATTTGATGTGTGACAATCTTATCGGAAAATAATTTTTGAACCCAATATTGAATTCAGTAATCCCAAAATAAAGCAATTTTGTTTTTATACGCCCACATTTTCATGTGGACGTATATTGTCGTCGCCCCTGTTCGTCCGTCCGTCCACAATTGTTTGTGAACAGTCTACAGGTCACAATTTTTATCCGATTTCAATGAAACTTAAAATATAGGTTTATCACCCTAAGATCTCGGTTCCTTTCGATATTGGCATGTATCGGACGGTAACTTCATGGGTTATGGCCCCTGATTGTACGAAAAATCACGTTTTTTAGCTTGTGAACAGTTTAAAGGTCACAATTTTGAACCTATTTGGATGAAACTTGAAATGCATGTTTATAAACCAAAGATCTTGGTTCATTTCGATATTTGCGCCAATTGGATCGTAACTTCCTGAATTATGGTCCCTGATTGTCCGAAAAATCGCCCTTTTTAGCTTGTGGTCCCTCTGGAGGTCAAAATTGTTATCCGATTTAAAAAACCGTTTGATTATATCACCGTTTCATGGTTATGAAGGTTGAGTTCGAATTTCGTGAAAATCGGACCAAAATTAACGGACAAAATGGCCGACATTTGTACGCGAATAGTGTGAAAATATGTTTTATCAAGGTTGTGAACAGTGTAGAGGTCACAATTTTGAACCGATTTGGATGAAACTTGAAATGCATGTTTATAACCCAAAGATTTTGGTTCCTTTTGATATTTGCGCCAATCGGATCGTAACTTCCTGAATTATGGCCCCTGATTGTCCGAAAAATCGCCCTTTTTAGCTTGTGGTCTCTCTGGAGGTCAAAATTGTTATCCGATTTAAAAAAACGTTTGATTGTATCACCGTTCCATGGTTATGAAGGTTGAGTTCGAATTTCATGAAAATCGAACCAAAATTGACGGACAAAATGGCCGCCATTTGTACGCGAATAGTGTGAAAATATGTTATATCAAGGTTGTGGACCTTATAGAGGTCACAATTTTGAACCAATTTGGATGAAACGTGACATGTATGTTTATAACCTAAAGATCTTGGTTCCTTTCGATATTTGCGCCCATCGGATCGTAACTTCCTGAATTATGGCCCGTGATCGTCCGAAAAATTGCCCTTTTTAGCTTGTGGTCCCTCTGGAGGTCAAAATTGTTATCCGATTTAAAAAAAACCGTTTGATTATATCACCGTTACATGGTTATGAAGGTTGACTTCGAATTTCGTGAAAATCGGACCAAAACTGACGGACAAAATGGCCGCCGTTTGTACGCGAATAGTGTGAAAATATGTTATATCAAGGTTGTGGACCTTACAGAGGTCACAATTTTGAACCAATTTTGATGAAACTTGACATGTATGTTTATAACCCAAAGATATTGGTTCCTTTCGATATTAGCGCCCATCGGATCATAACTTTTTGAATTATGGCCCCTGATTGTCAAAAAAAATCTCCCTTTTTAGCTTGTGGTCCCTCTGGAGGTCAAAATTGTTATCCGATTTAAAAAAACGTTTGATTATATCACCATTTCATGGTTATGAAGGTTGAGCATAAATTTTGTGAAAATCGGACCAAAATTGACGGACAAAATGGCCGCCGTTTGTACGCGAATAGTGTGAAAATATGTTATATAAAGGTTGTGGACCTTATAGAGGTCACAATTTTGAACCGATCTTGATGAAACTTGACATGTATGTTTATAACCCAAAGATCTTGGTTCCTTTCGATATTTGCGCCCATTGGATCATAATTTCCTGAATTATGTCCCCGGATTGTCCGAAAAATCACTTTTGTTCGCTTTTGGTCCCTCTGGAGGTCAAAATTATTATCCGATTTAGAAAAAACGTTTAACTATATCATCCTTACATGGTAATGAAGAGAGAGTTTGAATTACGTGAAAATCGGACTAGAATTGACACACAAAATGGCCACCATTTGTACACGAATAGTGTGAAAATATGTTATATCAAGGTTGTGGACCCTATAGAGGTCACAATTTTGAATCGATTTTGATGAAACTTGACATGTATGTTTATAACCCAAAGATCTTGGTTCCTTTCGATATTTGCGCCCATCGGGTCATTACTCCTGAATTATGTCCCCTGATTGTATGAAAAATCACCCTTTTTAGCTTAGCTTGTTGTGCCTCTGGAGGTCACAATTATTATCTGATTTTAAAAAAAAACCTTTGATTATAAAAACCAAACAAATTCTAATGATTTTCTGATAATTCCTTAATATGCGACAACTCTTGTTGACTGCCCGGACGATTTGGCTGCTGTGTGGGCGTATGTTTCGTTGCCTGGCAACCTATTTTTTTTAGTATACATGTATATGTAGAATTTTTAATTTCAATTTGATGGGTATTATTGTCAACATAATGATGTTAGAAAGTTTCATTTGGTTTAAAGTTATGTTCTTTTCTTTATGAAATAAAAAGTAGTTATTGTTAAATGGTGCTGTACGGGACATTCACATAATTATCGATTTATTTAACATTAATATTTTTAATGAAAATAGTCGTCGTATTAAAAAATAGCTATTATTAGTTCCTAATGTAGTAGATTTATTGTTTTATAAATATCATTTATTTTATTAACTTACTTAAAGGCAATTAATTTTAAAAAAAAACTATTAAATGTCTATTGGATAAAAATGTGCCATTTATTGGGGGATATTATTATCTATCTATTTCATCCTAAAATTTATGAAAAAAAAATAAAATGTATAAAATTGTCCCATTCAAGTTCTTGGACATTGGCAGGACGTTGTTGACTTTGACGTAACCTCTGTCCAAGCATGTCCCAGACATGCTCGATGGGGGAGAGGTCGGGACTAAGTGCTGGCCAAGGTAATGTGGTGATGTTCTGTTGTTGGAGGTAACCTGTAACGATCCTGGCCCTGTGACATATTGCGTTGTCATCCTGGAAGATGAAACGGCGGCCATGACGTCGTGCGAACGGCACAACATGGACAGCCAAGATGTTGTCCCGGTAGTACTGGCCTGTAACACGCCCTGCAACAACATGTAAAGCCGTTCTTCCAGCAACAGTGATGCCTCCCCACACCATAACAGAACCACCCCCAAATCGATCATGTTTGATGACGTTAACGTCTTGGAAGCGCTCGTTTCGACGACGCCATACCCTACGTCTGTCCAAAAAATCAACAGTGAACCTTGACTCATCTGAAAACATCACATTGCTCCAGCGTCGATTATCCCAGTGTTGACGATCCCTACACCAACGACGTCTTGCCTGAATGTGATGATCTCTCAAATAAGGGATCACGCGAGGACGTCGGGCGCGAAGGTGACCCCTATGCAGTCGATTCCGAATGGTCTGGCCACTCACTCTCACACCAGTGTCTGTTTGAAGACGAGCACTGATCTGATTAGCTGTGATGACACGATTTCTCAAGGCCAAGGTACGGATAAATCGATCCTGGGCTTAAGTTGTCGCCCTTGTTCGACCTGAGCGTGGTCTGTCCTGTACAGATTGTGTATCACGGTATCTGGACCATAGCCTGCTTATGACAGACTGAGAAACATTCATCGTCCGCGCCACAAGCGCCTGTGTTGTGCCGATCTGTAGCATGCCAAGGGCACGTAACCTTTCATTTTAGGTAAGCCGACGCATATCAAAATTTGTTTTCTGGTCACTAAAACAATTAAACTGATGTTTCCACCCTGGAATTCAATGCCACAATGACTGTAACATTCAAAGTCAGAGTCGTGCAAATCTTGGGTTGGACCCCCATGATGATCCCAAGCATCACCTGCATTCCATGCGGTAGCTATTGGTGCGTTTGGGCGTCACATGTAACTGGAAATGTTTCTTCTGTTAGGTTCTATAGTGACTTTTTTCGTAGTCATTTGCATATTTTAGTATTATGCCCCCAAAATCAAATATCCCCTACTTTTTTTGAATAGTATATATGATAAGTTAAATGCTATATAATGAAATATATGATAAGTTAAGTCTACCATGGAATATGAATATTTGCAAAACGTTTAAGGCTATGTCTTTCTACACGAACTAACAATAAATTGTTCACTGGATAAAATGGAAACCCCTGTTAGATGGTATATAATGAAATCCAAAAATTTGCAATACATTTTAATTAAACACTATATCTTTCTACACGGCCACACAATAAATTGTTCATTGTATGAAACGGAAACTGTGTTTTTTTTATACAACTGTTAAATAATTTACAAATTATGATTTTATATGGCATATTTTTACTAATAATTAAATGTGGGAATTTGAAACACGCTTTAATATCCTGCTGTTGCCTCCCTCCCCGCCCTTCAAGGATGGACTGGAAAGGGGCATGGGGGACCCTTAACTAGTAAAAGCTGTTGTGTAGTCATGAATTTACGTCGTTTTTGATGAATTGTTAAGATATATATGCATAACCCGATATACATGTACTCTAGAAAGCACCATTTACCTTTGTTTTTTATACGCCCACATGGAAATGTAGTCGAATATCGTCGTCGCCCTTTCTGCCCGTCGTCCACAATTTCTTGTGAACGCTCTAGAGGCTAAAGTTAATATCCGATTGACTTTAAATTTATACACAATGTTTAAGGTCATGAGACGAGGAAGCCTATTGATTTTCGGTGATATCCAATAATTACTACCAGAGTTATGACCCTTGATCACTTTGAAAAATCTTGGGAACGCTCAGGAGGCTAAAGTTAATATCCGATTAACTTTAAATTTATACACAATGTTAAAGGTCATGAGACGAGGAATCCTATTGATTTTCGGTGATATCCGATAATTACTGCCAGAGTTATGACCCTTGATCACCTTGAAAAATCTTGTGAACGCTTTAGAGGCTAAAGTTAATATCCGATTGACTTTAAATTTATAAACGGTGTTTAAGGGCATGAGGCGAAAAAGCCTATTGATTTTCGGTGATATCCGATAATTACTACCAGAGTTATGACCCTTGATCACTTTGAAAAATCTTGTGAACGGCAGTGAACACTCTAGAGGCTAAAGTTAATATCTGATTGACTTTAAATTTATACACAGTGTTTAAGGTCATGATACGAAGAAGCCTATTGATTTTCAGCAATATCCGATAATTATGACCCTTGATCACTTTGAAAAGTCCGATAATTATGACCCTTGATCACTTTGAAAAGTCTAAAGTTAATATCCGATTGACTTTAAATTTATACACACTATTTACGGTCATGATACAAAATAGCCTATTTATTTTCAGCGATATCCGATAATTACTGCCAGAGTTATGACCCTTGATCACTTTTAAAAACCCTGTGAACGCTCTAAAGGCTAAAGTTAATATCTGATTGACTTTAAATTTGTACACAGTGTTTAGGGTCATGAGACGAAGAATCCTATTTGATTTTCAGTGATATCTGATAATTTCTGGCACTTGATCACTTTGAAATATCTTGTGGATGAAGGCCTTGAGACAAACCATCAAAATTATTCTAATCATTTCTGATAATTACTTAATGGGCTATTACTCGTAATAAGATTGTCATGTGTTGTAAATGTTCTCCTTACTGACAAAAGAAACAATATGCGACAATCCTTGTTGACTGCCCGGACGACTTAGCTGTTGTGGGCGTATGTTTCGTTGCCTGGCAACCTATCTTTGATATTTGCTCATATTGGATTATAACTTCCTGATTTATAGCCACTGATTGTATGCAAAATCGACTTTTTATACGCCCACATTTTCATGTGGACGTATATTGTCGTCGCCCCTGTTCGTCCGTCCGTCTGTCCGTCCGTCCACAATTGTTTGTGAACAGTCTACAGGTCACAATTTTTATCCGATTTCAATGAAACTTAAAATATAAGTTTATCACCCTAAGATCTCGGTTCCTTTCGATATTGGCATGTATCGGACGGTAACTTCATGGGTTATGGCCCCTGATTGTACGAAAAATCACGTTTTTTAGCTTGTGAACAGTGTAGAGGTCACAATTTTGAACCGATTTGGATGAAACTTGAAATGCATGTTTATAAACCAAAGATCTTGGTTCCTTTCGATATTTGCGCCAATTGGATCGTAACTTCCTGAATTATGGCCCCTGATTGTCCGAAAAATCGCCCTTTTTAGCTTGTGGTCCCTCTGGAAGTCAAAATTGTTATCCGATTTAAAAAACCGTTTGATTATATCACCGTTCCATGGTTATGAAGGTTAAGTTCGAATTTCTTGAAAATCGGACCAAAATTGACAGACAAAATGGCCGCCATTTGTACGCGAATAGTGTGAAAATATGTTATATCAAGGTTGTGGACCTTATAGAGGTCACAATTTTGAACCGATTTGGATGAAACGTGACATGTATGTTTATAACGAAAGATCTTGGTTCCTTTCGATATTTGCGCCCATCGGATCGTAACTTCCTGAATTATGGCCCGTGATCGTCCGAAAAATTGCCCTTTTTAGCTTGTGGTCCCTCTGGAGGTCAAAATTGTTATCCGATTTAAAAAACGTTTGATTATATCACCGTTACATGGTTATGAAGGTTGATTTCGAATTTCGTGAAAATCGGACCAAAATTGACGGACAAAATGGCCGCCGTTTGTACGCGAATAGTGTGAAAATATGTTATATCAAGGTTGTGGACCTTATACAGGTCACAATTTTGAACCAATTTTGATGAAACTTGACATGTATGTTTGTAACCCAAAGATCTTGGTTCCTTTCGATATTTGCGCCCATCGGATCGTAACTTCCTGAATTATGGCCCCTGATTGTCCAAAAAAATCGCCCTTTTTAGCTTGTGGTCCCTCTGGAGGTCAAAATTGTTATCCGATTTAAAAAAACGTTTGATTATATCACCATTTCATGGTTATGAAGGTTGAGCATAAATTTTGAGAAAATCGGACCAAAATTGACGGACAAAATGGCCGCCGTTTGTACGCGAATAGTGTGAAAATATCTTATATAAAGGTTGTGGACCTTATAGAGGTCACAATTTTGAACCGATTTTGATGAAACTTGACATGTATGTTTATAACCCAAAGATCTTGGTTCCTTTCGTTATTTGCGCCCATTGGATCATAACTTCCTGAATTATGTCCCCGGATTGTCGAAAAATCGCTTTTGTTCGCTTTTGGTCCCTCTGGAGGTCAAAATTATTATCCGATTTAAAAAAACGTTTAACTATATCATCGTTACATGATAATGAAGAGAGAGTTTGAATTACGTGAAAATCGGACTAGAATTGACGGACAAAATGGCCGCCATTTGTACACGAATAGTCTGAAAATATGTTATATCAAGGTTGTGGACCCTATAGAGGTCACAATTTTGAATCGATTTTGATGAAACTTGACATGTATGTTTATAACCCAAAGATCTTGGTTCCTTTCGATATTTGCGCCCATCGGGTCATTACTCCTGAATTATGTCCCCTGATTGTACGAAAAATCACCCTTTTTTAGCTTGTTGTGCCTCTGGAGGTCACAATTATTACCTGATTTTAAAAAAAACCGTTTGATTATAAAAACCAAACAAATTCTAATGATTCTCTGATAATTCCTTAATATGCAATAACTCTTGTTGACTGCCCGGACGATTTGGCTGCTGTGTGGGCGTATGTTTCGTTGTCTGGCAACCTATTTTTTTTATTTTGATTATAGTTTTAAATCTATACCTAGGTGTTTGAGTAGAAACCGACCTCAGCAAATTGAAAACCCTCACATAAGACAGAATAACAAGCCACGATATCCAACGGAAATAAATGACGATTAAATAGAACTCTATTTTGGATTTCATTTTGATTTTCTGCGTCATGGATTACCTAAATTGATTTTTGATAATGATGTAAGAATTGAACCCAGCGCCATCGACTACCACATCTGGAAAAACGCAGATTAACTTAAGATCCGCCATTTTTGAGTCAATTTGAATTTATCTTTCGAAATTTATCTTTAAATTCAGAGACCTCAAAAGCCATATAAAAGTCATAGGTCATATCTTACGATATTTTCGCTGTTTTATTACGATTGATTAAAACTCAGCCATTTTTGACTTCATTTTTGCGGCAACTTGGAATTTCAACCATGTTACAAGATATACCCAACAAGAACAAACAACGATTAACTTAAATTCCATCTCTTTGAATTTCATTTTTGCTGCCATTTTGAATTGCTACCACGTTAGATCTTTGAAATTATCTTTAAATTCAGAGACATCGAAAACCATATAAAAGATAAACAAGAGTCACATTTTACCAGATTCTCGCTGGTTATACATGGAAAAGGCATTTTCATTTCCAAATTTTGCAGCCATTAGTCGTCCATTCGAAAAATGCATTTTTTCTCCAGATTCGTCTTTTCGGCACATTTCACCTCTACAACTACTTTTAAAAAAGATAATCCAAGCGAAGACTGTTTGTTCATTGTCTGAATTTTATAACGACTTCCGAGAAGTTCTTATTGGCAAGAAACTGAAGACAATGGGACAATTGTGCAGTCTTTTCACAAAACTTGATTAAAGACAAAAAGATAACTGTAGACTTTACTACAGAAACACAATAGAATACTTTTTTTCCTTTTAGAAATTTTAGCATAAATCTGTTGGAATAATTATGGGATTTGCAAATTCTATAAAATACTATAAAATTTCATGCTATTGAAAATGGAATGGCGCCCCATCGTCCAGTCTTCTAGATTGTTCGATAGAAAATTACACTGGAAATCTATGACTGACAGCCCACTAATGCCATCGTTAAACAGATAACGGAGTCCAACACCCCCGTTAAATTAACGGCAGGTTAACGACAAGTTAAAGTTATCAGGGCTTCAAGCAACAATCGTTCTCTCCGTTAAAGTCAACGATCCGTTATCTCCGTGTTAAAGGACAATATTGGTGTTAGTCATTAACACATATTTGATAGAACTGGTCAAACACATCCCAAATATAATTCTGACACAGAGATCATTGCTACGATAAATGCGTAATAAGGTTTCATCAATCGGAAATGACGAACACCAAAGGAAAACACGAGTTATCCCTCTATATAACAGGAAAACAGTTATCCCTACTAATGCAGTATAGAGTGCTGCCGACATTCCTCTCCGTTTTACTTTTCGACTCTTTACAACACTTCATCTTGGCCTGGGGGTATAAATGAACTCCCTGATTTTGGTCTGAAGACATTGCTTTGTCATCTGTTCACTAATGTGTAGGCCTATATTACGATTTATCGATTCAAGTTAACCTAATGATAAAATCCAGTGACACAGAAAACTCGGCTAAATCTTTGTCGAACTATTACAGGCCTGTTTCTAGATATTAATGGAGGGATCAGTGGAATAAACAGAACGATAAAACAACTGTTGATTTGGAATAGAAGGGATATTTCTGACTAAGTTATTGCGCGCTTTCGCTCTAGGAGAAGCCCGACCTTTAAATCAAGAACATGTGAATGATATGTACAAGTCACACGAGGAGCCGATTTAATCAGTCTGTGAATAGAAATCAATTGAGTTATATCTTGTGAATAATACGACTGTATATATTAATAATGTAGGGCTGGTATTTACTACCCACGACAACTCCAGCAATCTATACACGTTGGCTTAACGTCAGTTACACAATTAAACTGTTTACGGTTCCATTTCCTCATCTGCCATTCTCCTTCCGCTCTTTGAATAATATTTATTGATTTGTCCCCATTCTTTATGTGGAATGTTTAAGACGCTTTCCTCTTAAGAAAAAAAAATACGGAATATTAAGGTCTGCTTAGGAAATTAAATCAACGAGTCTCATCTCGACTTTGGTTAAGAGATAGAATGGGATGGAATTTAATGGCATAACAACGAGGTACTATGGTCATTTTGTGACCAACATACAGTTATATTTACTATGGTTTCATGCCAAATGCTGGGACGGAGAATATGCCCACGCACCAATGTTTCTTTACACGTCTTAGACTCACATTGACGAGGGTTCTTTTACGTATATGTCAGTGTCGGCTATATAAACTTCCTTTTCCACCCGAGTAACTGGTCTTCAAACAAATCCAAAGAAAAATACCAAGTGACCGTGAAACTTCGTCCAGACAAATGGGAACCGGGGTAGCCATAAACATTACTGATTTACAAGACAATTTGTTAAATATGATAAAATTATGTAGTATTGTGTATAATGATGCAAGATTTCAAACCATATTGTATTAGAATGTTTTAGGATATCAGCGCCACACGTTCGATGTAAATTGTTCAGAAACAGCAATCCACCCTCACACTATCTTGAATGTAAAACATATTCATTGTCCTCGACGATTTTGGCTCCACCATCATCACCCTGCCATTATAAAAAGTGTTTATGTAACAAAAATATCAACAAAAGAATCCAATTTTATTAAAATAAGCGTGTAGGGAGGTTAATCAACTTCAGTATAAAATTAGAAGAATTTCGGTCAATACTTTTTGATATTTTCAACTATTTCATTGAGTAATAAATAATAATAATCATCTTATTTAGCGCTGGAATTCCAACCAAAAGGCTGCTCATTTGCGCAAATTACAATGTCATTACAGTCATCGACAGAATGACTGTCGGAGAAGTTCTGTTTTTAATTTCCTTTTAAAAGATTCTATATTGTCACTGTTTTTTACACTTTGTGGTAAAGAGTTCCAAACAATGGGAGCAGCGGAGGAGAATGCATGATCAGCACGATTTGACCTTGTTGAAGGTACCATTAGTAGATTCTTATCACATGATCTTAAATTGCGAGAAGGGCAGTAATTGGTAAGAAATTGTTTTAAGTAACCTGGAGCAAAATCACAGTGGAGACAGGTGTAAGTTAAAACATATATTTTAAAAACAACTCTTTGTTTAACTGGAAGCCAGTGTAAATCCCAGAGGACCGGGGTAATGTGTTGACTTTGTTTCGTTCTGGTTATGATTTTTGCTGCTTTATTTTGGATAAGTTGGGGTGGATTTAGCACCGAGACAGGGATCTGGTAAAGGAGGAAATTACAAAACAAAAGAGCACATTAACATTTTTGTTGCTTCTAATTTTCCCAATGTAATAAATATGAAAGTTTACAGCACGGCATGTTTTACTTATAAACCTTTTCATGTTTAGCTCCTGATCAAACATTGATGTTATAATTACTTGGTGTCCTAGAGGCACTTGGCAAATGGATCATAAAAGGTATTATTTTAAAATAAAATGTAAATTAAAACGTTCACATAAACTTTCGAAATACTAATAATCAATATACACTTTATTATCGGTTAATAACACATATGTTACACAAAATGAAATGAACGACAGTAGATTTTTTTCCGGTCATCGAGTTTTTACAAAATATCTTAAATAATTATATTAAAACTATTGTTGTTTATTTTACGAACTATAGCTTGACTAAAATATTTTATAAAATTATTACTGAATGCATGCAATAATTAATAAATACATGTAATACTTTACGGGACTAATGAATATATGTTATACTTTATATAACTCATAACTTTATATGATTACTGAGTACATGAATGCATGTTATACGTTATATTATTACGAAATACATGTTATACTTTATATAACGAATGAATACATGTAAAACCTGATGTATCTAATGATTACATGCAATACTTTTTATAACGCATGAATATGTGTGATACATGATATCTAGCATGATTACATATAATACTTTAAATATAACTAATGGATACCTGTAATACTTTATATAAATAATGGATACATGTAATAATGTTTATAGTTAATGAATGCATGGAACACTTTATATAATTAATGAATACATGTAATACTTTATCTGACTTATGAATCCAACTAGAATATAATGGCTGACGTTTGATAACAACCTACTACTCCTACTAGTAGTTCCGGGCCCCCAAAACACCACCATGCATAATAGCTTATCTTGCATTTTGCACTGTAAGGTATAAATAATATTCAAGCTGTCTCCAATGTGATTCAAAAGATTTAAAATCGGATTTAAATTGGTAGAAAATGGTATATTTGACTATAAAATCTATCAAAAAGGACAATTTGGTGTGATTTTATTACACAAATTGATATTTTGTTGGCGGAAAGGGTGGTCATCTTGAAAATAGTTGCCACCTTGGATTTTTAGAAAGGCTAATTGGCTTTTTGAAAAGAGAGTTGTCCTCAAAAATTATTTCTGCCAATTTTGATAATGATGTTATGCTGCACTTAAGAGGGAAGTTGGACGAATATTTCTCGCAGGAATTGGCGACATTTCTTCCTATTGCACAATAAAATGTGTATACTTCAACTAAAGGCTATGTTCATGTTCGTACACTCTTTAATTAATTAATAATCAAATGTGGCCATTGTACTGTTAGTTATTTCCTTTATCTTCATCCACAATGTATTTATTATGAATCACGTGCGTTCACACTCTTTCCGGTATTAAGAATGTATCATCTTGTCGTCGTCCAGCTCTCTTCATAGAACGTGTTTAACATACATGCATGTTCCTGGGTTTATTTTTTTCATAATAGTATTTGTACGGTAGCTCATAGATGACATTGCCATTTGTTTTTAAATACCTACTATTGTTTTGACACCTTAGACCCTAACATCCGTCGACGTACAATTCATTTTCGACTTGTTTATTATTATATTATTAATTATTTTACAATATAACACGAGTCATTAATAAAATATAAATATCTGTTCTATCATGTAAAATCGCTAAATATCTAGGAAAATTAAATGAATTTTAGCACCTTTCTAAATTGATATATGGTCCTTTAGCAATATAATTATAATATAGTTATAAAACGCTGGGGTGCACTCTCTTCATGAAATCAATAAAAGACGAAATAACACAAACACTACATGTACATATTAAAACCAACAAAAAGGTATGGGCAATACACAGTAATAATTACTATATCATAAATCAAAAGTAAATATATATTAAAAGTTCAGTTTCACAAGATTTCACAACAGAAAATCTACTTTTACAGTTTTAATCTTTTTGGAAGTCTATTTCATTAAAGTTGGACACCATCTCCGAAAATGTAATGTGTAATACATTTAATTATGTGTCTTGTTTTCTTGTTTTCAATTAAATACTCATATTATTTAAAGGACAATATTGGCGTCCGTAATTTATGTGTCTTGTTTTCTTGTTTTCAATTAAATACTCATATTATTTAAAGGACAATATTGGCGTCCGTAATTATCACGTGATGGAACTGGTTAAACACATTTCAAATATAATTTTAACACGGAGATCATTGCTACGATAGATGAATAATAAAGGCTTCAAGAATCGGAATATTTAATAATGACTGACACCAATATTGTCCTTTAAAACACAGATGTGGGTGACGTCATCCTTTGATACATAAACCCGATTAGTAAAAAATAAATTTCCACCTGTATATAATTTTCAGAAAACTGTGACAATTTATTGATAAAGACATTGCAAAGATGATGTTTGTTATTGTTAATGCCTTTATTTCATCGAATCTGGATAACTGTATGCCTCTTTTGTTTACATTACCTACCTCGCAAATCAGCAAACTACAAATTAATGCCATCACAATATCTGCCAGGTAGAGTAACACATTGTGTTCCATACTACAGAAAATTGTGTTACATACAACATAAACACGCAGAATAATTCCCATATTCACCACAACACCCAGAATAATTCCCATAATTTACCACACCACATAGCCCTGCATATTAATACAGCTGATTTGATTAGTCAAATATAAAACGAAACGGAATGAACATCCGATTTGAATCAAACTGGAAAGTTTAGATAAATGCATTAATAAATAAAAAAATGCGTCCAGGTAAAAAAAATCTCCACTTTACTTCATTCTGACATGCTTTAGATCATATAAGCTGGCTGTCTGCCTTCTATGGGCGTTCAGATATTAATAATGTATACAAAATATTGCAAGTACGATAATATGTATGTATATATATATATACATTCTTAGAATAATATATTTCCATGACAACGGATTATAAGTAATATTTGGTAACATACAACAAAAGGTTAAAAGTATATAGTACATAACATTTATCTACATAGTGATCCTGGTATAGTTTAACAATGGCCAATTCAGGAACAGTGGCGGCGCCAAGGGGGGGGGGGGGGCAAGGGGGACAAATTTGCCGCCCAAAAAATCTTGCCTGCCCTCTGTTTGCCCCCCCCCCCCAATAATTTTCGGAAAAAAATGTCTGAAATGCTACCTGGCTGCATTCTATTTTACAAATTATAGTGGCGAAAATATTCATTCACTTTGAGTCACTCTTACTCCACTCGCTCGACACTTTCTTCTCTGATCGGATAAACTAGTGATTTGGCGACAGGCGGTATCTGTTAAGCTCTATTTATCTCGACGATCAATGCCTGAAATACTGCCAGACTGCATTTCGGGCCGTCTACTTTTCAAATTTTCGTTGAGGTTCACAAAAAATAGTGGCGAAAATATTCATTCACTTTGAGTCACTCACTCCGCCCGTTTGTCATTTTCTTTTCTGGTCGGATAAACTAGTAATTTGGCGACAGGCGGTATCTTTATCTCGACGATCAATGCCTGAAATACTGCCAGACTGCAATTCGGGCAGTCTTCTTTTCCAATTATTGGGGTCTTCATTGAGTTTCATGTGACACTTTCCTCTCTGGGGTCGGAAAGACTAGTGATCAGGCCACAGGTGACATACGATCAGCTCTATTTATCTCTACGATCGCTGCCTAAATACTGTCAGGCAGCATTTCCAACATTCTATTTTTCAAGGACTTGCTACTTTAGCGCTCACAAAGGTACTTCGTTGAGGTTCGCAAGTCCGTTCGTTTGCCATTTTGGTCTCTGATCGTATAAACTAGTGATCAGGCTACGGACGGTATGTGGTCAGATTTATTTATCTCGACGATCGTTGCCTGACTGAATACGCTGTCAGAGAGGTCATCCATACCCTCCATAAATACTCCCGACATTGGCGCTTGAGAGTGGGATTCGTCGAGGTTCGCAAGTCTGTTCGTTTGACACTTTACCTCAACGATCATTGCCTGAAATACTGTCAGGCTGCATTTCCAGCAGCCTGTTTTTCAAAATTTTCTGGGGGAGACCCCCCCCCCCCCGCCTTAGTTGATACTCGTGCCTTTGCCCCCTTAACCTTGGACTTTGCCCCAGCTTTGCCCCTCCAACCACCGACGGCTGGCGCCGCCACTGTTCAGGAATAGTGAGATGAAGTAAACGTTCACAGACCAATTAAGTTATGGTTATAATAAAACTTAACCTTTTCTGGTATAATTAGACAATAGATCCACACAGAAGTGAACAAATTAATTAAATGTCAATATATCAATTATGTAATTTGTTTATATCCACCCTATTCCCTGATGAACCGGGGTAAGACGCTGGCTCGCTAGTCTGAAGGTCGGGTGTTCGATCCCTTTATTAAGTTTATCCAGTTTTCCGGCGTGGTTCCCCATCGTCAGTGATGCAGGACGGAGGGTCTGACAAGGACAGTTGTCTAGTCGTTCGGATGGGACGAAAATACCGAGGTCCCCTGTACAATTTGCCCGGTCAAAATTTCCCTTATAGCACATTGTATGACGTATGCCTGTTTTCATTAGCCCAGGTTAGGAGCAGAACAGTCAGACGTTAAACCCCATTTCATTTCATTTTCTAATAAACCAATTATAGAGAAATAAAGAAATACAGGTTTTAAAATCCCCTAAAGTAAAAAGTGTGAAAACATAATATATTTAGATTTAATTTTAGAATTATTAGAATATTAACACGATGGGAAGGGGGCAAATTAAGAATTTAAATCTGGTTTGAACTGGTAAATAAATTATGCTTCTGTATTACCTGGACGTATTTTTTATTTATTTATTTATGTTTATACTGTATATTATATTAATGAGGGTTTGTTCTATAAAATTGGTACCTCGATTTGAATTATAATAATAACGGTGTTACTAATGGGACACCGTACATAATAATATAGGCGTTGAAACATTTTTGTTTAATTATATTCTTATTTATTGTAATGCAATGCCTTCATTTACTGGTTTATATTCTGCCTGTGTGGAAGACTATTTCAACTTTGATTTTTTGCGACTCAAACGGTAAGCGATCGGTTCTTTGATTTCTTGATATCGGCTACACAATTATTCTTTATTGGACCAAAGTACAGAGGGACAAGCACAATCATTGTTGGCAGTATCAACAAAAACGTAACATATTTTGATAATTAATTCTAAAATATTCCCTTTTAGACGTTTCTTAAACGTTGACATAATTGAGTTATTCTGTATTTTTATAATTTATTCTACTCATTTGGAGCGGCATGGACACCCGATCTGTCTACAAGGTTAACTACTACCAAGCAACTGATGACTATTTGAACTATCCGGAATATCAATTAAGGAAGCAGAATGGTATTGATGATAATGTTTATTGTGTGATTTAATTAATAAGTCGCCAAAGTAGATCTTTTAATATGAGTGCAATATGTTCGGATGGTTTAATCCTGGGTATTATTATAGCAGCTGGTCACGTAGGTATTTTGATAAAGAATGCAGTATCAAGAGTTAACATAACAAAGCAGTGATCAATAATTTAGTAATGAAGATAATAAATGATTGATTTTTTGTACCGAGTCAATATATATATATATATATATATATATGCATACCGAGATATATATATATATATGCATACCGAGATTTCTAACAAAATCTGTTGGCAGAATATTTGTATTTCTAATGTCATGGTTACATGATTTAGATCAATGTTTTTCTTGTTAACATTGGTTATGCTCTCTGTTTTATCATCGTTTATAATTAATCTTAGATATTTACAGTGCATGCATATTCTTACTTTTTCGATTCTCAAGTATTTTAATCGATAAAGTTATAACCCGGGCCCATAGCCAGCTCATAATATTTGCTGGGACCACGGAATTTCCATACTCCACGCAGTGTTGCGTTTGATTAAAGGTAATCCAAGTACACACTGCTATTATGAGTGTATATTGTTGTTTTAAATTTTGATTTGTCAGTAGTCCGTCTACCAACCAATCACTAGCTGCCAATATTGGACCAAATATGTTTACATAACGTTACGCCATGACTCATGACCTTCAGCTGTCCATATAATAAGCTTCAGAGCGTTCAATTTCAGTATCCACTTATTGGATGTTGTTTGAATTGTCACAATTTCCAGTTTGGCGAGGGCCGCATACAGCAGTGTAGGGAAGTCCATAGCGTCTGCACCTGCATCGAGATAACTTGCATCCCCCGAAAAGTTGGAATGGAAGATTTTCAAGAGTTCGCCAGGCACAGCATTGTTTTGGACCATAATTGAAATTAACTGATCATTTCCCTGTCTCCATCCCCATTCAGTTAGATCCATTACATTTGCCATCGTCGTCCATACCACAATTTGAAAGTACACACGTTGGCTATGAAATCTTGTTGCGGGTGATGTTGGGGGAAACCGTTAATGATTGTCAGATACTTCAGCATTTGCCACTTTCTTGGTGAAAATGATATGACACAGTGATGATAGCGTATCATTCGATTTGCCATTAAATAGATCAACCGTCAGGTCTTTGCCAAGATCTGATATGTCCTCTTGAGATTTGTTTTGAAGAGTGAATGTACTAGCACAGGACTTCATGACAGGATCAGATTTCAATGATTTCCGGTAGGTAGATTTTTTTCCAATGCCTAAAATCCTTGAAATTGAATCACAGCCTGAGTAGACATGTACAAAGAGCAAATCGCTGCACGCATCGTCTCCAAAAGTTCCTTTCAATCAGTTAATGTTATACACTTTGTGTTCTTTTGACTGCTTGTTTGAACGGAAGTCGATGATCTCATTGTCTGTTCTGGAGTAATGAAGGGGCAAGATCAGCAAATCTGTGACAATTCAAGAGGTTAATACTGAGGAGGAAGATGACACTCAAGAGGTCGATACCGAAGAGGAGGATGACACTCAAAACTGAACGCCCCGAAGCTTATTCTATGATAGTGGACAGCTGAAGGTCATGATGATTCAATAGCTCAGTGGTATCCAAAGTTCTGTAAATGTGTTCCTTGTTCCCCCAAACCTGGGGATAGACATTAAGATCATCAAATTTGAGTCCATAATTATGACCTTTCGGCCATTTTTGACATAATATGCCAACATCATCTTTTTATGATCTTAATGTGTTCTTTGCCCCCAAAAACCTAGGGAACGACACCAAGATCACCAAATTTGAGTTGATAGTTACATAGCTATGATCATTTTAAGACGTTTCGGTGGCCATTTTTGTTGTCATCTTGAAAAAAAAACACTTTCCCGGGGTCCTACTTTGGTAAACTTTTTGTATGTTATAAAGTACACTGAACCCTGTCAGAATCAGTTGAGAAACCTTTTGTTGGAATTTTTTGGGGGTTGAGGGGCATTTTCCATATATTGACCTGACTATATATTCACCATCATAAGATATAGGTCCATGTAAATGATGTAATTATTATCACTTTCGGAAGTTGTCACTGATTCACAGTACTTTGTATGTTATTGTAAAATTCTTAATAAATAACACGGATTCCCATATAGTACTCAATTTTAATCATGCTATAAACATTTCTGACCATCAGAATACTGCAAAATCTTCCCCAAGTCCAAGTGAAATGGCATTGGAGGGACTCTAGATTCAAAAATTTTCCGGTGAAGCATGCCTCTGGAAACCCTTCCCTCCCCAACAAAATCGATATGAACGCCCCTAGGTAGATACTAGTATCATAGTCTCACCAATAAAATCTAATTAATCTGGATATTCAAAACAACTTTAGACTCATCGAATTATTGAAGATCCAACACTGAGCTCAGAACTTTTCACAAGAATTCGTTAAACGCCATGAAAAGCATCAAAATCAAAACGTGTCTATCTCAACATGAACAAGTGTGTCTCAAAATTTAAACTGTGTTGTCAAATCGGGTCGAAACTGGCGATGATCTCCAAAATATTTATTATCATTATGTAATTTTTTTAATTAGCAATGTGTTTCGTGATATGTCATCTCTCTATCGAGGCAAGCATTTGTCTACATTACGTTAAGAGGCAGTCTTACTGTCAAAAAGAAAATAAATTTATTTTTAAATTTAGATAATCAAAATAATGTAAAGATATCTAGGGGTCCGCTGGGATTTTCTTCTCACGAAGTTTTCTATGATATGTCGTGATGTTTCCAGCTTATGCACAATATTATGTTTGACAATCTTATCAGAAATTAATTTTTGAACCCCATATTGAATTCCGTAGCTCTGAAAACTTTATTCCCCAAAAGAACAAAAAGCGCCATATTGGATTCTATTTTCACTGTCGCTTTAAATGTGCCTCATCTAAGCTATTCATTAGTCTTTTGGACAGAACGTGAACTCTGCAACACCAAAACCCTTAGTCTATAGACTATAAGATATATTACAAGTCATATAGTAGTATGAGGGCCTGTATACGGACGCTCGCACTTGATGACCCCTGCACTGAGTGACCCCTTGTCCTAGTTCGCGGTGACCTAGTTCGGTGTGACCTAATACATCGTGACCTGGTCGAGTGACCTAGTTCGCCGTGACCTAGTTCGCGGTGACCTTGTACGACCTAGTTCGTTTTGACCTGACAGGTGTGGTTATTCAGGTGCGTGACCGACAAAGAGGGGCGCGCGCGCGCGGGAAAAGAGAGCGAGAGCGCGCGAGAGAGAGAGAGAGACCCCCAGACGAAGAACACCAACAACAAGAAGGGGGGAAGAGAGGGCGGGGAAACAACTCTTTTCCATTGATTAAGTTGGCCCTGAAAAGGGCCGTTGTCCTCATTCGAATGCGAGCACTAAAATGTGAGGGTACGACGCACTTTATGTCGGTTGCGTCTAATGGCCTCCACTAATTCAGGAGGAGGTCTTTTCCTGGGAGGTGTTTTTAATACCTCGTCAGGTAAGACAAAGATCTCGTCAGGGGTAATCACGGCAAGCGTGTGACCCCTGAGATACATGAAAGTATCCGCATTGCGGTTGTCTTCGATGCGTAACACCGGAGCATCCATTCTGACAATGAGAGGCGAAATGTGTGCCGCTTTATAACCATAAGGACGAATTCATTTGAGAATGGGGGAATCATGTGACGTCACATACAAGTATTGCACAACATGTGGGAAGTGTTATGCAATCATAGCTTCGTGCTTAAAGATGTGGATTCAAGTATTGCACAACACTATGTAACATTTTATGCTGACGCTAAGTATTGTACAGTGGTAATGACATAGATATGACGTCATCGCGTAGTGTAATAAAAAGGACGGGGCGCGATAGGTTTTCACAGACCATCAGCGCAAAGCAAGATGAGTTTTACATTACGACCCGTGGATAGACGATACAGCCGATTATTTAGAACCGAATCACTGTGTGTTGAAATAGATTTTCTTTGTCTACATTACGTTAAGAGGCAGTCTTACTGTCAAAAAGAAAATAAATTTATTTTTAAATTTAGATAATCAAAATAATGTAAAGATATCTAGGGGTCCGCTGGGATTTTCTTCTCACGAAGTTTTCTATGATATGTCGTGATGTTTCCAGCTTATGCACAATATTATGTTTGACAATCTTATCAGAAATTAATTTTTGAACCCCATATTGAATTCCGTAGCTCTGAAAACTTTATTCCCCAAAAGAACAAAAAGCGCCATATTGGATTCTATTTTCACTGTCGCTTTAAATGTGCCTCATCTAAGCTATTCATTAGTCTTTTGGACAGAACGTGAACTCTGCAACACCAAAACCCTTAGTCTATAGACTATAAGATATATTACAAGTCATATAGTAGTATGAGGGCCTGTATACGGACGCTCGCACTTGATGACCCCTGCACTGAGTGACCCCTTGTCCTAGTTCGCGGTGACCTAGTTCGGTGTGACCTAATACATCGTGACCTGGTCGAGTGACCTAGTTCGCCGTGACCTAGTTCGCGGTGACCTTGTACGACCTAGTTCGTTTTGACCTGACAGGTGTGGTTATTCAGGTGCGTGACCGACAAAGAGGGGCGCGCGCGCGCGGGAAAAGAGAGAGAGAGAGAGAGAGAGAGAGAGAGAGAGAGAGAGAGAAGAAGAAGAAGAAAAAGAAGAAGGGGGGAAGAGAGGGCGGGGAAACAACTCTTTTCCATTGATTAAGTTGGCCCTGAAAAGGGCCGTTGTCCTCATTCGAATGCGAGCACTAAAATGTGAGGGTACGACGCACTTTATGTCGGTTGCGTCTAATGGCCTCCACTAATTCAGGAGGAGGTCTTTTCCTGGGAGGTGTTTTTAATACCTCGTCAGGTAAGACAAAGATCTCGTCAGGGGTAATCACGGCAAGCGTGTGACCCCTGAGATACATGAAAGTATCCGCATTGCGGTTGTCTTCGATGCGTAACACCGGAGCATCCATTCTGACAATGAGAGGCGAAATGTGTGCCGCTTTATAACCATAAGGACGAATTCATTTGAGAATGGGGGAATCATGTGACGTCACATACAAGTATTGCACAACATGTGGGAAGTGTTATGCAATCATAGCTTCGTGCTTAAAGATGTGGATTCAAGTATTGCACAACACTATGTAACATTTTATGCTGACGCTAAGTATTGTACAGTGGTAATGACATAGATATGACGTCATCGCGTAGTGTAATAAAAAGGACGGGGCGCGATAGGTTTTCACAGACCATCAGCGCAAAGCAAGATGAGTTTTACATTACGACCCGTGGATAGACGATACAGCCGATTATTTAGAACCGAATCACTGTGTGTTGAAATAGATTTTCTTGAAGATTGGTCCCACGTTCCAGCCATAGATGTGCCACAACGACTACACGACACCTTTGGGGCCATCATTGAGGAAATTCGTCAAACCTTGGACGCCAGAGAAAGTGACTATGTTAGAATTGCCATCAGTCACCCAGGACTCAAAACACCAATCTGGTTACCCTTTCGTGAGTATCGTTTGTTGAAAGCCGAAGACGTTTTGCAGAAAGTGGCAGCCGTGTTACAGAGTAACGAAGAATTTAGACTAGATCAAAGAATGTCCATGAGTATTTGTCACGTGTCCCCTCCCGATGGCAGAGGTAGCGGAACAAACACGAAGAAAAGACACAGTGCTAATTTCGAAGAATATTTAAAGAAAAAGCGATGTCTGGTCACCATAAAGAATGCCGACGAACTTTGTTTTCAGCGAGCTATTGTCGTCGCCCGTCATTATGCCAACAAACAAGACACGCCTGAATGGGAAAGAGAGAAGACCAGACTACAGAGGAGGGCAGGACCCCACTCGTGGCAGACGAAGAAAACCGAAGCCCTTATCGATGCCGTCGGTGGAGCCAGGCAAGCATGCACGGGCGTGGAAACCTGGGAATTGTACGCCAAGTATTTGGGAGAGCAAGGTTATCAGCTCAACGTTTTCTCTCGGGCTATCTTTGGGAAGGCGATCTATCGGGGAACAAAACACATCACAGGCACACCAAAACATCTCAACCTGTATTTACACGACAGACATTATGACGTCATTGCCTCCATGCCCGCCTTTGTAGAAAGGTCGTATTTTTGTGAGACCTGTCAGGTAGGATACAATGCTGCAGAGAATCATTCGTGTCACGTGATGTGTCAAGGATGTAAGACAATGGGTCCACCCTGCCCACCTGATCCCAACACAAAGACGTGTTACCGATGTCATCGTGTGTTTGTGAGCCGCCAATGTTTCGACAACCATCTCGCCACCCGTTCCAGAGCCAAGTGCAGTGTGTGTCATCGATGGAAGAAATGCGAGAAATGTCAAAAAGAGTGGGACGTCATCAAGGCCAAGCGTAATTTGGAAGAACACCGATGCGGAGAATACGAGTGTTCCATCTGCCGAGAGTGGCACACGGCCGAGAAACAGTTTTGTTACATCCAACCACTGAAATCACCCATCGACATGAACAAAGACCGAAAGATACAAATCGACAAACTACAGCAGACAACATTAACCCGCTTCGTCTTCTTTGACTTTGAATGCCAGCAAGATACCGGTGAGCACATTCCCAACCTATGTGTCCTGCAAACCTGCTGTCACTTTTGTATCGACAATCAAGATCCCTGCGAGCACTGTGACACGTACTGGAATCACCAAAGAGAAATTGTGTTTAAAGGCCAAGACACGCTGGACGATGTGGGAAAATGGTTTTTACAACTCGCTGCTCACGGTACGGTGGTAGATGGTCGGAAACATGACAGTCACGAATCGAGTCCCGTGATTGCCGTGGCTCACAACTTTAAAGGTTACGACGGACTGCTAATTTTACAGACGCTGCACAAACATTCCGTGGCGCAACCCGAAGTGATTATGAATGGTGGTAAAGCGATGACGATCACTGTCGGTACGGTAAAATTCATCGATTCCCTCAACTTTCTACCGATGGCTTTACGGGACATGCCCAAGACCTTTGGCCTGCAAGAACTCAAGAAAGGTTATTTCCCTCACCACTTTAACAGACCGGAGAACGAAGAATACGTGGGCGCCTATCCTCCCGACACCGATTACGATCCGGATGGCATGAGTGTATCGGAACGAGAAAAGTTTCACGAGTGGTACCAACAACACAGTCACGACGTCTTTGATTTTCGCCAGGAAATTCTCGCCTACTGTAAAAGTGACGTCGATGTCCTCCGCCGATGCTGTGGCGTGTTTCGCGAGATATTTCTCATGGACACGGGAATCGATCCCTTCGAAAAAAGCTTGACCCTGGCCTCCGCCTGCAGTCGCGTGTTACGCACGCACTACCTCAAAAAAGACACCCTCGTCGTCATTCCTCGAGCTTTGATGCAACAGCCGAAACCTGGTAAGGACTGGCACCGCTTCCAGCCTCGACAACAGTCCAACAAAGCCCTTCGATGGTTGGAATGGGAACAACATCAACAGACCATGGCAGCTTTCCGAAACCAGACGCCACTACCCAACATTCGACACGCCCGCAACGGTAGTGAATGCCGAGTTGGCCCTTATAGTTTAGATGGTATGGACACGACCACAGGTACGGTGTACGAGTTTCACGGGTGTGCCTTTCACGGTTGTCCCAAATGTTATCCGGGTCCCGTCCAAGACCTTCAGCATAAACATCCCTACGATCCATCTCGCAGTATGAGGGACTTGTACCAGAAGACCCAAGAGCGTCACCGTCGACTACAGGAACAGTACGGTATGCAGACCATCCGCGTCATGTGGGAGTGTGAGATGGAGGACGAACGACGCCACGATCCCGAGATGAACGAATTTTTACAAGGCTTGGAAGATCAGCAATGGCCCGCTCCCGAACCTCTGATGCCCCGCAACGCTTTCTTCGGCGGGAGAACCAATGCCATCCAACTGTTGGTGAACGAGTCGGTGGAAGACATGCGCTACATTGACGTGGTGTCCCTGTACCCTTACATCTGCAAGTACGGTACCTTTCCCATCAAGGAACCCACGATCGTCACACAACCCGATCAAGACCAGTGGCAGCAGTACGAAGGATTGATCCAGTGTTCCGTCTTGCCGCCCCGTGGCCTGTACCACCCAGTGCTCCCGTTTCGGCGCAAACAGAAATTGGTGTTTGCCCTGTGTCGAAGCTGTGTCGACGAACACATGCAACAAGGGGAGATTGCCGAATACCAACCTTGTGAGCACACCGACGATCAGCGAGCCTGGGTGGGCACCTTTGTCACCCTGGAACTGAAGAAAGCGGTGACCCTAGGATACCGAGTACTAAAAGTCTACGAAGTCTGGCACTGGAAAGAATTCAGCACCTACGATCCCGAGGCCAAAACGGGCGGTCTGTTTACGGGGTACATCAATCACTACCTGAAGAAGAAAATGGAAAGTAGCGGTTATCCCGACACCTGCCACACCGAAGAAGACAAGACCCGCTTCGTCAACGAAGTGTACGACACCGAAGGTATTCGTCTGGATCCCGCGTCGATAAAACCCAACAAGGGGATGCGGGCGTTTAGTAAGCTTCAATTGAACACAGCATGGGGGAAATTCGGACAGAGAGACAACTTTCCCAAAACAGAGTACGTCACGGAACCCAGTGTCTACTTTGAAAAAATGTTGGACGTGACCCAGACCGTGCGAGATGTGCAGTTAGTCAACGATAACATGGTATTAATGGAAACGCTGAAGAAAGAAGAACACGTCGCACCCTGTCCCATCACCAACGTGGTTATCGCCGCTTTTGTCACTGCCCAGGCCCGTTTGAAACTCTATTCCGTCTTGGAAAAGTTGGGAGAACGTGTATGTTATTTTGACACCGATAGCGTCATCTACCAATACCACGCCACGTCATGGAATCCCCCGGAAGGTTCGAGTTTGGGTCAGTGGAAGAACGAGTTACCCGAAGATGTCACCATTCGAGAATTTGTAAGCGGAGGGCCAAAGAATTACGCATACCGCCAGAGCGATGGAAAAACCGTGTGTAAAGTCAGGGGATTCACACTGAATTATCGTGCCTCCCAACAATTAAATTACGTCACCATGAAGGAGAACGTACGGCACGTCAATCAAAACGAACCTCTGGTCATAGCCAATCCGTTCAAGATTACCAGATCACGTGACCGCCGTCTTTGGACACGCCCCGAGAATAAGAAATATAAAATCGTGTATGACAAACGTTTCGTTCAATTCAATGACGATGGCCAGCCAAACAATACTTACCCCTACGGATACTGACTTTCGGGTCTCGGGAACATGGCGAACGAACGGAGAAGAGGACGAACCAATACCAAAGCATGCAGATTTTGTCGAAAAGCTAAGACTACGATGGCTAAACTTTCGTGTCGACCAATGCTACCTACCCATCATAGAAAAAAGTCAGCACGAGGAGTGTATCGGTTGCGAGTACAACCATCCCAGTCAGAGATACCACTCGTGTTTGGGACTAGGCGTCTCTTCCATGACGGGTCAAGCCTCACATCCAGTGGACGATTACAGTCACTACCTCTGGGCGGACGAGCCGAAATCAAAAGACATTGGTAGTCTGTTAGGCAGCATGGTGGATGATCCACAGGGTCAAGTTAAGAAGTGGGAAACCGAACAACGATGGCAGGAAGACGTCATACAAACCTTGAGAAAGTACTGGGAGATCGTTCCTGGCTTTAAGACACCTATGATCAAACGCAAAGATGGAGTGGATCCCATACGACTATGGATGGACGACTTGCCGAAGAAAAAGAAACGATGGTCTCTGGATCAAATGGATATCAATGTCATGTCCGGTAAACTAGGAGAAGGTTGGGAATCTATTGCCAGAGATCTGGGAATCACTGAAGCGCGGATCGGTCAAGTCAGGATGAATTACCCTAACGATACACAGAATCAAATCTTTAACATGCTCAACCACTGGCGACAAAAATACGGTAATCGAGCCGACCTAATAACGTTGTTGGAAGCCTGTCACGTGAGTGGAGCCGTCGTCGCATGGGAAGAATTGCAAACGTATGTTGACAGCCTGGAAATCATAGACTAAACAACGAACCAACCAAAACGAGAGTTATTGCGCAATACCGATTGCACCACCAGAAGAAATAGAAAGAACGAATCAAAAGAGAGTGTGACGTCACGACCAAATGAGTATAAAACGTGAAGTGGCCGATTGAATTTTCATTCTTTCTCGATGGCGAGTCAAGCTTGTTACTTCTGCAACGATGTCGGCCACTGGTATAGAGACTGTCCAGCACGTTTCCAACAACAGCAAACAAGACAAGACAGAACATCTTATGATTCTTACGGAACCCAACAAAGAACACCACAGCCAAGACAAGACAGACCAGCTTATGGGTCCTACGGAAATTGTTTCCTCTGTGGAGAAACAGGCCACTGGGCACCTCAGTGTGGCAAACGAACCGAAGTCCAAAAGGCGAAGAACGACGAAGAAAGACAAACCACCACCAAAAGAAAGTGTTACGGAGTCAAGAGACCTACCGACGATAACCACAAGTGCCTCAACTGTGGACAGCTCGGTCACGGTCTCTTCGAATGCCAAGAAGAAATCCAAACCGAAGACAAGTTTGAAGCCGTTACCAATCGCATGTTCGACAACAACATTTATACACCAAGAGAAAACGCCCGTAGTCAACGATACTGGTACTGGTGTGGGGAATCGTTCGAACTCTTCAGGCGATACCAGGAAAAAACGAAAGCGACCGACGAAGATGTCCATTCCACCCACTAGTCTTCCGGTTACCAGTGAAGTCCCGAACAGCGAAGCCGTAAAGCCGATTGCCCAATGTCTCTGGCTGGCGGAGAAGGACGTGGAGAGTTTGACCCGCGCACTCATCCAATGTGCAGGTCCGAGAGATATGAGTGAAGTTTTGTCGTACCCTCCCTCTTTCGATATGAGCGAATGGGTACCCGTCGTCGTCACGCTTGCCGAGGTGGAAGACTGGCACCCACATGATATGATGCAGAAGCTTATGGGACAAGTCTATTGGATTCCTCGCGTCCTGAGAAACGCAACGTGGATGACAGAACAGATCCTGAAGAGAAACAGTCCAAACTAACGTTCTTTTTTTCTATTTCTTTTGTATTGTATGCCATGATTTTTGTATTGTATGTTTTTATTGTCACATAAACATTGTTCTTATTTCACTCCATGTCTGTTGTTCTGTGGTGAGAAGGTATAAAAGGCAGGGGAAAAGGGAATGGGGGTAAACAGTGCAAGATGGATGTGACGTTCAAACATCCCTTTACCATGTTGGTCAGTGGTCCAACGGGTGTTGGAAAGACGGTCTTTGTACAGAAATTCCTTCAAGCGTCCCTGTTCGACGTCCCTCCCCAACGCGTCGTGTGGGCCTACGGGGAATGGCAAGAGAGTTACAGTCGGTTTCCTTACACCTACGTTAAAGGCTTGACAGATATTGACGATGTAATGGATCAAGTCAAAGGTCCACAAGTCTTAGTCGTGGATGATTTGATGGGAGAAGACACGGAGATATTGCAAAAGTGGTTCACGAAAAAGAGTCATCACCACGACACGAGTGTCATTTACATCGTGCAAAACTTGTTTGACAAGCAACAGCGTACCATCAGCCTGAATGCCCATTACTTGGTTTTGTTCAAAAATCCCCGAGACAAATCGCAAATTGGCGTGTTGGCCCGTCAGATGTACCCCTCCCGCTCCAAGTATATGCAAGAAGCTTATGAAGATGCGACGAGTACCCCTCGCAGTTACTTACTCATTGATTTGAAGCCCGACACACTCGAGACTCTGCGATTGAGATCCAACATTTTACCCGAAGAGCAACCTTCTATCGTCTACGTCCAAAAAGTATAAAAGGGGGACCTGTACCTCGAATTGACTCTTGTTTGTCACGATGGCTCGCACGAAGAATACACAGAGGAAACATCCACCCCCAGGTCTTCCCAGAGCAATGTTCCCGACGTTGGCACCGGATCTTCGCGATCCCACGGTGCGAAGGCCGACTCGCCCGAAAATGAGGGCACCTAGAACACAATTGTTGCCCTCGTAAACGCCACCCGCGAGTCCCTTGTCTCCCTTTCCGGTCACACCACCACGCCTCACGTCACCACCTTCCCCGTCTCGACCCGTCTCTCCGATCAATCGAAGACCGAGGAGAGAAAAGAAGAATTCTATGAAAGGACTGAAGGCCTTCATTCGCAAGTTACAACATCTGACTCCCGATATGGCTTATGGACAGTTGGCCAAGAATACGGGCAGGGCACGTGTTGGTTTGTTGCAATGGTTCAAACTGGCGGCCAATCATTTGCTGAATGGTAACATCCAACCACTGCATGCCCAGCACAAGAAATGGGTGGAACGAAATCGACAGGTGTTGACCCAACTGACGGAGAAAAACATGCCAACGACCGAAAAACTATCCCTGATCATGAAACCCGGAGGACGTGGATTTTTCGGGGGTGTGTTGATTCGAATCTTGGTGCGATGGAAGGAAAGACTGCAAGAGGAAAGAAACAAGCAACGAAATAAATTCGTTCGACGTACCGCTCAGCGTGGAAAGGGATTGATCACCGAGCAGACGGACCAACATCGAGCATTGCTTCGTAAAATGAGTAATCCACGAACGTCACCCGACGTCAAAAGGCGACTTCTCAACCAACAGGGTGGTGCGTTTGGAGCATTGCTCGCTATGGCTCTCCCGGCTTTGGCTCCCTTGGTATCTAAACTATTCGGAGGACAACAGGGTGGTAAACATCCCTTCCTTAGAAGGCAGGATAAAGCGAACGCTATGGCTGCCGAGTTATCTAAACTATTTGGGGGGTAACCGATTGGACAGAAAGGTATAAAAAGGGAACCGGAGAACGGCCTCGAGCTCAGTCATGGAGACACTGCGGTATCTATTGAACACTGCACCCAAAGACCGCCCTCTTTTGCTCGAGACCCAACCCATTGTCGACGGTGTGTGCGAGTGTATTGGAAACCTGATTCGCGGTAACGTTCCTGTGACGGAGAAAGAAATCAAACGCTTGAAAAAAGACGCCCTCTTGTTACGGCGTTTGGGCACGTCCAAAACACCTTGGAAGACACGTCGACGACTTCTGAAACAACAAAAAGGGGGATTCTTCACCCGGTTGCTCCGGTCATTCCCGAAAGATGAAATTCGCCAAGAAAATGAAACTGGTACCCTTCGACGGACCCACCGACGTCAAACCCATCGAAGTCAGACAAGTCGAACCCGCGTACGATCGAGATCCACTGCAGCAAGCCGTCGAGAATGTTCACCAAGACATGCAACACGTGCTAAACGATCCAACTCTTACCGACGAAAATAAAATGCAACGGTACGGACAGTTGTTACACCGTTATCAAACGATGCAAAAGAAAAGAAAACAGATCATTCCCTTGTCGGAGGAGAACATACCCGAGCAAAAAGAAGAAACTTCGGAGGCACCCATCCTGGAGTCGGTCCCCCGTGTCTATCAACCTCGGGCTCGCCTTTTGTTGAAACACATGAAAGAAAAGACACCTTGGTCGTGGAACGAGGACTTGGAATTGCTTCGGAATGGAGTGCGCGTACCCAACACCAATGCCATTGACATCGTGAACGACTTGGTTCGTCGGCGAAAGAATACCCAGGCTCCCTTGGGATGGTTTGGGGTGATGCAAAGTTTGAAAGCCACGAACGTACCGCGCGAAGCCATCGGGAATCAAGAAAGGTGGAACGTGTTGTCCACGCCACCGACACGGACTCCGCCGCGACCCCCGCGAAAGAAGAAAATCTCCAGTACGGATACCCCTAGTACGCCTACTGGACAAGTCAGATCTGCGAGTACACCTACCAGGAGAGCCAGATGGATCCCTCTGCAAAAACTATAAATAGCCTGTTCACATGACAATGTGCTGAAACATGGAACGAAAGCTGAAGAAAGTCTATTACGATCCGAAACACCCGGCCGCTTTCGGTGGAGCCCTGGGTCTCCACAAAGCTACCGGCGTGTCCTTGGACAAAGTCAAGACATGGTTGAAACAACAAAGGGCGTACACCTTGCACAAACCACTGAAAAAGAAATTTTCTCGGACGCCCACAGTGGTGGCCGGCATAGATCATCAGTGGCAAGCCGACTTGAGCGATATGTCCGCCTTGGCCAAACAGAATGGGGGATACAGATATTTGCTGTGTGTCATCGACGTGTTTTCAAAGTACGCTTGGGTGTTGCCCCTCAAAAACAAGACGGGAAACAGTTTGGTGGACGCCTTTCGTCGAATCTTTCAAAGTCGACAACCCTTACGACTTCAAACGGACAAAGGTACCGAATTCCTCAATCGAAAAATGCAGGCGTACCTGAAGAATAAAAAAATCCATTTTTTCGTGACACACAACGTCGAAACCAAGGCCAGTGTGGTGGAACGATTTCAACGGACACTGAAAGAGCGCATGTGGCGATACTTTACTCATCGACAAACACAACGGTACATCGACGTGCTAGACGAACTGGTTCGGGCTTACAATGCTAGACGACATCGGACCATCGGTATGGCACCTAAAGACGTTCGCCCCGAACACGAATGGATGTTGACAACTCCTCCACGTCCCCCGAAAAAGAAAAAAACAATGGATCTTGGTACGACTGTACGTTTGGCTTTACCGAAACATGGTGCCTTCGACAAAGGTTACTGGCCGAACTGGACTCTAGAAACGTTCAACGTGACACCCAACGTTGGTCCTGGTTACAAACTTTTGGACGAAAGAGGTGAACCCATACAAGGCACCTTCTATCCCGAAGAATTGCAAGCGGTCCAAGTCAACGATGATGAGATCTTTCCCATCGAAAGAGTCCTCGAAAGAAAAAAAGACAAAGTATTGGTGAAATGGTTGGGCTATCCGGCGAGTTTTAATTCGTGGATCGATAGGACCAGTCTCCAAAACGTATAAATAGGAGCAGTACACAAAACGTATAAATAGGAGCGAGAAACGCCGGTGTCAGTCAACATGCAAGACGAAACCACGTCCACCACATCGCAGACGACATCCCACCATTGGTCACTGTTGGGAAAACGCGTACCACAAGCGGA
This sequence comes from Patella depressa, assembly GCA_948474765.1. Lineage (NCBI taxonomy): Eukaryota > Metazoa > Mollusca > Gastropoda > Patellidae > Patella > Patella depressa. The sequence continues at coordinate 31,798,667 of OX419715.1, forward strand.
AATCGTCTTTTTCTGTCAAGTGATATTAGTGTACGTCGTGGCTGGAGTTTCTTTGTCCCAATTGGCCTTGAAACCCGACGGATCACAGACTACATTGTGGACGGCCTTACTCTCCAGTACCTTGGGTTACCTGTTACCTTCTCCGACCTTGAAAACCAAACACAATGAACAACGAACTACCCTTTTACGTCACGCTCCCTAGTGACAGTTCCAGTAAGTGGTATCCCGACAACACTATGTCCACGTATCGAACGCACTTGGACCCCCCACTCCGTCTCGATCATCGGGAATGGGAAGTGGGTCTGGCCGTGGCCAGCTTACCCAAAAAATGGAACAATGTCGATTACCTATACAACACGATTGGCCTACGCCTTCATCCCTGGGAAAATTCGATTGAGGAACCCGAACAAAAGATATGCCTGGATCGCCTAGACGTGGATCCCTCGTACTGTTTCAAGGGTGTAAAGGACGAAGAGATCAAGGGATCGATCGAAATGGAAACGCACATCAAGAGCGACGACTACGAGACGGTTGAGCACATCATGGATGTTCTGAACACTCAACTAGACGGTTTGTGGAAACTGTTCCCCATTCGCAAGCACCTCGGCAATCAACCCATCCGCTTAGATCCCAACAACAAGGAAATGACCGACCACGAAAAGCAACAGCAAAGAAATTACGAAACTCGAGAGATGATGCGGCAAGGGGCCGAGCAAACAGGTCCCTTCGTTTCTTTCAAGAAAGACCACACCAGAGACAGAGTGTACCTGCAGATCAACCACATGGAAGCGCTTTACTACTTTGACGTGTTGCCGAAAATCGAACTCCGCCTGCATGGCCCCGTCGTGTCCATGTTGGGGTGGCCTGGAAGCGATTTGTTGATTTCCCTGCAGTCAATAGCTTTGACCGGCACGGATGGCCAAAGTCTACGACATTTCTACGCCGACTACCCCCCACACTTACAAGTAAAGTACGATCTGTTTTACCTGTACACGGACATTATCGAAAACCAGATTGTGGGTGACATGACGGCACCATTGATAGATGTGATTCCCTTTGATCAACTGTATCATCGTCCTTCCAGTATTCATTACTATCCCCTGCAGTACAATCTACTAAACTCCATTGGGGTCTATATAAGGAATGGAATGGGCGAAGCCGTGCCATTTATCGATGGTAAGGTGGTACTCCAACTTCATTTTCGCCGTCGACGATGATTCGGGTGTACAAAAGCGGTACGCTCAGGCAGCGAGGGTCCGGTGGTAGTCCATTGGTGTACAAGGGAGGAATTCTGCGACAACGGGGTGCCGGGCGATGGTCGGGATTGTTGAATGCCGTTAAATCGGTCGGAAAGACACTGTGGTCGGCCGGCAAAGCGGCCGTGAAAAAAAATGCAGCCCAAGTGCTACCCAAAGTGGGACAGAGCGTGCTCGACGCCATCAGTGGTCGGGAAAAATGGAACTGGAAGAAAGTCGCTCAGGACACGCTACGGCCCGCAGTGTCAAACACAATGTCCGACACACTGAAGAACGTGGTCGCACACCTGGAACCTATAAAAGAACCCCCGCGATACCCGTCCACATCACATCGCCCGAAGAGGAAGAAGAAGACACAGGTCACCTCTCACAAACGACGCAAACCAGATATCTTCGACCATGGCTACGCAGGTAATGCGCAATGATTCCTGTCCCTGCGCGCGAGACGAATTGCAGAATTTGTTCAGCGTACCCGACACGCAGACGGCCATACAGAAGGTGACCCAAATCAGAAAGTATCCTATGACGCCCGATCTGAACCACGACGGACCCATCGAATTTTATATTTCCAATGCCACCACCGATTTCATCGATCTGGCCAACATGACACTGCACGTGGACCTGAAGGTGACCAAGAATGATGGGAGTGACTTGGATGCGGATAGTCAAGTGGCACCGGTCAACAATCTGTTTCATTCGTTGTTCAAAGACGTCAAATTACGCTTGGGAAAAGATGCCGAAACCTTGGTCACCGCATCTCTGCCCAACTATCCCTACCGGGCTTACTTGGAGAATTTGCTGAGTTTCGGTAAGGGAGCCAAGAACGATCACCTGTCAAAACAAGTCCTGTGGGAAAAAGATACCGCCGGGCAGTTCAATTCCACGAAATCCGTCGCCACCGGTGCGGACGGTGCACGACAGGCCCCGGTTAACAAAGGATTGGAACAACGTCAGAAAACCATCGCTGCCAGTCGCACCTTTGAATTGCAGTCGCGTCTACACTTGGACATGTGCTTACAGGATCGGTATCTGCTGGACGGTGTGGACCTGCGATTGAAATTGGAAAAGCAATCCCCGAAATTTTTTCTGATGTACGGCGAAGGCAACGATGCAGAAGACTACAAAGTCGAGTTCACCAAAGCCTACCTGGATATCCCATTCGTCACCCTGGCTCCCAGCACCTACACACGCGTGGCCGAGCAACTTCAATCCTCTAACGCCAAATATCCTCTGAAGCGCGTGGTGGTCCGAGACATGGTGATTCCTGACAATCGCACTAGTCACGTCCTAGACAATCTGTTTGTCAACGAAAGCCTGCCCAAGAGATTAATCGTGGGTATGGTACGTAACACGGCCTACGACGGAAGAAAAAACAGAAATCCCTTCCAATTCGAACACAATCAATTGGAAAACATCAAACTGACCAAGAACGGGGAAATTGTGGACGAATACGACGTCAACTTTCCCCAGCGACAAGCCATCGCACCATATCTGGATTTGATGAAAAGAGTGGCCGTCTTAAACACCCGAGAAGACCTGGACCTTCCTTTCAACGACTATATCAATGGGTACACTTTGTATTGTTTCGATTTGACCAACGACCACGGTGCCGACGGTAACTACTTTCATCCGAAAGCAGCGGGTAACCTGTCTTTGGAACTCAAGTTCGGTGCGGCCCCGACCAATCACCTCAGTCTTGTTCTGTTTGCCGAATACGACAATGTCTTGGAAATCGACGCTAACCGACAAGTCATCACCGATTGGTGAAGCTCTCTCCAATGAACAATTGACACGGGCATTAGAAACACATCTCCCCTCTAACGTATTCGGGGGCGTGTGGGCTCGTAATCACCTGTATACACTGCGACCAACGTCGTATCCCAAAGCCTACGTCATCAACACGGACGACGAAGACCAACCTGGTAAACACTGGACCGTGTTTGTGTGCGAAAAACCAGAACACGTTACCTTCTTTGATTCCTACGGCAATTCTCCTGATGTCTACGGAGAAGCCTTTCGACGTTTCGTCCAAGATCTGCAACTCCACTACCAACCCCGATGGATTCAAGGACTCGACAGTGTCGTCTGCGGACATTATTGCTTGTATTATTTGTGTCATCGATTTCACGTACCTTCCCCTCGTGCCCTTTCTGTTTTCGGTCATGTGTATCGTGTGAACGATATACTCGTCGAACAATGGACTAGGGATCATGTTCCCGATTTACAACCGGAACAGAAGAAAGGACAACGATGCCGCTGTTTTTTTGCTTTGTAAATTTGCTTATTTTAATGCATGCTTTTTATTTCCTTCAATTTTAAGATTTCTTTTGTAGTTTTATGGTAACCATTTCATATAATCCAATTCTGTGTAACTTTAGTTCAATAAAATGCTTTGTCAGCAACATATAACGTGTCTGTTGTTTTTTTCACTCACGTCTCGCCCTCTGATTGGTGTAAAATGGTATCGTCCCAGCACATTAGACTCGTCCCGAGGCATAAATTGCAGCATCAAAGCCAAAAGAAGTCACAGTCAAAATGGATCGAAAAGATTACAGATTTTGTCAGACTTGTGGGGGTTACTACAATGTGTTTAGGGGTAATCGATCGGATGCTGATTACCTGATATGCTTTTGGTGTGGGATAGAAATTGGAAATACCTGTCATAGACGACACAAACATCTTGTCAAATGCCCAAAGAGACCCATACCACTGTGGTCAGATCATCCAAGATGTTCCTGTTAGTGTAACATGAAGACCAACGGCCCTTTTCAGGGCCCCAAATTTAAATGTATAAAAGAGTTTTTCCCCCGCCCTCTCTTCCCCCCTTCTTCTTTTTCTTCTTCTTCTTCTCTCTCTCTCTCTCTCTCTCTCTCTCTCTCTCTCTTTTCCCGCGCGCGCGCGCCCCTCTTTGTCGGTCACGCACCTGAATAACCACACCTGTCAGGTCAAAACGAACTAGGTCGTACAAGGTCACCGCGAACTAGGTCACGGCGAACTAGGTCACTCGACCAGGTCACGATGTATTAGGTCACACCGAACTAGGTCACCGCGAACTAGGACAAGGGGTCACTCAGTGCAGGGGTCATCAAGTGCGAGCGTCCGTATACAGGCCCTCATACTACTCATATAATGGAAGTAAAATAGAACGATTGATTAAAATTTAATGACGATTGATTGAAATTCTGACGTTTGGGATTTCATTATGGTGGCCATTTTGCATTTCTGTCATAATGGATTCTAGAAATTTATTTTTGAGATCAGAATTTAACTCAGCGACATCGGACACCATTTAAGCGAGCTATCCAATAGGACAAAATGACGATTAGACCTAACTTAAAATCCTCAATTTTAGATTCCATTTTGGCTGTCAATTTGAATTGTTGCTGTATTGGATTTTCCAAATTTATCTATAAATTCAAAGACATCCAATTCTTTATCGCTAAAAGTCACCTTACGAAATAGCTGACATGAAAAATACATTTTGGGGGTTTTTGGTCTTATTTCAGCACATTTCGCCCCCATTCACCCGTTACTAATGATGTAATAATTAGCCTATCACTTTCAGAAGTTGTCACAGTACTCACAGATTCACCGTACTCTGTACGTTTTTGCAAATTTCTTAATAAAAAACACGAATTCCCATGCGTAGTACTTAATTTCACTTAAATTAAAATAACGTCGACAGCCATCTTTGATGACGTCATTGGTGAATAACCTACAACGTGGTGAGTGTCCACCAAAGTCTAAAATACTGACTAAGTGACAAACTAAACATTTCTACCAAAAAAAAAACCCCAAAAAAATCTCCCTACCCAAACTTTGCTACAGAACGGTCGTCAGATCCAGGACTAATTTAGAAAATCTTACACATGATTAGATAAGTAAACAGTCCGATTAAACATAATGCCTTGAGGCTGTAATGTTTAATTTAGATGTTAATCCATAATTGGTTGAGGGATAAATAACAAAAGGGATAAATAAAATATTAAACGATGGTGTATTATTAATAGTTATAGCACCGCGTTGGTGGTGTAAAATCAATAAAATAGTAAATTCCTAGTGACAGCACGCATCAAATATATCATTAACAGTTAGTTGATCTTATCGGTGGTTAGGAACGCCCTGCGAGCAATACAGGAAAAGCACACCTCGTCTTGACAGATTGGGCTCCGTGATATTATTTAGTATTGGAGATTTGGATGTTTATGTTCTGGTATTTATAGGTTTGTATCAAAATGATATAATTTGATATAAAATGTCTTTGCAATGTATTGTGGTATAACTTATAACTGTTTTTTTTATGATTTAGGATTAGATGTTTGACATGTGTTTATGTTCCGGCCCTGTTTTTCGAATTTTAACTAAAGATAAAATTCAAATTTAGTAGAAACCTCAATTTTAATTGGCTAAGCACTAAAATCAGTCTAATATTATCCAACCAAATAACTAAAATTTGGATTTTATCTTAGTTAAGATTTCGTGAAGCAGGTCGCAGGAATTAATAGTCTAGTGTCAGAATGGTGTAGTTTAAGATCAGAAATATTTAATATGGTATAACCTTTAACTTACTTTACGTGTTCTAAAATTACAGGGAACTTCGATTGCTCAGTGAGAGGGGTTAGCTCGCTAGTCTGGAGGTCTAGGGCAAACTGATCCCGCAGTGAATATTCGCTTGGCCGCTACAATCACTGATAAGCATGACATCGACGAGACTTAATGAGTTCGGCATATTAACTTTTTGACTCCGACAAATTATATTCTCAAACATTTTTTTGAAGTATGAGAAATATAAATAAAGACGTTCGAATTTCCTATTTAATGTAAATAGATATTAAAGTGAGTAAAATGCATCATTTTGCCCGAAGCAGTTAGGTGTTATGTAAACAATGCACGAGCCGTTGTGCCAATGACTGACGCCACGTGACGTCAATGCACACGTTGTAGACAGTCATCTGTGACAGAGATATTTCGTAAGTAATTCTCTGTGAAACAGATTGGGTCTAGGGTCCGCTCTCGGTGTTGACCGGTAAAGTCCCTGAGGATTTTCCGGCCCGATTTACCCTTTTAGTTGTGCAGATCGAACAAGGACATTGTTTGATCGTTCGGATGTAACGAACAACGGTGGTCTCATTTAGATGTTGAGGTGCAATTAAAAGAACCCATTGCAGTGCGCACAGCGCCACTATCTTGGCAAAATTTACCTCGTAGCACATGGAGTTAAAGTTATTTAATTCATTTCATTTGGGTTGAAATAATATGTTTTCAATGGTTTGAATCATAAACAAAAGAATAGGAGAGAGAGAGAGGGAGAGAGATGGAGTTTAACGTCCACTCGACACAAACAAGGTCATTTTGGGACTAAAAAGAATAGGAACGGGAAATAAGATACGGTTGACGAAATGTATAAACTTTACAATCTACACATTTTCTTTGAAGCCTACAGGTCCTGCATCGCCGATAACAAGAGCAAGGATTAGCATGTGTATGTCTAAAACAGTGTCAGCATAGAATAGGGTCAGCATCAGTTTATTCAGGAATAGCATCATCGCTTACCAGCATCATGGAGAATGAACCGGAATCATATCGATTCCGGATTATACAAACGGTTTGGCTCTTCTATGGCTTCTTTCTAATAGTAAGTATTACACATCTGTTTATTGACGATTAAAAGATGGAAGACGTGGCTTTCCATATTTTAATAACATATTGAGGAATATCAAGAACTATATATACGACCAACTATTAACTTGGTTATCTTTCATAGAAGATCCTTCGTGGTGTTTCTAGTCTGGCTTCCATTAGAAGAATTAAAAAAAAATTGATATTGTCATCTCTAACATCTTGGCCTTTTCATTTACCATTTTACTACCGAGCTTGTACAGATTGTTTTATGTTCACGGCTGGGTATTTTAGGCAAAAAAAAATCTGTATTGCGTAGTTTATTATCTTATGTGAGTCATTGTTGTTCAAAGAGTAGGTCGCTGTTGTCAGACCGGGGGATCCTGGATTTAATCTCAGGGTTCCACTTGTCAGAGGTGCAGGGTGCAACAACTGTTAATGAGCCCGTACCATACCAGGAAGACATTTCTTTATATCAAATGATTATAACTTTTAAACACTCCGAAACAGTCCCGCGTTCGTTTTCTCAGAACTCATCAGAATACACAGCTCGCAATATAAACAATTTAAAGTTTAACAGCGGGAAGTTAAACCCCAATTCGTTATGGCGTAACCTGATGAAAAGCTAGGCGGCAACCATGGCTACATCTAGCTCCACAAGCTATACGAATTGAAAGTGATGTATTGTATGGTGTACATAAGTTAATTTATAACTGGTTTATCGATATGTTACAAATATTAAATAAATATAGAAAAAGGCCGGTTAATATTAAACATATATATCGGATAGAATAACTCAAAAAGTATTATACCTATATATCGTTAATGTGGATGTTGAGCAAATTCACTCTAAATTGTAGGCCGACTGCCCAAATAGTACAAGTTTTAAAAATAGAATATCAGATTATCTTTAGCCAGACTAAGAAATCACATCACACCCCCACACTTTATGTAAACAAATGGACAATATGTCTTCCTTGGTTTTAGACGGTAAGCGTATATTCCACACAGTGATCCACTTGCTGATGCTTATTTCTGCACATTTAGCTCTAATTATATCCGTCAGTTAATTTTCCCTCGTGTGCCCTTCATAATGTTTATTCTTAGAGACTGTTCAAGAATACATCGGATTCGATTTCCGGGAATATTTTGCCAATGACCTATTTTTTTCATTTTTTTTTTGCGAGGGGAGGAGGCTATAAAGTCTGGGTGGCCTCGATGCCAGACCCTATCCGAACAATTGCTATGTGTTTCAGCATGATCGAACTGTAGGCCACACAAGCAGACTAGCTTAGATATTTCTGGAGGAGGCCACTCTATGAAACAAAGATAACATTGTGCATTGCAAAATTATTACCAGTAAATGTAATGCCTTGCTCTGAAGTCACAGTCCCATGGTCCACAGTTGAACGATACAATTCAGGCAAAATAGGTAAAAATAAGCATAGACAGAGATACTATATTCGATTTATGAGCGGAAAAGCCACGTGGTGCAGGACTGGGAACATATTAGTGTAATAAATTTACATTAAAAGTATAATATTAAAGTAGCTAAGTCTCTAACTCAATATCATTGAAAGTCTTCGACGTTGAAAACACAAATTGTTTGTCAATTTAAATCAACATTGATGGTGTGGTCTTACCAGGAAAAGATGGGCTTCTGATATCCAATATTTAAGACGAAATAATTCTTTTACCATTGGTACACGAATCGTGTACCATACGGCGTTTCAGACTCATTTTCAGCTAGGGACCCAAAGAACAAGGCTAGGTGTATTCCAGATTACATCTCAAACGGTGAGCATGCGCAATAAATACTATGTAGACTGGAACAACCAGACGCTATATATATTGTGATTCAATTGAGACTTCTGGTGTACTTCGCCAAAAATAACTAATTTGATATTAGAGTAAAAACGGAACCGATTGAATGTAAATCAGTTTATATACATTCCTATTACATTATTATATGGCTTGCGACCCATTTGTGTCAATTTCTAGGCCCCAAATATTAGCGATTTAGCTCCTTTAAAATATACTTGTTGGATAGAGTCTGTACTATTTTCTCATGTCATTATAGGGCTTTAATAATGGCATCCTTGGACCGACATTAATAGATCTACAGATTTTAGTTCAAGTGGAGATGAATCTCATCACATACATCTTTTTTGTCGCTGGTGCTGGATTCATCATGGGGATTTTACTGTGTTTTGTGGCTGAGAGATACTGTAGCATGCGACTTGTCCTGGCCGTGTCAATAGGGGTTGGAAGTCTTGTGAACATCGTATTAACATTGAGCACCAATTATGTGTATCTCATGATTTTGTTCTTTCTACAAGGTTGTACCAAAGGAATCGCAGATTACGGTAAGTAATTTAAAGGAGCTACATAATTGCTACTTTGATTTAGTGCAGAAAATAAATTGGGGGACCTCTGATGGATGTGTTTTAATCACTGGGGTAGGGGACCCACTACAGATTTTGTCGAATTAATCCGTAAATGTTGACTTAAAATAGCAATACATATATGTTTCGGTAATGAGATTATTATTTGTTTTCGGGATTGGGGTTCATTTGATATATAGTCAGATGAAGTGAAATGAGGCTTCATTGCTAATCAAGTCAGACATACGATATGCAGTGTGCTATGGTGAAAAGTTTGCTCGGGCAACTGCGCTACGGAATACTCGTCTATCTCATTCCAACTGTCGGGGCTTCTTTTACGTGAACACCAACGTGTAGACGGGATCTCGGTGTTTTATCATTTGGGATAAAGATGAAAAGGTACAACTGAAATGTATACATGCTGTTTTGGATCACAAAAAAAGAAGTTCTCCTCAGCTCCGTGAGCTTCTCCTCGGCTGTTTTGAGCCAAGTCACTGTAGCCTATCGATAAACGCAGCTGTAATATCCGACAAATTGCAAGGAAGATGTAGCTTATTTATTAAACCGTTGGAGGTTTAAAGCCAATATATCGTTGCCATTTTAGCATGATTTGTGTTCTTTTATTTCAGCCATCATGACTGTGTGTAATTCATTATGGAAAGACAGTAAAGGTGTATCGTTCCAGTTCGTGGCACTCGGTGGTGGCGTCGCGTCATTCTTGGCACCCTTTATAGCTGAACCATTTTTAGCAGGTAAACACTCGGTTAGCTACAGTCAAGTCACCGTGGACCAACCTGTATATACGTCGCAACGGGGACATTACGTTAGTTCTCCATACGGAACTGTGATATGTACGAATAACACATCAACTGGCGAACCGTCTTGCTATACCTACGGTGAGACTGAAGTACAAGGAGCGTATATTATAATCGGTATGCTGTCCGCGCCCCCTGCAATTGCGTTTGCCTACTATTACTACCTTGAACGACGGAAAGGCGTAATTCCATATGAAGAATTTAATCGTGTATCATTTGGAACATTTTATAAGGGATCATTTCTGTATCTGACCCTTCTATTCCTTTTTCACATTCCGATATTTGGACTATGTTTGGCATACGGGGATTTATTATCACCTTTTGGAGTCAAGGGTAAACTTCAATTGGATAAATACAAAATGGCGACTATGACGTCATTGTTTTGGGGTTCGTTTTTATTAGGACGTGTAGCCAACTTAGTTCTGTCTAGATATTTGAATCTCTTTGCTCTTCTTTTGATGAACTTTGCCGGGCTGTTGATATCTGTTATTGTTTTAGTGGTTGTCGGCGAAAAGCGCGAAGAAGTGCTGTGGTTCGGTACTACTATTCTTGGAGTTTTTGCGGCGACATATCTTCCCACGGTGCTAGCGTGGAGTGACCAGTTCATGCCGGTAACCGGGAGTGTCATCTCAACCTGTCTTGTTGCATCTGGCATCGGGGAAATCTTGGTACCGTTTATTGGCGGGAAACTATTTGATTCTGAAGGACCAGGATCCCTGATGACGTTGATGCTTGTCACAGTTGTGTACGAGATTGCAGCTTTTGTGGGATTAGTGATTGTAGGAAACCTCATCCGTCAAAAATCAGACAATAGAGATTGTTGATGACAGATTTTTATTAGATGTTTAGTCTTGTTACCAGAATATCACAAAAATAACAACTACGGGTTTAGCGTTGTTGTGCTCTCTTCAATATTGATACCCCACTCCTCTGAAATCATGTGTTTTTAATGTGATCCCATTACTCCATAATCAAATGGCCAAACACATACCGTCACAGATACGTTCCACGCGGTGACATTTATCTGAGAAAAATATACATATAACGATATAAATAATGAGGGTTTCTATTGCCATCGTGGGATCTTGAGTCTAATCCAAAATTAGCGCCCTCCCCAACAATGAATAGTGTTTATAAAGAGAAAATGGACGTTTAACGTCCAAACACAAACTAGGTCATTTCGGGACTAACATATGGTTCAATTTTATTTCAATAATTCGCTTGCGCTTAGTGAATCTTTAACCGAAATCCCAGGAGGTTTGACAGACGACCCAACTCCTTGTCACGTACACCCGGGGAATCGAAACCACGCTAGTTGACTCAATGACAGACCTTATGATACAACGCACACGCGCTAACTATTCGGTCATCCCGCCCCACAAGAGTGCTTTAGTTTAAAATTGTGGTAAAGCCGATAACGGACAGTGTATTTAGCTTAAAGTGGTGGCACATATTTGTAATGCTCACTGTAAAGATGTAGTGTTATGTGACAAATTTGCATTTCGCCACATGTTTCACATTCCGAAATTTGTATTAACCGCTTTACCCCTCACCTCATTATACTTACTTTGATTGTGTTGCATACAAAGGCATGATGTCGTATGTTGTAGGCAGTGATGTTTATTTGTAGGGGAAACATTTAATTTTATTTGCCTTACACTGCCTTGGTCATATTTTGTATGTGCCTGGAATACTTTAGTAGTTTTTGGGTGAGGTAGTCAATTTTCATGTCAAGTAGGGTTATTAAGGGGAGTTAACTCTATTTCATGATTAAAATATATTTTTACTTATTAATTATTTAAATAAGTATATATTGATATCATTTATATTTCAAAATCTTTAACTATATATGTTTTAACTAAGTTTAGTTAATTTATGTGAGGCGTGGGTTCGTTTATTTTATTAGATCATATCTAGTTACGGACTTCACCATTCTGATATTTTTAACATATAGTTATCATATATGGTTATGTTTTGCATGTAAAGCATTTCTGTATCTGACCCTTCTATTCCTTTTTCACATTCCGATATTTGGACTATGTTTGGCATACGGGGATTTATTATCACCTTTTGGAGTCAAGGGTAAACTTCAATTGGATAAATACAAAATGGCGACTATGACGTCATTGTTTTGGGGTTCGTTTTTATTAGGACGTGTAGCCAACTTAGTTCTGTCTAGATATTTGAATCTCTTTGCTCTTCTTTTGATGAACTTTGCCGGGCTGTTGATATCTGTTATTGTTTTAGTGGTTGTCGGCGAAAAGCGCGAAGAAGTGCTGTGGTTCGGTACTACTATTCTTGGAGTTTTTGCGGCGACATATCTTCCCACGGTGCTAGCGTGGAGTGACCAGTTCATGCCGGTAACCGGGAGTGTCATCTCAACCTGTCTTGTTGCATCTGGCATCGGGGAAATCTTGGTACCGTTTATTGGCGGGAAACTATTTGATTCTGAAGGACCAGGATCCCTGATGACGTTGATGCTTGTCACAGTTGTGTACGAGATTGCAGCTTTTGTGGGATTAGTGATTGTAGGAAACCTCATCCGTCAAAAATCAGACAATAGAGATTGTTGATGACAGATTTTTATTAGATGTTTAGTCTTGTTACCAGAATATCACAAAAATAACAACTACGGGTTTAGCGTTGTTGTGCTCTCTTCAATATTGATACCCCACTCCTCTGAAATCATGTGTTTTTAATGTGATCCCATTACTCCATAATCAAATGGCCAAACACATACCGTCACAGATACGTTCCACGCGGTGACATTTATCTGAGAAAAATATACATATAACGATATAAATAATGAGGGTTTCTATTGCCATCGTGGGATCTTGAGTCTAATCCAAAATTAGCGCCCTCCCCAACAATGAATAGTGTTTATAAAGAGAAAATGGACGTTTAACGTCCAAACACAAACTAGGTCATTTCGGGACTAACATATGGTTCAATTTTATTTCAATAATTCGCTTGCGCTTAGTGAATCTTTAACCGAAATCCCAGGAGGTTTGACAGACGACCCAACTCCTTGTCACGTACACCCGGGGAATCGAAACCACGCTAGTTGACTCAATGACAGACCTTATGATACAACGCACACGCGCTAACTATTCGGTCATCCCGCCCCACAAGAGTGCTTTAGTTTAAAATTGTGGTAAAGCCGATAACGGACAGTGTATTTAGCTTAAAGTGGTGGCACATATTTGTAATGCTCACTGTAAAGATGTAGTGTTATGTGACAAATTTGCATTTCGCCACATGTTTCACATTCCGAAATTTGTATTAACCGCTTTACCCCTCACCTCATTATACTTACTTTGATTGTGTTGCATACAAAGGCATGATGTCGTATGTTGTAGGCAGTGATGTTTATTTGTAGGGGAAACATTTAATTTTATTTGCCTTACACTGCCTTGGTCATATTTTGTATGTGCCTGGAATACTTTAGTAGTTTTTGGGTGAGGTAGTCAATTTTCATGTCAAGTAGGGTTATTAAGGGGAGTTAACTCTATTTCATGATTAAAATATATTTTTACTTATTAATTATTTAAATAAGTATATATTGATATCATTTATATTTCAAAATCTTTAACTATATATGTTTTAACTAAGTTTAGTTAATTTATGTGAGGCGTGGGTTCGTTTATTTTATTAGATCATATCTAGTTACGGACTTCACCATTCTGATATTTTTAACATATAGTTATCATATATGGTTATGTTTTGCATGTAAAGCAATCTCTGGTTCTTTCACTGAATCTGTATGTTATTCTCTATGAATACATGTAGTACAATAAAAGTTAGTCAGATCACAGACGAATCGGCTATCTCAGATAATATTGTGAATTGTGATTATATGAGAGAGTTCACTAGAATTATTAAATTAGGGTAAGGTGGTAGTTGTTTTTATTTATTTCAAATAAGAAGGTGAATGTTAGATGTCACTCTTACCGCATGTCTACGCAAAACCGCTCGGGCCGTAATCTAATAAAATAGAGTTTTTATTAGTGTTGCGTGTAACAGTTACACCCGATAATGGACAGTGTAAAGATGTAGTGGAGCACCTGATAATGAGCAGTGAACGGGTGTAGTAGTGCACCTAATAATGTGCAGTGTAAAGGTGTTATGGTACGCCCGATAATGGACAGTGTAAAGATGTAATAGTTAGTATACCTGATAATCGACAGTGTAAATGTGTGGTGCTATCCATAATATTTATGTTAACATTAAGTAGTTATACCTTTTGTGATGAAAACATTTTAGATGTAGTGTGCACCCAAAAATGGTCCATTTTGATGTTTGCATTGATAAGACATGTTTACTCATTATTAGATATCAATGAACGTGTTTCAAAGCTAATGCATTGATGTTGAACTTTGGCAAGATATTAACTAAAGTTGTCCATACATATGCATCACCATCTAACCTAGGTTGTGTCTAGTGGACGTTAAACACCATTTTTGCTCTCTCTCAAGACTAAATCATCTTTGCAAACGAACAAGTGGAATAGATTAAATTTGTAAAAATGTCCATACATTCACTTCCAATGGGGCATTGATGAACTGGGCATTTTATCCCAATTTTAGATGTTTTTAATTTATTTCTCCTCCTTTTATTATGCCCGTGCCGGTCATTTTTATTGTTTGTTTTGTGGGAAGGTTATTATTTGTGGGAACAGTCAAGTTTGGTCCCTGATCCTGCCAAGGACAAGCCTCCTAATGTCTGGAGAGAGTCATAGGCATACGATACAGAGGGTGGGGGAGGGGCAATGCTTCTAACTTTCGGGCTATCTGAAGTGCCCGAAATCTAATAAAACAATAATTTTACTTTTCTTTTAATTAAAATCCACGAATATGTACTGAATTGACTATGGATTAAAACATTTTCTCTGGAGCCACTCTACTTTGTGTGTAATTTTCATTTTTCGGGCATCGATTATTATTTGTGATTGGATGGTTGGAATTCAGGTCGGTATATACTGCAATTTCGGTTATAAAACCATTGGAAAACTTTGGAGTTGTTTAACTCAGGGGCTAGAATAGCTGAAAAACACATTTGCGATAGTTATATTTTTAAAATTTTCATCGGGAAGGCGAGGCCCCATACACCACGACGATTGATTGATTGATTGATTGATTGGTATTCAGGTCGGCCACCTAAGGCAGATATAGAACTTTTCTTGGGTGGGGGCTACTCGGTAATCTCCGCTCCCCCTTCTCGCAGAAGACCGACATTGCTGTCTTTAACCCGAGATATTTTCGGGCAATTTGGGGTTCTATCCCCTAACTGCCATCGAGCCCGAACGCCAATGGAGAGAGTTCGGTTGCAGCATAAATTTAAACCTCGTAGGTGAGGGGAGGTGGCTACCCGATAAGCTCCGCTCCCCCTTTTCGCAGAAGACCGACATTGCTGTCTGTAACCCGAAATATTTTCGGGCATTTCGGGTTCTACCCCCTAACTGTCATCGAGCCCGAACGCCAATGGAGAGAGATGGGTAGCAGCATAAATTAAACCCCGTGAGTAGACGCCCGAGTGGTCTTACAAATGACCAAAATGTGGCCTGTCAAAATCGATTATTGTCCGAATTTGGATAAAAAATAATGACCAATGTTTTGCCTGTTTTCTATTAAAAGTGTATGAATCTAATATTTTGTGGGGATGTATCTTGGCACTAAACCTTCTCACAGAAAAAAAAATGATCAAAATCCCTGACGGACACGCTCTTAAATTCATGTTTGCATTCTGTTTACATTTACTTGAGCTAAATCGGTTAGATGTTGACCCAGATAAATACGATATGAGGTTTACGAGAAACGTCTTATCCATTCATCATTATAATTAAATTGTTGTAGTCGATTTTAGCATATTTTATTTAAATTTGAATGTTTAGGGTTCTATCTATATGGTTTTATTGATAAACCAATGTTTACCGGCTTATAAATGTAAATATTAAACATTATATTTTAAAAATTTAACTTGAAGTTGACGATAAATAATTACCATAATATTACCATAATTTAACATAATAATCTTACAGTACTAAGGTAGGTTTAATGGGATATTTTCAGATATTAAAACCGTGCAATTTAGCGTGACAACAAATGGTTTAAGTACACGGCAACACCAACAAATACTAGCACAGCTCAACATAGCCATATGTTTTGCCAGTTTGGGTGTTTTATTCCAATTCTCAAACACTGCTGGTGCTAATTAGCATATAGTGGACGCTAATTAATTATGTTTCCGTTAACTGTTGAAGGTGGTAATATTTTGAAACCAAATTCACAAAGTAAAGATATGGACTTACTGTTGTTGTTGGGCATGGAGGGAATAATCAATATTAAAGAAGGTAAATCGCTATAGAAATGGACACAAATAAGTTGCAACGCATATAATGACGTAACTGATTTACATTCATTCGTTTCTGTTTTACTGTCATTTTGTATCAGTTTTGTTTGATGAAATACGAGAGCAGTGCAAAATGAATGGCAGTCTTTGGCCTCCCTATAGTGTGATATATTTAGCCTCGCTCATTACATCTGGCGCTCGCAAGCATTCTGATACGCGCTTCGTGTGCCAAGTTTAAAATATTCATTGTGTCTAAAATAGTGTATACCAGAACCCGAACTTTTCACAGTAAATTAACAACATCAATGTCGATTTAAATTGACAAATCATTCAAGTTTTCAATGTCGAAGACTGTGGACGATACTGAGTTTAAAACTTGGCTTCTGTAAAGTCAAAGAGAATCTTTGGTGGGCTACATCCAGCGGAATGACGCGTATTTAAAAATGGGGTTATCCCCCTTTACACACAATAATAAGTAAACGCTCCATTTCATTTCATTGTAAGATTGTTCATGACAAAGAGTGCGATTGCCTGTCTAACTTCGTGGGTTAACTCTAACCTCTTCGCCCACTCTCCACTCCTAATGAAGAATGCACACAAGCAAATTATTGAATAAAGATTTCAATTCTGTAATGTCGCAATGTTTACCCAGCTCTAACGCCAACTCAAAACAAATCATGACATTTCAGGAATAACGTATGGTGAATCAGTATTCAACAATTCCCATGTGCGCACTTTTCTTTATGCCAGTCATTATTCAGAAAGTAGACCACCAAAGCACACGCTCTTACTTGAATGTTCATTCTTGTCTCTTTGCTCTGCTTTAATTTTAACTCAACACAATTTATAATTAAAGCCCCAATAACACTCATGTTGTAACTGAATAATATGTCCTAATCTTCATTCTGGTCAACAAATAGTATTATTTTAGAATATTCCAATTAAATGATGATATAAATTTCATCTTAACACACCTATTTTAAAAAATCGGAAAAATTCAACCAATTGATTTGAAAAGCCTAACTTAAACCTTTTCAAATGTGACTTGGATTTAAAAATATTTTCGAATCCTCTGGACAAGTAAAATAGGTTGTAATGGATAATTTACACAACAGGTAGGACACTTAAACATCTAGTACTTAGAATAAGGGTATTATTTATTTTCTGGAGCTACCAAGCCAGCAAGAATGTTATTGTCCCTTTAAATTAAGAGAGCTTCTTCGGTTCTGTTCATTGGATTGAACCCCTCGAAAGGTGTCAATCGAGAAAACTTATAGTCAGCGTTTATAAAGTTCGCTTACTATTTGCTAGATTTTGTCTTTCCCTTTTGGGTCCCAAATGTCTTTAATTATGCATTTTGAATATTTGTATTACATATCTGAATAGGGAAACCACAATTCTGTTTAACTATTACAAGTTTTAAAGTTGTCTAATCGCCCTTAATGTATCTGAATAGATTCGGATAATCCTATATGTAGTTATACAGCGCTTACATAACAATAAAAAAATATTCATCAAGGGACAATGAGAAAAGACTATTAATAGAGGAGTACCTTTAAGGTGCAATTTGTTTGTGGTCTAGTAATTAACTCCCTTTAATTCTTACGTCCATGGCGCATGGGATTTCTTGATCTATGATTGTCTTAATCGTCATAGGCGAAATATATTGATAAATATACGTTTTTCTAGGCCGTGTTAGAGGAATCTATACGCCGTGCCGTCATTTTGATTTTACTAATTCTGTTCTGTTTATTTCGTGATCCTTAAACCGCAACATCATCGATAGCGGAATATGGAAATTTAAACAAACATTGACATGCAAAAGAGTTGAAAGAGGTAAAAAAAAAATAAGAATTGTTATAAAAAACGGACATCGTTGGACAATCGTAAATTCAGGAAAGATTTACTATATACAAGTGTGTCTAAGTCCCATAAACCCCCATTATTATCAACAAAAGGTTACATTATCTAGGTCCTATGTATATTTCCAGTATACATGTAAATGCCTAAAAAATTAATCAAATAACAAACTTTTAAATAATGGAGTCATTAAAGGGCAGCTTCCCAGTTTTGGATAGTTCCAAAACCGTAAATATGAACAAAATAGTGTAATATAAAACAAATTATCTGTCAAAAGAATGTGTCTAGGTGGTATTGATAAATTTCGACCCTGGTGGGTTACTTCCCTTTTCCAAAATGCCAGCGTTCACAATGAAATAAATGGGGTTTAAACGTCTTACTGTTCTGCTCCCAAAGTGGTTATTGAAGATGGACATATGTCATACGGTGTGCTATGAGGAAAATTTTGCCCGAGCAGCGGCGCTACGCCAAGGAATATTTTAAGTGCACGCCAATGTGTACACGGCACCTCGGTTTCAATCCGAACGACTAGGCCATAGTTGTCCTTGTCAGGTCAGCCTTCCTGCATCACTGATAAGGGAAAAACCGCGCCGGAAAATCTTGATGAAACTTCTCGGCCAATGCAGGGATCCAACACCCGACCTCCAGGCTAGCGAGCCAGCGTCTTACCACTAAACCACCATGTTCAGAAGCTGTCATAATACAAAGACTAGACCTAATATTGTGCATTGTTTAAATAATAAAATTTGCATTGACCAAATGAATGTGTTGTTTACTTTTCAAAACACACAAATATTAGCTGATATTAATATAGATAAAGTAAAAAATCTACGAGTGTGGTTCCCATTACTGGGACACTTCTCATTACTAAGACGCTGCCAGCAGAATACCACGTATATTGTTATATTGACATTTATTTTTGAAAATGTTCAAAATATATCATTGAGTTCACAACTGCTAATATACATGTATACTAATTTGTTATCGAATTATTTAATGTAAATCAGGCTGTTGACTTGCTGTTAATGTCGTGAAGGCGGTAATTTCTATATTGTTTCCAAATTTGGCGTGAAGTATTTCGAATACACATCGATAATCAGCATTCCTTGAAAATTCGTTCCAAAGTTATACCCCCCCCCCCCCACACACACACACGATCCTTACGCAAGAGAGGACGGATCCTATTGATATTCAATGTTTCAAACCCTTTCGTTGCGGAGTAACCCCATCACAATGGGGGCTAATGTTTTGATGTCAACCCAATTTCGAGGTGATGCATTGATCAGCTATCTCTTGCTAAATGTGGGCGTATGTTGCATGACAACCGCTGGTTTTTACAGGCTAAACCTATTGAGGTAACATATACTGCGATAGAAAACTTTATAAATGTTTTAAAATCGGCAATAAAATGAGATTTATATGAGATAATAATGTATTTATTCCTGTTAGTTCATCATTTAATGTAATGTAAAATACTCTACCAAAGTGTATCATGTAGAACCCAATGAAAAGCTAATAAAATTGATTTCAGTTGATTTCATTTTTCTACAGCTTTTATACATAAATTGCCATTTTAGAAGCAACTTGATGATGGATGCACATTTTTTAAATTCTAAATATTACAAGAATGTTATATAGATTTTATGAAAAGTTAAATATTGTTGGCATTTTTCTACATGTGGTAGATAATTATGCATAAATCCCAAAAATAGAGGTCAACAGAGTCTGACACATACATGGCTCACAAAAGCTGACTGAGAACCAAACTATATTAATAGTGCTGTTAAACCATCTGATAAATATATTGACAGGGCTGCCCATCATGATGGTAGGTGATTCCCCTTCTTCGGGTATGTTTATTACTTTCTGACCCTTCCGCTGAAAAATCATCAATATTCACCTGACAGAAAATGTAAGTTCAAACACTCTTCGTCGATTATAGAACTAAAAATTGCGATGCTAAAGGAGAGGTGGAGAGAAAAAAAGAATTGCTATTAATAGATGCTATTATGAATTCAGGGGAAACAATAATGTTGTCTTAGTTCAGTGAATTCCTTAGCAGACGACATTCGGATTAGCGAGAAATGGTTGTTTTTAAGCTAGTGTGTGTTGGCTTGGTTTGTATCGGTGATGTACCGGTGATGTAAATACACATCATATTATATTCTATACTAAATGTGTGTACCGTAATAACTGTGGTAGATTGTCACAATGCTATTGAAATATACGCAAGAGAGTGAAATACATGTATGTAGCATATTAACGGCTTAAATTATCGGGAAACTATTATTTGCACAAAGTGGAAAGATAAGCGTTATCTTTCTGGAAGTGTCCATTTATTTTAATTGTTATCTAGTGCAGATGATGTTTTAATATGCAAAAATATGCAAACTTATTTCACTTATTTTAAATTATTGTAACAGCGTTATCTCAGCTTTGAAATAGTGTTTGAATCTAATCGCGTGGCTGCTAGATTGTGTTATAAAGCTATGGTTGATAATACAACGTGATGAAGTTATTGATATAGGCCTACCACTTTATTCATTCTTAGTCTGTCTCTCAATGTGGAATTACATATTAAGAACGGGCTAACCAATGTCAATTACATATTAAGAAAAAAATGTTCAAATTGTCGAATGTGGAATTTCACTTGGTGAAGGGATTATACTGTGGAATTACAAATTAAGAAATAATTGTTTAAATTGCTCCATGTGGAATTACAGGTCATATGCCGCACCGTGGTATTGTATATTAGGAAATTGAACAAATTGTTCAATGTGGAATTAAATATTAACAAATAGTGACATGGAAAACATTTTTAAGAAATACATACTAGAATATACCTAATCATATCGGTCAATGTGGAATGTAATCTCTAAAATAACTGGCAATAAAACACAGTATTAAGAAATAACTAATTATATCGGATTATTGTTTGGGCAAAGATAAAAAAAATGGCAGCGGATTTTTTGACAGATTTGGATTTATACGAACTCTTGTCTCAGAATACAACAGATCAGGTAATATACATTTTGTTTATCATTTTTAAAATTGTGTTAAAGTAAAATGCAGCGTTTCATACCTTTATAATCAAACCTATGTTTTGGTTAAAGTATTTTTAAATCAATCCATTCAAAATAAAGTCATGGTTTTTACTAACATCGCCATCTTTTAGTAATAATGATTCCTTACAATCCAGTACATTCTTCCTAGAGTGATTAATCACTGTCCTAACGGTACCTATATTTAGATAGGTATCAGAGATCTTGGTGTTAACAAAACAATATTGATAAAAAAGTTTTCTTAGTCAAAGCTAAACTAACTGTAACTTGTTTAATGTAGTTTATACTAATTTCACATGGCTATCTGTGTTTATATTGGTGGCTTTATTTTGGTTTCTTATTTAATATCACTTTTCAGATACTTTGAGTTATGCCAACTCTTTAACATAACGAGATTTCTCTTGTTTGATTAAAGGGGCTTAACCGCTAATATTTGGAACCTAGCAATTGACACAGATGGGTCGCAACGCAAATTATAATGTAATATGAATGTATATTAAACGGTTTACATTCAATCGTTTCCGTGTTTATTCTAATTTCAAATCTTTAATGTTCGGCGAAATACGTCTTAATCGAAACGCAATCTTTAACGTCAGGTTGTTCCAGTCTTCAGATAATAGTATGGATCACCGTTTGACATGGCTTGTGGAATATGCCTAGCCTCATTATGGTACACGGTTCGTGATATGACAACATTAATGTTGATTTAAATTGACGATTAATTCGTGTTTTCAGTGTCGAAGACTTTTGGTGATATTGAGTTAGGGACTTAGCTACTTTAAAATAACATCCTCGATTTAATTTTAGTTTAATACACTGTTTTCATCCGGCATGTTGCGTCAACTATGAGATTGTTAAATATATTTTATAATATAATGGCATAGAATTATTCCTGAACGGATAACTAAATAAACTTCTCACTAAAGAAGCCAGCTATTTGAATGTGTTTTTCTTTATTTAGTTTGATTCATTCTATGTGTCTATGACTAGTCCGTGTCTATGGTTGTATTCCGTCTATGACTTGCTATGCTTTCATTTTTCAAACTTCAAATATGTTTCATATATTTAGCCAGGTGTCTGCTATTTTTTCATGTGTTCCCAGGTGTGTCGTTGGCGAAAAAGGGTTGAAAATCAGTGTGATATGGGAATATTTTGCTCGGATTGCGGCGCTACGGCTTATTCTTATAATTTCGAATGTCTGCTGTTGAGGCTTCTTTTATGTGCTCCATGTGTTCATCTACTTGCATTGAGGGTACTAGCATTATTAATAATATCGATTCTTCATGACAAGGCGTAGAATTGCCTACCAAAAGCCCCGTTATTAATTTGTGTACCACGGTTTCTCCTATTGCTAAAGACCTGTATTGAAAAGTACTGAAATAAAATTTCCTAAAAAAAACCCTAATTTATGTTGAGTTTGTGTAAAATCTCAAATTTCTGTCTGTCATTGATTCCGGTGTTGTTTTGATTCCCCGCTTGTACGTGACAAAGAGTAACTCGCCTGTCCAGCATCTTTGGTTTACCCCGGGTCCTTCGGTTCCATCCCACTGCTAAAGACACCACAAATTGAACCATAAGTTAGTCCGAAATGACTGTATCACCGTTACATCATAATCATGGTTGAATCGTACTGCAACTTTCAGTCAAATGGACACTCCAATTTACTCAAATAGTATAAAAGCATGTAATGCCAACGACGTGGTCAGAATTTTTATCCGATTTAGATGAACATAAAATGAGTATCACTAGCTCAATTTTAGTGCGCATTGGCCCATGCCTTTTATGCAAAATGTGAAATATGAATGAAGTTTGTGGAAATTAACGCGGCTGCAATTTCTGTCCGATTCATGAGATAAAACTTAAACTATGTGTCAAGGATCAAAAGTTCATGGATAAGTCTCTGCTTGTTACGCAAAATGTGAAATATGTATGAATTTCAGGCTCTCCAGAGGGGCTACAATTTTTGTCGCATTCTGATGAGAATGGGGTTGAAATAATGATCGACTGTTCAGATAACTAATCGTGACCCTCGCGAATGTCTCTTTACCAAGGGATCAGTATATAGATCCTTGTAGGGTTTTCTCAAAGTCATCGTTTTAGAAGTCTCACTCCTATGTTAAATTCAGAACTAGTTATGTCTACTGGCATTATTACTTAAGTGCAGTACCACCCACCGACCCCACCCCACCGTTATGTATTGTGGTTGACCTTTACCACTTCACAATCGTCTCTTATAACCAATAACAACAGTTTGGATATAAAGATTACAACGCGATTGGGTCAATACACACCAAATATGTTTATCACCTTTGGTTCCGTTGTACAACAACAAAAAATGTTAGCTATGTAAAGTACTCATATACAGCGTAGCGGAGAGACTGTCGGGTTGAGTTGGGTAACCGCATTATATATACTATTATATATACTACTTAATCGAGTTTCTCAAATCCTCTAGATGACAATTTGCGAGGTTCTATCTCACTTTGGTGAAGACTCGAGCGTTTCAGAAGGATATTTCTGTTAAATATACTGACGTCCAGATGGACAGTTTCATTATGATCTGAAAATTGATTAACCTATATTGACATAACAGAGTACTGGAAGACCCTTCTTGACATTTTCCCAGATTGACTCAATTAACCAGTCTCCGCGCCACCCTTAATTCTAGCTACTTTTATTTTCAAAGACAAACCAGGCGATGAAATTGCGGTTGTCTTTAATCTTATTTTGTCTTTTCTGATCTTATAATGCATAATATAATACAATAACCTGTCAGTAAATAACCCGAAGTACTCCATTCCTGTAGACCGTTAAGTGCATTACTTTGAAATCAGGCTCCTTACACGGTCGAAAATCTAAATTGAAATGGAATATAACCTCTGCTAAATTCTTGGTTGATGGGAATATTAGCGGGATAAAGCGGGTAGGGTTAAAAACGAAAAAATCTCTACTCATTGACATTCCTATCATTTTAACCTTTATAACCTTAAAGAGTCCAATTTTGATAAAGATATTATTATTATTATTATTTACACGCGTTTATGTCGCACCATTTCCACAACGTACTGTATGACGCTTTACAATAAACATAATATGATGTTTATAAAATATAGGATTTTATATATAAAACATAAAAAGTGAATAATATACATAAAAAGTTGAGTAAAGGGAAGTAATGGATAAAATTATAGAAATAATTGTCACAGAGATGATTTAATTAAAAGCACTATTAAACACGTGGGTTTTAAGAGAAATATTAAATGATGAAAGAGAACACAATCCAGCATAGGGATGCGCGTGAGGGCACCAGTCCCAGTGTGCCGCGGTTTAAGGGGTACCCCGGTTCATGGCCGAGATATCTTTCAGTGTACCCAAGAGAAACTACAAGTTTTAGCCCTACTGGATGATATGATGATAATCGATGAGCATAGTAGCTGTAAACAAAGACGCAAATTGTTCTGAACTCTGTAACAACCCCGGTGATTTCACTTGTTATAACAGTTCCCCGCCGTTATATGTCGTTTCCGCGCATTGTATGCCATTCGGAACTGAATAGATTTCGCATGTGATCAGATATTATGTAAGTACTCTTGTATTACATAACGTTTAATTGCTCCGATTAAGCTGGGCTTTGGGTAAGTACATGACTGAATGAAATAAGGAAGTTTATTCCATAGTACTGAGGCAGCCACCTCAAAGACTTTTTCGCAATAAGTAGCAAATTGTAACCGGAAGACCGTATTCGTCGACGAGGTTCACAAAACATAAAAGATTACTAAGTTAAAAAAAAAGGTGCAATGTTATTTATACGTTTGAAAAAATTAAACTAAAAATTTTAATTTAATTCTAAAAGTACCGTACAGAACTGAATTCTACGCGAAGTAACTAACTAATTTATTAAGTGTATTTTAACTATGTTTCTTAAATTAAAATAACTTATTTTACATATATTATTGTTTAAGTGATTTTCCAAAGAAAAAGTTGAATTAAAAATTACACCAATATATTTCGGACTGACAGAGAAGGGACAATGCAGCTATCTCATGCTTTTATTGATAGATCAAAGTTTAACTTTCTCCTGTGTAAGACGATCCAATAACCAAATACTCTTGTCTTATCTGCATTAACTTTAAAAAAAAATTGTTGTTCATCCAGATCTTAATGTCTGCAATACAAGTGTCAATCCTCAGCTTGTTTAACAAAAAATAAAACTCAGCTTGGAAATGTCGAAGTGACTTTTAATAGATTTGAAAGAAATGTACAGCCATGTGTCATCCGCATATAGATGAAATAATAATCAATGTTTTGCTATGAGGCTAAGTGGTTTAGTGAATAAGCTAAACAGACTGGTCCGAGGACGGACCCTTGTGGGATGTCAGAACACAAGGGCTAGAAGAGACTCCGTTTACTAAAGCATTTTGTGAATGAATAGTAAATGAAATGAAATGGGGTTTAACGGCCTACTCTTTAGCACCAAACCTGGGCTAATGGAAGACGGGCATACGCCATACAGTGTGCTTTGAGGGAAATTTTGCCCGGGAAGCGGCGCTACGGCCAACTATTATATCGAATTCCAACTGCCAAGGGATCTTTTACGTGCACCCCTTTTGCATACAGACAGCTGTCCTTGTCAGGCCCTCCTTCTGCATCACTCACAAGGGGAAATCACGCCGGGAAATCGAGATGAACCTTCTCGGCCAATGCAGGGATCGAACACTCGACCTCCAAGCTGGCGAATCAGCGCCTTATCCACTTAGCCACCGTGACCCCCGAACGAATAGTAACACAAGAGCGTTTTCAGTAACACCAAAATATTTCGCAAGATTCTGACCGAAGTTGGAAGTAGAATTTCGTTATTAGTTCGAAGGTGATATCGGCGTTGAAATTTTCAGGAACAGTATTTTCACATATACAAATGTTTATAATTTCTTGTCATAATGTGTACAATGGTTGACAGTTTTGTTCGGTGATTTCATAATATAATTCAAAAACACAACTCAAAATATGCCATGCAAAATGGGGAAAGAGGAAGGAAGGGAGGATTGCAATAAATAGACAAACTACTGGGAAATCAATAATAATATAACCCCTGCTTACATTAATCACAAAATAATTTATCCACCCACTTAAACGTAAAATTTAGTCCTGTCTCCTTGATCCTGTAAATGAAGAACCAGCATGCTTGTTACAATACCGTAATTATCGTTGATCCTTCAAACTGCTTAAGTCTAGACGTTTTATTATAATATATCCTTGTTCTAATCAGAATGATCTGTGGCAGTATTCTTATAATATTACGTGGCGATGACACAAGGTTCGAACATTCCCGCTTGTCAAGCTTATAGAAAGCTGGACTGTCAAATAAAATGTGTCAAGGTCATGTTATATTAGCAGTACGTGTAAAGGCACCAAACCACTTTAAATTATAATTAAGAAGGGCAGTGGTCGAACACGACTATCAGGGACAAATTCTACTACCATTCCAGATCACCCAATACTAAGTAACGGTAACCCATTTCTGCAAAATAACAAAACTATAATAATGAAAATAATTATTTAACGCTTAATTATTAAACGACACAAGTGTTTCAATCCATTCAATAACCCGACCTTCTGGAGAATTGAATAAACTATATAACTTTAGATATGCCGTTAAGTATGAGTTAAATAGGTCTATTGCAGACTGTTTTATTTTTGCCCCATATGTTATAATCACTATTACGAAGAAATTTATCCACACGTCAGGTCCACAATCTTCAAAAGATTTAAACTCGATCGTCAATTAATAATTCAATTTAAAAATGGACAATCCGTTGGTCATTATCGTAACACAACAATGTAATTCGAGACTATGTTATTATTCAAACAGTCATAACTTTGCTAATAATGAAGTAATTTGACCTTTTTTTTAAATTATATTTTAAAACTATTATTGGTAGAACTGTCAGCCCTTCTTTACACAATGCATCTTTACGTTAGGGTTAACATTATTTTGACTAATGTATTAGTTTGTTCGGCGAAGCGATGATACAAGTGAGTTTTATTCTGGTATGGCGCACCTCAAATTATCTCCAGAATAAATAATATATAAGCATTCCCTTGAACTATATGTGATATAGGATATTCAACCGGTCTCCTACTTATATGAAAAGTAAAAACATATAATGTTAGTAATCCATAATGTGGTGTGTGTTCGATATTCAACCCGTCTCCTATTTTCATTTATGGTTGAATCCTATTACCACAAGCTTACCGACACATAAAACATATCTCATAACCATGAGCTGTTTATATATTAATACAAGATTAAAGCGAAAGACATGACACTCACTTTCGTTAAGTAGGACATAGAAAATTTATAAAAAGAGCATTTTATCGACAATTTTATCAGCCACTCAAAGGCCAAATAACATGTATGCCTGATTTCTCTTCATTGGCAACTACTGGTTTGATGGTTTCACCTTTCATTTTCTCGATTTGTGTTTCGTTTTGAAATAGTTCTGTGTCTTTGATTATTCCTTTGATCAGTATTCTATTGAAAAATAAAATAAAAACATTCATTGAATCTGCATAAGCCTTCCCATATCGAGAATTGCAATGTAAAACGTAATAATCCCTGCTGTTTCAGTTTCTTTGTTCATTTTCCAAACTGTACAGATTAAACTGATACAAGTTAAAGGTGTCGACTGATGCCAAGCCAAACGAATCGTCTGCTTCTTCTTTATGGTCCAATTTAAAAATTATAGCTTCTAATTAAATCCAAAGATACAAAATACCACCACCATATAAAACATAAAAGGCAATGTAGACGTTTGGCGATTTTACAGATCTATGTCAAACTATACTACTATAGGTAAACGTTACGGTACGCACCAGGACAATAGTTTACGCTGGATAAAAAAATGGAAAATTGGTATTTGCATACCCATGACATTCGATAAATAAAGAACACTGTAGATAAATATACAAAAATAAAATGCATATCCATCAAAATCGGCATTTAATCAAATTGTGTTGCTGTATAAGTAATCCTGAGAGAGAGAGAGAGAGAGAGAGAGAGAGCACACGAATCTGGTAACGGTGGACCAATCCAAACATATTTTGTTTATGCTTTTGAATGTCGTAATAGTGTTGGGTTATTATACATTGGTATCAAATATGGCCAGAGAGGAATTACGGTGAAAAAATTAAAGGTAATTAAAGATCTCAAAATATTCTTAAAACAGGGGCGGTTGCGTATAGAGGTATGTTTGTGTTGCAGCATAATTGTAACAGCAACATGCCCACAGGAATAAATTTTATATCACAGTATTACACATTGTAATAAAGTCAGCCATGTACTGGCCAATCAGTAATTACAACACAGGACAATCAACTCGAGATTAGATGATAAGATTGCATTTAAACTCTAGTTAACTTCATAGACATTATATCTGATGGTATATTTTACCAGCTAAATCACAAATGAATGTATATAATAACTAAATTTTAAATACAGAATCGACCTTATTAAATTTGCTATTACCATTCCTCTCGGTAATGCTGGCACCTTTCCCGTGAAAATACCAGCATTCACAACCAATTCCTCCATTTCGCTGTTCAAATACACATAACCTCCATCCAGCTCTTCAACCATAAATTGTAGATTCATTTCGCTATTATACGTCAGAAGTCTCAAAAGTATCCGGCCTCGCCATGAACGGATTAACAAAACTCAACTATTCTGTTCATTCTGCTGGGGAGAATGCTCACTAGTCCGAGGGTTCATTAGTCCACCGATATCTATATTAGGGTTAGGTTAGGGTTAGAGTTCACTTGTCCACGGATATCTTTTATTAGGGCTAGTGTTGGGTTTGGGTTAGATTTATTATAACCATAATCATAGTAAATTCTTATAGCAGCTGACTAGTGAACCCCTCTTTTGCTGAAACGAATACCGTCCATAAACATGATGAATTATCTGAAGAAAGGTTCCATCAGAATAGTGCATATTATGCAGATTAATATATCGTTTACGTGATCAAATCAAAGAAAATCAACTTCGCCGAGGAGTCTGCCTGCCCCAGGACAAGACTTCAGTGAGCACTGCATGGGACAATGGCTCCAAGATCCTCTTGCACCCAGTCCATTCTCGTGTTCTAGTTCCTCGTGACTTCTTCATCTTTCCGCAACTCAAATCTGTCCCAAGATATTAGGGCAGCCCTCGTATACCATTTTAATGGTGGGTAGACTTTTCCACATGAAAGGGTTCATGTACTCTCTGAATGGAGATTACCGCATAGCTAGGCATGCCATCCGACTGATATATCCTTATTTCCTAGTGTTGTACAAATTCGCACGTCGTTATCAATTTTTGATGTGATCCTGTTTTTTTCCTTAACTTTTATTCTTCTTCGTCGATCTTTGCAAACAAGTTAGTGTGTAATAAATTCTATAGACATCAGTTTTTCTTTGTCACTCTCTGTCCCAAGAGAGACAAATGTTATTCTTAGTACATCAATTCATCTTGGGCGTAGGCTGTTAAAACAAATGTATACAAGTTTTACGCTCCGCCATACATTTATTAGGCGTCATTTTATTTTCATTATTCTTTGCTGAGTTTTTATTGTTGAAGAAATTGAAGATGTTCTCAGAGGAACAACCTTTTATAAGATATTTGCAATTGCTCCTGCAGTTGGTATTTTTAAAAAAAGGGGTTTTGATTTTTCTTTTTACATGATGTTTAAAGTAAACCAGATTACTCTAAATTTCTCCGTTATTCCAGTTTATATTATCTTTGTATCGATCTCAACGAATACCGGATGAGGCGAGGTTTCTTGTTGATGCTAGATGTTAGGTTATTCAGTTGATGCTGCTGTAAAATCTGCGAGTGAGATAAAGGACAATGTTGATTCCATCAATATTACTTATGTGAGAGTTAAATTCTAAATATAATTTGAACGCCGGAATCTTTGATCCGCAGGAAAGCTTTGAAGAATCGGAATGAGACGCAAAAATGGGAAGCACTTATAGTCCATGCCTAAAGTAGAGAGCGATTTTCAGCTCACTGGTGAATCCACGGAGGACAGCGAGATGTTTTATGAGAATGTGTAAGGATATCTCTTCGAAAGGAAAATTTCATAAAAAGAATTAACAGTCAAAAGATCAGAGAAAAATAGATTTTTAAAAGTGACTTAACAATGTATTCTGTGTTAAATTCATATTCGGGTTTTTCGCTAGTTCTCCAAGGGCTGGCAGAAAATCTCCTTCGAGGTGTAGGTCTTTTGCCAACCATGGTGCCAGACCTGGATGCCGGCCAGGAATAAATTTTCTTCAGTCCACCCGAAAAAGTCTTTCACAGCTGACATGACATCACCATTACTAGTAAAATGACGACAGGCTAGTTCCTATTTCACTCTTGGAAACTGGTCTCCATCTTTTATTACAAATCCGGCCAACAAATTGTCAGGATCTGCTTCAATATGGTGAAGATTGTAACGGGGCGCCAGGAATCTGACATATTTCCTCTCACGTCTGCAGCCCACTTCCCCAACGCGTGGACCATTGTGCTATTGTTAGTCATTTTCACTGCAGATACTTGATGACTGCCCTATAGCTAGATGGTGATTTCAGTGGGTTTGTTCACAAGATGGACTGGTACGAAGAAAATTATAACACTACAGTTGCAGTTCTTGTGTCTATGATTTATTCAATGTTTCTGCTTGTTGGTGGCAGCCCTATGTAATATTGGTGTACACAAATTTAGCCCCGGGAGGATGGTGGGTGACAGTCGTGGTCTAGAGAAAGGGCAAAATCAAATACTGGCTTAATGATGTTTTTTGTGTCGGGAAAAGATGGCGGAAATTAACTGCTTCACGCAAGATGTGTCAGAGAAATTACCACAAGGATAACTGGCTTGTGGCCGCCAAGCGATCTTAACGACGTAGCTTTTTGACCCTTCCTATTATTTCGAAGCAGAGTTCGCCAAAAGTACCTTATTCAATTCAGAGAATTTTACGCTGGATAAATAGTGACTTTAGATAAATAAAATACTCATAAAAATACACAATGGCAATGAAATACTAAATCTGAATATTAAAATAACATTTGATTGTCTACACTTCCTCCCGAGGACCAAAAGTTGACAAGATAATGGTTCCTATATATGTAATTCTCATTTTTGAGCTCCAATATTTGGCAATGACACATGCCGTTTTTCAGTAATGGTTAATGGGCCCGTTTTTTTAGCATTCGAGATATAATGTTAGCTCCCGATATCCAATATTTAAGACACAATAAACATTTTAAATCAATGCCCGGTGTCGCGTTCTCTATGGTCCCCAGTGACATTTGTATCGAACAAAACCAAACCATACTCAACTAGTCAATGGCAACGAAATTCAAAATGGCTGATTCCAAAATGAAATAATTTGATATATAGCAAACTGCTCATGTATTTCACTGGAAATAACTGATGATAAATTACAATACAAAACTATGTAAATAAATATGTACACATTCATAAATAATACAACCATATATATACACCCTTTAATAATAAATAAAACCACGCGACAATAATATGGATGTGACAAGGAGAGAGAGAGACATTTGGGTTTATCGTCCACTCGACACAAACTTGGTCAATTCGGGACTAACACTTGGTTCAATTTTATTTCCATAATAGGTTTGCGCGTAGCGGTCTTTAACAGTGGGAAGAAACCGGAGGACCCGGAGAAAACGCACTAGGTTGGACGTGCGACCCTCCTCGTTGTCACGTACAAGCGGGGATTCGAAACTACGCCAGTTTACTCAGTGCTAGCCATTCAGCCCCCCCCCCCCCCTGAATGTGATAACAGGTTCAGGATGGTGTTTTCGTATTGCATCGTCTCGCATTGTAAAAAATAGGTTAATTCGTAAACAATCCTCTTATCATTTTTATCTTTAAGACTTAAAATAGTTGTGACTTTGAGGTAGCTGGTGTGCGTAACTAAATTCAACTTAGCCTAATTTTTAGTCATATTGTTTGTGCTTTTAAACTACCAGTTGCTATAAAATATGTATGATATAATGGTCAAGAGAGAGACATTAAATGTAGTTTAATGGTCGAGTGCGAGCCATTAAGTAATATAATATTGTTATTGCACGAGTGCGGTGCATTTCACCGAAACCGTCACTGTGGGCCAATATTTTAACTAATATAAATAAAGTGAGATTTTCACGTTCCAGGTACAATTATTTGAAGTAATGGTACGCCAACAACAAAGTATGATATAACATCTATATTTCAAGAGTTAATTAACGCCCTATTTTAAAATGATTTTACAATGTGTTCAGATATCACTCAAATGGCTCTATGGTTCAAATGGAAATTAGAAGAAACATTAAATTGGTCTTATTTTTTTTCTAAACATTAACAACATGTAAAAAGGATTGATAATGTAGTTTTGCATTATTTACGTTTGAAATCTCGTTTCTTTGAAGAAAACTAAAGAGGTTTGTGTTTTTACCCGGCGTGTTTTATTAGGTTCATATTGCTTGCAACAAGGAAGGAATATTTCACTAATGACATCCAAATTAGTGGAAGGGTGTTTATAATGTGTTTTTCTGTTATTAAAGAATGTCCATGAAAGGTAGACACTTTGGAACTATAGAACTCGAAAATACATTGAAACTGCCAAATTATACATCCTGTAATTCCGAGAATATTACAGATTAAGTATATGTTGTTTTATATATAATTGCCTGTAGTCGTCATGCTGTTTATCGTTCACGTCTCCTACACATTGTCTAACTATATTTTAAAAGAGGGGCTATGGTAGCTCAGTGAGTAAGATGTTGGCTCGCTAACCTGGAGGTTCGATTCGTGCGTTGGCACAGAACGTTCTTTGGGATTTCCCGGCGAAGTTCCCCCTTGTCAGTGGTGCGGGACGGGGGTCTGCCAACGGACCACAGATAGTCGTTCGGGTATGACGAAAAGCCGAGATCCCGTGACAGTTGCCGTTGTCCGTGCAAAACATCCCTCATATTGAACTGTGTGGCGCATGCCTGTCTTCCATTAGCCCAGGTCGGATAAGAACAATAGAACTTTCAATCCCACCTCATTGCAGTTTTTGTTTCCCCCCCCCCGCCGAAAAAAAACAAACCAAAAGTAAAAATTTCAGAAAATTAAATTGACGGAAGTGGAGTTCAACGTCATACTTCTCAGTACTATCATGGGATAATAACTACACGCGGGCTGCCGTGTAGGGCAGAGTGATAAATCGAATGAATTGTAAACTCTAATTTCATTCAGTCAGAATTGTATCAAGAGACATTGTACCCTTTTAAATATACATTATGGGAGATTAGATAAAGAGATGGCAGTTTTCACTATAATTAAGCGATTGAATTCTTGACCTAGCCTCGATCATCATTACTAAAATCGGTACGATAAAAACATAGTTACGATTATCCATTTCTTGATTTAATCATGAATGGGCGTTGAGCAGCAGATCGGATCCTAATCCAGTATATATCGCAAGCTAGCATTGACATTGAGAGTTGATTATGGTCTGGATAAGTCTAATTAATAATTTAGATAACATTTCATGCCCAAAGTAAGACTTGCAATAGGCAATTTAGCTCTCTCATAATGTATGTTTAAGGTAACATAATTATTATTATTTTGGACAGCAAAATGATTTTGTAAGACATTATCACAGTATATTATAACATATTATGTGATTCGGTCACAGATCATATTAAACGGTAGTTATAATCTCTGAATAACATGTGCTATTATTTAAGAGAATATATTATACATATGATAAACTCCCACACCTGTAGTTCACGGATGTCGATATTCTTTGTTATTTCTTAATGATGTAACTAATATTTAAACGTTTCGTTGGATCAGTTTAGTCGATTCAGATTCTGGCTTTAGCCTTAAATAGTCTCCCAAAAGTTGCTTTCAATATGTGCATGTCAATAAAAGTTCTATATTATACACTGGGATAAAATTGGAACCGTTTTACGTGGAACAAAACCTATGATCAAAAATACCTAACTGGGTTAATGAACAACAAGGTATCTTGCGAGTAAATTACACTGTGATTGATGCGAGGCGCAAACATTTTACACAAAAATGTTTGCCAGACAAAGAAGCATATCCCCACAGAAGCCAAGTCGTCCGGACTGTCAACAAAGGTTGTCGCATATTTTTTCTTTTGTCAGTAAGGAAACACTTATAATACATTAAAATCTGATTAAGAGTAACAAAGCATTAAGTAATTATCAGACTACCATTAGAATTTGTTTACCTTTTAATTCTGTTCAATGCTAACGTTTAGTATACAAAACATTTAATATTATGTATCAGCATACTTTTATCAAGCTTATTATATAAAGTCAGTCGAATATTAAATTTAGCCTCTAGAGCATCCATAATATAATTCAACGTGATCAAAGGCCACAGCTCTTGCAGGAATTGTTAAAGATCGACAGGCTTCTCCATCTCATTCGTGACCTTAAACAATGTATATGAATTTAAATTCAATCGGAGCATCTACAAGATTTTTCAAATAGGCCAAGGGCCATAAGTCCGACAATAATTACGATACCCACATCCGAGAATGCGCTACAACATATTGTTTCATTGGCTAATTCCTCGCATCAACCAGAACGCGGAGTTATATAACAACTCATCCAGGTCATAGTGTAGTAAAAACAAGTAACTATAAAAACCGAAACGAAATAGGATCTGTGTTTTAATAAACTTGATGACTGTGGCATACCATCTTATTGAAGATTTCAAGATATGTTATCGGTGTTATTATACAGTCTCAAGAAAAGATCTAAATCCCTCGTGCCTCAAACTAAAAGCTACATGTTGTCATTGGTTGTCTATTGAATGGCATTATAAAACATGATTTCTCCACTAAACGTCACGATTGTGTATACCCCTTGCTTCAACACCACATTCTTGTTTTTGTATCGTCTTTGAAATATTAATGACATGGGTGATGGTAAATATGTGCCGATCGAGTTTAATGTGCGTTGACTAGTTTGAATCTAGATCGTTTAATAGTATTGCCATATTATGTCATAAATTGAGTGTCTAGAGTTCATTTGAAGATCAAGATCGGGGTATTATCATTATTTTGTCTATACCAAAGTTAAATGTGTAGATCCATATTTTTGTGGAATTTAATTCATTGTATCTGCCCAAAGACATGGTTTGATACGATTATGGATAATACATAAATTACCGACAAATTGCCACTTAAAATATCCCAAACCTCTGAGATTTTACTCAGTACCCTCACAAGCACACCCCCCCCCCCATTTGCATACTGCAAATGCTTTGTTCAGTCCCGGAGCTCAATTTATTTCTATATATTTTAACACTTTATTTAAATAACTATTGAATCAACT
Organism: Patella depressa; assembly: GCA_948474765.1. Classification (NCBI taxonomy): domain Eukaryota; kingdom Metazoa; phylum Mollusca; class Gastropoda; family Patellidae; genus Patella; species Patella depressa. The sequence goes on from OX419715.1 coordinate 31,834,405, forward strand.
TACAAAATTTTAGGTTATTTCCCCTTCCAACTCTCGATTTGATCGAAAATCCTGTAATATATCTTTGAAAAAAAATCACAATTCTGGTTTACAAAGGTTTAGAGGAAGCGAAGGCCGGCGATTTGCTACCTCAGCATCCGAGGAGGCTACCGCCCAGTTATTGTTAGCACAGATAATATCATTGATGCAGTTGTAAACTCGTCGTTATCCAGCCAAGTTTCAACAAATACAATATGCCCGCAAATGATTATATTTTACAAAGATATCATTTCACACTGTTATTGTCTAAAAAAAATAAATAAATTAGATGCTGAAGGACCTGAAATCCAACAAACAATTTCAGTAAAAGATGGATCTCACCAAAGGAACATATAAAAATACTCTCCTTCACATGGCAAATTAGTGTCGACTGTGTCGAAAAGAGTAAAGTGATTCGCGCTACTACTATTTGTAAAAAAAACCGCGTAAGGATGTTATTAAAGCAAATGCAGAACCACTAGTGTTACATAGTGAAATAGAAGTGTGATATTTTATATTAATCTATAATTCCTTTAATGCAGTTTTCAAGTTAAGTTTCCCTGTGACTTGCTATCCGTATAGAAAGTCAACATGATAATATATTCATTCAGACATCGTGGTTTAAGTGGCAAGCTTAAATCCTGTAAAGCAAACATCACAACTTTGCAAATGAACAATATTATTGATAATTAACAGCACATTTCATTGGAAAATAGTCAATTCCACCCTATTTGTATCATTCGAAAATATGAAAAGCTGCGGGGTTAAACTAGATGATGGTCCGGCGCTGCACGGCTTGAAAGTAGTATAACCACGAAACCGAAAGTTCATCGCCAACCGGCCTATGTTACCCCCCCCCCCCACCTCAGTCCTAGCTACCCCACCCTATACACCAAATTCCAGTCTCAGGATAGCGCTAGTGTAACCGCCGACCCGGATCAGAAAAACAAACGACAATCACAAATATATTAGTAATGGTAACAGTGTAATCAATTGGTAATGGCCTTATATAACTAGAGAATTTTACGGACAGCATTGGTCAAATGTAACATGATCACAACTGTTTCTGTTTCATATAAATGACAAATGGATTGAAAGCTCTAGGGATTGCTGCATAATTATGATGAAATCCGAATTTGCTTTTATTTTGATGAAAACTAAAGTGCTGTTGGTTGATTGAGACCAGATTTTATTTTACCTCTTTTAGGTAACCCAGTATCGTGTGTAAGATAGAGATGTCCTTATAGTCTGCGTATCTAACACTTTTTGGTGTTTATGAGGGGATAGGTACAAATAGTAGATATGGTGGAATAAGTATATATATCACATATCAGGGAATCGGTACAGATAATAGATATCAGGGAATAGGTACAGGTAGCATGATTATATCAGGGAATAGGTAAAGATAGCATATATACCAGGCCCGGCGGAGTAGGGGACTAATTTGACCGCAAGTACTCTTTTCTTCAGGTTGTTGCAGCCCCTGGACCCTCGCCTATAAGGACCTAGGATGGAAGCCCCCCACCCCAATCAAGAATTGCTTCCGCCGGCCCTGTATACTCTTCAAAGAAAGAAACGCATAGTCCATTTTTCATATTTTTTTATTTGAACGAGGTCGTTGTTTCGATAAATCGTACTTATTTAAAATGCCATTATGTAAGATTAAAAAATAAATTCGTTACAGCATAGAATCTCAGACCAGACAGCCCGTAAATACCAATTAACGTGAAACCAGATTACGAGCCAGAGGTTCCGTTAGTGCTGCTGTTTTGAAATACGCCAATATCGTCAAATCCGACTTTATTGTGTTTAGACCTGAGGGTATGACCACAGTAACACGGGAGAACAGTTTGGTTCAACTGCGTGTCGCGGTTCCTGTTCGGAGCCAATACCGACGACGAAATGTCACATTGCGTTTCTTTTTTGGAAGAGTATATTTGGGTAAAAGTATACATAGTAATAGTTGCAAAGTACTTATTGGTGTTCGTCCTTTCGCTGCTGAAGTTTAACGTCCATTTCCACAGGGGTGATATCGTGGACTTAGATGTATGTAACGCTTTAGCAGAATAAGAATAACCCGTTATTTTTCGGAGTAGACCACGGTTTTGTCAATACAAACGTAAATGGAAAGATGTGTTTACGTGCATTAGTAATATGCACAAGGAACATAATAGGATAGAATGAAATCCAGTTGCCTTGGGCAATAATGGACTACAGATTAGACGAGTTGCCGCTGTTTGTGTACAAGTCACCAAATGTGAAGATCATTTGCCGCAAGCTAGAACATCTCACTCGAAAGAAATATTTTTCTATAAAAAACCCAATAAGGTCTAGAACAAAGACACTGATCATTATGAATACAATGATAGGTGCAATAACATAGAATATAATACCCATTGTAAGTATAGGTTTTCACTTTCTGTCGAAATCACAAATTACTTGATGAGAAAACTAGTATGAACTGACTAATCAAGAATTCCATGTATGAACGCCATCGCTGATTAATTACGCTGATTATCATTCTGCTTGATAAGTTATCTCTACAAATTCAAAAGAAAGGAAAATTATCTTGATAGAAAAGACACGTTACCCCGACATTGCTTCATTAAACGAACAAAGTTGAAGAATATGATTATCCAATATGGCTGAAATGTGTTTCTATCGGTGTGGGAAATTAATAAGTTTTTTTAACAGTAAAAATAAGATTTCACGTCATTTGTATCCTGCTTCATTAAATGACTTACAATTGAAAAAGGGGACACATACGGTGATAATCATTGAACTCTATAATGAAATTACAAATTGAATGTAGTTCTCCAATGGAGGTTGCTGATTTGAAGCGTGAAGATTAATACCAGTAAATTAAGACAACCCTAACGTATTTACTTCTTCTTGTCTATCTAAGTTCATTAAGACGTTTGTCTTACCAGGAATAACAATTCAACAGTTCGTTTTTACATTTTATGTATCATAGTCGCATACATAGATACAAGCATAGTATAATATATTACAATACTATAGTCATTCTCAAGCCCCAGTCTGCTGATGGAGGATGCTACACTTTTTTCCCCTTCCAAAACCTGTCTGCTGTCTGACGAATTCTAACAAGTTTTGCAGCTTTGTGTTTTGGACATTAAATTATCTAATTGGTCAAATATTATTATGATGTAAAAAATTAGATTGGTCAATCAAGCCAAATGACGCTGAAACCCACCCTTATATGGCCAGTGGAAATCTACTAGATAAATTTCCAAGATATCTGTTATCAACCGAGAATTGAATGTTTACCACATTATAATTATTTTTTTTTATATAATCATTTGTCGCTCATATTTTAGTGCACATTTAGTAAAATTAATTAATACAATATAATGCCACCATTAATTATACTAATTATCATACTGCTATATGTATGTGTGGATCTTTATTATCGTAATCAAAAAAGAGACCATTTGATACAAGCGTTGGCTAGAATTTCTTAATTCTTGGCAATGTATGTACCTAACACAAATTATAGCTTTGAAACCACTACAAGATTTTAACAGCATATAATAAGAAATATTCCACAGAGAATGGGATTAAAAATCAGTAACTACTAAATGTCAACCAATGCTACGGTGAATCTACACTCAACGGCTTTTTACCAATGTAACATGTAATTATTAAAAACATGTGTAATATTTAATAGATTATACTACATTGTCGTATCTCCTCCATGGTTTCAATATAACAGCAATAAGATTCATAAGGTACAAGCCATTTATAAGTGTAATTATTGTCCCTGTCATTTGGAGAAAACATGCATGGATTATTAGTATTCTCACGGCCGGCTCCTCCACTTGCCAGACACACTGTTTATACCACAGTAAAGCCAGGCTGACACTTGCACGACTTTTAGCCACGATTTTGTCGTGCCCATCAGTGTCCACATTGACACGAACTGGCACGACGAGTTTGCGCATTGTTCACGCACTTCCCGCATTGACACGGCGAGTTTGCGCAAATCGGACGGTGTCGTGCGACTCGAGTCGTGCCAATTCGTGCCACGGAATCGTGCAAGTGTCAGCCTGGCTTAACCATGATTCTAATTGACGTGCCGACTCGGTTTAGGTATTAGATGAATGTATTGACTTGGTTCCGTGGTGAGCACTATCTGCCTATGCTAAGCAGAGAAAAGCGATTGGTTTGTCGTTGTTTTGGTACATAATTGGGGGAGAGCTATCGAATTTGGTGTATAGTATAAAACATTATGCACACTTTTTGTGTGCTACAAATGTAATACAGTTTAGATGAAACGATACAATCAGTATTTTGAATGTGTAAGAAGTCCGGCCGAAGTAAAAAAAGTACCGTGCTAAGAAGTGTGCAATTAGTTGAAGTGATAAAACACTCCATTGAAGTGTTACAAAAAGTTTAACCGGAGGGATTTTATTGAAGCATAACAACACTTTATGGACGTGTATGAGAAGTTTAACTTAAGTGATAACAGCACTCTATTTATGTGTGTATGTTTATCTCAATTGATAACAATACAACACCCTATTAAAGTGTGTAAGACGTTTACTTCAAGTGGTGAGAAGTCTAACTTAAGTGATAACAACACTATATCAAAGTGTGTAAGAAGTTTACTTTTAGTGGTAACAGCACCATATGAAAGTCTGTAAGAAGTATACCTTCAAAGTGACAACAGCACTCTATTAATGTGTGTAAGATGATTACCCGGAGTGATGACAACGCTATGTTAAAGTGTGCAAGAAGTTTACTTTTAGTGGTAACAACACCTTATCAAAGTATGTAAGAAGTATACCTTCAGAGTGATAACAGCACTCTATTGAAGTGTGTAAGATGTTTACCTGGAGTGATAACAACGCTCTATTCGTCTGTGTAAGATGTTGACCGAAATGATAACAACGGCCTATTAACCAGTGTACGCAGTTTAACTGAAATATTAAGAAACGGCTGAAATTTGCAGGAAACACAAAAAGCATTGTTTTGAATCGCAATTGAAACAAACTTTAAAAGCGCTTCATACAAGTCGAAACCATCAGGCTAGTTAAGCGCTATAGAATAAATTGGGTATCACGCCAAATTTAAGATCCCTGTCAAACTGATAAACCTAGATATCCTGAACATCAACCGGTCATTATCAAAAGTCATCAATCTAGAAGAATGAAATATCACCACAGCAAGGTAAAGTGCCAAAGTATTATGACTATAATCGACGCATCACCAACTGGCCTCAATGTAGAAGAGTATCTAAGATGATGACCACGCCTATCAAGACATTCATCATCACATCGCCTTTATATTCCATGGGAAATAATAATAATATTACAGCAGCGTGGATTTGTGTCGGTGCTGATTTGTTGCCGATGACATGGATTAGGTTAAACATCTCGATATTTAAGAATTTTGTCAAATCGAGATCTGGAAATCATTCGAACTAGCCGTTATAAAAATCAGTATATCAACTTGTATTCAGCTTTCGTAAGTTGTCTACCCCTTCAATGATGTTACCGTGTCGTCCTCCGTATAACTCTATATCGGAAGCTGTACGTTCGTGTTTCTGTATACATGTCGTTTTTGTATGCAACTAATGATTTATCCTGGTTATAACGACCTAGAACATGAATTAGAATTATCAGGATAAACATGATACTGTGGGCCATCTTGTCTTACCGCGGGACATCGGTGTGACAAATGGTTATCGGACTTCCTGGAAAGATCATGTATATATCCCGCTTCGATCACGACATACATCACTAGTTTGTTGTTAAAAGCTTTTCTCTGAACTTCCATTTTTACACAACTGTGTTAATGACTCCGATGGTGGGTAGTTGTTCGGAGTATATTTCAGATGTTGTTTTATACAGGTAACCTTAAGTAAAGTATTTTGGTTAATAAAAATAATATTGAGCATTTAAACATAACTCAGACGTTGATAAAATCATCGCCGCCGTCCTTTACTTTTTGTCTCACAAGTGTTATCTTTTTCCCAAACCAAGAAGTGGTATTTATGTTCTTGAAAGAGTAATCATACCCTATCCCCCATATTACTAACTGAAAATAATAAACTCTTGGCCAAGAACCATATTAATTCTTTCAGTGATTTAATTTCTGCTTGATATTCCATTGTAACATATCATCTTAGTAATGGATAATGCCTTTCTTCACGATTTGCTTAAACCAATGCCGATAGTTTCTATGACTAACCATAAGTGGTGTGTATTGGTATAACCTATAGACATCATTATATTACCTTGACGTCTACGTTTTTTAATGAATGTGGTGGATGTATTATTTCATGTTTCCCCCCTGATTATGTGCTGTAAGATATGTTCGAAAGAAGAGATTGGTTATATTAATCCTTTATAGGCATTTAATAACTGGGTAGAGCAATAAATAGTACTAATGGAGGAACATGCTACCCTGACCTGACCAATCATCAATATATGTGATGACATATCCATCAATAATGAGCCCAATCACATAGAAAGTATCCTTACAAATCACAACCATCACCTACAACCTAGAATTCCATCGAAAGAGCAATTGCATGGAACCGGTGCTGAAAAGCGAAGTAGTCGGTTCGCTTGAGTAGATATTTTCATAGTATCGTCGTTCACTTTTTAACAGAAGAATGACAATACCAATACAGTTTCTCCTTTTATGTTTCGAATAAAAACGGGACTTATTTTTGGGTTACCATTATTGATTGAAACCCCTCGCCTCTGAAATATGGCTTTTTGACTATCAGCTTGACGATACAAACTTTATCGAAATCTATTTGAATTCATCAAAAATGTTTTCATTGTCTTAATCATTTTCATGTTTAGATACCAAAAATACAGTTTTCTGGGTTTCGAGAATAGGGCGCTTCACACGACAAACAACCGAAATCGACATTCACATGGCGTTCAGTATAAGCTCGATTTGTACCATATGTGAAATAATAAAATTAATAATGATATTTGTATTGCGCAACTATCCAATACACTAGGGATGCACTACAAAATTTTCTCACTTTGCAGTGTTAATGATAGTGACTAAAAATCCAAGTTTTCACTTTGGATTTAAAAACTGACACCGAGTCACATTGTCGGGTATTTTCTGGAAGTGCATTCCATGCAAATGATTTCAAATTATAGGCAGGTACATCCAATAATAGTTTCCCGTCTGACCTTAATGGTCGTCTAGGTTGATACTGTGATTTTGAAGGTACTGAATTTATGCCGTGACATTAACAAGGATGGCATAAACACAGATTGCATAAACACGTACAGATTTGGAACTGAAACCTGCCCGATTGCCATGGAAAGTCTTATCAATTAATGTGCAACGTTATAACGACATATCACCAATCAGCCACCACAGTATAAAGATAACTCTACAATTATATCACCCCCGCAACTGATCTTAATAGTGGATTTCAGTGTAGTTTATATCTAGATGATTATGTGGTTTACAGTAAAATCAAAATCTGTTTTATTTAACGATCTTGAGGGACAAGATGTGAAACAAACACAAACAGTTGTGATCACTGAGCTAAAAAATAAAATTCTGAATTGAAAGTGATGTTCAAAGACTTTAGTTACTTTGATCTAAATGAACGCAAACGGTACATGGCGTCTATAATGAATCTTTTATAGCGACATACTTTTAGCGGCGATCACAGAAAAATTAAAAATTGTAATATCATTCTGTAAGAGTGTAAGTTGAAATGTTACTGGTGGCCCCAGGATTTTTCGACACAACCGCGGTTGCTTTCTTTTGTCTTCTCAGGTGATTATAAATCATATATTATTTATATGTTAATATTATGACTGACACGTTGCATCTATTGAACCATTAACACCTATTAAAAGCCACTATAGTTTTACGAGTGTTAATATATTATTTACATTGTTTATACTCACCAGGGATTGGGGTTTATTGTATATTTTCTCCACATGAATGAGACGAGGGACGTCTGTTTTTATTGTATAGCTTCTCATAAGAGTTAATGATCATAATATCAAGTCATGCTGGTATGCATTTACATAATTGAGTATAAATGAATGGAATTAAATTTTTCATTAAAACAATACTTCGGTCAAACATACGGTAATTTTTATTTTCATTTACGTGTATTGTACAAGGTGGAAAACATGTTTCCGTGAAACAAACCCTTGTTCGACTTCACAATAATGTATACAGAATACTACACATACCATACTATCCTGCGGGATAATTAGGATACCAGGCCAAATTGGGACAATAGTCTGTAGGGGGGAGGGAGGGAATGAAAATAAATATAGTTAATAACGTGGATTGCCCGGACGGTAAAGGTAGAATTAGATTTCATGGTGTGAATATTAAGTCGATGGTTCAGGTGACCGAGACTAATCTTTATCGATCAATATAATTTTAAGCACCCTCAGCCCTGCAAATGAACAAACAGCAATAGGAACCCCTACTGAAAGGAGTGTTTCTGCGGGTATCTATGTTTAAATTGGTAAAACTTATGAAGGCTTATTTATTATAGGCAAGAAGCAAATACATTTCGGAAGCTAACTTTTCGGAGAAGTTAAAAGCTGAAAAGGTTGGATGATAATTGGAGCCTATAATGTACTAACAAGACTTATTTTTAGAGTAGGGTTTAATCCCAGAATCTCTTATCAAAAACAACAGTAATTCTTCTTTGCGATAGGATAGACAATTACAATTTATCAAAAATTGGCATAACCCAGGAGGCGTGTATCGAAAAAGGTTGAAAATCGATAGGCTGGTGTTCTTCTTCTATAAGAAAGAAACACGGCGGGTTATTGTAGCTGCTATTAAAACTTAGGTGTACAGAATTGTTGGTTAATTAAATTATCTGAAATAATAAAATACTATTGAATATTTAAAAAAAAGAAAACAAAGACGCACATTTCTTATTAGATGTTTCAATAGAGCAAGTGAGCTATAATAATCATTAAATTAATGGGTAAAAGTAATTTAAGATTCTATAATTATGCTTTCGCTGTCACTATACATGTTGTGGTATAAACAATTTTTTCTCTCATGATTTCTCTTGATATATGTCGTAATATTGAATTGTTACCTTGGTAACCAAAAGCCATACATTGTATGTGATAAACAATTTTCAAAGAAGTTGAAATTATTGGGTTTTTTTTTTAAGATGTTAGCAACAATAAAGTAGCGCTCAAGGGAGATAACTAATATCAGGCACTCAATGTGATTTAATTTTGGGCTAAAATGTTACGAGACAATTAATGCCAATAATTCTACCCATACCCGAACGATACCAAAATGGAGCACTAATTCACCAATAGGACATTGGCACCAGACTATATTCCGGTCAAGGACTTGAATATTGTTTAGCCAGTGATTCTCAACCAGTGTGCAGCCACATACAGATGTGCCGCAAGATATCCGTAAGTGTACCTAGAAACTTTTAAAGGTACATTAAGAAAAACCAGGTGACCCAACTGGAAAGTTCATAGCTGTGTTTGTCTGTATTTAGTTGGCGTCTGTCTCGGTGATTGTATGCCATATACTACTTGCCATATTTTAATTTTGTGAAATTCAAATATTGTTCATAAACTAATATCCAGGTGTGCCGCTATCTTTTCATGTGTTCCAAGGTGTGCCGTTGGCAAAAAAGGTTGAGATCCACAGAGTATAAGCTATGACCAAATTTATAATATATAGTTCCATAGATCCTTCATGTAACCATCAGCTTTTGTTCTCTTCAATATATCATATATACAATTATATCTTGAATCTCTTCCAATATTTACAATTTTGATTCATTTAGAGGTTATTTTTTTTCTTTATATCACTGGATTTCAAGTTTACAAGATACTGGATTTATCTTTGTAGTTTATATAATTGTTTTAAATTCATCACACACATACTTTAAAGACGGGTGTTATTTTAGTTACTACCGACTTTTCCCTTTTAAGCATAATATGTGGCGCCTTCCACCCTCCAGTTCAATCCACAGTCTAATCACCGTAATTGGACCACAGTCGCAAAACGAGCTTATAATGATAGATAGAGGGAATATTCACTATCTAATTATGTTTCCTGTCTGGAATCTGGGCAGTTTTTATCACATTTTATTTGATATTTATTCTGCTCAAAACATCTTTATTGGTTCTAAAGCAAGGTAGACGACCCTCTTCCGTTGTAATTTGCGGTATACCTTTAAGCTATATAACTCTGTTATTGGTCTCCAATAAATGTTAATTATGAAACTAATGATGACGAATCACCCTTTTATATACAGGACATATCCATCCCTTTATTAACATTATTATTGTAGACTGGAGTATTTTCTGGCATTTACAATAATATTGGAGAGTCAATGGGCAGTTACTGGTTTTAAATTTGAAATAATTTCCATAATAATCATACCGTTTGTTGGTGTATTTCTTTTTAAGGATTATATTGAACCACATTACCAATCCAACCCCAACTAATACCAGTCTTTGACTGATGTGACCGTATTTATCAATTTTCATTTTCTTTTTATTTTAGGTAATCATTATGGGTAAACACTAAGGTTACGAGATAATCTTTATTATTAGAAACTGTGATTACGAAGTAATCATTGATTCTTATACCCTGTGGTTACTGGATAATCTGTATTTAAAAACAATGTGGTCACCTGGTAAATTGGGACGGTGTAATATGAAATAACGTATACTACTAATGAATATAACTCAAATTTAAGCTATCATCATTTGGAAATGAAATGAAATGGGGTTTAACGTCCTACTCTTTTGCACCTAACCTGGGCTAATGGAAGACGGGATCATCATTTGGAGTGAAGCAAATATTAAATTGAACGTAATAAAATAATTTTATTTTCACTCTACCAGGCATTGCCAAATTATCAGTCAGTTTTAGTTGGATCTTTACTTCACTGTCTGGAGTTTTATTCAGATTATACTATTTACTTCTATTATAATTTGAATTATAACCGTTTCTATGAAGTTCTGCAATTATTCGCTAATGAGACAGTATTTAACATAAGATGGTGACTTACCACACATTTATACACGATACGGTCCCGGACTAATCATTTCAATCTTGATCCATTAGTGGTGCAAGGGATTTAGCTAAACCAAAATTTTCGAAAACAGTAACAGTTAAGAGTCGTACAAAAAGACCAGAATTAACATTAAAGTCAATGCTGCAATAAATTGTGGTCTACCACCTATATATCTAAACAAATACGTGCATTATTTCAACCTTTTTTAGATTCAGCTATTTTAATTGAATGTTAGTCTGGTTATCTTGGCTGTTACAGTTTGTGCATACAGTAGTTCAACCTTAAAGCCCCAATAGCACTCGTGTTGTAACTGAAAAATATGTCCCAATCTTCATTCTGGTCAACAAATCGTATTATTTTAGAATATTCCAATTAAATGATGATATAAATTTCATCTTAACACACCTAATTTAAAAAATTGGAGAAATTCAACCAATTGATTTGAAAAGTCTAACGTAAACCTTTTCAAATGTGACTTGGATTTTAAAATATTTTCGAACCCTCTGGACAAATAAAATAGGTTGTAATGGATAATTTACACAACAGGTAGGACATTTAAACATCTAGTACTTAGAATAAGGGTATTATTTATTTTCTGGGGCTACCAAGCCAGCAAGAATGTTATTGTCCCTTTAAATAACGATATAGGTTACAGTTTTAACGGAAGTTTTAAAATAATTTTGGCGTAAATCATTGTGGGCAGTATTCAATGTTCCAGAGTTACGCAGTATTGCCAAGACCCTCCGAACGCGAAAGAGGCTGTATTTTATTAACAGATATTTTTCAATTTGATGTAAAGCATTGAGGTGCTATCACACATTCTCTCTTGTCATCTGATACCACTTTGCCTTGGCAATGCCATTATACTAATTTGTCTTTTTGCTCTTTAGAATAGATAGTAATATGTTATATGTCTGGCTCTTCTATTATCACAGATTTATATCACTAACAAACTTGTTTTTACATTCGCGGAATTAACACATTGTTGTATCAGTGACAGTTGTAGAGCAAGGAAGTTTATATTTAGCGTTTCTTAGATATACCCTATTACACTATGTGTAATAAGATTGATAGAAATTGTTCGCCCAGGGATTGAGAGAATGACTTTATTGTAATCTATTATGCATTGTACCAAACTGTATTTAGCTTGACATACAAATGTAGAATTGAACTGTTGTATTGTTATTCCCGGTAAGATGTCTTAACCACTAAGATAAGAAAAAAAAAATACACAACGTGAAAAGGAAGCAAAGAAGAAAATTTCAAATATGTAGTAAGAAAAGAGTGCATAGGTAATGCGCAGTATGTGGCAACTGGTTTTAGTACATGTCTGCTTTCCAAGTCCGACAAAAGACACCTGATGCTACGTATGTTCTCGTTTCGACTTTAAATATATTGTCTTTTGGGAGCGATGTCTCTATTAGAGAGAGAGAGAGAGCGAAATGGGGTTTAACGTCCACTCGACACAAACATATGGTGCAACTTTATTTCAATAATTCGCTTGCGCGTAAGGGTCTTTAGCAGTGGGAGGAAACCGGATTACCCGGAGAAAACTCACGGGGTTGGACAGGCGACACAACTCTGCCACGTACAACCGGGGATTCGAAACCACGCTAGTTGACTTAATGGCAGGCCGTATATGATACAGCGCGCGCACGCTTACCATTCGACCCCCCACCCCCGTCTCTTATTTTTATTAGAGAATGGAGAGAGACATTATGTACTATAATACAGGATCCTATTTCAATACAGTTTGATTCATAAAGTGTAAGGTACATTTGTATATCTTGTTGTTTCGGCTTTAGAGAAACATAATTTCTTTTCTACTGTTTGTCATCAGTAATATTTGCAGAACGACGATAGATGACGTATTTGAGCAAACTACGATTGATGTAAGTGACCTGATCAGATTTATACAAAACGTTTTTTTCTAAATTTGTTTTCTAAAGAAAGAGTTGTCTTGTGTTGCAAATAACCTTCTGTCAACATTTTATTTCCTTTCCCTCAACCAACCGTGGTATTACGAAGAACATTCTGCGTAATATCTTATCAAAGAATGGGGACGAGTCTTACAATGTTTTGTGAACCGGATTATAGACAATATTGGAAATACAAGAAAAAACGAAAAAAAACCCAAATAATGAATAGAGAGAGAGAGAGAAATGGGGTTTAACGTCCACTCAACACAAACTAGGTCATTTCGGGACTAACATACGGGTTAATTTTATTTCAATAATTCGCTTGCGCGTAGGGGTCTTTAGCAGTGGGAGGAAACCGGAGTGCCCGGAGGAAACCCACGAGGTTGAGAAGGCGCCCCTATCTCCATACCACTTACGCTCACACCAGGGCTCGAAACCACAGCCGCAAGCCAGAGGTGACCGGCCAGCTAGAGGTCGAAGCGCGGCACTCTAGTCCACTAGGCCATCCCAACCCCCCAATAATGAATAGTAAACTGAGATTAAGCTGCAGTGATCAAAATGGTCATAAGTTTTTGAGTCGAGTAACGTTTAGCTTATCCTGGTCATTAGGTTTTGAGACAATTAACAATTAGCCCCCTAGTGTGGACACCATTTTGAAGCCGAGTCGATGGAAATAGGTAGGACGTTAAACCCCATTTCATTTCATTTCGATTCCCAACCAACTTCCAGACAATTTTACCAACAGTCAAATGAATATCAGGTTTATGTTGTGTAATTATTTGGGATTAGTATGGTGTTCTATTTCAATGTTAAGGTACAGAGAATAAAAATCGACGTCGGCTTTAAAAATGACGTCGCCAAGAGAATTTATTTGAGGTTTATTTATCGTTTGGTATTTTGTCTTCAATTCACTGATTTAAGCTGGACAGAGGGAAGTGACATTTATATCCTTTATATGACAAGACATTTCTATAATATCCAGATTATATGTTATATTTTAAATCTCTGTTCTGCAGATACACTAATACACTGTAATTAAACAAACGATGAAAGGGTACTGATAACGATGTGGGTGTGGTTTCCGTTATTTACATCAGTTGTTTTATAGGTTCTCAAGACAGAATTAACACGAGAATATTCTTATTGTGGATATTGTACGACGAATATATTAGCTACCCCAAAGAAATCAGGTTAAGATCGAGTTTGAAAGAATCCAAGATTAGGTTCACTTCTACACTAGTTAACCTAGTCACACAGGCTATAATCATTGATTGAGATTTGGCAACGAAAGGTAGCTACTGTAACTGCTTTGTTCGGTGTTCTCGCTCAGTTGAATTTTGATGATCAAATAAATTTCAAGAAACCATCTATTTTACTTTTTAACACTTTGTCTAAATAACTATTTATTAATTGTTTTATATTTACTTCTCCGTCAAGTCAAGGTTTGGTCGAAAAACTTATAATATGTCTAGGAAAAATCATAATTCTACCCGTCTATTTTCTGAAATATGTCCTGATTTACACAGGTTCATGAGAAGCGAGGCCGATGAATTATTATCTCAGCCTCCATGGTTAGCACTTAGATAGTATCCCCACCCACCAAGAACAAACGCCATGGGCGTATGCCCCCCCCCCCTTGCAAATATATTCTCGTATTAATTCGGAGTGTAAAAATGTCAAGGAATGTTCATACAACTTTGTTTAACGTCGCTTTTTTTTTGTCTCTAGTTTAACATTGAAAAAGGCGACGCGGATTTGGCGACGCGGGAAATGGTTGAAATAGAACACTATAGATTAGTGTTATTTTAAAGTTACGAGTGTTATTTAATATTGTAACATGCTTAAGGGTGAATCTTGCGTTTTGATTGGTCGATTAGACACTGTCGATTGGACAATAACACCCCTCTGTTTTAGCAAGGCGAATAACTGCGTATAAATATTACAGTGTACTTTTTTTTCATTTTGTCCTCAGCCATCTTCCTCAACTCAAATTTTTATTGGCAAATATCTTCATGAAATTCTGCTCAAATTCAAATGACCATCACACTAACGCGTCTTGGGTCCTAATGATCTCAGGACATGTCTATTGGACAATAACACCCCTCTAAATGCGAAACAGGAGGTGTTTATCTCCTAAACGTTACTATCTACTGATGATTGTCAAGTGATCAAGGCTACTTAAATTTCATATTATTAAACTGTCTATCGAATATTATCAAATAATCAGGGCTACTTACGTATCATAATAAACTATAACACTTATACATAATGATTATTGTGGTGATAAATGTATATAATTGATAGTTTTATTATCTTAGTATTGTTCCATTATGGTCAACTGCGGGGAATAAAGATACTCAGGTTTACTAATAATATTCAATATACTGTAGGTGATTCGTAACATTATTATCTCTTGGGTTAATATTAAAAATATATTATGTTAGACGCTTTGGTAGTGAAAGATTTATAGGTTAGCAGTGAAGCGTTTATCGGTTAGCTTTTGTAGTAAAACAAAACCACAAACATGAACTTAATTACTATGGATTATTGTTTTATTATTAATATCTTCTCCTAGACCAATAAAACGCAAATATATGCCATGAAATCAATGGGTGCTACTCATTTCTTACAGTAACATTATTCTACTGCGAATTCTGAAGTTTTATTGGGTTACCTAATATGACCGGTACCTTGGGTCAGAATGTATTTTCTTCTGTGTTTTTGTTAGGCAATTAATGTTGCACAGCCTATAGAGCTAACGACTTTGGCGTGACACAAATGGCCGTGAGGTAGGATTAAACCTTGCGTTATTGGGTAAGCAAGATGGCATTCTTGTATAACTAAACCAAAACAAAATGAGATGATAATCTGCCATTGACATCACAACAAGATATGATCATCTATCACTGAAACCAGAACAAAATGAGTTGTTAATATTCAAAAAATGAGGTGAAATCGTGTCACTAAAACCGGCATAATATGAGGTGATAACCGTTTAAAGCAGAAAAACATGAGATGATGATTTAGTAGGAAGAGGTTGGAAACGTGGAGATACGTTGGGATACGTTTCTATACGATCAACATGATTGCCACGTCTGACATCAATATATGATAAGACGTGGTAGAACCACTACGATTACTCCACGATTAAAACCACGATTTCAACCGCAGCGCGAATCGTAATAGTGGGAACCTAGGATTAAGAAGCAGACCTATGCGCAGACGACTAATTAAAAAGTAGACCTCCTTTGATCTAGCTCGATAGCTACACGCCTGTATGACAATGCATAATATTAATATTCTCTATGTTCCTGATGTTAAACCTATTGTACCCGAAGTGTAGTCTCTTTCATTTTCCAGTGAACAGAACTTCCTGTTCCTGTATGGACTGTCTTACTTGTGGTCTGTAGTTATTCTACTTGCAGTTTGTAGCTACTCACACTTGTGGTCTGTACCCTAGCTATTTTGCTGGAAATTCGTAGTTATACTACAAGTCCTTCTAGTGGGCTATAGTTTTTCTACTTGTGATCTTTATTTGTTTCACAATGCGATGTTTAGTTATTTTAGGTATTCAACTTGTGGACCGTGGTTGTTGTTCTTGATTGATCTTTAGTTACTCTAGTTATTATCATTCGTTATTCTATTTTTAAATCTAAGCTATTCTACTAACTATATTTATTTCAGTATGTGATTATCATATTTATTGTTAATCTAAAATGTTGTAATTTATTTAAACCTTTATATATTTATCGTTCTCTATTTCAGGTATGTAAAGTTTATTTATTCTATATCTTGCGGTAAGTTGATTATAATAATAACAAATAAAGGTCAATATACTGTATTTAAATGTTGTTAAGATTTAGTCTAGAAGGTGGTAAGTCCCATATTCACCTTCTTAATGCTATGTCATGAACACCGCTCAGGTGAATTATTGAAAATAAATCGGCCACGAACCAGTCTGTTAGTAGAAGCTAAACCTCATTTCACGCTTTCCATTTTATGTAACTTTTAAAAAAAACTAATTCAGTGTTGAAAGGCAAACCATGATGATATTTTATCTTGAAATCACAATAGAAACATAACATGGATACTGATATGTTCTACTTCTATATATGGTAATGGATATTTTTAAAACAATGGCCTTCATTTCCGTTCTGTCAGTAGACGAACGGTTTCTTTTTATTGAAAACGTAAATGAATTCTGTGATTGTTTTTTATTGGGAATAGAACCAATGAGTTTTACAGTGTGTCAATAACGATGAAGTCATATTTCGGAAACACACAAGACTGTTTTTGAATGCATGACTAACGCCAATAGAATCATTATTGACAGATTGTTCCTGAAAACGTTGTGCAGCCTGTAGAAGAGGTTGACTTATTTTGCTGAAATTGGTAAGATATACCCATATAGGATTGTTAATTGATTTCCTTGGGTATGTAACCATATCCTACTGGGTTTAATAATGTAATTATAGACTGATAAATTTTACATTTAATAACAACTGGATGAGCTTGATGTGTATTCATGACCTGTAGACGTTGATATGTTAGCAAAACATATTAACTTCAATATGTAATCATAACCAATTCACTTTGATATGTAATCATAGCCTACTGAGTTTGGTATGTAATCATAACCTGCTGAATTTGAAACGTAAGCATATGCTACTGACTAATCATCGCCTGTTGACTTTGGTATGTAATCATAACCCGTGCAGTTTAGATGTGTAATCACATCCTGTTGACTTGATATGTAATCGTATACCAGCCATGCCCTGTTGAGTTTAATACCAGATTTATAAGGGTACATTTATGGTTATAGTGTATTCCGAAAGTTAAATATGTTGCAGTTAATTTTAAGTCATAGCTCGATGAGCGAAATATGTAAGCATAGCCTGCTGAAGATACTTTTTAGCATGGTGGTGGCATTATGTTAGATTTTATGGCAGTTAATTTTAAGTTTATCTCGAAAATAATTGCCGAGTTCATATCAAGCTATTATTTCCATATGTCACCTAGCTAGAAACAACTAAAGATAAGACTACGACTGATTTCCCGTGTCATTATGCTACATGACAGGCATGGCCATACAATGACAGTAGCATCCTCTTCGCCTTGGCCTTCAGCGTGGGATGGAAAAGTGTTTGCATCCTGACAGGTTTGGTTTAATGTAAAATTTACAACCTGTAAGTAACATTCATACTGTATCATTGCTACACGACAGGTTTCAGGCTACTCATTTCCCTACATACATTCTCATTACATACTCGATCTTATTCCAAGAGCTTTCCAATTTATCTTCTCCAGTGTCTATTTACTCATCACTTAAATTAAGACAGGACACACGTACTTTAAATGTCAAGGCGTTACTACGTAAAACGCGACATAGTATCTTCATCAAATTGACAATTTAATGTCATTTTCTTGATACAAACACATTCATAGATGTATGTTTGTCAACAACAATATATTGGTAAACAACTGTACAATAATAAATATATAGCGCAATAGTCTTCGCATTCGCAATGCAGATATAAAATATTTTTAATATAGTCTTCAAAAAAAGAAACGCACAACCCATTTTTCATCATTTTTTTATTTGAACCAGGTCTTTGTTTCGGTAAATCTTACTTGTTTTTAATGCCATTATGTAAGGATAAAAGAAATTCATTATTGATTTTGAAGGTAGGGTCACTAATTGTGACTGGTCATCCTTTTTGTCGAAATTTTTTATCGCTTGATTGCACCAAGAAACATGAAGTTAACAACTTCGCGAGCTTTTAGCATGGAACCTAATTCTAAGGTCTTTAAAATCCTGGGGTTCTCGGTTTCCAAATCAGTTGCACATGTAAACACTCAAAGACCCAAGTGATGCCACATCCGAACGAAGACCAAGGCAACAACGCTATTGGTGGATTACAAGCAGATGACTCCAAGACAGATGTAGCCAGGCTGCTGAATGTTTCCCTTAGTTTCATTTCTCGCCTTTGGGATAGGTACCGACAGCGAAGTTCAACACGTGAACGCCCAAGCTCAGGCTAAACAAGTGTGGTCCCATTTGTCCTGGGTCGTCACTTCCGGTTACGTCATTGGCGTAATTGGTTTTCAACAGCGACCTCTACTGCAGCAGCAATTCCCGGACGGCGTAGAATCTCGTACCAGACAGTAGGCAAACGCCTACGTGAAACCGAATAACGAGGCAGACGTCCCCGTTAGAGCTTCTGTTTTGAAATACGCCGACACCATGAAATCCAACTTTAATGGGTTCAGGCACTGAGGGTATGGTCACAGCAACACTGGAGAGCAGTTCGGTTCAGCGACGTGTCGCCGTTCTTGTTGCAACAAGGCGATAGTAGAGCGACTATATACATAATATCGGTGTTTAATATACATAACACGAAAAGGCTAGAACAATAATTCATCAATGAAATAATTATACACGTCATTCAAAGATAATATCTTTTACTCGGGTATCGCAACATCTGAGATTTTTATTGTAATTAACTGTTTGTAACATTATCGGTTGACTTATTAATTATAAGATATCGGTGCGTTATAAGGTCGTTGATCTAGATTTCACAACCCATCTATCTCACTAGACGATACTAATACTAAAACAATGTAAGGATATTCTATACATTCATCTGTTAATGGTTTCGAGTGCCATTTGTAATCTATCCCAGTAGACAACTTGGAAGTAATTAAAAATGTGTTTCAAAATAATAATGTTTTAAAAAGAAAACGCGTAGAATGGACTAAGGAGGCGTAAGCAACTGTCGTTCAATTTGGACGAATGTTTCAAAAATTGAGCTGTACTCCATTTCTTTAAGTGCTTATAATATCATTTCGAATAAAAATTTATAAAGTTTGGTATAGAGACACATCATCTAAGTAGGAATGAAAATACTGGATTCCCTGACTAACATCCATGTGGCACGCAAAAGACAACAATGTAAGAGTGTCCATAACTGAAAGTCTATCTCCTCAATTCACCCAAGGTTTGCTTCTTATATGTTTATCTAATGGCTAGCGGTTGTGAGAACACTGAAGGAATAAAATGTTGTGAACGGATAATCCAAGAATTAATTATTCATTTAGCGGATTATATTGAAAAGGATATTAAATACTGTAAATATTTATATTTGTCACATGTACTTTGGGTACTACTATTATGTGTGTGTGAGAGAGAGAGAGAGGGAGAAAGATGGGGTTTAACGTCCACTCGACACAAACTAGGTCATTTCGGGACTAACTACTATTATGTAAATTTTAATAATGCAAGTCAGAAATTGTCAATAATCTAGTCAAGTCACTTGACATTCAAATTTTGAAATGTTTTGAGTTGGCTTTGAGGCAGTTTTTGATAGATAAAATAGTCTGAGGAATTATATTGTTCCTTGGTATAAATGACAAAAAAATACCACCATACACGGTTTTTGCAATTTGGGAAATCATCGACAATTACAAATGAAGGGGCGTATTGGTGGAGCAGATAAGCGCAATTTTTGCGAAGAATCGTACAAATGATGACGCAAGCATCAGATTTGGCGCAATTGTTCTCCGAGGGATACTATTCAAATCTGCCCGATTGGTCAATTGAAAACCCAAGATGGCCGCCAAAATGGCCACACGAAGTTGATGTTTTGCTTAGAAATATTTGTAGTTGTCCGATTTGCGTGATCTAAGAGTCGATTCCTGTGTTTTAAAGCCTGCTGAGCTACACTTTCCTGTTCAAACTACACCAAGACACATATTTTCACAGGAAAAGCACCCTGATATTATATCAATTTTAATTTCTATAACAAATTTACATTGAAAACACGATTGTCTGTCTTTCTTCACACTCCGAGACATATTTTTCTAACCTCGCATGTTTATTCATGAGTTTGATGCGTTTGCATGTCTTTGCAATGCATGGGGTGTAGTGTTAGAGGTAGTACCTTTGTATCAGCAGTCAGTCACATTCATTAGATGGACTATACTGACAGTGGTACTCACCACTGGCCCAACTCTCATCTATGGCCCAAAGAAGGTGCTACTGCGCAGTATCGGCCACACCCTGATAAACCGTTTGGCTGGCGGTCTAAACTAAAGGATGGTAACACACAGGCAGTCTCTGTGTGCGATGGAGTACAATTGCCCGAAAATTCTAAGTGCACATTGATGATGGTCTTGAACTTCTCAGGAGTGATTGTCGGGCACTACCAAAACACACACATACATATATACATATAACAACTACAAATATTTCTAAGCAAATACATCAACTTTGGGTGGCCATTATGGCGGCCATCTTGAAAAATATTCGCCATCTTGGATTCTCAATTGGCCAATCGGGCAGATTTGATTAGTGTCCCTTAATTGTGCCAAATTTGTACTTGTATCATCAGTTGCACGATTCTGCTGTTATCTGCCCCACTATACACAGTTTCGGATAGTTGAACGTGATTAGCATATCTGTATCCACTTGGACACAGGATAAGCTCGTTTTATTAACTACATTAAAATATCGGGGACTGCTCCTTTAAGCCAATAAAAATGAAATCGTCAATTGAATTGATCACATGTGTATTATAATTTTATTTCGTGATCACTTCTATTAGTCTGTTATTTCTATTATATGTTTTGTATAACGTCTGACATACTTTATTTTTTATAATAATTGACAGCTATTTCTTTGACCAAGTGTGCATGTCAAGCACCATTAACCTTAAAATCTCTGTAATAGTCGTGGGCTAATTGTATGTCTTCTTAATGGTCCTTTTTTGATAATTTAATGACATATCTTTATGGGATGTAATACAATAATTGTTCTAAACATAGGATGGTGGAAATGATTATGTTTAGATAACCTACTGAATGCAAATTAATTTCGAATTAAAATTTACCACCCGCTTAAAAACGTAATTATGGAGTCGAGCAAACCATCCTGAACGATGAACTATTTGGAACTAAAAGTGACTGATGTGGAAATTACATGCTAACATATACGGTGAACAAGGGTTCAAATTGCCCCACTATACCGAAGGTCGAGGTGTTAAACCTGGTAACGAATGAAGAGTGCTATAAATGACTTGTAATACTGACACCTTCTCAACATGGTCGTTGTTATTGCATGGAAACTCAACCCACTTCTCTAGTGTTCAACCAATTAGACTCCAACTCGTTTTGAGCAACTGAGCTCGAATAGTGCTGGAATGTAATCTATGGGCCGAATCCTTTTGAAAAAACCATATTGGAACACACGTCTACAGCATGCGACAACAACTTTATAAAACAATCCATTTTTGGCCAATATGGCCGCCAATTTGGAGGCATATTCAAAGACATATTGAACAACACATCTGACCGCATGCAACAACAAAATTTCCATTTTTGGCAATATGGCGGCCATATTGGATGCAACATGGCCGCCGTTGCTCGGAACACGTTGAAGTATAATTAGTTGAACTCGCCATACTCGAAAACATATTAAAAGAGAGGGTAAATTTTAAGATCTAAATCAAAGGAGCGGTGGTCTATGTGCTTCAATTTGTGGTATTTTATTTTAATGGTGGCGGAGGTAGCGCATCAATAAAGAAGTTAATGAAGAAATGATCGGACATTTGCCAGTTTAGAATTGTTTAATTACTCATCAAATTGATGTCTCTTCTTGTCAATATACAATCTAGGATGTGAACTCATAATGCGGATTATCTGAAACAACTAGAGATCGAATTCAATATCAAGATAACTACAGATGCCGAAAAGTTCTATGAGTATTACTGCTGTGGTGCTTACTAAGCATCTGCAATCCTAGCACCTAAAGCCTGGACTAAGAAACAGAAGAGAGAGACAGCGAAAGAACAAT
Organism: Patella depressa; assembly: GCA_948474765.1. Lineage (NCBI taxonomy): Eukaryota > Metazoa > Mollusca > Gastropoda > Patellidae > Patella > Patella depressa. Next base: position 31,857,236 of record OX419715.1, read on the forward strand.
CAATTAAGACAGAAACAGACTGACGAAATGTTAAAGAAACAAAGAGAAAACAAGTAACAGTAGAATTTCCGAAAACACCAATCAATATAGACTATTCTAAAACAACGCCAGATCCAACATTTGAACCCTGGAGTCGAATGCAGTATTGATGAAGAAGTTTCAGACTTTGAAGTAAAGCAACCAAAGAAAACTGAAATAGGTGTGGTCAGGTATGGTGTGGACAATGGCAATGGTTCAAATGTAGGATCTGGCGTTTTTTTTAGAACAGTCTTTATCGATCGGTTTTCAGAAATTCTTCTGTTACAGCAGTTATACTCATAGAACTTTTCGTCATCTGTAGTCATCTTGATATTGAATTCGATCTCTAGTTGTTTCTGATAATCCACATTATGGGTTCACATTGAAATCTTTCTCATTTTCTTATCACCTTTGAATTCTGGTTTGCTATTCATCCTGTCATTCTTTCTCAGACTCAAAAACATTTCATACTCTTTTCTAATCTCTTAAGATATGAATCGTTCATTCATAGGCTAGACGTTATTTTTGTATAGGTCGTTTCCCAGTTCTTGTGCTACGATTTTGCTAGCATCGTCTCTACTAATGATCAGTTTTCCTTTCTCTGTTTTGCACAAATGGAGTACCCTTCCATTCACGAATATACCAGTCTGTAATTTTCCCTTCGTAACAAACCTGATCTCCTTTTGTAAATCTCTCAGAAAACTATTTCCTCGCAGTACTTTTCTTTCTGTCGCTCTCACTCGAGGCCATGGGCTATCTTTACATCGTATATACGATCAGATATGAAAATACATGATGAATGATGAAATTGAATGGTTAGATGCAAATGAAACATTTAAATTGATTCCATGGCTTTTTAACACGACCGAACCTGAAAAAAACCATGTGAAATATTATCCATTGTAACAAAATTACCAAAAACAAGCAATTTTACAGTTTTTGACGAGTTTTTTTTTTAACGAAAATCAATAAAACATTGTCCAATCGATGCAGCGATGTCTTTATAGTGTTCAGTGTGTCCAAAAAGACAGAAAAAGAGGTATTAGAAGCCACTCTTTATATGTTTTAGAGGTAGAATTTCGAAAAATCAGTATTTGGGGCCGCCATCTTGTAACAATGGCATGATCTAATCGAAATACCCAATTTTGACAACTGGTCTCATTAGATTCGGTTATAACACACTAAATCGCCATAGAATCACATATGCTTTCATAATCGATACCATAATGCCCAACCCTACTATTAGTTGTATTGTGTGTTGCTTTATGTTGTTGTTATTGACTGTTAGGTAGTAATTTCGGAGACCATATTGGGTTCAAGATGGCGGCCTTTGCTTGAATAACGCTGGAATGTGATTTATTGGACTAGGCATCCCCGAAAACCTATTGAAAGACCTATTGGAACACATGTCTACAGCATGCGACAACAAATTCCACCATTTTGACGTCCATTGTCGACCAAAGATGACCGCAGTTGCTCGAAACGCGTTGGGGTATATTGCGTGAACTCGGCATACTCAAAAACCAAATTTCCAAACAATCCATTTTTAGATCCGAGATGACCGCCATCGCTCGAAACACGATGACGTATAATTTTTGGAACTCGGCATACCCGAAAACATATAAAAGACATATTGGAACAAAATGTCTGGCCCATTCGAGGACCAAACTTTCGAAAAAAGACATTTTTTTTCCCGCCATTTTGAAAAATGTCAATTACCCCTGCATAATTTTCAGATTGAAGAAAGTATACTGGGTCCCATCCCTATTAATAGTTTAAATATGTTTTATTAAGGTCATATACAGACGTGTTGAATCTGACAAACCATCCAAATATCTAAGTACAAACTTCGAAAACTATAATTCTTGAGAGGCATCATAGAAATATAACTATTGGACATTATTCAAGTACTAGAACTTTAACTTGGAGACCATACTTCTGGTCAGACTACCATTTTGGAGTAACTTTTATATATACATCAACGTTTCCAAGTGTCTAAGACTACCAGACAAGGATTATTATGTGGCCAATGGTTTGGGCTGGATTGTTAATGACGTCATCTACATTCCATAACTATTTGGGCTGGATTTAAATTGTAAGGAGAAATGAGGATGGTAAGGTATGATATCGCACAGCCCACACACTCTCCAGGAATTGGGGTGCGGTCTAGATTAATGTTCGTTACTTAATTACCTATAAAAGTATGACACCTTCAAAACTTATTAATTTGTATCCCTCTCTGTGTGGTCTTTCTCTGACGTCACTGTTTCTTGGGATTATCTATAGTTAACACCAGGAATCAAAAAGAGAGTGCAGTCATGGACTTAACGCTTGGTCTATATATAAAGATGTTTACAATAAAACCATTTCTACATCAATTTAAACAAAGTTTAATACATATAAAGAAGTACAGTGGAGAATTTTAACCTGGAGACCAGTTGTGTATTAATATACGCATTAAAGGCTCAATACCACTTTTGTTGTAACTGAATAATAAGGCTATTATTTATTTCCTGGAGCTACCAAGGTCCCATTAATAAAAACAAGTATCACAGGCAATACTATAATTAAAATAAATAGAAATAAAAATACGTACTTATGTATATAAATTGTTAAAACGAAAATACGGGATACATAATACAATTAAAATGTATAATAAAAGTTTGTCTATTTTAAAAAGTTTAACAATTTTCCATACAGCTCCGGTTGAGCAAACAATTGATTGATAGAGGTAGTAATACAAACGATCAAAAGTTATTAATTTCATCATAAACACACACTAATCAATTTGAAAATAATTATAAATTGAATAACAACTGATAACATAACACCCAAAAAAAACAAATGATAACATTAAAACATCCAACTGCGAAAAAATAAAACGGTAAACGATCTGTGTACTGTAGCCAGGTTCTAATAGATCAATCAAATTTTAACAGTGAGATAGAGATTGGTTATATATAACATTTCCTAAGAGTAATCTGTTGTCAATGCATAGTTATATTATTATTACAACATATTTATAGTGCGCCCTTTCTTACCACGTATTCAGGGGCAATTTACAGAGTAACAATGTAATCATACGAAAAACAAGATTATAGATATATACAGTGTTAGTCCAAAGCTTGTTTAAATAAATGTGTTTTAAGATGCGTTTTACAAGAATATAGAGATGTGCAACATCTTAAACTAAATGGTAGATTATCCAATAAAACAGGTGTTCGATAACTTAAGAGACTAGTTGAACAGTTTTTGGCTTTAAAAGTAGTTTATCCGAAATACGCAATGTTCGACCAGGTGTAGATAGTTCTAATTGGTTTGAGAGATAAACAGGTTCCCACAGGAAGGTAAAGGGTCTCAAATGAAAATGATAGGCGATTATCAAACATTCAGAAGACCAAGAATAAATTTGAAACCATAGCATGTCATATAAAATACTGCCGTACATTGCTCTCCCTCTAGGGTTTTACAATTTAAGCTTAACATTCCAGGAAAAGTTTATAGTTATTTTTAATTACAATAACCATGTAGAATTCTTACTGGCAAAATCTGGATATGAGTCCATAAATTCCACTATCGTTGCACCAAACCACGCATTTAATTTCCATAATTTTATAATATGTCAAACTCAGTGACCAACTGTCACGCTACGGATCATATATAAAACCACACATGTAATAGATATATTGTTAACAAGCACCGACCTGAACCATTCAGTGTCCGCGCCTCTTCCTTTGAATGAAACAATGTGGTAAATATTTTAAAGGGGAAATAATATGAATAAATTCCGAGTTTTCTTATTTGTATAAAACCTGCGTTTTTTTGTTGGTCTATTCTAATCAATGCACTCTTTTTATGAATGTTGGTCAATTTGAATAAAATGTTCTGGAATTTGTGTACTAGAATTTGTGTACTTGGTGTAAAAAAAGAAATTCTTCAAAAGGAAAAACAGACTGATTTTAATATTATTTGGATATATTTACGCTGAACTGAATGAAACATTTGTAGTCAAATGTTACTGTCAAGATAAGGAGCTATAGTTTTGCAATATATAACCAGTTCAGAAGTAAACTAAAATCTCTAGAAGTAATGATAACAGAAATTTCTGGACGGAACTGCACACAATAAAAGTTGTTAATATTTAAATCAGAGTGTATTTCATAATCCAGTGACTATTTTAAACCTGTTGATACATGGGATGCACATTGGTAATCTAACTCAAATAATATACAAAAGCATCATCTTCTGTTGGTACATGAAAGAAAGAGTCCTTTAAAATATTCATCTGTTAGTTATGTGTTTAAGATATGATATTTGAAAGAGAAACATGGTCGTTTTATTAGGGTATTTATTATTTATGCGATGGGTATATATTATTAGCAAACTAGTGCTTTAAGATATTGATCATCTATGATAATTATAGATCTGAAAATGTTACGTGGTCCTTTAGGGTATTTATCATTCACGTGATAATGATAATGTGATATCTGATATAGTTAATATGTATACATTATGTTAATAAAGTCATGTGATACTAGACAGACAATATAACTTTAATTTCACACTTTTAACATTAACAAAACAATGTGTCATGGTAATATTATTCCAATATTAACGAAGCATTGCAGAATGTTGTGACGCATGGGATCGTTTGCTATTTAACGCTCTAAGGTGCATTGAAAGTAATATGAATGACTCCATACATTCCAGCTATTCCCAGTGGTAACTTTCTACACAACTCCACTAACCTCTTGGTGAATTCTGTGCATGTCCCGTCTTTGATATTAAATTTCTTGCTAAGTTTCTCATAATCGAACGTACAAGCGACTGTATTCTTGGTAAAAACAAACAGTGGTGCTAAAACTGGCATGTACCTACGTGGCCAATGAAGTCATAAAGTGTAGATGATTTGAATTGGTGGATGGATACTCGTGAATGGACCCAGGGTTTGTGGTGCAGAACGGAACAATACCACTGGGGATACCAATGATGGACTCCATACAGCAGGACGATTTGTCTAATACTACCCAATATCCCAGTGATTCAAACTAAATTGAATGCAAATCCCCAAAACTGTAGCCGCTATCGCTTTTACGACAATCGGTGTAACCTTGGAAATTAGCGGATAACGTTGAATACCGGTAGACCTCTCATGATCACAATGCTGAAATGCTAAGAAAAATCACCTAAAATTTATTGCGTTTATAAATTTTTGGACGTGGGTGGGGTGGGTGTCATTGATAGGGATTGTCCATGATGACTCCTTCTCTCACACCAAATTTAAAGAAAAAATCGCCCATTGTAACGGATTGACGGGTCCGAGGACCGACCGACAGGGCCAGGACAAGATGCAGCTGTTTTGTTTCGGATAATATGCCTTTCGTTTATTCAAGCCGTGAGTGCGATCCCACTGTGCCGCCTACCTAACCCTGTGGATTTTCTTCAAGTTGCATATTTTCCCGTGTTAAACAATCAAGCATTATGATATTATAAATCTTATATCGTTAGTGCTGAAAAATGTTCAAGTTAACAATCTATTAATTTTCGTGAAATAATAATCGAGATATAAACTAGCGAACGGACTACATGCGACTGATTATAATTATACACACCAATCCGAATAATAACAAATAGATTCGTATTCAATTTTGGGTACAACAAAATCTCGTTTTATATTCATGAACAGATTAGTTACAGCAATGACTTAATTACATTGTTAGACTGTTTCGACATTATTGATTCGTGTTGTTACACAATACCTTGAATATGACTTAAACAGATCCATTTTACAAGATAACTGAACGTCAACTGAGCTCTTGTATTTTCAGTACATCCGGGACCTATAGCCGTATACGGTACTGATCAACCATAGGAAATACATTTGAATCTTTATAACCGCACGTGTGCATTTCCTAAGTAAAATTCATAAACACGTGTAACGGGAGGTGTGCATATTCTAAGGCCAAATCAAAAAATATCTCTGTTTACGGTTACATGTAATTGGCCATGAAAAATAGGGTCGCTCAGTGGCTCGTTTGGTCAAAATATACATTTTTTCTGGTGTTTGTGGATTAAGAATGGATAGAATTAAGTGAACTAATAAAATAATGTTTAATAAACTACATATTAAGATAACGTAAATAATGCTTATTCGGACTGTTATAATACCGAAAATTAAATGTCTGCAGAAAACCATGCCAAAATCGAATGTGGCTTCGACAATAACAAAAAATATATAGGGTCCAATTAGATTTTCGTTTATTAAATCTATGAAATGTTTTCATCTGTTTCCTATCTGGATGAGAATGATTTTCTATTAACAGGCAACAATTTAACACTAAATAATGGCGACCGGATTCATCTTCAACGCGAATATATTATCGTAAAATCGTTTTAATTAAATACTTTCCAAATTCATGTTTTCACATACATATTAACACAATTATAAAATAATGATCTTTTTTAAGTAATTTTGGCATGTATTCTAACTAACATAACACATAAAGAAATTAGAAAAGACAAACCCAAGGAAAGGACACAATACACAGGTATTCCAAACCATGAACAGTAACGTTTTATATACGACCTTTGGATAGTCGTACGCATTCAATGCGCTGTACAAAAATGAAATTTGAGATAAATTTTAGGATTGATACATTGTGGTTATTTTTAATAAAAGTATGGCAATTTTGGTATATAATTATGGAAAGCATAAGCACTCAATCTCACTAGTAAAATACTGGATTACCCGAAAAACACCAATCGGGTAAGCACTGAACAAAAATTGTCAAGGTATCACTAACTGGCAACCTGATTGTTGTCTGCCAGCGTACTGTGTGCTACATGTAGCTTGGCTGAGGGAATGGTTGTTGTTTCATGATCAAATTGTTAGGCGGTTTGGGGAACATTGCAGGATGTAATTAAACAGCGGAAAGAGAAGTTAACAGTAAATAATAAAGATTTTGCTTAGGCCTCAACATGTACAGTATATTATGGATAGTATGTATTGAAAAATACATTCTGAAAAATGGACTCTCCCTCTATAGATTAATTAGTTTGAATATATTTTTAATCCAAATATGTCATCAAATCACACAGTTTGTACGCGGGAAAGCATATTTTAAAAAACAACAAATTATGCAATAAAACAAACCTAACGACAGCATACGGAAACGATTTAACAGCAATAAACCTCAAATTAGTATCATATATCCCAAACATAGGGTGGTTATATTACTGTTGTAATTTTACAGGCAATTAGTTAAGTGACGAAATCCGCCTAAAAACATAACATGCACATTCTTGTTCTCACGCTATAGTTTTTAAAGCCCATTAAACTCTAATACATGGATAACTTTAAAAGAGACATGTCCGGTTAACTAAAACATAATTCAACTAATTCAAAGGTTTGGTTCAAATCTCTCTAAAACATTTTGATATCCCCAGATATGTTGCAATCTGTTTACAGCATTGTTTCTCATGTGACCGTACTAAAATAAAATGGAGGTGGGAGCAGTTTGTATTTGTCGTTATTTGCTGTCGATTTTATGTTAAATGAACACACAATGTGATTACACAATTGAATATTATTCGTAATAGGTAGATGCGGATTACTTTTATTGGATGGATAAGAGCATATTATCCTTTTAGCATTTATCAATGGAAAACTTAAACAGGATTGAAAAATTTATATACTGGTGGTACGTGTGTGGTTTTCGGCAATATTACTTAATGTTTTACTTTAATTCCTTACATACTTCCAAATCCTAACTCTTAATGTTCACATGTTCCAGTTCGTAACTATTATTATTCATACACGTTCCGTTAAAATTTCTTTAAAAAAAACGGGATCATTTTACTTGGGCTCAAAAAGGTAAGACACGGTTAAAGATACATTATGGGAGCTTAGATTTAAAGAGTTGACAGTTCTCGCTATACTGGTTAAAAACTAGATAATGTAAAGGTAAATTGATCCACTATGAACCTATATATTGGCTTTGGAAATGTCCGCCTAGCCTCGATCATCATTACTAAAGTCAGTATTCTAATCCAATGAATATCGAAGGCTAGCGTGGACATCGAGAGATCATTATGGTCTGGATAAGTTAATTAATAATTAAGATGAAATTTCAGACCTAAAGAAAGACTTGTAATAGGCAGATTTAGCGCTTGCATAATGCATGTTTAAGTAATAATAGATAGAGCGGATGTTGTGTACGAGGTAGACTATGCTTATTCTTACTTCTGGTACTACTTTACGGTTGGAATATCAATCGCCATTTTCACTATTACGCCCATTTGTTAGAGTATTTATCGACTTTAGTATCAATAAACTACATTTTATTTATAGTTTCTTGTTCTCACGTCTCAGTAATTTTCGTCCACGTCATTGGTTTTGTAAGTGTATTAGATTTTTATCTTCACTATAATAAATAATTTTTATTACTAAAAAAACATTTCATACGAATCAGATAACGAATATATTAACAATATCCTTTATCCTGTTTGAAATCAAACAATACAGTTTGTTTTATCCTTTCCTGTCTACCATACAATTAATACCAGTCATTTCTGGTGTATTTGCATTTAAAGTACAAAATTTAATTTGCATAGAATAATATAATTATGTTTAATATTGATTGTAAATATTTATTATAACATAACGTACAGCAAATAAATAAAAATATATTGTATTCATTAAAACTTAAGGCTAGTAGTGTCTGCAAGCACCAATACTAATCCTATTGTCAGTGTTAATCCCTAATTAAGGCCCGGTCCCACCGCACTTACAGATGCAAAGAGGATGAAAAACGGGGGAAAAACCGTGCCCTCCGTTTGAAAACGCCATGCATCCGTTGTGTACTCATTGCATCCGTGTTTCATACGCCCTATCCATCGAGCATCCGTTCACTTTGATTTCATCCGCGCAAAAAGTTTTGAGCTGCACAAAACTTTTATAATGGATGAACTTTCTACCGTGTACGATGTAAATGCGCGACATATACATGTACGAGCAACAAACGTTCCATGTCCGTTATCATCTGTTAAACGTCCACTGTATCCTCTCTGCATCCTCTGGGCATCCTCCTCGCAACTCACATCCGCTCCAGCTGAAAATGGAAAGAGGGAGGAAAGATAAGGTACATGGATCGTCTATACATCGTTAGTAGCACGGAAATAGAAAGGATGTAAGCGTATGCATCTCGTATATAAAGTTTTCAAAACGGACAAAGCGTTTGTATCTGGGATGTATCTGGTATATTGAAGGATGTCTGGAGTTAGACTAGAGATGTAGAGCAGTCATCCACTTCCATCCGCTAGGCTGCCGATGAACATTCATTTAACATCCCCACTACATACTACCCACGTTCGTTCTTTTCCGTCCTGTTTTCGCAAATTTTCTCGTCAATTTTGTCCATGTCTGGAGCGGATGAAAACGGATGGAGCCACCCCCGAAAGTTTGCTCGTCCGCTGTGTTCTTTTTGCGTACGTTTTGTGTCCGTCGGTCACTGGGGCCGGACCTTTAGATTTTAGTCCCTTAAGATCGCTAAATCGACTTTATGCGAAGTACCCAAATCATATCCATATTGACAGGACACGACAGAGCCCTTTACGATAAGAGAAATCGGGCAGGGTTTAAGTAGTTACTGGAATTTGAAATGAACATTGATCAAAATTACTGCTGAAAAACCTGTTTTTTGCGTGACATGACCCTTTCTCTTATTGTACAAAAATCTACCGGACAACAAGTGGAAGTTTCACAGCACCCATTTTAATTTTAGTAAAGAGTTTGAACCGGGGAATGAACTACCAATTGCAAGTATACAGTAGGGTCACTCTAGAAGAATCAAGATAAACATGTGGCGAATGCATCCTGGGAACAATTCGTGTTAAATAAGGTTAACGTCCTCTTCTTTTCTGGGATAATAAAGGAGGCTTCCACCATACAGTGTGCTGAGGGAAATTTTGCCCGGATAGCGTCTCTACGGCCTGGTACTCTTATTTCGAGTTCTTTTGCGTGAGGGTCCATGTGTACACGGGACCTCGTACCACCCGAATGAACATCTAGACACCGTCCTTGCAAGACCCTAGGTCCTGCGCCACTGACAAGGAAAAGGAGAAACCTCGCTGTTAAATCGCGAGGATCTTTCTTGGCTATCGTGAGCTAAGCCGAAGCCTCCGAGGCGTCTAATCCACTGAGCCACTGTGATAAGGAACTAACAATACATACGGTCATTATTCAGTGGCTGTGTATAAATCTAAACCTTTAAACGATATACGTGATTAATGCATGCTGGGAAATATTAATCTAAATAACCATTATCCACGATAAGGAAGCACCCTGTGTTAAATATGAAAAAAAACCAGCAGTCGGTCCGGAGGTTTTTATAAACGCCCCAAAATCAATACTGTTGATTTATACTTTAACACTCTGCGATATCAGTTCAAACACATGATTGAAAGTGTTGACAAATTGTCATTCACATTTCACCGAGTTTATTTTGAATTTACATGTTATTTAATTAAACGGCAAGCACAAACGCAGAAGTCCTTGGTACTATAATATTGTACTACAAAAAATTTTAACAATGGGATAAGAAAAAGACAAACGCGCGGGTAACAGTAAAGCGATCAAGTGAATAATGAATCCGCATACCAGTTTTATAACTCAATATTAGTGTCCAGTTCCCAGTCTGTATCACAAACATTCAATATGTATTTGATTAACTAAAAACAGAACTAAGATACCTGCCCACTGGCAAATGCATTATATTAGAAAGGTTGGGTTTCATATAACGGTTCAAATATACCAATTACATGTAATGTAGCCGGTTAACAAATCCCATTTTATTTCATTTCAGTAGCTAATGTTCCGCGCCGTAGGCTACCCACTTTCAGAATGACAATGATATTAGTTGAAATGCACAGCCAATAATTCTATGGAATAGGGTCTAGATGATCTGTAAAAACAATATTTAAGTATAGCACAATTTAATATTTGCGGGATATAATCTTTCCTCACCTAAAAATAGCACTATGATTTCCCTTGCGATATGTATTATATACCAAATATTATTAATGATAATATAAAGATGATTTGTTGTAGTTTAATAAAGTAAAACTGTGAATAAAGAAAACTCGATATAAACGGACACTCAGGTGATCTGTACGAAATAAAGATAGCATCATTAACTATCAATAATAATATTAAGGATGTTTATGCTATTGTTTTATTTATAAAGTAAAGATGTCAATGGATTAATAATTACCACTTGGTTAACCACTTTTTAGGCATATTATACACGGACACTCTGACATCATAAAAAGTAAATGTGTTTGGCCGTCCCAATGTGAATCACTTGTATCGCAAAATACTGATACTGTCACCCAGAGGAGCTGGTGTTTAATGCCAACTTAAACTTGGTTATTTCCGGACTTATGTATCACAAATGTATTATGTATCTTTATTTAATAATTTGCATACGAATAGAGATATTCTGTCTATGCATATCATTGTAAAAATAATTTTAATTTCCTTTTTAAAAGTTTATCACTTAAACAAGACTATTCCTATTTGAACAGGGCCTCAAAAAGTCCGCCTAGGTATGAAAGGACAGCTGTCCGACGTCCCGTGTACACATTGGCGTGCACGTAAAAGGTCCCTTGGCAATTGAAATTCTGTATATAAGTAGACCGTAGCGCGGCTGCCCGGCCTCATAGCACACTGTATTGCGTATTCCCATCTTCATTAACCCAGTTTAGGAGCAGAACAGTAGGACGTTAAACGCCATTTCATTACATTTCTCTCTCTTTCCAGGTCTGAAATTGTTAGAACGGAAAATTTGGGATGACATGTGTATTTTAATTTGGTGCGCAATGATATTTTTATTAACGTAATTACTCTTTCGATTGAAGTCAAAAAGATGATATGGCGTCATTTTATTATCGTTTCTTTAGGATGATGTGTGTTTGAAGAAGTTACAGCTCTTATTTGAAAACTCGTTCTTTTTATATATTTCAAATTGCTTCTGCGGATTAATCTAAATTGGAATGTCCTGTGTTGTTTAAGTTAAGCGGCGACACTTTGATCGAGTCATTTTAGAAGTGGTATTTAAATCTCATAACCAAGTTAGATATAAATATGGTGCAATAAACGGGATGGATGGCTTGTTCTATTTACCCAAAACACAACAATCTTAATTAGCTTTCAATATATACATAGGACCCTTTTTTTACTCTCAGTATCAAATTTTTAAAACAACAATCATTTGAATTTATTCTTTCTGGTGGTTTTCAAATTCATCGTATCGGGTTCCTTTTTTTTGGGGGGGGGGGGGGGTCTGCTATGTACTTAAGGCGAGCTTTTAAACTGATTTGTGAATAATTTAATGTTTCTTCATTCAAATGACTAAATTGCTTTAAAAAAAATAGAAGAAACATTAAACTGGTTTTATTTCTTTATGAACATTTACAACATGCAACAGTGGGTTGATAATGGAGTTTTGCATTATTTTCGTTTCTTGTTGTTTCGGAAATCTGTTTGAATAAGATTGTGTTTGTACCTGGCGTTTTTCATTAAGTTTTATTTAATGGCGTCCGTATTAGTCCGGAGGTTTAGCCACCCTAAAAAGGTCGTTCACAACGGCCACGGCGTCACCATTACTTGGAAAATGCCGACCGGTTAGTTTCTTTTTTCTATCAGAGCTAAATTGGGCAAGGTGGATAGTCACTGGTCACTGAATTCGAAGCCACAATCTTGAATCACTGAAATGGCAATCACAGATTTATGAACAGTAGCACTGCCTTGGTGGACCAGGGCGCCTTTAGTGAGCGTTCCCGTCGCCTAGCCTTGACAGCTTCACGAAACTATCTCAGCATAATATCTTCCAGTGATAGTCAAACATTTTCAAGAAGGTCAATCAGCAGAATACATTTGGAACCCCAAAAGAAAGAAGCCATTCAGCTAAGGGAGTCGATTTGGCTTTTGGGGGACTGACAACTCGGCTGAATTATGTATTCTGGTTGAACGTGATAAATCCAGGTGTCATCAATGGTTATAAATGTGGCCAATAACGGCGCAGATTGTCAGGGGACGTCAAGAGCCTGATATGTTTCTGATCGACAGTCAAGAGCTTTGACACCCAACTTGCAGAAAAAATTGTCATTGCTTACACGTTGGCGATAGTAATATTGTGCCCACAACACTGGCAATATGTCGAGTGGCCAATCTTGAATGATTGCTGTTGATGGCCTTCCCAAGGACAGCTGTCTAGTCGTTCGGATGGGACGAAAAAAGTGGTCCCGTGTGCACATTGGCGTGCACGTAAAATATCCCTTGGCAGTTGGAATTCGATATAAGAGTAGGACGTAGCGCCGCTGCCCGGACAAAAAATCCCTCATAGCACACTGTATGGCGTATGCCCGTCTTCCATTAGCCCAGGTTAGATGCAGAAGAGTAGGATGTTAAACCCCATTTCATTTCATTTCCCTTATGGCCTTCTATGATGCGGATCATCGTCAAGACTCTCCGTCATGCTTAAACTTCACAGTCCACTCTTTCACCGTGGAAAAGGAATGGGTCTCATCCTATAAAGTGGAGATCATGTCGGCATTTTAGCCTACTTTCACTTCCACTCGTCCATTCGGACTGCTAATTTGAATGACGCCCCTTTGTCTTCGTTGGACAGCGATGACAAGAAGCCGCGCTTTGTAGTGATTGGGTTTGGCTATGAGTCAACAGCACGACGGCAAGGGAGAGAGGGAGATATGGGATTTAAAGTTCAGCTGACACAAACTAGGTAATTTAACAAGCTATCTATGCATACGTTTAGAATAATAGTCTTTAAAGTAATCTACTAGGTAAAGCTAACATCTAAGTGGATATTATTTAATACATTTTGTATCACAAGTGATCAACGTATACTTTACATGTAGTGTGTACATATTAAGTTTACATAATGAACTGTTATTTAGTGTGCAAGATAAAGACATGCGACTATAACAATGGTAGTACCATGTTCTGTTTAAAACAATTATCTTGATAAACAAACATATCTATATTCTTCTACAACAGTTTTTTCTCCTTATTTATTGTTGTATGTCGTTATCTATAAATCTGCTATCACAACAGACGAAAACGATTTTTTGATTGAATCTACATTTCCATGTAGCGAACTAATCGAACTTTCTGGTCTATTTACAAAAGTCAAGTGGTTAATCTTTTCTATCTATTTATAACAATCCATTGATTGTTTTACGCCATACCTAAACAATACCTATCATTTTATTCAAAGCAATAGAACAACATCCACTTCCACCGAAGGTTATGTCACATGCTGTGTCGGCTAACCGTCTCAAGATGGCGTATACTAAGATAATTCAGACGTGAATTTGAAAATCTGTGTTTTCTGGTTCCTTTCCGTTCCGTTGAATGAAGTCATCTGCGCCAAATGCCATGTGCCACATTCCTGAAGCAATGGTCTGAGAAATCCCTCTTCGGTATTTTCCAATATTGGATGATATTTCACGTTTTTAAGACGCATAATCTGTAGCGATACGTCCCTGAATGTAAACTTCAACTACTGATTTTCAGATATTTTGTTTAGTCCATTTGAGTGATAAATGATAAGTAATTATCTAATAATGATATCTGTAAATTTTGAAAAAGCACAAACACATTCTAAAGTTGTTATTGAACTAATGTTTTCATTAAAGATGTGTGTGGGTTGAACAAAGTGAGATTATACGTTTATCGTTATGATAGCCATTCTTTCATGTGATATATAAAAGCAGTTTATTATTATAAAAATTCCACAAAAACAAGATGTTTTTACCATACATAATTGACACACAACCTGATAAACCAATTAAATATATTTTTAAAGTGAAGAGGATATTTATTGCCGTGGTATAAGATCATTAGCCTTTCCTTTGAACACCACGACAGTTAGTGCGTATTGAGCTATTTTGTTAACATGGGCATTTAGTAGAACTTATGTCTGCTATTCTACTTGAACCCATGTCACAATTAAAGGCATAAACATACTGTAACAGATACCAGGTTTGATTCGGTTGAATTCTGATACCATAGATTACATCTCGCTCGGTATTTCCCCTTGCCGACGTTAATCCAAGTACATTTATTGTCATGTGGCGCAATTGCCCGCGTTTATCCCGGTACTGGCAATTCTTAATTTACTGCACTGTTCGCGAGGCGGAAACCCCCAGTTAGTAATTCATGTTAACACAACATTTTGATACTTTAAATTCCCAACTCATTAATTTTTCGCTTTGTTGAGATCCAAGATGGTCCCTACACGTGGTGCCTGTCAAAAATGAAAAGCGAAGGCCTTAGATAGTATGTAATTAGTACAAATTTACATGTAATGTAAATAGATAATCTCCTTTTAATCATATTTATATTTTTTGATGGACTGCGATATAACTTTACGTACATATTTACTAGTAGTCTGCGATATAACTTTACGTACATATTTATTAGTAGTCTGTGATATTTCGGCATCGCGGTGGATAAGGCAATGGTTCGCTAGCCTGGAGTTCCCTGCATTGGCCGAGAAAGCTCATCTCGATTTTCCGGCGTGTTTTCCTCTTGTCAGTGATGCAGAAGGAGGGCCTAACAAGGACAGCTGCCTAGTCGTTCGGATGGGACGAAAAACCGAGGTCCCGTGTACACATTGGAGTGCATGTAAAAGATCCCTTGGCAGTTGGAATTCGATATAAGAGTAGGCCGTAGCGCCGCTGCACGGGCAAAATTTCCCTCATAGCACACTGTATGGCGTATGCCCGTCTTCCATTAGCCCAGGTTAGGTGCAAAAGAGTAGGACGATAAACCCCATTTCATTTCTGTGATATTTCGAGGTATTTTTTTAATATTGTAAATTTGGTGATACTTTTTATTTTTAGTTTGTCTTGTATTGATTACAATATTTCCGGCGCAATCCAAACCGGTTGGTGCTGACCTGTCAGTAAATAACATTCCATTCTTTCTGTTTCCATTCCATTTTCATTACCTATAAACATGCCAAATAATGAAAACATGTACAGATAAAAGAGCGTAGATTTTTTTTATGAGTGTAATGCATTTACCACTGGACTATATGATTGATTGTAAAACATAGTTCCACTTACTTTTAAGCGTAGACTACACGTGTAGGATATTCATAATTGGGAACAGTCTACACCAATGTGACCAAGCTCCCATATTTCAGTTTGCACATACACATATACAGTATAACTTAAGACGTACAAATGAACAAACCCACTAAATAAATATTTAAATTTCCATAGCATAATTACAATCTGTCTTAACGTAACGTATAATAGTTAATACGATCAAATACATCATTAATGGTCGTATGTCAGGGATAAAAACAATAAGGACCACCTTTCTGAAATCGCTTAAAATCAACAAGGATCTATTTTACCCAGTTACTAATAATTTTGTCAAATTTAAATATGCATTATGCAATAACTAAATCTGCCTATTGTGGGTCTTTCATATGCCTGAAATTTTATTTAAATTATTAAAAGACATTAATTATTTCATTCGGACCATAATCAACTATCGATGACATCGTTAGCCTGTGATATTCAGTGGATTTGAATACATTTTGTGATAGATAATTTAACGTAAAAGGGATAATCAAGACTTTGTTTATTGCCCTTTAACTTGGGACTATACTTTATGGGTAAGTACGGAGAAAGTGGGCAAAAACTTTACAACGACAGGCAAGGGTTACGTCAATATATGGTTTTACAATATACGAACTTGGGTATATGTAATTGTAAAGTTGTACCTTAAAGTTCTTAAGACATTTGATCTGATGTTTTGTTACAGCTGACGATATCGGTCGCTGAAAATGGATGACAATAATATGACATATTAATTTATACCTGCAACAGAAGTAATGCCCATGTAATGTAACCAGTTGTTATTATGGAAGGGTATAATAAGTCACGTGGTATTTATATTTGCATATCATAGTTGATGCTCTGCGTAAAATGATATGTAGAAAGCGTAAACGACAAATAAGAAGTGGCAGAGCGCAAATGTAATTTGGGAAATGTTTAAAGTACACACATCAAAAGCAGCATTTTCAAATAAAAAATTTGTTATTTGACACATTGCATTTAACGTTTTACAATGAAATTTGACTTTATCATTACCGATATTAAGACTTTGTACATTGTACTTTTAACACGTAATCAACGGAAAAGACATTTTAGCAGAACATTTAGTATTGACAGCGACGCCATTTCACACAAACTGATGAGATTTATAGTGTTTATAAATTGTGGCCCCAAGCTGAGACTGATAAATACAGATTGATTTAAGTAGTGACCTTGATATAATTTGAGAACTGTAATTTTTAAACAAATCAGATATCGCTGTATGTGACTTGGTATGGTTAAGTTTTGTCTTGTGTCGTTGAGCATTCCCGGGTTTCGAGTAGTTTAAACACTTCTACTTATTTCTTCTTAATTGGTGCCTTCCTGTTGCTTATAAATTAGTATAAGCTTGTTGGGCAAGATGTTGCTCATTATGCAAACTACCATTTGACTTGCAACAATTTCAAAGTTAAGGCCATATTTTGTAACTAAAAACGTAAGATGCATGCCAAACAACGCCGGATTAACCATGGGGCACCATGGGGCACAGGCCCCCACCAAAATCTCAGTTGCGCGCCTCGGGCATGGTCGGACCGAGGACTCCAATGGCCGGTGACCTGGTGACGGGGCCCCTCCGATGCTTCGACGGCCCACCATCGGAAGTCAGTGGGTCACCCTCAATCCATGGTGTGTTGCGATCGACATCCGAGAATTCGGTGTAATCCGATGGTGGGTGTAACACATGTTTTTTTATTGTCGTGAGATCTTCTATCGGACCGACCATCGTCTAACTCGAATTATCGTATAACTCGAACAAATTACACGTCCCCATCATTTCGAGTAACGCGAATTTTGCCTCAGTTTGACTTACGATTGTATATAAGCTGTAGTTGTTGTTGTTGTTGATATTTGTTGTGGATATAAGCTGAATTTGATGAGATGCACACCATGATCACACAAAATATTCATATTTCTTGATTAAATCTCGTATTACCATTTTGTTTGTCAAACATCGAGTCCGGCTTGGTCGTAACGTTACGGCCTCCATTCATCAAATCATCGTGGGGGTATAATACGATTCCGAATCAAGTAACCCCGTTATTTAGCTTTGATGTCGCTCTGCCCACTTACAGTCCCCTCCTCTAGAAATGTCATCATTTCATAGCACTCGCATGGATTGGTCCACTGAAATAATGCCAGAATGCGCTAATTTGGTGGCAGAATTTTATTTTTTTCTGGCGGAAGTACTTCTAAATGGCTCCAGCATAAGTGCCTGAAATGCCAGGAAATCACGTTTCTGGCCTCCAATTTCTGAAAATTTCTTTGGGGGGGGGGGGGGAGAGAAAACCCCCAGCCCCCCCCCCCCCCCTATGCGGACTTTCGCGCCTTTGGCGCTCGCGGTCAGTGACCAGGGGCCCCCACATGTTCCAGGCCCCAGGGCCCCCACCATGGTTAATCCGGCGTTGATGCCAAACCGGTTACTGACTAAACGCAGGATGGGGATAGTGTGTCAGTTCTTATCGCGTCATTAATTAGATATCTGGAGATCAAACGGATGCCAATATTTAACCTCACGTTATTTTCATTTTGTATGTCTTCGCCATGTGAGTTACATAGTTAATGAATAACACATGTTAGTACACATACTTTAACCACTGGTACATACCCATACTAGTACATACCCATAACCGGTGCATACCAATATTTATAATTAAAACGCAGATGTAACGTCATTCTTTGATGTTGGGGTACCAATATTTCAAATAATAATACGGTTAATGTGCAAAGTCTACATTATTCATACTGGTTGAAATATTGGACCAGAGTGATGTATTTCATTGAAATGCACGTGCTGGATCCGCGCCTGGAATATTAGGTTGATCCGCCATTTATTGGTTTAATTTTAAAAGAACGACTATTTTAATACAAGCATTCGACAGACTACACAGTTGATTTTTAGCTTGTCATGTAAATAAAGGTCTAACTAATAATTTCTATAACATCTGAAGCCTAAATAAAGACTTGCAGCAGGCAAATTTAGCTCTTGCATAATGTATGATTAAGTATTGATCGAAACAAAATTATTGTTTAAAATCATACGCTAACTAATCGAAAAAAGACATCAGATAAACCTTTATACATGACTATTCACGTAATATTTCATATAAACGGGGGCTATATCCTGTCCCTACAGATATATATTTTATTACAGCATAGTCATGTAATTAGAACAATTAACGCCTCCAGTATAACAGATAACAAGAATTTCACGGCAGTTCATTATATGCAAACTGTGAAGATCAACTACATTTCCTTTGAAATGGTTACACGTAAATAATTTGGTGTTATTTGACGTAATCTTGAAAGGTAATACCCCGAACACGAAGCAGCATTGTACTTTATTGGGTCTTATACAGGCGGGGCTTCAAACACCTTGTTAAAATATGAGATGAAATTGCGCGTCATATGTTCAGATAATGCTCGTATACTGACTGCTAGCATAATGTACGTAGTATAAAATCGAGTTAGTCATACAATCAACTCGCGTTGTTTCTATCGGAGACTGGCAGGTGACAATAGGTAGGGTCTCCCCACCCTCGTGAATTTTCTCCCTGTCCTCTGATGCTACAGGCCAATAACGCCTGCGAATTATTGAAATATATTTGTACCGTGTCATAGTTTGTGTCGAGTTACCGTTAAACTCTCCCTCTCTCTCTCTCGTGGCGTCTATAATGAGCCCGTGAAAGGTAACAGACTTGATTTAAAGAGTTAGGCGGCCAAATCATTTATTACAGTTACTCGTGCCAACTTCGGTGCATATAATATACTTGTTGATTTTCACATTTAACAGGTTGTTTATTTTTTGGTCTCGAATCTATTTAACACGCCACGCGAGAATGACGTAGGGGGTCATGGTATAGGTAGAACTACCTTGTAGAAAAGAAACATAAACCTCGACAAACAAGGTTAGTATTTAGTGCAATGATATTTTGAGGAGTTTTGGGTGAAAGTGTTGTCGCTTGCCAATTTAAGTTCTTTTGAGATAGGAATTTACATTAGAATTATTGATGGATCTGTGATTGCGCACTAAAGTACCATCACCTGGATTGCGACGATACTGTTGAAAGTTTTGCTACAGAGCATTTTTTGTGTGTTTGACTTTTGGACGTATTTATTTTGATTAAGGACGGTGTCTATCGTATCAGTTTTAGTTAAATATATCTTAGGAATGAAAGTGGTAGACATATTGTAAACCTATACGCTTTGTTGACAGTTGTTGGCGAACCACTTATTAGACATTCTGTTAACCTATGTTTTGTTGAAAGTTGTCCACAAAATACTGATTGGACATATTCTGTGATAATTAATATCAGTGTTTAATGTTGCTCCCTGCGTAAACATTCAAATAAAATTAAAATTGACATCATGTTTGCCCGTGCATACTTATGGCTAATTGAATCCCTGTTTTACATCCGGTTTTCAAGATTTATCATTGAGGTTTTTATATAAGGTAGGGGAGTTTTAATTTTATTGAAGAAAATAAATTTTATTATTGAGTAAAACATTAGTAGATCTAAAGTGCAACATGTAAATGGCGAGAGCAAAGTTCTAGTATTTCTATATATTTTTTAAATAAATCTGTAAAGAAATAATTGAAACGCTTGATTGTCATCGTTCAATTACTTTTCAGTTTTATCAATTATTTGCAACAACTGAACTTTTAGTAAACCAAGTTTATATTTGTTCTAGTGTTCCAGTTTAATCAATAATGCCTGTTTTGAGCATTCTAATACATATACAACGAGCAATGTCAACATGTTTTCAGCTGATTCAACAAACTTCTTAATTTCTATTTACGGATTATTTATTTTTGTTTTGCATTTTAGAAAGTTTGACAAATGGCTTTCTGTTGTAGAAAGATTCTTTTTATGACTTTCAACCTTTGGTTTTGTTTAATGACTTCTTAATTAATAATGTTATTTATCATCTCAAAAAGCTGCAACAGAAAAAAGGAAGATAAGTAAAATATGATGATTCATTATCAGATCTTTTTCATCCTAACTTTCGTGTAATTATAGTTGTGGTAGATGCTTACTCGTTGTGAAACATTCAATGTTATCGACCGATTGACAGGAAGTCGGACAGTGCAAATAGATGGTGTCCGGTACGGGACAGAGTAGAATTATTGTTTTCAAAACCTCTGTTACTACTTTGCCATTTGGCAACGAGTTACGTTAATATGGTGAAGTCGGAACATTATTTTGTCTGCTGTGTTTACAATTAAAATCTGTTCAATAATTTAAACTTTATAACGCCATTCTTTATGTTTCACTCCCCGCCATTAACGTGTGTTTATTCCTGCAATTTTGTCAATTATTGAAGAAATAGGCACGGTCTTCATCTTGATAGTTTAAAGTCTGGGTATAGCGCTTGCCTAACAATATGGTACTTTTTTCTCATTGTTTAATAGTTTGAAACAAATGAGTTTTTAAACTCTGCTTAAACAATGATAACTTAGGTGAATTGGCAGACACTTGACACCCACCTTCTAGCAGCAGCCAGCCTTTCCTCAAACCATTGAACCAAATGTGCTCATCCTATAACTGGGTAGTTCAGATGATTAAGATATTTCGATGGCAGCGTAAAATGGAAATTTTGGTTTGGTTCGATGATAGTATAGTTTAACATTACTGCCTGTGGTAAGTGGGTATTAGTTTTACATTGAGCTCCTTATCGCCACGGTATTTGACAAATACAGTTAAGAACTGAATTATTTGTTTTACACTGTATAAAGTAAGAAAGACTCTAAACTCAATATCATTCAAAGTCTTCTTCATTGAAAACACGAATTATTTGTCAGTTGAAATCAACATTGATATTGTTATCTTACCTTGAAAAGATAAGTTTCTCATATCCAATATTTAAATAAACATTTTACGATTGGCACACGAATTGTGTACCTGGAGAGAATAACCTATTTTTTTCATACGCTGTATCATACGGCCTGCCATTGGTCAACTAGCGTGGTTTCGAATCCCCGGTTGGGTCGCCTGTCCAACCTCGTGGGTTTTCTCTGGGTACTCCGGTTTACTCCCACTGCTAAAGACCCCTACGCGCAAGCAAATAATTGAAATAAAACCATATGTTAGTCCCAAAATTACCTAGTTTATGTCGAGTGGACGTTAAACCCCATTTCTCTCTCTCTCTTTCTTTACTCACATCCTTTGGTACCAACGAATATTATCTGGAAGATAGTGATTTTGACAAAAGATCCCCGGGTGTCCTTGTTCATCAATTGGCTGAATTTGTAAATTTAGGATGGCATGCTGTCATTGTGTTTAAATTAGAATATCAACCGTAATATGGTGGATTGAATTCATGTTTAAAGGCATAAACTGTGTTCAGACTGTCGTTAAGTTTTTGCTTTATTGATAAGGATCAAGCTCATTAACACCGAACAGTTCTGTGTGTTAAGTTTTAAACAGTATAGATTTTTGATAAATTAACGGATTAACAGTCTGTTGGCATTCCGGGAACAAACCGACAAGCCATTTGATGCTTAAAATTGCCAGACCAGTAATAAGCTTATCCTTGACACATTAGT
Source organism: Patella depressa (assembly GCA_948474765.1). Taxonomy (NCBI): domain Eukaryota; kingdom Metazoa; phylum Mollusca; class Gastropoda; family Patellidae; genus Patella; species Patella depressa. Next base: position 31,879,989 of record OX419715.1, read on the forward strand.
ATTGAATCACTCTGTCGTTGGTCGGTAAAAGTCCCCAATTGGCAAAAGTATTGGAAAACAACGAAATTTCTCTTTCGGTTTCATTTTTAATGTCCAGCCGACGCCCGGGTGACCTGGCGGTGACGAGAGCCGCAAATGGAACAAGACCCAGATATCGACTTGCCCGGCTTTCGTTTGAAGAGAGGCATTTTGATATTAGGCTCCAATTAACGCTGAAACGCCACTAGGTACACATTCAGAAATGTCACTGGTTTTGTTCTACTTCACGATTAAGGAACAATATTTTCTTTTATATTAATTTATATCAACATAACGCAAAGCGCCAGGCCCCTGGACAAGTATCCCCCCCACGGGCCCTGATTGGATCAAATAAACAAATTAAAATTAGACGTTTTTCCACATTTCAAAGTTGTACAAAAAAAAACAACGATGGTTTGACCTTGACATAGACCACTTTATCGTTTCAAATCTCCTAGAACTAGAATCAAGCGAACATACCTCTTTCGTGTGTCTATTTTTTATTTAGTAAAATTAAATAATCTCGAAACATTTCGTCCAATAAACTTCAGTCCATTTTATTTGTACAATAAGTCAATGATAATAGTTGTTACACAACTTTTCCACTTATTTTAAAAGCCCGCAGCTTCGATTACCCGCGGATTTTCGCGAAAATCACATTAATTAGATATATCACCTAGACATGTGACATTTCACTAGGACCTGCCTTTGCACGTGAATTACCAATTTATAGGCGATATTTATTTTATTCATTTATGATATTATTAAACAAAGACTGTCTCATATCAATACCCAGGAATCATTTTCTCGACTGGATTCTAGCAAATCATTAAATGCATATAAGTTGTTTAAAGTTACATTATGGGAGATAAGATAAAGAGATGGCAGTTCTCACTACAATAGTTAAAAACTAGATAGTGTAAAGATAATTTGCTGAAAATTTCAGTCAAATTGATTCACTATTAGCCGAGAAAAAAGCTTTTGAAATATTCATAGCCTCGGTCATCATTACTCAAATCACTAATATAAACAGCATAGTCTCGATTATCCACTTGATTGATTTAATTATCAACCGCCATTAAGCGGCATATACGATTTTAATCTGCCAACATCGAAGGCTAGTCTTGACATAAAGAGTTTATTATGGTCTGAATATGTTAATTAATGTCTAATTGATTATTTAGATAACATCTCAGGCTTAAAGAAAGACCTGTAAAAATCAGATTTTGCTCTTGCATAATGCTATTTTAAGTTTAAGATACATTTTTGTCAAGAGAAATATCTGAACAGTTTCGATAGACGTTTTAAACGAAATGGCACTATACTCCGGTCGAATATGTTACTACTGAACTGTATTCTATGCAGAAGGAAGCCTACCCGCTTTTCCTCTATATAAATTAGAAATTGAAACCATTTTCAGTTCAGGTGTCTTAATTTGAGCAATATACGATATATATACATTCCAGATACTATATACAACCATAACCATTCTCCGTGTTCTGTTGGGCAAATCAATATCTGCATTTCAAATGACCACGGAATATTGACTTATGTGTCCAAGTATGTTGATGTCGCATTATAGCATCGAAAACAGGAAATTTTAATGAAATTGATTATCATATTGTTATCATTAATTGTTAAATTTATCCGCACATTCTGTCGCCCATGTCGTTAAACTTATGCTGTTAAATTGTACTTTAGGTCAATAACCTTATTACAGAAATAAACATATTATTTGACCGCAAACTTATCACAGTACATGGAAGCACTGGCCGCTGTAACTTCCGAATGATGCACTCAAGATCGGAGGGTGTCGTTTAGAAATAAAGTTAATATTTAAAAAAATGATTTACTACCGAATATTTTACTCCATCAGTAGCAAATTATGCCCATGTGTAATGGTCATTCGGTGAAAACTGTAGGAAGAGATAAATTTTAGATGTGACAGGTCTATTTCACGAAAATTGCACTATTGGACCTTTGACCCATGACATAAGTTGTAGTCCTATGCCATTGTATGCTCAAGTAAAAGTTTATTTCGGATAAATCAACGGATCTAAGACTTTGGGTCATTAAGTACAAAAAATCCAAAATGCAAGGTTCACAACTAGATCTTTAAGTCTGGCATACCATTCCAGTGAAGATCGATGCGGCTACGAAAAACGAACCCCCATAGCGTCAACATTTCGCTACACGATTAAACCAATTCTGTGGGTTTAGGATCAATAACACTCAATTTTTACGCTATGCATTACAGTTATGATAACATTATATACAACTTTTCAATTCTAAGTTATATAATACGGTTTGGTTAGAGTGAGTATAGACCACAAAGGTTAACTCTTTTATTAGGTTAACTACGTAAAACGACCCAAACATTCTCATAGATGAACACAGACGATAAGAGAACGTGTTAATTTCATTATCTGAACCGTGAATGTGAAAACACATGCCAACAAGTGGTTAATTTATTTGGTTAGGTATTAAATGTTTTTCCAGTGTTTTTGGTGTAAAGCAGTAAAAGCTCGTCATCAAGCACCAGTACGCTTGTTCTTTACAACGTAAACTCGTAGTTAGACTTACCGCACACAGCCAGTAAACTCGAGATTAATCTCATCTATAAATGGAATATAGATTATGAGGGGGGATTTGACTCAAAAGTCAATGCTATGTTGTTAGTGCTATTACATGTGCAATGTTGCAAATGTTTTATGTTAGGTGTAAAATGAACAAAGTCACGAGTAAAACATCCTGTAATACTGACAAATACATCGTGTAAATTGACATCTACTTTTTATCATTAAACATTTCACACTAGACATATCACAACAAGCCTAACTCCATCTACCCAGAACTTTAAACTTTCAACTCTTACATCTTCTCATATGACACGCGCACTATGTATTGTAACCATCAACATTTCACTTTTACATCGCAACACAGAACAAGTAATGAAATCGGCCAATATGCAAATTAGTTCATCACGTGATATGTTAATTTTCAAGCAGGGAATTCCCCAACATGAGACCTTCAACCAGATGCTGATTTTAGGATTTGTTTTTAGCATAAAGTGAAAGTAAAAAAGGAAAGTAAAATGTCTCGGCTTCCACATATAACCCAAGATATTTTTCGTAGAATTCGCAGAATTTCTTACGAAGAATTTAGTTGCGTTGAGTGGACGTTAAACCTCATCTCTCTCATATTTTAAATCCCGCAGACAACTTCCTACACAGTCCAAATCGGCCATACCGAAAACCCGGAAAGGATTTTACGAGTTTTAACAGTTTTGAATTCTAGATTTCGACTCGACATTTTACCTAAATCCTGGAAAAAAAAGTTTTCGGCACAGGAAAACTCGGGTTTTCGTTTTTTGCATAGAGTAAAAATGAAAACTCGGATTTATTTTTATCTGTTAATATTTTTTGGAGGTTGGGTTGTCGAGTGGTCTCACGTGTGTACTTTAGATCATAAGGTTTGTCATTGGGTCGAGTGACAAGGAGTGGGGTTGCCAGCTTAACGTCGTGGTTCTTCTCCGTGTCCTCTGGTTTCGTCCCATTTCTAAAGAATCCTACGGACAAGCCAATTATTGAAATTAAATTGTACCATATGTTTGTCCCCAAATGACCTAGTGTCGAATGGACGTAAACCACATTTCTCTCTATCTCTCTTGACGAAAATTGGGGGCTTTTGATGGAAGATTAATAAATTAAATCACATTTTTATAGTATATCACATACTGTACATGTAGGTCTCGCCTACTCTTCCTCAAACTGTATTTGATAGACTCGGGACTTGGGCCAAGCATTCTTGGCTGTCGGCAGTTCGATTTTTTCGACTCATTTGGAGACTTAAATGTAATCATTACGGTATTTAATTTTGTTTTCATTGCATCACTTTAACAGTTCCGAGTTGTACGTTTGGACAAGGTGTTTTACCGAAAAGTAGAAGAAAAAAACGACTTTCCCGTATTAATCAGTTTTTGATATATAGCTCTGTATCAGCATTTATTCAATTCCGTTCTTTGCCGTATTTATAAGCATTTTTCAAAATAGAATTTCATTAATGGTACATGAATGAATGTCTTAGAAGATTCAGTCTAAGAAATTAAAATTACTGAATTCAGTTAATTAACAATGTTTTCTTTTAACTAATTTCTATTTGATTATTAGAGTATGAGGGTCACAGTGGATTTATCTAATCAGACAAATATTCTGTATATGGCTGTTTTCAGATACATGGAACGGACATAGCCTACTGTTTATTATATAAACATCATGTATACAATACAATGTATAAGCGTACATAATATATAGTCTTGATGACCTATATTACAGACTAGTAGGAACGATAAGACACTGTATAAGCCATTGGGGTAAGATGCGGAATATCAGCAGTATTTAAACATCAGTGCATACGTCATTGGTTTCACGCTTGACCGTTATTTGTTCTTCGCGCGAGATCTCACGTGATTAAAATTTGGTGCCGTGTGAACTAATTTGCATATCTGATTCCATTACTTGTTCTGTGTTGCGATGCAAAAGACATATGTTGCAGATTACAATACATAGCGCGAGTGTCAAATGAGAAGATGTCAGAGTTCTGGGTAGATGGACTTAGGTTTGTTGTGAAATGTCTAATGTGAAATGTTAAATGACAAAAATTAGATGTCAAGTTACACGATGTAAGATTTTTTACATTTGACTTTGTCTAATTTACACCCAACATTAAACATTTGCAACACTAGACATGTAATAGAACTAACAACATAGCACTGACTTTTGAGTCAAATCCCCCCTCATAATGAATGAGCTGGAATTATCAACTTATATCAGAGAGAGTACATAACAATAATTGTTCAGGTGGAGCATCGAGTAATGCCAAAAACCCCATTAATTATCTTTTATCTTAAAACCATTCGTTTTCCTTATCCCGGCTGCTGCAGGAAAGGACGTTAAACCCCATTTTATTCTTTTAGGCATAATTTGGAGCCCAAAAATAAAATCTATGTTACGCTATAGTTAGTCTAAATTCCATGCAATACAAATCAAGTTCGTAAATATGTCCAACCTGCAACAAACTGGACTTACATGGTTTAATACACGTTAAATTTTGTTGTAAACAGAACGAGTGCCACGGTGTCGGGATTGAAAGATAATTAATAACATCGTTAATAACACTATACAGCCGAACACAAAAACACCCTTTCTTTTACTTCAAACTGGATCTTGTCTGATCAGGTATATTAATTATGTTATCGCCTACTCAGTTCGTTTGTGTGAGATTAGTATTAATATATGTATATACATACATAATGTAATTACATAAATATAGAACATATAAGATATATATCGTGGATAATATAGAGACAAATATCTTAGGTAGAATTTTGATTTTGGGGTACGGTAAGGCCTGCACAGTGCAATACCTCCAAATTTCACAAACCAGTGGTAGTTGACAGAGGGGAGGATATTAGATGACTGAAAATAACGTCTGAATTTTTTTTATTGAGATATAAATGAATGAATTGTTGAACTTCTTAGAAGATAGTGTGTTTATCTCAGGACTAAGTTGTATTGAGCCATACAATAATTCAGGTTTTGGATTGTTTGTTTTCTTACATTTGAATGTGAAGGGCGTACAGGATCTTCGAAGTTGTGAATATAGTGGCTAGCAGGACTATGATTGGCGTGTCTGGGGAATTTATAGCCTTGTAGATTTGAGCAGGATTACCTTAACTTACAGTGTATTGTTTCTAATTTTCTTTTGCCAGGATAGTAATATGGTGGCAATGTTGGTATCAATTTTTTAAATGAATTTCCAAAGGTAGTAAAGGATCGAGGGTTGCTAATTCTAACGTTAAGTTTGTTCCACTCTCGTGTACTTGAAGGGATGAAAATGTTGGTTCTGCCTGCATCTGACTTCATTTAATTTCCTTTCCAAAATAGGAATAATAACATATTTCATACTAACACAATGAATAAGATTAAAAGTATAAAACATATCCCCAACCCCAAATAATATTTCGTGGAAAAAAGTCTCATATTAACTCAAGATAGCCTTGCATTCTTCAACACTCAAACCGACGAGTAGACAAATAAAGGTGTATTATTATGTAAGATATTGATAAAGGGCAGACATGTCTAGGTTTAACAGTTTAAAAGAAAGACAATGAAAAGGGGATGTTTTGAAAATTTCAGTCAAATTACTTCATTCTGAACGGAGTTGTGGCCGTGTGAAGAACACTCTAGTCTCGAATGTCACTGCTACCGTTGTTATGATAATATATAAAGTCTCGATTATCCATTTCTTAATTAAAGTATTAACTGGCAATTGTGTTTAAATCCGCCAGCATGTGAATAAGTGTCTACTTGATGACTTATATGACATGTGAGACCATATTTAATTGACTAATAACATCGTAGCTTGTGTTGATAATTCAGGGAAACTTGTGCAATGTATTGACGGCAACAATTCTACATTCCCTACAAAATAGATTCTTATCCAACTCAGCCTAGATTTATTTTCTACAAAAATGTAATAGTTGAATAGTTTCAATCGCCATAACGCAAAGTGGTACGATATATCGTTTAGGCCACCTAATGCACGTCGGTCTTTAATTAAAATGTATTCTTCCAACAGTATTACACAGCGTATCTGTAATTTGTATTTTAGTGTAACCTATGGTTGTGATTGGCGCTGTTACCCTCTCATCACAACACAAAGCTGGATTAATTAAATACCCTATCCTGTTAGTTTTCACTCATGACAGTTGATTCATTAATGTCAGTAATGTAATGTCCGAGATTTTTTTTTTACTTTATTACCTATAAGAATAAAATTATCATAAGTTAAATCAGTGTAAAAGTGTAACAACGAACGCTGTCAATATTGGGCTTTCCGTGTATTGGGGTCATGAGATTTACATCCCTATCGATATTCAGCCTTTAGCGATTCCACCCTTGAGCTACTTCCTCTTTGGCAAAAGCCTTGTTTGAACATAAAAGTGCTGTAGTGGTTACAATTATTCACAGACATTTGGTGAGGCCTTGATATGGCGTATCGTATCGCTCAGAGACAGTTCCTAAAGGAACTACATTTACCCCCCCCCCCACCTTTGCCATAAAACTTCGTGAACATAATATAGGCTACAATTTTTAATTATTTTTTGAAGAACACTATTGATATTCCATTCTAGAGTAGTACCACCTCTTCTCCGAAAACCTTGTGATTGCCGTATAGTTTTAATGGATTTTTTAAACATTTTGGTCATGAGTGGACGAACCCTGAATGACAGCGAGAGGGGGGATGGGAACTTGCCGACAATTTTGTGGGTGTGATACCGACTACAATTTTTACTGGATTCTTTTTTGCAAGTTGGTGTGAAGCATTGTGGCCTTGTTGGTGCTCCTTCTCTTTTCCGAAAACCTTATTAACAACCAATTTTTCGTTTCGGATAAACTGCTGTGTGGTCGAATTTCCACGCTCCCCCATGGCTATCTTAATCTGGGGTTATAAGAACTTCATGTCTGTTATTTACCGAACATATCTTTCAAAATTATTTTCAATGTTTTCCATTTTATAGGCATTAACTAAAGTAGCTGAAGAATAATTACATGCATTGGTACTATTTGTTCCTAATGAGTTTTGATAAGTAGTAATCTTTAACTCCAGTTCGTGGGACGGGTACAGTGAGGTTTCTAGATGTGACGTGTTTAATTACTAATTAGTGTTTCACAGAGAATTACTTACGAATTATCTGTCACAGATGACTTTTCAACACGTGCAATGACATCACGTGGCGACAACCATTGGCTCAAAGGCCCGTGCATTGTTTACATAAGACGTAACTGCTCCGGGCAAAATGATGCCATTTATTCATTTTAATACCCATTTACATTAAATAGGAAATACTTTTTAACTACAAATACTTCAAACGTCTTTACTTAATGTTTTAGAATTTAATTTGTCGAAAGAAAAAAGTTAATATTATGGGGGACTAATTAAGTCGCGTCGATGTCATCCTTATTAGTGACTGTAGCGGCCTAGCGAATATTCACTGCTGATCAGTGTGGTTCGGGGTGACAGACATTAGTTGTTTATTTGTAAACTTCATAGTCATTCGTGATTCAATACATATGCGACACGGGGGCCTTAATCGTCCGTCCGGGTGACCCAGAAAAAATGAGTACAGTATATTTAAAGGGGAATCATTTTTTAAAGAAAGTTGAGGGTGGGTGGGATGGCCTAACGGTCTAGAGTGCCGCGCTTCGACCTCTAGCTGGCCGGTCACCTCTGGCTTGCGGCTGTGGATTCGATCCCCGGTGTGAGCGTATGTGGCATGGATATAGGGGCGCCTTTTCAACCTCGTGGGTTTCCTCCCATAGGAAAGACCCCCGCGCGTGCGCTAAGAACAACAACATTAAGAAAGTTGTTTCTGACATTGTGAAGCTGATTGGAGACGCTAAATAATTAAGTTCGGTCAAGAATGAAGAAATCGCGCTTCTCTCCCCAAACCCATCCTCTTTACAAAGCCACGTCCCTGAAAACAGAGCTTAGCCAATAAGACCCTGGATAGGTTCTGGGTTCAAGAATTGAATAAGCACCACGCAGACAAAATATCTATCAAATTTGATTGTTAGCTAATGATTTGGTCAGGGAATAACTTAATGGGAAACAATCCATTCATTGATGTAGAGGATGCGAACACCAGCCTTACTGTTGGTGTGCTTAAATGAAATAGAACAATGCTGCTGAATTCACAAGACCCAGAACTTAAATACCTGTATGTGTTATTGATTTGTGAATAAATAATTACTGTTTGTTAAATATTTGAATAGTGTGGCCATTGTGGCCATTTATTTCGTAGACAAGGTAATTTAGTTAAGTCACAACGTCTTTACATTTTAGTTTAAAATCCCGTGAGATGCAATCACAGTTTCAACATGCATGTCATCGTTGATTATAAAAATGCAATTGAAATAAGCCGTTATACACCTGGCATACATCAGGTTGAACCTATTCACCCTTGCTTCTTTACAGTGCAAATTATTATTCACTATAATACCTAATATTGGTCAGTTTATTCACAGGGTTCTGTATCCAGTTTATCGACTAGGATTACCCAATCATCGACTCTCGGGATTATATTCAAATTTCAGCTGTTGACAAACTTCATCAGTGTCATATGTCAAATACAACATATTTATGACCATTACCATCGACTAATTTAAATTCAATATCAGAATGAAATATTCATTATTTGTAATGCAGTTCCAATTTCTATTTTTCAGTTCCTTAACATGACGGAAGCGGATTGTCTTCATGACGGAGTACGGGATGTCTTGAAGGTTCTCCATGACAACATAACATTCAATACTAGTCACTGTCCGCAAGTCTTGCAACCTAAGTTGTTAACACACAGCCAGTATTTTTACTCGTACTTCACGCCTGTTATTTTGTTGGTCGGACTTACTGGAAACATATTATCATTGCGTGTGTTTTTATCCAAGAACATGCGTAAACTATCCGCCAGTACGTATCTAGCAGCACTGTCAACGTCAGATATTCTCGCACTTATTTTTTATGTGTTCGTTGATTGGTTAAAAAGAGGATTACCAGCCCTGAACTCTGACCTTAAAGTGATGTTTTTGGAAACAGACGTTGTGTGTCAGGCGTTTTTGTATCTCTCATACCTCAGTCGGTTTCTGTCAGCTTGGTTTATTGTGAGTTTTACAGCGGAGAGATACATTGGTGTGTGTTTACCGTTAAGACGGAAGGATATTTGTGGGAAACGATTTTCTCAGAAGATAATCTGTACGTTAGTGGTTTGTTCAGCGTGTATTATGATGTATAAGCCTTTATTAAGTGGTGTATATGAAATAAATCACACTAAAGTTAAAATGTGCACGCGCGATCCAGAGTTATCGTTTCCTGTCTTTATATTAGACAGTATATTTGCTGTTATGATAACTTTTATTCCATTTATTATAATAACTGTATTAAACACTTTAATCATGAGAAAACTTTTCTTGAGAAATAAAAAGCATCGTTCTATTAAAATTATCACCGAAGAAAGCATCATAAAGTTAGAATTTACTATTATTTTACTAGTCATATCCTTTGTCTTTATTGCCTTAAATTTGCCTTTCTTCTGTGTATGGTGTAAACAGTTTCTACTTTCAATTTCAGCTAGTATGAATAAACATGCGCATGACTTTGATAATATGCAAGGATTGCTACTAATAACTCGAGTAATATTTTATCTAAATTATTGCATCAACTTTTTTCTCTACAGCGTCACCGGTGCATATTTCCGAAAAGAACTCAAAATTCTGTTTTTCTACAAATCACCGAATGCAAAAGATTATCGACGTTGTTCCCACTACACGACCACGCCTAATTCTTGGGTCTGACTAAGAATCTGCTGCTTGAAAGATATTTTCGTCCTGAAAAAAACACCAGGTGAAGATCAGATGCAGGTTCAGACTGTCTAAAGAAAATCGCGCACACAAGGGTTCTGACGATAGTCTTAAAGCAGCAGATAATTCTTGAAAACTTTCAAATGACAATGTTATCTCCCCTCGTTCCCAACTGCTTCGTTATCCGGTCCGGGAAATGAATCTAATGATTTTGTGATAAAGTTGTCGGATATTTTATAGACGTCGGAACAAACACCTAGTGGGTTATCAAATTACCAGTTTTTAACAATAAACAGACAGTGTACATAGTTAGAGCTCAAGCGGTCCTTCTATCAGTGGAAACAAATAGGTGTACAGTGGATTTTACATTTGATTCGCACACAAGAAATGTTACTATATTATTATGATTAACTAAAGTAGCAAAACGTTACATTTTATTTGCAGATGACATTCACCCTGTGCAACAATTATTGCTTTTTGTGTACGTTCTTTTATCAACCAGTTTTATTATGTATGGCAAAGATACCATTGTAAGTGTACAAATAGTTCAGTTTTTCATACATTTTGTACGTAACATGGTTTGATAGATTAGCCTTAGTAAACTTTTGTGTTTACTTTCCTAAAACTTATCTAGCTTATACTACCACTCCACTTGCTGTATCTCTTTAGAAAAGTATTTCCCACGTCATTTTCTACCCCCTATCTTTACATTCCACAAAACATGTAATGTATTCTAATCAGTGTTCATATAAAAAAAAACTTGTTATGATTATTTCAGTAAGTATTTTAGACACGGCTGTTATTTTAGCCCGTCCACATTGAACATGGCTGCATATTGTAATCACCCCCGCCTGTCCACCATTGCCCGCGGGAGTTCTATGGGCAAAAGTATCAACCGGTTGGCTCGCAATTTATACACGGGATTTAGGTTTATACGGTGAAGTAGTTTATTGGTATCCACAAAACATGTAATGTATTCTAATCAGTGTTCATATAAAAAAAAAATTGTTATGATTATTACAGTAAGTATTTTAGACACGGCTGTTATTTTAGCCCGTCCACATTGAACATGGCTGCATATTGTAATCACCCCCGCCTGTCCACCATTGCCCGCGGGAGTTCTATGGGCAAAAGTATCAACTGGTTTATACGGTGAAGTAGTTTATTGGTATCTGCCAATTACTTCCAGAATTATTGCTCTTAAGCACTTATAATAATTACTGGGTGCCCAGCCGAGGACGCTAAAGCATTCCTTATATATTGACATTAAATCTAACAATTACAAAGCGATAATTACTTTCCGAATTATTGTCCTTTTCACTTCTATAAACCACGCGGGCCCTCTCGTGGCCTACTAATTCCCAGCGATTAAAGATAACTTGAAAAACTAACGTTATCTGATTAGCATGTAAAACTATTGTATATTAAATAATTAATATTATTTGAGCATATTTATAGCGCGCCCTTTCATGTAACATGTTCAGGGGCACTTTACAAAGTGGCAATGTAATTATAAATAAACAACAAGATCATGACATGGTAACGATTGTATACGGAGTCCGTTACAACCTAATTTGGGATTTAAATTGTTTTTCTTCAAGCATATACAGATGTACAACAGATCTTAAACTAAATGGTAGGTTATTCCATAAAAAGAGGTTTGACAGTAAAATCGCTGACAATAAAGGACCAGTTGAACAGTTGACTTTAAAAGTTGTTTATAATACGTTATGTTCGGTCAGGTTCTAAAAGATACGTGAGGTAAACAATAACTAAATAATTTGAACATTTAAAAGTCAGTAATAAAATCTAAAAATCGATTTGATATTTAACAGGTAACCAGCGTAAATTATATAAAACAAGAGTATGAGGTCGCATTTCTTAGTTAAAATAACGACTCTATATGTAGTATTCTTTACATTTTGTAATTTATCTATAAGCTTTAAAGGTAACCCAACAAAAATGTGAATTAAATGTACCTATTTTACTTTATTTCTGATATTCCGTTTTATCCTTTATTCTTATTTAACTAATACAGTTCCCGGGTTGCAATTTTGATAAATTGGAAGTATACAAAGGAAAGCTGAGACGTATTAAAGTTTAATAAAAATCGGACCAAGAACAGAACCTTCGGGAACCCCAGAGAATTATTCTTTATCTTGAAATGCTATTGTGTCTTGTATATGCACCCATTACATATAGGCGAATATTTAATTATACGAAAAGCTTTGTAGGCTGACGGACAACGTAGCTGCCGTGGGTGTATGCTTTATTGCTCGGTAATCTATCGTTTGTTACATTAAATAGATATTTTTTCATGTGTTATAATCTATGAATATTTGTTATATTTTGATATTGTTGTTATTATGTTTGTTATATGATATTGTGGTTTTTGAATTCTTGCTCAATACATTGGTTACGTCTATTTGCCATGTGTTATTATTTGTATATTCGGTATCCTGTGGGGGGGGGGCGTGTTCGATCCCTGCATTGCCCGAGAAAGTTCATTCGGATTTTCAGACGTGGTTTCCTCATGTCAGTGGTGCAGGACGGAAGCCCTGGAAAGGACACCTGCCTCATCGTACAGATCACGGTCCTGTGTATATTATTGACGTGCACGTAAATAATTCTTTGATAGTTGGAAATCAATATAAGAGTTGACCATTGTGCCGCTGTCGGGCAAAATTACTCTCATATCACATTGTATGGTGTATGCCCATCTTCATTAGCCCATTATAGGAGCAGAGCAGTAGGACGTTAAACCCCGTTTCATTTCATTTCATTTATATATAAAGCATATTATTATGATTCAATATTATTTTATGTGTTATTTTAGAATCGATAAGTAATTAAAAATTGTTACCGCCTTCATATTAATACACAGAGGGTGGGGGCTGTTAAACCCCAGTCCATTTAATTTTCATGTGCTTGGTATTCGTATGAAGAACTGAGAGACACCCAGAAAGTATTCTAAGATGTGTCCTTTAACTCTCGGCGTCATTCACCAATTGTCAGTGATACAGGTCAGGGGGTCTGGTAAGGGACAACGTAGTCGCTCGGATAAAAGAACCATTGGCAGTAGGAATTTGATATAAGAGTAGGCCGTAGCGCGGCTGTCCGGGCAAAACTTCACTCATGCAACACCGCATGAGAGAGAGAGAGAGAGATGGGTTCGTCCACTCGACACAAACTAGGTCATTTTGAGACTAACATATGGTTTCATTTTATTTCAATAATTCGCTTGCGCGTAGGGGTCTTTAGCAGTGGGAGGAAACTGGAGTGCCCGGAGGAAACCCACGAGGTTGAGAAGGCGCCCCTATCTCCATGCCACATACGCTCACACCAGGGCTCGAAACCACAGCTGCAAGCCAGAGGTGACCGACTTGTTGAAATTAAGTTGAAACATGATTCGTACTTTTTCCTACATGTTGAAATAATGTTGAAACACGACGACTTAATAATATCCAACCACTACGAGAATTTTATAAAAATGGCTGCAACGCGAACTTTTAAAAAACAAAGATGGCAGGTATATTGACAGGTATATGGTCTATGGGTACATAGTATGTGTACATGTATTAAAAGGAGTATCCCGATTTGAACAGAGTCTCAAATATAAAAGTCCGTGTACATGTGAACCTTAAGGCGCCAAAATACAGAGGAATTGCGTATTTACCTTGTCTCAAAATTTCAGCTCATTATATTGGGTCGCTTGATGTGAACGTCAAACCGCTTATCCAGACACGTGACCCTTTCAAGATTGACGCGTTTAAGCTGTTTGAAAACGCATCACGTATATTGTGATAGTTACTCGGCCCTAAGGTAAAGGATTTGAAGGACTTTTAATATAATCGAGATTGGCATTTTTACAGTTAGATTAAAAAAACATAAAAAGTTTGTTATCTTTTGAGATTTTAATCATGATTCTGGTTGCCGTATTTCCAAAGAGTCGGAAATCCAATTCAATATCGTGATTTATGATGAAATTTTTTATTTCGTCAACACAGATGACATTGATGACACAAATCATCAATAGCGAGAATAATATTCATAATCATGATTAATATCTCAAAACTAGGCAAACTCTTTATGTTTTCTTTTTATCAGAGATGTATTCTTAAAAACAACATTTGTTTTCCTGGGGTTATAATCATTAAACATTGAGTGCTTGACTTTTTTAATTGTGCATATACTTATTTTAAACTAAAGATTATTTATTCAAAAAAAAAAAAAATCAAAAAAAAATACACAATCCCGGCACATAATTGACACGTTTAACGGAGATGAGGGGAGCACTTTATAATGGTCGAGGTAATGAAGAAGTGTGGAAGTGTTACAGATACCAATGCAAACAAATGAAAATGGAGGATAATGGAGTGATAATGAAGTAAGAATATTAAAGTGATCTTGGAAGCTCAATTTCCAGAATAGATACTGTTTCCATATCATTTTTGTATTCCTTATTTGATTGAAAATTCGAAGTGTTGCTTTGGAAGTGTGGTAGAATTGAACACGTCAAATACCAAATTTATCATTTTATCTCATAAACACTTCATATAGATGGCACCATAACTTCAGTTGCGGCAACATCAGTGGCTATTCGATGTTAACATTCCTGCCTATCATCCTATTTGATTTGTAACTATAATTGGATTTACAGCGTCATCGGTTCGTTATTAATTACATTGTAACATTCTGGCTATAACCCAAATTAAAGGAGCTAAATCGCTAACATTTGGGACCTAGACATTGACATAAGTGGGTGCAAGGCATATAATACTCTAATATGAATTTATCTAAACTGATTTACATTCAATGATTTCAGTTTTTACTCTAATTTGAAATCAGTTATTTTCGGCGAATAGGCCAGCAGTGTCAATCGAATGCAAATTTTGAGCGTCTAGTTATTCCTGTCTACATGCACCGTTTGATTTGGTGCAATGTTTCTAGCCTCGTTCCTCGAGCTGGGGCTGAAACGCATTATGGTACACGGCCCATCTGATCAGGGGTCACGGTGGCTAAGTGGATAAGGCGCTGGTTCGCTATCCTGGAGGTCGGGTGTTCGATTCCTGCATTGGCCGAGAAAGTTCATCTCGATTTTCCGGCGTGATTTCCCCTTGTCAGGGATGCAGAAGGAGGGCCTGACAAGGACAGCTGCCTAGTCGTTCGGATTGGACGAAAAACCGAGGTCCCGTGTACACATTGGAGTGCTCGTAAAAGATCCATTGGCAGTTGGAACGCGATATAAGAGTAGGCGTAGCGCCGCTGCCCGGGCAAAATTTCCCTCATAGCACACTGTATGGCGTATGTCCGTCTTCCTTTAGTCCAGGTTAGGTGCAACAGAACTTTCTCGGCCAATGCAGGGATTGAACACCCGACCTCCAGGCTAGCGTACGAATTTAGCAAAACTCCACAGCAATTCACATCAGTATACCAGCACAGCTACTCAGCTAGTTAGCGTTTCCCCAAGAATGACGGAGCACGGGTGAGGTAACAGCTTATCGTCTGTGAAGTTTCAAAAGGTTGTATCTAGGGGAAATTAGTCAAATACACATTTTTGCATTTTTAAAATCTCCCAATTAATATGCACATTTCTATCTAAGCTGTGTATCTCTACGCCAATTAGAACTGTTCTGGATATCATGTGTCCAAATTTTGTATCTTGATTAGTGGAAATTTTGAAATGCAAAGGGATCTACTTCTTAATCTTAGAAATTCTGAGATACACCCTTTTGACACTTCACCGACGTTATGAAGAACATGCAGCTAAAGGTGCAACATCTTTTTTATAAAACTTATACAAATACTATTTTTAAAAGAATACACAACTAAAAATATGCATACCCCAACTGATCAGCTTTTCAGGTCGTGACATCGATCCACAATTGTGAACAAAATTGTGGTTCGGTTTATCCCCTTGTGTTTTCTCAAGTTACTATCTACTACTGAAGACCCATGCGCTTGAGCGAATTGTGAAACAAAATCCATACGCAGGTCGCTAAAGTTATACTTCAAATATCCTCTAACATATGATCGGGATATTACACAGTAAAAAGTTTTAAAGTTTTTTAACAGGAAAATCATGGCAGAAAAGTTGCCATTTTTCTCGTAATTTTACATTAGTATGTATTTTACCAATGAAATGTTAAGCGTTTCTTACAATTGTAGGTTAAAAAACATATACCTGTAATTTTACATACGCTGTGTAAAATGATATAACATATCACAATGTTAAATAACAATGGATTTGTATTTAAACTTGAAGTTAGTTATTTAACCGTTGTATGTTATGCTTCCCTTACTGTTGCAGGTTAAATAACATAATAATATACGCTGTAATTTAACATACGTTGCATCAAGTAGACCCGTATTTAAACAGGTTGTTGGTAATTTAACTGCACCGTGAGAAATAATTCTGTTGGAAACCAGAAAAAGTTCTGGCAGTTGGTTAACCAAAATTTTTCTGTTATTTTTAATCTGTTTATTCTTTGACAGGGAAAAAATATGATAAACCATCTGCCAGAACTTTTTCTGGCTTCTAACAGAATTATACCATGTTAAAATAGAGCTTCTGCCAGAAGATTTTCTGTTTTTTAACATAATTTTTTTGGTTAAATATAAAACAAAATCATTGTAAAAAATAATTTATTTTCTGTAAATCTAATTTTTCTGTCATGAACGTACAAAAATATTAAAAATTAACAGAAATTAAGAGCAAGGGATCGCAAATGGCTTCAAATTTTGTGTTCTGAAGGCCAGGTTTACTACTTTCTGTCGTCTCTTCCACTTCTTACAAATTTTGACACCTTGAACCTGAAAATAGATGATAAAGTATATACAGGAATGAAATCAAAAGGACAGCGGAGATAAGTGTTTGGGGCTGAAGGTTCTTTAACATGTACGACCAATAGCACACATGGCCCCAGTTGTTAGTGCCAGCTGAACAAATTAGAACTTGCACCATTGACACGGAGGCCAAGTTGCAAAACAAGCTTTCTTTGCTAATGGTATAATAATTCAGCATCGCGTTTCTTACACTTTAATATTGTTTACATGGCCGAGTTCAAATTCACAATAAAACATACATCATGGCCACTATGTGTAGGCCCTATTATAGATCATAGATTCTAAACATAAAAAAGCAACAGACTTAATCGACAGTGCAAAAGCTGTGTCTTTAAAGGCCCAATCCCGATAACTTTTGGGGGAATAAAACTGCTTAATTTTGTGTTAAAATCCCTTAAAACACAATACCTAAGGCCGACCAACTAACCCGATATTTGTGATATGCTTGTAAATAACTTAAACCTGACAGTCTTCATCTGGAAATGGAGATCGTTGTATTATACAGTATAGGGATAAAACCAGACTTTTTTCTATAAAAATAATATGTAGGTGAAATTTACCTTTTGTTATCAAGTACACTACATGGGTCATTCACTGTATAGACCTCTCAAGAAACGAGAATCGATTAGCAGGTCACCCAATGAAAAAATTGACCCGAAATCTTAAAAGGGTTACGTGTCCGGATAAGCAGTGTTGACGTTAACGTCAAAACGACTCAATATTTTGAGCTGAAATTTTGAGACAAGGTAAATACACCATGCCTCTATGTTTTGGTCCATAAATTTCATAAATGCTCGGACTTCAATTTTTGAGACTCTGTTCTTATCGGGATTGTCCCTTTAAATACAATAACATATTCAGTTTCTTCTTATGCTGTAGATTTGCTTTCGCGCATACATTATTATTAGGAAGACTTACCTTCACATATTATTGTTGGTTTTCCACTGTTCTTATCCTACATCGTCAATGCACATTCAAACATTCACCGACATTAGTTATATCTGCGACGCGCATGCGTTAACCCTATCCATGAGTATAACTATGTGAATTAACAGAATATTGCCGTTAATATACCAGTTATTCTGTAATTACAGAAATGCAACTAAAATCATAGATATTCCAGTTCTATGTGAGCAGTGGTAGATTTTAGATGATGAGAAGCCCTTCGTTATTCCACGTACCTCGCATCTCCCAATCTCACCACTAGTCGAAGGTGAAAGCGTTTTAAACACAATTGAGCGAAGCCATGGGTTATGAAAAATATTTACGGTATTTTCGTTTATAACAACTACCACTCGGCACCCTATATCTCCTACATCTAATCTCTGCTGTATGACAGTAAGTGATATGTACCTACGCCCATACATTTGCGATGCGGCTACCAGTTTACTTTAACAGGAAAACTTGACGCTATTACAAACAAACAAGACACCGTCGGCGCAACCAAACACAAATTGGCGACGTTTTCGGCTAGCGAGCAACTTGTTCGTTGGAAACCTATTCAGAATAAAGACAACAGTCGCCCAAAATTACCTTTCCGATTATATATAGCTGGATGCTCAGAATTCTGTACGATGGTCCGAATTTTGACTCGGAATATTACCGTTCTTTCACTTTAAAATATTGAAAAAATGGCGACGTTTGGGATGAGAGCGCATCCCTTTAATATGATTGTGCCAAATGTTACTAATAATATTTAGAAATCTTATCCAATTACCTTTCGGAACATATAATTTTACACTTCTATTCTGAGCTAAAGGAATTGATAAAAATAATATTATTCTACCATCATTTGATAGACGTAACGTTGGATTTTATTTGATGATAAAAATAGATAAGTTTGGTCGCTTATTATTTGTGTTCGGTATGGGCGCAACCATGTTTCATCCGGGACCTTTAAGGTAGTTCCAATATGGCGGAATTCGTCATACAGCCGAGTCTAGATGTAGGTTTCGGAATCTGTCGAAGAATGCCGAGTGGAAAGCGCCACGGGGGGTTGGGATGGCCTAGTGGTCTAGAGTGCCGCGCTTCGACCTCTAGCTGGCCGGTCACCTCTGGCTTGCGTCTGTGGTTTCGAGCCCTGGTGGGTTTCCTCCGGGCACACCGGTTTCCTCCCACTGCTAAAAACCCCTACGCGCAAGCGAATTATTGAAATAAAATGAAACCATATGTTGGTCGAGTGGACGTTAAACCCCATTTCTCTCTCTCTCTCTCTCGCTCTCTCTCGGAAAGCGCCACTACTCCTTGTGATCCAAAGCACACGCGTTAAATCACCCCAACTCTCCATAATGTGTGCTCATGCATGGTCAGAAGAGCATTGGGCAGTTAATGGCTTCTCGCTGCGACTCTATTTATTGAAAATCGTTGACTTGTCCAAAAACATGGTATCAATCGACCAGTATTCACGTAATCAGTTCTAAACCTACGCGTGGACTGACTGACATACATATTATGGGCGTATAAGTAACACTTAAGCCGAAATTCATTTTCTGACATCGGTTGGCTAAGGTAACAGATCTAAATTAATTCCCTTTCATTTCAGATGATTGAAAATCGATTTTATCGATAAATCTCCAGAGGCTACACAAGATAACACTATCAACCGTCAACTGCAATTTCACAGCGATTTCACACCGGAGATTTTTTGCGCTGCTTCCCTAAGGCTACGTCACATTTTGCCACCTTTCTCGAAAATGATCACTTCAGAAATATATCTCATTTTATCCAACACACCTCGTCTGTTCTGCGCCATATGGCATCGTTCAGCCCTTCCCAATTCACAGCTCGACTTTCGAATACTAAAACGTTTTGGTATATGAACCACAGTGGAAACCCTGTAACATTTAATCAGAAACTTAACACGAGCCCAATTAATTTGTTGTCATATTCATAGGCATATTACATTTGCTTCCAAATTTTGAATTTTGAATTTTATAATTAATCGACGCGTTTTGTTCTATATAAGGTTCGATATCTTGCCTATCTTATACATCATTGCGACGGAAGCAGTCGTTAAACCACCCAGAATATCTTACAAAACAGAATTACCTGTAGATTCTTGCAGGCCTGTATTGAGGTAAGCTTTTTGACTAATAGGCTAGTTATGTAGAGGGCTAGGGTTAGGGTTAGCGCTAGTAGATTCCAGTAGACCTATATCAAATTAAGATCTTTAACTAGTAGATTCCAGTAAATCTATGGGACACAAGGGCAGATCCAATACTTGTAGTTAGCGTAGAACTCAGTACATCTCACAATTTGATTAATTAAAACACATATCCTATTTCGTTTCGTATTTTTTATACATGTAGTCCAAAACTTCGTTTTACTTGTCTTTACTATGCTAGGACCTGGAAGTGTTGTTATATTACCGGCGTTCTGGTTGAAATGAGGTATTTGTCAATGAAATGGTCTGTTACAGCGAGTTCTCGGCGTGCCATGCACGGAACTGTTCGTAAACAACTAGAAACGTTGTAACCGTTCCCCAAATCTGGACGCGGCCTTACGAAATCGATCTAACCATTTCGAACCACCATTCACCATTGAATATCGATTTTCTCCCAGACCAGCATACGCGATGTCGGAAGATTTTTGATATGTTGATAAGCAACCACCCTAGATACAAAAACAGTTCCAAGTTCAAATCTAGATTTACTGGGCTGTAAGTATGCACTCGAGTGATTGAAAATATTTGGCACACCTTCTTCACAGCTTGTGTGTGTGGGTATGTGGGTGGGTGTGTGTGTGTGTGTGTGTGTGTGGGGGGGGGGGGTCAATGATCTAACACGTGCACTTTTGAATATAAAATATGTCATTGAGTTTAATGTCCCGCATTCCCACATGCGCCATAACATTTGAGGTGATTTTGAACGGGCAGCAACACTATATGGTCTATACTCTTATTTCGAATTCTATTTGGCAAGTGTTCTTTTACGTGCACGTCAATGTGTACATGGGCCTCGGGTTTTTTTACAATCCGAACGACTACACACTTTTCCTTGTCATGTCCTGACAAGGTGTAGTGGGGCTTTCTCAATCAACATCGGTAGCGAATTCGAGACTTACAGATTAGCGAGTGTCTGTTTGTTTTCGTCGCAAGTTTATCCATATAAATTTTGTTTTATCAGATGAGGTTCGCTTTGGTATTACTAATAGTGGTCATGTTAGGACTTGTGGTTCCTGCTGAAAGCTGGGGGTTTGGACGCAGATTTAGAGCTGTAGTAAGAGAACTATGGCAAAAACATAAACCCGATATAATCAGAGCAGGCATAAACAGGCTAGAAAACCGCTGGAGGGGACGATCGGTTCAAGACGTGGACCTTGACGACGTGGCAAGATCTCTTGACATGGATCGAAGATCAGAGGAGTTTCGTGAATTCTCAAGAGCTATAGACCTGAATGGCAAGTCTACTTTAATAACTTTGGCGGAAAATTCCTCTTTGCATGCACGAGAACATAAATGTGTTTCCATTTAATTCAAAATGCATTAAAAAAAATAGCAGAACATATATTATACATTGAATGTTCTGTACTATAAATACTGTACTCGCAGTGTTTCTCTGAAACTAATTAAAAACGGATACTCATATATTATTTGATCATTGGAATCAAATATTTGCCCAACTATATTTCAATAGAGAGAAATGGGGTTTAACGCCCACTTGACACAAACTTGGGACTGATATATGCTTCAATTTTATTTAAAGAATACGCTGGGTATATTTTCACTGATCCCCACCCCCACCACAACCCCTCGTAAATTATACGATCTATCGTGGTGATGTTAGTAGAAGAAAAGTCCGTTTAATTTTGGTCCTCCAATTTCCCCCTTCCGATACAGACCGCTACACGCGCAAGCGAATTATTGAAATAAAATTAAATCATATGTTAGTCCCGAAATGACCTAGTATGTGTCGAGTGGACGAACCCATCTCTCTCTCTCATGCGGTGTTGCATGAGTGAAGTTTTGCCCGGACAGCCGCGCTACGGCCTACTCTTATATCAAATTCCTACTGCCAATGGTTCTTTTATCCGAGCGACTACGTTGTCCCTTACCAGACCCCCTGACCTGTATCACTGACAATTGGTGAATGACGCCGAGAGTTAAAGGACACGTCTTAGAATACTTTCTGGGTGTCTCTCAGTTCTTCATACGAATACCAAGCACATGAAAATTAAATGGACTGGGGTTTAACAGCCCCCACCCTCTGTGTATTAATATGAAGGCGGTAACAATTTTTAATTACTTATCGATTCTAAAATTGATAATCCAGATATTATAGCAAGTCATGAAGGTTGTTTTGATACGATAACTGATACATTAAAGAAATGAAATGAAATGGGGTTTAACGTCCTACTGTTCTGCTCTTAAACTGGGCTAATGAAGACGGCCATATATGATGGACATTTTGCCCTTTAAATTTGTTTTATCTTACTTTCATATAGGGGATGATAATATAACACCAGAGGAGGTGGATTTTGCCTTTAGGAAACGTCAGGAATAAAGGTAAACCAGTGACTTGCTTACAATTATTATTCTGGAGCCTGTTTCACGAAATTTTAACTAAGATAAAATCCACATTTTAGTAATTTGATAGGATAATATTAGATTGATTTTACTGAGCCAATCAAAATTGAAACATCTACTAAAATTTTGATTTTATCTTCAGTTAAGATTTCGAGAAACAAGGCCCTGTTTTATACATATATTTCAAAAATATGTATGCGCATTACAAAACGCGGGTTGCGAAAACCACTTTGCTCCAAAAATGTACAATTATAAACGTACCGTACAATTTAATTATAATGATACTGGAGATCTGGGCCCTGTTTCTCGTAATTTTAACTAAAGATAAAACCCATTGGACAAGACTAAAATCAATCTAATATTATCCTATCAAATCAAGTGGGTTCACTATTCGTAAGTGGCCGTAACAATGGAGAGGAGTGCCTGTAATCAGTGAAGGACTGGGGCCCCCACTCTAGGGTATCCGGGCGAGAAAATATTTGTTTAAAAACTAACTGCAAATGGTTCTTCTGGAGTACTATCATCCTGATGTTGCTTTGATGCACAAATCTATTTGGCAACACAAATTTAACGTCGTGTGACAAAATTACCAATGCATTGAAAACGACGCGAATTAAAGACTTACAAGGTCCTCCGAAGGTGTTTTGTGCCCCGAAGCCTACGATACCCACAGACTTCTTACTGACCAACAGACCCCAGGTTCGATCTATTTGTGGGTGTGTCTGTGAAGCTTTGAATGTTGATCTGCATTTTTCAGTCTAGCATTCCCCTTGACATTAGTGCAGTGGCGAAGGTCGTCGTAAGGAAAAGTTACTCAGTTCTTCCGATGGGAAGGAAAATCAAGGCCAACCTTTGTAAGCGAACTATGACAGTTTGAATTGGATGTTGTGTCCCAAAAAACAATTAACACATGAAATACATTCAAATTTATTTTCAGAATCGCATAAAAGAACGTCATGCTTAGACTACAAACATTGAATAAGTGTACCCAATGCTTGGGGAAGGACTACTACTACTACCTGGTGTTTTAACGTCCGCTTCCACAGAAGTGATATCACAGCTTGGGGAAGGGAAACTTTTACTATTATACCAGCCACGATCAAATGGTTGACGCATTACCAGTTGGCTAGTATGAGTTATGTAATGTCCGTTATATCTGGCATTATAAATACAAAAGCCCAGCCATGTAATCGTTTTGACAACTTTTGTCAGTATTGTTCACACGCCCAATACCTGTCGGTAGCTGAAACGCTAACGCTTTCTACCCAATCGAAGCATAATCCATCCAGGGATTGAAGACTGCCCAATCAGACCACAGTGTATGGGCGCGAGAGCTGTGTTTTGGGACAGGGCATCTGACCAGTGTCCGAGGAATTAAAGAGGGGATCTAACTGGTAGTCTGCGATATCACTTCGGTGGAAGCGGGCGTTAAGTAAAGTTATTTACATACTTGCTAGTCGTCAGAGGAGGGTTAGGTGGCATAGGTAGCAAACTAATGGCTTTACTCCGGGTTCCCCTTTTTCCTCCCACAAGAAAGACGCCTGCGCGTGGGCTAAGATTATACAAAATAAGTCCATCTCTCTGCGACGCAACCCTCGGTGGAAGTGGACGTTAGTTTATTATTCATTATCTGTTATATTATTTATTTCAGAAATCGGAGACACACAAGGATCCTATTACGATGTATCGTCTAGCAGCTGTATTATAACCCGAATAAAACACATGCATCTTTATTTTGTTGTTTTACTTTCTTTTACCAAGTACTCAATTCTACTCTTTAAGAAATGAAATGAAATGGGGTTTACCGTCCTACTATTCTGCTCCGACTTGGCTAATGAAGACAGCCATACGCCATACAGTGTGCTATTGGGGGAAATTTTGCCCGGGTGGTGGCACTACGGACTACTCTTACATCGAATTCCAACTGCTAAAGGATCGTTTATTTTATGCACCATCCGAACGACTAGACAGCAGTCATTGTCAGGCTCTCCGACCCGCGCCACTGACATGGGTAAACCACGCCAGAAAATCCCCAGGAGTTCAGGGGGAACATTGCATCCCCCCAGCCAAAAAAGGGCGTCCCGAGAAATGGCACCCCCTCCCCATTCAAAAAAACAAAAAAATAATAATTTGACAATCTTTCAATTATAAAATATTACCCAATGATGCTCTTAAGGTACTGATTAGTCGGTCGGTTTTAATTGCGCCCACACGCCAATGAGTACGTTTGCCCATATCCAAGCTTTCTTAATATTACTTACGTGGAGGCTATGGCACCCCACCTCTCTGCTGCACCCCCTTAGAAATCATACATACGACCCTGGTCCAATCTCGTGACTTATCTCCGGGTCCCCGGGCTTCCTCCCATTTCTATCTCTAGACGAATTAAACCATGTTAGTCTCTCTCTCTCTCTATGTGACATTGTCACAATACAAATGTAGAGTTATTTGAATATTGAATTTTTGGTGCGGTGTATTATGTCCGTCAACAATTGGCTAACAAACGCGATAGAGGCTACAGTTTTGACAGATTCTTTTCAAATTCGGTCATCGTACCAGAGTTATTTCGTTTAAATTCGCACTTATCCGCATGTAAAATGGATACTAACTCGTAACTATTATTGACCACTTTTGACTACGCCAGACATAAGCCAAGCCTGGTGTAAAATCTAAGTTTCGGTATTTTGGCAGCGTGACCTCGGGTTGCTGTAAGTGACACCACATTAACAATGTCCAGTTCTCCCAGTCCCGGGGAGCACCGTTCTCTCCTCCAATCCGAGCGATGACTAGTCAATGGCAAAAGGGAACGACCCATCCAGATTGCAGAATCCTTGCCTACGGCCCATCAGACCATTGATCTGTCGCTGAAGTTCCACCAGGAGGAAATCTAAAGGACCTGGGGAAATCCCTCGACAGGCGACTATATTCGCGAAGAGTACAAGAGTAAGACGTTGACTCACTAACCTGGTTTCCCCCTTGCCAGTGATGCAAGATGAGAGGTCTTGCAAGGGACAACGTATAGTCGTTCGACTATACACACAGTGTCGTGAACGTAATAGAATCATTTTCTTCCAGATCTGCATATCCGGGTTTTCCCTGGATCTCCCAGTTTCCTCCCACCTGTAGATTTATTTACGATCAGGAAGGAAGCACAACAACGAAGTCCGATTTTACTACAAGATGAACATATATTTCTTGCAGATAATGATCTAACACGTGCACTTTTGAATATAAAATATGTCATTGAGTTTAATGTCCCGCATTCCCACACCGACTGGGATAATGAAGACAGACATGTAGATATTTTTCCTCAAACCTGACAAGGAGAAACCACGCCGGCAAATCCGAGGAACTTTCTCGGCCTACACTGGGAGCGAATCCTAGATCTTATACAGAGTTTATGATCAGAGTGTTACTGTTAGTGGTAATGGTAGGACTTGTGGTTCCTGCTGAAAGCTAGTGGTTAGTGGTTTGGACGGCAGACTGTTATTCCTTTAATTGATCTTAAAACTATACTCTGTTTAGAATTAGTCACCCAAGAACTGTGAAAATCCGAGGAACTTTCTAGGCCAACACAGGGGGCGAATCCTAGATCTTATACAGAGTTTATGATCTTATACAGAGTTTATACATGTAGATTTTGTTTTATCAGATGAGGTTCGCTTTGGTGTTACTGTTAGTGGTAGTGGCAGGACCTGTGGTTCCTGCTGAAAGCTGGAGAATGATAGTCAGAATTAGACTTAGGAGGTTTTGGAGAAATATTAAACCCACAGTAAACAAAGCGGGTGTGCAAAGCATACTTTCAGGAAGATCTGCTGAAGTGGTGAATCTTGATGCCCTGGCGAAATCTCTAGACTTGGATCCTTAATCAGATGGCTTTCGTGACATCTTACGTGTTACAGATACAAACGGTAATACCCCCGTCAGACCGAGGTTGCATCCTTATACCCCCGTCAGACCGGAGTTGCGTCCTTGCTGCGCTTCTACTGCGACAAAAAATGGTCTCAGAGCGAGTCAAGATCGCCATAAGCGTGGTAACAGCGCGGTGGAAACACTAGATATCGTGCTGTGGTCTCCATGGTCGCCAATGATCGCCGAGCCACGACGTTTGTTTTGAACATGCGCAAATGATCTGGAAAGCTGCGAGAACGTGATATGGTCGCAAAAGTCCTTATTGCGCGGCTACGGCGACAAAAAATGTTTCCAGAGCGTGCCAAGATCACCCTGAGCGCTGTGGAAACGCGAGATATCGTTCTGTGGTCTTCATGGTCGCCAATGATCGCTGAGTCACGGCGTTTGTTTTGAGTATGTTCAAAGCAAACGCCAAGGTCCTGTCATATGACATTGAAAACCGAGAGAACGTGGTGGGTCGCGCGATAAGCGTGGTAACATCTCTATGAACGTAGCACACGCGCAGTACACACGTGGAAAAGACGCTGCGAAAATTGTAACATTTGCAACGGTGCCTTCATGGTGTCTTCACCACAACCCTCACGCGTTGACCGCGACCCCACCCAGCGCTCTGAGTCCTTATGGCGTTGTCATAGCGATGTTACGATGATTCCACCACTGTTGCGCGACTGCATCATGACCTCATGGGGCTATCTCTTAAGCATATGGCGATTTTATGAGGTTCCCACAACGTGTATGGAGTTCTTAATACGACCATGGCACGGTTACCAAGCTTGCATTATTCGCTTATGGCGACCATGCATTTCATGCAAGACTTGCTTTGAAAACGGACGATTCAAAGGTCATCTTGAAATTTCGAAAAAAAATCAAACCAGCTTGCATAGTCGCCGTGACCACGTGGTGGAAACGTACGTGTAGTCCAGATAAGACGTGTGGTTGAGCGACGCGGGTTCGCGATGACCGCTTATAGATCTCAATCGAAACGCCATAAGCGCGGAGAGATCGCGACGAACCCGCCGCGAGAATGCTATATAAACGCACAGGTCGCAGTAAGAACGCGACTTTTTTAAGGTTGTAATTTGGGGACATTTTTCCGCGTTGTGTTCACGCTTGCCGACGACCTTGTGTATTTCCAGGCCGCCGTTCGGTCGCAGAGCGCAGTAGGGTCACCACTCCGGTCTGACGGGGGCTTTACTGCGCTTCTACTGCGACAAAAATGGTGTCAGAGCGAGTCAAGATCGCTATAAGCGTGGTAAAGGCGTAGTGGAAACGCTAAATATCGTGCTGTGGTCTTCATGGTCGCTAATGATCGCCGAGCCACGACGTTTGTTTTGAACACGGTCATATGATCTGGAAAGCTGCGAAAACGTGATGGGGTCGCAAAGGTCCTTACTATGCTGCTACGGCGACAAAAAATGGTTTCAGGATCACCATAAGCGTGGTGGAAATGCGAGTTATCATGCTGTGGTCTCCATGGTCGCCAATGATCGTGGAGTCACGGCGTTTGCTTTGAGTATGTTTAAAGCAAACGCCAAGGTTCTGCATTATGGCCTTGAAAGCTGAGAGAACGTGGTGGGTCGCAAAGGTCGCGAGATAAGCGTGGTAGCATCTCTATGAACGTAGTACACGCGCAGTACACACGTGGTAAAGACGCTGCGAAAATTGTAACATTTGCAACGGTGCCTTCATGGTGCCTTCGCCACAACCCTCACGTGTCGGCCGCGACCCCACCAAGCGTTCAGAGTCCTTATGGTATTGTCATGGCGATGTTACGATGATTTCACCACTGTTGCGCGATTGCATCACGACCTCATATGGCGATGTTATGAGGTTCCCACTACGTGTATGGAGTTCTACCATGGCGCGGTTACCAAGCTTGCATTACTCGCCTATGGCGACCATGCTTTTCATGTGCGACTTGCTTTGAAAACGGGTCATCTTGAAATTTCGAAAAAAAATCTAACCAGCTTATATAGTCGCCGTGATCACGTGGTGGAAACGCACGTGTAGTCCAGATAAGACGTGTGGTTGCGTGACGCGGATTCGCGATGACCGCCGTTGACAAGTTTATAGATCTCAATAGATACGCCATAAGCGCGGAGAGATCGTGACGAGCCAGCCGCGAGAATGCTGTATAAACGCACACGTCGCAGTAAGAACGCGACATTTTTAAGTTTGTAATTTTGGGACATTTTTCCGCGTTGTGTGCACGCTTGCCGACGACCTTGTGTATTTCCAGGCTGCCGTTCGGTCTCAGAGCGCAGTAGGGTCACCACTCCGGTCTGACGGGGGCATTATTCTACTTTTACTTAAACGGCAAATTGCTTGCTCTACGTCCATTTAATTCCTAATACATGTAAAATATTGCAGAAGTGAAAACCCACTGCAGTAAAAATACCCAGTAAATACACCAGGAAAGTAAAAAACCGGAAGACCAGGAGAAAACGCAGAAGATCATACAAGCGAAATCACGCCACTTGAATCCATGATCTTATAAATCAGTGCCCCCACCCCCATAGAACATACGACCTATCGTAATGATGTAAATTTAATTTATTTTATGTTACTTTCATAGGAGATGATATAACACCAGAAGAAGTCGAGGCTTTCTTTGATTAACGTCAGCAAATAAAGGTAAACCATTTGCCTACAATTATTATTATGTATTTTCGTTTATAACAACTACCACTTCGGTACCCTACATCTAGCCTCGGCTGTATGACAGTAAGTGATATGTACCTATCCCCATACATTTACGATGCGGCTACCGGTTTACTTTAACAGGAAAACTTGACGCTATTACACAAATTGGGAACCTATTCGGCTAGCGACCTATTCGACCGATCGAGCTGCAACCAGTTCGTTGGAAAACTATTTAGAGTAAAGACAACAGTCGCCTTAATTCATCTATTTATCAAGCAATACAATCCAACGTTATGTCTATCAAATGAAAGTAGAATATATTATTTTTTATCCATTCCTCTAGCTCAGAATAGAAGAGTAATTTCGTCATTATCTTACAGCTGGATCGGTCGAATAGGTCGCTAGTCAAATAGGTCGCCAATTTGTGTTCGGTATGGGCGCAGCCATGTTTTATCTGGGACCTTTAACGTAGGTCCAATATGGCGGAATTCGTCACAAACTAGGTGCGTAGGTGTCTTAAGCAGTGGAAGGAAATCAGAGGACCCGGAGAAAACCCACAAGGTTGTCATGTACAACCGGGGAATCGAAACCATGCCAATTGGCTCAATGACAGACCTTATTATAGCCAGCGCTAAGATCAATGTTTTTCACGGTTGAAAATCAAATGTTACGTCAAATGTTACGTTTGGGCTTGGTATGTGAATAAATGTCTAATTAATAATTTATATGAAATTTGTCGCCAAAAGACAGACCAACAAAATGCAGATTTAGGTCTTACATAATGCATCTTTACAGTGTAATCTTTAATGCAAATCGATTTTGGGTAAAAGCCGTGCCAACACTATTTGCAGTAAACATGGACGTAATGTTAAACCAATGTTTTTCTTGGGTGAAAAAACAATGTTAGGTCAAACAGGTCACGTATCCCATCTATAATTTGATATTCACCCATTACATTCGTTACATTGTTTTTTAATCCCGTTTCATTTTAGGTAACTGCAAGTGGGTTACTTTAATAATCGGTTTTAACAAGGTGCCATACAACAATCTTTTCAATACGAATGTATTAAAACCCCGTGAACTTAGCTTTATCTACATCATAATTCAAAAGGTTATTATACTCATAACAATATTAGCTTGTTCTCGACGATAAACCTTTCTTCTTTGCACTAAGATATCGTGTGAGGTAATAAATTTTATTGGTTTTTATCAATTATAAAAGCAATAAACAGTAATTGATGTGTTTAAACGTAAAGTTTTTCTAAATTACAGTGTCATAAAATATTTTGGGAATGATTTGGTGGTTCTTATTGGTGTTAAAAGGCCAATCCCAATAATATTTTGGAGAATAAAACAGCTTATTTTTGTGTTAAAATCCCTTAAAAGGGGGCTGACATTTTGAGAGAAGGTAAATACACCATTCCTCTATATTTTGGTGCTTAAATTTCATACGTACTCGGACTTTTGTTTTTGAGACTCTGTTCATATCGGGGTAGTCCCTTTAAATAAAATGGCACTAGAACCTTAATTATCGGAATCGCACGTAATAAAACAGTTACAATGTGAACAATCCTAAAAAACATTCCTCGAAAACTATAGTAGAAAGGACAACTGATCATATCTTCATGTAAGCCATCGAAAGTATTAACAAACGAAACGAAATATATGTATTGCATCAGATAGATTATAAACAGGTATCCTGTTCTAAACCATAAGATAAGTAGGGGGCAGGACAAATGACTACAAATTTCACATCCAGCAAGCACTCTAATTTACTCGTGAATTATCTCCTGTGCGAATTTTATTATGTTATATAAACGCTTACGCTTTGAATTTTCCTAATTACACAAATAAGTAAAAATTGGATCTAATGAACTAATTGTAAGCTTTATTCACGAACAGAATTGATTTTAATAAACATCTAATTAGAAGTGTATGTAATGGGTTATAGGTTTTTAAAAAAAATGTACAGAAATGGCCTTTTTTTATTTTATGAATAAAGTAATTCCATTACAAAATATGTAGGTCGAGCACGAGTCTGACCTCTGTTCATCAGGTGACCAGTTGAATCTCGGGTACAAAAATGACGGGTGTATTTCAACCATGATGCGAAAACCAGGAGTCTGAGATTAAATTTTAATCGAACTATGAAATGTAAAACTTTGCATTGTTAATTCCTATGACACCAATAAAAATGTAGTTACAGCCATGTTAAGTTTTGCTTAGATTTCGAAGGGACTACCGGTTCATAAATGTACCATAAATACAACTCAATATAGCATCAATAAGAAGGCGGTTACAGCCATGTTAGGTTTTGCTTAGATTTTGAAGGGACTATCGGTTCATAAATATACCATAAGTACACGACCTCTTTGCTCAACAGTTTAAATATTCTCATATTCCGTTTCATTAACATAATAAATTGACATATTCTTAACACGAAAATGTGCTGTTACTTAGTTTCAAACCATGCGGTAACACGTTTGACACCTTAGCTTACTAATGAAATCTTGACTGGGTATACGTCTTCTTCATGGAATAGACACAAATGTAGACCTGTTAATATCTTAGACAAGTAAAAATTAAATCTAACTTATACGTGAACAAATTTAATTAATCAATTGAGACAGTATGAAACACACTAATTGAACACGCGATCTGAGATTTGAAAAATATTAGACGTATTAGAGAATTTAAAGCTTTCGGTAGCATATCGATCTCTCCAGGAGTTTTCCTTCTGAGCAATTTCAAGGGGATTAATTTTAATTCAAAAACGAATTTAACAGAGACACGATCTAGTCTAACCTCTCAACAATAATAAGTTACATAGCGTGTTGAAAAACTTGAATTAGAAGTCAATATACACAAATAATTAAATCAACTGGTATAGTTCGAAGTTTCTCTGGATATTTGGATTGGAAACTTCGGGTTAATAAAAAACAGTGAGAGAGATGTCCGTGACTGTCCACAGTTTGGCGCTGGTCGATAAAACAAAACCACCCAGTGCCCGTGATTTCCAGTCAGCTTCGTTATGTTGTGGTCATGAGCAGCTGATTCCGGTCATGAACCGTTAATTTCGGTGACAGCTAATTGTCCACCTGAAGTGAAGAGAATAATAACCCTTTCGAAGCATTTTAGAAAAAACTGGCCGTCTGACCTGGTGTCCGATGTGTTTTAAAATTAGTTTGCGGGAAAAATAATTGACAAAGGTTTGTAAAGACCTTTTACGATTCCTTACGAGTCGTGAGCAATTGGTATTTTTTTTACAAATGAAGACATCAATTACACAGTCAACATCGTACCAATTAGAAAAAGCAATGTTGTGTTCAATTACCTTTAGCAAAGTTGATAACGATGGAATGCATTAAGCACCTTAGAGAAATCGATGGTTGTTAATATTGCATTAAATATAAAAATTAACCAGTTGCTCACTTTTTAAAATATTTTATTTATAATACATTAGCTCTAGCTGAAAAGCAATTACAATGACTCGAGATTGTTAGGAATTAATAATCATGGCCAACGGGTATCAAATTCTTATAAAGCCTCTATTGTGTTCCAGTAATTTTTGCAATTTTTTTATCATTATATAGCTTGATTTCATCGAATTGGGGGCTTACAGTGTGTAAAATTAACCCAAAAATCTCGATTGTATGTCGTGAGGCCTTTTTTAGAACAATTTTTCCTACCAACCACACCCATCAATAATATTCGGTGATTATATATTCGGTCGATATAAGTTGTATTCCTACTCCTCTTCACCATTATCATCCCGCGCTGAATGAAGTTAGGGGAGGATATTGAAACAGGGTCCGTCCCGTCCTGAATTCGTTTCCGGAGAATATCTCATAAACCGTTCGAGATATCTTTTAGAAACTTTGTACACACATCAATCTATTACAGCAGTCATGCCTTTTGCTATTTAGGAATTGCTGGGATTTATATTTTTTGTGTTTCCATGGAAACAAATCCGGGGCATATTTCATAAACCTTGCAAGATATCTTCATGAAACTTCATTCAATTATTCATCATTAATTTTAAAAATCTTGATTGTAATAATTAATTATGTACATGCATTTTCATTTATTAGTGTTGCAGAGAGGAGGAGTCATGAATACATGTGCGGATTGTACTAAATCATTTATATGCCACTGTAAACGTCTGCAGTACAATCCTAATGATACTTTGCATTAATTATAGTATATATGATGCCTGTTCTAGGTTTTTCGGGTATTTTCAATTGTACTATTTTTTCATTGATTGGTTCCAAACTTTGTAACAATACAAACAGCTATACATTGCATAAAAGTCAAACATATATACATGTATATATAACAGATTTTTTTAATTGAGCTGCAGTCCTCTCCACTTGCAAAATATCTCTATTTGCTATGTAGTCATGTCTAATTTTTAAAACCAGAGCTTAATCATAAATTATCTTAAATCTTCTAGCAAATAGCAATCAGTCATTTACAGTCATAGCAATCAGTCAGTTTTCAGAAATAGAGAGTAATATCTGTTGCGAACGATGTATGAGAAATCCCGAAATGGATTCTCAGGCTGGGCCCATAAACAGCAGACTCATGGCTTCGAGTTACGATGGGTGAAAAAAAGAAACAAACACGATGTTGATGGTACGAACTCTCTAGTGCATCTCACATGCTTTAATTGTACTACATTTATATAAGATAGCATGCATGTATTCATACGCCAATAGACGTAATTAACCAGTCACTATAAAACAAAAGATGATGAAAGTTTATTTCTAACAATATCTACTAAACAGGGCCACATTAGGATCACAGTGAAACTGTTTGCGAAATTATATATATTTTTATACATCGATTACCAATAGCATAAAGAAGTTATTTTTCCTTATTTCTTCGAAACAAGTGCAAGGGCGCGGGATGTTTGATGACTAGTCATCTTGTTGCATCTGGTATGTTTTCAAGTTCCGGTTCGAACATATATGGTTGAATCGGCCTCGTCCAAAAGATCGTCGGATACCTCATCACCAACCGCAGAATGCGACCTTGATCAGTTGAAGACCTATGAACGGTCGAGGAATCGTCGTCGTCATTACATTTCCTCCATGACAGGCCCACCATTGTTGCTTCATTTCCGTGAGTCGCGAGTAAATTGAATACATATTATTGTGCCTAAACCGCTGGGCGAATCACATTGAAATATTATTTTGAGCATATTAAATTACATATAGTGTTGGAAAAATTGTTTAATGGATAAAAAAATCAGTCGTCTTTAAAGTATTTAAAGGCAGAAAACAAAAGAAAGAAATTTTTCACTGTAATGGGTTTGCTTGCTTTACTTTGACCTGATTAAGTGATTCTCACACAACACGGAGATCCGTTCTACAAATCATTTATCTACACTCATTTCTAAGAAGTAGTTATACGGTAGTTATATAGCTACTGCCCCTCCACACACGCACAGTCATTTTTTTACGCTTGGAAGCAAACCGATTAAGTTTATCTCTGATAACAATTATTTCCCCCTTTTTCATGGCACCTTAGATAATGTTTACGCTTAGTTCTTCACTACAGTTTAGATTAAACTTTGGTCTAAACGCCAGCTTACTTCATTTCCTTCCACGTAGAATATAAATGTGTATATAATCCTTTGATGTTCACTTGTCAATTCACAAAATGTATTCCCCCTGAAACCTCCCATAAAGTTTTAGATTGCGGTATTAGTGTCGACCATTTTATCGATTACAACAAACTATCTATTTATATCATTTATATTATCGTCTGTCTACTATAAAAGGTATTTGGCTTATTTTAAGCCCACACTTTATAATGCTCGCTATATTGGGGTCGCCAATGTCCACTCGTCTGTCCCGTGTCCATTGTTTCTGAAAGCGACGTTCACCTCCTAATCTCTTTCAAACGTAGATTTTGTATTTGTGAGACGATGCAGCTTATTGATGTAATCTAATTTAAGCTCCATAAGATGGGTTTACACTTATTTTAAAGATTGTTTAGATGTAGCCAATGTGTTAAAGTGTCCAAGTTGTTTTAATCAGAATCTACCACAACACATCGGGTATATCAATACAGACACCAAACGTTTGACTTTAAATTATCAAGTTAATGCCTACCACATATGTTTGTTACAATTTTAAACAAAATCCGTGTACCTAATACGGAGTATGGTAAACTCTCTGGGCCAAATCAACTTGGTGGTAAGCTTGGCGATGTTGCAACACAAAGAAAATTCATGCAGAGGAAACTTGGATAACTAAATTTTTCCATATGAGTTGATAACACGGAGAACTTAAAGATTACAATCTTTGAAGAAATCGACAGGGTTTATCACAGAGGATTTTATTTGAACAAACTAAACACATGTTTTCTAATTTATCATTTATTAAGTTAGCCTAGACAAACACAACCAAATAATTTGGAGCATCATCCGCGAAAGTCATGTCAATAGCTATAATGATCTCTTGAGGACACACAAGAAGATGCTGCCTCAATGTAAAATATGAAATCCAGTGAATTAAGATACTTAACCTTTCAAACTGGATTATTATTTCAACTTTTATAGACATATTAATAAAACTGAACACCTGTACGGAAATAATAAATGTAACAAAATGAA
This sequence comes from Patella depressa, assembly GCA_948474765.1. Lineage (NCBI taxonomy): Eukaryota > Metazoa > Mollusca > Gastropoda > Patellidae > Patella > Patella depressa. The sequence continues at coordinate 31,915,972 of OX419715.1, forward strand.
TTCCTGAATCACAGCTAACTGGACTGAACACCCTTCCGAAGAATTGTATGAATTGAAATTATAGTACAATCCATTTGAACTACATGTATCGATTTATCCCAGATTTTTATTTTTGATTTTGTTTACCCGACATGATAAAATTGAGCACTTGAATTTAAATAATACGGCTACATGAATGACGGCTAACTGGGGTTTACAATGTTTTACATGAGGTAATACAATGAAATGAAAATGGATTGAATGTCGTACTTAATGAAGACAGGCATGTGCAATGCAGGGAAAATTGCTCTTACTCTCTTCCTAGAATTCCAATTAGGGAAACTGTGCTTTGACAGCGTACCATGTCCTACTCTTATTTCAAATTCCAACTGTCAAGGATTCTTTTACGTGCACCGCAACGTGTACATGAGATTGCTGTCGCATCTGAGCGATCGGACTGTGTAGCAACATGGGTCTTTTGTCAGACGGCGCAAGCGAACATGCTAAAACCGGTCGCCACATCCTGCTTAGGGCCCATGCATCTTTTCTTACTAAAAATCTTTAGTAGCCTTGTGATTGTCTAGTACTTTCACTTGTCGTCTTTGACTCACCCTTCACGTTGTGTATTTTCTTATTCTTATCTAAATAGTTCAGACGTTTGTCTTCTCATTAGTTAAGACGTTTGGTCTTACCAGGAATAACAATGCAACAGTTCGTTTTCAGATTTTATATATTATAGCTGGATACATATAAGCATACTTTACAATAGATGGCAATAATAAAGGCATTCTCTGCTGAGAGAAATTGCTACATCTTTTCCTTTCCAGAATAAGGCTGCGCTGTCTGACGAATTATCACAAATATGATAGCTTTGGGTTTTGACGCTGACTTGTCTAATTGGTTAAATAAGATGTAAATAATTATCGAGATTGGTTAATTAGTCCAATGACGTCAAACCCCAAAGTACATTTTAGACAATATGACTTCTATACAGTGCGTAATCTAATAATTAGCCAAACATATTAATTAACGTAATGTTACTAACTATAAACTGTCTTGTCATTCCGAGAATCAGCTCATGTAATAGACCCTAAAACGACAGCGCAAGAACATTATGTATACGATACACGTCTTGGTCCACCGTTCAATTCGTTGTGTTCTTCTGTCTCTGCTAGAACCAGTCAGCACCAATAACGTGGAAGGCCGAATGGTGTTCAAGCGGGATGGAAAAATAAAGTAATACTGTTAGATTCGTTTTCGTTGTTAGCGTTGTTGCGAAGTTTTGGTTCCATCTCGATTATCAGTCAGTATCGGTAATTTGCAAAAACTATATGGGAGAATCGCCTGAATAATTTCCATTCTCTGGGAAACTAATACAATACAAAAACATCAAAAGCATCTGGGACCAAATTAAATTTTAATATAATTTATCAATATCTGTAATTGGGTAATTTCATTTCATCCTTTCCTTAATGATGGGAACTGTATCAATCTTTGTGAAATGAAAAACTAAACCGCGATGCTGTCTATTGATTCGGTTTATGTGTGGAACACTTCAAAGAAAGATTAATTTAAGCTAGTTGTGGACAAGGTCATATTGGAAATACGGGCGTCGCTTAACGAATGCAAATATATATATATTGGCATAAACGGGGTTTCCGTTGACGCTGTACAACACTGGTACAAGAATATAATGTACTAAAACAAAACCATTGCACTAAAAACAATACAAAATGACAGATACCAGCGCGCTCTAGGTGCGACCAATACTACCGCGATACTCTCACCACCCTCTCTCACTACCCGCCTTGCACTTGCAAGATGCGCTCTCACCGCATCTGTGTTAAAGATGGCGGCATCCCCATTCGCATTTCAACTTTCACAAAAATATCGACCAAGAAATCAAAAACCGCTTAGTGGGAACGTAGAAAAAGGTGAAGATATCAAGATTTATGTGCATATTGAGAGCACACCCGAAACGCAGTTGCCTTCACACTTAAAGAGGTATTCCGCATTCATCGCGACCTCGCTACGTTCAAAAGAAGTTTTGCGCTCAGTGCGCGTGTATCGAGATCTTCGTTATGCGTGAATAGGTCTTAAAGAAAAAGTATTTGCAATGTTGTCTTTTATGTTTTCTACTAAGCTGAGATAATTTATTCTATCCGGTTTATGGGGAAAATGTTATAAACAATATAATTATATATGTCGCGATTACTTAAAAGCTTTTGCTCAGCGGTGGAGCATATCACAGATAAAGCAAAAACAATGATAAAAGCCAGACTATTTGAGGATAGTCTAGTGGGTAATTACGGACGACAGTGGATTTCAATAAATAATATGGCATGTTTCTGCATGGATACAAAATTGGTCAAACTCTAAACTGGGCTGGAAACACGCGATAGCTTGCATACTTATAAAAAGTATAAAAACACATCTCTTGACATTTGACCAAACATTAAGAAAATACTTGTATTTGTATGTTAATAACATTACACAGGAAAGTAACAACAGCAAATAATCATGAGTTAGTCTACAAATAATTCAGTATGTGTCAAGACATTTATTCTATTATATTCGATTCTACATTGTACTTACTGCTTTGGGTAGCTTGTTTCTTTAACATTTAAAAGGCGTGTTGTCATTTCCACTTTTCTTCTATTTTTTTGGTTTTGTTTGCAAGGTACTTGGCAGCATCATTGCATTTCATCCCACTTTGTTCCATTGCATTATTGGTTTGTTTTGCGTTAACAACATGTAACTGGCGCTTGGCATTTTTTGCATTCTGATGAATGTTGCAATATCCCCTTTTCTTCTATCTTTTTGTTGTAAAGATATTTGGTAACAATGTTACATTTCGACGCTAATGTGTTGCTATATCAAGGTGAAAATGGGTAGTTTTGTTGTATTTCAACTTGTAGATGAAGTACTGGTCATAGTTGGCCCAGTTACATTACAATTGTATATTACTTATGCTATGTGGGCATTTTGGTTGGTAACTTCCTTCAAGATCATAATATTATTTTAATTGACTTAAGGTTATGTGGATTATTTTAGTTTGTAATTCCCTTACAGAACATAACATTATTTTCACTGATTGGATACCGGAATGGAGAACTCTACAACCAGTAAATTTTCTCTAGGTTATGTGGATTAGTTTAATTCCCTTATACAACATAATATTCATTGATTGGGCACTGGAATATAAACTCTACAACCAATAATTTTTTTTCTCTTTAGGTTATGTGGATTGTTTTAGTGTGTTATACCTTTAAGAACATAACATTATTATTTTCATTCACAGTGCAGCCGAATGTAGAACTCTACAACCACTGTACTTTATCTGTTTTTTTAAGTATATAAGTGAACATCTTAACGTATAAATCGCTTGAACTCGACGCTTTCATCCGGACCGTCGATCCAGTAACGTGATTAATGAATCTTTAATATCTGACTGTTGTATGGGATGTCTGGGTGTTTGTCTCGTTCTTTGTGGTCAATAAATTGGTAATAGCGTACACAAATGAAAATAACCATTTTATAACCTGACTATAACGTCAACGAACAAGTTCAGTTTAATAGTATACTATTTTATAACGTGGCGTTGGATCAAAACGATAACCGACAAGTTAGATTTGTCGGCCGATAGTTAAATGATCTGGTATATGAATGCCTTTCTGTTTCTTTCTTGGAAATCAATCTTGAAAATTAATATTTATGTCCACATCTTTACATCTACCATGGACCATGCATCTACTCACCGTATTTCTAAGGCAATGTCCCAGGTTTTAGAGAAATGTTGTATATAGCTCATCGCATCTCTTTGAAAAAATACTTTTTTCTGTCTTAATGTGTAAAACTTTCAAATTACTAACTTTCTCTCTTAATTTCAGCTCTGTTTTAATGCAATGCTTAAACGCATACAGTCACTTGATATTTCAGACATACAATATTCCCCTAGGTGGAAGCGAGCGTAAATCTTTAGTAATATAAGTAGTCAAGTTTCAGTAACATCTTAGTACTTAATCGCTAGTACGCTCTGGCTCTCTTGACATCAGAAATTTAACATAGTATTAGTATTAATTATGTGAATAATCTGGATCAATCTGAAACAACAATTAAATCAAGGTTATGTTATAATTCAATAGATGATAATATCAGTTAATATACGATAATGTCAAATACTCTAATTAGTTTTAACGGTTATTTATGGCCTACATTTTTATATGTTGAAGGATGTTGACATTAATCGTATTAATGATGTTAATAGAAACTGTGTTTACTGATGTAGATAGCTCTACTCCGGCTTTGACGTCATTAAGTCAATGACGTTTTCATTACCAGAAGCTAGACTTAGTGTCGTCGATATTATTGTAAATATCCACATTCCGCTTGCATTTTTGCCATTTTGTTTGAGAAATGGAATGAATTACAGAGACCCCAATACAAATACTGGATAATTTCATGGAAATTTATGGGTATTTGTCCTTGTGATTTCCAACAATACATGTGATAGTGTATAACCTAGGCCAGTTCACAATTTCATTTGCGATATTTTTTTCAGCAGTTTACCAGTTAGTGGGGGATGTCTTTTTTTCAGAATGTACATTGTTGCAGTATAAGTATTGGGCTAGGATTTTTACAAAATGAAATGGAGTTTAACGTCCTATACTGTTCTGCTCTGACTGGGCTAATGGAAACAACGGACATACGCTATACAGTTTATATTGAACTCCAGCTGCCGTTGGATCTTTTTGTCTCACCAGAAAGACTATACGTTGCCATGTGCCATTGACAACCGGAAACCAAGCCGAAAATTCCCAATAAACTTTCCCAACCGACAACAGCAGTGAACACAGGACCCCCATATAGCAAGTCAACGTCTTTATTCACTGAGCCGCGCTGGCTCCTCTATCTCTTTGACCGACTTATAATTTTAGAGAAGTAAAATTTGTTGGCCAAGGGTATGTAAAACACAATCTGATAAATTATTATAAATATCCGTGTTTATATCTGATAAAATACAACTCCGAGAATGAAATATAATTGAATGTCCTAATTTTCTGCATTGAATGGAATAATGAAATGGACATACGCCATACATTGCCCTATTGGGTAAATTATGACCGGACAGAGGCACCACGGTATTTATTCCGAATTGCAAATGTCGGGGTTCATGAAGGTGCGCGCTAATCTGTACAAAGACCTCGGTTTTCGTCTCACTCGAATGACTAGACACTGTTCCTTGTCACTGTTAAACCACGCCGAGGAACTTTTTACATCCTGTGTTAGTCCTGTCACTTTCATCTAATTTTCGTTTATTTGTAAACAAATGTTATGTGCTTTGCCTGTTTGCTGAGTTGACTAGAATCTCCTCTACCATTAAAATATCACCCCTACTGGCTACAGTACTGAATTAGATTTTTGTGTCTTGCAATTATTTCCCAGATTCAATTTAACAACGACGGAAGACGTAATTAGAGGACCACATACCATGATGAATCCCCTTTGACAATGTTTTAATCATTCACAAGTTACCTTGGTTCTTATCAATTATCAATTTATTGCGGTTTCATTTTCAAGACGCGTGTCTGTGAAACTAATAGAATGGAAAATAATTTTGTACTTATGGCTTCTTGCACTGGTTTCAACAAATGATTTCAGAACGCACGTTTTTATTTTTTTTGTTTCTCTTAACTGAATCTAAAACGCCGTAAACTATATACCAAACGTATTTAGCGTTGGGGAAAGGTGCAAATATTAAAGATAAATTGCTTTTGGGTTAATTATGGCATCTACTGAAACCTAACAATAAATCAATAAAAGGGGAAGCAATAAAACTTATTCTCAAACCAGTGGAATTTCGTTCATATAGCTGACGCTTGTTGAGACTGATGGGGGACGGGGGGGGGGGGGTCGTAAGGTTATCCAACAGTAGTTGTATTGTGGTTAAATGACAGTTATAAAACGGTGTATACAAATTAGGTTGTTTGATTAATTAAATATGCGATTTTTTTCTTATATCAATATCGCAGCAATATGCCAGAACCATTCCACTAGACTTCGACTTAGAGTGCGAAAGGTTCATATGGCATTAAGCAGACATCCTTTCTTATCACTCATCACTGGTGACAACCTATTAGCAACACTGTGGAACATGATATTCATTTTAATTAAAATAGTAAATTGAGAATGTTATTGTTATTTATGTTATATATTATTTAAACTGGACAAGAATCACCGACATTTGAAATATAGTTTAAAATATGGTACCGTAGTGAAAACAATCGGGCACTGACCTGATAAACGCATGACTATACTACGTCATATTTATAGGATTGATTGTCCAGACTCTTTTTCAGCAACCGGTCTAAAGCCGGACTCACAGCCCGTTGTGGGCGTAGGGTTTGGTGTAACTCTAGAAAGGCCTCAAGAAACTGGGTGAAAATTTTTGTATGTGTAGGATCAAACGTCTCTACGACTAGATTGCGATCTTCCACGGTGCCGAACACACGCAGGTGTCGCGTAAGGTCTCACGCCCGGATACTGCCAGACATGCGCCATTCAGCAACAATGGTCGTTGTGAGTGTATACCAATGTCTGCAGGGGACCTGATTTTTCCAAAATTCTACCCCCTCTGAACAACCATAAGCTGTTTGATGCCACACCCTCCCTTTTACACCATTGAAAACAGTAACCCTGAAACCCTGGTTATTGAGCCAGTGATTTAACTGACTGAGCCATCGTCCCACCCCTCACACTCATACACACACACACACACGTATCCACCCACACTAATATTGCAAACCTGGCAGACATGTTTGCAAGCGACGCAGATATTCGTCTTAAGAAACACACACGCCGAATTATCCAGATGTATTCTCGAATTACAATGAATAACAGCAAAAGTAATATAAAAGTATGGGTATTTAAAACTTCACCGGAAACCAATATAGATTATGATATAATAAGCAGTTGGAAGTGTTATTTTGAGGTTCGTAATTTGACTAAATGGAATGAAAAGAGGTGAAATGAAAATTAAATGCTCTGACTCGGATAATGAAGACGACCATACAGTGTGCTATGGGTCAATTTTGCCCTGACAGCGGCGCTACGGCCTACTGGTATAGAATTCCAACTCCTAAGGGATCTTTTACGTACACGAGTCTTTGGTTTCCGGTTCCATCTGTGCTGCCTTTATGATAAGGGGAGACCACGCCGATGTCTCGAAGTACGCATTCTGTTGAATATGTTTCCTCCAAATAGGGAAGTTATGTTAACTTTCTACCAAATGCTTCGTAATCCAAGAACACCCTTTCCCAGACAAGAAAATAATACACTCTGTGATGTCTACCTTTTCTCTTAATTCGATGAAAAAAGTCTATATTTATTCTTATGTTTTCCTTAATTTCACATTAATCTAATTGTGTTTTCTAGATAAGAATAAGTATCACCCATATTATGCAAGAGCTTAACCTGCCTTTTGCAGGGCTTTCTTTAAGCCTGGTATGTTATATAAATTATTAATTAGACACTAATTAACTGATCCAGACTATAATCAACTCTCGATGTCAGCACTGGCCAGTAATATTTATTGGATTAGGATCTGATTTGATGCTCAACTTTCATTCATCATTTAATCATGAAATGGATAGTCACGAAACGACATTAGTAATGATGGTAAAGGCTAAGCCGAAAATTTAATCACTAAACTTTCTGTTCAGGGTGGATCAATTTTCAGCAAATTCCCTTTACATTATCTAGTTTTTAACTATTATAGTGCCAACTGCCAGCTCTTTATCTAATCCCCCATAATGAATCTTTAAATGAAGATTATATACATGACATTGTTAGAAGTAACAAGTTATTATAGTGGTGATTATCATCTGAATATTAAATAAATAATAATTAACAAACTTCAGACAATCAATATTATCTTAAGATGGCGTATGACTGAATACAATAATCTATACTGTTGACCTAAAAGCTTATAAATATTATGTAGTATTTTTCTATTTTGTATGCTTTGAATGATAGACTAGCCGTAGTCGACATAATGAATGTAAGAAAATACATGTATACCTACGTTCCATAATGGGCGTGGATTGAGCTGTAGCCAGCTACTCGCCATCAATAAGTAGATAGATGACCAGGTGACACTTGCTGTCATATATCACTCAACACAATTAGCTCCCAAAATCCGTTACTTTGCTGAAATCTTAGAAAACACAACACGTTGTTAAATATACATAACATAAGATGTGGAGAAAGAACTGGTCGTTCTTGCTGTAATAGTTCAAAAATAGATAACGAAAAATGAACATTTTGAAAATTCCATTCAAATGACTTTATTCTGAGCGATATTAGACTTTGGAGGTTTTACAAAATTCTAGTTTTATGGAAAATATGTGTGCACTGATTGTAACCACCGTACTTGTTCGAAACTTAACCTCGCATCAACATTTTAGATAAATCATTATATGGCTGAATTTAAAATCAGACCTATCCTATGGAGTCCAGACTTGATTATGGTCTAAAGAAAGAAATGCAAGCTCTGTTTAATGAATCGATAAATACAAAGTCGTTAGAGACATTAGTATTTTTGTTTAGGAATTGTTATCGATATTCCAACGACCTGAAACCAATCTTTTATATGTACGTTTGTAATACATTGTGATACTTTTAAATCTAGTTGCTGTGTGTCTTACGTTTAGGACATCGCGAATTTTTCCAGTATGCTACTCGGAATATCACTTTGTTTTTGCATATACACGTCACCAAAATCATGACACAGAATTGAATCGATCTTGACATATTTAACATTGATTATACTGTTCCTAAAAACTTGGTCAAACATAAATCTATATAAATTCTATTAGACCTTTGTCGAAAGTATTCCTGTCAATAGATTAGTGAGGTGGTTAATATGGGCTAATCGGATTCAACATGCTAAGATTAAGAGGTTAGCATTGACGTTTCTCAGAGAGTTTTCGCTTTCACGTAGTATTTATCTTGGCACCTAGCGCTTTATTCGGTATAATCAAATTCAGCATGATAGTGTTAAGGATTTAGTATTGATGTGCCCGGTGGAGAAATGGCCAAATAGAATTCCATCGTCACACAATTATTATAGGTGAAAAAGATTAAATGACACTGGAGGTATCTGAAATAATCTACGAAATTAGAATCGTTAGACTATTCGGGCACTACAAGACTGATGTTATATTGGCCTTATTGATTTAATATTATTCGATCACAAATCATGATTATCGGTATGAATTAGATTTCATCCGAAAGTCGGATATAATTTTCTTGCATACGACGTCTTTTGACTTTCATGTGCTAGGCAAAATATTTCATTAAAATTATTTAAGAATGTTCACCTTCTTATATAAAAAAAAATGAAACCAAGTATGGACAATCTAAACCAATCGAAGTCCTAAAAAAACAGTACAGGCAAAATGGTGTAATCAATCTCCCCGTGACAAAGTGATTATGACCCCACACCTGTTTTGTTAGCGTTGAAAGATGGCGCAATTTGCGCTGGCGGAAAGCGTTCGTTGAAAGTAAATTTCTGAAAGTAACTTTTGGATATCTCAATCGATGTCTGGTGACATTAGGGCAAAATTAGAGACATTCATGTACTTTATCTTAGAACACTCCCGCCTCCCGATGGGATCTCGATTCTGCCTTCGTGTAAATTTATAATCACGCGATGTCTAACCCCATTACACACCAACCATTAATTTTCGTCGTAAATAATATTTGCACTTTCAGACTAAGGAGCTCAAAGAAAAACAAATGTCATAACAAATGTGCATTAATTAGATAATTTTAACACGCATCATATCCCTTGGCAAACACACTTTTTGTCACACGATATAAAAGTCAGCTGTTATTTCAACAATATATAATATTGACATTATAAAGAATCACACACCCGACACGTCACTATTAATGGTAATGTTGCCTTCTCGTACAGAAGTTCATTCTGTTAACAAATTCCTTGTTTTACTGGGGGTCACGGTGGCGAAATAGGTAAGACGCTGGCTCGCTAGCCTGGACGTCGGGTGTTCGATCCTTGCATTGGCCGAGAAAGTACATCCAAATTTCCCGGCGTGGTTCCCCCTTGTCAGTGATGCAACACGGGGGATTTGACCAGGACAGTTATCTAGTCATTCTCCTGTCTTACTAATATTCTGTATTTTGTTGTGTATTGATCATGTTTGTGTTGTATACAGATTGTGTGTATTTATGTTTATGTACCGCCTAGTAAAAACAATCGGTAACACGCAGACATTACAAACCATTCTATAACTATAAAATTCCCAACCATTATAAAAATCGAAGTAAATGTGTAATCCCCAATTAGGCGTGAATTCTGGTTACAAAACATGGAGATTAGTGAAGTTATTTTTATTAGTTAGTATTATTATACTGGATAGAAAAGGTCAGTAGTAACATGTAGTCCATACAAGTAGTTCAAAGGGTGCACGTTTTCAGTTCATATTATTGCTTTACAAAAAGTACTGTAGTAAGGATAATATTTTTTCAAAAAATGAAAATGGATATCGTTATATGAAAGCTTTTATGAGAGAGAGAGAGAAAGAGAGAGAGTCGAACTAGGTCATTTCAGGACTAACATATGGTTTAATTCTATTTCAATAATTCGCTTGCGCGTAGGAGTCTTTAACGGTAGGAGGAAACCGGAGGAGTCAGAGAAAACCCACGAGGTTGGGAAAGTTTTTAAAATTTGACTTTAATCAGGCGGATATCGGATCAGATAATAGTATAATAGACCGGGCAAAGATTCAAAATGGTTGTCACTATAATTTACTATCCGTGTAATAGATGGTGCTCCTTAAGTCTGATCCTAAATTACAACCAAGTTTGTAATATTTTCATTTCACATAAAACCAACAGCTTGTGTTTTGTTCTCCATTCTGAAGCGATGGGTGATCAATATAATCAGCTGTTTTGTTCTATATATGTCTGGCAATCTGCTTTAAACATCAGCTTACAAATATAATTGATTAAGAAACCACAACGCGTCTAGTTTTACCTACGTATTTAAGTCATAATTTCGGTTTTATCTGGCGCGAGCTTCATGCACGAGTTAGATATGCTTACCCATGCTGGTACCTCTTTCCACTTAATATATACCCCGTGTATAGGTGACAAATACTATGGTCGCCTGTCCAAGGTCGTGGTTTTTCTTCGGGTCTTCGGTGTACCCCCCACTGATAAAGACCCCTATGCGCTAGCGAGTTATTGAAATAAAATTTAATAACTATGCTAGTCCCACACGTCCCATTGCTATCAGTCAGTGGTGGGTATTTCTTTCGTAGGATGTTGCTAGGCCATACTGTAGTACTTGGTGTGTTAAAACCCACTACAATTAAACTCGTCTTAAAAGACACAGACAATTGACACTGTTAAAAAAGAAAGTTATTCTGACAAAACATTCAGTGGAGAAATTCTTGACTCAATTCCAAAACAAAAAAACTGCAGTAAGATACAACAATTACTATGGTTTTTGAGAAGGTCGTATATTAAACAGCACACGAAACTTACCTTGTCTGCCTACAATTACTTCCGCTTGTCAACAGATAAGTATACTGGGAGAACTTTGAAAAGTATTTATTTTTAAACTTATTGAAATTGACCATTTTTATTTAGTCTATGTGTGTATGGAACGAATTAGAACCGCGTAATTTGTAGCATAATGATAGCATGTATGACGCATTGTCTTTTACCATCCAAACTGGAGATCACCTGCAAGGGCAGACAGGCCATTTTGTAATCGTGGAATCGAACTTGCGATTCTCATATATGTACGCAAAATATACTGAAATATACTGAATATACTTTCAGCACAAACTTCAGAGGCGATCTAATTTTTGACAGTGTCCTTTTTTACTGTCGAAAGTTCCTTTTCTCAGACCCAATATGTCCGTTCCGAACGTTTACTTAAACGAAAATATCAGCCAAATAGCTCGTGGAATGGATAAAGATGCAAGGAAATGACGGATAATGTTCTTGAGGAAAACCCCCAACCCCTCTCAGCAGCGTGCCCCGTCTCCACGGTCAGTTCCCTCATTATGCACCCTCCCCCCCCCCCCTTTTCAAAATTCCTAGTTCCGCACCTGAACTAACTGTTTTCGGGACTAAGATATCTGTAGACAGACATGTAAAGTTCGCGCTAGCATGAAAGGTGTGCAATAGGTGTGTTTATAGCTGAATGTTTACAGATTGTTCAATCAATTGTACAACACATTTTGCATGTACAGCCTATACAAACACCCTCATCAAAGTTCAAGACCGGTAAAAAGTTACTTTCATTTTGATTTAATTGCATTGTACATTGTCCGTTCCATTGTCGGCATTCAGACTGATCTATACATTCTAATTAAACCTCATTGATAAGAATCTGTTGTTAGTTAATTAGATGATTCTAGGTCTATCCTCAACTATCATCATATGATAAAAACATTGATCATTCATCTTTAAATTATGACCGATATTCATCTTCTTTCTACGATATTGACAGACTATTGTTAATATTATACATGACTGTTTATGTAGCTTATCAAGCGTAAGTGATAAGACACTGTATTGTTTAGGTACATGGTTTATTTACGTATAACAACATCGATTTATCAAAAAAAAAGTGTATTACTACAATTTATTAATCGACATGTTTTAACACTATTAGCTATGTCCTAATTTGCCGCTTGAATAGCATTTAAAATAATGGTGACTGCGATAGTAATTATTATCAAAGATATGTTGACAGGCAAAGAAACAAACGCCCACATACGATACGTCGTCCTGGTAGTCAACAATGGTTGTAGGTTATCAATTAGTATTTTGTAGGTAATGGGGCCTTTAAAAGATACCAAAAACTGATCAAAAGTAACAACAGATTAGGTAATTATTAGAAATAAAAGCCAGTCTATTGGTTTCATAGGGAATGCGATACAATTTATTTTACAAGTTAATGTAATGTTAACCAACTAATTGGGTGTACTGGCCTTGGCATTCCAGCGTGAGAAAATACCAGAAGTGTTGTGGAATTCGTCTATAATATTGAGATGTTACGCTGGGATATATTTGTGCTACGTCGAGATATTTGTGTTATGTTTGAATATTTCGTATTTAATTTCAGATTTTATCGCTTTCAACTTGTTGGAGTTGTTTTTAAAGTTCTATAGAACACGACTAGTGCAGCGGCGTTCGTGTATACCAATCGAGCATGGTGGCATACTTTGGGTAAGCCAATTGCAAACGTAACGTATAAATAGGCGGCGAAATAATGTTTTATTCATTATTACTAACGAGAAACTCTGGTTTTAATCACACCCGAAGAATTACACGATGTACCTTGCCACTGCTGACAAGGCGGGCATCCAAGACAGCAAATCAGGTGGAACTTTCCGAGCCTGCACTAGGATCGAAGCTTGTTGTGTTGTTGTTCTTGGTGTTTAAAGTCCGCTTTCATTTTTATTATCTAAGCGAACGCGCAAGGGGTCTTTCCTGTGGGAGAAACCCGGAGTACACGGAGTGAACCCAGGAGGTTGAGAAGGCGCCTCTATCTCTAAGTCACACCAGGGACAGCTAGGGTTCGAAGCGCGACACTCTATATTATTAGGCCATCCCAACCCCCCGGGGATCGAAGCGGAACGTCCTGGTTAATGAGCCACCACCACTAACCTGATTAAAATGACCGTCTACTTTAAAAGTCTATAATGTTATACTGTACCCTTCAAAATTAATGTCTGAGAATGGATTGCTTCCCTTCATCAAATGAACATAAACCTCTCAGTGGGATTTCAGATTTTATGCCTTTGAAATTATATATTATTAGTTCTTTTAGTTTTATGCATTTAATTATAGTGTATGTTCGCCTGAATCTGTGCCATTACACAGAACCTTATAGATTTAATGTTCTACTCTAACAGTACACCAATTATTATAGAATGTTGCGTGTCAATGTTGAACTGTCGTCTGATCATAAAAATCAGAATAATCAATATAAAATGGTTTGGGATTCAGACAATTTAGTAAAACATTCCTTTATGCGTGGGGTTCGATCTGATTCCGGGTTGAAAAAGCTCGTAGGGATTCTCAGCTTATTTTCACCTAATTGGAAATATCGCCTAATGGTTCGGATGATATGAAAACCGAACTAAAAACAAGCCGTGACGCCACTGCCGGAACATTGATTCTCTCATTGTAGACTACATGACGACCATACGTCTATATTTGCCTTGTTGATTTAGAAAAAGTAAGACGTTAAATCCCATTTCATTTTCTTTATGCGTTGTGGGTTAAAACCTCACTTGGGGGTCACGGTGGCTCAGTCAGTAGACATAGCGTCACTAACGTCGAGGTCCCTTGTTCGATTCCTGTGCAGACCGAAAATGTTCATCGGAATTTTCCGGCGTGGTTTACCTTGTCAGTGCTGTAGGGCGAGGAGCCTGACAAAGGACAACGTATAGTCGCTTGGATGGAACGACCGGTGTCCCGTGTACCCATTTGACAGTTTGTAATTCGATATAAGAGTAGGCCGTAGTACCGTTGTCCGGCAAAATTTTCTTCCATAGCACACTATATATTATGACGTATGCCCGTTTTATTAGCCCAGTTGAAACTAAACAGTAGGATGTCAAACCCAATTTTATTTCATCCAAGGGGGGGTTGGGATGGCCTAGTGGTCTAGAGTGCCGCGCTTCGACCTCTAGCTGGCCGGTCACCTATGGCTTGCGGCTGTGGTTTCGAGCCCCGGTGTGAGCGTATGTGGCATGGAGATAGGGGCGCCTTCTCAACCTCGTGGGTTTCCTTCGGGCACTCCGGTTTCCTCCCACTGCTAAAGACCCCTACGCGCAAGCGAATTATTGAAATAAAATTAAACCATATGTTAGTCCCAAAATGACCTAGTTTGTGTCGAGTGGACGTTAAATCCCATTTCTCTCTCTCTATTTCATCCAAAGCCTCATTAATAACATAAACCTTGCATTAAATTGTTAATAACATAAAATACCTTTTAAACTAACCATTATTGCGTCAGATGTTTGTATCTTGACAACCTATCGACAGTTTGTGCGTGTCTCGTCAATATAATCGCCCGTTTGTAAAATATAGAATTTTATGAAAGTTCCTATATATACCCACTGACCCCCTTTTTTTGTCAATTGTTAATTTGTAAATTTAGACTACCTACATTAAATCTCTATAGAATTGACTCGCCTGTCAAGTGATTTATAGCCAGTGAATGATAATCAATTAATATTAACAGGGGGAGTTTTATTTTTCGCCTGACAGAACCAATCGATTGTGAATAATCAGTTATATGAGAGTAAAGATTTAAAGATTCATGTATATAATATCTGGCCCCAAATTCACAAAGCATTCTCAGATTTAAGTTAAGAATTGACTCAAAATTGTTTTCTTTTGTTTAAAATAAAACTTTTATTGTTTTAATGTATCAAATACACCAATAAGATAACTTTGTGCAAAGTTTTGTGTTTCTGGATCAAAGATATTTCTCATAAACAGTGATTGAAAGTTGAGTAAATTCTTACAATGCTTTGAGTACTAGGGACAAGATGTACAGCATGCGTTAAGGTGCAATATGTCTAAGATTTTCAAAATACCACTTTATATATATACACGAAATTCGGAGTATATGTTTTTATAATACTTCTTTATTCAAGCATATTTAAATAAATACGTTAATTAAGCATTTGGTCGATGAACGTAACTCTTCCGATATAATACAACAACTGTAAACGGTAAACATGAAACAAGATATAAAATATAAAGTTCATACAAGGTTTTTACCGTGAAACACACAGTTATAATAAATAATAGGCTAAATCGATTTTGATAGACCTTGTCACGCTGTGTCTTATTCCGTTTAAAATCTTCACCAAACACAAATTTCTTGGTAGATAATTAAAGACCAATCAATTGTTGTCATCCTTGTCAGAACGAAGTACTTCTCTGTGTCTAACATACGTAACGTTACTATTTATGTAAATTAGCATCCTTACCATTCATGATCGATCTCTTATTCTCGTATTCCCTCGATATATGCATGACAATAAAATTCATAAAATATACATCAAACTTTTATCGCAATATTCTATACTGTCTAAGGAATCTACTTCAAACCCCGGATATGATATAAATATGACAGCAATATGATTGTACTATTCCCTAGATGTATAGCCTACTGTGGAAACGGAAACCTATTCTCTCATTATAGTATTCTCAGCTATGACAGTAACATCCTTTATGATAGATACTCATATCAAAATGAAATGAAATGAACTGAAATTGGGTTTAGCGTCCTACTTTTCTGGACCGACTGGACTAATGAGGGTTAGTTTGCCTATTCTTATTTCGAATTTCAAACGTCTACATGGGACCTCGGTGTTTCGTCCCACCGGCACGACTAGACATTGTCATACCCTCCGCACTGCACCATTGGCGAAGGTTGAAAAATAACGCTTCGCAGTTAGAATTCGATATTATTATTTTGGGATAAAAATTTCCACCATATAGCACACGTAAAACCATAAGATAATGAAACCCTCCCTATCCAGGCGAATAAATTGCAGAATATAGCACGCAAAGCTACATTTTCATTTTATATTTTTTATAGCAGCATAATGACACCTTTTTCAGGCGAATAAATTGGCAAGAACGTCGCCTTGACATTTAACTACGTCTGTTCTATCTTAGTTTACGTAATGAGTAAATAGACATTCTTGACGAAGACCAATTGTTAAGGATATCAAATCAGAATGGAATTATTACAGGAATGTATGAAGGAAGTGGCAAATAAAGTAACATTAGACCTTATGATATAACAACGTACATCAATCAAGCCAATAGAAAACACTGGTTAAATTATAAGTTATTTGCATTTAAACGAGAATGAATTCCAAATCATGTTCGTTTGAATTTTGAAAGTTTTCACCAGTGACATTTTCACCTGTCTTGATTAAAGAAAACAAGATATAAATATAGAACTGACGATGAATTAATTAAATAATTAGACATAAATAATACTATTTAAAGGAGTTGCCTCCTCATATTATCATGGAATAGTATCTACGTTCATTCATTTTGTTCCTTTTGGATTTTCAAATAGTTCTAATTTTCAGAATATGATACAAAATAGACGGGAAGTACACGAATCGTGATCATCAAGTCGCATTTCAGATATTTTCGAATCAAGACACCGCTTCTTCGGTCGTTACTCCGAATGGATTCTTTACTATGATGTATAGATATATCTTTTACGGATTTTGACGTAAAACTGCATAAACAATGTTTAGTTTTTCGATCAATCTTCTGGTTAGGAAGAGTTGCGAGGATAGCAGTTTAACACCAAATATTCATAAGAAAAATTGATTGCCGAAGCGAGAACAATAGAAGCAACCAAGGTATTATTCTACTTCTTAATGAGGTATGCCAGACATATTATCAAGTCAGTCGTGAATGGTCCCAACATGTTATATCATTACATTATATCATGGACCATGTCCATGATTATATCTGCTATAAACAAATTATTCATCCTTGAGAAAAGGAAGATTTTTATAGACCAAATGTCACATTTGTTTATAACAGGTATACAATACACTAATATCAGAGCTAATTTTCATTTTGTCGCCATTGTAATTTAGTTTTAAAAATAGGCATATTATACTAGCAAGGCTATATTCCTTATATTAACCCACCTTCACACAAAGACCCCGGCCTCGCTACACGGGTATGCAACATGCGTCCAAGACATGATCTCGTTGCGATCAACCAGATTGCGCTGCACTGGGTGTTGTGCGGGCATGCAAGAACATGACAAGGGCGTAACGAGGAAGCACGAAGCGGGTTGCTTCCGTGATGAATACGCTTAAAAGAGCGAAAATGCATTATTTGATAAATAAAAGTAGTTTGCGTATGAAAGAAATTGCGAGTTTTAATGCATGTGGCCGAGACAGTAGAGAACTGCAGTTACTACCTCTCATCTGTTCGTTTCTTGTTTTTTGTTGCGTGTGAAGTACAATGGAGTAGGTACAATGTGATTTATAAAACATTTACATATATTGGCAATCGGTATGGTGTCCCTTGGGACTAGTCTGTTCATTATACAACCAAACCCGAATTGCAACTGCTTATTGTAATTATCTTGTTTCAATATACAAATTAACAAATTGTTGCGCAGAGATTTCTCAGCTTATTCTTCATTTAGTTGGGATAGATGCGTATCCAAATCAAGTTCTTTCTTATAATAATATATTAAAAGATTATGGTGATAGTTTTTGAAGTGACTTGATCGATGTGTATTATTTGAACTTACTCTCTGCCATCTTTAGCAGTTTGACAGCGCATCCCCAGTATCTTCAGAATACACGTTAAAACCAAGGGTTTTTACCAATACTCCCTACCAGAACGCAAACTCAACGAAATGTGTTTTTAAGATTAGGTGATTTATACGACATTTCTTCAGACTGGCATATAACGAAGAGACATAGATCTGCGTCGAACATAATACAGAAGACAAAACATTATGAACTGTACATAATATAATATGTAGAGGTAGAACAAAGAATCCATGACCAATTCAATTATTTTGTAATTTTATCCGAATCGTTAAAACATTTTTACTTGAATACACAACCATCTGTCATTCCATATGTAAATTAAGTGACTTGCCAAAGTTAATATTGAATACAATATTATGCCATCATTAATTTCAAGAGCAAAAATTCTAGCAATATGCTACACGACTCATTTACTGTATCGTGTGCTTTTCCATCAATATGTCCCCAAAGTTTAAATTATTTAAAGGTGTATCCCCCCAAAATTGTCTTGAGAACAATTACTGCTCGGGGTTACATCGTATTATATCTGCCCATAATCGATATGGGAGATTATATCGTAAAAATATTATATCGTAATTAAAGTATTTTATCAAAATACGTGTCGGTGTGTAAGACAAATAACCGAACTTACCTGAGTCGATATATCAATGTGACCCGCGGCCGGCAACAATGGCTTGCCGATCCAAATGATTTCGTGAAAAATGGACACAATTATGGATAATTTGAATGGTGACAAAGCCGCATGATACCGACATGGGGGAATTATAGTATACACTGGATAAACTATTTATAAAACCCACATGCAAGCAAAATGTGTTATAGATAATAGACATGTAGTTCATTTGACTGCAGGACGAAAATTCAGCCGCTAAAATCTTGTTTGAGAGTAGATCAACTTGACTGAAATTTTCACGAATTCCCTTTACATTATCTAGTTTTTGATTACCATAATAAGATCTCCCATCTCTTTATCAAATATCCCATAATGTATCTTTAGTTGATTTTATCTATTTCTTAAAAGTTACTTGTTTATTCTCATTTACAATAACACCCGTCTTTAATTAAAGGTTGCTGACTAGATGCTATTTACAATATATCCATCTTTAATTAAAAGTAGCTGACTTGATGCTATCTATAATAATACCTGTCTTTAATTAAAGGTAGCTTTTACATTAATACCCGTCTTTTAAAGGTAGATCACTTGATGTTATTTATAATATACGCATCTTTGATGAAATATGGTTATTGCCTGGTGGCCTTCAATTTCTATTTCAAGGACATCAGATTGTGTGGACGAGGGTATCCACAGTGAGTGCGGCGAGGCATTCTCGGGTCCAGTCCAGGTGTTGGACGAGATAGTTCTTCTGTATTTTCTAGCCTGGATCCCTTCATGGGCGCAGTGGAGTCCTGGTATGAAGTCCCAGGTACACTACTGGTAATATGTTAAATGATCATTAGACGGATAGAAATAGAAATTTCTCCCATAACACACTGCATGACGTATGCTTTATTACATCAGTTTGTATATAAACGTAATTGATCGGTGGGCGACCATATCTTTACTTTTCATAGAAATGAAACAGAATCAAAATAATATACTTTATATGAATGAATAACACATGCCATATTAAGAGATAACTAATGTATTGAGCAAGACTTTATAACCAGCAATATCATAAAACAAATATACATAATAACAACAATCATAACAAATATACATAGATAATAACAATATATAATAGGATGATACAAATATACATAGATAATAACAATGTCATACACATGCTTTGAGCAAGACTTTATAACTGCAATAATTGTAAAAGACTAAATTTAGAATTGAACACTATTATAGTTGTGATCTACTGTGCTGGACTGTTATATGATTTATTGCTTCTTAAGCCCTTTTATAATACATTTCACAGTTTGGATATTCTATTACTAGACAGATTTCGTCAAGTTTGTTATATGAATATCAGATAATTATGTATACACTACATGCTAATAATGAACAAAATATGAAATGTATTTGAACGTCAAATTACATCAACAAGGGTTACTAAGTTACATTTTTTAGTTTTATAGCGTAACCTAACAGCGTTCACTGTAACCTAGCGGCGTTCACTGTAAATTTAAGCCGTCTGTGGAATGTCATATCCCACAAAGGAATGTGTGCTTGGGAGTTGAGGGAGAGCCATGTTTCCTGGAACTCGGAACTATTCTCGTGAAAACATACCACGCAATAAAAGTCATGTTTTTTTGTGAAATGTTGCATAACACAGAGAGAGATTTGTGTTTCTAGGGATATGATGTTTAAGAAGCTGATGTAGGACAGGCAATGAACAGCCGAGGTCCCGGTGATTCCTCGGAACCGCGCTCGTTCCGTATCGTGTTCCACTCCTGCGTTGACCGAGTATATATATATACTGTTCATGGATTGAAACATTATCCACTAAACTGTTGATTCCAAATACAAGTCTATAAAATATCTAAAATATTATCACAAAATTATTCACTTTCCCGAACAGGAGAACGAGTTAGCTATGTGCGGAAAGACAGCATTGTCATTGGAAAGTTATCAAGTTGCATTCGGAAGCCACTGTGGCTAAAGTAGATGTCAATAGTGCAGGACGGAGATCCGTGCAAGGAAAAGGGCGTTAAATCGTCCGGATGTGCCCAAAATCCCCGACCCGCCCGTGTATTACCTGATGTCCAGAAACCCTGTTTTCTGGGTAAAACTCCTCCCTTATCTTCATCTGCTGCTTTAAGATAATTGTCAGACCATTTGTATCTGCATCTGATAAAACGAATATTGTCAGACAGTTTGTATCTGCATCTCGTATTCATCAGGTGTTTTTTTCAGGACGAAAATATCTTTCAAGCAGCAGATTCTTAGTCATACCCAAGAATTTGGCGTGGTCGTGTAGTGGGAACAACGTCGATAATCTTTAACATCCGGTGACCTGTAGAAAAACAGAATTTTGAGTTCTTTACGGAAATATGCACCGGTGACGCTGTAGAGAAAAAAGTTGATGCAATAATTGAGATAAAATATTACCCGAGTTATAAGTAGCAATCCTTGCATATTATCAAAGTCATGCGCATGTTTATTCATACTAGCTGAAATTGAAAGTAGAAACTGTTTACACCATACACAGAAGAAAGGCAAATTTAAGGCAATAAAGACAAAGGATATGACTAGTAAAATAATAGTAAATTCTAACTTAAGGATGCTTTCTTCAGTGATAATTTTAATAGAACGATGCTTTTTATTTCTCAAGAAAAGTTTTCTCATGATTAAAGTGTTTAATACAGTTATTATAATAAATGGAATAAAAGTTATCATAACAGCAAATATACTATCTGATATAAAGACAGGAAACGATAACTCTGGATCGCGCGTGCACATTTTAACTTTAGTGTGATTTATTTCATATACACCACTTAATAAAGGTTTATACATCATAATGCACCCTGAACAAACCACTAACGTACATATTATCTTCTGGGAAAACCGTTTTCCACAAATATCCTTCCGTCTTAACGGTAAACACACACCAATGTATCTCTCCGCTGTAAAACTAACAATAAACCAAGCTGAGAGAAACCGACTGAGGTATGAGAGATATAAAATCGCCTGGCACACAACGTTAGTTTCCAAAAACATCACTTTAAAGTCGGCGTTAAATGCCGGCAATCCTCTTTTTAACCAATCAACGAACACATAAAAAATAAGTGCGAGAATATCTGACGTTGACAGTGCTGCTAGATACGTACTGGCGGATAATTTACGCATGTTCTTGGATAAAAACACACGCAATGACAATATGTTTCCAGTAAGTCCTACCAACAAAATAACAGGCGTGAAGTACGAGTAAAAATACTGGCTGTGTGTTAACAACCTAGGTTGCAAGACTTGAGGACAGTGACTAGTATTGAATGTTATGTTGTCATGGAGAACCTTCAGGACATCCCGTACCCCGTCATGAAGACAATCCGCCTCCGTCATGTTAAGGAACTGAAAAATAGAAAAATAAAACCAAATTTCAAAATATGACTATTATGGAATTTAAATTAGTTGACGATGTTATCGAGCATATTAAATGTATGCCTGATGAAATTTGCTATCAGTACCATACCGAGGCTCGATGTGTATAGGGTGTGGTACACACTATTATAGGTATAATAATCGACACCTATATGCCCATCCTTGGTCACCAGAGGGTCCCTCTCCCCCCCAGCTACTTCTAAGAAGAAATGGCCACACATTTTCAATAGTGCACAGTGAAAAGTCATTAGAAAGAGATCGTTCATGATGGAGTTTTTTTACGTCCCCTTCTACCAAGGTTGATATCGTGACAAGTAAAAAAACTTTGAATCAATTCATCTTGTATTCTCGAAATATTACAAATATTTTTCAAAAACAAAAAGTTGATATTTTTGATTTGATATTACAGAAAACAAGCTAAAATAATAATATATAATGAATAAGCTATTCAACAATAATCATTAGATTAATTACATCTCTTAATCAGTGGAACAGTTTATGCTGATTATTTAGGGATCAGGATTTTGGGGTAAATTGGGTGTAATCGAAATGGGACGTAGTCGATATGGGAGTGAACCCATAGGCCTAGTCGGAGCAGAACATTTTCAAGATTCGTGGAATCCAGATTATAAAAGACATCTTAATATGTAATAACAAAGCTACATTAGTAGTTTATTCGATCTGCTATATCAACAAAGATTTAGAACAATAAAGTTTTCCAGAGTATCATTATTTAAAATTGAACACAACGTAAAGTCCATATTTCAGTCAAACTATTGAAATCCATAGGAAGTTGAAGGCAGAACAAAACAGAATCGCAAGATAGCATCATACTAATCTTATATAATAAGCCGATGAAGCAGGATAGTGTCGATTTAGTGCTGTGACACGGGATAGGGTGAACCTGGATGTACACGGAACCATGAATTTTCGTCTCACCCGAACGACTAACAAATGTTAACTGCCTTACTGAAGGGAAACTTGGTGGCTCTGTGAGCATGGCAAACTAGCCATGAGCTCACAGGTCCGATCCCATTGGTAGCCGAGAAAGTTCCTCGAGATTTTCTGCCTTCTCCTTGTCAAGGGGGCAGTATGGACGGCTTGGCGGGAAATGGTGTGTTCAGTTATTATGGCAGTTCAGATTTACCGTCTTTGCAAATTAATCTCACAAATTAAAATTCGATCTAATTTCGACTTTGATGAGTAGAAAACATTTCACAGGTGTATGGAAATTATCTGGCTAGTCCATTATGAAAATAAACCAAAGTTTTAATTATCATGAATTGATAATCCTAGCACCTATCAATGTACGGAATAATATAGCCAAATGTTATGTCAATCAAATGTACGTTTTGAGGTTAAGGCAAAAAGATGTGGCTATGATAAGTTAAGATAAGCATATTCGTAAAAGGAGCCACTGAATGTTGGGATGTAGAGAGCTATTCTCCTGTGGATGTGTCACTCTAGGAGGAGAGGAACCTGGAGACAACTCACTAAGTTACTACTACTAGGTGACGATACTTCGTCTATTGCGGATGGATAGAATCTATACAACCAAATCTGAAGAATGAGTATCACGAGGTGTTAATCAGCAATAATATTATAAAAGTATTTTAAGACTGTGTTGATGGACGTTTCAAGTGTTGTCGGATACTCTGCTCAAACATGGCAACCGTGATGATTACATATGTGGTACAGCCTGATATCATGAGCAAACACCGATGTGCACTGACGACGGGACCAAATATTGGTCAATAAAATATTACTTATAAAATGTCGAGTACTAGATGTTAAGCAGTGTGGTTTTCTATTTTTACTGGTTGTCGCTCAGAGAGGGCGAGAAGCAAATTGCTCTTCCATACAATTCTCATTGATTTAAGAATCACTACTTTGTCTGTTTTTAACGGAAAACACTAAGTAATTAGTAAGATTATCTACAAATACCGGCTTATGTATGACCACAAATTAGTAATTAAACCTGTCATATCAAGAGATAATTACGACTCATTTACATCACTTTTAAGCTTAATTACCACAAATCACCACTCGTTACTTCTAACAATACCGTAAATATCTTTCAGCTTTAAATTAATGCAAAACATTTTTGAAACTGTTTCTCAACCATAACCCAATCAAATTGCTTAACTCTGCCCTATTTTCGAGGAAATTACTCAAATTTAACGTTTTTCCAAATTTCTGTTTGGTAGAACGCTTTCTATCTCAGAAGGGGCAAAATGCGACAACCTCTTACTCAAAACCACGTACGAGGTTCAGCATGGAAAACTTGAGATACACAAAACTAGAAGTAAAGATCAGTAAACATTTAATTTTTCTCCTTACATTTCAACCTAACCAAAGTCTCAACTCTCGTATCCTTCCGCCCCAAAGTCATGATATTCATCAATTAAAACCTCGCAGAAAATGTATTTTCAAACCATTTCCTTCGATTGTACATCAAAAAGTCAAAAAAATTCGCCATGCAAAAGGGGGAGGGGCATTGGGTGCGGTGGGGGTCGGGGCTAAAAATAACTTTCACCCTTCAGTCGTAGGAATAATTGGTGAGCTGTGTTCGTTTCATCTCATTAACAAAGGTCATTGATTTAACGCGGCCACCAGTCTGTATTCTAGTTATGAATTTAACCAACATCGTCCATCCAACGACCATGTGGATAGCATCCTGTCGTATCGCATCCGTCGTTAATACTGTGATTAGTAGTTAATTATCAAGCCACCCCATAGATCAGATAAACAAACCCGTGAACATAACAATAAACCAAGGATTATTATATTAATGAATTTTTTGTTTTATTAAATGACAAATCCTGACAACTGCTTCCACACGTAACAAAACTTTATTTTGTAAACTCAGATATAAACAAATCAACATATCCGTTAATTTTTACGAAGACAAACGTTACTACAATTATAAAGATAGGTTGCCAGACAATGAAACATACGCCCACAACAGTTAAGTCTTCCGGGCAGTCAACAAGGGTTGTCGCAATTTTTGTCAGTAAGGAGAACATTTACAACACATGAAAATCTTATTTCGAGTAATAGCCCATTATGTAACAACAATGTATCAGACATGGTTAGAATTGTTTCGATTTATTTGTCTCATCGCCTTCGTTCACAAGATATTTCAAAGTGATCAGGGGCCATAACTCTGGGAGTAATTAATTGAAATCGATGAAAATGGCAAGGATCACTGCCTTATGACCTTAAACACTGTGCATAAATTTAAAGTCATTCGGATGTTAACTGTAGCCTCTACAGCGTTCACAGAATCAAGGGTCATAACTCTGGCAGCAATTATCGGATATCGCTGCAAATCAGTAGGATTCTTCGTCTCATGACCTTAAACTTAGAGTCAATCTGATATTAACTTTAGCCCGTTGGACTTTGCATAGCATATAGGGGATCATGTTTTCCGGTTAATTCCAGAAATATTCATAACCTGGATATTTAACTATAAATCTCCTACTAATAATGATTAAGAGATGCTGTGAAAAGATTACATAACGCGTGTTACATGACACGCAGATAACAGCTTTCCATTCAAGTTCATCACGTTTAAGACAATTATCATTTAGAACAAAACATGTTATTTTTAGACACATTTCTGTGGACAACATCCCGGGTAACTATATTGTGCAAAGTGTAACCAATAGTTATAAGGGGAAAACGCCATGTTTGTGGTCACCCGATCCAATATTATTACCATCTAGAAAGGGAGAATAATAACGAAATAACCCTGCCTGTAAGGAGGTAACCGGCAACCCGTTTTTACGTTTCGGTAAATTTTTGACCCCCGTGTAAAACGAGTTTTCAACAAAGCTCCACTTAAGTATTATAGTATTCAAAACGTAAACCGCGAAACGATTTCGTTTTACAGTTATACAATCTTATGTCTATGTACACTCCTCGCAGTGTTCCGTTTGATTAGAGCTAATCCCACTGCTCACTGCTGTAAAGAGAGAGAATTCTTGTTCTAAATTATGATTGGTCAACAGCCAGATTAACAACCAATGGCTAGCTGCGTTTCAAAAGAATTACATTTAAAACAGAGCGCCAAATATGTTTACATAACGTTACGCCATGGCTCACGATTTTATTATGTCCAATTAACCAGTGGATAGCAGAATATTGCAGTAATCTAATTGCGTGACAAATCTTATGATAGATTTGATTGAACGAGAAGAATAGATACACTGCCTTAAAAGTTCAAATATCAGAAACCACTTCAGCAGTGGCCAGAAAGGGATTTCTCGGGACATTGCTTCGGGAATATGATGTCTCTGATGCTTCTGACCGAAAAAGGGAAATACATTGCCCGAAAAAATGAACGGTTCACCGAATCGGCGGATGGGGCTGCAGTCCTAGCTCCCACGCCTATGATCTTGGAGACATAAAGGCCAGCAACACGGGACTTTGGGTAAAGCGGGAGTTTTTAAGACCTTAACACAAACTCTGGCGAAATATAGGTTCATCATGCCCAGGGCTAAAATTCGCCCGGAGATCAGGCCCGGGGTCCAAATTCGATGGCCTAGAACATTCATGGGGTCGTGTTGGTAATTCAATACCACATATTTGGGGAGGTGTGCGGCCACGAAGCGTTATTCGCCCGGGGAACAAATTAAATGACCTAAAACATTCACATATGGTCATGCTGGTTAATTTGATACCACACGTATTTGGGTGTGGATCGCGACAAGGAAGGGGAATGGGTGAGCATACACCCGATTTTATTTATATAGATAAATTTACCGACAACAATAAAGACCCACTTCCGACCTGCTGATAAAATATTTAAATTATATATTTCCATTATTCAAAAATATATACTTATAGGCCCATTTATTTCATTATTATTTTCCACCTTCTAGGCGGTAATAATATTGGAACGGGTAGGATATATTAACTCGAGTGTACGTTTGCGTTTATTCAAGTTTCCCCTTAAATTGTGAATAAGTTTGCTGAACATTAGTTACTCCTCCTTTAAACTTACAAGAGATTTTTTTTTTCAATTTAGAGGTATCAATCTAGATAATAAAACGGCGCAAAATAAATTCAATCTAAAATTAAACAAATTAACCACCTGTTGGCACGTGCTTTCATTTGAACAGTCGAATTAATGAAAGTAAGAAGTTCCGTTTAAATAGTTTACCAAGCTTATGGCTAACTTATTTAATCATTTTTGTCCATTTTGGCTCTGCTCTAAATTTAATCACACAGAGCTTGCCCAAAGAGTAACTGAAAAAGCATCCCCAAACAACCCAATTCAGCATTTTCTTTGGATCAAATTGAATCTATAGAATAGGATATAATTTTATAATATAACAGTTAAGAAACGTGACCTTATAAATGTGAACAAACTGAAAAGTATAATATATAGTGAAATAATGGATCCATGTCTGGAATATAACACTATTTGCTGCCCATCGGCGTTATCGCATTTTGTGTAGCATCCACTCATACAAATAATGAGACAGAGTTCAGATATCAAGAATCAACTTCAAAGATGTACAGTCTTAGACATAGAAACATCAGAAAGACTTCAGGCAAAATCGTTACATTCAAATTGTAATAGGTTGTTAGAACAATGCCGCGGTGGGGTTCGGTGTCGACAGAAGGTTATTTTATAACACTGATGACGATTGCTGTTACAGATCAATGATTAAAATTGTACTAAAATGAATTATGTAATCGCTAAACCTGCCTATTGCAGATCTGTCTTTTCGTGTCAGGTGTTATGTAAATTATTAATTAGACATGACAAGCCCATAATCAAGTCCGTAGCACATTGGATGGTTAAGATTTAATAATCTAAAAATGGATAATCGAGACTTTATTTATAATCGTAACAACGATATCAATGAAACCTGAGTGCTATTCTTCAAACATTCATAACACTTCTCTCTTGATGAAGTAATTTGATTGAAATTTTAAAATCTAAAACTTTATCATTATCTATTTTTGAACAATTATAACGAAAACTGCCAGTCATATCAATTGAGTAAAAACGGCCCTATTTCATACAGGAAAATTATTTAAAATAACACCCATCATAACGTCAAAACGGCCTCAATACTTTGCGTAGAGAAAGCAAAAATGGCTGTGGATAATTGTTCAGGTATATTGGCTATTGGAAAGAGGTAATTAAATACATATTATATTGAATTAGAACATTTTGATATCTAATTAACATTGACCTAGTCAGTTTACCTTACTTAATACTATAGGGCAAACTTCATTTCCTAAGTTGCATTTGTCAAATAAACACATGATAACAAGGGTTCAAAATGAAATTAAAACCCACCTACCATATGGAGAAGTTACACAATTAATCCTCTACAGCAATCCTTGAATATAGTTGTAACAATATTGACCCAATTTGCTATAAGTATTAACAAGTGTCGTGTTTAAGACACGTTACGTCTTCTGCTCTTTGAATACACATAGATTTTCAATATGTCGTTATACTGTCCCAATTTCCTGGGAATTTCACTTTTAGTTGTATTTTCCGATTCCCCGGAGAAATGTAACAAACAACTGCAAAGAAACTAAGAGTTTTGGTATAATCCACACATTTTACAACACTAGTAGTATTAAATTTAATTGCAAAATTCGATGTTTTTTCCGTTATTCTTTTTAACCTAAAAAATATCCATTAACATCCTTTTGTAGAAATCCCGATTTCACACGACGTTACAAAACTACTTTTCAAATTCCAGTTGATCCACCGTAAATATTCGTATTGGTTTTTTTTAATGGTTTATATTTTTATATCTAATAGGAAGTGTTGTCTACAAAACATCAACGTCCAGTTAAATGAAAAGTTACACTTAATTCATCCAATCGTTAAATGTGAACACCAACAAGTAAATATACCGAAGCTGACGCGAGTAACTCACAACTGTACGTCTCACTGTGAGTTGTTAAAGGTAAATGTAACCACACTGGAATAAAGTTCTGACTGTCCATCAATCAACTAGCTATTTAACTGACTGTTTCTTTTTACACTATTCAGTCAGTTTATACGCTCATGGCTGAAACTATAAACCACTGGCGGTAGTAGTAGTATTTGTGGTCAAAGTGTTATGTTTAAAGTGGCGTGTCAACATAATTATAGATTTTAATCGACTTGAATTGTGCTTGTCAGATACGAGCGGCACTGCACCCGTTTCGTCATCTCTCTTTATCTCAATACTGCTTATGTAGTCGTAAGGATGTTATCAACAACCTTATTCGTTGTTAACAATCATTAGTAATCTTATTTGATAAGAGTATTGGCCATTGAAGTAGTATCACATTAACTGAAGTAACAATCGCACCGCATCCCCAGAATAAATAGATATGAAACTTATTAATAGCGCTCTCAACGGAGTTACGCATTTTGTACAATAATTATGCGACTTAGATGCTCGATTTTCAAAAGACTAAACAGACTATTTGGTATTAAGAGTTAACTACGGAAATATAAGATTTGATAAGGGAATTAATCAAATGGACTGTGAATAAAAGATGAAATGAAAAGTCGAAGAAATATTATACTGACTCCTACGACAAAATCGCACTTTGTTTTCCGGCGAGTCTCTTTCTGGAATAGTCTAATCTGCTGTGCCAAACGGGTGGAATCTTTTCCTAGAATAGTTCTAGGACTGCAGGCGCGGATCCAGGATTTTTTGCAGGGGGGGGGGGGGGTCTAGGTTTGATAATTGTTTAACTAATTGAACTCAACTGATTAACGGGGGGTTGGGGGTTGGGGGGCCCTCCCCCAGAAAAATTTGGTAAATTAGATTCAATTTGGTTCATTCTGACGTATTTCCGGAAGGTAAATTCCAAAATTACAGGTCTAAATCGCCAATAAAATCGCATAAAAATTTTTTTTCAAGTCTGAGCAGGGGGGGGGGGGGGGGGGGCCGGACCCCCTGGACCCCCCCCCCCCCCTCTGAATCTGCGCCTGGACTGTCCAATAGTCTTCAACTAGATTAGTCCACGGGGTGAAATGCTGGTGCCAATATTATTCAAAATCAAGAATAGTCTACGGGGTGGTAAAAACAGTGTCTGCCCGGTCGGATGGGACCTTTATTTACAGTTAGACATCATATTATACTGTATCTACGTCTTCATTAGCCTACTTTGGCGCAATATAGCCCGGTTGGAGCTAACGTGCCATTAAACAACATTTCATTCATTCCATTAGCCTACTTTATCATTCAAGGTTTTTCATAAAACTGTAAATAGCATCAACAGACTTCGACATTGCAAACACGAATTTAATTTAAATCAACATTGATGTTGTTATCTTACCATGAAAAGATGGGCTTCTGATATTCAATATTTAAAGCGAGAATTTCAGGATGGAAGAATGGTTAGCAAGTGCGTGTTGTATAATAAAGCCTGTCATTGAGTCGTCTGGTGTGGTTTCGATTCCCCGATTGTACGTGACAAGGTGTAGGGTCGCCTGTCCAACCTCGTGAATTTTCTCCGGGTCTTTCGGATTCCTCCCAATAAAGACCCCTACGCGCAAGCGAATTATTGAACTATATGTTGGTCCCGAAATGACCTAGTTTGTGTCGAGTGGACGCCAAACCCTCACTTTAAGTTATATTTTTAAAATGTTCTTCAATAAAGCCTTAAAGGGATGGTATCGATAAACAGTCCTACCCTGTTAAAGAATAATCCTATTTATCATTTTCAACTTCAAAATCAAATGTTTGAAGATAACTATTGCATGGGGGAGGGGGATAGAAAAACAAGGGAGATAATGGTGTTATTATTTCCGATGTCAATGATTTTTAAGTGTAGGAAATAATGCCTATGATCGTATAATAGTGAGACATTCAGCAAGAGACAGAAATAATTATGTTTTGACTTTCTTAGAAAATATGAAACTCTCGTTTTAAGACAAAACGAAAATTATAAAATTGGCACTGCCTTAGAGCGCCATTTATAATGAAATGACTATGAACGAGGCGAAATATATCCCACAGGAAAATTATACCAACAATAGACTGGGATAAACAGGCACTAAAGACTGCGAATCGCTTATTTCGCAGTATATAACTGATTAAAAATTACATTAAAAATATAAACTATTGAATGCAAATCAGTTTATATACATTCTTATTACATTCGTGTCCATTTCTATGTGCCAAAGAATAAAGATATTCCAGTTAGAATTTCAATACGAATATCAATATTGAATATATGAGAAACGTTACACAATAATAGTGTGTAACAAGATTGTAATACCTCATCGACCGGAATACGATAAAGTCAAATATAATTGAATCCTAAAAGATCTGAAACGCTTTTCAGTCGACCTGGACAGGATTTTAAGATGGCATGCGGTCAGGCCAGAATAGAAACTTGAATTGAGCAGAGAGCAGTTTGTTATATTGATTGAGGAACTAAATCAGATATTTAACCCCGGGGAATTCTGTCTTAAACTCGTTATTTCATTGCCAACATCATCATTATATTCTATAAAATGCCTCTTTCACCTGCGGTGTTCTACTGCAATGACCAATCATTTGCTACAAGTGTCTGGACTTTAGATGAGACAGGAAAAAGGGGGGGGGGACCTTCACCCTTTCCCCATGTCCTTTAAAGGTTCAAAGGTGGAGTCATACTGTACGATGGCAATGGTGTCACCGCTATATATCGCAACATAAATATTTTGATTTGCACGTTTCATTTTCTAGTGAAATTATGGATACATAACCCAGATGTAATAATGCGATCACATGGCAAAAAATGTAACAAGCCTCCAACAAATTATAAGCCTCGTTAAAAATTACGTTTGTGAAATTTGTTTTTTTCTATATTATATACATGTATTTTCCAAATTGATAAATTGGATATAGCAGGATTCGTGTATTATTTGTTTTCAAAAAACCTTTTGATATATAAAACTTTATCATAAAACAGATAAGCCATTTTGATAATATCACTTCCAATCTAGAAATGTACCATGTACTTTGATTGGTACCTTTCTGGATGTAATGGACTATAACTAAATCAAGGGAACCAATAATGCCGTAAGACTGTGGTGTTCTTTTCGGCCATAAATTCATTTCTCATTATCTATTTTTTTACTATTATGTAGCAAGAACAGCCAGATATCTTACGTAATTAGATTTAATCGCTAAAAGATTAAATCGTTTTATCACAGTAATCATATTATTTAAAAAGAAAGATACAATTGAATTTCAATTGAGTTATTTGGTTGAAGCCGTGGTCTTATTAGGCCAAAAGATACAGATGTCTTGGATATCATTTATTGGCGATACTTTATTTGAAACTGTAAAGTAATCAGATATCTCATGTCCTGTAAATGATAAGTCATGTCGGTACGTACAAGTACAAATTATGCAAAATGACAATTCAGAACAGACCAGAACAAAATGATAAATATTTTTAAAAAGAGTTTTGGTGGATGAATAGTGAAATGTTGGGGTTTTTTTTAATTTTTCGATTAAAAGTTGGACAAATACTCATTTAATCCCTACCATCATTGTTAGTAACCTCGACGTCGCCATTTTTTTCATTATTATTATTCTATACGGTGTGAAAATTCTGTCACAATTTTGAAGGTGATAATAAGTTTGTACTGTCCACCACCATTTCGGCTACATCCCATTTGGACTACATCCATTTGGACTACAAATTTTATTACCTCCAAAATTCTGCCCTTCCAATGATTAATGTAATGATTATTAGTAAATTAGCTGATTCATTTATTATAGTTTGTTTTCTTTAACATCAAAAAAAAAAAATATCAGCTCTGATATTACATTGAGTTTAATACTTGCTTAGCTATATGAGATGAAGTGATTCAAGTTTTGTACATTCCCTCTTCGAGTTCACTATTATTCAATTAGGGTTTTGTTTTTTTTATATCTTATTTGAATTGTTTTATAATAAATATATTCTTTTAGATTTTATATATCAAACTGTTTGCGTGTGGTACGATACAAAATAAATTACAATAGCTGATAGAAATTGCTACATCTTCTCCTTATGGGATTCGAGAAGATATGATATTCTTATAGCTTTGGGTTTGGGTGTTCAATTATTTAATTGGTGAAATATGACGTAATTAAGAGTAACGATTGGTTATTTAACCTAATGACGTCGAAAACCACCCTTACATCTTTTAATGTATCAATCTGTCACGCATTCACTCATTTTTAAACACTATGACTTGTATACAATCTAATAATTAGCCAAAAATATTTTAATATACAATGCTACTAATTTAGAGAGCAAAATTTCAATCAATCTTGCTATACAGCACCAGGAAAGTATTTTTGTTCTGTGACACATGCTAGAATTGATTTGATTGGCGTTTATCTGAGCCATGACATACACTTGTTTGAGGGACTCGGTCCTGGAGATTTGAACATGAACATTGTTAGCAACAATCTGTAATCAGTGATAACTAGTTTCACAGTTTAAAGGACCTAAATCATTAACATTTGGGAACTAGAAATTGACACAAGTGGGTCGCAACGCATATAATATTGTAATATGAATGTATATAAACTGATATGCATTCAATGGTTTCTGTTTTTCCTCTAATCTCAAATCGGTTATTACTCAATAGAAAGTAAATTTCTAGCGTCTGGTTATTCCAGTCTACACACGCCGTTGGATTTGGTGCAATGTTTCTAGCCTCGTTGCTCGAGTCTCTCACTAAAACTGGGGATGAAACGCATTATGGTACACGATTCGTGTACCAATTGTAAAATGTTTATTTTTTCTTAAATATTGGATATCGGAATCCCACCTTTTCCGGTAAGATCATAGCATCAATGTTGATTTGAACTGACAAATAATTCGTGTTTTCAATGTTGAAGATTTTGGATGATGTTTTGTATTTAGTAAATTATAGTTTAACAGTTTAAATTCACTCCAGTAGTTAATAGACCAAACTATTTGATAAGTACAGGCACAGCAGTTTAAAATCAACTCAATTTAGTTAAAGGTTCAAATTGTATGCGATTTGTATAGCAGTTTGAAATTATCTCAATAGTATAGATCAATCTGTACGTGATGAGTAATACTCATTGTACTAATATAACAGCATAAAATCACCCCAATTTAGTTCATAGATCAATCAGTTAAATTAAATTCAGTCTTGATTATCCAAGAGTAGGAAGACTTGTCGCTATAATATCGTCATTACTGGAATGGGAAATGATGACATTGATACGGGTATTGCCTTGGGTTATGAGGCTACTTGGATCTCGAGGGTACTTTTTCAGCAAAGGTAAGGATTCAAAATCAAACCAAAGATTTATATTAATTCGGCTACTATTAATAAATATACCACAAAAATACAGTTACAATATTTTATTAATGTACAAAATACATTTAGTACTGCTATTAATTATTGTGCATGTAAGAAATTTAATGGTTCACGTCACTTTTAATGCATTGACACTTCATTATACTGTTGTTTCGTATATTTTGAAAACGTCAGATGCATAGGTTACTACATATATTTCAGAATGTAGGGCATTTTTTCATAAAGTAGGGTACTTTTCGGAAGGAGGGAGGGGGGGGGGGGGCAAATCTCACCCCTTTACCAATGGTCTACCCGTCCAGCACGCCTCTGGAAACCTTTACAGTTGATTTACATACTGATGAACTTGCTCCATTACCCGAGAAAATTACGTTTCAATATGTTTGGTATTATATCTATAATAAATTACTTTTTATTTTAGTTTTCTATCTTTATGTAAATTACTTTTTAATAATTTATTTGTTATGGTTTTCTATCTATATGTAAATTACGTTTTACTTATTTTATACGATTTCTATATAAATTACTTCCCTATACTGTTTTTAATGAAAGAATCTAGAGTCTACACCGTATAATCTGTATTTTTTAATGGTCGAGAGCGAGACATTAAGTAATATATTGTAACAACATGAGGACCGTGCCGTAAGCTCGAGACCATTAAACATCTCAAAATACTGACACTCCGCATGAGCTTTTACAGTGAAATACGTCACACTATTCCAATATTACACTGATATAAATAAAATACTGTTGGCAAGTTGCTCGTTCGATTATTTGAAATAATGGTACGCCAACGTCAAAGGGTGACGTCACATCTGTATTTTAAGCTGTTATATAAGCTGTAGTCGAATTGGAGTGTTTTATGGAAGAATCTATTTTAGGTATGGAGAGGGTATACAAGTAGGGAAAATAAAACAGACCATATAATCAGTTGTTATAACCGTAGTCGAAATGGGATGTAGTTGAAATGGAAGGGTACTTTTTTATACGGTATTGTCTGAGACAACGATTAGAGAAATCCTACTATTAAACCTCTCTGTTACGGGTCTCGTGTACGAGTCGGAATATGATTACTCTTATTAAAATAGAGCAATCTGACAGCGCATTAATAAAATTAGTTACAGATTTATAGCTGGGTTTTTTCAACTAGTCAACCTATCCCTCAAAAACAAATTTAAACTGAAAATTCAGTTATATGAATGTCGTAAAAAAAATAACCCAAATGGAACTGTTGTACAATATCGTGTAACCATTTGACTTGAGTTTTGTAAACAGACATGAAAATTCAATTAGTTTCGTAGATCCAAAAGTTGTAGATTTAATCAATTGTTAAAGAAAATTTTCAATTCTATTTATCAATTAGTATCAGAAAAACAAGAATTTTATCAATTGTGGAAATAATTTCCGGATGAAAAAAAAAACAACAAAATCCTACTATCATGATTAAAATAACAGTGGATTTGCATTAGTGTTTTTAATTATTTTATTAGCCCCACCTTAAACAGAGACAATCATATCTCAGATAGTGAAATAGATGATTATAATATCGTTTAAACAAAAGATGATATTGTTCACGGTGCGCGATCAATTAGTATTTACATGGACTGTAAAGTCCATGGTATTTACTACGCCGACATTTTTATTCACCTCCTGCATAATAATTGTTCAAATATTTAATTGTTTAAAGATACATTATGGGAGATTTTTATAAGGAGTTAGCCATTCTTGCTATAACAGTTCAAAAACGAAAGAAAAATATATTGAAAATATCAGTCAAATTACTTTATTCTGAACATAGTTATCACCACTATAATTTTTGACTAGAAATGGTATTTAACTCCATCTTCACCGATTCTTAGTATGGCCGATTGTTTGATTGACAGGCGTTAACTCCAGCTACATAATCTCTGCTGTCTGCCGTCATCATATCCGAATTTGTGTTATACCTTTTGGATTTTTATAACAATGAGACAAAATGAGCGAGAGGGTAAATTTTCATTCCTACTTGTATTTAAATCAATTGAATATTATAGGACATAATATTATAATACAATTATGATAAATCTATAGGTGTACACCAGTGGCGTCGTGTCTATTAGTCATCACACGGTCTCCAGGAATTGTATAATTTGTCATTATCTGTGTTTATTTTATTGCACTAAATAGTTTAGTTAGGTGTCATTTGTTAAGGCCTCACTCAACAGTTAATCTCCACCCACGACGCCATTTATAATTAAATCGGTAAACGAAATCCTGTTTAAATCCCAGCTGAATCCAAGCCATCCGTGGGTCTACAGAGTTGATTTTGTGCTTGTGTAAATAAAGATCTAATTTATAATTTCTATGACATCTGAAGACTAAATAAAGACTTGCAATAATCAGATTTAGCTCTTGCATAATGCTTGTTTAAGCGAAAATATTGCATTGTTTAAACGAATTAATAGACACACCTGGGCAGATCATTTTTATGACTGTGCTCTTACTTATCTTTGTCTCTTTTTAGGTACGAGATTCTTCCTTCAGAGACTCGACGACAAAGGAATGAACACACAAATCATCAAGAAAATAGAGTAGGGTTTAACATGCTAATGTTCTGTCCCGACTGGGCTAATGAACACGGGAAACGTAAAAGACCAACCACTCAAAATGGGAACTGACGGACGGACAGAAGAATGGACCAGGCCACAGATAAATCAAAAAGACCCGAGTGAGAAATATACCGCCGACCGGACCAATGGACTTGGCACTGTTGCTTTTGTAAAAATATATATATTTTGTATATATATCAGTTTTATCACCATGTACATTTTAAGCACGAACAATTTTAGTGTCGGCTATATTACCTCGGTGGAGAGCCGAAAGATTTGAAGTGCCTTTTTATTGTACCTTATGGAGAATCAGAAATGTTTTATTAATATGGTAAATGATAAATTGTACAAGTCCAGTCGTTGCCATCTAAAGATTATTAATCATCAAATATTAAAATAGTTCGTATAGTACACACAGCCCACCGCGCATTTATTCAAATAAACGGAAAACACAATCGTTGATCATGTTTATTTGTATGGTTTATCCTTTGCCGAAACATGTGATACACTGGACCAATCATATTGAAGCCAGTATTAAAATGTCGACTCTAATCGAAGTTATATTCGGGTCTCTGAGTCTTTGGAAATTCTGTATGGTTTATTGCATTTGGCCAATGATATTAAAGATCGTCAGTATCATGCGACAACACTCGAAGTTCCCAATTCTATAGAACCTTACTAAATCCGAATCAATAATTATAGATAGTTACTTCTGTAAAAAAAAAACAACAACAGAGTCATTTGAATAAATATACTATGCGTCGCCATTATGAAACGTGTGATTTTTTTATCCCCCAGTCGTGGTGTGATGAGGTTGCCGCTTATTTGTTTTTGTTTAGTAATATCCGGTTACTGTTTCCAATTTTCGGGTTTATTTGAATCAACGTGCGCCAGATTTAAGTAACAACCATTTAGACATTTGGGAATATTACCATTAATTTGTGGTCACCCAAGTGGTAATTATTAATCCATTAACATCTTTACTTTATTAATAAAACAATAGCATAAACATCCTTAATATTATTATTAATAGTTAATGATGCTATCTTTATTTCGTACAGATCACCAGAGTGCCTGTTTATATCGAGTTTTCTTTATTCATAGTTTTAGTTTATTAAACAACAATAAATCATCCTTATATTATCATTAATAACATTTGGTGTTCATAGTCCAATCAATAAGAGTGATTTCTTGCATGGATGGTAAAATTCTATTTCACCAATATTTTGTCATTTTGAAAGCGGGTAGCCAATGGCTTAAAACATCAGGTGGTATTTAAACAGTGATAGAATAAATCCAACCTCGTTTTCGATATATTAAAGTTACATTATGGGAGATAAGATAGAGAGATGGCAGTTTTCACTATAATAGTTAAAAACTAGATAGTGTAAAGGTAATTTGCTGAAAATTTCAGTCAAATTGATCCACTATCAGCCGAGAAAAAAGCGTTTGAAATATTCTCATAGCCTCGGTCATCATTACTCAAATCATTTTAATATATAAACAGCATAGTCTCAATTATCCACTTGATTGATTTAATTATCAACGGCCATTAAGCGGCATATAGGATTTTAATCCGCCAACATCGAAGGCTAGCCTTGACATCAAGAGTTTATTATGGACTGGATATGTTAATTAATGTCTAATTGATTATTTAGATAACATTTCAGGCCTAAAGAAAGACCTGTAATAAGCAGATTTTGCCCTTGGATAATGCTATTTTAAATGTATATATTATACTTATAATAAAGGAAATAAACTAGACAATTATTGATCTTAATCATTAGGCCTATCTCTGTTAATGTATAATACACAGCATGGAACTGTTCTGATGTTTTGATTACACACGTCTATATAACATTCTTAACATGCTTGTTTTTATATTTATCCTCGGGTGTTTCCTTGCCGTGGATTATTATGGTTATTACTTATCTTGCTGCAGGGTCTATAGCACAGTACAGTAAAGTTTACCATGAAACGTTCCTATCACACATAGATGAACGCAGATGTCGCCATTGATTTTAACTTGAAAGTCTAGATTTATTCACAGTAAATAAAGTGAACGTTTCAGGGACAGTACACAGATTTTTGTCAAAAATTTACATTTTTAGCGGAATGTTATAATTTTTATGATATTATTAAATCAAATTTTATGATTATGTATTGATGTTTTATCAATTTTTGATATTTTTTACAATGTTTTTATCAGATTCTATGACTATAGGCAGGTGGCCTATAGTTTATAATTCATCAATAATTCACCATTTTTTTCCAAAAAAATGTGAACTGACAGAATCCGATTCTAATCCTACCACGCCAGTAGGTACCAACATTCAGAAAAGTCACCGGTTTTCTTCTTCTGTGCGATCTTCTACAATGCAAACGTGTACTTTTTTTTTATTATACCAACACATCTTTCAAAATAAAAAACAAAACACACACACATTACTTTGCATACCCCCCCCCCATATACACCAAATTTGCTATACTTCTGTTGGAATATATTATCCTATAAATACTTTCGTGGGGATGTATCTTTAACTAAAAGCAAATGCGAAGCCAAGATATACCGACAAATGGTTTTAATCTCGCTCCGAAAAGACTGACATGGGACATTGGTCGATACTTAGCCAATTGGGAGAAAGGTGCCCTAGCTTAAAAGATTCTTTAAGTTTAAAAAAGTTAAAAGTCGGTGGTATTAAACTTTATATACAGAAAGGTGGTATTTCCTTGCCTCTTCATTTCAACCGTCATTAACTTAATATTTGAGTTACACAAACCATACCATGATGACAGGTGTAATCTGCCAAAAGCATGCAGCGTGTAGAGCAAATCCCCACGAGAATATGAAACACGAAGAATTGTTTGTATTAAATTTTTATTGCGACCGACTAGATACGCGAGAAACATAATAAGAAGTATGCATGGTAATTACAGTGCTAAACGATAAACCCCTCCAGTCGTTTGGGTTTGTCGGTATAAGGAACAGAATATAAAGATTGTTTATGGGACTGTTCAGCACCGTTATGAAATAATGATTGAATCAATTTCTCGCCAGAGGTAAAACTATTAATGAATGTTTCCGAAAGTGGAAAAAAAAGATCGATGGCTTCGTTTAAGACAACAACAATAATCGCGCTTTCAAGGTTACTGTCCACTGACAGTTCCTATCCGACCTTATGTATCTGCTATATGAAAATACAGTAAAATAAAGCTCTTTCCCACCTCTATTCTCGGGCTGTTTTAGAACTGTAATCTTCTATTTTGTACCATGATTCTTTAGTTAGTAGATTTGGATCAAAACAATAAATATGTAAATATCGTTGGACGATATTTGTTGACTTGTTTTGTCAATTGGAATTCAATGAAATGCGGCGGAAACCTCATGTCCGGACAGAACGTCCCTCGTGGCTCACCACTGTATTGTGTTTACTCATCTCCATCCTAGTTATTGCAGAAAAGTGAGACGTTACAGTCCATTTCATTTCATTTTTTTTCAGTTTGACTGTATAGATAAAACCAATGGTACCAATTTGTGTTCGGTAGATAATTTTACTTAAAAGGTATCAAATGGTTACTATCTGATAAAAGTATCTATTCGGGTCACATCTGTCAGGAAGTCGTAATCATATTACACGCTTAAAGAGTTTGTGATTAGTAAAAATCATTTATTATAGGAAAGGTAAAATTTTATACATTTAAAGGGTGTCTATAAAATATACGAAATTATATCGAAAACAACATTAATGTAACTTTAATGGTTTTGACTGATATGCGCCTAATTGAACGGCAGTCGCTTTTGTCTGGTTAAAGTCCAAGATAACAAAAGTACACCTTGCCTGGTGTCGTTTGTGGATCAGTCATTTTTAATTAACTTTTGCATTGACTTGTGAGGTATGTTTTGCTTTGTTCACCAAGTCTGTTTATCACACTCGAGGCAAGATCATAGAAAAATCGATGTCTGGAACTTATTTTAATGTTCATTGTGTTTTAAATGTTGGAAATCGGTAAGGCAGATAACTGTAGGACCTAACAAGTTTTCAAATCTGGATACCCGCATTAAATCTGGTCACTCTATGAAATTTTATGGAGTGTAAAATAAAGCAGCGAATGATTAGTGAGCTGAGACTGGACCTTGTGCGAAGATTCCCAAGAGTGATATCGCCCAAAGCGATAAACTCTTGTAATTAGTGGTTCTTTCTAGTCATCTCTCGATCTTTCGTGATAGATCTAACGCGTAAAATGAAAGCATCGACTTCGAGCACGATATACTACTTAACCACATACATAATTACCTAGTTTAGCCAATGTGGTGTACTCTACACACAATTGGCTTCTCAGGATGATGGGTGAGAGTTGGGTCAGCAGTAAAGACTAGTGTCAGGAATCCATCTAGACGATGGCCGAATTTAGTACCAAAGTACTGTACCGGAACCCCAAAACACCACCATGCATAATGGTCTCTGTAGCATTCTGTATCCATATTATTTCGAGTGTAAGGCTTGAATGTGATTCAAAAGCTATGAAATTGAATTTCAAGTAACCATAAATGTATTGACTCCACAATCTATTGAATATTATGACAATTTGATGTTATTTTATTGCACAAAATATCTACCATAATTTGTGCTCCAAATGAACACGCACTGAGGTGGTGACCAGTATTTTGCCCCGTTTGATGCCATATTAAAGGTATTACACAACAATAATCAGTATTATCGACACGTTATAACACCACGCAGTCTAACAATGTAATTAAGTCATTGCTTTCACTAATCTGTTAATGAATATAAAACAGCATTACAGACAAGATCCTTCTCTATTCCGAAAAGCGTTATTGTGTGTGATATAACATTTATCATCATGAACAATCTATAGGTTTTACGTATCTCGGGTTTAACGTCTCATTTTCTGCTCCAATCGACTAAGGAAGACGGTATCAGAGAATTGATGTTACATAATAATGGGACTTCACAATAATATGTACACAAAGTTGGGTAAGCACTGCCTACGCAACATATTTACAGAATTTGGTTTGAATCCATGAACAGTTGAAAATCGCGTGACAGTGACCAAAATTTATTAGGAATGTGTATTCCTCTACAGCTACAATACACCCAAATTGGCCAAATTATACCCTGACTTAGTAGAAGTTGTCATGAAACAGTTTGGGTACTATGTCGGATCTATGTATCAGTTAAAAGTTCTATTCGAATCGGTCAAAGCATCATGGAAGTAGACATAAACAAAAGCGATCTGTCGGCTGAACCTTCCCCAATATACTCAGATTTCTTGGGTGCTATTGGGAAATAAAGGCAATGCAAAAACAGCTTTCTTGTTAACTGTATTGCCTCGTCAGTAAAAAACGTTCATGTTTGATGAATAAAGTATTAAAACTGTAAGAGAAGATATATTTTACGATGCAGTACGTTACTGTCTGTCTGTATATGTGTACGTCAATGGCATTAAAGCATTCAATCGAATATTAGATAATGTTTATCCATATATTTGATTCGAATATCGGATTTTAAGAGGACGAGATATTAATATGATTGTTTATGTATTTAATCAATCTAGATCGATTAACCTATGATTGTTTACAATTGTGTGTCTATAAATCACAACTATTTATAAACAATCGATTATTATCGACGTTTGAAGTAGGACAATTTCCTTGAGATTGATTGATTGTAACTAACATAAACTTAGCAAATATTAAGTAAAGAACAATGTGGCATAATTAAAGAACACTGGGAAAGTATTAATGTGGAAAACATAATGTAATTAACATTTAGATCAAGCACTATTATTGCTGCCTTGTGAGTTTTTTGTATAACCTGTCAGTAAATATACCTCAATTAATTATTATGAAGTACTGTTGATTGGAGGGCGGATGTCGTATAATGTGTTCTATATCTCATTTGCGTTACTTACAGAACATTACAATCTTAATTCTCCACTTCATCTGGCCTCTTTTACCCTATCAACCCTGTCATCACGGTTGGGTTGTTTGGTTCTTTTACTTGGTTTTTCCCCACAGGAAATTGATAGAAGTATTCAGACAGTTTGCTTCACAAAGGATTAAGATAAAAGAAAACTCAAATCACAACTCTGAAATTTCGAATGTTGGAAACATTGAAATAGTCCTAAATTTGTTGACATTATGTATTTTGTGACCTTTTTGTTAAAGACAGATGATATTCAACCAACTGTAGCATGTTTCTTCCTTTACCAATGTATATATATATATTTATTTTTAAATTATATTTAACACTTATTGCAAGTATTTCCGTTAATATAAGTAACCAATGACAAGATTGATTCAGCCAGTAACGCCTTTAGGGGCTGAACACACATGTTTTAATATAGATCTCTAAAATAGCATTGGGCGATTCTTGCGTTACAATTAAAGCCGATTGAACACAATCAAAGTTTAATAATTTTATTGTAGTGAGTTGCAGACAGTCACTGTTTATGGCTTTAATTAGCTAACATGTATATCTAATATAGAAAATAAAATAATTTTTCCAATTGCCATTGTCACTGTCTCTTGAAGGCGATTATGTTGCTGTTACCTACGTTACATCACAAAAGACAAAACTTTATACCACTAAATTTTAAATCAAAAAGTCTGTGACCTGAACTTTATGATTGGGGTGATGTTTTACCATTTTGTTGTGAATACACAACAGTTTATATTTCGGTATACTAACAGATGATTCATATCCACCTCTCCTATTGAGACAGCATTGTTTGGTGTTACGTACGTTACACGAAACTGTTACGTACGTTAAGCGTGTGAAATCTTTGCCATATAACATTTAGAATGGATCTGGGCACGCTTTATATCTATTATCTCTGTTATGATTTAACAAGTGAACAAAATATATGAATTTCATTAAATTTATTTCATTAAATTTAATAATGTAATAAGATAATCAATAACATATAAATATAAAATTTTTAAATATTTGAAAACCGCTACCATACTAATAATAGAATTCAGAAAATTCCACGACTTATAGTTTTTCAATGACTATAAAATTTGTAATATTTTTAATGACTTTTTAAGTCCCTCCCAGGTAGTTTGAAATAAGAATTACACGTAGACAACGTGTGTAAGCTTATCTATTTCCGTAAGTCATCAGAAAATTGAAACTGTCCTCTGGATCCAACTACAAATGGTGGTTCGATCGTCTTCATTATCTGGTTGCATTTGTAGAATATAGTGTCGGGCTGAAGTGGCCACTTCCATGTTGATCCGTTCCTCTATGCATTACATTTACCTTATAAACTCCATCTTTGCAAAACTTAATGATTTCCCCTGGAAAATTGTCGTCATCATATGTAACAATACACCAGGTTCAATGACTTTA
This sequence comes from Patella depressa, assembly GCA_948474765.1. Lineage (NCBI taxonomy): Eukaryota > Metazoa > Mollusca > Gastropoda > Patellidae > Patella > Patella depressa. The sequence continues at coordinate 31,960,668 of OX419715.1, forward strand.
TCTTCACTATGAATATGATCATAAATCCCTATAATAGGGTCTCCCTGTTGCCCAGAAACATGAAACATGGTTATTTTTTGTTCACTTAAATCAAAATATGCACAATGCATTTTCCTTATTCCGGGAAATTCTATAATATGAATCCATGGGTTGTACAAACTTATGAAACTAAAAATTTCATCATTTGATACAAATAATATTTCAGTGGACTTCATTAAAGTTTTAATTAAATTATAAAAGTCTCTGCGGATTGGACATTAATTTCACCTGTAAGATTCAGAATCTTTTGACGCACTAAAGAATTTGCTCTCCCCCATCCACAACACCTTTCCGATGGGAAGTAGCAAAATACTTCCAAGAAAAATTAGATTTAAATTTATTTGATAAATCATATATTTATTCTTGAACTCACTAGAAGGCCCATCTGTGAATATAATTTTGTCAATACCTTTATCTATCCCAATATCATCATATATATTATTAAATAATTTAAACATAAAAGTATATACAGCATTTTTGTCTTTAGTTTGCGAATCTGATACTATGAGGTATGTTTTGCACGTTTCTTTATAAAATACGGCGGCAGTAAACAGTGTTACAGAACGTCTACTCCAGAGGGCTGATTGTACTTCCCTCTGGTACTCACAACTATAACCCATTGCAAAGTCTACTTGTAAAATTCTTCTATTTTTCTTTTCATGTTCAAAAGCGCTTGATTGAATTCGCTTCACGCCAACATGGTCTCTCATAGTATCAAATTCTTTTAATATTAATGTTTTTATTTCTATTAATGTTGAATGTTTTTGTATTTTAATTAATTTTTCCCCTTGATACTCCCACTGATGCCAATTCACTGTTTTATCTGAAATCAGGCATTTGTCTTTAAATAGTTCACCTTTACTACAATTAGAGCATGTTCCCTACCAACAGCTAGAAAATAGATCGTCATAATTGCAAAGAAATAACTGCCACCAGGAGCCATCATAATTCACCCCTAGACCTTTCAATTTAAGCAAAAAATTATTATGCAACTTGCATTTGCATCGGTCAGAGGGACTATCCTTTAATAGCAGGACATTTGCCGGTCTTAATTTACAAAAAATACTAAATGATATTTTATTAGTATTATAAGGAAAAGTTTCTAAGAAAAGACTATATGCCTCTTTGAGAAACATAGTAAGATAAGCTTCTGCACTTTTTCATGCAGTCTTTCATTCCTGGCATTGTGTAAATAATGTCCGGTCTGTAAAAGAAATCATTCACAGTTTTCAGAAGTTCATCTGAAAATCTATGATGGTTATACTTTAATTCATCATCCATTTTTGTTTGAAGTGCTAGGTCAACTTCTTTCGCCAAACCCATAACCACTGTTTTTCTCTTATTTGGTGAATATGGCAAACTCAATCGACATTTAGATACAGCCTTTCCAAGCGACTGAGATCTGGTATAGGACATTTTAACCGTGAGTGGAGTAGCAGCATTTTGTTTCAACTCGGCCTTTCGTTTCCTATATTGGCGAACTCTTTCTGCAGTTTTTTCTCGTAATGATTTCAGTTCTTCTTCATTCATTTTTTGTCTTTTATCTTGTTTTAATTTCTTTAACCTTTCATTTTCCTTCAGTCTGTAATCTTTATCATCCTTTTTATGCTCTCTAAATAATTTCACTCTTTCATTTACAGTCATAGACTTGCCTTTTTCCATCTAAAAATCAAAAGTTTGATTTTAACAAAAACAAAAAGATTATTTTTCCAAAGCTTACTGATATAGATATTTCTTATGACATCATACTTCTTTGCCATAAATATGAATATTTCTATTGTTATTAATAAATATGATATTATATAAAGTACATTGAAACATTGTTGTTGGCACCTGGGGCTGGCATCTGTGGTTCTTCATCTTCAATAACAATGATTTAGTCAGGAGAAATTATCAATTTTTAAATTTTTTATAGTTTATTAGACTGAAATACTATCAAAACTATCACCATTTGTTGCTTAACGTTTTGTAATTCAAGATGGTCTATGATTTAAATAAAAGGAAACTTTTCCACTCACCATTTTAGGAAAATCTTTCTGCCTGGGCTGTTGATCTGCACTACAACCATTAGTCTTTGAATTAAAATGGCTCATGGGATACATTTAGTTCCAAATACCCCCCTCTAGGACCAATTGTTAAATGTAACGTACGTAACGTTACGTACGTTACAATTTTTAATCGGGTTTAATTTCTACATAAGTAACATTTGATTGATGACAATGGTAATTTCTGAATATACTGGCACTAAATTTAGAAGATTTGAAAAATATGATTTTATTAAACTTGTATATCCATTTTGTTACGTACGTTACATGTGTCAATAAGATATTTCAACACAGGGTGCAGAACAAAAGGCTTGATATTTGACACATTTTCTTGATCTATATACATTCAGTAACATCTCAATTTCAATTTCATGCCTGGTTTGAAATTAAAGCAAAATTTAATTTTTCTTGATAAACAAATGAAATAATGAGATATTTTTCAGTAAAAATTTTGTCAATGTACATCAATATACGAATCGCCATTAACGATGAAATCCAGCAAATACAGCAAAATTGTAATGAAATTCACAAAATAGGACCATTTTCTTACATAGATAAGTGAAAAAAAAATGGCCTTCAAATGATTTTTTTTTTGTCTGGATGTGTAACTCTTGCAAGAATCGCCCACTTCAATGTTATTGATTTTTCTGTTTGTGGTGCCAGAATTTACAGTTTGTTACTAAAATAAGTCATGGTGTATTCCAAAATGGCTGGTTCTGTCATTCTAAGCTTTAGCTTACATTAACTGAATTAAGTGGGATTGTGTCTGTATGAGCATTGGTTACATCCATTATTATAGTATAAAATTGGTATTATATGCAAAGTTCATGGTGACCGGCATATATTCCTTTAAATAATAAACAATATTTTTAGTTTATCCTAAGATGGTGGGGGTTGGGATGGCCTAGTGGTCTAGAGTGCCGCGCTTCGACCTCTAGCTGGCCGGTCACCTCTGGTTTCGAGCCCTGGTGTGAGTGTATGTGGCATGGAGATATGGGCGCCTTCTCAACCTCGTGGGTTTCCTCCGGGCACTCCGGTTTCCACCCACTGCTAAAGACCCCTACGCGCAAGCGAATTATTGAAATAAAATTAAAAACCATATGTTAGTCTCGAAATGACCTGGTTTGTGTTGAGTGGACGTTAAACCCCATTTCTCTCTCTCTCCCTAAGATGGATGGATATCTAGTACACACAAACTCTAATCTGATTTCAAAAAGTAGTATGATCGTTATTTATGCGTCTTCTATGGTCGCAGATCTGTTTCACTAACGCTGAGGTGTCTGTATTTATTATTATGGCGGGTGTCGTATGCGAGGCAGATGAGCAAGTTTACACTTTTCGAAACACCTAATTTATCTTTGCTACACGTCAGTTATTTAGAAATGGCCTTCTGATAACGTCTACGTGTCGTGACACTAATTTGTCCTTTATATTTACCAATGACAGCAGTTCTTAGTTTCATACTGCGAATTACAAGTTATTTAACGTTAAAATACTTAAGATGTCATATTTAAATAGCCTGGCATTTAACCCGTACTCCTGCTAATAATTATGTAAATCAAATTACGTCTTCTATGATGGCATATAGCTATCATTCGTTGTGTCAAGAAAATACGATATTAAATGGGGGTAATTCAAAACTAATCAGAAATAAAATCCATTTTAAAAATAAAAATTAAAAGGAAAAGAAACTAAAAATATATTAGATTCAAATCAAAAGAAAACGAAAAGTTAAAGGACAATATTGGTGCCAGTCATTATCACATATGTGATAGAACTGATTAAACACTTTCCAAATATAATATTAACACAGAGATCATCGCTACCATAGAGGAGTAATAAAGGATTCATGAATCGGAAGTGACAAACGCCGAAGGAAAACACGAGTTATTCCTCTATATAACTAACTGAAGTAACTAGTGATAACAGATACATGGGCGAATATCTGCTCACTAATAATTACCTCGAAGACCTAAAATTGCTGTGTGACACTGTGAGAGAATATCTTACAATTCATAAAAAGAATTGACTGCCACTAGATAAGAGAACAGGAAAGAAAAACAGATTAAAAGTCCGTGCATTACCATGTTTTTATAATGTAGGGGAGACCGGGGCACATTGAACCACCATGGATATATCCTTTATAAATAATACTATACAACCCAACACTATACAGAAGTGAGATAACTTCTTAGACCCATTTCTCCATCAATAAGCCACATGCTGTCAATTATTGTCTTAGGCAGTGAATTTTTCAAAAAAGCGCTTAAAAGAGAAACATTTTCCATACATCCATACATGTTAACTTCTTAGCCTAGGAAATCCTTTCCATATATGTCTAATCTATACAATCCAGATAAACCGGGGTTTGCTCCATATAAGAGGGCATATTGATATTTTTTTTTTAAATTTTGATCATGAAATAAAAACACTTGATATGAAATGAGGACAAACATGTATGTGAACAAAGTGGTTCAATGTGCCCCGGTCTCCCCTACAGAATGAATAAAAACAAGAGGCTGTACGGAGTATTTCTATTTTTCCTGTGTTCTCTTTACTTATGACACTTAATTACTTTATTGTGTCGTCAGATAACCTCTTGTGGTCCCATATAACAACTTTTTGTCTTCGAAGGAATTATTAGTGAGCAGAAATTCGGCCGTTTGTCTGTCATCACTCGTCACTTCAGTCATTCACATAGAGAGATAACTCGTGTTTTCCTTTGGCGTTCGTCACTTCCGATTCATGAATCCTTTATTACTCCTCTATGGTAGCGATGATCTCTGTGTTAATATTATATTTGGAAAGTGTTTAATCAGTTCTATCACATATGTGATAATGACTGGCACCAATATTGTCCTTTAAGTCTAAATTATACCAAAAATAACAAGCAAAAAACATAAGAAGACACATTATTTAGGCTCAAACATCAAGATAAAGTGAAGTAAATACCAAAACTATTACCATTATAGCTACAGGTAAGTTGTATTTCAGGTGTACACGAGATTAACACCAAATGTTAATCTTTTTTTTCTTAAAAAAAAGAGCAAAAACACCCAGATTTGAGTACACAAACTCCTTTGAAACCCAACGTAAAGTTGACACAATCCATTCCGTTCTTTAGCGCTCATGAATAGCGGTTATACATGTTGGGAGTGGCTGCTATAATCTCTGGGTGCGGGGGAGGGGGTGATCCACCCCCTTGAATAAACTCCGTCCACTGGTCTACGTTAGTTACTATTTACTACGAACTTACCGCTAAATGTAGAAATAAACTATACATACCTGGAATATAAAAAAAATAGATATTTTAAGAAAAGGATTACATTATAAATACGCATTATAATTTTATAATTTAAACAACAAGACTATACATGTTTATATATCCAATAGAATATCTACAAACGGTCACAGCTTAAACAACTAAAGGGAACGTAGGAAACCACCACAGAATGCTCAATATACCAAACCAAAAAATTTCAATTCGGTGTTACTCAGGGATCGGTATTGGACCCAGTACCTATTATAGAATATCGACCGGACATATTATTAGCAAATGGTTTCAACATCAAACGACACGGGCTGTATATATATAAATTTATTACTGAGAATAAACCTTGCACCTAACATGTATCCAAGATATTTACACGAAGTTATGATGAAAAAAAATAAAATCGATACAATCTAAAACGGTATGTTCATCAACATAAAACATTAAAATTTCGTTGGTGATGCTACAATTCCGGCTACAAATGTAGTTAGAAACAATCCGTCGATCAAATGTTTTGCAACATAATATATCTCCAATTCTACCTGCCTTCCAGATAACTATCTGCACAATTCCGATTCACTAGCCTACCTCGCGGCACTGATACATCAATACAAACTTTCCAGACATCTCTGATCATCAACTTAAAATAGATTAATCTTCCCCACAACCTAAACTTGCTATACAGATCGAGTACAAATCTCCCTGTGAATGGAACAAACTGCCTTGTGATGTTATTCTGGTATCAGTGATGGGTTATCAGCTTCTGATATTCTGGTGTCAGTGATAGTTATCATATCTTATTGTTGTGTTTTCAGTGATAGTTTATTACCCCACGTTATTCTGTTTTCAGTAATAGATTATCAACTCATGTTGTTCTCGTTTCAGTGGCCATATCTTGTTTCAATGAAAGATTATACCATGTCTCGTTGTTCTTGATTAAGTGCTAGATTACTATCTCGTGTTGTTCTGGTTTTAGTGGTAGATTAGTATATCGTGTTCTGTTTTCAATAATAGATTATCATATCCTGTTGTTCTGGTTTTAATGATAAGTTATAATAAATTATCACCTCGTGTTTTTCTTTCTGACTTAAAATAGCAGTATGCAAGAGCAAAATCTGCTTATTACAGGTCTTTCTTTAGGCCTGAAATCAAATGGTATCTAAATAATCAATTAGACATTAATTAACTTATCCAGACCATAATAAACTCTCGATGTCAAGGCTAGCCTTCGATGTTGGCGGATAAATTCCTATTTATATGCCGTTTAACGGCCATTGATAATTAAATCAATCAAGTGGATTATTGAGGCTATGCTGTTTATATTAATGATTTTAGTAATGATGACCGAGTCTATGTGAATATTTCACTCGCTGCTTTCAGTGGATCAATTTGACTGAAATTTTCAGCAAATTACCTTTACACTATCTAGTTTATAAATATCATAGTGCGAACTGCCATCTCTTTATCTTATCTCCCATAATGTTTCTTAAATAGTAGATTAGCATATCTTTTTCTGGTTTCAATAACAGATTAGCATGTCATGTTGTTATCGTCCTCTTCAACCTTTAAAATTCTAAGATATTTATGTCTTATCACATTGTTTTGCAACATTAACTGCCTACAGAACAACAATCCTTGGCAATAATTAAGTGATGGATTCGTGTATATTATCTCCAGGTAAGGTCGTGATATTTAATTCGGGCATTTTAAACCGATATAATTTCCAAGACAATGACAAGACCATAGACGTGATGAGTATTTTTGATATGTCTAATCTCCGTCTAGATACAGATAGCATACAGATGATATACCCACTGTAAACCCCGGCGGATACCTTATAAAACCAAGAAATGCTCGGCGCACCAATCTTGCCATAAGAAATAAATAACACTCATTGATTGCATCTTTATATTCACTTTATACAGATAAAATATCATCAGTTTGGTTTTACTCAGAATATTTCAAGCGATCAAACAATAGTTAATCCGCCGTTAATATCAGAAAACCGTGTTTAATAGGAATTTATGAAGCGATATGGATTCCTACACATTCAGGACAATTTACAGTCCAGTGAATATGTGCTGAAATTGTGTGTTACAAACCTGAAACTTGACAGACCTATACAGTCTGTCATCAGTCTGTCATTAACCTTATGAAATAAAGTAGATCCATGAACCAAGTTGATATTTCCTCAAGCACAGGTTAATCGATGTATAGTTTATCGCTAAAATTAATTCTAAATCGTTACAACCAAATAAAACGCATATTGGCCATCTGCACTCATGTATTATTTAATTTCTCCACATGCATTTATAAATTTGTCATAACTTTATGTTATTGGAAAAATAATTTCGCAATATGTTTTTTAATCACCTATTCATTGGTTAATGATGCAAAAATATTTTTAATTTACGATAATGTATATTGAATTTTCATGTATTTTTTAAATTATCAATGGTTAAAACCGACAGAACGTGGATAATACGTTTTCGCTGTATAAAACTACACGATTGCTTGCTTTCGTCAATATTTATTAAATATATGTTTACCTATTTGTGGTGTTATAACAAATATCATAACCGTACAACGATTATTTTTCTTGATCAGACATTTTAACTCAATTTCGAACCATTCCGGGCAGTTGCTGCAATAGAAATGCCAACCACGTTTTATGGTCGGTCTAGACGTATTTTGTACCGGTAACCAAAAAAAAGCCGCAGTCAAAAATCCGTGCCAACATAGGTCAAATTGATAGGAAAATGACAATATATTTTATCCACTTATCATAATAATATGATTAAATTTGGTATCAAAATATATCCTTTCGGGGTATCTGAACTCCGTTTCCATACACGTTTTGGTGATTAGTTCTACAGCGGTTTAATATTGGGAAATAATTCCAAGTGTCTATCAGTTTGGGCGGGAAAATTCTAATTTCACAAGATGGCCACATTTGGTTTTAAAATATACGTTTTTGAGGCAGCTGATTCCATTTTTGACAAATTGTTTCATCTTGGTAATTAACTGGTTCCCCTTGGTCAAATTATTTGGAAATCCCATTGGAGATTTGGGTATTAAAAGTAGTCGAGTCTACCGCAGATCTCATACAATGGCATTCATCAAGCATCACTAAATTTCATTTAGAGTCTCTGCCGACCACTGCTCACTACGGGGAGGTGTCATTAATCGTCAATCATCAATCGGAAATCTAAATCCTCAATTGGAATTTCTCCTATATTGACACAGGGAATAACTAAAATAATATGTAAAATTCTAATTTTCACGCCAAAGCTGGCACCCATCTTGAATAACCCCAATATTGAGTCATCAGTAACACTTATGACAATTGATAAAGTTTTCATGGGAACCGATACCAAACTCGGTCATATTATGATAATTGGGTGGAAATAACAGTATTAAATACATATTGTAAAAACCACACACCGTATTTATACGTCACTATATGTAATATGTCATTGAATATGCCGAAAGGGAGTAATATAATAAACTATAATGAATGAAAAGATACATCTCCATCAATTATAAATTAAATCCAGTCCATTGTCAGATGCTTATATCACCTGGTGCCAAAAACGTTCAGCTGTCAAATTGTCTATTTGTGATATAAAGTGGATATTGGTCTAAGGAACGTAATTATTAATAAAACAATATATACAGTGATCAAAATGATATATCATCATCAATTATTAAATACACAATCGATTGTATTACATGTCCAAAATATTTCGATAAAATAGTAAGTGCAGAGTGACCGCACCGCACACAACCCCACTTAACGCCATAGGTTGAAACGTCTATAAATCTAACAAATAAATGTATATAACAGATAATTCTAAAAAGATACAATTTACAATATTTAGGAGCAAATGGGTATTATTCAACTATATCATTGCACAACATACAACAAGTATAGTCACGGGTGTCATAAACGGATCCGGATGTCTTCCTAAGTGTTTTCGTGAATAATACAAAGGACGATAAACGTTTCACTGCCAATGTGTATGATAAATTGTTAATATTATCCCCAGAGATAATAATGCTCCGAATCATCTATAGTATATTAAATGTTATTAGTATATCAAACCTGATTATCTTTATTCCCCGCGGTTGACCATAATGGAACAATACTAAGATAATAAAACCATCAATTATATACATTTATCACCATAATTATCATTATGTATATAAGTGTTATAGTTTATTATGATATGTAAAGTAGCCCTGATTGCTTGACAATTATAAATAAGCAGTTTAATTTTATCTATAATTAACCGTGGTCACTTGACAATTATACATGTTATTAAACTATGCAGCTGATTCCGTCCTGTCAGTGTTGTCGAACGAAGGATAGCCTAAAGGACAGCTGTCGTGAGGTCGGACGAGACAAACAATCGAGCTTACACTTAAAAGAACGTTTTAATTCGAAGTCGTAGCGCCGCTGCCTGAGCAAAATATTATCCCGTATTCACTAGCCCGGTTGGTACATGGAAGTAGGATGTATTAGAACACATTATTTTATAGCTGAAATTTACGTTGAAGAATTAGCAAAGGCCCGTTCAAAGTGCAGATTATATAGATTCAATTATTCGAAAGCAAATCTTCATTCTACGGCGTATCGAAGATTCGGGATTTGAAGGAATAAGATAGATTAGAGTGTTCTCAACACGCATTAAATGGGTTATAAACTGATCTGAGAGTTGATTTATTGTGGGCGAAAGAAAATTCTAGGGAGAGATTGGATGCATACATAACCAGGCAAGATACATCCACAATAGATAGATAGAGAACAAGCTAAGAAAAAAAGTGATTTTCCGTAGAATTTTTACGAAATTGGGTGTAACGGTGATGAATTTAGTCGTTCGTTAAATTGTATGCTCGAGGTCCACAAGCTAAAAACGTGATTTTTCGTTCAACCAGGGGCCATAATCCAGGAAGTTAGAGTCCGATATGGAACCATGATCTTTGGACTATAAACATACATTTCAGGTTTCATCAAAATCGGATAAAATTGTGACTTTAGAGTGTCCACAACCTTGGTATTATATATTTTTACACTATTTGCGTACAGTCAGAACTCAACCTTCATTGATGTGTGTAAACGGTTTATAAAATTGAATACAAATTGTGACTTTTAGGGGTTCACAAGCTAAGAATGCGATTTTTCGAACAATCAGGAGCCACAATTCAGGAAGCTACGTTCGGATATGCGCGATTATCGGAAGGAACCAAGATCTTCTAGATACAAACATCAATTTAAATTTTCATCAAAATTGGATCGTTATCGAAAAATCAAAGGCCACAATTGAGGAAGTTACGATCGAATTTGTGCGAATATCGTATGGAACCAAGATCGTTATGTTATAAACATGCATCAAAATAAGGGGGGGGGGTTGGAATGGTTGAGCGTGCGCACGTTGAACCATACGTCCTGCCAATTAGTGAACTGGCGTGGTTTCGAATCCCCGGTTGTACGTGGCAAGGAGTACGGTCGCCGGTCCAATCTCGTGGATTTTCTCTGGGTACTCCGGTTTCCTCTCACTGCTAATGATCCATACGCGCAAGCGAATTATTAAAATGAAATTAAAAACCATATGTTAGTCCCGAAATGACCTAGTTTGTGTCGTGTGGACGTTAAACCCCATTTCTCTCGCTCCCCATCAAAATCCGACAAAAATTGTAACCTCTAGAGTGTTCACAAGCTAAGCAAAATGTCAATCAGGGGCGATAATCAACGCAGTTATGGCCCGATACATGCCGATATCGAAAGGAATTGATTAAAATTGTCACTTGTAGAGTGTTCACAAACAATTTGTGGACGGACGAACGAACGTCTGGTCGGGGAGAGGTGGCCGCATAATAGGTTCGCATGAACATGTGGGCGTATAAAAATGACCCGTGGTAATTGCCTATGATAGACTCTATGTTTAGTCTTGTGAAAACCATCAAAGATCATAACATTATAATGGTAAAACAGTAAACATCGATTGGCTTGACCTTATAATGATAACCAGACAGCAACTATAGTGAACACAGAAAACAATGATCGTCTATTCCCTGTAATAATACCACAGGCAGCAACAATAGTCAACACAGACAACAGCTATAGCCAATTCGGATAACTACTGTAATGCAGCAACACATACAACAACTAGAAACATCACAGGCAACAACTATAGTCAATACGATTAACTATTGCAGTCAACACGTCAACCACTAGACTCAACACAGACAATAACGACTGCCTAGAATGCATAATAATTACAAAAACAACAACTATAGTCAACACGGATAACTATTGTAGTCAACACTTCAATCACTAGAATCAACACAGACAACAATGACTGTCTAGCACGCATAATAATCACAAAGTTAACAACTATAATCATCAACAATAGTCAACACAAACAACTGTATTCAACACATACAATAACGATAGTAAAATATTGGCCTTTGCCCGAACTTTTAATGATAACGCCTACCGTGGCGATCCCCAAGACAACAAAAAATGTCTAGACACTATAATGACCATAAAAGCTTTTGTCTTAGGAAACGCTGGTTGTGACATTTCTCTGAGTACTCGGGGTTTCTCCAATATTTAAAGACCCCTGTGTTCGAGCGAATTCCTTGTCTGCGATATCACCTCGGTGGAAGCGGACGTTAAATAAAGCTATTTCACACACGAGCGAATTCCACCTCAATGGAAGCGGACGTAAAATACAATTAACTCACATACACGAGCGAAATATAGAAATAGACATATGCCATAGTTTATAACCCAATTGGTCTAGCTGTACTCTCTGGGCAATTAATGATTATTGCACTGGGGTCAAGGAGATAATAATAATAATAATCCATTTCTATATCCAAAGAGTTTGCTCACTGGCGCTGAGTTAGCCTGTCACATTTACGACAGTTTCCCACCATCTGCACTGAATAGGTGTGTTTTTAGCAAGGATTTGAATGTACTCAGTGATTTTGCATCTTTAATATGTGATGGTAGTCTGTTCCACAGTTTAGGAGAAGCAACAGAAAAGCTTCTGTCTCCACATTTCACATAGTTTGATCTTGGAATTACTAACTGAATTTTGTTTGACGAACGTGTTTCCCTTTGAGATGACTTTATGTGAAGTAGATCCTGGAGGTAGGTGGGGGAGGTGGTGTTTGGCTGTAGACATTTGTAGGTTAATAAAAGTAGTTTGTTTTTGTTTACCCGTACATTTTTAATAATAAGATCCTTCAAAATCACATGGAATTTTTCCTTTTCACAACATAGTTTTCGGGATGGGAGGGGGTATGAATATTCGTATGGGTTGTATTGGTTTTTAGTCCATAGTACATGTTATACCTTATAATAATAATAATAGCATTCTTATATCGCGCTAAACTCCAAACAATAAAGTCTGCTCAAAGCGCACACAAAGTCAATTCTATGTTATTTAAGAGTTTGTTTTTATTATTTAGAAAACAAGAAAGTTTGTTTTTATTATTTAGAAAACAAGAATGTCTTTAATTTAGATTTAAATATCGAAAATGTTGGAGCAGATTTTAAAGCTAACGGAAGAGCATTCCACTTAAACGCTGAAACTTCAAATGATTTAAAACCATTTTTTTTTTTCAGTTTCCACTTTGATACTGTAATATAATGTTGAGATTGGGATCGCAAAGGTCGTGTTGACTGGTAGGGATTAACAAGTTCCCTTACGTACGAAGGGGAATTTCTATGAAGGCCCTGATACACGACTGTTAAAATTTTGAATTCTATCCTTTCACTTATGCGCAGCCAATGCAGAGAGTTTAGTACTTGAGATATACTAGAGCATTTTGGTAACCTGGAAACTAATCTGGCTGCTGAATTTTGTATCTTCTGTAGTTTTTGTAGTAATTCAGTTGAAATTCCAGTATAATTTTGATAACATTAATGATCGTGGATACTGTCGTTAACATATGACGAATGCTACTGATGCTTCTGAGATGGTAGTAGCATATCTTGGTTAGATGGTTTACATGACTGGACATACTGTTGTTGGAGTCCAAATACACACCACGATTTTTTACTTTATCTTTAACGCAGAAGGCAATATGTACTTCACCAACCCGAACGTGTCTACTGATATCTTGGAAATTCGTGCTGTTGGGCCGATGAGAATGGCCTCTGTCTTGTCATCATTCAGTTTTAATTTATTGCATGACATCCAGGACTTTACATCAGCAATGCATGCTTGGATGTTGTTCAGGCGTTGATGATGTGAAAGTACAGACAAGCTCTTTATTACCTGGGTGTCATCAGCATATAAGTGATGTGATAGCTGAAAACCATTTTTAATCTGGCCCAATTGACTAGTATACATGGTAAAAAGAATTGGGCCCAATACGGATCCTTGCGGCACACCACAATTCAAGGAGACAAACGAGGTCAGGGATTAAGTATCTATTATGCAAATACGCCGCGGAATTATTCCATGAAAACTTCATTTCATTTCTGTTCATGTTTCTTGACGTAAACACCCGATTTATTTCTTGAAAATGCCTAGTTTACCTAAGTACTTTTAAAAAGAGCCACCAAATCACCCCTGGAAATTTATGACGAAGTTCCGGTTTTATTCCATCCTCTATTGATTAATGTGATTTATAGTTCGATCATTGATAACATCAGTGGCAGCTATTTCCTGAGATGGATCCTAAAGATCACGAAATCTATAGTAGTATACCCAACCTAATCTCCAACATTAAACACGTAAATATAACAGTGATGCGACATAATAGTACTGTACATTAATTGTGCAGAGAAAAGGAGTTTATCGCTTAATTTCCAATACTGTGTGGGGTTATATTATAGCAATAAATGGGTGCGTATAATGGCATTTTAAGTATATTTCTATGTCTCTGGTCAATTACTAGCTTTAAATATGTTGACGCCATTGACATTGTAGACAATAATAATATCTGTATTGAGAATGCTGGTGTTTAATTTGTTAAATATAGAGTTTAAAGGGTATTCAAAAGTTATTGTTTACAAGATAGATCAATAGTACGTTAATTGACAAACGCGAGGACCTTTTTCAGAGAAAAATCACATTGCAAAGTGGACTAAAAAAAATGCAATGTGTTGAATGTTACATTTTTGTGACATTTTTATTCCGTTTTATATGTTGGCACAATATTGTCCGTAACGCAGTTTTGATTTCTACTCGATGTGTGAAAATACCCATCCTTCTAAGCAAAAACATAAGAAAAAGAAAGACCCTTTATATAATATTGTCGTTGCGCAATTGTTTTCAATTTTTTAGACAATGAATGGACATTATATTGTATTACTTAATATCATTGGCAAGTATTTGACTCGCATATATATAGTACTTAAATAAAGTCATAATGTGGTAAACATTCAATTCTAGGTTGATAACAGATATCTTGTGGGAAATTTCTCCAGTACATTTCCACTAACAATATTATTATTATAAGATTGGTTAATTACTTCTTATTTGACCAATTAGATAATTGACGGTTCAAAACCTTAAGCCACATATCTATTATACTTGTGAGAATTCGTCAGACAGCAGACAGATTCTGGAAGGGATAGATGTAGCAATTTCTGTAAACAGACTCACCCCAGTGGGTGTGGCTGGATAAGGTTTGAAAGAATGATTTTATTATTACAATCTATTGTAAAGTAAAGTAACCAGCTAAGATACCTAAAATGTAAAAAACGAACTGTTGCAATGTTATTCCTGATAAGGCAAACGTCTTAACTAACTGAGATGGATGGTAAGAATTTAATACACAACGTGAAGCCGGCGCAAAGGCGATCACAAGGCTACTAAGATATGTAGTAAAAAAAGATGCACGGGTCATACGTAGGATGTGGCAACCGGTTTGTGTAGTTCTGCTCTTTACGTCTGACAGAAAGACCCATGGTACTACAATAATAAAGAATATGCTGATTGTTCCTAAACTAAACATACGCTCATCAGCATCCAAGTAGCCCAATAAGCTATTTAAAATGTTGTATATATTTTAAGATTTCACTTTCAGAACAAAGCAATCATTTGGTCATATTTTAAGTGATCGAACAATCACATCAAATATAATCTAAAACACAGGGCCCCGATTCACGAAATCTTAACTAAAGATAAAATCCAAATTTTAGTAGATACATAAGTTTTGATTGGCTAAGCACTAAAATCAATCTTGTATTATCCAATCAAATTACTAAAATTTGGATTTTACCGTAGTTAAAATTTAGTGAATAGGACCCCTGATATTTGTAATGTCTATCAAGTGTGACGGCAATGCCATATTTCAAAAGGTTCGCTATCTGTGCATCAGTATTAAGCAAAATATGTAATTCAAGTATGGGGTCAGTTATCGGGGCTAACGAAAACAGCGTGCCAAGATACAGTGTATATTCACCCATTTTCTTTCATATGTAAAATCAATCTAAACCAGTTCACATTAAGAGAGATTATGAACTCATTGACTGCCCGATAACCATTACTTACCTAGTTTTTAAGATCTATAAAGTATACAAATGGCATAACCCATTAACGTCCTGGATATATTGTTAGAGATGTGTTGTATAAAAGGGTGATTCGTCATCATTAGTTTCATAATTAACATTTATTGGTGACTAATGACAGGCTTAAATAGTTTAAAGTTATACTTCAAAATGGAAACGTCTACAGAAGGATAAAAGTCAAGTTCAGTGTATTTAACTGTCGGTCTCCCAGACAGGAAACATTATTTATACAACAATGGATATTTTAATGTAATTCCAACCCATCAGGAATTATAATCACGATTCGTGACTGTGATGTACTTAAATTTGCGTTGTAAGGCTACAGAATTATTCGAAAACTTATAATTAACTAGAAGGTAAAAGGCGCTGCCTTGTACTTAAAGATCAGTAATAAATGATTTTAAAGTTTAACTGTTAGAACGTTTACGGTAAAGTATATTCGAACCCAGTGGCTATAATGACGTCAGTCGTCGCCGTGTTCCACGTGATGTTGACGTCGTCTAACGTGAGTAGCAGCCATGACAAACTGTGAAACAATTTACTCAATTTTGGGATTTATTTAATACCGCTCATCGATAGACTGTTACTTTTAACCCGTGACTGATCAAATCATAACATTTTAACCTATCCCCCCCCCCCCCCAGATGTATCTCAGTAGCTGGGTTGTCTCTGGGTTTCAATTTAAATTTTCAAGTTTAAACCCATAATTCGGTAAGATAATTCTGCCGGCGTTCCAGTGTTTTAACAGGGCATACGTGTTTGAGGCATTTGTCATAAATTTAGATTATTGTGCATCATCTATTTCATTTATAAGATTTCACCAATGTCAGTGGCCCGGACAGGTATCAGCTTTACATAAGTATCTGTATTTGTGTAGTTTAAGTAAATCTAATGGAACCAATCTCATAAGTCTGGGTTAAATTAATAGAAAAACATTTACAGTAGCGTGTTGTTGTGGCGTGTGTGTGTGGTGATGGGGGGGGGGGATAAATAATTGCATTTTTGTAGCACATTGTTTCTTTCGAATATATTGGGTGGAACTCAACTGTCCAATAACTAGACAATATCAATGTCATTGCGCATTTTGTTAGTTTACGCCAGTTAGCAGAACTGGTTCCCACTTGTTAGTTGACTAGTCGTTCGGATGGTACGAAAAACCGAGGTCCCTTATGCATATTGGCGTGCACGTTAAAGATCACTTGGCGGTAGGAATCGGATAAAAAGGTAGGCCGCGTGGTCGCTGTCCAGACAAAACTTCCCTCATAGCCCGTCTTCATTAGCCTAGTTCAGAGCAGAACAGTAGGACGTTAAACTCCATTTCATTTCGTTTCGTTTCGTTTGCACAGAACAGTCCTCATTATACCAGAATGACAAGTTTTAAACTGGGTATAGATTTATGAATAATTAACGGATTAACAGTCTGCCGCAATCCGGGAACAAATCCATAAACTGCAGTATTATTTCTCTTATTTGTTAAAGGGGGGGGGGGCTAGAGTGACGCGCTACGACATCTGGCATGCAGTTATGGTTTCGATCCCAGGTGGGGGCGTATATGGGTTAGAGATAGGGGGCGCCTTCTCTACCTGGTACTCCGGTTTCCTCCCACCGGGAAAGACACCTGCGCGTACGCTAAGATAATAAAAATGGAATATCACTTCCTTGGACGCGGACGTTAAACAGTAAGAACAGCACCAATCATTCCTTAACCATAGAAAGCCGTGTTATAAAATATAACTGAATTTAACACCCTCTACCCCAATGCAGTTATATCTAACAATCGTGTGTATCTTTATATGGTTCAAACAAATTCGCCTTTAAAAGATCAGTTAGTCTCCCAGATTTACTTAAAAGGTTTTGTTGGTTTTGTGTAGAATTATTGACCTTAATTGTCGAAGAGTATTCTTGCCCAACTTCCTTTAAACCGCCTTTAATGTACACTACTTTATTACTACAACCGGTAAGTAATAATGTTTAAGTGGAATACTCGCAACAAGTTGCTAAAATCATAATAAACAAGTTTGGCAGTATGCTATATAAATCGTTAAATGAAACTTACATTATAAAAGTCAGACTCAAAGGGAATTTTATCTTCGTCTCTCAATGATTATCACATCAAATATTTTATCAGATTTTTGTCCCCAAGGAAATAATACAGATGCAAGTCATAAAATGCAGAAAATTAAATTAAATTTTCGCTGAGATTATTCTGTGCTAACTCGTTTCAAAGATGTCGAGTTGCCAAGATAAGATATTGCGACATGTGCATATATCCCAAGAGACCGAACGTGGTAAGAACAAAAAAATATATTAGTATAAGTTTATAACACTTGAACTCATAACCTGTTTAGGGTGATAGACTTTGAGGAAGGCCATCACAGAGTTTGTTAAAGTATAAATTCTAGAAAAGATATGAGTAGATAAACTATTTTGATATTATGCCAACTGCATGGGTCTTTCAACGAAACACCTCCTATAAACTGTTTTAAGTAATGAACAATGCACGCCTCAGAGGTTAGGATGGGATAATGAAAATCTGAATTACATGAGAAATATGGTGTAAAAGAAAGATGCATGCAAAAGTACTAGGTTTTTGTTTTACGGATAATTTCGTTAGTTTTTTTTCTATTTTCTATATAAACGAGACGTCTACCAGTTCGACTTGTAGTCTGATACACTTAAAGGGACCATCCCGATTGTAACAGAGTCTCAGAAATAAAAGTCCATGTAGGCCTACGTATGAAATTTAAGCGCCAAAATATAAAGGAATGATAAATTTACAATGCCTCAAATTATCCCCTTATCCTGACACGTAACCCTTTTAAGATTTGGGGTCCTTTTTTCGTTGGGTGACCTGATAATCGATTGCCGTGCTTTAAGGGGTCTATACAGTGCTTGACCCACGTGTTGTACTTGATAACGAAAGGTAAATTTCACTTATTCGATTTTTATTATAAAATAAATGGCTGGTTTTATCAAGACACCGTATAATACAGCTTGGGACACCGGTCTACATTGCAGATGAAGACTGACGGATATAAATTATTTGATAACTTGAAATCGTATCACGTATATTGAGTTAGCTGCTCGGTCCTAAGGTAGATGATTTTACGGGCTCTTACACAAAATTAAGCAGTTTTATTTTGCAAAATATAATCGAAATTGGCCCTTTAAACATCGTCGTCTAGAGAACCTTTGACATTCTGTCTGATTTGTGCTAAAAGAACATTACTACAGATTTATTATCTAACCCACGTGTAGTGTTTATATCAATTTGACTGGGATTAATCTCAAGTAACAAAGGCGACTAGAGATCTACTTTCAATTTATAATTTAGTTAGTGAGTTCAGTGCTTATCATCGCTAGTTTCCCATTAATCACTTCAAAGTCATTAAATGAAGCAGGATACAGATGACGTGAAATCTTGTTTTCACTGTCAAGAAACTTATTAATTTCTTACACTGATTGAAGTACATTACAGCCATACCAGATAATCATATCAATCAACTTTGTTCGTTTAATGAAGCAACGTCAGGGTAACGTGTCTTTTCTATCAAGATAATTTTCCTTTCTTTGTATCTGGGAGAAATAAGCCGTCCAGTGGAAAGACACGAGACAATACTAAATAGAAATCAAGTAACTGGTCATGTGCAAGCTGGGAATCGAAACCCCGCTATTTGAATCAATGGCAGACCCCATGATCTAAAGCGCACGTGTTTGACCATTCAACCATTTTGGGTATAGAAGGCTGGTATAATTTAAACAAGAGGAACTTTAATGCAGATAATTCGATAAGTCATCGATATTGCAAGACCCTTATGTTTTGATGAACAATAGAGAAATATTCTTATACAAATTAGTAGGACGTTAAACTCCAGTTCATTCTTAAAAATAGTGGCCGTGGACAATACTAACAATAGTTAAAGACATGACACAAATGGGCAGCAATATAATAATGTAATGTGAATGTATATAAACTGATTTACATTCAATCGTTTCCGTTTTTACTTTAATTTCAAATCAGTTATGTTCGGCGAAATACGCCAGAAGTCTGAATCGAATGGCAATCTCTTGGATCTGGTTATGCTTGTGTAGGCGTTACCATTTATTGCGCATGTCTCCAGATGAGAACATGTCGTCAGCCTTTGTCATGACTTGTGGAATATGTCTATGGCCTCTTTCTTCGAGTCCCTTGTTACAAATGGAGCTGAAACGCATTATGGTACACGATTGGTATACCAATGGTAAAATGTTTATTTTATCTTAAATATTGGATATCAGAAGCCCATCCTTTACATCAATGTTGATTTAAATTGACAAATAATTCGTGTTTTCAATGTCAAAGATTTTGTATGATAATGAGTTAGAGACTTAGCTACTGTAAATATAAAACTATGTTCCACTTGTTATGTAAAAATCATATACTGATATTTTGCAAGAAAAGTTTCAATGGCTATAAAACAATGTATACAAACTATAGGTGTAAAAACCTGTAACAATATATTTTATTCCTCTAGAGAAAAGTCTGCGTAATAACCTGTAACAATCTATTTTATTCCACTAGACTCGAGTAAATGACATTTAAATTGAATGCTTTATGTGTACTTAAGTGTTTATTTGATCTCCATTAAATCTTCAGACAGTTTAATTAATTTTATATAGGACTGATACTATACGCAATCTGTAAATAAATAAACGTAGTTAAATCTATACATATTATTAGAATACAACACAAATTAATGTTTTATGTTTATATCAAATAAAATTAAGTAACTGTTCTGAAAATAATAAAGGTAAGTATCGACATTGGGCAAGATGTTCTGACGTGAGTCAATTCATCCTCGCATGGAGTATTCCAAACACGGGCGGTTTATTCATCAAACTCTTTTCTTTTGTCCACTGTGGCGACAACTGCTTTGGTGGCTGCTTCTCATTCTATTACAGGTTCCTGGTATTAGCCACACACGAAAGAAATCGTTTTCCAATTATTTTCTATCTGTTGTGGCTTTTAATATCTGCATGTTTCAGTTACCATTCAAGGGGGGCTATTAATATTGTTCCGTACAATAATAAAGTTATTACCAGGTATACGACTAATATTGTAGTGGGCAATTTATACAACACTCAAATCCATATTCGGATTCCCGGGACGCTTTTGAAACAATAGCTTTTCAGCCGTTTTGACTATATGAGTATGAGTAGGAGTGAGGCAGCTTAGCAAGTTGGGGTGAATGTTCAAGAAAAAGAAACCAGATGCCTTCGTTTTCTTTGATCTTCAAGATTGCTGCTTTGTAAAACCCTATATCTACCAATTAGGATCGCAATCTTGATGTTTAAATGTCGAAATAAAAATATTACCCTTACATTTGACAATAAGGAGAACATTCAGTCGGCAAAGGCCAAAAATATTGGAGCGGTTATTGATTCCAACCTCGGTTTTAAAGAACATGTTCAGGCCGTCTGCTCCTCATCCTTCTTCCATCTCCATAATATCAGCAAAATCAAAAAATATTTGAACAGAGATAATCTAGACCCATACATGCTTTCATAACACCTAAGCTCGACTATCATAATGCTCTCCTTTATCAATTTCCAGAAAACCTCATAAAGAAGCTACGATATGTTCAGAACTCAGCCGCCAGATTTTTCACTGGGAAAGGACGATTGGCTACCCGTTAAACAGCGAATTAATTTCAAGATTTTATTATTAACCTTCAAAGCTCTAAATTCACAATCACCTACCTACATCCAAGATATGATAGTACATTATACTACAAGCCGAAATTTACGTTCATCTGATAAACACTTATAAAGATCCCTTGTGTAACACTTGAGACTGGAAAACGTGCATTTTCATACTCAGTGCCGTTTCTTTGGAATCAGCTCCCACTATCCATACGTATAGAGTCATCTCTTTTTGTTTTTAAGAACTAACTGAAAATAGGGTTGGGATAATAAATAGTTTTTTTCAAAATTCTTTAAACGCAAAGTGGTTTTAGAGGCGAAATATCCTGAAAATAACAAATTTGACAAAAATTTTGTCAAAAAATGAATTTTTCACTTGGTGCCGGCCATTTTTTCAAAATGGCTACCATATTTAGTAAAAAAAATGGCATTTTCTCATATAACTAATCAGTAACTCATAAGATATGTCTTCTAATATGACTTTTATATGGTTTCCAGGGTGGTTGAATTCAATTCTGGTCTCAAGAATGGATTACGATAATCCAAGATGGCGGAAATTCAAAATGGCGGCCAAATATGGCCGATTTTCAATTAATTGTTATTTTTTCTGTTTGGTATGGCTTCTAGTATGTCTTTTATATGGTTTTTGAGATGTTGTAATTCAATCATAGTCTCCAAAATGAATTTAGAAAATTCAAGATGGCGGAAATTCAAAATGGCGGCCAAAATTGTCTCCAAAATGGCGGAATCTCAAATTAATTGTCATTTTTTCTGTTGGACAGGACTTCTAATATGTCTTTTATATGTTTTTCGGGGTCTCTGAATTCAATTCTGGTCTCAAAAATTCATTTAGCAAATCATAGATGTCAGAAATTCAAAATGGTGGGCAAATAGATGGCGAAAATTCAAAATGGCGGGCAAAATGGATTCCAAAATGGCGGATTTTCAGGAAAACCTTCATTTTTCTTGTGAATATTTCTTTTCAAATGTACCAAATAGAGTATCAGTCTTACTGAATTCAATTTTGTGGTCAAAAATAATTTCAGAAAGTCAATACACCCTGCCCAGTGCCCTTTTTCACCATTTCACATGAAAAGCGTTTTCTGTATATCCAGTTGTTTAGAATTTACCTCTCCTGTTGGTTCGGAAATGGTAATATGTTTTACATAGACATTTTTTACAGTGAAGACTCTTATGCTCGGCATCGTTTGTGGTGTCATCTAAACCGATGGTAACCACTGATTCATTTTTGTCAGTTATATATTTTGCAACAATTATAAGTTTAAAAAAGAAGTGTCGCGAAGGTAAATTGAAATGCATTTACGACTAGTAATCACGAAAGTTATGTAGCACTATTCCCTCTTTTGATGCAGGTAATTATCGAATTAAATTTTTTGATCATCACCATTGTCACTACTGAGGCCTTCTTCTGTTTCTTCTTGTACTTTAGCTCGTGTCCATTGTTGGTGAAAAACAGTATTCGCTATTACCATAGTTGTTGGTTGTGAATCTATAATCTACCAAGCTCCGTACCGGTAGCATCTAGCAAGTGGCATGGCAGTCTCCATGGCAGTTATCCGTATAAAATGCCTCGTCATCAGACGCCATACAGAAACAGTATTGTGCTCAAGGCTTTTTCGAAAGCTGAGTTTTTTGCTCTAATATCGAATGCTCATTTAGTCATTCTTTGATTAATTTCATCTACTTTTGAGAACCATGTTTCATGAATACAGCCTCTCATTACTGTGTCCGTATGCCATCTGATGATGATACATTTTATATGGATAACTGTCGAGGAGATTGTGTTGCCACTTGTACAAAAACCGTACCACTAAATTGGGCAAAAAAGCAGAAACAAAACATACGAAGAGACTTCTATGAACAACAAAAGAAACGGTCCGCAGAGATGGAACGAGAAGATATGAAACGAGAAGATATGAAACACGAACATATGGAACAAGTACTGCTATCTACAGAAGAAATTGTTTCGCCTAAGAAGAGCAGGCCTGGTCGAACTGTGAATGGATGTGAACTTGGAATTACATGTACTGTTGCAATCGCAAATACTGTTTTTCATCAGCAGTGGAAACTAGCCAAAGCACAAGAAGAACAGACGAAGACCTCAGTAGCGACAATGATGATGCTTAAGACATTTAATGATACCTACCTAATCCGATGACTACCGAAAACGAAAAAGGGCATTGCGCTACATGACTTTCGTGATTACTAGTCGTAAATACATTTATGTTAGAGTATCGCGAGTCCTTAGAAATTTTCTAGCTAGCTCGACAATGGGGACTTGATCCCAGACAAAATCTGATCGGACATTCACCCTGGGTGTGGTCCGGTCAGATTTTGTCTGGCCCCCAGTCCGCAACAAATATGCTGATTGGTCCACAATTCAAGATGGCCACCGCCTTTTAAAAAATGGCTGAAACCGTTGGAGTGAGCATTCTGGTATCATTATTCAAGGGTGACTCCGAAAACCACAGAACTGGCATTACAAGTCGTATCTAAGAGAAAAATGACCAATATTTGTAACATCGGCCATTTTGGGGAATATTTGGCCGCCATTTTGAATTTCCTCCATCTTGGATTTCTAAAATTAATTCTAGTAGCTATTTTCATATTAGTGACACCGGAAAACATAGAACTGGCATATTACAAGTCGTATCTAAGACAAAAAAGACGAATATCTTTAACATCGGCCATTTTGGGGAATATTTGGCCGCCATTTTGAATTGCCGCCATCTTGGATTTCAAAAATTAATTTTAGTAGTTATTTTCATATTAGTGACACCGAAAAACATAGGAACGACATACAAGAAGACATATCTAAGACAAAAATGACTATTATCAAAAAAATCGGCCATTTTGGATAATTTCTGGTGGCCATTTTGAATTTCGGCCATCTTGGATTTCAAAAATTAAATTTTGCTGCCATACCTGAATTCAGCGACCCGAAAAACCATATAATTTCACATATCAGAAGCCATATATTACGTAATACTCATTTATTCGATCGAAAAACTCATTTTTCATCGAAGTGGTGTCGGCCATTTTGAAAAATGGCCGGCACCAAGTGAAAAATCCATTTTAGAAAATTTTTTTGGCCAAATTCGTTTTTTTCAGCTAATTTCGCTTCGGAAACCACTTTGCGTTTAAAAAGTTTTGTCATTATCCCATCCCTACTGAAAACTTTCCTTTTTGAAAGTCATTTGTGATTCTGACATCGAGAACAAATCCAGTGAACTCGACGCGCATTAGAAACTGTGAAGCAGTGTTTATGCGGTATACAAATACTGATATTATTATTAAAGCCCGGTCCATACCGCTACGACTTGCCCAGACTCTACCCAACGCAACGTTTTGTCTCAGCAGGGCTCACACTGGCTTTCAATTTTTTTCCGCCAAAATGGATGATAATTTTTATGTAAAGAAATGTTCATATATTTTTTCCGCCAACTTGAATATTTTATCCGCCAAAAATATGTGATAAAAAATTATACAATATCTAACAATTTTATGTCTCAACTAGGATTATTATAAAATGATTACCGATATATACAATACAATATACAACAACTTTTAACAAATCTGTCTTTGCATAATACATTTAGCACAGTTTTGGTTTACTAATATTGGATTTTATTTTTGGGAACTTTAGGCTATTTGAACATCATCGTATTGCACTACATATTCAGTATTTACACGTCAAATCTTGTCCAAGGATTGCGTGTACAATAGACCTATTGTTATTTTCAGGTACCGTAACGGTATCTGAATCTCTGATAGAGAGAGAGAGAGAGAGAAATGGGGTTTAACGTCCACTCAACACAAACTAGGTCATTTCGGGACTAACATGGTTTAATTTTATTTCAATAATTCGCTTGCGCGTAGGGGTCTTTAGCAGTGGGAGGAAACCGGAGTGCCCGGAGGAAACCCACGAGGTTGAGAAGGCGCCCGCCCCTATCTCCATGCCACATACGCTCACACCAGGGCTTGAAACCACAGCCGCAAGCCAGAGGTGACCGGCCAGTTAGAGGTCGAAGCGCGACACTCTAGACCACTAGGCCATCCCAACCCCCGAATCTCTGATAGAATGATATGTACTTCAATTATATTTGTAAGAGATGCTTACAATTATACCCGTTGATCTCCTTCAGAACATTATACTAGCGACGATAAATATGATACAAATGTCGAACCGTTTTCTCGCTCAAGAATCGCCGATATTCAAGTAGTTCGTACGTTTTCGACCAGTGGTGATAAGATCATTTTTAATAATGATATCCAACCGGCATACTTCTATGTTTTACATGCCGTATATGATGTCACAGTAAACGGAATTGAACTATCACAATATTTACTTCTTTTCGATAGAACTGTCGGCCATTTTGGTTACATGTATTACCATTTTTCGTTTTAAGACGAAACGAAACATCAAATAATCACCGCTTAATTTAATCATGAAGATTAAATAGTAACTTGAGATAAGTTTAATATACATCATTGGCAATTATCAATCAACTAATCATTAATCCGAGACAACTGATTAGTATTACTCGTCGACGTGATCCGGATTATCAGCCAGTTGATTAATTTACTATTGTGTTTAGCCACGTGATCGACACTCAATAATGTATACGATAAATACTATAAGAATTTTAAGATTTTCTTTTTCCACCAGTTCTCAAAAAGAATCGCCAGTACCGTAAAACTTTATCGCAAAAATTATCGCAAAAATCAAATTTTAATCGCCACTTCCATATTTTTATCGCAAATTGCGACTTTGGCTGTCTCAGATAATCAGTGCAGTGTGGACAGTCCCACGACCACGATTCAATCGATTTCCGTCGCGTCGTGGCCCGTCGGCCCGACTGAGCATGTTCAATCGTAGTTGGATGCAGTCGTAACCCGTCGTGATAGTGTGGACACTCACACGACACGATCAATTGTCTTACTGTTGTTTAGCCGATCAGAGAGTAGCATTTAGTCATGTGACTTCAGAGGTATCTTGTCACTTTTATGCTTCCGGTTTACTTTTGGAATCACTCGCTAGAGGGAAGTGGCGTTACTCACAACGCATAATCTGTGAGAATCGAGCCTGCGTGAAGTAAAGACGCAACCCGATTTTTTTTTTTACAACTACCCAAGACGAGGAATCCTGTCGAGTTGTGTGTGGTCGTAGCGGTATGGGCCGGGTTTAAACCTACATTTGCAGAAACAACGAATACAGTTATATCATCTAGAAAAGGCGATACTTTGTCGAAATATATTATGGCGACCGTCTTTGATCTACAAGATTTCTACCAATTGCTCAGCTTCTAAACAACTGAAAATCGCAACTTAGTGTCTGAAACATCACTTTCAGAGCAGAAGAATGCAATAACACCTGTTACCACTGTATGTTGTGTATTTTGTACACGGTGAACATCCCATTTGCTGTGTACACTATTTTGCCTATACCTTATTTTTTTTTGGTTTCTTTTTTTTCTTTTTTTTTTTTTTCTTTTTTGTCTTATGGTTTGGATTGTTCGTACTTGGTTTTATTCTATTATGACAACACAACAATGGAGAAGAAGTCCTATAATTAGGGATTTGTGAAATATGAATAATAACGTTAGGTATGTGTTTATTTAAAACGCAATTAATTTGTTTTTAAATATTATGAGAATAGCAGGACATGAGGTCTAGAGTCCAGACTAATTTTTTTTTTGTTTTAAATTACTATTGTGATGGAAATTTATCAGATATTCTTTCAAGGCCAATGTCCATATTCTTGCCGTCGCTATATGCTGTTGACCAATCACTTGACTGTAATAGCAGAAAGAGCGCGATTTGGGCTATACAGATCAGACGCCAGACAACCATTTGATTCTTAGAAGGCCATGATGAAGTGGTTAATATTGTGAGATAGGGAGAATGGCTATATTATTATTGTTTAAATCTATGCAGTCCGCGTCAATATAAAAAATGTAAATACACTTTTGTATTGTTGCAGTAAATAAGTACATAATGTGATGACCAAGTGAAGTCTAAACAGTCAAGGCTAACAAAAGATCTGTGGTACAGTTAAATAACGTACTAATATGTAAAGATCAAATATTTAAAACATCCCAAACCATCAAAATTTCTAAATGTTTGGGCTTTTGGAACTTTATGAACTAATAATAGGATGACTTTTAATGAAAGTACATGTAGTTGAGATTCTAGACAGAACAATTTCATATAGCCAAAATTTTAGCCCAGCAGATTTTATTTATCACCCAACCCTTTCTTACAACACAAATGAATACACATCTTTGGGTATAAATCAAATTCAATTAAAGCGATATCTTAACTGTAGATATCTCTAAGTACAGTAAAATATGAAAGTTGTCACACACGCGATATCTACTGTAGAATTGTTATGCACTGAAATAACATAGTTAGACCTCTTAGATTTGAGTCAAAAATAGACTTGTCAATTTAGTGGGATTTTATAGATTAATATCTTTTCCATGTTGGATTTTTATTTGATGTGCGGCGACAATCTGCTAGTTGAAACCGTTGTTAAGTCCAAAGATAGAGTCAGTGTTAAGATAAATAGATTTTGTGTTTGACACCGTAAGCCAACATGTATATTAGCAAGCAAGGTCACGACAAGAATTGAAATTGCAGATTAGATCAACAAAATAAAATATTATCTAAATCAAAGGCGCTTTGCTCCTTTACTTCGTCGCGCTTATCAAGTCTTGAGTATGAAATAGAATGGGACTTAAGTCATATTGTTTTGCGCTGGACGAGATAATGACGAGGGGTATTGAATATGAAATTCACTTGGTTAAATTAATACAACATTAACTCAGTTGGGGTTATCGGGAACAGAGATAGCAACTTCTGCCAATCAAACAAACTTTTATGACGTTTCTCTGGTTATTCTACTCATTTTGGCATTGACATGTATATCTGGAGACTTATGTGTCATTTAAAATACTTATGTATCATAAAGCCTGTCATTGAGTCAACTAGCGTGGTTTCGAATCACCAGTTGTACGTGACAAGGAGTAGGGTCACCTGTCCAACCTCGAGGGTTTTCTCCAGGTCCTCCAGTTTCCTCCCACTGCTAAAGATCCATACGCGCAAGCGAATTATTCAATAAAAATAAGCCATATGTTAGCCCCGAAATGACCTAGTTTGTGTCCAGTGGACGTTAAAGTCTCTCTCTGTTCCTCGCTTTCTCTACTTGATCTACTCATATCGACACATGGCATAGCATGTTGATCATGTTTTCTGGTTGTTAACTCCAGAAATCCATCTTGCTATAATGTGTATCATATTATATATTGGAGAGAAAGACAAACCCATCGATATTACAAATGGCTATGAACTGATTGGAAGCTTAGATCTTACTCCATGCACTGTAGTAGATTGATGCCATTTGCATTATACTAGAGCCACACCACTTAGGGTTTATCTTTCTGTCATGATAATTTCATTATTCTAGATTGATGGCATCTGATAATGACCAACGTATGTTTGTTAGGCTTTACAGCTTATGTGATTGCGCCCTTAAATCAAGACATAATTAATATATAGTTAATTAAAAATATCGGAGAGAGAAAGGGATGGAGAGAGAGATCGAGTTAATGTCTATTCGACACAAATTAGGTCATTTCGAGACTAACCTATATGGTGTTTTTAGTAATGACCCCCCCCCCCAGTTTTTTTTAGTATGTAATGGTTTTCGTTAGATTTTAATACATACACTATAGAAAATGTGAAAAACCCCATGATCCTCATTGAGTATTCGCTGGTGTCTTCTAGTAAGTTAATTGTTGTGTTTTCTTTTATTTAGTTTGGGTCATTCGACATGTCCCAGGGTGTGCCGTTGACCAAAAAAAAAATGTTGAGAACCACTGACCTATAGTATTCAGTTAGTAACGTTACATACAATGTAATAAATTCTCAGAAATATCATGTATGCTTATTCAGTTAGTAAAGTCACACTGTGGTGAATTCTCATATATATAGAATATATTTGTCTTTTTAGAGTGAATAACATTCGTGAAAATATAAACGTTTTCTTGCTTAGAGATGAAATAAATAATGTCTATAGTATTCAGTTAGTAAAGTTACTATGTAAAATACACTCTCAGATATACCATGTTCAGTTAATAAAATTACTATGTAATTATAAACTCTCGGATGTATCCTGTCTATATTATTCAGTTAGTAAAGTTACAATGTAAAAATTGAACTCTCGGATATACCCTCTCTATTATTTTCAATTAGTCAAGTTACAATGCAATAATATCCAGCCTATAAATTTCAGTTAATAAAGTTTCAATGTAATAATATACTCTCAGATATACCCTGTCTATAAAATTCACTAAGTTATGTTGCAATGTATCATCAATATCCTGAAGTTATACTATTAAGTAAAACATCAGACATTTTGATAAAGTAGATGCTTTAAAATGTGATTTTGTCGCCGGTAATTTTTTTAAAACCAATCCTCAATGTCTACTTATACTAAATTGGTTGTCAATAATGTCTATGTTATGGCGGATCTAACATAAAAACAAATTGGCCTTAGGATTCGCTTGAAGATTATCTATGATACGCTTGTGCTATCACGTCTATGTTTTGTCCATTCTTATTTCTTTTCTATTTTTAAGATCGTCTGTTTTGTATTGTGTTGTATACATGAAATGTTTTGTATAATATTATATACATGAAATGTTTTGTATAATGTATTATATCTTTATATGTTATTGTGGGGAAGGATGGGAGATGATGTTCTTTTAAATCTTAATGTAATATTTAACGTCTTTCACATGCACTGTCTCCATTAGCCCATTCGGAGCAGAACAGTTGGACCTTTAACCCCATTTCATCTAATTCCATTTCATTTAATTCCATTTCTTTGACGCGCAGGGCTAGTTAGATGTCGTGTTTTCTTATTACGAATCATCTGTTTGATTCTGTAGGACATTAAAGGGACTTAAATTCTCATAGACAGATTTTACTTCCAACCTAATAAATCATTAAACCACTAGGTAATTGTCAGTTTGTGATAATATAATATCGTTAATAAATCATCTTAAACCTTAATACTAATAACATGTCTGGGGAGCCACGGTAGCCCAGTATGGGTGAAAAAATAATCAAATGAAATATTTAAAAATTATGTATATCCATAAACAAAAATATTGCTTGTAATTTTCTAATTTATTATACCATTCGCAGCCTATGTTTATAAATGTAATGTATTATTTATCCTAACTAAACATTTTACAAGACAAAAAAAAACGTTGGCTCGCTAGTCTGGAGGTCACGTGTTCGATCCGTATGCGTTGGTCGAGAAAGGTCGTCGGGATTTTCTAGCTAGGTTGCTCCTTGTCAGTGAAGCCCGTTATGGCGTAAACCATTCTTCATTATCTCAGTTGGAGCAAATCAGACGGACGTTATATCCCATTTCATTTCATTTTAATAAGGTATGGCAATTATTTGTATTGTAAGATTTCATTGGCTAGAACATTGTGGTGCCTAACCTGTAACCGATTAAAAGAAACAGATTGGTTCGTGAATGCATAATGAATTGGACGTTTCGTCGGTAATAAACAACAAACGAAAATTTCGGGAAAAATGTTACAACCGGTCTAAGCTATGAGAATTAACATTAAAGTCATTAGAGAATTATTGGTGCGCTGAGGCCATTCGCTGGCGTTTTCTACGGTCATGGGTGTTGTTTCCTGTCAAACAACCAAACTACCTTGCCACGCGTGGTTAATAAGACTTTTGTAGAATTTTTGCTCGTTAACCAAGCAGCATCTAATTAATTAATATCTTTGGCAATTTATTAGATTCACATATATGTACTTGAACCAAAATGAGCGAATGAATGACAGATTGGCATATAAAAAAAGAGTTATAATTTGGTAAACATTAGCTGGTTCCGTGGGAATGAGAATATCAAATTCAACACGTGATTGGAAATTTACCAATTGCATCATTTGGCTTGAGTAACCAATCGCTATAATTATGAACATTTGACCAATTAGATAATTTTTAACGTCCAAAACCCCAAGCTACAAAACTATCATATTTGTGATAATTCGTCACACAGCAGCTTCAATCTTAAAGGGAAAAGATTTTGCAATTATTTCTATCAGCAAATTCGCTCAACGAACAAACCAAATTTATTCCTATCTGTTGACCCATAGCTAAAGTCGCCATGGAGCGGAATGTGGACCACTTAGCGCGGCTTCTTGAATTCGCCTAAATTAACACGTATGACAAGGAGCGAAACGACTTACATTGACCAATTCGGTGATATGTTATTGTATTCATAATAAATAGTCTAGACTAAAGGCGATTTGAGTGAGCAAAGTTAACTACATGATCTTAACGTTTGTTCATTCAAATTATAAAGCCGTCCGAATGATCGAGGGTAAGTGAACGTGAAAGATGACAAGACCAATAACAATATCCAGTTGTCTGTAAATAAATATAGTTTAATCACGAAATGTTATATAATGGCGTATGGATGTCTATGTATCTAGCACACGTTTCCGTCTGGAATAGCCGTGCCATAATAATGTCAAACAATAATTAGAATATAATTATTGTTTTTTGTAAGCAAAAAAAAAAACCCTTTACAACAAAAGAAAATCTGATTACGACTTCGAGTAACAAAAACCGTGTATAAATCTAAAGTCAATGGGCTATCAACTTTAGCCTCTGTAGCTTCTACATGATTTTTCAAAAACATTATCGGAAATATTATGCTGCCTTGCCTCGTGACCTAAAACTCTGTGTATAAATTTAAAGTCGGTGGGATATTAACTTTAACCTTCAAAAACATTATCGGAAATATTATGCTGCCTTGCCTCGTGGCCTAAAACTCTGTGTATAAATTTAAAGTCGGTGGGATATTAACTTTAACCTCTAAGGGGTCTATAAGCACTTGTGACGGGCGGACAGACGGGGGCGACAATAACGACCACGTTTCAGTGCTGGCGTATACAAAAAAAACAACCTAATGGGCGTTAAACTAATAAAGAATTTGAAAGCCAACAGAAAATTATGAGCTCACATTATTTATCCGGGGGATTCAATACTGTATATTGAAAATACATGATTCCAAAATGGCTAAACATTGTTTATAACACATATCTATATTTCAATGTTTTAAAATCTACTCCGCAACTGTTCAGCCCCCCCCCCCCAAAAAAAAAATATATTTAACACGGAAGAAGCCTATTTAATAAATTAACCGAATTTTACCATGCTCGACCATGTAGTCCAAAGTATAATTCAACCCAACTCTTTACCATTTATGATTTTGTAAAATCCCCAATATCCTGAACTTATACCAATAAGTATCATCTCAGAAGCATTATTGTAAAGGTTTATTTCTAAACATCTGTTCTTCATCAGTCATTAGTTTTATATTAGTGCGTGATCAACAATTTCTTTAATTTCTAATGTCAATTACATTAATGGAAAAAGTATTTCCCTAAATTAGGTCTCAAGCAATTTGTTGAAACAAAGTAAAATAAAATAAGCTTGTTTCGTTATAGGAGTAAATTTCACACAGTTATAATATTATTGCTTCTTAGAGAATTCGGGTTTTAAAATATGATAGTGATCTACGAGTGATAAAGCCAATTTAAAAAAAAATTGAATATATTTACATAGAATATAAACTAAAATAAAAGTTGATCAGCGTCGATCTCAAGTGATGAATCTAAGTAAAGTATTGTAGTGTCATTATCAATAGTTTCTGTATTCCGATTTGTGAGGAGATAAATCAGTTGAGGGTGGGTGTCGAGGTTTAGGGTGGGTCTAGGCAACAGGGTATGACGTTCACTTTGATGACTGATGAATATGGAAGCTGTATATGGTCAACAATGCGATATTAGGTTGATAATATGTTTAACATATTGTGATTGTGCTGACGATTGTGCTCTGAAAAATCATTTTTTGCCGAGTTAATAATGCAGTATCTATCGCATTATTGACCCCTATTCACTTCCATAGATGAAAGTAAATTGAAGCTGTTTTGTTTTGTTTTTTGAAGTGAAAACAGAATGAAGTGACAGATATCCCGATCACTTCTAACATTTCTGTATTTATCAACGGGATGCACCTTAACGTAAACAACAATCAAAGAGTGAAGGGCATTCGAATTAAGAATAAATCACGGAGCACGATGTAAATTTTATAAAAGACCAGTTTTCAGATAACGACTTGAACTTCTTCAAAAATCTATCACCGAAAGTGAGACAATAAAATAACGATATATCATGTTATTGACTTCAATCGAAAGAGAACATAAGTTGATGAAAAATATCATAACGCACAAAAATAAAATACACACAATTATAAAGAACGTGCTTAATGTTGCAAATACATATAATCGGAAGTGGTGCCACCAAATCTAAACTCGAATACAGACACAGCAGTACGCCGCACAACGTGCAAACAAAACCCTAGTAAGTTTCGGATGGGCAAGACGTTGATTCAAATTGTGTTTCATTTCCATTTGTTGTAAATAGGAAATCGAACATATCATTAGATGGCACGCAGTCATATATGTTGTCTTGTTACAACGGCACATAAAATTACACAAAACTATACAAAATTGTCTTGTTAAAAAAGCAATAAAATTTTTATTTTACAACAACCACGTTTATTGAGTTGGTTAATTGTTTTTAAAGTAACAGCAAACTAGGTAATTTGAATTAATCGCCATCTCAAATAATATTTGAACCACTATTATAATATGCCTAAATACTAAAAAAAAAGAAAAAAAGAAAAAAAAATGGAACCACTAAGAAATATGAATCTCCAAATTTCTAGATGTATATGTCTAATTTAAACGAATAAAGAAGAAATAAAAACTTACATTCCATAATAAAACAAGTGTCCATCCAGTTACATGAAGCATCTACAAATGAAAACTATATTACCGTGCTATTTAAGTTTACAAAAGTTTAGCGCGGACGTCACCGAAAGACAATAGCATGACGTCAACGTTATTATAACTGTGAGTTAAAATATTTTTGTAATTTGTGTTTTCTTTAAAGTTTATTTGTACAAATACCTCAAGATAAGGTTAACTTTTAAAGACGTTGGTCCTAAAAACGCAAAATGTACACTTCTGCTACATTGATGCGGCATTAAACAACATATACTCATATAAGATTACCAACTTTAACGACCTTTTGTTCAAAAATACACGGAATTCAAACATGAAATTAAAGAAAAGCCCAAGTTTGGACTTATTTCAAGAGTGTTATTTGAAGCTGGAACAATCTTTTGGAGAAATATGCTACTGGAATCAATTTATGATACACGTCTCCTTATTAATATATCCTTAAATCAGTAGTCAAGTAATCAAATTGTCAAATCCTTTAATAACAATAAATAGTAATCTCAACCAAATACACAAACCAGAATATAAATATTTAATTATTCAATATGAGAGAGAGAGAGAAATGGGGTTTAACGTCCACTCAACACAAACTAGGTCATTTCGGGACTAACATATGGTTTAATTTTATTTCAATAATTCGTTTGCGCGTAGGGGTCTTTAGCAGTGGGAGGAAACCGGAGTGCCCGGAGGAAACCCACGAGGTTGAGAAGGCGCCCCTTTCTCCATGCCACATACGCTCACACCAGGGCTCGAAACCACAGCCGCAAGCCAGAGGTGACCGGCAGCTAGAGGTCGAAGCGCGGCACTCTAGACCATTAGGCCATCCCAACCGCCCCCCCCCCCTATTCAATATGAACATACACTGCAAGCATTTATACGTCAATAATAAAAACAAAATGAAAGGCTGCACATGAAAGATAACTGATTAATAAATTAACCTAATTTTACCATGAACGACAATGTGTGTGTGTGTGTGTGTGAGAGAGAGAGAGAGAGAGAGAGAGAGAAAGAGAGAGAGAGAGAGAGAAATAAACGTCCACTCGACACAAACTAGGTCATTTCGGGATTAACATATGGTTTAATTTTATTTCAACAATTTGCTTGTGCGTAGGAGTCTTTAGCAGTTGGAGCAAGCCGGAGGACCCGGAGAAACCCACGAGGTGGGACAGGCGACCCTACTCCTTGTCACGTACAACCGGGGAGTCCAAACGAAACCACGCCAGTTGACTCACTGACAGGCTTTATGATACAGCACGCACGTGCTAACCATTCGGTCATCCACCTCACGAGCTACAATGTAGTCCGAAATTTAATCCAACCCGATTTACAGTACCAATTCAATGAATTTAAAAAAGCATCAATATCCTGAACTTGTATCAATAAGTATCATCTCAGACAACATTATTACAAAGGTTTATTTTCAAAGGTATATTAGTGCGTGATCAACAATTTGATATAACATTAATAGAATCAATTATTTGTTGAAATAAAGTAGAATAAAATAAGCTTGTTTTAGTCAGAGGAGATGTTCTAAAATGATATATTAACAAGAGAGTATTAGGGTTTGAAGAAATCTAAAAATGATCAACTTTAGTGATTAAACCGGCTTTACAAAAATAGAATAAACTGTTTTAAAATAATACACAATGCACGCCAATAATAATAAATAAATAGTTTGAGTCAGTGCCAATATCAAATTACGAATCTGAGTAGGATTACGTTCTGTCGTTATTGATAGTTTCTGTACACCTATTGTGAGGAGCTGTGGCGATGGGAGAGGTAGAGTCTATGTAAAACGCAAATTGTTATTTCGTTTCTAAATATATGTAGTTCGCAATATTCTTAAATGCGAAATTTGGAGAAAAAAAAATAAATATTTTGCTCCGGATACCTTATAGTCCTGCCTCAATTTAATGTAGTTTGTTTAAATGGACGTAAACGAGTTGCAACTCTTATAATAATGTAATATAAATGTATACAAACTGATTTACATTCAATCGTTACTGTTTTTATTGTCATTTCTAATCATTGTTTTTTTCCGGCGAAATACGCAAAGAGCGCAAATTGGGTGTCAGTCTTTGGCGTCTGGTTATTACAGTCGCCTTCGCTTGTCTTCCCCAATGACGTCTTTGATAACCTGCTCTAATACTTCAGACTCGCCCCTACCACTCGGCAACCTCTGCAGATTCCGGAACCTACATCTAGCCTCGGCTGTATGACAGTAAGTGATATGTAGGTCTAATGGCGGACTTCGTGAATTGCTTGAACTGGTCCGGACAGAATGGTGTCTTTGACTCATTATGTACCCATTTACACTAAATAGGAAATATACATCAACTTGCGTCTTGGGGGGGGGGGGGGGTAGCAGACTTTTCCTAGTGCCCCCGATTTGTAACATATATGACCCACGATAACCTATTGTATATGTTTGAAGCTTTTTGAGTACTATTATTTTAATTGAAAACCGCAATGAACCCGCGTGTTATTTTGCCATTTAGGTCGGGCGCAAAAACTCAAAACCATGACGGAAGGCTCGTCATTGCGTCCCTCTCACACAACCCCAGGGACAGATCTGGGCCTATCTAGGCTACGGTGTGTATGGGAAACTGAAGGCATTACTCCGGTCATAATATTATTATCTTTGAATAGTTATGTATTGTTGTATTATTGTATATTTCAGACAATCTGGCTATAGAATCAAAAATTAACATATGGTTTTGACTGAGCGTGTGTTACTGACTATGTCTTCGCAACAGGGAAGACGGTTCATTTTGAACTGGGTATGGTCTAAATGTTAAGGTCCGCTGCAAATTTTGTCATAGGTCATGAGATTTAAACAGGGCTAGCACAAACCCTAACCCCAGACCGAGTCCTAACCCTAGCCTACAATCTCGTCAACAAACACGCACCAACTTTATTTACATCTCGCGACCTTTGACTTTTACAGTTATGTCATGTTTTGTATCTTGAAATGAAAATAGAATAACACACCGTTCCCCACAGAGTATTTATATCTCGCTAACTATCTATTTATCATGGTTAAAAGATTGAAACATCGCTTCTAAAATTACTCTAATTATCAACTTTATACCATAAAATAAACTAAACTACACAGAAACACGCAAAGGAAATTTGAAATAAATTTTAAAAAGACCAGTTTACAGCTAACGGCTGTAGAATAAAATGACGCCATGTCATCTGGTATATGTCACGTTCTGGAGAAATAACTGCAAGTGAAAATACTCGAAAGTGAAAATAGATTAATATAAAATAGCATAACGCACCAAATTAAACTCGAATTTTTGATTTTAACAGCTTCTTAATTCAACTGATAGAATAAGAACTACACAGTGACTATTAGAAAAGCCACCTTACTCCAGTAAAATTATAATGACCATTTTATTAACTCTTGTCACTATTGATATCGGATAGAATAGACAACGTGGAATGAATATAAGGGTGTTATTGTATGGTACATGTATAGAACAGACAAGATGTAACCATATTAACGTATGGACGGAATTGACAGAATGGTTGGCATAACATCCCCCATGGAATACTAATGAAACAGCAAAACAATTTAC
This sequence comes from Patella depressa, assembly GCA_948474765.1. NCBI lineage: Eukaryota > Metazoa > Mollusca > Gastropoda > Patellidae > Patella > Patella depressa. The sequence goes on from OX419715.1 coordinate 31,998,754, forward strand.
TTTGGTTTGATGGGTAAAGTCACCTCTCAGTTGATCTGAAGAAATAACCACGAACCCTTGCTTTGTTAATTCCTTTAACTTTTATAATATTCTTATTCTTTGCGTATTAACAGAATTTGTCACTTAATGGATGTCTAACCACACTGCTTCTACGCTGTGCTACAGGACAGTGCTGCTACCATGGCAAAACAGTTTGACGTCTGCGATTTATATCACATGGTCTGACATTGAGTCAAGGGACGGGGTTTGGATTCCCCGCTTGCACGTTAGAAGAGGTGGTAGCCTGTTCATGCCCGTGAGTTAGTTCCGAAATTTATCGAGTGGATGTTTTTAGCTCTGTTTTCTTTGGTAAAGATTAAGTTTTTTTTTCCTTGCCGATGCTTTACGTGCATTTATTTTAAATCTAATATTCGTTTTACAGGTCATAAAAAACTCAACAATTGATGAATTTTTCCATGGTACACTAGTCCATTTTAAATAACAGGTTTATGTTTGGTAAAATCGATCACGGTTGCATTATAAGCATACAAATTCTGAAACAAGATAAAGGAAAGCATGTGTATTATATTTACACTAGTAACGACTGGCATCTTTGGAATAAAGATCCCATGAACACCTGATACCACTTGTCATTAAGCGCAACTCTTATATCTGTTAAAGGTGTTTAACTAATTGATATACGTTATATTCTCGTATTTTGTGAATGAATCGATTTGAAGGGCTTTTATCCTTGACATTTTCTGGGCGATTCTAGGTTTTATTCAGAAACATGCTGCGGTGCTGTCTAATATTTTATTGACCAGCAGTAACTAGTATATTAAACTAATGACCTCTAATATAAGTCATTGATTACTGTGTAATTATTGAGCACTAGTGCCCATGACAAACTAAGAGATCAAACAGAAGATGTCATTCCAGAATCTAACTACATGTATACTCGCCGATTTCGTACTACAGGCACTAGATATTTTACTTGCTTGGTGACAGCTGTTTCCAATCTTTCCCTAACCTTGGTTTTGATTAAAATATCTACCGCTAAACTGCACTTTACCAATCAACTGGCTATTGCATGGGATCGTGTAATATCTTTCACTTAAAGCATGCATTAATATATAATAGCTTATGGCTCTACTAATTCAGGTTGTATGCTTCCGTTCTTATCATAGCTTGCGGTAATAGGATTCAATTATCACAAAATTCCTTTAGGATTGACCCATACCACATGTATTTTTCAACATACAACTGATGAGATCAAATGGATTCCTTAATACGTTAAATTATTACTTGCAGTTATTTCTGCAGAACGTGACATATACCATTACAAACCATTTATGAAATAAAATAGAGTTTAAGGTCCCGCTTCAATGGTTAGACTTGGTTAATAGGGACGGACATGAAAATAACAACTGATATAGCATGAGATCCTACAGAAACGAAATGGGGGTTCTTCATATTCAGCGAACACAGCCATGCTTAAAGTAGCTAAGTCTCTTAACTCAATATCGTCTAAAGTTTTCGGCATTCAAAGCACGAATTATTTGTCAATTTAAATCAACACCGATGTTATCATTTTACCGGGAAAAGGTGGGCTTTTGATATCCAATATTTAAAATTAAAAAACAAAATAAACATTAATTTTACCATTGGTACGCGAATCGTGTACCATAATGCGTTCCAGCCTCAGTTCTAGCAAGAGACTCGAGGGACGAGGCTGGAAACATTGCACCAAATCAAACGGCGTATATAGACTGGAATAACCAGACACTCGAAATAGTCACTCGATTGAAACTTTTGGCGTATTCGCCGAACATAACTGATTTGAAATTAGAGTACAAACGAAAACGATTGAATGTAGATAAGTTTGTATACATTCATATTACATTATTGTGTACATTGCGACCCATTTGTGGCAATTTCTAGGTCTCAAATATTAGCGATTTCCTTTAATACGTGTGGTGTGTAAGATTTTTGTAGAATTTTGGTTTTTTAAAACCAGTAACATGATATTAATTAATATCTTTGGCAATTTATTAGATTCACATTTACTTAAAAAAAATGGGCGAATGAATGACAAATTGGCATATAAAAAAGAGTTATAATTTGATAAACATTAGCTAGTTTCATCGGAATGAGAATATCATATTTAACACGCCCTTTAATACCCAGCGTATTAGATATATACACCTACATGATATACATATTATTATAATCCCTTTGGAATATTTTGATTATTTACTGTTATAATATGAATTATCATTTATTCACTGTCAAATAAAAATCAGTCACCGGGTTGAGTTGTACACCTTCAAGGACCCTTGCCTCAAGTGACCGAGACCAACTCTACAACTGTCAATATTAAAGCTCTGGAATGATTTCAATTTCCAAAAATAAACATTAAGTAAATCTATTTTTATTTATATGCTATTAGTGCAATTCAAATTTAAAAATAAACAATATTTTTCTGAAATTCAATTCGGGATCTCTGCCTCGCAGTCCGGGATCCCGAAACAATTCCCCGGGTCCTCTGGCTTCTCTCACCGCTACGAACAAACCCAATTTATACCTTTCTCTTGCCTTCGCATTATTGACCTATAGCCCAAGTCGGCACGGGGCGGGGGTAGCTTCTTGTCTTCGCCTAAATTAACGCGTACGACAAGGAGCGAAACGACTTACATTGACCAATACGGTGATGTGCTATTGTATTCATAATGTCTAGACCAAAGGCGATTTGAGTGAGAAAGTTAACTACATGATTTTAACGTTTGTTCATTCAAATTATAAAGCCGTCCGAATGATCGAGGGTAAGTGAACGTGAAAGATGACAAGACCAATAACGATATCCAGTTGTCTGTAAATAAATATAGTTTAATCACGAAAAGTTATATAATGGCGTATGTATGTCTATGTCTAGTACACGTTTCCGTCTGGAATAGCCGTGCCAAGAAAATGTTCAGAATATAAACGGGCTGACTTTCATTAGCGTATGCACAGCTTGAAGATTCGAGTTTTCCTAGCACAGTAATTCCCCATGCGTGATCGGTATCATCACCATCGGTGGAAGTGGACTATTTTTCCACGTTGTATGGCTACCTTTAAAGTGGCATGTTAAATATTGTTACAGTATGTACCTAAACCACATTAATTATATTCACAGAAACGAGATTACAAACTTAACGCAAATCATTCAAAAAAAACTACGTTATCAATCCTCTTTTTTATAATTGTAAATGTTCAGAAAGGAAATAAAACCAATTTAATTATGTTTCTTCCAATTTCCTTTCTAGCAAAGGAAATCCTTTTAAAAGCTCTAAGAAAAATACGCCAACAGAAGCTAGGTCTTGTGGGCAGTCAACAAGGGTTGTAGCATATTTTGTTTTTCTGTAAGTAATAAAAATAATTACAACAAAAGAAAATCTGTTTTGTTTTTTTTTGAAGTGAAAACAGAATGAAGTGACAGATACCCCGACCATCATCTCATATTTATCTGTCCATTTATCATGGTTATGAAATTGAAATAACACTTCTAACATTTCTGTATTTATCAACGGGATGCCCCTTAACGTAAATAACACTCAAAGAGTGAAGGACATTCGAATTAAAAATAAATCACGGAGCACGATATAAACTTTATAAAAGACCAGTTTTCAGATAACGACTTGAACGTCTTCAAAAATCTATCATCCTAAAGTAACGACAATAAAATAACGCCATATCATCTTATTGATTTCATGAGAACATAAGTGGATGAAAAAAATATCATAACTCAATAAATGAACGTGCCGATAAGAATTCTTAGCCTTAACAGTTTTCTATCTAGTTGAATTGGTAAGAAAATCATGTACATGTACTGACAAGCAAAGCTGAGCTCCATAGAATTTTATTTATAACACCTGTTTATGATATTAAATAAATAAACAAAGCGTACTATTCTAAGTGCAAATAGATATTAAATATGTAAATAACAGTATTGGTACAACCTCTGCCACTGGAATACTACATTTCTGTCGCAAATACCGCGTATAATCGGAAGTGATACCACCCCAGAAAGACCAATTCTACTACAAACTCGAATACAGATACAGCGGTACGCTGCACTACGTGCAAAAAAAAATCGAAAGGTCAGACATGTATGTATGTTATGTAGCACCATAGATGGGGTAAAAGGTGTACAAATGAAATAAAAGCCCAGAAAGATAAACTAAGATCAATCAATTTTCTTCATTATTTATTATATTCACCATTCTTTGATTTGTTTTTGTTGGTGCACCTGGGTATACTGCTTAAAAATTCTATGTTGAGTGAATCAACTTGTTATGTAGTGGTTGTTTTTGTTTAAACATTCAGTTCAATAATTATGATATTATGGGCAGCATTATTGTGGTTTTAAAAGGAGCTATGAAATCGCTAATCTTTGGGGCACAAATGGCACGCAAATCATATAATATTGTAGTATAAATGTTAATAAACTGATTTACATGCAATCGTTCCGTTTACTATCATTTCTAATCAGATGGGCGAAATACGACAGAAGTCTCAATCGAACGGTTGTATCTAGCGTCTGGTTATTAAAGTCTACATCAATAGTTTTTATTGTGCATGCTTTCCAGAAAAGAATATGAGGTCACCGTTTGAATGACATGAGCTGCAGAATGTGTCTAGCCTCGTTCAAAGAGTCCCTTGTTACAAACGGCACCGAAACGCATTATGGTACACGACCATGCCAGAGAAATATGTTTTTTTATGTGTGTACGTAACAAATGATTTGGTGATAAATAAAATCTCCTACGAGTCTCTCTTGATATCAACACAAGTAAAAAAATCTAGACTTTGTCGAGTAGGAGATTTTCTATCTCCATACTGACATACAAATTGCATTAGTGTTCGAGACTAATGTCCAGAAAATTAGCTGTATTTTTTAACTGTTGATGCAAGGACCCTGGTGACATTTAAGCCAACGACCCCATGTTAGCTTAACCCGGGTCTGGTTTTCACTAAAGGCCCTCAGAATAGGTTTCACAGTCGGGTTAATATTTTTATAATACTTAAAATCCATAAATCTGTCTTTGTTTTATTCCCTAAATGAATTTAGGAAAATGGAAAACAAAAACAAATCGGAAACTGCAACATGGACGAAGAGAACATTATAGCATACTCAAAGCCAATACATTAACCATTAGCTACCAAGAACTCTATTGACACGTAATTATATAATCTGTCACCAGTAACTTCCCTGGCATGCTTAAAATAAACTTTTTCCACCCGTGCAGTGTCCAAATCTTGGCCATCTTCTCGTTTCGGGGCTTTGAGTCAGTAAACATTTACGAACAGTCAAATGAAACTTTTTTGTATTGCGTATGTCTGTATAGTCAGGTCAAAATACAGTTTAACCCTAAAGAAATTGCACCAAAAGGTTTCTCAACTGATTCTGGCAGGGTTTAGTGTACTTTATAACATACTAAAAGTTTAACAAAGTAGAGCCCCCGGAAAATTGTTTTTTCAAGACGGCGTCAAAAAAGGCAACCGAAACGTCTTAAAATGAACATAATTATGTAACTATCAACTTTGATGATCTTGGTATCTTTTCCTAGGTTGGGGGGGGGGGGCAAAGAACACATTATAAGATCATTAAAAATGATGTTAGCATATTTATTATGTCAAAAATAGCCGCCAACACCTCCAAATGACCGAAAGTCCATACCTATTTTCTCAAATTTGATGATCTTGATGTCTATCCCCAGGTTTTGGGGGGCAAGGAACACATTAAGAGAACTTAAATAATATTTGAACCACTATAAAATGCCCAAATACTAAAAAGAAAACCAATATTTGAACCACTACATTATACATACTTAAGAAATATGTTTCTCCACATTTCTAGATATATTATAATAATAATATTATGTTTCATTTAAACGAATAAAGAACAAATAAAAACTTACATACCATATTAATGCAAGTGGCCATCCAGTAACATAAAGCATCTACAAATGAAAACTATAATAATAATATAATATTAATTGCTATTTGTTTAGCGCGGACGTCACCGAAAGACAATAGCATGACGTCAAAGCCATTATAACTGTGAGTTAAAATATTTTTCTAATTTGTGTTTTCTTTAAAGTTTATTTGTACAAATACCTCAAGATAAAGTTAAATTTTAAAGACGTTGGTCCTAAAAACGCAAAATGTAAACTTCTGCTACATGGATACGGCATTAAACAACATATACTCATATAAGATTACCAACTTTAACGATCTTTTGTTCAAAAATACACGGAATTCAAACATGAAATTAAAGAAAAGCCCAAGTTTCGACTGATTATAAGTGTGTCATTTGAAACCTAGACAATCTTATTAATATATCCTTACACCAGTAGTCAATTTATAAAATTGCCATATCCATGATAACATCATTCTCGATTACATACACAAAACAATAAAGATATTTAATTTCTCAATAATAATTATGAACATACATTGCGGACACTTCTACATCAATAATAAAAACAAAATGAAAGTCTGTGCATGAAAGAGGCCTATTTAATAAATCAATCTAAATTTACCATTCGCGACCATCTAGTTAGAAATTTAATCCAACCCGCGTCTTTATTATTTACAATACCAATTCATTGTTTTTTTAAAATCACCAATATCCTGAACTTATACCAACAAGTATCATCTCAGAAACATTATTGTAAAGGTTTATTTCTTAAGGTACGTTCGTCATCAGTAAGTAGTTTATAATATTAGTGCGTGATCAACAATTTCTTTAATGTTAATTACATAAATAGAAGTAATTGGTTGCAACAAAGTAAAATAAAATAAGCTTGATTTAGTTAGAGGAGATGTTTACCAAGTTCTAAAATGATATATTGACAAGAGAGTATTCGGGTTTGGAGAAGTCTAAGTGATCAGCTTGTGTAGAGTTTACAGTCAGTACCAATATTAAGTGACGAATCTGCGTAGGCTGATGTTCTATCATCTGTAGTTTCTGTACACAGATTCGTGAAGAGATTAAAGCCCCAATAACACTCTTGTTGTAACTGAATAATTTGTCCCAATCTTCATTCTGGTCAACAAATCGTATTATTTTAGAATATTCCAATTAAATGATGATATAAATTTCATCTTAGCACACCTATTTTAAAAAATTGGAAAAATTCAACCAATAATTATTGATCTGTAAAGTCTAACGTAAACCTTTTCAAATGTAACTTTGATTTTAAAATATTTTCGAACCCTCTGGACAAGTAAAATAGGTCGTAATGGATAATTTACACAGCAGGTAGGACGCTTAACCATCTAGTACTTAGAATAAGGGTATTATTTATTTTCTGGAGCTACCAAGCCAGCAAGAATGTTATTGTCCCTTTAATCAATTCCGTGGTGAGGGGAGGGGTTGACTCTATGTACGACGCAAATATATATTTTGTTTCTAAATATATGTACTTTGAAATATTCTTAAGTGCGAAATTAGTAAAAAAAAAAAAATCTTTTTCGCGGGATACTTGAATGTCCTGCCTCAATTTAATGTAATTCGTTTAGTCATATTTCAAGGAACTAAATCGCTATTTCTTAGCACCTAGAAATGGACACAGACGGGTCGCAACATAAAAATGTAATATAAATGAATATGAACTGATTTACATTCAATCGTTTCTGTTTTTAATGTAATTTCTAATCACTTTTTTTTCGGCGAAATATGCCAAGAGGGCAAATCGAATAGCAGTCTTTGGCGTCTGGTAATTCAAGTCGTCTCCGGGCGTAATTGGTGTTATAGTCTGCGAGTGTGTTATAGTCTGTGAGTGTGTTATAGTCCGTGTGTGTATGTGTTAAAGTCAATTTGAACGAGTTAAGTCTAACAGTTAAGGTCCACTGCTGATTTGGTCATAGATCATGCGATGTAAACAGGGCTAGAACAAACCCTAACCCCAGACCGAGTTCTAACCCACAATCTAGTCAACAAGCATGCCCTTAAACCTATTTACATGTCGCGAACTATAACGTTTACACTTTACCCTTCGGATATAAAACAAATTAAGTAAAGTTATGTTTTGTATCTTGAAATGGATTTAGCTACTAATTCTAGTCAAAAATTATAGAGGTGATATCTATGTCCAGAATACATTAATTTGACTGAAAGTTTCAATATATTCTTCTTTCATCATCTATTTTTGAACTGTTATAGGAAGAACGGCTAACTCCGCTTATAAAAAATGTCCCATAATGTATCTTTAACTGCTGTCGCTATTGATATCAGATAGATATGATAGTGTATGCGGTCTGGCCCGAACTTACACGACAATGGGAAATGTAGGGTATATAAAGGGTCTTATTGTATGATACATGTACAGAACTGACAAGATGTAACGATATTAACGTATGGACGGAATTGACAGAATGGTTGGCATAACATCCCCCATGGAATACTAATGAAACAGCAAAACAATTTACTTTGGTTTGATGGGTAAAGTCACCTCTCAGTTGATCTGAAGAAATGACCATGAACCCCTGCTATGTTAATTCCTTTAACCAGTTTGATGTGATTCTTATATTTAAGTGTTGGGGAACTGACAAAGAAACTGGCATGGAGGTGTCTGACTGGACTAGTAATAAAACAGCAGAGATTATTAACTTTTATATTCTGGTCTTCTGATACAGAAAAGCTGGGTTTCACTAGAATTATCACATTTACAGACACAACGAATATCTTTAATCAACAGAATACAGGCCTTACATGAGATGGGAAAGACGGATTTGTTTATGTTTAATATTAACAGAATTTGTCATTTAAGGGGTGTTGAACCATACTTGTTTTACGCGGGTAATGTAATACATTCCTACAGGACAGTGCTGCTATCATGGCAAAACAGTTTGACGTTTGTGCTGTATATTACATGGTCTGACTTTGAGTCAAGTGACGCGGTTTGGATTTCTCGCTTGCACTTTAGAAGAGGATGTCACCTGTTCATCCCCGAGGGTTAGTTCCGATATGTATCGAGCGGATGTTAAACTCACAGTTTTGGTTGATAAAAATTCAGATTTTTTCCTTTTTTTTACGTGCATTCATTTTAAATCTAACATATATTGTGCAGGTCATAGGGAACTCAACAATTGATGAATTTGTCCATGGTACACTAGTTCATTTAAGTAGAATTATAACTAGTTTATATCTGGTAAAATCGATCACGTTTGCATTATAAGCTTACAAATTCTGAAACAAGATAAAGGAAAGCATGTCTGAGCATTTTGAAGAGATAAAATCAATAAGGTACAAAGATGTTCCAGTTTTAAAGTTCCCCTTATCCAACGTGTATTCTAGCGTCTTCGGAATATCTATTACGAGCCAAGGAACACCTGACACCACTTGTCATTGGGCGCGTCTCTTATATCTGTGAAAGGTGTTTACCTAATTGATATACATGTACGGTATATTCTCGTATCCTTGATATTTTCTGGGCGATTCTGAGTCATTGATTACTGTGTAATTATTGAGCACCAGTGTCCATGATAAACTAGAGATCAAACAGAAGATGCCATTCCAGAATCTAAGTATACTCGTCGATTTCGTACTACAGGCACTGGATATTATACTGGCTTGGTGACAGCTGTTTCCAATCTTTGCCTAACTTTGGTTTTGATTAAAATATCTACCACTAAACTGCACTTTACCTATCAGCTGGCTATTATAAGAGTATGCTCTAAAGTGCCTTATCTTTCACTTAAAGCATGTATTTATACATCAATAGCTTATGGCTCTTATTCAGATTGTATGCGGTAATAGGATTCGATTATCACACTAAATGAAATTCCTTTAGGATTGATCCATCCCACATGTATTTTTCAACATACAACTGATACGATCAAATGGATTCCTTAATACTTTAAATCATTACTTGCAGTTATTTCTCCAGACCGTGACATATACGATTACAAACCATTTATGAAATGAAATAGGGTTTAACGTCCCACTTCAATGCTTCGACTTGATTAATGAAGACGGACACGAAAATGACTGCTGAAATAGCATGAGAATCGATAGAAACGAAATGGGGTTCTTATGCTTATTCAACGAACATAGCCTTACTTCTTAATACAATCAAGGAATTAACTCTTACAGGCATATGGAGTACTGCATCCATGTTAGAATGTGGCCAGACTAAAGGAGGTCTGAGATCTTACGACAATTACACCATAGTGAACTAAATTATGGGGATGGACGTGTAAATAAACGGTATTAAGTATGACGCAGGTTGTGTCAATTGAGCAAAAATTCAAGAAAGGTCATCCAGTATTCAATGGCGTCAATATAGATTAATCAATGTTCGTCTGGGTGTCAATGCATTTATTATTGTATACCTCTGGGCGACTGGCGTCTTAGAGGATGTTATTGAAATGTTCCATCAGACATTGTGTTGTATCCCAAAAGGTACGAATACGCCTTTAACTACGGGTTGGGGGCAACGAATTTTTTGTTCGTCTCCAATTTATTCTCCCCACTGGAGCTGCCTCTAAACTAAAATTGGCTCTTATGACAAGGTTTTTAGGAAAAATTATCTGCAATAATATCCTCGATAGAAGTGGACTATATAAATTTAAAGTTTTACATAATTGAATGAATAAATTTTGGATAATTTCACTGATTTTGGCATAATCATAAGTTGCTATACATTAACATGGTGAGGCCACGGTGGCTTTGTGAGTAAGACGCTGGTTCGCTAGTCTGGAGGTTGGGTGTTCGATCCCTGCAATGGCCGAGAAATCTGTATATTAGTTCGGATGGTACGAAAAACCTAGGTCCCGTGTACACATCGGCGTGCACTTAAAGGTCCCATGATAGTTGGAATTCGATTTAATAGTAGGCCGTAGCGCCGCTGCACGGGCAAAATTTCCCTCGTATGCCCGTTTTCATTATTTAGCCCGAAACGGAGCAGACCCCATAAACATAATTTGGACTGTGGTGGAGATGTTTATCTTAATGCAATTTTCTACCATTGTTAAAATATTCACATGATACCAAATAGTGGTATTAAACCCCATTAACATAATTTGGACTGTGGTGGAAATGTTTATTTTAATACAATTTTTCTACCATTGTTAAAATATTCACATGATACCAAATAGTGGTATTAATTACGGGGTTAAGAATAATTACAACAGGGAATAACATCTGCATGTCCTAATTTATTCATTGGTATATTATGATTACCCTATTGATACTTACATAATGTGGTTCTGGTTTATCAATCTTGACATTCGCATGTAATGGATAAATCATTATTTTAAATAATAGATGTTATTTTACTTAATATTACCTTTGCTTGAAAGATATATTTATCATTTAAACCATTTAAAAGCTGATACAAAACAACGAGAATTTTGATTTTGCTCTTTTATTTCTTGAAGCTTAAGGAGACTATTCCGATTTGAACAGAGTATCAAAAAATAAAAGTCCGTGTACGTTTAAAATTTAAGCGCCAAATATAGAGGGGTGTTGTATTTACCTGGTTTCAAAATTTTACCCCAAATTATTGACTCGTGTGGACATGAACGTTAAAACTGCTCATCCGGACACGTAACCCATTTAAAATTTCGGGTTTAGTTGGGTGACCTGATAATCGATTCCCGTTCCTTTAGAGGTCTATACAATGAACGCCCCATGTGCTACACGTCATTTTTATAAAATAAAAGTCTGGTTTTATCCATACACCGCCTAATACAGATTGGGGCACCGATCTCTGACGGGTTTAAGTTGTTTGAAAACGTATCACATATTGAGTTAGTTGCTGTGCCCCAAGGTAGAGGATTTTATGGGATTTTGACACAAAATTAAGCAGTTTTATTCTCCGAAATAATATCGGGATTTAATAAAATATTGTTCAAAAGTCTACCGGATTCGACGTAAACCACCGATAGACATGCACAGGAACTATAACTGTATCACATTGAATATCTAATGATAAGTTTACATAATCATCGTGCTCTTTTTGACTGATTCATTTGTTTTCCAATATTATGCGTATTAAATAAACTATTGGGATTAAATGTTATACCTAAATAACCATAATCAAAATTAACTGCCATGCTATACTATCGCTTCCAAATTTAAATGTAGGGAATATCTTGTGTTTGTCTTTCATAAATATTAATATGTTAGTTCTTGTATATAATTTACTGTGAAATACCAGAGATTGCTATATGACTATTTTATTCAGCCAAGCCAGCCTGCAGATCTGAAACATTTCAGCTAGAACAACAATGTCACCGGCATATAAAGGCGGAAATATATCCCGACATTGTCAGTTGGAAGGACATCTATGACTTCCATAGGAACAAAAGTAGGTCCCTTATGATTTATTGATATGTTGCTCGAAATGATTAAGGAATACAATAATGGAGAAAATTTCTCGCCTTGCCTTACCCCACCACGAATTATCATAGACATTAAAGATAATAAAATCAACCTCTTCTATGTCTTCATTCTGATATACCTCAGATCATAATCAATGAAATAAAATTTCCCTTGTCATCTTTTTGTATCTGTTTAGTACTTCAGGTATGAGGTTTAATCTATCATTGGTTTGAAGTGTATGATTGTGAAATATCCACTTTCAATTATGGTGCTAACATCTTCTCGTGTCGTAATGCAACCACAGGAACAGCACTTGCAATATGTTAATCTCAAAATGACCTTAGTATTATATTTTCAAATACAAAGATAGAAAACGGCAGAACTGTGTTCTCCAGTAATATTCAAAAAGACATTATAGGTAAGAATCTAGTCGAATGTTAACGCTATCTGTGCGACGAAATCCTGGTGTTCATGCTTACAGTAACTATTAATAATAGTATCCTCCATATTAGCGAGTAGTCAAAATACGTAGTCCATTCGTCAAAATTGAGTAACAACTGCAAATGCAATCGTGGTATATATTGTACATCAATAATTCGAAATGGAGAAATCAGGGACCATAATCCAGTAAGTTATGGTCTGATGTGCCATAATGCCAAAAGGAACTGGGATCTTTGGGTTAAAGCTACAGTAGTTAAGAGTTTAATATATCGTTGGACATTCTTGCTATAATAATTCATAAATAGATGATAAACGGTAAACCATTAATTGATTTAACTGAAAATGAACGACTGCTTAAATCCAAGCTGTGTCCAATCCAGGAAGTTACGTACCGATATGGGCTAATATCGACAGTAACCGAGATCTTTGTTCATCAAAGTCGGATCACAACAGAGGGTACACAACCTTGATATTACATTAACACTATTTGTGTTTAGAGACGGACCATTTTGTACGTGGGTTATGTACGTCCACATGAAAATGTTGGCGTATAAAAAGCTGAATGTAGCTTCTTAAATTAATTCATATATATTCATCATACTTGATTGATTATACTGTCCACGGGGATTAAATAATGATAAATTAATCACAACTTCATATATTTCTTAACCAATTGATGCATATCTTAAAAAGACTGACAAAAATAAAACCTATGAATTATTATGATGATAAAACACGGTGGGAAATTATAAAGGGGTGTTTAAACAACAGGATATATACTCATTGTCCAAATATGTTATATGACATGAGTACGATAATCGCTCCTTTTACCAAGGAATTTTATTAAACTTTTATAACATACCAAACTAGTATTGTTTGTGTGCTCTTATACCGTCGTGTTTCTGTACTCTTGGGATGGCCTAGTGGTCTAGAGTGCCGCACTTCGACCTCTAGCTGGCCGGTCACCTCTGGCTTGCGGCTGTGGTTTCGAGCCGTTGTGTGAGCGTATGTGGCATGGATATAGGGGCGCCCTCTCAACCTCGTGGGTTTCCTACGGGCACTCCGGTTTCCTCCCACTGCTAAAGACCCTTACGCGCCAGCGAATTATTGAAATAAAATTAAACCATATGTTAGTCCCGAAATGACCTAGTTTGTGTTGAGTGGACGTTTAACCCCATTTCTCTCTCTCTCACCTTCTTATTGTATTATCTGGGTGCTCTCATATCTTCATATTTTTTTGTTTGGTTGCTGCTATACTCGGTCTTGTATTTTGGTATGTTTTATAGCTTTATATAGTCTAATGTTTATACATGTATTTACTTGCTAGTAGATATTGGACAAAGTAACATATCTGATAGATGTTCCCACGTTAATGTTTGAATTTGTAGTTTAATCAATGCAGTTACGAATCCACTTTGTTTCCAAGGAAATCTAAAAGTAAAATCTAAAATGTTAAATCATTTAAAAGTTATATACAAAATTGAAAATACCTGATCTGTTGTATTCTGAGATAAAAGTTCATATAAATCCAAATCTGTCAAAAAATCCGCTGCCATCATTGCAAATTAACTCTCTATTCCTTTTTTTTAATCCCCGAAATACAGGTTCATGTGAGAAATAAATCCAATGTGACTGGAGCAATATTCCTGTAATAGTGTAGTAATTTCTACAATCGATATATTTTCTGCATTTGCGGCATTGATCAGTCACTTTGTTGAAATTCCAGCGCCATATTAAAACATTTCTCATGAAATTTACAATTATAAGAAATTCACTATAAATATGTTGATATAAAGTTTTTCAAATTATTTTTAGTCATAAATTGAACTGCTGGCACTCACGTCCTAAATATACCACATATGCACTTTTAAATTATATTGCGGTCGGTAGAAATGAAATGTTGTTTTATGGCACGTCATCGGTCGGTAGAATTATGACATTTATTAATAGGTAATCCATACATGTATATACATATTATAGGATATATTTTCAATGCGTATTTATATCACCGATACAAGCATGCTAACAAATAATAATCACTAGCGTAGCTGCCGGATGACTACAATAAATTGACTAGTATAATTCTCTCCACATTGCCTCCAATGTTAGATCCATCACCTATTACATGTGTCAAACCTTTCGATCATCTTAAACTTTATAACCACAAAAATCCCAATATGCCACAATCATTGGGGAGGGACGGGGAAAATCTTGATTTTTGTTCATGTCCGGTCAAATAAATCTATAGGCTGTGACATCAGGGAATCGCGGTGGCTCAGCATGTAAAGCCTCGGCTCGCTAAGTTGAGATCCCTGCTTTCGAGTCCGGTGTTGGAAAAGTTCATGTAGATATTTCGTCGCGGTTTTCTCCTTGTCAGTTTGTCAGTGACGTAGGATGGGGGCCTGGCAAGGGACAACGCATAGTCGTTCGGATGGGACAGAAAACCGAGGAGCCGTATACACATTGACGTGCGCATAAAATAATCGTCGACAGTTGAAATTCGATATAAGAGTGGGTGTTAGCGCGACTGCCCGGGCTAAATTTCACCCATAGCACACTGCATCAATAGCTTACGTCCGTCTTCATTATCACAGTTGGAGTAAAAAAATAGGATGTTAAACCCATTTTTTAAATTTCATTTCATTTAAGTTCCTTGAATGACATTTAGAAGTAGAGGTATATTGAAGAAAGATATAGTGAAGTCATATTCAAAGGGAAATGGTTGTTGTTATAAGTCTTAATTATGTTATGTTTTGATTGTTATTTTGTTTTCTTACTTATGGATATACTATAAATGTAAGGTTGTTACTCATTATTGATCATTGCTTGATAAAGATACCCGTAAGAGTATTGAAACGTTACTGTAATAAACCAAGAAGTAGTAAATCCATAAAGTTGTTGTTATTATGAATTCATTTCACCTCATTGACATAACACTGAAATACGAGTACTTAATTCATTACACGCATATGGATAGAGCAAACAAAAAGAACCTTATATGGATGGATAAGGCAAAAAAAAAATTAATCAAAAATATTTTGAACATTTTATTATTATTGTTTTATGTGTGGCATGCGAAAATATGAATGTTTTGTTGGCTGTTTTGAAAGATAAAAGTACGGTATCTGTATAGAGGTAAACGTGTAGGTTGTTTTGTTTAATTTTCACTGTCTGCTGCTTTCTTTAATGGTTCTACTCTTTGTGACTTTATAATAGACGAAAGTGATTTATATTCAGTTTTAAAATAGTTATCTGTGAAATACATGAACAGTTCAAATTGAATGAAAGTTGTTTACCACCACCCCCACCCCACCCCCTTCGTCCATTCTGCGCGTTTGTTTTATTATTATTTTGTCGTTTGTGAATCAGCCATTACTAATGACTTCCGTATTGTCTTGTAGGATATGGTTTTGTTTGTTTGTTCATTGCTATTGTACTGATTATAAAATGTTCTACAGAATCAACAGGAGAGATGAATTTGTTTTGTGTCGTTTTCGCATTGGTCATACCTTTTTAACCCATATTTTCATCTTGAAGCAAGAGCCTCAACCACAGTGTGTTCATTGTCATGTTCCTTTGACAGTAAAACACATTTTGATTGAGTGCAAGCATCTCAAGTATATTAGAACTAAGTATTACCGTTGCCAGTCAGCGCGTCAGTTATTTGCGCAACCGGAGCTACATGATAAATTGCTAGCTTTTTAAAAGAGACAAACTTTTATTTTAAATTTTAATTGTATATATTTATGATATATTGTGTTTTTAATATTTATATATGTAAAGGACTTGATATATTTATTTTTTAAATTATATTTTCTGTGATATTTGTTTTTATTTACATATATAAATATTAAAATATGTATACATCCCTGTGATATTGTTTTAATTTGTCTCGTTAAATTTACCATGTTTGGCGCAATATAGCCCGGTTGAAACTGACGTACCATAAAACAACATTTCATTTCATTTCCATTGTGTCTTAAATATTGGATATTATTTTAAGATCCAATATTTTCACGGAAAGATAACAATATCAATATCGCTTGAAATGGGCAAAAATTGAATGCCGGTTCATGTTTTTGATTTCAAATATTATGTAAAATACTGATCAGCGGTTTAGCTGCTTTAATCTATTAGGGCTAGCAGTAGAAGAATACAAGTGTCATTAAAATAGAATCACAGGCACCTGCATGGATTAATATAAAACTTCTTACTACTGCTTGACTTTATATATAGTATTATAGTACTATACTATATAGTCAAGCAGTAGTAAGAAGTTTTATTTTAATCCCTTCAAGTGACTGTCAATAGAATGTACGAAGTATGATAATAATTGTCCCTCTTTCTCTTGTTTGCACGGTATGCCTACTGTTTATTACAACTTTATCGATTATATGTATATTATTTAAGACAAGCGCAATGTAGTAGTGTTGGTGGAGCAGAACAGTAGGACGTTAAACCAACTTTTTTCGTTTAGTTTCATGTACCAGTGTATATAATTGGCCCGGTCTGGTGTGGAGCAAGGTAGATAACTCCAGACTATTACTATTATTTATCTCATCGTTGACTTTATGATATTTGCATGAACTTTCCGGCCACGATGTCACAAACATCTGTTAGAATTATTGAAGGGTGTTGACCATAGAATTGTGTTGCTACAAGTATCAAAATCATAACTATTCAGCCAACACTTGTAGAAAATGTAACCCAATTCTACAAAAATGCCATGTAAAAGGGGAGAAAGAGATGAAATTGGAAATTACTGATGCTACATTCGTGTATCATTAAATCCGGAGAAACAATTACTAGTCTAACTCCTATTCCCCACTTAATATACTGCCAATAAAAATTTAGGCCTACATTTCTAGGTCCCAAATTGAATAACGTGTTTATTTTCAGTGCCAAGAACCCAATACACATTTTGTTTAGCCTTACGATTTTTTTTACGAAAACTGCATGTGATTTCAATGGGTAGGCTAGGGGAGGGGGTGTTTAGCCAAAATGCGACCGACTGATGCACAAGGTTATTTTATACTAATGTTTTGCGTGAGTATTGTGTATTACGGTGTATGCAGTGAGCACTTATTTTGACACCGACTGCTCCTATGTAGGAAGACAGTAATAACACTACGATGTACTACCATTATATGTGTTGAGTTCTATGAACTAGATCTCCCTTTGACGGCGCCAAAGTAAGAATAAAATATATATATTAAAATAGTTGATGTTTGTTATTAATTTAACAGATTTATTTATCGCGTGAATAATTTTTAATGTGGACATGGTTAATTTACGTAGCTTTTCGAGTTGTTTACTCTTTCGTCATTACTGCTCGGGGAGTTTCATGATTACCGCGATCTTTCTTCTTTACAATTTTTTTTCACTAAACATTACTCTTGTTGAACTAAAATGTATTAAGTCCGCCTCCATTTTGTTGTGGACGTACAGAAATGATAGCCCTATTTTAAATCCGATTGGATCTATACCAGGAGGTTATCTATAGTGTTGGATTTTGATTTTGCTTTCTTCATCAAATGTTAAATAATCAATCTGGATATCAGCGTGGAATAAGCCGGGAGAAATTTGATATTACATCATTGGCGAAAAGTGCAAATTATGCAAAGAACGTTAAAGAAATTCGGAGTATTTGCTTGTAGAACTTTATATAAATCTCCGGGTCTATTTGGTGATGGCGCCCAACATGCGTATATACGAGGGTCAATCAATGCAATGACTTGTCTCTAAGTAGCGGTTTTTGTCAATTCTCATGATGACACCTCTACCTCATCTACACCAATAATTTGACCGGATAGAATCTGTTTACGAAGACTTAACAAAAAAGATCTGTATCAAAAATGAAGGGGTCACTGGCGGTAACTTCATCTTTTGTTATTTTGGGTTCTTTATCGGATTCAAAAACACAATGTTTTGTGACAAAACAAAGGCAGATTTCCGTAACTTGTCTATCTTTTTTTTTTTGCTTTGGTAATTTAAATTCAGTCGACTTAGGCGTTTTCTGTAATGTTCTTTCTTTTATTCTTTCAGTTCTCCTTTAAACATTTCGAGTCTCCCGTAGCCTTAAAGTAGCTAATATGCGGTGTTGGTGTAGGTTGTGGTTTCTCATCGTCGTTGCCCATGTCAAATGTAGTGGGCTCACGTTTGCGCTTGAAAAGAGCAAAGTAGGAGTTATCTCCCTTCAAATATCTGCCGTTATAATGAAAATCGCGGTAATGACGAAAATTTTCGTGGCGAGTAAACGAATATAAAAATTCACATGTTATATTTCCCTATGCAGGATGTTATGGATATTATTAAAATCCTGAATATTTGCAAATTTTGACAATGAATTAAATACATGGTAGGACCTATAAGTATAATTACACTGTTCTTAATATATAAAGGTCGTTTTCCGTAATCTGCGTGACGGCCCGTATTTAGTTACTTTCTTCGATTTTCTTCTCTCCTTTCACATTTTTTTCTATTTTGAAAATTTTGACAAAATTGCAGTAAATAGATTCTGTGGTGTTTATCAGGGGCGTTTTAAGGTTTATCATGGCGGAGCAAGCTATCCTATTTTGAGGGCCCTCTTTCGCGGGGGGGGGGGGGTCTTCATTGATGATTTTTATGCCAATGCAATGACTGCATTCTCATTCAGTAATGGATTCGACAGTAACAGTGTATACAAAACGTTTGACTCGGACTCGTTTCCCTTAGCCAGAGGGGCCCTTTTGTCAGAAATGACGCCCTTAGGGCCCCCCTAACTAGGGTACATTAAATTTCATTTTTCTCATCGGTTTTAGCATTTTTCTCCCGTTATATTTTTCCAATTTCTTTGATTTTTTTTTTCGCGTGGAGGATGGGGCCTCCAGCGCCTTAGTTCAGCTCTGAACGTAGGTCTCATTACACTCGCCATTGAAATTAACTTTGAACAGTTTGTGATTTTCTTTTTTCTGTCTAACATGTTTACGCTACCTTTAAAACATATCGACTGCAGAGTCAGAAACGACGAATATTTATGTTAGGCCTACTAGAAACAAATAATTGAAAAGTCTGCCCTAAAAAAAGATTCATTTCAGCAAACGAAGGGCAGGTAACTCTAACTTACAATCACGAGATAACAACAAAAAGGCAATTACCCCTAAGTACCACAAGGATAGCCAGTCAGCAAATTCGGTCGATGGTTGGGTTAAAATTTGGGAATAGTTTGTTTGACGTAAATAAAAAACGCACTAACTCAAATTTCCTGAAATCGTTTTTGTCTATTTTGTTTATTTTCTCCGAAGTTAAAAACTGACAGTTGAAATCAAAACTTTATTGAGATTTTTCTTCAATAGCAATCCACTAAACAACCTGTAGACCTCTCTTAGCGAGTAAGGACATCAACTTCGGGTTAAAGGTCAACGACTGATGTCATCGACTGAAAACATAAACATAAACAATGGCAGTGCTAGAAACGGCTAGTGTTTAGTCTGTGTCCCATTCAAACCATTCGGCCATCCACCCCTCCCCCATTACTGAAGGAGTCAGACGCTCGGTAGGGAAGGGGAAAGGGTGGGGAAGGACTTATCATTCTAAACATCAGTCAAATAGCTCAGTCGAATAATCCAGTCGAATAATTCAGTCGTCTACTTCAGTCGTATAACTCAGTCGTATACTTCAGTCGTATAAGTCAGTCGTATAGTTCAGTCGTATAATTCAGTCGTATAGTTCAGTCGTATAATTCAGTCGTATAGTTCAGTCGTATAATTCAGTCGTTCAATATTAAGTGTAGTTGACTAAGATAATATAGTAGCAAATCATGCTCGTAGCTATAGCTGAAGGTGTCGGGGCATAAGGTAGGGGCCGGGGGCATGAGGTTGGGACCGGGGGCTTTCCCAACTAGTTTCAAGTTCGATTTTACGTAAGGTATTCGGGCGATATTAAAGCCATAACCGAAAGAGAGATAGAGAATAGAGATAGGGAGAGACAGGAATGGGGTTTAACGTCCACTCGACACAAACTAGGTAATTTCGGGACTAACATAAGATTTGATTTTATTTCAATAATTCGCTTGCGCGTAGGGGTCTTTAGCAGTGGGAGGACCCGGAGAAAAATCCACGAGGTTGGACAGGCGACCTTTCTCCTTGTCACGTACAGCCGAGGATGCGAAACCACGCCAGTTGACTCAATGACAGGCTTCATGATACAGGGAGCACCTACAAACCATTCGGCCATCCCCCACCCCCACCCCATAACTGAAGGAGCCAGAAGCTCGATATGGAAGGGGGTGGGGTGGGGAAGGTCTTATCATTCTTTATATCAGTCAAATAGCTCAGTCATATAGTTCAGTCGTATAATCCAGTCGTATACTTCAGTCGTATAGTTCAGTCGTATAACTCAGTCGTATAGTTCAGTCGTATAATTCAGTCGTATAGTTCAGTCGTATAAGTCAGTCGTATAGTTCAGTCGCATAATTCAGTCGTATAGTTCAGTCGTATAATTCAGTCGTTCAATATTAAGCATTGGTGGCAGTGGACTAAGATAATATAGTAGCAAATCATGCTCGTAGCCATAGCTGAAAGTGCCGGGGCATGGGATACGAGCCGGGGGCCTTCCCAACTGCTTTCAAGTTCGATTTTACGGGCAAAATTAGCTTGATATGTAAGGTATTCAGGCCATAGCTAAGCCATAACTGAAAAATAAAGTGAGAGAGAAGGGGGGGGGGGGGGTACCGTCCACACGACACAAACTAGGTCGTTTCGGGACTAACATATGGTTTTTATTTTTATTTCAATAATTCGTTTGCGCGTAGGGGTCTTTAGCTGTGGCAGGAAACCGGAGGACCCGGATAAAAATCCACGAGGTTGGACAGGCGACCCTTCTGCTTGTCACGTACAGCCGAGGACCCGGAGAAAAATCCACGAGGTTGGACAGGTGACCCTTCTCCTTGTCACGTACAGCCGAGGATGCGAAACCACACCAGTTGACTCAATGACAGGCTTCATGATACAGCGAGCACCTGCAAACAATTCAGCGATCCACCCCACCCCATTACTGGAGGAGTCAGACGCTCGGTAGGGAAGAGGGTGTGGGTGGGGAAGGTCTTATCATTCTTAACATCAGTCAAATAGCTCAGTCAAATAATCCAGTCGCATAGTTCAGTCGTATAATTCAGTCGTATACTTCAGTCGTATAAGTCAGTCGTATAGTTCAGTCGTATAACTCAGTCGTATAGTTCAGTCGTATAATTCAGTCGTATAGTTCAGTCGTATAGTACAGTCGCATAATTCAGTCGTATAGTTCAGTCGTATAATTCAGTCGTTCAATATTAAGCATTGGTGGCAGTAGACTAAGATAATATAGTAGCAAATCATGCTCGTAGCCATAGCTGAAAGTGCCGGAGCATGGGGTACGAGCCGGGGGCCTTCCCAACTGCTTTCAAGTTCGATTTTACGGGCAAAATTAGCTTGATATGTAAGGTATTCAGGCCATAGCTAAGCCATAACTGAAAGATAAAGTGAGAGAGAAGGGGGGGGGGGGGGGTACCGTCCACACGACACAAACTAGGTCGTTTCGGGACTAACATATGGTTTTTATTTTTATTTCAATAATTCGTTTGCGCGTAGGGGTCTTTAGCTGTGGCAGGAAACCGGAGGGCCCGGAGAAAAATCCACGAGGTTGGACAGGCGACCCTTCTGCTTGTCACGTACAGCCCAGGACCCGGGGAAAAATCCACGAGGTTGGACAGGTGACCCTTCTCCTTGTCACGTACAGCCAAGTATGCGAAACCACACCAGTTGACTCAATGACAGGCTTCATGATACAGCGAGCACCTCGGACAATTCAGCGATCCACCCCACCCCATTACTGAAGTAGTCAGACGCTCAGTAGGGAAGAGGGTGTGGGTGGGGAAGGTCTTATCATTCTTAACATCAGTCAAATAGCTCAGTCAAATAACCCAGTCGCATAGTTCAGTCGTATAATTCAGTCGTATACTTCAGTCGTATAAGTCAGTCGTATAGTTCAGTCGTATAACTCAGTCGTATAGTTCAGTCGTATAATTCAGTCGTATAGTTCAGTCGTATAAGTCAGTCGTATAGTTCAGTCGCATAAATCAGTCGTATAGTTCAGTCGTATAATTCAGTCGTTCAATATTAAGCATTGGTGGCAGTGGACTAAGATAATATAGTAGCAAATCATGCTCGTAGCCATAGCTGAAAGTGCGGGGCATGGGGTAGGAGCCAGGGGCCTTCACAACTGGTTTCAAGTTCGATTTTACGGGCAAAAGTAGCTTGATATGTATGGTATTCAGGCCATAGCTAAGCCATAACTGACAGAGAAAGTGGGACAGAAGGAGGTTGGGGGGTAACGTCCACTCGACGCAAACAAGGTCGTTTCGGGACTAACATATGGTTTTTATTTTTATTTCAATAATTCGTTTGCGCGTAGGGGTCTTGAGCTGTGGCAGGAAACCGCAGGAACCGGAGAAAAATCCACGAGGTTGGACAGGCGACCCTTCTGCTTGTCACGTACAGCCGAGGACCCGGAGAAAAATCCACGAGGTTGGACAGGTACAGTCGAGGATGCGAAACAACGCCAGGTGACTCAATGACAGGCTTCATGATACAGCGAGCACCTACAAACCATACGGCCATACCCCCCACCCCCACCCCATAACTGAGGGAGCCAGACGCTCGGTAGGGAAGGGGGAGGGGGTTAGGGAGGATCTATCAGTCTTAAGATTATTCAAATAGCTCAATCGAATAATCCAGTCGAATAATTCAGTCGTATAGTCCAGTCGTATACTTCAGTCGTATAAGTCAGTCGTATAATTCAGTCGTATACTTCAGTCGTATAAGTCAGTCGTATAGTTCAGTCGTATAGTTCAGTCGTATAACTCAGTCGTATAGTTCAGTCGTATAACTCAGTCGTATAGTTCAGTCGTATAATTCAGTCGTTCAATATTAAGCAGCGGTGGCAGTGGACTAAGATAATATTGTAGCAAATCATGCTCGTAGCCATAGCTGAAGGTTCCGGGGGCATGGGGTAGGGGCCGGGGTCCTTCCCAACGGGTTTCAAGTTCGATTTTACGGGCAAAAGCAGTTTGATAAGTAAGGCATACATTCGGGCGATATTTAAGCCATAACTGAAAGAGAAAGAGAGATAGAGAGACAGAGAGGGACATAGTAATGGGGTTTAGCGTCCACTCGACACACACTAGGTCATTTCGGGACAAACATATGGTTTGTAATTATTTTATTTCCATAATTCGCTTGCACGTAGGGGTTTTTAGCAGTGCGGGGAAACCGGAGGACCCGGAGAAAAATCCACAAGGTTGGACAGGCGACCCTTCTCCTTGTCACGTACAACGCCAGGTGAATCAATGACAGGTTTCATGATACAGCGAGCACCTGCGAACCATACGGCCATCCACCCCCGCCCCCACCCCATAACTGAGGGAGCCAGACGCTCGGTAGGGAAGGAGGAGGGGGTTGGGGAGGATCTATCAGTCTTAGGATTAGTCAAATAGCTCAGTCGAATAATCAAGTCGAATAATTCAGTCGTATAGTCCAGTCGTATGCTTCAGTCGTATACTTCAGTCGTATAATTCAGTCGTATACTTCAGTCGTATAAGTCAGTCGTATAGTTCAGTCGTATAGTTCAGTCGTATAACTCAGTCGTATAGTTCAGTCGTATAACTCAGTCGTATAGTTCAGTCGTATAGTTCAGTCGTATAATTCAGTCGTATAATTCAGTCGTTCAATATTAAGCAGCGGTGGCAGTGGACTAAGATAATATTGTAACAAATCATGCTCGTAGCCATAGCTGAAGGTGCCGGGGGCATGGGGTAGGGGGCGTCTGGCTCCCTCAGTTATGTGGTGGGGGTGGGGTGGATAGCCGTATGGTTTGCAGGTGCTCGCTGTATAATGAAGCCTGTCATTGAGTCACCTGGCGCTGTTTCGCATCCTCGACTGTACGTGACAAGGAGAAGGGTCGCCTGTCTAACCTTGTGGATTTTTCTCCGGGTCCTCCGGTTTCCCCACACTGCTAAAGACCTCTACGCGCAAGCGAATTATGAAAAAAAAAATAAAAACCATGTTTTTGTCCCGAAATGACCTAGTGTGTGTCGAGTGGACGCTAAACCCCATTACTGTCTCCCTCTCTCTCTCTCTCCTTCTCTCTCTCTTTCTCTCTCTTTCAGTTATGGCTTAAATATCGTCCGAATGCCTTACTTATCAAACTACTTTTGCCCGTAAAATCGAACTTGAAACCCGTTGGGAAGGACCCCGCCCCTACCCCATGCCCCGGCCCCTACCCCATGCCCCCGGCACCTTCAGCTATGGCTACGAGCATGATTTGTTACAATATTATCTTAGTCCACTGCCACCGCTGCTTAATATTGAACGACTGAATTATACGACTGAACTATACGACTGAGTTATACGACTGAACTATACGACTGAGTTATACGACTGAACTATACGACTGAACTATACGACTGACTTATACGACTGAAGTATACGACTGAATTATACGACTGAAGTATACGACTGAAGCATACGACTGGACTATACGACTGAATTATTCGACTGGATTATTCGACTGAGCTATTTGACTAATCCTAAGACTGATAGATCCTCCCCAACCCCCTCCCCCTTTCCTACCGAGCGTCTGGCTCCCTCAGTTATGTGGTGGGGGTGGGGGTGGATAGCCGTATGGTTTGCAGGTGCTCGCTGTATAATGAAGCCTGTCATTGAGTCACCTGGCGCTGTTTCGAATACTCGACTGTACGTGACAAGGAGAAGGGTCGCCTGTCCAACCTTGTGGATTTTTCTCCGGGTCCTCCGGTTTCCCCACACTGCTAAAGACCTCTACGCGCAAGCGAATTATGAAAAAAAAACAAAAACATGTTTTTGTCCCGAAATGACCTAGTGTGTGTCGAGTGGACGCTAAACCCCATTACTGTCTCCCTCTCTCTCTCTCCTTCTCTCTCTCTTTCTCTCTCTTTCAGTTATGGCTTAAATATCGTCCGAATGCCTTACTTATCAAACTACTTTTGCCCGTAAAATCGAACTTGAAACCCGTTGGGAAGGACCCCGCCCCTACCCCATGCCCCCGGCCCCTACCCCATGCCCCCGGCACCTTCAGCTATGGCTACGAGCATGATTTGTTACAATATTATCTTAGTCCACTGCCACCGCTGCTTAATATTGAACGACTGAATTATACGACTGAATTATACGACTGAACTTTACGACTGAACTATACGACTGAGTTATACGACTGAACTATACGACTGACTTATACGACTGAAGTATACGACTGAATTATACGACTGAAGTATACGACTGAAGCATACGACTGGACTATACGACTGAATTATTCGACTGGATTATTCGACTGAGCTATTTGACTAATCCTAAGACTGATAGATCCTCCCCAACCCCCTCCCCCTTTCCTACCGAGCGTCTGGCTCCCTCAGTTATGTGGTGGGGGTGGGGTGGATAGCCGTATGGTTTGCAGGTGCTCGCTGTATAATGAAGCCTGTCATTGAGTCACCTGGCGCTGTTTCGCATCCTCGACTGTACGTGACAAGGAGAAGGGTCGCCTGTCCAACCTTGTGGATTTTTCTCCGGGTCCTCCGGTTTCCCCACACTGCTAAAGACCTCTACGCGCAAGCGAATTATGAAAATAAAATAAAAACCATGTTTTTGTCCCGAAATGACCTAGTGTGTGTCGAGTGGACGCTAAACCCCATTACTGTCTCCCTCTCTCTCCTTCTCTCTCTCTTTCTCTCTCTTTCAGTTATGGCTTAAATATCGTCCGAATGCCTTACTTATCAAACTACTTTTGCCCGTAAAATCGAACTTGAAACCCGTTGGGAAGGACCCCGCCCCTACCCCATGCCCCCGGCACCTTCAGCTATGGCTACGAGCATGATTTGTTACAATATTATCTTAGTCCACTGCCACCGCTGCTTAATATTGAACGACTGAATTATACGACTGAATTATACGACTGAACTATACGACTGAATTATACGACTGAACTATACGACTGAACTATACGACTGAGTTATACGACTGAACTATACGACTGAACTATACGACTGACTTATACGACTGAAGTATACGACTGAATTATACGACTGAAGTATACGACTGAAGCATACGACTGGACTATACGACTGAATTATTCGACTGGATTATTCGACTGAGCTATTTGACTAATCCTAAGACTGATAGATCCTCCCCAACCCCCTCCCCCTTTCCTACCGAGCGTCTGGCTCCCTCAGTTATGTGGTGGGGTGGGGGTGGATAGCCGTATGGTTTGCAGGTGCTCGCTGTATAATGAAGCCTGTCATTGAGTCACCTGGCGCTGTTTCGCATCCTTGACTGTACGTGACAAGGAGAAGGGTCGCCTGTCCAACCTTGTGGATTTTTCTCCGGGTCCTCCGGTTTCCCCACACTGCTAAAGACCTCTACGCGCAAGCGAATTATGAAAAAAAAAAATAAAAAACATGTTTTTGTCCCGAAATGACCTAGTGTGTGTCGAGTGGACGCTAAACCCCATTACTGTCTCCCTCTCTCTCCCTCTCCTTCTCTCTCTCTTTCTCTCTCTTTCAGTTATGGCTTAAATATCGTCCGAATGTCTTACTTATCAAACTACTTTTGCCCGTAAAATCGAACTTGAAACCCATTGGGAAGGACCCCGCCCCTACCCCATGCCCCCGGCACCTTCAGCTATGGCTACGAGCATGATTTGTTACAATATTATCTTAGTCCACTGCCACCGCTGCTTAATATTGAACGACTGAATTATACGACTGAACTATACGACTGAGTTATACGACTGAACTATACGACTGAGTTATACGACTGAACTATACGACTGAACTATACGACTGACTTATACGACTGAAGTATACGACTGAATTATACGACTGAAGTATACGACTGAAGCATACGACTGGACTATACGACTGAATTATTCGACTGGATTATTCGACTGAGCTATTTGACTAATCCTAAGACTGATAGATCCTCCCCAACCCCCTCCCCCTTTCCTACCGAGCGTCTGGCTCCCTCAGTTATGTGGTGGGGCTGGGGTGGATAGCCGTATGGTTTGCAGGTGCTCGCTGTATAATGAAGCCTGTCATTGAGTCACCTGGCGCTGTTTCGCATCCTCGACTGTACGTGACAAGGAGAAGGATCGCCTGTCCAACCTTGTGGATTTTTCTCCGGGTCCTCCGGTTTCCCCACACTGCTAAAGACCTCTACGCGCAAGCGAATTATGAAAAAAAAAAATAAAAACCATGTTTTTGTCCCGAAATGACCTAGTGTGTGTCGAGTGGACGCTAAACCCCATTACTGTCTCCCTCTCTCTCTCTCTCTCCTTCTCTCTCTCTTTCTCTCTCTTTCAGTTATGGCTTAAATATCGCCCGAATGCCTTACTTATCAAACTACTTTTGCCCGTAAAATCGAACTTGAAACCCGTTGGGAAGGACCCCGCCCCTACCCCATGCCCCAGGCCCCTACCCCATGCCCCCGGCACCTTCAGCTATGGCTACGAGCATGATTTGTTACAATATTATCTTAGTCCACTGCCACCGCTGCTTAATATTGAACGACTGAATTATACGACTGAACTATACGACTGAGTTATACGACTGAACTATACGACTGAGTTATACGACTGAACTATACGACTGAACTATACGACTGACTTATACGACTGAAGTATACGACTGAATTATACGACTGAAGTATACGACTGAAGCATAAGACTGGACTATACTGAATTATTCGACTGGATTATTCGACTGAGCTATTTGACTAATCCTAAGACTGATAGATCCTCCCCAACCCCCTCCCCCTTTCCTACCGAGCGTCTGGCTCCCTCAGTTATGTGGTGGGGGTGGGGGTGGATAGCCGTATGGTTTGCAGGTGCTCGCTGTATAATGAAGCCTGTCATTGAGTCACCTGGCGCTGTTTCGCATCCTCGACTGTACGTGACAAGGAGAAGGGTCGCCTGTCCAACCTTGTGGATTTTTCTCCGGGTCCTCCGGTTTCCCCACACTGCTAAAGACCTCTACGCGCAAGCGAATTATGAAAAAAAAAATAAAAAACATGTTTTTGTCCCGAAATAACCTAGTGTGTGTCGAGTGGACGCTAAACCCCATTACTGTCTCCCTCTCTCTCCCTCTCCTTCTCTCTCTTTCAGTTATGGCTTAAATATCGTCCGAATGTCTTACTTATCAAACTACTTTTGCCCGTAAAATCGAACTTGAAACCCGTTGGGAAGGACCCCGCCCCTACCCCATGCCCCCGGCCCCTACCCCATGCCCCCGGCACCTTCAGCTATGGCTACGAGCATGATTTGTTACAATATTATCTTAGTCCACTGCCACCGCTGCTTAATATTGAACGACTGAATTATACGATGGAATTATACGACTGAACTTTACGACTGAGTTATACGACTGAACTATACGACTGAGTTATACGACTGAACTATACGACTGAACTATACGACTGAATTATACGACTGAACTATACGACTGACTTATTCGACTGAGCTATTCGACTGAGCTACTTGACTGATTTTATGTAACAGACTGAACAAATGACTGGTTTTTTTATTGAGTGGACAAAGCGACATGAAAATGTCAAATACCTCATGCTCAAAACAAACGCCGTGACTCGGCGACCATTGGCGTTATATTGGAATTAATGCGTTTCTTCTTTAACTTATATTGATTACATACTATTCCAAAATTTTAATAAGCCATCGACCGATTTATACGACTGACTATTCGATTTGGACTTAGGGTCGACTCCAAAAAGGAGTGGGCCTTGAAGATTGTTTACATGTTTACAAGGGTATCGAATGTCTTAAAATGAATAATTTATATTTTGATAAGACGACGATATGACAAAATGACTGGACTGTAAATAAAACTAAAATGCAATCGCACATGTCAATTAATAGCGACGAAGTATCGTCTGCTAGTAATATCGTCAGAGTTCCGTGTGCAACAGGGTGTATTGACATTCGTGTTCAAAACCGAAGTACGGGCTCGGGTTTTGAAAACTGTTCATCGTCTTTTGACTCGAGACGGAAAAGACACAGGTGTATTTCTTCTTCAAGTGTTAATCAAGTTGAGGAAATGTCTAACGAGTACAGAGAAACTGACGGGTTACTATCATCCACCCGTTATAATAGGTAGGTGAGAATTATAATATATAATGGAAGGAAGTAGGCCTACTTACTTTAGTTGACATCAGAAACACAAATTATTTATGGGTTTCAATCAACATTGATGCTCTGATCTACCAAGAAAAGATGGGGTTTTAGACAAAATAAACATTTTATCATTGGTAGGCTACACGAATCGAATCGTGTACCATTAATGGGCAGAGGATATTCGCCATTCGAATGGCAAAGAGTTATTCGCCATTCGTTTATGTTATTTGCCATTTGTTTTCGTTATTTGCCACTCGTTTTCGTTATTTGCCATTCGTTTTTTTTTTAAATCGATATTTTCTATACTATGACGTCGTACAAAATGAACATATATCATTTTCGTTGCAGTAAAAAATGCGAAAATAACTACTACAAGAAACATTGTTTGACAGAGTGCTATGGAGGTCTATTTATAGCCTAGCGGTGACTACCCGAAAA
Organism: Patella depressa; assembly: GCA_948474765.1. Classification (NCBI taxonomy): domain Eukaryota; kingdom Metazoa; phylum Mollusca; class Gastropoda; family Patellidae; genus Patella; species Patella depressa. The sequence continues at coordinate 32,029,211 of OX419715.1, forward strand.
AGTACCATACTTTATGACCTGTCCGTCAAAGGTTTAAATAAGACAAAATAGTTTTATTCAAGTATATGGATTGGAAATAATGAAAAATAAAAATGAGTTTCACTCTGTTTTATATTATACTGGTGTGTGTGTGTGTGAGAGAGAGGGAGAGAGAGAGCAGAGAAGAGAAGAGAGAGTAGGAGAGAAGAGACAGATAAAGAGAGACAGAAGAGGAGAGAGAAGAGAGAGGGAGGAGAGAAGAGAGGGGGAGATGAGAGAGAGAAGATGAAAGAGGGAGAGAAGGAGAGGGGAGGAGAGAAGAGAAAGAGGGAGACCGTTCGCCATAGGTACATTCGATACAAACTAGGTATTTTCTTGACTAACATGGTTCAATTTTATTTTAATAATTCACTTTCGCATAGAGGTCTTTAGCAGCGGGAGGAGCCGGAGAAAACCCACGAGAGGAGTGTTGTCTGACCAACCACTGCTAAAGACCCCTACGCACACGCGAATTATTAAAATGAAATTAGACCATTTGATAGTCCCGAAATGAACTACATTTTGTCGAGTGGACGTTAAACTCTCTCTCCCCCCCTCTCTCTCACTCCCCTCTCTCTCTCTCCCCCAGTTTCAAATGGAATGTATAATTAAAATAGAAATATACGGATGGCAAATATAACAAGCAGTTGGAAATGAAATGTATTGGTAGGAAATGAAATACAGGAATGGTTAATAAAATATATAAACTACGGGTCGCAGACAAAATATTTCTGGATTAGTAATGGATACAGAATTTCAAAGAATACGTAACTTTTCACATGTGTGTTACTTCCATGTACACACGATGTCGGTTTCTCTGTCTTCGCTTCGCTGTGAATGAAGGTCTTCCTTTACACGGTGAAGCTTCAATTAACAAATGGCAATTAAATAGGGGTTCTGTGTCTGTAATTGAAATAAAAACACGCACAATCTGCAAACATTTTAAGTTTATTATATAAAACGAATGGTGAATAACCATCCTTATGGGCCTGCGCTATTCGCCATTCGAATGGCGAATATCAACTCCGCCATTAATGTGTTTGAACAGCGCCATTTGTACAAGGGACTCAATGAATGAGTCGAGGCAAATTTCACAAGGCATGTCATACGGTGACGCCATATTTTAATCTAGAGACCATGCACAATAAAAACTATCGGTGTAGACTGAAATAATCAGACGCTTGAAATTGCCATTCGATTGAGACTTGCCGTATTTCGTCAAACACAACCAATTGGGAATGAGGGTAAAAATGGAAACGAAATATATACATTCATATCACATTATTATATGCATCAATTTCTTTTAATTCCCAAAATGTAGCGATTTACAAGAAGTCTACATACCTGGTACATAATATTAGCTCACTGTTTATGGCTGGAAATAAGGTACATGTATCTACCACTTGTCTGATTTATGTATGATTTATAGCTACCTTCCCATCTGTTGTTTTCAGGGTTGTTGCCCCTTGCCATAAGAATCTTGTAGTTGCAATATTACATTTAATATAATCATTAATTGAGGATTGCCATATGCATAGATGGACATCGAAATGACCACGTGGAATTAGAAAGTTTATTCCATGGATATATGTTTGGGGCCTCATCCTTCAAAACCTTATTTGTGCCGATATTGATGAGATTGGCATTTATCTCAATAAGGATCAAACTATCACTCGGTAAACACTAATTATCGACGAGGGTCATAAAAAAAACGTAAAAGATGACAGTAGGTGGAAAAGTAAATTATACATTTAAAAACTAATTATAAAATCTATATATTCAATTCTAAAAATTACAGGAAGCGAGTGTAGTTCATAGAATAGGTGTGATATAATCTCTGTATGGTGTTCTGAAAATAAGGCGAGCAGCCAAATCATCTTGTAACTTTTATAGTTTAAAGAATTGATGTGAGAAGTAACTTACAAATTTATTAGTCTTTTTGTAGCATCCACTAACAATTATTCGTATTTTACCTATGTTTACCTTAATTTAAAATATTTGCGATTGGCTAAAAAGAGGCAATGCAACTATTTCCAACTTGTATCGATACGCTGTATCAAAGTTTAAACTTTATCCAGTTTAAAAAGAAGACCCAATAACCAAACACTCTTGTCTCATCTGCATTAAGTTTCACAAATTGTTGTTCATTCAAATTTTACTGTCTGCAATACAAGTTTCAATATTCTGCTTGCAAGTGTCAAAGTCACTTTTAATGGAATGTGTATTGTTGAATACGGGTAGTCAGATGGTACACTATAGAAAACAGATGAGGTTTGGCAGATAACCATACTTCTTGTCACATAAAAGCCAGGGATCAAAACCATGCCACTTGAGTCAATGATAGATTTTAGGATTTAAACCTCACACATAGATCAGTCGATCATCCAACCCTTCTGCATTTTAAGAACTTCAGAAAAGAAGAACTTTAAAAGATTTTATTTATTATACTATAGATTACATACTGTTATAAATTTGGCCTAGAATGAATCACAGGAAGTGTTAACATATAGACTATAACAAAAGTTGTTTTACTCCGGTTACTCTGGTTCCCTCCCACTGGAAAGACCTCTGTGCATTTGCTAAGATGAAAAATAACACTTGTCTTCGATATGACCATTCGGTGGAAGTGGATATTAGACACTAAGAACAACAAAGTGTGGATTAGTACAAAGTCAAAGTATTATTTAAAATATGATGCATTGATATTTCCGGTTGGAGTTTATATGGTTTGAGAGTTCAAGGCTGTTTACAAAGTGCTTGAGACATATACATAGTCAAATTTTTATTGATATATTCATTCACCTCATTATGATATATGTGTAATTGTGTAAATCAGTATAAAACAAAGTATGATTTTTTTTTCAGCCCTACTACCTTTTCTGTGTTGTAAAATTAGCTTATAACACTTGTCTTTAAGGATCCATGTCAATATTTTCAGTAGTGGCAAGAAGCTGTTGAATTATCATCACATTTTGTCAATTAAAACCTTTACATTCTCATATACATACTCCTTGCAGTGTTTCGTTTGATTAGAGCTAATCCCACTACTCACGGCTGTAAAGATAGAAAATTCACCGTATAATTTTACCTACACAATATTTTTATTAAAAAATTCTGGTTTTATCCAGACACCGTACAATAATGTTTAGGACATCATTGGTCTGGTTTAAGTTGTTTGAAAACGTAACATGTAGATTGAGTTAGTTTCCCGTCCCCATAGAGGATTTTAAGGGCTTTTGATACAAAATTAAGCAGTTTTTTTCTCCAAATTATAATTGAAAATGGCCTTTAAGAAAATATTAATATATCAAATAAATAGATTATTTAAAGGTATTCGTTAGTTGGTAAAATAATGTATGTTTTGATTTGACATCATTTAACAACAAAATAACAATGAAGCAAAGAGTTCTTTCTGTTTATATAATTGTTTCTAATTGTCAGTTTATTTCTTGTCCTGTCATCAATATCGATCAAAGGGTTTCTTGCTTATGGATTCATATAGGAAATTGTGTATATCAATATTTTCAGTCTACTTTCCCTTTAAAATGAATTAAGGAAGTCAATAAACAAGCCTACAGTTGACAAAGATCTGTCTTATCACTTTTAGATGCACACGACACCTTTCATAGATTACGGTGTGTACACATATTTGACTTTTGATCTCTCCCATCATCTTTATTTTTAAAGTGGGTCTAGCCACAGAGAAAAATCAGATATTATACCCTCCCACACACCTAAACTTCACCCTTTAAATTCCTTGATTGAGGTGGTATTGGGTAGTATTGGGTAAATCGTCCCACCTGAAAACTTCAGGAAGAAAATAAGAGGCAGGGTTAAAAATTTGTCTAAGGGGCACAAAGATGGAGTCGTGAAATCAATAGAAACCTGTGTAAACATGAAATTCACATAGCTTGAATTAAATTTAGAATTAATCAATTTGATAATATTTGAATCAGAACTTATTAAAATGAAATTACATTTGATAGTTTTTGATATTGAACTCATTATTTAGCCTCCATTATAAGAAATATAAAACATTACTTAAAAATAAATAGACTATAGCATGCTATAATATACATTTGAAATAAACGTTAATAAGACAAAGGCAGGATACTGAGTGAGAAATATGAATAATTCAGTCTTAAGAACCTTGGACCTGGATTGAGGAAGACCTCACTTAAGTTGTGTCATCAAAAAGATAAGATTAATCATTTTAAACAACTTTGACATTTTACGACAAAATTTATCCGAATCATAGACATTCGTAGAGAAACTAGTTTCACTTAGAGTTTAGAGATCTAAATAGTTGAGAATGATAATGACAGCTGTCAATAATTTTAAATCATAGAAGTTACAAATAGTGTAAAATGAACTGAAAATTTTGTAATAGATTAATAATATCAAAATGTAGGCTACTTAACAATACTGTAATTTTTTAATCTTATATGGCGATTTTTGTTTACTCTTGTTCTAGGAAGAAAGAAGATAAAGATTGAATTATATATCTTTTAAAAATCAGTTTTATCATTTTAAATGGCATTATGTCAATGAGAGAAGTCGCTGGTTATCAATATGATTTGGACAATATCTTAATTTTTCTGCGAAAATTGCAGCTGACCGTGGCAGGTTTTGATTTGCATTGATCAGCAGTCAGTGAGAGGGATGACCGGTCGACTTAATGAGCTTGAGCAATATTAACTTTTTTCCGTCTGCAAATTGAATTCTCAAACATTTTTCAGAAAAATAAGAAAATGGTATTTGAAGTATATCAAGATAGAAAAAATTTGTTATTTGAGCAAATGGGTAAATAAAATGAGTTAAAGGCACAATACCTATGTGAAACAGATTGGGTTTGACTTTAGATTGATACTCCGAGGTTAAGGTCTTGAGACCTTATTGATTTTCAGTGAATTTTGATAAAAGGAACAGCTAAATCCATGATATTACATGTAAATGTTTTATATAGCCTATTACTACTACAAAACAAATTCTATTATGATTTTCTGATAATTACTTAATGAATTGTTACTCCTTAGTAAGATTTTAGTGTATTATAAATGTTTCATTGCCAACAAAAGTGTGTGTTTCGTTGCCTGGCAACCTATCTTTTTGGTTGATAGGCCTATGGTTTATAAAATCACAAGATTGGTTAAAATTTGTTTACCAAACAAAAAAGATCATGATCTTCATGAACTTATATAGTTCGAATTTGGACCACAGATAATAACATAGATAACATGGTTTATCTATTTCCATTTAATTATAACAATGTTAACTCTGTTGAAATAATTTCACGTCCTTATCTATAAACTTGCACACGTTCTATCCCCTTTCTCACAGCACTAAATTTGCTGATTAAATATATTTAATAGCTCATAGTATCCGCCTTATTGTAAAATTACCTCTATGAACCTCATATTCCTGTTTATTTAATTTTGGATTGTTATTTTTGACTGAGTTTTCTGGAATTTGTAAGTTTTATTAGTTTCATGTGATATATTTGAGGTTTTGTACTAAATATTCTAGAATTTGTGAATCAATTTACTGATGTTTTTCAGGATTTATTAGATTCAAATGTTTATTTTTGAGGTTTTGTAGTTAATTTTCTAGAATTTGTAAATCATTTTTTCAGTGTAGATGTTATCAGGTGTTGTTTTGAATTTTCTAGAATTAGAATTATTTATGTTTTATCTACCCACACTTATTGTTGACATGTAATGTTTTCCCCTTTGATTGTTGTCTGCCCACAAATTGTTCAGTTATCTCTCCATTTATATTCAAAGTTATAAAATCTTTTCAACCTAATTCTGGACATTTCTTGATATAATATTTTAAAACTTTGGTAGATTGTTCATTGGCCATATGATTGATCAATGCTATTCAACTTGACAATGGAGAACCAGTAAGCAGGGGTAATCATCCTACAGTCATTTTTCAACCAACCAAGATCAAACGATGGACTTCCTGTTTACTGAGCCAATGCTTTAATCAGTGAACCACTGTGGCTCCCCATGTAAATTTCTCTATGGAATTTTTCAAAACTTATTTGTATTTTTAACTTGCTCCACAGCAGGGTTTGTGGATGTGAATTCACAATACAATAAATAAAAAAAACATTTACTATAAATTTATTTTGTAAATTTTACGAGCATTATAAAAAATGGCCTGACAGTGACAGTCAAAATTTCGAAATAGAAGCCCATGGCTCTGCACTTAAAGATTACATATATCCCAGGGACTGAAACTGGTTAATTATTTGTGAAAGACTTACTAGACAGAACTGAGCAATTATCTGTAACTCTGTGATGATAATTTTGAGGAAATGCAAATTATCTTTTTATACGCCCACATTTTCATAAAGTGTGTCTGTTTACATTTGATTTGTGGACACTCTACAGGTCATAATTTTTACTATCCTTGGTATCCCCAGTGGTCTTATTCCGTTCCACTCCACTAACCTCAGGGTTAATCCATAGGGGGAACACGGTATTCAAGTTAACAGGCCTTGATGACTCCACTAACCTCAGGGTTTATCCATAGGGGGAACACGGTATTCAAGTTAACAGGCCTTGATGATTATGCTATTTTTATCGACCGATCCCATAAGTCGGTAATTGCAAAGGAAGTTGGCAAAGGGAAGTAACCCTCATTGGATTGGGTAAAGTAAGCAAACCACAAAGGCTCCCCTTAAAGAGATACAGTTAGAAATTAGCCAGGCGGTAGCCTAATTCTCCTCTAGTATCGAACCCCAAGCAAAAAATGAGAGAGTGCCAATTATACCAAAAGCATATTTATTAACAACAAATCACAATATTTATATAATATAATAATGAAGACCAAAAAAGTATTTAAATATGAAGATTCAAGAGTTTTATGGAGAAGGATGTTACAATTTTCTGTATGTTGATTAGGTGGTTTTGTAAAATCAAAACCCAAACCATTACACTTGAATGTTGGCGAGAGTACCTTCAACACCTAAACCACATTATATGTAGGAAAAACACAGCCTCACTCCTCAGAAGCAAATAACCAAGTTATTGTTGTTCTCAGGTGATATCACAGACAAGTAGGTTATTTACTATTATAAAAATAAATGCAAAATGAAGGCCATTTCATTAATAAGACTGGTTTGTAAACTGTTTTTTGATTGGTTCGCAGACTCAAGCTACGATCAAGGCCAGAGCAGATAATTTGAAATTGTGTAAACCCCCTGGACCCCGGGGATAATGGAGTAGAACGGAATGAGACCACTAGGGAAACCAAGGATGAATTTTTATCCGATTTTGACGAAACTTGAAATTTAGGTTTATATCTCAAAGGTCTTGGTTCCTTTTCAATATTGGCATGTTTTGGACAGTTAACTTATTGGATTATGGTCCCTGATTTTACGAAAAATCATATTTTTAACTTATGGTGCCTCCAAAATGGCTGTACGCAAAATAGAGTAAAAGTACTAGTACCAAGGTTGTGGACCCCTCTAAAGGTGACAATTTTTATGTGATTTTGATTAAACTTTAAATGTATGACCCACTGACAGGATGTGAAATTAAATGAATAAATGTGGAAAAACCTGTGTACTAATTAATGACAATAATGGATATAGATTTAGATACCTGAAAGAATAGAAAAATTTGGATTAATTTTATAGCAACATGTCTGTATGTAGTATATTTATAATTAGTGTGTGACATAACTATGTGGTCTGTTTGATCTTTTCCTATCTTTTAAAGTTGCCCGGCCTCATTAGGGATGAAAAGTGAAAGTGTTAATTTAAAGATGTACTACCATTACAGTATAAAACTAAAATAAAACAAAACTTTCACTGAGGTCTTCTGTTCAACCTGATTGGTTTTCTCCAGGCATCTGGTTTTCTCCACCATCTGTTAAATAATGGCCTGCATTAATATCCTTTATTGGTTAGATTTGTTTAATTTTGTAGTGGTCCAACTGTGGTGATTATGTCTGGTTTTTTATGCACCTTATGTGTTCGATCACAGCTTTGTATGAAGAATAGTCCTTGATGTGTATTTAATTCTCAATAAAAGTTGATTTGACTTATTAAATATTACCCATTTAAACATACATTATATAAGAGCTAAATTTGCCTATTGCAGGGTTTTTTTCTAGCTTCAAATGAAGTTATCATCCGATAAAAGACCCATTATCAACCTGGAAGGCTAAGATATTAAGTGAATTTCAACCATACCCGAGTTGAACATTATATAATCTATAAAATCACGCCTTCATATTTTATCGTAACAATGGTACTTAACAATCAGGACTATTTTATCAAAACATCAAACATTTATAACTTTGCTCAGAATGAAGTACTTTGACTGATATCTTTTAATATCAATTTTGAAATTATAATTGCAAGAACGACCAGCTCTTTATCTATACCTTACATAATGCATCTTATGATTAACTTTAATTAGCACCAAATAATGAATACCAAAAAAATCAACTTGAATACTGAGAAGTTTCTCTTTAAATCAAAAAGTCCCAGCCCCATTAAATATATTATCCAGTTTTAATCCCAAACATATGTACGTCACAATTCACTTTTTATCTAAATCAAAATCTTAGTACATAAATATATTGACTGGTTTAAAGTAATGCCTAAAGGTATGATTTACCATGTTACCAGAAGTCAAATACAGATAGTTCAATTGTGAAGAAGACAACCGGCTAAGTTCAAAATGTTGGATATAAAGTAATCAACCATTTTTTAGTTAAAAGGGTGTTTTGAATGGTAAAATGTGGATCTAACATGACTATTGAGCACTCCACAATCTATTTTCTTGTTTACTTCCAGTGTTTTTCTTGTCAAATTTCATAGTTTTTGTGAACTTTTGGGGCAATTTTGTTTAGAAATATTATAGAAATTCATGGTACATGAATTGAGCCTCTTGTTGTCAACAGATTAATAGAACTACATGTGAAATGATTTCCAATTGGATTAATAAAATGTGATGGAAGTTAATTGCTTTTGATTGGATTAAATATGGTCAAACGCAGTGGAAACAGTTCAGTTCATAAACTGTTCAGGAATATTTTAAATTTATTTGAATTTTGAACAGTAGTATATATTTGTGGATATTTGAGTAATATGTTTATCAGAATTTGAGTGGTGAATGTAAAATCCCAAAATCCTAATACAAAATCCAAAATTTTAGTTTGTCTCAGAAATTTGAATAAAATCCTAATCCTAATACAAAATCCAAAATTTTAGTTTGTCTCAGAAATTTGAATAAAATCCTAATCCTAATACAAAATTCAAAATTCTAGTTTGTCTCAGAAATTTGAATAAAATATAGATATAGGTATTTTGAATTGGAGCAAAATGCTGGACATTTCTATGCACCCACATTGAAATAGAAATGTATCAGTATTTATGACTGTTGATGTTGTTTTTCATATCAAAATCCTGGCAAATTAACTAACCAAATATTTCTCAAACTGAAAACTGTGGTCTATTTGAGACAAACTAATCGAGGTCAATTTTGGATTTTATACCCACCAAAGTTTAAGTACAGTAATGTTTATATATAACTATAGTTTGATTAAGTTGACCAGAATTTAAATTTAAGTGATTTCTTTTACCTAGTTTTTAGTTGATTTTACCAGGATTTCATTTAATATTGGAGTCTACCAGAATTTCATTTAATTTTAATATTTGCAAAGATTGGAGTCATTACTAGGACTTGAGTATGTGCTAAACAAATTATTTACCAATAGGAGAGCTATTGGGTCAAATATTCAGAATCAGTGTAAGATTGCTATGGAAGGCCTATTGGGTCAATGTTTGATGGATTTCAGTGGAAAGACTATTGGATCATATATTCATATTCTATTTAGATAAAGATGTTAACATGAAGGATACAGGATATTTTGTATTTTGAAAAAGAGGTTTAATTATTGACAAGTATTCAGAAGAAGCAGGATATTTTTTTTTTATATTTGACATCAAGTATTTTAGTAATATTACAGTATGGCAGACAGGTTAGTAAACCAATCACATAATTATATTCTTGTAAAACAAACTGTTGATCAATGAAAAAGAGAAATCCAAGTTCATATTTTCTTATCAAATGATCATCTTCAGACATAATCTGAGTTGTTGAGACTTATTTTGATAATACCTCTTAAAGGAAGTGACTATCATTCATATACGTATAGATGATTAACAAACTACATGTTGATACAAACTTGACAAAGGTCAAATATGATTTTAATCTGTTTATATTACTATAATCCGATTATAATGATACATTATCTATAGACAATCGTAGTTTCATCTTATTTTAATGGTACATGTATTTCACCATATTGTGAAATAAGTGTTTCCATTGATCAATTTTAAACACAGCACACTGACTTTCTTCGTTTCTAAATATAACTCTGCACCCACTGATATTGATAACAAGAATATCTTTTAGGGTTATTTATTATTTTTTTTTAGAATCCTTGGGCATTTTTGGGTTGTTATCTATCATTTTGAATCTACTCACCACTTTATAGTCTATTGTACATATTGAGTGTCAAATTATCTCTATCACATTCTCTGCACACATATTTTTACACATTAAATGTGGATACATATATATATATTGTCATCATCCCAGTTCGCCTGTATATCCATTTGCTGAGAAAATGATTATAAACTTATAGTATGATTTCAGTGAAATTACAAAACATGAAAATAACATTTTTTTATTGCAAATGTTTAAATAACTAAATAATATATGAATTTTACAAAGAATAGTTTGTAAGTTGTGAAAGAGCTTAGAACATTTTGTTAGTATAAGATGAAATGTTTTTAATTTCCATGGTTTTTGTTTTACTTTGTATACATTTGAATTATCACAAATACTGAAATGGGAGAAAAAAAAATTGAAACCTGTAAATTAATTTTTCCTAAAGCAGACAATTTCATTGATGTTTATTTTATTTGTCCGTCACCATGCGTAATTAATGAACATGTGCTAAGTAATATTAACTACATGTTTAAGATGATGTCTAAACTTATGAATAAATCAAGATCAAGATTTTTACCGACGTGTTCCGATAATCATATTATTGCACCTATTATGGTATGATATTGTCATCTAATGGCTATTTTCTCAAACGAAACACAGGTTTCAATAGCCATATTTTGAAATGAGGTCACCAATTACAGCATCCATTGATTTCATTTACAGTAAATATTTTACGATTAATAAATAGAATCATGTTTGAAAATCAACCTCTTATTACAATTACAAAGAGGGAATAAATCTAAACAAGTGAAATTTTAGTGTGTATTCACGTAAGGGAAAACAACACGATCTACTCCAATAAAATTTATAACTTTTTAACATCCCAAATCCCAGACTTATACCTGGTGAACTAAGAACTGGACTGAGTTCTTGCTGCACTCTTGACTGGGACATAAGGCTGAATCCTATCAAATTTCACAATTATATGTTTCGAACACATTAATTGTACAGAGTTCCCTTTCTCATCAGTTTTTAACAGAATTTTTGAAGACAATACAGAAGAATATTTAACATTCGGTAATTCATGGAAAAAGAGGAGGAATCCTATCCAAGTTTCGAATATTTTGATCATAAATTTCAAGCAGCTGATACAAAAAGCCTGAAAGTGGACTTTGAATGTCAGTATCCCGTCCTGAATATTGACGACAAATAATGTCCTACCTTCTAGCTTAAACTTTCACCTGTATAATAATATCCAACACAGAGGAAATGATTGAAATATATATAATGGGTATGATGATTTGTTTCATATTGATGTTATGAATATTGTTATATTTTACAGATCTGTAGAATTACAGCAATCAACTGATAATACCAACCCTAATTTAACAGATTCTAACAGTAATTATTGCTCTACTTTCATTTTATCACATTGCCACATGATTTAAACGGGAGCAGGACAATTGCCGGTGGGATAACTGCCGGTGAGGACAACTGCCGGTGATATCATTTAACACATCGTCTATAATATCACTAAAAAAATGGCTGACTAAATATGTTTTAGATCAAGAGCCCAGGAGGTTAACCTAGCTGAAAAGTGTACCAATTTTTTCCTTCATGGTATCAATGCATGTATATCTGGTATCATTAAAATGTAAGTCTGCCGGGTTTCTGGTCATCACACCCGAAATGTCTGTTGGGTAAATCCATCGCACAAACTATCTGGCAGTGGTCATTCAGGACTTCTGTGGTGGTACTGAACAACTGCAAAGCTGTTTTAGGTGGTATAGATTTCTGCTAATCTGGTTTAGTTGTTGACTGAAAATTAGATGACTCTTGTCAAGGATACTCCAACACTACAAATGTCTGGAAATTACACCCACCGCCAGAAACCCGACAGACTTACATTTTGATGACACCAGACACACATGCAATGATAATATATAGAACAAAATTGGTACACTGTTGAACTTACGGACAATGTTAGGTATCGGCTCTGCAGTCTCTGTACTTCTTGCGTTGAACAGGTTGTTCTCCAGCCAATATATCTGTTCAGTTACTTCTTACAGAGCTTCATGTGTCTTTCATATGAATTGTGTTCAACCATAAATTAATAAACTATACTGAAAATCCCAATGAAATCATTGGCAATATAAGATTAACAGTTTTTAAAATGATTACATATGTACATTTTTTAAAAGTATAGTTTAAAAAACAATACTAAAAAGAACTAATAAAGACACCAGCAATAAAATCAACAGTTACAAACTATAAAAAAAAATACATAATAAAATAATCGAAAGTTGTCCTGCCGGCAGTTGTCTGACCGGCAGTTGTCCTAGACCCGATTTAAACATCAAACTTTCACAGTTAGAATAACTAAATTAATATCACAGAATTTAGTTCTCATCTTTGATTCATACAATTTGAAAATATTGTGTCAGTTAATTAATCAATTATCAATGGGTGGACAGAAATATTTGGATTAAAATACTAAAATTAAATATATAGGGTTTTTCATACAGAAGCATTATTTTCTGTTGATATCCATAGGCCTAATATACTATTGGAAAAAAAGTCTTGTTTCTCTCAAAAGACCAATTTATTGTGTTTATAAGATATTAGACCTTATTCCATTCAATTCTTAATACCAATGTAAAGGGGATTTCCGCCCCATGGCCAGGAATTAAATTTAGTGATGGTAAACGATACTGATTTTGAAAATTTTGAACAATTAAATTTTACATTTATATTTTTAGGCAGTCATTGCCACGATGCATCAGAACGATCAGAGATTGATAAAAAAGCGCGAACAAAACTCATTATCGCCAGTCTACTTTGTCTTATATTCATGGTGGGAGAGATGGCAGGTAAGTAACATAGTAAATTCTTTAACAGATTGTTTATTTGCATTTGATTGAGAGTAATGAGAGTGAGTGAATTCATTTAATGATGATTGTGTATACTGAATTTCCAATAGGGTTCCCACACAAAGCTGACAGATATGTTTTCCACTTATGGCTGACTGGATATAAACCTTTAGATAACCCATCATGATTATGCCCTCGAAGCTCTGACCTAATTACCACTGGACGACATTTATTTGAACTTTTTGGACATTGGTGACATCACATGCTTTCACTGCAAACTTTGAAATTTTTGTCTTGGGTCAAAGTAATACACTCAGATTTCATCCTGACTAACAACGTGATCTAAGAATTAAAACATGTGGATCTCTTTGATATTCCTTGAGAAATTGTTTCTGTTCCTCTGTCAATATTCTGGGCACCCAATGGTCAGACATTGTGTCCATGCCCAAATGTTCATGCCATGAAATGACCGCTGGGTCACATCTAGCTACGGTCATTTTCCATAGCCCTCGTTCCCAACCGACATATACGGCCAACGTGAAACCCATGGTTCATGGATTATTCATTCAACTAATGTTCAGCATATTGTGTCGAGAACAGCATCAATTTTATCTTTAATAGTCACATCACAAGGGAGACCAGACTGTGGTTCTTCTTCAGTGCTGATCCTTGTATATTCAGCACACCACTGTTTGATTGTACTAAGTTGCACTGTAACCTATTGTTTGTGTCTTGTCATCAAGATTTTGCTTTTGAAATGAAGATACTTAATCACAGCCCTGCATTCACGTTACTCCATTTTGTGAGCAAATGAGTGGGTCATGGTGTTTGACAGCTGCAGTTTTTAGGGAGTTATATCACTTAAAATTGATGTTGTGCATATCCAGCACATACTGAGATAATTTTGTAGAAACATACCTATTACAATTGTTAATCATATTTGGGTTTTTTTGAATTAGACTCCAGGCTGTACACCCCCAAAAAATGTTTATTTGGCTAGTATTTCTGACATAAACAGATTTGGGGATTCAACTGTTACTATATTTTATTAATACATATTTTTCAGGAGGTTTGATTGCCCATAGTTTAGCTATAATATCTGATGCAGCACATCTGTTGACAGATTTTGCTAGTTTTATGATAAGTCTGCTGGCTCTCTATCTTGCCAGTCGTAGAGCAACAAAAAAACTTAGCTTTGGCTGGTACAGAGTAGGTAAGTCTTTTAAGTTTTAATGTCACATGGCATAGGGAAGTGGAATAAAAGAAGTGGAAAGGATCATAGTACAATTGTCTTTAGTGGGAAGTGATTTGGTGAAGGGTGGATGAATGGTCAAGTGAAATAATGGACAGATCTTTCTTTTCCCATTATCCTAATATGGGTATATTGTGAATATACTAATCAGTTTCTGTCTTCTATGGATATTTAGACTTGAATTGAACACGGAGAAGAATTTATATATAAATCTAATATAATTTTGTAAATATTAGTAAGGCAACAATCTGATAAAAAATAATATTTTACACCAACAACTATAATTTTTTTTATTAAACAAAAAGTTGGATAACTTATATCAAGAAAATTGCCCCTTTGTAGCCACCTGTATTAAAGATAGGCTGGCACTGCCAGGCAGGATACGCCCACATTTTTGAGAGATGGACAGAGAACAAGCAATACCGAAAGTGATTTTTCCTGCATCTTTAAGTCCTGTATTTCATACTGTATTTGGAGCAGCCATTTAGTTGGTCAGTTCCAGTCTGATATTAATGAAATTCGAAACCGACAATGATTATGGTGTGACGGTACACAACCTAGAAATGTGACTTTTCATCAAAATCGGATAAGAATTGTGACCTGTATTGAGTCCACAACCATGATATACCATATTTTTACATTATTCGCGTACAAACGGCGACCATTTCGTCCGGCAATTTTTGTATGATTTTCACGAAATTAGAACTAAACCTTCCTAATCAAAATCGAATTAAAATTAAGACCTATACAGGGTCCACAACCATGATATACCATTTTTATACGCCCACATTTTCATGTGGACGTATTATGTCGTCGCCCCTGTCCGTCCGGACGTCCGTCCGTCCGTCCGGACGTCCACAATTTGTTTGTGGACTCTCTACAGGTCACAATTCTTATCCGATTTTGACGAAACTTGAAATATAGGTTTATCCCCAAAAGATCTCGGTTCCTTTCGATATTGGCATGTATCGGATCAAAACTTCATGGATTATGGCCCCTGATTGTACGAAAAATCACGTTTTTTAGCTTGTGGACCCTATAGAGGTCACAATTTTGAATCGATTTTGATGAAACTTGACATGCATGTTTGTAACCCAAAGATCTTGGTTCCTTTCGATATTTGCGGCTATCGGAATGTAATTTCCTGAATTATGGCCCCTGATTGTCCGAAAAATCACCCTTTTTAGCTTGTGGTCCCTCTGGAGGTCACAATTATTATTCGATTTAAAAAAACGTTTGATTATATCACCGTTACACCCTAAGGAAGGGTTGAGTTCAAATTTCGGGAAAATCGGACGAAAATTGCCATACAAAATGGCCGCCGTTTGTACGCGAATACTGTTAAAAAATAGTATATCAAGGTTGTGGACCCTGTGGAGGTCACAATTTTGATTCAATTTTGATGAAACTTGAAATTCATGGTTATAACCCAAAGATCTTGCTTCCTTTCGATATTTGCGCATATCGGATCGTAACTTCCTGAATTATGGCCCCTGATTATACGCAAAATCGCCTTTTTTTTTAGCTTGGAGGTCACAATTATTATTCGATTTAAAAAAACGTTTAATTATATCACCGTTACACCCTAAGGAAGGTTGAGTTCGAATTTCGGGAAAATCGGACCAAAATTGCCATACAAAATGGCCGCCGTTTGTACGCGAATACTGTTAAAAAATGGTATATCAAGGTTGTGGAACCTGTGGAGGTCACAATTTTGATTCGATTTTGATGAAACTTGAAATTCATGGTTATAACCCAAAGATCTTGCTTCCTTTCAAAATAACTTCCTGAATTATGGCCCCTGATTATACGCAAAATCGCCTTTTTTTAGCTTGGAGGTCACAATTATTATCCGATTTAAAAAAACGTTTGATTATATCACCGTTACACTGTAATGAAGGTTGTGGACTCTCTACAGGTCACAATTCTTATCCGATTTTGATGAAAAGTCACATTGTCGGTTTCGAATTTCATTAATATCAGACTGGAACTGACCAACTAAATGGCTGCTCCCAATACAGTATGAAATACAGGACTTAAAGATGTAGGAAAAATCACTTTCGGTATTGCTTGTTCTCTGTCCATCTCTCGAAAATGTGGGCGTATCCTGCCTGGCAGTGCCAGCCTATCTTTTTAACAGTATTCGCGTACAAACATCGGCCATTTTGTCTGTCAATTTTGGTCCGATTTTCCCGAAATTCAAACTCAACCTTCCTTACAGTGTAACGGTGATATAATCAAACGTTTTTTTAAATTGGATAATAATTGTGACCTCCAGAGGGACCACAAGCTAAAGAAAGGGGGATTTTGCGTATAACCAGGGGCCATAATTCAGGAAGTTACGATCCGATATGCGCAAATATCGAAAAGAACCAAGATCTTTGGGTTATAACCATGAATTTCAAGTTTCATCAAAATCAAATTAAAATTGTGACCTTTACAGGGTCCACAACCTTGATATACCATTTTTTAACAGTATTCGCGTACAAACGGCGGCCATTTTGTATAGCAATTTTGGTCTGATTTTCCCGAAATTCGAACTGAACCTTCCTTACGGTGTAACGGTAATATAATCAAACGTTTTTTTTAAATCAGATAATAATTGTGACCTCCAAGCTAAAAAAAAGGCGATTTTGCGTATAATCAGGGGCCATAATTCAGGAAGTTACGATCCGATATGCGCAAATATCGAAAAGAAGCAAGATCTTTGGGTTATAACCATGAATTTCAAGTTTCATCAAAATCGAATCAAAATTGTGACCTCTACAGGGTCAACAACCTTGATATACCATTTTTTAACAGTATTCGCGTACAAACGGCGGCCATTTTGTATGGCAATTTTCGTCCGATTTTCCCGAAATTCTAACTCAACCTTCCTTAGGGTGTAACGGTGATATAATCAAACGGTTTTTTAAATCGAATAATAATTGTGACCTCCAAGCTAAAAAAAAGGCGATTTTTCGTATAATCAGGGGCCATAATTCAGGAAGTTAACATCCGATATGCGCAAATATCGAAAGGAAGCAAGATCTTTGGGTTATAACCATGAATTTCAAGTTTCATCAAAATCGAATCAAAATTGTGACCTCCACAGGGTCCACAACCTTGATATACCATTTTTTAACAGTATTCGCGTACAAACGGCGGCCATTTTGTATGGCAATTTTCGTCCGATTTTCCCGAAATTCGAACTCAACCTTCCTTAGGGTGTAACGGTGATATAATCAAACGGTTTTTTAAATCGAATAATAATTGTGACCTCCAGAGGGACCACAAGCTAAAAAGGGTGATTTTTCGGACAATCAGGGGCCATAATCCAGGAAATTACATTCCGATAGCCGCAAAAATCGAAAGGAACCAAGATCTTTGGGTTACAAACATGCATGTCAAGTTTCATCAAAATCGGTTCAAAATTGTGACCTCTATAGGGTCCACAAGCTAAAAACGTGATTTTTCGTACAATCAGGGGCCATAATCCATGAAGTTTTGATCCGATACATGCCAATATCGAAAGCAGCCGAGATCTTTTGGGGATAAACCTATATTTCAAGTTTCGTCAAAATCGGATAAGAATTGTGACCTGTAGAGAGTCCACAAACAAATTGTGGACGGACAGGGGCGACGACATAATACGTCCACATGAAAATGTGGGCGTATAAAAATGAATTTGATGTTTTGTGTTTTTCAGAAATTCTTGGAGCTTTAATATCAATATTGATGTTATGGGTTTTGACGGGTATATTGGTCTACTCTGCTGTTAACCGTATAATAGACAAGTCATATGAAATAGATGCCACAGTGATGTTAATTACTGCATCTTGCGGTGTAGCCTTTAATTTAGCGTAAGTATGGCTGATCATTTTTAACCTCCTGTACAAAATTATCAACTTGAAAATTCTCTCAATAAAAAGGGCTATTGACATGTTTACATTAACTGTTTTAACTGTATGGCAAATAATAATTAGAAAGAATTAATGTGTCAGAGAAAAAAGATACAAATTTTTAGGGGATATGCAGTTGCTTGATCAACAGTTAAAATAACTTGGCATACTCCTCAATGTTATTTTGTTTTATTTATCCCACTCTACACTGCTGTATCAAGGTGTTGAATAATTCGTTTGAGATTTTTCGTTGCCAATTCAAATCACTCACTAGTGACATATTTTGATTGAGTGTGATACACTTAGTTAATTTTGGTACCTACATGGAAAACATCCACATGATTTATCATGATTAGCTTGTTTAAATTAGGTTTCTACATACTGAATGCAAAACACAAAAGAGGTACTAATTGTCGTAAATATAAGCCATTTTGTTTTTAGATCATTCGTATTTATTCCTGTTATTATTTCTTCGAAAGGCGGGGACTATTAAAATGGGTTTGCCTGTCTGTCTGTCCGTCAAACTCTTTGGGACACAATTACTCTCCTCTTAATTGAGATAGAATAATCAAACTTGGTGAGGTGTTTATTAGGTTGATACCTTGATGGAGTTCGAAGATGAGCATTTTCTGCTTAGGGTAAGCACAGAGATAAGCAATTTGATTGGTGGATGCTTTGGTCCTAATTAAGTGAGGGTGTATGAGGGGGGATTTGACTCAAAAGTCAATGCTATGTCATTAGTGCTATTACATGTCCAATGTTGCAAATGTTTAATGTTATGTGTAAATTTGACAAAGTCATGAGTAAAAAATAGTGTAATACTGACAAATACATCGTGTATATTGACATCTACTTTTTGTCATAAAACATTTCACATTAGACATTTCACAACAAACCTAACTCCATTTACCCAGAACTTTAAACTTTCAACTCTTATATCTTCTCCTATGACACGCGCACTATGTATTGTAACCTTCAACATTTCACTTTTACATCGCAACACAGAACAAGTAATGAAATCAGCAAGTATGCAAATTAGTTCACACGGCCCGTAAATTTTAATCACGTGATATCTTGCGTTATAAGCTGTATAACTGTCTCTTTTTGGTGTTGTCATCTTTTGCATTATAATGTTATCCTGTTTATAAATTATATAATACCTTGTAATACCCATGCATCGACCATCGTCCATTCTTCTCCTTTTATTTGTTGAGCTATATTTTGCATCATTTATTATACTTTTCATGATGATGATGAATGAATGAATGTCCACATCGATCATGAACTGTCGCACACGTTCACACAAAACCCTGGTGACTTCAGAGTAAAATTCTTCGTAAGAAATTCTGTGAATTTTACGAAAAATTTCTTGGGTTATATGTGGAAGCCGAGACATTTTACTTTCCTTTTTTACTATTACTTTATGTTGAAAACAAATCAGGTCTCATATCGGTGGAAATTCCCTGCTTGAAAATTAACATATCGCGTGATTAAAAAAGGTGTCGTGTGAACTAATTTGCATACTTGCTGATTTCATTACTTGTTCTGTGTTGCGATGTAAAAGTGAAATGTTAAATGTTACAATACATAGTGCGCGTGTCATATGAGAAGATGCAAGAGTTGAAAGTTTAAAGTTCTGGGTAAATGGAGTTTGGCTTGTTGTGATATGTCTAATGTGAAATGTTTAATGCCAAAAAGTAGATGTCAATTTATACGATGTATTTGTCAGTATTACAGGATTTTTTACTCGTAACATTAAACATTTGCAACATTGGACATGTAATAGCACTAACGACATAGCATTGACTTTTGAGTCAAATCCCCCCTCATAAGGGTGATGAAACTTTGTGTATAGTTTCATTACATCAATACCTTGACTAAGTTCGATAATGAACATTTTCTGCTCAGGGTAAGCAGAGCAATAAACAGTTTGATTGGCCGAAACTTTAAAACATAATAACTCTCCTTCTAAGTGAGCTAGAATGTTCAAACATGGTGTAGGCGTTCATTTGATGAAATCCTTGATGGAGTTTGATGATGAACATTTTCTGCTAACAGTAAGCAGAGATAAGCAATCGGATTGGTTGATGCTTTGGGGCACAGTAACTAGTTATAATAAAGTGAGAGCAATGAAACTCAGAATATAGATTCATTATATCATTACCTTGACTAAGTTAGTGAGAATTTTCTGATTTTAATTGAGGTAGAATGTATAACTTGATGTAGATGTTCATTAGGTGAATGTCTTGACTGAGTTAAATGATGAACATTTTGAGCTGAAACTAAGCAAAGCTAATCAATTTCATTGGTCGCTGCTTTGGGAGAGTGATGAAACTTAGTGTATAGTTTAATTGCTCCATACTTTTGAAAAAAAATAAATGTGCGATTAATTAATATGTGTCATCTATTTATTTTGGGATTTCGGCGAGGGACATCAGCCTCACTGTTCGCTTGTTGAAACTTTAATTCTTTATATTATTATTTTTACTTTTTAGGTTGGGTTTTACACTTCATCAGGGAGGACATACCCATAGTCACTTGGGTGGAGGCCATTCTCATAATAAAAAGCACTCTCAGAACAACCATTCACATGGTAACAAATCTATAAACAATGGTCACCATGACAACCATGCTCACAGTTCTCCAGAGGAGATCCGTGCACGCTATGGTAGTATAGATGAAGAGGCTAATGGAGATTATGTTCGTTTTAAAAACGCAGATGAGAGTCAACATCGTCATAGCAACATCAATGTAAAAGCAGCATTTGTACATGTGATTGGTGATTTATGTCAGAGTATTGGAGTTTTAATAGCTGCGTTAATTATTTATTTTAAGGTGAGTTGTTGACAGATTTAAGCGGGTGGACACACTAGCCAATTGTTTCAGCCAAATCGATCAGTGCCGAAATTTGCCTGGTGTATCCATTGTCATTTCCCCGATGGATGATATATTCGTCCATTGTGTCCGCTTAGCCGAAGCAATCGCTCGTTTGTAGAATTTATTAGCCAATAACCACTCATATCGGGAAGTCACATGATTGTTTGTAGACACTGCCATGTTTTATCATAAGGTGATACAATTGACTGGTGAATTGGACAAAGGATTTGCCTAGTGTGTCCACTCATTTGGCTGAATCTCATTCGACTGCAATTCGGAGCTGATTAATTCAGCTGAATCATTCAGCTAGACTGTGCACCGCTTAACAGATAGTGTAGTACCATGGGTCTTTTGTCAGACGTGGTAAGCGGGCCACCTAATCCTGTGACAACCTGTCACTCTTTTTTTTAGTTCATAAGAGACTGGACTTCTATACAATATGTGTATGTGAACACAATAATTAGATAAAGATACAATATAGTCGGAATGACCGTAGTTCTACAATAGTCTTTAGGTCACTTGACAGATTAACACATAGTCTTCAGGTTACCAGGACTTATTTTATTATTACATCAGCTATATTAAAAATTATGTTTCATTATATTTAATTATTATTTTTCAGCCTGAATGGAAGATGGCTGACCCTATTTGTACCTTTTTATTTTCTATATTTGTGATAGTTACAACTATCACGATATTGCGTGATATATTGGTTGTTCTCATGGAAGGTGAGCAAATGACATAATTTCTATGTTTGTGATAGTAATATGACCATCACAATATAACACATGATATACTTCAGGTTTTTAATATATTAAGTCATTTGAAGTCCCAACATTTTTCATGCTCGGTGCTCACTTGTCAGCATAGCGCCTGCAGAATTGATCAGGAAAATGGACTTTAACGTTGGGATTGATGTACATATTAAGAATGCTTGACAGTTGGGGAATTTGAACAACACACAAATGTTGTTTGATCAAAATTCTGTTTTTGCATTGCGCACATAACATAGAAATGAACATTCCATTTTCCATTCTGTTCAGAGTAAAAAATATTCCTTGGTTCAACTGGAAATAATTGATAATCAAATTTGAAGCAAAGTTATTTAGAGTAGAGAAATCAAATGTTTTTCTGAAATCTGAAATAGAATTTGAATAGTTATTCATACTGATGTGCCGATGTGGGTACTATCGATTTTATTCCATCGCATGTATGGAAACCAAAATAAAAGGATCGAGTGCCAAGCAAAAGAAAACAATTTTTGACAACTCAAATCATAGTTTAGGTAATTACTTTTTGTACTGATATCAGCCACTTTCAACAAATGTGAAACCGATAATCAGAAAATCACTAGTTAATCATAGTAAAAATTGATGGCTGCACATAACATTTTTTTATGCATAGGATCATATGATTTTCTTTTTGTGTTTATTTTCAGGTACTCCACGTCATTTAATATTTACAGATGTAAGAGATGCATTTTATGAGGTAGAAGGGGTGAAAGATATACATAATCTCCGTGTATGGTCGTTAACTATGGATAAAACAGCTTTATCAGTACATATTGCAGTCAGTAAGTATTTCATAATAATTACAATTAAATTTCTATAGGCCAAGACTTTGAAACAACCTACTGAGAATCTTACTTCAAAATGCATTTACAGGATCATGGTGGGTAAGTGGGTAAGACGCTGGCTTGCGAGCCGTGAGTCCAGGTGTTCGATTCCTGCATTGACCAAGACAGTTCATCCATATTTTCCAGTGTGGTTTCCCCTTGTCAGTGATGCAGGACAGAGGGCTTGACAAGGACAGCTGCCTTATCGTTCGGATGGTATGAAAAAACGAGGTCCTGTGTACATATTGGCGTGCATGTAAAAGATCCCTTGATGGTTGGAATTGGATATAAGAGTAGGCTGTAGTGTCACTGTCCGAGCAAAATTTCCCTCATAGCACACGGTATGGCGAATGCCCGTCTTCATTATCCCAGTTCAGAGCAGTAGAAGGTTAAACCCCCAATTCATTTCATTTCCAAATGCATCTTCAATTTCCTTCAATTCTTCCTTTAAGACATAAGTTGTAATGTAATGCTATATAAGACTGTTGATAATAATAATTATTGTGCAGAAATCAGTGATCGTGTAAATGTATTTTTTAGATAAAGATGCAGATCCTCTAAAAGTATTAAAGACAGCATCAGGTATGATACAGTCCAAGTTTGATATAAAGGAAACAACAATGCAGATAGAGGAATACGTGCCCGAAATGTTAGACTGTACATATTGTCAGGATTTAAAAGATTAAAGATTGTCAAGACAAGACAAATTATCAGGATGTAATAGACAGTGCCAATCAAATAACACAGACAATCTAAAAGTCAAAGCGAATGGAAAACAACCTTCACAATGGCATAATAGAATGGAACAGCAGTAGTCTTTCAAAAACAAAAACTACAATCTGTCGATCTGTGAGTGAAAGTTGCCCTGAGTGCATGTGTCTGAAACTAGAAACATTTGTCGCCTGATTTTTATCACCAAGACTGCATAGTTAATTTTCAATACAATCTTTTGTAGCAAAAACAAAAACTGTGTACTGAAACCTGCCTTATAGCAAAGTTGTTAACATTTTGAAAACTCTGAATATATTGGAAAATTTTGGAATGTGATCTCAATATAAAGGTTAGGTTTAGTTTTTCCTAAGCTACTATATTTGGAAACTTGTTAATCAGGAAGTCTTCAATAATTATGAATTCCAAATTGTGTGACTCAGGCATTTAAATTTGTACCATCTTGGAATACTTTTGTTTATGACTACAAATTGAAGCTCTGCTCTATTTGACCACCTTATATATTAAAAAGTAGCCCTTATTAAAAAGCCTATTGATCCCCATACTCTGCGCAGCGTTTTGTTTGATTAGAGGTAATTCCACTACACACTGCTATTATGAGTGGATATTGTTGTTTTAAATTTTGATTGGTCAGTAGTCCGTCTACCAACCAATCACTAGCTGCCCTACAAAAGCTTTACATTTAAAACGAGTGCCAATATTGGACCAAATATGTTTACATAACTTTACGTCGTGGTTCAAGAAACAGACGCTATTCCAGCAATGGCCAGAGAGGGATTTCTCAGGCCATTGCTTCAGGAATATGATTGATCCCTATAATTCCCAACGTAAGTTACAGCCATCTAAAGTTCCCATTCCTTCCCATTGACAACTTTTTTGTCTTAAAACATCAGTCAGTTACTGAAGAATAATTTGATGACTAGTATTGAGGCGTAAATATTATAGAAATTGATTAGTAAATGATACAGTAGT
Organism: Patella depressa; assembly: GCA_948474765.1. Taxonomy (NCBI): domain Eukaryota; kingdom Metazoa; phylum Mollusca; class Gastropoda; family Patellidae; genus Patella; species Patella depressa. The sequence goes on from OX419715.1 coordinate 32,053,903, forward strand.
TCATAATTAGCAGTGTGTAATAGATATTAGCTGTAAAACATATCAATCTACTACTGCACAGATTTGCTGTAAAATCCAAAACTATGTGCGAGTTAAGGCTTAATATCATGAGTAAATGGCATAATATTTAGACTTCAATTTCAAAATTTTCTGATTTTGAAGTATGCTTCATGTATATGTTCTTATTAAACCGTGTCAATAATCAAATTTATACTCATTTAATTGTCAGTCTTTCATTGTATGTAGATGTGATATTAATACTCTGAGCCTTCATTAAAGTCTTTCATTTTAATAATAATAATATTAACTCGATGACCTTCGAATCTAAGATGCCTCAACACCAAGGTAAGTGGAATGGGTCTTATGAAAGCCTCACCACTTTACTTAGGTAGGTCATTTTGAAACTACATTTATTTCTACAGGTACGTGTGCAATGCAATGTGTGCAACAGCTTTTCTTCAAAGTATACACAAAATGTCTAGGTGATGCTTTAATTGTCAGTCTCACAGATACAACCCCTAAAGTTTCTTCTCTGCCCATACCAAGAATCGAATCTGGGGCTTTCTGGTCGTGAGAGTAGGGTCCTAATCACTCAACCACTGTGGCCCTCAAAGAGAGGTAGCATTAATACAGTTATTAGACTAAGTATAGGCCAAATATGTACTCCAGGAACAGGAAATACATCTAATGGCTTCTGAAGGTCAAAAACAGGTTAATGGCACCAACAGGTTAACAAGCCGGTTTAAAGATGCAACATGTCTATGCAAGCCAATTTAACCAATTGCCGCTATAACTATACGTTTAATCATATTTATTGTTGATGTTCATGAAATTAAATTCTAACAGTTTAAGCCACATCACAATATGGCTAAGTGTTCAAAGTATTCAGAAAAGTGGAACTTGGTAGATGACCATAATCTGATTATGCTGCATGAATTGATGCAAAGATTTATGTTGCTGTTGATAATAATAATAATACTGCTACTTTAAAGGAGCTTAAACTCTTGAGGTCTGATCAGATTAATAGAGTTACATATAAATTGTACATATTTTGATATTGATTTATGTATATACCGGTAGTTGTATATGTGATTTGTAAATAAACTATTTATATAAAGATTGGGTTTCATACAGTCACTATTTGGGGATTAAAATGTGCCAAGCATGGGCCAAACAAATTCTAATAATTTTCTGATAATTACTCTATAAGTTGTTACTCTTTATCAGTCTTTAGTAAATTATAAATATTTCATTACCGACAAAAGTAAAAATATGTGACAACTCTTGTTGACTGCCTGGATGATTTAGCTGCTGTGGTATATGTTTTGTTGCGCCAATATCAAAAGGAGTTGAGATCTTTGGGAGATAAACTATTTGCTTAAAATGTACACTATATTCAAATGTTTTTTAAATCAGACAAAAATTTTGACCTCTAGAGGGACCACAAGCCAAATAAATGATTTTTCGTACAATCAGGGGCCATAATCCATGAAGTTTCCAAGGCAACCAAGATCTTTGGGATAAATAGAACTATATATCAAGTTTTGTCAAAATTGGATAAAAATTATGACCTATAGGGTGTCCACAAACAGATTGTGGATGGACAGGGGCAACGACAATATACGTCCACATGAAAATGTGGGCATGTGGGCTTATAAACACAAAAAGAAAACCACTACATGTTATTCCTCATCCTCCTGCACATCCCTGATTGCACTATCAAATCAATTGCAAGGTAGACTAATTTGGGGCAACTGCATTGCTCCATGCAGTATGTTTTATAACCATATTTCGTGAGTTCAATTACAGCACAAGGGGCTGTGCTATGTAAGGAAGGTTCAGGATCTGGTTACGTAGCCTATGACTAGCACCATGGGTCCCATCTGTTTTCCTCACCATATTTCATAACAAATTTAATTTGTGTTTCAAATAAACTCACACCATAGCATATGTTGACAATGGTGAATAAGTAATCTAGGTCCTGATATTATTTTGCATGTTTTCTTTAGCACAAATCCCTGCCACCCATATTACTACATGACTTGTCGGTTGTTGCGCATGGCAATGTAAGTTGCTCTTGGGATATCGGGCAATATCTCTCTTCTTCCAATTTTTTGTACCTGAAATTTTGCCATCTGAGTGGTGGTAGGGTTAATGGACCAGATGAAGGGTACACTTGGCAGACAAATCTCTTCTATTCCTTGACTGATGGAGGCGAGTCACCATTCACTAGCTCAGTTGTGATGACACATTAGTCAAACTCTCCAAAACAGTGGATAACAGGGTCAATCACTCTTAAGCTTCAAATATGCATAAAGCAATGATTTCTTTGTGATGCTCACAAATTTACCTCCACAGTCGAATAGGGCCCCTCAGTGGTGATTTAAGGGGTTGGAAAATTTGAACACCGACAATTTTGTATATACTGGTCGAAAATCAACCCCAAAAATCAAAATAAAACCAACAAAATCTATTGAGAATATTAATTATTATACATGTATGCCAACCTTTTTTGCCAGGCAACGAAACATACACCCACACATCAGCCAAATCGTCCGGGCAGTCAACAAGAGTTGTTGCATTTTAAGTAATCATCAGAAAATCATAATTCAAACTCACCCATAACTACGGTGTAACTGTGATATAATCAAACGTTTTTTTAAATCAGATTATAATTGTGACATCCAGAGGGACCACAAGCTAAAAAGGGTGATTTTTCGTACAATCAGGGGCCATAATTCAGGAGTTACGATCCGATATGGGCAAATATGCAATGGAACCAAGATCATTAGGTTATAAACATGTATTTCAAGTTTCATCAAAATCAGTTCAAAATTGTGACCTCTATAAGGTCCACAACCTTGATATAACATATTTTCACACTATTCGTGTACAAACGGCGGCCATTTTGTCCGTCAATTCTAGTCCGATTTTCACCAAATTCGAACTCAAGCCTTATAACCATGGAACGGTGATATAATCAAAAGGTTTTTTAAAGTTCCAATAGCATTTTTTTAAGTTATATTTTTAAAATTTATTAAAATAAAGCCCCAAAATAGATTGAACCTATAAACAGTCCTACCTTGTTAAAGAATAATCCTATTAATCCTATAATTCACTATTGCCAGTTGAGAAATTGGCAAAAATATCATTTTCAAATTCAAACGTTTGAAGATGGCCGTCCATGGAGAAGAATAGGAAAACAAGGGAGGTAATTGAGTAACTATTTCCTCAATCAACCAGTGTCACCCTTTATAACCCCCCCAATATTTTGTCCATGATCCTATAATAGTGAGTTGACAACCTTTTGAGCAAAAAACATAGAAATAATTATATTTTGACTTTCTTAGAAAAAGTGAAATTGGAACTTTAAATCGGATAACAATTTTGACCTACAGAGGGACAACAAGCTAAAAAGGGTGATTTTTCGGACAATCAGGGGCCATAATTCAGGAAGTTACGATCCGATGGGCGCAAATATCGAAAGGAACCAAGATCTTTGGGTTATAAACATACATGTCAAGTTTCATCAAAATCAGTTCAAAATTGTGACCTCTATAAGGTCCACAACCTTGATATAACATATTTTCCCACAATTCGCGTACAAACGGCGGCCATTTTGTCCGTCAATTTTGGTCCGATTTTCACGAAATTCGAACTCAACCTTCATAACCATAGAACGGTGATATATAATCAAACGTTTTTTTTTTAAATCGGATAACAATTTTGACCTCCAGAAGGACCACAAGCTAAAAAGGGCAATTTTTCGGACAATCAGGGGCCATAATTCACGAAGTTACGATCCGATTGGCGCAAATATCGAAAGGAACCAAGATCTTTGGGTTATAAACATGCATTTCAAGTTTCATCCAAATCGGTCCAAAATTGTGACCTCTACTGTTCACAAGCTAAAAAACGTTATTTTTTGTACAATCAGGGGCCATAACCCATGAAGTTACAGTCCAATACATGCCAATATCGAAAGGAACCGAGATCTTAGGGTGATTAACCTATATTTCAAGTTTCATTGAAATCGGATAAAAATTGTGACCTGTAGACTGTTCACAAACAATTGTGGACGGACGGACGGACGGACGTACAGGGGCGACGACAATATCCGTCCACATGAAAATGTGGGCGTATAAAAATGTCATGGCCAAGGTTGGTTTTTTTTGCAATTTGTACCGAGCGAAACTAAAAAAAGCAGGTTCAGTAAATATGAGTGGGGTGTCGATGATTCAGTGTTCCTCAACAAAGCAGGAAATGGAATTGGGATTTAATGTCCTACTGTTCCAAACTGAGCTAATGAACGGGCATACGCCATACAGTGTGCTAGGAGAAAAAATTTTGCCAATCACCAGCGCTACAACCTACTCTTATATCAACTGCCAAGGGGTCTCTTACATACACACGTTTTTTGTCTAATGCAAAGGACTAAACAGCTGCATCACTGACAAGGGAAAACAACGCCGAAAAATTGGGATGAATTTTCTCAGGCAATGCAGGGACCGAACTCACGACTTCCAGGCTAGCAAGCCAGCCTCTTAACCAACTTAGCCACTGTGATCCCGGCAACAAAGCAGGAGGGGATATGGTGATAAAATTATAATCTGTACATAATAAAAACAATTGAATATTTTGATGTTGTTTTTAATTGTATATATAAAATAAAAGTTAATGTACCCTTGATAATATCATGTTTTATACGATACAAGGCCTTCTTCTCTACAACAGACAACTTCTGTTTTTTATAACTAATTGTAAACTGTGCAGAAAATAAGGTATTGGTTAGTCATTCAACTGCAATGACTATTAGTCTGGACAAAACTGTCATTGTGTGTATAGTAACTGACTATTAGTGTATACAATGATCACGTAATGACTGATGGGAAATGTGTAAATACACCAGGTTAACTAGGAAATCTGCATGGTAATCAAATACTAGGTGAACTTCATACTTCCTCTCAAGCAATCATAAGACATCTCTCTGTATGACCTTTGACACTGTACACACATGCTATTTTCTTCAGATTTTTTTTATAGTTGATCATGAAGTACAGACAATATTGGCTTGAATGAGAACATTCACTGTAAAAGATTTGCTTTCTTTATAAAACCCCAAAGACCTTCTAATTCATACCATGCACAACCAATGGCTGCCAGGCAGGATACGCCCACATTTTCGAGAGATGAATAATTTATGAAGTTACAATTCGATATGCGCAAATATCAAAAGGAACCAAGATCTTTGGGTTATAAATATGCAACTCAAGTTTCATCAAAATCAGATTAAAATTGTGACCTCTACAGGGGTCCACAAAATTGATATACCATATTTTTACACTATTCGCGTACAGGCGGCGACGGATGGACACATGAAAATGCGGGTGTATAAAAATTTAAATGGCCAATAAGTTCCTGTGTTTAAGAACACTGGCTTCCAAAACAAAATATCAGATGTCCTTGTATAAGAATATCACAAATAAAACAAAACATATTTGATTTCAGAATTTAATCAGATTGAACATGAATGAAGACAATATTCTAAAGTAAAAGATAGTCATAAAATCAAATGGGTTATTACAGCTTTAAAATAAAGGCCCTGCAGAATCGCCTATACATAGTCAGATAATATATGAGATTGTCATACCAGACTGACACAAACCCATGTGACAATTTAATTTACCTTAAAAAAATAGGTTGTCAGGCAATGAACCATATGCCCAAGGCATCTATGTTGATTGAGTTGTCCAAAATGGATGTCATATTTTTTATTATGTGTACAAAACTAAACAAAGTAAGCAACCCATGAAGAAATTGTCAAAAAGATTTGATTAGCTTTTAGTTCTTATTAGTGCTAGTCTCTAACATCAACAAAAATGTAGTGTGGGTGTACAAAACTTTAACATTTGCTGAATTTATTGTGATTTAAAATTTAACTTAAAGATTTAAAGTTGAAATACATAAATGCAAGGCATGTAATGCTCCAGCCAGTCAATTTTCTTACAGGTCAGCCACAAACCATATATATATATATTAATATCCTAAACAATTATTTTCCAAGGGAAGACTTGTGTTTCCATCTGAGTATGTTTGCTTTTTAATGAAAACTATACTTTAATGAATAAAATTATTTGCTACACTTTATGTCTGAAAGTGAATTCTATGGCATAATTTCTTGTCATATTTTAACTTTAATATACAAGTATTAATTTAATTTAATGGCTACATCAAATATACAATCATTTGGACAGATTTGTTTGAAAACGACCTTGCAGGAGGACTACACCTTTATAAATTATCTTTTGCCTTTTGTTAGAATAAAGAAATAGGTATCTCCACTATGTGAGTGTATGGTATTTATATCAAGCTAGTTTAGTGATATGGCCATCTTTATAATTATATACAGGTATATTTCACACACATAACTAAAGTTTGTATAATTTAACAAAGCTCTATATACATATTGTCATCTAATTCTTACAACCTTATAAGCCATAACCTTATAAGGCATTGTCATGTGATTCTTATACATATATGGCATTATCATGTGCCTCAATTCAAACCATTTCTGCACTGAAGTGAACACAAGCAGATAGAGTTACATACAAAACAAAGTAATTTTATATTTCTATGGTTATGTGTGCAATATAAGAGAGACAATTTTGCCCAAGCAGCAGCATTTTCATGCACTATTCTTAAAACTCCAACAGCCAAGGAATCTTGATTTTGATTGATAACACAAAATTCAATATCACTTGCTGAATTTCATGTTTTATCGATGTAGTGGTTTGGTGTGCATAAGTGGGTTGGTTATAGGCCCACTAATACCCACTTCTTGAACTTGATCAGACAAACACAAAAACAGAACACATTGTATATGTTTATTTCACTTCCAGACTAGTGACTCTTTTTCACGAAAATCCAACATGTCAACATGTCATTAAATCTAAAAATACTTGAATCTGTACATACTATATATACACACACATATATATTGCCACTTGTTCCAAATTCCGAAAAGAAAAAGGGAAAAATACACGCAGGAAAACATATCACAATCCTAATTTTGATTGGAGAAGCAATTGTCCAACCATAATGACAATTAAAAAAATATCATCCAATCATTTGCCTTCTTTTATCAGCTTCAGGTCAAAACATCACAAAGTTGTATAGATTTTCATCCAATCCATAAACAAGAAATTGTCATCTTCGGTTCTGACTTGACATTTATTACACGCCCCGATAATTTCAGTTATAAAATTATTCTCTCTCTGTAAAAAAAATGTTGTTCAATCCATACTGGACACTTCCGATTTCATTAAAAATATATTGTCACCTTTACAAAAATTTACATTTGACTATCACCATGGTAATATATTTTTCAGTTTGTCCCAGAAATAAGCTGGCAGTACCCCAATTGAATCATAGTTTTGGCCAATTAGCGTTAGAGCAAATATTATCACAATGGTGGATATAATTCTCAACCTGAAAATATAAAGTAAACATGAACGAGTAATGAAAATTTAATTACATTTTAATTACTTTTCAATAACAATTTATTGCAAATACATAATTATATCAATATGTCCAACTACTACTGGCCTCATAGAAGCAAATTATGTATATCTGACACAAAGATGTCAAGCCAAAACAAGACCAACAGATAGATAAAGAAATTTCACATTCAAAAAAAAATTGGTCTTGATTTGGGGCCTAAGGACTAGCAAGGCATGCTTGTGCTTTAGGAAAAAATTTAGTTCACCATATTTAACATTATCCCATTTTAAACTATATCTAACATTATCCCATTTAAAACTAGATAAATTCTCTACATTCAAGTTCCCTGCTGCTTTTCATCAAAATTTCCTTACTGTACTTTTCAGCTTTTGAAATTTAGTAGCAACACTATTATTTAAGCCCAGTAGGACACCACATTTTCTTTCATTTCACTTCAAATAAGCCGAAAATGGTTGATTTTGATTTTTTCACATAAGAGTCATATTCAGTTAATTTAGCTGTTACAGACAACACAAGAGTTATTGAAACAGAGTATGCCCATGGGCATTACATAAACCAAAAGGTTATTTACTTCCCAAAACAAACTATCACAATAAACACAGATAAAGGCCATTATCAATAAATATATCAAGACCAGGGTTGGGATTTCAAAATTTTTCTTGTCGGACATTTTTACCGAAAATAAAGGGACATAACTCCTTATCGTTTTTTTTAAGAATGTAGTTTTTAGACCAAACAATAAAATCACGTGTCAACAAAATATTCAAATTCGTACGTAATAAAAACAATAGGTGCACTTCGTTATTTTTCATATCTAATTCCTGTACGGTATCAAAAGTTATGCCAGTTATAATATTTCTAAAACATTATGTGATGACGTAATACAATAGAATGAAAGCCGACTGCCGACTACTATCGATCCGTACTGTTTCAAATTCCTCGAAAAGTACCGTATTTTCGGGTCATTTAATTCGATACATTCTTCAGCGGAAGTTCGGCATTCGTCTTATGATCTGTTTCGGCTTATATACGGAGGATAAAAAATGTTATCCCCATATTCATTTGGCAGTAAACTTCACTCGTTGTGACACCATCTGCTAAATAATAACACTCAAATCAAGCACTATTCCATTCGACATATTCGTCAACATTGCCTACCGTACTTATTTCTTGATTTAAAAACATAAACCTCATTGAAAATATGATCATACATCCGACAATATGCCATGAAAATAGAATCTTTTCTTCGCCATTAGACGCGTGAAATTAGTCACGTATTCATTCGGAATCTGTCGAGGTTTACCGAGTGGTATTCATTTCATAGTTTCACGAGAGATTTCTACTTCCGTTTAAAACAAGGACAACTTTGCTCTGAAAATTCTAAATACGCTTCCAACGACGCAATTTTGATTACTTCTTTTTAAAATCGGCAAGTTTACCCAATATGTAAACCCGTACCGCATCGCAATTGTATAGGCGTAGGTACATTACATATCACTTGCCGTCATACAGCCGCGGCTAGATGTAGAATTATGGAATTCAGCGAGGTTTGCCGTGTGCTATAACCACGTGCCATCAGAAACTATAACCGTGCGATCAGAAACAGAGTTCGCAAGGTCTAGTTTTTTTTAGATATGTGTGTGTGAAATAGCTTTATTTAACGCTCGCTTCCACCATAGTGATATCGCAGATTAGGATATGTGAAATATACGACTAATTTCTACCGGCTGTCGCCCGACATCAAGGAGATTATAATAGTAATACATCCGACAATGGGTCAATCACGTAGATTAAGTTTATAATCACTGTTGTTGTATTGATACATATCCCGACAAAGGAGAAGCAATGACTTCTGTTCAGGATTGGATTAATGAATTGTCCGATAAAGGATTAAGGCAGATTAACTAGTTAATCAAGGTAGGTGTTACGTGGTATAACACGATAAATATGTTGATCACTTAATTACCTAATCAATCCAGCGTGTTATCATCGATAATCGGGTTGAGAGGTTGTTATACACTCAGTAAACTATATTAATTTTAGAATTTTGAATATTATTCACCATGTCTTGATGTCCGATTGGGCATATTTCCGGTCGGACAATTTTGTGCGTTCGGAAATTGGCGTCGGACAAGTCCGGAATATACGGGCAAAATCCCATCTCTGATCAAGACAGACAATTGTTTACCTGGTAGTAAGAAAGGGAGATAATAAGTTAGCAGCTGTTGACACAAAGACTAGTATAACAGCTACTAATGCTAGAACTACATTTATTAATTTAGTTAAAATAGTTCGAAATGTTACATTCTCCACCATTTCCATGGATAATATTTGTTGTTGCTGTTGTTGCTGTTCCATCCGCTGAATCTAAAAATAAACAAAAGATTTTCACTTTTAATGCAAGTTAAATATTGTACCAGAGATGTGAAGTATGTGAAAATAAGGATTAAGATAGTTTTCTGATTAATTTGAGAAGACCTACACCTACAATCACCATTGGTCCTATCAAGATTAACATTAATCAGATATAAATAATATACATACTCTTGTTTGACAATTGTCAACTAGATCACTCAAATCACTAGTTCTTTCTTCCAACCGGTATTCTATTTTTTCTTCCATACTGGTTATATCCTATAAATGAAAAATCGTAGACCTCTTTCATACTTTATTTAACAAAACATTTCATTTTATCGGTTTTAATTAGTTATTTCATTACCAATTTAAATTATGTTTAATTAATTATTAATAAACTGTTTTAATAAGCCATTATTTATTACCAGTTTTAATTCTTTATTTTGTGATGTGTTATTAAATTAGTTATTTCCTTATGCAATTTATGTTAGTTTTATTTGTTACTCACCAGATTAAAATTAGTTATCTTAATAACCGGTTCATTACCTGTTTTAAATTAGTTATTTTTTTACTTGTTTTAAATTTTTTATTACAATACCTGTTTCAAATTAGTTATTTCATTCTGGTGTAATTCTGTTAAATCATTCATCTGGTCTTCCATTCTTTCTATTTTGTATTTTTCTTCATCTAACAAATGACGTAACATTGATATATCGGCCTGTGCTGAATTCTGAAAAAAAAACACCACAGTATTTCTAAAAAACAATCACCCATCATAGAACATAATATTGCCACAAAAACTTACACTAACTTGTCATCAACCATGAAAGACTGGCCACTTAGATTTAACTCAACCATCAGTCCAGGCATCAAGCAAGAGAGATCCTCAGCAAGAGAACATTCGACCCCCTATCATTTCTTAATTTATGAAGCGAGTAAGGGAAACTATACAAACCCACCCAACACCTTGTCAGCAAGCATCAAATCACAACTTACTCTATAAGCCTCGAAATCTTCTATAATTCGTTGAATAGTATCCTGTATTTTTTTCCCCTCTTCTCTAACATCAGAGATATCATGTAGTATAGGTTCTATTAGGGTTTGGGCTAACGGAGAGGTTTGTGTGATATTTTGGGATGTGGAATGAGGGCTACTTTGAGCCCCGAAACCAGACCCTGAAGTTATACTAGAATTATCATCTTCGTTATCTTCATACTTAAAACTGAAAATATAAAACAATTAAGTATAAGCACAGCTTGACTAAATGAAATGAAATAGTGTTTAACGTTCTACTGTTCTGCTCTGAACTAGGCAAATGAGGACGGGCATACGCCATACAGTGTGCAATGAGATAAATTTGCCCAGACAGCAGCAGCACTGACTACCTTTTTATTGAATTCCAACTGTCAAGGGATCTTTTACATGCATGCCAATGTGTACACGGGACCTCAGTTTTTTGTCTGACATGGGGGGAACCACACTAGCAAATCTGGGTGAACTTTCTCGGCCAATGCAGGGATCATACACCCGACCTCCAGGGTAACCGGCCAGGCATCTTACCCACTTAGCCACTGTGACCTCCTACAGCTTAATTAATGTGACTCATCTAAAGATGTGAGAAATGCCACAAAATCGACAGAGAGTAATGGGAAATTTAGACGGCCAAAACAAACCAAGTGTTCAAAATGTCTATCATTCATAACCTAATTAAGACATGTACCACATAATACATCCATTAATATGCTATATTAAAATATAATTATTACCTGGCAGGTAGTGTTCCACCACTTTTATTCTGGTCTTTGTTTTCACCATTATCTTCCATTTCTATACAATATTGATAACATTTAAAATCATATAAGTGGCTGAATGGTCTAACATATGCACTGTACATCATGAAGGCCTGTTATCTATGCAAGTCATGGATTTGATGTTGAGTGGACTTCAGCAATCCGAAGCTAAGCAAGGTATATGACCGAAATCATAACTTGTCTAGGTGACAGGCCTTGTGATGTACTGTGCACACAATAGACGACTTGTCTTAACCCAATCACAGCATACCCAATTTCACTATGTAATTAATTCAATCCATATTAAATACATCATTCAACTAAACCTTTCATTTCCATTCTATTCATTTGTAACATCTTAATCGGTGTTTCTGCTACATTCAAAATTAATTGGTATATTGTACCTGCATACAGTGAAAATAATAGCCCCATCATAATTTTAACGACTTAATTGAAACATAAACTCATAACAAAGTTTTACTAGCAATTTTGACAAAACAAATTGTTTTTTATATTATTGATTTGCTATTATAATTTTGAAAAAGGTTGAACCATCATAAGTGTCAGCATACCACGTAAAGTTATCATGTTATTCAAACAACACCCACATAAACGATTCTTAAGTCTGGTATGAATTTTTAGGCTAACAAGCAAAGCTGTAACTCACTGCTAATATTTTGCTTGCTTTCTTGCCATTTTGTGAAGACAACGACATTAAGCTGTGATTGTCTTAACATTTAAAATACCCATTTTCAGAGGGCACTTTTGTAAAATTTGTTGTCTTTTGGATAAGAAATGTAATATTTTATAGTAAACTGTTACTTACTGATTTGATTAATATTGCCTTCACTACCAAATTTATTTTTTATCAAATGTGCAAATTCTTTAGGTTTAGCCACAATAGACCTGTAAAATTCAAATATGACCTCTGAATGACATTTAGAAATTTAATGGCAAATATATACTTTCACTTCCATTTTCAACAATGAAACAAAATTTTTTACATTTTAAATTCCATTTTCAAAAATCAAAATATATCATTGAAATATATAGGGGTATTGACTGCCACACCCCTCCCAGGCCACAAGTGCATTAACCCTTTAACTAGCAGTGCTCCTTAGAACTCTCCAACACCTGGGTTTGATGAAGTACTAGTAGGTTCTCACTTCTTCAGGCTGTACAGTCCATGGTTATCTTTTTTTCTCTAATTTTTCAAACAACCAGGATAGTCAATATTTCCATGTAACAAGTGCCAAGGGTGAAACAGAGATGAGCAGTATAGCATAACTACAAAAACAACTTACTCTTTAGCTCCCTTCACACTGTCAACTACACCCCTGAAATAATATAAAACAAAGTTTGGCCAATTGCATCTTACAAATCATCATATTCTCAAAAACAATGTTTGAAACCAATACATATTATTCAAGATTTTTGTAAGTGATTGAACTTAAACTTTTAGAATTTAATATAACAGACAGACTGATTATTCAAACTTAGACCAATTGAATTGTTACTTCATTTATTGAAACATTTATTGGTTTGAGGGGTTCTATCAGCTAAAAATAGAATACGGAATGGGTACCAACAACAGTTTACTTACTTGAGACCTTGTCCGACATCGCGTAACATTTCCTTGGCCTGTTTGTGACTAGTGACACCATGTTGCTCAATGTCATCCTGTTTCTTCTGAAGATTTTCTAACTTTTTCTGCATCTGGATGATGCTTTGTGCTGATTTTTGGTTTCGTTTTTCAAAAACTGTTTTAATTCTTTGAGCCTGTTGTTTGTCAGCACTTGTCGCTAATCGTAAATATTCATTAACATTAGCTGTAAATGTAAATATTAATTAGTGATTATTGTACCTGTAAAATATGTTGACAGTCATTTACATTAGCCTTAAATGTAGAACAAATATGTTCGTACAAGGTCAGCTCCCTTACAAAAATAAATGTAAGCAAGAGGAGGTCAATTACTAACAAATGAATTAGATATTTTAAAGATAACACTGCCAGACAAGTAATACACACCCACTGGATGGAACATTATAAAAGTATGTGTAAATATTCTGAAGGTATGAAGCATGTTTTAAACAAAAATCTGAACAATTCTGATTGGCAGAACTACAGAAATATAAAGAGGCAGAAAGGTGGAATGAGAGAAATAGGGTTTAACATCCACTGGACATAAACTAGGTCGATTTGGGACTAATGGTTCAATTTTATTTCAATAATTCAATTAAGTAGGTGTCTTTAGCAGTGGGAGGAAACGGGAGGACCCATGGAAAAAAGCCCACGAGGTTAGACAGGCGACCCTACTCCTTGTCACGTACAACCGGGGGAATCAACACCACGTCAGTTGACTCAATGACACGCACATGCTAAACATTTGGTCAGGAGTGATAACAATACTCATACATAAAATGTCCATGTATAAAACATTTTTAAATTTGACATACATTCTTTCACAGACTGTTCCTGTTTGATCATGTCCTTAGTTTTATTGATTTTGGACTGAATGTAGCCAATGGCAGCCTTCGTTTTATCAGCATCCGTGGTATGACAGTCATCAACATCATCAATGGCCGCTTCCAAACTCGTTCCATTTTCACGAGTCATCCCATCAACCTGTAAATAATAAAACAAGATAGAAATAACTTCTTATCAATACAATACATCTGTAACAGAGCTTGGGCAGAGCTTTGCCCAAAGAGCAGTTTTTGCCCACTTTAATGTCAAATGGGCAATGTCCATTTTTCTTCAAACTCCAACAATCATAAGTTCCTTTATGTGCATCTGGGAGCACATCGATACCTCACCTTGTATTAACCTGGTCTCTAGGCACAGAATGGTGACAGAATACAATGTTATGTTTTTATACCTCCCTTTAGAGGTAATTTCTCCATATCATTTAGACTTTCCATTATGCTATATTCATATTTATCTTGCGGTGTTGCACTTTCCTACCGGTGCACAACTTTATACACCAGTGTTGACCAAAAATACAGGGATAAAATATCAACGATAAACAAGATTCAACACACTGCTCAAATAAAGATCAGAAAGAAAACTCTAATTTAACCCGCACTAACAGTTTCCTTATTTCCCTAATTTATATACGAGTTCTATATTAAATTTAAACAGCTAGTTATTGAGAAATCAAGATAAACCAACACCCTTTCAAACTGTATAATGAGATTGATTTTAATCTATTTATTGTACAGGACACTTTGTGATAATATGGATTTCAAAACCATACGATATAAGTATTGCACAATCGATTAGTGAAAACCATTAAATTCTTGTATAAATACACCTTTCTAGATATAAACGTCCATATCATATTGCATTCAAACAGTATACTCATATCCTATGTACACAATTGACATCCTTTTTTCTACATTCAATATACAATACAAATGTAATTTATTCATAGCCAAAGGAGGCTACAGTCTCATCTCTTTGTGATGGTCCAAAAAGAAAGAAAAAATTAGGTTTGATGTACAGTGCTGACATGGGATACATTAATTCCTTTGTCATTTAATATGGGGAAAGAGAGCTGGGGTCTCATAATCAGACACCACACCCGTCTTTACTTGATGGAGATCCAAAATAAAAATATAGTTATTATAGTATTTTTTTTTAGGGGGGGGGGGCCTTAAATTACTACTACCGGTAGTTATAAATTATAGTTTTTATATCCTATATTTCTGGGATATCTATGATTGGATGGAAGTTTGTATTTATACATAACTAAGGATATGTATGACCATCTTCTGAATTCTACCATTTGAACTTTGTAACATCCTGTATTATAATCTATATATCACAAAATATACAGTGATATATATAATACATATATACCAAGACAATAATACCTATTTATAAGGCTTTTATCAAATCAAAGATGTTTTATATAATTATAACAATCAGTGTATTACATAATACATTATATTTCTATAATGCTTATATCATCAATAATAATATCTATATCATATCCAATTACACTACAGCAACACCCCCTTATTATTTTTAAGGCTTAGCTAAGCAATTCTGTTCAACTGTATGATCAATATTTAAAAATAAACATTTGGAATATACTTTGAAAGATTAACAATTTCTAGAAATCTGAAAACAGTACCTACATGTACACAACAATGAAAACACTGACCATTTGGAATAATATGTTATGAATACGAACTGATAGTGTGAATAACATATTAAAATAATCCAATTCTTTCTTGATCAACATATGATTATCGTTTGAAAGAAGACCACATGTGTTACATGTTGGGTGAAATTAAATAATATTTGAAATGGTTGTTGTACTCGTTTTTTGCCTGAACTGAAATTGTGAATATATGAGTTTAAAAACTGTTAGTTTTCATATTAAATTTCTAGTAGAACTCACCAATGTGTAAAGAGATCTTTAATTTACTAAGGCTTATTTATCAATCAAAAATGCTTGCTTATAGCTGGTAGAATCAGTGAATATATTCCAAATTTACAGGGCCACCTGCTTATACAATCATAACATAACCATGTCTGTTAATAGTAACAGGGATTTACCGTATATATATAATAAGTTTCTTATCTCACCTATCAATGCTTGTCAATTAATGTCATAATATTATGGTTTACCGAGATTGAACAATATATAGGCCATATTGTGTAGGAGGGGGTTTTGATATATATTTTATTGATTTCAAAAGAAACACAGTTTTGATCCATTTCCAAACCTCTGGAGCAGTTTCACATGGCTCCTTATCTTGTTACATTTTAGTTACAAGAAAAGCAACAATACTAGTAAATAGCAATCATCTATAAACATACTGATTATTGCTATCATAGAGTTTTGAAACTTTATGCTGTTGTTAGCTCAAACTACAGCTTTTCATCAATTAAAACTCTCTACCAGAATAAAATCCCAGGTCTTTTCATCAATTAAAACAATCTCTACTACCAGAATAAAATCCACTAAAATAGCGACAGGGTGACAAATGATTACTTACTGAATCCCGACCCTTTCCTTTCACACTCATCTTTATGTAAATATATAACAGCTGACTGGTAAATGTTTAACCATAATACATCTCTACAGATATTATAAAAACACTGTTTTCCAAAATTGATCCTATTTCTTTCATTAACCTCTAGTTCAAGCCAATTCAACCATTTCTAATCTTAGTCCATGATTAGCAACTCAAGTTATTAGAACAGCTCCTTCATGGTACAGTTTACATATAGATCGCAGTCAACTGATGTCCATTGCTTTACAGTGTTCATGACTGATACAAGTCCCAACATAAGCCAATCTTCAAATATATCTTAGTTTTGCTGATCCAAGTCCCCTTAAATTTGACTGGTCCAAGTCTGTATGAAGACAAATTTCAAATATCCCAGTTTGACATCTATCACATCAGATAAACAAGATAGGCGTTTTATAGATCGCTAAATAAGTCACTCAAATTTAATCCACTGGTTGGCTAACCAATTTTCTATAATGTCTATATTTTTCTTCAGTAAGTCATTTGAGAACTTAACGTGTTATCAAAAGTATTTTAATGACCTACAAATATGTAAGTACAGAATGAAAATGACAACTGTCATAATGTGATTAACACATGACTAATAGTTGTCTCTAGTTTACAGGTGTAGAATTTGCCTTGCCAGACAGTGCTTGTTCCACTTAATATTTTTCAAATTCCAGTATAAACAAGTCCAGGATATAGTTTTAACAATTGATTAGCTATATAGCATTCAAAAAGTTCCATATAATTAAAAAGGAATGGAAAATACTCAATTGAAATAAATTTCCATTTGCTTGTATGCACTAAATGTTAACGTAATAAAACAAATTAGTTTTGAAAGATGAATCATGGTGAATATAAAACACACAACCAGTTTCTAATGTTTAACATCAGGCCAAACTCAAGTTTTTACCGTTTACAATTCCAGTAAGACCTGTCTCTTGTCAAATTTAAGTCCATAAAGCATGTGTAGAGCTGTCTCTTATAAACATAGATCACCCCATACTATAGGACACAGACACAATGACATCACCAAAAGTACTTGAAACATGAACAATATAAACAAGCATTGATTATCCAGTCTCAGAGTGTGCCTAATACAAGTATTTAACCTAAATGTTGTCAACTTTATCCAGACAGGATTAAGCCAAATGTCACCCCACCTTAGACAATAGAGGGATTAAAGCTTAAAGCAATATTTGGTTGCCTTCCAGTTGGGATTCAATTTAAAGAGACACTATAATGACTTAGACTTTTAAATTAAAGAGACAGTATGACTTTCAGTTAGAAATTAAAGAGACAGTATCATTTTCAATTAATGTATTAAAGATAACGTATGACTTTCAGTTAGAAAGTAAAGTACAGCTTTTAATCAGAAATAAAATAAATAAGTAAATGAAATGGGGGTTAACATTCTACATTTACTTTTCTGTATTCATTAGGCTAATGCAGACAGCAACAGTATGCTATAATATGAGGGAAATTTTGCCGGGATATGAAATTAAACTCTGTCAAGGGTTCCTTTACAACAATGTCGTCCATGTCCTTTACACAAGACTTTGCCTTTTCGATCAACTAGACACTGTTACTTGTTGCCGGGCCCTAATAATAATCTTTCACCACAGACAATGAGAAATCACACTGTAAAATCATGGAGAACTTTCTCAGCCAATACCAGGATTGAACCCTGAACCTTCTGGAGTGGGTTAAACCTCTTGCTTGATTCAATTTAAAGACGATAAAAACAGTTTCCACAATGCAGAACTTTAACTTCAAAATTATTTTGCCTTTAGTTGTCATGTCTGCTCAAGAATTATAATCAACATTTTACACATTATCATTGATAAAAATACACATAATATAATGTCAGGCAGTAATGAAATAGTACCTGACATTTTCAACTTAGTGCAGACATGTATTAATAATATCATTAAAAAGGACAAATTAGTGCCAAATAAAGCCTGAATCTGTGCCTGACAATGTCAGTGACAGGTGACTTATTGCCAGGCTTGTTTATTTAATTAAATCTTTTCAATAAAATACACATAACAAAACATGTTTTTGTTTAAATAAAGTTTATAATATTTTTTATCACTATCTTTTGTAAAAGGCACACATCTAGGTCAGATATTATTTCAGGACCGAGTATTTATTAATCACTTAATCAAGACAAGGTGTTGATAATCCACCTATGGTTAATCTATATCACATCCTAATCCCTGTTTTCAATTAAAGGCTCCAAGTTATTGTAAGATATTCAACATTAATTCAGTGCAAGAAATGGTGTTTAGAGTTTTATCAACATATAAATTACAGTATCTCCAGGCTAATGAGCTTGTGCAAGGGTAGAAAACCGAAGATCTCCTAGAAAACACAAAATGTTGAATCAAACTAACACCTGCAGACAATGTATACATTCCAATGCACAACAAATAACCCAAGCCATAGATATGGCGCAGATAAGGAGAGAAAAAACAATGGCAGAATACAGACAAAAATCGCTCCTTCCTGGCAGGCAGTAGATTAAATATAATGTAGGATTTAATATCTGATAAGTAAAATATGATAAGATTTACCTGTAGTTGCATGTAAGGGCTGTCCTAATAAAACACTTGAAGTAAATAAAGAAACATGTTAACCATCTCATCACATTTATAGATCAACTTATATCAACCTGTGTTTACACACTACATTCCTACCAGTTCACAGTTGTCAATGTTGCTATTTCATTGAGGTTGTCATATGGCCACTGATGACAATCTTATAATACAGGCATGGTGTATATATATATAAAATATCCTCAACACAGTATCTCTGTCATCTACAGGCTTTATGTGACATGAAATGAAGGTATCAGGTGTTCTAGAACAAATATGCCAAACTTGTACTCAATATGTCACTACATGATGCTAAAAAATTTCATCTGGTCCAATTTATGTTGGCATTGATATACAAAAAAAAGCGAAAAACTTTCAGGGTTTCAATCTTGCCGACTATGAAAAGCATGTTCTGGGGTTTGATTTTGTGTTCAAGCATATTACATTACAGTACATATTTCAAAATCAAACCAAATTATTTTTCAGGTTAGTGCCTACCTAGATACATACCTAATATTATTAGTAATAACAAAACAAACTACCAACTATAGACCACATAAATGACTTAAAGGGCAATCCCGATAACTTTTTGGGAAATAAAATTGCTTAATTTTGTGTTAAAATCCCTTAAAACCAATTACCTAAGGTCGACCAACTAACATGATATTTGTGATACGCTTGTAAATAACTTAAACCTGACAGTCTTCATCTGGAAATGGAGACCGTTGTATTATACAGTATCTGGATAAAACCAGACTTTTTTCTATAAAAATAATATGTAGGTGAAATTTACCCTTTGTTATCAAGTACAGTACATGGGTCATTCACTGTATAGACCTATCAAGAAACGGGAATCGATTATCAGGTCACCCAATGAAAAAATTGACCCGAAATCTTAAAAGGGTTACGTGTCCGGATAGGCAGTGTTGGTTGTTCACGTCCAAACGACTCAATATTTTGAGCTGAAATTTAGCGACAAGGTAAATACACCACGCCTCTATATTATGGTCCATAAATTTCAAAAATACTCGGACTTTAATTTTTGAGACTCTGTTCTTATCGGGAGGGTCCCTGATCTCACAACACCTCTCTTGTAAACAATATAACTAGTACTCTTTTTTTTTTTACACTTGCCTATTTTATAAATGTGCTGTTCATTTTTATTAGTGTTCAAATTTTATTTACTTTCTTGTAACATGTCCAATATAGTGGTAAAAAGATATTCAATTATAAAGCTTGCTACCCATGGTTTATATTTAAGAGATTTTAGTCTAATTCTCTGGACAATCTATTATTATACTGTAATATTACCTCTAGGGTGTTGCCACCCAGATTAAGTTGACAACAGGAAGTAATTTATAGACTGTGACCCCAATATTTAACCATCAGTTAAATTATTGTGACCATTAATACTCCACTATTCAAAAATAGGTTGGCAGGCAATTTTTTAAAGGATCTAATTCATTCATAATTGGGCCCTATAAATTGACACAAATAGGTTGCAATGCATGTAACATGAATATATAAACTGATTTACATTCAATCGTTTCTGTTTTTACTGTAATTTCTAATCAGTTATGTTCGGCGAAATATCCTAGAAGTCTCAATAATCGAATGACCATCTCTTGCATCTGGTTATTCCAGTCTACATCGATTTGATAGTATATATTTATTGTGCATGCTCTCCAGATAAAAATGTGGCGTCACTGTTTGACATCACCCCTGGAATTTGTCTAGCCTCGTTACAAATGGCACTGATCACAACATCAATATTGATTTAAATTGACAAATAATTTTGTGTTTTCAATGTCGAAGACTGGATGATATTGATGATTTAGCTACTTTAAACATGCACACACAACTAAGTGGTCTGGACAGTCCACAAAGATAGCTACTATTTCCTCTTATAGCTAGATAATGGAAGAATTTATACAAGACATTAAAACAGATCAAGAGTTAAAACCATGGACTGTATATATTAGCTAATTATTTGAAAAAGTAGTTTGATAAAACAATGAACTGGTTACAATGTTATCATAAATCAACCTGAAGAGTTAATAAATACATGTACTTATGTTGATGAATTATAAGAAGTCAATCAACTTGTCAGCTGTAATCCATACCAGTCATACTATTACTCATACTTCCCTGAGAACTGACCACATAGTCCATGATCCGTGTAATTAGCACATTTATTAACGGTAATTTTGATGATAATTCATAATAACCCATTCAAGTAATTATCAGAAATAATTAAAATCCTATACTATTGGTTTCTTGTTATTCCCCATGTTCATATCTATACTAAACATATAACAAGTCAATTGGATGACAACTGTAAATTAACAACTTGAGTATCGACAAGCAATAATGGATACGAGTGATGACAATACCGAAATTAATATTATCAGTACAATGCATTGTCCAGTCAGAAACTACTTGAAAATCCTCAATCTTGGTTGGAAATCACAATACTTATGTAACTTACATAGAAAAACATGCATTTCACTAAGTCTTCCACAACTCTTCACATAAATTTTAACTCTAAACTCCTTGTACAAGTTTTGGCACCAACTCCTCACAAGTTTTGACTCTTACTCCTCATGATATTTTAATAATGGTCAATGAACTCAATGTTTTAAAAAGTGACCTTACTTTAAATAAGTGGAGTAGTTGATATTGATTATAGTACAGAATGTTAAATAGCCTTTAGAAAAGTTATTGTATACACCAGATTACTATATACAGACAACAGAATGTTTGCCTCTTAAAAATATTGACCATAAACACCAAGATATTAAAGTTTTAATTATTTATCTATTTCTAATTAGTCTAATTTCGTTTATTGTGGAAGTCAAACTTATTGTATCTGGAAAAGTAGGTCATTAAAACCCATTTTATTTCATTGGTGGCATTGGTCAGTTGATAAATGAATAAATCTTAATCTGACTACAAAGTCACATGATGCATTAATCGTACAGGTCATCGATGAAATAATACTCATTTAATGTAACAGATAACTTAAATTACTTAATGAATCAAAAGGAGGTTAGTGACTATTAGTGTGCTAAAATGACGCATTGCATTGATGAAAAAATGTTTGATTGAACAAAAAAGATAGAATTTTCATAATCTTTTTTTCAAAGATGTCGATCAAATCAGCAACTGAATTCGTAGCGCTCAAATTGACTGATAGTGATTACACTTAACATGTAACTGTTAATTTATTTATGTGATTAACAAAACGGTGAATGTCTTAGAAGAAGCATCTCAAAAGGCATTGTTGATCTTGCCACAATTCTCTAATTATGTTATACTTGTCGACATCATTGATATTTGAAACTGTATGCCTTCATTCACATTTATTTTGTCTATTAAGTAACATGTCACATTTCCTGAATAAAATGCTTTTAATCCGAAATATTTTTGATTTGTAGTGTCATAAATACTCTATTGAAGATTTTTTCTGGCATATAGAGGCTTTTTATCTTTCAGGGTAGGCTATATAAACAAGCAGAAGTCTGTCCTTTGAGGGTAGATTATTTAAAATAAACAGTAGTCTTAAACAAGTAGGACAACTTTTACTCCATGACTTGTTGGCTTTAGTAGCTAGAAAGATCATAAAAAAATGATTGATCATTCTGTCATCACTTATTCGGTACAAGTCTCTTTGTGTCTTCTTGATGTATGAATTTTCTTTTAGCATAATATCACTATCAGTAATGTATTGATAGTAACAACTAACACATCAACTAGAATAACCAAAAACAACATAGTTCAGATGCTGTTACCTTTCTTCATACACTGTCAACATTGTCAAATTAATATTATTTCATTTGAATTTTATAGTTTTGACTTTCTATATCACCAAAGATCTGACATTTTTTGATTTCTATTATCTATTGAAATTTGGTTCAGTTATCAAAATATGATCACATCATTCCTATGCCATTCCTGAGTATCTGTGTTAATATATATACAAACTGTACACTTCAAAACATTGCAGGTTCCAATAACCAATATCAGAACAAAGCAAATGCATGTGCACAATTGAAACAGGTAGACGGTAACAACTAACCCTGAGTGGCATTAGCAAAGAAATTGCAAGAAGCAACCATAAAGTACCTAAGAAAGTTCGTTTCTGCATTTAACCTACCTCTAAGTTGAGGTAGGCAACAGAGCAAGGGGAAGATAACTAAAATACAAAAAAAAACCATTTTATCATGGTTAATGAACTGATAATTTCTGTAACCACTTATTATTATTATTTTAGAATGCTTTAGCGAAAAACTAAAATAAACTGGATAGGGAACCCTATTTCTCTCTCTTCATTCAAACATACAAAATTACTTGTTCAAAAATA
This sequence comes from Patella depressa, assembly GCA_948474765.1. Taxonomy (NCBI): domain Eukaryota; kingdom Metazoa; phylum Mollusca; class Gastropoda; family Patellidae; genus Patella; species Patella depressa. Next base: position 32,077,557 of record OX419715.1, read on the forward strand.
TTATTCAAATCTGACTTGAAAGTAACATTTGAACAGGTCTGTATAAGTGAGATACATGTAAATATTTAAATTTATATACAACTACAAGTTCTACAAATTTTGTTGCTCTTGAATCCATCCGTTTGAAAATATAACTTCCGAAATCATTTTATTATTCCATAATCTTACTTCAATATATTCCTTTGCCACTTTATAGAATTTTACAGTTACACTTTATAATCTTGTAGCAGTTGAATATTTACACCTTTGTTTGCAGTTTGCACCCAAATACTTCCAAGTTTATGACATTTACTGCTTCAATAAGTTAATTGTACTGAACGTAACTAACACTTGTTCCAGATCAACTTAGTCGAGGTTTACACCCAATCACCCGAGGCTACAAAATGTCTGCCAGTATTAATGTGAAATAAGTTTATGGTCCAAATTAACTTTATAGATGTAAAGAGGTCTAGAGGCTAAATCTACAGTGATTATGTAATGAAGAAAAGTATTAGTGGTTTGAACAACAAACTTTCTAAAACACTTAAAGGGCCAATCCTGATAACTTTATGAGGAATAAAACTGCTTAATTTTGTGTTAAAATCCCTTAAATCCCATTACCTGAGGCCGACCAACTAACCCGATATTTGTGATACGCTTGTAAATAACTTAAACTTGACAGTCTTCATCTGGAAGTGGAGACCGTTGTACAGTATCTGGATAAAACCAGACTTTTTCTATAAAAATAATATGTAGGTGTAATTTACCTTTTGTTATCAAGTACAGTACATGGGTCATTCACTGTATAGACCTCTCAAGGAATGGGAATCGATTATCAGGTCACCCAATGAAAAAATTGACCCGAAATCTTAAAAAGGTGTTGACGTTCACGTCCAAACAACTCAATATTTTGAGCTGAAATTTTGAGACAAGGTAAATACACCATGCCTCTATATTTTGGTCCATAAATTTCATAAATATTCGGACTTTAATTTTTGAGACACTGTTCTTATCGGGATAGTCCCTTTAATGATTGCTGACAATGAAAGTCTTTGATCAATCTGAATCAACAATCAAGTGTTATTTCATTCGATTGTGTCTTAATTTATTTTGTGGGATGACAATCTGCAGCCTTCATTTAAAGTGTATGTTCATAGATCAACAAAGTATGCCTCTAAAATAAACTAATAATAAAAAACAAACTGACTTGAACTTTCCAAACAAACTCCCCTATCATTAAAAATTTACCAGATCTGATAACCCAATTCAATACTTTATTTTCATTTATATCACAGGTTTAATACTGTACCTTTATACAGCATTTTACACCCTGGGTGGAAGCTGGCAATAAAACCTGTGAAATAACACTATTACATAATAAACTATTATGAAGCTATTTTCTCAATACAAAGCACATTCATTCCATGACAGTCAGTCCTGGACCAGGAACACTTTCATATTCGGGCTTGTACTTTCAATAACAAATCTACTGCGAGTGTTGTGTCTCCTAGGAAATATTCAAATATAATCAACTACTATATGAAATATAAACTAAAGATAGGTTGCCAGGCAACAAAACATACACCCACAGCAGCTAAATTGCCCGGGCAGTCAACAATGGTTGTCGCATATTTTTACTTTTTTTGGTAATGAAACATTTGTAATACACTAAAATCTGATTAAGAGTAACAAAAAAACTCATTATGTAATTATCAGAAAATCATTAGAATTGGTTTGCTTTTTATAAAGTTTTGCCCTACACTAACAATTAGTATACAAAACATTTAATATCATGGATTTAGCTGTTCAGTTATCAAAATTCATTGAAAATCAAACTACTTGTTCATTTCAACACCTTAAACTTTGTGTATCAATCTGAAGTCAATCGGATGATAAGTTTGGCCTCTATACAAGATTTTTTGAAGTTATCAAGGGAGATAACTATGGCAGTAATTATTTGAAATCGCTGAAAAACAATAGGCCTCTATAGCGTCACAAGATTTTTTGAAGTTATCAAGAGAGACTAACCTTAAACACTCTGTGTAAATTTAAAGTCAATCGGATATCAACTTTGGCTTCTAGAGCATCCACAAGATTTTCTTAAGTTATCAAGGGCCATAACTCTGGCAGTAATTATTGGAAATCGCTGAAAATCAATAGACATCTTCGTCTCATGACTGTAAACACTGTGAATAAATTTGAAGCCAATCGGATATTAACTTTGGCCTCTAGAGCATCCACAAGATTTTTTGAAGTGATCAAGGGCCATAACTCTGGTAGTTATTATCGGAAATCGCTGAAAAACAATAGGCTTCTTCGTCTCATGCCCTTAAACACTGTGCATAAATTTAAAGTCAATTGGATATTAACTTTAGCCTCTAGAGCGTCCACAAGCAATTGTGGACGCAGGATGGACGGACGGGGGCGACAACAATATACGACCACATTTCAATGTGGGCGTATAAAAATGCACCAATGGCAGTAGAAATATTGATCATTTGAACTGTATCAAATATTCAAATAGCATAAATAAGGAGCAAAATTGACATAACGTTGATTTGTGATTTTCAGAAAATCATGGGGGATGCGAAAGTCATAATAACCATTAAAGGCCAACTGTTACTCTATTTTTCATGTGAGGAACTTGGCTACTCTAGAGCAGAATGTCGACTTTGGCACCCAGAAAAGAGAACTCTAGTCCCCACATCAGTCAAAAACGAAATTAAATCTGTAACCACATCTTAAGCAATCAGAAACAAGTAACACAGTCTCCTCCAATGAAACACAGAAAGAAAGAAAGAAAGAAATGGGGTTTAACGTCCACTCAACGCAAACTAGGTCATTTCGGGACTAACATATGGTTTTTAATTTTATTTCAATAATTCGCTTGTGCGTAGGGGTCTTTAGCAGTGGGAGGAAACCGGAGTGCCCGGAGGAAATCCATGAGGTTGAGAAGGCACCCCTATCTCCATGTCACATACGCTCACACCAGGGCTCGAAACCACAGCCACAAGCCAGAGGTGACCGGCCAGCTAGAGGTAGAAGCGCGGCACTCCAGACCATTAGGCCATCCCAACCACCCAATGAAACACAGAACCAATCACAACAAGTCACCCCTGGTCAAAACACACTTAAAGAAGAAAAAGGGTCATCACCAACTTCAAAGCAATCAAGATTACTCTCCGAATCTGAAGCTATTACTAGTATTAGTACTCATTTGAACCCAGGAAGCACAATTGCAGTTAAGAGAGAGAAAAAGCAAAAACCATGTCATGAAAACAAATACTTTATCTGTGATATCACTTAAAGGTGGCTGCAATATCACCTGAAAGAGGAAGTGTGTCTAAAATTAATGATTGAACTATGTAATTATGGGATAAAATGATCTAAAATAAAAACTAACTTACCTTTGAATCAGAACAGTGTGAGCAAACAGTATCTAAATCCTCTGTGCTGTATGCTGACTGGGGTCCGTCATCTGGTGGATGTAATGTTCCTGATCCTGTTCGTATTTTAACATTATCTAAAGATGATGTTGGCTTTTTGGGTAAATTAGGGCTTTTTGCTGCTTTACTACGAAAAGGTTTCAAAGACGGAATTTTACTACTGTCAGATTTCTTCCTGTAAAAGAATATATGTAGTCGAGTTATTCCTTCGAATACGTTAATATTAAATGCTAGTTACACTTGTTTTAAGATCGCACTAATGGAATATAAATTTGGGATATACATTTAATTTTAATTTCTATGGTTAAATGTGCAATGCGATTACAAGGAACAAGAATGTCGGCATAAAAAAATAAATTCTTAATTTGATTGGCATATTACTACATCGAACTATAGTAAAAGTAGGAAATCACAGAGACTATATTAAGAACATCCACAAGGAATAATAAATCAGATTTTTATACTATCAGGGGCCATAATCCATAATGCTACAGTCCAATTCATATCAATATCAAAAGGATATTTTGAAGATATATCTATATTGCAAGTCTTGTCAAAATTGGATAGAAATTGTGACCTGCAGAGTGTCCAGAAACAAATTGTGGACAGACATGTGTGACGTGGGCTTATAAAATAATAGACGGACAGTGATGACGGCAATATACATGTATGACCACATTTGAATGTGGGCATATAAAAACTGAGATTAAAATGTTAAGAAAAATTAATCTATAATTAAAAGGTTATGAAATATTGATAAGCGATGAACTTTTAAACATCATAATCATACGAGGGTTCGCAATAGAGTTACTTCAATATAGTAGATATTATTAAGTAAAACTGTTTAAAATACTCTAAATACCGTCGCCCGCGTATTTATTAACTCCATTAAACCTCAAGTAAAACTTACTTTTCGCAAAATAATCACACAAGCTCTGAGACCAATGGATGATGAATGTAATGACAATGGTGAAAGAGCATCATTATTGTTTAATTTATCTGGTATCAATATAACGTGAATCAGTGGTTATATAGAAAGTAAAGTATGTGTCATTATAGCGTTGTATTATTTACCTATAGATTCAAACACCACTGTACACACAAGTTGATTATTTAATCAATATTCAGATGAGAAAGGAATTTAAAGGTTCACCGACTAAATTTTCCTCTTAACAGTGAAAGAAAATAACACAAAAGAACATTTCAGTCCATTTTGCTTATAAGGTTAATAATGTCTTTCAAGATATCTTGTATGCTATCCAGACATATGTGTGAAATAGTTTTATTTTACGTCTGCTTCCATTAAAGTGATATCACCAATAATGACATTATCAATGTGATAAATAATTACAAATGTGTGATTAAAAGATGAAACAGACTGGAGGAAATTATACATACATGTATAAAACAAGAATGGATGCAACGTATATAATAAATTCAAACAGTATAGAACAGACAAACAATATACATTACAGACAAGGACACAGACCAATCGACGGATAAAACAAACAAGGACGCTGACAAACATATATATAGGTTTCCAAATATTTTTTTACAATTCCTATACACCAGTCAATCATGTACCTTTATATATTTTATATTAGAACTTCACAACAACACTGAATACACCCATGTTATAATGAGACAATTACATTTTATTGACAAGGACTTTGAAATTTTACTGAATATATCAAAATCATACATTAAGGGCTTCATCGTAACTGTAAAACCCATTTGATCACTTCAATGTAAGGTTGTGATGATGTTGACAAGGACTACAACCAGATTAAAATCACTCAAATTTTTTTCAAATTTCCTATCATAAATATATGTTTTCAATCCATGCTCAATAAAATGTTGAATTTTTCATGAGGCACCTTTCAATTTATCAATCATATTATTAAAGTTTGTGTTATTTGAAGGGGAAAAGTAACTGGAATAAGGACAAAAAATAATACAACTAGACTCTTCATAATAGCACATCAGATAAATGAGTTCATTCCAATTGCACATTTTAGTTTAACCTGTATTAATGTGGCTACTTACCGTTTGTTACATATCATTTACTTATTTACCTGTACCCAAACATTGAATATATATTTCAACTTTCAAGATCATAGATTATTGAATCAATAAGTAAGGTATGTTTCAAGATCATAGATAGATTTATGAATCAATAACAAAAGGTATATAACATTTAAAGGCTTAACAGTATCATGCCCTTACTGCCTTACAATTGATATTGATTTGTCAGCTGGCCATGAATGCAGGATATACATAGTGTATACTAACTATACTTACACTCAAGGTGTAACTGTAAGTGTAGGAGAACTGTACCACAACCAAACAGAAAACCAGAAGACAAAATCACAAACAGTATTTTGGATCAAAACTACCATACTTGAATCAATGAAATCTCTCATGTTCAAAAGAGAACCAATGTCAAATAATAATATTCCCATCAGTGTTTTTTATTTTTATAAATTTTAATCTTACCCAAAAACTTGCCAGTAAATATTCTGTTCTTCCACAGGTGATAAATTACATTTAAAATTTAATTCATTCATCTCTACAGCAGTCTTTCTTTCAATGATCACATTCAATACTTTATTTCAAAATAACGGTCATAATTTCCACAGTCATAATTTTCATTTATAGAAATTCCACAAATTTTGAACTTCAATCCCCTATATTCAATTCATATCAGACCAAAAACTCTGAATACAAAGTAGAATCCAAATTGTGAAGTGGTATCAGATGTTCTTGAAAGAGTAAGCATTTACATAAATATTCTTCAAGAAGTGGTGGTTTTTTTTTTACAATTTTAAAACGTAAAAATTTGTTGCTCTTAAATTATTTTCTTTCCCCTGAAACTGCAAGTATCGGTAGTATTATGAGGAAGAAACTTGAATGGGCAGAATTTGGTCCTTTACAGTAGCGTTTGTGCATTAATTTCTTTGGATTTCCAGCTGCCAAAGGTTCTTATAAGTGTACGCCAATTAAGTGTATGCCAATGTGTACAAGGGCTAACCTCAGTTTTCCAACCTATCCTGAGAAGGCACAGATTCCATCAGAACGATGGTTTGGATCTGTATTGCAGAAACTTTACAAACTAGCTAATTTTCTGAAGTTTGTTAGCACATTAACACAATTAGAAAGGAATAACTGTCCAATACTTCACATTCAAATCAAAACCTGGTTTCAACAACAACCTTCTATATTAGATCCTTTTATATACCATGTAAATAAAGAAACCTTTCTGACTCATTTACAGGCTTAATAATCAAAACAAACAATTTTTAAAATATCCTACTTAGATCGTTGAACTAAATTTAAAATTTAAATTTGATGAATTAACGTCAGTCATTACCCTATAAACTATTACTATTACTATCTTTTGTGATTTAAATTTTAATCAATTTTCAATATATATATAGACCTACATACATTACAATATTATTCAAGTCTGTATGCTTAAAGGAAAGGTTCACGTAAACAAGACAGTCTCTGGAAAATATATTAATATAATCCGTCCACTGAAAATATATGAAACTATAAATTAGTGGTGAACCACAACATTGTATCCAAATGTGTGATGTCATAGTGCACAATTTGCAGACTATCATCTTAGTTTTGATTGGTGCTGCTCATTGTAAGGACCTTAATAAATAAAAATTAGTCTTTTTGGTCTTTAATAAATTTAATAAAAGATCTTGAAGTGTATCCATTATGATTAAGGAAATTAACCTGCTTGGGTGAACTTTTCCTTTAAACACTTTATAAATTGACTATAAATAAAACGTTACTCATAAATTGCAGGATCAATTAATCGTTTGGTTTTACTGTCAACAAATTTATACAATAACTAAAATTTCTTAATATATGTATTGCATACATTCTTTTGTATTATTGAAAACATTAGAAGAATTTGAATGTGAAATGAAAATTTTCATCCGCAACTGTTACGATATAACAGAAATAAATGAGGTTTAAATGGTTTAAATTTAACGTCCTACTTCTATACCAGTTGGGCTAATGAAGATGGACATAGCCATACAGTGCGCAAACAGCAAAATTTAGCCAAAACAGCAGCGTATCTGCTTAGTTTTCATCGAATTCCATTCACTTTTTTTTTTGTCCCAAACAAACAATCAGATTGCTGAACTTTCTTGGTCAACAACAGGATCAAACCCTCGACCTTCTAATAAATGAGCCAGCACCTCACTCACCTGTGACTTATCCATGTTATATAATAAAGTGTGATTATAGACTTTATTCGCCAATTAGTTTTAGTATTAGTGTCTTCTAACATATATATGGAGTGGAATGCATGACATAATTCTAACTCTTAACCTAGTAATCTGTGTGCTAATATGCTTACCTCAATGCATGTTACTTATATTACTTATAATACACATGATAAATTAGCCATTTACACAAACATTAATTGAGAAGTATGGGCGTTTGTAGATTCTATAAATTTGTAGAGGTATACAATATTCTTAGTTTATTATATCAAAAAATTGAATCCATTTTGTCAAATGATGACACATTTTGTATAAACTGTAACATGAAATAGCCCAAATTAGTAAGATCCTGTTTGGATGATTGAAATGTTATCAATAATATCCATCATCCATATTTGGGTTAATTGACCTTATTATACAGGAAGTAATTTACTAATATAAAGGTCAAACAATACATTCTCTTTTATATTTGATAATCACAATTTAAGGAAATAGAGTGACAATTGCGATGATATTTCCTATTCAAGGAAATAAAAATTAACACAAAACAATTTAAGTTATAAAATTATCACAAAATTAAACACCTATATCTGAAGATTAAAACCAAAATTGAAAATAGAAAAATGAAACAAAACAATTACTAATTCGCGATGATCATATGTTATGTTTGAGTCAAGCACAATTACCGGTATACAACAATTCTCAAAATATTTTCACTGATTTGAATCAGATGCTGATTCAGCGGATTACTGAAGTCTATTTAAGTATTTAACACATTCTAAAAAATGACTATTATAATTTCAAAATTGAAATAATTGAAAAAATGGCCCTGGTGTTAAACAAAATGGCCTTACAAATGCTTCGCTGTCTAAGTCTAAGGTCATTTTTCAAAATATGACCTTCGTTACAGATTGACAAATTTTGAGCATGTTTCTTCAAAAATAAGCAATTAACTGTACAAATATTTACAATGAGTGAAAAACTTTCAAATGAACAACTGATTCTATGTCAAACAATCAAAATACAGCACTGACTAAAACTTGAATATTTCAATTGTGTGTCACCATCTATAAATAACTAAGACAATTTCAAACATTAACAGCTTGTCAATAAGTAATTTCATAACAATTAATCATTAAAATATTTCTTTTTTCAACTTTCTTCCCCACATATAATTACTTGCCATATTTAATTATCATTAATCAAATACATGTAGATTAATTCTTAGATTAAGTTAGGTTTTCAAATCTTCATTTCAAAATAATATGTATCAAAAGTTTTAAAAGTATCAGTCTAAGATTTCTCAGGGTGTCATTGATGAAAGTGTCTGAAGTTTTTAAATCAAAATATTGAGTCTTGCTTTATAACAGGAATTTCATTGTTCAGTGACTTGAAAATAACTGGCAATTTAAATAGACATGATTTTGATATAGACATGATATGGTTAAAAGTTTCTAAGAGGTTTCACACAAACATTTGAAAAGCATAAATTTAATTTGAGCACAACTTACAACCAGGGTGATATTCCAAATTTGATGATACACTTTAAATAACACTGAATTCACACAAAATTCACCACATACATATTATGCAGAGGAAAGGGTTGCTTACTCTTTGAACATCAGATGCCACTTCTCATTTGATGATTTAATATACCTAACAATTTTTTGTTGTACAATTGTATTACTTTAAAGACCAACATTTAATTTCCCAGTTTCATCTGATCCTTGATAAATTCCTTAATCATGACTTACAAACAGCGTGATATTCCAAGAATTAAATAAGGATATATTTAAATTGCTGTTATATCAACATTTTATATTAGTTAGAAATATGTAATATAATAATTAATGTGACTGTATATAAATTATGATGGATGATGTTGAACACTGATTGATATTTTACTTCCTATACCTGTTTACATTCTAATTGAGAGAGAGAGTTTAATATCCACTTGATACAAACTAGATTATTTCGGGACTAACATTTAAAATTTTATTACATATATAAGTTTGTATGAATTATAAAATATACCTTTTTTCCATATTAAATCTGGGGTCACCTGACAAGTACTGGTCCACTGGACATGGAATGACCCATTTATTAGACCAGTTTTAATCATGTTATAACTAACTTAGCTGAATGATCGAGTTATCAGATATCATTTTCTGCACAGATACACTGTGTATAGTTTCCAAATCAATTAGATAACTTTAATAACCAGTGGGGGCACCACAAGATTTTTTACAAGTGATCAAAGACAATAAAAATAAGTGATAACATAAACACTTTGTATATTGAAAGGTGACTCTAGCATCCTCGACAGCACACACAACAAGTTTTCTTTAAAGTGGTCGAGGGCATTATCTCAGGAGATATCGCAGTATATTATGTAATTTATTATACAAGTGATATCTACTGTTGAATGTGTTATTGAGTGATAAAATAATATATAAGCATCTCATTATAATATTTATATTTGTGACTGTCATTTGTCTCTTTCGTGCTAGAACAAATCACTTAAAACATGATCAAGGGCAATAACTCAGGGAGTAATTATGTTTCCTGAAATAAACTTCAACAAGCAAATACTGAAAGTGCAACCAAACCAAATATATATGTGCATTAAGCCAAGGTTATTGTGAGGATAGGAGGAACCATTAACCAAGGATATCAAGAAACCTGAAGAAAGTGAAATAAATCTAGAGGCTCTCACAATTTAATTAATTACTAATTTGTCCTGGCCTTATCAACTACTGAGTACTTCATATGTAAATCGCATTGCTCACACAAATATTTGAATGTTAATAGGTATTGAAAGCTATTTAAACTGATTTTTTTTAGTATATTGATGTTTAGTGTAAAATTAAAACTAATGGAAATTGCTGTTTTTGTCTCCTGTGAAATATTTATAAATATCTATTCAATGAAATCAATTTATAAACCAAAAATACAGTGAATTGACAGATTTATAATTTCCAGAAATGTACCCAAGAAATTGAGCATTTCAGTTGAATTGAATATCTAAATAACAATAATGATGACATAGCATTCAATGTGACCACTAATTAAGCAAATTTTTATTAAAGAAAAAGTCTATGAAATACAGAGAAAGTTAACCCTTACATATATATAATCAGGTTAGTAGTATTATCTTAATCTTTATATTATAAAAAGCAATATTTACAAAATTGAAGAGGTTAGTTATATACTGCCTAATAATAATCTTATAGTTATCACACATTAAAATCACAATGATGAATATATTTTGTGATTACACTTTTTCTGATATAAATTATATATTATAATTAAGTATGGTTTATGGAAATTAAACAAAAGTACAGAAACTGATAACCAAAGTAATGTGCAGACTAAATGAAGAAACTGACTTCAGATTACTGTGAGAGCAATAGAAGGATGACAAGGATGGAATAGTTCCTATTCACAGACCTGAGCAAATTGGGTGACTTACATTTAGCCCTACCGTTACAGTTATCACCATACTGAACCTATTCTACAAATATTAGTCTACATGCGTTGTCAACATTTGAGAAAAATTCGTCATTGACTAGATTATCTGTTCTTTTAAGGGAGGTAACTCGTCCTTAAACAAGATGATGATGATGCCCATGAAATTAATTTAAGAATGCCATTTCAAATAATCCATTTGATTGCATGTCAGTTCAATATCCAACACTCTTTTTTTCATTGTAAAATTTCTCTCTTCATGGGCCTTATCCATGTTTTTTTTTTTAAATTTAATACTAATTCAGCATCACGATTCATGTTTGTTTATATTAATGCAAGAATTATGGGATTTATTGCGGGAAGAGGTGCAACTCTTACTTGACTTGGTCAGAAGATACTGGATAATCAACCAAATTAAAAACCGAACTCACGGTTACGCATGGGCAATGGACTTTTAGGTCGAATATTGACAACTTTTCCGGACCCCCAGTAGGTTGAAGACTAGGAGGTTCTGGGTGACCGAGACTAATCTCTACATATAAAAATAACTATCTAATAATACAATTGGACAAAAATCTAAAGTTGTGGTCATTGAGGTCTCCTGTTTACTGTGGTTGTTGATAGTCTATGGCTAGGCTAGGTACAAAGAGGTCAAAAGGAAAATTTGTGTACTGACTGATCGATGACCTGGTTATTAGGCACCGTGTAACGAAATGGTTAACACTGGTTAAGAGGCTTTAGTGCTTTGGAGATCTTAACCAATGACGGCAAACAGTCTACTACTCATTAGTTTCTCGGATTGTTTTATTTTTCTTTAATAGTAATAATCACATTAAACGTATCAGATCAGTAGAATTTCAGATTTTTCGTTATGCTGTCTTTACCATCATTTAATACATTACAACAATCTTGCACATCGGTCTAGTAATTCAACTTTTTTTTGGACCATCGTTGAATTTTTTTTTGTTTTGAATGACTTTTTATTACATTAACAACTTGTACAAAGACAGGAACTAACCAACATATAAAACGCAATCAAAATCAACAATTCAATTTTATTTCAGACAAAAATATGTTGAGGGTGTTGCTCAGACCTGGGAATAGAAAAGGTTGTTTTTTTTTCACTATTTACCCACCTGACGACTGGTAAACTAGCCCGTCTGCCCGCTATCCATTTCTCCATGATACTGATAAATCAAATAATATAACAACATGCAATATTATATATAAATCATTCACCATATAAAAGCCTCAATATGCCAGAAGGCTCATAATCTTTTTCCTTATATAAATTTAACATAAATAAGAGTTGACCAATGTACTTTCAATAGTAATTTTGAAGATTACAACAAATAACCCCACCCTACGTATCGGTTAGGATAATTGCGATTTTGAAATGAAATATTCTTTTGGCCTCAGTCAAAATAAGATATAAATGTAAATTCAATAAAAAGTCATGTGAACTTTAGACTGCCGTAACTTCTCTATTAGCATTGATTAATTTGAATATTCTCTAATGCCTTTGGAATATTGGGTCTTTATTAAACATAAATATACAATAATATCATTCACCATATTAATACAACTCACATAAAATCAAGCCTGGAAATAAACTTCTTTTCATGAAACAATTCCTCCATGTGCGTCATTTTAACAGGCACAGATTTGACTTTGTATGTGGTTTAACTGATATTTTAAAAACATATCAAACATATTGTCTGGTATAATTTCCTATAGTGCCTGAAATTTTAAATTGTTACTTCCAGGCCTGACATTATTCACCATAAATACAACAACCAAAACCCCATTCCATCATATTACAACAAAAAAAATTACATGGACCCTCAAGTACATTAATAAAAAGTCATACTGTTGCATCTTTAAAATTGTTTATTATCTATTACTACATGTATTAGTTTCTACCATGCTCCATCAGCTCTGTCATCATTAACCAAACTTCATTAAAACTCTGGCTTGCAAATAAGACAATACTCTGTTGAATTCCAGCTTTGTTTTGCAAATTATTTCATTTTTTAACGAATTAGCAGACCTAAGTTATACTGTATTTGTCAATACACAAATTAGCAAGCCTAATGTGATGTTATTATAAGTAACTGTCAATAAACAAATAAACAAGGTATGTGATCTTCAATACCAGTAGGTGGAGAGCAGATGTCAACGTATTAATTAGTAACTGGATCAGTTGTTATAATAACTGGGTAATAATATAATATATAATAATTATCTTATAGATGGAGCTGTATCAAATAAACAAGCTGTTTCACAGTGGTTACACGAAAGCATTTTTTAAAACTCTGTGCACGATGACTGACCTTTAAGTTCATGTGCAGTAAAAGATACGTATGATATCACACCATACGGCACTGATAGCGTGCATTGTTTACTCATTCATGCTTTTGCGTACTATTTTATGTATCGGTATGGATTTATCAAGACATATTTAACACCTTTTTTTTCTTAATAATTAAAAAAATTGTAGAACTTAATTTGCAGAACCATCACTACAACAAAAATTCTATTTAGTACAAGTACTTCTTACCACACTAAGACTATTAACGGATTCAAAATTACTGGTTTATTAACATTCAACGTTTCGACGATGATACTCTTGTCTTTACATTATTATTAAAAAAAAAAAAAAAAGAAAAATATTGTCAAAACGATAAATAGTACAAGTAGTTTGATCCCTGCATTGGCCGAGAAAGTTCATCTCGATTTTCCGACGCGATTTCCCCTTGTCAGTGATGCAGAAGGAGGGCCTGACAAGGACAGCTGCCTAGTCGATCAGATGGGAAGAAAAACCGAGGTCCCATGTACACATTGGAGTGCACGTAAAAGATCCCTTGGCAGTTGGAATTCGATATAAGAGAAGGCTGTAGCGCCACTGCCCGGGCAAAATTTCCCTCATAGCACACTGTATGGCGTATGCCCGTCTTTCATTAGCCCAGGTTAGGTGCAAAAGAGTAGAAGGTTAAACCCCATTTCATTTCATTTCATCACAAGCAGTGCAGGAATAGAAATATAGTTTAATAACATCTTGATTCATTAATGAATCAAGATGTTATTAAACTATATTTCTATTCCTGCACTACTGATCCCTTTTTCTGGTGAATATGCTCTGATAAGAGCTATACCTCTTTTCCTGTCTTGTCCGCAGGTTAATCTTGTAGATTTTTGTTTTGCGTGTAGTGCAGTCCTCCTGCACTTACTATTATAATGATGCTAAACAAAATTTTTAAAGGAAAAAGCTGTAATAGGGATTATCTCCCTTTAGTCTTCAACTTCTCAACATTTACATTTAACAGTTTGATATCCGGTATTGAATTGGCATGTCATAACGTCTATTATCCAAAATAATCTTAAGTTATGGATACAGAAACAAATCTTTAGGATTGTTCATGTAGATATATCCCTTATTCTGTGATAGCCTGGAAAGTTTTTAAATGAAATCTTAGAAAATGAAAACAGGAGAGCTGGATGACAGTGAACAAGTGTGACTGACACACAGATAGAAACATCTTAATAGTCCCTTGCTTTCTTTCGAAATGTCTTTACTATGAATTGCATTACACATTGCAAATTTTAACCAACATTACACACATAATAGTTGTTGTATGTAATTATAGTGGTGTACAGACGTACAGTGGTTTTTAAAGATTCAAATCAGCATGACTAAAGGGAAATAATTCTTTTTTTTTAAAACAAATAATTGAGATGTGTTATTGGAAGAAATCAGTGGGGTTTAGTTTCAGCCATTTTGATATTAACAGTAACACAGTATTTATATTTCTATGGCTATATGTACAATGCGAGTATTTAGCCTTGACTGCCTTTCCTCCAATTTGAACTGCCAATGGAGTAGACAAGCTGACTTTCGCTTCATCACTGGGACAAAAAAAATCCTAGAAGAGTAAATTTACAATAGAGACCAAAAACTCCAGCACATGGCAGCTTGGCCTGTTTAATTGGCTTTTATATAACAAAGATATGCTATTATGACTTTATTATCCAATGTCCAAATGGTCTTTCTTGTCATTTGTTGGCAGAGTCCTCTCGTTGTAATATTAGTAATTCGATAGTTGAATTTTTATTTTATTATCTCTGGGATATAAACATATATCATAAGTTTCATCAAAGGAGTATCCATTTAGTTGGACAGTATGTATAGGTATATAAAAATATACCCACCATTCAAAATATGATCATAAAGGCTAGCAAATGACATTAAAACAAATTCTTTGCATCAACATTCTACACGCTTTTATATCTCGTAATTTATCTTGAGAATTCTACTATTGTTTTCAGTTTAAATTAACCAATCATAAATGTTATTTCTTTTTTGTCTAATCAACAGACACCTTCTATTTTACTTTATTTTATTCTCAGTAACATTGTGTAATTATAATATCGTTGCCATATGTCACGTCAACAGAAAACTATATGCAGCTGATTATATATAGTGTGCACGCGAATAGTTACTCACGCCTCTTGACGAGGTCTGAGTCTCCTTAAATAATTAGTTTGAATTTATTGTAATAAGCATCCTGTATTTAGTATTCTCTCCATAAATATGTCTGTGATTATTATGCCCCTGATAATATATGTCTGTGATTATTATGCCCCTGATAATAAATGGCACCGCTGGTATTGAAAAATTATGATGCCTCATAAATAATAACTGTGATTACATGGCTGAAGAAAATATTAAAATCAATTTCTGAATACAAAACAGTTTCTCAAAAACTGAATATTTGGAAGAATAAATTGAATAATAATATGATTTTAATTGACATCTTCTTAATCAAGTTCTTTTAAATCTATTTTTGCATAAAATAATCCAAATAACTATCATTCATTACAGTCTCAAACTCACAATTGCCTGATTTAATATGATTAAAATCCAGTGAGTTTAAAGAATCATTATGTAAGGTTTAGATCAAGAGCTGGACGAAAATCATTCATTATTGTAGCAACGGTACTTGACAATGAAGACTAAACCTGGATTTTGAAAGCATCCCTCTCAGCACAATATTTGGCCACCCCCCCCCCTCAGAAAGTTAGCAGTGCAATTATTACTGCAGAGTAATTTGACTTCAGTTGTTCAGAGACACCTATTTGTTCCCTTTTTTAAGAAAAAAATATACTTGGTTGATATTCCCAAAAGTGCTGTGAGCTAGGGCCAGGGGTCGAAATAACACTTTCAGTGGACAAGTAGAAAAAATATCTACTTGTTGCCGGTGACAACTTGATTAATATCAACAAAAATTCAGGCTTAAAATGTCTCTGTCTAATTTATCCATTCCAATAAAATTGGAAGAGCGGAACCTTTCATTTTAAAACAAATTAGATGTTATTTAACAACACGCGACAAGGTGTCCGTTTGTCTAGTGTGGTGGCGAATTTCTCTCCGATTAACAAGACTGAAACGTATAGGTCCTTTTAAGTTTGTTCTATACCTCGGGCAAAGGTTTCTTTGCATTAAAAATAGTAATACTACTGATTCTGTGAAAGCCTAATGTCATTGGCTATTGCTTTTTAATCACCAAATCACAGTCAACATTACATATATAACGCTATGGCAATCGGGGCTCAACTGTAGATTGTCAAATTTGCGATAATAAAATGGAAGACGTGATCAAATTAAATTTTAGCCATAATGTTTTGGGTAGAGGACGGTAAAAATTACCTTGAAATTTGAATGCCAATCACAATCGCATGGTGAAAGGCGGCATTCGGCATGCATTTGATGTTTCGTTTTGTCTTAAAATATTATATAAAATATATCCGACAATTCTTTACGAAGAGAATTAAATATTTTGATTGTTGAATTCCATTTACTGTTGTGCATTTGGAATGTAAAATATACAAGCATGCCTGATTGGATAACATATCATTTCAAATTATATTATCTCTATGGCCATGGCATGGGTCGGAAACGTGCGTACAACGAACGACTTCAAGGAGTCGGAATAGCGAAGATTCTCTAGTGCGAAAACTGCCGTCATTTGTTTGAATACTTCCGTGAAAATGTGCTAAGGTGAACACTGAATCTAATTATAGGCATCTCTTACAAATGAAATTGAAGTTTATTTGTATTTTTTTTTATTGAAATTAAAAACAAAAATCAATGGTGACAACTTGAAATGACCAAGAAACAAGTAAAAAATATTTCTACTTATCACTGGAGACAAGTAAAATTTTACAAACATTTCAACCCCTGCTGTGAGCCAAATTTCAAGATTTTTGAATTCAAAAAACAAAACATGGGTCACATGAGGCTATTTGTCAAGATTCTGATTAACTACCAGTAATTCGTTTGGCTTTAGCTTCTAGATCTAGACGATTGACTGAAGGATCTTCATTGTACAAACAGTGTACACTGTAATAACTTGATAAAATTATCAACAGGGTTTACTCAGTCTTTATCTACCCCAGTATAAAAACAGAATTACCCGGTACAAGGATTCTTCATAGTGTTCAGGAAAGATGAAATCTAATTACAGGCTGACCAAATTAATTATTGATTCCACTCAGTTTAACATTTTCGTTACGGTAATTCAAGGTTAGTAAATTAAATTCTGAGTTATGTCAATCAATTTAGATTAAAGGTTATCACCCATCTAACTTAAAATACTTAAAGATGCATTATGGGAGATTTAGATAAAGAGCTGGGCAATCTTGATATCATAGTTTTAAAATAGATCATCAAAAAAGTGGTTGCCATGCAAGATAGGCCCACAATTAGTAAGAAATGAAATGGGGTTTAACATCCTACTGTTCTGTTCCAACTGAGATAATGAAGATGGACATATGCCATACAGTGTGCTATGGGGGAAATTTTGCCCGGACAGAGGATTTGTTTCACTACTTTCGCATTAAATTATTAAATCCATTTATGAACTGTCATGTGAATAAATGTCTATTTAAAAAAATTTATATTTGAAGCCCCCCAAAAAGCAAGCAATAGGCATATTTAGATCTTACATAATGCATCTTCACACAAGAAAGTTATAGATCTGGAATATTATATCAAATTTGAAATTCATCAGTTGAATTTGTCATGATGCTATTGAATAACATTCCCGTGATAATTGAAACCAAGAAATTGATATTTTAACCGGACAGTAATATATTTGATCAGCACTGACATAGACGACAGACTGTGTATTAAAATTATTGTTATTTGGAGCAATTTGAACCAATGACAATCAGAGGTCGCAGTCACACAAAAATCTGCGTGTTTCAAACATTTTTTTCAAAATAAACGCAAATATTGACGGACGCTGCCTAATTTACATGCAGAAAATTTCCCGACGTGTAAATAATTAGATTATTCTTCGTCGTAGTTTGTACAATATATGTGCTGTACGCCTCTACTGCGCGTAGTCTCCGTAGATTTTTATATTTCCTTTTATTTTATTCATAAGATCATGGCAGTAGAATAAGCCTTCTATACGTAGTTTTCCTGGGACACCCCTATTTTGCATCATTGGAAGCAATAAAGCGCATTTCAAACAAGACTTTGGATTGACTACTTTTTACATTCAGCCAATCAAATGTTGGATTTCAAAGCGATAGTCTTCTCTTTACTTCCTGTTGACGTGAAAGATTGAAATGACTGTGCCGTCAACCATAGATCTAAGATGTGCTGTTAACCTCCGGTCGTCATTAGACTAAATACAGTAAGCCTATATCAATGAAATAAGGACGCTTAAAATTTGGTTGTTCACAAATCGACTTGATTTGCTTCTATTGAGTATTTTGAGAGGCTCTAAGTCGCGCAGATGTAGATGGCAAAAACGCAACTCGAATTTGATCCACTGCGACCTCTGAGGACCCAATGACATTGACAATCCTACCTAAACCACGCAACCAGCAATATTTCTGACCAGCACTGACATAGAAAACAGACCTTCAAAGTTCCTGTTATTTCGAACAATTTGAGCCCAAGACAATAATACCTTGAACACTCAACCACTGGTGTCCCCTCGAATTTACAATTAAACGTCTGAAAAAGTTTGGTGAAGTTTTACACGTATTCAAGTTCTGTTTCCTGTGTATGTAGGATGTAGGATAGACAAGTTGATTAAACATGGTTCTCTTTCTTCCACACCATTTTTAAAGTAGTTTTCTGTATTTTTGTTTGACCTAAATCAAAGAGATCTAGTCATATTAAAAACAATTAAAATATTTGTGACTTACATGGTAGGAGTATTAACTCTTACTGCAAACCCTCCTCTAGCTGACCTTGTACTATCGGCAGAAACGTCGAAAGATTGTCGTCTTCGTTGTACTACATGATTATAATAATAAGGATCTGTAATAACAAATTATTTTTTCGAACAATAACAAATTGCTGGCTATTAACATATTACAATGCATTATTTATTCTGGATTATTTTCTACTGTTAAGTTCATGTTTCCTGTTTTTTTGAGTTTTGAGAATGTGATGACAACCTAAGTGAAGCCTTCTATCACCCAGTGTGACACATGTCTTGATGTGTTCCTACCTGGTACTTGTAAAAATAGAGGTTGATCAGTGCTGGTTGATGGTGTTGGTGTCTTGGGATCAGATAAATCTACAGCACTGTGAGAATAACCAGTTGTACCAGCTGATCCTTCTTCCCCATGCCCTTGACCTGTAAAAAACAAAAAAAAAACATATTTAGTTAACTTAGTGCTGTCCATAAAATTCAAAGAACTATCCAAAATATCTAATAAAGGAATTCTATTTGAAACTCTAGATTTCACAGTTGGTAAGTATTAATGTCCACTAAATTCTAAAGATAGGTTGCCAGGCAACGAAACATACGCCCACAGCAGCTAAATCGTCCGGGCAGTCAACAAGGGTTGTTGCATATTTTTACTTTTTTCGGTAATGAAACATTTGTAATACACTAAAAACTGATTAAGAGTAACAACTCATTATGTAATTATTAGAAAATCATTAGAATTTGATTGCTTTTTATAAAGTTTTACCCCACGCTAACAATTAGTATATACATGAAACATTTAATATCATGGATTTAGCTGTTCAGTTATCTAAATTCATTGAAAATCAAAATACTTGTTCGTTTCAACACCTTAAACTCTATGTATCAATCTGAAGTCAATCGGATGGTAACTTTGGCCTCTATAGCGTCACAAGAATTTTTGAAGTTATCAAGGGAGATAACTCTGGCAGTAATTATTTGAAATCGCAGAAAATCAATAGGATTCTTCGTCTCATGAACTTAAACACTGTGTGTAAATCTAAAGTCAATCGGATATTAACTTTGGCCTCCAGAGCGTCCACAAGATTTTTTGAGGTGATCAAGGGCCATAACTCTGGCACTAATTAATGGAAATCGCTGAAAATCAATAGGCGGCTTTGTTTTATGACCTTAAACTCTGTGTATAAATTTGAAGTCAATCGGATATAAACTTTGGCCTCTAGAGCGTCCACAAGATTTTTTGAAGTGATCAAGGGCCATAACTCTGGCACTAATTATCGAAATCGCTGAAAATCAATAGGCTTCTTTGTCTTATGACCTTAAACACTGTGTATAAATTTAAAGTCAATCGGATATTAACTTTGACCTTTAGAGCGTCCACATGATTTTTTAAAGAGATCAAGGGCAATAACTCTGGCATTAATTATCTGAAATCGCCGAAAATCGATAGGCTTCTTCGTCTCATGATCTTAAACACTGTGTATAAATCTAAAGTCAATCGGATATTAACTTTGGCCTCTAGAGCGTCCACAAGATTTTTTGAGGTGATCAAGGGCCATAACTCTGGCACTAATTATCGGAAATCGCTGAAAATCAATAGGCGTCTTCGTCTTATGACCTTAAACACTGTGTATAAATTTAAAGTCAATCGGATATTAACTTTGGCCTCTAGAGCGTCCACAAGATTTTTTGAAGTGATCAAGGGCCATAACTCTGGCACTAATTATCGGAAATCGCTGAAAATCAATAGGCTTCTTCGTCTTATGACCTTAAACACTGTGTATAAATTTAAAGTCAATCGGATATTAACTTTGACCTTTAGAGCGTCCACAAGATTTTTTAAAGAGATCAAGGGCCATAACTCTGGCACTAATTATCGGAAATCGCCGAAAATCAATAGGCGTCATTGTCTTATGACCTTAAACGCTGTGTATAAATTTAAAGTCAATCGGATATTAAGTTTGGCCTCTAGAGCGTCCACAAGATTTTTTGAAGTGATCAAGGGCCATAACTCTGGTAGTTATTATCGGAAATCGCTGAAAAACAATAGGCTTCTTCGTCTCATGACCTTAAACACTGTGTATAAATTTAAAGTCAATCGAATATTAACTTTAGCCTGTAGAGCGTCCACAAGCAATTGTGGACGCCGGACCGACGGACGGACGGACGGACGGACGGACGGACGGACGGACGGACGGGGGCGACGACAATATACGACCACATTTCAATGTGGGCGTATAAAAACTATCACCCAACATTGATCCATAAGAAATTATCATTTGTCGCTGTTATGCATCCAACTTTTAAACTCTGTACATCAACTGGCTTACCCTACCCTTTAAGGCACTGGCTTTATTTTGACACTATTCTTGTGTAGTGACATACAGTATTAAGTAAATTAGTAATAAAAGGACACAAACTGCAAGTGGAGCCCTACTAATAAAAGGGTACACCAATAAAAGGAAATATAGGCTGTCAGGCAACGAAACATACGCCCACAATGCAGCAGCTAAATCATCCGTGCAGTCAACAAGATTATTCGCATATATATACTTTTTCTGTAAAGAAACATCTATAATACACTAAAATCTGATTAAAGGTAACAACTCATTAAGTAATCATCAGAAAATCATTAGACTTTGTTTTGTCTTTATAAAGTTCTGCCCCATGCTAACGTTTAGTATACAAAACATTTAATAACATGGATTTAGCTGTTAAGTTATCAAAATTCATTGAAAATCAAACTCTGTGTATCAATCTGAAGTCAATTGGATGATAAGTTTGGCCTCTAGAGCGTCACAAGATTTTTCAAAGTGGTCAAGGGAGATAAGTTTGGCATTAATAATTGGAAATCACTGAAAATCAACAGACTTCTTTGTCTCATCCGTCCGGCAGCCACAATTACTTGTGGATGCTCTAGAGGCTAAAGTTAATATTCAATTGACTTTAAATTTATACACAGTGTTTAAGGTCATGAGACAAAGAAGCATATTGTTCTTTCTCAATTTCCGATCAATACTGCCAGAGTTATGACCCTTGACGCTCGAATCTAGAGGCCAAAGTAAATATGCGATTCAGTTTAAATTTATACACAGTGTTTAGGGTCATGAGCCGAGAAGCCTACTGATTTTCAGCGATTTCCAATAATTACTGCCAGCTATGGTCCTTGATCACTTTGAAAAATCTTGTGGACGGTCTAGAGGCTAAAGTTGATATTGATACACAGTCTTTAAGGTGGGGCGCTGACAACATACAACCCCATTTCAATGTGGACGAATAAAAATAATTTATGCTACAAAATCAAAAATAATATTTATTTCACATCTGCTGAACCCAAGGAGAAAATGGTCATCATGTCAGACTAGGCATTCATCTAATAAACACCTACACCAATTTGAACAATTAGAAAGCAGGATTATTGTGTTTTAAATTGTGTGGTGAATCCTCATTTTCAGCAATAGTTTTTTCTCATTCAGAGATACATTATATGTGTCCAGAAAAATTTGTGAAAACAATTGACAGCAGATTTCTTGAAAGCATCCAAGTTTTCCTTAGCCTTAAGATATGCTGGTATCAATAATGGATGACAGTCTCTCTTTTTTTCCATAACTAGACTTTTATATTATGTCAATTTACGTAAGAGGGTAGAGATATAATTTTATTGCACAGAATGTTCATGTGTTCTTAAAAGACCCATTGAAAGATTTCTCGTGCTTTCTTAACAAGATTTTAGCTTCCCTCTTCGAGACATAAAAATAAACCAATTCCCACGGAACAATATCCATCAAAAGAAATTTAGTTTTTTGATGTATTTATGACAGATTCGCAATTATTGACTGGCTAGAAAAATCCATATGCCATTCACTATCAGCTGTACAAAAGAAAATTAATGAACAAGTCATTTTAATTTACAGAGTTGTGGAGTTGAAATTAAAGAACAGGAGATTAGATTCAAATTCTAATCAATAATGGTGGAAATTAAAGAGAAAGGGTGGCTTTGTTTTGGGTTTTTTTTCAAACAGGCAGTCATTGTATGTAAAGGCACTTGTCATAAACCCTAATCTTGAATGACAGGATTTTTTTCTTGCACAATTTATTACTATTGAAAATCGCTCCAAAACTTGCATACTGTTAACCTATTTTTCTCAGACTTTGAACCATTTTATGCCCAAAGAATTAAATATGGCCATATTTATGACATTAACTGTATAGTAACAATATTTCATGTTCTTCAAAATCTTCTTAACTGCTGTCTTCAATTCAATGTATGATTTTAATTCAGTTGAAAGTTTATGAAGAGGGCCGGGATACTTAAAGCAATGGGATTAATTTACTGTAGCTGAAAGTGACAAGTATTTGAGTCAAGAATCTAAACATAATACTGATCAATAAAGATATTTCTAGATCCAAGCTTATCAATTATGGTCAATACTCAATACAATCATTTTTAAGATAAAGTACAATATTATATAAAAGCCAATCCATTTTTAAAATATAAAAACAGTAAAAGTTCTTGTTGATAAAGTCTTGTCGGTGAAGTTTTCAGACACCGATAACCAAAAAGTTAAAAGTCAAAAATGTTAAATGCGATCAGGTGAAATTGGATTCCTGGAATTGTTGACCGTTGTCAGCTACATGTTTAGTGGCAAGTACATGTCGCTATTTGCCCCTGGCATTGTACTGTAGTGGATGCTTATACTGACTTAAGACCATATGCAACTGACATTACTGCCACCAAAATCAGGTCAAAGGAATCACACAAATTTCTTAAAAACTGTTTCTGAAATTGCATTATCCTGTCTTTCAATAGAAATACAATTTCTGTTGTTCAAACCTTTCCATAACATCGTTTGCCATACTTACATACACAAATGATGTTATGGAGACCTGAGGAAAACTAGGAAATACACTGAATACCTGAACATTCAGATACAAACCACAAGTGTGAATAAAGCCACAGTTCCGTTGCAGTGACACATACACACAGGGTTTCAGCTATCTTAGCCATTTGGCAGGAGCCACAGTGGAGTGGGTAAGATGCTGGCTCACTAGCCTGGAGGAAGTGTGTTCAATCCTGCATTGGCTGAGAGAGTTCATCAGAGGTGCAGATCAAAAGGCCTGATAGGGACAGCTGTCTAGTCATTTAGATGGGACAAATAACGGAGGGCCTGTGTATAAATTGGCATGCACCAAAGTACAACTTTCCAACCAAATTAGTTGAAATAAACGATTACATAACAAAGGGGAACAAATATGAATAAAGATGAGAAGGGACAAAAAATTAGACACACACACATGTGCACATAAAAGAGCACATGGCGGTAATTTCAAAGAACTGGGATGGAAATGATGCTGTCCCAGCAAAAACATTTCTGTTGCAACCATTAAAATGAAAATAACATGTTTGTCTCAAAATTACAATTCTTTGCCGACAAACACTGTCAGTTGAAAAGTTATTTGTGGTGTCCCTTGTGATTTCATCATAGAAACTGCAAAAATTGTTTACTGAAGGGAAAAAATACTTGAAAACAGACCATTCAAAAATAGAAATCTGGTGGTTAAAAGATAACAGGTTGTTCTCTCTGATCTGCTGTTTTATGGGGGTTTTTTTTAATACCATCGTCCCATGCCTCTGTGAATATTTAATTAAATGGCGGTTATCGATTTTTATATATCAAGTAGTCACTTTCCTGTATTCAATTTACAGCTAATCTCTAACAGATCGTTGTTTAGTGTAGCATTTAATTATCAACGTAATTGGTTGTAAAAATTGTTATTAATTTCATGCCACATTATATTGCCCTGTTACTACAGAAGATATATTTTTTGTAACTAGTTACACTAGTAATGTACGCCAGTAAAAGCAAAATATTTCAGAATATTGTACAAAAAATATCACTTGAATGAGTACGTACTTGGACTTAAACAATAATTTAAGTCAGCTTATGTGAAATAGATGTTTCTTTTTAATGATCATCAACCATCAAATACCATCACTAATTTACATCCATTCAATCAATTAGACATAACGCAAGGAATTTTGGGAATGATCTTATCAAATTGTTTTACATATTATACTCTTTCAGAGCCAGTTTGATGTCACCTTCCTCCTGGAAAAGTCAAATAAGACTACTTCAGCTTTAAATCTTAATTCAGCTAGAAGTAAAATTAATATTTTTACAGCTCATTAACCTAGTAACAACAAAAACTTGCGTAAACAATTTTCTAAAAAGAAAAATACCACTGTGCCTTCCTTCTACGTTACCGAGACTATAACTTCAGACTTAACCATAACATCTCTCTCAGAAAGTTCAGATTATACATAGTGCTGGTACTGTAGGCTGCTGCATCGATGTATCACAATTCACAAATCGTGTATTGAAGGTACATAATGGGTGTGTAGATTATTGTCACCAAGAGAATTGGGGTTGAAAAATTTCATCACATGTACATTTGAGAAAAACAAAGTTACAAAATGATTCACAAGAGACAGAAGACGGAAGTATCACATTACCCGGTACTTTTTATTTCTGAAATAAAAGATTCTATCTATAATAGTGAACACTTCTAAGTTTATATAGGACTTACCTGGGGAAGATAATCTGCTATTTGATGAACGGTTCCTTAATAGACAATCAGGAGTACTGTTCCTTCTAACCTTTTCATCATACCAGGCATCAAGCCCATCCAAAGAATTTTTCACTTTCATTTTTACCATATTTGGCACATATGTATTTGACCACACAAGCTCTTATTAACAACAGAGAATTTAATCCAAAGAAAAGAGTCACATAAAATTTTTATAAATGTTTGGCTTTAATCCCTTCCTTAATTCATGATGCATCAACAAGCTGTTGAAACGTGAATGTTGCATAATCCGAAAGGCATATTTTTTTTGGAATCAATCAAATATTGCTGTTGATAAATAAACTTAAGAATTGTCACATCATATCGTTCTGTTTAACAATAGATTTCAATGGCATTTTCAACGAACTACAGGTTCATCTGCAATATTGTGGACATAATGTAAAATAGAATACTATAGAAATAAGAAAACATTTCAAAAACCATTCTTTTTCCTGTCCCAATCAATTAATCCATAATAAAAAAAAAGATAAAAAAAAAACTGTATATATACATGTATGCAAAATTTCTTCAATTCCAGATTTATTTTCTAATACAGTTCACAAATCAAAATATAGACATGTTTACATCGATCTTCTACAATACAACAGATGACTTTTACTATTTCTGCACCACAATATAGATAACTTTTACTATTTTTACAAGTTCCAAAGATAGTCCAATCATAAGATCATCAGATAAATGAATAAAACAAAAACAAATTATAAATCACAGTTTTTCCAGTATACACAGAAAGTAGACAATGGTAAAATCAATACTCAAGGTTGCTGAGCTTAAAAAACCATTAGAGTTTAGACATGATATAAATCCCTTAGTTCTACTAGTTGTTCATGAAACAGTGTTCACACCTTCCCTTGGGTATGATATAATCATAATGGTCACAACGGTAACATTAAAACTGAATTAACCTAATCAAACGGAATTTAACTTAACATTATCAACATATCGGAGATCATTTCTTTTCTTTCAATTCCAAATTTTACAAAACTCTAATTGTGACTTACTTGAGAAACGTACTAATATCAAGATTCTATCTCTAACAATTCAACCCAAACTTTCATTACATTTATCAATAAGAACACATCTGGTTCTTTGGAAACACCCAGGGTAATTTCTATTTTTCGGAAAAAAATAACATTTAAAAACCAGAAATCACTTGATCACTTTTCTTGAAGGCGTTATCTCCCAATTATTTAAGTTCTGCGACTCCTTGCAAATACAATTTGAATCGCAATTCATTATCAGGTCACAAATTTAACAAGCAATTTAAGCCAACCATAGATACCATAAGATTTGTCTTTTTATGTAGATATATGTATCTTGATAAAATAGTTTTTCAATGTATTTGTCTTTTTGTACTTGAAATCTGTACAAGTTATAGAATTTATATGGTTCAATACAGTGTGATGTGAACAGTAAATCAGTACCCAAAATTATCTGATCTGCACCAATTCCAATCAATCAATATCCTGTATTAAACTACCACTACTTTTAAATTTGAAACAATCCAACATTAAAAATTTATTTACAGCTGCCAAGATACCTGGAAATAATATATAATACATTACACCATGATTCTTTCCTCATAATATGGTGACCATGTAACCCAAGTCTGTAACTTAAACTGAATCAGTATTGCTACCGTACATAACATATATATATATATACCATTAGAAACTCTGTGATATAATTATATTAACAATCCTACAATGGAATACATTCTACTATTAATTACTTATACAGTATTCACAGTGGACCATCAAAATCTATAACATTACCATCTCCAACAATCATATACACAGAACAATACTTCACTCCTATTACTATGCTGCTAATTAGAAGTTCTTGGACATTATTTTATAACGCCAATATTTTCAACTAGGATCCAACACAATATTTCCACCATATTTAGAGAAAACAATGTAATCTTAAATTCTATAAGTTTATGTATGCTTTGTGTTTCCGCCTACACTTCTCCTGTTTTCCAACCGTCATAGGTTCTTTTACAACATGCACACAACAAAGAAAACATCTAGACACACTTTTCTTGTTCATGAATCAGTCCCAAATCCTGACAATTGAAAATTTGTCTTGAAAAATCCTAATAGATAGTCTCAGCTGCCAGTTCCCTGACCAATCAACTACCAAAACCCCCATATGACGCTAAAACATCTAATAACATTACTTAGACTGAAATAACTGTAATTCAGACAGAAATAATTCAATGCAGAAAACAATCTCTGTTGCAATAAACACCTGTAATTGATCCAAACTAAAACAATGTCTCCATCAGACTAATAAAACATTGGACAAATTTCAAACACACTGCTCCAGTTTCGTTGTTACACAATAACATAACTTTCAAGTAAAAATGAAAGACACGGTTAAAATCAGGCCTGACAAGATTAAAATTCTCAATAAAAAAAAAAAAGAAATAATTAAACCTCAACAGCTGCGTTAAATATCACTGAAAATATTACGTATAGCTACCACATATCTTGCATTGAAGACACCAGACGAAGATATAATGATTAACCTTTTCAAAATGAATTTCTCTCACCAGCCATGGCAACAAGTTATATTTTTCACACTTTCAAATACAAATTGAACAAAGGTAGTATTTTCAAAAATACTAAACATACCCACTCAGACAAAGCTAAATATCAAAAGGTAACAAACATTTGGAATAATTAAGCAATGCACCACACTGAATGTAGATATTACCAAACACAATTACACTCAATCAACCATTCTCCAAATACAGAGAGAGAGAGAGAGAGAGAGAGAGAAAGAGAGAGATTTCTTCACGATTATTTTTGCTTTTAAAAGTATGCAGGGATCTTTAGTAATGGATGGAAACTAGAAAAATCCAAAGGGTCAGGAAGATGATGCTACCTCTTGTCAAGTACAACCCGGTTATTGAAAACTCAACATCTAAATTGATGATAACAGGCCTTATGATTTAAATCGCGTGTTAGACTACTTATATCTTTTCGTTCCCGGGACAAAGACAAGCAACATGGTGCACTCAATAACATGTGATCATGTAAAGGAGCTATGTCTTTAACTCAATAATTTCCATTATATTTGAAATTAAAAACATGAATTAGAATTCAATATTGATCAATTTCAATTCATATTGTTGTTGTTATCTTGCAGTGAAACTATATCTAATATTTAATATTTAAAACACAATTAACATTTTATAACCAGTGACAGAGTCGTGGTAACCTATGCCATTTGAAAATGAAAAAATAAAAACATATCCTACAACACAATGTGGAATTTCTTAGTTAACGGCTGATTCACAAACTACAAAATTTAAACCAGACAAGATACGCCCACATTTTGCAAGAGATGGATAGTGTCGAACAAGCTAAAAAAACAACATGATTTTTAGTACAATCGATCAGGGGCCATAATCCAAAAACCTGGTATGAAATGTGAGAATACTGCGATCTTTGGTATGTAGAGATATAGAGGCCCCAAAAGCTAAAATCATAATTTTTTTAAAACAATCTAGGGACCTTATTTAGGAAGTTATGATCTGATATGCGTAAATATCAAAAGGAGCCAAGATATTAACAATTTACATGTTTTAAGTTTTATCAAAGCGGTTCAAAATTGATCCACAACCTTGTCCCACAATATTGGTCTGATTTTCACAAAATTCGAACTCGGCCCACATTTTGATGTAACATAACAGTGATATATTCTAACAGTTTTAAAAATTGGATAATAATTGTGACCTCTAGAGGCCCCACAAACTAAAATCATGATTTTTCGTGCAATCAAGGGCCATTAATCAGGAAGTTATTATCCAATATGCATGATTATGGAAAGAAATCAAGCTCTTTGTGTCATAAACATGCATTTCAATATTCATCAAAATCAGATTAAAACTGAGATCTTTAGAATGTCCACACATTAAAATCATGATTTTTTGGTACAATCAGGGGCCATAAGCCATGAAGTTATGGTCTGATACCCTAACCCTATCTAAAGGAACCAAGATCTTTGGGAGATAGACCTATATGTCTCAAGTATCGTCAAAATCGGATAAAAAGTGTGGACAGAATGACAGACGGACAGGGACGAAGGTATAATACCACCACATTGTGACCAATAGACTGTCCACAAACAAATTGTGGACGGACGAATAGGGGCGAAGACAATATACATCCACATGAAAATGTGGGCGTATAACAATATGTAGAATTTAAACTGTTCAGGTATTTCACCAAACATGATTGATTATAGAAATTACAATATTTTTTTCAAATATTGAATCTAAACCACTTCACATACATCCATATTACATTAATATGTGCTTTTGAACCCATATTTTTATCTTTTTCAAGGTTCCATAGAGACAGAGCCATACATCCTTTAACCAATTTCAGAGCCGCCATAAATGGAGAGATCAAATAAATTGTGAACATTTTTAACCAAAGTTGCCATAATATAGAGAGTAAAAAATATAATAGAAATTGTGAACATTTTTAACCAATGTCACCATGATGGAGATCCAACAAATGCATACAGATTAAAAAACAAATAATTTGACAAATGAACAAAACTTGAAACTTTCAGGATATTTTAAACTGATAAAACCAATTTTAAAAATCTAACATCAATTCAAAATTTGAATAAAAATATCACATCTGAATTCACATGCAGTCCTGCTCATTTTGTTGTTCACTGATTATGACAATATTAACACACTTGCGAGTTTGATGACATGCAACTGTGCAATAAATCAAACATGACATAACTATAATAGCACAGCAGTGATATATGTTCAGATGAGCAGCGAGTCTAATATTTATTTGCTCAATCTATTTCTTGTTATCAGATACTCATCAATAATCAATCACCTGATCCGAGACTTATAACTTTTTCACCCATGGCAACTCACATTCCACTGATTGAGATATATTGACAATATTGTACATGTGTTATTTAAAGGTATAGTATAGTAAAGTTTACACTTTAGTATTTAAATCCCATATTTTGTACAATGTTTGTATCATTTGATCTTTTAAATTAATATCATGCCATACCCAAAAAGATTCTTAATCTTAGTAAGATAAATACTTATGTTATCATTACATAATCGAATAATAGAGTGCACTCCAATTTCAAAGGGGAATCCCCTTTACTTAATTTTCTTGTCAAAATACTATGTTTCAAACACCCTCTTTTCAAATTGCGGAAAAATGTAGAAAACATAAAGCAAATTATGGCGTTTGAAAGAGAATAATGGACCAATCAAAATGATTCGATGTATTCACATAATGACTGTGAGTGTGAATGATAATCTAGGTAAAAGGTCAATGAAACTTCTGCTCATGAAATAATCGAAAGAGATCTTTGTTTTCTCAAACGACTGGGTCATCATCAGTGGTTGCATAGTTAAGAGTATACTCACGACCAGAATGACTTGGGTTTAAATCCATGTAAAACTTAATGGTACCCTGTGCAGTTGTAATTTGTAGAAAAGTAATCAGAAAAACCAATGTCCAGGGCAAAATTCTCAACCATGCACTCCTAATTCATACTAAAATAAGATTTTGTAATTTGACACCTTTGTAAAGAGGACTTGATTTGTAGTTACATATATTCAGAATCTTGTTAAATAGCCTCGATTTGCTTTGGGGGAAGATTATAATGTATTCTTTGTTTTTAAAACACATTTTTCCATACAAAAAATTAGGTGTTCACAAAGAATTAAGATGGGCTGCTAGGCAATGAAACATACGCCCACAGCGACTAAATCGTCGGAGCTTCGACAAGAATTGACGCATATTTATTCTTTTTTAGGTAATTGGGGGCATTTACAAGATTACAATGTTTGTCAATGAGGGTTCACAAGGTTCTACAAACTGAAACAAGGGCCTTAACTCTAGAAAGTGATCTACAGAAAATTTTGAAATTCGACTGACTTCAACATCTCACTATGTCAACAATATCAATGTTTAAACAATTGGATCCTAACTTTTGGCGTTAGGCGGACAGACAGACAGCAATATACTTTTTTTATTTCCATGTATAGGCGTATAAAAATTAAATCCACATTTTAGTTTAAGCTTGATTTACGGACCAAAAAATTAAATCAAATTAATTTCTGCACCATCTTCATGACTAATGAAGACAGGTACACGAACCATTGCACTATGAGAAAAATTTTAGTACAGAAAGTGGAATATCCACCAATCTGATTAAAATGCAGATCTTTAATTTGTTTCGTTTTTTTATACTTTCGATAGCCTCCACTACAGGAAGTTCTGACCAGTTGAAGTGACAGGTCGCGTCAGGGGTCATGCAAGTGACATTTGACCCTATGACATCAGACATTTGACTTACAAATCAGTGTTGATGTTTCTAGTGGGATACACACAGTTACGTGCCTCTCACGCCAAGTACTTGCTGTAACAGATTGCTTCATTGGCTAATTCCTCACATCAACCAGAATGCAGATTATATAACAACTCTTCCAGACCCTAATGTAGTAAAGGCAAGTAAAACCAAATATGATCCGTGTTTTAGTCAGATTGAGTTGCCAGTACTCTTTGTCAAATATAAACCGATAAGAATTTTTTTATCCAATTTTATAACACCTGTTTACAAGGAGAAAGCATTGTAAAAAATGTGGAGAGATTTTCCCTGCCAACACCGGAATCGAAACTACCAATTTAGTTAGCCAGCACCTTATTCCTTGTCTTCTATAAATGAAACTAGATATGGCTTTAGTTTAAATATTGTGAAATCTTTCATCATTTAAAAATAAACTTTACTGCATGACAGAATAGCCACACCTAATATACTACTGTCTTACTTATCTGCTTTTTGTGACTCAAATTGAGTGCCAATCTTATAATATACAAACAATATAATACAATCACAATTTAAGAGCGCAGAGTACTCTCATTTTGTTTACAAGATATGACATTTTTTATTTGGGGTAATAAACTGCATATTATTACAGTAGAATCTGCATTAAGCAGCCACCTATAGGAATTTTACCGATTGACCGCTTAACGGGAGTGGCCTCTTAATAAAATCCCATGTTTTTTTTTGTGCTGACATATCAATTAATATTGCTTGGGTGCACTTGCATCGGTAAATTTGGCAAGTGAAAGTCTTTGTGTAATGTGCTCACGCCACTTTACTTGCTGCAATATTATTTATCTCCAAATTTGTCGCTTCAGTGTCATATAGTGTGCACCAGACTTTAGTCTCCTATTTAAACTGCTTACACAAGGAAGAAACTATTAGTTGCTATGACTTTTAGAAGTGTATTTCTATTTCAGAATTTTTCTCTAAATGTCAAAAACATAAATTGAAAAGCCAGAAAACATGCAAAGATTGTTTTTATCAAAAAGAGATGTAGGAAGGATCAAAGATAATATATATGACACTCAATCATATAACAGTAGATCAAAAACACCACCTTATAAAGAACGAAGTCAGACAAAATATAAGAAGAATGATTGAAATGAAAGTATGATCTACAATATGAATCACTTGCAAAAAATAAAATGAAGCTTTAATACAGGAATGTCAGTCCAAAAAAAGGTTCAATGTCATTCACTTCATTCAGTACAAATAAGATGTGTGCAATTGAAATTCCATCGATCCAAACCGCTTTTTATTTTTTGTTAGCAAAAGTTTATTAATAGGCCTATTTTAAAATGATTGAAATAATACTGGGACTTTATCTAGCTTTGACTAATTTTTTTCCTAAGTAAATTAATGGTAAATAATCAAATTTGCAGGACCGTTAGAAATTTAATATTTCAGCAAATTGCAATTGACACACTAAACTACAGAATAATTTGTTTCATACAAATTAGCTGCACAAAATAGCATAGCTTATTATTAAGAATGCTTTATAATTTTATAAATTATTTAGAATTTGTTATATAAAAGCAACTATTAACTGTATTCCCTATATCCTTTTGATCACCAAAAATTCAAGTAAGTCAACAATACACCTACAATTTATAGACTTCAGATTAAAACAACAAGATAGGAAAGAAATCAATATTTCACAGACCTCACATTTCTAGTACAGTATTATTTGCAAACAAAGGGTTAGACTTTAGAAGAAATAAAAACGAAAATGATCCACTATATATGTACCTTCGTTTATAAATTACAACTTAACACTTATATTACACATTCACAAGACAGTTTATTATTTTAACAGTTTATTACAATAAGTTGATCTCAACAAGGAACATATATATTAATTAGCACCTGACTGTTTAGGGAATTGATAAGATTGTTGGGAATATATTGATTAGTTAAGAGTCAAGCGTTATATAATTAAAGATATGAATAAAAATTAGCAAATACTGCTTCGTATATCGGAAGACAGCCGCAGTATGTCACTATTCTTTTCTGAAATTCCCACAACTCACCGTAACACAAAGAGTACAATATATGATATTTCATTTTACAATTCTTTTAATAAGTACATACATTTTTTTGGTCACTTTATGTGCTCTTTAAGTAAGTATGTCAAAGACAGGGATAAAGAATTCATGTTTAACAATGCAAAACTTAAATTCGGTGCAAACCCATTAAGGTTTTTATTATTACTATTATCTATCTAATTTTGCACTATAAAACTCTATGAGATAATACCTAATTATCAGGAGAGACAAATGATAAATCAGATATAAATATACATAGATATCTTATATCACTGGCCTTGTAATTAAAGGCACAACAAGCATGTATGTTAAAAAATGTTTAATGTAAAAAAAAAACTGTAGTTATTATTTAATTAAACACAGTAATTCTGAATATAAAAAGACCTTCACATAGAAGAAAGTACCATACTTAAGTGTATTTGTCTAATAAGAAAAATAAAGATGGCAAACGTAGAAATTATTAATAACCATGTATTTGCAATTGACAAATTTAAATAATCTTTAAAATGTTAGGGTTTTTTTGTTTTTTTTAATTAAAATAAAAGGATATGTGTACAGAGTTTAATATTTAAATAACTTTTAATAACCTAAGTCACATTGTGGTTTCATAATCTAACTAACTATATATTAGTATTAGACAGATCTATTTGTTATCATCTAAAGAAACCTTTTTATTTTCAATAATCAATGTCACAACCTCAAGTTGCTTGCTATGACTATGACCCAAAAAATAATAAAAACTAATTGCACAACCACTAAATCAAACTGGTAAACGTCTCTATCTAAAACCACTGAACCAGTAATGGAAATATACCAATATCATTTCAATACACATTTACAAATTAAATCATATCATAATATGCTAGCTATACTGACCTCAAATTTCCATTAATAATTAATGAAAGTGGTATAAGAAGTTTATAAAATATAGGCTTCCCTTCATGCAATTTTTACCATACTAAGTTATTTACACTTCATTACAGAGTATGTACACCACAGATAAATTCACACTGTTTATAGGTATTATATTCAATAACTTTTATAAAAAAGTAAATAAGATATATATACATACACATCCACATTGAAATACTGAGACCCAGTCACAATGTTTATAATTATTACTTCAGTTTTAGCTGTAAGTTTATACCACACAATAATAGTAAATACTATGAAGTTTCCATGTAACTTATCAAAGGTTTATAAATACGTATATAAAAACTAATGCTTACAGCCACTAATTTAATATCAAATCATCTTTCATTCAAGTAGATAATATATGCTTCACTAAGCATTATTCTTTATTCCTGATCTATCCTACGACAGCACTATATTTATATCTGTATAAATATAACTATAAAGAAATATATATATAGTGCACTTATATCAATAAATACACATAAAGCCCATGTCCAGGCAAACTTCTACTACGCTGCATTACAAACTAAAATTGACATATGTTTATCTCAATGTAACTGAAGAATTCTGTTGACAAGGCATCAAATTAATATTCCATAATATAATTCTATTGTATCTTTTGCCTTATACCAGCATTTTGTTTCGTATCATCGCGGCAATTTTTAAAAACACATCAAATAATCGTCTGTGGGTCCGTTCACAGCAATCTGATTAAAACACAGATCCAATTTCGTTTCGTTTTTTATAGTTCAAAATTTCGTTTTTACTTGTCTTTACTACTCTTGGATCTGGAAGACTTGTTATTTAAGTCGTGTTCTGCCTGAAATGAGGGGTCAGCCAATCAAATGGTCTGTCGAATCGACCGTTTGACCTTTTCATGCGTGGAACTGTGGGTAAATATTACCAGCGGATAGAAATCAAAACAAAACAAAGGTAGATTTTAAAAAGCATGGCGGTCGCTAATTGGTTAATCGAATGACTGATGTTATCGGGTCAAATGTCCCGTGCTTGATACCTGACGTCATAGAACGTGAGCTCCCACTATATAGTGATCTATATGAGTGTAGGCCATCGAAAGTATAAAAAAACGAAACGAAATATAGATCTATATTTCAATTAGATTGCGTTCACAGTGACAACGATTTTGTACAAGACTTGTGATCGACGTAATTTATTGTATTGGCAGACTGCCGTACACTATCCAGAAAATTGCTATGTGAGCCCATTACGTGATCGGCCGTAAAAAATCTGGATCCGCGCCTGCATACATCTACTATTGATATAGGCTCTTGTCTAATTAACAGTCTAATAACAAGCCAACAGTGGGCTAATGCCAATCCCATATTAATAAGATGACAATCATTGATTACTTGCACAATTATCTTTTCGCAAAAGTTTCTAGCAAGATCTAACTGCGAATTTTAACAATTTGATTTTTAAGCTGAAATTGAAATGCTTGTCATTGAACTCAGTCATTGGCAGATATATAAATTAAGTAAGTTCAACTTTTATTACTTATAATTAGTAATTAATTTCAAATTTTGGCTATGTAGGACACCTTATCTTTTGTTCCCTTCTTCTTGTACAAATTAATCATTCATTTCAAGGTACTTTTAACCTTTGTTTGACAAGACATTTTAATTTAAAAATAATTTAAGTACTTTAGTTTTAGAAGCAAATATCATATAGTAATTAAATATTTTTATACAATAGGCAACTCTATATACATTTTTAACTTTACTGTAATAGCTATTATAATGATAATGCTTTGTTAATTGTGGTATATGTTTAATTGTTTTTATTATAGTGTTTACTGTGTTTGTGCTCCTGGTACAAGCTTCTTATTTTTCTACATATAAATAAACACATGTCCTTGGGAGAATTTAATATGAAATTGATAATACTAATATCTTAATAATGAATCCTACTTTATATAATTAAGTTGATAATTACTCTATAATTCGTAGAATCCCTTGCATGCAAATAACTCTTTCACTTTTGTAAATAATGTTGTTGTATCTTTTCAGTGTTTTTATTTAGTGTATGAATTTGTGTATCGTCACCAGCATTTTGTCCTGTAAATAAACTGTTGTGTCCTCAATTCATTCTCTTAGTGTTTCAATGATTCATTTGCAAATAGAGGTCTTTAGCAGTAGGAGGAAACCGGAGGACTCTCAGAAAACTCATGAGGTTGGACCCACATTTTAAAACAACTCTATGGAACTTAAAGCGTCTCTGACCAAAATGTTTCAATATTGTCTATGGAACAACTGAGTGTTTTGGTTAAGAGATCAAAAAGGACTGATTCCTGACATGGTGTTCGAGTTCAGATAAATAATTGGTTGCAAGATTTCATAGAGGCAATGGAAGTTAACTTGAGGGTGAACTGGGAGTTAATAATGTTAAGATTAGGCTTTTGTGTACAATGAATCACACTTTCTTTTTTAATCAACCAGGGATTATCATCAGAGAGAACTATCAAATCAAATAATAAAGTCATGCATTTTCAATCTTTATTTTTGATAAAGAACACTTTTTAAATGAACTTCACAATCATCACAAAGCAAGATTGTAATACATAACATTCTAAATATTGAAAATGCTTCTTTGAAAATCTGGCTTCACTCTCCATGCATTTTCTTAAGGTCTGCAGGTCTGTCTTTACATTTTTATACTCAGATATGTGCTTAATTATAGAATAACAGTCCTTACATGAAATAATTTTATATGTCCACATAGAAATTTGGCTGTAAATTGCTGTGCCCCCCCCCCCCCACTAGTTATGTTATTCCATCATCCACAATTCCGTGTGAACACTCTATATATTACATAAAATATCGTCTAAACTGTTTTGAAATTGATTTATATGTTTAATATTAGCGAGATGAAGAAATCTTTGAATTTCAATAATTTCTGTCAATTTCTTCTTGAGTTATGTCCCTTATGATATGTTGTTAATTGGTGAGATGAAGAAATCTCTTAATTTCAATAATTTCTCTTAATTTCTTCTGGAGTAATGTCCATTATTCCACTTATCATCTGATCTGTATGAAATATATATAATATGCATTATCTTAATTAGTTAAACGAATGAGAATATTGAATTTCAGCCATTTCTGTAGTCTCTGTCACCCAGAACCCCCTAGACTTCAACGTACAGAGGGTCTGGGTCGGTTCTCAATTATTGACGAAAATTACTGGATAATCTACCACATAAAAAACCAAACTCCAGGTTACGCATGGGCAATGGAACCTTTTGGCTAAAGTCTCGGTAAGTGCTAGATCTTATGAAGCCGGGCCGATTTTGCTAGATTCTATAAAGCGAGTCTGAAATATATCCCAAAATTCACTTGGCACATCTATTATATTATTAGAAACAAAATAGACACGAGGAATAAAGCATGAATCGCGACGAAGAATTAAGAAGATTGTGAGAAGCCATACGTCTGATTCATGATTTGTTGAACCTTGTGAATGCTCGAAGACAACAGTTATAAAAGTTATCATCCAATCTGTTTGAAATTTTATGCATCATCTAAATAAGTGAAACAAAAATCCTATTGAATTAAAGTTATATTGAGTAATTTTGTCGATGAGTTATGACCCTTTTTTCACTTTGTTGAATGTTGTGAACACTCCAATGACAAAATTTATATGCATCATGTGCAATCATTTAAATTTGTGAAACAAAGAAGAATATTGAATTTCAAATAATTACTTTTTGAGTTATGGCCCTTCTGTCATTTTGTAGACCTTTGTGAACCCTGAAACATGAACATTATAATCTGATATCTGCTTGAAATCTTGTAAATGTCCCCAATTACCTATCAACAAAAAAAAATATGTGACAACCCTTGTCTACCGCTTGGAAGATTTGGCTGCTGTGGGGGTATGTTCATTTATAAGGTTAATTAAATACATATTATCCTAGCACAAAATCTTATAGTTATAGCAATGCGAGTCAAACTAGTGCATGTGACATGATTTGAAAGCATAATAAAACATGTATTTTATAATAAGCTTTACAAATTTCCAAAATAATACTTGTTCAAGTTGTTGAGTGAGTCAAGTGATTAACATTTGCTACAAATAGAAACGTGAGACAGAAGAAACCTAACAGTGAAATTAAACTACTTATTTTTGAGAGGGTAAAAAAACATAGAATTTTTCCTTGGTTGTTGCACTCAACAAGCAAAGATTTTGTTATACTTTTCCACAACCAAGATAATTGGATTCAACTTGTAGACAATTTTTCAACCTCTGTTCAGGTGGGCTTTAACTTCCCCTATTCAAGACATCTCGGGTCGGGACTAATGTGCTGGCTTACCTTATAAGACATTCCTTGTCACATACAAACCCTGAAATGCACCCATGACTTGTATATAACAGGCCTTGTTAAACACAAAATTCCTTTCAACGCTCAACAACTCTTGGAACAAAACAGAGAATTGAATCAATGACAGATCTCATTATCTAAAGTGTATGTGCGATCCCACTAGGTCGCACAACACCTCCATTGTTAATGTAACCATAAAAATAAAAATTACCATTTAGTTCGTAAAGTTAAAAGTTAATTCAAATAATGTGTTCGACTTTTTTTATTCCAGAACTTGCATGACAAATTATTGAAACATTGCATTTGCATTTTGTGGAATTCTGAGCACAAAATTCTCCTCATCGATTTGTCATCTTATTTTGTCTGTATCGTTCTGATTTTTTGCGCTACATAAAATCTAACACATATTTTGAGCAGCTGCTGTCCCGACAGACCAGGCAGCCATGTAATGTATTGAGTTCATTGAAAAGTAGACGATCTTGGTGTGATTGAAGTGTTGCGTTTTCAATGGCTGTACACAACACAATGATATATAACAAGTCCAATTTATCAGGTAAATTTTACATGACAATTAAAAAAAGAAAATGAGAAATAAATTGCAAAATCTGTCTACCAGTTCACGTAGATCAGGAGCTCATCATTTCTGCCATCTAAATCCATGTCTACAATTTCTATTTTAGGTCTTACCAATTCCAATAAATACAGTTGTTGGTAGTTCAGATGAAGATAGGTTGCCAGGCAACGAAACATATGCCCACAGCAGCTAAATTGTCCAGGCAGTCAACAAGATTTGTCGCATATTCTTACGTTTTTCGGTAATGAAACATTTATAATACTCTGAAATCTGACTAAGATTATAACAATTCATAAAGTAATTTAATTATTAGAAAATCATTAGAATTTGTTTAGTTTTTATAAAGTTCTGCCCCATGCTAACACTTAGTATACGAAACATTTAAAATCATGGATTTAGCTGATCGGTTATCAAAATTCAATGAAAATCAATATACTTGTTCATGTCAAAACCTTAAAAACTCTGTGTATCAATCTGAAGTCAATTGGGTGATAAGTTTGGCCTCTAGAGCGTTACTAAAGATTTTTCAAAGTGATCAAGGGAGATACCTCTGGCAGTAACTATCAGAATTCGCTGAAAATCAATAGGATTCTTCGTCTAATGACCTTAAACACTGTGTATAAATTTAAAGTCAATCCGATATTAACTTTAGTCTCTAGAACGTTTGCAAGATTTTTCAAAGTGATCAAGGGCCATAACTCTGGCAGTAATTATCGGATATCGCTGAAAATCAATAGGCTTCTTTGTTTCATGACCTTAAACACTGTGTATAAATCTAAGGGCAATCAGATATTAACCTTGGTCGCTTGAGCGATCACAAGATTTTTTGAAGTGATCAAGGGCCATAACTCTGGCAGTTATTATCGGAAATCGCTGAAAATTAAGAGGCTTCTTCGTCTG
Organism: Patella depressa; assembly: GCA_948474765.1. Classification (NCBI taxonomy): domain Eukaryota; kingdom Metazoa; phylum Mollusca; class Gastropoda; family Patellidae; genus Patella; species Patella depressa. The sequence goes on from OX419715.1 coordinate 32,118,742, forward strand.
ATGACCTTACATGCTGTGTAAGACTTTTTGAAGTGATCAAGGGCCATAACTCTGGCAGTTATTATTGGAAATCGTTGAAAATCAACAGGCTTCTTCGTCTTATGCCCTTAAATACTATGTACAAATATAAAGTCAATCGGATATTAACTTTGGCCTCTAGAGCATCCACAAGATTTTTTGAAGTATCAAGGGCCATAACTTTGGCAATAATTATTGGATTTCGATGAAAAACAATAGGATTCTTCATCTCATAACCTTAAACACTGTGTATAAATTTAAAGTCAATCGGATATTAACTTTAGCCTCTAGAGCTAATTGCTTGTGGACGCCGGACGGCCGGACAGGGGCAACGACAATATACGACCACATTTCAATGTGGGCGTATAAGTATAAATTTTAAAAAAAGGGTCTGTTGATGCAATATTAGTTTTGATTATACTAGTACTACCCTTTATTTCCTCTGCTTCGACTACAACGAATATACTCTAGCTGTTCAAGTATACATTTCACACGTATCTTATGGAAATGGGAGTTTAATGTCCTAATTTTCTGCTAATGAAGCTGGGTATAGGATATGCAATATGATATATAAGAAAGTTTACTAGGACAACGGATCTTTTACGACATTTTACGTGCTTGTCAAATCAACATGCACACAGGACCTATGTTTGCCATTACATCCGAACCACTGGATGGTGTTTCTTGCAAGGCCTTCCTGGACGACAATCCTGAACAGATTTCTCGAAACAGCGCCGGGACAAACTCAATTGATTTCCAGCGTTTTGTGAGTTTCCATTCCAGTGTTACCCAACCCTTTTCCAAATCTGGAATATAAACTATGGGCTGAGTTTCCAGGACAATTATGGATTATTCTAGTTTAAACTTCAAAGATTCATAACTTCACAAAACATTACAGTAATTTGACTGACATTTCAAAACGTTTATTTTTCCATATCTATATTTTGGGGAATTGTTATATTATACAACGAACAATTTTAAGTATTTCTCTAAATTCAAAAAAGTAAGAAATAGTCCAATAGTTTTTAAACTGGTTTCTAAATCTGACCGTTGTCCAAACAATTTATAACCCCCTTTGATCACCACCGCTCATCTTAGATCCGGTAAGACAGATGTATTAGACACTTCATCAATACAATTAACCAGATTGAAGCTTCTTTATCCAGTTTGATGCTATAAACACTTTCCATGATATTGGTGAATATTTCAAATTATTCCAACAATTTCTAAAAGTCATTTTATTCTGTCTTGTATCATAATATGACCATCAGGACCAAGATATAGCATCTAAATTAATATAGAGCTATGTTTTTCTAATTCAACTGTCTAAAAGGTAAAACATGGTCTTTCAGTCCATAAGTATTTAAATTCATATAATCTTATCAAAAATAATATATTGGCTTTCATTTGACATACCATCTTTTCCTAAAATATATGACATTTATCAATTGAATGCTTAAATATGGTAAACCTTCAAGAAATCAAATGCAATGAGGTTTAACATCCTACTGTTCTGCTATGCCTATTAGCCTTCTGGTAGCATTGAACAATCTTCCACACAATGCTCCTTACATTAAATATTTATACACTTTAACACAAACTAATCATTTTTCTTGACGTCACAACACCATTTTTAAAGGTTGCGCTGTCCTTGTTTCGTTTTATAATGCTTGATCATTATTCAAAGTCTACTAAACTTTTCTTTCAAAATGGTAGTAAAAGATTTTTGTTGCTAATCAGCTATTGAAAGTTTTTAATTATTGACAGAACCGCTTTGAAAAAACTGTCTTAAAAATGTAATAAATTTGTTTTTGAAACACCTTTTTTTTGTTTGTGAAAATGTGAATGTTGTACGTAATTGTTAACATTTGTAAGTTATTTCTTAATCGCTGTGATTTATATGACAGAGGACAAATGAACTATTCTAAAGATAAGTTGCCAGGCAATTAATATACAAATAATAGTTCACTACAACAACTCATGACATAATTATCAGAGGTAATTTATATTTAATTGCCTACTGGTTCTTCCAAGCACTAACATTTATTATTCAAACATGTATACTGCTAATCAGATGATATATTGACTTGTTTATCATAAATCAATGGAAATCTTCTATTAGAGCATCCACAAATTGACTAAAGTTCTGATGTGCTATCTGCATATTGTTCACTAAAATATCAAATTTCTCACAGCTTATAATCCACGCTAATATACTGAGATTAATTATTTTAAATTTAATTTTTTTAAGAATACAAAATCAAAATATCAATACTTATGTCCTGGCTTGGACTCAATTGGATTCAAAAATGGCTTAAATATTGATAAATTTTCAGGGACAACAAAATGTCAACAAACTTACTACTGCATAGTTTATAGCTGCTTAGATTGATGTGTTTTTTTATTTCCATTATGTTACATACGTATAAGTATATATAAAAACCTATACATTTAATAGATAATGATCGACTGTCATCCAACATTGATGAATTCTAGGCTTTATTTAGTAAACTTTGACACTTTTAGAATTCTTATAACTGTTTACCTATTTACTTTCAATAAACAATGAGATCCACATGAAAATATTTCGTAAGTGAAATTGGGACTGTCTGGCAGTTGACATTTGACGGTAATTGAATTGTGATATCAGATATTGTCATTCAATATTATGATTGTATTCTGCATCAACAGTTTTTGTTTCTATCAAATTGGAAAAAAATCTATTTCGGTTATAATTCACCATTCGGTTTCCACAAATTTGCTGGAGGTAACCATTAGGTTACCGGTACACAAATAATTCACACAGGGTAATATTTGAAACAATGACTTAAAGACTTTCATAACCCCATATTGCATTCCAACATGTTCTGCTAATCATCGTCTATCATGAATTCATTCGCATATTTGTTTCTATGATACCAACAGAGACAATGTTTCTACTGTAAAAATTCTTTTGTGTTTCGTGCAATAGTATCAACAAGTAAATTAGGCAGTGTTTGTCTGCTGTAAACATGGTACAACCACAAAAGAGAAAAAAAACCCAAAAATTTGTTTTGCCTGAGAAATAGTCACAATTAAATTGATATTTAGTCAAGATCGGTTTGACAATGTTAACAATGAGTAAAGGTGGAAAACACCTCAGGAATGTCATTGTTGGTATTGGAATTTCCATCTATTTTCCCAAATTCCATTTGATAGTTATAACATGTATGTGAATGAGAATTGGTATCAGGTCAAGGTATTCAGAGGTCCTATATGCTAGAAAGCATCTAAAACAAATTCTGATACTGATAGCCACCAAAGCATACATGCCATCCACCCCCCCCCCCATACTTGAATACCATCTACTCAACACAACTAGTTTATACTGTGAATAACACCTACTTAACACAACTAGTTTATAAAGTGAAAAAAATACTGAACTAAATAAATGCTCCACACATATGCTCAACATAACTAGTTTTACTGTGAATAACATACTCAACACAGCCAAATATCAGTAACAGAACTGATTTCACTGATTAAAATTTAAATATTTATATAATACTAGTGGATGACGATATGTGGTAGGTATGTATAATCTGGCCTTCGAAATTATCAAATTTAACACCTTCAACCAATCCATAATGATGTTTTCAGAGTATAACAAGTACAAATCAGGAAACAAAATAATTGTTGACAATTGGTTAGCAGAGTGAAACAGCTACAATTCATCATTACTCAATATTTAAAATTAAATGTAACAGTTTACAGTACAGTTTTGGAGGTTATTGTTATTTTGGAAAATATTAATATTTTACATCATTTTTTGTGCATAACTTGCATGTTACTCATCATCTCTCAATTGTATTTGCATGGTATTTTCAACACCAATTGGTTCTAAACAAATTCTAACTGCATGTTGATGTCACATAGTCTGAATTACCCTTTTGTCAACAAAGACCTTGGTGTAGTTTATTGTCCACCTTGGTTACATAGCCATCATTGAGTTTAAAATTATGCATAATTATAGATAGGTTAAAAGGAACACAGCAGTCACATCGTTCGGACAGTCACCAAGTGTTCTCGCATATTTTTTCTTTTGTCAGTAATGAGAACATTTCAATGTGGGCATATAAAAATGCTTGAAATAAAGCGTTATCTATCATCCTGTTCTGAAATAGTATTTTATATTATTTCTTGATTCTTATCGTACAGACATTGCTGTTAATATGAGACAGATGGAAAAGTGTGATCTCAAAATTTCAGTGTTGCAAGTCAGCAGCTCCTGACTTATTACATAAAATATGTCAACCTTTGAGCATTGTTTTGATCATTGGAAAAGTTATCTCAAATCAAAAATCATGAATATTACGATCAGACTATTAAGCAATAGAGAATGCAGTAAGTGGCATTGTAAGCAGTCACATTTTCCAGACGCATGACCAATATTTCTAAGCATTTATTAAGTCTGGATAAAGGTGGAACTGAAAATGAAATGAAAGTAGTGTTGTAAAATGTAGCAGTTTTCGGATTATCTGTAAAAGATTTTGAACATTTTACTGACCATGGAATTTTGAGGAACTAATACATGTAGTTAAAATCTAGAGTACTATATAATTAACTGATAACAATGATTCGCAACTTTAAAGGGACAATAACATTCTTGCTGGCTTGGTAGCTCCAGAAAATAAATAATACCCTTATTCTAAGTACTAGATGTTTAAATGTCCTACCTGTTGTGTAAATTATCCATTACAACCTATTTTATTTGTCCAGAGGGTTCGAAAATATTTTAAAATCCAAGTCACATTTGAAAAGGTTTACGTTAGACTTTTCAAATCAATTGGTTGAATTTTTCCAATTTTTTAAATTAGGTGTGTTAAAGCCCCAATAACACTTTTGTCGTAACTGAATAATATGTCCCAATCTTCATTCTGGTCAACGAATCGTATTATTTTAGAATATTCCAATTAAATGATGATATAAATTTCATCTTAACACACCTATTTTGAAAAATTGGAAAAATTCAACCAATGGATTTGAAAAGTCTAACGTAAACCTTTTCAAATGTGACTTGGATTTTAAAATATTTTCGAACCCTCTGGACAAGTAAAATAGGTTGTAATGGATAATTCACACAACAGGTAGGACACTTAAACATCTAGTACTTAGAATAAGGGTATTATTTATTTTCTGGAGCTACCAGGCCAGCAAGAATGTTATTGTCCCTTTAAGATGAAATTTATATCATCATTTAATTGGAATATTCTAAAATAATACGATTTGTTGACCAGAATGAAGATTGGGACATATTTTTCAGTTACAACAAGAGTGTTATTGGGGCTTTAAAGATAAATTACCAAGTAAGTTTCCCTAATCAATTTTTTCCATAGACTCGCAGTAACTTCAGAATGTATTAACAACGGAAATGTATTACAAACTGTGATGCTAACCTGGTTATTTTGTTACCTGCTGGTAGTGTTATTCAAGTACAAAAAACAAGATCCTGAAAAATTGTCATTTCCAAGAGTTCAACACAATCAATCACCCAAATATATCAAAGATTTGATCACTCCAAACAAATCCACATGAACTCTCAGATCCACAACAAATAACTCCTGCATCTACCACTGCAGTGAATCTTGAAATCATTAGAACTACTGACTTCTTAAATGCATTGAAAACTCCCCTTTAGAATTTCCCATTTCCATAGTTCAGTAGAGAAAACATGAAAATAAAAGATTATTACCATTATTTTGCTGGCTAGAATAGAATGGAGTGGAGTTTATTGTCTCATGAACACAATACTTTGGTCATTATTAGTATTTTGTATTTTTATGGTTATGTGTCCAGACTTTCCTTGTAAGTCTGTAAGCCTAGTCAGTGCCACACCCTCCCTGACAAGTGATCCAAAAGCCCTTGTAACTTATAGGACATTCTACAATGTACCCAGGTAGTGCTACAAACTGAACAAGTTAAACATGTAAACATCAAAATATGTAAACAAAAATCCATACGTCTAATCCATATTGCAACTGATTTTAATCACAAACTGGTTCAATTTATAAACAAGGTCTCTTGTTGAATGGTATATATCATAGTGTTATAAATATATTATAAAAAATATACTTCCTTTTGTGAATTCTGTAATTTTTGAGAGAGCTATATTCATTTCTATTTTATGTTATGTTCAGATTGTTTGTGCAGGATTCATATAATATACAATGCACTGTTCTTAAAAAAAACTTTATAAATTAAGCTTAATTTGGCTTTAAATAAGGGTTAGTCTCAGATTTGTCAGATGACCCATTGTTAAAAATGGTAATAACTAAAATGTGAAGAGATAATTTGTCTGAAAGTTGCGTATCTGAGAAAAAGTAGCTCACAATTTCTGATAGTTGAACATGACTAGTATAAAGTTTTTTAACATTCTTTTTTCAAATGGTGTCGACCCACTTCCTTCACTTAAAAATATCTGGGATAGCTCCATTAACAGAGCCATTTTGTTGTTTTCAAATCAAAACATCTTTCAAATTTCACAAATTAATGGAACATTCAACATTTTTTTCAAATATTCTTAACTCTAGCAGAATTTAATTTTTAAATATTTTCTCAGAACATCACGTTTTCAAACATCTGCACAATCTTTTAAATTTCAGTGAGGGCCACCCAGTGCATATTGTTGTAATAAATATTTCAATCATGAATAGATAAACATGAACACAAAGAAAGTCTTTTTATTCTATTTCTTTCAATTTATTTTGCTTTTGGTATTTTTCTTATTTTGGTTGGGGGTGGGGGGTGGGGTGTTGGGATATCTTAGAGAAGATTAATGGAAAAATACAACCAAAAGTTGTTGCTAAATGAACTCCTCAAAAATAGGTTGCCAGGCAACGAAACATACGCCCACACAGCAGCCAAATCGTCCGGGCAGTCAACAAGAATTGTCGCATATTAAGGAATTATCAGAAAATCATTAGAATTTGTTTGGTTTTTATAATCAAACGTTTTTTTTTAAATCATATAATAATTGTGACCTCCAGAGGCACCACAAGCTAAAAAGGGTGATTTTTCGTACAATCAGGGGACATAATTCAGGAAGTAATGACCCGATGGGCGCAAATATCGAAAGGAACCAAGATCTTTGGGTTTAAAACATACCTGTCAAGTTTCATCAAAATCGATTCAAAATTGTGACCTCTATAGGGTCCACAACCTTGATATAACATATTTTCACACTATTTGTGTACAAACGGCGGCCATTTTGTCCGTCAATTCTAGTCCGGTTTTCACGTAATTCAAACTCTCTCTTCATTACCATGTAACGGTGATATAGTCAAACGTTTTTTTAAATCGGATAATAATTTTGACCTCCAGAGGGACCAAAAGCGAACAAAAGCGATTTTTCTGACAATCCGGGGACATAATTCAGGAAGTTATGATCCAATGGGCGCAAATATCTAAAGGAACCACGATCTTTGGGTTATAAACATACATGTCAAGTTTCATCAAAATCGGTTCAAAATTGTGACCTCTATAAGGTCCACAACCTTTATATAACATATTTTCACACTATTCGCGTACAAATGGCGGCCATTTTGTCCGTCAATTTTGGTCCGATTTTCACGAAATTCGAACTCAACCTTCATAACCATGGAACGGTGATATAATCAAACGTTTTTTTTAAATCGGATAACAATTTTGACCTCCAGAGGGACCTCAAGCTAAAAAGGGCGATTTTTCGGACAATCAGGGGCCATAATTCAGGAAGTTACGATCCGATTGGCGCAAATATCGAAAGGAACCAAGATCTTTGGGTTATAAACATGCATTTCAAGTTTCATCCAAATCGGTTCAAAATTGTGTTCACAACCTTGATATAACATATTTGCACACTATTCGCGTACAAATGGCGGCCATTTTGTCCGTCAATTTTGGTCCGATTTTCACGAAATTCGAACTCGACCTTCATAACCATGGAACAATGATATTATCAAACAGTTTTTTAAATCGGATAACAATTTTGACCTCCAGAGGGACCACAAGCTAAAAAGGGCAATTTTTCGGACAATTAGGGGCCATAATTCAGGAAGTTACGATCCGATTGGCGCAAATATCAAAAGGAACCAAGATCTTTGGGTTATAAACATGCATTTCAAGTTTCATCCAAATCGGTTCAAAATTGTGTCCTCTACACTGTTCACAACCTTGATTTAACATATTTTCACACTATTCGCGTACAAATGGCGGCCATTTTGTCCGTCAATTTTGGTCCGATTTTCACGAAATTCGAACTCAACCTTCATAACCATGGAACGGTGATATAATCAAACGGTTTTTTAAATCGGATAACAATTTTGACCTCCAGAGGGACCACAAGCTAAAAAGGGCGATTTTTCGGACAATCAGGGGCCATAATTCAGGAAGTTACGATCCGATTGGCGCAAATATCGAAAGGAACCAAGGTCTTTGGGTTATAAACATGCTTTTCAAGTTTCGTCCAAATCGGTTCAAAATTGTGACCTCTAAACTGTTCACAAGCTAAAAAAAGTGATTTTTCGTACAATCAGGGGCCATAACCCATGAAGTTACAGTCCGATACATGCCAATATCGAAAGGAACCGAGATCTTAGGGTGATAAACCTATGTTTTAAGTTTCATTGAAATCGGATAAAAATTGTGACCTGTAGACTGTTCACAAACAATTGTGAACGGACGGACGGACGGACGTCCGGACGGACGTCCGGACGGACGGACGGACGGACGAACAGGGGCGACGACAATATACGTCCACATGAAAATGTGGGCGTATAAAAACAGTCATAATCAGGTGTTTGGAAAGAGTAAGCATACCTGTCTTGTCTAATGCACATGTATTATTACGGCAAAGTGGCTTTCGATTGTATTTTACAGCTATCAGGGGTAACCCCACATGTTCATAACTGTCTATTTTAAGAGTCTAATTCAGTTATCAGTTTTATTATTGTATTTTCCTGTGGATTGTTTTGTGTCTAGTGTACTATATGTAACTAAATATATCATACAATACTAGCATGTATATAAACAACACAGTATAAGAACAACAATAACATGTACTGGTGTAACCTTACCTACTGATAGTCATAAAATTATAGTCATAAAATTATAATAAAACAGAGACCAAGAGGATATAGATAGTGGTAGTTTCCAGACAATCAATGCATGGTATCTTTTACTTCAATATTTTGCTTGAGTGCAGGGGTCTTTACACCTGGACCTACATGTACTACACCTGGGAATAACTAATAGTAATAGCTTTTTCAAACAAGAGAAACCCAGTGAAAATATCTTCTTCTTGTTATTAATCTATGACATTGACATCATATAAAATATCTATATTATTATCAGACATGATAATCTTATTATATTTAACCTTTGGACTAAGATGATTACAAGACATGCATATCAATTCTATAGTAATGACTACAACACTGTATTAATACTCTAAACTCAGTCATCTTGACACATACATATAATTTTCTAGGATAAGCAATGTTGAGAGAGAATGGGGTTTTACAAAGTCCCCTGCCCCAACCTTGTCGCATAATAAACTGAGGATTGTTCTCATGGCTAATAAGGTTTAAATCCGTAATCCAGTCTTGGATTTTGAACACAACATTACTATTACTACAGATATATGTAATTTAGTTTAGCCAAAAATTAACCAACTAGCCTCTTAACTATGTTTTGACCTGTCCTGTACTTCCTTAACATATACCAATGTAACATACCAAAATTTCTTTGACAACAAATTCAATTACTGATTTGTTGAAAATACCTTTTCATTGAGTACCGATATCTATTTGAACAAATGTCTGAAATTTCACAAAATACCTTTACTCAATTGAATATTGACGGATATTGCAAGAAGTTATACCGTAAACAACTTTGACAATATTTTTATCCAGAGATTTTTCCATTCCAACACAGCGAACAATTGAATTCACATGGTAAATGATACAGATGATAAGGAACAGATGATTTAAAAATCCCACTAATACGTTTTACTAATGGCATCTACATTTAGATTACTGTAGATCACCATTAAAACATTTTCCCTTATACGCCAAACATCCATCAGAAATTGATTTACTGGTAACTGTTATCTAACTCGAACCTCCGTGTTATGTCTCAAGTAAAATTCATTGCATAATATTGTTACTGGAATTGAGATCACAAAACAAAATTTTTTCACTCCTTCATAACGCCAGACCATGATAGTTCACCTGACATTCAACACATCACTTGATTTCTGTTTCTAAAACAAGGTTAATTTTCTCCAATAATTACATGTTTTTGTTTTTATCAAAATCAAAAGTCAAATTTTCTGAGTTAGTTAGGTTTTGTATTCGAGGCACATATTTCCACAATTTCTTGTAATAATTCAATTTACGTTTCAGTTAAATCCAATTTTCTCAATCTTGTTTGTTTCAATTGTCTTCAGTGAATAGCAATAAAGTTAATATTTATTATACAAAAGTGCTCTAATAAGTAATATTCTACAAAATAGTTTGTAACTTTTGTTTTAAAAATATCAAAATCTGACTGAGTGTTGTTGATTGTATGTACATGTACAGACCTGGCACACTGAGCCTATGAAAAAGAACTATATGTACATCCATGAGAATATAGACACTGTTGTTACATCCAACTGGTTATTTTCAACTATTGTTGCTGTTTATATAAAGCACAAATGGTAAGGCAAATTTCCTGCATCAATCCAATAGCAGCTTCGACTGTGTTTACAGATTGTTGATCACCTGACTAACTATATGCTCTCAATAGTATTAAATAGCATAGGTTTGGTGTATTGATTTTAATACTGCCAGAAAAACCTTCCACACAATATTTTAATAGTCTGAAGCAACCTATCAACTCCTATATGATTGACACTGCATCGGTTTTCATTCAAGTTCTGATTAATTACCCCCCTCTTTCCTTCAAACTAGAACTGCCAGGCAACAAATATATACCCACCACCAGCTTTGTGAAGGGAGGTAAGTAGTCTTCTTATCTATAGTCTTCTAAATGATAATATATCATGATGGTCTTCTAACTGATAATAATACTAATTATATCACAATAGTCTCCTCACTAATAATTTACTTGTATATCATGATGGTCTTCTAACTGATAATACAGTCATATCACGATAGTCTTTCTGATATTATACCTATTATCACAAAAATAATCTAATCCATCTGATATTATTACCAGTTATATCATGATAGTCTTCTAACTGATATCATGATAATCTCCAAACTGATAACACTTGTATCATGATAGTCTTCTTATTGAAAATATCAGTTATATCACAAAATCTTCTAACTCTTAATACTGGTCTAATTTGACAGTTTTTCGGACATATTAATCTAAATGAGTCAGAATCAGATCCTTGGCAGAATTTTACATAAGGACTGACATTGTGATCACTCGCCTTCACCTAAATATCAAAAGTACATGTTGACTAGTAGCCATTTACTGGCATCAGATCAAACATTACAAGTCTATGACTGATATAATATGTTCACAGACTTTACAATACATTAGTAAGGTTATAGACCATGCGTTCCAACTCAAACGTGCCATGTTTTCACCAATTGTGTTAAAAATTGACAGAAATGTCTCAGGACTCATCATTCGGTCAATTACAGTAAAGCTAGCATTTTTTTGAATGACCCAATTCTCAAACATGACTACGGGTAAATCAACCTCCACAGTGTAACTTTTAAATTCATCGACCTGTACTGAATATTGCATGTAGAAGTCATATGATTGATGTTATAGAACAGTAGAGGATTATACTCTATATTTTGAGCAACCTTGTATTGTCGAGGAGTCATAAGAACTTTGTAGAGCAAAGCGCAAATACAAAAATACTGCATGTCGATATCAACAAACTATGGTATAATAGGAATAGCACAGAAATCACGTACCCGGGCACCTCCTCCTACTTAGAGACATTAACTTAAGACAATATTATAGTTGTATATGGGTACTTGTGTTTGCTAGTTACTAAGTTTATAGTAACAGACTATTTCAACTTCCAAACACAAACTATATCAATAGTTCATACGGTCTATGAAAATTGTGGGTTCGTTAAAACTTTCCTATAAATAGTTATCCAAATATTGTATGTGATAAAACAAGTTCCATACAATCATTATTTCAACATAGCGTCTGTCCGTAGGCCAAAAGCTGATAGTAAGTATCAGGTCCATAATCGATGTTGAAGTGTTGATCTTCTAGTTGATTGAGAATTTTAAAACTATAAGCTTATGTGATGATTATATCCCATTTTGCCGTAAATGGAGACTGTTAAGCTAAGATTCTGACTTGGTAAGCAACTTAACTTAAATATGGATAGAAACTGATTTAATCTATGACCATTGAAAAATTCCTACACAAGGAAGAAAAGTACTTAATATTTATCAGTAATTCAGCTGGTAGACATACATTCTTACTTTTGTTTCAATATGATACTGTGTATACAAATGAGTGTTCATCTGACAATTAATTATTTATAATTTTCATTGATTAAAACAAAAATCACATTATTTTTTAAATTTAGGGCTGTATTGAAATCATCTTCATTGGGCGTACATATGTACATGCAAATATACACATAAAAAATTTAATAACAAAGAATAGTAACAGAAAATAATCAGAACACAATGAATGTAATAGAACTTGTAGTAATCTATAATTATTTCAACTCTCCTGTGGGATGAACAGTCATTACACGCCTATAATTACGTTTACTTTAATTATTCATGGATCGTGAACTAAATGATGTACCATAACAACCCAGGTTAAACACAAGTTATACTACACTCAAAATTAGCACACACTCTTTCACTTTGGTCTAGGTCCACCAGATCTGGGCAGAGTCAAAATTTTGGCTTAACTATATATCTAGTTAAAAATTAAAAACTTAAAAACATACATTATATACCAGAGCAAAATCTGCCTATTGTAGGTCTTTCTTTAGGCCTGAAATGTTTTCTAAAGTATTAATTAATAATTAGACATTAATTAACTCATCCAGGCCTTAATCAACGCTCGATGGCATTAGATTTCTCCAATATTAAATAGATGCAAACGGTTAGGCGATACTTTGATTTCTTCAAATATGGAGGAACGAGACTTAGATTCGATCAACCAGTACGGTGGTTGAATTTATCGCACACGTCTGTCAAACCTACAAAGGCTAATATCTTTGCATGCAATAGAGTAATTTGAATAAAATTTTCAAATTATTCATTATACATTATCTATTTTCGAACTATATAGCAAGAATAACTAGTTCTTTAAAAGTCAAAATACAAAAACAATTTAAAGAAGGTAAATCACTATTCTTTGGTACCTAGTAATGGATACGAATGGGTCGCAAAGCATTAATAATATGAACTGATTTACATTTACTCATTTCGGTTCAGCGAAATATGCAAAGAGTTCCAATTAAATCTTTGGCATCTGGTTAATCCAGTCTCCCCCGGTATTCTCCTGTGGCGTATATTTATTATCATTCATCCAGTCGCTCCATTACAAATAGCACTCGAAAGGGGAGCAAAGTCATTTTGACAATGGATAAAATTAAATTAATGACAGAACTTTATACAGAATACTGGCCACCAGCAAAGGGATTTTAACATCAATGATGAATCTTGGAGGCGATGTTCTTGATTCTTTGTAATTTGTCAATTTATGTCTGTTAGTGAATCTGAACGCAGACTGTTTGCATAATCAATTCGAGGCAGTAATAATGCCAAGATTAATGTGTTAGCAGCATCTGTTGTGATGAGGTGATGAATGTCTCTGCTGAGATAACTTTTATGATAAATATACAACATGTATTTCCATAGCAAATGTGTGATATGTATCCAGGAGATTTAGCAAGATGGATATGTCCATCATTGATCACCAACTGTTACTTTTTATTTTCATTTATATTTCATAATTTTGTAGAGGTTTCAACTAGGGTATAATTTTGTCATTATTTATTTTTATTTTTAGTTTATTGTATACAGTGACATACAGAGAGGGGGATTAGGCATCCATTTCAGTAGGGCATCCAATCAAAGCGAAAAATTAAACTATTTTTTTTTTTTTTTAAATTGTCATTGTTAACTTTGTTGTACTTTGTTTAATCTGTTTCGACATATTTGAAATGTTTTTTTTTCCCCCATTTTTGAGTATGGCTAAATATTAGAATCTTGGTGGCACATAATCAAAGAAGTTGACCATATACATCACCAAATCTCTACATGCCATTGAATGGCACTGATCGTAAATTATGCATGGACTGTGAACCTGATCTTATTACGATATAAGGTTAACAATACATCGCTATCATTTCTCATTCAATCAACACTTGTGAACTATATTACCACAGGACCCCACCCCCCTCTGAATCCGCCCCTGTACCATCAATACGGTTTCTTACACTTACAATAAGCCATTGCATAATGTGGGAGGGGAGTTTAGATTGCCTAGTGGTCTAGACTGTTGCACTTCAAGTCCTCGCTGGCCAGTCACCAAAATTTTGTTTGGCCATTTGATGTGTTCTTGAAATATGGATACAACAGAACATGGTATAACATTGCAAAGAATGGTACAGGCATTAACGATCAATGTACAACAGTACATCAAAATGAGTCACCTCTGCCCATAAGACAGTCCACTCCATCACCACAGCTGCTTTTTAAAATTTCCAATTATGTTGATTATAATGAGACAAGTTAGTCAGTTCGTTTCCAGCAATTTGGCCTTGATTACTTTAGTAGAATCTTGTTAAAGCCAAAAGTTATCATCTAATTGTGAAGCTTACTGAAAATGATTTGGACCATGAAGCTAAATCTACATTTATGTATAAATAACAGTAACAGTAATTGTATGAGTCCTGTCACTAACAATCAATCAATCGCTACATAACACTTATATTCAATTTCCTTTCCGACAAATAAATCATCTATACTCCACTATATGCCATGGCAAGAAAATCGCCATATTTTATTTCCCTTAAAAATACAACCAATTATTTTCACATCACATAAAAAGGAAGATTAAAAAAAAAAGCAAATGAATTTGTTATCTAGAGCATAGTTTCCCAACTTTTTTTTGGTGGCGACCCCATTACAGACCCAGAATCAGATCACGACCCTCTTAGAACAAAGTCACATTTTACTACATGTATCATTCACTTTTATTATTGTTTACTTATTAAAAGTCTGATAACAAATTATTGATTTTTTTAAATAGTGTGATGGCTGCGCCTGTTTTTCAGCCACAAGGTTTTCAATGCGTGGCTCAAACGCCCCTCAGTGTGACAATCATGTCCCTTTCTATTTCACGTCGGTTCCTAAATTGTCTGAAATTCCCAAACTTTTAGGTACGTTTCCCTTTACTGCAGACACATGAACAATAACAGTGTCCAATCAGAGGTCGTGATACAAACACATATCCAAATACAAACATTGTGATCTCCACAAAAATGAAAAGATAAGTTTACAGCCGTTAAAAGGGTATTTTTTTTTTTCAGTTTCATACGGTGGCTGATTTAGGACATGCAAAAAAAATATTTTTATCTCGAGCGCTCGAGATATTAAGTCAAGCGCTCGAGATAGTTAAGTCGAGCGCTCGAGATAGTTAAGTCAAGCGCTCAAGATACTAAGTCTCTACCGATGTTTTAAGCTATATGATTTGTGCATTATATTCAATGATAAACTTGTGGAATAAAGATTCATTTGTTTATTTTTACAGCCCATCCAAAGCTCATCCAAAGCTGCAGTTACGGAGCGGATACCCCCACCCCACCCCACACATGCACACTCAACCCCATGCGCATCACCTCCACTAAATATTTCCCGTTGTATTTACCCCCTTCCAAGTGGGGAGTATATCGCATGTTATTAAACGAATTAGTAATTGTATATATCGATGTTACAGAGTTTTGCTATGAGAGACTGACATTTCCTCTTATGTAGAACAGGGCGGAGGGCTTGACAAGGACAGTTGTCTAGTCGTTCGGATCGGACGAAAAACCGAGGTCCCGCGTACACGTAAAAGGTCCCTTGGCAGTTGGAATTTGATATAAGAGTAGGCCGTAGCGCCGCTGCCCGGGCACAATTTCCCTCATAGCACACTGTAGAAAGTTAAGATCCCTTAAAATGCTCTACCTAAGGGCCAAGCAACTAATTTAATATGTGGTACGTTTTCAAATGGCTTAAACCCATCAGTCTTTATCTTTAAATGGAGATCGATGTCCCAAGCTGTATTATGCAATGTCTGGATAAAACCAGACATTTTTTTTTAAATAAAAATAATGTGTACTAACTATCGTTAACAAGTACAGCACATGGGCCATTCACTGACTGTACAGACCTATCGGGGAATGGGAATCAATTATCAGGTCCCCCAAATCTTAAAAGGGTTATGTGTCCGGATATCTCAGTTTTGACCTTCACGTCCAAAGAACTCAATATTTTGAGCTGAAATTTTGAGACAAGGCAAATACACCATTCCTTATTAACTTTTGAAATTCTTTTTAATCCGCCATATTTCCTTGCTAAGGCAGTAGCCATGTACACATACCATGCTCTTCGGGAAAGGGGTGTACCTGTCTCTTAGTATCTGCTGAATGCTCTTTCCCCATTTGGTCATCAGACTCTTATGTACACCGATATACTTTTACTACATATTTTATGAGTATTTTTATTTCATTGTCATACTTTCATTGTTGTTTTCATTGGTATCATCCCAATGGTGCATGTACATAGATATATCCCATTATAATTTCATTATATTTTCATTATTTATATAGTATTCCATGACAAATGTATCTTTTGCATGCATATGTATGTTGATGTTTTGTATACTGTTCTTAATGGACGTAATATGCAAATAAAAAATGTTGAAAGTTGAAGTTACATTCCTTTATAAATTGGCATTACAATTTCACACTCACTTATTAAGACTTTTATTTTTGAGACTCGGGATAGTCCCTTTAAGGTGAATGCCTTTATGTCATGGCTCAGATGATGAGCATTATCTTTTTAGGCTAAGCAGATTTAGGCAATTTGAATGGTCATAATAACTCAGAATCTAAATGAGGTAGAATATTCAAACTTGGTGTGAGGTTCATCAGATGAATGCTGTGCAGAGATAAGTAATCTGTCCCTGAGTTCACTTTAACATTCTCACACTTAAGTCTTGTGTTTCTGGATCAAAGATGATTGAAAATTGAGTGAATTCTTAACTTTTAAGTCTAAGAATGCCCTGGAACTCAGGGCCAGATCTGTCAATAAATTTTATTCTAATTTAATTTCAATGATGTGCTTATTTAAGACAAAGCATACAATTTACATTTAATGTAATGTGGAGGAACAGCTCAATGACATGACATTTCATTTAATTTATAAAGTTTAACATGGAGGATAAATAAGTTCCAAGTTCCAAGTCATACATAGTTACATTTAATATGGAAGTTAACGCTCTTTCTGTGTCTCTTAAGTTCTTGATGTGTGAAATCTATACTCTGCTTCGTCAATTTAAAGACATGAAAACTTATGTCTCAATTGTATTAGATGTTTTAGAAATTTAGTGTTTTTGACACATTTTGTGGATTTGGCATTCTATATGATGTAAATAGACATATTATACATGACCATACAATAGACTGTTCGAAAGACAATACCTTTTTACATATTTGTAACCTCCCTAGTAGTTAATGTGTTTCTGTAATGAATGGACTGTGATTAGCTTTCAATATAAAGCAGGGGCTAGACAAGAAATCTTTTAAAAGCTTCTTGTCAATAAACCTGGTTTAAACTCATTATTAAAGCCCCAATAACACGCTTGTTGTAACTGAAAAATATGTCCCAATCTTCATTCTGGTCAACAAATCGTATTATTTTAGAATATTCCAATTAAATGATGATATAAATTTCATCTTAACACACCTATTTTGAAAAATTGGAAAAATTCAACCAATTGATTTGAAAAGTCTAACGTAAACCTTTTCAAATGTGACTTGGATTTTAAAATATTTTCGAACCCTCTGGACAAGTAAAATAGGTTGTAATGGATAATTTCCGCAACAGGTAGGACACTTAAACATCTAGTACTTAGAATAAGGGTATTATTTATTTTCTGGAGCTACCAAGCCAGAAAGAATGTTATTGTCCCTTTAAAGGTGATGATCCATCTATTTCTATATTCTCTTGTTAAGACTGGTCCTAAAACTATTTTTGTCGATATGTCAGCTCTTTTTTTTTTAACATTTTTATTGTATTTAAATTTTCAATGGTAATTATAAAAAGACAAATTCATGTAAAAAAAACTGAGCATGACAAAAAAAAAATACATATACTGATTATTAGTTTTAAGTTTCAACTTTCATTTATTGTACAAAGTTTTTATTAAATTTAATCATCAATTCAAAATTATGATCTTTTTGAGGTTGACAATCAGTCTCTTTGGGTACATAAATGGTAACTGGCATGTCGTGTAAATGATTTCAAATAAATTCATCAGCATATTACTATTATTCCTTTTTAAATATATTACTACTAGTATTATCAAAGAATCGTAAGTGTCTTCTGTCTAGGAGTGTGTCTTGGTCCAAGTGGTTTATCAACTGGTTCGACTGATCTTTGGTGATGGTCCAAATTGTTATGCATTCAAATCAATGGCAATGACTATTACAATACCAGTATTTCCACGACCATGCAGGGTTTCTCTATTTATCCATAAATGGACGTGGAAAATTGTGTCACATTGTAACTATAAACCAAATTTTAGGCAATAATCAGAAATTCCTCAAATTTGATATGAATCTCCAGTCTGAACAATGCATATATTTCAAGTTCTGTCCATCAATTTACAAGGTTTGTGTCATAACTCTTGAATAATAGACAAAAATTGTTGATATTCAATTCTTTTCTCATTTAATTTTACAATGAATTTTGCAAGTATTTCAATTTGATCATCTGATATTGTTAAAACCGATAGTAGCAATATCCAACCATCACTACTTTCACAAACTGTGTGATTTGATGATATATATTTGGACTAAAAACATATTTCAAACTAATTAATCTTTGAGTCAAATGTTTGAGTCAAATCCTTCTCAAATCATTTAAATTGCAGTATTTTTCTAGATACCAAATTTGTCATACTATTAAATGCTTTTGGGGGTATATTTCAAGTATCAAAAAAAAAAAAATAAGCCACAGGTACATGTAGATGATAAATGGTGTACACAGCGCATACAAAAGATTATTTTAAAAAATGGGTGCCTGCATTATCAAATTGAACTTCTAAAATCAATAGAAATTTTAAAGTATACAGTACCAAAAACCAGGCCCGATTATTTTCAGACATTTAAGTTAAAAATTTACCCCAAACCTTTCGCCTTATTTTAAGTAAAGTATATAGCCCTTTATAAAACTTTTGTTGTTTTGATGCATCAAATACATCAATCAGAAACGAAACAAGGGCCAAAGTTATTTTTAGTCTTATCCTATCTTTCCCCTTTCCGACTTTTGTATGGAAATCTTGTGGACTTTTTGATATAGAATGAAAGAAAGGGGTTTGAATATACATTTTATGCCAGGTTTGGTGAATATTTATGATTTTGAGGATACAAGAGTTAAGCAGTTGGTTACGTTGCATGAAATGTAGGATGGAAAATTGCATGTTTATTGTTTTCTACTTCTAAGTTCTAGTTTGTGTAACTCAAGTTTTCCATGGTGAACCTCATGCATGCTTTTGGGGAAATGTTAGAGCCATACTAAGAGACAAGAATTAACATTAAAGTCAATGGGGAAATCATTGGCGATCTTACACAAGTAGTCCTGTCAGAGTTGCTTCCCTTATTTCAAATTAAGGAGTATTCAACTTTCTCAGATCATATACATGTATTTCTATCATTTAATTTTATTTTCTATAACGACAAAAAAACCAACATTGCCCAGTATGTGGATTGTTTGCGTAGTGAGAATATAAATGCCTATAGATACAGTATAGATACATTAAAACTTCATCAGTGTTATTTCCATTATGTAAGCAGGTATTGTAATATAAATCTGAAATTGCCTTATGTTTAACAGAGTGTAGACTATAAAGTGTAAACACTGTAATTACCGGTAATTAGATTGTATTACCGGTAATAACATAATGCTGATACTATATGAATTGTATTGTTAGATATATAAGTTATCATGAAATTTTAGTCCAATCGCAGTCCCAGCGTAAGGTAGTTCCTTTTGGAACTGTCTTTGAGCGAACGATATTCGCTGACAGTTCCTATTCAGCCTTATTAAGCTGCAATATGAAATATGGTAAAATACCGCTATTCCAACCCCTGTATCGGGCTGTTTTAGAAGCCTCACCGTCTATTTGTCACCACAATTTTTTTATTTTCCACCAAAAGGAATCCCTTTTCACTATATTTGACACAAATTTATAATACGGTAATTCAACTCCATTTTCAAGTAGAATTTAGCAATGAAATAAACATGCGGTTTGCGCATGTCCGGGTCTCGTAATGGCTCTTCAATTTTAAATACAGAATTCTACTTGAAAATAGTGTTGAATCTTTATAAATAAATCATAAATGTGTGTCAGCTGTGGCAAGAAATGATTCCTTTGGCGAATAAAGTAGAATCAAGGTGAAAAATAGTAGGTAAGGATTCCAAAATAGCCTTAGAACAGAGGTGGGGCAGAACGGCATTTTCATACTGCAGCTATAGAAGGCTGAATAGGAACTGTCAGCGAATATCGTACACTCAAGGACAGTTCCAAAAGGAACTAAGTGTAAGGCTGCATCAGGCCTACATACGTTGTGCCTTTCACTTCTGTATTTTATAGGATTTGACCACCGTCAACAATCATGAAACTCATCTTACAGTATATTTGCTGGATTTTCAGAAAATGATCCTACATCATGTAGGCTACATGTCATATCTGCCTGAAGTATTTTAATTGGGACCTTCTTGTTCACATTGAGAAAATGTACTGATATGCTTCTCTAATTCTCAAATTATTTTACAATACAAATGTAACCTTAATTATCGCAGATAACTTGACAAACCAGAAATTCCAAATACGCATGATACAGACAAAAGTATATTCAGGTATCACATTCAGGACTCATTCATTTCCAATACGTATTTTCAATTTTCAAATGGCATTCATAAACACATGTGATATATTTTTAATGTGTCTACAGTCCTGAGACCAAGGATAGCTAATCCCTGCAGGCTTGGTAAACCTTTGTGTACTTTAGTACAATGATAACATTTGTTAGAGTATTTATTGATTAAAACAATGGTCTATCATCGCGACTAACGATAACGATCCTAAATACTTCCATCAATGAATTTTATAAATTCCCTTTCCTTGGAAGATAATCAACTCTATTGATTCACAGATAAAAATAGAATAGCCAATTCTTTTTTTAAAAAAACATCCAGTCTTGCAATAACAATGTATATGCCGAGACATGATCAATGCTAACTATTTTCAAAATTCAACAGTTAAAAGCTTGAAGTGTCTCGATTCACAGATAAAAATAGATCAGTCAGGTTGTTTATTTTTCAACAGTCAGTCCATTTATAACAATGTTTAGGCTGGGATATGAGACATGTAGGCACCATCTACGAGAATTGTCTATCATTTGATTGACAGAAAATAACACTACCCACATATTATCGATTATCAAGTAACATTTTCAATGGCCCCTCGTTTACCAGGCCTTTTAACGGCAGTCACCTGTAGTGATGTCAATGAATAACGGTAAACTTTAGCTTGGTGAGCCATATATTAATTTAATTTTAACTGGACGACTATTTAAATCGAAGTTTTATCCAAGCCCTCTGAGGGTCTGCAATTAAAATATATATCATTCTATCAGGGATTCAGATTCTGATTCCCCTAACGGTATCTGAAAATATAAATAGGCTTATAATACATGTAAAACATAAATCTACAGGAAAAATAGCTATCCTTGGCCGAGTTCTGATCTGTAAGTAAATACTGAAAATAAATTCTGTAATATAGACTAATGTCGCCTCCAAAAAACCTTAGTAAATCATCTTAAAATGGGGCTTATGTATGCATTATGTAAAGATGGATATTTTTAGCTTTTGTATATTGTAATTATATCGGTACCTGAGAAATAAAATTGTTACATTATTACATGTTGTCTTTTTTATCACACATATTTGGCAGATAAAATATATTCCTGTCGGCGGAAAACAAAGATGAACATTTATGTATTATCAAATTTGGAGGCTAAAATTTGAACGCCAATGTGAGCCCCGATTATGGAGCAATGGAAATTGTAAAATAAAAAATACGTTTTTGCACTGTGAACATTGAAATATATTGGCAATGTTATTCTTCCATAGTGCGCTCCCCCCACAGTAACGTTGCATTTAAGTTATTGTTATACTATAGTTATATAAGCCGCAATTTAAATATTCGATAGTGGTATACATGTATATAATTTTATTAACCAGCTGACCTTCATGTGAAATTTGGGTTATCGCATTCCAAAGCATCTACAAATCAATTTAGACCAAGCAGAAAATGGTAAAGATATTCCCTTAATGAACATCTACACCATGTTTGAAAGAATGAATGAAATGGGGTTTAACATCCTACTCTTCTGTTCCAAGACCCAGTTATAAGTTAACATAGCACCTACCTCAAGAGACTCATTATCATGCTCACTCATGAACATCTACACCTAGTCTCAACATTCTACTTCAATAAATGAAGCAGGGTATAGTGTTCCAAATAGTGTAAAGGGCAGACCGTCCGTTGCTTTCTTCCAAATGCAGAGGACAATAATTCAGTTCTGACATGAATGACAGTTGAAAAGAGTCCTGGTACACATTGGAAGAGTAAAAAACAAAGAAGACAGAAATTTATAATAAAATGTTTTAGTATCGATTTATTGATAGGAAAATGTTGAAAATAGATCACTGTGTTATTCATAGTGTTTTTAAACATCAGAATTTGATAACAATCAATAAATTTGTAAAACTAACAGACAAAAATTGTTGGGTGGGGTGGGGTGGGGGTGTAATGTTGTGAATTTAAGACGGATGGAAACTGTTATCTCATACTTCTGGCTCGGACCCCAGTTCAATGCACAGTGAAAACATGAAAATCATAATATGTAATACTGTATGACCTGGAACCAGTTACATACACTTTGTAATCTTTTTTACTGATAGGCTAATGTCACAATTCCAAGGTGAGTGGTATGACAGCATGTTCAGTTCTCAGGTGATATTATGTGAGAATCTTAAATAACGAGCGTAGAATTTATTTTTGTACTGAATAAGCAACTGTTTAAAAAAAATTACATTTTGAAACATTTTAAAATTCTAATTGGAATAAAGTCTGTCTGATTAATCGAACCAACATCAAAACGGTGTATCTCCTTTACTTAACAAGCTGACTAAATAAATTGAATTTTTTTTTAAGTTTATTAATCTGTTTTCAAAACTGAAATCACCATTTCAAGGCTGGATATTGAACAATTTGAAATGTCACTATTCCAAAGAACACTCTGACATTTCAAAATAACTGAAAATGGATATTTTCGTTGTGATTTCAGATGAAATAGCGTCTAGTGTTAAACTCCTGAGATTGATTTTGCGAGGTAAACATATTTTATTTTGTTACACTGGTACATGTTTAATTGTTATGTTGCTGACAAACATATTGCATGTGCATGACAGTGAACTGGGTTTATATTCATTTAGTACTTGATAAATATTGAGCCAGATTTCTTTACCGAGATGACAATAGAAATAAAGACAGCCATTTTCAGTCAACAGTAGTTGAAAACAAAGGAAAAAATTTGTATAATCAACATTAAGGAAGATCCAATATATTCCAACATTTAGCACAGCAATGTTGCAAATGCTTTATTGCCAAATCAAACTGAATCAAATATAATTTTTTCTAACAACCACTGACAAGCATAGATTAATTCACATTAATTATCTATCCAAATCTATATGCTGAAATTATTAGATGGCTGCAAAGTTTTCAGACTCTGGTTATATGACCACAAAGTGTATAATATTTCTTTGAAGTTTGGTTAATTCTGTTTGGATTATTTTGCAAATTTTGGGGTAATATAAGATCGTAGTTACATGATTAAAACTGTATAAGAGGATGCTGAGAAATATGCTGTCGGAGAAACAAACAGAAAACTGTTTTGGTAAAATGGTAAACTTTCCGCAGCCACAGCTGAACCAAAAATAAAAAAGATAGGTTGCCAGGCAACGAAACATACGCCCACAGCAGTAAATCGTCCGGGCAGTGAACAAGGGTTGTCGCATATTTTCACTTTTTTTGGTAATGAAAAATTTGTAATACACTAAAATTTAAAGTCAATCGGATATTAACTTTGGCCTTTAGAGCGTCCACAAGATTTTTTGAAGTGATCAAGAGCCATAACTCTGGCACTGATTATCGGAAATCGTTGTAAATCAATAGGCTTTTTCGTCTTATAACCTTAAACACTGTGTATAAATTTAAAGTCAATCGAATATTAACTGTGGCATCTAGAGCGTCCACAAGATTTTTTGAAGTGATCAAGGGCCATAACTCTTGGTAGTTATTATCGGAAATCGCTAAAAAACAATAGGCTTCTTTGTCTCATGACCTTAAACACTGTGTATAAATTTAAAGTCAATCGGATATTAACTTTAGCCTCTAGAGCGTCCACAAGCAATTGCTTGTGGACGCCGGACCGACAGACGGACGGCCGAGGGCAACGACAATATACGACCACATTTCAATGTGGGCGTATAAAAACCACAACAGTTCTATGGATAACAATTACTGTATTTCTATTAAAGCTACGTTTTAACAATGATTCTCTTGTCCTTACCAAGCACAATACTGATACAGACAGGGGGGTACAAAATATACTTTATACAATCTAAACATTCAATGAAACCGTAAGTTGATCATTACCTCTCGCTTACTACCATAAATTGTTTATATCATAGTATAGACTGCAGAGAGAATTTACAGACGTGGTCATTATTCAATTTATCAAATACTCCAGTACAGTACCGTAATGTGTTCTTTATGAGTAAAGGTAACAGTTTACAAAAATGAATGGAATCTGAGAAAAGGGGCACATTAAGATTAAGGTCAACTTTTCTGCAAATCAGACCTGGGAGAAGACATTGTTGAGAGGAGAATGTGTGGTGTGTGTGTGTGGGGGGGGGGGGTGTTTGGGAGGAGGGGTAAAGAATAAGATAAATACCTAAGAATAATGTTCAGTTATATAATCAACTCTTTCAAATCAGACCAATGGGGGGGATCAAGTTGGGTGAATCTGAGTCAACTCGTAAGGCAAAGGATGAACAACTAGTCAAAAACAAAGACATACATTCAGTTAAATGAGAGCAACTTTAAACTGAACAGTAAATCAGGTACACATCAGTATCTTTTATCCAAACTTGGCATAAAATATTATAAAAACTGAGATCTGTAGTTCTGTACCGGTAAGCTTATTGTTTGTTTTATCAATGTACTTACCTTACATTTATTCATGATCAAAACATGACAATCAAAGAATTTCTAAAGATCTTCATATCCATTACTTACCTTCAAAAATGTCTATATTCTCGATTGTCGTCTTCTGCCATTTAAATCATAAGCTTACTGATTAATATTAAGGATAGAATACAACATGTCATTAAATATAGTCTAGATCTTCATGTCATCATTAATCAGTTTATATTAAAGCTAGAGGTATTGATTTTAAGCGTACCATTGCGGTACTAATTCTACAATAATGATCAATATCTGGCTTCTTTTATTAATATTAGTATTATAACCATACAGGGCTTGTCTCTTTAAATAATGAATCTTTATACTTCATAATGGTACATGTATGTACAGGTAAGGCTGTGTTGTTTGACGGGATGCCAACTTCATTCATTGCATTTTCTGATACTACATAATATATTTCAGGGAAGAAAACTAGCTGGTCAATACATTTTTAAGAAATTCTCTAAAACATGCATTATGCAAGAGCTAAATCTACCTATTGCAGGTCTTTCTTTAACCCTGAAATGTTTTCAAAATTATTAATTAGACATTAATTCATTAATTAACTTATCCAGACCATATTCAACTCTTGATGCCATCGTTAGCCTGTGATATTAAGTGGATTTAAATACCAGGTACATTTTGTAATGGATAATTTAACATAAAAATGGATAGGCCTACCAATATTGTACTAAAGTTAGTAATCACAATTGAGCTATATGCTAGCCTAAAATTGAATAGCTAAATAACTTGGTTCAGAATGAAGCAGTTTTTCTGAAATTTTCAGCATATTCTGTTTTCATTATCGACTATTAAAACTATTTATTATTTAGAGCGAGAACTGTTAGCTCTTTATCTAATCTTACTTAATGACCCTCTAAATAGAAAGAACCCTACATCGTTTTACTCAGCAACTTTCCTGGAGTTCTGTGATATATGGTTTTTTAAAATCAGTGTAAAGTGTGTATAATTTATTCTGCTTTCACTATCCAAACCTATTCCCCGATACGTAAAAAATAAAACCCTGTTAATATTTAATGTGGTCAACTGAACTAACCAAATTAATTTAACTGCTGTTTTAATCTATTAGAATAAAAAGTTTCCCTCACCTGATAACTCTTTCTCAATTTGTACTACATTTATATACCGGTACCAGTCTTAGCATCACTGTTTACGTTCCTTACAATACAGCCGCTTGTATACCCAATTATGAGAAAGTATGCGAAAAATTTAATTTCAATACAAGTAATGCACAAAAAATTGATATCCTAAACCATTTTCAATTTTGACATAAATTGTTTGGTTTATTGATTGAATTTTTGATTGGTTGATTAATTATCAAGGGCAAAGAATTTGACGTGTTTTCCCAGGGAATGGACCCAGGGGTCAGTTATGTAGAACACAACAATACCACTGGGCCGACTGGCGACTGGGAATACAGAGGACCAGCGATACATACAGTAAGTTTGCACTTACATTTTTTCCTGTGCACACCACATGGGTGTGTCAGGAAATACAGTATTTTTTAGAAACATTAAGCATTATGGGAGATAAGAT
Organism: Patella depressa; assembly: GCA_948474765.1. Lineage (NCBI taxonomy): Eukaryota > Metazoa > Mollusca > Gastropoda > Patellidae > Patella > Patella depressa. The sequence continues at coordinate 32,145,931 of OX419715.1, forward strand.
AAAGAGCAGACGGTTCTCGCTAAGATAGATATGGTAAAGAGAATATGCTGAAAATTTCAGTCAAATTGCTCCACTCTTAACTAAGCAAGATATTAGTGATTGAATCTAGGCCTAGTGTTGATCATCATTACTAAAGTCGCCAGTGGGTACGACAAAAAACTGAGTTTTGATTATCCATTTAAATGTTGAGTCATCCATCACAAAATGTATTCAAATCCAGTAAATGTCTCAGTCTAGTGATGGCATCAAGTGATGAGTGTTGATTATGGTTATAGTCAATCAATTTCTTGCCTAAAACAATTTAAGACCTGAATACACAGATTTAGTTCTTGCATAATGTAGCCTATGTTTAACACTGCTCTACTTTACATACATGTTCACGAAAATTGACTTAAAATTAGAAATAAATACACTATAAATACTTCTGTGCATAATTTTATCTTTAAAGTTTAAGGCTGTGGTCCCAAGGATAAACTTATCGTCTATTCTTAGTCTTACGACGTGGTGGAAGTTCTTGAACTTATGCAGGAGTGTGTCTATTCTTTCCGTTCAATGAAAGCTATCACTTAAGTACAGCAACATGACAGTCCTTCGTTTAATCTGGGTCTTCCCTAAAACTTTGGACAGTGATTTAAGGTATTAAAATGGTGAAAGTATGTTCGTTTCCAAACAGTATTGTTTACATTTCATTCGACTTGATAGCCTCGTTTGTCACGCAATTAGTTTTACTGCAGTATTCTGCTATGCACGGTTTAATTAGGCATAATAAAATCGTGAGTCATGACATAACGTTATGTAAACATATTTGGTCCACTATTGGCAGCTAGTGATTGGTTGGTAGACGGACTACTGACAAATCAAAATTTAAAACAACAATATCCACTCATAATAGCAGTGTGTTGTTGGATTACCTCTAATCAAACGCAACACTGCGCGGAGTATGGATAAGGTTAAGCTTGCAACTAATTTAGACAATCTATTTGTCGTAAAAATAGCCTGTCTCCTATTCTTACAAACTTACAACGATCGCAAAAAGATAAAGAATTGCCTATTGTAAACTGCAACATTTTGTAACTCAGTACTGGAACAGGCGTTAACGGAACTTCCACAAGTTCTCAATGCTTCTTACGAATACGACTTGTCTTAAAACAATTCACGGTGTGTCTTTAAAGGGACAATGACATTCTTGCTGGCTTGGTAGCTCCAGAAAATAAATAATACCCTTGTTCTAAGTACTAGATGTTTAAATGTCCTACCTGTTGTGTAAATTATCCATTACAACCTATTCCATTTGTCCAGAGGGTTCAAAAATATTTTAAAATCCAAGTCACATTTGAAAAGGTTTATGTTAGACTTTTCAAATCAATTGGTTGAATTTTTCCAATTTTTTAAATTAGGTGTGTTAAGATGAAATTTATATCATCATTTAATTGGAATATTCTAAAATAATACGATTTGTTGACCTGAATCAGAATGAAGATTGGGGCATATTTTTCAGTTACAACAAGAGTGTTATTGGGGCTTTAATGGTGCACAGCAATTGTTTTATTATATAATTAGCAGTTTTTCTTTGTTTTCCATATCGTGAATAACCATCAGAAAAAACAGTTGTATTGTCAAGAATCAATAGGTCGTGTCTCATCAATATATATATAGCTACTCGACAGAATCGCTTCTCTGATTTTTTGGCAGACGAAAAACGGTCGATAGGACCTGATAAAATGGGTAACAGGGTGAGTTTTGAAGGAGCATTTCCTCAACACATACGTCACGGTGCTAAAACATGTTAACAAAAACAGTTGTCTTCGTCCGTGCAGTGACAAAATGCTAAAATAAATTTACTTACTTAGTTTATATTACGAATACGCTGCACATTTTGTTCTTAAAAACCCACAAACCGGAAATAGAATTCTGACGTAAAGTTTAGTGATCCAAGGGAGGCAACTCCATTAAGGGACATGTTTTTGTCATGGTCAGACTGCTGATAAATTCAATCTCACCTGTCCAAGTTTTTTCTTCATTGCCATTTTACTGATTAATTGGCAGAAAACCTATTATTTTTCATTCGTTACAGGTTTAATAAACACCAGTTTTCTCTCCTAACTGTTAATGTAAGCGAACCTGGATTCATTATGTTAGTTATTATACTACAAATACGCTTACCGCTGGCCCCCGGATCCATACACTTGATTCGATATTTCACATTTGTCAATATTTTTTTTTTGAATGTCTGTTTTCTGTCTTGTCCGCAAGTTAATCTTGTAAATTTTTGTTTTGCTTGTAGTGCGGTCCTCCTGCACTTACTATTAGACTCACTGATAGTTCTGCCACACTTTGACATTTCTGGGAGTAGGATAAAGTAACATCGGATAAAATGGAAATTGCCCTGCCTAAATACCTGAGTTAAATCTATATATAAATTAAAGAACGGGACTAATCTCTCTCTCTCTCTCTCTCTCTCTCTCTCTCAGTTGATTCCATCAATATCGTTGTTCTAAAGTGCTTAACGTCCGCTTCCACCGAAGGTGATATCGGAGACAAGTTGTCTTATTTTCATTTTTATTATTTTAGCACACGCAAAGGGATCTTTCCTTTGGGAAAACGGAGTACCCGAAGTAAACCCATGAGGTTCAGAAGGAGCCCATTTCTCCAAGCTACACGCTCACAGCAGGGATCGAAACCACAACCAAAAGGGTCAGATTTACGTTTTACATTTAACTTTGCCCTTAGAGGTATTTTGACTTGATCATTTCCTGTATCAGGGCCTTGTACATTGTCCTTTTGACACAATCAACAGAAAGGCATTTTAGCAGAGCTCCGTATTCGCACGTTTGTTAATTTCATGTATAGGAGACAAAAATGTGGTCTGTATCAGCAGGGGCGCCGACCCTTCTGCAGCTGGACACGCACCTGGTATACATCTATATCTTGTTATTCTCCATCACACCCGATACACACTAAATCCTTAACGTCCCACTTTTATACCCCATGCGGGTAATAAAGGCGGAAATAGGCCTATTCCTATTTCAAATCTCCACTGTCAAGGTGTGTTTTACGTGTACACCGGACCTCGATTTTTCGTTCTACCTGAACAACTAGGTACTGTCCCTTACCTAGTTATCTGTGAACGTCTGCACAATGTAAAGGAACAATTCAGCGCGAAAATAAGACCTTGCTTACCTCGTCACACAACATGCTGTTAAAAATACGTCCCCCTTTGCTAAACGGCTTGTTAGAAGCCACTGAAATCTAAATATAGAGTAACGCACAAATTTACGTAACTTGGCCAAATACTTTTCTTATGAAGCTCTTTATTTAAAATTACAAATTGTATACAGATCTTTGAAATTAATAGAAATGCCAAGTTGATGAATTCGGTTGGTAACGTTGCCCTTAATAGGCTCATTAATTCGTTATCAATAATTACATTTATATGTAAGCTTGTTCCATGTCCACAAAGGCAACGACACCAATACTACATTGACAGTATCCCATAAAACCTCCTTAATCGAAAAATTGATAGTGTTTATACAAAAACATCGACAGCAATCGAAATAAAATCAAATATATCGAAATAAACTGAATTGAAATAAACACAGAAATCGAATTTAAACAGGCCATAATTTTATAGCGATTATTTAGAAACAGAAGGAAGTAATTTTACTGAAACTTTCCGCATATTCCCTTTACATTATCTATTTTGTAACTGTTATAGCGAAAATTGCCAACTCTTCATCTAATCTTCCATAATGCCGCTTTAAGATAACATTAATTGTAATTCTGGTCATAGATGATGTCGTTAATGATTTGTTTTCCATCTTCTAATTTAGTCGCCAATTCTCGAATCTTCTGGCTAACTTTTGTCTTCGATCCCTTTTCCATGTCCTTAACGGTGTTGACGATGCTCCAAATGTCCACCACCACAAATACAACGCTGACCGCACCCATTCCAAATTTTGCATTCCTCGACAGTTTTGCTGGATTTAAAAACACCCCTTTCGCCAGTTCTTTCAGTTCATTTACACTGAAGGTAGCAAGTTTTCGAAGATTAAGATATTTTAAATCTTTCAGTTGTAAGTTGGCGATATTCGGGATTGTTATTCCACCAAGCGAAAGGGCATCTTGAAGCATCTTAAAATACTTTTTAACCTGCGGATCCTGGATGTATTTTGTCAAACTTTTGTACAATTCGATAACTTTGAGAATAGCCTCCTTTCCCAGTTTAGCCTTTTTGAACAACATGTTTGACTGCTTGGCGATTTCAATTAAATCTTCATCAGTAAAACACGTAGTCTGGATAAATTCATCTAACTGCCTGGATATATGAACAAATTTGTCCATGACGCTTATTAATGTTTCTGTTCTAGCTTTATCCAATTCCAACACATTTTGAATTTGTTTGCATCTTGCAAAAGTGATCCCAAATTCTGTAAGCGAGGCTCCGAACGCCGTAACCCCTCCCCCAAAACTGGCGGCGGCACCCCCTATGGTCAATACCGTTGAGAGTCCGCCAGTAAAAGGAGCTAAGATTAAACCAGCGCAAAACGAGACCCCACCCACTGCACTAACAGAGCTGCCAGCCAAGGAAGCCTTGTTGACATTCGAGTGATGCATGTCTATATCTTCAGCCAATGAAGTCAATTGCGTCAAAGACGTATTCCTAACTCGTAACCATTGTTCACAAGTGCATGTAAGAACAGCAGCTGAATCATTTTGCTTCAGTAGAAGTTCCATGTAAATATCAGATGTTCGACCGCATCTTCTTTCCAACTCCATTTTTCTGTAAGATCAAAAAATAAAAATGGAAATTAAAACGCAATGTGTCACATTGTTCCAAAACTCAATTTGGATTCGACATTTGCAATTCGTCAAAATGTTAAAGATCTGGGCCCTGTTTCACGAAATTTTAACTTAAGATAAAATTCAATTTTAGTAGATACTTCAATTTTGATTGGCTAAGCACTAAAATCAATCTAATATTATCCAATCAAATTACTAAAATTGGGATCTTATCTTAGTTAAAATTTCGTGAAATAGGCCCCTGACCATGACCATATTTTAAGAGTTTTTTTTTTAAGAATGCTGGACTGTCGTAGTCTATGCGATTTGGTGCGGCAGGTCAAGCGTTGGAATTGCATCGTTGCGTGATCCATAACACTGTATATCAATTTAAAGTCAATCGGGAGATGTGCTTCTAAGGCATTCACAAACAACTGTGGACGACAGACCAACAGATTGGTGAAGCGAAAAATGGACAGTGGTGACGACAAAGTCGAAACCCAGCTTAAATCGCGTCGTTATCTAGATTGACCCGCATTCTACAAACATTTAATACTATAGGGGTTATTTTAGACCTAAGAAAGGCGCTCTGTTTAATATATTTCAGTGGTTCAACAAATGGGCGGCAACGAGATTTAAGTAGGTATTTTGCAAGATTCAAATTTTGTATACTAATTCACAGACATCTCCTGTTACTATCTATTATTGAAAGTATGTACCATCGTCCAGTCATCTCGTGCACAGATTAGTCCTTTTAAATACAGTAATGTTGTCGTAATATGATGCCCATACGAAACATTTACCCAGCCCTGATAGCTGACGCATCTATCCTTTCTATATAAGAACGAGCGTGGTTATTTTTCCCTTCGGGGGTCATTTAGAGATCATAGGAGAGACATCGTTTGGAATTCCTAGATGAACATCATACCCACAGCCTCTTCGGTTTGAGGCCGAGTGACCCTCGCCACAGAACACGTTCTAAGTGATAGATAACTTATATTTAATGTTATAGCTGTGGGTGTAGTTTCCTGTATGTAACCTTTGTATTATGGATGTTATGAAGATATAAAGATACGCTGGCACTGCCAGGCAGGATACGCCCACATTTTCGAGAGATGGATAGAGAACAAGCAATACCGAAAGTGATTTTTCCTACATCATTAAGTTAGAATTTGATATGTGCAAATATCGAAATGAATTAAGATCTTTGGGTTATAAAGGTTCATTTCAGTAGGCTTCAAATTCGACTGGGGATCATGTTGCTAAGTGGGTAAGATGCTGGCTCGGTAGCCTTGAGGTTGGGTGTTTGATCCCTGCATTGAGTGACAAAGTTCATCTAGATTTTCTAGCGTGGTTTCCCCTTGTTCGTGATGAAAGATGGATGGCCTGACAAGAACAGCTGTCAAGTTTGGTCCGATTTTCACTAAATTCGACCTCAACCTTCATTACGATGTAACGGTGATATAATCAAACGTTTTTTTTTAATTAAATGGGATAATAATTCTTACCCCAGAGGGACCACAAGCTAAAAAAAAAGGTCATTTTTCGTACAATCAGGGGCCATAATTCAGGAAGTTACAATCCGATAGGCACAAATATCGAAAGGAACTAAGATTGTTAAGTTGTTAACACGTGTTTCAAGTTTCATCAAAATTGAATGTAGATTGTGACCTCTACAGGGTTCACAACCTTGATATACCATATTTTTACACTCTTCGCGTACAAGCGGCAGCCATTTTTTCAGTCAATTTTGGTCCGATTTTCACGAAATTCGACCTCAACCTTCATTACGATGTAATGATGATATAATCAAACGTTTTTTTAAATCGGATAATAATTTGCCAGGCAGGATACGCCCACATTTTCGAGAGATGGATAGAGAATAAGCAATACCGAAAGTGATTCTTCCTACATCATTAAGTCCTGTATTTCATACTGTATTGGGAGCAGCCATTTAGTTGGTCAGTTCCAGTCTGATATTCATGAAATTCGAAGCCGACAATGATTATGGTGTGACGGTACACAACCTAGAAATGTGACTTTTCATCAAAATCGGATAAGAATTGTGACCTGTAGAGAGTCCACAACCATGATATACCATATTTTTACACTATTCGCGTACAAACGGCGGCCATTTTGTCTGTCAATTTTGGTCCGATTTTCCCAAAATTCAAACTCAACCTTCCTTACGGTGTAACGGTGATATAATCAAACTTTTTTTTTTTAAATCGGATAATAATTGTGACCTCCAGAGGGACCACAAGCTAAAGAAAGGGGGATTTTGCGTATAACCAGGGGCCATAATTCAGGAAGTTACGATCCGATATGCGCAAATATCGAAAAGAACCAAGATCTTTGGGTTATAACCATGAATTTCAAGTTTCATCAAAATCGAATTAAAATTGTGACCTTTACAGGGTCCACAACCTTGATATACCATTTTTTAACAGTATTCGCGTACAAACGGCGGCCATTTTGTATGGCAAATTTGGTCTGATTTTCCCGAAATTCGAACTCACCCTTCCTTACGGTGTAACGGTGATATAATCAAACGGTTTTTTAAATCGGATAATAATTGTGACCTCCACAGGCACCACAAGCTAAAAACGGTGATTTTGCGGACAATCAGGGGCCATAATTCAGGAAATTACGTTCCGATAGCCGCAAATATCGGAAGGAACCAAGATCTTTGGGTTACAAACATGCATGTCAAGTTTCATCAAAATCGGTTCAAAATTGTGACCTCTATAGGGTCCACAAGCTAAAAACGTGATTTTTCGTACATTCAGGGGCCATAATCCATGAAGTTTTCGTCCGATACATGCCAATATCGAAAGCAGCCGAGATCTTTTGGGGATAAACCTATATTTCAAGTTTCAATTGTGACCTCTATAGGGTCCACAACCTTGATATAACATATTTTCACACTAATCGCGTACAAACGGCGGCCATTTTGTCTGTCAATTTTGGTCTGATTTTCACGAAATTTTTCCTCATTCTTCATTACCATGTAACGGTGATATAATCAAACGGTTTTTAAGTCGGATAATAATTTTGACCTCCAGTGGGACCACAAGCTAAAAAGGGTGATTTTTCGTACAATCAGGGGCCATAATTCAGGAAGTTACGAATCAATGAGCGCAAATATCGAAAGGAACCAAGATCTTCGGTTTATAAACATGCATGTCAAGTTTCATCAAAATCGGTTCAAAATTGTGACCTCTATAGGGTCGACAACCTTGGTATAACATATTTTCACATACTATTCGCGTACAAACGGTGGCCATTTTGTCCATCAATTTTGGTTCGATTTCCACGAAATTCGAACTCAGCCTTCATTACCATGTAACGGTGATATAATCAAACGTTTTTTTTAAATCGGATAATAATTTTGACCTCCAGAGGGACCACAAGCTAAAAAGGGCAATTTTTCGGACAATCAGGGCCATAATTCAGGAAGTTACGATCCGATGGGTGCAAATATCGAAAGGAACCAAGATCTTTGGGTTATAAACATACATATCAAGTTTCATCAAAATCGGTTCAAAATTGTAACCTCGATAAGGTCCACAACCTTGATATAACATATTTTCACACTATTCGCGTACAAATGGCGGCCATTTTGTTTGTCAATTTTGGTCCAATTTTCACGAAATTTGAACTCAACCTTCATTACCATGTATTACTAACGGTGATATAATCAAACGGTTTTTTAAATCGGATAATAATTTTGACCTCCAGAGGGACCACGAGCTAAAAAGTGCGATTTTTCGGACAATCAGGGGTCATAATTCAGGAAGTTACGATCCGATGGGCGCAAATATCGAAAGGAACCAAGATTTTGGGGTTATAAACATGCATGTCAAGTTTCATCACAATCGGTTCAAAATTGTGACCTCTATAGGGTCCACAAGCTAAAAACATGATATTTCGTACAATCAGGGGCCATAATCCATGAAGCTCTGATCCGATACATGCCAATATCGAGAGGAACCGAGATCTTATGGGGATAAACCTATATTTAAAGTTTCGTCAAAATCGGATAAGAATTTTGACCTGTAGAGAGTCCACAAACAAATTGTGGACGGACGGACGGACGTCCGGACGGACGGACAGGGGCGTCGACATAATACGTCCACATGAAAATGTGGGCGTATAAAAATATAGTTAACCAACACAGTGCCCAGAGTTAACTGGTCCTTGAAGTATTATACACAACGTGAAGTCATAGTTTGTTTCTAATTGACTCTAGTGTCACACACAGATAACCACCCGCTTCGAGAAGAGATACCTGCCTTAAATGTTGGTCATATCCAAAAATTAGTATATCATTTTGTAATGTGGTTCTACTCGACTTCATATCTACCACACGAAGACTAAATTAAAGCAGAATACAAATTTCTCAAAGATAGGTTGCCAGGCAACGAAACATACGCCCACATTAATATACTTGTTCTTCTCAAGGCCTTAAACACTGTGTATCACTTTGAAGTCAATCGGATAATAAATTTGGCCCCTAAAGCATCACAAGATTTTTCAAGGGAGATAACTTTGGAAGTAATTATGGGAAATCGTTGAAAATCAAAAGGCTTTTCTGCCTCATGGCCTTTAACACTGTGTATCAATTTTACGTCAATTGAATATCAACTTTGGCCTCTAGAGCGTTCACAAGATTTTTTGAAGTGATCAAGGGCCGTAACTCTGGCAGTAATTATCGGAAATCTCTGAAAATCAATAGAATTCTACGTCTCATGACCTTAAACACTGTGTATAAATTTAAAGTCAATCGGTTATTAACTTTGGTCTCCAGAACGTCCAAAAGACTTTTTGAAGTGATCAAGGGCCATAACTCTGGCAGTTATTATTGGAAATCGTTGAAAATCAACAGGCTTCTTCGTCTTATGCCCTTAAATACTATGTACAAATTTAAAGTCAATCGGATATTAACTTTAGCCTTTAGGGCGTCCACAAGATTTTTTGAAGTGATCAAGGGCCATAACTCTGGCAGTAATTACCGGAAATTGCTGAAAATCAAAAAGCGTCTTCGTCTCATGACCTTAAACACTGTGTATAAATTCAAAGTCAATCGAACATTAACTTTGGCCTTTACAGCGTTCACAAGATTTTTCAAAGTGATCAAGGGTCATAACTCTGGAAGTAATTATCGGAAATCGCTGAAAATCAATAGGCTTCTTCGTCTCATGAACTTAAACAATGTGTATAAATTTAAAGTCAATCGGATATCAACTTTAGCCTCTAGTGCGTTCACAAGAAATTGTGGACGATGGACGGACGGATCGACGGACGGACGGACGGGGGCGACGGCAATATACGTCCACATTTCCATGTGGGCATATAAAAATGGTCGACTTAGGAATTAAATGCCTGCCAACTATCTAAGTATCTGTTTTCAATCGAAGCCAATTGTAGACAGTGTAAGTTAAGAATGACTGGCACGGTACCATATTTTATTTTTAGCTCAAATAAAGCAACCTTAGCCAAGTAAAATAGCAGCCACGCATAAAGTAGTAAACAAAACACAAGGAGACTTGATATTGTAAGTGAAAAGTAAACCTATGTACACATATACAAAGAAATTCAACTGTGAATAAGAAATTATACTAATGGTTAACGGCTAGGTCGTTGAAAATATTTCAAAAATAGGCTCCGTGTGAAAACAGGATAAGCCTTCCACGAAGTTCCACATAGGTTTGCTTATACGCAGTATCTACGCGGTGTGCTCTGACATGTAACATAATAGGGAACTTTCAGATCGGTACGAAAACGAACATATGTTCGTTTACGTTTTCGTATACATATCCTCTAACACATGGTTTCGCAATCCGACGTACGATAATAGCTAGATGGGTTAATTTCCATTCCATGAACTTCTCTGTCCAGGCAAAGTGTTCATTCCGATTCGATAATTTGGTAGATGTACAACAAATCAAGCAGAATATTGCATTTGTACTCATTCTACAAACACTACACAATCAATAATATACACAAGGCCTCGAAAAATTGTGGAAAAATCAGTGTACGAGACAATAAACATTTTCGTTTGCGTACATACGTGAATCTAGCTCCATACGCGTAACGTTTTTCTTTGGCGGAACACTCATTACGGATTGACGTCACAAGTACACACGAAGTGATGACGTGTTCGTTTTCGTATTCGTACCGATGCGAAAGATCCATAATGTCATACTGGTACTACATTATATTTAGAACACTATAGACAATACTATTTATGTCATACTGGTACTATATTTAGAACACTGTAGACTATAATATTAATCTATCGGGGTGAAACTGGCTAACTCACTAACTAATCTATTGACATAAACAAAAATGTTATTAGGTTATATTTTTTTAAGGTCATAGGCCCTACTTCTTAAGCTTTTTGTCTTCACTGTAGGCTACCTTAATTTATCTTATGTTGCCTGTTTTTGTTTTTAAACGTCGGTCGTATATAATTTGTTTTTTTCAAAAAAAGAGAGCTAATTAATTGATATTATATACCAACGTCCTCACACAACAATCTCGTCTTTATGGGTTTATTTCATTCTACTTACCAGAATTTTAGTGTGTATCAAGAAGGGTGCCGTGGAAAGTCAATCAGATGTTTCACCGATCTAACTGGCAGTCTTCTTGCACAATCACCATCTAGTCTTTCTGTTAGAATAAGACAAACACTCTTTATTTTAAATCTTGATTTACCGGAATTCTATTAATAGTAACATTCGTCATTTAATTTATCCCATAAAAAATAAGCACTGTACGAAAAGATAACTGGGCAACTGTGATGCAATTACCAATACCTACGACAGCCCATAGGGGTCAATAAAATTAAAAGATGAAAAATTTTAATAGATGAAAAGCTATAAACTCGGCATGATAATACATCTAACACCAAATAAAACATGTCTTTGTTCTTATATCATTAACTGTGATATAATATACCGGTAATATTGATGTTACAATGTAATAAACCAGATATAATAATATACTTTTACATCAGATACAAAGACGTCATGAAAGAGGCGTATGGGGCGCCGTTTGTAAAATAATTATTTAATTATTTTTATAGCAAAAAACATTAGATTTAACTCCGAATATATATATATTTAGATAAATATAAGAACAAAAATGGCATATATGTAAATATCACAAAATATTGTGGCTGAGAGTCGAGTTTTTCGTCTATGAAAAACTTTAAATGTTATATCTTGATTTCACATCGCCTAAAATGTGCTCTTTTTCGTAGGTATAAATGCTAAATACTAAATCACTGAAAAATCTATATAAACATTTAGCTAAATATATAAACATTTAGCTAAATATATAAACATTTAGCTAAATATATATATTTAGTTAAATATATAAACATTTAACCAAAAACATTTAACTAAATATATAAACATTTAATTAAATATATATATTTAGTTAAATATAAAAACAGTTAACTAAACATATAAATATTATGCTAAATATATATGTTTAGCTAAATGTATAAATATTTAACTAAATATATTTGTGGTCCCGCCAATATTTCTATTATCGTAAGCGACACAAAAAACTGCGCATAAAATGATGACGTGTAGCCGACAAGTGAGCCTTGGCACTATAGGCCTACTAGCAATTAGAAATGGAAGCTGACCACGAACTTGTAACCCGAATCACGGCCGCGGTACTCCGTGCCGTTCGCACAGGTCAAGGCAATTAAGGACGTCCTACCTACAGGTGAACTTAAATTTATCTCGTTATCTTATTTATTGTTGTACACTACGTCGTCGTTTAGTGTGAAGTCGCTTACAACAGATCAAGGCTATGAGGAGGTCCTACCTACAGGTGCACTTATGCTGTATTCGTTACTCCTCGGTTTTATGAAAAATACGACTAACGAAATGGTAAGTAGCGTTCGTAACTACGAAAAAATGGCTCGGAAGTCGTAATTACTACTGGAGAACTCGGGTAGCTAAAACTATACCGAGTTCACGACATATGACGTGACAAGATGGAAGCGAAAGTTACAAAGTGAAACTTTTTAAACGATAATTATGCTATTTTTGTAGTTAAATTAGTGTTGTGGACGTGGATATCGATTTGAATATGTGATTTTTAAAATTTTACATATTGGGATGCATTTTCTGAATAATGTCAAGAAACACATTAAACAGAAAATGAGAAAGATGCCTGACTTTCCATTGTGTTCCAACTTGTTATTGTACGGCAGTTCAGGTTTTAGGACGATATCAACAAAAAAGTTACTGTAATGAGACAAAAAAAAAACCTGTGATTTAACGCTCACTCGGCACAAACTAGGTCTTTTGCGGAATAACGTACATTTTGTTGAATTTAAGATGTCTACATACAGAAACAATTAAATAGATATTACCAGTAGGCCTTTGCTAAGCTAACTGATCGTGCCACTCATCGACAAAAGACCCAATCTTATTTTTCCCAGCATTATGGAAGATTAGATAAAGAGATGGTGTTCTCATTATAATAGTTTAAAACTAAATAATGTAAAGGGAATATGCTTAACATTTTAATCAAATTGCGTTTAAATTATAGGTCTAGCCTCGATAATGTAAAGGGAATATGCTGAAACGAGATATTACAGATTGAACTTTAGGCCTAGTCACGATCACCATTACTAAAGTCGGTACGATAAAAAAACAGACTCGATTATCCATTTTTCTATTAAATCATCAATGAGCATTGAACAACAGATCGGATTCAAATCCAATGAAAAACGGACACATAAGATTGCATCGAGGGTTGACTATGTTCGTTTCATGTTAATAAATGTCTAATTAATAATTTAGATAACATTTCAGGCCTAAAGCAAGGCCTGTAATAGGCAGATTTAGCTCTTGCACAATGTATGTTTAACTTACGATAAATTGATTATTTAACATTTAATTAAGAAAGCAAAACCAAAATAGGCCATCAATGGTATTTGTAGATATTTGCTAGCTTGAATTCAATTGGATTTTTTTTTTAAAAAAAGGCCTGTCAAAAGATTGACCAGTTTTTATCGTTTGCATTTGACGCCGAACGCTGAAAATTTTCGATTCATCATATCTTTGTAAATACTGAACATAAATGAAACTTCTTTGGATTCATATTCCTTTTACCGATTTAAATTTCACAAATGGTGATTAGCGGTTTTAATAATCCTTGAATGGATAATGGCAGCCATGTTGATTTTCCCACTTGTGCACCCGAACACAACAAGTGTGGTAATTACTATGTCCTACTGGGAAGCCACATATTACCGAACGGTAACGAATACAGCAATAATTTCAAACTGATCCCGCAGTGAATATTCGCTTGGCCGCAGTGAATATTCGCTTGGCCGCTACAATCACTGATAAGCATCAAACTGATCCCGCAGTGAATATTCGCTTGGCCGCTACAATCACTGATAAGCATGACATCGACGAGGCTTAATGAGTACGGCATATTAACTTTTTTAGTCCGACAAATTAAATTCTCAAACATTTTTTTGAGGTAAAAGAAAAATAAATAAAGACGTTTGAAGTATTTGTAGTTAAAAAATATTACCTATTTAGTGTAAATGGGTATTAAAATGAGTAAAATGCATCATTTTGCCCGAAGCAGTTAGGTGTTAAGTAAACATTGCACGAGCCGTTGAGCCAATGACTACCGGCGTGTGCAGTCAACGCACGTGTTATGGACTGTCGTCTGTTACAGAGATAATTCGTAAGTAATTCTCTGTAAAACAGATTGGATAAGCATGACATCGACAAGGCTTAATGAGTACGGCATATTAACTTTTTTACTCCGACAAATTAAATTCTCAAACATTTTTTTGAGGTAAGAGAAAAATAAATAAAGACGTTTGAAGTATTTGTAGTTAAAAAATATTTCCTATTTAGTGTAAATGGGTATTAAAATGAGTAAAATGCATCATTTTGCCCGAAGCAGTTAGGTGTTAAGTAAACATTGCACGAGCCGTTGAGCCAATGACTACGGCGCGTGCAGTCAACGCACGTGTTCTGGACAGTCATGTGTTACAGAGATAATTCGTAAGTAATTCTCTGTGAAACAGATTGCAATAATTTATCTCGTTATGTTATTTATTGTTGTACACTACGTCATCGTTTAGTGTGAAGTCGCTTACAACAATAATTATTTTACAAACGGCGTGGTACGGTTGCGCTTTGTAAATAATTTAACTGCTAAATATATAATTATTTAGTTAAATATATAAATATTTAGCTAAATATATCAATGTTTAACTAAATATATAAATGTTTAACTAAATATTTTAACATTTAACTAAATATATATTTAGCTAAATGTTTAAACATTTAACTAAATATTTAGCTAAATATTTATATATCATCAAATCTCTTGTTTTGGTCTTAATATTCAATGCTAAAATATGAAAATAGAGACAAATCAAGAAATATTTATATATATTATGTTAAATATTGAGTTTTTGTTGTATTTTTAGTTAAAATATATAAATTTAAATTAAATCTAGTGTTTTTTGCTATATAAAAGGCTAATTAATTAATTTACAAACGGCGGTGTAATATAAACTCCTAGACATAGTAATATCATCTTATTACCGACAGCAAGACGCGTTAAAGAGACGGTATATCTATACTAATATTGTGACTGTCGCTTGTTTATAAGTCGGTTTGTTCAGGGTTCGAGGTTGATATACATGTAGATGTAGTTCGGTATAGGGGGTAACAGTGGTAATGGCTTACCAGATCCGGTTTCGAAGTTTTGCGACTTCCGTTTCATGGCTATACCGGTGGTATGTCGGGTCAACCGCCAGTCGATAATAAATTCCTAAAAATAATGACATAAACGTATTACCGATAGCAAGACATAAAAATATAATCGTATAACCGATAGCAAGACTTTTGACATTGACGTTATAATAAACACTTAGTCACAATACAATGCCTTTGGCCATTTTCACTCTTTGTCATAATAAAAGTGTATAGGACCTGCAGTTCCATCACTAGTTCAACCCCAATGCAGCTATAAATAGCATCCAGAGCTTGTCATAAATTGAAAGTAGGGTCCTAAAAGTGCTTCACTTTTTAAATACATGTATAAGATTAATTATCAAATAAATATATTTTTCTAATATGCGGAACGCAAAAATAGCCCACACACAATGTCACAAAACAGATCCGACATTCATATTTCAAGCATGAATAACATTAAAACGAAAGTAGTGCCATAAAATAAAACTATGAGGTCGAGTTCATCGACCAGTGATGTGATAAAATATTATTAACAGTAATAAGTACATGATCAGGTTGCTTAGATAATATATTATATCAACAAACTTTCATCTCTACAATAAAATACACCACTTAATGTTTATACCCAGATTTTAATTGTTCGGAATATTATAGGGTCGGGTTGTGACTATAGTCTCGACCTTATCTTCTCTTCGATTTCCACTGAGCGCATTCTCAAATACAAATACCCGTAACTTACAGCCACACCCTGTGGGACGAATTAGTTCCGTATGATCATTTTTCATGTATTGAAGATCGACAGATACGATGTAATTTATTTTGATCTTTAAAGTTTATTCATTTACCATTCACTTAATTTGTCTTTTTCCACGCAGAAACGTGGTGCAATAATCTGTGCTAGAATGTTGGTAAAACATTTATATCGATAAAACCTATACGGTAGGATTAACCGCCATTATTTATTGAATTGTCGCTCATCCTTTAATCCTTCTTATCTTGCCGTGCAAAGTTTATACGTTACAAAAAATTACTATTATTTTGAATTGTATTCTCTGTGAAATTTAGATAACAAACAAATAGTGCGGCCGATGTCCCCCGCCAAAATCCCAAAATAAATAGATGGGACATATTAATTAATTGCACAGTTATCTTTTTGAAAATTATCGATCAATTAAATTGATTATTTAATGTACTTAGACTAAGCAGAAAATGTTCACGATCAAACTCAGTCAAGGGTTTGAGGTACCTGGTAGAGAAACTTTAATCGCACTCTATAATTTAGAGTCAAAGTTATCATGTCCCATATCATCGACCAGTGAAATTGTTTTTGTTCAGCTTAGTAGACACCCACACAGGGTTTAAACATTCTACCTCAAT
Source organism: Patella depressa (assembly GCA_948474765.1). Lineage (NCBI taxonomy): Eukaryota > Metazoa > Mollusca > Gastropoda > Patellidae > Patella > Patella depressa. Next base: position 32,162,847 of record OX419715.1, read on the forward strand.
TAGAGGCAGAGTTCTTGTGCTCCAAAGCCTCGACCAATCAGATTGGAGTCACTACCGAAATTAGTCAAGGTATTGATGTAATGAAACTATGCACGAAGTTTCACCACTCTCACTCAATTAAAATTAAAGTTATCGAGCCCAAAGTCTCTACCAATCAAATTATCGCTATGCTTACCCAGAGCAGAAAAGGCTGATTATCGAACTTAGTACATGTAATGATGTAATGAAACTATACACCTAGTTTTATCGCTCTCACTTAATAAGAATCGCAGTTATCATCTCCCAAATCGTCATTTTAATAGTCACATGCATTCTTCGAAAGGCGAGGGACAATAAGAAATATTTTTTATAGGGCAAATGAAACATTTACTGTAGACAATCATAAAAGTCCGGACCAGTAACTGTAGAAATGATACGATGTACCAACCAGTAATTCAGGAATTACAACTGTACAATGTACCAACCAGTAACTGTAGAAATCATATAATGCACCAACCAGTATCCGTAGAAATTATACAATGTACCAACCAATAATTTAAGAAAATAATTTAATAAGAAAATTTTCAAATCTATACAATGTACTAAACAGTAATTCTAGAAATTATACAATGTACCAACTAATAACTGCAAAAAATTATACAATGTACCGGCAAGTAACAGTAGAAATTATGCAATTATACAATGCATCAACTTATAACTGTTGAAAACAATGCATCAAACGCCAATTATAGAAATTATTCAATGTACCAACCGATAATTACAGAAATTATGCAATGGTCACGGTAGAAAATTTGACACAGAGACTGGCGTCGGTAATATATACCGACATTAGCCTAGCTTATGTCGTCCTACGGAGCGATAAAACTGGCGGCGACTCGAAATCGGCGGCTGGTTTACGACCAAGTGGAACTGATCAGTCGTGACTACTTAGGCGACCTGAGCGCTCTTACGACTGGTGTGAGTCGCCGTCCATTTGTCCCCAGTTTCTCCGAGACGCACATGTTCTACTCCTACGACTGAAGACAGCTAGCTGTCCCTTGTCAGAGGCGACATGAGCGTATCCACATTGATCCGCAGTGGATATTCGCTTGGTCGCTACAGAAGACTTTCGTAATTCTCTGTGAAACAGATTGGAGCGCACCTACAACTAGTTATTTAGGGCGCGGTGAAATGAGGTCATTTTGAGAGTTATCACGTGTCAGTCATGTGGTCAGCTGTGGCTCCGATTCTTCAATTGACGCCGGGCGACATGAGCGCGATTACGAATATGATGAACTGGTTGCTCATGGTTGCGTCCAATCGTGGATAAATTTAGTCGTAGCGACATAACCTATCAGTTGCCGTTAGTCGTCGTCAGTTTTATCGCGTCGTAAGGTGACATAAGCTATGGCTTGAGATTATTCTGGCATACTGATGCAGATTAGTGGCTACAGATTAGTAGAATTATTAAGAAGAAAGCCGCCCTGGACTGGAATTATTAGTATAGATTATCTCTATAGATACATTTGTTTTTATATAAACAGTCTTGATGTATTTTTTTTCTTCGTCATGCTATATCGTTGGTAGGCCTATATCCCCCGTAGGCCTATATCATCTACCCATAACCATTATCAACCTTATATACTAACCCGAGTGACCAGAATATAAACAATAATAAATATTGACTCTAGTTGTTACACTCGACTTAAAAATACAATCCACCGACAGTGATTTGATATTAAAGAGACAATATATCCAGGTAGTTTTCACCCAGCTGCAAGAAACCCGTACCCGTTATTCTTTCAGTCTTTTTCGAAAACAAACCTTATATTAACAAAACATGGTAATAATTGTATGTTTAAATACCGATGTTTTTGTATAGTAACAGAGCATTAAATGGTTCAAGTTTATTTCAACAATTCAATTGCGCGTAGTGGTCTTTAGTAATGAGTGGACCCGGGGAAAAACCCACGTCGTCCCCCTTGTCACGTTCAAACGGGAAGTCCAAACCACTCAATGACATTGACAGTCCTAGTGATAAACCATTAGACCACCCAACCCCCATTTAGTAGTAGTAGTAGTACCTGGCCAACCACTCATTTTGATCTAAGAGATAAGGCCATAGTTCAACAATCAATTAAACTTTAAATGGACTAGAATACAATTTATATTGAATGTCGCCATTCAAATTTCTATAAATCATGTTCTACATATCAACTATATAAATAACAAAGTACCGGCTCGCAGTTAAGTACTCAAGACTAAAAGTCCAACTTTCTTTATGTTCGTGTCACCATTCAATTCAATAGCCAACATTGAAAATTTCTTTCTTTACTTTTTAAATGGTATTTCAACGTTGAAGTAGTTTTAATAATATTGTTTGTTTATGGTGAAATGTTTTATTAAAAACACTTTTATAAAACAACACAAAGATCAAAGTCCAGTAGTAAATTGAGAAATGAGGGTATAAAGGAATGCTGAATATGGTTGCTATCCGATATACACAGTGCAACCTTAAAAATAACCAGCGGCTGCCAGGCAGGATACGCCCACATTTTCGAGAGATGGATAGAAATGAAATGAGGTTTAACGTCCTACTAATCTACTCCTTACCTGGGCTAATGAAAACGGGCATACGCCATACAGTGTGCTATGAGAGAGAGAGAGAAATGGGGTTTAACGTCCACTCGACACAAACTAGGTCATTTCTGGACTAACATATGGTTTAATTTTATTTCAATAATTCGCTTGCGCGTAGGGGTCTTTAGCAGTGGGAGGAAACAAGAGTGTCCGGGGGAAACCCACGAGGTTGAGAAGGCACCCTATCTCCATGCCACATACGCTCACACCAGGGATCGAAACCACATCCGCAAGCCAGAGGTGACCTGCCAGCTTGAAGTCGAAGCGCGGCACTCTAGACCACTAGGCCACCCCAAGGGAAATTTTGGCCGGGCAGCGGCGCTATGTCCTACTCTTATATCGAATTCCAACTGCCAATGGATCTTTTACTTGCACGCTAATGTGTACATTGGACCTCGGTTTTTCGTAGCATCCGATCGACTAGACAGTTGTCCTTGTTAGAACCTCCGTTCTGCGTCACTGACAAGGAGAAACCACGGATGAACTTTCTCGGCTAATGCAGGGATCGAACACCCGACCTCCAGGCTAGCGAGCCAACGTCTAACGCCTTACATATATACTTCGCCACGTGATCCCCAGAGATGCAAAGAGAACAAGCTAAAAAGAAAGTAATTTTTCCTACAATCAAGGGCCATAATTCAAGAAGTTACGATTCGATATGCGTAAATATCGAAAGGAACCAAGATCTTCGGGTTATAAACATGCATGTCAAGTTTCATCAAAATCGGTTCAAAATAAGTGACCTCTATAGGGTCCACAACCTTGATATAACATATTTTCACACTATTCGCGTACAAACGGCGGCCATTTTGTCCGTCAATTTGGGTTTGATTTTCAAGAAATTCGAACAGAGCCTTCATTACCATGTAACGGTGATATAATCAAACGTTTTTTTAAATCGGATAATAATTTTGACCTCCAGAGGGACCACGTGCATGTCAAGTTTCATCAAAATCGGTTTAAAATATTATTGTGACCTATACAGTGTCCACAACCTTGATATACCATATTTCTACACTATTCGCGTACAAGTGTCGGCCATTTTGTCCGACAGTTTTGGTCCGTTTTTCACAAAATTCGAACTCAACCTTCAATAATCAAACGGATTTTTAAATTGGATAATAATTGTGACCTCCAGAGACACCACAAGCTAAAAAAGGCGATTTTCGGACAATCAGGAACTGACGATCCTATGGAATAGATCTTTGGGTTACAAACATACATGTCAAGTTTCATCAAAATCGGTTCCAAATTGTGACCTCCACAGTGATTCCACAACCTAAAAACGTGACTTTTCGTACACTGAGCTCTATAATCCATGACGTTTCGATCCGATACATGCCAATATCGAAAGCTGCATAAACCTATATTTTAAGTTTCGTCAAAATCGGATAAGAGACGGACAGGATATTGCCCCCTTTAAAAATTATCGCAAAATAGAATGAATCAGTGTAAACTTTAAATTGTTTTTAATCTAACAAATTTTGACACAGGGACTGTTGGGTGGTTAGGCTGGGTAACCGTATGCCCATAAGTACAAAATCAAAGGAAAACGGAAATGGCTGATTACCCTCTAACTAGGGTATAGAGGGTGCGTGACAATATTGTGAGAACATATTAAACGAAAATAAAAGAATTCACAAAACGTTTGTATGTAACATGCAACGTATTGCATTTTGTTAGTCAACTTTCCCATGGGATTTTTCTCAGGAAAATTCGCTAGAAAAAGTCCCAAAGATTTTGGCAATTAAAGTAGCTAAGTCTATAACTCAATATCATCCAAAATCTTCAACATTGAAAACACGAATTATTTGTCAATTTAAATCAAAATTAATGGTGTGATCCTACCGGGAAAAGATGAGCGTCTGATATCCAATACTTAAGACAATATAAACATTTTACCATTGGTACACGACTCGTGTACCATAATGCGTTTCAGCCCCAATTCTAGCAAGAGACGGCGAAGAACGAGGCTAAAACCACTGCACCAAATCAAACGACGTATGTAGAATGGAATAACCAGACGCTAGAAATTTGCATTCGATTGACACTGCTGGCTTATTTCGCAGAACATAACTGATTTGAAACTAGAGTAAAAATGAAAACCATTGAATGTAAATCAGTTTATATACATTCATATTACAGTATTATATGCGTAGCGACCCACTTGAGTCAATTTCTAGGTACCAAGAGTTATAGAATGAATTTATTTGGATGGCAACGCTCTGGATTCTTTCTTTTCTTTCATATAACGTCCACGCGACAAAAACTGGGTCATTTCGGGACCAACATATGGTTTAATTTTTTTCAATGATTAATTCGCTTGCGCGTAGGGATCATTAGCAATTGGGAACCGGAGGACCCGGGGAAACTCAACGAGGTTGGACAGAAGACCCGACTACTTGTGACGTACAACCGGGGATTCGAAAAATCAGTTGACTCAATGACAGGCTTTATGATACAGCGCGCACGTGGTAACCTTTCGGCCATCCAATCCGTCCGAATTGCAAACATGGTACATCTATAAACAAAAGGGGAGGTGGGAGGGGAGGCGCCACCCCTTCCCCCACCTTAGTGATGGTTTGACGAAATGTTGGCCAATGTATACAACTGTACAACTACATAACTTCCAATGCGCACTTGCTTGCCAGTAGTTACATCAAAACTACAATGACCCTATAGGCTACCCACAGCACTCTATTTCTTATGTCCTCGGTGGTTGTTGTTGGTTTCAGGAAACGTGTGTATGAGTGATATGTGGGTTATATTTGTTGTATGATAAGATTTGTTGACATGTTAATTATAGAACCATGTTTAACACATCTACGATCAACAATGATTTATCTAAATTATCTATACCACGTTGCTCTATCGTTTGCACATGCGCGGATGAAGGAAATACTCATTTCGTACCGTGAAATAAAATGTTATTAAATGGGGTTTAACGTCATGCATTGTCCTGCTCCGACTGGGCGGAATCTTTTACGTGCTCGACAATGTATACACGGGACATCGGTTTTTCGTCCCATCCGAACGACTAGACATCTGTCCTTGTCAGTCCCTCCGTCCAGCACCAGGGAAATCCACGTCAGAAATCCCGGTGAACTTTCTTAACCCCAGCTGAGATCTCATTCCGTACGATTAGCGGAGCGACACAATTGATACTTGACTTTTGATTAACTCACCGGAAAAGGACTATTTCATTTTAGTTATGGACAGATTTTTAGGAAAGAACTTCGTTCAGTTACTTTTATATAAATCTGTCCTTTTGTTGATCGTGGTCATTTTCAAATACACTTCTCAAAAACTTCACAGACTGCCAATTGAAATTTAGGGATTTACAAATAGCAATTGCCACTCGTCACTTGTGAATTAAGACTAGCAATAGTTAAGAGTCTACTTTTCCATTTTCCTGATATTCTTTGTTGACTTTCTGGCCTCTGTGAACTGTGAAACAGGTTGACTTTTGCCTAGCATCACAGAGGAGTGATTGAATTTACATTTTTGTCAGGTTTTAGTGCCCTCCTACCAAAATGACATCGCACATAAATTCATTTGACGGGGCTTTTAAATCAATCCAAACTGTAAACCCTTAAAGCTACAATTTCATGTGTGTAAGTTAAAATAAATCCTTTAAATAGATGGAATCTATTAATTATCCTACCTTGTTAAAGAATAATCCTTATAGTACTCCTATAATTGGCTATTGCCAGTTGAGAAATTGGCAAAAAATATCATTTTCAACTTCAAATTTAAACATTTAAATGTAGCTATTGCATGGGGGGGGGGGGCAAGGGAGGTAATTGTGTTATTATTTCCGGTGTGAAAGATTTTTAGGTGTCGGAAATAATGCCCATGATCGGATAATAGTGAGTTGACAGCCTATTGAGCAAAAGACATAGAAATAATTATGTTTTGACTTTCTTAGAAAATATAAAAATCTCGCTTAGGGGCAGTTCTGCGATCCCTCAACCTCCTCTGTGATTGGTCAAAACCCGTCACGTAGGCGATCGCGTTTAATGTCGTTCGGAACGGGGTGAATTTCTTATTTCATTTAATATTATGTGATATCTTCTCGTGCCATTTGAAAGGATATCAAATATTCTTTTCGTAGCGGAAAGGGGTCGATCGATTCTAGCCTGCCTCTGTTTAGGCAACGGAAAGACAAGGATTTAACATTGAAGGAATAAAGTCAATAGAGTGAATTACAACTCCAAGAGTTCCTCTTTAAAATAAATAAATAAAGTTACATTAATCTATAGTTTTATTATGTAAAAAATGGAGCGGTTGTATACGTTGATATAGTTTCTGTTGTATTTGTGTATGTATGTATTTGAATGCACAACGAAGTCCGCCGTACAAGGTGCAACATAATAATATAGGTATTATTTATTTAATTCAGTGCATTTCTACTTCTAATTTAAACCAATAAATATCGGTGTATACATTTAATCAATGTGGATTATTCTTTATTATAGTGTGTTGTGGTATCCCAGTACGTAAAATTTAATATATAGGGCCAACACAGCGTACAGAATCCAGCTGGTTCCACACTCCATCCTACCTTATTGAATATTATTAGTAGCCGCGGTGGCGCAGTGAGTAAGACGTTGGCTCCCTAACATGGAGGTCTCGTATTCGGTAACCAGGCTGGCCCATAAAATTCATCGGTACTATCCGGCCGTGTTTCCCCCTTGTCAGTGGTACACATTTTCGATATAAGAGTAGGTCGTAGCGTCACCATCGGCGACTCGACACAAAGTGGGCCATTTTGGGACTAACATGGTGCAACTGAATTTCAATAATTCGTTTTAACGAGACCGGAGGGGCTAAGTGAGAGGGGTGCAATGACGAGCTTTGCGTCTTGGTTTTGAGTTTTAGCGGTTTTCAACATTATAATCATAATCATATTGCCCAACCCAGTGTCAAATAAATACCATGGGTCAGATATCTGATATGCTACAAATGGACTCTAGCATGTTCCACACGCCGACACTGTGAAGGATTGCCACTCCACCCAAACTCACACCACACATATAAATATTGGGGTTTTTGGGGGGAGGGGGGGGGCTCGGGTGGGATCTTGTTCTAACAGACTGTTGTAATCATCATGCTATGTAGTTACCTAGGCGTATAATAAGCATTAAAAATAAGTATTCAAACCAAAAAAATTATCTTTTTTAGGTTAATATAAGTAACTGTGTATACTTTAATGATGGTTAGCAATTTCTGCGCGGGGGGGGGGGCGCATTTCACGCGGGGGGGGGGGGGGTGCTATGCCCCCCGCGCCCCCTGTAGATACGGGCCCGTTCCCCACGCAAAATCATGGGTTACCTTACCACGCCCCTGACCGTTGACTTCATTGCACTAGCATAGGGTGCCAATGAACTCTGTAATAACATTGGAAGAAAAAGACTGGTTAGACTAGTGTTTTGGTCACATTACATTATAAGTACATGTAGGTGTTTAGCACAGTCAATAGAACCTAGTACGTGTGAGGTAATATGTACTATATTTATATACTTTATACATAATAAATACCTTCACACTTATTATAACTTAATCATATACCATCTTATATATACAACCTGACCATACTGGTAATAAATACCACCTTAGATACTACCTGGTCATTTCTAATAGTAATTTAGACCCACTCTTTATTCTGTATGTGGAGTTTGGTTAGCCAAATGATTTGATGATTTTGCATAGTTATAAACAAGATTTTTAGAACAGAATGTGGGGTTACTAGGACTTTAACGTGATAGACAACTTGCCCAGGTTATTTCTAATGAAAACCATATTCTTCTTTATCTTGACCGAAAAAGATCCCTTTGGTGTGGTTTCTTGTTTCGGTGATGCAGGGCAAGGAACAGTGTCTAGTCTTTCGGATGGTACGAAAAAGCGAGATCCCGTCACAGCACACTGCATGACAAATGGGCGTCTTCATTAGCCGAATCGGTCGGAAAATGGGACGTCACATTCCATTTCATTTTTCTGTTTACAATGAATTAAACGACACATTAGATTTTGAAAATAATCAGTGGGGCCTATAGCCATTTTCTGCATCTGCTTCTTCATCAAATAAATAACTAGATTAGTGTACCCACCATCCGTCTCTGTGACCTTGATGTACTGGGGGTGATGAACTGTTTACTATACTCCATAGGTAATAAATACCTTCATTCAAATAATATCTTACCTGTGCCATCAAAGAATTTATGATAGTGTATTATAATCTATTGATAAAGAGCAATAAATACTGACTTAGATCTATAGTATTTATATAATGTCCACTGACAAAAGCATACTAAGTACGGATAAACTGCTTAAAGACGAATTAACTTAAAGTCATTAACTCCATTTTATTTCTCATTAAAGCTGAACAAAATGAGATTAATAACGACAGATTACCTTTAATCGTCTTTATACTGTTCGCGATATCACTATCGAGTACAGTTTTTAAAATACATTCCGTTGCATTTCACTGTGAATTCAAATTTTGTCCATATGGGCACATGCCTTTAATGACAATAACTATAATTTAAGACTAACTCAAATTTATATATTTAATATTTTCATTTAAATAAATAAATACATTTGTACATAATGGTACATTGTCATTGATACTATAACTATTGTTATTCTTCTTGTCTTTAAAGATGCATTATGTAACAGCCTGTTGCAATTCTTTTTTTTTGCCTCAAATGAATTATAAGTCATCATTTATATGACAGGTCCATAATCAACACTTTAGATCATCGAATGGCCGAGATTTAAATGGATTTAATCATCGAGGCTAAATCTCTGTTGGCAAATTCCATAATAATGATCGACGGTACATCATCAGCCATAACTTCGTCAAGAATAAAGTAATTTGATTGAAACCTTTCAAAATATTGTATACAGAAACGGCTAGCTCTTGATCTAAATCTTACATAATGCACATTTAACGATGCGTGACTAGATATTTATTATTGTACATACAAAATCTAGAGACGTGACGTTTCTAGTGACGTTTACAAATTATGATTTTCGCTGAAATTTTTCATGACGTAAGATTTCTTTTGACCATTTTTCCTGATTTGCAAATAGCAATGTTTATTAATTATATTTTTGTTTTATATTGGGGGTTGGTATAATAAAGATTGTCATTATTTACTAAATGAATTAAAGGACTGCACTAAGGTGATGATTATACAACATGATATCTAATTTAGGTTAAGAACCCCGGCAATATGGGCATGCTTTTTGAAATAAGTAATACATAAAAAACAAAATAACATAATATATTATAAGTTAACGTAACGAAGCGAGAATTAGTCAACACCGCGCGGGGTGAAAAATTCACATGATTAAAACAACATTATCCAATTAAATAATAGTCATTTCATAAGTCACAGAATAGTGTATATTCAACAACATAGGATGGTCCTTTGTCAAGTCAACAACATAGCATGGTACTGTGTCACATCAACAACATTGTAGTCCTGTGCCAAGTCAACAACATCGTAACCTTATGTCGGGTCAACAACATTTTAATCATAATATGCCAATTCAACAATAGAGTAGTAATATGCCAGTTTGACAAGTAGTCAACAACATTGCAGTACTATATCAAGTCAACAACAATGTAGTTGTATGATAAGTGTGAGTAGTCCTATATCAGATTCGTAAACTGCGTACTTATGAATAAGGACATAAAATAGATTTAGAGTCTTGGCAATCAAATATTCGGAATATTTAAGATTTTTTCTGGTAAGGTGCATGGTTAAACAAATAGCCAATGAAAGTAACCTACATAAATAAATAAATGTAAAAAAATTAATATATATGTATAGAATTGAGTAGACACCGGTATTTAACACTATTTAAATTCATGTCACGTCTGAAAAAAACATTTGGCACAATATCGCCTTTCGTAATGAAGAGTTCTTGTTTTAAGACTCAATACAGGTTCCTAACACGTACCTTTGATATATATTGTCAGTGAGGGGGTAGGGGGATGTTTGTACTCGGCAATTTATCAGAACGCATGGATAGTTTTAGTATTTTGTTGTTCTACTCAAAGTACGTTTATGACGTTTTGGAAACAGACTATATTTCCATGCCACTACACTGTAGTTTACTGTATAATCCAATGTGTTCTCGTTTAATAAGGGCGCTTTATTAACCAAATATTAAACCGTTGCCGATTTCAAAACACTGTGGTATTTCGAAGTGAAGTCAAATTCACACATCACATACAAAATGTTGTCCAAATTCAATGAAAATTGTTTCGTTGATGAGCATGATAAGGGACGGTCAATTATTGTTTTAAATGTCTTCAGCTCTACGATCTAAGACAATTAGCTCACTTAACTATACGCTATGGCATGTGTCGTGCACTTGTGGGGCAAGCCATTCTTTAAATGCACATTGTGTTTGATCGAGAGTCGGGTAATTTGTTGGTTAAATCGTGAGTTACTCGCGATTACAGTTGATATAACAAATTAGAACACCAGAGTATATCACGACTCGCCGTAAACTATGTGAATAGCACTGTCAGTTTGAGGAGGAGTATCTTCGTAAACAAAATCCGGCTCTGGGGGATCTTCGGCCTCTCCATCCACCTCATCTAACCATTGTAAAACGCGTTCTTTTGTAGCTTCGTCGGGTTCTGATTCATCATCGTCGTCATCGTCATCATCATCACCAATCTGAAACTTTATATGATCACTCACTGAAACGCGCCGTTTAGAGTTCGTTGTATTAATATTTCGTTTACCGTTTCCGTTAAAATCCACACTACTATGTTTATGATTGTAGAGGCTTCTGCGGGTCGTCGTTTTAGCAGTTAATGCGTTCGTTTGTTCGTAAGAAAGTCTTTTATTGAAAGATAAATTCGAGTTTTTCATATTTTTTCTTTCTGTTATCATTTTTGGTTCTGACATTATTCTCTTGATTCCATTTCGTTTTGAACTTTGTGATGTGTTTGTCCCGTTCGAATTTATGTTCGTATTACTGCGAGCGTTTGTAAGAACCCCGGTTCGACTTGCGCGACCCATGGTAGAGTTTCTTGAGTCTTGGGAAACGGATCTCGGATGATGTTTTACCAAACTCGGGGGGTCTTCATTTGAAAGTTTCTTCACGCGCGGATCGGTCAGTTTCTGTTCAAACACTGTTCCCAGTTTTGCGGACTGATCTGTAGCACACCAAGAAGTCGTCCTTGGCAGTCGTCCCGTTGTATGCGTGTTGGTGCCGGATGGGTGTGAGTGTCCCGAAGAAGAAGAGAAACTGTGAGGAGATCGTGACGATGCTATGTCTAATAATGACGCTTCAATTTGTTTCCGGGGTTTATTTGGCAGGGGTACAAATTCGCTGGAGCCGCTTAATGATCTCGATCTGTCTGCCAAAGGCGGTAACTCAGGAGTACTCATTCTTCTAGAACAGCGAGAGCAGACGCCACCAGCTTCATTCTCGATGTCTTCGGGAATATTAAACGATACAACACTATGTTTACGGGTCGATTTAACTGATTTGTTTCCCTTTACGAGTTTGCTATTTAAAGTCGGTCTAATGTTTTCTGTTTTTAAAATACTTAAACCTTTTGGTTTCCGATATAATTTTGGTGTCTGAGATGGTGCAACTGCTGTCCGGCGTGTATTACCCGGTGTTCGAGATGGCTCAGCTCCATTAACTGTATCGAGGCCCGTAAATTGGGATTGAGTTGTTTCTGTGTTTATTTGTAAAGGATATTTGCTCAGTCGGTTATTCAACCCACGTGAAGATAATTTAACACCAGTTAAAGTAATGCCCCTTGTAACCCACGACTTGTTATTATTGTTTACAAGACGAGAATCTCTACCAGGCTTGTTATCCAAAGTTCTATAATTTGATAGATCTGGTGTACAGTTGTATCGATGCGAAGCTTTCAATTTCAATACCGTCTCTGAATTGGTAAATGTATCCAAATTTTCTGAAATTCCCGACACAATTTGTCCAGGTCGCTGAATATAGTTCAGTGTTGTCCTTCCTGGGAAATCAAATGCTGGCGTATTCAATTCACAACTCCCTTCGGGCGACTGAGAATTTACCGGTTCGAATGATCTCCCAGAATTTGCTGTACAATCCAAATATTTGAAAAGTTTCAACACAGTATTTTCTGAACTCACATTAGATGAAATATCAGTCGTTTTTAACTGACAGTTCTGCGTATAACAAAATTGATCAACATTAGGCGGTGTTTTGTCAGGTATACCAATACCAGTAACAACCCGGCTTAACTCACGTCTCTTATCTGAATAAGCAGACGATAATCCACTCCAGGTGTTTGTTTCGGAGCGCATGCGCGGTTTAGGTGGGTCAAGTTGTCCATATATCATGATATCAGCGTGGTCTTTAGAACATTTTAATAATCCACAGCGCGTGCAATGAACGTCACGGTTCATTATTCATTGATATTGGATATTCACTTAGAAGTATATATACTAATGACGTCATAACGTAAATACGCGTTATGTCTTATTAATGATTATATAGGAATAGAGCCACGTTTATCAAGTCTTCCATTTAAAGGAGCGTTTCACTTGGGACGTACTTATAAAGTTTAGATTTTTTTTTTTTATTTAGTATTCTCTAAATATTTAAAAGGTCTTATTTTATATGAATTATTTTTTTTTACCACGATTTAATCTTAATTACGTTACCCCGAATTATTATACGCGCCACCTACTAAAAGGTTTTTTATTAATCGTGGTTAGGACACGAGTAGGCGTTAATTTCTTGGCGGAAATTATTTGTTCAATGAAACTTTCGTTTATCCCACCTTAAAAGTACTATAAACCAATTATTTAAAATAATTTTAAAATACCGACTCTCACCATTTTGAGTAGAATTAGTTTTGTTATGGTTCATTATACAATAATCACAAATACCGGTAGTCATATTTTCAAATGTTTTTGTTGTTAAAAAATATCAGACAATAATATATAAACATATATATAATTTAATGGCAAAAAATCATGCTCGTACTTCGTGAACGCACCTTTAATCTGTATAGTCTTGATTATCGAGTTGATAAATAATTACAGCATATAGTAATAATATTGCAATGGAATAACATCGAATTATGAGATTATCGCATGAACTGGTTAATATACTGGTTTATCCCCTTACCACATTTACTGCATGCCGACTTGATTGTCCAAATGTATCGTTTATCGAATTATTAGATTAGGTTAGCAGGTTGGTCAGAACTGAAAAAAAGAAGATATTTAAAGAGTAATTAATACTTGTGTAATAACCAAGTGCACGGCCCCTAAAGTCAATAAGGAGATTTTGTACTTTTAGTGCCAGGTCTTAAGAGTTGATGATAAAATAATAGAGATTATAGCATTAAATATTACATTTTAACATATTAGCCTTTTAAAGTTGGTAAGTGTATTGAAAACACAGAATCCCCTTCAGCGTTAATATAATATCAAGACAGGAAGTACCATCGTAACAACCTGTTCATTTGAGAATTAATACAATTATATGCTAATTTCCACTCTTTTTTATAGTCTCGGTCACCCAGAACCCCCTAGTCTTCAACGCACGGAGGGTCTGGGTCGGTTCTCAATTTTTGACGAAAATTACTGGATAATCTACCACATAAAAAACCAAACATTTGGTTACGCATGGGCAATGGAACCTTTTGGCTAAAGTATCCAATCAAAGTATCGGTAAGTGCTAGATCTTATGAAGCCGGGCCGATTTTGCTAGATTCTATAAAGCGTGGTTGAAATATATCCCACAATTCACTTGGCACATCTATTATTAGAAACAAAATAGAGACGATGAAGAATTAAGAAGATTGAGAGAAGCCATACGTCTGATTCATGACGAGAGAAAATTACCATTTCAACTGAAACCTTTACAAACAAAATTTTAAAGAGTGTCATCGTTGACAAGCGAGCTGTTTTGATAGATTCAGTACGTGGTAACTTAAAAGACTGGATAATCCAGACAATGACCTATTTTCCGTCAAATTTTGAGGACCCATCCAGACTAATATTCGTAGAATATTTGTATGGATGATAAGAGACTACTCTTTTTTAAAGAAATTGCTGGAGATTGGGTGGGCGACGGTCATAATAATAATTCATCCGGGAAAGGTCCATATATTTATTATGTCCCCTCAATTGGACAATTGAATCGTGTTGGAAACCCATTTCGGAGTAAAAAAAACTGGATGACCACGATGAGTCATGTGAAGGATGGGTGTAATTAAAGATGGCGTCCAAGATGGCGGTCATTCCATATAACTAAACATAATTAACGCATCCGCTATGCTGTTTCTAAGACGTCATTCAATTACAAAAATGTTCAATGAGGAATGGCAAACGGTTGCTGCTACAGTTTTCTTCTTTTTTTTTGGGGGGGGGGGGGTGTTCTTGACTGTCGGAACTGTAACTATGTGGGATTTTTTTTAGGGAATGTAGGTGTGGGTGGAGATTTCAAGAAAAAAATCTAACTGACTGGTACGTGGTGCGATCTGTATTATAATTAGAATATTAATAATACTTTAAGAACAATTTTTGAATCGTTTCTCTCAACAGGTCATTTACACACACGTTTATAAACAGCACTTACACCCAACTAGGTGTCTAACTCAATATTTTTCCAAAATAATCAAAATTAAAAACACAAAATAATTTGAATTCATTATTGGTCCAATTCAGTTCAATCCATATTGGTGTTGTTATGGTAGCTGTGAAAATGCGGGATCCTAAGATCCAATATTTAAGACACAGCGAACGTTTTAAAATATGACACGGTTTGTTTATGGCGCAAAATTAATGAACAAAGAAAAGCATATGATTACAATGCATCAGTAAATGTAATGACATATTCACAAATGATAAATGATTATAAAAAAATCGTGAAGAATGGACTAATTGTCGTTCAGTTTTCCCCGAATCGATTAAAAATTACATAAAAAAAAAATGAATATCAAGCAATTTATATATCTCATATGGTTCCAAAAATAGAGTCATACGACATTTAAAGAATTTTAATTTCTTTTCAATACTAGTTTTGTTATTTTAGTACCACCTATTTTCTAATTGTCCGGCTATTTACAAGGGTTAGGTGTGGCTGTTTCCCCCAAAAGTGGCAAGATTCTGCTTATGATTTATAATTGATTAATCTCCTGTATATTTCATTTCTGGCCATTTATAATTAATTGCGTGAATGGTTATTATGTATTTGTTGGTATTATCTGAGAACGTGGTATAGGCTGATTCATACTCACCTGACTACCAGTTAAACAAAAGTTTTATCACCGACGGACCACGTGGCGCACACATGTAACTTGTTCTAATTAACCAGGTTCAATATACTACAATATTACAATTGCAATAGGTATATTGGCAATATTTCAAATCTATTCAAGATTTTTTTTTTCACGGGTGATTTAATTGATCATTTTTGTTGTGTTTTGTTTTAGTGTCGACACGACACTACAGACGTGGTCGCCGGTCTGGTCATTAGATTTCGGACCAATCAACTTACTGAAAAATAAAAGGGACGATATTGCCCAAGCCGGGAGGGAAACTTTCATTCCATTCTCTTTACCCTACCACTTGTCATGCGATCGATCTCTTACAATTCCATAATTGAAAAGAAGTGAATTAAAATGATATGTGGTTAGGCGTCGTTCTTTTTTTCACTGGGCTAATATGAGCGGTACTTGGAAAGATGACACTCATGAAATCAGATGCTGTCGACCATACACTGCAAAAGTTTGAACATGTAGGTTTTTATGAAATGTGGTCTGTGGAGATTTTTGTGATGTTGTATTATATTTGATTAATTATTTTCCCTGTTCCAGTATTATTTTATACATGTACATCGATTTTATTTGATATTATGATGAAAATAAAACTTGTCATAAATAGATGGTGAGATACTGTTAACCTGGGGGCGCATCAATCTCATTAAAACACGGATCCTATTTCCTTTTGTTTTTATAGTTCAAAATGTCGTTTTACTTGTCTTTACTACACTAGGATCTGGAAGAGTGGTTATCATTGTTGTGTTCTAGATAACGTGAAGGATTAGCCAATGAAACGGTCTGTTACGACGAGATTTGGGCGTGTGGTGAACGGAACTGTGGATAATCCACTAGAAACATCAATGCTGATTGGTTAATCAAAAGTCAGACGTCAAAGGGTTAAAAGCTGCTCGTATGAACTCTGACGCGACCTGTTGCTACAACCGGTCAGATCTTCATGTTGGCCATCGAAAGTATAAAAAAAACGAAACGAAATATAGATCTGTATTTTAATCAGATTGGGGACGCCTTCATTGTCAATTCCCGCCTGTCCTGCTTGATAGTGTTTGTATATCTAGGAACACCTTGTTTCTATATCTGGGGAAGCCTTTATCATCAATTCCGATTTCTACGTTATAAATATGCTGTGTCTAATTAATTTAAGTACGCAATTAAACAAATTGTACCACCCGCAGGGTTTTGTTGAAATTAATCTGTTGGCTGGCATACGATCTCCTTGGTTGCTAATCCACTCCGCTGCAGACAAAAATATAGTTCCTTTTTCACTAGCTTGAGAATCACCATATGATCATGCATTACCTCACATAATATAGATTATGGATCTTTTAAAAGACTCAGTGTGGGGTCTGTCTATAAATCGTGTTTGTATAGTCTTATAATACCAAACTATACATAACATAACTCTATAGGCGGTTATTGTATGATATTAGCAAACATAAACAAAACATAAAGTTCCCACACCGCCATAATATAGCCTTATATTAATAAGTGATATTTAGTAGATTTAACAAACACGAGTATTATTGGTGACAAAACATTGGACACTAATTTTATTCAAAGGAACGATTTTGTCTCGATCAAAGCGACGATGTGGGGGTCAACTGAATTGGAGGTTGGTCGTCGACTGGGCTGTTTTTGGTCGGTCGATGACTTGGTTGTGTTCGGTCGGTGATTGGACCGGTTTAGGTTATGCACTCGCTTGTGTTTTTGGTCGACGAATAGATTGTGTTGGTCGGGCGACGGGACTGGTTTTGGTCGGCGGCTCGGCTGGGTTCGGATCATGTTGTTAAAGGGTGGGCTGTCTTTGGTTTAGGTTACAAATGAGTTCAGCTGAGTTGAAATTAAATTAAAAAAAATACATTTTGTAAAGACATATTCACTCGTGTATAATTAGTTTATATATTCTGACTAATACACGTTTTTGTACCCGGAATTATATCAATATCTCTACCACGGTATAATAGACCAGGTTTACGGTTCATCGAGCAAAGCAAGACGCAAAATATAACGAACAAAGAGATCCCTTATTATACCACACATCCAAAATATTTGTTGGTATGAGATAGAGCCTTTTGCATCCGAAATCATAGAAAACATTTATTATGCCATGGCGACCCTTGTAACATACGGAAGCGTAATAGGGCCATACATTTTTTATTATTATTCTATTTTCAATTAATTTTTCAAGTTAGTATACTTGAAATTTTTTTTTATTATCCTATTTTCAATTTTTCAAGTTAGTATCTTGAAAATTCAAGTTACTAACTTGAAAAATTGAAAATAGAATAAAAAGTATGTGGCTCTATTACGCTTCCGTAGTAACATCATTCGATTTCTGTCCTTTTTGGTTTTCTGGTACAGTCTTAGACTTTTTAGTCGTCCGTTGTCTTTCTAGAAACTTATAATCATACAATGCCCAATATCGCTGAATCATTTATAGGTCGATTACATCAATCAGGGGGAGTGTTGTCCCTTGAAAATTTTATTTTCATTTAGTGTAGACTCAGTGAATACCAAATTTTGGCTGAATTAATGGGTTTATCTGGTTTATCAAGTACAAAATTTGATTATCTGGACATTGTATCAAGGTTAAATAGATGGATAAACATTGGAAACACAGTCGACATGTTTGCTATGTTTGTGAATCTCAGGTAAAATGGGTGGTTGGCCGAAGATTGAGTCGAGTGAACGTTACCCCCTCCCCTTTCTCTTCGTATCTCAAGTGGTAAGTCGTTTAACATATAAACTCTTTCTACTATGTGAACTCTTGAGATTGTGGCGACATTTCGTTGTGAAACTTTTTTTTATATTTTGTCATTAAATATTTATTCAAGAACACAAGAAATATGAACACACCTTTTAGTGGAATTATAGTAGGGATGGGACAAAATAACAAAACAATTCTGCAGGGGTGTTTAGTACTAATTTTGGCGACCATATTGGATTCAAGATTGCGGCCTTTGCTCGAATAACGCTGGAATGTAATTTATTGGACTCAGCATCCCCGAAAACCTATTGAAAGACATATTAGGAACACGTGTCTACAGCATGCGACAATAAATTTAAAAAAACAATTCTTTTTTGGCCAATATTATAATAGCCGCCATTTTGGCGTCCATACTCCATATTGGATCAAAGATGACGGCAGTTGCCCGAAAACATATTAAAAGGCATATTGGACCACACATCTGACCGTATACGACAACAAAATTTCCAAAAATCCATTTTTGGCAAATATGATGGAAATTTTGGCGGGCATATTGCATTCAAGATGGCCGCCGTTGGTCGAAACACGTTGGGGTATAATTTGTTGAACTTGGCATACTCGAAAACATATTAAAAGACATGCTTGACCACATATCTACCGCAAGCGACAACAAAATTTTCCAAACAGCCCTAATGGCGGCCATGTTGGATCCAAGATGGCCCGCCATTGCTCGAAACACCTTGGAGTATATTTTTTGGAACTCGGCATACTCGACAACCTATTGAAATACAAATTGGAACACATATCTGGCCCATTCGAGGACAAAACTCGCGAACCATTTGGCCGCAATTTTGACAAATGCCAATTACCCGACCGAAAAAATTAAGATAGATCAAAATTTTGCCAAAATCGTTATACTTCAATCAATTTCGCCTGCAGTACTTTCAGATGGTAGAAAAGTACATAAACACTATTCCTCATCCCAATTCGCTGTGTTGTGTTTTCATCTATTTGATCATCGGCCAAAATGTCGGTCAAAAGACATTTTATTCCTTTTAATAATGTATAATGATACTCTATATTCCCCTATTTATTATTCACTGGTAGTGGTTTCAAGATAACGCGTGGGGTCGACATATACATGTATCGCGCGGGTTTGAAGACAACGCGTGGGGTGTGTTTTTATTGTAATAATTGTTTGATAATATATATTTATTGTTATTTATATTTTATTTCTATATAACAATATGACAATACTTATACAGTAGTTTGTATTATCTGGCATGATAATACATTATTACACCGTATTTATAGTGCACGCTTTTACCAAAGCGGTCATTGAAGCTTATGCCTTCGATTCGTCTGATAAATTGTAATATACTTCAGTATTCATTAAATTCCAAAACCTTTGCAAAGTTTAATCATGAAATGGCTGCGGTTGATCTAAAAACATTATTGTACAATACGTTTAATTGTCAATCGTTAGTGGTAATTTCCACTAATTTAACGGTGTTGATTTAATGTGTTGTTACTGATCTACATGTACGTTCCTGTCTCCTGTTTATTTTTGTTTTATTTGTTGTCTTTTTGTTGCTGTGTTTTTGTTTGTTGTGAGGTGGAGTTCCCGTTTGTTGTGTGCGTGTGTGTGTGTGGGTGGGAGTAGCAAGAGAGAGGGAGAGGAAATGTGGTTTAACGTCCACTCGACACAAATTAGGTCATTTCGGGAATAGCATATTCGCAGGGGTCTGTAGCAGTGGGAGGGAACTGGAGGACCAGGAGAAAACTTACGAAGTTGGAGGGTGGGAATAGCAAACAATTTTAATAAACAATATAATTCAATATTTTAATACTTATTTAAATGAAAATATTCAGATGTGAAAAATAACCAATTAGTCGAAGCCTGTATTAAAATCTTTGATCGTTCTTTTAAATAATAAGGTCTGCCATTGAGTCAAGTTGCGTGGTTTCGAATTAATATTGGTACATGGCAGGGCGTTTATGGACCGTCTGTCAAACCTCGTTGGTTTTATGTGGGTCCTCCGGCCTCCCCCACAGAAATGACCTATAGTGCATGTCCAACAGTGGCCACTAAACTCAATGGCGTAATAGCTATGAGTTTATCATTGATTTTACCTAATTGTACAATCGTATTTTATAATGAGATTATAGAAAATAGGAGATTATTATTATTTTTTATGTAATTAACTTAAAACCCGATCACAGTCGCAATCTTACTGTTAAATCAGTTGAATGACCGGATCTTATAACATATCTATTATAGGCTGAAACAAATCATCGAATATGGGTATAAAAATACATGCAGATCCCATTTCCAGTAGTGGATATGGAAGCTGCGAATAGATTGGGGCCCAAGGCGTTATCATCCACAATCGCACTCCATAATGATTGTTATTGATTGGTTTTAATTATTTTTTTGTGAACTTTAGGGGCAGTGACTATAACATTGGTAAACCTAAATGTGTTTGTGTGGTGGAGGGAGGGGGGATCTTCCCGAGAAAATCTGAGTTGATATACTGGTACTGACTTTTGAGGTCATTGTTGGGAGGATCAAAAATGGGAGAGAGTGAGACAGAATCTCAAGGTCTGTCTGTCAATTCCACCTGATACTACTTATTGGGTGGTTCACTGTAACCGTAAATATGATTGTGACATGGACCCTTCGTTGTCGGGTTTCGCTCCAGTTTACTCACTACACTACACATTTTTCAACGTTTTTGTTTACGTGTGGTGCAGTCGTCCTGTACTTACTAATATAATAAGAATGATGATATAATGGAATCGATTCTCAGTTAAAACGCATGTAACTCCGAAATAACCTAAGGGGCCCGGGGGGGGGGGGTCTTAAAAGTTTAACACAATCTAATGTGAACAGGGCCTAATTAAATGAATCAATTTAAATCAAGTCAAGTTTCAGCATATGTATTTCACCGATCAGCCACGATCGGCCAATTGAGTTACTCTTATACTAGTTAACACTGATATATTATCGCATAAGAGTATCTTTAAGGGTATTCTCATACGAGTAGGTCATAATTATTATATTATCATATAAAATATAATACATGTTATTAAAATGGGGCGACAAGACAGGATTTTATGTGACGACGACTCTATCATATAGCTCATTTGGCCATGCGAACATCGACCTTATCAAATCTTCATTTATGTTTTAGTCTTTGCAATTTTAAGTGTTTTAAATTAAAGGGTAGACACATAATACTAGTCGTATCTCAGAGTCTATAAAGTTGCGATTATAATCTATTTAAAAATACGTCCATTTACCTGCATTCTAACACTAAAATGAATAGTGTTTATTTTATTATTATAATAAGCCGTAACTCGAAGTCTAAACCGGTCACCTCTGGCTTGCGGCTGTGATTTCGAGCCCTGGTGTGAGCGTATGTGGCATGGAGATAGAGGCGCCTTCTCAACCGCGTGGGTTTCCTCCGGGCACTCCGGTTTCCTCCCACTGCTAAAGACCCTTACGCGCCAGCGAATTATTGAAATAAAATTGAACCATATGTTAGTCCCGAAATGACCTAGTTTGTGTTGAGTGGAGGGTTAAACCCCATTCCCTCTCTCTCTCTCTCTCTCTCTCTCTCTCTCTCTCTCTCTCTCTCTCTCACTCTAAAACTGATTTATCTTCATTTTAAGATTCCCATCTTTCAAATTTAATTTTCATTATTGATACATTTGAGGCTTGACAGTCTGGATATGAGTACACACTTATCTAGATTAACATTAACAATCGCGCCCAAAACCCTCGCTTGCTATAAACCGCAGTTTAATTGATGGATTTGGAATATTTTAAGATTGTATATGTTTATGATAGTAATGTATACTTCAATGAAAAGATCGCAAAATGATACTATTTGTGTAAAATCTACTGTATTTAGTTTCAACCCTACCTTTCAACTAAGAACCAGTGAAATTTGAGCCTTAAACTAATAAGATGTCCAAGTTATCGAAATCTAAAACAAACTACAGTCACTTGAAACAGTGACCGTAATTCCATTTTATAGAAGAAATGGAGAATTACTAAAAGATAACCTGGTTCTTGCTAAGAACAAAAGGCATCTTTAAAATGAGAGGGCCTATATTCATATTGAATTGATATTTATCGGACAAAAATAATTTATGAATATACATGTACATGCAAACATATTCTAGTAGAATAATAATGAAGTTGTCATATAATGTCTTCGTGTCTTGAATTATATAATCTTAGTCATGATGAAAATGGCATTTAAGCTGCGATGACGTCCTGACGTCAAAATGCAATATCAAACAAACATTATGCAAGAGCTAAATCTGGCTACTGCTAGGCCTTAAATGTCATATAAACTATATTAATTAAGACATCTAAATACAAAATGACCATAATCAACTGTCGATGCCATCTGATGGGTATAGTGCTGAACAGATTTGAATCCAATCTGCTATGCAACGGCTGTTCATGATCAATCGTAAAATCGGATTAGCGAGATTTTGTTTATCATCGTAACAACGGTAACAATGACAATCAAGTCTATGGTGTTTTTGAAATCCGGGCTTTCTCTGTTCCGAATGAAGTAATTTTGACTGAAATTTTTTGCATATTCTCTTTACGTTATCCATTTTAAACTGTCAGCCCTTTGTCATAATGCCCCTTATAATAATAATATATCAAACATCGCTATACGATCTCCCTGCGTAAATTTATATCGGGATACAGAACTAAGCTTTGTGAACCCCTCGACTAAAAATGAAGCGGAATCAGATGTTTAAAGAAATGTATTGCTAGGGTTGTCTTCTTATTATTCTACAATAAATATAAAACATGCTTAAACTTTATAGAAGAATTCTGTTGGCCAAAAGACTACAACTGACACCATTTTGATATCTACAATAAAGTATAATAACATCGATTATGATATAAATACAGGAGACATAACTTACCTATATAAATCCAATGGACGAATTAGTAAAAATCAAGAAGTGGTGCAATCTTTCTGGAAACTGTTATGTGTGTGCATGTTGAGCGTAATGTTGAAGTATTCAGATTGTCCAGTATTTATATCATTACTATGCGAATCTCAAGTATCTGTTAGTTAAATCGGTGTTTATCTAGGTCGTATACCAAACGGGTGGAGTTTATTTTTCAATTATTTATCATGCCAGAATGCCAACCATATATTGTTCATTATTAGAATTATCGTGGAGGAAATTCATATCAAATTGAAAGACAACAATAATGTACGTAAGATTACAAGTTCTTCGTGACGTCAATGAGAGAATGAGAGAGAGAAAAGGGTTTAACGCCCACTCGACACAAACTAGGTCATTTCGGGACTACTACATGGTTTAATTTTTATTTCAATAATTCGCTTGCGCGTAGGAGTCTTTAGCAGTGTGAGGAAACTGGAGGACCAAGAGAAAACCCACGAGGTTGGACAGGCGACCCTATACTCCTTGTCACATACAACCAGGGATTCGGAACTACACCAGTTGACTCAATGACAGGCTTTATGACACAGCACGCACGTGCAGCACGCACGTGCTAACAATTCAGCCATCCACCCCACCCCCCCCATGATGTCAATGAACCAAGTGGCGTGGTTTCGACTCTTCGCTTGGACCGCCTTCCAATCTCATGCAATTTGCAGACCCGTAGGCGCCACGGAAGAAGATCGAGGTGGGGGGGGGATAACGTCCACTCGACACAAATTAGGTCTTTTCGTGACCAACATATGGTTCAATTTAAATTCAATAACTCGATGCCTCATAGGGGTCTTTATAGTAGTGGAAGGAAACCGGGCCTACTCTTTGCCACGTACAACCTGGGAATCGAAACCACGCCAGTTGTCATTATGATAGGCCTACAACGCGCACTATAAATAGTCGTTCAGATGTGACGAAAAGCCGAGGTACCGTACGTGTACTCGTTGGCTTGCAGGTAAAAGATTCCTTGGCAGTTTGAATTCGATATAAGAGTAGGCAACAGTGCCGCTGCCCGGGCAAAATTTCCATCATAGCACACGGGATGGCCTAGTGGTCTAGAGTGCTGTATGCTCGTTTTCATTAGCCCAGTATAGGAGGATAACGGTAGGACGTTAAACCCCATTAATTTCATTTCATTTCATTTTCCTTTCATTTGGACAATGACTCGTGCAGTGTATACTCATTATCACCAGACCCCTGATAAAGAGATGTTAGGCCTTTAATCGTCTAGTCTAGGTCTCTCTCTCGTCATTTACAAATCACCCATTTATCACCTTCACCAAAACAACATGGTGTAAATCTCAGTCGCTAAGTGGTCTGGAGTTTACTCTTCAAGTACAATCAACATAGGAGATAAAAATTTCGAGAGGAAAACTAATATTCTATTCGTCAGTTAATTCTCCAATGAAAATTTGCTTCCTTCTATCCAATTAATTTTCTGTCATAAAAGTGTTTATTTATTTGCTTTTTTTTGTGAACCCAAATCGTTTCTTATATGTCATCCTTGGTTTTGGATTTATTTGTTTTAATTTATTTTTGTCCCATACTTACTTTATTTGTCGAAATAGAATACTGTTATTGTGATAGCGTATCTGATAATTCAAAATTTTTTAAAAAATCCGAAGTCTCGCACAATATAACATCATTTCTTAAATTTGCACCGATGATTGCAAGATCTGATTGGGATTTCTTTAGTTGTTTTTAATCTTAATTTGAGCATGTGGAAATTGATGAACAGGCGATCTAATGAAGACGGGCGTATACGCCATAAATTTGCCCAGCACTACCACTACTCCTACTTCTAACTCCACGTGGCAAGGGTTCTTTAAGAGGGGTTTATGTTAATTTTGCAATGTGTACACGAGAAATGGGTTTGTGTTCCATCCGAACGACTAGAAGCCGTTCCGTGTGTGGAATTAAAATTTAAATACATGATCTGAGGGACGTCTTATTGGGCAATATATATATTATTTTAAAGATATTTTGAGGGGTTCAGATTTATTCAATTTGTCCTCCAATGAAAATTACATCGTTTCCTCGTATCCCCCACAAAAAAGGTATATTATAGGTCTTAAAATTCGTTATTAGAAATAGGTGAAGTACTTGGAAGTGTTTTCAATGTGAGACAAAATTTACAGCTAGTTTTTGGTTGATCTCAATGGGTGACCATATGATAATACTGGATCTTTGGTGGCCTGGGAAAACTGAATTATGCTGATAACGTGGAGGGGGTCAGGGGCCTATTGATCCTAATTTCTTATGTTTTATCCTGATGCTGCAGAATTATTCACCTACAAATATACCACCTATAATTATTAAGAATTAATTTGAAAATACCCAAGTACAAGGTCTGTCATGCAGTCGGAAGTCCAAATATTTTACAGGCCAATCATATCAAATTATTTGCTTGATATAGTGTTTAATCAACAAACCACGACAATCGTTTGGTTTAGGAGCTTGACAGAATACAAAGGTGGAATAATAAATAACTAGTCCGGTTTTGGGTTTTTTTTGTTTGCGGGGGGGGGGGGGTCTTTTTAGAATGAAGTAATTGTATAACCAACTGACCAGGGATTGAATTAGTTTAGAACTAAAACCAACGGTGAAATATTTTAATCGGATGTTAGCTGTATTTTATAATTAATTACTAATCGATACCGAACTGACCAGTGATTAGTACAAATAGATCAGTTATAAATATTTGAATGAAATTACCACTGATAGATATTGAATAAACCATGGTACAAATAGATCGGTGATAAATATTTTAAATTAACACATCGACTTGAAATAAATATCTTCGCACGCATTGCAGACCTAAATAAACTAAATGTAGTTTAATATGTATAGAAGAACCGGGTCACGCATAAAGGAAATGGAAATAGAATGAAATAGGGTTTAACATCCTTATAGGGCTAATAAAGAAGGGCACGCAGTGTGCTAGGAGGGGGGGGGGGCACGTTGGTCGTTGGCTTCGTATTGCGTGCACTGGAAAGAGCGCCTTCGGCGCCCATTGGGGGAGCCGATTTTCTCCACTCGGTAACGGGCGCCCCCCCCCCCCCGGGCCTGTTAAACATCGATTGACGAAAGTGTCGAAACTGGAAAAGAGGTGGTGCTGAAGCATCCTTTGCCCTCCCGGAATGATAAATTACCAATCGTGCGGGTGAGTACCTGTGATATCCTTATATAATCTGGCAAATGAATTTATAAATTTACTGAAAACATACTGTCGGTACGTGTCACAGTATATGATAATATTTAAACCCGGTAGTGTCCTTGTTAATCTGGTCTACTCGAGATTATCGTGGAGACTAGGTCAATATGTCAGATTTATGTACAATACGTGCCATATTTTGTATTCTTCGGGCCATTTATATTTATCTCAATCAATCTATCATATTTCACTCTATCGATCTATCAGCTGTATAAACATACATTGAGGCCTTTGGGTCGTTAACATAGTATTAAAGAGACTGTAGATCTATCGCTTTCTACAAGAAAATGGGGAATGGGGCGAATTTAGATTTTAAAGGCGCTAACCATCCAGCTCAGTATTTGAAATTAAAAACACAAATCAGAAATACATATTGGTCCATTTCAATCAACATTGATATTGTTAATTTACCATTAAAATATTGGGCGCGATGCACATTTTAAAATCAGCACTCGTACACTCTATGGACGTAATGGTTTAAAATGCCATTTGTAATGAACAAAGAAAAGCATGTCCCAGAAGACAATGTGTTTAGAATAAATTAAGCAGGCGCAAACGATTGTCTTTTAGTTTCTACTGTTCACGTGTGTCACAGAACAGAATTCCAGAAATTACAATATAACTTTTCCGGCATGGTTCCCCCCTTGTTATTTGTGTATGATCGAGGGTCTCGCACGGGTCATCGTATAGTCGTTCCGGTGGGACAAAAAGTCCAGGTTCTGTGTACACGATGGCATGTACATAAAAGAACCCTTGTGTTGGAATTCGAAATAAGTGTAAGCCGTAGCGCCGCTGTCCTTCCTCATAGCACACTGCACGGCGTATGGCCGTCTTCATTAGCACAGTCTGGGCAGAACAGTTCAACGCCAAACCCCAATTCATGTCATTTCATTTAAAATGTCTCGTCAAAAAATACGTCCGCCATTTCCATATAATCTTATAGCTTTTTTCCTTCTTTTTTTTCTTTTTTTTTTTTTAAAAATCCAACCTATTTCTATGGTTAAGAATTAATGTACGACACCCATCAATTCATATCTGTAGAAAACATTTTACCCATCAACATATATTCAAGAGAATAGATACTTTTTTTTGTGATTGCTCTGTCTGAAACGTTTCCTACATGGGCCAACCGCATGCCTGGTAAAATTAACTTTATTGAAGGATTAAGACAATTTTTCTGATTAATGCTTACATCTGATAGATGGCAATTGGCTGTAATAATTCCATCAAATGTATATTAGGGTCATGGTACCGCGGCTGGGCAAATTTGGCGCACCTATACTTAAACATCGAGGTAAAGACCCCTTCGACACATTCGCAAAAAAATCCAAAATTATTTCTCAACAGCCCAGTTACGTACACTAGCGGTATTCAGTCTTTAAACGCAGTAGTATTTGTTAGTGTTGATTATCCAAGCGACCTTTTTACACCTGTCGTGTGAATATAATGGGAATTGTTTTTAAAGATTAAATCTACTGGAAGTTAATTATTCTAAATCATCAATATGACTAGATAAGCGCTGTGTATCTTTATTAAGCGGATATATATCAATGGATATACCTTTCTCGGGATCTTCGCTACTGGGAAAATTGTTTTTCTGTTTATCGTGATTTGACAGTTATAGATGGAAAGCTCAAATTAGACTGCATGCAACATTTGAGACTAATCTGTCGAAATTTCAATCAGAGGAACAAATGATTCAACTGCTAATTTACGACATGCACACATATTTTAAATTGTTACGCCCGCGTAAAATAGCCGTATTCTAGATTGTACAATGTTTATATTTTCAGCAATTAAAAGGGTTACGACTATTTCAAATTTGATGACAAATCAAATAATAACATTTAATAGCATTGGCCGCGGGTTCTTTTTTAAAACAAAAAAAAAACAACAAAAAAAAAAAAAAAATATATATAGATATTTATCATCTAGCAAGTTTATTTTTTTTACCTCAGTTTATAACCTCCAAACACATCATTAAAGGGACAATCCCGATAAGAACAGAGTCTCAAAAATTAAAGTCCGAGCCTTTATGAAATTTATGGACCAAAATATAGAGGCATGGTGTATTTACCTTGGCTCAAAGTTTCAGCTCAAAATATTGAGTTGTTTTGATGTTAACGTCAACACTGCTTATCCGGACACGTAACCCTTTTAAGATTTTAGGTCAATTTTTTGATTGGGTGACCTAATAATCGATTCCCGTTTCTTGAGAGGTCTATACAGTGAACGACCCATGTACTGTACTTGATAACAAAAGGTAAATTTCACCTACATATCATTTTTATAGAAAAAAGTCTGGTTTTATCCAGATACTGTATAATACAACGGTCTCCATTTCCAGATGAAGACTGTCAGGTTTAAGTTATTTACAAGCATATCACAAATATCGGGTTAGTTGGTCGGCCTTATGTAATGGGATATAAGGGATTTTAACACAAAATTAAGCAGTTTTATTCCCCAAAAAATTATCGGGATTGGCCCTTTAACAAATTCAGATACAAATAAATAAAACACGGTTACTCCGTGTAAAGTAAAGCATAATGATGGGCGAAGAAGGAACCCACGAGTATGGGGGGGGGCGGCTCGGGGCCCCTAGAGAAGTTTGGTGATGCCGTTTAATCTGGTATTTACTTTTTTTGATGAATTGGTAAGATTGTCATTGAAATTTGTGCATAAGCTAGAAATATTAGGATATAATATATAATCTAGAAAGCAAATTTACACTTATCACTAAGAGCCCTCATCATATCAGATTTGCAGAGGTCTGAAAACATCATAGTAATTTTACTCTATTTTTCGAGGTAACGTAGGGTTATCTTAAGACCTGCGAAGGGAGGTAACTCAATTTACAAGACGGATGCAGACCACCATTAAATTTCACCATCTCGGTACCCGCTGGTATACTCGGTATCCACAAATTGTAGTTGGTCTATTTATAGCGAATCTCCCTCTCTGTCTCTTTTCTCCCCCTTTGCATGCCCATTTTTGTTGATTTTTTTGGTCTAGAATGGACGAAAGGGGTTTGAATTAATATTTTCTGCCAGGTTTTGGTAAATATTCACGATTTTGAAGCGGAGGGATAACGGAGTTATCAGGTTGGCAACGGTGACATGCAATGGGTGATATGTAGTTACATGTTTTTTAGTATGCTTCTTCAAGTTTGGGTATCTCAAAATTTTGGTGGTCAACTTCATACAAATTTTAGTGCAAAGACATGGCCATTTGTTCCTCTGTCTGTAGTGAAAAGCATTCAGCCCAACGAAAATTTGGGGGAAAAGTTGGAGGTGGGCAAAGAGTCGAGAATTAACATTGGATTCAATGTGCAAATTAATGGTTGTCTGCCTCAGGACGGTCTCAGACTAGCAATTATTTGCCTAATGACTTCAATGTTAAATGGCTGTAGCTGTAACTTTTTGTTTTGCTCAACATTCCGTTGATTCCAATATAGGCACAAAGGGGACCACAATTGCCAACACGCTAAAATAATTTTGTCCAATTCGTCTAAAAAAAACTGGGGGTTGGGATGGCCTAGTGGTCTAGAGTGCCGCGCTTCGACCTCTAGCTGGCCGGTCACCTCTGGCTTGCGGCTGTGGTTTCGAGCCCTGGTGTGAGCGTATGTGGCATGGAGATAGGGGCGCCTTCTCAACCTCGTGGGTTTCCTCCGGGCACTCCGGTTTCCTCCCACTGCTAAAGACCCCTACGCGCATGCGAATTATTGAAATAAAAATTGAAAACCATATGTTAGTCCCAAAATGACCTAGTTTGTGTGGACGTTAAACCCCATTTCTCTCTCTCTCTCTAAAAAAACTTTTTCCGCTTAATATTATATGGGTGAGGGGGTATTGAACCGGCCATGGGGCGATGCTGGTCATTTTGTAAGTGGCCGGTGGTTTTAACGGGCCCCCACGCTATCACTGGAGTCTGGAATATGGGTTGGTATATAATAGACTTTCTGGGCCGGGTGTGCTGGGTGTGGGCCAGAATTCGGAATCCTGCAATGGAGATTCCGAATTTCATCGGATTCCCCAGACACTGTCGCCCGCACCAAGTTTGTGGGGATACGCCAGAATCCAAAATTAAAAAACCCCAGCTTTTATGAATTTCACTTTTGTCACTCTGTACCAATGTGCCTCGTGGCCTTTCATCGCAGGAGGAATCAACAAGCGCTCCCGGCCTCAAAAATGGGATATTTTTCAATGAAAATATTCCTACTGGTTAATCAAATGGTCAAAATATTCTCAACTAGTCCCATTTTTAACCAGTTAAATTCTCTTGACGATACAATGATAATACGTTAATTAATAATATGACAATTTGGTGGTTGTTATTTACTTGCATGTTCGGGTTCTGGCTTAAGTTTATCGATCTATGAAATATATTATTTGACAGAGATTATAAGCAGATATGCCACCAAATCGCATATTTAGGGGGAGAGAATTCAAATTCAAAAATTTCCAGAGGGAGAGAATGCGCCCCCCCCCCCCCGTCCGGGCTCCGCGCTTAGTAAAACGGGCAGCTCCATCACGGGAGCTTCCGGTCCCAAACCGCCCCTGATTGCCAACCTTCTTATCAAAATGTAGGTTCCGGATTCTGCCGAGGTTTGCCGAGTGCGGTACGGGTTGAGAACGTGCTACTTTTACTTTATAACCGAGTCGACCAATTTCAGGGTCAAGGTCACATATAATTGAAGTAAATACACTGTGCATTTCTTACGCATCTGCTAATATAACTGTTATGAATACAATTTTATTTGACTTTTGCAACATGCCATTTCAAAATAAAAGTATGAAAAGTCTTTGGTTTCATAATAAACGCACTTACATAAGAAACTAAAATAGGAAAGGACGCATGCTCTACGACCTTGATTGAGATCTTCACAAGGTTGCCAAAATGGCCTCCCTATTGAGTCTGTCTTTGAAGTCCGCTCAAAAAACTGCAATTAAATCGTTTGTAAGTATATTGACGGGTTTTGTTTTTGCATCTGAGAAGTGCAATATGGTTTTAGCTTTCTAAGAATGTCGATTTTTGACATATTTGTGGTATATTATTGTCGTAAGACTGTTATTTAAACTTTGTTGTGGTTTGGTTCTGTAGTCACTGTAGAGAAAAACAAATTATGCAACAAACCATTCACAATAATATCATATCCGGGAGTTCAGTGAGCTGCAAAAGGCAGTTTATCATCATTTATAATCCTGAAACGGTACATCTCTTTGATCTTTGAGGTACATTTGTATATTCTATGCCCAGAATAACTTGTGTTCTGAAAGGCTTTGAATATCTATACAGGGGAATGTGGGATTATTCTTATGAAAGTTTTTCTTTAAACCTGTATTCTTTCCATAAGAAAACATGATATAAGGGTTTTCTTACGGGAGTTCAGGGATATTTTCATATTGTCTACATGTAAACTACTAAACATAGACAGTATATAAGCATGATAATGTCCCCTACTTCTGTTACACTGGGAAAAAAGACTTCAGAAAAACCCTTGACTGAAAAACCTTTGGTTCTTTTTCTCAAGTTATTTTTTTCAGCCTTTCTCTCCCCAACATAACTTCAGTCTCGTGCTTTATCCTACACATGATAATCAGTAGCACTATTTACTCAAATCAATCCAAGACCATCATTATTATTTCAACTTGTATCAAAAAGATTTATTGATAATCAGACATTAATTTATTCCTCATGTTTGATAGGACCTGAAATCTGTCGACCTGGCCACTATTCGTCACCCTGCAGGTTTCCATGGATCTAGCAGGGTATTGAAGGTTCAGACTGTTGTATATGTACCAACAGACAACCAGAATAAAGGATTGATAGATATTTATATCAAATTAAAAGTTATTTATCAAATATGATGGGTTTTCATCATTGTCATTGCCAACATACCCTGAAAATTTTAAATTTCTACATTTGGGAATATCAGTGTCTGGAAAAGCCGTCAAAAATGAGCTATTGCCAGGAGAAGGAAATTAAAAAGTTGATATATTATTTATTATATTTTAGTTGTACAATCTCTCTAAACCAGCAGCAGCAAGTTCAACGAGAGATTTAAGTTTTTGGGTTCATGGTAGAAATTCAAATGCTAAAGTCAGCACTGGTGCACAGGTTAGTAGACTTTAATATTTGGTAAAACCACACAGTTAGAAAAATGTGGAGAAATAAATCAGTGATGTCAGCATGGGAAAGTTACAGATTATTTGTAACTTTTTTTAGAACCATATATGATACGTAATGATACATAGTGCTCACACAAATATGTGAATAGTGATCAGCATTAGAGATTATCACATATCATTGACTGATGGTAGAAATCGAAACCTTTCTAGATTGTATAACAAAACTATTATACAACAAATATTAAGAGAGTTTGATTTGGTGTAATCAATATACCAGTGTTACATCCCACCCCTGTAAAGTATTATTACTGTTGTGTATTGGACCAAAGTTTCACATTTACTTAAAAACAATACAAAAGTGCATTTGTACAAAACAGAATTTAAATCATTTATTAAAACTATAAAATCATCCCCCTGATTATGTATATTATAACATCTGAAGTTGCCAATGAAAGAGCAGACTGCAGTTGGCCTATGATTTGATGTATCAGAATGAGGTAGGGTTGTTGATTTTTTAAATGGACATATTTTTTATTTATGTATATATGTTTTTTTTCTTGTAAGGTATCACGAGATTATCCAGTGATAGATCATACATATGATGCTGTGGTGGTAGGGGCTGGTGGTGCTGGTCTACGAGCTGCATTTGGTCTGGCTAATGAAGGCTTTAAAACAGCATGCATTACCAAATTATTTCCTACACGATCACATACAGTTGCAGCTCAGGTGAGGCATGAACAAAACGCTTCTTCCCTACACATTCATTACTGAAGTTAAAAAATAGAACATTTATGCTGTAAACTTGTATATATGTTCCTCAGTTTTCCAACGTATGTGGTTCGCAGAATACATTGAAAGTTGTTTGTGACAATCTAGATTAGCTACTCGATACTGTTGTGATCGGATTGGCTACATGTACTTGATATTTGTCTATGAGTCAGGGGTCGAAATAACGCTTGTCTACTTGTAGAATCCAAGTAACATTTTCAAATGACAAGTAGAAAAAAATAATGTTTATAAAGTTCAGACTAAAAATGTCTGTCTTAGATATTATCCATTCAAATAAAATTGGGACAGTGGAACGTTCGTTTTTAAACGAATCATACGGTATTTAATTTAACGGCACGCGACGCAGTGATCTACATATAGATCAGTGCACGCGACATAGCTGTGTGTATGTGTCCATAGTAACGTGGTGGCGAATTTCTCCCCGATTTACAAGACTGGAACTTATAATGGTTATTATTAGTTCCTTATATACGTCTGGAAAAAGGTGTTGATGTATTAAAATAGTAACACTACCAAGCCGTAATGTCATTGGCTGTTTGTTCTCAATTATCCAATCATAGTCATTATTACATAACTCTATGGCAACGAATTGATCCTTCGGCCATATTGATAATTCAATACTACCCTAGACTAAACACAGCAAGAGAATGAACAATGTTTAACACTACGGGTAAATTTCCTGCGCTACTAATCATAAATGTCGCCATGATGCCATAGAACTGTACGATCTATAGTATGATGAGGCTATGCCGCTATGGATCGTTTCATCAATGCCATACTAGACTAAACACAGCAAGAAAATGAAGAATGTTTAACACTACCGGTAAATTTCCCGCGCTACCAATCATTCTTTTGCTGTGTTTAGTTTATGTATTACAAAGTTTCAAATAAAAAGCAGTTTAAATTAATATAATGAGTTTATTTTTTTATTAAAACAAAAATCAATGGTGACAACTTGAAATGACTAAGTGACAAGTAAAAAATATTGCTACTTGTCATCTGAGACAAGTAGAATTTTACAAACATTTCAACCCCTGCTATGAGTGAGTTACTTATCACTTTGTTATAACGGATTATATATATTTCAGGGCAGTTTAAACACTGCATAAGTGATATGGAAGAATTCTAATCTATTATATATATTTTTAGGGTGGTATAAATGCTGCATTAGGACATATGGAAGAAGATGATTGGAAGTATCATTTTTATGATACAGTGAAAGGATCTGATTGGTTGGGGGATCAAGATGCGATACAGTATATGTGTGAGGAAGCACCTAAAGCTGTTATAGAGGTATTACAACCAGTGTATGTGATTGAATGTAATGGCCCAATGATTTGTTTATGTTAATTATTTACAGAGATATTCTCATACCTTTCTTCTCTCAAGTGCTGTTATCTTAAAATATGTATCTATACGGATACTCAGTTAAGCGTCCTAGAATAGGGATTAAATGATATTCTCTATCCATTTTGACGTGTCTCATTACTTGAAGATAAATTAATCCTCACAGTGTTGCTCAGAAATTTTAAATCAGTTATGGTACTCGAACTACAGGATTTGTAATTTTCATGGGGTGTGGGGGGGGTGTTAGTAGTGCGAGCTGTATCATAAGGTCTGTCATTGAATCTACCGGCGTGGTTTTGGTTCCCCGGTTGTACGTGATAGGAGGAGTAAGCTAACCTGTCCAACCTTGTGAGTTTTCTCTGGGTCCTCTGGTTTCCTTCCACTGCTAAAGACCCAAACTGTTGAAATAAGATTGAACCATATGTTAGTCCCGAAATATCTGAGTTTCTGTCGAGAGGACATTAAACCTCATTTCTATTTCTGTCTATTCATTGAGTCCCATGACAATATATGAAAAGAAGACTGTTTCTATAGTGACAGTAGGATTGTTTCTATAGTAACAAGAGGATTGTTTCTATATGGATGGGAAGACTGTTTCTACAGTGACAGGAGAACAGTGGAAAATTAAAACTGATAGCAACTTTTTTCTCTGTTTTTGATTTCAGCTTGAGAATTACGGTATGCCATTCAGTCGCTTAGAAAATGGTAAAATCTATCAGAGAGCTTTCGGAGGTCAAAGTTTACAATATGGAAAAGGTGGTCAGGCTCACAGATGTTGCTGTGTTGCAGATAGAACTGGACATTCTTTACTACATACTTTGTATGGTCGTGTAAGTATTATTATTACACATATGCCACAAAAATTTCCTCCTGCGCATTTTACAAAGACGTATTCTACATTAGAGCAAGCATGTTTTTTTTCACACAAAAGATATTCTGGTTCTCAGACAATTGTTATAAAAAAAATAATGCGGGAGGTTGGTTTTTGTGTTTTATTTTGTCGAAAACTACATGTAGTTGCAACTTGTTTTTCACTTACAAGAACCGCACAAAACTATTAAAAAATAGATATTGATATAACTGTTAATAAGAAATACAAAATTAGTAAGAATTTGAAATACCGACTGATGTTTAGTACAGTAATATTTATTCATCATCTAGAAATTAGGCCTCCAAAAAATTAAGTTACTACTAATAATAAGTTAAAAATAAAGGTAAGTAAGACTTAAACATACATTATGCAAGAGCAAAATCTGCCTGTTGTAGGTCTTTCTTTCGGCCTGAAATGTTATAAAACTATTAATTAGACATTAACTAACTTATCCATACCACAATCAACTCTCGATGTCAAGGCTAGCCTTCGATATTTGTTGGATTGTAGTTCAATTTGCTGCAAATTGATGGCATCTTTGCAAATAGTAAATTAACATTCCATTATCCAGTGCCATTGGTGATTGTCAATAGTATCTCCCATGGTTATGTACTTTGTAGCCAAGTCTAGTTTTCATTTCCTGTTGTCAAGAAATGTTCAATAGAGTTACTTCCCTTGATCATAGGAAATACAGGGGTGCTCTATGGGCAGTCCAGAATGACCTAATTGATAGAATTGCAATCAAGTACCACAGAATTCAGTCCCGACCACAGAAGTGGTGTGAGTAGTATTGTGACGTAGCTAAACACAGCAATTGGGTTTTCGGCTGCATGGTTGGTTGAGATGGTTACCTTCAGTTGATGCATGCATTGTAGCCCAGAATCCCCCTTGTCACTATTTTGGGGATTGAGAGAATTCAATTCCGGAATGTTCAATCGAGTACCCCCAAAGATATGTGACACAGCGCATTTTGATGACACCGCAGTGTCTGAGAACCAGAATATCTTTTTTGTGTGACCTTATGCTGGTCAACACAATTAAGTAAAGTAGTCCTGATAAACCCTTCTGAAAACCTGGTATTCTATTAAAGCAAATACTGTAGTTAGATTCCATAATTAAATTTCTATATATAGAGAAAAATGAGTTGAGAAATGTAAGTAAATCTTGTTTTTGCAATTTTGTATTTTTCAGTCATTGAAGTATGACACCAACTATTTTATTGAGTATTTTGCATTAGATCTGATTATGGAAGGTGGTGAATGTAGAGGAGTAATTGCCCTTTGTTTAGAAGATGGCACTATTCATCGTTTCAAATCAAAGAACACCATTTTGGCAACAGGGTAATTATTATAACTGTAAATTTTCTTTAAAATATATAAAATAAATCATGGGTAAATATTTCGAACAAAAGGTAGTTGTTGAGTGGTATAACGTGTGTACTGTTGATTATCAATCAATGTCTGTTATCTAGGCTAGTCAAGAGTTTGATACTGTTGCTGTACTAGTAATACTGTTGACATATTATTATAGTGATAGAGGATATGTCTAATATTGTTTCTAGGGTATGTCTAGTATTGTTTATGATAGAAGATATGTCTAGTATTGATATATTGCAGAGGATATGTCTAATATATGATAGACGGTATATCTAGTATTATTGTCACCCGGGGAACTATTAAAATGGGTTCGTCCGTCTATCTGTCAGTCCGTCCATCTGTTTTGGGGACACAATAACTCTCTTTCTAATTGAGCTAGAATGTTTAAACTTGGTGTAGATGTTTATGGGGTTCGAAGATGAGTATTTTCTGCTTAGGGTAAACAGAGATAAGCCATTTGATTGGTTGATGCTTTGGGACACGATGACTTTAATTCTAATTAAATGAAAGTGATGAAACTTTGTGTATTGTTTTATTACAATACATCAGTACTTTGACTAAGTTTGATAATGAGAATTTCTCTCAGGGTAAGCAGAGCGATTAGCTATTTGATTGACCAAGACTTTGGAACACAACAACTTTCCTTCTAATAGAGCTAGAATATTCAAACTTGGTGTAGGTCTTTAAGGTCAATACCTTGATGAATTTCCAAGATGAGCAATTTCAGCTTGATTCTATTTTAATAGAGAGTGATAGTTTATAGTTTGATTGCTCGATATTTTTGAAAGAAATAAATGTACATGGGAAATAAGTCTAATCTTCATATATTAAAGAGGGTATATCTAGTATTATTTATATAGTATACAGGATATGTTTTGTTTATATATTATAGGATATACATGTCTAGTATTGTTTATAGGGAATACGTCTAGTATTTTTTGTATATTATAGGGGTTATGGTAGAGCATATTTTTCGTGTACATCAGCTCACACATGTACAGGTGATGGTACAGCTATGGCGAACAGAGCTGGACTAGCTAATGAAGACATGGAATTTATCCAATTCCATCCTACAGGTAAAATCTCAAAAAACTAAATAACTTGCACATTTATGTGATTATTACTTAAAATGAGTATATAAATCAGTTTTCTGATTGGACTAATACACATGATGGTTGTTGAGAGATATATGTGTCTACTTTTCAGGAATTTAAAAATACTGCCTTCATTGGCTGGGGTTTGTAATTAGGCACTTACTGTTTTTTTTACGCCCACATTGAAATGTGGTCGTATATTGTCGTCGCCCCCGTCTGTCCGTCCGTCTGGTGTCCACAATTGCTTGTGGACGCTCTAGAGGCTAAAGTTAATATCCGATTGAGTTTAAATTTATACACAGTGTTTAAGGTCATGAGACGAAGAAGCCTATTGTTTTTCAGCGATTTCCGATAATAACTACGATAATAGCCCTATCTTATGATGTGTCAAAGAGCATTTGTTTTGATATAGAAATAAGAGATATAGCCCATACTGTTATTGGGCATATATGAAATTAGTTGAATGGTTACACTAAGTATATCTGTGTTCAGTGTGTAGATGTTGTTATTGTATTATACATGTATCTACAGGAATTTATGGAGCTGGTTGTCTTATTACGGAGGGATCACGAGGTGAAGGAGGATACCTCATCAACTCAGAAGGTGAACGTTACATGGAACGTTATGCACCAACTGCTAAAGATCTTGCGTCACGAGATGTTGTATCCCGTTCTTCTACCATAGAAATCCGAGAAGGAAGGTGGGTTGATCACATCACGAGATATCATATTAGGTTAATCTACTATAGAATCTAGAGGTAGATCAATTATAGATCTCAATGGATATTGGTATTATTGATAATAATAATAGTAATTGTCTTTTTATAATGCGCTGTTTCCATGACTAAGCATCCTTTTAGTGCAGTCTAAAAAGTGAATCCTTCTGTCACATGGTGAATGCTTTTGTGAAACAGCACGTTTTGAGTCTAGATCTAAATACTTTTAAAGAAGGTGAATTCTTGACGTACATGAGTAATTCTTTCCATTCTGTTGGAGCAACATGTGAGAAATGTTTCTTACCGAAACGAAAATGATCTTGATGGGGTGTGCTCTTCCAGTAGGTCCGAAAGATAAGAGTGCTTGTTATGTGGCTAAAGCGAGAAGTGAGCAATACTACTCTTGCGAAAGTGTTAGCTGATCTTTTCTTATTGTGACATTTTATCTCATTTAAGTGGCTATCTAATATGAAAAAGTTACAACAAAAAACTAATATGCAGATTAAAAATTGGAATACTGATTGATGATTAATTTGTCATATGTAACATTTCAGGGGTTGTGGACCAGAAAAGGATCATGTTTTATTACAGTTACATCATTTACCACCAGAGGTCCTTCACACACGACTTCCTGGTATCTCAGAAACAGCCATGATCTTCGCTGGGGTTGACGTGACACGTGACCCTATACCTGTATTACCCACAGTTCATTATAATATGGGTGGAACCCCCACTAATTATAAAGGACAGGTAGGAAATTAAACTATCATGTTAACTGGCAAATCTGATTATACCATATCAAATAGACAGGAAAACTACCAGTAAAACATGTGGTGCATACAATTACACTGAGCCGGCTGTATTTATCTGTCAGTAGACATGTCTTTGTTTCAATAGACCATACACATGTGGTATCAGGTGTCCTAGAAATGATCAGCATACCCTGTATCTGGCGCAAACACTGTCTCGTCTAGCTATGCATCCAAATCTAGCAACACTTTATGGGTCCAAGGGGTTCAACAATGTCTCAATGAAATTTAAAATGCCTGGTAATAGAAGTGTGTAGGGCATGGGTTCCATGTCGGACATATTTTCTGGTCATGGTAGCGTGTATTAAAAATCAACTGAAATATGCGGTACCAATTTGTCAATTTACCAACTGTAAAACTTTATGGCGTTTTTATTTTGTAGGTTATTCGGTATTCAAGAGAGACAGGAGATGAAGTAGTACCAGGTTTATATGCTTGTGGTGAGGCTGCATGTGCCTCCGTTCATGGCGCTAACCGTCTGGGTGCCAACTCACTATTAGATTTAGTTGTGTTTGGTCGGGCGTGCGCCAACACCATTATAGCTGAAAATAAACCAGGTGAAAAAATAGGAGACATTAAAGAGGTATGGTCTATGTAAGAATTAACTTTGAAATGGGGCATCATTTATTTATCTTGTGAGGTGGTTGATGATTTTCAATGCTGTATGTGATAGACAAATTTCTTATCTCAACATTCAAGACTATTCCATATAAAGTTGTTTTTTTTAATGATATTGTATTCAGTTTGTCTGAACAGGCTTAGTCTATGTAAAACCCTATTTAAAGTTACTTGTTAAATGTTTGTAAATCCCACCCGGGTAATTTTAGATAGAACAACTCTCTCTTGTTGGTTTATTTCTATGATATATAGAATGTTGTTTATTTCTATATAGATAGTTGTTTATTTCTATGTTATATAGAATGTTGTGTATTTCTATGTTATAGAATGCTGGTGAAGAATCTGTTGCTAATTTAGATAAAATAAGATATGCTAATGGTTCAACACCAACAGCTGATCTTCGTTTATCCATGCAAAAGGTAATTAATGTTTAGAGAATTAATTGGTCAGGGATAATTAACAGTTTTATAAAGACAAATTCCTTCGGTGATTGTCATTTTTTAAGGTGAAAATATTTATTGTTTTTGTATTTTTAATTCAAAGTTAATTGTGGTTTTAAAATATTTAATTCCACTTCTTTTCTTGTTAAAAACGATTTATCTGTCTTGAAATCTACAGTCTATTTTCTAGACTGTTTTTGACACCGAATTGATTGCTGTCACAATGGAGCCAGTACAGCCGAATCATGACATAATCAAACATTTCAGCAATTGTGATTGGTCAAGATAGTATCCTTGTCAGTTAGCACATGCCTTGTCCTTCGAAACTCTCATGTTATTCCGAAATGTTTAAAGCAGGCTTCATTTTTCAAAAACAAGAAACATGTCAGAAACTGGCATATGACATGGGTAAAAGTGTCTGCCTGCTGAAACTTTTAAGTAATACTGCAGCTGATTGTGAATGATACTATATGTATTCCAACGACCAGATCCCTTGGGTTAAATTGTTTCTTTTAGAATTAAAATGTGTGTTTTATTTATTATCAGACTATGCAGAATTATGCTGCTGTTTTCCGTGATGGAGAGACATTAAAAGAAGGATGTGATAAAATGGATGGATTATATAAACAGATGGACGATCTAAAGGTTAGTTAGTGATCAACATTTCAAAATTTTCTACTACTGCATAAACAAAGAAACAAAACTAAATTTCAGTTTTAGAAGAGATAGAACCATATTAGGATCCAGGAAGAAGTCTTGCATTTCGAATTGTTTTTCCTCAGTTATTTATGTATTTCATTTCAGGTACATGATCGTGGTTTGATATGGAACACAGATTTAGTAGAGACTTTAGAGTTACAGAATTTAATGATTAATGCAGTTCAAACTATTCAAAGTGCAGAAAATCGTAAAGAAAGCAGGGGAGCTCATTCTAGGGAAGATTTTAAGGTAAATGTGTGACAATAATTTATTTGGAGCAAGATTTTAGAATTAATTCTGTCCATCATTTCTGGTGAACAATCTAGATTTTTATAGTTATCACGTGTATAGTCGAGAGACTACAGCTATCTCTTGAACAATCTAGAGACCACGCTTTGTTATCCAATCTTTTAGGAATTAAATTACTTTATATTAGTGGGATGAAAGAGTTCTGGATGATATTTTGGGAAACTAGGTGAGATTGATCATTACAGCGAAATTGTGAATTGTAAATATTGAACCTGTTTGGCAGAGGTATCTTTTTGTTCATTCTTTGATAATACAAATGTAACATCTTAGTCCCAAAATGACCACATTTGTATTAGGTGAATGTTAAACATCATTTTTCTATTCCATTTGTTTACAGCACCGTATAGATGAATATGATTATAGTAAACCTATTGAAGGACAGACGGCAAAACCTTTTGATGATCATTGGAGAAAACACACATTGTCATATGTTGATGGTAATACAGGCAAGGTAAGAACACCACACTGTTAAATT
Organism: Patella depressa; assembly: GCA_948474765.1. Taxonomy (NCBI): domain Eukaryota; kingdom Metazoa; phylum Mollusca; class Gastropoda; family Patellidae; genus Patella; species Patella depressa. Next base: position 32,205,376 of record OX419715.1, read on the forward strand.
TTACTTAGTATACAGCATCACAGACTGATGCTACTTGACCAACCAAATTATTTTCTCTAACCAGATTAATTGATGATGCACATTATAATTATTTACAGTTGTTGACTTTTTGTCAATATGAGGTAGGCCTACCCTCTACCATGTTCCTTAAGCAACGTTCGAAGGTTTTACAACATCTAACCGTTGCTTCAATACTCAGCAATTCCTGAACTTTGCCCTTGTTGTTTTTACACGTGACTAATTAGCATTATCCAATCAGTGTTCGTGGCGCATAACACACTATAAACAAAAAGGATTTTTTAAATTGAGAAACTTGTAGAAAAACAGCAACCGTGACATATGATCAATCTTTCAACTTTGCAACTCGATTGTCACATGTAAAAAGCACAAGCCTTGGTATTCACGACGACCGATGAATCTGATAGGTTCTCAAGCTGGGCTTGTGCCAATCGAACTTAGTGGTGAAATATGCAGGGTATGACATGAAGGGCTTGATAAGATCAAGCCTTCTATTGAAGATGACCCTCTGCTTGACCCAGACGCTCTAACTGGCCAGGTTGTGCTTTCTACTAAACCCATACAATCTACCTGGGTTTGGTATACATTCTACTAGGCCCATAATAAGCTACACGGCCGAGCTGTACCCCTTTACTAGTCCAATACTCCCTACTAGGCCCATAGACTTTACCTGGCTTAGGTTTATTCATCTACAGGCCCAAGGTGTACCCTTAACAAAAACTTGATTTGTTCATGAGGAAAATGTGTATTAAAAATAATGTGATTTGTGAAAACATTTTTCTCTAACTTTATTAATGATATTGATAAAACCCATTACCAACAATGTTATTTTGTTATGTTGTACAGGTGAAGTTAGATTATAGACCTGTTATAGATGATACATTAGATCAGAAAGAATGTCCAATGGTACCACCAGCGATAAGATCATATTAGCTACAGTGTAATGTCTCTAAGATATGGTAAGTACTCTGGCTAGGTTTGAACTGTGGTCTTACAAGAGTTCTTACTTTCGTTACTCCCAGATGGCTAGTTATAATCTCAGCCTTCTTTATGATTTTTTTTTTTCAAATTGCATAATAAAGGAAGGTAACAGCAATAAAGTTTGTCATTTTAATCCAAATGAATGTAATAGCAGGAATAATTTTAATGTTGTATGGGGTTGGGGGTGTAATGGCCTAAGTATTCATTAAAAGATATTATAGAAATGAAACTGGCTGTTATACTCTCCTACTACTTTTCTCCACCAACTGGGCTGATTTGAAAGCTGGCATAAGCCAGTTTTATAGCCCACTTAACAGAACAAAATTTATCATCTGAACTTCCTAAAATTTATATAAATTGTAACCATTTCTGGTAAATATGTCATAGAACCTGGTCAGGGTGATACTGACGTTGTACAGAATAAAGATGTTCCTTTTTATTTACCCAAAGTTTCACGATGGACGATGTGGCCATAATATATTTTGTTACATGGCAACCTATCTTTTTTCTGATGATGTGGCACCTATCATTTTATTTATGTATTTTATATTTTTAGAATCTGAAGATGAAATGTACCAGGGAGAGACAGAGAGAAAATGCTATAAATAGTGATGAATATTTATTGATGTCCGCAGTGAAACATTTAGGTTGATTACGGTCCATTTATGTTGAAACATATGAAAAACTTTGAAATTTTTTTTATTAAAAGTATATATGAATGATGTTTTTCCAGGTGTTGTCATATTTTCATGACAAATTGTCCTAATATTGTGTCAGATAGACCTTACTGATCTATTTGCATTTCAGTCAATTTAAGAGGATTGTACTCTTTTATCTCTACTGAAAAATTTAAAACTTTTCAAATCTTACTGTAGAAGTTGAGCAATCTGATTAAAACACAAAGTCTTATTTCGTTCCACTTTTTATTGCTCAAAATTTCGTTTTACTACATGTACATGGCTCTAGAAGAGTTGTTGAATAAGCTAATCAAATGATCTGTTGAGTTCACACAGTGATAGAAAACAAATTAAAGTAAAGGTTGTATTTCCGAATATCCACTTTGACTTGAAACACTGATTGGTAAATCAACGGGTCAAAGGCCGATGAATACAACTGATTAGAACTTTGTATAGTAGAGGCCATCGAAGTATAAAAAAAACTAACAAAATATAGGTCAGTAGTTCAATCAGATTGGAAGTTGAGTTAAACTTAGAACACACTTTGACTCCGAAATATGATCTTAACTTATGAACCAAGTCAGATGAAAATATTAAATTTCTGATGATTATTTAAGACCAGAGTCGAAACGTTGAAACAAAATTTTGTGTTTTAAGTTGTTTTGAAGTTGCTTCACTTCACTGGCTGTACACAATAGAGAATGCAACATCAAGATAAACATTGTCAGATGTTAAGTAAAATGATGTACTATGAAATAAGGAATATAAAATGGGAGAATGATAAACAGAAGATTTTAAGTAGATTAATATTACATGCCATGAAAAATGTTTGGTTTACAGTACATGGAGCTAGTTTGGATGGGGCCACAGACAGATTATCACCTACAAAAGCACAGCATAAGGATCGAAAAATATTTCATCAAACCAAAAAAGGTTTTTGAATAGTTGTTAGTTTACATGTATATTAATGGACGTATTTTGATAAGTGATGATTGATGTTCCGGAACCAGACTGGACAGACATTTTCTATAATGTGATAATTGCAGTTGATTATTAAATTCAATTTGTATTTAAGCTGATATGTCTCACATTTCACAACCTTGGTATTCCCAGTGGTATTGTTCCGTTCTACTGTATTAAGCCCTGGGTCCATTCACGGGGGAAGACACATAAACAAATGATCCAGCCTTGATCCTTGTGCTTTTGTTATCAACCAATCGAATGGGCGAAGATAAGTAATGCGTTTTATTGCAACTTAGATTGTGGTGAACGTAAACAGTTATACTAAGACTGGTATGTAAATTGTTGTTTGATTGTTTCAAGGAATCAACCTAAGATCAAGGGCAGATAATTTGTATATATGAAAACCCTGTTGTTAATAGACTCAGGGCTCACTGGGGATTCAAAGGATGAACAGTTCAGAGTTTTACCTATCTCTTTATGTTGAAATTTTCTCCCTTTGACAAAAAAGGAAACTGATAAAGAGTTGCAAACACCAGATCACTTTATTTTTAGTTGTATGGAATACCATATATACCAGAATATATAATATTCAAATTCAAGAGTATAGCTTGTTTAGCTGCATGTTCTATTTTTAATAGAGCCCTGTCGCTATTTTGTCTGATGTGTTATTTTTTCCATACAGCCAGATATTAAGGGGATCTGGTGCTTAGATGGAATATGTAATTAGGGGAGATGATCCAGTTAATATTATATTCAAGTGTTTTGTAAATAAATGCTATTTGTTGTTTACTAGTTTTCTTTTAAAGGAGTTTAATCGCTAAGATTTGGGACCAAAATTGACACAAGTGGGTCGCAACATGTAAACTGATTTACATTCAATGGCTTCTGGTTTTACTCTAATTTCAAATCAGTTATATATTTGGCAAAATAAGCCAACATTCTCAATCGAATGCAAATTTCTAGTGTCTGGTTATTCCGGTCTACATACGCCATTTGTTTTGGTGCAATGTTTTCAATGTTGAATATTTTGGATGATATTGAGTTAGAGACTTAGCTACTTTAAAGACCTTTCCCTTTGATGGAAATATATTTGTTGCTAAAAAATTTTAAATCGAAAAATGCAACCAAGTGAATGAGAGCGGTGTTCTGTTAGTGTGGAAAGTTTGTCGTGAGATTCATGTGTGTTTCTCAGAGGCTCTGGCAAGGGACAATGTTCATATCTAGTCTTTGGATGGGACGGAAATGTACACGGAAATGTCTAGTGTGGTAAAGTGCACGGAAAAGAACCATTGACAGTTGGAATTTGAATTAAGAGCAAGTCGTAGCCCCTGCTGTCCGGGCAAAATTACCCTCGTAGCACACTGCCAGATGTAAGCCATCTTCATAAACCCAGCTGGTGCTGAAAAGTAGGACATTAAAGTCCATTTCATCTTCATTAGCCCAGTCAGAGCAGAACAGCAAGACGTTAAACCCCAATGTTTCATTTCTTACAGTGACATGTATTAAATCACACCAGCCCAAAATTATAATTTCAACTAATTTCTAGAGTCCATAGGGTATGAAACTGAGGGGCTAGGGGTCACATTGAATGCTGATTTAATATACGATTCAATGGAAATGAGTAATTTTCAAACTGTGGACCATCTTTGAGACTCACTGCAAGACACAGTACATGTAGATCAAATTATGTGAGAAATGAAACAACTTTCTTTTTTTTTTTTGGAAGTGTCATACTTTTCAGCACATTTGAAACAATGATAACGGCTTTCAAACTTTAATTTCACAGGTGTATCTTAGGGCCTTTTAGTTTTGAGTAGAATGGATTGACACTTAGCAGGTTCTGTTAATCTGGTTTATGAGGTCTCATTTGGAAGACTATTTCTACATTATGAAGTGAATTTCAATAGTGAGGCGAGAATATATTTATAAATCAGACTCTTTAAAACAAATTTTAATTATTGGAAGATATACTTTAATAACTTTGAGTAAATAACTTCTTACAATGTGCTATAAAGCTTTCCTTTTCATAACAGACCATTGTTAAAATTAAATCTTAACTGTTAAGAAGTGTTTCATCAAAACATAAATATAATAAGCAAAAGAATCTGACTGATTTTCTGAAACTATTGTGTGTAAGCCTCTCTAGATGTGCACATACATGTAGACTTAGAATTAAATACAATTTCAAAATTGCTGGTAGATTTCCATCATTAGTTTATAAATAAATTCAGTAAGACATCACATGACAAAAATAACACCAGTAATTGGATTCAGAAGAAACTTGTGAGCTTGATACATGTATATCTGTAAAAGTTGTGAAATTATATATATAGAAGGCTTACGTTTACATGCATCCAATATCTGTATGCTAGCGCAAGTTCACCTACAGTATGTCAATTTCTAGTAATAATTTACAGAGTTATTTAAAGTTTTGAAGTTTAATCTGTGTGAAATAGGGAGGGGTAACATCTATAAATATAGTAATAAATATTCTCTACAATCAACAGCTAAATATAATAAATTATTATGACAACCTAACTCTATAGGTTTAACTTTCCATTTTCATAATATACAGAGTATTCTATGTACAGGTATAAATTACTGTATATTACTTTTATAAGGCATTGGTTTGATATTTCTGACCTCTACCACTAACTTTGAGAAACCGGCCACTGTAACGAAGTCTGGCAGGATTCCTCTAAGTGCCTGCTCGGCCTTGATGTTTCACATTCATACTTTTCTACGAAAAAAAAAATTAAAGGTAAAAATGTCTACACAATCTAGTTTTTCACTGACATTTTTCCAGGTACCACAAGTGTATTTTTAGTTGTGACTGATGTCTTGATGTAACTGAAGTCAGGGAGAGTTCAGATATATCAGACTATTACTACACATCTAAACAAATTACGAGAAGCTTATTCACAATATTATGCATATCAAATCAATAACGTATGTTAATATCTTGAATTCAGCCAGATTTGGTCTTGAGAATTTTGACTAAAAATCTCAGAATACTTTTTCACTGTGCTTCTTTCCGAAAATCTTGAATCCCTGTTTTGCTTCATAAATAAATTTCCCAGAATCCCTTTAATTGGGGGTCATTATGACATATTCTCAACAACTGAACAGTCATTGAGCCGAGCACAGTTTGATACGAAAGCTAGGCACCTTGTAGATAGTTTTGGTAACTGACACTTTCTCCAACACTTAGTCATAGTAGTATAGATTTGAGAGCCAGTCACTTTCTAAATATGGCTTTTACAAAATATTTCCATATGTTAGTAATAAATCATTTTTAACATCTAAAAAGTACTTTCCTTAACAAGAAACTTCACTATCTAAGACCATTTCTTTAACGTCCTGGTCACGATTGTTCGTATTATTTTTATTATCACAGTCTTGGCTCGGATTTGATGCAGTTGTCGTGGATTCTAACTGTTGTGGAGATTCATTACTGCTAGCTTTTAGTTCTAACATGTCTAATGTTTGTTGTATATAACGAACTGTCTGTTTTCTCCTTGTACGAATATCATCATGTCCCTCGGCCTCAACCCCGTCAAGTTTTATTAAACTTCGTGTCAACATTTCTTCTAAATATTTATAATTTTTATCCGATTTCTGTCCTGCGAACTGATTTACTTGTTGTTCTAGTTCATTAACTTCTGCTGTAACACTTTCAATTATTTCATTTGCTCGTTCCTCTGCGGTTTTTGGCTTTGGGGGCTGTCTTGGTGGTTCTGGATCACTTTCTGCAGCATCCATAGACTCGGATCGTTGACGTTCATCCCGACGCTGTGGTGTTTGTTCCGCTGGTTTCGGTTCACTTTGATATGTTTTTTGTGGTTGCTCTGGATTACTTTTTTCATGAATTATTGGTATTACTTTTGGAAGAGAAGAGTCTGTTCTGGGGGCTCCTGGATGACTACCTGACTGCATTGGCCTTTCGTAATTTGGAACAGGAGAGCGTCGGGAGCCAAGATCCTGGATATTGTGAGGAACAGGAGAGTGTCTAGATCCTCTTTCTTGTCTGTCAAACATTGGCACAGGAGAATTCTGTGATCCTCGATCCTGTCTTTCAAATTGAAAACCCTGAGGAATGGGCGATCCACGTGACCCTGGATCTCTTCTCTCAAATTGTATATTATGTGAAACCGGGGAACTGCGAGCACCTTTGTCACAATTATCAAAATGAGAAGCTTGTCTAAGGTGTTGAATTGGAATTTCTCTGAATGCTGGAGATGCAGAACGTGTGGTGTTTGTCATATTATGAACACCTAATCCTTGAGATGTTGGAACTTGTCCCGAACTGTGTTGTTGATGTTTTGGGTAGGGTGACTCGTGAATCACAGGTATTTCAACTCCCCCTGACCTGTCAAACTGCCCACCCCCTCCATAGGATTGAGGATAACTTTGATGGGGGTATGATGTAGGCTGACTACCATAATACTGAAATGATAAAAACAAAATATTTAGTATTTCGTTAAAATAATATATTATATTACACGGGTAGGCCTCTATTAGTTCATGTGTATATATTTCATACCAAACTAAGAATAAAATTCTATTTCTAGGCTAACATGGCTTAAATATTATAATATTTCTTTGCAAAGTCACGAGTGAAACATACGTATGCCACCAACCTGTCCTGAAATATTAAAAGGTTATAAAATTTCGAGGCTTACTCTTAGTTGTCTTAGTCTTACTGACTTACTCACCATATTTCGGGGGTCAGACCAGGTTGTTGTTTTAGTGTTATGGTCCACAAAATATGGAATTCTACTTCCTGAATCAATAAACATTTCCCAGCCACTTGGCAATGGAACTTGTTGACTATTTGGGTACAGATTATAATTCTGAGTTGAAGACATCGTAATCGAGCTTTTATAACAGGTCGGGAGGGGAATTCTTCTCGAACCACCAATACAGCTCGCGATTGCACGCCACCTTTCGGGAACGTTCGGGAAGCTGTCAACAAGGGGCGCAACTCGGGCTTCAAATTCTGCTTTTTATACTCCTTACAGCGCTTTTGCTATATTCATCATAGAAACTGTTATCCCGGAGCCCCCACCCCCCCTCTCTTTTAGAATATATTTTAATGGTCTAGAGCAACAAGTTTAACGTGCATTGGTTCGAGACTTTGTTGTTTTATTAGCTCTTATCCCGATTTGTCAAAAAGGCGATTTGCGAAATGGCTTCAGAGAATAACAGTCTTTACAATTCCTTAAGCGGTGGACACACTAGCCGAATGATTCGGCCGAATCGTTCGGCCGAATCAATCGACGTCAAAATTCGCCTAGTGTGTCCACTGTTATTCGGCCGAATTTCTATTCGGCCGAATGATTCGCCCGAATCAAACAGGTTTGATATATTCGGCCGAATATTTAATCGGCCGAATGATATTCGCCTGGTGTGTCCGCTTCGCCGAAGCATTCGGCCGAATGTAGAATTCATTAGCCAATTGTCACTCATATCGAGAAGTCACGTGATCGTTTGAAGACATTGACGCCGCCATGTTTTGATCATGTGACGTGAAAGGTGACGTAATCGACTGGTGAATCGGGCGAAGCATTCGGCTGGTGTGTCCACCCATTCGGCCGAATAAAATTCGGCGCCGATTGATTCGGCCGAACCATTCGGCCGAATGATTCGGCTAATGTGTCCACTGCTTTACAATAAAGCAGTGTACATTTTTCAATTTGTGGACACCCTGCGTCTACATGTCACGATTCCTATCGTATTTGACTTGACGAAATTTGAAATAAAGGTTTTTCTCCAAAAGATATCTTTCGATTTTGGCATCGGACCGTAGATTCCCGGAATCTAGCCTGTTTCTCACAATCAAAGAGAATCGGTTTCAGACGTGTTATTTGCCCTTGAGTTAGAAATTGGAACCAGAACAGTTATTTGATAATGTCTCTTAATAACATAGTTCTGGAGTCCTGGACATGTTATACTTAGTCATAGCTTGATGTTATTTTTGAAATATTTTCCAGGTTATAATTAAGCACCGGTATTTAGCCCGGTTATCCTGGCAACATAACCCCTATCACTGCATTGCGGAAGCCTGTTTTCATTAGCCAAGAGTGAGAAGGCTAAATAAAATTAGAACGTAACAACTTTACAACCTCATTTCAAATCGGGAGGTTATGGGGCCGCCTGTCTAACATCCGGGTCTTCCGCCCCGCCCCCCCCCCCCCCCCCCCTTAGGAGCAAGAGAATTATTGAAGTAAATTTTGAACCATGCTTGTTCCGAAATTATCTAGTTAAATGCGTTCTCTCCGGCATTTATCGCTCCGTCTAAATCAAATGTACGTCTCCAATAAGGCAGCTGTGTGGGAGCATGCTTCATATCCCCGCAACTGGCAGTCATTCCAGGTCATGATGGGTGCAGTGTTTTGCGAGAGTTTCTATTGAAGATATTACAGTGATAATATAAACACCCGTATTTTCGGTGTTCTAATTCAAGGCTAGTCCACACAGCGTTAAAAAAAATAAACAGACCGCATTGCGATTATTTATCGCGTGTTGCTTTAGAGATTACGCAACTTTGCACTTTAGGTGTAGTAGACTGCGACTGTAATTATTTTGCGACCTGTGTTCAGACTCTTTAATAGCTAAATTCAGTTTTTATTTCCATGCACTTTAAGAGGGATGTAACTGTGTGAGTGGACCTAGCCGTTCCAACGCGTATTCCCCCAACGAATGTCTTTTTAATAAGTTGTTTACTCCACGCCTCAAGATCTATAATATACGGCACCTACATAGTCCTTTTATGGACATGTTTACTCAAGAAAAAACCCCAAACAACATGTTTACGAGATCCATTTATTTAATTAAAAAGTTAGGCCCTATTAACCGAATTAAATTCTGAGTTTTACTTTAAATTCATTAAAGACAGCTTTTCCCAGTTTGGACATTTTGGATATATAGCTTATAAATCCAATCTTCTCTTCTATATGGTACGCGAGTCATTACCTGCATTCTCGAAAATAAAAATTTGTTATATGATTTTGAGAAAAAATACATTGGTACCGAACTCCGACATAGTTTCCACGCATTTCAAATTGAAGTATACAAAAATGTCCCCCAGCTCTAAGAATATGCCAACAAAGCTCTATGCGCAAAGTTGAATACGAAGCCCATCTTTGGACTAGAATATCACCGTATGAAGATTTACGTATGTATACAGTTCACATACCAATCATTTATAGATAATTGTCAAGAAAATCAATTTAACCCACCTAAACAGTTGCAAAATCAGCTAGTGCGTGTGTTTATCGGGGGCCCTGAAATGCCCGAAAAAATTTTGAGTAACCGACGGCGGAGTACGTAACTAACGTACGAAAATTAATTGGTGGCTAGCAGGTAGCGTATCTCATATGTTCAGATTGCGAAGGCACCGCCCATCGTCTGCGAAAGGCGAAGGAGTGGAGCTTACCCAATCTGTTTCACAGAGAATTACTTACGAACAATCTCTGTCACCGATGGCTGTCTACAACATGTGCATAGAATTCATGTGGAGTCGGTCATTGGCTAAACGGCTCGTGCATTGTTTACATAACGCCTAACTGCTTCGGGCAAAATAATGCATTTTACTCATTTTGATAACCATTTACTCTAAATAGGAAATATTTTTTAACTACAAATACTTCAAACGTCTTTATTTATTTTTCTTATACCTCAAAAAAATGTTTGAGAATTTAATTTGTCCGAGTAAAAAAGTTAATATGCCGAACTCATTAAGTCTCGTCGATGTCATGCTTATCAGTGACTGTAGCGGCCAAGCGAATATTCCCTGCGGAATCAGTTTGGAGCTTACCCTCAAGGGCAGGCCCGTATCTCGACACCATTAAGCGCGGGGGGGGGGGGCATTACCTTTCAGTAGGGGGGCGAACATTTTGAGTAAATTTTCGGAAAGGTCATTCTAACAGACTGTTGTAATCATCATGCTATAAGTATTCAAACAAAAAAAAAATAGCTTTTTTTTAGGTTAATATAAGGAACTGTGTATACTTTAATGATTGTTAGCAATTTTTGAGCGGGGGGAGAGCATTTCAAAATCAGTATTCAAACAAACAAAAAATAGCTTTTTTTTTAGGTTAATATAAGGAACTGTGTATACTTTAATGATTGTTAGCAATTTCTGAGCGGGGGGCGAGCATTTCACGCGTGGGGTGGGGATGCCCCCCCCCCCTGTAGATACGGGCCCGGTCAAGGGAGAGGGACACCGCCACCCCCAATCCCCTTTACGCAATAGTCAGAAATCGCCAAGGAAGCGTCCCCGACGATCCAGACCGGGAGTTCCCTGTCGCCTCGCTTAAAGTCACATGATGGCCCGGTAGACCCGCCAGTCTAGAATTTTCCGCCGGCCATTTCAGCCCATGGATTATATATTATTTGTCATATTGTTATTTAGTTTATATATAATGTCTATTTTTAAATGTCACGGCAAAATTTTCAACGTTGCATTGCACAAGCCGGGCTTGTCGTCATAAGTTTCTTCGGTTCAGAAAAGTAAGATGATAGGCCCATTTCATTTATCTTGAAAAATAACCCGAAGTTTCTTAGGCCTATAATATAGTTACAGTTTGTTATTAAACTATAAGGGTGGGGATGAAAATGTATTCGTGAAGTTGTTATAATAGTAGATCTACTACATTCCCCGCTACTATATACACATGACATCATTTCATTCATGTTCTTCTACTACTTTTACAACGCCTTCCCCTAGGCTACCAACATTCTTTATATTTCAACTTGGTATAATATACCTGGTGCGCATATCTGAAGGCTGAACAACGAAATGAAATGAAATGGGGTTTAACGTCCTACCGCTCCTAAACTGGGTTAATGAAGATGAGCGGTGTACAACAAAGACACTTGAGCAAATATATTGTACCTTACATCGGGACCGGATTAAGTTCGCATCAACTGTGAAAATTGGGTATATTCTAGTCATTGTCCGACATCTGTCACAATCACATAAATGCAGTTTGATTAGAACTGATTTTATGGCCCTTTTAATAACATTGGGGCACTCGACTCCAGTCCGTTCACCCATTCCCCCCTTAATCTGGCCCCGTCTTGTTTTCGGTCACTTAGATCAAGCGAACGGACAATTCAACTCATTTTTCTTTGACCAAATGTTACAATGTTCTCTATAATATAATCTTCAACATTAAAAACACGAATTATTTGTCAATTTAAATAAACATTGATGCTGTGATCTTACCAGGAAAAGATGGGCTTCTGATATCCAATATTTAAGACAAAATAAACATTCTACTATTGGTGCACGAATCGTGTACCATAATGCGTTTCAGCCACAGCTCTAGCAAGAGACTCGAGGAACGAGGCTACAAACATTGCATCAAATCAAGGAGAACGCTAGATCGAAGACGGTCCTACGCATTTTAGCACATATGACGTCATATATAGATTGTGGGTTAGGGTTAGGGTAAGGGCTAGGACCTGTAGATTTCGTCAAAGTCTCGAGATGTAAATAGGGCTAGCCCTAATCCTAACCCTGGGCCAAGCCTAACCCATACCCTAACCCACATTCCACATGTGACGTCATAAAATGCGTAGGACCGTCTCCGATCTAGCGTTTTCCTCAAATCAAACGGCGTATGTAGACTGGAATAACCAGACGCTAGAAAATTGCATTCGATTGAGACTGCTAGCTTATTTCGCCGAACATGACTGATTTGAATTTAAGAGAAAAAACGGAAACCATTGAATGTAAATCAGTTTATATAGAAACGATGTTTGTCGGTTTAAAGAGTGAATAACATATTTTATTTCATTGAGAAGCAATAAAACAGCATTCGTGAAAATATAAATGTTTTCTTGCTTAGAGATGAAATAAAATATGCGGAAGTGTGTCTATTCTTTCCGTTCAATGAAAGCTATCACTTAAAGAGCACATAAAATAAGGAAACTAAATTCATTGAGCTTATAAACATTGGTTACTATATGCATTTTACGGCAGTTTAACGTCGATCTGATGAAAATTAATTCAGATATCGTCACTCAAAGTCGCAAATATAGACCTCCCGTAAAAACGACTTGGCCAATTATTGAAAACACTCTTAATCCCCTCAGACGCCAGTGACGTCACAGTGACCGAATGCATATTCGGGATGTTAATTCCTTAATTACCTATATACACCCGGCGTGTGTATTCGTTAACGCCTGACTGATTCCTTAATCCCCCTAATTAAATAACAATTGACTACGGAAGAATTTGTTTTATAAAGACAGTTGTTGTAGCCATATTCCCCATGTGTTTTTTTTTTATCAGAATAAGCCGACCGAAAGCCAACAATAATTGGCTTCTGATTGAAACAAGATTGGTGTGAAATTGTTATAGCCGGCGCTACGGACATCTTTTAAGCCGATAGAAATAATCAATTGTCGGCTTTTAAGAAACGAAATGGTTTCAAATAATAATCATTAGGGGTGTAACGATACATCGAACAATCGATGCATCGCGATAGTTTGACTGTCGATAGTGTATATCGATAGTAAAAAGAAACTATCGATAAAAATTGCGATAGTCAAGCAAACTATCGATAGCTTCGATAGTTTGTAATAGCGAAAGTAACATGGCTCAAATTCACTTGTATTTGTCGAATAATTACTCTGTATTTATAACAAAAAGCTCCGTTATCACTAAAATAGCGTTACACGATCTCAATGTCACATTGAAATCTTCGTCTACCATATAAGGCATGGCTTACTAAGAAATGTGTAAAATGGTTGATTTTGGCGCGAAAAAGCTGAAAATGGTCACGTACGCCAATAACAGACATGCTGAAAGCATGTCGCATATGGCAGGAAAGTTGGCTATGCCTTTTTAAACAAATTACTAAACTTCCAATGTAATATTAATAATATACAATTTTGTATAATATAAAGAAAAAAAAAATTTACTTTATTATTTAATTCACAATCAGAATGCGACGTTACCGTGTACCTGAGATACCAGCTTAGGAGGCTCTTCTATTCGCCCCCCACCCCTTTTGCCGCACCTTTAGAAGACACATGTTTTTATCTGCACCGTCTTGTGTCGTTTCATTCTGTCGGTTTATTTGTCGATATGACTACCGATAACCGTGTAAAAATATTACGTACTGATTTACGGGCTGGAGATGTTGATCAACTAGTGAATTATAATCTATTCTAGTCACAAATATATAATCTATTACAACTTAAGACGAGAAAGGTCGGCTTTTGAAAATGCTTTGACTTATATAGTATAGTGATATGTAGCTTACGTGTAAAATTAATGATTACGCGAGTCAAATGTTAATTGGACCGACAAATACACACGTGTTAACTGGCGGTGTGTATACAGTGATATATCGTACAGATAGTGCTATATTGTATAGATAATGTGTATAGATTATGTGTAGTGCCTGTGACGTCACTAGCCAATCAACCGGATAAAGCTTGTAATTGAAAATTTGAAAACCGTTTTTGGCTGTCTGATGTTTAAACGTTAATATCTCAATTAATTTTAATCAGATTGGAGTGAACTTGACATAAAATGCATATAGTAACCAATGTGTATAGGCTCAATGAATCTAGTTTTCTCATTTTATGTGCTCTTTAAGTACAGCAACATGACAGTCCCTCGTTTCATCTGGGTCTTCCCTAAAACTTTGGACAGTGATTTAAGGTATTACAACGGTGAAAGTATATTCGTTTCCAAACAGTATTTCATTCGACTTGATAGCCTCGTTTTTCACGCAATTAGTTTTACTGCAGTATTCTGCTATGCACGGGTTAATTAGGCATAATAAAATCGTGAGTCATGACGTATACGTTATGTAAACTTATTTGGTCCAGTATTGGCAGCTCGTGATTGGTTGTTAGACGGACTACTGATCAATCAAAATTTAACACAACAATATCCACTCATAATAGCAGTGTGTAGTTGGATTACCTCTAATCAGACGCAACACTGCGCGGAGTATGTCAAGGACCATAACTCTGACAGTAATTATCGGAAATCGCTGAAAATCAATGGGCTTCTTCGGCACATGACCTTAAACCCTGAGTATGAATTTAAAGTCAATCGGATATTAACTTTGACCTCAAGAGCGTCCACAAGATTACTCTGACAGTAATTATCGGAAATCGTTGAAAATCAATGGGCTTCTTCGGCCCATGACCTTAAACCCTGAGTATAAATTTAAAGTCAATCGGATATTAACTTTGACCTCAAGAGCGTCCACAAGATTTTTTAAAAAGTGATCAAGGGGCATTACTCTGGCAGTAATTATCGGAAATTGCTGAAAATACATAGGCTTCTTCGCCTCATGACCTTAAACACGGTGTATAAAATTAAAGTCAATCGCATATTAACTTTGGCCTCCGCAAGATTTTTTGAAGTGATCAAGGGCCATAACTCTGGCAGTAATTATCGGAAATCGCTGAAAATCAATAGACTCCTTCGTCTCGTGACCTTTAACATTGTGTATAAATTTAATGTCAATCGGATATTAAATTTAGCCTGTAGAGGCAATTGCGCCGGACCGACGACCATATTTCAAAAAGTACCATGTACTTCCATTTAATGCTTGCAAAACGTACACAGAGAATTGCCTACGAATTATCTCTGCAACAGATGACGGCAAAATGATGCCTTTTACTCATTTTAATATCCATTTACACTAAATAGGAAATACTTAAAACGTCTTTATTTTTCTTATACTTCAAAAAAATCAGTGTTACACCTCATAAGTGATATTTCAGTTTTCTCTTCAATTCTAATTAAAACAATTATTAAGTCCGTAGCTTTTCAGTCACACTGTAACTGCTTGTTTTTCTCATAAATTGTTATTCAGAAATTTTAAGGACCTCCAAGTGTAGGTACATCATTGGCCTCCTTTGGAATTTCTCACATATCCTGATTATATTTACGCAACAAATTATATTTAAAAAATTTTCACCCACCTGCTTTTCAAATTTTCTTATAAATTATTTACAGCCTTCATTTATGGAAATTGTTTATAACTTTGTAAACGATTCAATACACAAGGCGAACCGTGTGCATTTCCATTCAATGGGGGTGCGTTTTAATTTACTTGGATATAATACTTGATAATGCTATGATGGTGTGAAATTCATTGTTATAAAATTGGCCATATCGGTAACTGCAGCCTACGACAGAGCGAAATGTAAACAGTAAAAATGGCAGCTTTTCGCAGTATTTACCTGCTTAATTCTTGCATTTACAAACAAATAATTAAATGTACCAGACTGGATTTGAGTATTGTGAGGACTTAAAGGACAACATTGGTGTCAGTCATTATCACATATGTAATAGAACTGGTTAGACACATTTTAAGTCGTGCTACGATACACGAGTAATAAAGTTTCAACAATCGGAAGTGACGAACAATTAAAGGAAAATACAAGCTATATATCTATATAACTGACTGAAGTGATGAGTGAAAACAGATACACAGTCAATTTTCTGCAATGTGTTTAAAGGACAATATTGGTGCCAGTCATTATCACATATGTGATAGAACTGATTAAATACTTTCCAAATATAATATTAACACAGAGATCATCGCTACCATAGAGGAGTAATAAAGGATTCATGAATCGGAAGTGACGAACGCCAAAGGAAAACACGAGTTATCTCTCTATGTGAATGACTGAAGTGACGAGTGATGACAGATAAACGGCCGAATTTCTGCTCACTAATAATTCCTTCGAAGACAAAAAGTTGTTATATGGGACCGCAAGAGGTTATCTGACGATACAATAAAGTAATTAAGTGTCATAAGATAAGAAAACACGGGAAAAATAGAAATACTCCGTACAGCCCCTTGTTTTTATTCCTTCTATAGGGGAGACCGGGGCACATTGAACCACTTTGTTCACATACATGTTTATCCCTCATTTCATATCAAATGTTTTTATTATAAGACCTCTTTATTTCATGATCAAAATTTAAAAAAAAAAAATCAATATGCCCTCTTATATGGATCAAACCCCAGTTTATCTGGATTGTATAGAGTAGACATATATGAACTTAAGTACAAGAATTTCCTAAGCTAAGAAGTTAACATGTACGGAAAATTTTTCTCTTTTAAGCGCTTTTTTGAAAAATTCACTGCCTAAGAAAATAATTGACAGCATGTGGCTTATTGATGGAGAAATGGGTCTAAGAAGTTATCTCACTTCTGTACAGTGTTGGGTTGTATAGTATTATTTATAAAGGATATATCCATGGTGGTTCAATGTGCCCCGGTCTCCCATACCTTATAAAAACATGGTAATGCACAGACTTTTAATCTGTTTTTCTTTCCTGTTCTCTTATCTAGTGGCAGCCAATTCTTTTTATGAATTGTAAGATATTCTCTCACAGTGTCACACAGCAACTGTAGGTCTTCGAGGGAATTATTAGTGAGCAGATATTCGCCCATGTATCTGTTATCACTAGTCACTTCAGTTAGTTATATAGAGGAATAACTCGTGTTTTCCTTTGGCGTTCGTCACTTCCGATTCATGAATCCTTTATTACTCCTCTATGGTAGCGATGATCTATGTGTTAATATTATATTTGGGAAGTGTTTAATCAGTTCTATCACATATGTGATAATGACTGGCACCAATATTGTCCTTTAACCAAATGCCCCTCCCGATATTATTTTGGAGAATAACACAGTTTAATTTGGGGTTAAAACCCCTTAAAATCCTGTACCTAATGTCCAGGCCACTAGCTCAATATTTGTGATATGTTTTCAAACAACTTAACAGTCGTTAGTCTTCATCTGGACATGGAGACCAGTGGCCCAAGCTGTATGATGCTGTCTTGAAGAAACCAAGATTCTATTTTACAACAAAAATGTGTAGGTGAAATTTACCTTTCTTTATCAAGTATAGTACATGGGTCATTTACTGTATAGACATCTAAAGGGATGGTGATAAGTTTATCAGGTCACCCAACGAAAAACTGACCCGAAATCTTAAAAGGGTTACGTGTCCGGATAAGCATTTTAGACGTTTACGTCTAAGCGATTCAACATTCTGAGGAGAAATTTTGAGACAGGGTAAATACACTATTCCTCTATATTTTGGCACTTGAATTACATACCTACTCAGATCTTTATTGATGAGACTATGTTCAAATCCGGAAAGTCCTTGGGAAATAAAAATGACACATGGATGATGGATGTGTGTTAAGTTGGTGCAATAAAAGGGTTACGATAATGAAGCAACAATAACTCCCACTATATAACTTTAATGATCCGATAAAAATCATCAACAGGTTAATATAGCAATTTTTTTTTATTTGTCCATGAATGCAAGGTTTAGGAAGTTCCCTTTTCTTTGTCGTCCTTGTCTTTCTTTTCTTTCTTCTCCTCATCCTTGTCTTTATCTTCAGAGATGGATGTTCTCAAGAGTTCAGCACGTTTCTGTTTAAGACGATCAGCCTTTCGTTTACGGGCCTCTTCAATCTTTAATCTCTTGGCCTCAAATTGATCCCTAAATTTAACAAATTATTGACTCATTAAAGTAAGATAGGTTGCCAGGCAACGAAACATACGCCCACAACAGCTAAGTCGTCCGGGCAGTCAACAAGGGTTGTCGCATATTGTTTCTTTTGTCAGTAAGGAGAACATTTACAACACATGATAATCTTATTACGAGTAATAGCCCATTAAATAATTATCAGAAATGATTAGAATAGTTTCGATGGTTTGTCTCAAGGCCTTTGTCAAAGTGATCAACTGCCAGAAATTATCACTGAAAATCAAATAGGATTCTTCGTATCATGACCGTAAATAGTGTGTATAAATTTAAAGTCAATCAGATATTAACTTTAGATTTTTCAAAGTGATCAAGGGTCATAACTCTGGCAGTAATTATCGGATATGCTGAAAATCAATAGGCTTCTTTGTATCATGACTTTAAACACCGTGTTTAAATTTAAATTCAATCGGATATTAACTTTAGCCTCTAGAGCATTCACAAGATTTTTCAAAGTGATCAAGGGTCATAACTCGGGCAGGAATTATCGGATATTGCTGAAAATCAACAGGCTTCTTCCTATCATGACCTTACACACTGTGTATAAATTTAAAGTCAATCGGATATTAACTTTTGCCTCTAGAGCGTTCACAAGATTTTTCAAAGTGATCAAGGGTCATAACTCTGGTAGTAATTATCGGATATCACCGAAAATCAATAGGCTTCTTCGTCTCATGACCTTAAACACTGTGTATAAATTTAAAGTCAATCGGATATTAACTTTAGCCTCTAAAGCGTTCACAAGATTTTTCAAAGTGATCAAGGGTCATAACTCTGGCAGTAATTATCAGATATCACCGAAAATCAAAAGGCTTCTTCGTCTCATGACCTTAAACACTGTGTATAAATTTAAAGTCAATCGGATATTAACTATAGCCTCTAGAGTGTTCACAAGATTTTTCAAAGTGATCAAGGGTCATAACTCTGGTAGTAATTATCGGATATCACCGAAAATCAATAGGCTTCTTCGTCTCATGACCTTAAACACTGTGTATAAATTTAAAGTCAATCGGATATTAACTTTAGCCTCTAAAGCGTTCACAAGATTTTTCAAAGTGATCAAGGGTCATAACTCTGGCAGTAATTATCAGATATCACCGAAAATCAATAGGCTTCTTCGTCTCCTGACCTTAAACACTGAGTATAAATTTAAAGTCAATCGGATATTAACTATAGCCTCTAGAGCGTTCACAAGATTTTTCCAAGTGATCAAGGGTCATAACTCTGGTAGTAATTATCGGATATCGCTGAAAATCAATAGGCTTCTTCGTCTTACGACCTTAAACACCGTGTATAAATTTCAAGTCAATCGGATATTAACTTTAGCCTCTAGAGCGTTCACAAGAATTTGTGGACGATGGACGGACGGACCGACAGACGGGGGCGACGGCAATATACGACCACATTTCCATGTGGGCGTATAAAAATGCCATAATAAATATATTTGTAGAAAACTTTTAAAGCTCTCATGTTTCAGTTAGTGATGTAGCCTGGATTCCTCATTTTCACCTGGACCAGATGTCATTAAGTTCTGTATTAAAATCATTCTAACTTCTAGTATACATGTATTAAATTAAATTTTGCTACTGATTGCAATCAGGGATGAGTCTATAGGGGTAATATTGATACACATACCGATAATTAGTATAGTTATTTCCATACACATTAACATTCTTAATGATGGTCCATGGATAATATTTACCTATAACTTACTTTAATCCTTAAAATTTAATGCTAGCAACAATTTGAAATCTGACCCACGATCTTTTGGGTGCGACATAAAAATAGATTTAAATCCCAAGTCAATTTGGATGGGGGTTAATGTCCAATTGGCAAAAAGTACAGTAAACTTCGCATGAGTCGGACCTAAGAGGACTAATAAATTTTGTCCAAGTTAAGCAAAGATCCAAGCTAGCAACGTCAAAAGCCGGAAAATAATTTATTTGAAGGCACATTTCAAACTTTTGGTCGTATGTGCCAGAAGATAACTTCCATTTTGGTGTGAGTAGATAACTTCTGTTTTGTCACCATCTTTGAAAAATGTTCCCAAATTTTCCCAGAAAGTGTCTCGTACAGCTGAGAGCAAGTTTCGAATTTTCCAGGAAAATTCTATTTTTGTGCCGTGTCAAATAGGCTGATTTGATTTAAAATGATTGGGTTAAGTATTTTGTTGTCCTGCGCATGGAATACCTAACTGTGTTTTACACTATCGGGACGATACCGACTTAGTCAAATTCTGAACATATGACCATTCTGCCGAAGGAAAAAAGACGGAATTGGATCAAAAGGATCCAATTTAGGAATCTTGACTTGAACGCTGAAATTTAGTAAGAAAAGCAGGATCAAAGGGTCCAAACGATTTTATCTGAGTTGAGCAAAGGTCTGACGTATACAAGGGGTAATCTCAGACCCCAGACATAAAAAGGTTTTTGGAGGAATGATTTCATTCAAATACGATCAAACTACAGCTTCATATCAAGACTGAACAATAATCAGTCCGGATAGATCAAAATATTTCAGATATTATCAGTGACGATAGGAATTATAAGATTTTTTTGAAACCATACAAATCTAAAATTATCGTAATTGTCATGTTCCATGCAGAATAGTCTTTTGATGGGGTTGGTAGTGTACATTGATTTGCTTTCAGATCTAGATCACTAGAATAACCAAAACAAAATCATCAGTAAGAACGATTCCTAATACAAAGCTAGCACTGATTGCAGAACAGATTATACACATGTAACTAGCAAAATGTTGAAAGGAAAGGGGAGGGGGGTCCACAAGACCCCTGGTGACCGACAACATAATACGCAAAGTTTCTTGTCAAATGATGAATGTTGCCACTGCCTCACATCCATTCTATTTACAGCATAATACTCGACATTAAGTAGCCGACAATGTATAAAATTCTCGCTAGACAATTATGAACCAATTTCTCACAAACTTTAAGGATATGGTCGTGGGGTCCAAAAATACCCCTTGTATACGCAAAGTTTACTGTAGGTCATTTCGGGACAAACTCACGGTTCAATTTTTTTTCAATAATTTGTTTGCTTGTTGGGGGTCTTTCACAGATCCAAGGAGTAGGAAGCTCAAACTTCTCGGATTAGATTATCAGTGACGATAGGAATTATAAGATTTTTTTGAAACCATACAAATCTAAAAATATCGTAATTGTCATGTTCCATGCAGAATAGTCTTTTGATGGGGTTGGTAGTGTACATTGATTTGCTTTCAGATCTAGATTACTAGAATAACCAAAACAAAATCATCAGTAAGAACGATTCCTAATACAAAGCTAGCACTGATTGCAGAACAGATTATACACATGTAACTAGCAAAATGTTGAAAGGAAAGGGGAGGGGGGTCCACAAGACCCCTGGTGACCGACAACATAATACGCAAAGTTTCTTGTCAAATGATGAATGTTGCCACTGCCTCACATCCATTCTATTTACAGCATAATACTCGACATTAAGTAGCCGACAATGTATAAAATTCTCGCTAGACAATTATGAACCAATTTCTCACAAACTTTAAGGATATGGTCGTGGGGTCCAAAAATACCCCTTGTATACGCAAAGTTTACTGTAGGTCATTTCGGGACAAACTCACAGTTCAATTTTTTTTCAATAATTTGTTTGCTTGTTGGGGGTCTTTCACAGATCCAAGGAGTAGGAAGCTCAAACTTCTCGGATTAGATTATCTGCTTGAATAGTTTTTATAATGGTATAACTTACTTGAGGATCTTGACTCTCTGGAGTTCAGCCTTCTTCTTGTGAATATATTCAATCAAAATTCTCTTGTTTTTAAATCCGTTACCTTTAGATTTCATATAAAGTTCATGATATCTGTAAAATAGAACCCAAATAAAACTGTTCAAAAACCTAATCTTTTCCATCAAGCAGGTTAATGAAGGTATGTGTACGCCATGCGTAGTGTAGATGAGGGAAATCCTGCCCTGCCACGGACTCTTGTCTACTACCCTTCACTGAATTCCAAGTCCCAACGGTGTAAGGTTATGTTACAGACACATCAACATGTACACAGGACCCCCATTTTCATACTCTCCTCGACAGGCCCTCAAGCAAGGTTGGAAAATCACCAGAAACTTTCTTGGCCAAAAATGGGATTAATCTTCTCGTTGGTGAGCCAGTGGCAAAACAGGGCTAGATATTCATGCGAATCTCGCGTTAGGATTTTCGCAAGAGCTTACGCTGTGAATCTACAAAATGTTTCTAAAAACAAAATAAAAAAAATCTCTGAATATTATTGCCAAGTCCGACTATTGACGTCAGTCCGGGTTCTTATGTCTGTATTTTGTAGGCTTTACCTGATTGATGTATAATCTAGTCGATTAAAACAATGAACAACAAGAGAGGGAGAGAAATGTGGTTTAACGTCCACTTGACACAAACTAGGTCATTTTGGGACTATCATATGGTTTCAATTATCCGCTTGGGCGTAGGGGTCTTCAGCAGTGGGAGGAAACCCACACGGTTGAGAAGGCGTCCCTATCTCCATGCCACATATGCTCACACCAGGGATCGAAACCACAGCCACAAGCAGGAGGTGACCGGCCACCTAGAGGTCGATGCGTGGCACTCTGGACCCCCCCCCCCCCAATGAACAACAAATATACCTTTGCCACGTGAGAATCGGCCATATGTGGTTCATATAATCCGACTCCGAATAATTAGAACATTTAACCATGACTTTGATAATCCAGTAAAAAAACACAAAACAATCTTGCTGATTATTCATAATGTGTTCAGTAAAATAATAATTAAGCCATGTGGCGAATAAAGACGATCTCGGCATGGTTTGCAAATCATGCATCTTCCACTCTGCGTCCGTGTGAATTCCAGGTAGCGGTATATATTAAAATATAACTGGATTATACATTGATGGAATCCCTGACCAATTGTTAGGTAAATTTAAATCTTCATTGCATATAATCCTCGGATAGATCACTAATACACGGGAAGAGAAACCGTGCATACTTTCCCTCGACAGAATCTCAATGCCGAATTCCAATGACACGCGACATATTGGTTGGAATTAGGTCAATAAACCAGTTCTAAATAACGTTTACCGTTATGATTATCTTATTTTAGGCACATGCTGACAGTGGCTTAATCATGCATTATGCAAGAAGAAAATCTGCCTATTGTCGGTCTTTCTTCAGGCCTGAAATGTTACATACTCGGCGCAGTGTTTCGTTTGATTAGAGGTAATCTCACTACTGTAATGAGTGGATACTGTTGCTTTAAATATTGATTGGTCAGTAGTCCGACTACCAACCAATGACTAGCTGCTCTACAAAAGCTTTACATTTAAAACGAGTGCCAATATTGGACCAAATATGTTTACATAACATTATGTCATGACTCACGATTTTATTATGCCCAATTATTAATCTGTGCATAGCAGAATACTGCAGTAAAACTAATTGCGTGACAAATGAGGATATCAAGTCGAATGAAATGTAAACAATACTGTTTGGAAACGAACATACTTTCACCATTTTTAATACCTTAAATCACTGTCCAAAGTTTTAGAAAAGACCCAGATTAAACGAAGGACTGTCATGTTGCTGTACTTAAGTGATAGGAAGAATAAACACACTCCCGCAAAAAGTTCAAGAATCAGAAGATAATCCAGCAATGGCCAGAGGGATTTCTCGTGCCATTGCTTCAGGAATATGGAAATGTTATAAAAAAAATATTACTCAGACATTTATTAACTTATTCAGACCATAATCAACTAGCATGAGATTTTTGTTGGATTGTAGTTCGATTCAGACATATTTTCCTTCATAATTTACCAATAAAAATGGATAACCGAGACTACTAATTTTGTCTTACCGACTTTAGTAATTATGACCGAGGCTTAGCGGAATTTTCATTCGCTTAGTCTTAAGTTAATAGTGGATCAATTTTACTGAAATTTTCAGCAAATTGCCTTTATATTAGCTAGTTCTTCACTATTCAAGTGAGAGCTACCAACTCGTTATCTAATCTCCCATAATGTATCTTTAATTCTTAAAATATTACTGAAGGCTTCATCCTAGTCATACTGAATTTTATTTTATAGCAATTTCAGTTATGGTTGTCACATGATCATTTTACCGTTTATTTATCATGATATCGATATCGACGAATGAATTAAAAACTGTTGCAAGTTGCAGTATCAGTTTATTTTGCCTACGTCATTTTCTGGATATTACTTTTTACACTATTTTAAATGTTTACCCAAAATTCCATCTGATTGTTTTACTTTTATTATTGTTGTATTTTAGTGTTTTAGATTAACACAAACACAATTTTGTTTTTAAGACGGTATAATTAATTAGGATTATTTGTGCAGATTGCATATATGACGCAAAAAATGACAAATTTCGAGCCCTGCAAAATATATATAGTCACAGGATATATTCTAAACCAATTTAACACCTGCCAAGCTAATTATACCTAGTTTACATTAAATATACTGGATTCCTTGAAAAACATCTAAGGGGTATTATGCAGGGATGTAGCCACGCTGGGCGGCACCGGGCGCTTGCGCCCGGCACTATTTCTTGCCGCCCAGCACAAAGAAAAAATCGAAGAAACCCGCCCAGTCGTATTTAATAAACCCATTCATGATTCATCCTTCTTTCACTCTGCTGACTGTACGTACACAAACTCATCGCTCGAAATTTACCACGGCAAACGGCAAAGCCATAGTCATAGATTAAAAGCCGACGCAAACCATGTCTGCCACGGCATAATTTAATTTTGTGTGCTGTAGTAAACCCTTCCATCCTAAATTAGTTTAAAAAAGGAGTATTCATCAATTTATAATTCTGATTCTATAGGGTCTTTGAATTGTATATTTGCCGTAAATAGGCCACCCAGACCAATTTACGGCATTTCAATGTTGAAGTGTTGGATGTCGTAAATGGTGTCGTACGTTCGGTTTTACGACCAATTTTTAATGTACTCATTCTTGCGTTAATTCTACCGAATCTAAATTAAATCCGAGAGACCGTTGGGCTACAGTCCATTTTATTTACACTTGCCGCAAAATAAATCAATTAGGCGGCAAGGCGAGTGTACTGTTTTACTTATCATTCACTATTACGTTAGTCACTACATCATGTAATTAATATAAGTACGACTACCACTACAGTACCAGAGGCTTTTGACTTAGAATCTTTGAAACTGATCTTTTTTTTAGTAAATTAATTTGAAATGGTATATGTAATACCAATTACCATTTACATAAGTTTTTAGCTCCCTGCAAGAGTCTCTGTATCATTGATGAAATTAAGTTAATTTGGTAAAAATTTGATGAATATGTAAATATAAAAGTTAAGTAAATTTGATTTGTACTGAAGCAAATACAACAAAAAGGCAGCAGATGCTCTGGAAATACACCAGGAAGGATTGAATTTTCATAAAAGACCACGCCCCCCTCCAAAAAAAATTTTTTCCTCGCTTCGCTCGGAATTTTTTTTTTCCACCACTCAGCAAATCCTGGCTACATCCCTGATTATGTACAGGCGTAGTAATACATAAAACTAATGCCAACTGGTAAGATATACATATTCAGGCGAACAGCCTAATTGATAGACTGAGAACTGACTTAAATAAAATGATAAAGCATAGAAATTTACAACAGAAATATTATTCGGGTTTTACAGGGGCTTGTACTTCCTCCACAACATTTTACTAATACTTACATATGTCGATCAATTTTTTTAGTCTCACGATATCTTCTGAGTAATCTTCGTAACACCCTCATTCTGTTCATCCACACAATTTTCTGTGGTTGACGTGCATTGGCTGTACCTCGTCGTCGTCCTGTTCCCATGTGACGTCCCTTTCTTCGAGCAATCATAAACTTTCGTACACGAGCTCGTGAATGAACTGTGACAGGTTTTCGGATGACCAGACCATCTTTCACAAGTTTACGGATATTTTGTCCTGAAGTATAATTAAAAATTTTACTGTGTAGCCAAATCCTTACCTACTAAATCAAAAATTACAAGCTTGTTAATAAAGCACGGGAGCAGATCGTTTTATCCCACAAATTAAAAAATGAGCATTACCTATTTTTAATATTTATTCATATACATTAATAACAATATATCTGAGGTTAACAGTTGAAGCGAGCAATAGCTCTCGCTTTTCTTGGCTCGCACACACGTCCAAATAGAAGTTATTGCTCTCCTCCGAGGATAAAATCGCTCTCGTCACACATTACCCATGCACATAAACACAATTCAATGGTTTGGGTACTTATTTTGATCTATGTGAATATCGTAATTAATTCTTCGACATCGGCCGGTCTAAAATTTGCACGAATCGCCGCATTAGCTGTAGGTCCCTAACTCTCAGATTCGTGCAATTCCATTATCCGAATTGACGTGGATTCCGCTAAGTAACACAAATTATTTGTCAATTTAAAGATGTGATCTTACGGAAAAATATGGGCTTATAATTATATCCAATATTTAAGACAAAATAAATAATTTACCATTGGTATACGAATCGTGTACCATAATGCGTTTCTGCCCCAGGTCTATCAAGAGACTCAAGGAATGAGGCTAGAAACATTGCACCAAATCAAACGGAACATGTAGACTGGAATAACTAGATGCTAGAAATTTTCAATCGATTGACACTGCTAGCTTATTTTGCCAAACATAACTGATTTGAAATCGAGAGTAAAAACGAAAACCATTGAATGTAAATATACTCTTCAAAAACAGAAATGCACAACCCATTTTTCATCAATTTTTTATTTGAACGAGGTCGTTGTTTCGGTAAATCTTACTTGTTTTCAATGCCATTATACAAGGATAAAAGAAATTCATTATCGATTTTAAAGGTAGGGTCACTTATTGTGACTGGTCATCCTTTTTGTCGAAATTTGTTATCACTTGATTGCACCAAGAAACATGAATTTAACAACTTTGCGAGATTTTCGCATGGAACCTAGATCTAAGGTCTTTAAAATCCTGGGGTTCTCGGTTTCCAAATCAGTTGCACATGTAAACACTCAACGAACCAAATGATGCCACATCTGAACGAAGACCAACACAACAACGCTATTGGACGATTACAAGCAGGTGAATCCAAGACAGATGTAGCCAGGCTGCTGAATGTTTCTCTTTGTTCCATTTCTCGCCTTTGGGATGGAAACCGACAAAGTTCAACACGTTACCGCCCTAGCTCAGGCCAAACAAGAGTGACCCCACCTGTCCTGGATTGTCACTTCCGGTTACGTCATTGGCATAAATGGTTTTCAACAGCTATCTCTACTGCAGCAGCAATTCCCGGACGGCGTAGAATCTCGTACCAGACAGTAGGTAAACGCCTACGTGAAACCGAATAACTAGGCAGACGTCCCCGTTAGAGCTTCTGTTTTGAAATACGCCAACACCTTGAAATCCAACTTTAATGGATCAGGCACTGACGGGTATGGACACAGCAACACTGGAGAGCAGTTTAGTTCAGCAACATGTCGCGGTTCTTGTTGCAACAAGGCGATGGTAGAGCGAGGATATACCGACGACGAAATGTATCTTTGTGTTTCTTTTTTGGGAGAGTATATTAGAGTATTCGTTGCGACACAATTTGCAGGGAATATGTAAGAGGTATCGCATCGCAGTTTGCTAAACAAAAACGACGTAAGTGCAAATCAAATATTAATTTGATTAGCAGAAAATTTTCAAATTCAAGGGAACCCGCGAATCAAATTTCTTGTTCCAAATCAAGCGTGAAAAAATGTTCAACAAACATGATTTACCGTTTCACTGCGTACAGACATTTTAATCCCCTGGATGTCGGTCCCTAAATTAGTAATCTACGGTAATTGTAAGCTAACCTTGTAACAGTCATCCAGTTCACGATCAAATTAGGTAAACAATCCCATAAAAATACAAGCTTCTCGATAATTATTCATAAAACAATAATTTGTATCTGTAACCGTTCCATTTCCCTTTGTAAGAATCGAGCACGTGTTCCCAACTGGTATCCTCTTTGCCATCACACAAATATTTTAATTATTTTCCATTCACTGAACAACAAAATATCCTGTTGTCTTTAATCGTACGAAAAATGTATCCATCTGATGCGTGCACTATTATTAGCTCTAGACACCAGTTTAATTTTTATTTGTTTGACAAACTAATTTGCGACAAATTCCACTTGGTTCATTTTGGCGGGAAAAAAGGTCACGTGGACAAATAACAACATTGCGACAATGCATGCATTGCACTCGGCAGACGGGTGTCGAAGCTTCTATGTAATTTTAAAATAAAGTCAAACAATGCTTCGACATCAAAATTTTCTTATCAGAGATATTTTGTTTTCATTTTCTGTCGTGTAAAGAAAGACATGTAATTTTGGAGGAATATTTTGCCGGCATGAAATTGAACCAGGTAGGCCTACTAGATATTGTATGGGAATTGAATATGAAAAATAGCGAGGTGCATCTATTTGTTTGTATTGAGAACAATATGCTGCATATAAACATAACACTATTATTAAAGGCAGTTAATAATGTCCCGCATTATTACACCCATGTCATCAATATTACTTGTATACCAGTAGAAATTATGGCCTCTAGAGATCGTTCAATACGATACCATGAAAATTTACTTTTTTGCTATTCAATCAAGAGGAACTGCTAATCAATTTTCAGATTGATTAACACTTTTTTTTAAAAACATCCTATGACTGCTAATCATTTTTTTTTTCTTACCATATACCCTGACACTTTGTCAATTTCAGCCACATCTCTAGCAAGAGACTCGAGGAATGAGGCTAAAAAAATTCCACCAAATCAGACTGGAATAACCAGATGCTAGAAATTTGCATTTGATTGAGATTGCTGGCTTATTTCACCGAACATAACTGATTTGCAATTAGAGAAAAAACGGAAACCATTGAATGTAAATCAGTTTATATATATATACATTCATATTACAGTATTATGTGCGTTGCGACCCACTTGTGTCAATTTCTAGGTCCCAAATGTTTAGTGACTTAGCTCCTTTAAGGTTTTTGTTTGTGGCTTTGGTTTGTTAATTTATCTGGCTTCTTACTTAAATGTGTAAATATAACTCAACCCTAACCACATATTGCTAATCTATAACAATTAATTGTTTATTTTCATAAACAATAAAGTACATGTTTATATAACAATAAGTACAACCCACTAATTAACTAACAAGGGGGATGAAATAGCCCAATTAAAAAATTGGTTGGATTGAAACAGCCTGGGGTGAAACAGTTGTGGGATGAACTAACCCGCATCCGTTATCATGATAATAGTTTAAAAAAAAAAATAACCTAGATTAATGTAAAGGGAATTTGCTGAACCAAGATTTTAGTGATTGAATTTTCGTCCTAGCTTCAATCATCATTATTGAAAATGGTACGATACAAAACAGTCTCAATCCTCCATTTCATGATAAAATCATGAATAAAAGTTGAGCAGCAAATTAGATCCTAATCTTTTCTAGTATTACAAAGTCAAATGCCTTGACATCTGAATTAAAACGATGTCGATGTTTAAACATCGTAGAAATTATTATATCATTGTAGATCTATAAATCTATGAACGTTTTTGAGAACTTACTGGAGTTTGCGTTGGAAATTTCATTATTTTCATTGGGATCCAACCAGATTTTGTTTTTACCGCATTTCAATACAGAAGCGGCTAACCGCTTTTGAAGCCTGAGCGAACTGAAAGATTGAAAAAGAAAATATATCATATGTGATGTCTAATCAGAAAACAGTGCAAGACAAGGCGAGTAAAAGTTTGTTTATTAAATTCTAAACACACGTTTTCACTTGGCAGCCATTTTGGATGAAATTTGTGTAAAATTACAATATTTATGACAGTTATTTTGGGTATATTTCAGTTATTTATTCCACAACTACTTTTCACCAAATTTACATTGGTTATTGATATTCCATAAAATGGCATTATAATTCTTTATTGTTACTAAAATTCACAGAAGTTGAACAAACTTAATATAGCAGTGCCAACCTCATGGTTACTTCGTTTCACGGTGTTGAGAAAGGCAAAATTACAGCACGTGGTTTGTGACATCACGAAAAATAGTTCGTATTTATGTTGTTTTTCAAAAAAAAAACTAGCGTAGCCCTGTCAATTGTAATATATTTGATTACAAATGGTCATTTAAAGGTCGCAGGAATATAGAAATTCAAATATAAATCGAAATTTAGCTCGAATTTTAACATCGTTCGGAAACATTGTACTATTCCGCCTGTCAGACGGTCGTGATGCGGTTTTAAAAAATCTCGTTTTATCTCGACTATTAGCGTCTGCTACGAGATGTTCTTTCAAGGTCATATTACCCAAAGGTCAAGGTTCTAGGCCGTCAAGAAAGGTTATTAACTCATCTTTAATCGGATCGACCAGAGTTGCTGAAAAATGGACAACCCAGGGCCCTTTCCGAGACTTGCCCGAAAGGACAGTGTTATGGCGACACCGGGAAGAGAGGGGCAAGGTGTTGCACCAGGAAGTTTTGCCGGAAAAGCAATCGGTGTCTTTACAAGTGGGGGAGATTCTCAAGGTAGGGTTTGATATTTTCATTCGACTAAGTTATGACATAAGGCCAATACAAATAAATATTGGTCTTACTTACTTCAACATCCCCACAGTTCAAGTTAGACTGAAGAATCCAACCTCTGATACTGGTACTATGATAATTCCCATTCACTAATATGTCAGTCCAAATAAACAAAATAAACAAAGTTCTCTACAATTACAGTTAACAATAGGCTAAAACATTAAGACGATATTTTGCTAGTCAAACAATTATTAAGAGATTTTAAAGCCCCAGTTTACCAGATGTTGACAGCATCAGTAACAGTAGGGAATTATTTCAGAAATTCATTTGTGGACCATGTCATGTAATATGGAGGGTTATGTAATATAGGGATGTCAGTACTCAGTACTAAATACTGTCTCTGTGAACCACTCATAGTCACAGATTTACAACAGATTTGACAATATTGACATGCAAACAAACAGGTTACATATATATCTGACACACTCTATGAATGGAAATGTAGATATTGAATAGACTGAAATATACAAGAGGTGGTGGGGGTTGGGGACTAAAATGCCAGTCCAAGATGGGAGTTGAGAGTCAACTGTCTCGGCATTAAAGATAAGCTTACTATGTCTAATATGTTGCCATAATACTTTTGTCTTGAGATTCTGATCCCATGCGGGAGCCACGGTGACTAAATAATATATCACTTATATTTGATGGGATGAGTTGTCTTATAACCTGAGTCTATCACTTATATTTGTTGGGATGAGTTGTCTTATAACCTGAGTCTCTATCTTGAACGGACCGGAATTACGACGAAATGAGGTCAAAAGAAGTCTGTGATAGAGCCTATAAAGTGAGGCCACTGTTGAGCGAGGCTTGATCACCCAGTTCCTAGGCACATATCGAGTAATGATAGGTTTATAAAGGGACTGGGTGATACAGACTTCTTTTGACCAAATTTCGTTGTAATTCCGGTTCGTTCAAGATATAAATCGCCAAGTGAACACACTTTAAAGACCACATCAAATGATTCAGAAAATTTTTACGTACGGGTACTCAATAGTTACAAAATCCATTTTACGGCAAGATCAAACTAATCTGATTAAAATTAATTCAGATATTTACTTTTTAGTATCCGACTGCCAAAAACGTTTTTCAAATTTTCAATTACAACCTTAATCCGGTTGATTGGCTGGTGACGTCACAGGCACTACACATAGTATACACATCATCTATACAATATATCACTGCCTGTGCAATTATATCACTGTATATACACACAGCCAGTTGACATGTGTGTATTTGGTCGGTCCAATAAACATTTGACTGCCGTAATCATTAACGCGTAGTTATTTACATGTAAGCTACATATCACTATATCAGTCAAAGCATTTTCAAAAGCCGACCTTTCTCGTCTTGAGTTGTAATAGATTACCCAGTATATATTTGTGACAAGATTATTACCGAGTGTATTTCAAGATGCCATATTACCAATGTGTTATTGAGAGTTGTGGAAATTCCAGCAAGGGAAAAGGGAATAATGTACCGGCGTTTCATAAATTTCCCAAGGATGAAATCGTACGGAAAGAGTGGAATGAGTTTGTAAACAATTCACATCCTGATTGGCAACCTACAGTCACAACAGTGATATGCAGTGAACATTTTAGAACGATTGCTTAATTACCTATTCACACCCGGCGTGTGTATTTATTAACGCCTGACTGATTCCTTAACCCCCCTTATTAAATATAACAATTGACTACGGAAAAATTTGTTTTGTAATACATTTTATTTCAAGATCCATTTTAATATTTGTTTCATTATGTACAGCCGTTCTGTTTTCTCACGGTAGCGGTTTTAATACAATCTACCATTGTGTGCAGTCCAAACGATTCGAGATACATTTTCGTCAGTATTGTGGTTCTAATTTAGAAGGGTAATTATCATTTTTTGTTACACCAGTCAGATCAATTTGTAATAATGAATATCAAATACACTTGATCAAATGTGGAGTTCCTGGTGCCGTTTGGTGAGTGATTAAACTGTCAATTTAATTGTAAAATACATGTATTCTTTATAAAAAAAAAGTTAAATGATGTTAGACATTATAACCTTATCTTATCACAAACGTATATCCATCGAATGATTTATATTTAGATGTTGGTTAAACACCAATCAACAAGTAATACGAGGCTACTTTATTACAAAAACATCGGTGAGCAAAGAAAAAGATATTTACCTAATCAGCATTCTTAATTACTTTATGGCCCAATCACTGTTCAAATTTAGTCTGATTGATTAATGACGGGTATTAACAACACTACACTTGCGATACACATAGATAGTTAGGTGACCCTTCTCAATCTGTTAATTCTAACGTATATTGAGATATTTTTTCGTATTTCATTTCTGCGGTCTATTTCAGAGTAATAAAGTCAAATTCGCAAGCAGAAAGAAAGGCGCCGTACGTCAATAACGAATCGTCATTTGCAAATCGCGTTTCAATCATGTTTGACGTTTATGATATATTTTGCGTGACCACATCTTTTAACTCCTATACTCTTTTACTCGGGGAAATTCGAACCACAATACTCTTCTGACGAATAGCTGGGAGTGTATGACATCGCTGCCGTAAGAAAATGAACGACCGTACATTATGAAACAAATTCTAAATTAGAACGACGATACTCTTCTGACGAAAATGTATCTCGAATCGTTTGGACGACACACGATGGTAGATTGTATTAAAATCGCTGCCGTGAGTAAACAGAATGACCGTACATAATGAAACAGATTCTAAATTCGAACAATAAACTTCTGACGAAAATGTAACTCGAATCGTTTAGACCGTACACGATGGTAGAGTTTATTAAAATCGCTGCCGTGAGAAAACAGAACGACCGTACATTATGAAACAAATGCTAAATTGGATCTTGAATTAAAATGAATTATAAAACAAATTATTCCGTAGTCAATTGCTTTATTTAATTGGGGGGATTAAGGAATCAGTCAGGCGTTAATGAATACACACGCCAGTTGTATATATAGGTAATTAAGGAATAAACATTCCGAATATGCATTCGGTCACTGTGACGTCACTGGCGTCTGAGGGGATTAAGAGTGTTTTCAATAATTGGCAAAGTTGTTTTTACGGGAGGTCTATTTTTACGACTTTGAATGAAGATAGTTGAATTAATTTTAGTCGGATTGATGTGAATTTGCAGTAAAGTGGATAAAATAACCATGGACTGCTCACATAGAGAAATTTTCAGGGACATTTTATGTGCACTTTAAATTTGATTTGTAATTAATAACGCTGAAAAATGACCAATTTAACTACATTGGAGGGTGTATAATGCTCAAATAAAGTCTAGTTGCCAATGAAACGATAAAAAGTCTTAGAACTAGTGAGTATTGTGAGATGATAACAGACGATATATCGTAAACCAGTCATAACAAAGATGGCGTCTGAATTACCTTTATTATACTATACTGTCAAGCAGTAGTAAGAAGTTTTATTTTAATCCCTTCAAGTGCCTGTGGTCCAACCCTCCTTATTATCCATGGTTCATATTAGTTCAGCTCTGAACGTAGGTCTCATTACACTTGCCCTGTACATTCTGGAAGCGTCCCGTTGAATTGTTGTCGAAATAGTTTCGGTTCCCAGTCAATTTTACTGGGTAACTTTTTACTGCTAAATGGTTGTGTGTCAGTCCCCGTGAATGCCTGTACAGGAACATGTTAGTAAGAAAATTTTGCTTACCTCGCTAGAGTCAGTATGTCTGACACAACATGCTATAAAAAATATTTCCCCTTCTAAACAGCTTGGTAGAAGCCATTGAAATGTATATAAGGGTAAAACACTGGGTCATCAGTCCTTCACGTTTATAAAATTGTGCGGGAGCGATAAAAAGCTCCTGCCAATTTCAAAAATGAGAAAAAAGCTCCTGTAAAACTCTTCTTAATCATATTGCAAGAGTAATGCTACATTTTATTGAAGAAAGGACAGCCAAAATTGTATTTAGTCTTGTTTAATATGTGGTGAATATGGAAGCATCAGTATGATCAACATGGAAAAAGATACCTGGAATGTATGCAGTTTAAAGATAAACAAAAACTGAAAGTGGTTTATTAATCTCAATATTTAGGAGAGCGATTTAGCTAATTTGCAGGAATCTTTAATGACTCCCGCAGTACCGGTACCGCGTAGGAAACTTGAGGTGCGTTGAGAGGAGCAGGAGCGAAAGCTCACCTTAAACTTTAAGGACTGGGTCATATAACACAAAACAAAATTTTGGTAAGCAGGGGAAACAGATTTGGGATGTTTTGAAAAAAATAGATTGTACATTGTATTTGGGCTTGGCAGAGCAATAAATGACTGAAGATTCACAATTTTGCAATGATTCAAATTCCCCCCCACCCCAACCCTGCTTATCAAAATTTTGTCTCGTCAGATATGGCTTAGTTACATAAATTTGTGCATTACACTATATTTAAATTTAAATGGCTTCTGCCAAGCTCTTTAGCAGAAGGGGAAGTATTTTTAACACACGACCGTTTAGCCGTAAAAAGTTGCTCAGTAAAATTGACTGGGAATTGAAACTGTTTCGACAAGGAATCAACAATAGCTTTTTTGTTGTTTTTTTTATGAAAGTCCATCTCTACTTCTTCATCTCAGGTCTCTATTCTAACACTGAATAAGTCAGTGCTGATTTTCAATAATCAAATTGAGATTTTAAGGTCATATTAAAAATATCATATTAGATTAGATTTAGTTTATTGTGTCGTCATATGTCTTTTGCAGGAATGAATTCTGCTGTTCGAGCTGTTGTACGTATGGGATTGTATCTTGGATGTAAAGTCTATTTCATTAGAGAGGTAATTTTAATTTAGGCCAAAAAAAGGGTTATGTTTCCTGTAACGGATGGAAATTAGGGTAGGGTCGGTAGGTAGTGATAGATTTATTTGCCTTGTTTTAAATACCATTCGAGCAGATCCCATATCCACCTGCTTGAAATATACGTTCACTTGTTTTTATCCAATTGCGTGTCATTGCTTATATTAGAACTAAAGTTGTGAGGTTTATAGCTTTTCGGAATATGCAGTGGTAAATCTATACGAAACCTGTAGTCTCGTTTTTCACGTCAGTTAGCAATCTTGCGTCAAAAGTATGACAGTTCTTAATAAACGTTCGCTGTACCTGCCTATTCTGATCGGTAAATGCAGATTCAAAGGACGGTGACATTTATACTCATTTATAGCAACAAATGATATAGGAATTTTCACGAATCCGGTAGGTTTAGAGATTTCTGAATGGTTGCTTGGTTAACAAAATTTTTTTTTCTCTCGGCACTAAAAAAAATATTGAGTCTGCAGGTTTTGTAATGGGTTGGTCGGGTTACCGGAAACATAAAATTTTTTTTTTTGGCCTATCTAAATCAGCAAAAGAATTGTAAAAAAGCTACAAAGAATATTGAAGTTTTAATCTGTATCTCTTTGTTTTTTACTGTAGTAACGGTCCTCAGATAATGTAATTTTAACAAAACCATGAAATTGAAAGTTAAAGTGTCTGATCATTATTTGAGGGATTGTTAATAATGCATCATGTAAGAACTAATGGCAAATCTTTCTTTTAGTAATTTTTAGCCTCAAATATTTTATAAATTATTAATTAGACATTTATTCACATGGCAAGCCCATATTAAACTAATTCAACTCCAGGACCGTAGCCAGCGCCGGGGCGCCCTTTGCCCATTGGGAAAAGTCAGCTCCTTCAATGGGTGCCAAAGGACGATGAAATTGGCGTCCAACCAATAGGGAGGGGCCTCATAATGACCCACACAATTAACATCACAACTGAACGGCGTGATTTGTGGGGTGCCTTATCCTGGAGAGACGCACATAATGACATGATTAGTGGGGTACCTTCCAGTATTGAGCCGCACATAGTGCATAATGCAGAATCAGATTGTTTGGGCGCCGACGGCATGATTTGTGAGGTGCCTCATCCCAGAGGGGCGCCCACAATGTCGAGATCATGGGCGCCCGTAATATAATGCTAGTGAGATTGGTTAGACGCCGACGAATGAATTGGGTGCCCAAAACGGCGTGATGATTTTCTAAATTCAAACGGCAGGATTTTGATTTGTGGGGTGCATAGGCAATCTGACTTTTCAGGCAGATGGGTAGAGCGAAAACAATTTTTTTTTTTATTTCATCTGGTTTGGGCAAAATGAAGTGTCCGAAATCTAATAAAACACTAATTTTACTTTTCTTTTAATTGGATTCTGCAAATTTGTACTAAATTGTTTGAAACATTTTCTGGAGCTACTCTCCTTTTTTGCCACATTTTTAGGGCATCGATTATTTGTGAATGCAGCTGCAATAGTCTGATTGGATGGTTGGATTTAGGTCGGCATAGAGTGGGATTTCGGTTACAAAACGATTCAAAAATTGAAAGTTTATTTACTCTTGGATTAGAATAGTAGAAAAAAACGCATGCGGCGGTTGTTTGGGATTCGGGTAAGCGACCATTTTCCTGATGCAATGGCCCAAGAAATACCTCTCTGGCCATTGCTGGCTAGCAACATGTCAGCCCTTCATTTAACCTGGGTTCTTCCCTAAAACTTTGGACAGTAATTTTAGGTATTGTATCCATTTAGATAGCCCAGTTTGTCACGTAATTCATTTTTCTGCAACATTCTGCTATGCACTGGTTAATTGGATATAATAAAATCATGAGCTATATTGTAACATTATATAAACATATTTGAACCAATTTGAAGCTCAGTTTAAAGCGTAATGATATTGTAACGCAGTTAGTTATTGGTTGTTAATCAGACTATTGACTGGTGATAATTTGAATTCTTGGAATAGAAATTTACTTCCATTGCACATCAGTGTTAAGTGGGATTAGCAGAAATCAAGCAAAACACTACGAGGAGTATATGATACGCCACCGAAGGTGGACTATATTGCATCACATTTAAGTTTCTGTATTCACAGGCTGGAATAGCAGGAAAATACGTTTGCGGCAGGCAACATTTGCTCTGATTTGCTGAACACTCCTAGACCATCAGATCGTTGTGAATTTGAACGGATTGAGACATAATATTTATTTAATAATATCATTTAAAAATGGTTAATCAAGACTTTGTTTATTATCATAACAATGGTAGCTATGAAAATGGAGACAACTCTATTCTTCAGACATACATAACCTCAATTAGAATATATTCCTTTTGTATTATATATTATTAAACTGTAGTAATAATTGTCAGTTCTTTATCTGAATCTTGCATAATGAATAATCTCTTGCAACAGAGCCTATTGTGAAAATTGAATCTCTAAAAGTATAATCAGACCACAAACATTGCAGTTCACACACTATTTAAACAGATTTGATTGAATCTATGATATTCGCTGATATATTTTGATAGGTCCTCTTTTAATCTGATTCAGTGATTGATTCCAAGCTGGGAGATTATCTACTGTTGATATATTTTGATATAGAGCTGGCCGTTTTTGCTTTAATAGTTCAAAAATAGAATGTATTGTCAAATTACTTATTCTGAGTGAAGATATGAGTGTTAGAAGAAGTAGCATAGATTGCTTATTTTCGTAGCAAAGGTACCTGACAATAAAGACTAAATCTCGATTGTGCATGTTATCATTAAATCTTTTAATCACGCAGGTGTTCTAATTAATCCATTTAAATCTTGGTTGATTATAGGCTTTTCAAGTGAAAAGATGTCTAAATAAGAATTTATATAACATTTGAAGCCAAAATGAAAAATTCTAATAGGTATATTTAGCTCTTACATAATGCATAGTTGATTAATCGATTGGAGTACATTTTAGCCGCGGAAAATTATTCGAAAAATATGAAAAATGAGGTACAGAGACTTTAAGATTTAATACTTTCATACTGTAGATCTACAAGTAATGGCACACATCAAGTACAGGTTGGTTTGTATGTATTGACTTTGGTGAGGGTATAAATTCCCACCAGGAACATCTCAACATACTAACAAATTTCTTTTTTAATATGGCCTTATAAATCAGAATAACAATGAGTGTGAATAATTTATTGAAATAAATCAAGTTAGATTTGACAGGTTGTCAATCAATGATATTTATCAAATAAAACTTTAGCACCACTACTATATATATATATATGTAATGATGTACAGTATCAAACTACCTGTATATTTCACGACGCACAATGTTAGATATTTGCTTTATGTCCTTGAGTATTATTGAAATATATTAGAATATAATTAATCAGAAATAGATACATTCTTTCTAAATGAGAAAGGAGTGCAAAAAATTTATTATTGACGAATTCGATTCTAAGCAATTATTGATTGGGACAGGCATTTGATTCTTCCACATATTTTGATTATAAAAACTCATCTAATTCCAAGACCTATTAACCATCATATTCACATGATTGATTGCTCTAATATATCTTGCAGTCGATTGCTCAAGAGATCAAACCAAACCACAAACCTAATCAGATGCAACTTTTGTACTGATTAATAATGGTGAACAATAGGAAACTAATATTTGTTGGTTTTGGCCTGCAGATGAAAATGTTTATAACAATAAATCTGTTTTTGAGACTTGATTTTTACAATAAAGACTTTAATATGGATTATGTATATTACCAGGGTTATCAAGGTATGGTAGATGGATCATCATATATACAAGAAGCTCAATGGTCCAGTGTATCTGGTATTATACAATTGGTGAGTAAAACGTTTACCTTACTAATCTTACTATACATGCATCACTTTGATGAATGTAATACCTTATGGCATGAATGAAGTAGAGGTTTCCTACTTTTCAGCAACTGGATAATGAAGACTGAAGATGGTATCTTATATTAAATTCCAAACCCCACTAAAACTTATAGCTTAGGTCAAAAACCTCAATAATATTTATACTTTACACTACAGCAAACACCCTACTAAAACTTAAACCTTTACATCAAACACACAAAAAAACCCTTATACTTTAAAACGGCAATTTCATATTTTTTAGTTATATTTTTAAAATATATTAAAATAAAGCCCTAAAATAGATTGTATCCATAAACAGTCCTACCTTGTTAAAGAATAATCCTATTAATCCTATAATTCACTATTGCCAGTTGAGAAATTGGTAAAAATATCATTTTCAAATTCAAACGTTTGAAGATCGCCATTGCATGGACTGGAATGGGAAAGCAAGGGAGGTAATTCAAGTAATTGTGTTATTATTTTCTATGTCAGGGATTTCTATGCTTGTGAAATATTGCCCATGATCGTATAATAGTGAGTTGACAACCTTTTGAGCAAAAGACATAGAAATAATTATGTTTTGACTTTCTTAGAAAATATGAAATTTTCGCTTTAAAGCAAAGAAAACCCCCAAAACTTATACTTTACACCGAAAACTCAAAAAAAATGTATACTTTTACATCAAACACCCCAATATGAATAAAACTTATACTTTGCATCATCCACCTGAATAAAACTTTTCCTTCACAGTAAAAACCCCTATAAAACTTTTCCTTCACAGTAAAAAATGCAATAAAACTAATAAGTTAGATCAAACACCCCAATAAAACTAATACTTTACAGTAAACACTCCACCCAATAAAACTGACACCTCAAATAGAAATAGCTATGAGTCTGATGATCTACATGTACATCAAAATGTTAAATTATAATTACAGGGTGGTACAGTTATTGGAAGTGCTCGATGTAAAGATTTTCGTGATCGAGAAGGACGATTGAAAGCAGCACATAATTTAATCAGCCATAACATCACCAACCTGGTTGTTATCGGGGGTGATGGTAGTTTAACTGGTGCTAATTTGTTCCGGCAAGAATGGGCAAGTTTACTTGAAGACCTTCAAACTAGTGGTATGTTAATTCTAACATTTTACCAAATTTTGATGAACATGAAATCAACTAGTTCTGCACTACCGGTATATGTAATGATGTTGTTGAAGGCCACTGACTTTACTATAAACTGGCTTGAACTATGTTGTTTAGAGCAGTTGATGACTCCAGATGACTCCACTATAAATAATAAATAATGTTGTAGAATTGTCTCTGGATTCAACTTTACAAGAATGATAATGTTGATGGCCACTGACTCCTCACTGTGAAGCTAGCAGAAACGATGTGCTGATTTTGCTTAAATAAGTATAGAAATGGGTTGATCCGATGTTTTATTTCAGTTAGTGAATTGTCAAGTTTGGTTTGATAGAATAAGAGATTTTTGAAAGATTAAACAGGAT
This sequence comes from Patella depressa, assembly GCA_948474765.1. Classification (NCBI taxonomy): domain Eukaryota; kingdom Metazoa; phylum Mollusca; class Gastropoda; family Patellidae; genus Patella; species Patella depressa. The sequence goes on from OX419715.1 coordinate 32,246,450, forward strand.
TCAGCCTGTTTGCTAAATTTAATTTAATTTAATTTTTCAATTTTTGACATACTGTGTCGACCATGGAACACAAAAAGATTGACTTTACCTACATGTAAAAAATTTGAACAAAGACATTGTCATCCAAATACATTGAAATCAGAAATTTTATTTTGACGAAAATCAAAGAGGTTAGCAGTTGTATTGTAAACTGCACAATAGCAAGGTACTGATGTTTGAGTGATTACTTGGTCAGGCATAAAAGTAACCTGATTCCTGTGGATATATTGACACTATATAAAAATGACCCATTCACTAATGAACCAGTCACAATTAGATGTTAAGTTGGCCAGGTTGTGCAAGGATGAATTGTAGCATGACAAATAATATCTCTTCTTTGCCAAAACATTTCCAAAAAATAAGGTAAAATGGCTTGATATTTGTTTAATTATAAGATCTTGACAATTTGCTATTTGTTGTCTTTAAATGTTAGTGCCAAAATGAGTTCTCTCTCCATCTTGCAGGAGCCATCACGATGGAACAGAAAATTAAATGTCAACATTTAAATATAGCTGGATTGGTTGGATCTATAGACAATGATTTCTGTGGTACAGATATGACAATAGGTGTAGACTCAGCTTTACATCGTATTATAGAATCAGTTGATGCCATTACTACCACAGCTTCCAGGTGAGTATAGGGGAGGGGGCAGTGCTGCAACAACTGCCACTACTGCTTCAACTTTATGTTCTTCAGATGAATATTACCAGGGTCATGTTTTGTATGGTAAATGTTTGTACTCCGCTAAAACTTGGAAACCTCAATTGAATTATTTCTGATAATTACTTCATGAGTTGTTAATCTTGATCTGTTTTTTATATCTTGCAACAAATAAGTGACAACTTTTGTGAATTGGTCCTATGTCTTGCCTGCCTGGCAGGTCATTTTTTTTATAGTAACGCTCTATGGGTCTGCCATCTTTTTTATGAGACCTACATTATTGCAGTACTTTCTTAAAGGCCTAGGTCACCTTACAAATAATACAACCAATATATTAAATAATCATATAAGATGCATATTCGTCTTATCTATCATTAACAGTGATGTAATGTGGTTATTATTTGATGTACTATACCATAATTTCTTATTAGCCTCATGGCACAGATTCTTTTGGATTCAGAGGCACACAATGTGTAGTTGATTAGGCACATTCTATTTAACTTTCCTGGCAGAATTAGATGCACAGTTATAAAGCCAAATTTTTGATACTAAGTTTCCCGAATGGTGTCGTGAATTGTTTACTTTATGGTATTTTTGTTTTTCAGTCATCAAAGAGCTTTTGTATTAGAAGTCATGGGTAGACATTGTGGGTAAGTACCAGCCAGAGATTATCCAAAAAAAGAGAAATTCAGTCATACCTTTAAAATAGGCCTGTTATTTCAGTCATATTTACTAATTGTGACTGACTGCTGGTAAAATTGATTGCCTAGAAATGTCTCTTGTCTCACAATGTAATCTTAAATCACATTAAATACAGTAAAATGGAAAATGTTACAAATTGTCAGATTCTTTTTTAAAAAAAAGAGTCTAAATGTGTGAGCCTTTCTATAAGCTGAAATGGGAGCATGGCACATGGCTATAAGATGGCACAGTTATTGTAGCATGACACATGATCAGGTTATAGTTATACAGCACAAGGTCAGTTATTGTAACTGGCTGACTAACCAGGATTCTCAATTCCAGTGTTGTTTGAAAAATGTGCTATGCCTGACAAAAGAGATATAAAATGAAATGGGGTTTAACATCCTTCTGTACTGCTCCGACTGCGCTAATGAAGACAGGTGGATATTACAGACGCCACAGTCTGGGCAGAATTTCCATCATAGCACACTGCATGGTGTATGCTCATCTTCAATAAAATTCAGCACACGATCAATCTTTGATGAAAGAGTGGAGAATTTTTTCAGGTAATCATGTTATTTTATTATTTCAGGTATTTAGCATTAGTTGCTGCCTTGGCTAGTGAAGCTGATTGGGTATTTATACCAGAATGGCCACCAGAGGCAGGATGGCAGGAAACATTGTGTAAAAAATTAGCTGTTGTAAGAATAGTTATATTTCTTTATCAGTTCTTTCATATTTAGAAGTCCTCACTAATTAACTTTGTGACAGATATACCTTTCACTCAGTACAGATACAGCGTCTGCTGGAATTTCGTCTTGCAACCCTATTTAGGTAAACATAAGTGCAACCTACTGGCAAAATGAAACATTAACGTGAATTTACTAACCATTATATCACCTGCTTTCAATCATGATTACAACCGTGATAGAATTAGGTGTTATTGGGGTGGTAAAGCTTGTGTAAAAGTTAGTTTCATACAATGCTTATGATATTCGTTAATGTTTTATTTTATTATAATATGTGTCTATTGTTTGATGTGTTATATTTTAGGAGAGAAGTTTAGGCCAACGTTTGAATATTATTTTAGTAGCTGAAGGAGCTATAGATAGAGAGGGTAATGCTATAACAGCACAAATGGTTAAAGATGTGAGTTTCAAAACTTTTTTTCAATATAAGCTTAACATCCTGAAGTTGGCCAAAACATCAATTTTTTTTTTCATGCCCGATCCCCACTTGTCAGGGATGGAACTTGAGTTGGCTCACAAGCGAAAAATGGAGTATGCATAAATCCAATTGTCTAGGTAAAGTTATCCTCCTTAGGTTGCACATGTGATAATATTTACCTTCATGTTAGTCAGCAATATGTTGTTAAAACATTAACTGTGACCAGTAGAGCAGGTTATCATCAATATCATCCCTAATAACAATACAATAATTAACAGTGATTAGTCGAATCAGTGTCGTTAAAAACATTATAATTTATTTGTTTATAAAAGATGTCTTCTTGCAATTGGTACAGCAGTTTGCATCAATTCCATTTCCTGTTTAAATCAACCCCCACCAATTCAAAACCTTTTGAAATCATTAATTTCAATACCTGTATAAATATAAATCATTAATTCCAACATCTGTTTACATCATTAATTTCAATACCTGATTATATTAACCCCACCATCAATTTCAGTATCTGTATTATTCCGTTCATTTCACAGTAATTAAACACGTTCATCCATTTATCATGTACATGGTAAAATCAATCCTATTTCATCAAGTTTTCATCAGTTTTTATATTTTGTAGATTTTAACTAAAGAATTAAAGATTGATACAAGAATTACTGTATTAGGTCATGTACAACGTGGTGGAAGTCCATCAGCTTTTGATAGAGTTCTCGTAAGTTTATAAGCTGTTATATTCCAATTAAATTCTTATTAATTACTAGAATATGTTCAAACTTAGTGTAGATGACTGTTGTTAATGGACATTTTCTTCTTATGATAAACAGAGAAAAGTAATTGGATTTGTTGATTCTTTGGGGCAATGCTAACTTGTGCTAAGTATGATAATGAGCATTTTCTGCTCAGGTTAAGCAGATTGATAATAATTGGATTGCTTGATGCGTTATAAGATAAATTTGTCATCTATTTATTTTTGGATTGAGGTGTCGTGGGATCCAACAGCAACACCGGTGACTTGTATATTGTCTGACGGGATCTTTGAGGCAGCACTTGATATAATATCAGTTGTTTGTTGTTTTTTCTCTAGGGATCTAGAATGGGGGCAGAAGCAGTCTTAGCTTTGATGGACGCCACACCAGAGTCTCCAGCTGTAGTTGTCTCCCTTGCAGGAAATCAAACAGTTCGAGTTCCACTATTGCCCTGTGTGGAGAGGGTAAATACATTGTTCGGACATCATTAGAGCACAATGCAGTATAATGTACATGTAGTTTTCATTGTAACATTATTCCTAAAAACATTATTATACTATAATTGATAACAGTCTGTCTGTACTGTATAACATAGGTTTAGTCGTATAGTCCAACATCATTGTTATAGCCTAACTTTAGCCTAAAGGGCATAAAACTTTTGTACACTTCTAGAGATAGCCTGGTTTCTTCAGCAAATTTGAAAATAGGTTGTATGAATGTATCTTTTTTCCTCAGATCATCGTATAGCCTAACAGATTTATCAGTTTAGACTAGCAGTTTAACTCCTTTGGTTTGAACTGTTGACAAAATTTCATTTTCACTTACATGCCGTTTGTACCCAGTTAAAACTAATTATAGGCCAGGTATGACCTAATAAACAAATGATTGTAATTATATAAATATTATTTAGACCCAGTCTGTACAGAAAGCTATGAATGAGAAGAATTTTGAAGAAGCTGTGAGGCTACGAGGAAAGTAAGTAAAACTAATATTGATGAAAATATTTTTTCAAACAGAGCAGAATGTCACCATATTACCGTTGTTCATTTAGGGACTATCATAATATGGTACTTTCTATTTCTACTTCTCTGGAGGATGAGAATTTCGTCTTGAAAGCAGCGTTTCATCCTATGTTTGACCAATTTCTAACTGTCAGGAATTGTTTTTATACGCCCACATTTTCATGTGGACGTATTATGTCGTCGCCCCTGTCCGTCCGGACGTCCGTCCGTCCGTCCGTCCGGACATCCGTCCGTCCGTCCGTCCGTCCACAATTTGTTTGTGGACTCTCTACAGGTCACAATTCTTATCCGATTTTGACGAAACTTGAAATATAGGTTTATCCCCAAAAGATCTCGGCTGCTTTCGATATTGGCATGTATCGGATCAAAACTTCATGGATTATGGCCCCTGATTGTACGAAAAATCACGTTTTTAGCTTGTGGACCCTATAGAGGTCACAATTTTGAACCGATTTTGATGAAACTTGACATGCATGTTTGTAACCCAAAGATCTTGGTTCCTTTCGATATTTGCGGCTATCGGAATGTAATTTCCTGAATTATGGCCCCTGATTGTCCGAAAAATCACCCTTTTTAGCTTGTGGTCCCTCTGGAGGTCACAATTATTATTCGATTTAAAAAACCGTTTGATTATATCACCGTTACACCCTAAGGAAGGTTCAGTTCAAATTTCGGGAAAATCGGACGAAAATTGCCATACAAAATGGCCGCCGTTTGTACGCGAATACTGTTTAAAAATGGTATTATATCAAGGTTGTGGACCCTGTGGAGGTCACAATTTTGATTCGATTTTGATGAAACTTGAAATTCATGGTTATAACCCAAAGATCTTGCTTCCTTTCGATATTTGCGCATATCAGATCGTAACTTCCTGAATTATGGCCCCTGATTATACGCAAAATCGCCTTTTTTTTTAGCTTGGAGGTCACAATTATTATTCGATTTAAAAAAACGTTTGATTATATCACCGTTACACCGTAAGGAAGGTTGAGTTCGAATTTCAGGAAAATCGGACAAAAATTGCCATACAAAATGGCCGCCGTTTGTACTCGAATACTGTTAAAAAATGGTATATCAAGGTTGTGGACCCTGTGGAGGTCACAATTTTGATTCGATATTGATGAAACTTGAAATTCATGCTTATAACCCAAAGATCTTGAATCCTTTCGATATTTGCGCATATCGGATTGTAACTTCCTGAATTATGGCCCCTGATTATACGCAAAATCGCCTTTTTTTTAGCTTGGAGGTCACAATTATTATTCGATTTAAAAAACCGTTTGATTATATCACCGTTACACCCTAAGGAAGGTTCAGTTCGAATTTCGGGAAAATCGGATGAAAATTGCCATACAAAATGGCCGCCGTTTGTACGCGAATACTGTTAAAAAATGGTATATCAAGGTTGTGGACCCTGTGGAGGTCACAATTTTGATTCGATTTATATGAAACTTGAAATTCATGGTTATAACCCAAAGATCTTGCTTCCTTTCGATATTTGCGCATATCGGATCGTAACTTCCTGAATTATGGCCCCTGATTATACGCAATATCGCCTTTTTTTTAGCTTGGAGGTCACAATTATTATCCGATTTAAAAAAACGTTTGATTATATTACCGTTACACCGTAAGGAAGGTTGAGTTCGAATTTCGGGCAAATCAGACCAAAATTGCCATACAAAATGGCCGCCGTTTGTACGCGAATACTGTTAAAAAATGGTATATCATGGTTGTGGACCCTGTAAAGGTCACAATTTTAATTCGATTTTGATTAAACTTGAAATTCATGGTTATAACCCAAAGATCTTGGTTCTTTTCGATATTTGCGCATATCGGATCGTAACTTCCTGAATTATGGCCCCTGGTTATACGCAAAATCCCAAAATCACAATTATTATCCAATTTAAAAAAACGTTTGATTATATCACCGTTACACTGTAAGGAAGGTTGAGTTTGAATTTCGAGAAAATCGGACCAAAATTGACAGACAAAATGGCCGCCGTTTGTACGCGAATACTGTTTAAAAAAATGATATATCATGGTTGTGGACCCTGTATAGGTCAAAATTTTAATTCGATTTTGATGAGGAAGCTTGAGTTCTAATTTCGTGAAAATCGTACCAAAATTGCCGAACGAAATGGTCGCCGTTTGTACGCGAATAGTGTAAAAATATGGTATATCATGGTTGTGGACTCTCTACAGGTCACAATTCTTATCCGATTTTGATGAAAAGTCACATTTCTAGGTTGTGTACCGTCACACCATAATCATTGTCGGTTTCGAATTTCATTAATATCAGACTGGAACTGACCAACTAAATGGCTGCTCCCAATACAGTATGAAATACAGGACTTAAAGATGTAGGAAAAATCACTTTTGGTATTGCTTGTTCTCTGTCCATCTCTCGAAAATGTGGGCGTATCCTGCCTGGCAGTGCCAGCCTATCTTTGTACCATCCGATTGTCGTATTGCAGATGCCAACCTATTGGCTCGAACAATAAAGTTGATAATGCAGTGTCTTGTCTGCTGAATTATTCTTATGAAGATACATATTAAGCCTCATTTCATGCTTTATTTTGTAGGAGTTTCCAGAATAATTTATCAACCTACAGATTATTGAGTAAATTGCGTCCGCCATCATCTGCCTGTAACCCAGAGGGCACCGATTGTAAGGTGAGATAACTCTTATTCTCATTTTCATTGACTGATTTCATTGATGTCATTTATAATGGAAACAGCACAAAATTTTGATTAACGAAATGTTCCCTTGAAGTTAGTTAAAATATCTATTGAAATTTGAAAACTTATTTTGAACTAAAAGTGTGATATTTATTATGACTTACAAAATAAAATTATAGATTACTAAAGTGAACAGAAAGTAAAGTAAGACATACATTCTTCAATTTGGTTGCAAGTTTTTGTCATATGACAGTTTTGCCATAAGTATTTGAAGAAATAGGCTATAGCATGTGCAGATGAAGGCTGAACTCGTAAAGCAGTATTTATGGAATTGAAATTGAGTTTTCTACGATATCAGCCCTGATGGAAGTGGGCGTTAAACAGGAGAAACGAAAGAACAAGGTTTTCAATTGATAGTTGGCAAGTTGTATTGTTTGCATTAACAAATATAGTTTTCTCTGTAGTTTGGATACAGTCTCTAAATAATGTAAACAAACAGACAAAATGTCACTTTTTAATAGTTCATGTATGTGATAATTTTTAGAATCATTCCACTTGTATAGCTGAAGATGATGTAAGTTTTTTTATGGTGTAGGATTTCTATTACGGTCATTAGTTATTAAAATTAAAAAGTCTGGTAATAAAGGACTTATAAGGTCTGGTTAGAAGTCTAGTAATTAATTACTGTAATTCTAAAGTCTGGTGATAAGGGACTATAATACAACAGCCTGGATATAGGAGACCTGATCTGTTAAAACTAAGCTTAATAGTGCTTGATAACGACAAGAGAATCATTGTTGAAACGTAGCTTTAATAGAAATATAGTAATTGTTATCCATATAACTTTTGTGTTTATTTTTAAGCTTAATAGATTAGAACTATATTAACTTATACATTCTTCCATCTTTAACTTATAACAAACATCACACCTTCTATTCACGTAATAATTCTTCTCACAACCTAGGTAATGACTGCACCTTTTGCACAGTTGTATTACTGACAGAAGACCTGCCTCTTTTGTCAGTCCTTAATAAGAAAAACTTTCCTTTTCACTGATTGCAATGTCAGTCATAAGGGAAAGTTTGTTTCAAAATCTAATTTCTGTTTCTCCTCTAATCTGTGGAAAAAATACAAAGTTTGATCAAATTAGTATATTATCATCAGATAACTAGTATTTCATAGGCTATCTATTTTAATGTTATATAGATTGTAGACTTGAGACCAGTCTAAAACATAGATATCATTGACAGGAGGACAGTCTAAAACATATATAACCTTTGAAATGAACAGATTTGTCCACCAGACAATGACAACAGTGTCATTTTATGTGTTAGTCCTACAAATATTGGATGTACTTTGCTCAATAGTTTATGGTGCAACTTGAATGTTGACCTGACAAAGCATGAGCTGATGTGCCGAAACACGTCAGTACTCCTTTTATGCAGTTCTAGTTAACTTTAGTATCATAGGCACAGAAACATAATAGTTTTAACATAAATTAATAGAAACTATTAACTAATGTAAAAACATATGGAAAGTCTCAATTAGCTAATGTAGTAGTAAGTGCATGATGAGTACACTACACACTTTTTAAAGCGATAAAGTATAACTACACAGAAATTGCAAGAAATAAATATCAAATCAAATGAATAGATCTGTGGGCCAGCCGTAAGCACCCACTGTGCTCTGCAGTTCCTAACAACTATGTTAAAACATTTAGAAAACACATTAGCTATGTTGCTTTTACTTTTACTTTTACTCTCAATTAAATTCAGATTTGAGGTACCGGTAAATACCTTACATAGGGTGAAAGTTCAGATCGTAATAAACTGAAGCTACAGATAATTAATTGAATATAGCCCAAGCATTGCAGGGAAAAAATTAACGAGAAACCCATTCATGTTATGTGGAGTATTTTGAATGAAATTTTTTGAAACTTCTTTTCAGGATTGTTAAAGATACATTATCATTATGTTTGAGCTAAATCTGCCTATTGCAAGTCTATCTTTTGGCCTCAAAATGTTATATGAATTATTATTCAGGCATTTATTCATATGACAAGGCCATAATCAATTGTCTCGACCTTTGGATTATTCACAAATTAGAATGGATTGAAACTCGATCACCATTTGATAATTTAATTTGAAAATGGATAATCAAGTCTTTGTTTATTATCGTAACACCGATACTCTACAATCAAGAGTATGTGTTGAAAACTTCAGAATAAAGTAATTTGACTGAAATTTTTAATAAATTCATTTTTCATTACATATTTTTAAACTATTAGTATTATAGCCAGTTCTTTATTTAAGTCTTACATAATGCATCTTTCAGCTCTTTGTAGAAAGAAACCATATAGAAGTTTATGGTTGTCCATCTATTTTATGTGTAGTTATTGCCCCTGTCACATAAAACCTTTCATAATATTCTTAGTGTACATCATTACCTAATATCATGTATAAATTTTATTCATAGATATACTATTCAAAAAAAGTAGGGGATATTTGATTTTGGGGGCATAATACTAAAATATGCAAATGACTACGAAAAAAGTCACTATAGAACCTAACAGAAGAAACATTTCCAGTTACATGTGACGCCCAAACGCACCAATAGCTACCGCATGGAATGCAGGTGATGCTTGGGATCATCATGGGGTCCAACCCAAGATTTGCACGACTTTGAATGTTACAGTCATTGTGGCATTGAATTCCAGGGTGGAAACATCATTTTAATTGTTTTAGTGACCAGAAAACAAATTTTGATATGCGTCGGCTTACCCAAAATGAAAGGTTACGTGCCCTTGGCATGCTACAGATCGGCACAACACAGGCGGTTGTGGCGCGGACGATGAATGTTTCTCAGTCTGTCATAAGCAGGCTATGGTCCAGATACCGTGATACACAATCTGTACAGGACAGACCACGCTCAGGTCGACCAAGGGCGACAACTCAAGCCCAGGATTGATTTATCCGTACCTTGGCCTTGAGAAATCGTGTCATCACAGCAAATCAGATCAGCGCTCGTCTTCAAACAAACACTGGTGTGAGAGTGAGTGGCCAGACGATTCGGAATCGACTGCATAGGGGTCACCTTCGCGCACGACGTCCTCGCGTGATCCCTTGTTTGAGAGATCATCACATTCAGGCAAGACGTCGTTGGTGTAGGGATCGTCAACACTGGGATAATCGACGCTGGAGCAGTATGATGTTTTCAGATGAGTCAAGGTTCACTGTTGATTTTTTGGACAGACGTAGGAGGGTGTGGCGACAATGCAAGATGTCACAGGGCCAGGATCGTTACAGGTTACCTCCAACAACAGAACATCACCACATTACCTTGGCCAGCACTGAGTCCCGACCTCTCCCCCATCGAGCATGTCTGGGATATGCTTGGACAGAGGTTACGTCAACGTCAACAACGTCCTGCCAATGTCCAAGAACTTGCTGCTGCGTTGCAACAGGAATGGGACAATCTGGACCAAAATGACCTTAGACGTCTCATTAGGAGTACGCCACGTCGGATCAATGCTTGTTTGGCAAACAGAGGAAGATTTACCCATTACTGACTTTGTTGTGATGCTGTGGTAACTTTGCTGTTTGACCCTGGGTATCATTTTACCCTTATAATGGTCAGTCTGTGCCTTACTTAGTCTAACGATCATTTGGAATAAATCGATGAATGTGAACTTCATTTCATTTTGTCATTTGTTTCTTCGTCAGTTTCATTAGGTGACTTTAATAACACTTAAATATCAAATATCCCCTACTTTTTTTGAATAGTATATTTCACTTCATACTGAAAAGTTGAAACCACCAATCAGACTGACATTGCCTGGCAATTTTGTTCGCACAGATGATAATGAAGTGACCAACTGAATATGTAGAATGAAAATAACATCTAGATTGAATATTTCATAATCCTGTTTTCTATCCTACTGCTGTGTATTTATATATTTGAATTATTTATTTAGACATCTCGTAATGTAGCTGTTATGAATATAGGAGCCCCAGCATGTGGTATGAATGCTGCTATACGTTCAGTGGTCAGGTTAACCTTGACTAAAGGTTATAAAATACTGGGTATCCAAGACAGCTTTGATGGTCTACTTAATGGCAAAGTGAGTTATAATTGTTTATTTTTTGAGCCATTTACAAGTGGCATATTTGACAAGGTTTAACTTATTTATTATCTATAACCACAGTGGATCTGTGAGTAAGGAGCTAGCTCACTAAAGAGGTGGTCGTGGGGTGAACCCTGTTTCCTGTGGTTTTTCAGCTTTGTAACCCTTTGTGGATGAGGATTGAAATTCTTGTATGGAGCATCAACTAGTTCTTCTGATGAGACAAAAAAAAGAGCTCCAATGTACGCGTTGGTTTGCATATAAAAGAACCCTTGATTTGCATATGCCCATTTTTATTGACCTGGTTGGTTCAGAAAAGTATGACATTAAATCCTGTTTCACATATTACACGTGTTAACTTGTTTATTATGTGGTATTTTTCAGGTAGGTCCTATGGGCTGGACAACTGTTCAAGGTTGGGCTGGTAAAGGTGGATCTTTACTAGGAACTAAAAAGTAAGCACTGCTAAAAACATATATTTATTATTTCTATTGTCATTTCATGTTATCATTTCTATTTTCATATCATCATTTCTATTGTCATCTGATATTATCATTTCTATTGTCATCTGATGTTATCGTTTCTATTGTCATCTGATGTCAATATCATAACTAGTGACATATGATGTCATATGATGTCATGGTCATTACTATTTCCTGATTAAATCATCATCATTTCTATTGGATGATGTTGTCATTATTGCCCAATTTGGAATAGAACGGAAGTACCATCTATTTTAATTGTCTTAGTGAATGGTAAAGACATTTGCGAGAATAGTAGGGAGGTAAACAATCAGATAAGTTTATGAAAAATCAGTGGTGTAGTGTCTATAACAAATTTGAATCACTTGTGGTTCTTGAATTAAGGGGGGTATGTCATGATTTGAAAAGATGTTGCAAAAATCAAAGACGGTAAGCAACCTGAAGCTACTGGACATTACTGATGCGTTGTCTAGCAGATATAATCATAGCGTGTATATCCGTCTATATATACAATTTGAGATCATATGATAACGATGACATACTGTCATATACTCCTTTACTAAACCTACTTATTCATATTATTATTAAGGAATAGTGGTCTGAAACCTTCTTGAGTTCTTTTGTGTTAATAGAGTTACTTCCCTTTATTAATAAAAGGCTTTGATCCTAGATGGAATTCTGGGATGGAGTGAAATGAAAGATTGCTGTTTTTAATTAGCCCTTCTGATTGTCATAACCAATCCAGGCCATCTTGTGGCCAATACACCCCAATACCACAATACAAGACTACAAGACTGGATGATTAAGAGTAGTAATTCATTGTAGATCTAATCATGTAGTACCACAATAAATTGAATGTCACTGTCACAGAACATTTTCTCTTGTACATTAATGTTGTGATGAATTATTGACATTATCTCTGTGACTTAAATCTGATTAATCCAGTAACAATCATTTCTCTTCCTATCATATCTATATTATAGAGGGTTGATGTTGTTTTTATTTACAGACAAGATGCAGAGGGAGCAGGTTTGGGAAGAATAGCAGCTAAATTACAGGAATATAAGATAGAAGGTCTGGTTATTATTGGTGGCTTTGAGGTGGGTAACATCTTTATTTGTAATTTCTGTCGGACATCAGAGGGATTTCCTCTTATTAACAGACATTATTTTTATAAATAAATTGGGGCCTATTTCACGAAATTTTAACTAAGATAAGATCCCAATTTTAGTAATTTGATTGGATAATATTAGATTGATTTTAGTGCTTAGCCAATCAAAATTGAAGTATCTACTAAAATTGGATTTTATCTTAAGTTAAAATTTCGTGAAACGGGGCCCTGGTCATATAAAGTTTGTTTGGACCATTGTTTAAAATTTTGAAATACAGTTCATTTGTGCTAACTTGAGGTATATTTTAGTATATTGAATAACAGTAATTGTATAGTTTAGTATCTTGAACTATAGTAATTGTCTGTTTGTCAGTGTAGGTTACAATTTGACACTTGGTCGATTTGTATGTCTCAAAATTAGACAAGTTGGATTTCATGGCATGTTAGATGTCAAATTTCCTAAACGTAGTTGTGCTCCAATTTTCTTGATTAGCATGTTTAAGAATATATTTCATCTGTATGTTTATATATTTCTGTATGTGTATATATTTCTGTTTGTGTATATATTTCATCAATATTATATATTTTAGGCATTTCACAGTTGTTTGCAGATATCAGAAGCTAGATCTACTTACCCAGCATTCTGTATTCCAATCACTGTAATACCATGTACTATTAGTAATAATCTACCAGGATCAGATTTCTCTCTTGGTGCTGATACAGCACTTAATGAAATTACAGATGTAAGTTATTTACTCTCCATCATCAAATAGTAAACCTTTATCAATTGATAACATTCTCCAAAATACACAAAGACAAGAAGTATTCAAAGAGATTTTAATATCTATTATTGAAATAACACATTTTAACTGTTCTGGAAACATGATACCAATTATGTTCTTAACAGTGTCATATCACAAGGTCAAACACTTGGCACTATCTAGCATATTGATTGACCACCTCAGTAAACAAAAACATATTTCTTAGGTATGGACTATGTAACATTATGTACTTTACTAAAAGCAGTGAATGAATATGCTATTCATTCTTGAACATCTGATAACATCTTGTTTGAAATTTTATAATCGTACCATTATAAAATACCCCAGAACATGTATAAGGGGGGCCTATAAAATATTTTTGTAATAATAAGGATGATAAGACATTATTTTATATAATGAATTTTTTTACGTATCCAACTTGCCAGTTGACCTCAGCTTCTTTAAACCAAGTTCAAATTATTACACCACATACCATACGGTATCTAGTATTTGTTTAGATTTATATTTCCAGAAGACCAGAACCTCTTCTTTTAAACTATGTTTGTAAGAAGTATATTTACTTGAAACAATACAGAACATAGAGAAAAGATATGCAAACACAATTACACAGGTCTGGATCAAACCATCTTGACTTTGTCTGATATACAAACAGAATTATACCGGACAAAAATAAAGGAATAATCTAGAACGAGGACACTCACTCATATTTACATCTCTGCTTCAAATAAAAAAATGCCATGTTGATGTTTGTTTTGCTTTAGATCTGTGATCGTATAAAACAGTCAGCTACAGGAACAAAACGTCGAGTATTTATTGTTGAAACTATGGGTGGTTACTGTGGTTATCTAGCATCACTAGCAGCGCTTGCAGGAGGTGCTGATGCTGCCTATATATATGAAGAGAAACACAGTATCTTAGATTTAAAGGTAAATAGTCTTTATATCTAAGTAATAAACTTTAAAGTGTATCTTCTAACATTTGGCAATTGGTTTTCCTTGGTTATTTCCAGTCCTTGTACACAGGCGGTGATTAATTATTTTTTCTCTGTGAGAGAGAAAGAGAAATGGTCCTTTCGGGACTAACATATAGTTTAATTTTATTTCAATAATTCACTTGCGCGTAAGGGTCTTTAGCAGTGGGAGGAAACCAGAGGACCCGGAGAAAACCCACGAGGCTGGACAGGCGACCCTACTCCTTGTCACGTACAACCAGGGATTCAAAATCATGCCAATTAACTCAATGATAGGCTTTATGATACAGCACGCACGTGCTAACCATTCGGCCATCCAACACCCCTATTTGTTCAGATTTGAATGTTGTAATCAAATCTCTGGTTAAGAGCCATGTTGTATATATTATCATGTTTTGTTTGGTTTTTTTCCAGGACGATGTTTATCATATGAAAGAAAAAATAATAAATGCTGGTGTTCAGCGTGGTTTAATATTACGGTTTGTTTCTTTTCCTTATTATTCCATTGGGCTTTTGTCGTACCATTGTCTGTTTACTAAATTTTGATATATTTTAACCAAATTTGGTAGGTGGGTTCCTTTGTTCTAATCACTGACCCCATAGAGGCTGGGCAAATACAGCTTGATGAACTAAATTTATACTTTTATAAATTTATATATTTTAACCAAATTTGGTAAGTATGTTGCATGATTGGTATTTCGTTCAAACAAAATGGACTAGTTGGTATCCAGGTACCTGGGTGAGCGGGGGCACCTTGGATATTGTGTAAAGATGTTAATGTTGTACCTTAATTTTATTTGCAGGAATGAATGTGCCAATGAGAATTACACATCAGATTTTATTTATCGCTTGTATTCTGAGGAGGGGAAAGGGACGTTCAGTTGTCGACTAAATGTGCTCGGTCATATGCAACAAGGTGGAGTTCCCTCTCCTTACGATAGAAACTACGGAACCAAGATGGCTGCTAAAGCTGTTAACTGGGTGATTGAACAGATAGAAGAAAACACAGTAAATGGTAAATTCAAAACACTTTTAAAATTTTAATACACAACATACACTAGCATCTCCATGGATTTGTCTTGTGGATTTTGTTATGTGTGGTTCTGTCCTCCTGCTCTTACTATTAGGGCTACAATATGATATATATAATTTTAGCGGTGAATCAAGCCAGACCTACTAAAATCTGTCGTCTTCAAATGAAGGATACATGGTGATTATGTCTGTATATTAACTGGGGATCCCATTCTATGATGTTGGTTATTAACTTTAGACCTTGCATAGTATGTTCTTGTTGTCTACATGGGGATTGTGAGGCTGATTGATTTTATATTTAATCTCTATAGCGGCCGTCACACTTGGCAAATCTACCAGAATCAGTCAACACTGAATTCATTTGGCTGATTGAGTGGACACACTTGGCAAATTTTCCTCCCATTTCACAAGTTGATTGCTTCACCGCTCACCTCACATGATTAAACTTAGACAACAAGGAAGAGAAAATAAACAGCTGTAGCGGTCGGGTTTTTTAAATTTGTAGAAGCATAAGAGTAACTGGGTGAAAATCATTTGAGAATAGGTCAAGGAAGGTGTTAGCGGTTATATAGCTGTGATATTCACCATTTTGTCTTCAAAAAAAGATGTGAATTCTACAATTGATAAACGCAACGAATGAAATATCAAACGTGTTTGATTTGGGCACAACACAGGTGGTGAAATTCGTCTAGTGTGTCTCCCACTTAATCTTGCTGTTTTCTCTGGGTTTCTAAGTTTCCTGTAATTACTTAAGTCCTTTGTGCAGTCCTATAAAGACTTACATATGTTGAATGTATTTGTTTATTTTTAGGTTATGTATATGCCAACAAACCAACATCAGCAACATTGCTAGGAATGACGAAAAGGCTTTTAACATTTTCTCCAGTACAAGAACTCTGTACTGTTACTAATTTTGAGTAAGTAAAGGATTTTTAGCTTCTCGCAATTACAGTTAAAGATAGGCTCCCAGAAACGTATTTATCGGGTGGTTATTGCCCATCCTCTAAAAGTATGGCAATTTTGGTATATATGGAAGGTAGAGATATCCAATCTTACTAGAAAAATACTGTCTTCCCTGAAAAACGCTTTGTGTACATGTTGATAAACTTTATGAAGAGTTAGACGTACAACACAGAAAAAGACGCGGGCATTGGATAATCCGAGAATTTAGTTAGGATTCAATATTGTAATAAATAGTCAGCAATTACAGACAACATCGTCTTGTGTATGCAATGAATTCTCCCCTGTCTTCGCTGCCGTTGCTATAGGTACGGAGAGGGGTAATCCCCTGGCTCAGGCCTTCACATGAATAAATACCTGGAGAGTCAAAAAAAGCTCTCCTAAAATTGCAAAAAGGGTAAATCGCTGAATCCCTTGAGGAGAGCTTTTTTTCATTTTTGATTAGGGGCCTAAATATCTGGTCTATGGTGGATTCAATGAAAAGATAAAAGTATTAATTGTCATCAAGAATGAGTATTTATTATCATGTGTTAAAATGAACCATAAATAAAAGTTAGGAACAGGTGTCTTGTGTTATGAAGAGTAAAAGAGTCAGCTTTTCGTGTCTTGATAACTTGTTCACAATGTTTGGCACAAAGTTTACACCAAACGCTTGTAAGATGCCCATTTGTGTCCGTCTTGACACCGATTTGTCCCCCCGTATTCCACCGCAAAAATGTTTTCAGTTGGACTGAACGAGAATTTGGACTTGTTGTATTAGTTGTGTCACTTTCAACGGAGGTAGACATTTTATCCAAACAGTCCCATACCGAAAACGTAACGAAACTTAGGTATAAAGACGTTAACTAGAAGGCTCATTCTGATTGGCTATTTTTGTCAAGTGAACCAATGAACTGTCCTGTTATATTAAGCACAACCACAAAATAGACTAACTTAACCAGACTCATATTTCTATGGTATAACCGCTGGTTATTTCATATATCCGACGGTAAGACTAGTAAAGAAAGACTAGTAAAGAATAAACAGCGATGGAGATCCGAGACCCAAGTTGACATTCGTTTTCGTTGAGGAGAGTCAAATTAGCTACAGAGGCGAGTGACCGACATCCAGGCGCGCCCAGGAGAGCGAGAGCGATCGCGCTCCTTTTACATGAAGGCCTGCTGACGCATACATGGCCGCTTTTGATCGATTTTTATAGCAGGGTATACTTGGCAATTACAATGTTTTGAGAAGGATTTGAAGCAAAATTATGGTAAATTGATTAGTTTGAATATGTTTTTAGTCCAAATATATCATCAAATCACTCAGTGTGTAGCTGAGAATGTATCTTTAATGCTTAGCTAACCTAGCTAACCATTTACAAGAAATGGAGTTAACCTAGCTCAATATTTACGCACCACCTTCTTAACCTAGCTAACCAGTCACTGAAACCTAGCTAACAGTTTATTAGAAGTGGTGTAAACTTAGCTAACAAATTACTGAAACCTAGCAAATAATTTATTAAAGGTGGAGTAAACCCAGCTAAACATTAAAGATACATTCCCGGGTATAAACTGGGTGATTTGATGATATATTTGGACTAAAAGCATATTCAAACCAAGTAAATAGTTAGGTTGGTTAATTTGACATTTGATAAATGGTTAGCAAGGTTACAAGGTTAACTTCACTTCTAGTAAAGTGTTAGCTAGCTATAGGTTTCAGTAATCTATTAGCTAGGTTAACTCCACTTGTAGTAAATTATTGTTAGCCAGGTTTCATTAATTGGTTACTTAGATGTCTAATAAATTTTGAGCTAGGTTAAAAGGCCATCTAGTAAATGGTTAGCTAGGGTTAACTCCACTTCTTGTAAATGGTTACCTAGGTTAATTAGATGTCTAGTGACTGGTTAGTTCAGTTAATTAGACATCTAATAAATGGTTAGTTAGGTTAGCTCCCACTTCTAGTAAACTGTTAGCTAGGATTTAGGTATTTGTTAGCTTGGTTAACTCTACTTTTAGTTAATTGTTTATTGTTAGCTAGGTTAAATCCACTTTTAGTAAATGGTTAGCTAAGTTAATTCCACATTTAGTAAATGGTTAGCTAGGTTAACTCCCCATCTAGTATATAGTCAGCTAGATAAAAATTTCACTTTCAGTAAATGATTATTGGTAGTTAAATTAACTAATAAACAAGGTTAGTGTGTCAGGGGACTTACAGATGTGACAAATTTTTGATGAAGTTAAAAATCACCAACTCGGGTAGAATTGATCAAAATTGGTGTTGTTTTATTTCAGTAAAAGAATTCCTACAGATGAATGGTGGTTAAAGTTACGCCCATTATTACGTATTTTAGCTCGTCATGTTGATGCTGGTTACGAAAGAGAAGGTGTTGAAGCAACGGTCGATGAGGTGGAAAGCACTATTACTATGTGATCCATGTGTTTTTCTAATAAATTCTGAACTCGGTCATGTGACCTACCAATTGTCAAGACTGAATAGGTCATGTGACTTTTGATATGTCATGTGACTTCTGAGTCTGGTCACCTGTTATGTGGGTCTCGGTCTGCTCCACTGCCCATATGCTTTTGATATGTCATGCAACTTTTCGAATGGTTCATGCTTCATGCATCTCATCCTGTGATCCCAGATTCTGGTCATATGACTTAATGAACAACCAGCTGATCCTACCAGTTATGTAACACAATTGGTCATTTAATTTTCAATCCATCCTCAGAAAAGGGCTATTTACCTTTGGTTATGGCCAAGACCCCACATTTGTCATCATTATTGTGATGTGGTTTTGAATTGACTATTATTATTAGATGCTATGTGATCATTTATTGATCATGTGACATTAGGTTACTTTTTCTGTGTTAGTGAAATATATTTTGGCCATTAACCTTGCCTGCTGTAATTTTTAGATTTTAAAGGTTTTATGACTTTAAAACAGGGCTGTATACCAAAAACTGACATGTCAGCCATACAATTTGTTATTGGAAGTGAATTACACCATAAAATACCTAAGATTTTTCTTTGTTGTTTAATTTTTATCTTGATTTATTAAATTGTTACTTTATGATTAGTCAGGGTTGTAGCGTTGTAAAACATTGTTTAGTTTTCCTGTTTATCTGTGGCTGTTCATTAGGGATTACTTAAACAGTTTATGATTTTTATACGCCCACATGGAAATGTGGTCGTATATTGTCGTCGCCCCCGTCCGTCCGTCTGTCGGTCCGTCCGTCCGTCCGTCCGTCGGTCCGTCCGTCCGTCCGTCCATCGTCCACAATTTCTTGTGAACGCTCTAGAGGCTAAAGTTAATCTCCGATTGACTTGAAATTTATACACGGTGTTAAAGGTCGTGAGACGAAGAAGCCTATTGATTTTCAGCGATATCCGATAATTACTACCAGAGTTATGACCCTTGATCACTTTGAAAAATCTTGTGAACGCTCTAGAGGCTATAGTTAATATCCGATTGACTTTAAATTTATACACAGTGTTTAAGGTCGTGAGATGAAGAAGCCTATTGATTTTCGGTGATATCTGATAATTACTGCCAGAGTTATGACCCTTGATCACTTTGAAAAATCTTGTGAACGCTTTAGAAGCTAAAGTTAATATCCGATTGACTTTAAATTTATACACGGTGTTTAAGGTCGTGAGACGAAGAAGCCTATTGAATTTCAGCGATATCTGATAATTACTGCCAGAGTTATGACCCTTGATCACTTTGAAAAATCTTGTGAACGCTTTAGAGGCTATAGTTAATATCCGATTGACTTTAAATTTATACACAGTATGTAAGGTCATGATAGGAAGAAGCCTGTTGATTTTCAGCAATATCCGATAATTTCTGCCCAAGTTATGACCCTTGATCACTTTGAAAAATCTTGTGAACGCTCTAGAGGCTAAAGTTAATATCCGATTGAATTTAAATTTATACACGGTGTTTAAAGTCATGATACAAAGAAGCCTATTGATTTTCAGCGATATCCGATAATTACTACCAGAGTTATGACCCTTGATCACTTTGAAAAATCTTGTGAACGCTCTAGAGGCTATAGTTAATATCCGATTGACTTTAAATTTATACACAGTGTTTAAGGACTACCAGAGTTATGACCCTTGATCACTTTGAAAAATCTTGTGAACGCTCTAGAGGCTATAGTTAATATCCGATTGACTTTAAATTTATACACAGTGTTTAAGGTCATGAGACGAAGAAGCCTATTGATTTTCGGTGATATCCGATAATTACTACCAGAGTTATGACCCTTTATCACTTTGAAAAATCTTGTAAACGCTCTAGAGGCTAAAGTTAATATCCGATTGACATTAAATTTGTACACAGTGTTTAGGGTCATGAGACGAAGAATCCTATTTGATTTTCAGTGATATCTGATAATTTCTGGCACTTGATCACTTTGAAATATCTTGTGGACAAAGGCCTTGAGACAAACCATCAAAACTATTCTAATCATTTCTGATAATTATTTAATGGGCTATTACTCGTAATAAGATTATCATGTGTTGTAAATAGTAAATGTTCTCCTGACTGATAAAAGAAACAATATGCGACAACCCTTGTTGACTGCCCGGACGACTTAGCTGTTGTGGGCGTATGTTTCGTTGCCTGGCAACCTATCTTTACATGAGAGTGTTGCAATTTAAGAATGTAGAATAGGGTAAATTGATAAACAGATTATATGTGAATTTAAATCTTCTCTTACACTAAAAACAGCCATTAAAATTGTTTTAAATTTAAATAAGGTTACTCTGTGGTTAAGTTAAATGACATTTAAAATGGTATACAAATGAATTCCAAGTGAGGTGAAATCAAACTTTGTATAGTAGTGTCCAAATATTGGAGCTAATTTAACTGTTTCAAGTAAACCTGTTGTAAAATTTGAACCGGTTATAAAAATACAAGTATTATTTTTATGTTTATAATGTGATGCTTTAATTACACTGTCAAACAGATTTTATTGTAATTTTTTTATTTCTTAACACAGTAGTTGTAGTTGCATATTGTTTCGGTGTGCATCATAAATATGGCTATGGCTTGATTAATTAAAGGTCATGTAGAATACTTACTGTAACTAGATTTTTATACGCCCACATTTTTATGTGGACGTATATTGTCGTCGCCCCTGTCCGTCCGTCCGTCCGTCCGTCCGTCCGTCCGTCCGTCCGTCCACATTTTTTTGTGAACAGTCTACAGGTCACAATTTTTATCCGATTTCAATTAAACTTAAAATATAGGTTTATCACCATAAGATCTCGGTTCCTTTCGATATTGGCATGTATCGGACTGTAACTTCATGGGTTATGGCCCCTGATTGTACGAAAAATCACGTTTTTTAGCTTGTGAACAGCGTAGAGGTCACAATTTTGAACCGATTTGGATGAAACTTGACATGTGTGTTTATAACCCAAAGATCTTGGTTCCTTTTGATATTTGCGCCAATCGGATCGTAACTTCCTGAATTATGGCCCCTGATTGTCTGAAAAATTGCCCTTTTTAGCTCGTGGTCCCTCTGGAGGTCAAAATTGTTATCCGATTTAAAAAACCGTTTGATTATATCACCGTTCCATGGTTATGAAGGTCGAGTTCGAATTTCGTGAAAATCGGACCAAAATTGACGGACAAAATGGCCGCCATTTGTACGCGAATAGTGTGAAAATATGTTAAATCAAGGTTGTGAACAGTGTAGAGGACACAATTTTGAACCGATTTGGATGAAACTTAAAATGCATGTTTATAACCCAAAGATCTTGGTTCCTTTCGATATTTGCGCCAATCGGATCGTAACTTCCTGAATTATGGCCCCTGATTGTCCGAAAAATTGCCCTTTTTAGCTTGTGGTCCCTATGGAGGTCAAAATTGTTATCCGATTTAAAAAACCGTTTGATTATATCATTGTTCCATGGTTATGAAGGTCGAGTTTGAATTTCGTGAAAATCGGACCAAAATTGACGGACAAAATGGCCGCCATTTGTACGCGAATAGTGTGAAAATATGTTATATCAAGGTTGTGAACAGTGTAGAGGACACAATTTTGAACCGATTTGGATGAAACTTGAAATGCATGTTTATAACCCAAAGATCTTGATTCCTTTTGATATTTGCGCCAATCGGATCGTAACTTGCTGAATTATGGCCCCTGATTGTCCGAAAAATCGCCCTTTTTAGCTTGTGGTGCCTCTGGAGGTCAAAATTGTTATCCGATTTAAAAAACCGTTTGATTATATCACCGTTCCATGGTTATGAAGGTTGAGTTTGAATTTCGTGAAAATCGGACCAAAATTGACGGACAAAATGGCCGCCATTTGTACGCGAATAGTGTGAAAATATGTTAAATCAAGGTTGTGAACAGTGTAGAGGTCACAATTTTGAACCGATTTGGATGAAACTTGAAATGCATGTTTATAACCCAAAGATCTTGATTCCTGTTGATATTTGCGCCAATCGGATCGTAACTTCCTGAATTATGGCCCCTGATTGTCCGAAAAATTGCCCTTTTTAGCTTGTGGTTCCTCTGGAGGTCAAAATTGTTATCCGATTTAAAAAAAACGTTGGATTATATCACCGTTCCATGGTTATGAAGGTTGAGTATGAATTTTGTGAAAATCGGACCAAAATTGACGGACAAAATGGCCGCCGTTTGTACACGAATATTGTGAAAATATGTTATATAAAGGTTGTGGACCTTATAGAGGTCACAATTTTGAACCGATTTTGATGAAACTTGACATGTATGTTTATAACCCAAAGATCTTGGTTCCTTTCGATATTTGCGCCCATTGGATCATAACTTCCTGAATTATGTCCCCGGATTGTCCGAAAAATCGCTTTTGTTCGCTTTTGGTCCCTCTGGAGGTCAAAATTATTATCCGATTTAAAAAAACGTTTGACTATATCACCGTTACATGGTAAAGAAGAGAGAGTTTGAATTACATGAAAACAGGACTAGAATTGACTGACAAAATGGCCGCCGTTTGTACACGAATAGTGTGAAAATATGTTATATCAAGGTTGTGGACCCTATAGAGGTCACAATTTTGAGTCGATTTTGATGAAACTTGACAGGTATGTTTTAAACCCAAAGATCTTGGTTCCTTTCAATATTTGCGCCCATCGGGTCATTACTTCCTGAATTATGTCCCCTGATTGTACGAAAAATCACCCTTTTTAGCTTGTGGTGCCTCTGGAGGTCACAATTATTATATGATTTAAAAAAAACCGTTTGATTATAAAAACCAAACAAATTCTAATGATTTTTTGATAATTCCTTAATATGCGACAATTCTTGTTGACTGCCCGGACGATTTGGCTGCTGTGTGGGCGTATGTTTCGTTGCCTGGCAACCTATTTTTTATATATATCCAAGAAAAAAAATATTGAGATAAAATCGGCAAATTGTTTGTTTAAATCCTCTGTGCGTCATTTGCATTTTTCGGAGAATATCAAATTATCCAGTCTTACACAGTTGTAACAAAAATCAGGACAAGAATTAAATATTTATTACTTAGTAAGACTTATATTTACATAAATTTTAAATACAATTTTTGTCATTTTGACTAAGGTGCATTGTGACTGTATTGGTTTCTATCAGTTTTTAGCACATTCAGTTTATGTCGTCTGCAAAAAATACTAAATACTGTGATATTTTCAATTTATCATATTTTGTAAAGACGGAATGGAATTGAAACACATTTGGAATTGATATTCCCTTTAGAGATTCAACTTAATTTTAGTTTTCAAAAAATTAACCTCCCCACAAATGACAATCAGAGACTTTAATTTCAAATTTATTAGCGTAACCGGATGAGCATAAACAAAAATGAAAAGAAATTTCAAATGATTTTACTCTCTACTAAGACATGACTGGCTTTTTTCAATTTTAATGAATTGTCCTTTCTATGTACAAACTTACTGAATTGATGTTTGTACAGTTAAGGCTATGCCTTCGAAATCTAACTTTTTCGAGGATTTGGAACTACACAATAATTATTGACTCATACCCCTGAACAAAGTGCTGTTTATATTTATTAGTTATATATAGTTTAGTTTAGATTTTCATCAATCCCAATCAAATGATAGTTATAATGTAGATTTATAATTGCACTAACTCCATCCCAATTGCATGCTTTAGGAGCATACAGATAACCAGAACCATTATATATTATGTAGGATATTCAGGCAGGAATCAAATTTGTTGAACTGTTTGATGTAGCAATGGTTAATGAGCTAGTGATACCTGTAACCGTTATTGGTTCAGTAATCCCTTTATCATGCATTTGTTTATTTCTGTATTCTAATGTTTGTTGTGTTACATATTCTTTGTCTTTATTCTCCACACATTTTCTTCTTGAAAAATCCAATCAATTTCAAAATGCTTAAGTTAATTTATGAAAAGTTTTCTCAATTCTGGTGTCAAATATATTGCATTTTAAAATGGATTGGATTTTTAAAGAAAAACTCTTGTAAGGGAATTTAATTATTATTTACAGGATTGTTAGATTTTTTAAAAATAAAATATATTAAAAACACCCTTTTTTTTCTTTTATGCTTACATGTGTTTATGGTCTTCCGGTCCGGCCACATTTTTCTTGTTAACTCTCTTGATGTTTTTTTTTTGGGGGGGGGGGGGGGCCAAATAGTATCACAATTTAAACTTGTGCAGGTTAATGAATACACAACACATTTTTATTGATGACATTTGTAAAGTCTGTGTAATCAAGAGTGTCACGCTTCGACCTCTAGCTGGCTGGTTATCTTTGGCTTGTAGTATGTGACTTTGGGCATTTTGTTAACCCTTTGGTTTTACTCCAGGTACTTTGAACAGAAAAGACACCTACGCGTGCACGAAGATAATAAAAATTAATAAGACGACTTGTTTGGGATATCACCTTCCATGGAAGCAGACGTTAAATACTAACTAAAACCATTTCCATAATTTCTAGATCAACCATTTAATAGGGTTAAATTTAAACTTCATTTGTTATGCAAAGTTGTCTCTTCATAAAACATTTGAGGTGCATTATTCCCTGTTGCTTCTTACAGCATAGTCAAAACTTTTGATTTTAGAAGCTTGGTAAACGATAAGTTGAGTTTTTCACTAATTTAAATGCACATTAATTTCATACAGATCGGATGATAACTTTTGTGGTGAGCATACAAAAGGTTAAACAAAGTAAAGCCAGGGCCATAAGTAATTAACATAAATTAACTACAATTCAAGTCTTCACAAGAAATTGTGGATGGGTGCGATAATATCGACATTTCCATGTGATCGTATAAAATTGGCTTAATAAACACAGGGGCAAATGGTAATCCTGGGATTAAAGACATTATCAAATCTTTATAACCTGCATAGTAGACATTGGTTCATATCCATTGTCAATGAAACATACACACATAGCAGAAAAATCTATCTCTTGTCAATCTCAAGGTAAACAAGTCAATAGTGAACTGCCTCTTCCCTAAAATCAACAGATGCTTATCATACAACATCTACACCAAGTTTCAACATTCCCCTACATATAATAGCCAAATTGTTGTGTTTTAAAAGTCTTGACTAATCAAATTGCTTAACCTGTACTGAAAATGCTCATTATCAAAGTAGCAATGTAATGAAACTACAACAAAGTTTCATCACTAACTTATATTCAGTTATTATGTTCCAAATCCATGACCAAATAGTTTGCTTTTCTTTGTTTAGCATAAGCAGAAAATGCTCATCATTGAACTTCATTATGACATTCACCCAAAAAGAGAACCATCTATGACCACACTTTGATATGGATTATGGTGTATAAAACACAGAAAGATAACAAGTTTGTATAAATATTAAGATCCATTTATTGTAACTAGTCAGATAAGTAGATTAGATTATCCAGCTCTAGTCAATAGATTAGATTATCCATATCGGATTACCTAATGCAAAGAGATTTTAAAAAAAAAAAAAAACAACTTTACAGCACAAAATGAAGCCACAATAATTTAAAATATACAAATAACATTTCACATTTATAATAATAATAATAAAATCTTCAATAGGGTCAAGGTTGAGTCAGGTCAAAGGTTGTTTGGTATCAAAGAAATGGAATTGTATAATACATAGGTAAACATATCAAATTTAAAAAACTTGGTGCCAAGTACAGTCTTCGTATAATCTTATATATCTTCAATGACTTGCACACAAAATATTTATTTAGAAAGCAATAATCTAATTATATATTGCAAGGATATTGTGTGAATCGAATCCATTAAAACAACAGGCAATTAAGTATCTAATTTAACTTGCAATATAATAACTAAATGTATCAAGGAAACCGCCAACGTTTTTATTTTACTGACAGAATCATAACTGACCCAATAAAATGATGAGATAAAGGACACCCTGAAGAGGTTTTTCCTTTATTACAAATAAGCAAGTTTCAGCACTTAATAATATAATACTACACATTGCTAGACTAATTTAAAATATTTCTTTGTTTTACTAATAAGTTAGAATGTCCTATGTTAATCTAAAGCAAATACTAATAATTTAAAATATTTTTTGTGATAAATCATTTACAATAATTATTAAGGCTATCTTGCATCTTGGGAGCACTAATTCTTATCCAGGTCAAACGATTTATAGTGCAATATTATGACAAAAACGTATCCTGGTCAACCAATGATAATAAATAGTTGAACAATAGTCTTAATATATAATCCACTGGACGAATTTGGTTAAATCTATCCACAGCAATAAACCCTAACATTGAAGTACAGAATCGGTTGACTGTGATAGGAATAAACACTCACTTTGCATCTATTATAAATTGGCAAATAAAGAGCATATTAAAATATAGTCTAAGACAGTAAGTCTTTAGCAAAACATTTCACTGAACAATCTCAGAAACATCCGAAAACGATTATCAAATCAAGCTATTTCAATAGTAGTGATTGGTTAAAGACTTGACGATCTAGACTAATGGCACATGTTATAAGGATCGCTTTTTCTACTGACTTTGCATAGGATATTTACCTCTTGAAGCAAGGGACTAGACACAATAAATGATGAAACTGATGGGACTATATTTATTAAATAAATCTAATCTCATAATATTCAATTCAGAATGGAAATTTGTATTTTGGCATATATAATACTCCATACAATTTGATCTAAAGTATATCTGTGTTCCACTGAAATACCCATTATAAATGTTTGAATGTGTTATAAGGATGAATAGTTTGGATCTTAAGACAACTATAATATAATCTATAATATAAAACGATGGAACAATGTGAATTCTATGACTAAATAATCCACGACAAAGATACGATATGATAAATACATTCAGTGGAATTTCCCCGGCTTAAATCTAAATGGTCAATATTTCAGATTCCACATTGATCAAATATTCTGCACAATTTATCATATTTTTACGCCTAACATCTTGTTACTATATAAACAATGTAAATATCTGTCAATCTAGAAACTAAATATCAACCAATAGTTTTACATTCCACCATTAAATACAATATATAATTACAAATAATATTTACACAAAGCTATGTATTATTTCGCAAACAAAATTTAACCTAAAAAAAATTCTGTTGATCAAAACAAAACATGTTTTTTCCCCCTTACCTTACCCACTCCAAAAATTATGAAAAAGAAAATATATCTAACAATTCAAATTAAATAGATTATAACATACTGATAATAATTACAGATTCTAGTTAAACTGAATGCGTTGTGGTTCAGGTCTGTTTGCAGTTATATGCAGGCAACACTAAAAAATAATTGTGTCATTTTATAGAGGGCGGACAACAGATTAGGGATAAAATGATGTTTATTTGTCTATGGTATCTAATCTATATATATTAATTTCAAAATACAAATGTTTTATTTGATTTTTGCCATTTTACTCAATGTTATGTTAATCTTGATGTTTTTGATTAGAATTTAGCTATATTTCAATGTCTAAACTACCGGACTAATTTTAGTTTTTATACAAAAATAAACATATTAAAGATTTTTGTATTTGATTTGTGTACAGTTTCGACTAATAGAATTTTTTTTAAAGATTCAATATGATATTGAGTTTGTGCTTAAAGAAGGAAAATGATATGAACCTGTAAGGAATGGCTTACAACATAATATTTTAACAATACAAAATAACTATATTTCAGAGGACTTGTCCCATTAATACATAGGAATTGTTCTGTTAGAAGTATGGGGGTGGGGGGGAGGGTGGTGTAAATCAATGGAAACGTCTTAAAGAAGGGTCCCTCCATGTTGGCAGATCTATAATACAGGGTCAATTTGAAAATATCTACGAAAACCATAATGATTGTGGAATGACACTGTTGTTTAAATTACTTAAAATATTTGGTTGATATAGTTCCACAAATTAGATTAGATATGACTTAAAAAAAGAAATCCCAAGTTGATTAATGCCATTGCCATGGAAACAAGTTGACTATTAATTAAATTATGGTAACAACGATATGTGAACAACAATACATCTGATGTAATAATTTAAATAATTTGACAAACTTTATATCTAAAGGCCTTTCATTGTATAGAGTTTTACTTAATATTCCTTCCATCTACTAGTATATTAGCTACCCAAAGTATAACTCCATTATTCTCCTGGGACCATTTAAACCCTCTGAATATAAAATTTACCATAGGTAGATAATATAATTGTCGATCAGAAGAAAAAAGGCCAACATTAAACATAAGAATACAATGTATGGATGGGAACAGAAACTACATATTCCATGGTTACTGTTACCAAATAAATCTACAAATAAATAAATCTAGTAACAAAAACTAGCTAAGCAAAAAGGAAAATTAACCACAAAAATACAATTAGGCCTATGATTGGCTATATGTCTATATACTACAACAATTATTATTGGCTAAGTACTTGTTAAAAAATATCTTACTTTCATTCATATTTAAGTCACATGACTGTCACATGACTAGAGAATAATTAAAATATGTTATTTAATATAAAGCACTTGAATGATATATTTAACTCTGCTATCTCTCTCTTCACACAACAATCTCAGGGATCCGTCATTTCAGAAATTTTAAAAAAATCAACTTTAAGGATTTCCACAACATAATTATAACTTGACAGTACAAGACTACATAATCATTACAAAGGCAACACTGGTTAATTTCATCTATAGTCCTTGTTTTCCAGCATTAAATATAAAACAATTTTGATAAAAAAAAAAAGCAGTCTTCTGATTGAAATTGGGGTTATTTTGATCTTCATGGTAATGTTTGGTTTGTTGTCATGGTGATGACCTTGACAACATATACATGATCATTATTAAGTTACAGTAATCACGACAAGGCATTTTAAGGAACACACAGAACTGCTTTAAATTTAGTTGCATGGTATGATATACCCTACTATACATGTACAATACTTTACTTATATATCCATACCAATATTAAACATTTTGACTGATACCTTTTAGCAACTAGGACTGCATATCAATGCTAATATACACAGGTGCTTGCATTGGTACAACTAAATCTAACATATTTTGACTTTATCCTAAAACTGCCTGTCAGAGACATAATTTGAACACATATAAAGATGTAGGTTTATGATGAGAGATAATCTGAATGGAATTCATGTCATGAGCAGTAAAATATAATGGAATATTTGATGGTGATTAAGGCAGGGTTATACTAATATTTGGTTAATTTCAGACCTGATACACAAGGTTATTTTCAGACCTGATACAGAAGGTTTTTATTAAGTCATTCCAAGTTTATCTGATCTTGCATCTTTCCAGTTATCTTCCCTCCAAAAACGATCAAATGAAGAACTATTTTTCCCACACATATGAACTGTCCCTTTTTCGAGAATCAATTCTATATTCCTTTTATGTCCTATTGCACATAATCTAAATATTCTTTTCTAAAAGCACCAACAATCAATCATTAATCAGTTCCATGTCTCTGGTACTGTCAAGTTCAACTGTGTAATTTGCTCATAAAATAGGGGCATTTTTCAGACTTTTGGAAAGAGTGCTTAAAATACAAATGTCAATTTTTGTCCAAACAAAAAGCGATATCTTAGTTGGGATTTCAAACTACATATAATAACTTTATTTGATAAATTCAGATTTTTATAAGATCTTGACTACGGAGATATATGTCCACATGGATGAATTTACAAAGATCCTTCAAAGAATAATCAGAGATAAAAACGAGATCATTTATTGCCCAACAGAATGTTAATTCATGATTTGTTAATTGGGTCATTAACGAATGTTAATTTACAATTTATTAATTAGGGCAATAGCATAAGTTTGATCCCTACAATATAAAAAATTATTAAAAAATACATAAAAAAAAGCAAATTCTCTGCACAATAAAGGGAAAAATTTTATTGATAATTCCCATCTTTTTTATTTTTATTTGGATAAAAAAGATTTGATTAAATAAAATCATACAGATCATGCCAAATATTTCTGACATTTTCATCTGAAACCTTGAAATTTGGACGTAAAATCATAATTTTAAAATTAAAATTCAACAAAACATGGATTTTTTTCCATGTTGGTTAGTTTTTATTAAAGCCTCATTTATTTTTTAATCAATTAAATTTTTCCCTTTTTGATTAAATTGAGCGATGACATGAGATTAGTTCAATAAATTTCTCAGAATGGCATTCAGTACATTTTCATCGTTAAATCTTAATCGATAAAATATTTAAATAAAACAATGACTCTAAAGGAATAAATAAAACGACAAACAGAAAATAAATTATCTCTTTTGTCAAATGGTAAATAGGACTTTAAAAAATTCACAGCCATAATATCATCACATGATATCCAAATATGGTGTTATGCCCTATTTAAGGTGATCATGTGATGCGGAAGATATTAAGGGTTTAAGCGAAGTACATGACCTTGGTTGTGTCAGGATGTATAGCAACAGCTCGTGCCATGGAAGCTGGGGTTCGATCTTCACTGTTGTCTGAATGACGACTTCCTTCTCCACTGAAAAATATATGAATATGGTTACAACTTCAAGGATTTGCAAAAACATTTTTTTAATGATTCGGTAACCTTGCATTACTTATCTTTTCAGAAATTCATATGACACAAGCCACGAAAAGGTGTAGAACTTCAGATGAAAAAGCACTTAAATTTAAATAAATTTTTACGAATTCTTTGGGGGTTAAAAACTTGTATTAATAATTCATCTTTCAAATTTTGTAAAGGAAAAGATAACTTGTTGTTCTGTTTTTGTGCAAATACATATTTTGCGGACCATATAAGCTTGTAACAGACGTTACATGTCCAATTAATATTTGCCCCAAATTTGCTAATAACTACCAGCCCAGTTGATTTGAGTGTGATAATATCAAAATCTATATTCTAGAATGTAAAAAAATGTCTTTGTGCGCTGTTTACCCCCAAAAATTGGCAAAGATCTTTCATGGACATCTGGTTTCAAAACAGTGTGAAATGTCTGAACTGATAACTCTTTTACACTCTTTCTTGGGCATGATTTCATTGTCATTCTTAGCCATTATGTTACAATATTTGATCAATTATTATTTTGTTATTAAATTTTACTTCTGTGTACTGTTTTGTCAATATTGCACAAAATATTTGTAACGGACGAGACTCCCTACTATGTAACGGACGTGACCTTTTGTAACGGACGTCACTATTGACCCAATTAACAGTGCGAGGTGTATCTGAGGTGTTTAACGATCTTTTCCATGCATAGTTTGAGGAAATTTAAAAAAGAAGGCAATCTATGTAATTTTATTAAATTTAATAAAGAGTCGTAATTTTCTTTAGGTCATCTTAGCTCCTTGTGTAACGGTAGTGATGTTTGACATTATCAATTTCGTCCACCATCACGTCCGTTACACGTAAAACCGAAAGTCAAACTGTTATCAATCAAATTTGCATGATTCTTTCATTTTTTTTCGATCACCCGAATGTGTGGAACGGCTCTTGATTTTGAGCGCAAAGCAGGCGGCTTTGACATCTTTAATATCCTCAATTTTTGCCAAATTCTTGTAATAATATAACGGACGTGATTTTGATATAACGGACGTGACGCCAACAAAAGTTTGAGGACGGAATTTCCTTGTGGGGGTCCCGGCGTCGACCATTTTTAATTACCCGCAAAATCGTGAGGTATACGAACTGTGTGTAGAACAGGGGAGCTAATAACCGCGGAAGAGCCATGGATTTGAAACGGGAGGGGAAATATCGATCATCGTAAACGCAAATAACGGACGTGATTCTTTGACGGAATCTCGAGTGGACGATCGAAAATACGAATAGTTTCTTCTCAAACGTCTCTAAATCAACAGAAATACTTACATCATATCACTCAATTATGCCTCTTGATTTGTAACATAAACATACATATAGATGCAGGTGGTGAGCAACTCTTTCAATGCATTAAAAAATCGTTTTTTTTGGACGGAATTTGTCATGTCCGTTACACTTTTTAAACAATTTTTTTTATTGAAAAATATTAAGATTTTTGGAATTTGACACTTCTGATGGATAGAAACATCCTTTATCTTCAATTTAAGAAACAACTTGTAGATTTCAATCTATGTCTTCAGTATCAAAATACTTACCTTTTTTTAACACCACCAAGAGGGACAAATTTAGACATCAAAAAAGGGGGTATTTTTATTTTTGATTCGCAATAAATACTTTATTTGTACTATTTTGATCATGAAGTTGTGTTTATTATCTCTTTATTATTTTTTGTGTATAACCATACCAAAAATTACATTGGATTTGTCCTAGCTTTGGGAAAAATCAATTTTTGCAAAACCATATATTAGTTCTACACCTTATCGTGGCCTGTGTCATATAGCTTACAAAAGTTTGATGCATTTGGAAGCAGAAGAACTTACCTATCATGATCTTTTTCTACAAGATGATATCTTGCACGGAAGGCCACAAGATGTGCATAGTAAGCAGGAGCGGGTATGGACACACTTCTCGTACACCGGACATATGTGTGACATAACTGGTATGTTAATATCTGGAGTTCATCAGCAGTGAATCTATTGTCATCCCATAAAACATGGTAGTGGGACGGCCGACTTGTTCCCTGAAAACAAGTTCATTCATATTAACCATCATTTCTAAAATTGTGTAACTGGCCAAAATAGAAACAAATAAAAGTGCATCTTAAAAACCTTCAAAATCAAACATACCAGCAAGTAAGAAGTAAGTTAGAGAAACATTAACTCTATTAACTCTAGACCACTAGGCCATCCCAACTCCCTAGCCTGTAAAGAGTCCACAAGATTTTTTCAAAGTGTTCAAGGGCCATAACTATGGCAGTAATTCTTGGAAATCGTTGAAACTCAATTGGCTACTTCATCTCATGACCTTAAACACTGTGTCAATAGATATTAACTTTAGCGTCAAGTGTGCCCACAAGATTTTTCAAAGTGATCAAGGGCATAACTCTGGCAGTAATTATTAGAAATCGTTGAAAATCAAAGGTCTTCGTCGTCTTACAACCTTTAACATTGTATAACTTGATAGTCAATCTGATATTAACTTTAACCCACAAGACGTCTTACAGTGATCAAGGGTCATAACTAGCAGTAATTATTGGAAATTGTTGAAAATAAATAGATTAAACACTGTGTATAAATTTAAAGTCAATCGGTATGAACTGTGGACGCCAGATCAACAGACAGACGACAATATATAACCACATTTCAAAGTGGGCAAATAAAAATGATCACAGGATCTAGTGAAACCATATTAGTAATGAGACTTACCTGAATACCAGCATGGCTACACAAATAGAAGTCAAACTCTGTTGGGTGAGTGATTCCCACATCAACTGTGGTACCTGCAGGTATATTGCCACTACGCCCAGTTTGATCTTTACGATCAGCACAGAAGAGACGAGTATGATGGCGTTTCTGTACCACAATAAACGTGATTCCAGGCTGATAACCTACTTCTAGTTTCATACAAGCTTCTCTTACAGCTCTCAATTCACTACTTAGCACCTATAAAATAATCAGTTGTTTATTACAAGCATTAATCTAACTATGTTATA
Source organism: Patella depressa (assembly GCA_948474765.1). NCBI lineage: Eukaryota > Metazoa > Mollusca > Gastropoda > Patellidae > Patella > Patella depressa. The sequence continues at coordinate 32,281,002 of OX419715.1, forward strand.
ACTTTAAATCAATTTTTATCAATAACAGGTGTTCTAGTAATAGTATATCAGCCAATCTCTACATATGCCACATAGAAAGTAATTTATGAAATTAGTTCACCAATTGTCTTAATGATTGAGTATACTTTATTGAAATGAAATGGGGTTAACATCCTACTGTTCTGCTCGGAACTGGGCCATACTTTGAGAGGCCAGTTTAGTCTGATCAGTATTGGAAACACAGAAGAAAGCACAAACAACAGGCTTTAGTTGTCTATCAAAAAAATATACAAAACTGAAGAGAAAGGGTAACTAGCGGCTGTAATGCAAGATATGCCCACATTTTGCAAGAGATGTACAGAGAAAAAGCTAAAAAAAAAAAAAAAAAAAAAAACCTCAGAATTTTTTGTAAAACTAAATATAAATTGTGACCTGTAGAGTGACTACAATTCAAATGTGAATGGACTGACTTCCAGACTGACAATATTTTCATGTGGGCGTATAAAAATAAAAGTAGAAATAAATTTTCAACTTACCGTTTGAAATTGTCCCTCACTAACACCATCTCTATAAAATATGATACGTGTTGGTTTAAATCGTGTAGATCGGTAAAACTGGATCAACAATTCTCGTACCATGTTACATAACTCTGGTATCACTTCCTGTCTGTGTTGTTGAACTCGAACAGTAGCTGAATAACGACTAGGATGGGCATCCATACTACCTACAACCTATAATAATTAATAACAATTTAGAGAACTATGAGGTAGAACATGACATCTTTACTAACTATAACACACCAAGATCGATAATTAACATTACTTTCTGTATATTACACTGTAGATAAGTCAAGTTGGACTATTCAAGGTACACTCAAAAAGTGACATAAGGTTTCTATATTATATATTTATTATCAGGCCTCTATCAGTTTTTGAGCAAGGGTGACATCAAGATATATTACAAAAGCAAAGTAACTTACAGCAGCTATGGAAGGTTTAAGACAATCACCAGCAGGAGGATGAGTGACATCAGCACCAAGGAATATGATTGGCTCACGGAATACCTGGGGTCTGAAACAGAGAGTTTTGTTTAATAAAATAACCATTGCATCAGAAAGTTCATGAATCACCATGGTCTTGTATCAATGTTGTCTTTGGACAGCATTATTTTACAAATCAAGTGACTTTGTTTTGGAATCAACTGCCAGCAAATACTAGAAATGCTCTAATAGTGCACAATTAGGACGCATAGATCTATTCTTTGGAACCTTAAAATAGATGAAAATGGATCTAAAAGCACATATTAATATAATACGAGTGTATATTAAGTACTGTAATTTCTTATTAGCTTCCACATTGTCTTGTGATATACGGTTTGTTTTTTTTTTGCCATTACAATTGGTGCTTTAATTCATGGGGGTTTTTTTGTTGTTACTTCAACATTCAGTGTTGCATTATTTACTGTACACGGTCTCAAAATTCAGTGTTTTTATGGGTTTTCTTTACTGTCAACATTCAGTGGTGTATACTGTCAAGAGTTTGTGTTTTATTTACTGTTGACATGAGCAAGAATTGTTACCTTCATCGATTGTGAATGAGAATCAAGTTTAATGTGACAATTTTGACATCAAATTTGATAATAGATCAGCGACAATCTATAAAACTGCTGACATTTGTAAGATAAGAAGTGAGTCTAGTGCTCACCTAATACTTGGCAGTAATATACTGTTGATGCCCCCTAATTTAACATTAATCTTTAGACAAAGATTAGATAACGTCTGGGGCGTTGTTTTGTTCACATTCTTTGATTGGACACATTGAGTAGCTAAACCAAATAATATATCACCAACTCTCTTCACTTCAGCTGAAAATAAAGATTAATTTGAGAGAAATTCAGTATATCAAAAAACAATAAAGGTGGCAAATCATTGGCCAGATGTCCCATAGATGTCGGAAAACATAGGACAAGATGTTAACTTACGATAAACAATTAATCATTGGCTAGATGTCGACTTACCATAAATGGGTGACAAATCAAATGCCAACTTTCCATATATATAGGTAACTAATCATGGACAAGATCACTTGACAAACCTACTCTACTTCTAGCCTCGGCTGTATGACGTTAAGTGATTTATCTAGAATTGTAATTCGGCTACCGGTTTACTTATTAGGAAAACTTACAGATTTTAGACAGAAGTTCTAAAAATTGCATCGTTCGAAGAGTGTCTAGAATTTTCATTGCAAAGTTTTGCTTGTGTAAAGAAAATTGGATAAGAAAGAAAACCAGCTTCACACTTTGAAAGCTTTGTACGATAAAACATTCTTTTCAACGGCGTAGTCATGGGCAACACCGTTGGTATTTCGGGAACTAGAAAGTAATTCCATTGGACGATTTAGTCGTATAGTTGAGGCTACATGTAGGGTACTGGAGTCTGCTGAGATATGGCAATTGAGACAATATGTCAACTTACCATACACATAACTAATCACAGAACAGATGTAAACTTACCATATACAGGGGTTTTGCCTGGTAATACAACCACAATAAGTTGTAAGCCTTGATATGTGTTTTTTAAGTAACGGAACATTGGTTCTACTTGGTCGGGTCCAGTGGCATATTTACAAAAACATGGTTGTCCCATTATTGGCATACCAGCATCATTGGATATTCTCTGGAGTTGAGATGTGAAATTTCTGGGGGAAAAAATAATATTAGAATGACTATGGCCGTTTTCAGAAATAAATTTTAACGATTGTATCACATAACTTATTGTATTTTGACTCACCTTAATGCATCTTCACGAACAGTTCTCTGTGGTGCAAAACAAGCAATAGCCCACACACGGATCTCAATACCTTGATAAAACTGTTTTCCTCTCATATCCCATACACCTTGATTAGGAACAGCCTGTGACTTAGTCTAAAGTAAATAACAAATATGATGATGATTATATGTTATTTATAACAATAAAACTAGATATAATTAAAAACATGCATCAAAGTAGACAAATAATTATTGTTTATAATTATAATAAACCATGCCAAAATAACAAATGATATTACTCCAATTGCCCGATATTAATTGATACATTTCTACGATATTTATAAAACGCCATTGGCATATTTATTAGATCATTTACACACTTGTAACATCCTTAACCTGTATGTAATGCCGGTAATTGACCCATCTTTAACACCACTTTAAGTCACTTACTTACTGACCTTTAATATCACTAACCCCTGATCATCATCCCTGACCAACCAATTAGGTCCTGTACTGAACTGTCAATTTTGTTATTTTGAGACTGAGCCTTTTGAGTGAATACAGCGTGTTTTATTTCATTTAAACAATAACCTGTGTCTACTTTCTTTAAAATTTGCGAAAAAAAGGAAGCATTTATGTTATAATTAACTAAAAGTTTACAGTACAAATGTTAGCCTAGCAATTGAGGAGGGGACTATATTAGATGCATGGGATATATTGGTAATTATAAAATTTGTTTTCATTATAATGATATGTCAGGTTATATTATATACTAGTAGATTGGTTTCAGCTTGTTTTACTACCCCCTAAAAGTATAATTAATGCTTACGAATATCATTATACATGGGTGAAGAAGTTGGGTGAAGGGGAATTACTATTTATGGTAAAGATATTGAGTGTATTTTGATCAAACTATAAAAAATGTCTATTATAAATAAAATATAACCATTCAAGATAAAATATAGATATCTCCCAAACAGGATGAATATTAATGTTTTTGCTTGCACTTTGAAATTTTAATATTAAAGCAATAATCAAATAAACAAGAGAAATTACAGCTTGTCTACATCCCTATCTATGCATAATAAAAAGAAATACAAGAAATTTAAAGAAAAATTAAAGACCAAAAATCAAATAAGACGGGAAGACAAAATATATGTAACATAAAAATTAGTATTATCACTATTAACAATTTCATGAAAACTTCAGGTACAAATATAGACTAAGTATTTATAAGGTGGTGTAGCCATAGTCCATGACATACTCCTCGCAGTGTTCCGTTTGATTAGAGCTAATCCCACTACTCACTGCTGTAAATAGAGACAATTCTTGTTCTAAATTATTATTGGTCAACAGTCCCAATGGCTTACTGCGTAACAAAATCATTAAATTTGAAACAAAGTTTCAAATTGGACCAAATATGTTTACATAGGGATACATTATGACTCACGATTTTATTATGTCCAATTAACCAGTGCATAGCAGAATATTGTAGGAAAACTAATTGTGTGACAAACAAGGCTATCAACAATGTAAACAATACTGTATGGAAACGAACAATACTTTCACGGTTTTAATATCTTAAACCACTGTCCAAAGTTTAAGGGAAGACCCTATAGTAAACGAAGGGCTGTCAAGTTCCTGTACATGGGATAGATTTGATTGAACGGGGAGAATACACATACTCCCTCCCTAAAAAGCTCAAGTATCAGAAGCCAATCCAGCAATGGGCAGAGAGAGATTTCTTGGACCATTGCTTCAGGAATATGATGGCTTAAGAGAGTCCATGATAGCTTTAGAGAGAAGCTTTTGGGTGTAACATAAACCAGGTGTATTTACTGGGCTACCAAAATAAGCATCACTGTATATACAGAGGACTTAGCTGATATTTTAGCTGAAGTTTTCCAAGAAACTGACCCCTGTATGATAAATTATTTGTTTTTTTTGAATGATATTGATAATGACATGCGCATATATATATAAAAAAAAGTTAACATGCTAAAATTAGAAATATGATTTCCTTTAGAATACTGTAGTTTTGTTATTCCATGTCAGAAGACTTTATTTGTTTAAAACTGAAAATATCTGACTCAACAAAAGAAATCTTGCTTACATAATGATAAAATCAAGTCATGCCCAAATTTGTCAATGTGTTAAATTTTCTCTAAATAAAGTCACAGGACACAATTACTAACAATTTCATGGAGAGAGCAGTGGGGAATGAATGTGGGTCGGACTCGGGGTCAGTGTGTGAAATTATTGAGTCAAATATTTTTAAGTTTTTAAGACCCTTCAATACATTACCTGGAATCCAATATGGCTACCTGTCCCATTTTAATTTTTTACAATCAAGATTTTCATATTTGTTTTCCTTGTGATTATGGCATCGAGTGAATTGATCAAAATGGTAAGCATTGACTCAACACAAGCAGACAACAAGCTGACATGCAGAGTTAACTGTAGGTATTCAGACAGTTTGGTAATCATAAATTTTGGGATAAAGTAATTCTTATGTGTAAATAAGAAACCAGCTCGACATGCGGAGCTAGCTGCAAAGTTGTAGAAAAATTTTGTTCTTAGATTTTAAACAAATAAGATTTAAATGATTGATTTTTTACATTCCTCAAACCTGATGATAGTTTATGTCGATAGACGTCCAGCTCGACATGCGGAGCTAGCTGTAGATTTGTAGAGGAAGTTTGGTATTTTGACTATCTAGAGGAATCTTACCCTTCCGCCATATTGTAATTTAGGAGGTTGTAATACGCGTCCATGACATTCCACCATTTGCTGAGAGATGCTGATTCCGAAAGTTTGCAGATAAGGATCGGAGTTAAAACTTGCCTTTCGCACCTGTTATCATTCCGTGACAGATCAAAGGGGAGGTAATCATAAAAACAATAAGGTTAGGATTATGAAAAAACACCAACACACTACAGACTGTATGCACAACTCATTTGATTAATCAGACTTCATAATATAGCCATTTTAGAAGAGCAAAATATCTTCTTTTACTTTTCAAATACAAAGAAGTTTCGGTCGTTGCTATAAATCAGAAGTGGATTAATATGTATTGTGCATATGTCTTTCAAGTACAGAGGTTAAAAAAAGTAGTTCCTTAAGTCTTGGCAGAAGACCTTTACTGAAATTCCTTCATCAAAAAAATATTAAGACTTTTTACATTCAATTTTGAAGTTTTAATATTGGATATAAAATCAAATCTTATATAGTTGGTCGTAAAACATTTTGAAGGAATATTTTCAAAGTCGTCCATCAAATTTCAGAAAGAACCATTAAATATTGAAGAAGAGTTGCCTACCCTGCCGCCATACTGTATTTTAGGCGGGGTGAGTACTCGACCTTTGACCTCAGTCATATCGTAAGAAACGCTGATACCGAATGTTTGTAGATAATGGTCATGGTTAAAGTCGGCCTTTGTCACCTGTTGCCATGACGGTGGAAAGATGGAAGGCAGAATGGATGAATGAATTAATCTCAACCATCACCATCTCGTATTCATCTCTTAGAACAACCTACTTTCCATTCAAGCAATTCGAATAATTAAAAAATTTTCTTACTGCTAAATTCATTCAATTATCATTATTCATTTTTTGTAATTCGAAATGTAAGAAATTTTATCCCTGCTTATTCTTTAACTCAATCAATGCTATCTTAAAATCACTGTGCATCAGTGCATCATAGGATTTTTTTGATCAATACATTATTTAACATTTAATTATGAAAATAAAATGATAATTAATATGAAAGCTAGATTATCTCCCAACATGGATTCAATCAAAATCAAAGAGGGTCATCAAAATAATTTAGCAAAGATTACAAGTGGGGTCAGTTTTTGACTTTGTAAATACTTAACAGATTTGCTGCATTTTTGGACATGTTCCATTAAGATATTCCACCTCCACAATATTGTAGCTTGAAAGATTCCTTAATCGCTCATGATACTTTAATATATTTCTCAGATGAGAGGAATACCACCTCTAAATAATTATTAGGTTAATTTTGTTGCCTTCAGGATTTGAGATAAAAGTACTTTTCAATTTGCATGTCACCTTTTTGTTTTAATTCCTTGCTGTGCTTTTCTTTCAATTTTAATAAATAAAACAAAGCTAAAAACTGACACACTTCTTTCATATTTCTAACTTCTTATCCATTTTAAAGTTAATATTACAATGATATTAATCAATTAATAAATTTATCTGTTAGAAACTAATTTGAATCTCACTATGGAGATGTATTGTGGATCACATATATCCGACAAATAATCATTTTCCAGACTATGCTCAAACAGATCCTGGGTTTCTCAGTTTTATGCTTGTCTCTAATTTCTTTGCTAAAGTTTCAAGCATGACCTATGGAACAGGTTTCCAGCAATTATTTTTATCAAGCAAAAAAGATTATTAAAAACAAAATATGTTTAAAAATAGAAGCATTTAACTTCATAGTGAAAGTAAAAAAAACCAAACATCCTGAATGTTTCAATTTAAAAATCTTATTCTCAACTTATTTTCATGAATTTAAATGATTAATGTCATTTGTATAATAATATCTCTGACGTCATTCTGCCTTAAATTTTCTTTTCAAATTTATTTTGATGGGTAGGTTGTTCTAAGTTTAATACATTACAGTCATATCTCAGACCCTGCAGTTACATACATTTTAAACCTAACATGGAAAATCTAATTCATAACACTTACACGAAAAATACTAATTACAAAATACTTTTTGTGCCTTTCAGATACAATTGTACTCATGTTTCTTTATGAATCACAAAACTGGTATGACTACTTCTTTATACTTTTGTAATTTCATTGTTTGATATCAAGGTGGAGATAAATATAATTTGAAACAGGATATTTAAAGATCATGATTAAAGCTTGTATTCATGTTTAACAACATTATTTAGGATAACTCATGTACTCAAGAGGGGAGATAACTGTGTAGAGAAAGCTAACTGCAGCAGACAATCATCAACAATCAGTCTATTCAGATATCCAGCATTTAAACAACTTCAATGGAACTAGTCTACAACATTTATCATATAAAATACAAAACAGCTACACAGTGTTCTTAACTTTTTGTAGACTAGGTCACCAACACCTTTATACATGAGATACTGATCGACTTGGAATTTCTATAGGAGAGAGAGATGGGGTTCAACGTCCACTCGACACAAACTAGGTCATTTCGATAATAACATATGGTTTAATTTTATTTCAATAATTCGCTTGCGTGTAGGGGACTTTAGCAGTGGGAGGAAACCGGAGTAGTTGGAGAAAACCCACAAGGTTGGACAGGCGACCCCTACTCCTTGCCACGTACAACCAGGGATTCGAAAAATTTCTGTAGGATTTCAAGAAGCAAATCTGTTAACACTGGATGAAACCCTGCTCTAATACCCCGAAATTATGTGGGCTTACATTTCAAACAGACCGCCAATTAAATGCTGAGGGTAGTAACCTCCAAGACTCTACTGATGGGCATATGGCTGACCTAGACGACACTTTCATTAAAAAATATTTTGTTGATTGTTCACTACAGAACACTGTGTAGATAGCAGTCAGAAATGTAAAACAGTCCTCAAACTGCATTCTGGCATTCCGTAAAATATAGTGCAATATGGTACACAAGTTGACTAAATTAGTTTTGAAATATATATTACCTAATACACAAGCCTGGACTCTGGACAAAAGACACCTGTCACAGACTGTCAGACAAAAATTATCACACAACGTATACTAACCTGGACATACATGTTGTGTCATAATTGTGTCGAAGAAAGTCTGTGACATATATCTTATGTCCAGATTTGCTTATACAGAAATTCAGTATTTCGAAATGTAAAAAATACTAAAAACAAAACCAATTTGTCTACTGTATTTTTGCCCAATTTCAAATGTTCTTACAGCAATTGTTGCCTTATCTGAGACATTGAGGACTGTTCATCATTTATATATATTGAAGTTATACTAGAACTAGTATATGTTGTATTGATACATGTCATATTCTAGTCCTAATATATCCATTTCAGTCACATTATAAATGAATGCATCTTTTTCCATTTGTGATGATCAGTGGTCAGTATCATCGAAGATGTATTTTCGTCTGTGTAGCATGCTCAAACTCTTCAAAGGATAATATCTTAATTGTTTGTTCAGAGCTTTCCCTACACTAACCACTAATTTGTACACTGAATCTCGTTATTCATATGGAATTCCAACAACAAGACACATTTTCATTTGTCTGCACCATTTATGCAGTGTGAATGGACCTAAAGATGCATTCATTTGTTGAAACATGTAAAAACTTGTCATCAGATTGCATATAATCATATAAGAAATTTCTCAATAAAAAACAATGACAAGGTTTTGTGAGTTACAAATTGTGACAAGTTTATAAAATCACAGTAGAATGTATTATGAAAGTAAACGTACCAAGTTATTAATTTCCTTTTCACGATCAGGGGCTGATCTAGCTGTAGCCTAAAATGGAAAAAAAACTTTGGTTGCCAGGCAATGAAAATACAACCACAGCAGTTTAGTCCAAAAAGGTTGTCACATATTTAGTCTTTTGATGATAATGGGAGAATTTATAAGACAATAAAAACTGATAAAGAGTAACAACAAATTAAGCAATAATCAGAAATAAAAATTTGATTGGCTTCTAATTCTTCATGATGCTATCATTTATAATACAAACCATGTGGCTTATCGGTAAAGAGAATGTAAAATTAACTGCTTGAGTTTTATCTTTGTAATCAATAGGATTAATTTCAAATCAATCGGAAAATAATTGTAAAATAGCAAGTGATCAAGGGCACTAACTCTGAAAGTAATTCTTGCCGGCTTCATTCCATAAAGATAAACCATTTAGGTTACGAGTTTCACTTACTTTGATCATTGTTGATGTCTGCATATCTGTAAGTTTTTTAATACACCTCTGACCTCCTACTATATTACATACCTGATCAAATTTAAAAAATGCAATATAAGTCATAAGTGTTTCCTGGGGAATTCTGAAGTTTACTGTACTGTAGGCTCACTTATCAAGTACTTGAACAATGAACACAACATGTTTCAGTGAATGTATCCATCACAAATTCTACAGGGACTTGTGATTACAACACAAAAACATTATTTTCATAACAACAGGTAGTTGTTGAATACAGAATAAAAGTTAAGTTGATAGGCAATGAAGCATACGCCCACAGCAGCTAAGTCGTCTGGGCAGACAACAAGTGCTGTCGCATCTTTTTTCTCTTGTCAGCAATGAGAATATTTACAACACATGAAAACTGATTAGGAGAAATAACCCATGAATTAATTAACAGAAAACATTATAATTTGTTTCGATTGTTTGTCTCAAGACCTTAAACACTCTATTATTAACTTTAGCATCTAGAGCATCCACAAGATTTTTCAAAGTGATCAATGGCCTTAGGCCTCAACTCTGGCAGTAATTATCGAAAAATCGTTAAAAATCAATAGGATTATTTGTCTCATGACCTAAAGCACTGTGTATAAATCTAATGTGAATCAAATATTAACTTTAGCCTCTAGAACATCAAGATATTTCAAAGAGATCAAGGGCCATAACTCTGGCAGTAACTATTGTTAATCACTGAAAATCAATAAGGTTCTTTATTTCACAACGTCAAACAACTCAAAAAGCCAATCGGATTATAACTTTAGCCCCTAGAGGGACTAGACTGACAGGCGCGATGACAATATACCACCACATTTCAATGTGGGCGTATAAAAAAAGAGAGATAACTAACCTCTAAAGGTAGATATGTATGTTTTTGTTCCTGTCCAACCTGAAGACAGGGAAAGTGAGGATATCTGAAATATAAATGAACCAAAAACAAACATGGTGTTAACTGGTTAATCCGCAGAAAAACAGGTTAAATACAAGAGTTAAAATATTTATTTGGAGAATAAGTACTGACAAAATAACTCACTGTAATTTAATCTTATATCTTTCTAGGAAATATCTGGCTACCGTACATTCAACTGTTTGACCGGAATCAAGCTGTAGTGGAAATCTACAAATATAAAACATAATAATACTTGACTGAAAAAACTATCAAAACGTCCATCATAAACTGTTTAGTCAAATCAACACCCATCACATATCACATGTAGTCAATCGACATCCATCGTAAACTATCACATGTGTAATCAAATCAACATCCATCGTAAACTATCACATGTGTAATCAAATCAACATCCATCAAAAAGTATCACATGCATAGTCAATCATAAACTATTACGTGGTGCAGTCAATCTACATCCATTGTAAACTAATTAATCAATAAACATCCATCAAAAATTATCAAATGTGTAGATAAATGCCATCCAATAACAAATGCTATGGAGCGAGAATTGATGTTTGCTTCCGATTCAATGATACATAAATCTTTTTACTTGATATAACAAATAGTGGTAAGTTGTGGGATTATAATGTGGCCATGGAAACAAGTGGAATCTGTAATGCTTAATTCAAAGAGTACTGGCAACAATTGATTAAAAACCTTTAAAGGCATGAGTTAAATACACATTTGAGAAGTGAAAACAAAATCAACTTACGATTGTGTTTGTGCTGGCCGCCTTGTAACGTTACATACTCGATATTTTCTCTTCATTGTACCACAGTGAGTTATCTCCACCTTCAGACCTGAAAGAAACCAAATTAATGAAATAAACTCATTGAATTACAACCCAAGAAAATTGTTAATTACTTGAATCTTTTACATCAACAAATTACCATAGAGACTCATTCATATCAAACAATTTTACTCTTTAATTTTCCCTGTTTACTTATTTACATAATTTTCACATCAATGACAACACATCTGTCACATAATTTTCATGAATAGTATATACAGAAAATATAAGTTGCCAGCCCATGAACTAGTCTTGATAATAGCTTTGTTGTCCAAAATATAAAGGACATCATTTTATGTAGAAATATAAACAAATCTGAAATCCCACAAGTTGTTGAAAACCATAATTCGCCATTATAATAATTCATATAAATTTCAAATTTACAAAGTAAGGGCAACAGAAATGTAAACCCAATGTAATCAACAAAATACATTTTGAAAAGATTGGAAGATAAGTGTAGCCGATAGATCATTTGCTAGAAATAATGAATGACGGACAAATAGAGGCAAGCAATGGCAATATGAGAACAACATGAAAGTATCACAGAAGAACCTTTTCAGCAAAAAATTGTTTGTTCTGTCAGTACATTAATAAGATACTGTAAAACAAATGAAAGTCATGTTAATCAGTTTTAGCGCGAAATAATTTCTTGTTATACGGTATAGAGGGAGGGGGGTCAGTGGGGGGAGGAGGACATCATATATATATAAATATATTAGAATAGACAAGCTATGACATGATGAGTTATTTACCTTGAGAAGCAGAGGACAAACCTCCTGAAAATATAAAATATCTTTAATCACGTCAACGCCAAAAAAATATGATGTCTCCCTCCTATCCCCCTCAAAATCCACCTATCGTACCCCCATTATCCACATTATACTGAATCTTCTCCCATCCCCATTAAACCGGTCCAGTTTTATTTTACAGATCATTATAAAAAAATAGTATGTCCATCCTTAAATACATTCAAAATAAAGAAGTGACAATTAACAACAAACAACAGAATGGGGCAGTGGTATTGGGTGTTACAGAGAGGGTATAAAGTTATTAATCGACTATATATTTGTGTAGTTTATTCTGTTCTGGAGGGAAACAACAGCTATTACAGAGTTAGGCAAGAAACATTGGCCATTATTAGTCAAGCATTTTACTATCATTAAGACTCTTCCCAATAATCAGAGACTTGACCAACAAAACTAATGATAATAATTTAGTATGCATCTTTAAATGTTTATTACTGTCACACCTCAGTCATTTTCAGATAAACCTATAATTTTTCTTTGCTCATGTGTACAGTGCACGGGAGAACCATTTTTTTTCCTGGACAGTGGTGTTTTGAAAATGATCTTCATGGGATTCCAATTGTCAATATTTTATATTTATTCGCACCAATGGGTTGGGCTTGGTTTTTCAACAGAAAGATTAAGCAAAATTTTTCTTGGTAATCTAAAGTTCTTTCTTTGCCCACTCAAGGATTTGAGCCCAGGACATTCTATTTGAGTGTCCAGTGCCCTATTAGCATGATCATTTTGACCCCTGTGCAAGTTATAATAATTAAACTCGATAATCAATATATGGTAAATGGAAATGGCACAACCAATTGCTGATACTGGAAAAAAGAAGGGCAATTATGTTTCACCAGTTAAACAACCTACCTTTAATTTCCTTTGTAAACTTTACTCGTTGAGAGTCAGTTAGTGGACGCTTTTGATCGGCTGTATTCTCGATATCTAAAACTTCGCACATAAACTCTATTACTGGTTGAGCTTTATAAAACGCTGTAGCTGACACTATAAGAATAAACATATAGACACCATCTGATATTATTGATGAGTTTGTTTTGATATGTTGGTATTATTTAGTAGGTTTTCGGAATGCTGGATATCAATCTAATTAGTCCTTTCACGAAAATTCGACAAATTTGAAAGATGGTTGTAAAAGTAAAATGAAAAGTGGGCAAGAAAACTGTACTACATGTAGTCAGTACAGTACAAAATTCAAATTTACAACTCAAATCTTATATCCAGATAGATAGGCTATTTTAATCTTACCATCAATATTTAGCATCATCTTCCACTGGGACGGTCGAACGCTCTGATGAAAACCAAACCAAACTTCCCTGCCACCACCCAGTGGATGGTCGTAGCCTTTAGGTTGAGAAAAAAACGAACGTCCTACAGGGGTATACCTAAAACAGTCATCAAAATTACATACCATTCTGGAAAGATCTCATAATACTGTAGTGCATAATGGAGAAAGGTATTTTAGGGAATCCAAATGGCCAGGATAAGGGGTAATTTAGGATTAATAGAGGAAAGGGTAATGGGGTATTTCTGGAAAGAGGCCATGATAATGGATATTTTATAGATTGACAGGGGCCAAGATAAAGGGTATTTTATCGATTGAAAGTTGCCACTATGAAAAATATTTTAAGGATTAAAAGGGGCAGGGATAAAAAATATTTTATGGATTGAAAGGGATCGGAATACTTTACAGATTGAAAAGGGCCAGGATATTTTAAGGATTGAAAGGAGCCAGAAAACCAGGTAGTTTAGGGATTGATAGATGCCAGGATAAATGGTATCTTATGGGTTGAAAGGGGTCATGGATAAAGGAGAAATTTGTGGATCGAAAGGAAATGAAATGGGGTTTCAGGTCCTATTTTTCTGCTCCTAAACTGGGTTATGGATTGAAAGGGGCAAGGATAAAGGGTAATTTGGGAAATGCACGGGCCAACTTACGTCATACTTGGTAAATGTCTCATGACTACATCTAGAGCTTGTATGGCATCCATTGGCATCTGTTGTGTTCGACCCTCCAAAGCTTCCTCAAGATTATACAGGCTGACCTGGGCTACCCATTTTATAGCTACAGTAAAAACCCGATCTCGTCCTTCTCCTGGTAGAGTTACTTCTAGCTCAACCTGCTCAACATAAATATCACAACATATATTCCTTCTCACCATAAAGACACTTCTAGTTTAAACTAGTCAATAATACAGTATGCTGATTGCGAACTCTCTCTGAAACATGGTTACTGTACCTATCAATATTGCTCAATAACCAAAGGCTCTAATTAGCTCTATGGTATTATTCTGTCATTGTTTCAAAAGAAATTAACCCTGCAATGCTTTAATGAATTTTGTTCACCTAAAATTTTAGAAAATATCTGAGATAAAAGGTTGAATACTGGTGGAATTAGGGTAACTTGCATTACGGTAGTATTTGAATACAGTCCCAGATCCCAAAAAAGAAAACTGAATCAAGAGTTTTCATTTTTCACCCAAATCAGAGCACACATTTTAAAAGCCACCTATCATCTCCAGATTGTATAATAAAATTTTATGTTTAACCCTCAAGGTTGTGTAATAAAGTTTTAAGTCGATAGTCTCCATTGTGTAATAAAGTTTTAAGTCGATAATCTCAAAGTTGTGTAATAAAGTTTTAAGTCGATAATCTCAAAGTTGGGTAATAAAGTTTTAAATCTATAATCTTCATGTTGTGTAATAAAGTTTTAACTCTATAATCTTCATGTTGTGTAATAAAGTTTTAACTCTATAATCTTCTTGTTGTGTAATAAAGTTTTAAGTCTATAATCTTCATGCTGTATAATAAAGTTTTGTCTACCATCTCCACGTTGTGTAATTTCAGATTCAACCTAACCAATGAAAATATCTGCACATTTCAATACATGATTCTAAAATCATCTTGTACCTTTTCTTTAGCTATAGGTAATGGTTCTCTACTGTACAAATTTTTACGTCCATCGAAAACAGGTTTAGCACCAGAAAATATTCTCTGACCATATGACTGGACCATCGTCTCAATAATCTCACTGAAACATATTAAAACAGATAAGAGGGTTGATTGGACAGATAAAGTCAAGTTAAGTCGGTCAGCCACAATGATTAATTATATTGTATCTTAAAGGGGGTTTAGCATCAGAAAATATTCTGATATTGATAAAATACAGTTAAGGAGGTTAGGCATAATAATCATATTATCCATAATATTGTGTTGTATTATATAATCTAAGGGTCTTAAAATGAAATCAATCAGATTGTTGAACATAACATACAAATTTTTAACATTTTGAAAAAAACATACTTATGGCATATACATTACCAAAAGAAATGCAAACATTAAAATTTATGACCACAAGCTATACATGTAACTTTTATAAACAGAACTTGAGAGGACTTAACAGACTAAATCTACATTTTGGGGACTTTACTAAACATGATTGTAACATACTTAAGGGTGAATCTTGCATTTTGATTGGTCAATTAGACACTGTCTATTGGACAATAACTTGCATCTGTTTTAGCAATTTCTTTTAAAATCCTAAAATGGGATGTTACAATGTAGATAAACACTGCCTGTTGTGGATTTAGAAGGGAGTCATTGTCCAATAGACATGTCCTGGGATCATTAGGACCCAAGATGCGAAACAGGCAGTGTTTATCTCCTAACTGGACACTGGTTAGCTTAATGGGATGGGAGGAATTAATGGTTCCTACATATCAAGGCCTTACCGGTTTACACGTCTAGGACATTTGTCTGGTGTGATGGATACATCATAATGGTGGATGAAACCTTTTGGAATTCTAACTTGAAAATGGTTAGCACGAAGTAAGATGGGTCGACCTTCTGAGCCATGGTTTGGGCGAGGTGGGCAGACAAAGTCACCTTCGGTGGATATTGTTGGTGGGGCGTGGAAGGGTGCGTATGGTGTTGACAATGAAGGGATCTGAGGGGGAGGCTGTAAAGCTGAAATATAAAAAAAAAATAAAGTTTAGGTTTGATTTCAATCAAGACAAATTCAAACATTTTTCATAAATTCATTGTTAATGGCATATTTGACCAGGGTGCTAAATAAAGTCATTCTTGCAGATAAACCAGCCAGCAAGTAAAAAGAACTACACCAACATGTCCAATACAGGTAGTATGAAAGATGGACAGATTCTAAAATACTACTACTACTACTGCAGCAAGTCCACAATTTATATAAAGTATTCTCAACAGAAGCCTGTGGTTATTTTGTGACTAACCAGACGGAAAATTATTTCCATAACTTTCCTGGACATCTGCATTTCTGCTTATTCCCAACTACGAAGAATTCTTTAATGTACACACCAATGAACATGGAGCTAGTTTTTGTTCTAATGACTAGACTATCTTTTCTTGTCAACCAGGCAAAAGGCAAACCCCGGACAATCTGGTCGAAAGCCCCGAGATGACACAAGTTGTGTCTGTTAAACTTGACTTCTGAAAATGACTTACCTGGTTGTGACATTCCCATTAACTGTGATGGAAGCAGGGGTTCTGAAACAAAAAGTTATCTCCCTTAGACATAAAAACATTTTGTATGTAAGGTATAAGCTACATGTATCAACCAAATAAGCACCAGGCCTATTTTCCGAAATTTGGAAACAAATTTATTTGACAGTTACCAAATACAACTATGTTCAAAGTTCCAATTCCAACAGATCAAAATACGATTTGTTTTTTTTTTCAATAGGTGGATTTTATTTTAATATTAAGAAATGGATGGACAATAGACAGTAAATTTTGTTGATTACAATATATGGGAGTAGCTTCTATTATCATATTCTGTATGTGAACCAGGGCTCTCCATAGCAGGACTTTTATTAAAAAGAAAGATTAACTGATAGTTACTGTATTCTAAAGTCTTGAATCAATCAAATTGTTTATTTCACCATGGACTAGCAGAAAATACTCACTAGTCATTACATAACTCAGTTTGTACATTCTGTCTCAATTAGAAGCATATTGAAAGAAATGTGAGATGGACAAACCCATATTGATAGTCCCTTACTTTTATGCAACCAGGCCAAGGAATATACATCATACATGCATGTCAAAGTGTACACAGTACCTCGTTATATTGTCACCATGCCACTGTGTTGTCACACAAACGTCTTATGACTACAAATGTCTGATAGACGAATACTCTGATGAACTTTGCACAAAATTCAGCAGAGACCACTTTATCTTCCCGTGGATGTTATACAATGATCAAACCTATCTTTGATTCTGGTGCCCAGTTGGTCATTAAAACTCCAGATGTACATGTATATGTTTCTAAGAAGTTATATGTTATGGTATGGAGGATATCAGATGACAAAATTTAGTAACATACATGTATTCACCAGAGTAAAGATATGATTGACCAGAGATAAGCCTGATTAACCAGTAGTAATCAACTTACGTTCCTGTGTCATAGGAGGGAAGGTAAACTGTAGACCAGGTTGACCTGAAATAACAATAAAAACAATGCTGGTCAATGCACATGTTACATGTACAAGCCCGTATATAACATTCTGGTCACAAAGTTCTGGTCACATACGTTCAATGGCTGTCAATGGCTGAAACAACAAATGTATCGTATTTATGTGGAAACGATAAAGAATAGATTGAAACACTTTGTACACAGTATTATAGATTAAATCAACGCAAATCATCTCACAAACCCAAATAAATCAACACATCTGAACTCCACCAATACCTATCTAATATTAAACCTTCTAACAGTTTTATCACCCACCATATTAAACAATAACATTTCCTTTTTATATAACGAGTGCTATCCTGTACATGATAGACCCCATTGGATAAGAAAAGGATAGGTTGCCAGGCAACGAAACATACGCCCACAGCAGCTAAATCGTCTGGGCAGTCAACAAGAGTTGTTGCATATTTTTACTTTTTTCGGTAATGAAACATTTATAATACACTAAAATCTGATTAAGAGTAACAACTCATTATGTAATTATCAGAAAATCATTAGAATTTGTTTGCTTTTTATAAAGTTTTGCCCCACTCTAACAATTAGTATAGGAAACATTTAATATGATTGATTTAGCTGTTCAGTTATCAAAATTCATTGAAAATCAAAATATTTGTTCGTTTCAACACCTTAAACTCTGTGTATCAATCTGAAGTCAATCGCATATTAAGTTTGGCCTCTAGAGCATCCACAAGATTTTTTGAAGTGATCAAGGGCCATAACTCTGGCACTAATTATCGGAAATCGCTGAAAATCTTTAGGCTTCTTCGCCTTACGACCTTAAACACTGTGTATAAATTTAAAGTCAATCGGATATAAACTTTGGCCTCAAGAGCACCCACAAGATTTTTTTGAAGTGATCAAGGGCCATAACTCTGGCACTAATTATCGGAAATCGCTGAAAATCAATAGTCTTCTTCGCCTTATGACCTTATACACTGTGTATAAATTTAAAGTCAAACAGATATTAACTTTGGCCTCTAGAGCGACCACAAGATTTTTTGAAGTGATCAAGGGCCATAACTCTGGCACTTGTTATCGGAAATCGCTGAAAATCAAAGGGCTTCTTTGTCTTATGAGATTAAACACTGTGTATAAATTTAAAGTCAATCGGATATTAACTTTGGCCTCTAGAGCGTCCACAAGCAATTGTGGACGCCTGACGGACGGACCAACGGACGGACAGAGGCGACTACAATATACGACCACATTTCAATGTGGATAAAAACAAAGTCAAAGGTATCACAAAACCATCTTTTAAAGTATCTAACATTTCGTAGGTAAAATCCTACTTCTTCAGAGAATATATTATCCACTCCTACTACTGGTGTCACTGTATCAAGTTTATTATGACTTTGATCCTGTCTATGTTTATGTTATTTAAATGGTTTTGGATTCCTCTCACTTTATCATTCGTATTCACATTTCAATGTGGGCGTATAAAAAGGGGAGTTGGGAAGGGACCCACCTAACAAAAGACAAGCCAGGTGAGTAAAAAAAGTACTGGAAAATTAATCACAAGATGGACGGACCACAGGATTACGGGATGCATGCAAGAATATAAACCAACATAGATTATATAAAAGCAAAAAGCGCATATAAACACACTACATTTAAATACTACAAAATGATAAAACAATAAGTTGGTGAGTAAAAAAAAATATATGTGTACCAATGGCAGAACTCAGTCATAATCTTTCTATTGGTCAATCAATAACAACTGGTGTCAAATAATAATAACATGAATTTTGATTGGTTTAATCTAATTTCTAAACATGTAAATTATAAGACGTAACACGATTGAACAATCAGTAATATAAAGAAGGTAGAGATACATATTAGTAATAATAGCCCTTTCCAATTCCTTAGTTATCTCCCTTTCAACTACTCAAAATGGGTTTGGTAATCTCTTCACTTGGCAAAAAATGTATTTAAATTTGTTGTTTTTTTTAATTACATGTTGAGTTAAGTGAGCAATATGATCAAGTAAATCTAAGAACTCTAATCTAACGCATTTTGACATATGATTCAGTCAATTGGCAACCAAATACAATACACATACAATTGAAATGTACATCTCTGTCAATTGGTGATTGAGGTCGCCTCTATGGGCTACATGTACATGTTTGCCGCTGTCAATGCCTCAAATATTTTCGTTCTGTAGATTGTGGAAGTTTCAACTGATCACACACAGTGGATTAAAATAGCTGGCATTAACAGCAGTATTGAAACAATGCCAAATAATATTTTGAAGTAAAACATTTTGTATTTCCGCTATGCCATCACTAAATGCCGGAAGTTTATGCTGGTTTGACAAGGAAAGATAACTATGAGTGATTGGAAATGGTTGTTACGGTGATATGTATAACAATGTAGAATAGATACCTACCATTTAACTGTGGACTCAGAAAAGGTGAGATACCTTCAAAATAAAAATACCAGAAAATATTACTTTACTGCCAAATGATTCCTAAAATCACTGAAACCCTGGGTTTTACAACAGCACAGAAAAGGCAAGATCTCCCCAAAATAAAAAAAAACATAAGAAAAATTTTTGATCTCTTTTTCAAAATATCTTAAAATTGACATATATGTATGTATTTCAAAACATAATTTCTGTAAGTCCACAAAAAAAATATTGAAACCCTGGGTTTTAAAATAAATTCACATCCATAATTATACATGTATATGATGAATGAAGTGTTTGATTTAGAAAATAATTTTAAAAAGATAAGTGTTTGATTTAAAAAGTAATTTTAAAAAGTTAATCGAAGTTGTTAACTAAAAAATGGTCGAGTTTATTAAAGTTGATTATTTTTCATTTAAAGTTGCATATGTACATTCAATAATGTAGGACTTTCTGGATGTCAAGATCATTGTATCTTCTGATGGATTTCTATTTCAAGTGATTTTTGTTTTTCATTTCTATAGACCTGAGTTTCACATGTTTAAATATTATTCTATTACTGTCAGTTACAAGTTACAAACGTAACAGTACTCCATCATGACCAAGAACCTTTAAATATTAAATTTTACAAATTCCAACTAATATATTGGACTGAATTGAGTTCTGCCCTGTTAAAAAAAAACGATACAAAGCAAGTCTTGGTTAAAAATGGACGTACAAATAAATGAAGACAGAGTAGCAGATGTTATCAAAGCTTTCTACATTTTACAAGAAACCAATAAATTCGGTTTGTTTTCTGTTTTAGATGACTAATAGTAAAATAATCTGGATACATGCATAGCAGACTATAGCTTGCTTCACAACTCCCCCCCCCCCCACCAACCACCCCAAGTTTCAATCCCAAAACATATGGTAACAACCAGTATTATATCAGTTCGTTAATCACAATGATTTTATGTGTATATCGATGATTCGATCCATGCTGTGGTAGATTAAAGTCATGTTTACAAACATTACAAGTTTTGAACATAAAAATACAAGTTATTACTTGTAACTTTCAAAACACAATAAATATGTAAACTTAAATTGAACTGAGCACATTATTAGTGTTGTAATAGTCTGCTATTTATACAGGCTATCATTTCTACAACTGTTTGCCTATATAGTCCACACTGCCCCCCCCCCCCTCTTACCCCAAGCTACAAGCTACATGTAACTTAAAAAATTGTAATACAGTCATGTAGCTAAACTAAAAAATGCCAAAAAAAAATTTAAAAAGGTTTTTATTTTACAACATCTTGCGACAGGCCTATACATTATTGGGCTACAACAACAGTACACTGTATCCATGTAATTCTTTTTCTCTATTGGAATGGTACGTAAATCACAGGCTTATCAAAACAGTAATCTGTTCTAATTATTGTGAAGAAAATAAAATGACAGATTTCTTTTCATGCAATGCAATGCACTCAACCCATCACCACTATCAGGCGAAAATTACAGGACACATTCACATCTCACTCGTGTCTATTCATTTTGTATTTTGGAGGAGAGTGCATTTTCACTCATTCCTAGTACTGGTATTGCAAAGTTGATATCATTCACCTATAAACTTTTGACTTACAAAGAAAAATTACAATGCAAGGACTCCAATATAGTATAGGCTACAGAGTGGTATTTTCTTAAATTGCAGGTTAATAAGGTCAAACTGGTATTGTCAGAGGACTTTGTCCATTGAAAGGAACTAGCTGTAGGTCTACACCTGCAAATTAGGCTACTAGTATATAATAATCGCAATTGTATAAATTCAATACACATGTAAACATAAGTTGGATGGGGTTGGATGTTTAAAAAAACAGAGTTATCTTGTAGGTCTGCATGTGTACCAGTATTCGAATTTGTCATTACAATCTGCCTTAATCATGTATTTCAACAGCCTCTTCAAGTTCTGTATGCTTTGAACTATATATATATATATATCAAATTGATTCAAGTCTGTGTCAGGTAGGATTAAACTAAGTGTAGCTGTAGTTAAAGTATTGAGGAAATTGAATAAATGACCAATACCAGCATCATTGTATGATTGCTTTAAAGAAAAACATGATAGTTTTTGTTTAGTCAATTCATGAAGGCTATGTCAGATAATATTATTCTTTTTGTCATTATTGTCTGCTAATCAAAATTATAGACTGGCCAAAATTGAACAATTGTTCATATTTCTGGTGACTGTAAAAATTATGGCAACTTGTCTTGAATTGAAGAAGGGACGCCATTTTTATTTGGGACTGTTTCTTTTTCACTAAAGTATTCAAGTTACACCGAGTTATAATAGACATGGGGGAAAAGACCATGGATAAGCTTAATATGATAATTTATTAGCTAGTCAAAGATGTGAACTAATTTGTTACATTTCAAGCGTGGAAGCCATGATATCCGAACGTGTGTGTATAGTGTATGTCGTTGAGGTAAGAAAATGTTGGGCTAAAAATAGATTGGTTCATAGTCGGGCAATATTTTCACTCAAACATGTCGTGTTTCTGTATTTGTATGACGATTTATTCGCCATTTGAACTGATATTTCAAGGCGTAGACCTACCCTGTGTAGTAATCGGGAACATCTTTGCATGCTACACCAACCAAAGCCAAGTAAAAATAAAATTATCAACTAAAATTCTCTCAGATTCTTCACCGGAAAGCAATCATGGCGGTACAAGCCTTCGATATATAGGTCATCCAGCCTCGTCTCCGCCAATCACCGTAATTGTGTTTTGATTATCCAGACTTGCAAAACTGGCTTCAAAGGTGATTCTAAGTTCACGAGCACTTTATTTTATTACTATTACAAAATATTTATAGAGCATCGTCGAGGTTCTCCGATGCGCTTTACATATATATATATGTATTGTTGAAATATAATTGAACCATATGTTAGACCCGAACTGACCTAGTAATTGTGTCGTTTTATACTTTATATGTTCTTTAATATGTTTATTATACATCTTTTAATATAATTTATCATTTTTTTTTTTTTTTTTAAACAGTTATAAGTTTTCTCATTCAACTGTTTGGTTAGAAAACTTATAACTGTTTAAAAAAAATTTAAAAAAATGATAAATTATATTAAAAGATGTATATATATATAAGCAAATGTTAACCAAACAGTTGAATGAGAAAACTTATAACTGTTTAAAAAAAAAAAAAAAAAAAAAAATATATATTAAAAGATGTATAATAAACATATTAAAGAACATTTAAAGTATAAAACGACACAATTACTAGGTCAGTTCGGGACTAACATATGGTTCAATTATATTTCAACAATACGCTTTAGCATTTAGCAGTGGGATGAAACTGGGGGACCCAGGGAAACCCCACGAGCGGGCCCGTAACCACGGGGGGGGGGGTATGGAGGGGGTTTAGCCCTCCCCCAATCGAATTACCCCCCCCCCCAATATTTTGCCAAAAATAATGACGTCTTAGGTGTGTTCTTAGCCAGCCACATTCTCAGCCCCTCCAAAACTTTCTGTAGCCCCCCCCCCCAAACATTCCGTAGCCCCCCCCCTCAAATTTTATGAGCTGGCTACGGATGCGTCCACGAGCTTGGGGAGCTAGGCGACACCACTCCTTGTGGTGCAACCGGGAAATCCAAACCACGCGATTTGACGAGTCAATATATAACGTTGGTACACCGCACACATGACGACCCCCACCACCTACTGATGTGTCAATACAAAAAAAAAAAGCTATCAAATCCCAAACGTTAGACCAAACATGTCCTTTATTTTATTAAAACGTAAAACTTAGAATACGTAAAAACGTTGAGATATTGGCTATCCGATGTGTTTGTTCGAAACAAGGATGGTCGAGAGGTGAGGTTTGTTATCTAAGTCTGCATCATGGGGCCACTGCGGCTTGTTCGATCCCTGCATTGGCCGAGAAGGTTCATCCAGATTTTCCGGCGTGGTTTCATCCTTGTCAGTGATGCAAGACGGAGGGCTTGAGAAGGACAAATGTTTATTCGTTCTGATGGGACGAAAATCCGAGGCGTCGTGAACACATTGGCGTGCACGTAAATGATCCCTGGGCAGTTAGAACTCGATATAATTAAGAGTAGACAGTAGCGCGTAAAATTTCCCCCCATAGCACACAATGTGCGTCGTAAGCCCGTCTTCATTAGTCCAGTTCGGAGCTGAACAGGTCGTTAAACCCCATTTATGCATTTTGCATAATGTATACACCACCACTGCTTGGCACATGCTCGGGATTTTTCTGCGCGTTTTAAGTATTTCCCCGGTCACATAACCTTTTCTGTCAGTGATTTTGCGATTTTTACTGTGTCCCTTTTGAAAAAGTCCTGTTATAGAAAAAGTGTAGGCCCAACGCCGGATTAACCATGCTGGGGGCCCTGGGGCCTGGAACATGTGGGGGGGGGGGGCCCTGATCACTGACGGCGAGCGCCAAAGGCGCGAAGCCCCGCATAGGGGGGGGGGGGTCTGGGTTTTTTCTCTCCCCCCCTCCCCCCAAAGAAATTTTCAGAAATTGGAGGCCAGAAACGTGATTTCCTGGCATTTCAGGCACTTATGTTGGAGCCATTTAGAAGTACTTCCCCCAGAAAAATATAAAATTCTGCCACCAATTAAATTAGCTCATTCTGGCATTATTTAAGTGGACCAATCCATGCGAGTGCTATGAAATGATGACATTTCTAGAGGAGGGGACTGTAAGTGGGCAGAGCGACATCAAAGCTAATTTTTAAGTCGCTCAGTGATAAATAACGGGGTTACTTGATTCGGAATCGTATTATACCCCCACGATGATTTGATGAATGGAGGCCGTAACGTTACAACCAAGCCGGACTCGATGTTTGACAAACAAAATGGTAATACGAGATTTAATCAAGAAATATGAATATTTCGTGTGATCACGGTGTGCATCTCATCATACAGCTTAAACCCACCACCGGATTACACCGAATTCTCGGATGTCGATCGCAACACACCATGGATTGAGGGTGCCCCAGGGACTTCCGATGGAGGGCCGTCGAAGCATCGGAGGGGCCCCGTCACCAGATCACCAGCCGTTGGAGTCCTCGGTCCGACCATGCCCGAGGCGCGCAACTGAGATTTTTGTGGGGGGGGGGGCCCTAATGTGGTGGGCCCTGGGGCCTGTGCCCCATGGTTAATCCGGCGTTGTGTAGGCCCCTATAGAATTTTGTGGGGTTCTACAGGATACTTTAGGATACTACAGGAAAATGAATTCATGATTTAGTTCATTCCCGTGAATATAGTATCCAGCAGATTTTTCCTGGATGCTGTGGTCCAGGCGGTCTATTAGTTTTCCTGATACCAAAACTATAACAATATGACTAATTGCCACCCGCACCCAGCCTTGGTGTCAACTTGTGTCTGGAAATTGTTTTGGCAACAATCGGCGCCACCAGCAAGAGCAAGCGTTAAAAAATAAAATGTTAGTTTGTTTCATGTGGCGTATATCATGCACTGTTTGTTTTTTTTTTGTTTTTTTTTTAAAAAAAAATAAGTTACATCTTCCCTTATTGTAAAGTGAGAATTAGTTTATACGATAATTTTGCAAGTCTCATTTGAATCCTCCACAAGTTACGAAATTCAATAAGTTAATTGAATCCCTTGAAAAGAAAGGATCCATTGAAAGAAATGTAAATAGGCACCCTTAAGACATTAATATTGTCTATTATTACAAATATTGAAAATGGAGCAGATTACCGTTTTAGTCCGGTGTCTACAAAAGGGGGGTGGGGGTGTTTCTAGGACTGGTCGCCTATAAAGAAGTGTTTATGATGTCCCTGGACAACTGTTTCATTTGCGATGAGGTGGTGTGGGGGTTGCGTATGTGGAGGGGTGGCATGGGGATAAAATTGGCGGGAAATGAGTCCACGTTGATTTAAATGATGATTGTCTAAGAGCTTGATGAAACATCCCTAGATATGGTTATAAGATTCCCATTGTGTCGGGATGGACGCAGGGGTGGGTGTCCGTGTGTGTGAAGGGGGTGGGGGTAACATGTATTTTTGTGGACAGAAATCATTTCGTTCATAATTGAGCTTAAATTGGTATCTCGTTAGCATTTTCGTTCAAACTTTCTTTGAGGGGGGCGGGGAGATCATTATGTTGACATAATATATTAATAAAACATAAATTTCTAGGACTGACTAACACCCGATTAAGACTACTGGCTTATTTCGCCGAGGATAACTGATTTGAAATTAGAGTAAAAACGGAAACCATTGAATGTAAATCAGTTTATATACATTCATATTACAGTATTATATTATGTGTTGCGACCCACTTGTGTCAATTTCTAGGTCCCAAATGTTAGCGATTTAGCTCCTTTAAATGATGGGGTTTTTTTCTTAGAGCTTGGTAAAAACATTACTTTTTAATTTCACTGCACATCTCTCAATATGTGTATAAGATTATCATTGTATGGGGGAGGGGGGATAAATCTATTTTGGAGGACAGAAATCACTTGAATCAAAATTGACCTGAAAGGCGTTTTCTCGAGTTTTTCGTTCAGTACCTAATATCGTCATTCAAAATATTAAATTATAATGGTGCATAAAATACACATGTTTAGATATTAGTTTATTCTTATAATATGAGCGGGATATACATTTTCTTGGTGGTTGATCAACAGCTCGCATATATCCTTTGATTATTCAGATACCAATTCACATTGTAAATCTTCATTCAAGCCTGGTATCGCAGGGTCATCTTGTTCGATTATTGGTTTTGTAGCCTGTCTCCATATTGTTGCAACATAATTATTGCGCCCATTGTGCAGCGAAAGACTACTCAGGCAAGATGGTAATAAAGAAAGAAAGTTTCGCCGTACAAGGAACAAACAATTTGTCCAAACCAGCAATTACATCATCCAAGCTCTTTAAAAATTGTTAGAAAGTTGGGATTATCTTGAAATAGAAAGACAGATTGTCATTACCGTAGGCCGAAATAATCTCGATTGGATCAAAAGTATCAAGATTAGTATTGACTGGATCAAAAAATATTAAGATTAGTATTGAGGGTCGAGAATATCCTAGAACTGACAACCAACCACGAGGACACCAAAATACCTTACCTACTCCTCTTCGCATTTCAAATTGATGGAGGTGCTGAAAAATATTGCATTTTGCGTTATTGCGTGGGTGATCCAAATTTTGATCGATAATGAGAAAAAAGATTTTCTTGGAGAGAAAAATCACAGACCTTTCTTTATTACCACATTGCCATATAGGTGGTCATTTGCTGCATGGCAACCAAGAAAATATTTATCTCGCTCATATGAACTTTTTATTTTTAATCTTATGATGAAGACTAAAGACAAACTAATATTTAAACATGTCTAAGAGTTACTGTGTTTTTGATTTACATTCCCAAATCACTTGAAAAGTACCATTATAATTTCAACTTTTGAACGAAAATGCTAACGACATACAACTTTAAGCTCAGTTATGAACGAAATGATTTCTGTCCACAAAAATACATGCCCCCTCCCCACACACACGAACACCCACCCCGGCGTCCATTCCCACACAATAGGAATATAAACATATTTAGAGATGTTTCGCCAAGCTCTTAGACAATCATTATTTAAATCAACGTGAACTCATTTCTGCCTATTTTATCTCCACCCCACCCTTCCACACACGCTACCCTTGATCTCATAAATTCACAACTCAGGTGGCGATTCCCTACCTTTTGTCCAGAAAAATTAGCATAGAGTCCAATATACTCCCCCACCCCTGCCCACGTTTTATCTCCACCCAGCGAACAATTGTCCAAGGGGCCTCCAATACACTTATTTTGAAATCCACAGTGCTTGAAATTAATGTTTTACTAATCCATAAGATGTTCATGCCAATTTTTGAACATTATCAAATTTTCCAACATTTCCCCACCCCCAGAAAAGAAATTGATTAATGGTTATCGTCTAGCCTCTCCCCCGACACAAAGCAAAACAAAAGCATTTTACAGTGCTATAAATTAATGGTTTACTACTCTATACGATGATATCATTATTTATATCAAAATTATTACAGCTTCCCCCCTCCTCTCCGAGTCCCTACACCAAACAAAACAGTTATCCCAGAGGTCCCTATATGTGTATTTAGAGATGAAAAGTGCTATAAAATGATAATAAACATTATCACATGTCCACCCATTTTAAGACATTGCCCCCCCCCCCCCAAAAAAAAGCCCATCCCCGACCTCATCACCATCCACTGCTCTAGAAAAGTGTTTTCCCCTCCCCCGACCCCCTTGAGTCATGCTATATTTGTACGCATAAGGATTTACACATAGCGGCAATTTGGAAGATCCAAGATGGCTGCCATAATATATTTGGAAGAAATGGTGCCCTTTCTAGATTTTATAATTGTATTCCTTGACCCTGGAAGTGTAGGTTTAGACACCAAGATTGTGATCCAAAGGTTTTTCATAGTGGAAATATTGACGATCCAAGATTCCCGTCATGCTATATTTGGAGGAAGTGCATGGTGCCTATCAAAACTGAAGGTCCACATCCGGAACGTCTACTAGTTAAGATAGTCCCGCCCAAGCGTAAGAGTAGGGAGTGGCCGTGGGGATGGACAGGACACCTAAGTACAGCTTTACAAAACGCTTACAAAGGCATTGAAATGACCCTTTTCCGCGGATGTTTTGACAATTCTTATAAGTGCCAGTTCATTAGGCAAGTCCTCATTCTGTTTGTAACTTGTATACAACGAAATATGTTTTAAAAAATTTATTCATGCAAATCAGATCATTTTCCTGTTGACTGTACCTGTAAAATAAAATATATTGTGGAATCAGGGGTCAGATCTCTAAAATTCTTATATTATTATGATAATAGAAATGATCTTGCTCATCAGAAACGTGGGACATAGGCATTCGTCTACCATATTTGATGATATTCTAACAACTTCTGCAGAAAGCTAAAAACATATGTGGTCCAAACTCGATGACTGTGATGCTTTCCACAGCAATTTAAACACTGGTCACAATTTGCTAGTATAATGGTTGGAATACATCAAATATTGTTTTCATTTCTTCAATCAGGTTTAAGGTGTGTGTGTGTGTGGGGGGGGGGGATTTGGCCATCAAGAAAACAAATATCCACCAGAAGCTATATTACATTTACTTTCCTGAGTGGTATTACTGGAATTGTTATAATGCGCATAAATCGCCAAACAATTTTCTTGTGAGCTAAAGAAGTAAGATAAAAAGTAGACGAATGCTAGATTATAAAAATGCTAGGATATTTAATAACTGTTATAAAATCAGTTGATAAAAGTATTAAAAGAATAGTAATACAAAGCTATTATTTATTTCTTACATCTTTAGCGTGTTGATTGTATTCGGTTTGAGATACTGACCCATCGCCTGTAATTAAATAGACTTCTTATATAAAACTAAATTAAAATACATTTTTTAAAAAAAAATAATGTAAATGTATCATTTTCCTGCTTCCATTCCAGTTTGATCCCGGTGTTGGCCCAGAAAGTTTCCGAGGTTATCCAGCGTGGTCTCACCTCAGCAGCGGACGGCAATGATGGCGTGTACGTAAAAGAACCACTGCAGTTGGAATTCGAAATAACAGTAGGTCGTAGTGCGGCTCTTCGGGCAAATTCCCCTCATGGCATGGTGTATACCCGTCTTCATTAGCCCTGTCGGGACAGAAAAGCTGGACGTTAACCCCCTTTTCACTTCTCTTCATTTCAATATGTTGCGGTGTCCCACAGGTAATGTGTGTGATTGTTAGGGCGAAGATTAGTAGTTGGTGTAGTCAGATACCACCGGACCTCTATTGTCATTGAAGTAACAAACCTACCATTAATATCAAACTGAGAGAATACATTTCTTAATTCAGACATATCCACTCTTCCGTCTCCATTTATATCGTATACTTTAAATACACTGAGTACTTGAGCTTGTGTCAATCCAGCTTTCGTTATAACTTCCGCCAGACTAACTTCACTGTTACCTTCAAAAAAAACCATGGTGAGTATTTTAGACATATATGGGTTTATGGGATTATTCAACAGTCGGGGCACATTTGTAAGCCACTTTCTGTCTGTCAGAAATTTCAATCCCGTACATAATAATAATCTTATTTTCAGAAGCGGATAAACCAAAAACCCACCTTCTTTATAGATTACGTGTTTGACTGGTCGAGTGGTTTAATGTGTGTGCTTTAGATCATAAGGTCTGTCATTGACTCAAATGGCGTGTTTCGATCGCGCGAAACTGTGTGGGGTTTTGTAGGTGGGGCGGGGCATTCCAACTGCTAAACACCCAGTATCATAATGTCAATCCCAAAATGACATAGGTACTCTGTTAGTCCCGAAATGACATAGTTAATTCATATATTTACAATAGGCCATCATGACGTACCTGTACTTGAAAATAGTTTCAAATTAATACCCTTTTATCGGGTTTGAATGTGGCAGTTGAAAAGTACCATTAAAATGATGTCGATATGCTTCTGAGGTAACGATTGTAATCGATCAGGTGAGGATCTGCAGTTTATGGGATGATCAACTCAAATTGCTGCGTCATTAATGTCACATTATTTACTTTAGAAAAAACAATCCAATTATTTCAACTAGAAATAGTACATACCATCCAAATCATACATATTGAATAAACCTTCAAATTCAGCGTATTCCAGTTTCTGGTTTTTATTTCCGTCCAATTCTGAGAATTGCTGACCAAAACTACAACTATATACAAAACAATGGTTGTAAAACATGCACCATTTATTAAAACAATGGTTGTCAAAAAAACCAAAAAAAAACCAAAACAACAAAAACAAACACCAGGAGATAACTTACATGTATGACATAAAACACCTTACCTCACAAGAAACAGAGTAAACACAATAGCTGTAACAATGGAACTCATCTTGATCTTTAGCTAAAAATATTTAATTACATGGTATATGAACTACGGCGGGTTAATTCAAATCATGGCAAATACAGTGAATACAATACTTCCCACCCTGCATTGTTCAAATTATGCGATACTGTCGGCAGGTCTGATAATTTGAGGTTCCGAGGATTCGAAACAAACATTTTATACAAAAAACGAATTGTTCGGTTCTAATATTTACGGAAACTAATCGATTAATCCACCCCATAATTAATATTACCTATGGTATCAATTCTTTAATGTAAATTAATTAACAACTGAAAAATGCACCCAATTTTAGAGAGGTAAAATTCGGTCTGATACATATCCCACAAACGCTGGTACATTTCGCTAATGGCAATTGTACTTTTCCCGATTTCTATACCCATTTCACCTACTCCGACCAAACAACAAATATATATATCTTACCTATGAAATATTTCTTTAAAATCTGCCTCGAATCAGTGATTTGAATAATATATCGACGGTACCTTTATATAGGCTACTATAGATAAAGAGATTACTCACAGTCAGTGACAGTTGAACACATGTTTTTTTTTTATCATATTATATTAAAAGGACATCATGTCGACTTGTGGAAATGGAAATTCGGGGTAGGGGTGGGAGGGGTCTATTGGGGGCTTGGAAATGGAAGGGACTGGAAGTAGGGGCTATTTTTTTCCTTCTTTTCTGAAGGCGTGTGGGGTGAGGTGTTATTTAACGAAACGAATGGTGTTTTTTTG
This sequence comes from Patella depressa, assembly GCA_948474765.1. Classification (NCBI taxonomy): domain Eukaryota; kingdom Metazoa; phylum Mollusca; class Gastropoda; family Patellidae; genus Patella; species Patella depressa. Next base: position 32,312,836 of record OX419715.1, read on the forward strand.
TGTGTAAACTATTGATTTCAAGCCCCCGGTATTTATATCTGAAGTTTGTATTACCGATAAACCCACATGCCTCCATGAGCACAACTTAGAAGATAGCTACCACTATACCCTAATACCACGTTTCTCAACCTTTTCTCACCGCTCACCCCTAAATAAATTTTCAACCAACCCATTTACCCTCAGAGTTTTGAGAAGGTTACTGACGGCGGAGCCGTGGCCGGAGAAGCTGGTCACCGCGAGCGCCGTAGGCGCGAAGCCCGTCGAGGAGGGTCAAGGAAATTTTTAGAAATTGGAGCCCGGAAATGTGCAATTTCCAGCCATTTCAGGCACTCTTCAGGCGTTTCATAGGAACTTGAAAATGGCCTTTTTCTATAGAAGCCATCCGACATGAACCGCGGATCCTTGCACGGGCCTGCACCCCCTGACCACATTGACATTGAATATGGAATGAATACGGATCGAAGGTGAGATTTAATAATCACCAAATTTATATTTTAATCAAAATACGTTGTTTCCAGTTCAGTGCGAAATTTGCTCCTGGTGATTGTCACAAACAATTTTTTTATTCTCGGGACAGTGTTTGAGAATGCTAATCTCAACTGCACAACCTTTATATGATCATTTTTGAAGTTACTGGGAGTGTGGTCATTCACCCCCTGGACGCCAGCCATCCCCCCCCCCCTTGGGAGTGAATTCACCCCAGGTTGAGAAACGCGGCCCTAATATGTCCTTTGCATTCTTCAGTCGTTGAACTATTGGACTTACTTAAACGTACCAGATATCAGCACATGTTCTTCCCATTCAGAAGATCAAAACAAAACCAACTTTTCCATAAACCCCGTGTTGTTAGAACAGATTATAGAACCATTGTTTTATGTTTATGAAACACGTGTATTATGTCTCTTTGAGATAAAGATATATATAGAGACATAATACATAAAACCTTATCTGTTTTATTGTATGTACATTTCCAAACCAACAGAATTATCTAAAATAAACACATAACACGGATAATAGCAGATACGTTGGCTTGCGGTCTTATCAAAGCCATTTCAGAGGTACAAGCCTCTCTCGACAGTGTGAACATGTCAACCACAACAAACAAACCTCCAAGAACAAAAACAACAAAACCAAACCATTATCCCAGTAGAAGCAAAAGACTAGGTCGTTAAACCCCATTTAATATCTGTGTCAATTTTCATTTCAGCGACGGGAATTGAAATGGGGTTTAATGTCCTATTTTTTTGCACCTACTGTGCTAATGGAGAGGGGTATACGTCATGTAGTGTCCTATGAAAGAAATTTTGCCCGGACAGTGTCACTCCGTCCTACTCTTATATCGAACTGCAACTTCAATGGTTCTTTTACGTTCACACCAATGTGTATACTAGACATCAGCTTTTCGTCCCCTCCTAAGGACTATACATTGCCCCTTGAGCAAAGAAAGGGCGTATAAATACAAAGTGATATACATATCTATTTTAATTCTATAACCAATTTACATTAAAAAGACGACTTTCTGTCTTTTCTTCACACCCCAAGACATATTTTTATCACTTCGCTTGGTTATTCATGAGTTTCATACGTTTGCACGTCTTTGCAATGTAAGGGGTGTATGGCGTTGTATTTGTTAGAGGTAGTACCATTGTTTCAGCAGTCAGCACCGCTTTGGCTGGCGGGCTAAACTATATGTAGATGAGGGTGGCACATTGACGGTCTCTGTGATTGTCCGGCACTACCAAGGCACATTGGACAGCACATGCCCGTATATTAGGATTTCGGAAGAATTTAATATGAAATATTTAAGGAAAATTCAAACATATATAGTTTACAGCCGAATTGGTTGCAGTTGTCACGATATTCGGGAAGTTAGTCGATAAATTGGATGGATAATTGTTTTTTGAATCAAACAATAAAATGTGTTACATATACATGTAGTCGTAAAATGCTGATTTATTTGTGTGTTTCTTTTATCAATAGTTATAAATTGCTGATGGTGTTTTATTGTTATATGAAGTTGTTTCTGAAGCCTCTTTAATTCATTTTGGTAATTTCATGTTTATGTTTTATGTAGCCTAGCAGCTTGTGGAACGTTATAAATCACTGCAGTGAAGAATAAGTTTTTTATTCTTCACTGCAGTGATTTATAACGTTCCACAAGCTGCTTCATAAAACATAAACGTGACATTATGTTTTTGGGGGGTTTATTATGGGTTTTTTTTTTGATTGAGATTTGAGGGGTTGTTAAAAATCAAATATGTTCGTCCTAGTTTACTGGGACAAAATACAATTTATTACTGAGGCAAGAGATGCATATTGGATATAGTCTATCTAAACAAGTCCATTTAATTTTCTTATAAAATATGACATATAGAGTTAAATGTGCATGAACGCCTAAAGTCGGCGTAGAAATATTCTGTTAATATTAGCGCCAACAGACGGGTCGTGTAATCTGTAAATGGGGCTAATCGTATATACTATACGTTGCAAAAAAAACAGTGTTCTGAAAGCACATATGCCAAAACTAAAGCTGCATTATTTTTAGAACGGCCACTTTGACCAGCTCTAGTTGGGTCTCATCAGATACATCCAGTTAGTTATGGTATCTGTTTTGAAAGGTAGGAATCCACTGGCAAATCTAGCTGTTTCTATATACAATTCCTCCCCTAACTGTTTTCGCACCAAAGAGCGGGGTTCTTTAGGTTTTGGCGAGGTCATTACCAGGGATGGACCCAGGAATTTTTGCAGGAGGGGGTTTGCCAGGTTTCTCTTACGGAAATCTGCCATCATCGTCCCTAAATTACATAGGCATACATACAAACTGAGCTTTTTAAACAGAGAAATTATTTTTATACTGATGTATAGGACCACTTTGTGATGTAATTTCATTGATGCAAGGTCTACTTTAGTTTGCAAGCACACATATATTATGTTATAATATAAACAAACATAGCCTTCATAGGTGAGAATATAAATAAATGTAGGTGAGTATGTAGATAAGTACACATAGAATGTTTTATAGACGGCAAATGTAAGACAGGTCGCTAACAACTGAAAATATGCCAACACACCCACCATCTTGGATTTACGTTATTTGGGATTTTTAAATCTTTAAGTACTCTAACTCAATATCATCCTAAATCTTCAACATTGAAAATTCAATTCAATATTAATGCTGTGATCTTACCTGGAAAAGATGGGCGTCTGGTATCCAAGATTTAAGACAAAATAAACATCTTACCATTGGTACACGAATCGTGTACCATAATGCATTTCAGCCCCAGTTCTAGCAAGAGACTCGGGGAACGAGGCTAGACACATTGCACCAAATCAAACGGCGTATGTAGACTGGAATAACCAGACGCTAGAAATTTGCATTCGATTGAGACTGATGGCTTATCTCGCGGAACATAACTGATTTGAAATTAAGAGTAAATCAGTTTATGTACATTCACATTACAGTATTATATGCAATGCGACACACTTCTGTCAATTTTTAGATCGCAAATGTTAACGATTTAGCTCCTTTGAATTTAAGATCACCAATGAACTCAGCGACCCCAGAAACCCTAAAATAAGTCAAGATGAGGTTTATAGTATACAGGGAAAAATAATGAAGATTTTTCATAAAATCTACATTATCACCATCAGTTTACCCCCCCCCCCCCACTATCTTCAGAGGGTATGTACAAGGGGGTTAGGAGGGTCAGAAACAAATTTAAAAAATATGTACATACATAGGTAGGGTAACTACAACTTTTGGAGGGGGATCCCAACGAAACAATTCATATTTAACACCACCCCTTACTATCAATGCAATTCGTCATGTTATATAGAACTAAGTTATCCAGGGCATTATGTAGCACCATGGGTCTTTTGTCAGACGTGGAAAGAGGGCTAATCGAAATCGGTCGCCACATCCGGCGCATTACCCATGTATCTTTTCTTATTACATATCTTAGTAGCCTTGTGATCGTCTATAATTTGTCCCTGGTTGTCTTTCTTACCCGCCACGTTGTGTATTTAATTCTTTTGGTCTATCTCAGTTAGTCAAGACGTTTGTCTTTATCAGGAATAACAATGCATCAGTTCGTTTTTCTTTTTTATATATCATAGCTGGATACATAGATACAAGCATAGTATAGATTACAAAAGTCATTCTCGCAAACCTCGTCTAGACAGACTGATAGAAATTGCTACATCGTTTGCCTTTCAGAATCTGTCTACTACCTGACGAATTCTCAAACGTATGATAGTTTGTAGCTTTGTGTTTTGGACCTTCAATTATCTAATTGGTAAAATGGGATGTAAACAGTTTGAGAGATTGGTGAATTAAGCCAAATGACGTTGAAACCAACCCTTATATGGTTAGTGGAAATCTACTATCTATGGGGTTGTGTTGGTGGTTTTCACACAGTTTTAAGGTCTTTATCAAGGCAACTATAACGTTCGATATCTCACATAGAAAACATTGGAATGATATATAACCATAGATATACATTATAAACAAGTAAAATATTAGAGAATATCTGAATGAAATATAACTATAACCATAGATATAAAATATATACAAGTAATATATTATAGAATATCGGAAAGAAACGTAACCATAAATATAAAATATAAAAAAAGTAATATAGACTATAGGAATGATCTGTAATCATACAGTAATATATTAGAGACTATCTGAATAAATGCTTTCAGACGAAATGTTCCAATTGGAATCAATCTACGTCCGTTATAGTTTTATGTTTTTTTAGAGGAAACAGATATCATCTCGAAACACAAAGTTACTACAGCCAGAAAAAGACCAATTATTAAAAAATAAAAGACACTCTGTAAGGAGGCAATGTCAATAACTGTGGAAATAGTCTGGGTCATGGAATCACATTTTCCTGAACGCCACCATTTTCTTTTCCAAATGTCCATCAAATTACTTTCTAGCACTAATAATGTCCTACAAAATAATAAGACAAGTACAAAATGTGTATAACATATACAGTGAATTATGTTTATAGACATTTCCTCAACACCAATACATGTAAGGTGAGCGAGGGGGGCGAGCAAATGGTTAACACGTGCGAGCTGCATCATAGGGTCTGTCATTGAGTCAACTGATGTTGGTTCGATTCCCCAGCTGTGACCAGGAGCTGGGTCGTCTGTCCAGCCTCGAGGTTTTTTTTCCCAAGTCCTCCGGTTTCCTGCCACTGCCAAAGAGACAAAAATCGTCACTGAACAAAGAGACAAAAATCGTAAATAAGACTTTCTAAAACGGTTATAGAATTATTTTATAAAATGTAGAAAACACATTATGCTTTGCTTACGTGTGAGATATTTGACGCGTATAAGCCGAGTTGTTTTGTAAACCAATGGAATAATTAATTGAGAAATAGGTTTCTTTAATCTTTTTGATTTCACAGTTTCGTGATGCCCAGTCATCGTAAGTACTTGAATCCGCCAAGAGCACATACTTTGAGTTTAAAACCAAATCGTATTGCACATCCGCATCTACGCTCAGTATATTCGGGTTTGTTTGATTTTCGTGAACAATACCGCTCCACACCTGCTGAAATATGTGATCATCTGTTTCCTGAATAAAGAAATTTAATAACATATTAGAATATTGAACTAGGGTGTAAAGACCTGAAGCGAGAGCAAGCATGCACGATATCCGTCACCACTGCGGTTAAATTGTTAGGGTGGAATTCCGATGTTACTATATATGTAAGCAGAATAGCGTTATAAATACACAGCAACTTTCGTGCCAATGAGGGTCAAGAGCGTGACAGACACCCCGATTTTATTAGGTGATATTTTATGTTAACATATTGTGTTTGTAATGTTTTATTCCCGAAAAAGAATATTTTTGCCATGTTCATTGAATTAACGGACAATATGTTGAGTGTTCAATCGTCGATCAGACATCACCATGTCATGCACCCGAGTAATGGTTTCTTGAATGGTTGCCGTTGATGGCCTTCCACTCCAGGACGCGGTCATCGTCAAGTCTATCTCTACCACGCCTAATATCCGCAGTCCACTTCTCTCCCATGGAAAAGGAAAAGGCATCATCCCCTAAATTGGAGACCATGTCGGTATGTATCTGTGGTGGGGTTAGTCCTTACAGATGCAGGTACTGGATGACTGTCATGTAGCAAGCGTTGACCTTTTCTGGTGATTTCATTGACTACATACGTTTCGTACTACGATAAAATAACAGTTACAGTTCTTATGTCTATGATTTTCGGTCAGCCGCCGTACAGCATGGCCCGTTAATTTTAACGCGGTACACCATTCCGTATTAATAAAGGATTCTCTGACTTAATTTAAGGATTTACCCAAGAATCGCCTTATTTTAACTGAAATATAGCCTTTCGTAAAACGTTTGCTGTTTTAATGTATCAAATACATCAATAAGAAACTATGTGCATTATTTTGTGTTTCTATATCAATGATATTTCTCATAAACAGTGATTGAAAGTTGAGTATATTCTTAAATTAAGTCTGAGAATGCTTCGTCAACTCTGGAAAACTGGTCTTTTCTGTGGTAAAATGTTTATTTTATATTTATCTGTCTACATTTAATACCTACTCTAAAGAGAGGAACGAAGAGAGTCTGTGAAAATGTTCCCCAGGTATACTCTTTTTGATTTACCATTTCTGACAATGTTTGAAAGGGCATTTCATCTTTAGTGACAGTCAAAGTTGCTACAAGAGTTCCACTGTAGGTAGCTGCCAAAATGATGCAAAATATCCACCAACAGCTAAGAAATATTCGCCCTGCTATTGCCTCGGGTTCATTTGTGCTACCTAACAATTGATAAGCGTAAAAAATTTGGATAAAGGGCATTTTTGGAACCATTTTCTCATCGGCACATTAATAACAGGTCAAAATCTATGATTTTCCAATTACTATTTATTGTTTAAAATATTTTGATCCTTTCTAATTATATAAGAGCAATATTATGGCGGAGATATAGACACCAGATTTTCCTACGGTTTCGACCTCGCATTATCTCCCTACAAATGTTCATTATTAACACAACTTACCATGTGCTAGCAATGCTCCATATAAATATTCCAGTCTTCTACAGAATGATTGTTCAGGTGAAGTGAGATAGAAGGGATTAAGGAATTCAATAATATGAAATATAAAAGCTGCCCCAATTAAAGATACACCAATACATAGCAGTACTTTCCATGTAAATGGTTTGGTTAAAGTTAACCATTTTTCATCTTGTGAGTGCCTTAATCGAAACAATGCGACCCCATGATCAAACAGATAAGGGAATGTAAAGTCCATGACTTGTTCACGCTCTGGAGATATGCCAATGGGAGCCACAATCATCTCCACTTCCTTCAAAAAAATAAATATCAAAACAATGAAAATTACACGGAAGATAAACAAGAAGTAAATATGACTGATGTATGTAAACAACTGGACATCAACGACCATAAAATGGGGTTAACCCATTTTACCCTTTTGCACCAACCGAGCTAGTGAGTAGATACATAGTCCAAACAGTATACTAAACACCCCGCTCGTCGATATCCAGTGGTCTGCTGCTAATGGTCTTCACTCGATCTCGGCAATTCCAATGACTAGATGCCTGTTGTTGACGCCGCCCTCTCATGGAAGTCAAATCAGATAAACCCGGACTCGAAAATAGAACACAGCCATTGATGTGCTTTTAGTAATAGAAACCTACGAACGGACCTTTTTCTGTAGCATTCTGATTAAACCAGTCCATTCACCATTTATTTTTCTACCCCACTCATTATCAGTCGGTAAATATAAGCTATATCTAATAAGAGAAATAACATCATTTATTACATTACCCCACTCAATATCAAATGTGTTAGGAATATTGCTCAAAATTAACACTAAAACTCGACTGGGTCATCATATCCTAAAATGTGTGTCCTTACATTTCCTATTTCATCAGTTTAATCTGAGCATCTAGATTGAATTTAGATAACCGTGAAATTGATGATATTGACAGAAATTAACACAATCTGGGGCACAAATTTAAGAGGGTTCAATATTTAAGGGAGTGTCTGTATGGGCGTCCGAACCCAAAACGATTCTACAAATTCGAATTCCCTTACAGAGATGCAAACTGTATTTCATCAGTTATTAAAAGATAATATCAAAAAAAATTTAGTAGTATGTTGCTATAAATAACTTACGTAAAATTAAGCTGAGCTGAGATGACTTTCAATATATCAATACATAAACCTTTATATCCGTCGCCTGTTCCTGGTGTATCTTTTATAAGAAACGGCCCCCACTGTTAAATAGATAGTATTTTGTTTTATTTCAAGACAGACATTTTGTTGAATATCAAATTCTCTGTCGCTACTGTCCATTTATTAGTACATAATAATTGTATTGTTGCCCTGGCGTATAGAAGGGTGTTATTACTAACAGAATAAGGGAAATTTACAGAAAAAGCCCCAACCCGAAAGCTCGGTATCTTTTGGATAACTAAATATCACTACTCTGAATGCATTAAACGACACTATTGGTGTCAGTCATTATCAGTCAAATGTTGTTTTTTTTTGATTGCCAGATGTTTTCCATTTGCGTTCGTCACTTCTGTTTGTTGAAACCTTGATTACGCATCTATCTTAGTAATGATCTTTGTGTAAAAATTATATTTGGAACGGGTTTAACCAGTTCTATCACCAGCTCTTTTATACTATATTGGATACAGAATTGGCAGATCATACATACGTAAAATTTTGCTTTGAGCGTTATGTTGCTACCTATCTTACATTAAAAAATAAGTGTAAATAAATTGGAGGGGCGTATCAAGGTGCTCTAGAACGGTAAGCATACACGACACACGTCACTACATGAATAAAGTGAAAAATACATAAATAGTATACCTCCTTTATTCCCACTCTAAAGTGTACTCCATTTAAGGCATATTTTATATTAGGGAAAATATCACCTTCCCTCCACTGTAAGCAATCAAGCGAGCGTTTACTAAACTCTCGTTGACGTCCTGGACGCCACATCAGTTGATGTAATTCGACGTTTTTCTGAATAGAACAATAACGCGTTTGAAAATATATAGTGTTTTTAAATAAAGGTTTAAATTTTCATAATTTCTGATTGTGTTATTTCAACAGACGAATAAAGGCGTCATTTTAAAAATCAGTTGTACCTCGGCACATCGACTTGCTGGAGTGATGTTTTTTAAAGGATGTGTAATTAAGAACTGGTATTGTGCATATCTTTCGTATGACTGGAATAAAAGATCCAATTCATTTCAATCACTTTTACATCTAAATTTTAGATTAAAGATGCATTATGTAAGACCAAAATTTGGTTATTGAGGATCTTTATTCTGGCGGCAAATATTCACATGACAAGCCTATAATAAACTCCCTAGACCATCGCATGACTGTGATGATAACAAAAAAGTTATTTTCATGAAATTTTTAATGTATTAATTTTTCATTAACAATTTTTGAACTGTGGCCTTACTCAAGTTAAAACTCGTACAAAAATATTTTAAGAATGCAGCCATTTCATTGGCCAGCAGCTAAAATTAAGGCCCCTTGTTATAGCTAGAACGACCAGCTCTCTATCTTTAACAGATATACAAAAGACTCATTTTGAATCGGAAAAAAAATGACGTAATGTTATTCTTAAGATAAGCAATTTTTACCCATAATTTAGCAAGGAGTAGGGTCGCCTGCCCAACCTCGTGGGTTTTCTCCGAGTACTCCAGTTTCCTCCCACTTCTAAAGACCCCTACGCGCATCTCTCTCTCTCTCTCTCTCTCTCTCTCTCTCTCTCATATTTACCTGGATCGTGTTAGGGTTGTTGAGTACATTCTGTCTATGTTGGAAAACTGTGATGTGATCCAGGGACGACTTATAAAAATCAGAATCTTTCCACTCTTCCATTACTATTAGCCATTTTGACCTGTGCTTAAATGATGTAAAGCTGCCCGAATCCATTTCGTATCCATCTGACTATAAATATTAAAAATAAAGAAAGTTACCTAATGCCACTTTAAACTGCAGAATTCAGTTGCGTAAGAAAGTTCAATTTGGTAAAGGCAACGGGTTATTACAATATTGAACTTTATAACGAAACCGGTTTCTACTACAAAGCAAAACGTAGTAATATACCCCAGTCCCCAATTTATGAAATTAACATTTCTCAGTTGATCCATTGTGCCAGAGCTTGAATACACTATATGATCATTTCTTGGTCAGAAGGAAATTGACAATGGCATAACGTTATTTTTATACAAAACTCTGTTATTTAAATCTGTTATTATGAAGATTTGTGATCATCCACACATTATCGAAAATTGGTTTCACACAGCCTACTCTGTCTCGTACATGACACCTACTTTACAACCTAAACTGACATGAGTTTATAAAAGCCACAAGATGACCGCAGTGAAATTTAGAAGGTATGACGTAAGTCTAAAAAGAAAAACGTTATATAGTTACAAACAAGGCAGCGCAGAATCGCAAACCGGCCTAAAAATTTGAGTCAATGAGAAAGTACCAAATTAAAAGATAAAAACAAAAAATTCATAATGAGATGGCAAAAGATAAGTTTTATACGTTGTAAAATATCGGGTATCACATTTAGAATTCAAATAATTCAGATTGTTTGATGTTGATTACATGTAGATACCAATTTAAAACAACATCATCAGAAAAAATATTTCAAAATTCTAATCATGTTTAAAGTGACACCAGGCTAATCTAAAGTAGTTAAGCATACCATATCACATCTAGACATGGGCGAATTGAAATCATTAAACTTTACCTGACTGAGAACTGATGTAACACAATAGTTTGAACACATTAATATAACATTAAAGTTGTTATGGTTCTGAGTTGTATCCATGTTTCTGAGCGCAGTAAGAATATTGGGCTGGGTATCGAATTCCACCACAGCCACCATCATGGCCGGCGGAAGACTTGAAGATATATCCACGAACATATTGTCTGAAAATATTATATAAACTTATCATAAACTGGCCAGTGACTTTACCGGTTATATGGCCATGTTGTAAAAATATCATATGTTGATATCTGTTGCTTATTTGAATATGTCATATATTGAGTTCTTCTATAAATATGTTGAGTATCGTTCTGTGAGGCTCTTTTCACTGAAACAACCTTTATTGATTTAGCGCTAGTATATCCGGAGAATTTAATCCAACTTTTTCGATTATGCATCACATTTTCCTGGCTTTCTTCAAATATCATATGTCTATTTCTTTAAGAACTTGGCTTGTGCGTAGGGGTAATTAGCAGTGAGAGCAAGCAGAGGAATCGGAGAATAATCCACGAGGTTGTACAGGCGATCCTACTTCTAAAGTTGATTCAGTGGCAGACCTTATAATACAACGCACGCGCACTAACCATTCGGGGGGGGGGGGGGGTCACGGTGGCTAAGTGGGTAAGGCGCTGGTTCGCTAGCCTGGAGGTCGGGTGTTCGACCCTTGCATTGGCCGAGAAAGTTCATCTCGATTTTGTCAGTGATGCAGAAGGAGGGCCTGAGAAGGACAGTTGCCTAGTCGTTCGGATGGGACGAAAAACCTAGGTCCCGTGTACACATTGGAGTGCACGTAAAAGATCCCTTGGCAGTTGGAATTCGATATAAGAGTAGGCCGTAGCGCCGCTGCCCGGGCAAAATTTCCCTCATAGCACACTGTATGGCGTATGCCCGTCTTTCATTAGCCCAGGTTAGGTGCAAAAGAGTAGGACGTTAAACCCCATTTCATTTCATTTTACTAACCATTCGACTCCCCCCTCCTTCCTCACTTGGTGTTAGTAACATAGATAGTGGTAAGTGACAATTCAGGTAGGAATTCATGTATCTGCTTGCAATTCTAAATTCTTCATAAGTACATTTTCAAGTTCCCACCTGAGAACAATGTTATGTCCGTTAATTGTGCCAATTTTAAATGGTGAGTTTCTATATAACGTGGGTACTTTTTGAAATTGCATATGTGAATATTTTAGCACATCAAATAAATAAATATGGGGATAAGGGACATCCTTGTCTTACGCCTCTTGATATTTTAAAACTCTTTGTGGCCCAAACATGACATTACTTAAAATAACCGTTTAAAACGTATTTTTTGGCATAAGAAATAAAAACATAACTAGACTAGAACAAAAATTAATTTAATTTCGCCAAATAAGAAATAAAAACATAACTATACTATAACAAAAATTAATAGAAATAAAAACATATGGCGGAACATTCGTCTGTATGTGAATACATTGCCGTTTATCTGGCAGGAAGAAAAAAAATGCCAAGGGGAAAAGTTGGCCATTAATGCTGCCGTGTATTGAGTTGGTAAAATATCAGTACTGACATAATAATATGGTTCAATATTATTTCAATAAGTAGGTTGTGCGAATTGTGTTTTTAGCAGTGAGAGGAGACCGGGAGGTCCACAGAAAACCCACGAGACATCTAGCTTTTGCACCCGTCATAACGCCTTACTTTTTTAATGTAGTTTTTATCATTATGCAATCACCATCGCTAATTAGTGTATATTTTTTGTAAACTTATCAATATTTTTTCTAATTCTATATTTCCATTTTAATCATATTTCATGATAAATGTTTGTTAATTACAATCGCGAAATTTAATTTGCTATCATTTCTTTACTTATGTATACATTGTATGATCATATATATCGATGGATTGGATGAGGGGTATTTATAAAACCGGATTCATGTCACGTATTATAGACCGATTTATATCTGTTATTTCTTCAATGTGTCCTTTTATGTCTCATGTTTATTAATTCTAATCGATATTTAAGTCTGAAGAAAGTAATGGAAATAAAGTAATGGGCGATCGTATGGTGCATTCGAATTGGAAACTAGAAATGTAAAAACACCATATACCCGCCCATTACATCAGTTTAATTGAGAATTTGAAAGCGCAAGTGTAACACACTGGAAAGGCATATATGTATAAATAAAATATAGTAAAATATTTATCATTAATTGTAATTACATATATTCAACTGTCCTTAGTTGTCCACGGCTAAACTTCATTTATAATTTCCCATGGGTTTTCCCCAACTGCTGTACCCATATAAACTATATAGTTGCTATGTCTAAAAAGTATATCCAGTGGGAATCTTTTAAAATAGTCTATTGCTAAGTAAAATAGATTCATATATAAATACATACCTGATTGCTTGTCATAAATAAGAAGAGCCGAGGTCCAGCCCAAAACCTTTACTAAATAACCTATCATTCTGATCTTTTAAAATGTTATTAAAATGATCTTTTACGAAACTACGAAAGAATATTCTGTAAATGAAGACTGTCTTTTAAACTAGTGCACACTAAATATCTATTTAAGGTTCTAAATCACCATCGATAAGATCAGCTTGCTATGTCATCCCATCACTTATGTTGATTCACCTGCACTACCCGTACAAATTCTTCAATGTTCTGTCATCGATTGATATCATACTATAACTTTATATTTCTGAGAATGGGGTAGGCAGCAAATCGTAAAGACTTTACAGAATACAAAGATATTAAAATACATTGTCCCGTGCATGATATTAAACCCGTAAATCTAATATAATTAAGATAAAATATCTAACTTATTTTTTCAAGAATTAATATACAAAGTACTTGATGTACAACGCATACTAGAGATTAAAACCTCTTTGTAAAATTTGATTTTCCTTATTTTAGGTTTTGAGAATCTATTCCAGTGGGCTAATATAATTTAAAAACAACAGATTTGATATTGGTATTTTTATATGTGAATATGCCTTTGTAAATCATAAAAGGTTAATAATCTTTATAGAGTAAAAAACCAAGATTTTTTGCCAGTCTTTACTAACACTTGACAACGGAAGCTATCTGTTTTCATGGTTTTGCAGTATTATTGACACCCCATACGAATAATCTAAATGCCAAAAGTATTCTTACAAATGTAGGCTAATGATTTATAATAATCAGATTTGTCAATGGTACTGCATCTTTATTTATATGTTTTTTTTATAGCTTCCAAGAAGTGGTGCTTGCATTAGTACCGCTTCCCAGAAGTAAAGTACAAGTTATGGATTCTGATATGAATTAATCGAATTCCACAGTTTGTCCAATTCATTTTTAAAAATGTGTAGTTGAAATTAATACTTTGCTCATCGATATAAGTTGGGGGGGGGGTCAATGTCTCTTTGGTAGACATGACAAAGTTCTTTCAAACAAGTAAATGTTTATAAAAGGAGGAGAGATTAAGTGGAATTTGGTATAATTGTGTGTAAGATGATGTAGATGAAACCTTATCGATATCAGGTAAACATTGTCAGTTTAACGATTATTCTCATCGCTCGTCTGTAAGAAGGGCAATTGAATATGGTGGCTGATTGGTATTGTGATCCGACACTATACAGCAACCTGTTTCGATTCGATCCCTGACTGGTGTGAGTGTCTGTGGTACTCTGGTTTCCTCCCACGGGAAAGACACCGGCGCGTGCGCTAATAAAAATGAAAATAAGCACATTTGTCATTGTAACAAGGACGCTGAAATCACGTGCTACATGAAGAAAAGACAGGGAATCGAAGATCTAAGACAAGACCCCTGTATTTTATAGTATCAATAATTATGAGAGATAAAAGCTGTTCCCAATAAGCTTTTTTTTTAAAATTATATTATATAGATCTTTACCCTGGAGAAATATAGGACTACCTACGAATCGGGGGCTGTAATTTCTGTGTCAAACGAAACTCTAGCCTTTTTGACGGTATTTGGCAGGTTTATTCATTTTACAATGGACAACGTGTCGATATTCTCTCTCTAAACTCACCCTCCCATAGTGTTTCCCATGGGAATAAAAAGATGCGTTGTGCAACGATATGATATAGTATCATGTCCTAGCCCACGATATGGGTGCATCACGATACACGCTTTTACTGTGAAATTGACCGAATTGATTAAAAGTTATATTGTTTATAAATAGATAAAATAAAATTAATATTTAACCAATATTTCTACCCCCTTTTTACTCAAATTGAAACAAAATACACAATTTCTGACACAAAATTAAGTATGCAATCACACATTTACACAGTTAATCAAGTCACATCAAACAAAAAAGTCAAGTACACATACATGAATACACTCCTTTATGCCGTAATTGGGTATGGCATATTATTTTGCAGATTGGAATTTCTTTATTGACTTTCCTGTTGCCGTTTACGTATGTCACAGAAAAATCGAAATGGTCCTACACTTTTTATCGGTAAGATGCAGGTAGTTTTTCGATCTCAACTTCAGACACTGTAATTACTACTGGACGTTGACGTAATAATAGTCAAAAGAAAAATCGAAAGTTAAACAAACATTTTAACACTTTTCGTAATGACCACCGGCATCGCAAGTGTGCGCAAATGCGATTAAATTGGTGTAAAAATTGAACTTTCCTCCTATATTAACTCCTTGTAAAAATGTCCAACTCTTCCCTCCTGTGTAAATCTCTCCTGCGTAAACATGCCCTACTCACCACCCTCCGTGTAACCATGCCCCATTTGCCCATGATGCACCCGTTCTGATACTGTACTGAAATCACCGATGTACTTTTATCATTTCACTCAAATAACCTGATGTCCATATTTAACCAGGAAATCAGTTTATTTTTACATATATAAAATATACGTTTGTTACAACACGTTAGGTGGAAGTTTTATCACTATTTCAATATGACTGGGATAGGACATATATTTTTTGGAGTGTTTGATTAAAAATATTTACCTCGTTTTTACCAAAAAATGGCTGACCGAGTACAATAATATTGTAAGATGTGCGACTAGGGTATTTTTATCGTTATTGAAATAAAAGCTAAATAAAAATTGAAAGCTTCAGGAAGTTATGAAAGAGGTGAAGTTTTAAATAGTATATAAAGATAAACACAAGTTAGAGACAGTATTCACATCTTTACTGCGGTAACCTGAGTGATATCTGGTAGAATACTTGGACAGCTAAACCATACTTGGACAACTGATTAACTGATCCATACGTAGTATCCTATTTGACTGAAATACAGTTAAACAACATCATACATTTTAATAATCAGCTAACGTAAGAATATTCTCTATATCATGATTAATATGACTTCTATATTTTATATTTATGTATCGTTCTATGTATGCCTACCCGTTATAGAGCATTGCACATCACTTCTCATTTGAGGACTGCTAACACCTAGCATGAAGCAGCCGACAGTGACAAAATCTTTCGCAGATTTTGATGTCTCAGTTGTTTTATCATTAACATTAAGTATGTAATCAAAGTAGAAAACAGCGTGATGTACCTGCAAAACCCGATAAATTAATATAATATAGCGAATCTCTGTCCTTTCAACCTTTTAGTTTTAGTTTGTGTATCGCAAGATTTCATTCGTCTACTGCATATTGGAGCAAAGACATGACCATTTATTGCTTTGTTTGAAGTGAAAAACGAAACTTTTCGGAAAAGTTGCAGCCGTGAAAGGAGACCAGAATTGACATTGGAGTTAATAAAAGGTGGTCTGCTCCCATCTCTAAAACAAGAGTTACTTCCCATACACTGTTCGTACATTGTTCAGGGGAAACCATTGAGTTGGTTCAGATTTTCAAAAATGAGTTCAAGAGGTTTGACATACATGGAAAATGAACTCATAATGGTCTCATTTTTCTTTTCAGATAAAAGATGAATTCACTGAGTTTCATTGTCTGTTTTTCTCTTGTCAGTTTAAGGTAATTTACGTTTCTCCCTTTGTTGGAATGAATACATTACAATAGAATAAAATCTATATTATTGTATTTTAAATATACTGCAATCCGTTAACTTATTTTTAACCAAAAGCATGACCTTCAATAACCAATCAAGTAGTCACCCAAGGAATGAAGGTCCGTGTTTCAATTTCAACCACTTTCAATGCAACTCAGATTCTAATCGAATTTAAATTTAAAACAAGGTTCAATAATTTATGTAAAATATATTTTTTTAGTGTTGGTCTGACGTTTGTACAATTGGATATTAATAATAATAATAAGTTGACAAAAGCTGAATTTAAAGGATTGTTGGTCGTCTATGATTTAAACGGTATGGCTGAATTTTCTTTTATTTGCCATTTTACTTGTTCATATACATGTACTGTATTGTGTATTTTATACTGTATGTTTTATGGTGAGTGATACACAAGTAATATTAGAATACAACACCAATGTGATTTCTTGTTCCTAACGACGTTGTTTTTCCAATCGCAGAATATTAGACACAGCTTTCAGACTATACATGTATCTATATTTCGAACTATTCGATAATATTATATTTATATATTCTAGGTGACAATGAAATAACATTAAAAGAGATAATGGCGTCTACCAATTTAACTAGCACACAGGCCCAGGCTATATTAAATAAATATGATACTAATGCTGATGGTAAAGTTCATGATATAGAACTCAATGATATTTTTGCTAGAAGCGATATAAACCGTAAGTTGTTCAATTCATACTTTCACTTTATTAAAGGACAATCAGTACAATTGTACAAATACATATATATTAAAAACTATATTCAAAAACAATTTTCAAACAATTTAATTCTTTCATGTGTCAATTCAATAGACTACTATATCCTTCAGCCAAACACAGTAATGATAATGTTAATGGTGAATGCGATACCCATAAAATAAATTTCCGGTGTATGGGTAAAGCTGTTTGCCTGTTTTATCTTTATTTTTGAGAAAGAGAGAGAAGTGATTGTTAACGTCCATTCGACACAAACTAGGTCTTTTGTGGACGAACATATGGTTCAGTTTTATCCCATAAGGATAGTTTTATGTTATTGTTGTTTTTTCAGAGGACAAAGAATTGTCTTTGGCAGAATTCAATGCTATAGACGCAGTAAGTTCATTTCTGTTTCCTTAACTCGGCCCCTCTTCTATGTTTGTTTCGACTGTTCTCTTTTATACAGTTTTTATTAATTAAGTTTTGTCCTCTTCGCCTGGTTCCCATTTGAAACTATATTATGGCCTTCTCATTGATCACGTTTTAAAGTCACGATCTGTATTTATTCCAACGATATACCACTCGTCTTTAATATATTGTCACTGAATGTCCTGATTTTCAAATACCACACGTGGGTCATGCTCTAATGTTGAACATACCCTTCTGAGACAACCCGTATCTTAGAAAAAATAATTGTATCTTAGCGTCAATTATAAATTGAAAAGATTATACCCAATACAACTGGATAAGGGTAGCCTCGCCAGTCAACTGATTTGTATCATTTTAACCAATGGTATTTTATTACTATATTTTAGACGGATACCACAAAAGCGACAGCAACGGGTGTAGCAGCAGGACCAATGGCCGTAGCAGCAGGACCAATGGCCGTAGCATTAGCAATTCCAGCAGCCGTAGCAATACCAGCAGCCGCAGCAATACCAGCATCCACAGCAATGCCACCAGTCTAAGCAGTAACGGGGGCCGGGATTCTTTAAACAGACACCGAATTAATATCAATCCATCGATGTATCAAACTGTTTACTCGTATTGCTTATTATAAATACATGTATAATATTATGATTCCATATCAATCTTCACAAAATCAAGGTATTACGGTACATACTGGTTTTAATTCAGATGTAGATGGAAATACACCGACATTGTGAAATGATTATCACAAATAAACATGAAATAAATGATGTTCAACATTAGTACATGGGTATTTTTAATTATTGACAGTGTTGAGTATGAAAAATAAACACCCATGCCTTTGATTAAATCCAGTTATAATAACATCTTTATTTCATTCCGGTTTCATATTTTGAAAATTGGCGGCAAAAAGAACGGTTTAATATTATTTTAAAACTGTGCTTTGTTTTAGCAATAATTATAAAACTGTTTTAGCAACAAGTATTGCTTGTGTATTGTATGTTTTGTTTATTTTATTCCAAGTCCATACCAGTTTCCCCTAATATCACAAGTTAACCTCAAAATGACCACTAATTTGTTTGAAATCGGTGAGCATATTTCGGGCCGTTTGCGCGTTTTCAAAGGCTTCCTTGCTAGATATTTTTTCCTCAAAGGGCGCCCCTTCTCAAAAGTTTCCAAAGTGGCACGTGCCCCCACACCGACCATCCTATTGACAACAGAAAATCAACATCACACAGAGGCCACATCAACTACCCACTGATAACACCCACAAGTTAGTAACGGTTCCACATTTACTTGTCCAACAGATTATACCCAGCTTCAAACACTGTCACTGGTGAACCTACCTGGAACGCTCACAGAATACCTGAAGCTGGTAGTAGATCTGTCGAGGCCTTGTCAACATTCCCATTCTGTCGCACGGAGGATATAATGCCTTGAAAGGTGCTTTTGGCATCCTTCCCCAATATCAATGTTATGCAAATTCCAGTAGCTCTGGTCTAATTACCGCGATGGCGCGTTCTTGGGATTCAGATGTCTTTTACATTACCCCGTTTATAGGCCAAATTTTATACCATCATATCTGCACCAGAAAATGTCTACGCGAAAACATCATTGGGTTTAACCATATTTTTATAGACATAATCAAATGGGTCATGCACAAGTTTCGAAAACTTAAAAGATCTTTTATAATGTTAAAACATTGCAAGTTTAAACAAGATGGCGAATCAGTATACAATATTATTTAAATACGCAAATGCTTTTCAGCTAATAAACAATGTAAATAAATAATAGGCAAAATAAACTGTCATCGAGTCTGTACGCCTATGTACATGTAGTCCGACAGAACTATGGCTGAACCTGGAAATTATATACAAAGTTTTTTATGATTGATTTTAGTAGCCCAGGGTGTCCTTATTCAGAATCTGAACCTCGGTCACCCTTGAGCGTTTTGAGAAATTCAAGATGGCGTCCAAGACGGCCGCCACATCAAATAATCCCCTATATCTTCAAGAGTATTTATTCTAGGATGATAATTTTGGTGTCTAACCGTATGTTTCTAGGGTCAAGGAATACACTGAACTCATTTATTATGTTGTGTGGTGATTAGATAATAGTAAAATCAAACATGCCAGACAATATGGCCCTTTAACTCGTTAGCTGCGTTTGGGGACGATTATTTCACCGAACCAAACAAAATCCAGAGACAAACTAGATATTTCTGGGCAAAGGAGCTGATGAGTGATAGGATGACACCACATATATCCCTATCAGGGGCTCCAGGCACACGTGGGTCGGTCCTGAAAAGGGAGACACAAGCTGATTGTTGAACATTTAAAAATCAAAACAGGAACATAAACTCATCAAAACTAGGCAATATCCAGTTTAATCCTTTAGTCGTGTTTCTGACTGCAACCTGTGACAGCACAAGCGCGAAATATTGTATATTCTAAGCTATCCCCAGTGTAGCTACAAACACACGTACTACATGAGCTGTCACTCTTGCATCCACATTTGATTAGCCACATTGCAGACTCCGGAGCAATTTTACCGGTTATAATGTTTTCAATTTATTGTCCTTCTCCCAGCAATATAGTTAGGATCATGTGTCGGCGGATTCCGATCTTCCAGTGAACGCCACTCAATAACTTTGCTATGACATATTCTTTTTTCATTCGCTACAATTGCATTATTCGTTAGAGCTAGTCTACATGGTATAGGTGAGTAGAATATCGATACATGTCCAGTTTGGATACCTATTATACCCCCAGTGAAAGAGCTCGGTCCATAAAAAACTTAAATTTTTATCGCCAATCGAGGAAAGAACAACCGTTGAGATAGGTCAAACTACAGAGAAACACATGTCAATTATCATTGAAATCCTGCAAGCTTACTGAATGTGACACGGTTACATGCGGCTACGTCGTGGGGAAAGGCACAGCTTTGAAAATGATATTCTCTCTTAATCGTCGGAGTAATAGAGACTCCAATAGAATCATTGCTTACACAGTTAACAGACCACTGTATTTTTGTCAGCTTGTAATGGACAGGATTCTAGAAATATGTGTCTGAAACACGCTGGAAGGTGTGGACATCTAAAGCTTAAAATGTTTCGTCATTATTCCCCATCAAAACAATGTAATCTTGCTCAACGAATGGTACATTTGCAGAGATCTTAAAAGGAGCTCACCACCAAGCTATTGTGTGGCGTTCACTGGAAGACCAGAATCCACCGGAACTTGATCTGGAACAGTATTCCTGGGAGAAAGATACCCAATTGAGAACATTACAACCGTCCAACTTGCTCCAGAGTCTGCCATGTGCCTCATCAGATGTGGATGCAAGGGTGGCAGCTCAAGTAGTACGTGTGCTTGTAGCTACACTAGGAATGGCTTAGAATATACAATATTTTGCGCTTGTGCTTTCACAGGTTGCAGCCAGAAACATGACTAAAGGATTAAACTGGATATTGCCTAGTTTTGTGGGGGTTATGTTCCTGTTTCGCAGGTAGAATTTGTTTTTTTAAATGTTAAGCAAACAGCGTGTGTCTCCCTTTTCAGGGTCGATCCATGTGACCCCGGATCCCCTGATAGGGATATAATGTGCTGTTATCCTATCACTCATCCACTCCTTTGCCCAGAAATATATCGTTTGTCTCTGGATTTAGTTTGGTTCGCTAACGAGTTAAAGGGCCATATTGTCTGGCATGTTTGATTTTACTATCATCTAATCACCACACAACATAATAAATGAGTTCAGTGTATTCCTTGACCCAAGAAACATACGGTTAGACACTAAAATTATCGTCCTAGAATAAATACTCTTGGAGATATAGGGGATTATTTGATGTGGCGGCCGTCTTGGACGCCATCTTGAATTTCTCAAAACGCCCAAAGGTGACCGAGGTTCAGATTCTGAATGAGGACACCCTAGGCTAATAAAATCCTTAATAAAAAAAACTTTGTATATAATTTCCAGGTTCAGCCATAGTTCTGCCGGACTACATGTACATAGGCGTACGGGCTCGATGACAGTTTATTTTACCTATTATTTATTTACATTGTTTATTAGCTGAAAAGCATTTGCGTATTTAAATAATATTGTATATTGATTCGCTATCTTGTTTAAACTTGTAATGTTTTAACACTATGAAAGATCTTTTAAGTTTTCGAATTTTCTGGTGCAGATATGATGGTATAAAATTTGGCCTTTAAACGGTGTAATGTAAAAGACACCTGAATCCCAAGAACGCGCCATCGCGGTAATTAGACCAGAGCTACTGGAATTTGCATGACATTGATATTGGGGAAGGATGCCAAAAGCACCTTTCAAGGCATTATATCCTCCGTGCGACGGAATGGGAATGTTGACAGATCTACTACCAGCTTCAGGTATTCTGTGAGCGTTCCAGGTAGGTTCACCAGTGACAGTGTTTGAAGCTGGGTATAATCTGCTGGACAAGTAAATGTGGAACCGTTACTAACTTCTGGGTGTTATCAGTGGGTAGTTGATGTGGCCTCTGTGTGGTGTTGATTTTCTGTTGTCAATAGGATGGTCGGAGTAGGGGCACGTGCCACTTTGGAAACTTTTGAGAAGGGGCGCCCTTTGCGGAAAAAAATATCTAGCAAGGAAGCCTTTGAAGGCGCGCAAAAGGCCCGAAATATGCTCACCGATTTAATGGTCATTTTGAGGTTAACTTGTGATATTAGGGGAAACTGGTTTGGACTTGGAATAAAAGAAACAAAACATACAATACACAAGCAATACTTGTTGCTAAAACAGTTTTATAATTATTGCTAAAACAAGTCACAGTTTTAAAATAATATTAAACCGTTCTTTTTGCGCAAATTTTCAAAATATGAAACCGGAATGAAATAAAGATGTTTTTATAACTGGATTTAATCAAAGGTATGGCTGTTTATTTTTCATACTCCACACTGTCAATAATTAAAAATACCCATGTACTAATGTTGAACATCATTTATTTCATGTTTATTTGTGATAATCATTTCACAATGTCGGTGTATTTCCATCTACATCTGAATTAAAACCAGTATGTACCGTAATACCTTGATTTTGTGAAGATTGATATGGAATCATAATTTTATACATGTATTTATAATATGCAATACGAGTAAACAGTTTGATACATCGATGGATTGATATTAATTCGGTGTCTGTTTAAAGAACCCCGGCCCCAGTTACTGCTTCGACTGGTGGCATTGCTGTGGATGCTGGTATTGCTGCGGCTCCTTCTATTGCTACGGCTGCTGGAATTGCTAATGCTACGGCCATTGGTCCTGCTGCTACGTCGACTGGTGGCATTGCTGCGGCTGCTGGTATTGCTACGGCTGCTGGTATTGCTACGGCTGCTGGAATTGCTAATGCTACGGCCATTGGTCCTGCTGCTCCATCCGTTGCTGTCGCTTTTGTGGTATCCGTCTAAAATATAGTAAAATACCATTGGTTAAAATGATACAAATCAGTTGACTGGCGAGACTACCCTTATCCAGTTTTATTGGGTATAATCTTTTCAATTTATAATGGACGCTAAGATACAATTATTTTTTCTAAGATACGGGTTGTCTCAGAAGGGTATGTTCAACATTAGAGCATGACCCGCGTGTGGTATTTGAAAATCAGGACATTCAGTGACAATATATTAAAGACGAGTGGTATATCGTTGGAATAAATACAGATAGTGACTTTAAAACGTGATCAATGAGAAGGCCATAATATAGTTTCAGATGGGAACCAGGCGAAGAGGACAAAACTTAATTAATAAAAACTGTATAAAAGAGAACAGTCGAAACAAACATAGAAGAGGGGCCGAGTTAAGGAAACAGAAATTAACTTACTGCGTCTATAGCATTGAATTCTGCCAAAGACAATTCTTTGTCCTCTGAAAAAACAACAATAACATAAAACTATCCTTATGGGATAAAACTGAACCATATGTTCGTCCACAAAAGACCTAGTTTGTGTCGAATGGACGTTAACAATCACTTCTCTCTCTTTCTCAAAAATAAAGATAAAACAGGCAAACAGCTTTACCCTTACACCGGAAATTTATTTTATGGGTATCGCATTCACCATTAACATTATCATTACTGTGTTTGGCTGAAGGATATAGTAGGTCTAGTGAATTGACACAGGAAAGAATTAAATTGTTTGAAAATTGTTTTTGAATATAGTTTTTAATATATATGTATTTGTACAATTGTACTGATTGTCCTTTAATAAAGTGAAAGTATGAATTGAACAACTTACGGTTTATATCGCTTCTAGCAAAAATATCATTGAGTTCTATATCATGAACTTTACCATCAGCATTAGTATCATATTTATTTAATATAGCCTGGGCCTGTGTGCTAGTTAAATTGGTAGACGCCATTATCTCTTTTAATGTTATTTCATTGTCACCTAGAATATATAAATATAATATTATCGAATAGTTCGAAATATAGATACATGTATAGTCTGAAAGCTATGTCTAATATTCTGCGATTGGAAAAACAACGTCGTTAGGATCAAGAAATCACATTGGTGTTGTATTCTAATATTACTTGTGTATCACTCACCATAAAACATACAGTATAAAATACACAATACAGTACATGTATATGAACAAGTAAAATGGCAAATAAAAGAAAATTCAGCCATACCGTTTAAATCATAGACGACCAACAATCTTTTAAATTCAGCTTTTGTCAACTTATTATTATTATTAATATCCAGTTGCACAAATGTCAGACCAACACTAAAAAATATAGTTTACATAAATTATTGAACCTTGTTTTAAATTTAAATCCGATTAGAATCTGAGAGCATTAAAAGTCCTTGAAATTGAAACACGGACCTTCATTTATATTGCGTTATGGATTGACTTACAATTGATTGGTTATTGAATGTCCTGCTTTTTGTTATCGGGATGCAATTATATTTAAAATACAATAATATAAATAAAATGTTGGGTTAGACTATAGATATGGATTTTCAACAAAGGGAGAAATGTAAATTACCTTAAACTGACAAGAGAAAAACAAACAATGAAACTCAGTGAATTCATCTTTTATCTGAAAAATAATGTTATGACTTTATTCTGTGCTTCAAGAGAGCAGACCTTTTCCCATATTTTTCACACAATACAAATAATCAATTTACTAGAGAAAGACATACAATATTGAACCTCCTGAACTCATTTTTTGAACTCTGAAATAGTAACACCCCGGCCTATTGACTTCAATGTTTATTCTGATATCTTTTCCCGGCCCCATCTTTTCCCAAAACTTTCGTTGGGCTGAAAGCTTTTAACTTCAGACAGAGCAACTAGCCATGTCTTTGCTCCAGAATTTGTAGAAGATTGACTACTGAAATTTGAGTCACACTAATTTTAAGTAACTATCATCTATATTTACCAAAACCAGAATGAAAATATTAATTCAAAACCCCTTCTTTTTGCTATTCGACCATAAATGGCCATGAAAAAGGGAAGAAAAGTGAGAGAATTTCTATATATATATTATAGTATCAGGAGTTCTTTGCACATGCTACGGTTTTGAAAATACGCTATTTTGATTACATACTTTAATGTTAATGATCGAACAACTGAGACAGCAAAATTTGTCATTGTCGACTGACATTCTAGGTATGCGCAGTCCTAAAATGAAAAGTGGTATACAATGCTCTATGACAGGTAGGCAAACATAGAACGATAAATAAATATAAAATATAGAAGTCATACTTAATCGCGATAGTTAAATAGAGAATATTCTTACGTTAGCTGATTAATAAAATGTATGATGTTGTTTAACTGTATCTCAGTCAAATAGGATACTACGTATAGTTCAGTTGTCTCGGTATTCCACTAGGTATCGTTCAGGTTACCACAGTAAAGATGTGAATACTGTCTCTAACTTGTGTTTATCTTTATATACTATTTACAACTTCACCTCTTTCATAACTTCCTTAAACTTTCAATTTTTATTTAGCTTTTATTTCAATAACATTATAAATACCCTAGTAGCAATCTTATTGTTAGTTATAAAATATTGTACTCGGTCAGCCATTTTTTGGTAAAAACGAGGTGAATATATTTAATCAAACACTCCAAAAAATATATATCCTATCCCAGTCATATCGAAATAGTGATAAAACTTCCACCAAACGTGTTGTAACAAACGTATATTTACATATGTAAAAATAAACTAATTTCCTGGTTAAATATGGACAAGTTGTGGTTAAGTTGAATGAATTGATATCAGGTTATTTGAGTGAAATGATATAATAAGTACATCGGTGATTTCAGTACAGTACTTATACAGGGTATCCCAACGGAGCTGCTTTCGATATCATGGGCGAATGGGATATGTTTACACCGGTGTGGGGGGGGGTATTGGAGGGGGGGGGGGGGTAGAATTGTGCACGTGTACACAAAGTGCGGTGAATGGGGCATGTTTTCACATTATATTTTGATTTAAATATTGTATTTGCGCTAATACGATATTGTATCATTTGAAACGAATTAAATTAATTTGATTTGAGATTGAACTTTTCTAATTATTAAACTTGTGTATTAAATAAAATGAATAGTTGGATTCATACTGAATTATGGACTTTCTGCTTTCCTGAATTTTGTTCGTTTAAACTAAGAGATAGTTGATTGAAATTTAATATTTTCCCTGTTTTAAACTTGGGGGGTATTTTATTGAATTGTTTGAACCGCTTGATGGCATAATGTACATTGCTTCAGAAATATTCTTCATTATCCTGATCGATGCAAAACCTATCATTTCCGCGCTAAAATCTTGCCAATGGATATATTTGTTTGGTTAAGTTGCTTGTTTGTATATTCGGTTTAGCAAAAAATAAAAAACAAAAAAATAAAAGTCAAAATTTAATGTCAGTTTTTAGTGGATTGACTTCGTCGGTACACAGAATTTGCGTCGGCAACTAATGCCACTCAGGTGACCCACTGTCCGCCCCCCTCCACATAGCAACCAGACATGCGTTGGCCAGGCGACCCTTCTCTTTGTGGCAAGGTGACTCAAAATGACAGATACAGCGCGCCCGCGCTAGTCATTCGGCCATCCAATATAGCCTATCAAAATAACGATATAAAATAAACAAATTTAATATATTTTAGTGAAATTTCTTATTCGGTTTTCGTTATCACTTTATTGTCTTTAATTTCGTCAAGCCAATTGAACTCTGTCAGAATTATCCAAATGCATTTCAAGGTTATTTTATTATTTGAACCTGCATTCATTCAAAGCGCGTGGATGTGTGGGCAAAATATTCATTTGGCAATGTTAACCTTACAACTGTTCACCACGTGCTAGCACATTTCACAACAAGACTAAAAGAAAAATGGCGGGCGAATATGAAAAGTTACGGCTTTTGGGCTCAGGAACTTTTGGAAAGTCCTGGCTATCTCAGTGTAAATCAAGTCAGACTGAATATGTTCTGAAAGAAATAAATGTTGGGAACGCAACAAGAGTAGAAATACAACAAACAGTTGCTGACTTGTTATTGATTTGTGAGTTGAACCATGAGAATATTATACAATATTTGACAGCATATGTTGAAGATCGCGGGTTGTTTTTAGTTCAACAGTATGCAGATTCTGGTAAGTTCATAACTACCTCATTACTATAGAATACAATCACAATTAGAGCCTATTGTCCATTTCTTAAACTTTTGGATTTTTTGTACCAGATGTATGCCAACTGATTTTCATTTCCAAATCTTGCACCCCCCCCCCTCCCTCTCAAATCATTTTTAAAGACAAGGTAAAGCGACAATATTTTGTTACACAAAATCTGAAATGATGGGGTTCTTGTAAAACATTTAGAACTGCTTTTTGGTATCAATATGTGTGTATCTTTATGCAAAAGCGTAGGAGCTTGATGACAGTTGAGTGGGTGGGGGTGGGGGCAGAACCTGAAATGCCCCCCAAAATTTCTGGTTACAGACAGTGGCACCAGTCTTCTGTGAGAGAGGCAAAGCGGTCTGATATACCTCAATTTATATGGCTAACTCCAATTCCAATCAATCAATCGATCGTTTACATTCTACAGAAAAGGGACCATCAGGAGAAAATTTAATAGCAGCAGTACACGTTTTTCCTGCTATTTCAGCCTGTGAATACAGCAACTTCAATGTGGTCAAATATAGCCTACCTTTGGTGGCTGACCTGAATCGCTAAAATCCAATCAATTGTCTCAGGGTATGGGGGCCTGCAAATGTAGTTATGTACTTCTGTAGATCATGAGATAGTTTTGTAACCAAAATCCCTCTATATACTGACCTGAATTCCAACCATCCAATCAAACTGTTGCAGCTGCATTCATAAATAATAATCGATGCCCCAAAAATGTGGCACAAAGTAGAGTAGCCACAAAAAAAAATGTTTTACTCCATAGTCAACTCAGTACAAATTTATGGTATTCAATTAAAAGAAAAGTAAAATTGGTGTTTTATTAGATTTCGGGCACTTTATTTTGGCATTGGCTGGAAAGAAATTTTTTTTTTCACTTTACCGGTCTGCCCAAAAAGTCAGATTGTCCAAAGTTAGGGAGAAAGCTGCCCCAGTGGCTTGTACTCCTATGTGCCTGCATGAGATGACCAGATAAACAAACTCTCACCAAACTTAACACTTGAAAACAAATTATAACAAATTTACAACTGAGTAACCGGTTCTGAAAGTTTTCCAATATTTTGTAAACAATAGCTACTCATAGGCCATAGACTACTGTAACTGCAGATGTATGGTGAAACACTAGCAAACAGCTAAAAGTAATTGTTTTTACATTGTTCTCATAGTCATGATGCATGATACCATGACACAACTAATTTGACTGAATGTATCATAATTTGACAGTAAGCATCATTTTGAGGTCATGTACTTCTTATAAATATGATTATCTTTTTGATACACATTGTATCTCTCAATGATCTTAATGCAACATTATGATAGTTTTTATTGCCCCTATGACATCAAAGTATTTCATTGATTTGCTACCCTTGCTCAGTTATTGATTTATTGTGTCTTTTAATAGTGGGTCATGTTCCATTTTAACCTCAACATATATCCATGTAAAAGGGGGTAAAACAAATTTAATTATAACAATGGCATCAGACTGAGTACCGTATATTTTTCAATTATTTGTATTTTTTTTATTATTTAGGAAATTTAGAAGCTAGAATAAAAGAACAGGGTGATATTCATTTTACTGAATGTTTAATATTAAACTGGTTAATACAGATGACCATGGGCCTAGCATTTCTACATACATCTCATATACTACACAGAAGTAAGTTATATAGAACATGGTATACCACTTCTTATTGGAGGGCTAGTGCGTGTTCATGTATTTTAATTTGAATGATTTTAAAGGGCTAGTTTGGAATTATCTGTTAACATTCAGTGTTTGATTCATATTTACCACTATATATAAAAAGGGTTTCATATTTACTGTTCATTTCATTTCAAATGTGCAAAGTTTTGTGTTTCTGGATCAAAGATATTTCTCATAAACAGTGATTGAAAGTTGAGTAAATTCTTAATTTAAGTCTGGGAATGCTTTGTGAACTCGGGGCCTAGTCATTTCAATCTCAGATAAACAAAAGTATGCAAAGAAATCATCCTGTTTTGGTGCTGTTGATTAACATCAGAAATGAAACGAAATTGAGATCTGATTTTAGAACCATTAAATATGAACACCAATAGTTATAAGGTCTTCACATGATTTTGTTAATATTTTGTTTCAGATTTAAATCCAAACAATATTGTGTTTACATCAGAGAATTGTTTGAAATTAACAGATTATGGTCTAACAGGGGTGTTGAGAGATAAGTGTAATTATGGCTTGGATTTTACCAGATCAACCCACTACCTCAGTCCGGAAATATGCCAAAATGAAGAGTATCCTTCATCAAATATCTTATCTTGGGTTTTGTGTAATAAACAGAGTATACTTACTCTTTCTAGAACACTTGGTGACACTTTATGTATGTTTGAAATATATATTTAAATCCCAAAGGTCTAGGTTCCTTTAGATATTGGCGCATGTTGGACAGTAACTATCTGGATTATGACCCCTGAGTGTACGAAATATCATGTTTTTAGCTTGTGGACCCTCTAGTGTTCACAATTTTTATCTTATTTTGAAAATTGTTTAAATATATCATCATTACACCACAGTTATGATTAAGTCTGACTTTGCTGAAAATCGGACTGAAACTTCCTACGCAAATAGTATAAAAGAAAGTTCTTCCGATTGAGAGGAAACATGAAACGAGTATCACTTGTTCTTGGATTGCTTCAATTTTGGTGTGCATTGGCTCCCTGCCTTTTACGCAAAATGTAAAATAAGCATGAAGTTTGTGCACATTCCTAAGGCGACAAATTTTGTCTGATTAATAAGATGAAACTTATAAATTATGTTGGGATCATGGTGGCTAAGTGGTTAAGATGCTGGCTTGCTATCCTGGAGGTCGGTTGTTCGATCCCTATTTTGGTCGAAAATGTTCACCCAGATTTTCTGGCCAGGTTCCCCCTTGTCAGGGATGCATTGGGACATCGAGAGATTGAGCACTAATAACTTCCTATGTTCTATTTCAAAATCTTGGCATATCTTGCTTGCATGGCAACTGCTTGTTGGACAGATTTGAGAACACAGTAGGGATTGGATTTCTTGAAGGCTTAAAAATTTGGCCCACCGTCAAAGTTTTCTTTTCCTATAAAGCATCTCTGGTTTGAAACCAGATATAGAAATACCTTCAGAATTTGTGAGCTGGGCTTGTCCTTCATTCGTGTTTTAGTGGTGCAGGCAAGTCTGACATAAAACCTTGCAGATTGGATAGGACATCAAACCCCATTTCAATATATTTGGGAAACATATGTAGTCCTGCCATTCATAGATTGGCCTACATCCTACATTGTATGTTTTGAAAGAAATTCAGTATTCCTGACTATGTTTATATTATTTTATATCCTTACCTTATATAGATATAACTGTAAGAGTGATATATGGTCATTAGGATGTATATTATATCAGTTATGTTCTTTACGGGTTCCATTTCAAGCACCGGATTTTACTTCTTTACTGATGACCGTTCAATCAGGAGCTTATGACCCAATTCCAAGGTACCGTAATCAAATATCTATTTATAATTCTTTTAGTTTATTAAATGAAGACATAAAATAGTCTCAACTTAACAGTATGGAATATTATTGAACAACCAAAAAAACCAGACGTTACCAGGAGCATGGTTCGGATTCCACAAAGTCGCCAGCCTAACCTCAAGGATTTTCTTGTGGGTCCTCCAGTATTTCCCATACACGCACTCAAATTACTGAAATAAATTGTGAATCACATGGCAAGGTGGGTAAGATGCTGGCTCGCTAGCCTGGAGGTCGGGTGTTCGATCCCTACATTGGCAGAGAAAGTTCATCCCGATTTTCTCGCGTTATTTTCCCTTGTCTGCTGTCTAGTCTTTAAGATGGGACGGAAAACTGAGGTCCCGTGTACAAATTGGTGTCCACGTAAAACATTCCTTGGCAGTTGGAATTCAATATACGAGTAGGCTGTAGTGCGGCTGCCTGGGCAAAATTTCCCTCATGGCACACTGTATGGTGTATGCCCTTCTTCATTAGCCCAGTTTGAACCCATAAAACATCCACTCGACTAGGTAATTTCTGGACTGACATAGAATGTCCCAGGCTCGAATCTTGGCTGAAAAGAACTGTGAGATATTTCAAACCTGGTACCCACTTGTCAGGGGTAGCACCCGTGTGATAAACAAGGAAAGTGATGCTTGATTTATTTTATTATGTTTTAATTTTAGTTATATTTGTCTTTTGTATAATTTGTTTTTGGTGGATTAGACCCAAAAATATTGTTTGTAGATAATAACTTTTATTTAAAGGTAGGAGTGGGCAGTCTAATGCATGTACAGTAGTTGCCTGTCTAACCTCACCCTGTAATGACCTAGTTTATGTTGAGCTGATATCAGTGTCATTTCTTCTTTTCTCAATTTTCTGTTAGTGATACAGTGATACTATTAGCATTATATTATTTTCAGACATTATGGCTTACTATTACAAGATTTGGTTGCTGTGATGTTGAGAATACCAAAAGATGACCGACCAAGCATAGACCAAATTCTTTCAGTACCAGACCTACAACCGTATATTTCAGAATACAGACATAATGAGAGTGGCAGTATCAAAATTGCTGGGAGAAAACGACAGTTACCTGCTCCATTCATCCAAGCTGGTGACGAAAAGAAAGATAATCATGAAAACACGGTTGCTTCAAATAAAAATACAAACAAAGTTAATAATGACATTGGATTTCTGCCACCAATGGAAGTACCGTTTGATCAAAATCATAATGTTATACTAAACTCCACCACGTTAGATGGCCTGGATGACTGTGACAGATTAATTACTAAGGTGGAGGAGAAAGAAATTGGTTGTTATACACCCGAGAAGAGGAAAGAGGAAGAAATGTCGATAGATCATAAAACACCTGTTAGTGTAAGTATATACTGGGAAAATCGATTAGTTAACTTTCAAAATAATTAAAACGGGTACATGTTTTATAAGCATGCTTATCCTAGTCTTTGCATAATAACTATCAATACAATGGTTTGTAAATGTGAAAAATTCTAAATGTTCGCTTACAGTTTAAAACAAAAAACCCAGCTTAAGTTAAACTTCTATGCTCTGTTACACTTAATTCTTCATCAATAAGATGTTTTTTTTCTATATGACAGAAAACTCCAGAATATCACCTCCCTGCTGATTGTTTTAGTGTTGAAAGTCCAAAAAAACTGCGATTAACAGTTTCCCCTTTAATGAAGGCCAGAATGTGTAAGCAGCGAGCTGCATATTCATGTGAAAAGGGTATGAAGCTTAATGTGGGAAACCAGGTAAGGGATAACCAAATAAGATTTTTGAGATTGTAATTTTTCAACTCGTGTCTTTCTGATCTTATTTTGGCTGTTACAGCTTGTGAATGCGATACTACTCATAATTCAAAATTGTCAATGGAACTTGGTGGGATTGTTCATAGGTACATAAGGACAAAACTCTAAAATTCAGATTATTTTGATTATATATTTTGGGGTAATCCCCCTCATTAGACCCTGAGGGTGATTTCAGTGTTATAGGAATCCCTTGCAAACTACATTGTAAAAGTTTATTAAATACTTGTATGGTAATATAATTTCAGGGTTTAGGTGAAGCCCCAATAATGAATTTATGTCAACCATTTACCAGTGTACGCAGAAGGTCTGTTAAAAGTATTGTTAGCAGAACCCCAGATAAGAACCTTGAGACACCACCAGTGATGTCACCTAGCGATATAATGAATGATTCTGGTCTACCAGACAATGATGTGTTTGCAGCAGGTATTGTCGCTGGGGCTCAGATTCCTAATGATATAAACTCGGCCACAGGAGCTGTATCTACACCATTTCGTGTTCCCTTAGATCGACCTCGACGTTCAGTTCCTGTAGTTGATATGAGAGAAGGTAAACTATGTTCCAACTTTGTCTGAAATTAACCAAACATAGCAGAAGAAATTGTTTTGATTCTTTTGTCCCTTATAAACTTCTTAATCTGTTTTTATACACTCACACATAGTTTGCTTGTATGAAGTCGTCGAGATGTCTACCAGTCAACATAAATGGGGACTTGACAGGACAAATCTCATTAATTTTTAGCTCTCCATTTTAATAAGGTTTTTAGAAGAACATGATAGTGACTGCAGGTTGTTGGTTTGAAAAGTGGGGGCCATGAGAGGACCCTATCGAATATGTAACCTTCCATTGTGAGTCATCACCCTTTGTAAGAAAACCTTGTTAACATGATAGCTGAAAGTGACTTTCCCTTTCCAAAAACCTTGTTAATATGACAAAAGCTACAGTTAGTAATGGATTTTTTTCATGTTTGATTGATGTGTGGCCTATAAAGTGCTATTGATATTTATAATTTAGCGATATTTTGCTCTGGACTTCACTTATAACATTCTTAGTGTGTTGGAGATCACATGGTTAAGTGGGTAAGATGCTGGTCTTCTAGTCTGGAGGTTGGGTGTTCGATCCCTGCATTGGACGAGAAAGTTCATCCAGACTTTCCGGCGTGGTTTCCCCCTTGTCAGTGATGTAGGACGGGGGGTCTGACAAGGACAGCAGAGGTCCTGTGTACACATTGGCTTGCACGTAAAAAATTCCTTGGCAGTTGGAATTTGTTATAAGAGTAGGCTGTAGCGCCGCTGCCCAGGCAAAATTTCCCTCATAGCACAATGTATGGCGTAGGTCAGTCTTCATTAGCCCAGCTTAGGAGCAGAACAGTAGGACATTAAACCCATTTCATTTCATTTCATTTATTAGTGTGTTAGGCCACAGTTTTTATAGGCCTCTACACCTAAACTGATTTCCACTATTTCCATAAATAGAAAAGCTAAATTCATGGTATTAAATGGGCAGAACTAGAAGCCAAACATAAGCCAAACATTATAATGATGTTTGATAATTACTTATTGCGTTGTTACTCTTTTAAGAAATCTGATTTGAATGTGTTGTAAATGTTTTCATTACCCTTACCAAACCTTGTTGACTTCTCAAACGACTTAGCTGCTGTATTCATATGATTCATTGAATGGTAACCTTAGTAACCTATCTTTTAGTTTTCAAATTTGTGAGAATATTAATCCTATTGCTTATCAAATTCTGTGTGAAGCATTAGAATCAAAAAAGATGAACCAAGTTCATTTCAGCAATCTAGTACTTTAACATATGGTTAGCATGTGCGCTCTGTATCATAAAGCCTGTCATTGAGTAAACTGGCGTGTTTCGAATCCCCGGTTGTACGCGACAAAGAGTAGGGTCGCTTGTCCAACCTCTTTGGTTTCTCTGGGTCCTCCGATTTCCTCCCACTTCTAAAGACCCCTACGTGCAAGCGAATTATTGAAATAAAATTAAACCATATGTTAGTCCCGAAATGATCTAGTTTGTGTCAAATGGACGTTAAACCCCATTTCTCTCTCTCTATAGCTTTTATATGTGTGTGGTAAGGCTTGTAAACAGGATAGAGATTATCCTCTTGGATAAGCTGCTGTTCAGACATAGCTGTTGTGTGGGCATATTCCCTCACTTCTTATTAGAACTAGGAGAAATTGTTCATAATCGAAATTAAAGACTATTTCATTGGAAGATTGGGTTGATACACCTCTGTTTACTTTCAAATTTGTAAAAACTTGTGTATGTTATACACAGCATAGGTTCTCAGTATAGTATTTAACTCAGATAGATTACTCAACGTGGCTAGAAAACAACAAATAAGACAAATTTAATAATTCTCAGACTGAAAATTTCAAAGGTTCACATTTTGACTTTAAAGTGATGACCAGAACTTGTGACCTTGAGATTAACGTTAGTGCAAAAATTAGCCTGACATGTTTTCTACACAATATGAAAAAATTGGAGGTATAATAATTTTTATAAGCTTGCAAAATCATGTCAAATGTCCACACATGAGGCTGAAAATCAGTGTTTTGTTCTTTGAGACATAGTAACCTGCTGCTGACTTCCTAAAGATAGCTACTCATTCTTAAAACAGCATATGATCCTCTTTGTAATTAGTCAAAAATAAGGGCATATTTGGAATCCTTGTGGAATTCCCATTCCAGAAATACTTATGACAGCAATTTTGACTTATTGGTTGCTGAGTAACGGTCAAATGAATAATGGCAGCCATGCCCATTTGGGCCTAAATCCCCAAAATTGAGACAGCCATATCTTGGCAACCGCTGGTCGGACTAAGCTAAAATTTGAAATATCAGTTTCTCCTGTCCAAATAAGCAAATTTCAGCTAAATCGAAGAGGGTACGGTTTAATTTTTACATTTTTGGGGGGGGGGATTTGACCCAATAGCGTGAACATTATCATTACTGTAAAATTGGAAACAATAATGACATTACATTTGTAATATCAATGATCATGCATGTTATTTTCCTAATTTCATTATTCTTAAATAAATTTGTTGTAATAAAGTTGAAATATATGAATTGAATCATGATGATATATGGTCAGAATCTTCCTGTCCGCTCTATCAATTAACAAAAGTATAAATCTAATTTAATTAAATTGGTGTTTATATATCAAAGCCATTGATTAAATTATATTAAGTTCATGTCATGAATTAAGATAATTATATAGTCCAGAAGGGTTAATATATTTCCAGTTTTACAGTATTTGGTTGACATTAAAATAAGATAAACAACTAAAACGAGAGTATCCTCTGACTTATAAAAAGGTCAGTAAAACTTCATGTAATATACTGTTAGTATGGTTGGGTGGTTGAATGCTCTAAAGAGTTACACTGTAAATTACATGTCTGTCATATATGCAAGAGTGGGATCAATCCAAAATCTGATTGGGAAAAAGTAGTGGTGTTTCCTGCCAAATCAATCATTTTTTCATAGAAACTATTTTGTGGATGTTAGAGGGAACCGTTTTTGACAGATTTTTTCTACAAATTAGGATTGGAGCATTGTTTGTCATGAGAGGGGTATGTGTGTTCTATATCAGCCATATAAAAGAACCTATATCTTACCTATCTGTCATGTTGCGAGCAGGAAATATAGTGTCAGGGTTCCATATCAACCATACATGCCGGTCAAGACCGAGAGCTGTGGAAAATGGCTGAAACTAAATCTGAGCCAGCGGTCATCTTGCATGCCGTAAAAATAGCATATATTTTGAAACTGAATTATTGAACATGGCTATGGTCGATCTCGGTCATGTAACTAGAATATTGCACACATATAGATGTCACATTATCTATGTTTGGTATAAAGAGTTGTATGTAGTTGTCAACAGAGGATTATGTTGATAATGATGAATGTCTGGTTGTAGAACAATAAATGTTAATCTTTTAAATGAAGAGAAATGGTCCTTTGTCAAAAACCTTGTAAAAATTATAGAGGCTAAGGAAGGAAGCATTTAGGTCATAAAGAGAAGAACCCTATCAAGGCTATCAATATTTAGCCTTTTGAGACTTATTGTACAAAGGTTATTCCCCTTTGTTGCAAACCATTGTGACAGAGGTTACATTTTTTAAAAAGATTCTTTTCAAATTTGGTGAGAAGCATTGTGGACATTAGGAAGAATCTATCATTATTTAGTGCTCTATGAACTTTCCACACATCAGACTGTAATTTCATGGATTATGCAATATGGACTCTCCCTTTACGCAAATAGTGTAAAAGTATGTAATACTAAGGTTGTGGACCCTCTAGAGGTCACAATTTTTATTCGATTTTAGTGAAGCTTATATATGTTTATATCCCAAAGGTCTGGGTTCGGTTCAATATTTGCATGTATCAGACCATAACTTTTAGATTATGGCCCCTGATAGTATGAAATATCACATTTTTAAGCTCATTTTCTGTCCATCTCTTGTAAAATGTGATTGTATCTTGCTTGTTAACAGATTTTTCAAGCTCTATAACACCACACAGTTCAGATTTCTTGTAGACCTTCCTTATCAAATTTAGTCCTTTTGGATAAGCTGTTGTTAAGATATAGCTGTTATATGCTGTAGAAGCACTTTTTTTATAATTTAATTTTTTTTGGTTGATTTTACAGAGAATGTTGTTAATGTACAGAATGTACATATGTTGTATCTGGCAATGTTGGAGAGTAAGACATGTGAAAGTCGAGCCCACGCAACCTTAACTCATTATCTACAGAAAAAACTTGGCATGGACGTCTTTCAACAACATTACCAACTTTGCAAGGAGGCTGTCGACACACAGATGGATTTTGATCTTCTGAAAGGACAAATGAAAAAAAGTATTACTTATTTACCACTTTTTACAGAGATTTTGCGACTAGAAAATGAACTGGCAGAAACGAAAAACTAAATTTCTAAATTATGTTCAAATCTTTGCCATTGTCATAAACAAAATTGTGCTATTTTTTTTTCAGAAATATTGATCATTTCCACCAATATTCATCAATAAATTGAAACTATTTATTTCTATTTTCAAGAAAGTTGTTGAATTTGAAACGATTTTGTTCCCAGGTGTAGAATTAATGCTACCTTTCTCCTACAATACTTTTGAAAAATCTTATGCGAATGAGAGGTTTTATGTTTTTATTTTGCCAAAGATTCCCTAGGAAGCTAAATGACTCATTAACATCACATTTCAAGGCACTAAGTTTCTCTCATGGTGAAAGACTATTGTTATTATTACTACGATTTCACCACCTAGTTTTTATCTACCCGAATTTCAGTGTAGTATAATGTCATCACCAGGTCTGTCGGTCAACAATTCACATCCCAAATCGAATTAGCCACCCCAAATATTTCACCAACAATAATAATTTCTTAGAGTGTTCTTAGCCGACCACATCCTCAGCCCCTCCAAAAATTTGCGTAACCACACCAAATTTTATGTGCTGGCTACAAGCCCGGTCTATGCAACTAGGTGACATATCGCTTAAGTTATAGCATATTGCTAGACATGATGTGACTTAAAATCAACTGATTTCAACTTTGTTGAAGAAACCAAATCTTGATCCATAGCTGTGTAAGAATTACGTACCCGTTTCCATCTTACCATTCATTGGCATGGTGTACACATGACCTCAGTTTTTCATAAAATAGTGCCAGGTTTTCTATCTAGCTCTCGTGAAAAGGGAAAACTGTGCGGGAAAATCATCAGGAGTTTTCTTGACATACAGTGGTTAATGAGCAAGGGCCTTATACACCGAGGCTCCTCAAAAAATCATAACATAGCTTGTATATATGTAGAAAGTTAAAACATTTATATATAAAAAAATAGCATGGCAGATTTTTTTTAAATTATGCATACAATCTGATATAAATATACACAAGATTAAAATCACAAATTGAAGTTTGATTTGCCATGTACTATGTACTAATGTCACTTTAACACTCTATTTGATCCTAAAAGATCAATTTAATCATTCAATGAAGTATTTCTCGAGATAAAAGGGGGGCTCAGTCCTAAATGCACTGAGGATTTTCAAACTCATAAACAATAATATTAATCAAAGGAGTTAAATCTTTTTGATTTAGGTCAAAATAAATTATCGAAATTGGTGAATCTGATGATTCTTTGATTAGTAATAGGACAAAATGTGTACCACTATTAAATATAGGTTAAGAATAGTGTCAAACTCTTTGATTTGAGTAAAATACAAAAAGTGTCCGTTTAGTTAAGTTTGAGGTGTTGATCCGTTTTGTGAAATAGGTAGCTGTCAAAGTATATCACTTTATTTTGACCTAAATCAGAGATGTTTTGCTCCTTTAATATTAATCAGAATATTATTTGTAAACAACCCACTAACTAACAATCATTGTTATAAGTTAATATTAAATAAAATATTATACAATAAATAGCCATTTATTAGTAAACACAAATATTAAATAAAAAAACAAATATTAAATAAATTTTAGCAAAAATATGACGTAAAAAAACGGCTCTTTTAAAGCTATCTCTGCTTCTGTAAAATATCTCAAACTGTCCATCTTTAATCAAATCATTACAGAGTTCATGGTGTCTATTTGTGAAGATTTTATATTAGAGGGCATATAACACTAAATCAATATTACCCATATTCAACATTAAAAACACCAATTAAGAATTCAATAGATTTCCATTTCAACAAATATTGATACTGATATCTTACACTGAAAATATGGGCTAATGATATTCATTATTTATTTGCAATAAATATTTTGAAAGCAAACCATATTGCACAAGTCGATGAGGAAATAATTATAAACAACTAAAAGATAAACTAGTAAACTGGACTAAGCAGACACAAATAACTGTCATTCAATTTGGACTGCTCACATGCTTCACCAAACATATCTGAATAGAAATTACAATAAACTTTTTAAAAATTGAATAGAGATATACGCCTTTTAAAATAAGTAATAATCGAAAATAAATACTTGTTACCATTCATGAGCAAATGAAGTTGGGAAATTGAAAATATTAAAAAAGAAGTTTAATACATGTACATATACATTTGTGTGATACCATTGAGAGAATACTCTTAACCAGTTACTTAATGCCTCTAAAAGATTACATTGTTCACTTAAACTTAAAACCGTAAAAACATAACATGTAATAAATACTGTAATTAATTTTTTATACTCTAAAACTAGTAATTCTTTTGCTAATAATCAGACTGGACAGATATGAGGTCATCACACACTCAAATGCCCTAGACTAATTCAATCTAAAATTATTTGCTTCCATTTAGATTTTGAGGCTTAATGCACTCTATACATGTATTTTAAAAAAATCTATATATTTTAAGTTGGAAAAAAATAATTTATACAAATTATTTATTTTGTATGCATATATGTAAAGATTTTAAATGCTTCTCACATAGATAGATTTAACAACTGGATAGCCATAAACAAGATAATCAAAATTTGTATAAGAATGACCAAGTGAAAATTCTCTTCAAATGATTAATAAGAACACTTTAGGAATTTCCCTGATAGTTTCGTACAGTACAATTGAAGATTTTCAATTTTAAAATCTCACAGGCCTTATGCAAATATTGTCCTTAACAAATATTCCTAAAATTTAAACTATCATTCAAACATTCAAAACTATCAAACATTCTGACATTTTAAAATTGCACAGGCCTTAATTAAAACCAGCTAATGTTCTAAAAATTCAAACTGTGTTAGCCTCATTAAAATTTTATTATGCTCCAGGCCTATTTAAAATATCCTCTCTGTGAACCTGTTCGGAATTCCATAATACATCTCCAGGCACAACCGTGTCTCTTTGTCAATTGATTTAAAATTTCTTGTGACAGTTTCCCAGCAAAGTTCGGACAATGGAGAAATGTGATGAGGAATTCGCCAGCGATAGATTCGATCTGACCGTTGACCAGACGGCAGCACTCCACCAAATAAATACATAAACCCAGAAGGAGACACTGAGGCACGATGGAAGTATAATGGCTCTGGAAGACGAACGGAGAGTTTTCTCCATTGAAAATCAATTATCGAAATAGTCCAAATGTCGTCCAGTGATTGTTGAGTATTTCCATAACTGTAAGTTATGCCTCCACACACATAAATCAATGATTCCACTTGAATCAAACTAAAACTACATCGACATTTTGGATAACCATATTTAGAATCGGGACGTGTTGCTACTGCATCCCACCGATTATTCTTAAAATGGTAAGCGTAGACGATGGCCAGTGTTTCTGCATAGTGAAGTCTGCCACCACCAAATAAATAAAATCTACAAAATCAAAGAAATAAATCATTAATTCAAAGACAGGATGTAAGAGATTGAAAAATACACCCTAGAAAGTAAATTGTTCAAGCAGTCGACAAGGGTCGTCACATACTGATATCAATTAAATACATTTCAAATTACAAGACACTGATATCAATTTAATACAAAACGGGTGATAAGTTTTGTCGTATGAGTGTTCTCAATGGTCTACAAAGTGAAATAAGGGCCATTACTCCAGAAGTTATCAATTGAAATTGTTGAAATTTAATAGGCTTCTCTGTTCTACTAATTCAAATATTAAACATAAATTTAATACAGATCGGATGATAACTTTTCTAATTGGAACCTTAACAGGGTTTTACAAAGTGAAACAAGGACCGTAAATTGTTGAAATTAATGTAAACAAATTTTAAAAAGATAGCCCAAACTTTTTTGTCTCCAGACAGTTTTGTCTCCACAACTCCACTGCAGCTTGTTTGAAAAGAAAACTTGGATGCTGACCAAAAATTTGAAAAAAAAAAAAATCTATAGTCTCTATCACGTTCACCAAGTTTTTTGGAAACAAGGGGATAACTTCGGAATGGAAGACTGTGGATTATGACTATTGATTAAATAGGGATCGATGACCAAAATGTTTTAAGTTTGAAGCCAAATATGAAAAAGAGCGGTCAAAAACTAACATTTATCACACTCACAATGTTTTTCGGAAAAAGGGGTCATACCTCTGATATGAAAGTCTCAGAACCCTGAATACCAATACTAGGGTTTGTCCTCTCATGACCCAATGCTTCAAAACAAAATTTGAAAATAATGTGTTATATAGCGTTCACAAGTTTTGTTGCAAAAAGGGGGGGGAACTTATGGAAAGTAACAGAACATGGAATATTGCAATGCTTCCACCAAATTTGACAATTCAATTCTGTTAAAAAAATGTAGCCTCCATCGCATTGACAAGGTTTTCAGGAAAGTGGGGGGATACTTGTAACTCCGTAATGGAAAGTATCAGAACATAGAAAGTCACACAATACTGAATGTTGATTAGATTAAAAATAGGTTGCCAGGCAAAAAAACATATGCCCACAGCAGCTAAATCGTCTGGGCAGTCAACAAGAGTTGTCACATATTTTTACTTTTTTCGGTAATGAAACTTTAATAATACACTAAAATCTGATTAAGTAATTATCACAAAATCATTAGAATTTGTTTGGTTTTATAAAGTTCTGCCCCATGCTAACGTTTAGTATATGAAACATTTGTGCAGTTATCAAAATTCACTGAAAATCAATATACTTGTTCATCTCAAGACCTTAAACTCTGTGTATCAATGTGAAGTAAATCAGATGATAAGTTTGGCCTCTAGATTTTTCAAAGTGATCAAGGGAGATAACTTTGGCAATAATTTTCGGATATTGCTGAAAATCAATGGACTTCTTCGTCTCATGTTTTCATCCACTGAGCAGTTTGTTTCATCGAACAAACGTAAGCTGTGCAAAGCTACGTTAGTTGATAAATGGATCGCGAGAGATGTAGCCAAATTCAATGCAGACCAGTGGCTTGACTATGAGTGCACACAAGACGGTCAGATTTTGTCATTAAAATGTATTTTGTGTACAAAGTACTTATCCAAATTACGACATATGAGGGAGTTTTCTTATGCGTGGATAAATGGATCAACCAATCTTAGGC
The DNA here is from genome assembly GCA_948474765.1 of Patella depressa. Taxonomy (NCBI): domain Eukaryota; kingdom Metazoa; phylum Mollusca; class Gastropoda; family Patellidae; genus Patella; species Patella depressa. The sequence goes on from OX419715.1 coordinate 32,355,795, forward strand.
TATCAAACCCAATTGATCATGCTACCTCAAAATTTTCTAAATATGATAAAATTTAGTGAATGATATTTTGTTGTTTGTTTTCAATCTGAATCTTTATACAAATGATGTCACAATTACACCCAGTCACCCATTAGTCAACAGAATAGACTTTGTTCCAAATGTCAGAAAATCATGTCCAACCGAAAATTTGAAATGTCAGGCAGAATGTTCATCTGACCTGACATGGTGTCAGACAGTTATTTGAAAGTTATTTCCAGCCTTGCCCTGGCTGCCGAAAAACATTGTGATTTGGGGCGTGGTTTTTGCTGCTTTTTCCAGCTTCATAGTTTTTCTGTTCTCTCCTCTCCCATCCATATCTTTTCCCTTGGTCCACATCAACGGTGAACGGACCTATGTTGAAATGATGCGGCCTTCTTGTAATGAAAGAAAGACAAATAACAGGAGAAAATCGCAAAAACTTTTTTAAAATGAAAGCAAAATCCGAATACCAGGCGAATGCGAGTGACCAGTCTCCTATTTGGAGTGACTGATCACACTAAAACTCATCTCGAGTGCTATGGTATCACTGACCGTGTGGGCCTCGATCCTTCCCTAGTATAAGATTTGTCGGAAGCGTAGTCAAGTGAATTAATAGATCACAGGAATCTGACCTTCTATTTGTTCCATAAACCATAGCAAACTAGACAATATATATTTAAACATCAAATTTAAAAAGGTCGTCCTCTTTTTCTTGGGGGCCCTATAGGCAGCTGCATATTCACTGCCTATAGGTAATCCGTCTCTGTGATGCAGCCATCATGGAATTGTGGCGTCATAAAAATCAAAGTCTCTCAGTCGTTCAATTTGTGGAACAGCAGCATTTTTTTTTCGAAGATAAATTTGACAGGTTTCGTATAGGCCCTATATACTGCTCTCAGAGCTCTCATTGCACAGATAATAAAAATATTACCTGTCTTTATCACAAGCTACTTCCTGTTTATATCGACCGATTGGTAAATCGCCTGATGGAGCGAGTCTCTCCCAGGTCTTTGTATGAACATCAAGTTTATGCAGTTCTGCCACAGCCTCTTCGTGGAATCCTACAGCACCACCAAAAGTGTAAATATTATTTTCATGAAATATTAGACTTTGCCCATATGCTCTACGAGGCATGTTATCTCCACTATCGAGTGCATTATAAACGTTAGGGTTTGTTTCAATCAAGTACCAGTAACTCCCAGCACCTGATTTACTGACATGGCGACACTCACAGACCTTTATAGTATTACTCATCATCTGTCCAAAAGGATATCCCGTTCCACCATAGACAAATAATTTTTTGCCATGAAGTGCTAAACAGCTCGCGGCACAAGTGTCTGGAATACCTGCTGCTTCTAATTGCGTCCATTTTCTAGTGGCAAAATTAAATCTCCAGACTTCGACTAGAATTTTCGATTTATTGCACTCGTTGTTTGCTACGCCTACGTTGCTGTCATACGCCAACGGTCGGTCATATGCTGGAATGTAGCCCCCAAAAACGTATAAATTCGATTCATCGGCTACCATGGAATGCCCACTTCTTCCTTCTGGTTGTTCTGTGTTTTGAAATATATCGGTATTTACGTAAACCCGCTCGAATCCTACACCTAGACTTGACATATTGCTCAAATATTTCTTTTCAGATGAAGCATAACGGTAACATAACTAACGGTCCCACAACAATAACAGTAAAAAACAAACAAAGCAGGAGTTACTTCCCTGTATAAACCTCCCACGCCGCAACAGCTGATAGTAGTAGTCGCTTCTTATCCAGGCGCTTTAGTTAAAGGGACAATCCCGATGAGAACAGGGTCTAAAAAATTAAAGTCTAAGTATTTATGAAATTTATGGACCAAAATATAGAGGCATGGTGTATTAACCTTGTCTCAAAATTTCAGCTCAAAATATTGAGTCGTCTGGATGTGAACGTCAACACTGCTTATCCGGACACGTAACCCTTTTAAGATTTCGGGTCATTTTTTTCATTGAGTGACCTGATAATCGATTCCCGTTTCTTGAGAGGTCTGTACAATGAATGACCCATGTACTGTACTTGATAACCAAAGCCCCCCCCCCCGCTCAGCTACATAAAAAAAATAATGCCTTGCATCAATGAAATGACATCACAAAGTGATCCTACATCAGTATAAAAAGATTTCCCTGTTTAAAAAGCTCAATTTGTATGTATGCCTATGTAATTTAGAGACGATGATGGCAGATTTCCCTAACCGAAAGCTGGCAAACCGCCTCCTGCAAAAATTCCTGGATCCGCACCTGAGTCGGGACTCAGTTGAATGGAAACGTTTAATACAAAAGTCAAGTCACTTTGTAATAAACTAAAAAATAATTTTATACAAAATATTTTCCGTTGTCACCAATGTACAGCACGTGGACAATAGTTTTATAAGTAAAAGAACGACTTTCATTCCAATGTTGATTGTTTAAATAATGTTTTACATAATATCGTTTGTATCTGTATCTGTAATATTTATGTATATGTGAAATAAAAAAAAAATACTAAAATAGCCAATGAATTTATTTGAAATAGGCCAATTCAAAACACGAAAGAAAATATTAACATGACACACGTGGTTACTAAAAGCTGCACCTATAAATATGATCCTCTGATAATCATCGTTTCCCGCAAAAGTAATATATTTATGCTTTATTTGAAAATGGCCAAACCAAAACCCATACTAAATATTTACACAACATGCACAGTTATTTACAAGTCTCATTTTAGGGGCATTTCTAAAACAAAAACGGTACGATTTTAAATTAAAATATTAAGAACAGTATATCAATACAGATATAAATTATTATGTGTTGAAATTAATGGTGGATTTGGGTTAATCGTGCTACCGGCAAATTAGCTAAAAACATTGAGATTGCAATTATTCCGTTTCACGTAATTTAGACATTTAAGCTTCCACAATTAATCTGTTGAAACATCAGGTGCGGATCCAGGATTTTTTTGCAGGGGAGGGTCTAGGTTTGATAATTGCTGAACTAATTGCGCTCAACCGATTAACGGTTAATTGGTAAATTAGGTTCAATTTGGTTCATTCTGACGTATTTCCGGAAGGTAAATTCCAAAATTACAGGTCTAAATCGCCAATAAAATCGCATAAAATTTTTTCAAGCCTGAGCAGGGGGGGGGGGGGGGGGTCGGACCCCCTGCCCCCCCCCCCCTCTGGATCCGCGCCTGAACATTCTTTAATCTGAACCCCAAAAGTACGACATACAGATAATCAACATTTAACTAACTATAAAGTAATCCACACTGAAAAGTTAAACCGCTTTTAACAAATACAGTATTAACTTGTCTTACACAATTATGTTATCCCTGTATGTATATTTGATATTGCCGATTGTGTATAATACTGAGCGCCATGCAAAACGCATCACTTAGTTTTTCGTATAACAAAATGATCCTGTAAACCTATCTTATTTATTTTGCTTCTTATTGTGAACAATATTCAAATGGGAACACATCAATAACAACACATTTGTACACTTATGGATGTTTAATCTGTAATCAACGGCATAAAGTCAGAGGGGTCAAAACCAAAAGTACGACACAGATGTCAGTAGCGCGTGTGTCCTCCACGCACGCTGTGCAGCGAGGTCGCATGGAATTAACCAATGTTTGAAAGAAGGTCTGGGGGAAATTGTTCCATTCTTGGACAAGAGCAGCTTCTAAAGCAGCAATAGTGTGCGTCTGTGGTCACCGATACCGACGGCATTCAATCTCATCCCAGACATGTCCAAGACATGGATGCTATAGCAGCCAGGTAGTCCATACTGACACAGGCAGTATGCGGACGTGCATTATCTTGTTGGAAGTGCCGAGATTGTGGGTGCGCTTGAAACATCGGAGCAACAATGGTTGCAAGACGCGACCCCGCAAATGTGTAGGGAGGTCCGGTGATGAAATGTGGAGCCTCCTCACACCATTACACTTCCCCCACCCCATCGATCCGTTTCGAAGACGCAGCAATCTGCAAGACGTCTCCACACACGTTGACGGCCATCACTATCAGCGGTATAAAGATGAAACCGACTCTCATCACTGAAGAGCACACTTTGTCAGTCTACTCTTCTCCATGGCTGGTGTCCTTGAGCCCATATCAAATGCCGCTGACGGCGATGATCCCCGAGGATAGCTCCAACATAAGGTCGTCGTGCACGGAGTCCTACTTCTCTTTGACGACGTCTTAAGCCAGGCTGACACTTGCACGACTTTTGGCCACGATTTTGTCGTGCCCATCAGTTTCCACATTGACACGAACTGGCCCGACGAGTTCACGCATAGTTTGCGCATTGTTTACGCACTTCCCGCATTGACACGACGAGTTTTCGCAAATCGGACGGTGTCGTACCGACTCGAGTCGTGCCAATGCGTGCCACGGAATCGTGCAAGTGTCAGCCTTGCTTTACGGTGTTGACACTTACTGGTCCATGTCTTTCGACGACTGCTGCACATGTTCGAGTCACTGGGAGGAATCTGTCACGCAGATGAGTGAGCCGGATGTAACGGTCTTGAGCCTGGGTTGTAACGCGTTGTGGACCTGGGGCCTATTTCACGAAATTTTAACTAAGATAAGATCCCAATTTTAGTAATTTGATTGGATAATATTAGATTGATTTTAGTGCTTAGCCAATCAAAATTGAAGTATCAACTAAAATTGGATTTTTATCTTAAGTTAAAATTTCGTGAAACAGGGCCCAGGACGTTGACGGTCACGTGTTGATGAAGTAACTCGAACACGTTCCACCAACCTTACAATAGTGGACTGATGGCAATTGAAGTGTCTGGCAATAGCACGTGTAGACATGCCAGCCCTGGACATTCCCATCGTTTCATTCCGTTGATTTTCAGTAAGTCTCGGTATCTATAGCTCGATTCCTTCACACGTTCAACAACAAATTACGACAGACTGATGTTTCACAGTTCATGCACTGCACAATAAGTTGAAAACATGCCTTTAAAGGGCTCACACACAATGCTGCACGTGAATATTGGGTTTTTCATGTGCATCCCGTGCAATTTTTTTTGTGCACACGGGCTGATATTATTTGGGAACATTGTGTGAAACAATAGTTCATAGTATTGCACAATGTTATACATACAAAACCACCTAGTAGTAAAATATTTGGGGAAAAAAAAGTGATGGGTTTTCCATGGCGCTCAGTATATAATTGACTTCTATTTCACTGTATATAGTCCGGTGGCTGAAAGGGGGTGGGAATGGCCATCCGAGAGCTGTGAATTTATGAGACCAAGTGTTTCTAGACCACATATTGCGTAGATTCCGAATCTGGGTGGTGATCAGGCATTTTTTTGTTTTGTTTTTTTTTTTGGGGGGGGGGAGAGGAGGGGGGGGGTCTCCAATATCAACAATTCTGGGAAGATGTGATTATGTTAACATAAATGATGATTATGTTATATATTAATCAAATATAAATTTATAAATTCCTAGGACTGACCATTTCTAAATAAATATTTATGATACCCCTGGATAACTGTTTTGATTTATGGCGAGGTTTTGGTTGGGGGTTGCTAGTGTGCGTGAGTAGTACAAGGGTGGTGGGGGGAATTGACCTGAAAAGTGCTTTCTCGAGTTTTTCGTTAAATACCAATGTCGTCATTCAAAATATTAACTTATAATGGTATTTTTCCAGAGATCTGGAAATATATATACAAAACACAGTAAATCAAAGACGTTAAAGTTTAGAGTTTATTCTAAGTCTTCATCAGAAAATTCAAGTTGATAATATGAGCGGAATAAATATGTTCTTGGTTGCTGATCAAGAGCTCGCATATACCCTTTTGATATGCTCAGAATACCCATTAACATTGTGAATCTTCAGTAGGTCATCGTGTTCGATCATTCGCTTTGAGCATGCTTATGGATGGATTTGGCGCTCAAGAAATGGACATTTATTATTGCAGATTTATTGCGAGGTATCTCCATTAGATATGAGCCAAAGGAGGTAAATCCTTAAAATAGTTGCAGTTGGAGGCAGACAATCATCCATTTCTCCATGGAGAGAGAGAGAAATGGGGTTTAACGTCACTTGACACAAACTAGGTAATTTCGGGACAAACGTGGTTTAATTTTATTTCAATAATTCCCTTGCGCGTAGGGGTCTTAAGCAGTAGGAGGAAATCGAAGGACCTGGAAAAAACCCACGAGGTTGGACGGGCGAGCATTCTCCTTGTCACGTACCACCAGGGATTCGAAACTACGCCAATTGACTCAATGACAGGCTTTATGATACAGCAGGCACATGCTAACCATTCGGCCATCCAACCCCCCATTACTCCATGAACTTCAGTGTTAATTTTTTGCCTGGCTCCAACATTTTCACAACAGAGTAACAAATGGTCATGCCATTGATTCAGATTTTGTACGAGTTCGACTAATAAAATTTTGAGATTCACAAACTTGAAGTAGCATACTAAAAACATGCCACTATCCGATCTACATATATCCATAATCAGTCCCACAACTGTTATACTTCTGCCTCTAAATCATGGCACCAGGCAGAAAATGTTAATTCAAACCCTTTTCTTCCATTCTTGACCAAAAAATCAACATATCTGGACATGCAAAAGGAAGGAAAAGGGAATGGGAGAGAATTGCTAAAACTAGATCAACTACAATTTAATGGTGGTCTGCATCCAGTTTAATAAATTGATTATGTTCCAAACTTGATTGTATTTAGGAATTCGTGTTTATTTTGTGGAAACATCCTCTCATGAAGCGTTTTTCACAAGAGAATATATCACTGCACTATAAGTGTGTAATAATCTTGTTCAAAAATTTCAGCCAAAAAACAATCTGATTATACATATCTACATTTTGTTTAATTTTTTATACTTTCGATTGCCTCTATTACTTGTCACGCCAGGGGATATACGAATGGCTTTTGACGCTATGGCATCACGCATTTGATTAATCAATCAGCACCTCACGCCAAAAACTCACTGTAATAGACCATTTCATTGGCTAATCCCATGCATCATCCAGAATATGGGGTTAAATAACTACTTTTTCTCATACTAGTGTAGTAAAGACAAGTAAAACAAAATTTGAATGGTAAAAAACAAAACGAAACAGGATCTAATGATAGATGGCTGATTCGCAAAACTTTGGCATACTATAATGATAGCAAGGGAACACAAAACTGGTTATATCTCAACAGAGGGGTTTATATAGATAGGCTTTTCCAGTTCCACAATCCTCTCAGTTTCTGAATAAATATTGTTTATAAAAAAAAAAACCCAAAAAACCAAACATAATAATTTTAATGATGACAGATCAACAAATGATACTTGTCAAAAATCAAAGAGGTATAGCAATTTTAAATTAAAAATCACAGGTGAGATATTCTGTGCATACATTTTATAAATTAAATCACAATCGATCTATAATTAATTAAAATAATTCTCAAACAATTTTAATTATTATAGTTAATAAGAGATTGTTATAATCATACATATACTTGTGTGTATTTTTCGAGAATTTCACATTTTATTCATCAATTAAATTTTCCATTATTTTTGTATCAACATACTGGTAAATTGATTTGTTTGTGAAACTTAATTAAAAGTTAATTGACTTCGGTTACAGTAGGTAAAGTACCGGTCAGCTGTATTTTGAGTGAATTCACAAATTAGCTTGCAAGATGCACCTAATAATCTATGGGCATGTTCCCTTTCTGTTCACTTTTTCATCCATTGTTAATCCATGTTTTCTTTCTGTTCACTTTTTCATCCATTGTTGATCAACCCTCTCCAACGTTTCAAAATATTTTCGAGCATTTTTAATATTTAACAGAGTTGCAGCTGAAGCTGGAATGATATGAAAAGAAAAAATAAGTAATTCATACACGTTTTATTATTTGATAACTACTGGATGAGAAGAAATAATGCTGTTGAAAATGGAAACACCTTATATGAAAGATAGGTTGCCAGGCAACGAAACATACGCCCACAGCAGCTAAATCGTCCGGGTAGTCAACAAGGGTTGTCGCATATTTTTACTTTTTTCGGTAATGAAACATTCGTAATATTCTAAAATCTGATTAGAATTTGTTTGCTTTTTATAAAGTTTTGCCCCAGGCTAACAATTGGTATACGAAACATTTAATATCATGGATTTAGCTGTTCAGTTATCAAAATTCATTGAAAATCAAAATACTTGTTCGTTTCAACACCTTAAACTTTGTGTATCAATCTGAAGTCAATCGGATGATAAGTTTGGCCTCTATAGTGTCACAAGATTTTTTGAAGTGATCAAGGGAGATAACTCTGGCAGTCATTTTTTAAAGTCGCTGAAAATCAATAGGATTCTTCATCTCATGACCGTATACACTGTGTATAAATTTAAAGTCAATCGGATATTAACTTTGGCCTCTAGAGCGTCCACAGGATTTTTTGAAGTGATCAAGGGCCATAACTCTGGCAGTAATTATTGGAAATCGCTGAAAATAAATAGACGTCTTTGTCTCAGGACTGTAAACACTGTGTATAAATTTAAAGTCAATCGGATATTAACTTTGGCCTCTAGAGCATCCACAAGATTTTTTGAAGTGATCAAGGGCCATAACTCTGGTAGTAATTATCAGAAATAGCTGAAAATCAATATGCTTCTTTGTCTCATGACCTTAAACACTGTGTATAAATTTAAAGTCAATCGGATATTAACTTCGGCCACTAAAGCACCCACAAGATTTTTTGAAGTGATCAAGGGCCATAACTCTGGCACAAATTATCGGAAATCGCTGAAAATCAATAGGCTTCTTAGTCTCATCACCTTAAACACTGTGTATAAATCTAAAGTCAATCGGATATTAACTTTGGCCTCTAGAGCATCCACAAGATTTTTTGAAGTGATCAAGGGCCATAACTCTGGCACTAATTATCGGAAATTGCTGAAAATCAATAGGCTTCTTCGTCTTATGACCTTAAACACTGTGTATAAATTTAAAGTCAATCGGATATTAACTTTGGCTTTTAGAGCGTCCACAAGATTTTTTGAAGTGATCAAGGGCCATAACTCTGGCACTAATTATTGGAAATCGCTGAAAATCGATAGGCTTCTTCGTCGTATGACCTTAAACACTGTGTATAAATTTAAAGCCAATCGGATATTAACTTTGGCCTCTAGAGCGTCCACAAGATTTTTTGAAGTGATCAAGGGCCATAACTCTGGTAGTTATTATCGGAAATCGCTGAAAAACAATAGGCTTCTTCGTCTCATGACCTTAAACACTGTGTATAAATTTAAACTCAATCGGATATTAACTTTAGCCTCTAGAGCGTCCACAAGCAATTGTGGACGCCGGACCGACGGACGGACGGACGGACGGACAGACGGACGGACGGGGGCGACGACAATATACGACCACATTTCAATGTGGGCGTATAAAAAATAAAGATACTGTAAACTGTGGTAATCCATAGAATTTTTCCGTATCCTACTAGTTTATTTATTTACAAGACTTAATTGTTTATTTGATTTAAGAAACAATTTAAACTTTGGTTTGTGCTTTGGTGAAATTATATTTTAGTAATCAAACAGGTTAATTCTGTGGGTAAGACTCTTAGTCTTAGAAACCCTTATATTGTGTTAACATTTCCGTATGAAATTTATATATTTAAATTAGCGAATTATGGCTCTTATTTTGCTTTGTTTAACTTTGTGAATGCTCTAATCACAAAATTTGTATAATTTGAGTTATAGAATTTCAGCAATTTCTGTTAACTATAAAGAAATTAACGGAAATTATTGAAATTAACTAGGCCTCATCATCTCCCTAATGGAAAAAATATATCAATATCAAACCAATCAGATGATAAAAGTAGTCTGTAGAGTGTTCACAAGAGATTGTGGACGACGAACAGACTAGACAGCAATACACGACCACATTTCCATATGGGCATATCAAAATCCAATTTTACTTTGAAATGGAAGAAAAAATTGAAAAAGTCAGTCACATTTCTTACATACATTTTCAGATTTTGTGTGTCATTGTAAAATATGCACAAAGTAATTACTTACGTATAGTTTTGTCTGACATAATGACCATCACAAATGTGTTGGATGTGAAGACATCAACAAAAGCAGTAAATGCAGAGTTTCGAACCTCCATTGATTGGAAAGCTGCAGCTAATTTACTACAGCTGAGTTTAAACTGTTTTATAATGTTACTGATCTTCTCAAACCGGTGGATATCTTGATGGGGTCGTCGTTCACAGTGTGATATCACCTATAAAATTATCATTACTTTTATACATGTACTTAAAGATGCATTGTAAAAGCTAAATTATTTTTGCGACATTTATTGACATGACAAGCCTATACTCTCCTGCTCAAACCCATAACCACACGGATACTTAGCTAGAACCTTACTCACTGACCCACTGTAGCCCAATCTATCTTCATACATTTTAATAGTCCCCTAGCTCCTTTCTGTTGACTCCACAGAAATTTTTCTCTTTAAATTAAATGAAGAGTTATATGTCCCAGTAAGTGTGATGGACAAATCCATTTAAATAGTCCCCTGCTTTTTTCAAAAATTTGACTCACCAGAAATGTTGCTCTTTCAAATAATAAAACTTCATCTGCATCAATAGTATTACCAAATGATGCCAGATTTGATTCTAATTTTTGTACGTTTGGTATTAACTGATATACTATTGATGACCAAGCCTATAAAATTAAATATTAACAAATCAGTGTAGATATATATACAAGTGGTTGACATGCAAGATACGGATACATTGAGGAATAGAGAATAGGGAAAATCAATAGGACTCCTCATCCCAATGCTTCACATCAAGTTTGAAAATGAAATGAGGTTTAATGTCTTAATTGTTCTGCTCTGACTGGGCTAATGAAGACAGGGACATGGGATGGCTCCGATTTTAAGTAGATTAGAATACAAATGAAACATAGTAACTAAGCATAGAATAAAGTAAGGTCACACAAAAATAATATTCTGGTTCCCCGATACCACCATGTCATCAAAAATGGGCTGTGCTACAGTTTTTTTTATCCATTTCACCATATTTTATAGCGTGAACAGCCAGTTCCTAATCTAAATCTTACATCTTTAACAATGAGTCAATTTATGACTTTCCTACTTTCATTTATGATTCTCTAATCAGCTAGTTGGATATTTGATAAATAACCTTTGTTACACTTCTAGTTTCAACAAGAATTGTTCAATGGAAATATTAACAACCAATGAATGTAACTGTTTTTGCAAACCAGAATATATTTTTATACCGTATGGCTTTATAATTATCATTTAATTAAATGTCAGTGATTACCTTATATAGTGTTTCATCCCAAATAGATGTAGCAAAACAGGTACAGTCTAATGGTTTCGATAATCTCTTTAAATCCTCTTCTCTCTCTTTAAATATCTACAAAAAATATATAACAAAACAGTTTAAATTGCATGTTAAAATATCTCAAATATTAGACAAGTATTCATAAAGTCATATTTTGGTGACCCAATTCTAGGTACCACAGTAAAAATTTAGATTAAATAAATAAATAAAACCTGTAAATTACCCTGTTTAGCCCTAGGCGTAATAAGCATTGAAGTAATAATAATATAAAACTTAAAAAATCCAGCCATCCACCCACCTCCCAGTTGGTCATGAATTTGTGTGTACCAGCCATCATCCTCATAAATAAAGATCAGAAAAAAATGAACACACAAAAAAGTATTTGGACTCATAGAATAAATTCAGTTTGGAGAGAGAGAAATGGGGTTTAACATCCACTCAAAGCAAACTTGGTCATTTCGGACTAACATGGTTCAATTTTATTTCAACAATTCGCTTGTGTAAACAGGCGATCTTACTCCTTGTCACGTACAAGCGGGTAACTCAAAACCACACCACTTGACTCAATGACAGATTTTTACTACAGTATCACTGAGAAATAGATTGGAAAGTTAAAGCAAATCTTAGACATGGCAACACCCTTAAGAACGCATCTGCGAGAGCAGCATGCAGGGGCCGGCACATGGTGGGTGACCAAATTTCACCAAATTTTTTATGTATGATGGCTAACCCCCCAAAAGTCCACCGACATAATATGAGATCAATTGAACAATTATTAGACCCTAGAAAAATAATTGAAATTATCAGATAGAAAAAAACATGAAAAATCAACAATTTAATGCTATTTTTCAGTTATTTGTTACAACTCAAGTAGATAAGGTAGATGAATGAAACTCGATAGGGTAGTAGATATGGGCCTTCAGTGTATTTCCTGAAAGTTTGATGGACCCCCTTAGAGGGATTCCTGGTTTAGGGTCTTAGTGCTGGAAGGTACCAAAAATAGCATAATTATGTAGGTGATAGCATTTTAACCATATCTCACCCACTGCGGGTATATGAATTTTTTTGGAATGCTGAGTGAAAAGGTATTTATCTATAGTATTACGATCAAGAAAAAAATTGGGTAGCACTCGAACCACTTAGCAGTAAAAAAATAACTATTTCGATTCCAAAATGATGATTTTTTCCCAATTTTTGACAGATAAAACACCATTTAAGCCCTATAAACTTTTGTATTAGAGCATTGAAATGCAAATTGAGGGGGTATACCACACACCACACATACACCCGAAGAGAGTCCTCATATTCAAAAAACAAGTTCGAACGAAAAATGACTGGTGTATGTGGTACTGATCCAAATACAAGAAAAATTCAATCGGAAATCGAGTGGAATAACGACTCATGAATCTGAGCTGACCTGAGTTTTAGAAGCGATTTTCAAAAAAAATCCGAGATCTGTATCAGCAGGGGGCACTTGTGAGAAAATTACTGATATCGACCCCACCGTTAATCTGCTATTGAATTTTCTGATATCAAGTCTCCGATTGGATAGATAAGGAGTTGAGACTTTGATATCAGAATATGGTCTCAGAAAATTTTTCAAAAGGTGTCCCCCGGTATTATTGGATCCTTGCTGCTTATAGAGATGAAAAATGCAGTTTTGGACATGCATAAACGCGAATACCGCCTGTTATGCATGTCTTAAACGCCGCCATAATCCCTTCCAGAAGGGAAGGATACACTTTACGAAGTTTTCCAATAATCACGCTTCCAACAACCTGCATAAACATCAATAAAGATTCTCCGTGAATTGCAGCACATGGTTTATTTACGGAATGAAAACTCAATATAATAATATATTGTTTCATCAAATACGTTCATTTTTGAAAATGTGAATTTTGAAAATCACCAAAACAACAAAATATTTAACATAAATTTTTCAATTTCAAGATTGCAAATATTTCACCAAATAATAATAATACGTATCGGTTCAATATGCTCAGCCTGGAATCTACGAGTCTCATGAAGAACACCAATACTAAATTTTAACTAATCTGCAAGTGATACGTTTGTTACGGGCAATTGGAGAGTTTCATTGAAATTATAGACTCCAGTATAATAGGTAAAATAGTCTTCTAGGTGCAAAATTAAACTACATAGTACTACATCGACTTCGACATCGAAGTTTGAATAATTTCGCAAACAATATTTTCTACTTCCATATTAGATATGGACATGGAGCTGTCTAGAGAGCTCTAGGTCAAATCTACAGACCAGGAAAAGTAGCTAAGAAGCAAACTAAATTCCATGGAAGTACACAGACCCAGAGATGCTCAGACCTGTACTATACATTTAATGAAGTCTGAATTCTATAATATGCAAAATATATCATGTGATCAAATAATCTATAGTAAAGTATAAGATTTTGTACAGATACGGTATTGGTGCCGTATAAGATTTTGGAAGGAAAACATAATTTATACTGTACACAGGTGAACTAAGATTACTATGTAATGAAGGCAACAGTATTCAAATAGAGAAGACTGCTCCCACAGCAAGTTAGTCATAATCTGTGACCCTCAGGGGGTCACAGATTATGTCCAACAAACCTGCTAACAGGGAAAAGAGAGGTAAAAACCACCAATTTTATGATAGCAGGCAGCTGTAAGAGCAGGCATCTTGAGATGTGCCAAATGATGTATTTAGGATGTTGTGATTTAATGTGCCATGTAAGTGAAAGGATTATAGAAATTTACAGGTGTTGATTTGGCACCATTACAAAATGAAGACATAGATGGTCGATACAATACAGACTTGGTCGGTCTTTGTCACCGTATCACATGATATCATACGGAAAATATTATGTACAATGAGTGAAACAAATGCTAGTAAACCGCATTTTATTCGTGGAAAAAGGCGGGAAAACGAGCAAACGGGGGACGCCGCCATCTTGGATGCTGACAGACTGGATTCCAATCCCAACTTCAACAACCTGGCCGATGATCTGTTCCGGCCCCGACTGATCGATGGTGAATGAGGCTAATTCAAACCTAAAAAACTGGCAAAGACCGATTTTATTAGTGAAATAATGTCAGAAAATTAGTAATTTTCCTTAATTTCGATCGTCGAATTCAGTATTAAAGAGATCTGTGCTAGTGATTTTTTCAAAACCAAATATTAGTATTAGTTGACCTCAACCTCCATTATGAATGGATTTATCCTCAGCCCCGCAGTGGTGGAGATATAGCACCATAAAGTTCATATGTATCACCTTAGAGCAAAAACTACCTATCTACATGAATTTCTCATGGTCCAAACTATGTCGGAAAAATTTATTGGTCATTTTTTTATGAGAGTAGTTGACAATACCTTTCATGAAAAATAATGAGAAATAATAAAATATAATCAGGCAATTTATGAGAATTATTTGAATTTAGGCCATAAATCATAAAAAAATAACGTTTTTTCAGTATAAACTGGTCATAGCTAGTTCTCTCTAACTAAAAGGTTGGTGACCCCCAAATTTCATGTGGGGTATGCGGGGTACCCAATGACCAATTCCACAAAGTTTGACCAAAATCGCCCGATATCGCTTGTGCCGCTTTTTTTCAATTTTGCATGGTTGTCTCGCGAACGCATTCTTAATAAATAATCTTTCATAATGTTGTAATTTGCCATGATGTCATAACTTCAAGTCAATTTGTATTTTTTCATCCCTGAAGAATTTAGTATTTTTACTTAAGAAATGATGGCTTTTTGGTAGTGTATTCTATTTTTATCGTAGGTCAACTTATTTTAATATCAAATGCATGATGTTGACTTAATGATGTTGACTTGATCCCATAAAAGCGTCTGTAATTGGTTTTGTATTACCTGTTTCTATTGATGGGAAGTGTCTCACTTAACATGAAAAAATAATGACACCAACCTATAAATCAATTTATTCAGTGATTTTATTTTTGTAAACACACAGAAGCTGATGATAGCTGGTACACTAAAAATGTTTTGTATTTTGTATGTTTTCATTTTAAAGTGAAGACCGCATCACTTGAAGTTTGAAGCTCATGATACAACACAGTTGATGGCCAGTCCTCAGATCCATTCACTTGATTTGATAGTTACAGTAATTTTTTCAACTCACCCTATCTCTCTGATCATCTTGAACCAAATCCATTTTATGAATCAAAGCAAAAACCTTGGCATCTGGTGAATTTTCTAAAATGGCTTCTAGACATGATTGATAATAATGGATGTCTTTTTCTAATTCTCGACTTTCAACATCAAACACATAAATCAGGACTTCTACATTACGGAAAATATTATCTCTCTGACTTGCAAAATAATTCTCCATAAAAGCTTCCTGTCTGGAACAGAAATTACATTCATGACAAAGTCCATTTAATAAAACATAACACCCAGAGAAACAAGCCAACAGTAAGACTGATGTCAATCCCAAAATAAATAGATGTCTCATACTAATGAATTGCAGTTATCCTTTCAAAAGTATCGAGTAATCTAACTGATTACCTATACTCAGTCAAAGCAGGAAATGTTCACGATCGAACTCAGTAAAGGTTTGAATACTTGATAGTGAAAAACATAGTTCACCATAAAATTGTATAGCCGTTCATTGCAAAAGTTCTTAAGTGTGAATCCATTTCGGGATTGTATCATAACATTTCTACTTGCATATGAGCCTTCTAAAAGATTTGATAATGGTTGCCATTTCTCTTGGGAGGGCATACTAAATAAACAATCGAATTTCGTTTCGATGAGGTAAAAATAATTTTTACCCGGCTTTGAGTGTTCATATTTTTATAAGGTGTGTAAGGACCAGAATATGTTTTTGGTCTATACGATTATGGTGATCTACATACCCTCCACAATCCCACAAATTTAACACCAGGTTACCAAGGAAACGAACATGAGAATGTTCAACATCAACTGAAAGAGAGAAACAATAAGTAATGCATTAGAATAACATCTCAAATGAGGCGATTTGGGCTGGAGACTAGCATAAAAAAATCTGAAAAAATTAAAATTTGATTGGCTTCTAGTTCTTCAAGATGCCTATATTTAAAATAAAAAGCATGTACCAGTATCAATGATAAATTTAGTGTATAAAGTCAATCAGGGGGTAACTTTAGCCACTAGAGCAAGGTGTCAAACTTATTTCGATTTGGGGGCCACATGAAGTAGGCCGGCGACATAAAAAATTCTAATAACAAATTGCCAAGATAATATATTGAACACAATTTCTCTTGACATACAATTTAAATATCTATACAAAAGTCAGAGTCTGAAACCGAAAAACAATAATAACTGATTTCCACCACTAGTTTTTAAGAATTGTCAATTTGTTGAAATTTGTTCCACACCACGACACATTTACACCCTTCGTGGGCCGGATGTGGCCCATGGACCCCATTTGCGACACCCCCTGCTTTAGAGCATCCACATGATATTGCAAAGTGATCAATTGCAACAACTCTGGCAGTCATAATTTGACATCATAGACAACAATAAACACTGTGTATTCAAGTCAATTAATATGATTGATAACTTTAACATGATAAGAAAGAAGTGAAATGAAATGAAATGGGGTTTAACGTCCTACTCTTCTGCACCTAACCTGGGCTAACGGTAGACGGGCATACGCCATACAGTGTGCTATGAGGGAAATTTTGCCCGGGCAGCGGCGTTACAGCCTACTCCTATATCAAATTCCAACTGCCAAGGGATCTTTTACATGCACGCCGATGTCAACACGGGACTTGGTTTTTCGTCCCATCTGAACGACCAGACGGCTGTCCTTGTCAGGCCCTCCTTCTGCATCACTGACAAGGAGAAACCCTGCCGAAGATTGAGATCAACTCTCTTGGGCCAATGCAGGGATCGAACACTCGACCTCCAGGCTAGCGAGCCAGCGCCTTACCCACTTCGCCACCGTGATTCCCTGATAAGAAAGAATTCGTCAAAAATTGTAGCCACCATCATGTTGACAGACGAACGGGGTAACAATATCAGATGCCAAAATATCCAAATTATGCTTATTGGAAGGACCGACGAACAGTGCAATTGCATTTTAAGTGTTTAAAGTATATAATATGTGGAATTCGACTATGAAGACAACTTACTTGTGGCGCCTAATCTTCTAGTATCTCTGGCAATATAATTAGCAAATATAATAGATCTCATACTAGTCTTACCAGATCCACTTTTACCCATCAATAACACCTTAAATAGATACCGTAGAAAAAGTCAATATAAACAAACTTCTCAATTTTGACAGGAATTAAATGTTATTATTACAGTCGATCATAATATTTCTTCAAAATATTGGACGTACGTGTTATGAAGTTTAAAGAGCACATAAATAAATTGATCAATGTCAGCAAATGTGCCAATGTCTGCAACTTACCAAAGTTACACGCAACATATTTACATGTAAGATGCTTCACATCTGAGGGCAGCTAAAAATAGTTTCTTATCAGGAATATTAAACTTTGGGTAACCAAATAACCAAAAAAGACACACAAATTGATATTGAAAGAATGCATCCATGTCTCTATTTTGAAAGAAACGTTTAGCTCTGAAAATGATTGACAATAAGTATTACTATACCGCCACAAAACAGATAATTCCTAATACTGGAATGCACTCAATTTGTGCATCATCCTTCAACCCCTTTGCGATATGCAAAAGTCCCATTTTACATGGGTAAAATTGATGTTTTTAGAAAGTTAACCATGTCAGATGTGAAACATTAGTAGTCATTACGGCAAGCAAGGTTCAGTAGTTTAGGCATAATCATAAACAGACGAAATGACATTCTGGAACTGATAGCGGCTCCGTTTCTGTCTAGATTGTTTGATTGAAATTTTAGTTATTGGACACATCAAAAAAAAAAAAAAAAACTTTATGGAATAAATTCTGAATTTAATACGACAAGCAATGTTCAATGTATGTTCAGTTTCGTTTCATTCAACTGTAAATAGTAAATGTGTAAAGTAAAAGAGTAGTTCAACACTTCAGCCTTTACTTGTCGTTGTTGATAACCACACAAGAATCATTTTCTTTATTGACAAATAGAGAGTTCTAGGGTCTGATCATAGTTCTGTTAATCATAAGCTGCATAAAGTCATACCTTTTTCTTCATTTTAGCTGGCTGTGTTTACTGTTTTGGTGTTTACGTCTAATTTTACGGAAATGTAACACTGACTTCACGTGATCAAAGTAAAGTCCCTCTTTAGTCGGGATTAACCAGACACTAATAGAGTAACGTCAATTTAAGAGTTATTTCCCTCGATACTCACGAGGCGCCTATTTTCCCGACAAGATTTGGCAGTGGCTATTTACCACCCCTGAAAAGCAATTATTAACCGATTTCAATGAAATTTTGCGAATATGAAAACATTAAACGTTCATTATGCAATGCTATGCAATGCAAAGCTAGTAAATCTCAGGCGCGGATCCAGAGGGGGGGGGGGGGGGTCCAGGGGGTCCCCCCCCCCCCCGCTCAGGATTGAAAATTTGATGAATTCGCGATTTTTAGACCTGTAATTTTGGAATTTACCTTCCGGAAATACGTCAGAATGCACCAAATTGAATCTAATTTACCAAATTTTTCTGGTGGAGTACCCCCAAACCCATCGTTAATTAGTTGAGCGCTTTAGTTAAGCAATTATCAAAGCTAGACCCCCCCCCCCCCTTCAAAAAATCCTGGATCCGCGCCTGAATCTGCCTATTGCACTCGCACGCCTTTCTTTGGGCCTAATAAATAAGTAATCACAATCCAGGCCTGATGTTAATGTTAAAGGACAATATTGGTGCCAGTCATTATCACATATTTCCACATATCGGATCATAACTTCTTGAATTATGAACCCTGATTGTACGAAAAATTGCCCTGGAGGTCAAAATTATTATCTGATTTAAAAAAAAACGTTTGATTATATCACCGTTACATGGTAATGCAAGTTGAGTTCGAATTTTGTAAAAATCGGACCAAAATTGACGGACAAAATGGCTGCCGTTTGTACGCGAATAGTGTGAAAATATGTTATATCAAGGTTGTGGATCCTATAGAGGTCACAATTTTGAACCGATTTTGATGAAATTTGAAATACATGTTTAACCCAATGATCTTGGTTCCTCTCGATATTTGCGCATATCGGATCGTAACTTCCTGAATTATGGCCCCTGATTGTACGAAAAATAGACAAAATGGCAGACAAAATGGCTTGAATGCGAATAGTGTAAAGATATGGTATATCAAGGTTATGGACCCTGTGGAGGACACAATTTTAATCTGATTTTGATGAAACTTGAAATACATGTTTAAATTTAAAAGCCAAAGATCATGGTTCCTTTTGATATTTGCGCATGTCGGATTGTAGCTTCCTGGATTATAGCCCCTGGTTGTACGCAACATCGACTTTTTTTAGCTTGTGGTTCCTCTAGGGGTCTCAATTATTATCCGATTTTAAAAAAAAAGTTTGATTATATCACCGTTACACTGTAATGAAGGTTGAGGTCGAATTTCGTGAATATCGGACCAAAACTGCCGGACAAAATGGCTGCCGCCAATACGCAAATAGTGTAAAAATATATCATATCCATGTTGTGGACCCTGTAGAGGTCACAATTTTAATCCGATTTTGATGAAATTTGAAATGTATGTTTGTAACCCAAAGATCGAGGTTTCTTTCGATATTCGCGCACATTGGACCATAACTTCCTGAATTATGGCCCCTGATTGCACGAAAAAATCATGTTTTTTTTATCTTGTGGACCTTATGGAGGTCACAATTTTATTATGACTGAAAAAAACGTTTGACTATATCCCTGTTACACATTAATGAGGGTTGAGTTTGATTTTCAATGAATTTTGATAATTGAACAGCTAAATCCATAATATTAAATGTTTCGTATACTAAACGTTAGCATGGGGCGGAACTTTATAAGAACCAAACAAATTCTAATGATTTTTTGATAATTACTTAATATGCGATAACTCTTGTTGACTGCCCAAACGATTTAGGATGTTTCGTTGCCTGGCAACCGATTTTTCTAGTAAGAGTGATTGTTTCTTCTTTCCATATAAATATATAGGCTACCATACTTTTATTGTCCTCGCCTTTCGAAGAAAGTTGGGGGACTATTAAAATGGGTCCGTCCGTCAGCCTGTCCGTCACACTTTCTGGGACACAATAACTCTCTTCCTAATTGAGCTAGAATGTTCAAACTTGGTGTATGTGTTTATTATGTCAATGCCTTGATGGAGTTCGAAGATGAGCATTTTCCGCTTAGGGTAAGCAGAGATAACAATTTGATTGGTTGATGCTTTGGGACACGATAATTTTAGTTCTAATTAAGTGAGAGTGATGAAACTTGGTGTCTAGTTTCATTACACAAATACCTTGACTAAGTTCGATAATGAGTATTTTTTGCTCAGGGTAAGCAGAGCGATAATCAATTTGATTGGTTGAGACTTTGGAGCACAATAACTCTAATTGAGTTAAAATATTCAAACTTGGTATGCGTGCTTATTAGGTCAATGCCTTGATGGAGTTCGAAGATGGGCATTTTCTGCTTAGGGTAGACAGAGATAAGCAATTTGATTGGTTGATACTTTGGGACAAGATAAATTAAGTTCTAATTACGTGAAGGTGATGAAACTTGGTGTATAGTTTCATTACATCAATACCTCGACTAAGGTCGATAATGAACATTTTCTTCCCAGGGTAAGCAGAGCGATAAGCAATTTGATTGGCCGAGACTTTGGAACACAATGACTCTTCTTCTAACTGAGCTAACTGGTGTTGGCGTTCAGCAATCTGATTGGTTGATGCGTTAGGGCACAATAACTTTGGTTGTAATGAAATGAGAGCGATGAAACTCAGAATATGGGTTCATTATAATTACCTTAGCTAAGTTCGACAGGGAGAATCTTCTGCTTAGGTTAAGAAGCGATAATCAATTTGATAGGTCAAGACTTCGGAACACAGCAACTCTGCTTTTATTTATGGTACCGTAGAATGTTTAAACTTGATGTAGATGTTCATTAGGTGAATGTCTTGACTAAGTTCAATGATTAACATTTTGAGTTGAAGCTAAGCATAGCTAACCACTTTCATTGGTCGATGCTTTGGGACAAGATAATATTCATTCTATCAGATAGAGAGTGATGAGACTTAGTGTATAATTTGATTGCTCCATACTTTTGAAAAAAATAAATGTGTGATTAATTAATGTGTTATCTATTTATTTTTTGGATTTCAGCGGGGGACATCAGCCTCACTGTTGGCTTGTTGAGTTTGGTGATATTCCTCTATAACAACTATAGCTGTTATATTGATTCCAACTATTGAAGAGATTAATCCAAGTTTATCTATATGAACTCCAGCAGTGCATACTGTTAAAGCAATGTTTTATGAATTGTAACTGGGGTGGGTTAAAATTGTGGGGGACCAGGGACAAGTCAATGGTTGGGGGTCTCTGAAAAAGGCATAGGGCCATGCAGTGTAGTGAAAATCCTTGGTGTATGATTTTTAGGCAATGATGATGAGCATTATCAGTTAATAAACTGCTATTGATTGTTGCTATTGCTATGGGAATAGTGGGTTGAACACTAATTCCATTCCCAGCTATACCAGCTTAATGCCCATTTCCCAGACCATTAAAATTCCACATCATAAGTCAGGTAACTTATCTACATCGTATTTGGATAGGAATTGTTGTTTATACCTCTTCCATTAAAACTTACCAGTAGATAGTCTACTGTTTCCATATCTTAGAAATTTATGGAAATCCTATTTAGTAAAGAGTATTATGTATTTCTTCATGTCATTCAACCCTCATAGATTGTTTAATGATTTTCTCACCTTGTGGGTACTCTCCGGGTCCTCCCACGGCTAATGACCTCTACGTGCAAGCAAATTATTGAAATAAAATTAAACAATATGTTAGTCCTGAAATTTCCTACTTTGTGTCGAGTGGACTTAAACCCCAGTTCTCTCTCTTTAATGATTTTCTCATTTCGTCATACATTAACCCTTTCGATATAAATTTAAGCATTATTACACATTATTTTCAAGGAATGCGGATTGATATCATTTGTAATTCAAAGAGGAATACTTGTCACTTTCCCACATTCCATTATATATTCCCATTTCTTTTTGTAAGTCATAGTAGGTAAATTCTAATCTTCCAACTTTATAAGTAGGCCTACAGTAGGTAAATATTTGATAGTTAAAGAACAACAAGTACAATTTAAATATTGTAGGTTTATTATATTGGTGTGAGATGGATATATCATTTAAAATTATACAATTATTGTAGGCCAGGGCCTAAGTTCACAAAGCATTCTCAGACTTAAGTTAAGAATTTACTCAGCTTTCAATCACTGTTTATGAGAAATATCTTTGATCCAGAAACATAAAACTTTGCGCATACATGTCGTTTCTTATTTATATAATGGATACATTGAAACAGAAGTTTTATAAAGGGCTATATTTTAGTTAAAATAATGCAAACAATTTTTAGTAAATTCTTAACTTAAAATAGCAATATGCAAGAGCAAAATCTGCTTATTACAGGTCTTTCTTTAGGCCTGAAATGTTATCTAAATAATCAATTAGACATTAATTAACATATCCAGACCATAATAAACTCTTGATGTCAAGGCTAGCCTTCGATGTTGGCGGATTAAAATCTTATATGCCGCTTAATGGCCGTTGATAATTCAATCAAGTGGATAATCGAGACTATGCTGTTTATATTAATGATTTGAGTAATGATGATCGAGGCTATGTGAATATTTCAAACGCTTTTTTTTGGGGTAATAGTGGATCAATTTGACTGAAATTTTCAGCAAATTACCTTTACACTATCTAATTTTTAACTATTATGGTGAGAACTGCCATCTCTTTATCTGCCATCTCCCATAATGTAACTTTAAGTCTGATAATGCTTTGTGAGCACAGGGCCTGGCCTATCCGCTACTAAATTCAAGGACTCTGAGAGAAAAAACCCTCTAAACTGCCAAACAGATTTTGTCTGTGAATAAATTTGCTTTGGATTTAGTTACATGAATTAAAATACTTGATAAAATACTATTTATTTTGTTCTTTCTTTTCATTAAAGATGTTATATTTTACACAAGTAGCTCATATTCAACATAATCTAAATCAGTTCAGTGTGCAACAAATAATAATATCCAAATACTTCCGTCAATGCTATAAGTTATTTAAAGAAGAAATTTGAATGTTGTGAAATTGCTGTAGTAAACATTCTGACTAAATGTTTTAATTGAAACATTCCTTATTCTTATGGGAATAATTAAATATTATTTATATTTACTGTAAGATATTTATCGTAATATAATGTAGTATAAAGGTGACATGAAATCACATGCTTGTAGTAAAAAGCAATCTAATTAATTAATTAATTTGACATTTCAAAATTCATATCATCAATGAATCTATTTTGAATATTAGAAGTGCTGACATACATGTATACTGTCGTGTATTGATGGAAGACATAAGTCACTCACCTGAACAACATTTTCAAATGACCAAAACCTGGCACACCATAACAGAACATACATGTAAAAGTTAAAGACAGCCAGAACGTTCTCACGGTTACAGTAGTGTGCATGTCCCACAAAATATATTGCAATAATTTTAAAAAATTTTCCTGGTTTATGTATTTTTGTGTGAAATAGTTGTTAATTTGAACACAATCGGGCAATACACAGATTTCATAACTTTAGACTAGATACTGAATGCAATATTAATACTAAAAATTATAAATTTGAAATAGTCATAGAAATTTGATCAAATTTTCACAAATTATATTATTTATTGCTATTTATTGTTTATAATGATGATAGTGGTATAAATTGTAAAAAAAAATACCTCATGAAGTTATATTAAAATTAAAAATAATGAAATGAGACAATCACACATATAACACACATAGTTGCACATACACACACACAAACATACATGAAAGATGAAATAAAACCTACTATAAATTTAACAAAATGAAACATTGTAGAAAAAATTATTATACAAATTAATTACAACATACACAAAGAGTTGAAAGAGAGAAAGGTTGAAATCAACCAGCTGTATGCAGTGCCAATTAATAAATTAAATTCTGTAATCAAATACCTTTATATTGATATGACAGTGTGATATACATTTAAAGATTAATCTTAAAATAAAGGTTGACAGGCAACGAAACATACACCCACAGCAGCTAATTAGTCTGAGAGTCAACAAGGGTTTTCGCATATATCTTTAAATGTTTTCAGATAAATATTGCACCGTATTAAATGTTTGTATACTAAATTTAAGCATTGGACAGAATTAGAAGCCAAACAAATTCAAGTGATTTCTGAATAGGATTTACTCTTAAATTGGATTGCAAATGTGTTGAGTTTTCATTATCAACAACAACAAAAAAAAGATATGCGATAAGCCTTGTTGGCTGCTTTGACAACTTAGATGTTGTGGGCGTATGTTTTGGTGCCTTGAAACCTATCTTTTATGGTGTAATCAGCCTGGGAATGTGACTCATTTAGCAAAAGCTAGTAACATCGATCAAAATTTGTGCAATAAATCATTAATATATAAAAGGTCTATTTCTCTAATATTCCATCATATTACTTTCTATTTTCTTGTAAGTGTTTTATAACTTATCAATCAAGCTAACCATGATTTTATTTCTTTTTTGGGTCAACAACATACAGCCAGTGTTCAACTCTAAATTACAGACAAGAAAATTTACTGAAGAGCCAGAAAGAGTAGATTTACACAGTAAGTCAACATTCTTAATTTCTAACCCAGTGTTTTTATTTTCAATCAAAAGAGAGTTTTAGCAGACAAGTGACAAGATTCAGATTCCTAAAATAAGAATTTAGTTGACACCACCAAAGTTGTTAAACAGCATTAAAAAATATGCCTACAAACGATCTCTGAAAATACAGGACGTGTGAAACTAAATAATACTGTAAGTGTAAAAGACGTTTATTTATTGCCAAACATAGGGTGAAACAGCACCATTTTCATTTTTCATAAAATAAGAATGTTGACCAATGAAAACATTAAAACAATTACGCAAGATAAAACATGGATATCAAATATTTAAAAGGCTAATAAATAAGTGTATGGTAGTGGCTTTTCCTGTATTTAATCTCTATGTTAGCTAACCTATTCCTCCTAGACCTTTAAAATCATAACTTTTCTTCATTTTTATCAAAAATATGATATTGACTAATTTCAAAATCACTCATGAATAGAATATACCATTGGATGAAATGTTACGTTTCTTGGTCCACAAATTAAAAGCCATCCAAAAAATATTTGAAATGCATTAGATAATATAGATCCAGTAAATAAAGAAGAAATGTCTAGTATATAGCTAACCAGACATTTCATAAAACATATGGAAGATTGAAGCTGCCTCATTTTCTACACTTGGGTCCACAAAATTAGAATGTATAGCCCTAAAAGGTAGAATATATAATTCAAAATACTATCAATATCTTCCTAGGGATATATCAGGGTTGAATATATAATTTAAAATACTATCAACCCTGTCCTGAAAAATCTTAATTAAAACTAAATAAATTGTATTTACTCACAAGGTGAATTACTTAGTAATCTAAACCTTAATTGATAAAAGACTGTTTCCTTTTATTGGGTTGACATATCCAGATAAAAATATAGATACTACTTTCTATGTGTAAAATAAAATAATTTTCTAAAATGATTCAACACAGTAGAATATTAATTACATATACAATCTACATGATTCCCATAGACTTAAGAGTAGAAACACAGGAGAAATAAAAATTCACAATATAGTTAAACACCCTTCTGATTAAAATCCTGCGAGTTAGAAATCAAAACAGGGAACTCTATCAATTACTGATCACATATAAAAATATCATGGGTTCTTTACACATAGTCAATTACTATTTCTGATCCTGTTTGGTAATTACACTGGCAGTGATTGTCTTTATTATATCATTCAGCACTGTATAAAAACAATTGTTTGAATTCTCATGTTTCTAAAGTTGTTCAGGATCTAGCGGTGTCATCTTAGCAACTTCATGAAACACTCTGTAAATAAAATACATGTATTAATTACTTGCTGTCAACACTTCATGTAGATCATGATGATACGAATAACATACATTGTAAAACCCAATGTATTACAAACCTTATGAACTAGGGGGTGCATGTTAATAAGGGAATACAAATTTAGATGTTTTCCCCATTCACTTTCAATGCCAAAAAGACTGATTATCACATGTCACTTTAAATTGCCTGTTATACATGTACGGTTTTACAGTAGCTACTTTTATCTCCTACAGTGACATGTGTAACACTGACATGAATTTGGAATTTAAAAGAATGAAAATTTGATTTAATGGTATGCTTAAGCCCCAGAAACTCTTGGGTAAATGGTGCAAAATTTTGAATTTGGGGCATTTCAATGGTTACTTGTAATTTTTCTTTAAAACTTTGTTTTTCTGGAATGGACTTCAGATTTATGATAAACAAAATAACTGTGAAAATACAGGACAAGCTACTTTGGTAATTAGCCATTCCTACTTTGGCACTGTTTGTGTCAAAATCCCGATTCACTATCCTGGTAGCCATGTGAACTTGTTACCCCATAGTTCGTAATGTTTTCAAATACCATTCATTGGACAAAAGGAGTCCAATAATCAAATCATGTGTTACAATGATAAACAGATACATGTAGTTGACATTCGGCAAACCTCGACAGACACCGGTACCAGAGTCTGCCAAGTGTGATAGTTTACTACGGTATCTGAAAAATCCAGATTTATCTAATCTTGAAAAAATGGAACGGAAGAATTAAAATCAGATTGGACTTTTGGAAAAACAGAAAAAAAAATCATGTCTGAAAACAAGACAGCATAATCTTGACTGGCCAGTGGCATATCAGCCTTTCTTCAAAATTCAAATCAAATTGCATCTCTAGCAATGAAAGTAACAACCCTCTCCCACGATTTATGGAAAGCTGGTTTCTAAAATAAAAGCTAGAAATCTTAGTTTTAACATTTTGTCTATAGTTTTTCCAACACGTTACACCACTCAACCGGACATGTATAAAATATATACTTACTGATGGGAGTATTTAGATAGTATAGTTGTCAGGTGTTTAGATGGATGAGATATACAATGGTTTAATTTCTTTACAATGGGTATTAATTCATCTCCTTTATATGTACTAAAATATTCTAGCGTCTTATTCTGCAAAATACAAAAGGTTATTATGAAAGTCCTGGTGTGCAATTTGCATTTTCTGCCAAAATATAAAAATGTTTTCACAGCTTAATCCACACTATGTACTGAAATTGATTATTTGACATTTCATTAAGAAAACAGAAGAAAATTATCAACACTAATATCCTGGCTTCGATTCAATTGACCTATAAATATATTTTTGCAGACAACAATATGGTGCATAGAATGATGAAATTTCAATTCCTTGTATCTTTGTAAAAACTGAGCCATTTTTGGACTGATATTTATCTAATTATATATTGCACATTATTGTAGTTTGCAATAGATTCTACAGAACTAAAAATTAGACTGTTTTCAAACATTTTCAATAAAACAGTTAAATGAGCAACTGTTTCCAAAGTTATGCATAAAAAGGTTATCCTGTTTAAGAGCTGTATCGCATGCTGGGGGCTGCTGTTAACTATCGATGACATATTTCTTCAATGAATGATATCTCAGAAATCAGACTGAGACACAGGACATACACCCATTCCACAGGCACTTGAAGGGATTAAAATAAAACTTCTTACTACTGCTTGACTATATAGTAGGCCTATATGTACAAGGAATGTCAGAGGCCATCTTTGTTATGACTCGTTGGCTAAATTCCGTCTGCTTACATCTCACAATACTCACTAGTTCTAAGACTTTCCATTTTTTTATATTGCCAACAAGACTTTTATATTGCATCACTCAACAACAGCCTCGCTTCATAGGCTCTATCACCGCAAATGATTGAGCCTATGAAGCGAGGTCGTTGTTGAGCGAGACTTGATCACCCAGTTTCTAGGCACATATTGAGTGATAGGTTTATAAAGGGACTGGGTGATACAGACTTCTTTTGACCTGATTTCGTCGTAATTCCAGGCCGTTGAAGATGATTGAAGATATGAATAGCCGAGTGAACACACTTTAAGTTTGATTTGTAATTAATAACTCTGTAAAATGACCAATTTAACTACATTGGAGGGTGTGTAATGATCAAATAAAGTCTCGTTGGCAATTAAAACGATGGAAAGTCTTAGAACTAGTGAGTATTATCAGATGTTAGCAGACGGAATTTAGCCAACGAGTCATAACAAAGATGGCCTCTGACATACCTTGTACATACTATATAGTCAAGCAGTAGTAAGAAGTTTTATTTTAATCCCTTCAAGTGCCTGTGACCCATTCATGCTGCCTTATCTTATGCAAAGCATAAGGTAAAAACATAAAGGCCAGCAAGTGACAGATGTTTCCGTTAGATATGGTGGTTGTTGTCTTACCCCCATTCAGTTTCAAATTAAAATCTTTACAAGAAAGATTAATATAATTTATTATCAATATTATGCAGCTTCCACTATACATGTACTATCTTTATTCTGTTTTGTTGGGAATAATAATCTATTGTGCAGGACAGGAGGTAAAAATTAGATTATATGATTTAGTGGATGAATTGAGTGGTTAATATTTCCAGCCAGAACAATAACATGTATTACGTCAAGATACGTCCACATTTTGCAAGAGACGGACAACTAAAACTAAAATTAAACAAATGTGATTTTTCATACAATCAGGGGCCATAATCCAGAAAGTTATGGTCTGAAATGCGCAAATATCGAAAGGGACTGAGATCTTTGGGATATAAAGATGTCTTAAGTTTCATCAAAATCGGATAAAAATCGTGACCTCCACAAGAGAGTCCACAACCTTCTTAAATACTTTTATGTCTGTGTACAAACAGTGGCCACTTTGCTGGACAGTTCATTTCGATTTTCAAGTTCATTATGATGGAATAGAAATGAAATGCAATGGGTTTAACGTCCTACTCTTTTGCGCCTAACCTGGGCTAATGGAAGATGGGATGATGGAATAGAGATATATATAAACATTTCTTAAAATCGGATGAAAAATTGTGACCTCTAGAGAATTCACAAACTACATGATTTCTTGTACAATCCAGCCATAATACAAGAAGTTACGGTCTGATATGCGCAAATAGTCAAAGGAACAAAGATCTTTGGGACATGTATTAAGTTCCATCAATTCAAAATCAGATAAAAATTGTGACTTCTAGAGGGTCCACAACCTTGGTATGACATACTTTTACAGAGGGAGCCACCATTTTGTCGGGCAGTTTTGGTCCAATTTTCACGAAATTCGAATCCAACCATCACCAGGGTGTACTGTAAACAGTGATATATTAACACGTTTTTTTCAAACTGGATAAAATTGTCACCTTTAGGGACCACAAGCTAAAAATGTCTTTTTACATAATTCAGGAAGTTACAGTACAATATGCACAAATATCGAAAGGAACCAGGATCTAAATTATGACCCCTACAGTGTTGACAAGCTAGAACTTGATTTTTCGTACATCAGGGGCAATAATCCATGAAAATATGGTACAACACATGCCAATATCCATAAGAGCCAAGATCTTTTGGAGATGGACCTATATTTCAGTTTTCGTAAAAATCAGATAAAAATTGTGACCTGTAGTCTCCACAAACAAATTGTGAACAGATAGACAAGCGTTCGATGAGGAGTAAAGACAATATATACGTCCACATGAAAATGTGGGCATATAATAAAATCATACCCAATCTCCTTCTTTCTTCATTTTACGTGCTAAATGTAGAGCTGCTGCAGCTAGTTTGGATTCTCGTACAGATATCAAACTATAATCCATTAAAGACATCTCTAATATATAACGTGCCAATGTTAATGTCTTCATCTCAGCTCTTACACACTGAAAATATCCCAATTACAAAGTTTATGGTTATAAAATATTTGACATTTTTGAATTTTATTTGATAACATACAAGACAATACCATGGTTACATTTTAAATAAATATTAAACAAGGCAGAATATATCCTGAGAAGAATTTTGATTGGATTAACAATAGCAAAAGTTAGAGAGAGAGAAATGGGGTTTAACGTCGATTCGACACAAACTAGGTTATTTCGGGACTAATATGGTACAACTTTATTTAAATGATTCGCTTGCGCGTAGGGGTCTTTAGCAGTGGGAGGAAACCAGAGTACCCGGAGAAACCCCACGAGGCTGGACAGGCGATCCTACTCCTTGCCACGCACATCGGGGATTCGAAACCACGGCAGTATAAAATACTGTGCGCGCACGCTAACTATTCCAACCACCCCCCCCCCCACCCAGCAAAAGTTAGAACCAAATCTGTTGACTTTGACATACAACTACAAGTGCTATTAATAGTATAATTTTTTAGTTGTCGACATCATGTGATTATCGTTCATTACTTACTACAACACCTTTGTTGTAACTTTTAAGACATACAAGGGAAGGACTAAATGGGTTAAAAGTAAGTAAAATGTGGACCAACCTTTGCAAATCTTCGTAAGAATCTGTAAGATAAGGGCATACCCAGATCAAAGCCAATTGTCTTCAATATATTTCTTTCCATGTCTAAAAATTCTTTCCTATTGTAAGCGTCATCACATATATAGAGGAAATCTTCTATTAGTGGAGGACAACGTTCCTGTAATAAAAAAAACAAGACAAAATAAATCATTAATTATATATACTATGAAACAAATGTATTGTAGTGTCCACAATACATTATCGACAAAGGATGGACAGATCAAGAGAGAGAATTTTTTTTTTTTAAATGAAACACTTGAAAGTAATCTGTTCTCAACTATGTAATGACATAAAAATAAATTGAAAAGATACATAACAATAAAAAAGAAAAAAAAGTAAGGTGCACCCATGCTAGTATTAAGTAAAAATCTTGAAAACTATTTTTATCCTTATTATAGCAATATCTTTTTTTAACAATAATTCTACCTGATTTTCTTACATTTATCATCTAAAAATGTCCCTTCATGCTGCATTTCATAATAAGATGGGTCCATTAAAATAGGATTGTTTTTGTTTCAATGGCATTTAGTAATTGAACTAGAGTATACAGGTCACAATTCTATGGAATACAATTACTGCTTATTACTGAGCGACGTTTCGACTAGGCTTCTCTAGTCGTTATCAAGCAATCATTGATAACGACTAGAGAAGCCTAGTCGAAACGTCGCTTAGTAATAAGCAGTAATTGTATTCCATAGAATTCTGACCTGTATAGGATTGTTTTTGTGGCATGGCATAGTGCAGAATTTTTAATGCCATGAATTTTTGCCTACCCCTGATGGGAAAAATAATCATGCTAACCCAGTCTTTTGACTATCCTGACTGGAATATCATGAGTAAGCTTACTTTTAAATCAAACATTATAAACATTTTGACTGTTTTAATCTGATTGCACCAGGGTCATTCCATGTCAAGTGGGTCAATTTTCAGAAATTTGGGAAATTGACCCCCTTGAAAAAATCTGAAAAAAATATATGTTATTGTACATCTAAAATCTAGAAACTGTCCAAAATATGTGGTGTGTAGCATGAAAATTGACTGAGATACGGGCATTTAAGTTTCATGAGTGACTAATAAGTTTTCGACACAAAATATGTATCACTAATTTACTCGAGTTTCAGATATCTTGATTTTACCTTTATAGTGAAGATATACCGCTCAAATTTGGTAGTCTTGGAGAACTTTGTGTGTAGATTATGAATCTGCAATCAGATTACCGGTGAGTTGTAGGGTTCGCATGGTACTTGGCCACGAAAATGACAAAAATTTGGTGCAGTTGTATATTGTCTGGATTTTGAAGTGCTCCAGGTGCTACAAAGTAATAGATATAGACCCAAATATTGGTATATCCAGAGATTGCCAGTAGTACTACATAAGAAACGAATGAAAACGCTCCAGTCTTGAATAGATTCCCAGAAAATTGACCACGAAAATTGTTTCAGACACAAATTTTCGAAAATTGTCTCATATTTTCGAACCGATATAACCCGGTAGATGAGCACCTAAAAATCTGATTATAGTTTGTAAATATAGTTCGTGCTTATGTTTTCAACATATGTAAAAGCCATTCGTGTCCCGGGCCATTTTGATATTTTTTCAATTTTTTGAAAATCCGTGATTTGGGTCATTCCATGTCAATTATCACCCAACGAGGTAAACAGTACCCGATTCGATTTTGCCGAATTTTATTTTATATGTCTTTTAGGGCTGAAAAAGCTTATATTCCTAATTTTAACTTTGTCCGACTAACAGTTCCTAAGATACTGTCCACCAAATTTTGTAGATTTTCAGCTAAAATGGGTTTCATCGACATTATTCAAATCACCATAACCCAGTAACCAATAGGTTAAAATTGCTGGAATAAGTGTTTTTGGAATGGGAGAGAGAGAGAGAGAGAAATGGGGTTTAACGTCCACTCAACACAAACTAGGTCATTTCGGGACTAACATATGGTTTAATTTTATTTCAATAATTCGCTTGCGCGTAGGGGTCTTTAGCAGTGGGAGGAAACCGGAGTGCCCGGAGGAAACCCACGAGGTTGAGAAGGCGCCCCTATCTCCATGCCACATACGCTCACACCAGGGCTCGAAACCACAGCCGCAAGCCAGAGGTGACCGGCCAGCTAGAGGTCGAAGCGCGGCACTCTAGACCACTAGGCCATCCCAACCCCCTTTTTGGAATGGGAAAGATAATGACGTGCTGTTTGAATCATAGATATCCTTCTTTAGGAAAATCTGCTGAAGGTTACTATGTATCCTCAGAGCTTATCCATGAAGAGAGTCCTGCTTTAAGTGTAAAGACACTGATTTTCAGTCTCACGTGTGAATATTTAATTTGATTTTACATGCTTATAAAAGATATCATACCTCCAGTTGTTTAACAGTGTGTAGAAAACATGCTGAGCTAAACTTTACATGCAAGTTCATCTCAAGGTCACATGGTCTATAAGGTCAAATTCACATTCAAAAGGTCTTCACTCTTTCGAAACACACCCGGGTGTCAAAATAAGTGTAGATTTAGAATTCTTGTGGAATTCCCATCCCTGGAAGACATATTCCGGCAATTTTGACCAATGAGTTACTGGGTATGGTCATTTGAATAATGACAGCCACGCCCACTTTTGCCGAAATCCCCCAAATTTGGTGGACCGTATCTCAGGAACTGTTGGTCGGATCAAGCTAAAATTGGGAATATTAGCTTTTTCAGCCCGAATAAATGTCTAAACCAAATTTCACCAAAATCGAAGGTGATTCGCTTTAAGTCATTGGGTGATAATTGACAAGGAATGGCCAATAACACAGATTTTGAAAAAATCTTAAAAATATTGAGATGACATGGGACAAGAATGGTTTTAACATATGCTAGAGACATTAGTACAAACTATAAATCCACCAAGTTTCAGATTTTTAGATGCCCATCAAACAGGGTTTAATCGGCTCCAAATTACGATTGTTGACATAGGTTAACACAAAACACAGATTTTCAAAAAATTGAAAAAATATCAAAATGGCCCGGGACAAGAATGGCTTTTACATATGCTGAAAACATAAGCACAAACTATATTTACAAACTATAATCAGATTTTTAGGTGCTCATCTACCGGGTTATATCGGCTCGAAAATATGAGACAATTTTCGAAAATTTGTGTCTGAAACCATATTCGCTATCAATTTTTGGGGAATCAATTCAAGACTGATGCGTTTCAATGCGTTTCTTATGTAGTACTACTGGCAATCTCTGGATATACCAATATTTGGATCTATATCTATTACTTTGTAGCACCTGGAGCTCTACAAAATCCAGACAATATACAATTGCACTAAATGTTTGTCAGTTTTCATGGCTAAGTAGCATGCGAACCCTACAACTCACCGGTAATCTGATTGCAGATTCATAATCTACACACAAAGTCCTCCAAGACTACCAAATTTGAGCGGTATATCTTAACTGTAAAGGAAAAATCAAGATATCTGAAACTCGAGTAAATTAGTGATACATATTTTGTTTCGAAAACTTATTAGTCACTCATGAAACTTAAATGCCCGTATCTCAGTCAATTTTCATGCTACACACCACATATTTTGCACAGTTTCTAGAGTTTAGATGTACAATAGCATATATTTTTTCCAGATTTTTTCGAGGGGGTCAATTTCCCACCACTGGCCCACTTGACATGGAATGACCCACCATTATCAAGCGTAAACTATATTCTGAGCACTTATGTTGTTGGTTTACTTACATCAAATTTACAAGCAATAAATAAAGATGTTCCTCCAATCAGCTGTAGCATTTCTTTAGGTGTTTCTTTGATTGACAGGTAGGTGTCGACAAGTTTTACAGCCAGGTATAATGTTTCATGGTTTAACTCAAAGTTTTCTTGTACTTCCACTAACCAGTCTACTAGAATAGATCTCATGTTGGATGTTAACTGGGGTTGCTGGGTCATATATGGTTCTAGTTGAAATTTGGACTAAAATGAAAAAAGCAAACATTTAGGCCTCTTATAATAAATATTTGTATAATTTATATGTACTGAAGTCAGGAAAAAGTATGGTACATGTACAATTGAACTCATTTTCCGTAACAAAGAAAATGTCCAATTGAAAATTGCTTTTATGGCAAAAAATCAAGCTTCCTGAAAATTTCAGAAAAAATCTGATCAAAACGTGTAGCCTCTACTGCACTGACAAGCATTGCATTTCGAGCAGTGTGGATAAGCTTCGAAAAAGAAGGGCCATAACTCTTAAAAATATTAATCAGATTTTGAGGAAAAGAAATAGGTAACCTCATCTTATCATAATACAAAGCCTCTGCTGGCAAGCATTGTGGACCTCTTTCGACAAAAAAAGGCATCACACACTAGATATATTAATCAGATTTTGATGAAAACAAATAGGTATCCTCGTCTTCCATATCATAATAATCATTAAACATACATTATGGAAGTGCAAAAACTGACTTGTCGGTCTTCCTTTGAGCCTCAGATGTCATAGAAATTATAAATTAGATCTTTATTTAAACAAGCCCAAAATGAACACTGTAGACCCACGGATGGCTTTGATTGGGCTCGGATTAAAACAGGATTTCGTCGACTGATTTAATCACTATGGCGTCGTGGGTGGGGTTTCTCAGTGATGTTGACGCCTTCATACTTCCGGAAATTATTCATAAAAGACAGTGATGACCGAGGCTATAAACAAGCTTCACTGGATACCGTTTAAACATTACTTGATGACCGAGACTATGTAGGTGGAGTTAATGCCTGTCAATCAACAATCGGCCATAGTGGGAAAAGGGTGTCGATGATTTTACCTACCATTTCTAGTAAAAAATTATAGTGGTAACAACTTTGTTCAGGATAAAGTTATTTGACTGAAATTTTCAATATATTCTTGTTTCAACATCTATTTTTGAACTTTTATAGAAAAAATGGCTAACTCCTTGTCAAAATCTCCCATAATGTATCTTTAATAAACGCTTCCTGAATTTCAGATAAATCTGATAAGTTTCAGATAAATCTGATAAGTTGCAAAAAATCTAACCCAGTGGCTCTCTACCTTTTTTGCTAATGGCACACCTTGTACACCATGAAAAAATAACGGCACACATGGCTAAATATAATATATGAAAAATATTTGAAATTTTGGAAAATAAAAGCATGGCAAGTCATAGACACACAGAATGACTCAAACTATATAAAGAAACACTCAGCCACTTCAGCACAGTATTTCAAATTGTATCAGTCAAATAGCTGGCTTCTTTAGTGAGAAATTTTCTTTGTGTGGCGTTCAAAATTTTGCGACACACTTAGCAAGATCTCGCGACACACCTTATTGAGAATCGATGCTCTACCTAACATGTGGACATTGAAAAATGAAGAACTGAACGGGAAAACTATGCATGATTCCAGTCATTTTGTATTAAATTCTTCATTCCACTCTTATCTAAATTTTACATTCAGCATCTTTAACTCTTCTAAATCTTACAATTACAGCAGCATCCCCAGGTAATTTTTAAAAATTGGCCACAATCTTACCTCTCGCTCCATATAATATTTAAATATTTCTTTAGCATAATTTCCACACTGTACGGGATCTGAATAATTTTCTTTATCAATATCATCAACTCCTTCTGGTACAATTATTTCTGCTTCACTTTTATTTAAATCTACCAAACTATAGATAAATATGTTTATATGTAAGTTATATCTCCAATAAGGAACATATGGTCAAACTAATGTATTTTGGAATTAATACAAAAATCCATGTTGACAATATGTCATTATAATAATAATACAAGTTTACAGAAGTTAAGTTACATGTACATTATAATGTAATCCTAGCTACACTGCTTTCAATCTGTTCTGAGTATTAAGTACTGGTACACATATGCCGTTCAGCTAAAAATAGTTACTTTTGTATAATGGGTGTAAGCTGTATATGTTATCTAAGCTGATGTCTTATTTTGTATTTCAGTTTATTTAATTTCTTTGTACATTTAATTTTCTGTTGGCCCACCATATATTGTAAAACGCATGTGAATGTGAGCAGTTGTTGGTTGAGGAAGTTGTTCGCTACCATACCGTATAAAAATGTACAATAATAAGAATACTAAAAATATTGGTGCATAGGGCAAGGCCTGCATTGAACTGCAGACCCACAACACTGTACTGACGCCATAACGGTCTTTGCAAATTTACAAGCATGTTACGTTTATATTTTACAATGGTACCTTATATCTACTGATTGTGATTCCTGTGATAAAGGAACATCGGAACTGTCATCTGTACAACTTGAGTCTTGAGATGAAGATATCTTTGTCTTCTCTGCTTTCTTGATGGTCGACTTCTTTACTTTCAGATCCTTATTAACTTTAACTGTGGGTTTTACAATTGTTGCATTCTTCTTCAAACCAATTTTACTGTTTGTATTCAAATCTTTTAATGCCTACAAAAAACGGCTTCAGTTTTTACCCGACAAATGAATTATATTGTAAACTTATGCCACTCATCATCATAACCCTATCAGAAGTTTGGAGGAAAATGTTTAAATAACTTTTGATGCTGCGGGCTCCACAGAAGTTCATGCACAGAGTTGTTAGATACTTGCCTAATTCAGTGTAGAATATGTTTAGAGTGAAATAAAATGTTGTGCCCCTACTGGGCTAAATGAAGACGAGCATACGCCATGCAGTATGCTATGACATGTAATTGTGCCCAAACATCGGTGCTCGACTTTAGAAAGTGTTGACAACTCAGATAAGCTGACATACTATTACTATTACGTACTGATACAATGAACTTTGGTAGTTTGGGTTACCCTTGGTCAGGTAAAATGTTAATTGGAAAAATCTATTGCTCCAGTCATTGAGCAGATTTTATGCAGTCTGGCATTGAAAATAAGATTGAATCTCAATAGACTATACCTCTAGTCTACACATTCCTTTTGGTGGGCCTATTTGGATAAGTCAAAGTGGTGTACCGGTAATACAACTTACATTTGTGAGATCGGCACAGACCGGTCGTCGCTTCATGGTGGGGTCGGATAAATTATCCCCCTGTCTCTTCAATCCAAGGCTATTATTATTGCCAACATTACTCTGAAATAAATAATAATATAAATAATAATAATTTAATACATTTATAAAGCGCACACGTTCCAGCTAGTATAGCTGCTCAGTGGCGCTGGTTTTACATCAAGATAAATACTATAAAAATACATTTTAAATTGAAAATATATCAAATCTATAAATATTTTTTATACAAGACATAAAATTGCTTAAAATTGAAAATATATATAAATTGAAAAGTTAAAGAGCAAATACTAAATAAAATCATTAGATAATAAAACAATTTAAACACGATTTACATTACTTAAAAGCATGATAAAAGAGTTCAGTTTTACTTAAGGTTTTTCTTAAATACTGCATAGTTTGGGCTGGATTTGGTTTGTTGGGAAAGTTTGTTCCACAGCATCGGGGAAGAAAATGAGAAGGCTCTTAGTCTTTGTCCAAATTGAGTGGTGAATTTTGGTATTTTCAAAAGATTTTGATCACTTGATCTTAAAGATCGTGATGGCCTGTACAGTTGAATTAGGTCTTTAAGATATTTTGGAGCATTGTCACAGTTTAAACAAAGGTATGTTAATGATAATATTTTAAACTCAATACGGAATGGGATCGGAAGCCAATGGCAATATGTAAGGCTTTGAGCACTGGTGTTGTGTACTCCTGTAGTGTTAGATCGGGACACTATTCGGGCAGCTATATTTTGAATTAGCTGTAACGGTTGGATATAAGAATAAGGAAGGCCAGAAAGCAACGAATTACAGTAGTCTAATTTTGACTATTTTGAGGTGATAAAGGCATTTACAATACAAGTAGTTTAGTTGTGTCATAATCAATGAAGCACCTAATCTTGCCAATAGGCCTATTATACAAATGAAAATTGCAGGATTTGCAATTCTGTGCTGCAGTGAGTTGACGAACGGCAGTCGAGTCGTTTATATTTGCCGAATCGTAAAATTACTTGACGTGAAATGAAATGGGCCAATACCTTACCGATAAGGCCTACTAATTTGGCTAGCCCAATTGAAAAAATCTAAGCTACCACATGCAGGATATACTTACTTGATCTGAGCTGGTTTTAATTTTCTTGTTTTCAAATCCGAGCCCCATCCTAGTTTTACGACTGTTGTTCATCATGACTGCACACCCAACTGTCTCCTTGCATGCAAATTTATCTTAAATCTGCTAGTATAAATTAAGATTCTGGTTAATCACCACAGCCAGGGTCCAGTAATTAACTATATTTTAAACAAAGCATAAATACAACAAATTAAAAAATAGCTTGTTTACAATTCTACTCAATAACAAAAACGACAACTTCAGTTTGAAATTCGCTGATTCCTTCTCAACGTTGATTGGTTTAGAATTTGTAACGGGCCAATCAAATAGCCAGGAATAAATCCTAACGTCAGAATAGTGCGTAACAGACTCAGGGGAAGATAACTGTGTTAGTATTTCCCAGACTATCTTTGTTTTCCGTAAAATAAACTTGGAGTGAGTAATAATCCCTGCTTGTGTAATCAACTTTTAACAATAGCTGTTTCTTTTGCACCCACCAAGTCAACAGAAAGGTATTGCTACTTCCGTATAAAGTTTATTAAAATCGGCAAACATCATTTGGGGGATTTTTGAATCTATCTCATTCGCGAGTTGGTATCCAGGCCACTCGGACCAAGAGCACTCGGACCCAAAATAGAGACCACTTGGGCCACCAAAAGCCTACTCGGACCAAACCAAAAGACCACTCGGACCAAATAATTTAAAGAGCACTTGCCACTTGAACCAATATTTATCTTTGTTACTCGGACCAACCCAAAGGACCACTTTGACCAATTAGATTATATTATAAGGCTTGAATTATTAATTTTGAAAATAAAATATTATTATAAACAATATGATGCCATTTATTTATTATTTAATCACAATACAAAGAAGCGGATAATTTAATCCAACGTTAAAAGAAAGCATGCAATTAATCTGCCACATCGTTGTATAGTTAGGCTATTACTTTTAGATAACTGAGCTACATACAATTTTATAAATTTTTCTCAGGGGTACACAAAAAGTGTTCATATCTTCCAAAAAGTGTGGCGGACAGACAGACAGACCCATTCGAAAAGCGGGAGACGATCAAAATATTAATAGATTAACAAAAACAGACGGTGAATCTATAGAAGGACCAATATCTTATGTTACCAGAGCTTCTCAATATTTGTGACCCGTTATGGGCTGCTCGGTGCCTTCAAAATGATGAATAGTTGGTATGAATCGGGCAAAAATTAACGTTTCCGAAGTCAGAAAAGGTAGTTTTGGAAAAAAGCAAGTTAACCCTTTAGAGCCTAAACCATGAAGGAGGTCTTCAAAAATTCACAAATTGTTTTTTTCATGATGCCTGGGGTGTGAATAAACCTAATCCACAAAAAAAAAATTCATCAGAAATCATTTCCCAAATTTTGGACAGGTATCGATTTTGATACCATAGGCTTTAGAGAAAGATGACTAGTGGATAAGGCGCTGGTTCGCTAACCTGGAGGTCGGGTGTTCGATCCCTGCATTGGCCGAGAAAGTTCATCTCGATTGTCCGACGTGATTTCCCCCTTGTCAGTGATGCAGAAGGACAGCCTGACAAGGACAGCTGCCTAGTCCTTCGGGTGGGACGAAAAACCGAGGTCCTGTGTACACATTGGCGTGCACGTAAAAGATCCCTTGGCAGTTGGAATTCGATATGAGTAGGCCGTAGCGGCGCTGCCCGGGCAAAATTTTCTCATAGCACACTGTATGGCGTATGCCCGTCTTCCATTAGCCCAGGTTAGGTGCAAAAGAGTAGGACGTTAAACCCCATTTCATTTCATTTCATTTCTCAACTGAGAAATATATCGGAAAACTCAGGTTTGATATCATATTTATTTGTGATAAGCTAAAAAAACAAATTTCAATCTTTGTTCAGACATAAATTTACATTACATTGACAGTTGGGATGGAAATGTTGGAATTTATTTTTGAAGAAGATCAGGTATATTTGACAGATAATATGCCTGCGGTAGCAAATTTAATACCACATTTTTTCACCACACACTGAGCGATTAAGTTTGCAATTGAATATACTGTGAACTGTTATTAAGTTTCTCTGTATTCGTATATACATGAATAATATATTAATTTTGGGTAAACTTAACTATTTTGTTGAATAATACTCCAATTTCCCTGGTCAAAAAATTTAAATTTCTCAATCGTGGGAGCTACCATCTTTGAAAGTACAAGTGAACCCCATGTACTCAATATAGCAGTACTGTATGGTACTATATTAGATACCATAGGCGTTCTCGTCATGAAAAACCGGGTGATAGATTATTTGTTCAAAATTTAGTTTATTAATTAGTTAAGTTAATTAGTGGTATCAAATCTGATACCGTCGGCGCTAAAGGGTTAAAGAAGTCGGAATGTTCTAAAACAAAATCACACGGCGACCACATCGTAGATTAGTTATTTTTTCTTTAATATTTCTCTCGGTGTTGGAACAAAAGGGAACAGTCCATTAGTGTTATTTGGTTTTGTATATGGGAATAACTTCTGTTAATCTTACCAATTAATTAGCACATTTGTATTAGTGTTCAGGATGATTGGGTAATCAAGTTTAGTTTCTTGATTATCAAAGGAGCAGTCATACGACTAAATAAAAAAACCCAAAATACCCCCCCCCCCCAAGAAAAAAAAAACCTAACAGATTTTACGTGTACAAGAAATCCTCTGGCTTTTTTTCAGTTATATCAGAATCTGAACACCTGATATAATG
The DNA here is from genome assembly GCA_948474765.1 of Patella depressa. Lineage (NCBI taxonomy): Eukaryota > Metazoa > Mollusca > Gastropoda > Patellidae > Patella > Patella depressa. The sequence continues at coordinate 32,397,753 of OX419715.1, forward strand.
ATCCAAATTTCAATTTTATCTGTAAGACTGGCGATGCTTACGATCACTAACGTGTATTTTGGTGGCGGTCTAGGATTTTTTGCAGGTGGGGGGGTCTAGGTTTGATAATTGCTTAAACTAATTGCGGCGCTCAACCAATTAACCGGGGGGGGGGGGCCTCGGCCAGAAAAATTTAGTAAATTAGATTCAATTTGGTGCATTCTGACGTATTTCCGGAAGGTAAATTCCAAAATTACAGGTCTAAAAATCGCCAATAAAATCGCATAGATTTAAGTTTCAAATTTTCAAGCCTGAGCAGGGGGGGTTGTCCGGACCCCCTGCCCCCCCCCCCCCCTGGATCCGCGCCTGCATGTACATAGTATCATCTGCGTATATAGATATATTTTATATTCTTGATTATTAAAGATTGTTATTCCCTTAATATTTTTGTTGTGCCTGATCATAGCCCCAAGGATTTCCACGCATAGTAGAAAAACGTAGGAGAGAGGGAATCGCCCTGAAGGCATCCCATGTCCAGTTTAAAACGTTTTGAGTCACAAAAGATTCTGAGGTTTTAAATAAAGTTTATATTCACTTTTGAACTGAAGGTCCAAAGTTAAAATATATAACTGTATTTTCAATAAATTTCCACGAGACTGCATCGGATGCTTTTTCAAAATCAATTAAGCAGACGATTCCGCCCAGACTTTGTTTCAAATATACTCTTCAAAAAAGTATATAGGGGGTAATTGAAATGCAAATACCAAATCTATGGTGTGGTTGCTATTTATATGTGATTTCGTTTTGGGACATTCCGACTTCTTTAACTTGCATGATAACACTATATTGGACTACTTTCTTTTTGCTTTACTAACGTAACGAAATTGTAGGAAAACGCGTTTGAGAACGCCAAATTTTCCATATTTTATATGGGCGGTATAAAGATAGAAAGTAAGAGTAAAGAAATAGGAAAATCTTTCACCGGCCGCCACGAATTATTTTTCGGACACTGCCATTAATTACGCCTATGAGCAGTCCATTCATTTTTGACAGTTCTAAAAATAGAACTACATATACGACAACCTGAGTAATGCGCGTAAGGTCACTCAGGTAGCAAATAATCCAGTCCTTTCTAAAAATAAGTGTTATAGTTATCCCAAGTATGCAATAAATGTAGATCTGGCAGTATTGCGTGAAAAGTCAGTGTGATGTTGTGAACACGGCATGTACCGTGTTTTTCAATCAAAATGTATACTACTGCTGTGTGAAAGTTTTAATCCACGGACACTTAGCGTGAGGAAAATACAGTTGCACCAACTCGTTATATCGAGCGTGTGTCTATAGAGTCGAGTTCACTGAAACGAAGGTTGGGTAGGTCAACCTGCCATTTAGATGAACAGCTAACTTTTTCCACAGTGGCTGAGAACACATTACTCCGTCGACAGACTGCGAGCAGTATACGCAAAACAACAACTATTTATAAATAGAACATTGGAGGCTACTTGAAAAACTGACGAACTCTATGAACGTTAGAACCAAGCAGGTTATGTATCTATAAAAGTAGTAAAAGTGCTGAACCACTATGTAATCTATGGTTGATTTAACAAAGAATTGCATATTTATCAACTTGTGTGTGTGCTATATACAGTATATTCTGTCGTTCATAAATGGACAATTCTATGGATATTGCAATCAAGTATATGACTTGTAGAGTGTTTTTAAAGGGGCTATACCCTTTAATAATCAATGGATGTTAGAACCAAAGAGTCTATACATTTTAAACTTTGAGTTGTAAAAGTTTTAAACCAAAGACAGCTATCCTTTATTGTCATTACATTAGACGTTTGTTGATATATAAGACCTATACAATGGACAAAGATAAAAAGCCGGGAATCCTGGGATTCCAAACCAAAGATGCACTGAAAGGAGAAAACATGAAAATATCTTCTGATTTACGAACTCTCCGGACAAACTATAAAGAAATTAAACTCCACCTTGATAATCTGGAGAGAGAGTATATATTATCAAAGGCCAGCGTACCCATGGTAAGATACAATCTTTTAAAGGACATGATCAAAAAGGTGACTGATAAAAAAATATTAGAGAAACTTAGAAGCTGGATTGCGATGGTGCCACAGCACGAATTCTATCACAGTAGTTCGGGTTTGTTGGAGAAATGTAAGGAATTATGTGAGAAGAAACCGTCGAGAGAAAATGTCGACCCACAACCTAAAGAACACAAGAAGAGCGGGATAAGCGGGTTGTTACAAAGATGTAAAGAGTTTGCTGGGGAGACAGACCAACTTGGGAAGACAGAGAAAGATCTGCATTTATTATCAAAACAAGAAGTGATAGACGATAACGAAAAAAAGAGACAGGAAATAAAGGAATTGAATGAGAAATTTCCACGAATATTAAGTCGCCTAGAACAGCTTTCTAAGGGATATGAGGAATATAAGAAATTACCTTTTACTACGAAATATACTAAAATGAAAGAAATGATTAAACTAGTCATTACGGATGATACTCTGTAAAACAGGTCAATTCGCCAACATGACAGTTGTCAATTGGTGGACGTTTTTAAAAATAATGTTATATGATATAGGCCAAATCGCCAAAAGGTCAGTTAAAATTGGGAGATGTAAAACGTGTGAAGGATAATTGCCTGAAATTACCTGATAATGATCTGGAATGTAGTTATTTTAACCAAAAACGACCCCTCCCATAAAATATGGAAGACTATGAGGGAAATGGGACAATATTAATAATGATTTAATCGTTTCTACATTCTAGTTTGAACATTAATATACGAAAGCAACATTTTAAGCTTATAATTGTTGTTTCTACATTCTTACGCCAACATTTAAAACACAAAATTAACATTTCAAGCACAATATTAACATTTAAACAAGAAATTGACTTTCAATTTGTGACATTTACAAACGTGAAAATTAGGCTTAAGAATCAATACTAAAGTTTTATTAGACTATAATAATTTATTAAATTTTGTAGACGAGTTGGTATATAGATAGTTAATCTGAGGACAAGTTGACGTATGGACGACTTAACATTTAATGATTTGGGGGATTAAATATTGTACATAATTTTTATATAACACATAAAATATTCTACTTTATAAACTTCAAATATATAAATAAAATTATATCAATGCTTTCTTTGTTTGGTTACAATAAAGGCGCAATGCCAGATATGTTTTAGTCTAGTGAATATATCTTGTTAATACGATTGTCTTGCAACTATCTGGCTTCACGTCGAATTATCTAATAATCTCGATAGGCTACCCGTCCGTTGGAGTGAGTGCACAAAACAGCCACAGCTTTAATGAAAATACAAAGTTAAAGGACAATATTGGTGCCAGTCATTATCACATATGTGATAGAACTGATTAAACACTTTCCAAATATAATATTAACACAGAGATCATCGCTACTATAGAGGAGTAATAAAGGATTCATGAATCGGAAGTGACGAACGCCAAAGGAAAACACGAGTTATCTCTCTATGTGAATGACTGAAATGATGAGTGATGACAGATAAACGGCCGAATTTCTGCTCACTAATAATTCCTTCGAAGACAAAAAGTTGTTATATGGGACCGCAAGCGGTTATCTGACGATACAATAAAGTAATAAAGTGTCATAAGATAAGAGAACACGGGAAAAATAGAAATACTCCGTACAGCCCCTTGTTTTTATTCATTCTATAGGGGAGACCGGGGCACATTGAACCACTTTGTTCACATGCATGTTTGTCCTCATTTCATATCAATTGTTTTTATTAGAAGATCTCTTTATTTCATGATTAAAATTTAAAAAACAAATCAGTATGCCCTCTTATATGGATCAAACCCCGGTTTATCTGGATTGTATAGATTAGACATATATGAACTTAAGTACAAGAATTTTCTACGCTAAGAAGTTAACATGTATGGAAAATTTTTCTCTTTTAAGCGCTTTTTTGAAAAATTCACTGCCTAAGAAAATAATTGACAGCATGTGGCTTATTAATGGAGAAATGGGTCTAAGAAGTTATCTAACTTCTGTATAGTGTTGGGTTGTATAGTGTTATTTATAAAGGATATATCCATGGTGGTTCAATGTGCCCCGGTCTCCCCTACCTTATAAAAACATGGTAATGCACGGACTTTTAATCTGTTTTTCTTTCCTGTTCTCTTATCTAGTGGCAGTCAATTCTTTTTATGAATTGTAAGATATTCTCTCACAGTTTCACACAGCAACTTTAGGTCTTCGAAGGAATTATTAGTGAGCAGATATTCGCCCATGTATCTGTTCCCACTAGTCACTTCAGTTAGTTATATAGATGAATAACTCGTGTTTTCCTTTGGCGTTCGTCACTTCCGATTAATGAATCCTTTATTACTCCTCTGGTAGTGATGATCTCTGTGTTAATATTATATTTGGAAAGTGTTTTTAAAATCAGTTCTATCACAAATGTGATAATGACTGGCACCAATATTGTCCTTTAAAACACGAAATCAAATTTGTTTTAACGTCATAATTTCTGCAACAACCGGGATGTAGATGCAGTGTGTTGTGAAAGACATTTTCATGAACAACATCGTACCAACATTTATAAAAATTACCACTAATATAAATCCCTTTGCTCAACATTCATTATACCCGAATGGCATGAACCGGATTTTAGTGTACCGTAAATGTCCTGTTAAACTGATGAGCACTTGGCAAAACTCGTGTTTTGCCGATTCACTGAGGGGTAGATATTAGCTTGGCCTCTATTTATCACCAAGAAATGATGACATCGGGACAGGTTAATTATCTCGCGCAATGTTAACCCTTCTTCTTTGTCAATTATATTCTAAAACAAGTTTTGAAATTACATGCCAACATTTATAAAGATGCAAGAGCACCATGCAAACGATAACAAAGAGGTCAAGAACAGTGGCAGGCACGAGTTTCAATTAGGGGTGGGGGGGGTTCCCCCAGAAAATCTTGAAAAACAGGCTGCCGCAAATGCAGCCTGGCAGTATTTCAGGCAATGATCGTTGAGGTAAGTGTCAAACGAACGGACTTGCGAACCTCGACGAATCCATCTCACGAGCGCCAATGTAGGGTGTACTTTATATATAGAGGGCATGGGGGACCTCCACCAGAAAATTTTGAAAAATAGACTGTCGAAAAATGCTGTCTGTCAGTATTCAGTCAGACACCGATCGTCGAGATAATAAATCTGACAACATACCGTACCGTCGCCTGATCACTAGTTTATACGATCAGAGCCCAAAATGGCAAATGAACGGACTTGCGAACCTCAACGAAGTACCTTTGTGAGCGCCAAAGTAGCGAGACCTTGTGGGGGTTTTGGCGACTCCCCAAGAAAATTTTGAAAAATAGACAGTTGGTATGCTGTCTGGCAGTATTCAGGCACCGATCGTAGAGATAAATAGAGTTGATCGGATGTTGTCTGTGGCCTGATCACTAGTCTTTCCGACCCCAGAGAGGAAAGTCCCAATAATTTTAAAAGTAGACTACCTGGAACGCTGTCTGGCAATATTTCAGGCATTGATCGTCGAGATAAATAGAGCTTAACAGATACCGCCTGTTACCAAATCACTAGTTTATCTGACCAGAGAAGAAAGTGTCGACCGGGCGAAGTAAGAGTGACTCAAAGTGAATGAATATTTTCGCAACTATATTTTGTAAAATAGACTGCCGGGAATGCAGCCAGGTAGAATTTCAGACAACGGTCGTTGAGATAAATAGAGCTGGTCAGATCACATTTTTTTTTTCGAAAATTATTTGGGGGGGGGGGAGGGGGCAAACAGAGGGCAGGGACACTGACAATTTTAGGACCAATTTTAGATGATCTGTTCTGAAAATAATTGATTAAGACAGACAACATTTTCGTCAATAATAGTAAGACCGCGTTTCTACTGTAATGATACTTGCTAAAGGCAAAATACCCAGATCTCTCTGAAAATTGAAATCTAAGAGGGGCCTATTACGAATTCCAATTGTAAAGGGTTCTTTCGTGTGCACCCAAACGGACACAATGGATCTCCATGCAAGTTAGTTATCATGGCCTCCATGGTGCCGAGAGATCGAAATAGTTATCCAGACATTGTAATTTCTACTATGCATTTAAAATAATCGGGGTTGTAAGTGTATTCCAGTGAACGATAATAACTAGTCTATCGGGGAAACCTATAACAATATTTTATTTGTGCGTCTGTGTTATGAAATATATCCAAAGGTCGAAATAGTTATTGATAAGACAATGTAGAGCCTACTACATTATCACACACACACACATTTGAAAGGAATTCTGGCCGGATATTTTTCCAGTTCTTTTTTAAATACACCTTCACGTACACGTTAGTCTCGGTCACCCAGAACCCCCTAGTCTTCAACGCACGGAGGGTCTGGGTCGGTTCTCAATTTTTGACGAAAATTACTGGATAATCTACCACATAAAAAACCAAACATTTGGTTACGCATGGGCAATGGAACCTTTTGGCTAAAGTATCCAATGAAAGTATCGGTAAGTGCTAGATCTTATGAAGCCGGGCCGATTTTGCTAGATTCTATAAAGCGTGGTTGAAATATATCCCACAATTCACTTGGCACATCTATTATTAGAAACAAAATAGAGACGATGAAGAATTAAGAAGATTGTGAGAAGCCATACGTCTGATTCATGACGAGAGAAAATTACCATTTCAATTGAAACCTTTACAAACAAAATTTTAAAGAGTGTCATCGTTGACAAGCGAGCTGTTTTGATAGATTCAGTACGTGGTAACTTAAAAGACTGGATAATCCAGACAATGACCTATTTTCCGTCAAATTTTGAGGACCCATCCAGACTAATATTCGTAGAATATTTGTATGGATGATAAGAGACTACGTACACGTAGGTCTACAATTTTCTTATAACGGCCTGATGAGAGGTGCCAAGATGTCAAAAATAGTTATTCGTTAATTATAATATTGTATATTAGAAAAAAATGGACAAACTTAAATTAATTAATATATTGTTGGAGAAACGGGAATTTTCCGAAGTGAATTCCGGTGTTTTCAAGTGAATTCCTGTGATTGAAAGTATATTCCGGTTAATTTCGGTTCGGTTATCCAGTCTCGAGCATTCTTTGGTTAGAGTTACATTTCTTGCCAAATTGTTTGGAACTCCCAGTGGAAAACTACTAGGAGGGAGTGTAAGTATAATACTATGCATTAAAAAGCCAATTGAAACAAATGAGGTTAACTTATTTTACATTTACTAAACCTAACTGTCAGTGCATCAGTCAAATTCTTTTCAGTTCTTCGGTTCTTCTTGAGTGACTTACATGGTGAACTGGCTGCAGATCGATTGAAAAAGACGTCTTACTCGCCTGAAACTAGTGAAACTCAATATTTTAAATTTTATTCACTTTCTTGTATCGTGCGATCGACATTACTACAAGAGTACAGGAACCATTTGTTGGTCCATTCCAACCAATAAAGATTTTGTCATCTTACTTAAAGGAGCTAAGTCTCTATCTCAGTATCATTAGGGGGTTCAGGTCAAAGTTTCAAATGACACAAAAAATTTTTTAAAAAATATTTTGTGAAAATATACATAAAATGCTACCCAATTATTTTTATTTCATCAAAATATTCCAATTAGATCCGAAGTTATGGAATTTTAAAATCTGAGATCGACGTCAAAAATGTAATCAAAACGCTCTATACCAGTCAATGCGTGGAATGGACCTAAATAAGTGCTTTTCAGTCATATCTGAGTGACGTCATAATGGGAATTTTCCCTTCAGAATCGCTAGTACCAATTTTAAAACTGAAAGCCGAACGTTATTGTCAGCTAGGATTTATTAAAATCGTAATAATTTTAATGATAATATGTCAACTATTTATAATCTGGATGATACCACAAAAAAATTAGGCTATATTTAGTCGAAATTTAGCAAATTTCAGTCATCAAAACAGATAAATCTTGTTTTCTCCCGTTCTAATTTTCAGATCACGTGGTATCAGACATTGGTATAATCCGTAAAATGTTATCTATCGTTTGATTGGTTCTATATGAAAATCGGCCGGAAACTAACGTTCGGAAATCCAATAAAGTGGGTCGTAGCAATGGAAAATTCTAGGTCGCGTGACGTCAGAGCGGGATTTTCCTGCTGGCGCCTCATGTAAACAAACGGTAATTTCGCTTACATTTTGATAATTTTTTAGCCTAAATCTTTGCAGATATCGAGATTAACATTAAACTATTACAATACAATTGCTAGTAATACATTTACATAAAACAGTAATTCAGAATCGTAGATTGAACTTGGCTATATTTCAGCCATTTGCTGTTCGATTTCACACTAAGACACGTGACCTGAAACCCCTAGTATCATCCAAAATCTTCAACATTTAAAACACAAATTATTTGTCAATTTAAATCAACATTGATGCTGTGATCTTACCGGAAAAAGATGGGCTGATATCCAATATTACATATTTAAGACAAAATAAACATTTTATCAATGGTACACCAATCATGTACCACAATGCGTTTCAGCCACAGTTCTAGCAAGAGACTTGAGGAGCGAGGCTAGAAACATTGCATCAATTCGCCAAATCACTTCAACGTGTGATCATTTCACAGTTTTTTTCAACTGTGTCCAGCCACAAGAATTGTTTACAACTAATCTAAGCATTTAATAAACTCACCAAAGTACTTTGAAATAGACTATATTGTCACATGACATCTCTACAGTACTACATGTAAATTCAAATCAATTTGGCAAGTCGATAAAAAGCCTCAAGAATGAAAGATGTTAATGACTGAGTCTTCTTGATTATCAGGTGTTGAATTGTTTGATCACTTCCCGGTTTAAACATTGAGGGTGCAGCATCGGACCCCTATGGCAGGCTATGGTCCTACCGTAATTGTTATGACAAGTGTGTATTGTTAAATCTATGTTTTTTTTTCTCAATTCTGATACCCTTGCTAAAGGGCCAGGCACAAACGCATGCAGTACCGGTAATGAAATATTATGTTACTGCTATTTTAAGATGTGTTGCAGAACCATAAACTCTATATATCTTTCTCACTGGAATATTAAATCTGGTTTAAAATCATTTCTTTACAGGTTAATCATATTGAAGTCCTTGGTGGATGTTCATGTACAATGTGAGACGTGACACACTTCAACAAGATGGCAGGGGTAAAAATTATTAGCCTAGTCTTGTGTAGTCTAGGCGTGTTCATGTCTCTTCGGCCGCACTGGTTATATATCGACGAATTTATCCAGACATATTATCAGAATATAACAGACGATGAATTGTATGACACGATTTATCCTGTGAAAGATTACTCTGGTTTGATTTTGTTGATTATTATTATTTTAGTGACAGATTATGTTAAATATAAACCCATCATAGTGCTTCAAGGATTTTTTTCGGTGATTTTAATGTCTTTATTCAATTGGGACCAACAGATCATTCCGTTAATTGTTTCTCAAGTTTTTCATGGATTTGTCATGGCAACAAACATTGCATTTTATGCATATATTTTTGCGGTTGCTGATTCAGAGAAATATAAACTAAGTACCTGTTTATCTCAGATTTCTGTTTTGTTCGGAATTTTTCTTGGTAATTTATTGGCTGTTTTATTTTTATCTTTGAATATTACGGGCCTGGGCACAATTAATCTCATTTCATTTGCATTTTCTGTTGTAACATTAATTGTGGCTCTGATGTTGCCACACGTGAAACCTAGGATACCAACAACTAGAGAAATTATAGAGAGAGAACTTCAACTACCGAGTGGTCTTTCCATCCCCGAAACTGTTACAAAAAGTCCCTGGGAAGTTGATCGCAGAACTTCCATGCATTCTACAGGCACTCAGGGTATCATGGACACATACACACATATTAATGACCCGGCATTCACAGCCTATGCACGATCCAACATGTATAGTGATATAGACACAAGTTCTCTTGGTTTCTATGGAGATTATTCCATCAATGAACAATATACCTCTTCCATTGACTCAGAATCAAATGAAAACTCAAGGGAAGTTAACTCCAATACAACTGTAGTACCTTCAAGCCAACCGGATACAACACAGAAAGACAAAATAAATAAATTCCTAAAAGATTTAAAGAAAGCGTACTCTGAGAAACTCGTTATCTATTGGTCAAGTTGGCTTATCTTCAGTATTTGTGGCCATCTGATGTTAGAGAATAATTTTCGAAGACTTTTAAATGAAATTGTTCCTGGTAGGAATTCTCCTTTGGTTTATGATGCAAGTGTTTCCACCCTGGCAGCATTATTAGGTACGTATAAAGGATTTGATCAAGGAGCTCAGCCTCTTTGATTTGAGTTAAACTAAAGAGTTGAATTTGGTTGATCAGATGTATTGTTTTGATTAGTGATTTGAGCTGAAATAAAGTATAGAATTCTGATGTGATTTAGATTAAAGGCTAGCTCTAAATTATTAAATTTTTGTTTGGAAAGTTTAAGCTGGAGTTTGCTTGTTCACTAAATTTATTTTAAATTTAATAGCACAAGTTAGAAATATACCTCAAAAGTCAAAACTCGCTTTATGTATAGATGTTAAATCACATAAAATGAAAAGAAAACAAAAATTTCCATTGTGACTTATATGAGGTTCTGCCAATTAAAGAGTGGCAAATGAAGTTCACATAAGGCCCAGAAAATATAAGCAGTATGATATTCAACAATTTCAAATTAATTCAATGGCCGAATTAATGTTATTTTACATGTTTTGTATACTAACTTACTTATGGAGAAAAACAAGAAGCGAAACAAATTCTAATGATTTCTGATAATTACTGAATGGGTTGTTACTCTTAATATTAAATATTAGCTGCTTTTGGTAAATGTTTAGTTGCCTGGAAACCTATTTTTATAATAATTGATGATATATATTTGTTCTAGGAATCATACCAGTGATAATATATGGAGTTATAAAAGGAACATGGACAGTGTATAGTGAACCTATTTTAGCCATTGTAGGCTTATTTACCTGCTTGTTATACTGTCTACTAGCTAACATCAATAACATCTGGGCAATATATTCATTGTATATCATCTACTACTTACTCTTTCAACTTATGTTTGTTGTTGCTCTGTAAGTATACAACTTATATGTTTAAAGTAAAGGGCTAGAGCTGTGGCTCCTGTCCGTTTGTGTGATTTTTTTTCTTATTCGATGCGAAGCATTAGGACATTAACCCTGTTTACTTTACAAATTTTAAGCGTACCAGGAACAGTACCAGGTATGACACGCTTCATTTTTTTGTCAAAATGGCTAATAAAAGCTACGAGTAATACAAGCTATTTATAAATGACATGATTCTCCTCTGGTAACATGATATCATTGAATAGCTTTATATGACTGCTAACTCATTCAAAATAGGCATCAAGTCGGTTAAAAATTGACCATTCTTACTTGATTTCTTTTGTACTCTCAATAACGGCAAAAAACAAAAAGGAAAGGGTCAAACGTATCAAAATCAACCGCCATAATTGTTTTCACCTATGGGTAACTTGCTTAGGGACTGAAATAACTTTTCTGTGAAGATTTCCACATTTGGCGTGTTTGGCACGGTTCTGAGACAGGGAATGTAAACGGGTACATTTCTTAAAATTTATTGCGGCCTGGTACCATGCTAGCAAGGCACGCTTATCGTGGCAAAGTGTAAATGGGGCTAATGAAAGAATGCATTATATTGATTTTCCCTGGTTAATTTATTTTAAAAATCGTTCATATTTCATGGTTACACCATAGTTACTATTGAGTTCAAAATGGTGTGTCCCCTTATTTTACACGCTATACCAAGATTGTGCTTTCTCCAGGTCACAATTTTTGTCCCCCCGCCTTTCGAAGAAAGTTGGGGGACTATTAAAATGGGTTCGTCCGTCTGTCTGTCTGTCCGTCTGTCCGTCACACTTTTTGGGACACAATAACTCTCTTCCTAATTGAGCTAGAATGTTCAAACTTGGTGTATGTGAGATAAGCAATTTGATTGGTTGATGCTTTGGAACACGATAACTTTAGTTCTAATTAGTAATTAAGTGCGAGTGATGAAACTTGGTGTATAGTTTCATAACAGTAATACCTCAACTAAGTTCGATAATGAGCATTTTCTGCTCAGGGTAAGCAGAGCGATACGCAATTTGATTGGTCGAGACTTTGGAACACAATAACTCTCCTTCTAATTGAGTTAAAATGTTCAAACTTGGTGTATATGCTTATTAGGTCAATGCCTTGATGGAGTTCGAAGATGAGCATTTTCCGCTTAGGGTAAGCAGAGATAAGCAATTTGATTGGTTGATGCTTTGGGACACGATAACTTTAGTTCTAATTAAGTGAGAGTGGTGAAACTTTGTGTTTAGTTTCATTACAGTAATACCTTGAATAAGTTCGATAATGAGCATTTTCTGCTCAGGGTAAGCAGAGCGATATGCAATTTGATTGGTCGAGACTTTGGAACACAATAACTCTCCTTCTAATTGAGTTAAAATGTTCAAACTTGGTGTATATGCTTATTAGGTCAATGCCTTCATGGAGTTCGAAGATGAGCATTTTCCGCTTAGGGTAAGCAGAGATAAGCAATTTGATAGGTTGATGCTTTGGGACACGATAGCTTTAGTTCTAATTACCTTGACAAAGTTAGATAATGAGCATTTTCTGCTCCTGGTAAGCAGAGCGATACGCAATCTGATTGGTCGAGACTTTGGAACACAATAACTCTCCTTCTACATGTAATTGAGTCAAAATGCTCAAACTTGGTGTATATACTTATTCATTACGGTAATAGCTTGACTAAGTTCGATAATGAGCATTTTCTGCTCAGGGTAAGCAGAGCGATACGCAATTTGATTGGTCGAGACTTTGGAACACAATAACTCTCCTTCTAATTGAGTTAAAATGTTCAAACTTGGTGTATATGCTTATTAGGTCAATGCCTTGATGGAGTTCGAAGATGAGCATTTTCCGCTTAGGGTAAGCAGAGATAAGTAATTTGATTGGTTGATGCTTTGGGACACGATAACTCGATACGTTTGAAAAAAAATAAATGTGCGATTAATTAATATGTGTCATCTATTTATTTTGGGATTTCGGCGAGGGACATCAGCCTCACTGTTGGCTTGTTTACCTAATTTTGATGAAACTAGTGCTGTAAAATATGAGAATATCTTTTTAGGAGCAACTTAATTATTGCCAATACTAAATGCTATTTAAATATTTTACCAGTTTTAGTAAAAGTAAAAAATGTTACAAATGCAAAAAATTTAATTTAAATTTAAAGACAAATTCTTAGGGACACTCTCCAAGCACATCTGTGTGATTAAATGATATTCATCTTATATAATTACATGTATTTACCTGTAATAAGCTATGATTGTTGTATTTACAGATATCAGATTGGTGATGTTTTACAATCTAGACGATATGGTTTTATTTTTGGTATGAATTTGTTTATAGCTGTTTTTTTAAAAGTCATTTTACAATCTATACTAGGTAACAGACAAACGTTACATCTGCCAATTACAACACAGGTTAGTATAAACACAAAAAACATTATTATGGAACACAATTACTATTTTAATTAAAGCGACGTTTCCTTGAGGATTCCCTTAACGTTTACAAGCGAATGATAATGAAAATAATGTACAGAGGGTTTATATACAAAAACAAGTAACAGGTAATTAATCAGATGAAGTCGATTTCGGCACCTTACTGGAGTATAACTTCATGGATTATGGCCCCTGATTTACGAAAATCATTTCAGAAGTCTTGGTTTGATGTGACTCTGATCGTTTTTACCCGATATTGATTGTTCCACAGAAAGCTTATACAATTTGCTACCAGATGGCGCCATTAACTGGGGTTCGTTAAAAAAGTGCTCTTCATATATCAATTAAGGTTGTGGACCTTCCAGATGCCACAATTTAGATGAAACTTGAAATATGTGGTCAGCATCAAAAGACCTTGGTGTGTATCAGACCTTCCTAGAGTTATGCCTCCTGTCTTTTACCCAAAATGTGAAATATGTACAAAGTTATGCCCCATCACATGACAACTTTGTGAATGCGATGGAGGTCACAGTTTTTAACAGATCTTTTTCATATTTGGTGTATATCATTAAGCCCTCTGCAACATTTGATTCTAGTGTTAATCCCCCCCCTCCTTTATTGAAGACCTTGTAAATTCGTTGGAGGCTATAATTTTTAACAGATTATCTTCTTATTCCATATGAAGCATTGGGACAATGAGAGAATGAGCTATATTGATTTTCCTTGTTCTTCCCATCTCTCTGTTCCAAAATGTGGATGTATCTTACAAGGTAACTGCTTGTTTATGTTATTGCCGACTAATTAAACTCAAATTTTTAAACTTATTCCAGATTACTGTGATGGGTGGGATATTTGGACTTTATGGGTTGTGTTTTTTAACAAAGATGTTGTATTCACTGATAGACCTGTGTAGACAAAGTGGAGGCTGTTGTGGTTATTATAGCAACCCCCAAGACCGTGACTTGTTGGTTGCCAGTACCTCATAAAAAGAACAATGCAAAGTGCTTTTATTTAATATTCCAAATTATTTTGATACACTTCAACATTTATTGACATTATATCATTGGTTATACCGTATAACCCCGATTGTAATAATATGTGTAGTAAAGGCTTTTAAATATGTTATCAGAAATGTCATTTTCCCTATATACAAAGAGAAAGGATGATCCAAATTCCCTTTAAATAAAGTACAACAAAGACGATAAAGTAAACAAAGAACGTATTTCATTTTGATAAAGGATGTTTTTGGTCAATATACATGGGGATTAAAATTGATTTAATTACAATCATTACACAAACTACGCACAGGTTGCAAGTGATAAACAACAAATTTCAAATTGTCAAAATACACCATGCTTATCGTTTCCAATAGGGAGATAATCAGAAAATATTTGTTGAAATTTTTGGCTTAATCATCCCATTTTAATAAATTTTGAAATTTTAAATTAAATATCTTGAAAAATAAACAAGCTAAACTAAAAGTTTTCAATATTTACAAATTTAAACTTAAAAAATTAGGTCTTCAATGCTTTTGAACAAAAGTGGGTGATGTAGTTCTTATTTTGAAAGTTTCATTAAAATCAGTATTGAAACAAAGGTTGTGTGCAACTTTCACAAACCTTTAAATGAATTAACAAAATAAATTATATCGGTGTCTATAATATATCAATGGTGGGTTCTTTTTGAATGGACAGTATAAAATAAATTTTTTGTTTTAAATTGCAAAACCTTTCAAATGTTGATATTAAGTAGGTTATGTGTGCCATATTTTAAAAAAAGGGGGTGGCTGTTGGTAATATCTCTGCAAGAAAACTGATAAAAATTCTATGGCCCAAACACGTTTTCCTACGACAGTAAGACTGAAAGTGGTCTAGTGTGTATTTTGGTTTTACAGTTACATTCCATTCCCAATCTAATTAAAACACAGGTCCTATTTCGTTTCATTTTTATAGTTCAAAATTTCGTTTTACTTATCTTTACTACACTAGGATCTCGAAGAGTTGTTATCATTGACCTGTTCTGAATGATGTGAGATATTAGCCAATGAAACGGTCTGTTACGGCAAACTTTATGCATGTTTTGCACGGAACTGTGGGTGAACCACTAGTAACATTATGACCAGGTAGTATGTAATACAGCCATTCACCCAGTATTAGAAATTAGACTTACACCACAACTTAGCTCCGAAGATAGATTATCTATAGTATGTTAATAATGGTCAGCTATGATAGAGATTAGAGACAATAGTAGTAATGAGATAATCCATCTATAAACATTACATAATCAAGGCCATGTAGTCACCTCAGCAAATGGATGAATGGATGTCAATTAAATACTACCCCTTAACAACTATAAAATATTATTAAGTTTAAATATAAAATGTATAAATTATTGTTTATTGTTACCAAGTAACCTCTTAGTATATTAGAGAAGAGATTGAAGAAATGAAGAGGTGACCACAGGCAGGCAGTAGGACATACGGAGGGGCAGGTCTCTGATAAGTTATTTCTTAGATGTTGTTCCTTATTAGATTACCTAGCCTGTGGTTCATTATTGTATATATATTATTATTGTTTAAGTATTGTTACAGAATATAAGATTACACCAAGAAGAAGTGAGTTGTTCAATTATTGTATATTCAATCTTTCACCCCCAGCTAGATTGAACATATAACCCATCGTCCAAAGATTGGATTATAAGCAGGTCCTAAACCCTGGATGATAACATCATGGACGTAGATATACAGTTAATGGTAACATCAATGCTGATTGGTTAATCAAATGTCTGACACCATAGGGTCAAAGGGCGCTCGTATGACCCCTGACGTGAACTCCCACTATAACTTGTCAGATCGTCATGTAGTGTAGGCCCACTCGGCAATCCTCGACAGATTCCGTAACCTACATCTAATCTCGGCTGTCACTCGGCAAACCTCAGCGGATTCCGTAACCTCCAGAACCTACATCTAACCTCGGCTGTATGACGAATTCCGCCATATTGGAACTACTTTAAAGGTCCCGGATGAAACATGGCTGTGCCCATACCGAACACAAATTGGCGACCCATTTGGCTAGCGACCTATTCGACCGATCCAGCTGTAAGATAATGACGAAATAACACTTCTATTCTGAGCTAAAGGAATGGATAAAAAATAATATATTCTACTTTCATAACGTTGGATTTTATTGGTTGATAAATAGATGAGTTAAGGCGACTGTTGTCTTTATTCGAAATAGGCTTCCAACGAACAGGTTGCAGCTCGATCGGTCAAATAGGTCGCTAGCCGAATAGGTTCCCAATTTGTGTAATAGCGTCAAGTTTTCTGGTTAAAGTAAACCGGTAGCCGCATCGCAAATGTATGGGCGTAGGTACATATCACTTTCTGTCATACAGCCGAGACTAGATGTAGGTTGCGGCATGTCCCGGAATCTGTCGAGATTTGCCGAGTGGTGTAGGCCATCGAAAGTATAAAAAACGAAACGAAATATAGATCTGTGTTTTAATCAAATTGATTCCATTCCTAAATTTGACTTTCACAATATCGGATCATTTCAAATGAAATTTGATTGTGTTTTTGGATCACTAAATTCTACACGAAAATAGTGGTGGATTATTATATTTTCTATCGGGTGTGACAAGAAATGACCCCTTTTGGCGATCAAAGATGAATCACGGTGAAAAATAAACGGTTGCCTAAGGATTCCAGTAGGGGGTTTATCAACGTTCCTCGATTAACCACGGAAAAAAAACAAAAAAACAATGACTTTTTTGACAAATTCTACTTTCAAAACTCGAATATATGCATACATGGGTTTAAAGTTATTTTGATCCAACTGCATAGTAGCACAAGTTGCAACCAAAATATTGCCCGCTAAAGAGGATGTTTTTTGATACACTTCCCGCTGAATAACAGAAAAGCAACACGACACGGTTGCCAGTCGAAAATACGACGTGGCATCACCGGATTACAATGAATTCTCGGATGTCAATCGCAACACAAATCCACAATGGACGGAACGGGACCCACTGTCCAAAAAACGTTGAAAGATGTAATCCTCAGTCCAATCATGCTCACATCACTTTTCCCGCCGCTGAAACTTTTTGTGGAGGCTCCCTGACGTCGGAGGCCCTGGGGCCTGGGCCCCATCATGCCCCGTTGTCAACCCGGCCCTGTATTTATTACATGTCTAGTTTGTAAAAAAAAAATTAAATAATATTTTATTCAAAAATTACAATGAATCTCCTAAATACACGAGTAAATATGTATTATAAAGAAATAGGCACATAAACAACAAAACAATACAATGTTTTTTCATAATTTTCATTATCGACTAGGTATTTGTTCATTTCAATATTTTGATTATAATTGATAAAGACGTTACACTCAATCTGTTAAACACGTGATCTGAGATCCTATTTCGTTTCGTTTTTATAGATCAAAATTTTGCTTTACTTGTCTTTATTACACTTTGATCTGGAAGAGTTATTATCATTGACGTGTTCTGAATGATGTGACAGATTAGCCAATGAAACGGTCTGTTACGGCGACTTCTTGACCTTTTAATGCACGGAACTGTGGGTAAACCAATAGAAACGCCAATGCTGATAGATTAACCAATGTTTGACGCTATGACGTGAACTCCCACCATAACGTGTCACATGTTAATGTAGTGTATGCCATCGAAATTATAAAAAAACGAAACGAAATATAGATCTGTATTTTAATCAGATCTAGGTTACACTGATCTAAAACCTGCTGATGTTACAAAAAACAAACAAAAACATTAAGTGATATATTGATACTGCACGAGACATTAGCTGAGTGTTGTTCCAATATATTACGCAATGTCTTTAGCTCGAGACCGATTAACAAATTAAAATACAGACACTATCCCGGAGGTGCTTTTCAATGAAATACGTCACGCGAGTCCACTATTTCATCTAGTATAGATAATGTACATTTGGCCACTATTTCATCCTATCTGGTGTAGATAAAATACGCCAACACCAAAGAATGACGCCACATCTGTATTTACAGCTCAGTTAAGTTGCTGCAAGAGATTTCTGTGTTTGCAAAAATTGAAATAAAGGGGTATAGCTTTATCAGGTATTCTAGTTTTAAATTTGCTAATTTTTAATACTTTGATCTAGATTATACCGCTGTTTCCAACCTAAACTATTTTTGTTTTTCTTTCCCACGAGAATATATGGAGCCAACAATTGTTCGCCACCTCAAAATATAAAGGAGGCGTAGCCCCCCCCCCCCCCCCTGGATCCGCGCCTGATGTGGAAGAATTGGGTAAAGTAGTTCTGTTAAGGTGGTATTTTTATTACCTAAGATAATTAATCAATTTACTTGTTTTAGTTGAAATGTCCACGTGTTTGTGTTCCATTTACAGTTTTTCTGAAAAGCCAATCACCAAAAATTGTGATGATAAACTTGTTTAATAGGAATACCGTCTATATTTAGTGTAACATTGGGTCTTGTAGTCAGTGTATGTGTTTCAGTCTTCAACGGGTTTAATATCACTATTTAAGAAATCCGCGCATGTGGTTGTGCCATTAATTATTATATAAAGAGGGGGTACTCTAGCAGGGACTGTGTTGTTAGGATCTGAGGAGATCACACTTAAAACAACGCTTTGCTTTGTTTCCCCCGATTCCAGTAGCTTCATGTTTTGGCACACCCTAATGTCTTGTTGGTGTCACAGAACAGTAAGAACACCGCCGTCGTGACTGACCCTCGCTTATGGCGTGACAAAGAAGTATGCCAGGTTAATTAATTAGTTCATAGGTACTTGAACCAAAGTGCATAAAACCACTTTGTAGGTTAGTTATGATGGCATTATCGCGTATGAAGTTAAAGGCAGATTTCGAAAATTTTAAAAATGATATTCAAAGGGGAAACTGATCTAATTGCCGCAGTCGGAAAGATCTCCCTTTTTCTGGATTGAAATAACATTATCAGATTTCCGGATTATCGGTACAGTTTTTGTATAATTAGAATTTACACACTTGTCACGCTACAATAATACATTTTGTCACTGGGGTTTGGGAAACGATACCGTGTTTTAGATAATGGTCGACAAAATCATATTCAAGGCAGGTCTGAATTTGCGACAGTAGATGTATCAACGAATTATGGATTGGAATGAAATTGATATATAAAGTACATAAAATAAACATTGCATTGACTTCATGTACATGTCGCTTTCATATGGTAGTTGTTTGTACTCCTCAGGCAATAATTCCATTTGATGCAAGCAAACTATTTCCAACAGAAAGAAACACCTAAATTAGCAAGAACAACATTTGATTTTTATGCGACCCCATCCACTCCCTCTCTTTAATGAAACCCATTGACATACTTTATCACTGTCTTATCGCTTTGTGTAGGTCTTAATGATTAGAAACTACACGAATCTGAGAAGCAACACCTTATCAGCCTAGCACAGACATCTGTTGTTTTTTCACAGTTGGTGACACCGACGGGATTGTCTCTTGTCAAAACCCAAAATACAGTCACTTGAAAATACCTTTATAAAAACGCTGTACACGGACAAATCAGTCTCAACGAAAGTTAACCTCCACACTTAAGACCCACGATTCCGAGACTGACCATGGTTTTTCGTGTGTTAGGCTTGCTATTGGCCTATGTGGTTATTGCCTCAACATCCACCAAAGATAAGCGAGAGTCAGCCTGCTATGGTGATCTAGGATGTTTTCAAACCTCGGCAAATTTTAAAAACCTCCCCCAAGATCCTAAAGTTGTTCAAACATCGTATTTGCTCTATACTCGACAGAACCGTAACACAGCTTCAGTCGTGAAGGCTACGGATCCACACTCAACATGGACTAAAGAACTCGGTTCTTCCCATTTCAGCAGTTCACGCCCAACTAAGTTTATTGTCCATGGATTTATGGACCATGGAAATAAAGGGTGGATGGTCGAGATGAAGGATTCACTTCTCAATCAGGTAGATTTATAATTCTATTTCCAGATTTTGTTTCGTTTTAGCTAGGTTGTCGTTGCGGGTCACATCATACAGATGACAGTGTTAGAATAATGTGATTTGAAATATTCATCCTTTCAGATACAGGAAACTTACATACAACTGGAATAGTGATTTATTAGAATGATAATAAACACGATATTGTTTACAGGCGCGGATCAGGGGGTGAGCATGGTGTCGTGCCCCCACCCCACTCAGCTTCAGTGACATAGTTGATTTTCATTTTCGTTAGCTTTGTTACTGTTGTAGTTCACATATCTGCTCTTTAATAGATGATAACATGATTTTCGCATTGCCTCCGCCCAAGCAATCCATGGTTGCAACGTATGATCCTTTACTCCAATGTATGCCCCCCCCCCCACCCTCGACAAAATCCTGGATAAAGGCCTGGTTTATTTGTAGTTTATTTATTTTTTGATCAGTAGACCACACCATAATTATTCTAGTCCTGTAATGGCATTGCTGTGTTGAGTTGAGATGAGTTTACAAGGGTCCCCCAAGACAATTATCCGTCATTTCCTTGCATCTGTAGACATTCCAAGAGCTATTTGGCTGATATTTTCGTCTAAGTAAACGTTTGGAGAGGACATATTTGGGTCTGAAAAAAGGCACTTTCAACAGTAAAAAAGGCACTTTCAGTAGTAAAAAAGGGGCACTGCCGAAAATTAGGGAGGGGGGGGGGCGAGGGGTTATCTTTTGTTGAATGATTTCAGATAATGTTTAAACTTATTGCAACTTTATTGTATAGATAAAACTGGATTCTTTTGCCCGGTAGTTATTGATAAATTTCATTTCGCAACAGCGTCATCTTGAAGAAAATTAGTGAGACAGGGTAATTATTAAAATGTTAATTATTTCATATTTACAGGGTGATTATAACATATTTTTGATAGACTGGGGTCATGGTTCTCAATTTCCCTACGAACAGGCGACAGCGAACACTTTCTTGGTGGGAGAGCAGACAGCTTTATTCATTAAGAATCTCCATACAGCTAAGCGTGTCAACTATAATGATATACATTTTATTGGACATAGCCTCGGCGCCCAGTTAAGTGGAATAGTTGGAAATAAAGTCAATAAAATAGGACGAATTTCAGGTACGACAATAAGGTATAATAACGGCGAATGGTTTTCTCGTTTTTGAACAGATCATCGTATGTCAAGACTAGACTACCCCAATTCTCTGCCCTCTGGTGTCCTTCACGCAATAATTTATTAACTGCAAAATTCTGCAGCCAGGTTTTGTAAAATATACCTTGATAACATGATTTCCTTTAATTAGAATAAAAGGAGCATATTCTTCAATCTTTAACACCTAGAAATGGACCTAAATTTTAATGTATATAAACTGATTAACATTAAATTGACAATTGTTTCTGTTTTACTGTAATTTCTAACTAGTTATGTTTGGAGAAATACACGAAGGGTCTCAATTGAGTAGCATTCTTTGGCGTCTGGTTATTCCAGACTACATCGTTAGTTTTCTCCCCCTTGAAATATTATGTTTAGCCTCATTCGTCGACACGCGTCATCACAAATGACGCCCAAAGGCGTTCTGACCGTGATTCGCGTTCCAATTTTATAATCGATGTTGATTTGAATTGACAAATAGGTCGTGTTTGCAATGTCGAAGACTGGGGATGACATTGAGTTAAAGTAGCTAAGTCTGTTTAAAATCTCTAACTCAGTATAATGGGTTTCAGCGCCATTTGTAACAAAGGTCTCGAAGAACGAGGCTAGACAAATTCCACGATTCGTGTCAAACAGTGACGTCATATCTGGAGAGCATGCGCAATAAATACTGTCGGTGTAAACTGGAATAATCAGACGCTAGAGATTGATGTTCGATTGAGACTTCGGGCGTAATTCGCCGAACATAATTGATTTGAAATTAGAGTAAAAACGGAAACGATTGAATGTAAATCAATTTTTATACATTAATATTACATTATTATATGCGTTGCAACCAAAATTTGAGTCAATTTATAGGTCCAAAATATTACCGATTTAGCTCCTTTAAAGACTTAGCTACTTCAAGTTCAAAATCATATTTGTCTGAGCCCCAAGAACGTTTTGCAAACTTCTGTTTATTTGGTAATCGCTCCTTTTCTCTTCAAGTCCCTCTTCTCTGGAACAAACTGCTTAAAAACGAATTGAATGTTTTTGCTGATGGTCATCTTCTGAACCGCATATAAATGATTAGAGATTATAATTCTGATTTAGGTATCCTTGTCAACAATGTTGAATGATACGTAGTCAATGGCTTTATTGTATATCATGAAACTGAAAATATAAATACGTCAAAATTAATACTCTTTACAGGTTTGGACCCAGCTCAGCCTCTTTTTGACAAGTTCTCTAGTAATCATTATCTGGATAAAAGTGATGCTACCTTTGTTGACGTCATACATACAGACGGCGCTGATTTTAGTGGAATAGCTGGTAAGTTCTAAAAACAATGGTTCAATCTCGACTGCTGAGTGAGTGTTAGCTATTTTAACAATGCAAAACTCCCGATATTAAAGAACTTGAGAATTTTTTTTGAAGAAATGGAGAAATATTCGAACAGGTAGAACTCTAAATATATTTGTTGAGTTATCAACAAAATATTATTGTAATATGCCTACAGATTTAGCATTTATGTCAAAACTTTGTACCGAAAGTCGGGCGTCGGCAGATTTAATCAGTTCTTACCAAAACATCAAACTATTTAGAGCACCGAAATCATTTAGTTCATAACACTGATCTCAAGTAAAAGGTTACGATTTCATTAAATATATACTATGGGAGATTAGATAACGAGTTGGCAGGTTTCCACTACAATAGTTAAAAACTAGCTAATGTAAAGGCAACATGCTGAAAATTTCAGTCAAACTATGATCTTAGAACTAAGCGAATTAAAGTTCCGCTTAGCCTCAGGCATCATTTCGAATGTCGGTAAGACAAAACTAGTAGTCCCGGTTATCCATTTAATCGGTTAATCACGAAGGCAAATATTGTAGCAAATCGAACTGCAATCCAATCAAAAAATCTCATGCTAGCCTCGACATCGAGAGTAGATTATGGTCTAGATAAGTTAATTAATGTCTAATTAATAGTTTTTATAACATGTCAGGCCTAAAGAAATGAAATGGGGTTTAACGTCCTGCTCTTTTGCACCTAACCCGAGCTAATGGAAGACAGGCATACGCCATACGGTGTGCTATGAGGGCAATTTTGCCCGGACAGCGGCGCTACGGCCTACTCTTATATCGAATTCCAACTGCCAGGGGATCTTTTACGTACATTCCAATGTGTACACGGGACCTTGGTTTTTCGTTCCATCCGAACGACTAGGTAGCTGTCCTTGTCAGGCCCTCCTGACAAGGGGAAATCACGCCGGAAAATCGAGATGAACTTTCTCGGCCAATGCAGGGATCGAACACCCGACCTCCAGTCTAGCGAACCAGCGCCTTATCCACTTAGCCACCGTGACCGCCCCAGGCCTAAAGAAAGACCTACAATAGGCAGATTTTGTTCTTGCATAATATAATATTTCCTTACTTTGATCTTTTTGACCACACTTACCCAGTGCTGGATTAACCATAAGGCAAATAAGGCACGTACCTTAGGGCCAGCCAGAAATCCAGGCCACAAAATAATAAAGTAAAAAAAAAATGGCCTGTAGTGTCATCTTGGTATAAAAGCACTTCTCTGCATTGAAAGTGATTTACTTCATAAAATTGACTTTAAAAAACATCTTCACCAGCCGAGAATATTGGCATTTTATTCGATGAAAAGAGTATGATAAACTGTATGAAAAGTGCGTTACAATTATTTATCTCCCAATAACACATTTGACAGTAGATATCGCTTGTGTGACAAATTACAATCTACTGCGATATTGCTTTACATGAATTTGGTTGGCCCATCAAAAAGCAACCACAATGTACTTTCTTTTATCGTAAAGAAACCATTTATTTTAAATAAAATGTGTCTTTTTAAAAAAAAAAAAAAAAAGAAACTGTGGTTTCGAGCCCTGGTGTGAGCGTATGTGGCATGGCGATAGGGGCAACTTCTCAACCTCGTGGGTTTCCCCCGGGCACTCCGGTTTCCTCCCACTGCTAAAGACCCCTACGCGCAAGCGAATTATTGAAATAAAATTAAACCATAATATGTTAGTCCCGAAATGACCTAGTTTGTGTTGAGTGGACGTTAAACCTCATTTCTCTCTCTATACCAAAGTCTATACCAAAGAATCATATTTGTTTATTTGTGCATGTAAGAAAGAACTGGGTGATAAATAGAGTCTTAAACTCGTGTTTTTTTGATGATTCTCTATATAAAGTACATTAGATTCAAACATATATCACAAAATATGTAATGTTCAATTGTCCTTTCTGGTGTTACTCATGCAGCTAGGTTCATAACTCAAACCAAACTATCATTTTATATTATAACCATATACTTATTTCCTCGACGTTAATGTTCCAAAGGGAAATCTCAGATCTAATCAGGATCGGACCAATGCGGATTAGTAGACCGTTCTTCAAACTCAAGCCCCCACCCCCTTCTCTGGAACAAACAACCTCACAATAGTAGAACGTGCTCATCGTAAGCTTTATTTTAGAACAAATGTTTGACAGTTCCGAATCTTAGACAGCTATTTTGGATCAGTCGTCAACGGAAAATATCAACGATTTTCAACAAGGTTTACATAAACTTCTGAATTCAACTTTTTAAATTTGATGACATCAAGGATTTGATTTCCGATATTCAGCTTTCATTGTGGCATCTTCTTATATTTCTTGAAATTAAACCGAGCGGGATCCCTGTAGTACTCCCTCGAGCAGTTCAGTCTTGTTTGATTTGAAATCATCAATGACGATACCTTTTCCATGGTTTTCAAGGTTGTTGTTGTTCTTGGTGTTTAACGTCCGCTTCCACCGAAGGTGATATCGCAGACAAGTCTTATTTTTTCCATTTTCATTATCTTAGCGCACGCGCAGGGGTGTTTGCTGTGGGAGGAAACCGGAGTGCCCGGAGGAAACCCACGAGGTTGAGAAGGAGCCCATATCTCCATGCCACATACGCTCACACCAGGGCTCGAAACCACAGCCGCAAGCCAGAGGTGACCGGCCAGCTAGAGGTCGAAGCGCGGCACTCTAGACCACTAGGCCATCCCAACCCCCCGGTTATCAAGGTGTGAATGCAGTAGTTTTGTAACCGAGTCAAGGATGCCAAATTTGGTAGAAAGCCGATTTAGTAGAATCGTTTGGTTCAGATTGGTAAACGGAGACCGAAGGACCCGTAAAATTTCAATAATTGGATAGTCGTTTAGAAACTGGTGATTTTTTTGGTCCATATCTGTCGATGATCAAATGCAATTAGGCATAACGTCATCCTTCTACACAAACCGGACTAATGATGACGGACATGTGCTATGCTATGAGGAACATTTTGTCTAATAAAATGGAGGGCGTAATGTAAAATACTACACAACTAATTATGAGACAATAGACTTGCAACATATTTCAAATAATAAGTTTCTTTCAAGCCTTCTGATTTGAGAAAATGTTAATGACTGTCTCATGATCATCATCCACGAGCTTTTTGGGATGCAGCAGGGGCCTTCGTCAGTTGGATGGCAATCAGAGATTAGTGAATAGTTATTTTAAAAGTTTGATAAATTTGTCTGCATGAAGTTAAGCAAAGCAAATGGTTGAATTGTGATTGTTTTTAGTCTTGTAAGAAATATTTTTGAAAACAAATTACTGTAGTCGAGATGGGTAGAGGTTATCTTAATATTACTCTTAGAGCAGTGCAGACAATCTTTGTCTGTCACGGTACTGGTAATGCGAACTGCTTCTTACTTTGTGGAAGATGACATGCATTATAGGTCTCCATGGGAGGTAACATCATCTGGCGCTACCGAGTGTGCATCGTTTACGTACATATACAATCAACTAAATTGATCCCGTGGCCAGGTAAATCCTGATTGCACAGTATATATATATATGGAGAAATGTTGATATTAACAGGTTCCCATCATAAGTAAGGAACGCTCACGAATATCCAGAAGCCATACATACAGTAAAGATAAGAATGGGATATTATTTTCTCCACATGATTTCACTGTATCGAGTTTGAAATGACTGGAGAGTTTATCGCATATCATAAAACATGTAAATCTGATTGTTGTCAAATTGCCCCCGAAGCTAGGCCTACCACTGTATTCAAAAGGTGAAATGAACATCTTTCGCTTCAGGGTAGGCCTGTATGAAAATGAAATGGTAGCTGCCTTTTTTCCCACGTATACAGTGATCTCAGCCAGAATTTGGCTATTTTTTTTAAAATTGCGTTAAAGTTTTAAATTTTTGTTAAGAACTGAAACAAATTAACTATTAGTCAATCCCTACACTAAAAACATTGAGAGAATTGATCGTGTATATCTGACATAGACCCGACCGAAGCACAAAATAGTGCCTATGGCGGCCTGCATGAAAAACCATTCGCAGAAGCTGTAATTTAAGACGACGTAAAATCTAGAGTTGTAGATGTTATTTTTGTGAAAAATCATCGGAAAAGGCGATAGTACGTTATGTATGTGTTGATTATAGTCCTAGTTCAGATTTCACGCTGAGCTGCTGTCTTGATGGTCATTTTCGGTACAATTTTCACAAGTCAAAAACATGATACAAATGTACATCGTACAATCATCGGTCATAATCCATGAAGTTACGGTCCGATACATGCGAATATATTGGCGCATAAAGGACTGTAACCTCCTTGATTAGGGCCCCTGTTTATACGATAAATCGCATTTTCAGTTTGTGACCCCTCTGAAAGTCACAATTTTTATCCAATTGAAGTTTATCACCTTTACAGCAGACTGCTCTAAATAGTGTAAAATTATGTTATATTAACGTTGTGGACTCTCGAGGTCACAATTTTTATACGCCCACATTTACATGCTGACGTATATTGTCGTCGCCCCTGTCCGGTTTGATATTGACGTATGTCCGATCGTAATATCAACGATCATTGCACCTTATTATATGCTTTTTGGCTGATTCTTTGTCCGTCTCCTATAAGATGAGGATATATATTGCATGGCAACCGCTTGTTAGTACAATCAGGAGCCACGATCTACAAAGTTACCAATACCAATATCGAAGGAAACCAAAATTTTTATCCACAAACAAAATATGAACAAACGGACAGGGGCAACAACAAGATACGTCCACGTAGAAACGTGTTACGGAACCATTACAGCATGAACGTTTTAGGAATTACCTGCGTCTATTCTCGTTGGTCAGATATGTTTTAGTTTTATATAAAATAAGATTTGTCAGGTATATTTCGAGGTTTGTTTTTTTTTCAAAACAGTACAGTACTTTTTTTTTTTTTTTAAAAAAAGAAGGTTATACTTTTAGACGATAACTACAGACCAATTTCCAGGTAGCCGCGGCGACTCTTTGTGTATTTGGGAAGTTTTACATACTCGTGAAAATCAAACGACAGTCATACACAAAAACAAACTTTTGACACTACCTTGGGAACTGAAAAGTGCGATGGTATTTTTGTTTTATTTTTTTTTAGTAAGCATGTTGATGAAATACACAAAAATAGGAATGTCTGAATAGAGAGGGAGTCGTTTTAATGTTGTACTTGTCTTATCCCATTTCACTTATGGAAATCAAATCGTGATTTGTAAATATGAATTAGTTCACAGGAATATGTATATTTTAGGCTATGGATGGATTAAAGCCAGTGGCCATATTGATTTTTATCCTAATGGCGGAGCAGACCAACCAGGATGTAGTGATAACCCTATAGGTAGTGCTATAGATATTTTATTACACGGTACAGATGTGTCACGTAAGTATACATTGATACCTATTCCATTAATTAGTTTAGTCGAGATAATGACACAGAGTTAGATCTGTAATAATACGGTTGTGTCAAATCCTTAGAGATGAAACGATATAGGCTACGGCTAGGGAAATATAATGCAGCGCGAATTTACGAATGGTATGCCATGTTGCCCTGTCTGTAGTGAAAAGCGTTGAGCCCAACGCAGGGGCGGATCCAGGAATTTTTGCAGGAGGGGGTTTGCCAGGTTTCTGTCACGGAAATCTGCCATCATCGTCTCTAAATTACATAGGCATACATACAAAATGAGCTTTTTAAACAGAGAAATCATTTTTATACTGATGTAGGATCACTTTGTGATGTAATTTCATTGATGCAAGGCATTATTTTTTTTATGTAGCTGAGCAGGGGGTGGGGGGTGGGTGGACCCCCCCCCCCCCCCTTCTGGATCCGTCCCTGCAACGACAATTTGGGGGAAAAGCTGGAGCAGGGCAAGGGGACTAGAAATATCATGGAAATCCATGGGAAAATATATGGTGGTCTTAATTTTAGGAACAGATTTATGTCCCCTTAGTAAGCTGAGCAGAGTTGTAATCGTTGAGCGTGAACTGCCCCTATTTGTTTATTAATCGCCTTATAAGTAAATGGGATTACCATTTTCAGAATCTCTGTGGTTAAATAGAATACAGCTTTCTTGAAAGCATATCTTTATCTAAATAAAAGTAGGCTTCTTCGTTAGCTAACACACGATTGGTGGCGTGAAAGAATGTTTTGCTGTGTGGGCTTTAACGATTTCTTTTCTTTGAATTCAATGTTCACGTGATCTATTTTTTAAATGTGAGGACTGTGGTGCCTTGTACGGGTTTTTATATGTTGACCTTGGTTGTCCTCAGTTAACCTTAACAGAACTTAGCTATCACGTGAACAGGTTGAAAATGGATTTTTAAAGTAACAATGTATCATTTGGATTTCTCTCTAAAATATCCAATTTCTCGCGACTTAAGCCACTCTAATATGTACCGGTACTCAGATTAATTGTTTTACATTTAGTTTAGAAAACAAAATCAAAATACGAAAGCTGGATAATATAGAGTCATGGTTTCAATATATTTTAAAATGTTCTTTCAGAATTTTCTAAAATTGTGAAGGAGTAATTTGAACTTAACTCATCCGGGTACCGGCATAATATAATAATGTAAGCCATGAAGTGAAATAATGCCGGGCTTTTCTTTGGTAAGGGCTGACAGTGTATTTTGGATTGGAAAAATTGGCAGTTCACGTAAACGATCCCTTTGCAATTTGAATTTGAAGAAAAGTAGAGAGAAACTCTGTTGTGCGGCCTCCTCTACTACACTTGCAACCTCAGTAAATTAAAACAACATTTCTCATGAACGATATCAGAATTGGATGACCTTTTTATAGCGAGAAACAATGTGCCTTCATAATGCCCAAATAGCCATATCTCTATCTGTATATGTATATGTAAATCGAGTTGATTAACGAAGAATAAATGTTTGCAGATATAGCAGTGACCAATAAATACATATTTTACTCATTTTGCTTCCACAGAAAAGAAATATTCCAATGCACTGACATGATTATCAAATATTAAATCTTAAACTTAATGAGAACAAAAACTTCCATTATTTTCTAGGGAGCCATTCCGTCTGTTTGATGTGTGTAAGTATAAATTCAAAAAAGCAGAGCATAAAGGAATGTTTATGGTCTCTAATGGGTTTTACTCTAATTAAAAGTTTTCGTTAAAAAATGCCACAGATTTAGATATGGATGTTCTCGTTACAGAGGTAACCCATGCCGTGTCTTGTAGTCATGGGCGAGCACATGAACTTTACCAGGAATCCATCGCCTCCAGTTGTAAATTCGAGGGTCAGAAGTGTCATTCATGGTCTGACTACGAGTCAGGAAAATGTCATGGTTGTAAAGGTGGATGTTCTAACATGGGTTTCCATGCCGACCTTAAACATGGTGGCGGTTCACTTTATCTAAGTACAGCACAGAAAACTCCATATTGTGGTAAGTTGACGGTATTAAAACCGTTTGTTGTTATTCAAGAAAACTTAACCTGAAACATCTTAAGGATGCCAAGAGCTCAAATTTGTCGGCAATTATGATTTTGGTGCGCAACCACCGATGAGGCTCTCTCGGGACAAAAATTCGTGTTGGGAGAACAGTGATAAACTTAGACGCACAGCGAACTCTGCGATTAAACGACTTCAATAATTATGGTAAATAGATGTTTAGGGCTAGGAGTAGTTTTTCGTTAACGTTAGAATATTTTGAAATTGGTTTGAAGCAAACTTTTGTGGACAGTTTCAATATCTTTTAGTTCAAATAATTAATCATTAAATCATTAAAACACACAGTTTGCATATTAGAAGGTATGTAAAAGTTTTTATGAATATGTATGGCGGACAAGTGAATCGTGAATTCGATATTTATTGAACTCTACAGAGCTTCTATTCTATTAGCTGTACGAAAATAATTAAGTGCCCGTTCGTGAACACATTGTAAAATAAACCTTGATAGTTGAAGTTTGATGACGTCTAGTCAGAAACGCCACGCTTCGGGTAAAAGTTTGCCCCTCTGGCATTGCGCACGCAATTAAGTTTTAACAAGGCAGAAGTGTTATGTTGAACATTAGTTATTCCATTTTTTTGTTCATTGTCGTATATTAGTTTTAGCCCTGGTTAAGGGTTGGTGCTTTGTTCAGAGATGTTGTGAAAATAGTTGTTATGTAGTTGTTATTTGCAGATGTTGTTTATTGTCAGCGTTTATATTGTGTACCCTGGAGGTAGGGTGTTCGATCTCTGCATTGGCCGAGAAAGTTCATCCAGATTTTCCGGCGTGGTTTCCTCTTGTCAGTGATTCAGGACGGATGGCCTGACAAGGGAAGCTGTCTAGTCGTTCGGATGGTACGGAAAAACCGCGGTGCCGTGTACACATTGGCGTGCACGTAAAAGATCCCTTGGCAGTTGGAATTCGATATAAGAGTAGGCCGTAGCGCCGCTGCCCGGGCAAAATTTCCCTCATTGCACAGGTTATGTGCAGAAAGTAGGGCGTTATTTAACTCCATTTCATTTCATGTACTGTTATTTACCTCCTCCCCCCGTTTTGGATTGTGTGTTGTTTTCACACGTTGATTTTGTATTATGAATGTTGTTGGCAATTATTGTTCACGGTCATTAACGATTGTGGTTTTTATTTATGACTGTCTTTGTTATTTTTCTATTATTGGTGTTCAAGAGTATCGTAGTTCATGGCTGTTGTTGGTGTTCAAGAATATCGTAGTTCATTGTTGTTATTGGTTATCACAGTTGTTTTTTTTATTTCAGGTAGTGAGTTTTATGTAGAATTGCAAGTTGGTTCTCACATAGCTGATACCTATGGTAGATTCTATATAACCATTACAGGTAGCCATGGTTCTACATCTGAACTAGAATTCAGCAGGTAATATTTAGATTGGTTCACCAAACTTAGACGTATTATACAGTTTAGAAAACGGTCGTACTCGTACCCTGAAAGATTAATATCCAATGAGGTCAACCTAAATAGACAATTTATTTTGGCATATTAATATTTCTCAGATGTTTTATGATCCTAGTCCGTATCAGATTGTTGTGATATCCTATTTAGCATACTATACTGAATCACTTCCGTTCCATTCGTTAATTTCTTTTTCTATTTATCTCGTTTTTAGAGATTATCGCCATTATCTGAAAACTCAAACAGAGAAACACGTCATAGCTGTTCATGGTAGCATAGGAAGCGTCTCCAAGGTTACCCTTAGATATAAACGAGGCTCTGGTCTAGCAGCTTTAGGAACACCAACTGATATCAAAGTGAAGAATATCTCTATCAGAAGTTTATCAACAAGTCATTTGTAAGTAAATGATCAATCAAAATCTATCTGGAAAGGTAGTCATTCTATGTATTGCAAAATAAAAGATAAGCATTTGAAAGGACTGGCACAAAGTTCTAAACCGGGAAAGGATAGATCAGTATGGTTGAAACAAACTTTTGCCACCGACAACTACCTACAATCATTGAATGAACATACGAACTGCAACTGTAGTGTTATCATTGTCTTCGTGCTAGGCAATCTTGTGAACCTATCCATTGAAATCACCAGAAATAGACAAAACTAGCTATAGGGCAGTCATCAAGTACCTGCAACTGAAATGACTTACTCCAACACAGTAACATGCCGACATGGACTTCACTCTAGGGGATGATTCCCCTCCCATTTCCACAGTAAAGACATTGTCTGTGGAATGTCAGCGTGACAGAAAAGGCCATGGCTCCGGTGGACGGAAAAAAATGCTTACCGTCCTGGAAGGACACCAACAGTATCCATTGAAAACATTACCCAGGTGCATGACATGGTGATGAGTAATGGACGATTGACCACTCGACATATTGGCATTGTTGTGGGCATCTTTCATGAGGGGGTTGAGAACATTATCGAGGAATGACAATAGTTTATTCAAAGGGGGTGCAAAAGCTTTTGACGGCGGATCAGAAACGTGTCACATTCCTGACGTCCTGTGACAAACTGTGCCATTTTAAAGCAGATCCTAGTAACTGTTTAGTTCCGTCAAATATCCAACTGTTTCCAAAAATGTAATAATGTAAAATAAACTAACCAGTGGTCATTTTACGTGTAATTATGGTGGCAAAAGACAATTTCGTCCTTACCGGCATCCAGGCCTTGCGATATCTTTGACAAACCTTTGTACACATTGCAAGGGACTATGTGGAAATGTTTAGCCAATTCCTTTTACATTATCTAGGTTTTAACTGTTACTGTCAGATCTTTATCTAATCACCATAATGTACCTTTACGTGTCTGTAATAAAATAAATAATTTTCATAATCAGGTGGCGAGTAGGGGCAACATGACAGAAGATCAAAACAATCTTAACTCAAACGTACTATATATGTCTTAATACATCTAATCTTTATATAGTAACCCGTTATTCACTAAATTGTTGTCCACGGTAAAAATTTAGTACATAAATACTTTATGATTTAATATATTGACTTTACTGTTTTGTCAAAATAACAGTATTCAGTGGAACCGTTTTATTTTTCTATCCTTCAGGCTGCAATTCTGTGAACACAGTGAAACAACCCTAAAAGATGGCGACAGACACTCATTTTCTCACACATGCTAGTTACTATACAATATCAACAGAAAATATGTGAATTTTAAATAAAAATATTTTTTTAAAAAATGTGTCGTTATGAATAAAATCAGATGTTGTTTAATTGGTTTTCTTCCTTTTTAAATTATGGATCTCATATTTTACGTATAACCTGTTACTGGTGTAATGAACCCAAAAGAAACGCAATTATCCCCAACACACCAAAACAACGTCAATTGATCTATTTATAAACACTCCTAAGTCTCTTGAATAACATCGGCGACGAAATTTCAATACCCTCTATCTATGCTCCTACTTTTCTGTGTGGGCGTATTATGTCGTTGCCTTGTCGGTCCGTCCCCCGTTCGTTCGGTCCGTCCGATATCTTTGAGGGTTTCAGTTTTCGATTGGTTTTTTTCTTCAAATTTTGTTTGAATTGCTGTTGTTATAGAAGGAATAACCTATCGTTATGCCAAGGTTCCGCGCGACCTTCAGTACTACAGTTATATCCTCCTTTCCGAAAACCTTGGGAAAGCGGTCGATTTTTTGGTAGGAAGCATAAGAGAGACATGCCATAAATGAACCCTATTGATGTTCAGCATTCTGTTCCCAAGTTATCCATATTTTCCGAAAGATTTGGAATGGCGATAGAAGCTACGTGATTTTGTAAAATATGGTTTGAAGCACTGGATTCAGAGAGGACCAATCTTATCAATATACAACATTGAGGTCAGGAGTGGTCTACCGAAATCGATATTCCGTCTAGAGTTATTCCCTTTATGACTTTCAAATTAGGCGTGAACAATTGTGGGCATGGTAGGAATGTTTAATAATGGGATACGTTAAACTATAGGTTATCGGGGTCGCCAATTATTGTTAACATACATGCACTTCACAGGGAATTCATAGATATTAATACATTTAAAAATGGGTACTTAAGCCATTTTTAACAGCGTATATATCGAACGCAATCAAATGCTTCACTAGCTTCGATACTATACAGTACATACGACCCTTGGCTTTAGCTAAAGCTTTAAGAACTATATTGTCCACCAATATTACATATGTTACAGAACTGGTTAACCACATCCCAAATATATTTTAACGGATATCTTTGCGAAATATCTTTGAAGAAGCGGGAAGTGACGCAAAATCGAAAACGAGTTATCATTACAGGCTAGAGTAGCGGCGATAACAGATACACGATCGCCTTTCATCTCACTGATACTTCCCTGTCAATTTTCCTTATCTTCATGAAATGGGATATATGATGCGCAGAATTTGCATTTCTATAACATATATTTCCTTGTCACTTTTTGCTTTTGCAATGCATTTACAGATGATTAGAGATTCTCAAACATATACTTAATGTGGTGAGATTTGTGTCTTTACACTACAGTTATACACAATGTTTGCACTTCCCGTTTCCCTGTACAAGATGACTTACGTGATGAGTTAAAGTATAAGTTAGATCACATGCAAAATCTTGGAGCCATTCGTCGAACCACAGACAGAATGGGTTATTCGATTTAAAAAAACGCTGGTTCACTCGAGTATGCCCTGATCGACAGTATTTAAATCAAGCACAGTAGAAGAGGTAACTCATTATTTTGCAGGAATTTCATGGTTTACCAAGTTGGATGCCAAAATGGGCTATTTTGGCGGTGCAATTTACAGAAAGTGTATGCACTTTCTGTGTCCATGAACAACCTCGAACATAACAAAAAAACATTACATTCATGTTTACTGTTACTTTATCAATCCGATTAAAATAGAGATCTATACTTCGGTTGTTAATACTTTCGATGGCCTTTACTGCATGAAGATCTGACAAGTTGTTGTGGGAGGTCGCGTCAGGAGTCATACGAGTGGCTTTTGATCCTATGGCGTCAGAGAGTTGATTAACCAACCAGCGTTCATGTTTCTAGTAGGATACCCACAGTTCCGTGCATCGCAAGCCAAGAAATCGTTGGAACAGACTGTTGCTTTGTATTATCCCTCACATCAACCAGAATGCAGGTTATATAACAATTCTTCCAGACCCTAGAGTAGTAAAGTTAAGTAAAACGAAATTTTGAAATATATAAAACGAAACAAAATAGGATCTGGGTTTAGGCAGATTGGAACATTTGGGTAAATTTACTTTAATTTATGCGAAGTTATAAGTGTTTTTATGTTTTGACCAAATGTCGTAACAATGATACTTGAAAATCGTGACTAAAAGTCTCGATTATCTATTTTATGGTTAATCTATGCTAAAAATCAGAATCTACAGATGGCCGAGCTTAAAGTCCGCTTCCACCGAAGTGATATCGCCGAAGATGAAATATAAATTATTTACCATGGTGATTAGCGTAAAAACAGCGGGCATGTGAAATTTTTATATATTTAGAGATACACAATTAAGGGCAAACAATTGGATTATAGACATTTATTTGTCATACACTCTCACAATATAGGCACGAAAATGAATGTGCAAATACATTTAAAGCAAATGGAGACAAACAGGGACACCATTTAATCACGACACTCCAACAGACAAGCTTTAGATGGATAAAATTGGACAACAAATGAATATAGAGGGGTGTTGGATGACCGAATGGTTAGCACGTGATCTGGCATTGCGTCAACTGGCGTGTACGTGACGAGGAGTAGGGTCGTCTGTATAATCTCGTGGGTTTTCTCCGGGCCCTGTGGTTTCCTCCCACTGACAAAATCTACGCGCTAGCGAATTATTGAAATAAAAATTGAACCAAGTGTTAGTACCGAAACTAGTTTGTGTCGAGTGGACCTTTCTCTCACTCTCATAATATATATAGATGCATAATATTGTGTTTCTTTCCATAAAATAAGACCAGTTAAAAGTATATCACCAACTTTTACGTCGTCATTCTGATGTATATCAAATGATAAGCCAGTAGTTGTCTGCTCTTTCTCCATCGTCTTGATACCTTCAACAAGAGTACGTCAACACCCATAAATTATATAGTATTTCTACTATTGGTGCGCAGTATGTGTAACGCTCTACTTTTATGTGTGGGTTCTGTATATACAACCATTGTGGAATAAGGGGGTTGTCTACAGCTAACTGTCTTTTAATAATCGTCTTTTGTATGTATACTTCACTCAGCTGTACTGCGCGACTATTCGGGTTTGTTGTGTTCTACTGTACACACTTGAATAGCTTTTAGATAGTTACGACACAGCTCGTCTATGCGGTTTGCATTTAAAGTATGCTTCAAGTATTGGACTCGTATTCATAGTAAAGATGTCGATGTGAGTTCTTGATTATACCTGGATATAATAGTGAAATTGGTGTGGTAACAGTTTAATCACCTCAATAATTAACATAGAACTAATGTTGTCTAATACAGGATTTCATTTTCAACAATATTAGCTGAAATTCTAAGGTTTGTGAAATTTTCATGCACGAAATACTGTTTATGTTCAATACTAGGGCTGATTGAAATTGATTGACTTATTAATGATATATACTATAACTTGTAAAAGACACAAAATCACATTGTATTACTGTTTACAATCTCGCTAGAACTTGTCTCAACATGTTCCCGAATAACTGACGGCATGTAGTTCTATATAGGGTCGTCTTATATCATTCATTGTTGAAAGCTCATTAGGTGATTATCTGATTAATTAATCTCGGAGGGATTATTGACAGGTAGTATTGTCGTATATATTACCTAGTTACACGGTGTGCTCTGTGATAAACTGTTATGAAAGAGTCGTAACGGTAATATCGTAACGTCGGAATATAACCCACAAATACAGGTAAATATATTGATTTTTTATACAACTAAATAATTAATTGTAACACAGGCATTATAATAACATTTTAAACCCGGCGTTGTTGCGATGTATTCTATCGTAATAAGACAAGAAATAAGAGGAGACTGACGGACGAAAAGACAAGTCAGTGACTATCTCGTTTATATGGGTTTCTTAAACACTCGCTAAAATTACAAAGAGTAAACAGAAGTAGCTGTCAAAAAGATGGCCATTGATTTTGTAGTTTAAATTTGTCTCTGTAGATTTCACATCTCCATGTCCATACATTAAAGCGGTTTTCAACCTCAAATTCAAACGTTTGAAGATAGCTATTGCATGGGGGAATAGAAAAACAAGGGAGGTAATTATGGTATTATTTCCGGTGTTAATGATCTATAAGAGTGGCAAATAATGCCTATGATCGTTTTGACTTTCTTAGGAAATGTGAAATTCTCGCTTTAAGTAATAATAATTCTGCTATATTTTTATACGCGCACATTGAAATGTGGTCGTATATTGCCGTTCGTTCGTCCGTCGTACACAGTTGCTTGTATACACACAACGCATTACATTGATAATCTGATTCTTTTGAAATTGGTATATCTTGTTTGCATTAGAAAGGAGAAGAATCTTATTTAATCTCAATAATTTCCGTTAATTTCTTTTGGAGTTATGGTCCTTGTTTCACTTTGTTCCACCTTGTGAACGCTGTAACGACAAATAGTCATCCAATTCGCATGAAATGTATATGCATTATTTAAATTAGTAAAATAAAAAGCTTCTTGAATTTCAGCAATATCCGTTGATAGCGTCTTATTTCACGGTCTAACGGCAAAAGTTATCACATGATATTCATCATTTGAATTAAAGAAACGAAGAATCTTATACATTTTTTAAAATTAGTGAGACGAAAAATCCTGTCGAATTTCAACAATTTCTGTAAATTACTTCCAGAGTTAAGGCCCTTGTTTCAGTTTGCAAAAACGACGAAAATTTTAATCTGATCTGTATGAAATTGTCTTGTAAATACCCCTCCCCCCCCCCAAAAAATACCTACAAAAGAATAAATATGCGACAAACCTAGCCGATCACACGAAAGATTTAGCTGCTGTGGCCGTACATTTCGTTGTTTGGCAACCTATCATGCCATAAAGGTTCTTAGACATGCTTAATTATAATAAAGTGTGCACATTAAAATAAAAAGCTTCATATTTTTGTCATGTGTAATATTATGTGTTTAGTCTAGTGTGAGAAATTGTTTCGCAAACTTCCCTTTACGACGAGTTAGTATAATTATTACACGCGCTGTTGAAGCTCTCACACTGCTTTCTTGTGGATGACGCATAACATTTATTTTGACAAACCAGTGCGTTTGTAATGTATGTTTGTTCTAATGTGAATTTGTAACTTAAGTATATGCTGCTCCCCGTGGCGTTTTTAAGCAATAAAATGTATCTTTAACCAGAATGGGCCATCTCTCTCTCTCTCTTTCTCTCGCTCTCTCTCTCAATGCCATTTCTTTGATAATAATTTGTACAGTACAGATAAATAAGTTGATTGTACTAATACGGTACTGTTTGTCTATCGAGGGTTTACTTTTCTGTAACTAATGACAACTTAAAATGAAAACACATAAGTAACAGTGTATGGATAATGCGACATCAATCCTTTGTTACCCAATAATTCTACAATTAAGATACATCGAAGTGGATATAAGAAACCTTATATATTAATGAAATGATACAACCTATAAATTATATTTAGAGGTATATGGAAGTCTAATATACTACACAATAGTGGTCGTCATAAACCACATTCTACATAAAGGTACATTGAAGTGTGATACAAACCATATATCAAACAATAATGGTTGTCATATCTCATGTGATCCTGTACCTACAATCTACATTTAAGGTATATTAAATCTGATATAGTACACAATAGTGGCGGTTATACCCTACATTCTACATAATTTAAAGGTACATTGAAGTGTGATACAAATCATAAACATGTATCAAACAATAATACCCTACGTGATCTTACTTACAATCTATATTAAAGGTAGGCCATATCGAAATCTGACATACCGCCCATTAATGGCAACCAAACCCTAAATTCTACAGTTGAAGGTGGTCTATATCTTTGATTTTTAGCTCTATATTTACATGTAAGTCTCCATGCATCATTTTGGCGCTCTGTAAATCAGCTGCCAACTACAGTATTGTGAAAGATAAATCTCTAAAAGGAATATTTGGCCTAAATTGGACCAATTTCGTTCAGTATTTACAAAGATATGTGGAATTTAATCGATCTATGCTGCTCGCTATATAATAAGCCTCTCGCCATCTATTTATTGATAGGCCGGTTTTGCATCAGATAGAATCCAATCCTGGACATTATCTAGCGTTGGTATATTTTGATTTTTTTAAATCGATTGTTAAATAATATCAATCCGAGTCCATATTAGCCTGGATTTAGCTGTGAAAATTTATACTTTGAAGAAATATAGATTTCTCCCAGGTGACAGCTTGAACTTTTTGATGCGCCCATATTGAGGTTAAAGTTGACTTAAATTAATGCACAGTGTGTGTGTTTAGGAGACAAAGAATCGTATTGAACATTGTATATATTCTCCAGAATGCACAAAAACGAATCTATTTTTCAAAATGTTTTCGACTCTACGCTTTTTTTTTCTTTTCGTATCGTCGTAATTCAGCCCCTTCATTGGTGTTTTCCGGGTCTCCCAAAAAGGGTCCTGCCCGAACCGTAGTCCTGTGCTATCCTGAATATGTAGCATGGTATACAGTTGTCGATCCATCGATTTATCTAGTTTCTACTGACTTAGGCAATTGTATAAATACGAATAGATGACCCGATCAAATCATATTGATAGTTAAAGTTACATTCCCGTGTACAAACTGCATAATTTGATGATATATTAGGACTAAAAACATATTCAAACTAATTATTTTGTCATAATTTTGCTAAATCCTTCTCTAAACATTATAACTGCCAAGTATACCCTGCTATAAAAATCGATCCAAAGAGGACATGTTTGCGACCGGGGATTACCCCTCTCCGTACCTATAGCAACGGCGGGCGGAGACGGGTGAGAATTCATTGCATAAACAAGACGATGTTGTCTGTAATCGCTGACTATTTATACAATTTCGAATCCTAATTAAATTATTTATTACAAATATCGAATCGTAATTAAACTCTCGGATTATCCACTGCCGGGTCTTTTTCCGTGATTTTTATCTCGGAAAGTGTTGTACGTCTAACTCTTCATAATGTTTATCAACATGTACACAAAGCGCTCAATGTACTCGTGCAACCTTCGACGTCACGCGTGCGGATAATCCTAATCGTCGGGCTGTTGATTTGGGGAACCCTTACCTTTTTGTCCTGTATACGCTCCATGAGTGTTTCTCAGGGAATCCAGTAATTTTCTAGTAAGATTGGTTATCTCTTCTTTCCATTTATACCAAAATTGCCATACTTTTATTGACAATAACCACCCGATAAATACTTTCCCGTGAGCTCATCTTTAAGCTGGAATACATGATGTCATTGGAGAAAAAAATATCATATTAAAGCTGCATATTCAAATAGATGAGACGTCAAAACCCTCTCTTTTTTGACAAAATTCAAAGAAAACTTTATGATTAAAAACATTCATTATTATCTGGTTGTTTCTTTAAGTACAATTGAAAAGATTTGATGAGTCGTGAATCGCGCGAACACAGAATATTTTTTGTAGTATCCCTATTTAAACGACAATTGTCAGATAAATATAACACGCTGTATAATTTACTGAAACATTTAAGGATTGAAAGCACTATATAGTTTCGATAATATTTAGACAGCTTTGCTACTATGGTATTTGTTTAAGCTTCTGATAGGACCGATTGATTTTTAGAAATTGGTCTAGGAATTGAATGCGTTCGATTAGTTTTATTGAAGTACGTCTTGGCCTACCATTGTCAAGACGTACCGTTGCGTGACATTGTTTTTATGTTGTTGGGGTTTTTTTTTGGGGGGGGGGGGTTGTTTGGTTTCGCTGAATGCCAATATCTCGATTCGCAGAATTTGGTGTGTGGTATTATTCTGGTATATTTAAAACATAAATAATGAACCATGCTACGCCGAAAATATTTCAATTTGTAGATTATGAATCATTTGGAAATGTGTACACTTTTTCATTAATATAGACATATTACTTCTATGTCTGTATCTTGATATCAAATACTGGTAGTACACGTACAGTGCTCATTTTAATTTGACAGAATGGCCTCGTTTCAAAAACAAGACTTACAATTTTTTTTCAACTACACTGACATTTTCGATCACAAAATTAGTCAAGTGGTATTTGCGGTGAGGGTTGGCTATGGTACTTGTGCCGCCAGTTTCGGTGGCTCGCTCGAGTGGCACCAGTGTTGTTGCTTCGCCAAGAGCGGCGCGGATTTTGGTGGTATCTGCTTTTTATGTTAAGCTCCACGGGTACCTGAACGTTACAAACATATAGCACATATAATTAAATTATGTAGGCCTACGGGCTTTATTCAAATTATTTCATGCATGTCGAATAGTTTAGCTGTATAATGATTCATTATTTATATTTCCACGATGTTGAAACAAAAGGTGACTAGCCCCTACTGACCCCAATAACCTTAACTCTATCATTCAAGACAGTCCAGGGGCGTGGGAATTGACACGCACCTGAGAATATAAGTAATGGTTTCCTATGTGTCGCGAATGTATTAATGGTGTCCGACAACTTGTTACTGTGACTGATAATCAATCAGCTTAGGGAGGTCCTGTGTGTTAGGGGGGTTCAAGTAATCCATTAAAACCAAAAGTCGAATTGAAAATGCATGACATCAACGACAAATTCGAGATGTCTGCTAATAAGACTGGTCAACGAACTATAAAACTTTAATCTCATCATCAAGCAGAAAAGTAAGTCTGAAGGTAAATATTTCAAGGTGCGTAATAAAATTATAGTTAACACAAGTTCTTGCTATATTCAATTAATTGTTCATATCATGTATTTAAACATCTATATGTACAATTTAACATTTTTCTTATCAAATATTGTTATATCATTTTAAATCTTGTAAGCTTTTTTTTTTTTTGTTAATAATTTTTACCTTGACCATAGTCTAGTAACCAGCTCGCCCTAGCGGACCCTGTCGTTATAGAAACCATTAACCAGTTGAGAAATCTCGTTTACTAGAAGTATATTTTTTTAATAACTGCGTTATCGTCTTTAGTGCTGGAATAAGCTACACTATGACAATACATGTTATTTACATAGTTGTAGGTAGGTAGTTGTGTGGGTGTTTTAATTCAGTTGAAGTTCAAGTCTTGTATTAAACACTAGTAATTATTTACACTGCATGACCGTACTTCACCATCTCTACACTAACTCATTAAAATTACATTCTCACAACAGTAAAACAAAGGCCATAAAAATCGATGAATTTCATGTCAAGGTATTTTCAGAGAAGGTCATTCCCACAAATCCAGACACGGTGTACACTGTGAATCTAGACAATAGTTTGAAAGGGGGTCCGAGGAATCTAGACAATGGTTTAAAGGTGGATTCGAGGAATATAGGCAAGCATTTTAACTAACTACAGTCTGCAGTTTAAAAGCGTAC
Organism: Patella depressa; assembly: GCA_948474765.1. Taxonomy (NCBI): domain Eukaryota; kingdom Metazoa; phylum Mollusca; class Gastropoda; family Patellidae; genus Patella; species Patella depressa. Next base: position 32,440,814 of record OX419715.1, read on the forward strand.
TTTGTGAATCTGTATATTGGTTTAAAGACCTTAAGGGCCCAAACTTGTCAACATAAGGTTAAATATAGCGCTATTAAAATAGCATAATATAGACAAGGAAAAGTATTTTCATTGAATACATGTTCATCTACATATTATTCAAAGCAAACAATTCAGGCTTACGCCAGTGTCATTTGAATTTTACATCTTTATGTAAGAGCATTATGTAAGAGCTGAATCTGTTCTCAAATGTTACATAACTTATTAATTAGACATTTATTATCATGACAAGACCATAAACAACTCAAGGCAATCGGATGCTCGCGATATTCTATGGATTAAAACAAGATTACGATTTAATAATTTAGTTTTAAGAAATGAATAATCGAGACTTTGTAATCCATCGTAACAACAATAGCAATGCCAATCGAGGCTGTTATTTTCCAAACAGCCATAACGTCGCCCAGGATGAAGTAATAAAGGCTCCATTTTCAATTTTACATCAATTTAATACATGTAGTAAGACTCCTTAAAGGGGGCATGTACATATAGTTACTTTCGAGACCATTTTGTTGGTTTTCCCGTTTATTTATTTACAGAAAGAATATAATGTTATGTCAGCTTTGTACGTAGATGTTTGTATATATTGTTATTTGTGTCCACATCCGTTTACAGAAAGCATACAGAATTGTAACGGTTTGTTTATTTAACTGATAATTTTCTGTAGTACGTAACAGTTAAGTTATGCCGTTGAGTTTTCTTGGCGCTTTTGTCCGATTAAAAGTTTCAAAGTTACAAGAATTTGTTGATCCACAGATCCGTAAAGATAAGAATATATCAGCAGGCGATGGTACGAACTGGTCAATTTATTATCTGTGTCAAGTTTGTTACATATCTGTGTCTTTCCCCCTCCAACTGATAATTCAGCATGGTATGAAGTGGTATTATGTGCGTGGTTGCCTCTGTTTGTAACATTCACTGTGTTGGTTAATCTGTTTATTTTACATTCTTTAACTTATTGTTGTCTATGAGTCTATCGCTCATTTATCTCCCAACAATTTCAATGGATACATTCGCTCGATTTGATAGTTTTGTTGTCGATAGTATTAAGGTCTAAATCGCGTCAAATCAAATTTTTTCCGCATAAAGAAGACAAAGTACTAATATAAACAATTTTTTTATTCAGGATATCTGAAAGGGGTTGGGAACAGATGTACTCTGTATAAAGCCCCCCCCCCCTCCCTGGTAGGTTAACTATTAAACATGTAAATTGCTCAGCTTGACATTGATAACTCGAAATCCGAATCTTAGCTTCGTCAACATTTCGTATTCCTGTGTATTTTTGGCGGATTAAATATGTGTTACAACTGTAATATTAAGTGGTTGGTGGTTATGAGTAAACCATTCAGTGCGTATTAGAAGTATGCACCAACGCACTGGGTCTAATAAAATTATACCAATATCTTGTTTCTTTTATGGGTATTTTAACTGTGTACACATTGGCGTGCACGTAAAATAACCCTTTACATTTGTAATTCGAAATAAGAGTAGATCGTAGTGCCGCCATCCGGGCAAGGCACAAACAATGTATACCATTTAGAAAAGCAGAGTATATTATTATGACGCAAACCACAATTCATTTCATTGTTATGGGGATTTTACGTCCAGTATGTAAACGGGATCTCGACTTATCGTACCATTCAAACGACTAGACAGACTTTTAGCCTCGCCCGATTAAATGGAATTACTTGACTTGTGGTATAGATAATCTAATCAGAAAATCTTTGCCTCCTAGGTTACAGGTTAAAGTTCATGGTCATCCAAATATGTAATTTATGTAATTTGAAAATATTTTGTTTATAAGATGTTTTTTTTTAGTTCAAATAAATGGGAAATTGTACTTACTTGAAGTAAAGAATTTATTGGAGCAAATTTTATTGTAAAATAAGGATACTAATTATTATTTGCACTCGGTGCAGAGGATTTTATACGTCCTCATTTAAGTTTGTATAAATGCTTTCATTACCGATAAAAGAAAAATATATGCGACAACTCTTGGGAACCGGTGGGACGACTTAGTTGCTGTGTGTGCAAGTTTCGTGGTGATTATAATAAGATTGAGTATAAATTGGTGAGATATTTACAGTCGTTCACATTTTATAGTAGTTTTCAAGTTCAGCGAACAATCCGTACATAATGCGTCACTCAAAGTAGGACAGTCAGCAATTACGTCAGCGAATTTTACTATCACATGTACTTTCGAAAATCAATTATTTGTTAAAAGTATTAACGTCTCTAGATATTGTATACCTATGTTTTTTTTAGAGTATTCATCTTCTCGCTATATTTGACAATAAATTTAAACCTACCTAATATAGACGAGGTCGAGATAACTTTACGTACTTGTTATTAATATTTGTCAGGTCTATGGTATATACGTGGTAAAGTTTTTATGTTTCTGCTGGGGTTTTTTAACTCATGGTGGTAATTATAAGACTTATCGAAAGACACAGTTTACCCGACCGTTCAAATTTATCTCAAAATTAAAAAAAGAATAACTATTTAAATGTAATGACTATTGCTATTGTTATTACTTTACTTTCTAAGACAAATATAGATGGTGGCATGAAATCCATTGAAACCAAAACAATATTTTAATGGGCTTACCTTGATTGATTTGAATAATTTTTTGCAGGCTTCAAATGTTATATAAACTTTTATTTAGACATTTATTAACATTCTAAGCTAATAATCAACTCTCTAGAACATCGGATGACCGAGATTTGAATGGATTTAAACATCCACGAGATTTGAAAATTTAATGATCAAATTGACAATCGAGGCCAAGTCACAGTTAAGTTCCGTTAATACGATAATGAACAATCGACGCTATATCTTCAAACAGTGCTAACTTCGCTCGGAAAAACGTACTTTCATTTTTTATTTTTCATTATCTATTTTAGAATTATTAAAGCAAAAACTGACCAGCTCTTTATCTAAATCTTACACTATTGTTCATTATGTGCATTATTAATATTGACAGTCCATTTGATGATTTCGCTATTTTACTGAGATTTCGATGCAGCTATGGCGGGTGTGGTGCCAGGCAGGGTAATCTTACTCTTTCGGATACTTGTTACCGTGTTTATCCGGCAGACTACTGTTACCACTGTTCATCATGTATTTTGTACTTGGTTTTATTTTATTATCACATAATGCATTTTTAACGTGTAATACATGGAACATTCGCGTACATTCACTGAATCAGGAAGATGTTGTTTATATCATGTGGTACACGTCAAATTATGTCAACTTCAGACACCAACGTATCGGAATATGGGAAATCTTCTTGTTTGAGTTCACCTTTTTACCATATTATATAGATTCCGCTTTAAAGCAGGCTACTAGACCCACAACACAAAGCAACTAGTTGCAGTTGATATGATCATCATGCAGCCGGCGTCAAATCGTTTCCATTGAAATGGCATCACGCGATAAGAGACACGTGTCATGTGACTTTATAAATAAGGAAATGGAAGCGAACGAAGACACCCACTTTTCAAATCTTGATAGAATTGTGGAAAGACCGACCATGTCTTTGAAATGCTTCTTCTAAGTTAGTCGCCATTTTGTTGATCACACATGGGATAATTCTCCAGAGATTAAAATGTTTTGGGGAGATTGGAAAAACCCTTTTGATAGATAAATTAGTTCGAATGTGTCCAAATATATCATCAAATCACAAATATTGTACGGGAGGGCCTCTTTGTGGGTAACGCTTAAACCGGTGCGTCTTGGATGGAGAAGCTTTCATTTTTTATTTTAAAGGAATGAGGAACAGACAAGCCTATACATATATTTATGATCTCTAACCTAAATACCAAAATAAATATGGATAAGGTAAAAGAAATAGGTGAATAAACAACAACTTTATAAAATGATTACTTTTAAAATCAACATGCATATAATTATAGTGTACATTAACACAGTCGGTTGTGCTGGAGTTTTCTTTGGGGGTGGCGGGGTGGGGTAAAAAGCAAAGAAAGCGACAAAGTTTGTTAGCTACATTATGTACTAGCAAGAGTAAGTATGCCCCGATATGAAAGGCGAGATACGTTTCTGTTGATTTCGTTTTCAACCAACCTATATAACATGGCTTTGCAAGAAAACACGGGTTAATTGTAGAGAAATGTAGCGTGTATTGAATATATCTGAAGGTAGCTGGTAAACGTCTAAATGGGGGTATAATCGCTAACATTTTGACTGGGGACATTCCACATCTAATAGTAACATTTATTTTAACCACTGTTCAAATACTATCGTGTTGACAAACTGAAATAGGCCGTACAGTTTTTATACCATGTCGTAAAGTCAACTGTATAGAATTATCTTAAACTATTTCTTCTTTTTTTTGCGAAAAGATCTATTGTCATTATCCATATAAAAGTTTAAGGTAATATAATTATCAACAAAAAGCAAAATACGTTTATTAAAAGTGTATATATGTTTTGTTATCGCATGCTTAACCTCGTGGGGTTACTCCCATATTCCTGAAGCAATGGCCCGAGAAATCCCACTCTGGCCTGGGTTGAATTCTGATACTTGCATTTTGAGGGAGTTTGTCTATTCTCCCCGCTCAATTAAATCTCGTAAATACTGCAGCATGACAGACCTTAATTTAAGCTGGGGCCTTTGGACAGTGATTTAAGGTATTAAAAACAGTGAAAGTATTGCTCGTCTTCAAACAGTACTGTTTACAAGAGGAACAAGAAGTGGAACTTGTTGAAACGTAGTGTGAAATAAACTCAGTGACTGTTTTCCTTATAAAGTGTGTTTTAATATCAACTATTGTATAAGGTCACATAATAGTCAACCTTTAAATTCATAGAATCTTGTTTTAGATTTAATTTAACAAATATACCAACAAATATAATTGTATCCCTCCTTTGACATTTAAAAGTTACGTTTCTTTGTTTGAGGTTTCCACGTGTATTTTATCAATTTGAACAATGCTCTTTTGCATTTTATAAAAAAAACCCATACCTTTTAAGTACTTATCTAAGAAAAACCACGAACCGACAATCATGTTAAGTCGTGATACATGGTCATAAATAAAGTTTCATTTCAAATAAATGTATACAAAAACAATTCAGTTGCCAGTATCTGTAATTAAATGTGTGAGAATTTAAATACAGTTATAGGAAGGAACAGATTTTAACAAACACCATTTAGAATTATTTTTCTGTTATATATTTTTAACATACCATATAGTAAGTGTCCGTCGGTACAGCCACCGCTCTTGTATTTTTGTTTGTGGTGCTTTAAAATGCATTTCTGCAATATGGCTTCACAAGCAAGTGGTCATTTTTTTCAAAAGGTCGTAACCTACAAATGGTTGACCATTATACATGTATTTAGGTTAATGAGTTGCTTTGGAAATAAACTGGTTCAGTGATGCCACATGTATAGTAATATATATATATAGTGTATGGCACCTATCATTAGTCTAACCACACCCCACCCCACCCACCCGCAGTTCCCATTTTAGTGCATTATGTTGCAAGTAATAAAGTAAAAACGTAGAAATGAGCGGTCGGCCCAAGCGAACGTGTTGACGACCGTGGCTGCTGTATTTTTTTATATTTCTGTTGAGTAAACAAGGATTTAGAACAAAACGGCTTTCATGAGTTTGATTATTAAAAGTACACAACGTTAAGATATTAGTAAAGTTCAAGGTGAAAGGTGGTATCGCAATATAGCCTTACAAAAACTTTCTAATGAGCTGGTGACACAGATAATGTTGATGTTTTAATGGTAATAAGATATAATAGTTTCTGCGCCAGAATTACAAATGTTCTCCGGGATGACACCCCCCCCCCCCCAACAACTGTCTTCCCTGTTACGGAATTTTCATCAAATTGCCTAATAGTATTTGGTAACTCAAATAATTAATAAGGGCCTACTGATCACGTGACCCAGCGACCTGATAAACGATACTGAATCACCAAGATAGCCTTATAGTCATGGTTACCATGACACTTGTTGGCTGTCAAAATAAAACGTTTGCAATTCATTGAGAATTATCAAATAGCTTCAGGGCATTAACTTTCCACAGTCAAAGGCCTGCCGAGTTAAAATTAACCTATTCACAAGAGAAAAATATCAAATAATAACATGTTCAAGGGTTAACTGACATTTGATGTCATTTACTATTTATTCCCTTACCCCCTGTCATAAAATGACTATACACTGATTGTCAACGGGCATATATTTTGGTGAAGATTTGCGACTTGGAGCGAGTAATGTATATCCAATTGATTTCATACACAGCTGACTAGTTTTATATAATATATATTGTAATTGATGGTGGTTTTTATATCGCTTTACAAAAAAACACATAACGAAAACACGCATTTTTAATAATCCTCAGTTGAATGATAAATTATATGAATTATCAATCTTTACACTCAATATTTATTCAATATATATATTAAGTTTATAATCCTACTTAACTTACATTGATTTCTCGTTATTAATGTACCATATTTCAAAATATCTCAGAGAATATAATAATATAAGGTCTTAGGTTGTTTAGTGTCAGATTGTAAAAAACATAGTTTGTCTATAAAATGTTTTAAAATATCTAATTTCCAAAATCATGTATAAACCGCGTGCAGTCCAAAGAGAGGTGTGGTACTTTCCTTTTATTATTGACGACTTGAAATGACAACACATTAAGTAAGAGTAAAAGTCCGTTATATCCTTTTATAAAATCGGTGTTATTCCACTTAGATTCAAGGGTGTATTGAGATGTGATATTAATCCTTTACTACCCAGTAATTCTACATTTAAAGATACGTAGCTTACATTCTACATAACCTACATAACCTAAATTCTACATTTTAAAGATATATCTGTAATTTTGAACGCTATATGTGTTACTTTAACGCTATATTCATATACAATATTGTGAAAGATAAAACTGTAATAGGAATATCAGTCCAAAAGTGGATCAGTTCTGTTAAGTATTTAAATATCCAGTAAGTCTGTCGCCATTCTGTTGTCTGCAAAAAATTATTAATAAGCCTTTTTTTTAAAAATTAGATTAAATCCAATTCAAGCCGAGACATTATCTAGCGGTGTGGTCGTATATTGTCGTCGCCGCCGTCCGTCCGTCTGGGGGATAAAGTTAATATCCAATTGACTTTAGATTTATACACAATGTTTAAGATTATGCAATTTTCAATACTGCCCTTGGTCACTTTAAAAATCTTGTGGGCGTTCTAGATGTTAAAGTTGTATTGACTTTAATTTTATACATAGTGTTTAAGGCCATGAAAGAAGCCATTGATTTCCGTTGGTTTCCGATAATTACTGCCAGTGTTTAGGGTCATACGACAAAGGGGCCTCTTTATTTTCAACGATTTCTGATAATTATTGCTAGTCTCGAGCGTTTTAAGGTTTATCTTGGCGGAGGCTATACTATTTTGAGAGCCCTCTTTCGCGGTGGCCCGGGGGGGGGGGGGGGTGTCTTGATTGATAATTTTCATACCATTGTAAGAGGGGGCCTTTTGTCAGACGTGGGGTGTGCATTTTCATTTTGCTCATCGGTTATAACATTTTTCTCCCGTTTAATTTGATCAACTTCTTTGATTTTTTCGCGTGGAGGTTAGCGCCCCCAGCGCCTCGGCTATAAAACACCTTTGGCTAGTTATAGCCCTTGATATGAAGTGTTTTGCTAACTAAACTTTACTTAGGACAGAACTAGAAGCCAAATAGTTGTTACTTGTAGTAAGATTTTTAGTGTGTTGTTACTGTTTTCATTTGTGACAAAAGAAAAACTATGCGAAAATCCCAGTTTACTCGCCACTGGATCAGAATGCTGTATTGAAGATTTGATATAACATGCGAATTTTGGATAGGGGAAACCCCGTGTTCTCAGATATATAAGAATAGTATGCTTGTTTAACCTACAATATCTTCTTTTTATACTTACAGGTAAATAAATAATCATGGATTTCCAGAATATAAGAACGGAAGTGACGACTACAACAAAGACAATTCAAAATGGTGTCGATGATTTCACATCTAAAATGTCAGACGGCGAAGACGAAGTAATCCACACTTTTGATTCATTAGGTGATATAAGAGATGGAGACAGTGACAATGACGACGAGAATATTCGAGTAAGAAAAACAGTTACATATACATACAAGACGAATGACATTTCCGATGACATTAACGTTAATCCGGAAGTACATGATTTGACAAATAACATTGAACAGACATTATCGAGTGATGGAGATCTGGATAAGGTTGATCATATAAATGAACGTGTTGTAACAACTGTGGTTTCTCATGTTGATGCAGATTTAGAAGATTCTGAGGTAGATAATTTTTTCGGTGTTCCGGAAGTAGATAATGAAATCATAACGAATGTTGATGACCAAATGCGGCCACCAGTAGCTGCTGAGTTATCAGTTAATACAGGTTACCATAACAACGACAATCGCATCAACCATATTTCTGAAGATAATGAGTTTGGTATTTCTGATGCATTAAACAGCCCGCTTGCAGATTCCGATGGTTTTATTCAAAATGGAGAGCATGTTTTGGGTTCTGTAAGAAGCGACATGACTGAAGACTCGTGGAGAATGGGTGAAACGGGAGGAAGTGAGGTTCTAGATGATTTCAACAGGGTAAGAGATGACGTCGAGGAATTTTCAAATATACAGGACGATCCAGTCGACGCTTCTTCGAATAGTGCGGATATTAATATTAAGCCAACTTCAGAAAACATAAATGATGATATGAAACATGAAATTACAGATGAGGATAATAGTGCTACTGTTGAGACACCAGAGGGGGGTGTATTCGGAACTATTAAAGAAAAGGTCATGGATGTTCGTTCTTCGGGTTTGAATTACGCAGGAGATGCCATCACTAACAAACTGGAAGGCGCCAGCGACGAAGGAATTATGGGAACAATTAAAGATAAAGCAAAAGAAACGAATGCAGTAGAAACCGTAAAAAACAAAATCACCGATGCCAGTGATTCTGCAATAAAAGACGACAGCGTTGTTAATATGGTGAAGGATAAAATAGGCAACTCGGATTTCCTTGGTTCATTTGGTGCCAGTTTGACCGGTGGTTCAAGCGAGGGCGGGGAAAAATCAGAAACCTTGGATGTGATAGCGGACTCACCCGACGTAATCAGTAACAACACTAATCTTGCGGACGATACAACTTTAAAAACAGTAGATAACTCTGATTTTATTGAATCTGTAAGAGTAGCAGACACCAATGCCGAACCTCCAGCAATTCAAGTCCAGTCGGAAGCTCCAACAATTCAAGTCAATTCGGAACCTCCAACAATTCAGATCAACTCAGAACCGGCAGGCAATGAAATAGACACATTTAATGCTTTAAGCGATGATGACATGGACTATGAGATGAAAGAAGTCGATATTAGTATCAACAACGAGGAGGACTTTGGGAAAGTCTTCGCTGAAAATCGTCAGTCCATGAGAGAGAGTCAGGGAACGGAATTGTTTCGTCAGCCCTCGAGGTTTAACAGCAACGAATCTCTGGATAAAAAAGACAAAGAGAAAAAGGCGAAAAAAGAGAAAGAGGCGAATGAAACTAACTACACGATATCAGACATGCCAAAAGATGAGGTTCGATCACAAAGAACCTGCGCGGGAATTATGAAAAGTTTCTTTTGTCCAAAACGCGGTAGTTGGCAACCGGACAGTTATCTTTGAGGGGTGTGTTATAACCTAACTCAAGGGTTTTAAAAACTGAGAATGGACACAAATATTCTTATTTGATATGAAATATTTTTATATGGTGCGAATGAATTAATCTAATTTTATAAACTAGTGACCAATGTCGTTTTTGTATGTGAAGATGTTTGTTTAGACTGCCTGCCTTCTATTATCAATACTTCTTTTCTGTCGTAGGCCTACTAACATCGAGGAGAAAATTTGACGTCATACACCATGCCACATAATAATCAACGCAAACACCGGCCATCCAGTGAGGTTTTTAGGTCATAAGTAATAATAATATTATGTTAATGTTAATATGACAATGGTTTTGACAAGAAATGTGCGTTAACGAGGAACCGGGGCTCCATCCACAATATTTTTGTTCAAAAGAAGGTAATAACGATGTGTCATGTTTAAAAATTAAATTAACTGATGTATGTTACAAAAAGTACTTAATTCATAAAGTTCCTGATAACACAATGGATATAAATAGACAAATCAAACATAGCATTGTGGTCTGTTTCCTAAAGGACAATTTTGTGAAAGAGCTGGTTAAACACATTCCAAATAATATAATTGTAGCATAAAAATCTTTGCTATGATTGAAGCGACTGGAAAAGAGAGGGTCAACAGCTACACAGGCGAGTTTCCGCTGATTGATAATCCTGAGAAGGGTGCATCAGGTCGAAACGAACGCTGGTTAAAAATTATTGACTGTAATGCGATCAGAAAAAGCGAAATCACAGAAAAGGTCCGCGCAATACCTGGTTCTGATTATTTGTCTACTTACATTTTAAAAGTCACTACTGTCTTCGTCATACGGCGGACAGGCTTAATAAATGTATGTTCATTAATACTTAGGCTGACTTACTGATAAATTGTGTGGATACCATAGATAGATGTATATATTTCCATGTGAATTACAATGCTATAGTCTACACCACATTAGATAACAAACAACGATTCTACTTCGACTCTAAACGCGTCTTGTATTCCTGTACCACTTAAAGAAACCTTAATTGCCAATCTTGTTGTTTATCACGGCAGGTTTGCAAATTTTTAAGTTCTTTTATCACAAAAATAATTGTTTTAGGGTGAGTGATGTGGTTCATGAAACATTTATGTTATATAGAAATGTCGATCATAAAACAAATACTTTTCAATCTTGTGTGAATTGCCACCACTTTCAATACGACGAATGCACACGGTAGACGAATCGAAGCATCTCGAATGGGATGTCTGATGTTTATAAATTCTTCTTAATGATTTGCTACAAACACACATGTACAAAGATCTCTCTACCCTGTCTCAAGAAATATTTTGCGTTATCTTCCCAGGGAGCTCATTTTTTCTGAATCTAATAATAATGTTTCTTAACCTAATAAATTTAATAATGTTTCTGAACCTAATAAATAAAGACTTGTTTACTAATGACTAGTTTATATAGCTTAAAGCTCCAATAGCATTTTTTTAAGTTATATTTTTAAAATGTATTAAAATAAAGCCCAAAAATAGATTGAACCTATAAACAGTCCTAGCTTGTTAAAGAATAATCCTATTAATCCTATAATTCAGTACTGCCAGTTGAGAAATTGGCAAAAATATCATTTTCAACTTCAAATTCAAACGTTTGAAGATGGCCGTCCATGGAGAGGAATGGGAAAACAAGGGAGGTAATTGGGTAACTTTTTCCTCAATCACCCTGTGTCACCCTTTATAATGCCCCAAAAATTTTGCCCAGGACCGTATAATAGTGAGTTGACAACCTTTTGAGCAAAAGACATAGAAATAATTATGTTTTGACTTTCTTAGAAAATGTGAAATTGGAACTTTAAGAATTACTTTAATGTAGTGTTGAATGGTTAATCGAAAGTGCACTTTAGATAATAATGTCTGTCAAGTCAAGCGCCGAGGCTTGGATCCCAGGCTAAAGTTATATTTTATATTTGTCTCGAAATTAGAAATGACCTCATTGATTTGATTTTAATGCTCTCTCTCTCTCTCTCTCTCTCTCTCTCTCTCTCTTTTTTTTTAGCTATTAATATCTCCCCATCTCCTTATGGAAGAAACGCATCAGATCTTATTGTTTGATATAAGGTAAATTAAAGTAATAATAGACAAGTTTACATTATTTGTTACAATTTAAATGTAATCAACATAATAGTTTTAGTGCTGCATATTTATTTATATTTTTCGTTAATATATAGCTTATTTTATAAACAATATTTATTTATCCAATCTTGATCTCATTTAATCACAAATTTCCTAGAACATATATTGTTTAACAGTGTTATTTTTATTTAGGTTTTTTTTTTTGTTAATTGGTTTCTTGTGAATTGTGCACATTTGTAATAATTTTATTATGAGATTTAACCTCGACAGGATATGGAGTATTATGAGTGAAAAGTACTTTTGGTTGTGAATGATTTAAAAAAAAAAACCATACGCATTCAAAAGCACTTTTTATTAAAAAAAAAATAATAAAACATATGATCCAAACAATATTCAAATGGATCAATTCTATCATATAAATCTTGGTCATAATTTAATCTGCCATCTTGGACAAATAAACCAGTAATACACTCGCCCATTCTTGATGAAGTTTGTGCTTGATTACGTAATAAAAACATTGTAATTTGGAGATATTTTTGACTTTTCAGCTGGCCTACAGCCGTGTCCTTAATTTTAATTGCCATGGCTTTCATCAAATACTGAAGGGAGAAAACTCTATAATCTCGACTTTGTATAAGCTTATGTGACGCGTTTAGTTCATATAGTTATCATTCTTGATGATTTTACTCCATGAAGTTGTATATAACTAGTTAAGTAGTTTTCGTATGTAATCACATAATTAAAATTAAGGACAATTTATTGCGATATCCCAATGTTTAAGTTAAAAAGAAACAAAGCCAGTAATTGTTGTTGAAAAATTATGTGATAATTAATTAAATCTACAATTGATATTCTAAAAACCTTTTTGACTTCAAGTTATATCTATATTTTTTATACACCCATGTTGATGTGTGATCGTATATTGTCGACATCCTTGTCTTTCGGTCCGTTTTAAGTGCCAGAGCTATGGCTCTTGAGCAATTTAACAAGTCGTGTTCATATATGTATTTACCAAAGTCAATATATGACTGACATATTCACAGTGTATACTGTGATAGGATGATTAATCCAATTGATTTTCAATGAGTTCCGTTAATTACTGCCATAGTTATGGTCCTTGATCACTATTAAAAATATTATGGGCGTTCTAGGGGCTAATTTTTTAATCTGAGTGTCTTTAAATTCATATACAGTATTTAAGGCCGCGAGACAAAAGCGCCAATGGATTTTGAATGATTTCCAATACTTCCCGTGTAACTAGCTTTGATCATTTTGAAAAGTCTTGCCAAAATTGATCTTCCGATTAACATTAGATGTATAATATTCGGTGTCTATGTTCATGGAGCAAAGAAGTTGTTTGATTTGCAACGAATTCCTATAACAGGTAAATCCATGATATTATACGTTTTTATAATAAATGTTAGCGGACATATCTAGACGCCAAATAAATTCTAATGATTTCTGATAATTACTTAATGGGTTGCTACTTTTGTGTTTTGTAGAGGCTTCCATTACCAACAAAAGAAATCCAACGACTAAGCTGCTGTGTGTGTAGGTTTAATTGCCCGGCAATTTATCTTTTATTTATACATTATACGTATATGTATTTCAAGCATATTAATTGATATAATTTGTCTAAGTTGTCTAAATCAGGGTTGGAACTGAGAATCTGTCGGACAAAGCAATCAATGTACACCAATTTCTCGTCACCGAGATTTTCCTATCACTTTCATCGTTAGGCCGGGATTCCACGTGTACGCAGTGCGTGCGAAATGCGTGTTACGTGATGCGTGTTGCGTAACGCGTATTGTCAGTTTCCATGTGTGCGTGAGTGGCGTATTATATGTGGATGAGAACCGAATATTGCCATCCCAAAACTACATCGGATATGCCTATTGCAGTGGCAGTGCGCATGTCCATGTCGTTTCCGGTCTCCGTATACACGCGTATTGCGTATTCGGACACTCTTGTGAGCGTCCCGAGAAACACGTACTACGCGCTGCGCATCACGCTTTACGGATTACGTGTACATGGAATCAACTCCTACCATTTTAGTGCAAAGTGTTAAATACGCATTACGTACTACGCATTCCGCATTACGCAGTACGTACACATGGAATCCCGGCTTTAAAGGGCGATGTTCGCTTGGGCGTTCGCCTTTACCTTTGAGGTTTTGCGCTGGTAAAAAATAGCGTCAAGCGCAAAATTGTCTACACGTATTAGAGTTGAATTTTTGGTCCGTTTACTGGAAATTGCGGGATTACAAATCTTACCTAAAAGACATCGGAAGTGGTGTCATTTGTATGGGTTCACTCAATCAATTATTGGTTTGAATAAAACTAAATCGAATGAATCTAATCAATGGCTTAAACTAAAAATCTCCTGTAGAATAAATTGTATAACCTTGATGGTTTGTCGGCGACGGATTGTCTGCCAAATATAGCAGCTTGCTTGGTATGCGCAGAACTTTCTTGGGTTCGTTAATAATAATAAGGTAAATTTGAAATTCCAACCCTGGTTTGTCCTTTAATAGAATATATTTTTATAGGAATGGTAAATACGATTTGTTTGTATACAAATGAATTAGATGGTGATATTTTAATATTAATTCTCATAATACAGTAACTGACATTTCTATTGATACGGTAAACTCGCACGGTTACATGTAGAGTCCTGTATTCTAAACATAATATAATAAATTGAGTATTTATATAAAGGTGTTTTATATTTTAAATACACAGCTCGGATGGCGATTCCACCCCACCCCCCTATAAATCATATATCTGAAATGTGCATACACAATTACCTGGTAGAAAAAAGGTTTGACCCTTAACTTCTTTTGAGTAGGTAGTATATTAATAAAGTATAAGTTTCTACGACTGCAAATCTCTAAGTAACTGTTTGTGATGCCCTGGACAACTGTTTGTTTTGATTTGTTTGATGGGGATAGCATGCAGGTGTGCGTGTGTGGAAGAGGGGGGGGGTAAATTGGCGGGAAATGAGTTCACGTTGATTTAAATGATGATTTTCTTAGAGCTCGGTAAAAACATTTCTTTTTGATTCCACTGCATATCTCTAAATATGTGTATAAGATTACGATTGTTATGAGGGACGGGGTGGGATAAATGTATTTTGGGGGACAGAAACCACTTAGTTCAAAATTGACCTGAAAAGTGTTTTGTCGTATTTTTCGTTCAGTACCAAACTTGTTATTCAAAATATTAAATTATACTGGTACTTTCAAGAGATCTTGAATTTAAACATAAAAAACACATGCTCGGATATTATCTTCTTGGTGGCTGATCAACAGCTCGCATGGATTCTTTGGGTATGCTTCAGGTACCCGTTCACACTGTAAATCTTCATTCAACCCTTGTATCGCAAGGTCATCTTGTTCAATTATTGACTTTGCAGCCCGTCTCCATATTGTTGCAAACGCAAAATAATTATTGCGTTTAATGTGCAGCAAAAAGAAAGTTTTGTTATTTTTCATCACAATTAAAATTCCTCCAGTAGATCTTTCTTCGAGTGTCATCTACAGAGGCAAGTCAGTTTTCGCCGTGCAGGTACAAACAATTCTTTCTAAACCAGCAATTATGTCACCCCAGCTCTAGAAAGTTGGGATTATCTTGAAAAAGAAAGACAGATAGTCATTACCACTGAAAGCGTGTACCATAGGCCGAAATATTCTCGACACTTTCAATACTAATGTTGATCGGGTCAAAATATATCAAGATTAGCATTGAAAGTGTCGAGAATATCCTAGAACTGACAACCAACCTCGAGGACACCAAAATATCTTACCTACTCCTCTTCGCATTTCAAATTAATGGAGGTGCTGAAAAATATTGTATTTTGCATTCTTGATCGGCGAAATAGACAATTAGACATCTCACCAAATAATTCTCTTGCAAACGATGATCCAAATATACAAATTTTGATCGATAATGAGACGGGTAAAAAAAATAGGGGATATTTGATTTTGGGGGCATAATACTAAAATATGCAAATGACTACGGAATGCAGGTGATGCTTGGGATCATCATGGGGGTCCAACCCAAGATTTGCACGACTCTGACTTTGAATGTTACAGTCATTGTGGCATTGAATTCCAGGGTGGAAACATCAGTTTAATTGTTTTAGTGACCAGAAAACAAATTTTGATATGCGTCGGCTTACCCAAAATGAAAGGTTACGTGCCCTTGGCATGCTACAGATCGGCACAACACACGCGGTTGTGGCGCGGACGTTGAATGTTTCTCAGTCTGCCATAAGCAGGCTATGGTCCAGATACCGTGATACACAATCTGTACAGGACAGACCACGCTCAGGTCGACCAAGGGCGACAACTCAACTCGTTGGTATAGGGATCGTCAACACTGGGATAATCGACGCTGGAGCAATGTGATGTTTTCAGATGAGTCAAGGTTCACTGTTGATTTTTTGGACAGACGTAGGAGGGTGTGGCGTCGTCGAAACGAGCGCTTCCAAGACGTTAACGTCATCAGACATGATCGATTTGGGGGTGGTTCTGTTATGGTGTGGGGAGGCATCACTGTTGCTGGAAGAACGGCTTTACATGTTGTTGCAGGGCGTGTTACAGGCCAGTACTACCGGGACAACATCTTGGCAGTCCATGTTGTGCCGTTCGCACGACGTCATGGCCGCCGTTTCATCTTCCAGGATGACAACGCAAGATGTCACAGGGCCAGGATCGTTACAGGTTACCTCCAACAACAGAACATCACCACATTACCTTGGCCAGCACTGAGTCCCGACCTCTCCCCCATCGAGCATGTCTGGGACATGCTTGGACAGAGGTTACGTCAACGTCAACAACGTCCTGCCAATGTCCAAGAACTTGCTGCTGCGTTGCAACAGGGATGGGACAATCTGGACCAAAATGACCTTAGACGTCTCATTAGGAGTATGCCACGTCGGATCAATGCTTGTTTGGCAAACAGAGGAGGATTTACCCGTTACTGACTTTGTTGTGATGCTGTGGTAACTTTGCTGTTTGACCCCGGGTATCATTTTACCCTTATAATGGTCAGTCTGTGCCTTACTTAGTCTAACGATCATTTGGAATAAATCGATGAATGTGAACTTCATTTCATTTTGTCATTTGTTTCTTCGTCAGTTTCATTAGGTGACTTTAATAACACTTAAAAATCAAATATCCGCTACGTTTTTGAATAGTATATCAGTAGATGACGCTAGAAAAAAGATTTTCTGCAGTGTTTTGTTTGATTAGAGGTAATCCCAGAGAGGGATTTATCGGGCCATTGCTTCAGGAATATGCCCTTTGCCGTACATTTTGTCTTTTTCTGCATGGCTGGAATGAAGATTTACGCGAATTGGTTTCTGAAACAAATCCAAAGGATATGCAGGCTGTTGGTCAGCAACCAAGAAAATATTTATCGCAATCATATGAACTCTTCTGATGAGGACTATGAATAAACTAATAACTAAACATATCGCTGTTACTTCTTTTTTGATTTACATTCCCAGATCTCTTGAAAAGAACCATTATAATTTAATATTTTGAACGAAAACGCCAACGAGATATTAGTACTTTAAGCTCAATAATTATGAACGAAATGACTTCTGTCCACAAAAATACATGTTGTCACGACCCCCCCCCTCCCCCCACGGGATCCCACCCCAGCGTCCACCCCCACACAATGGGAATCTTAAAAACATATTTAGAGATGTTTCATCAAGCTCTTAAACAATCATCATTTAAATCAACTTGAACTCATTTCCCGCCAATTTTATTCCCACCCCAACCCTCCACACGCACGTGCCTGCTACCCCTACCAAATAAACCGAGCTGAATCTCTCACCCGTATTCCAGCACCCGGATTCGAGATCAAGCTAGCACCCATGTTCTCTCACCTTATTCCAGCGCCTGGATTCGAGATCAAGTTAGCACAACTATTCCTAGCGCCAAGAAAAAACTAGATATAATTATCACGAAAATAATTGTTACCCTCATATTACAAAATAAAATTTTTAAACATATTAATGCAAAGTATATATCTAATAGATCCTCCGACCCACCCCACACCCCAAAATATACTATTACCGTAAACATACTAAAATATCGCACACCAGGAGAACTAAGCGTGCGAAAAAGGTGTACGTCCATTCTGCATCAAAAAACGACCCAAACCAGCTTTGGTGTGAAAATGTTTTTTGTTTCACGGAATCAAGAAATGAATAAACTACTAGAATAAAAAATTCCAGAAGGCTCCTATGCTGGCGTTTTGAGATATATAACCTTAAACATACGAAAAATATGCAATAATATGGGGAAATCGGGTTAGGGTAGGCTCACTTCACACGCCATAACTTATGAACTGGCTCAGGTGGCTTCAATATCTTTATTTCACTACATCGACAGACTCATAAGGTATGCACGTGCCAAATTTCATTAACTTTCTATGTTTCCCTATCGAGTTATACCATCGCAAAGTTCCTAGCACCCGGATTCGAGGTAAAGTTTGTGGGTTCAATAAACAACGGGTACGTCCACGCATCATAAAAAAACGACCCGAACCAGTTTTGGTGGGAAAATGTTTTTTAGTTCACGGAATCAAGAGATGAATAAACTACTAAAATACAAAATTTCAGAAAGGTTCTATGCTGGCGTTTTCAGATATATTACCGTAAACATACGAAACATATGCAAGATCGGGGGGGGGGGGGGTCGCTTTAGGGTAGGCTCACAGCGCACTAAATTACTTCTAAACTAGCTCTGATGGCTTCGATATCTTTATTTCGCTAAGTCGACAGATGCATAAGGTATGCACATGCAAAATTTCATTAACTTTTTATGTTGGCGTATCAAGGTATACCACCACAAAATTCCTAGCACCCGGATTCGAGGTGGATTTTTTTGGTTCAATAAACAACGGGTGCGCTCACACTACATCAAAAAACGACCCAAACCAGCTTTGGTGGGAAAATGTTTTTTGATTCACGGAATTAAAAGATGAATAAACTACTAGAATGAAAAATTTCAGAAGGCTCCTATGCTGGCGTTTTGAGATATATTACCGTAAACATACGAAAAATATGCAATAATATGGGGAAATCGGGTTAGGGTAGGCTCACTTCACACGCCATAACTTATGAACTGGCTCAGGTGGCTTCAATATCTTTATTTCACTACATCGACAGACCAATAAGGTATGCACGTGCAAAATTTCATTAACTTTCTATGTTGGCCTATTGAGTTATACCACCGCAAAGTTCCTAGCACCCGGATTCGAGGTGGAGTTTGTGGGTTCAATAAACAACGGGTACGCCCACGCTGCATCAAAAATCAACCCAAACCAGCTTTGGTGGGAAAATGTTTTTTATTTCATGGAATCAAGAGATGAATAAACTACCAGAATACAAAATTTCAGAAAGCCCCTATGCTGGCGTTTTGAGATATATTACCGTAAACATACTAATTATATGATATGGGGCAATTGGGTAAGGGTAGGCTCACTTCGCACGTCATAACTTCTCAACTGGCTCAGGTGGCTTCAATATCTTTATTTCACTACATCGACAGACTCATAAGGTATGCACGTGCCAAATTTCATTAACTTTCTATGTTTCCCTATCGAGTTATACCATCGCAAAGTTCCTAGCACCCGGATTCGAGGTAAAGTTTGTGGGTTCAATAAACAACAGGTACGCCCACGCATCATAAAAAAACGACCCGAACCAGTTTTGGTGGGAAAATGTTTTTTAGTTCACGGAATCAAGAGATGAATAAACTACTAAAATACAAAATTTCAGGAAGGTTCTATGCTGGCGTTTTGAGATATATTACCGTAAACATACGAAACATATGCCATAATATGGGGAAATCGGGTTGGGTAGGCTCACTTCACACGTCATAACTTATGAACTGGCTCAGGTGGTTTCAATATCTTTATTTCACTAAATGGACAGATGCACAAGGCATGCACATGCCAAATTTCATTATCTTTCTATGTTGGCCTATTGAGTTATACCACCGCAATGTTTCTAGCACCCGGATTCGAGATGGAGTTTGTGGGTTCAATAAACAACGGGTACACCCACGCTGCATCAAAAATCGACCCAAACCAGCTTTGGTGGGAAAATGTTTTTTATTTCATGGAATCAAGAGATAAATAAACTACTAGAATAAAAAAATTCAGAAGGCTCCTATACTGGCGTTTTGAGATATATAACCGTAAACATATGAAAAATATGCCATTATATGGGGAAATTGGGTTAGGGTAGGCTCACTTCACACGCAATAACTTATGAACTGGCTTAGGTGGTTTCAATGTCTTTATTTCACTAAATGGACAGATGCACAAGGCATGCACATGCCAAATTTCATTATCTTTCTATGTTGGCCTATTGAGTTATACCACCGCAATGTTTCTAGCACCCGGATTCGAGGTGGAGTTTGTGGGTTCAATAAACAACGGGTACACCCACGCTGCATCAAAAATCGACCCAAAACAGCTTTGGTGGGAAAATGTTTTTTATTTCATGGAATCAAGAGATGAATAAACTACTAGAATAAAAGATTTCAGAAGGCTCCTATACTGGCGTTTTGAGATATATTACCGTAAACATATGAAAAATATGCCATTATATGGGGAAATTGGGTTAGGGTAGGCTCACTTCACACGCAATAACTTATGAACTGGCTTAGGTGGTTTCAATATCTTTATTTCACTAAATGGACAGATGCATAAGGCATGCACATGCCAAATTTCATTAACTTTCTATGTTTGCCTATTGAGTTATACCACCGCAAAATTCCTAGCACCTGGATTCGAAGTGGAGTTTGTGGGTTCAATAAACAACGGGTACGCCGACGCTGCATCAAAAATCAACCCAAATCAGCTTTGGTGGGAAAATGTTTTTTATTTCATGAAATCAAAAGATGAATAAACTACTAAAATACAAAATTTCAGAAAGGTTCTATGCTGGCGTTTTGAGATATATTACCGTAAACATACGAAACATATGCAAGATCGGGGGGGGGGTCGCTTTAGGGTAGGCTCACAGCGCACTAAATAACTTCTAAACTAGCTCTGATGGCTTCGATATCTTTATTTCGCTAAGTCGACAGATGCATAAGGTATGCACGCACATGCAAAATTTCATTAACTTTTTATGTTGGCCTATCAAGGTATACCATCGCAAAATTCCTAGCACCCGGATTCGAGGTGGATTTTTTTGGTTCAATAAACAACGGGTGCGCTCACACTACATCAAAAAACGACCCAAACCAGCTTTGGTGGGAAAATGTTTTTTGTTTCACGGAATTAAAAGATGAATAAACTACTAGAATAAAAAATTTCAGAAGGCTCCTATGCTGGCGTTTTGAGATATATTACCGTAAACATACGAAAAATATGCAATAATATGAGGAAATCGGGTTAGGGTAGGCTCACTTCACACGCCATAACTTATGAACTGGCTCAGGTGGTTTCAATATTTTTATTTCACTAACCGCAAAGTTCCTAGCACCCGGATTCGAGGTGGAGTTTGTGGGTTCAATAAACAACGGGTATGTCCACGCAGCATCAGAAATCAACCAAAACCAGCTCTGGTGCGGAAATTGTTTTGCATGTGTATGCCTTATGCATCTGTCCATTTAGTGAAATAAAGATATTGAAACCACCTAAGCCAGTTCATAAGTTATGGCGTGAGAAGTGAGCCTACCCTAACCCGATTTCCCCATATTATGGCATATTTTTCGTGTGTTTACGGTAATATATCTCAAAACGCCAGCATAGGAGCCTTCTGAAATTTTTTATTCTAGTAGTTTATTCATCTCTTCATTCCATGAAATAAAAAACATTTTCCCACCAAAGCTGGTTTGGGTCGATTTTTGATGCAGCGTGGGTGTACTCGTTGTGTATTGAACCCACAAACTCCACCTCGAATCCGGGTGCTAGGAACTTTGCGGTGGTATAACGCAATAGGCCAACATAGAAAGATAATGAAATTTGGCACATGCATCTCTCCATTTAGTGAAGTAAAGATATTGAAACCACCTGAGCCAGTTCATAAGTTATGACGTGTGAAGTGAGCCTACCCTATCCCGATTTCCCCATATTATGGCATATGTTTCGTATGTTTACGGTAATATATCTCAAAACGCCAGCATAGAACCTTTCTGAAATTTTGTATTTTAGTAGTTTATTCATGTCTTGATTCCGTGAACCAAAAAACATTTTCCCACCAAAGCTGGTTTGGGTCGTTTTTTTATGATGCGTGGGCGTACCCGTTGTTTATTGAAAGCACAAACTTTACCTCGAATCCGGGTGCTAGGAACTTTGCGATGGCATAACTCCATAGGGAAACATAGAAAGTTAATGAAATTTGGCACGTGCATACCTTATGAGTCTGTTGATGTAGTGAAATAAAGATATTAAAGCCACCTGAGCCAGTTCATAAGTTATGGCGTGTGAAGTGAGCCTACCTTAACCAGATTTCCCCATATTATGGCATATGTTTCGTATGTTTACGGTAATATATCTCAAAACGCCAGCATAGGAGCCTTCTGAAATTTTTTATTCTAGTAGTTTATTCATCTCTTGATTCCATGAAATAAAAAACATTTTCCCATCAAAGCTGGTTTGGGTCGATTTTTGATGCAGCGTGGGTGTACCCGTTGTTTATTGAACCAAAAAAATCCACCTCGAATCCGGGTGCTAGGAACTTTGCGGTGGTATAACTCAATAGGCCAACATAGAAAGATAATGAAATTTGGCACGTGCATACTTTATGAGTCTGTCGATGTAGTGAAATAAAGATATTGAAGCCACCTGAGCCAGTTCATAAGTTATGGTTTGTGATGTGAGCCTACCCTAACCCGATTTCCCCATATTATGGCATATGGTTCGTATGTTTACGGTAATATATCTCAAAACGCCAGCATAGGAGCCTTCTGAAATTTTTTATTCTAGTAGTTTATTCATATCTTGATTCCGTGAAACAAAAAACATTTTCCCACCAAAGCTGGTTTGGGTCGTTTTTTGATGTAGTGTGAGCGCACCCGTTGTTTATTGAACCAAAATAATCCACCTCGAATCCGGGTGCTAGGAACTTTGCGGTGGTATAACTCAATAGGCCAACATAGAAAGATAATGAAATTTGGCATGTGCATGCCTTGTGCATCTGTCCATTTAGTGAAATAAAGATATTGAAGCCACCTGAGTCAGTTCATAAGTTATGGCGTGTGAAGTGAGCCTACCCTAACCAGATTTCCCCATGTTATGGCATATGTTTCGTATGTTTACGGTAATATATCTCAAAACGCCAGCATAGAACCTTCCTGAAATTTTGTATTTTAGTAGTTTATTCATCTCTTGATTCCATGAAATAAAAAACATTTTCCCACCAAAGCTGGTTTGGGTTGATTTTTGATGCAGCGTGGGCGTACCCGTTGTTTATTGAACCCACAAACTCCACCTCGAATCCGGGTGCTAGGAACTTTGCGGTGGTATAACTCAATAGGCCAACATAGAAAGTTAATGAAATTTGGCATGTGCACGCCTTATGCATCTGTCCATTTAGTGAAGTAAAGATATTGAAACCACCTGAGCCAGTTCATAAGTTATGACGTGTGAAGTGAGCCTACCCTATCCCGATTTCCCCATATTATGGCATATGTTTCGTATGTTTACGGTAATATATCTCAAAACGCCAGCATAGAAGCTTCCTGAAATTTTGTATTTTAGTAGTTTATTCATCTCTTGATTCTGTGAACCAAAAAACATTTTCCCACCAAAACTGGTTCGGGTCGTTTTTTTATGATGCGTGGGCGTACCCGTTGTTTATTGAACCCACAAACTTTACCTCGAATCCGGGTGCTAGGAACTTTGCGATGGTATAACTCGATAGGGAAACATAGAAAGATAATGAAATTTGGCACGTGCATACCTTATGAGTCTGTCGATGTAGTGAAATAAAGATATTGAAGCCACCTGAGCCAGTTGAGAAGTTATGGCGTGCGAAGTGAGCCTACCCTTACCCAATTGCCCCATATCATATAATTAGTATGTTTACGGTAATATATCTCAAAACGCCAACATAGGGGCTTTCTGAAATTTTGTATTCTGGTAGTTTATTCATCACTTGATTCCATGAAACAAAAAATATTTTCCCACCAAAGCTGGTTTGGGTTGATTTTTGATGCAGCGTGGGCGTACCCGTTGTTTATTGAACCCACAAACTCCACCTCGAATCCGGGTGCTAGGAACATTGCGGTGGTATAACTCAATAGGCCAACATGGAAAGTTAATGAAATTTGGCATGTGCATGCCTAATGCATCTGCCCATTTAGTGAAATAAAGATATTGAAACCACCTAAGCCAGTTCATAAGTTATGGCGTGTGAAGTGAGCCTACCCTAACCCGATTTCCCCATATAATGGGATATTTTTCGTATGTTTACGGTAATATATCTCAAAACGCCAGTATAGGAGCTTTCTGAAATTTTTTATTCTAGTAGTTTATTCATCTCTTGATTCCGTGAAACAAAAAACATTTTCCCACCAAAGCTGGTTTGGGTCGAGTTTTGATGCAGCGTGGGTGTACCCGTTGTTTATTGAACCCACAAACTCCACCTCGAATCCGGTTGCTAGAAACTTTGCGGTGGTATAACTCAATAGGCCAACATAGAAAGATAATGAAATTTGGTATGTGCATGCCTTGTGCATCTGTCCATTTGGTGAAATAAAGATATTGAAACCACCTGAGTCAGTTCATAAGTTATGACGTGTGAAGTGAGCCTACCCTATCTCGATTTCCCCATATTATGGCATATGTTTCGTATGTTTACGGTAATATATCTCAAAACGCCAGCATAGAACCTTCCTGAAATTTTGTATTTTAGTAGTTTATTCATCTCTTGATTATATGAAATAAAAAACATTTTCCCACCAAAGCTGGTTTGGGTTGATTTTTGATGCAGCGTGGGCGTACCCGTTGTTTATTGAACCCACAAACTCCACCTCGAATCCGGGTGCTAGGAACTTTGCGGTGGTATAACTCAATAGGCCAACGTAGAAAGTTAATGCAATTTAGCATGTGCATGCCTTATGCATCTGTCCATTTAGTGAAATAAAGATATTGAAACCACCTAAGCCAGTTCATAAGTTATGGCGTGTGAAGTGAGCCTACCCTAACCCGATTTCCCCATATTATGGCATATTTTTCGTATGTTTACGGTAATATATCTCAAAACGCCAGCATAGGAGCCTTCTGAAATTTTTTATTCTAGTAGTTTATTCATATCTTGATTCCGTGAAACAAAAAACATTTTCCCACCAAAGCTGGTTTGGGTCGTTTTTTGATGTAGTGTGAGCGCACCCGTTGTTTATTGAACCAAAATAATCCACCTCGAATCCGGGTGCTAGGAACTTTGCGGTGGTATAACTCAATAGGCCAACATAGAAAGATAATGAAATTTGGCATGTGCATGCCTTGTGCATCTGTCCATTTAGTGAAATAAAGATATTGAAGCCACCTGAGTCAGTTCATAAGTTATGGCGTGTGAAGTGAGCCTACCCTAACCAGATTTCCCCATGTTATGGCATATGTTTCGTATGTTTACGGTAATATATCTCAAAACGCCAGCATAGAACCTTCCTGAAATTTTGTATTTTAGTAGTTTATTCATCTCTTGATTCCATGAAATAAAAAACATTTTCCCACCAAAGCTGGTTTGGGTTGATTTTTGATGCAGCGTGGGCGTACCCGTTGTTTATTGAACCCACAAACTCCACCTCGAATCCGGGTGCTAGGAACTTTGCGGTGGTATAACTCAATAGGCCAACATAGAAAGTTAATGAAATTTGGCATGTGCACGCCTTATGCATCTGTCCATTTAGTGAAGTAAAGATATTGAAACCACCTGAGCCAGTTCATAAGTTATGACGTGTGAAGTGAGCCTACCCTATCCCGATTTCCCCATATTATGGCATATGTTTCGTATGTTTACGGTAATATATCTCAAAACGCCAGCATAGAAGCTTCCTGAAATTTTGTATTTTAGCAGTTTATTCATCTCTTGATTCTGTGAACCAAAAAACATTTTCCCACCAAAACTGGTTCGGGTCGTTTTTTTATGATGCGTGGGCGTACCCGTTGTTTATTGAACCCACAAACTTTACCTCGAATCCGGGTGCTAGGAACTTTGCGATGGTATAACTCGATAGGGAAACATAGAAAGTTAATGAAATTTGGCACGTGCATACCTTATGAGTCTGTCGATGTAGTGAAATAAAGATATTGAAGCCACCTGAGCCAGTTGAGAAGTTATGGCGTGCGAAGTGAGCCTACCCTTACCCAATTGCCCCATATCATATAATTAGTATGTTTACGGTAATATATCTCAAAACGCCAACATAGGGGCTTTCTGAAATTTTGTATTCTGGTAGTTTATTCATCACTTGATTCCATGAAACAAAAAATATTTTCCCACCAAAGCTGGTTTGGGTTGATTTTTGATGCAGCGTGGGCGTACCCGTTGTTTATTGAACCCACAAACTCCACCTCGAATCCGGGTGCTAGGAACATTGCGGTGGTATAACTCAATAGGCCAACATGGAAAGTTAATGAAATTTGGCATGTGCATGCCTAATGCATCTGCCCATTTAGTGAAATAAAGATATTGAAACCACCTAAGCCAGTTCATAAGTTATGGCGTGTGAAGTGAGCCTACCCTAACCCGATTTCCCCATATAATGGGATATTTTTCGTATGTTTACGGTAATATATCTCAAAACGCCAGTATAGGAGCTTTCTGAAATTTTTTATTCTAGTAGTTTATTCATCTCTTGATTCCGTGAAACAAAAAACATTTTCCCACCAAAGCTGGTTTGGGTCGAGTTTTGATGCAGCGTGGGTGTACCCGTTGTTTATTGAACCCACAAACTCCACCTCGAATCCGGTTGCTAGAAACTTTGCGGTGGTATAACTCAATAGGCCAACATAGAAAGATAATGAAATTTGGTATGTGCATGCCTTGTGCATCTGTCCATTTGGTGAAATAAAGATATTGAAACCACCTGAGTCAGTTCATAAGTTATGACGTGTGAAGTGAGCCTACCCTATCTCGATTTCCCCATATTATGGCATATGTTTCGTATGTTTACGGTAATATATCTCAAAACGCCAGCATAGAACCTTCCTGAAATTTTGTATTTTAGTAGTTTATTCATCTCTTGATTATATGAAATAAAAAACATTTTCCCACCAAAGCTGGTTTGGGTTGATTTTTGATGCAGCGTGGGCGTACCCGTTGTTTATTGAACCCACAAACTCCACCTCGAATCCGGGTGCTAGGAACTTTGCGGTGGTATAACTCAATAGGCCAACATAGAAAGTTAATGCAATTTGGCATGTGCATGCCTTATGCATCTGTCCATTTAGTGAAATAAAGATATTGAAACCACCTAAGCCAGTTCATAAGTTATGGCGTGTGAAGTGAGCCTACCCTAACCCGATTTCCCCATATTATGGCATATTTTTCGTATGTTTACGGTAATATATCTCAAAACGCCAGCATAGGAGCCTTCTGAAATTTTTTATTCTAGTAGTTTATTCATCTCTTGATTCCATGAAATAAAAAACATTTTCCCATCAAAGCTGGTTTGGGTCGATTTTTGATGCAGCGTGGGTGTACCCGTTGTTTATTGAACCCACAAACTCCACCTCGAATCCGGGTGCTAGAAACTTTGCGGTGGTATAACTCAATAGGCCAACATAGAAAGATAATGAAATCTTGCATGTGCATGCCTTGTGCATCTGTCCATTTAGTGAAATAAAGATATTGAAACCACCTGAGCCAGTTCATAAGTTATGACGTGTGAATTGAGCCTACCCTATCCCGATTTCCCCATATTATGGCATATGTTTCGTATGTTTACGGTAATATATCTCAAAACGCCAGCATAGACCCTTCCTGAAATTTTGTATTTCAGTAGTTTATTCATCTCTTGATTCCGTGAACCAAAAAACATTTTCCCACCAAAACTGGTTCGGGTCGTTTTTTTATGATGCGTGGGCGTACCCGTTGTTTATTGAACCCACAAATTTTACCTCGAATCCGGGTGCTAGGAACTTGGCGATGGTATAATTCGATAGGGAAACATAGAAAGTTAATGAAATTTGGCACGTGCATACCTTATGAGTCTGTCGATGTTGTAAAATAAAAATATTGAAGCCACCTGAGCCAGTTGAGAAGTTATGACGTGCGAAGTGAGCCTACCCTTACCCAATTGCCCCATATCATATAATTAGTATGTTTACGGTAATATATCTCAAAACGCCAGCATAGGAGCCTTCTGAAATTTTTTATTCTAGTAGTTTATTCATCTCTTGATTTCGTGAAACAAAAAACATTTTCCCACCAAAGCTGGTTTGGGTCGATTTGTGATGCAGCGTGGGTGTACCCGTTGTTTATTGAACCCACAAACTCCACCTCGAATCCGGGTGCTAGAAACTTTGCGGTGGTATAACTCAATAGGCCAACATAGAAAGATAATGAAATTTGGCATGTGCATGCCTTGTGCATCTGTCCATTTGGTGAAATAAAGATATTGAAACCACCTGAGCCAGTTCATAAGTTATGACGTGTGAAGTGAGCCTACACTATCTCGATTTCCCCATATTATGGCATATGTTTCGTATGTTTACGGTAATATATCTCAAAACGCCAGCATAGAACCTTCCTGAAATTTTGTATTTTAGTAGTTTATTCATCTCTTGATTCTGTGAAATAAAAAACATTTTCCCACCAAAGCTGGGGCCTATTTCACGAAATTTTAACTAAGATAAGATCCCAATTTTAGTAATTTGATTGGATAATATTAGATTGATTTTAGTGCTTAGCCAATCAAAATTGAAGTATCTACTAAAATTGGATTTTATCTTAAGTTAAAATTTCGTGAAACAGGGCCCTGGTTTGGGTTGATTTTTGATGCAGCGTGGGCGTGCCCGTTGTTTATTGAACCCACAAACTCCACCTCGAATCCGGGTGCTAGGAACTTTACGGTGGTATAACTCAACAGGCCAACATAGACAGTTAATGAAATTTGGCATGTGCATGCCTTATGCATCTGTTCATTTAGTGAAATAAAGATATTGAAACCACCTGAGCCAGTTCATAAGTTATGGCGTGTGAAGTGAGCCTACCCTAACCCGATTTCCCCATATTATGGCATATTTTTCGTATGTTTACGGTAATATATCTCAAAACGCCAGCATAGGAGCCTTCTGAAATTTTGTATTCTAGTAGTTTATTCATCTTTTAATTCCGTGAATCAAAAAACATTTTCCCACCAAAGCTGATTTTGGGTGCTTTTTGATGCAGAATGGACGTACACCTTTTTCGCATGCTTAGTTCTCCTGGTGTGTGATATTTTAGTATGTTTACGGTAATAGTACATTTTGGGGTGTGGGGTGGGTCGGAGGATCTATTAGATATATACTTTGCATTAATATGTTTTAAAATTTTATTTTGTAATATGAGGGTAACAATTATTTTCGTGATAATTATATCTAGTTTTTTCTTGGCGCTAGGAATATGTGTGCTAACTTGATCTCGAATCCCGGTGCTGGAATAGGGTGAGAGAACATGGGTGCTAACTTGATCTCGAATCCGGGTGCTGGAATACGGGTGAGAGATTCAGCTCGGTACCAAATAAATCAAACAAATCAAAACAGTTGTCCTGGGGCATTATATACACGTATTTAGAGATGGGTAGTCCTTGAAATTTGTTTCATTTATATAAAATGATCATCTTTTATGCCCCCCTCCCTCAAAAATCTGATCACCATAGATTCGGAATCCACGCAAAAGCTGATCTAGAAAAAAACTTGGGTCTCATAAATTCACAGCTCGGGTGCCCCCCCCCACCACCACCACCATGTGCACCTTCCCCCCACATTCAGCTACCGCCTAAACAAGCCAGCAACAACTATAACTGTTGGGTAAAATTAATTGGCCTATTTTAATCTTGGAATGTTATCCGCTTTTGATGTTTTCTTAAAATAATCGGCGCCTTTTTCAGCGACCTTTTCGTGAATGTCGGTGAATTCCGGCTTGGGCCCAGCAATAACACCGCCAATTCAAAATGTCACGTCTTGATAATCGAGTGTATTTTTTACCTGTCGAAATGGCCTTGACACTGCAACAGGTAGTGAAGAAAGTGAAGTCTGGGGCAGATGTATTATTAACGCGTCAGTTGACGTTAT
Organism: Patella depressa; assembly: GCA_948474765.1. Taxonomy (NCBI): domain Eukaryota; kingdom Metazoa; phylum Mollusca; class Gastropoda; family Patellidae; genus Patella; species Patella depressa. The sequence continues at coordinate 32,470,932 of OX419715.1, forward strand.
TAATCACTGACCACATCGAATTTGAAGGTAGTATCGTTTGTAAACACTTATTTTAATGCCGCACCAAGAAAATTTGACTTTGGTTCCATAAAATGGAATTATGGACCTTATTCATATTTAATATGATGAAATGAAGTGAACGGACAAATCAAGGAAGGTCAACATACGGTCTATTGATTGAAATCTACTATCGACAATGCCACCAGAATCAACTGATCTGCTCTCTGATCTGCTGTCGTAAAAATACCCCCCCTCACTTCATCTGATCAACAGCGCACGTGCACTCCAAGAATATACATGAGTTTGGGCGTCGAATAAATGTAGTTGAGTTTAGGCAACCCATCAATACGGTTGAGTTTGGGAGAGCCAAAGCAACATTATATTTTAGAAACTGGTCAAAGACATCTTGGTTTCCTCAACTTCTGGGAAGTGTGGCCCCTAAAATATGACAAGGGGGGTGGGTGCACATAAACCAAACTGCCACCCAAGAGAGGTACACACATGGTGTACTTCTTAGAAAAGTTTCTGATATCAAACATGTCAATCAATCCACCCTGAACAGTGCCCATGACCCGTAGAGGGCAAAATTAATTTTGGTTGGCATTTTAAACCTAATTGGTAAATGTCAAATGTTTGCAGGCACATTTTTCAGGCATTAATTATATACACACTTAGAGAAGGGAGCAACTTCACCTTCACCTTTTGCACATCCCTTAGACAACGGGTTTGTTCAATATAGATGAGGACAGGGGTGTTAATGTCATTATGGTCAAGCCTCTTTGGGAGCCCCATCAATTAAGTTGTTGTGTTAATTATGATTGGCAAGGCACTGGCAGCCATAAAACCAAATGACATTCTCGTCGTTGATGGCCAACGCACGTTGGTCATTGGCTCCATATTGCGTCCAATTGGGGAGGTGATTTTATATTCAGTTAAATATTCTGGTTAGATAATCAGTTCTGTTTTGGAGGGTACTCTCCCTTTTCCCTGAAACCCTTTGAATGCGACAGTGGCTACAGTTTTTAATAGATTATTTAAAGCTTGTGAACATGATAGAGATCAGATTTCTTCAAGGCATTCATGATCCTTGTCAGATTTGGTCAACATACATGTTTTGCTTTCAGGTAAGCTGTTGTCCAGACATATCTTCTGTGTTGACATTTCCACGATTTGCATGGCTATTGTTTAGATTTATAGAGAATTTTTAAAATCAATGTAATTTCCAAATCTCTTCATTTATTTATGAATGTTAGTTTAATGCATGGAATTGATATGACAAAATTTTCCTATGCATGTAGCTGACAAAAAAAATGACCAAATTCAATTACTTATATTTGGCATTAAACAGTGAATTCCAAAAAATCAGTCCAAATAGCCTCATTGAACTATTTCTGTGAATATTAGATAATTTATATTGAAACAAATTTTCATTTTTTCAGAAAATTATTATAACAATGTTGTTATCAGTTTTAATACCAGTTTTGATTAGCTGTTTTGCCTCAGTTTATTCAGGTGAGTATCATTGATATTTTATTACTTGTGAAGGTGTATTATTTACATGTATCAAAACCACCTCATATGTTCACTCAATCAAAGCCCAGCTTAACCGGTGCGAGGCCCTGGGCCTGGCTATAATCGTGGGGCTCCTAACGCGATGAGAAGATTATTTCAGAACATTTTGAATGGCACACATGTGTAACGCGATTAAATAGTCAGTAATACAAGAATAATTACATAATATCTGATCACATACAAATTCTATTCAATTCCGAATGGCATACAATGATATATATAACAGCGGGGAACTGTTATAACAAGTAAAATCACCGGATTAAGTTGTTAATTTTTTCTCTTTTTGCTATGAACTGCATGGCCCCTTTAATCGTGGGGCCCATGCCTAAGCTGGGCCATGCACTCAAATAACAAGAATAATTATAGTGTTGTCTGTAGCTTTGCTTATCAAGTAGACTACCGATGAGAATAATAATGGATCTATACCTGATATAGAATTTTTAAATTAAGGAATCTGAAGCTCTGGGGAAAATGATTTAATTCCTTGTGACATGAACACCCTGTGCCTTGTGTGACCAAATATGCGAGGAGAGAGAGGTCATATAGGATGTGCCTTTTCCTAAATCCCTTTCAATTTCTGAATAAATTATTTTTTTAAAAACAAATTGGTAATTGATATATTTGATGACTAATGGGTGTACTTTCCATAGATAATGTTCCATTGCCGTATACTCATAGGCGTACGGGGAAATTTGTGACTGGGGGGGGGGGCCCAAAAAATGTAGTTAGGTTCTTAGTATGAATAATGACATGTTCTACAATATCTCTTTTGCAATGAATAAGTTCTTAATAAAAGTGAGAGAGAATGAGAGAAATGGGGTTTAACGTCCACAAAACACAAACTAGGTCATTTCGGGACTAACATACGGTTTAATTTTATTTTAATAATTCGTATGCGCGTAGGGGTCTTTAACAGTGGGAGGAAACCGCAAGGTTGAGAAGACGCCCCTATCTCCATGCCACATATGCTCACACCAGGGATCGAAACCACAACCTTAAGCCAGAGGTGACCAGCCAGCTAGAGGTCGAAGCGCGGCACTCTAGACCACTAGGCCATCCCAACCCCCCACACATAAAAGAATCCTTAACAGTTGGTATTCAAATTAAGAGTAGGCCGTAGTACCGCTGTACAGGCAAAATTTCCCTCATAGCACACTGTATGTCGTATGCCAGTTTTCATTAGGCTATTTTTTTTTAATTTACATTTGTCACAATTCTATGGAATACATACAATTACTGCCTATTACGGATTACGCAATTTCATCTTTGTACTCTTATTGTATTTTACAGAAACTAATGTTGAAGTACCGCGCTGGAAGAGAACATTGGGTAAATATAGGAAATGGGAAGGCCGATATAATTACCAGTCACAGATACATCGTTGTAATATGATAGTTCATTCTGTACAGTTAACACAAACTGGTGGTATGATGGCTACATTTAAAGATGAGACCATGAATATGGATATAGAAGGTAATATGTCCTTCAAGCATACTCAAATGATTACCGCTAGTTATCTGTATATACTCACAGTTCAATGAATGACAATTTTTGAGTCTACCAATGTGATAGAACATACTCCAAATACCCAGTATAATTTTAACAGAACTCTTTGTGATGCTTAATTTGTGACAATTAAAGGTTTGAAGTATCTGGAAGTGACACAGATAAAGAGTGGTAACAGCTACCCAGACAATTTTCAGCTTACTAATCATTCCTATGAGTTATATGAGGCTGTAAGAGGATATTGATTTAAAAGCATCTATTCATAAAAAAGAAATCTTGCTTTTGTGTCTAACATTTGACTGTGTAAGCCATAAACTAAACTAAAATTAGTAACAGTTATCCCCCATTGTCGAAAGCCTTGTGAATACATTAGAGGTTACAAGTTTTTAATGCATTTATTTCAAGTTAGGTGTGGAGCATATGGGGGTGAGAGGACAAACCAGATCGATATTTAGCTCTCCAAGACCTATTGATTCAGAAATTGAACTCCCTTTGTGTCTTTAAAACTCCCCTTGAGCGTAATATTAAATTGATTTGTTATTAGTAATATGAATAACATGATTTTTATTGTAGACCCTTTAGAGGTTCCAATTTTGATTTGATTTTAACAACGAACAGAATGTTCTTTCGAAAATCTTTGACTATAAAAAAATTAAACAGTGAACTTTAACTATGTCCCTTATGAGATTTGTATCTATGTTTATTTATGTTTTAGGGTATTCTAAACTTACAGAAGAAGATGTTATAGAGATACGTAAAGTTACGGCTTATGATTCAAGTGTCATATTTCCAGCAACAAAAGGTTTCCGAGCTTACTTAAAACTGAGGTTGGATCGAGATCGTTGGGTTTTATCAGGAAATGTAACAGAACCAAAAGGTTTTAGTGTCCTATATCTTGATGCTATCAGTAAGTATTTAGCCTAAACATGTACTGATAGGCCATTTGCTAAGGTAAATTATTGAAATAAAAAGGTACCATATTTTAGTCCCAAAATGACCTAGTTTGTGTTCATTGGACATTAAATCGTATTTCTGTTATTTTCAATTGGGTTACTCAGTTGGTCACCCCGTCAACATCTAAAGACTTTCAAAAGATTTTGTAGAAATTACTATATCACAAATTTGATTGTAGATTTATATTTTAAGCAAACCAAAAACTAGAGAGAGAGAGATGGTGTTTAACGTCCACTCGACACAAACTAGGTCATCTCAGGACTAACATATTATATTTTGATAATTCGCTTGCTCAGAGGGTTCTTTAGCAGTGGGAGAAAGAGAGAGAGAGAAATGGGGTTTAACGTCCACTTGAAACAAACTAGGTCATCTCCATGCCACATACGCTCACACCAGGTCTCGAAACCACAGCCGCAAGCCAGAGGTGACCGGCCAGCTAGAGATCGAAGCGCGGCACTCTAGACCACTAGGCCATCCCAACCCCCCCTTTAGCAGTGGGAGGAAACTGTAGTATCCGGAGAAAACCCACGAGGTTGGGCAGGCCACCCTACTCCTTGCCACGTACAACTGGGAATTTGAAACCACACCAGTTGACTCAATGGCAGGCCGTATGATACAGCGCACACGCTAACCATTCGGCCATCCAACCCCACCCAAAACCAAAAGATAAAGATGGATTAATAGAATGAAACTGAACAAATTTTATTTTTTAGGTTCACATAATACAGCTTCAGTATTGAATGATGATCAGAGAGCATCAAGAATTGGATTATCAGTGGGTATACCACTAACTCTAGCTATTATATTATCAATAGTTGCCGTTAGCATGATAGTCTGGGCCGTTAAACGTGGATATTTACGACTTAGAGCCAACAATTATAAACATTTTAGAAACAACGATATGGTCACATTTAATGATTGTAATCAACGTCCGTCCGTAGATAAGGATTCTGGTCAACAGATGACCAATAATAACGGAATAGATCTTGGAGAAACACCATCTTCTGTTCACATCTAAACATTCCATCAGTATCTTTTCTTTTTTTACTATTAATAGTTTTGAACATTGATGTATTCCCAGTCCGAATAAAAGTGTTCTACTACAGAGCACTTATCATGACAAAACTTTTCACCCCTAATTTAGCATATTCCTGAAGTAGTCCAAATAGGACCATAGAAACCCATCGTTATTTTTACACATTTTACCAAAACACATAAGTACTACTTCATAGTATAGATAAGCAGTTTGATTGCTCGATGCTTTACAAAAAGAGAAATGTGCAATTCGTTAAAATGTGTCATCTATTTATTTTGAGATTAAGGCCAGGGACATCCAATCTGATTCAAACACAGATCCTATTTCGTTTCTCGTTTTTTATAGTTAAAAATTTCGTTCACTTATCTTCACTACACTAGGATCTGGTTGATGTGGGGGATTAGCCAATCAAACAGTCTGTTGCAATGTGTTCTTGGCATGCAGTGGACGAACTGTGGGTAGACATTCTTAGCAAAGACAAAGCAAAAGTTGTATTTCAAAATACCCACTTGAAACTTCAACTCTGATTGGTTAATCAAATGTCTGACGTCAAAGGGTCAATAGCCGATAGTATGACTGCTGACACAGCCTCCCACTACAACCGGTTAGATCTTCATCATTTCATGCAGTAGAGGCCATTGGAAGTATAAAAAATGGAGCAAAATATAGATCAGTATTTTAATCAGATTAAAAGACAACCCTGACATTTGGTTTGTTTTATAGTATTTTATACCCTGCTTTATGCTGTTATAGTAAATATATCTTTTATTCCATGGGGGGGGGGGGGGCATGGTGGGTAAGACACTGGGTCGCTAGCCTGGAGGTCGGGTGTTTGATCCCTGCATTGGCAGAGAAAGTTCATCAAGATTTACCAGGATGGTTCCCCTTTGTCAGTGATTCACGACAGAGGGCCTTACAAGGACAGCTGTCTAGTCGTTTGGATGAGACGAAAAACCTAGGTCCCGTGTACATGTTGGCATGCACGTAAAAGATCCCTTGACAGTTGGAATTTGATATTAGAGTAGGCCGTAGTGCCTCTGTCCAGGCAAAATTTCCCTCATAGCACACTGTGTGGCGTATGCCCGTCTTCATTAGCCCAGTTTGGAGCAGAACAGTAGGACGTTAAACCCCATTTCATTTATTCCAGGATCTGAATTTTGAATCCAAATGGTTATAATTTAGTTCCATATTATTTTTAATAAATGTGTTCAGCTATTTTTAGGATTTTTTATTTTAATGATACAATCTAGTATTTTAGTCTTTATAATAACACTAATATTATGTTTGATTGTGCATAATATTTTAAATATATATATATATATTGTATGAATGTATATATACTTTTATCAAAATGTATTTATTGCACCTGTTTGGAATTGATCGCAATTAGTTTTAAAATATGCTCATCTATTTTATACTGGTCACAGATTGTAGTTAGGAGAAGTGGGCCATGGTAGGTAAGTGGGTAAGACTCTGGCTCGCTAACTTGGTGATGCCATGTTTGATCCCTGCATTGGCTGTGAAAGTTCATTAGGATTTTCAAACATGGTTCCCCCTTGTCATTGGTGCTGAACACAGGGTCTGGTAAGGGACGTCTACCGGGTAATTGTTTGGATGAGACGAAAACAGAGGTTCATGCGTAAAAGATCCCTTAGCAGTTGGAATTCGATATAAGAGTAGGATTTTAATCCAGTATCAATTTCATAGTTGGGAGGATCAAGTAGCAAAATTTCTAGTAGTATAATAACAACGACGAACGTTGGTGACGTTTGTAACCTGTTACTTGACAGTTAATGGCCTATTCATGATTTAATTCCACTGACCGAAATTTTCTCCAATATATCACCTGAAGTGACAGTTAACAATGAAACCAATCCCAAATAGTTTTTCATTTCTAGGTATACATCTCTAATAATGTTTTTATTTTATTTGTTACAATCTGATTGTTGTTTTTATTTTTGGGGTAAATGTTTATAACATTTGCTTTTTATTATATTAATTTGAAGGTTAATAAAATAAATATTTTTCACATTCATTAAAATTATATTTCATGTTTAAAATGTTTTTCTAGAGTTAATTCTCTGTAATGTAACAATGTTTTAAATTTTTCATTGTATTAAATATGCATACAATTTTTGTATATATACATTTCTACATTCCATCCAATTATATTATTCGATTATGTTAACCATTTTATACAAAAAAGAATAAAATATAAGCATTTTTTTTTAAATTCTTGAACAGGCTTTTGACTTTTGTTTTTTGAATGCCAACATATGTTGTCATCTTCTTTGGTTCACGTTTTTCTTGCAAATAATCTGTATGTCATGTGAGTATCAATAGTAAACATCTCTCTTACATTTTTGGATCAGAGAAATCAGATGCCATTGAGAGTTGATTATGACCTGGATGACTTAATTATTGCATAATTTAGAAAACATTTCAGGCCTAAAGAAAAACTTGCAATAGGCATCTTCAGCTCTTGCATAATGTATATTTAAGGAAACAAAATAAAAATACTAACGTTAGATTATGTCCCGGCTTGGATTGAATCAAATATTCAAAAAAAGCCTATTAATAAATTTTCCCAGATAACAAAATGGTCGAATTTTATTGCATAGATCGATGAAAGTTCAACATATCTTTGCAAATACTCTTGGAATTGAACCATTTTAGACTGGTATATACTGTAACTTGCAAGTGTTTCTATTGCTAAAATAATGTAGCAGGACTTGAATTGCTTATTAAAAGCTTTTGTTTTGATGTCACAGTTCAAGTTGTAATGTCTCAGAGGTCATATCTATGATATTTGGTAGGATTGTCAAACTCATTACATAAACCTTCTATTCGACATGCCTACAGACCAAGGGAGGTAACTACATTGTTACTAGTCCACATTTGATGGCCTAATACATGCACATTCATGCTGGTTAATTGATACCAATCTGTTTCACAGAGAATTACTTATGAATTATCTCTGTAACAGACGACTGTCCACAACAGGTGCATTGACTGCACACGCCGTTAGTCATTGGCTCAACGGCTCGTGCAATGTTTACTTGATACCTAACTGCTTCGGGCAAAATGATGCATTTTACTCATTTTAATACCCATTTACAATAAATAGGAAATATTTTTTAACTTCAAATACTTCAAACGTCTTCATTTATTTTTCTTTTACCTCAAAAAATGTTTGAGAATTTAATTTGTCGGAGTAAAAAAGTTAATATGCCGTACTCATTAAGCCTCGTCGATGTCATGCTTATCAGTGATTGTAGCAGCCAAGCGAATATTCACAGCGGGATCAGTTTGAATTGATACCAGTATGTGGGGGTTAAGCTTGGCGACGAAACATTATTCACCCGAGGTTAAATTTGTTGGCCCGAAACTTTCACATGGTCATGCAGGTTAATTTGATACCATATATGTGGGGGTGGATTGCAGCAACGAAGAGTGATGAACAACCATACATAATTGCTTACAAAAAGACTTTGAATGGTGTTACATGGATATAATCCATGAATATCACTGCCCTTCATCTATATTCAAAGTCACCCTGTACAATGACATTATTAAACCAGCTTGTATCAGTCAATCAGTGTACTTTTCACCTTTTCATTATTACCGTGGAACAAAGTAGTGAAGCTTTTCAGTTGCACTAATATTTTTTGATATATATGTGAAAATTGTAACGTTGAGGAAAGAAACACAGTAATATCTAGCTTACGCTTTCAGTTCCATCAGGCCTTTAATACACATTCTCTATTAATCATTACATAACAAATATATACAAGCTAACAGATGTACCCTAGATCTAGATTGTACCGGAATCTGCCCAGGTTTGCCAAGTAGAATAACGCAAGTTTGTTCAGCCTACAGATATCTCCATACCGTGTAACGACAACCTTGACATAGAACGACAGATTATCAATGAATACGTGATAGCAAACACAAGTGTGCGATCAACTCAAGATGACAAAGAAGATGAATTAACGACAGACTTGACCTATTCAAAATGCCTACGCATGTTGAATGAAATAAAAATTAATGTAAGAAAACTTTGAATGTACAGAAAAGTTTATCATTTTTAAATGGAATAACTTTCTAGTGATTCAAAGCTACATTATAATAATACTTCCGGTTTTTGATGTTACAATATTTCCGGTTTTGACAAAAATGGGTATTCCGACACTCTGTATAATCCAACACATTGTAATGATCCCGTACTATGTCGGATTTGACATAGTCCATTGTATATATGGGTGGATCATCTTTCTGTTCTCCCCTCCATCGGTGCAACAAGACAATCATTTTCCTTGTTGACAAGTTGGAGTGGAACTTGAAATATCCTTAATTTGATTAACACATCCAAACAAGTATAAATCACCTATTTTTATATAATATAGAGATCTAAATTTCTTTTCGTTTTCTTCTACTTTTGATGACCTCAACTCAATACAGAGAGGGGTCACATCTATGTATGGGAACTATTCATATTTTGAAAAACACTATTCTTTTTTTTTCTCTTTACGGCTCTGCAGATGTTGCCTATAATTCAGTGCCTAAAGCTGGACAAAACATACCATTTCATTGAACCTTCTCTTATATCAAAGAGAATATGTCACACCTTTCTGTACGAACAGAGCTACGCTTACTAGAATTCTATCCGTAAAGGTTTTTTTTATGTGTACGCCACCAAGTAATCCAATGATTTCATTGCCAGAATCTTGAGCTGCACAATATCCTTCCAGATCCTATTGCCGTGAAGTCGAAAAATATGAAATAGGATTTGTACTTCAATCATATTGTAAATGACCGAGAAAAGATACAAATAAAAATAGTGTGATTTTTTGTTCATTCATCACTTGAACTGCTACTACTAGAGTCACTGGACATCAATTCTATTTCCTCATTCTCCTTATTATGTCCTTTGAAGTCTGATATAGCATGGTGGGATATACTACTTGTGATTGATACTTCTGGTGGATGTTGCCATGATAAAGAGTTGGAACTGACAGGTGTACTGTTCGTCTCTGAAACTAAACAAAAGATTTCAATAAAATAACTTAGTGGACTGGGGAGCAGTTGTTCAATTTCAATCTCCTACAGATTAGCACCAACACCAAATTTAAAATAAATCTGTTAAAAATAACCTTTATCACATTCGGAAAGATTTCTACCAAGAAGGCATAACTCTGGAACGAAAGTTTGCAGAGCGCTGATTATTGATAGGGTTCATCTTTTCTTGACCACAATCCTTAAATCCCAATTTTACGAAATAAAGCCTTCATCTCATTCATTTTGAAGGCATAACAGAAGGTCTGATGCACACCAAAATCTGATCTGATTAATCTGAGACATTTTGATCATTAATATATCAAGTTTCATCTATATCAAATTAAAATTATGGATTCAAGAGGGTCAAAACTTTGTATGTATGTCACATTTTGCATAAAGACAGGGGGCATAAGTCTCGCACAAAAGGTCTCATATGTCCACAAACTTTGCACATAACATTTTGGTTAAAATGCAGTGGGCATAACTCCAGCACAGGTCAGTTGCACACCAAAACAGAACTCATCCAAGATCCTTTGATTCTGAACACATATCTATCTATACAGTGTCTTTATAAATTAGTATTTTCTACTGTAAATTTGGAAAGTGGAATTTATGAGATTTCATATCAAGGCGACAATATATAATCTGGACACCAATCTGATTTCACATTTATATAATGTTGATGTGTGCATTGTAATACAAAAAATCTCACCATTTGATATTTGACTATTGCTTCGTGACACAGCTAATGTATCTGTGTATGTACCTTGACCTAAAAAACCTTGCCTCATGTCCAAATCTGTCGGATATGGTCTCCGAGGGTCACCTGAAAATAGTATATTACATTTCTAAAAAATAGGTTGCCAGGCAACGAAACATACGCCCACACAGCAGCCAAATCGTCCGGGCAGTCAACAAGAATTGTCGCATATTAAGGAATTATCAAAAAATCATTAGAATTTGTTTGGTTTTTATAATCAAACGTTTTTTTTTAAATCATATAATAATTGTGACCTCCAGAGGCACCACAAGCTAAAAAGGGTGATTTTTCGTACAATCAGGGGACATAATTCAGGAAGTAATGACCCGATGGGCGCAAATATCGAAAGGAACCAAGATCTTTGGGTTTAAAACATACCTGTCAAGTTTCATCAAAATCAACTCAAAATTGTGACCTCTATAGGGTCCACAACCTTGATATAACATATTTTCACACTATTCGTGTACAAACGGCGGCCATTTTGTCCGTCAATTCTAGTCCGGTTTTCATGTAATTCAAACTCTCTCTTCTTTACCATGTAACGGTGATATAGTCAAACGTTTTTTTAAATCGGATAATAATTTTGACCTCTAGAGGAACCAAAAGCGAACAAAAGCGATTTTTCGGACAATCCGGGGACATAATTCAGGAAGTTATGATCCAATGGGCGCAAATATCGAAAGGAACCAAGATCTTTGGGTTATAAACATACATGTCAAGTTTCATCAAAATCGGTTCAAAATTGTGACCTCTATAAGGTCCACAACCTTTATATAACATATTTTCACAATATTCGTGTACAAACGGCGGCCATTTTGTCCGTCAATTTTGGTCCGATTTTCACAAAATTCATACTCAACCTTCATAACCATGGAACGGTGATATAATCAAACGTTTTTTTTAAATCGGATAACAATTTTGACCTCCAGAGGGACCACAAGCTAAAAAGGGCAATTTTTCGGACAATCAGGGGCCATAATTCAGGAAGTTACGATCCGATTGGCGCAAATATCGACAGGAATCAAGATCTTTGGGTTATAAACATACATTTCAAGTTTCATCCAAATCGGTTCAAAATTGTGTCCTCTACACTGTTCACAACCTTGATATAACATATTTTCACACTATTCGCGTACAAATGGCGGCCATTTTGTCCATCAATTTTGGTCCGATTTTCACGAAATTCAAACTCGACCTTCATAACCATGGAACAAAGATATAATCAAACGTTTTTTTAAATCGGATAACAATTTTGACCTCCATAGGGACCACAAGCTAAAAAGGGCAATTTTTCGGACAATCAGGGGCCATAATTCAGGAAGTTACGATCCGATTGGCACAAATATCGAAAGGAACCAAGATCTTTGGGTTATAAACATGCATTTCAAGTTTCATCCAAATCGGTTCAAAATTGTGACCTCTACACTGTTCACAACCTTGATTTAACATATTTTCACACTATTCGCGTACAAATGGCGACCATTTTGTCCGTCAATTTTGGTCCGATTTTCACGAAATTCGAATTCGACCTTCATAACCATGGAACGGTGATATAATGAAACGGTTTTTTAAATCGGATAACAATTTTGACCTCCAGAGGCACCACAAGCTAAAAAGGGCGATTTTTCGGACAATCAGGGGCCATAATTCAGCAAGTTACGATCCGATTGGCGCAAATATCGAAAGGAATCAAGATCTTTGGGTTATAAACATGCATTTCAAGTTTCATCCAAATCGGTTCAAAATTGTGTCCTCTACACTGTTCACAACCTTGATGTAACATATTTTCACACTATTCGCGTACAAATGGCGGCCATTTTGTCCGTCAATTTTGGTCCGATTTTCACGAAATTCAAACTCGACCTTCATAACCATGGAACAATGATATAATCAAACGTTTTTTTAAATCGGATAACAATTTTGACCTCCATAGGGACCACAAGCTAAAAAGGGCAATTTTTCGGACAATCAGGGGCCATAATTCAGGAAGTTACGATCCGATTGGCGCAAATATCAAAAGGAACCAAGATCTTTGGGTTATAAACATGCATTTTAAGTTTCATCCAAATCGGTTCAAAATTGTGTCCTCTACACTGTTCACAACCTTGATTTAACACATTTTCACACTATTCGCGTACAAATGGCGGCCATTTTGTCCGTCAATTTTGGTCCGATTTTCACGAAATTCGAACTCGACCTTCATAACCATGGAACGGTGATATAATCAAACGGTTTTTTAAATCGGATAACAATTTTGACCTCCAGAGGGACCACGAGCTAAAAAGGGCAATTTTTCGGACAATCAGGGGCCATAATTCAGGAAGTTACGATCCGATTGGCGCAAATATCGAAAGGAACCAAGATCTTTGGGTTATAAACACACATGTCAAGTTTCATCCAAATCGGTTCAAAATTGTGACCTCTACGCTGTTCACAAGCTAAAAAACGTGATTTTTCGTACAATCAGGGGCCATAACCCATGAAGTTACAGTCCGATACATGCCAATATCGAAAGGAACCGAGATCTTATGGTGATAAACCTATATTTTAAGTTTAATTGAAATCGGATAAAAATTGTGACCTGTAGACTGTTCACAAAAAAATGTGGACGGACGGACGGACGGACGGACGGACGGACGGACGGACAGGGGCGACGACAATATACGTCCACATAAAAATGTGGGCGTATAAAAATATTGTTGAACAATATTACATTTATTGTGTATTGAGAATATTAATTAAAACTAATTTCATTTGATCTAGTTATTGGTCTGGTATGACATATTCATGAATATTATTAAAGTTACATTATGGGAGATAAGATAAAGAGATGGCAGTTCTCAATATAATAGTTAAAAACTAGATAGTGTAAAGGTAATTTGCTGAAAATTTCAGTCAAATTGGTCCACTATTAGCCGAGAAAAAACTGTTTGAAATATTGACATAGCCTCGGTCATCATTACTCAAATCATTAATATAAACAGCATAGTCACGATTACATTTATTGTGTATTGAGAATATTAATTAAAACTAATTTCATTTGATCTAGTTATTGGTCTGGTATGATATTATTAAAGTTACATTATGGGAGATAAGATAAAGAGATGGCAGTTCTCAATATAATAGTTAAAAACTAGATAGTGTAAAGGTAATTTGCTGAAAATTTCAGTCAAATTGGTCCACTATTAGCCGAGAAAAAACTGTTTGAAATATTGACATAGCCTCGGTCATCATTACTCAAATCATTAATATAAACAGCATAGTCACGATTATCCACTTGATTGATTTAATTATCAACGGCCATTAAGCAGCATATAGGAATTCATTTCGCCAACATCGAAGGCTAGCGTTGACTTTAAGAGTTTATTATGGTCTGGATATGTTACTTAATGTCTAATTGATTATTAAAGCCCCAATAACACTCTTGTTGTAACTGAAAAATATGTCCCAATCTTCATTCTGGTCAACAAATCGTATTATTTTAGAATATTCCAATTAAATGATGATATAAATTTCATCTTAACACACCTAATTTAAAAAATTGGAAAAATTCAACCAATTGATTTGAAAAGTCTAACGTAAACCTTTTCAAATGTGACTTGGATTTTAAAATATTTTTGAACCCTCTGGACATATAAAATAGGTTGTAATCGATAATTTACACAACAGGTAGGACATTTAAACATCTAGTACTTAGAATAAGGGTATTATTTATTTTCTGGAGCTACCAAGCCAACAAGAATGTTATTGTCCCTTTAAGATAACATCTCAGGCCTAAAGAAAGACCTGTAATAAGCAGATTTTGCTCTTGCATAATGCTATTTTAATTGTGTTAAATCTACTTATATTGAGAAACAAACAGATAAGGATAATGTATTGATTTGAAAGACTTAATGTTTATAGAAAATGCACAAAACCATTTCAAAGCTAGACTACCAGGTAATAAAACATGGGAGAACCTAAGGTTTGTTTGAGCACAAACTAGCACATTCTAGGCATAATTTTCTTAAAACACGATTTTATAATGTGAAATACTAAAGACATGAAGAATGATAAAACACATAAAATTTCCAGAATTTGTTATTGTAATCATTGTTACCTGGTGCCCATGTTACAGGAGCTGCCACTGCATTACTAGCGCTGATTCTGTGAGCGAATTTTATTAATTCTTCTGATGATATTTTTTTTGTATTGGCCTGGTTTATACTTTCCAATTTCTGTTGAGCTTGGTACACTGCTGTTGACTGAAGAGGAGGAGGAAAAGGATAGTTTGCCAGACAACAAAACATACGCCCACAGACAGCTAAATTGTCTGAGCAGCTGACAAAGGTAGTTGTATATTAATTCGTTTTTAGGTAACGGGAGCATATACAGATTGGATTATACCTTTCATATTTGAGGATTCACAAGGATCTACAAAGTGAAAGTCTACAAGGAATTGGCAGAAATTGTTTGATTGAAATAAGATTCTTCATCTCACCAATGAAAACAACACATACAAATTTCAAAACTATTGGATGATAAATGTAGTCTGAAGATTGTTCACAATAAATTGTGGACGACGGATGGACAGGGGCAACAACAATACACAGAAATGTGGTTGTTCAAAAAAAAAAAAAATATGACATATAAGGAATGTACCTAAAGCTAGTGTTTACTACAACTTACACCAACGTCTTTCAAATTCATTCAGTTATTGAGACATTCAAAGTCGCAACAATAGACCTGTCCTAAAAACTACTTCACCAATTCCTCAAACACTAATGATCACTAGGCGTGTATAGCAAAGCTTATTAAAGATGCATTATGTATAAGACTTTGCTAAAGAGCTTGTCATGCAAAAATGGATAATGAAAAATGAATGTGTTGAAAATTTCAGTCAAATTACATTATTCTGTGCAAAGTTATGGGTGTTTTTGCAAAATATTGACAGATTCCTTATTATCATAGCAATGGTACTTGACAATATAAAGACCAAGTCTTGATTATGTATTTTATTGTTATGTTAAAAAGTTATTTGATTAAATTTTAGCATTATAGATCTCAGCATTAAATACAATTAACAATTGATGACATTTTTATTTGGTATTATCATTACATGACAATGAATTACTGTCTACTTACTAATATTGTTTCCGATTCTTTAAGGTTTTTTTGTAATATCTTAATTTCTATATCTCGTTTATCAACCTGTGTTTTTAAACTGTCCATAACTGTCTGTATCTCTGCTTGCTCTTCAGCTAGTACATGTAACAAATGATCAAATATTTATAAATCAGCTATTACAATCAGATCAAAAGCAGTTCAGATCTAGAACATTAAAAGAATGGATCTGGATATAAACACAGGGATAGAAATGTATTTTTCTAAGGGTATATAAGCAATGCGATGGGAGAGAATTTTGACAATATTTTCACATACCCATCTTCCCTTGATTCTTTTAAGTACATGCCAATACGTTCCTTGGGGGGGTGGAGAGGGGGTGGAGGTGGTGGGTTGTCTCATTGAACAACATAGTTCACTTTTCTTGGCAGCCCTGTAGGCAACTGGGTTTGGAAAAAGATTATGGTTCTTGTCAGCCTACCCCGGTAATCAAACCAGGGACATTCTATTTGTGCCTATTTGCCTTGACAGCCTGAATTTGGTTGGTTTTATATGTGTTACTACGATTAGTGATAAGGCAAACTCTATACTAATAATTTTTTTGTTTCGAAATATTAATTAAGTTTGCTTATTTAGTTTCATATTTGTCTTATTGTCGAACACACAATTAATTATATCTCAACATTTTCATCCCACAACAAAACATATCAACACATAAAATCCAACAAATTCGACAATTTTACCATTGAACCTAATTCCTGGTGGTTGTTCGCTCCTTTGTTATTAGTACAGACATTTTAATTCTAAAAAAAATTCCCTCTGCTCCTTAATATTGGCAGAAAGTCTTGCATAACTTAAATTAGTGTGGCCTTTATTATTCCACTCCAGCAGTACCTATTCTTAAAGTTGATTTAATTTCCTTGTCTTTTTCTACAAGAAGTTCCATTAACATGACAGTATCAGCTCCATCTGGTCGTAATTGATTCTTTGGTGTACTCATTGTTTCAAACAATTCCCTGAAAATATATGCACAGCATACATATCATGTATATTGTACTAGGATTAAATATCAAAATATTGAAAAAAGGGGATATTAAACTAATTATCTTTCATACAAAGAGCAAAGCCACACAAGGCATGGAAGTACTCCCACACAGCAGCTTATACAGAAAATAACAACTTCAAGAAATCTAATCTTTATCGTGTTCACAAGATTTTCCAGATACATAATATAACTCTGAACAGCAAGTCCTAGATTGCTGAAAATCAACAGGGTTCATTCTTTTCCAATTCCAATGCACCATATTTTAAGAAATATAGGGATAACTCAAGTTCTAACATAAGGCCACAGAAGACTGAAAATCAATAGATTTCATTCTATCTTGACCCCATTTAAAAAAATATCAGTTAAAAAATACAGTCTCTTGTAGTCACAAGGTTATTGGCAAAGGAGGGATAACTCCGGAACATAAAGTAGATAGGGCGAATCCTCACATGACCACAATGTTTGCCATCAAATGCAGCCTTTAAGATGGGTCGCCTACAGGAAAGAAAATCATTGGTTATCGACCATGGGGTTGTTTTAAAAATGGACAGAAATTTTGTATAGCTGTTTCATGGAGAGAGAGACCCGAAGGAAACTCGCAAGGTTGGACATACGACTCTACTCCTTGTCACATGCAAGCAGAGATTCGAAACCTTGCCACTTAGACTCAATGACAGACACTATAATTTCATGCGCACACGATAAAGCACTAGACCACCAAACCACCAAGCCTAGCCATATGATAAAGAAAAAGTGTTCGGTAACTATTTTTAGTATTTTAGTGGTCCAGTCTTCACTATTTGTGATAAAATTACTCATTCCAATACAAACTGTAATGATATGTGTTGTGTGTGAGCCTATTCGAAGTTGCATAAGGGTTCTTAGACTGTATCACTTGTAAGTTGTAACGTTAAGTAATTATATAGACCGTAGTTTATTTGACAATTCATTTGGTTGGTGTCATAGATAATGATATTTGTATGTGTTTTTTTTTTACTTGGAAATTGTAATTATTATTCAAGTAAACTAGTTACAAAATAAAACAAAGATAATTTTGAGAATAATTACTTAGAGACGATTTCTATGTCATCAATAAGACAGAGAAGTTTTTGTCTGGTACTGTTGGCTGCCATTTTGGACTTCTTATACTGCTGAACTAATGAAAATGAAAAACACATCGACTGAAAGGAAGCGTAAAGCGCGTCGTCCAATGAACTGCTCGGTAACAAGTAAGTTAGGCCAATATTTATTTTATCAAGATCTAGCAAAATTTTCGTCTAATAAACATCTCCAATATGAACAATAAATTCGATGTGTAAGTAAAATATTTAATTTCCAGAAATCTGAAATATTATCTGATAAAAATATCAGAAATTTTAGGAAATCTACTTTCAGAGCTTCGGACTCACACGTGGACTGAAAGACCTCACCACGACGGCCATCCATCCATCCACTCCAGTCATGTCATACATAGTATAGTACATTTCACTCAGCGACTAGACCAGTAGACCTACTATACTATAATACTACTACTAAATACCCTACTACTTATTAGTACTATCCCACTGGTGGTATTGTGTTCATCAGACTCAATTGACTGAGTGACTTACGTGATCATAAGTATACCGTAAATTCAGTTTTTGGCAAATTTGTGAGCTTGCTTTTTTAGAAGGTAGTGATCGAGCTTTTGGCTGATTTTAATAATTATTTTTCTCTTTGATTAAGATTCTTGAAAAACAAATTAGCTCAACAATACATTGATTTACTAGTAGTCTAAGTCTAGTACCGTAATATAGATGTTGGGTGCATTTTTCACCTCTGGGACAGATTGGACCCAGCGTGTGCCCAAGCTATAACTGGCAGCCAGCAGCCACTGGCTGTTAGAAGTAAGTTATAGCTGGCAGCCAGAAATAAATATCGTTCAAAATATTCACCTCTTTGCACAATGGATTGATCTGCTTTAATCACGTGATCAATTCTGTCCACTGGTCGCCGTCGATACTGTTTTATAGTAGAAAACACGGAATATAACAAAAAGAAACGAAACGAAATACAATATTAATAGTAGTTTGAACCTTACAATTCACCCTGAATTTAGTAGTGTACCAGGTTAATGTTTATATTTTATGAAAGATAATAAATTGTTCTTTCAAATGGTATATAATAATATACTTGGAATTTGATTATTCATATTGCATTCCACTGCGACAAGACAGCATCCTATATCAATATGGCCTCGAAGTCTGCTACCCCACTCCTCTTATACTTTACAATTCACCCTGTAGATATTAATGTGCCAGAAAAATGTTTATATTTTATGAACGATAATCAATTTCTCTTTTAAATGGTATATGATATTATACTTGGAATTTGATTTTTCATATAGCATTTCGTTGCCGCAAATGACAAAATCCCGTATAAATATCGTCTCAAACTTTGCTACCCCACCCCTCTTATACCTTACAATTCACCCTGTAGATATTAATGTGCCAGGAAAATGATTATATTTTCTGAAACATAATACATTCCTCTATTAAATGGTATGTGACAATATACTTGGAATTTGATTTTTCGTACAGAATTTTGCTGATGCAAATGACAGCAGCCTATATTAATATAGCCTCAATGTCGGCTACCCCCACCCCTCTTATACCTTACGATTTGGAAAGAAGATATCAATGTGCCAGGAAAATGTTTATATTTTTTGAAAGATGATAAGATATTCTTTTAAATGGTAAGTACTTGGAATTTGACTTTTCATACAGAATTTCGCTGATGCAAATGAAAGCAGCCTAGCCTCAATGTCGGCTACCCCCCCCCCCCTCTTATATCTTGTTATTTGCCAAGAAGATATTAATGTGCCAGGAAATTGATTATATTTATTGAAAGATAATAAGGTGTTCTTTTAAATGGTATATGATATTATACTTGGAATTTGATTTTTCATATAACGTTTCGTTGCCGCAAATGACAGCATCCTGTATAAATACCGTCTCCGGGTCTGTTACCCCACCCCTCTTATACCGCATAATTCACCCTGTAGATATTATTGTGCCAGGAAAATGTTTATATTTTATGAAAGATAATAAATTTTTCTTTTAAATGGTATATGATATTATACTTGGAATTTGATTTTTCATATAACATTTTGTTGCCGCAAATGACAGCATCGCGTATAAATACCGTCTCAAGGTATGCTACCCCACCCCTCTTATACCGCATAATTAACCCTGTAGATATTAATGTGCCAGAAAAATGTTTATATTTTATGAACGATAATACATTTTCCTTTTAAATGGTATATGATATTATACTTTGAATTTGATTTTTCATATAGCTTTTCGCTGTCGCAAATGACAGCATCCTGTATAAATACTGTCTCCGGGTCTGTTACCCCACCCCTCTTATACCTTACAATTCACCCTGTAGATATTAATGTGCCAGAAAAATGACCATATTTTCTGAAAGATAATACATTCCTCTATAAAATGATGTGTGACAATATACTTGGAATTTGATTTTTCATACAGAATTTCGCTGGTGCAAATGACAGCAGCCTATATTAATATAGCCTCAATGTCGGCTACCCTCACCTCTCTTATACCTTACGATTTGGAAAGAAGATATCAATGTGCCAGAAAAATGTTTATTTTTTATGAATGATAATAAATTCCTCTCTTAAATGGTATATGGCATTATATTTGGAATTTGATTTTTCATATTGCTTTTCGCTGTTGCAAGTGACAACATCCTGTATAAATACTGTCTCCGGGTCTGTTACCCCACCCCTCTTATACCTTACAATTCACCCTGTAGATATTAATGTGCCAGAAAAATGACTATATTTTCTGAAAGATAATACATTCCGCTATTAAATGGTATGTGACAATATACTTGGAATTTGATTTTTCGTACAGAATTTCGCTGATGCAAATGACAGCAGCCTATATTAATACAGCTTCAATGTCGGCTACCCCCACCCTCTTATACCTTACGATTTGGAAAGAAAATATCAATGTGCCAGGAAAATGTTTATATTTTTTGAAAGATGATAAAGTATTCTTTTAAATGGTAAGTGATAATTTACTTGGAATTTGATTTTTCATACAGAATTTCGCTGATGCAAATGAAAGCAGCCTAGCCTCAATGTCGGCTGCCCCCCCCCCCCCCCATTATATATATTGTTATTTGCGAAGAAGATATTAATGTGTCAGGAAATTGATTATATTTATTGAAAGATAATAAGGTGTTCTTTTAAATGGTATATGATATTATACTTGGAATTTGATTTTTCATATAACGTTTCGTTGCCGCAAATGACAGCATCCTGTATAAATACCGTCTCCGGGTCTGTTACCCCACCCCTCTTATACCGCATAATTCACCCTGTAGATATTATTGTGCCAGGAAAATGTTTATATTTTATGAAAGATAATAAATATTTCTTTTAGATTGTATATGGCATTATATTTGGAATTTGATTTTTCATATAACATTTTGTTGCCGCAAATGACAGCATCCCGTATAAATACCGTCTCAAGGTATGCTTATACCCCACCCCTCTTATACCGCATAATTCACCCTGTAGATATTAATGTGCCAGAAAAATGTTTATATTTTATGAACGATACTACATTTTTCTTTTAAATGGTATATGATATTATACTTTGAATTTGATTTTTCATATAGCTTTTCGCTGTCGCAAATGACAGCATCCTGTATAAATACTGTCTCCGGGTCTGTTACCCCACCCCTCTTATACCTTACGATTCACCCTGTAGATATTAATGTGCCAGAAAAATGACCATATTTTCTGAAAGATAATACATTCCTCTATAAAATGATGTGTGACAATATACTTGGAATTTGATTTTTCGTACAGAATTTCGCTGATGCAAATGACAGCATCCTATATTAATATATCCTCAATGTCGGCTACCCCACCCTCTTATACCTTACGATTTGGAATGAAGATATAAATGTGCCAGGAAAATGTTTATATTTTTTGAAAGATGATAAAGTATTCTTTTAAATGGTAAGTGATAATATACTTGGAATTTGATTTTTCATACAGAATTTCGCTGGTGCAAATGACAGCAGCCTATATTAATATAGCCTTAATATCGGCTACCCCCACCCCTCTTATACCTTACGATTTGGAAAGAAGATATCACTGTGCCAGGAAACTGTTTATATTTTTTGAAAAATGATAAAGTATTCTTTTAAATGATAAGTGATAATATACTTGGAATTTAATTTTTCATACAGAATTTCGCTGATGCAAATGACAGCAGTCTATATTAATACAGCCTCAATGTCGGCTACCCCACCCCTCTTATACCTTACGATTTGGAAAGAAGATATCAATGTGCCAGAAAAATGTTTATATTTTATGAACGATAATAAATTTCTCCCGTAAATGGTATATGGCATTATATTTGGAATTTGATTTTTCATATAGCTTTTCGCTGTTGCAAGTGACAGCGTCCTGTATAAATACTGTCTCCGGGTCTGTTACCCCACCCCTCTTATACCTTACAATTCACCCTGTAGATATTAATGTGCCAGAAAATGACTATATTTTCTGAAAGATAATACATTCCTCTATTACATGATATGTGACAATATACTTGGAATTTGATTTTTCGTACAGAATTTCGCTGATGCAAATGACAGCATCCTATATTAATATAGCCTCAATGTCGGCCACCCCACCCCTCTTATACCGTACGATTTGGAAAGAAGATATCAATGTGCCAGGAAAATGTTTATATTTTTTGAAAGATGATAAAGTATTCTTTTAAATGGTAAGTGATAATTTACTTGGAATTTGATTTTTCATACAGAATTTCGCTGATGCAAATGAAAGCAGCCCAGCCTCAATGTCGGCTACCCCCCCCCCCCCCACCCTTATATCTTGTTTTTTGCCAAGAAGATATTAATGTGCCAGGAAATTGATTATATTTATTGAAAGATAATAAGGTGTTCTTTTAAATGGTATATGATATTATACTTGGAATTTGATTTTTCATATAACATTTCGTTGTCGCAAATGACAGCACCCTGTATAAATACCGTCTCCGGGTCTGTTACCCCACCCCTCTTATACCGCATAATTCACCCTTTAGATATTGTGCCAGGAAAATGTTTATATTTTATGAAAGATAATAAATATTTCTTTTAAATGGTATATGATATTATACTTGGAATTTGATTTTTCATATAACATTTTGTTGCCGCAAATGACAGCATCCCGTATAAATACCGTCTCAAGGTATGCTACCCCCACCCCTCTTATACCGCATAATTCACCCTGTAGATATTAATGTGCCAGAAAAATGTTTATATTTTATGAACGATTATACATTTTTCTTTTAAATGGTATATGATATTATACTTTGAATTTAATTTTTCATATAGCTTTTCGCTGTCGCAAATGACAGAATCCTGTATAAATACTGTCTCCGGGTCTGTTACCCCACCCCTCTTATACCTTACAATTCACCCTGTAGATATTAATGTGCCGGAAAAATGACCATATTTTCTGAAAGATAATACATTCCTCTATAAAATGATGTGTGACAATATACATGTGTACTTGGAATTTGATTTTTCGTACAGAATTTCGCTGATGCAAATGACAGCAGCCTATATTAATACAGCCTCAATGCCGGCTACCCCCACCCCTCTTATACCTTACGATTTGGAAAGAAGATATCAATGTGCCAGAAAAATGTTTATATTTTATGAACGATAATACATTTCTCTTTTAAATGGTATATGATATTATACTTGGAATTTGATTTTTCATATAGCATTTCGCTGATGCAAAATGACAGCATCCTATATTAATATAGCCGCAAGGTCTGCTACCCCACCCCTCTTATACCGCATAATTCACAATTTGCATCAGCGAAATTTTGTACGAAAAATCAAATTCCAAGTATATTGTCACATACCATTTAATAGAGGAATGCATTATCTTTCAGAAAATGCTGTCATTTTTCTGGCACATTAATATCTACAGGGTGAATTGTAAGGTATATGAGGGGTGGGGTAACAGACCCGGAGAGAGTATTTATACAGGATGCTGTCATTTGCAACAGCGAAATGCTATATGAAAAATCAAATTCCAAGTATAATATCATATACCATTTGAAAGAGCAATGTATTATCGTTCATAAAATATAAACATTTTTCTGGCACATTAATATCTACAAGGTGAATTATGCGGTATAAGAGGGGTGGGGTAACAGACCCGGAGACAGTATTCATACAGGATGATGTCATTTGCAGCAAAATGCTATATCAAAAATCAAATTCCAAGTATAATATTATATACCATTTAAAAGAGCAATTTATTATGGTTCAGAAAATATAAACATTTTCCTGGCACATTTATATCTGCAGGGTGAATTATGCGGTATAAGAGGGGTGGGGTAGCAGACCTTGCGGCTATATTAATATAGGATGCTGTCATTTTGCATCAGCGAAATTCTGAACGAAAAATCAAATTCCAAGTATATTGTCACATATCATTTAATAGCGGAATGTATTATCTCTCAGAAAATATGGTCATTTTTCCGGCACATTAATATCTACAGGGTGAATTGTAAGGTATAAGAGGGGTGGGGTAACAAACCCGGCGAGAGTATTTATACAGGATGCTGTCATTTGCAGCAGCGAAATGCTATATGAAAAATCAAATTCCAAGTATAATAACATATACCATTTAAAAGAGAAAAGTATTATCGGTCATAAAATATAAACATTTTTCTGGCACATTGATATCTTCTTTCCAAATCGTAAGGTAAGAGGGGTGGGGGTAGCCGACATTGAGGCTATATTAATATAGGATGCTGTCATTTGCATCAGCAATAATTCTGTACGAAAAATCAAATTCCAAGTATATTGTCACATACCATTTAAAAGAGGCATGCATTATCTTTCAGAAAATATAGTCATTTTTCTGGCACATTAATATCTACAGGGTGAATTGTAAGGTATAAAAGGGTGGAGTAACAGACCCGGAGACAGTATTTATACAGAATGCTGTCATTTGCAACAGCGAAATGCTATATGAAAAATCAAATTCCAAGTATAATATCATATACCATTTAAAAGAAAAATGTATTATCGTTCATAAAATATAAACATTTTTCTGGCACATTAATATCTACAGGGTGAATGATGCGGTATTACAGGGGTGGGGTAACATACCCGGAGACAGTATCCATACAGGATGCTGTCATTTGCAACAGCAAAATGCTATATGAAAAATCAAATTCCAAGTATAATATCATATACCATTTAAAAGAACACTTTATTATCTTTCAATAAATATAATCAATTTCCTGGCACATTAATATCTTCTTGGTAAATAACAAGATATAAAGTGGGGGGGGGGGGGTAGCCGACATTGAGGCTAGGCTGCTGTCATTTGCATCAGCGAAATTCTGTATGAAAAATCAAATTCCAAGTAAATTATCACTTACCATTTAAAAGAATACTTTATCATCTTTCAAAAAATATAAACATTTTCCTGGCACATTGATATCTTCTTTCCAAATCGTAAGGTATAAGAGGGGTGGGGTAGCCGACATTGAGGCTGTATTAATTAATATAGGCTGCTGTCATTTGCATCAGCGAAATTCTGTATGATAAATCAAATTCCAAGTATATTATCACTTATCATTTAAAAGAATACTTTATCATTTTTCAAAAAATATAAACATTTTCCTGGCACAGTGATATCTTCTTTCCAAATCGTAAGGTATAAGAGGGGTGGGGGTAGCCGACATTGAGGCTATATTAATATAGGATGCTGTCATTTGCATCAGCGAAATTCTGTACGAAAAATCAAATTCCAAGTATATTGTCACATATCATGTAATAGAGGAATGTATTATCTTTCAGAAAATATAGTCATTTCTCTGGCACATTAATATCTACAGGGTGAATTGTAAGGTATAAGAGGGGTGGGGTAACAGACCCCGAGACAGTATTTATACAGGATGCTGTCACTTGCAACAGCGAAAAGCTATATGAAAAATCAAATTCAAAATATAATGCCATATACCATTTAAGAGAGAAATTTATTATCGTTCATAAAAAATAAACATTTTTCTGGCACATTGATATCTTCTTTCCAAATCGTAAGGTTTAAGAGGGGTGGGGGTGGCCGACATTGAGGCTGTATTAATATAGGCTGCTGTCATTTGCATCAGCAAAATTCTGTACGAAAAATCAAATTCCAAGTATATTATCACTTACCATTTAAAAGAATACTTTATCATTTTTCAAAAAATATAAACATTTTCCTGGCGCAGTGATATCTTCTTTCCAAATCGTAAGGTATAAGAGGGGTGGGGGTAGCCGACATTGAGGCTATATTAATATAGGATGCTGTCATTTGCATCAGCGAAATTCTGTACGAAAAATCAAATTCCAAGTATATTGACACATATCATGTAATAGAGGAATGTATTATCTTTCAGAAAATATAGTCATTTTTCTGGCACATTAATATCTATAGGGTGAATTGTAAGGTATAAGAGGGGTGGGGTAACAGACCCGGAGACGGTATTTATACAGGATGCTGTCACTTGCAACAGCGAAAAGCTATATGAAAAATCAAATTCAAAATATAATGCCGTATACCATTTAAGAGAGAAATTTATTATCGTTCATAAAAAATAAACATTTTTCTGGCACATTGATATCTTCTTTCCAAATCGTAAGGTATAAGAGGGGTGGGGGTAGCCGACATTGAGGCTGTAGTAATATAGGCTGCTGTCATTTGCATCAGCGAAATTCTGTATGAAAAATCAAATTCCAAGTATGTTATCACTTACCATTTAAAAGAATACTTTATCATTTTTCAAAAAATATAAACATTTTCCTGGCACAGTGATATCTTCTTTCCAAATCGTAAGGTACAAGAGGGGTGGGGGTAGCCGACATTGAGGCTATATTAATATAGGATGCTGTCATTGGCATCAGCGAAATTAGGTACGAAAAATCAAATTCCAAGTATATTGTCACATATCATTTAATAGCGGAATGTATTATCTTTCAGAAAATATAGTCATTTTTCTGGCACATTAATATCTACAGGGTGAATTGTAAGGTATAAGAGGGGTGGGGTAACAGACCCGGAGACAGTATTTATACAGGATGTTGTCACTTGCAACAGCGAAAAGCTATATGAAAAATCAAATTCCAAATATAATGCCATATACCATTTACGGGAGAAATTTATTATCGTTCATAAAAAATAAACATTTTTCTGGCACATTGATATCTTCTTTCCAAATCGTAAGGTATAAGAGGGGTGGGGGTAGCCGATATTGAGGCTATATTAATATAGGCTGCTGTCATTTGCACCAGCGAAATTCTGTATGAAAAATCAAATTCCAAGTATATTATCACTTACCATTTAAAAGAATACTTTATCATCTTTCAAAAAATATAAACATTTTCCTGGCACATTTATATCTTCTTTCCAAATCGTAAGGTATAAGAGGGGTGGGGGTAGCCGACATTGAGGCTATATTAATATAGGATGCTGTCATTTGCATCAGCAAAATTCTGTACGAAAAATCGAATTCCAAGTATATTGTCACACATCATTTCATAGAGGAATGTATTATCTTTCAGAAAATATGGTCATTTTTCTGGCACATTAATATCTACAGGGTGAATTGTAAGGTATAAGAGGGGTGGGGTAACAGACCCGGAGACAGTATTTATACAGGATGCTGTCATTTGCGACAGCGAAAA
Source organism: Patella depressa (assembly GCA_948474765.1). Taxonomy (NCBI): domain Eukaryota; kingdom Metazoa; phylum Mollusca; class Gastropoda; family Patellidae; genus Patella; species Patella depressa. Next base: position 32,498,748 of record OX419715.1, read on the forward strand.
GCTATATGAAAAATCAAATTCAAAGTATAATATCATATACTATTTAAAAGAAAAATGTATTATCGTTCATAAAATATAAACATTTTTCTGGCACATTAATATCTACAGGGTGAATTATGCGGTATAAGAGGGGTGAGGTAGCATACCTTGAGACGGTATTTATACGGGATGCTGTCATTTGCGGCAACAAAATGTTATATGAAAAATCAAATTCCAAGTATAATATCATATACCATTTAAAAGAAAAATTTATTATCTTTCATAAAATATAAACATTTTCCTGGCACAATATCTAAAGGGTGAATTATGCGGTATAAGAGGGGTGGGGTAACAGACCCGGAGACGGTATTTATACAGGATGCTGTCATTTGCGGCAACGAAATGTTATATGAAAATTCAAATTCCAAGTATAATATCATATACCATTTAAAAGAACACCTTATTATCTTTCAATAAATATAATCAATTTCCTGGCACATTAATATCTTCTTGGCAAATAACAAGATATAAGGTGGGGGGGGGGGGGGTAGACGACATTGAGGCTAGGCTGCTTTCATTTGCATCAGCGAAATTCTGTATGAAAAATCAAATTCCAAGTATATTATCAGTTACCATTTAAAAGAATACTTTATCATTTTTCAAAAAATATAAACATTTTCCTGGCACAGTGATATCTACTTTCCAAATCGTAAGGTACAAGAGGGGTGGGGGTAGCCGACATTGAGGCTATATTAATATAGGCTGCTGTCATTTGCATCAGCGAAATTCTGTACGAAAAATCAAATTCCAAGTATATTGTCACATATCATTTAATAGCGGAATGTATTATCTTTCAGAAAATATAGTCATTTTTCTGGCACATTAATATCTACAGGGTGAATTGTAAGGTAAGGTATAAGAGGGGTGGGGTAACAGAACCGGAGACAGTATTTATACAGGATGTTGTCACTTGCAACAGCGAAAAGCAATATGAAAAATCAAATTCCAAATATAATGCCATATACCATTTAAGAGAAGAATTTATTATCGTTCATAAAAAATAAACATTTTTCTGGCACATTGATATCTTCTTTCCAAATCGTAAGGTATAAGAGGGGTGGGGGTAGCCGACATTGAGGCTTATTAATATAGGCTGCTGTCATTTGCACCAGCGAAATTCTGTACGAAAAATCAAATTCCAAGTATATTATCACTTACAATTTAAAAGAATACTTTATCATCTTTCAAAAAATATAAACATTTTCCTGGCACATTTATATCTTCTTTCCAAATAGTAAGGTATAATAGGGGTGGGGGTAGCCGACATTGAGGCTATATTAATATAGGATGCTGTCATTTGCATCAGCGAAATTCTGTACGAAAAATCAAATTCCAAGTATATTGTCACACATCATTTTATAGAGGAATGTATTATCTTTCAGAAAATATGGTCATTTTTCTGGCACATTAAAACTACAGGGTGAATTGTAAGGTATAAGAGGGGTGGGGTAACAGACCCGGAGACAGTATTTATACAGGATGCTGTCATTTGCGACAGCGAAAAGCTATATGAAAAATCAAATTCAAAGTATAATATCATATACTATTTAAAAGGAAAATGTATTATCGTTCATAAATTAAACATTTTTCTGGCACATTAATATCTACAGGGTGAATTATACGGTATAAGAGGGGTGGGGTAGCATACCTTGAGATGGTATTTATACGGGATGCTGTCATTTGCGGCAACAAAATGTTATATGAAAAATCAAATTCCAAGTATAATATCATATACCATTTAAAAGAAAAATTTATTATCTTTCATAAAATATAAACATTTTCCTGGCACAATAATATCTACAGGGTGAATTATGCGGTATAAGAGGGGGTGGTGTAACAGACCCGGAGGCGGTATTTATACAGGATGCTGTCATTTGCGGCAACGAAACGTTATATGAAAAATCAAATTCCAAGTATAATATCATATACCATTTAAAAGAACACCTTATTATCTTTCAATAAATATAATCAATTTCCTGGCACATTAATATCTTCTTGGCAAATAACAAGATATAAGGGGGGTGGGGGGTAGCCGACATTGAGGCTAGGCTGCTTTCATTTGCATCAGCGAAATTCTGTATGAAAAGTCAAATTCCAAGTAAGTTATCACTTACCATTTAAAAGAATATTTTATCATCTTTCAAAAAATATAAACATTTTCCTGGCACATTGATATCTTCTTTCCAAATCGTAAGGTATAAGAGGGGTGGGGGTAGCCGACATTGAGGCTATATTAATATAGGCTGCTGTCATTTGCATCAGCAAAATTCTGTACGAAAAATCAAATTCCAAGTATATTGTCACATACCATTTAATAGAGGAATGTATTATGTTTCAGAAAATATAATCATTTTCCTGGCACATTAATATCTACAGGGAGAATTGTAAGGTATAAGAGGGGTGGGGTAGCAAACTTTGAGACGATATTTATACGGGATTTTGTCATTTGCGGCAACGAAATGCTATATGAAAAATCAAATTCCAAGTATAATATCATATACCATTTAAAAGAGAAATTGATTATCGTTCATAAAATATAAACATTTTTCTGGCACATTAATATCTACAGGGTGAATTGTAAAGTATAGGAGGAGTGGGGTAGCAGACTTCGAGGCCATATTGATATAGGATGCTGTCTTGTCGCAGTGGAATGCAATATGAATAATCAAATTCCAAGTATATTATTATATACCATTTGAAAGAACAATTTATTATCTTTCATAAAATATAAACATTAACCTGGTACACTACTAAATTCAGGGTGAATTGTAAGGTTCAAACTACTATTAATATTGTATTTCGTTTCGTTTCTTTTTGTTATATTCCGTGTTTTCTACTATAAAACAGTATCGACGGCGACCAGTGGACAGAATTGATCACGTGATTAAAGCAGATCAATCCATTGTGCAAAGAGGTGAATATTTTGAACGATATTTATTCCTGGCTGCCAGCTATAACTAACTTCTAACAGCCAGTGGCTGCTGGCTGCCAGTTATAGCTTGGGCAGCGTGTGGCAATCTGATATTAGGCGCGCATATATTGTCAATTTTGTGCAGATAACATATGTGATGTAATAGAACTGGTTAAACACGTCCCAAATATGATTTATCAGAGATATAGCTACAATAGATGTGTAACGCAGATTTCAAGAAACAGAAGTGACAGCAAAAGGAAAACACCAGTTATCCTTCGATGTATAGTTAACCTACTGATGTAATGAGGGATAACACTAACAGATATGGGGGAATTTCTGCTCAATGATAATTTCTTTGTAGACCAAACGTTGTTATATGAGACTGTGAGAGGATATCTCTGACAATTTATAAAAGAACTGTCAATAAATAAGAGAAGACAAATAGAAAAAGTCTGTCCATTACTATGTTTTTATTAAAGGGCCAATCCCGATAACTTTTTGGGGAATAAAACTGTTTAATTTTGTGTTTAAAACCCTTTAAAATCCATAACCTAAGGCCCACCTACTAACCCGATATTTGTGATACGCTTGTAAATAACTTAAACCTGACAATCTTCATCTGGAAATGGAGACCGTTGTATTATACAGTATCTGGATAAAACCAGACTTTTTTCTATAAAAATAATATGTAGGTGAAATTTACCTTTTGTTATCAAGTACAGTGCATGGGTCATTCACTGTATAGACCTCTCAAGAAACGTTAATCGAATATCAGGTCACCCAATGAAAAAATTGACCCGAAATCTTAAAAGGGTTACGTGTCCGGATAAGCAGTGTTGACGTACACGTCCAAACGACTCAATATTTTGAGCTGAAATTTTAAGACAAGGTAAATACACCATGCCACTATATTTTGGTCCATAAATTTCATAAATACTCGGACTTTAATTTTTGAGACTCTGTTCTTATCGGGATTGTCCCTTTAATTATAGAGGGGAAATCTGTGCTCAACATAGACATAATATGTGATTGCTCTTTCTAGGAAAAATCTAGTTTATTCTGTCTTGATCAGTCCTTCACGTTTATAAAATTGTGCGGGAGCCATAAAAAGCTCCTGTCAACTTCAAAAATGAAAATAATGTTCCTGTAGAATAACTCTTCGTAATCACATTGTATTTATACTTTAGTATTGTTTAATATCTGGTCAGTATGTTAAGTGAATAGGGTAGCATCAGAATGATCAACATGGAAACTGATACCTCGAACGTATGCACTTCTAAAATAAACAAAAAATGAAAGTAGTTTATTAATCTCAATATTTAGGAGAGCGATTTAGCTAATTTGCAGGAGTCTTTAATGACTCCTGCGAAGAAAAGCCGAGGTGGGTTGAGAGGAGTAAGAGCGAAAGCTCGCCTTAAATGTGAAGCACTGCTTGATAAAAGAGAGGGCGGAAATGCATTTGCTGTTATTTGTGATCATAATTATCCTTCTGCTGAAATATTTTGTTAAGGTAAATTGTCAATACCTTTCTGTAAGCTTATTGCAAAAATACATTTAGCCCTAGAAGGCTACATGTAACAAAACAGTCTGAAAGGATTTGCCCCAGTCATTGTTTTTTAAGGCGAGTGATCGCTCTCGAGCGCCTACAGCTCACCTGAATGTCGACCGAGGGGAGTTTTTTTTTCCTCCCCATAAAATTGAAAATCACTCTCCTTTACAAAGTCATTGGGGGTTTATTAACATTTATCTACCAATCACTCTCCTTAATATGAATAATATCAGATCAATCTCCTTAATTTCTAAATCACTCTCCTTAATTTCTAAAGCATTCCTCTTATCGAAACTGGGAGAACCTTTTAGGAGAGCCATTTTTTTCAATTTGTTGATTGAGGGGAGCTTTTTTTGGCTCTCCTCTGAAATACAAAAAACAACGACTGATGTGCCCAGCAAATTATGAAACTTATTTTAATATTTATTATCTTCATCTTGTCATCAAATCATCCTTTACTATTACTAATATGATTTTGTAATATTTGAAAGATATAACCATTTAAACCAACTTTGATCATATTTTGTAGATTGAAAGGTGAAGATAGTGGTGACGAGGAATCAGTAGAAATGGATGTTCAGACAACTCCAGCTCCAGTAAGTATCAGACTCTATTTTAACTTCAGGTGCAACAAAAGTTGAAGTTTGTCTACATGCTTTTCCCCCTTCATGATTCACACAGGGCTCAAAATACTTACGTTTGACAGATACATGTAGTAAGTAAAACTACCAAGTGACAAGAGGACAGAATTTGACGTTAATGCTCAGTAAATTGATTCTGAGTACAATACCCAGATTCATGTATCATACTTCTACAACAAAACTTCAATTACAGTATTCCTTTCTAAAAGTCATCATCAACAAAAATTATTTCACAAGAGCTCTGTGAAAATGGGCCCGAAATAACTTTCATACATGTATGTCTGTCTGACACCATATCATGTCAGGCCTGATGAACATTTCAAATTTGGAGTCACTGTACCTCAGTGAATATAAGTAGTTAGTTCGCTAACTCAGAGATTCCATGTTGGATCCTGATCTTAACCGATAAAGTTTATCGGGATCCCCTTGTTAGTGGTGCAGAACAGGTGGCCTAGCAAGGAACAATGTAAAGTCATTTGGATGGGACAGAAAAGCAAAGTCTTGTGTAAACATTGGTGTACATAACTTCACTTTTATAAAAACCTTGGCAGTTGGAATTCAATATAACAGTAGGCCAAGTGCCGCTGTCCAGTCAAAATTTCCTAATCGCACACTGTATGGTGTATGCCCTATTCTGATTCATCAGCTCAGCCAGAGCAGAACAGTATATATTTCATTTTTATACGCCCACATTTTCATGTGGACGTATTATGTTGTCGCCCCTGTCCGTCCGGACGTCCGTCCGTCCGTCCACAATTTGTTTGTGGACTCTCTACAGGTCACAATTCTTATCCGATTTTGACGAAACTTGAAATATAGGTTTATCCCCAAAAGTTCTCGGCTGCTTTCGATATTGGCATGTATCGGATCAAAACTTCATGGATTATGGGCCCTGATTGTACGAAAAATCACGTTTTTAGCTTGTGGACCCTATAGAGGTCACAATTTTGAACCGATTTTGATGAAACTTGACATGCATGTTTGTAACCCAAAGATCTTGGTTCCTTTCGATATTTGCGGCTTACGGAATGTAATTTCCTGAATTATGGCCCCTGATTGTCCGAAAAATCACCCTTTTTAGCTTGTGGTCCCTCTGGAGGTCACAATTATTATTCGATTTAAAAAAACGTTTGATTATATCACCGTTACACCCTAAGGAAGGTTGAGTTCGAATTTCGGGAAAATCGGACGAAAATTGCCATACAAAATGGCCGCCGTTTTACGCGAATACTGTTACAAAGATAGGCTGGCACTGCCAGGCAGGATATGCCCACATTTTCGAAAGATGGACAGAGAACAAGCAATACCGAAAGTGATTTTTCCTACATCTTTAAGTCCTGTATTTCATACTGTATTGGGAGCAGCCATTTAGTTGGTCAGTTCCAGTCTGATATTAATGAAATTCGAAACCGACAATGATTATGGTGTGACGGTACACAACCTAGAAATGTGACTTTTCATCAAAATCGGATAAGAATTGTGACCTGTAGAGAGTCCACAACCATGATAAAAATCGGATAAAAATTGTGACCTGTAGAGAGTCCACAACCATGATATACCATCATTGTGCTTGATATCTATAAGAGGATACTTGTCGAAACGTCGTGCTTTTAGAATAAAACTAGTGATTGTAACCCATAAAAACTGTGTTCTGTTAATGTGTTTACCGATCGCTAAATGCCACTTAAAGATTAAGATCATGATATACCATATTTTTACACTATTCGCGTACAAACGGCGACCATTTCGTCCGGCAATTTTGGTACGATTTTCACGAAATTAGAACTCAACCATCCTCATCAAAATCGAATTAAAATTGTGACCTATACAGGCTCCACAATCATGATATATCATTTTTTTAACAGTATTCGCGTACAAACGGCGGCCATTTTGTCTGTCAATTTTGGTCCAATTTTCCCGAAATTCAAACTCAACCTTCCTTACAGTGCAACGGTGATATAATCAAACATTTTTTTAAATTGGATAATAATTGTGACCTCCAGAGGGACCACAAGCTAAAGAAAGGGGGATTTTGCGTATAACCAGGGGCCATAATTCAGGAAGTTACGATCCGATATGCGCAAATATCGAAAAGAACCAAGATCTTTGGGTTATAACCATGAATTTCAAGTTTCATCAAAATCGAATTAAAATTGTGACCTTTACAGCGTCCACAACCTTGATATACCATTTTTTAACAGTATTCGCGTACAAACGGCGGCCATTTTGTGTGGCAATTTTGGTCTGATTTTCCCGAAATTCGAACTCAACCTTCCTTACGGTGTAACAGTAATATAATCAAACGTTTTTTTAAATCGGATAATAATTGTGACCTCCAAGCTAAAAAAAAGGCAATTTTGCGTATAATCAGGGGCCATAATTCAGGAAGTTACGATCCGATATGCGCAAATATCAAAAGGAAGCAAGATCTTTGGGTTATAACCATGAATTTCAAGTTTCATCAAAATCGAATCAAAATTGTGACCTCCACAGGGTCCACAACCTTGATATACCAGTTTTTAACAGTATTCGCATACAAACGGCGGCCATTTTGTATGGCAATTTTCGTCCGATTTTCCCAAAATTCGAACTCAACCTTCCTTAGGGTGTAACAGTGATATAATCAAACGGTTTTTTAAATCGAATAATAATTGTGACCTCCAAGCTAAAAAAAAGGCGATTTTGCGTATAATCAGGGGCCATAATTCAGGAAGTTACGATCCGATAAGCGCAAATATCGAAAGGAAGCAAGATCTTTGGGTTATAACCATGAATTTGAAGTTTCATCAAAATCGAATCAAAATTGTGACCTCCACAGGGTCCACAATCTTGATATACCATTTTTTAACAGTATTCGCGTACAAACGGCGGCCATTTTGTATGGCAATTTTCGTCCGATTTTCCCGAAATTCGAAATCAACCTTCCTTAGGGTGTAACGGTGATATAATCAAACGGTTTTTTAAATCGAATAATAATTGTGACCTCCAGAGGGACCACAAGCTAAAAAGGGTGATTTTTCGGACAATCAGGGGCCATAATTCAGGAAATTACATTCCGATAGCCGCAAATATCGAAAGGAACCAAGATCTTTGGGTTACAAACATGCATGTCAAGTTTCATCAAAATCGGTTCAAAATTGTGACCTCTATAGGGTCCACAAGCTAAAAACGTGATTTTTCGTACAATCAGGGGCCATAATCCATGAAGTTTTGATCCGATACATGCCAATATCGAAAGGAACCGAGATCTTATGGGGATAAACCTATATTTCAAGTTTCGTCAAAATTGGATAAGAATTGTGACCTGTAGAGAGTCCACAAACAAATTGTGGACGGACGTCCGGACGGACAGGGGCGACGACATAATACGTCCACATGAAAATGTGGGCGTATAAAAATGGTATATCAAGGTTGTGGACCCTGTGGAGGTCACAATTTTGATTAGATTTTGATGAAACTTGAATTTCATGGTTATAACCCAAAGATCTTGCTTCCTTTCGATATTTGCGCATATCGGATCGTAACTTCCTGAATTATGGCCCCTGATTATACGCAAAATCGCCTTTTTTTTTTAGCTTGGAGGTCACAATTATTATTCGATTTAAAAAACCGTTTGATTATATTACCGTCACACCCTAAAGAAGGTTGAGTTCGAATTTCGGGAAAATCGGACGAAAATTGCCATACAAAATGGCCGCCGTTTGTACGCGAATACTGTTAAAAAATGGTATATCAAGGTTGTGGACCCTGTGGAGGTCACAATTTTGATTCGATTTTGATGAAATTTGAAATTCATGGTTATAACCCAAAGATCTTGCTTCCTTTCGATATTTGCGCATATCGGATCGTAACTTCCTGAATTATGGCCCCTGATTATACGCAAAATCGCCTTTTTTTTAGCTTGGAGGTCACAATTATTATCCGATTTAAAAAAACGTTTGATTATATTATTACCGTTACACCGTAAGGAAGGTTGAGTTCGAATTTCGGGAAAATCAGACCAAAATTGTCATACAAAATGGCTGCCGTTTGTACGCGAATACTGTTAAAAAATGGTATATCAAGGTTGTGGACCCTGTAAAGGTCACAATTTTAATTCGATTTTGATGAAACTTGAAATTCATGGTTATAACCCAAAGATCTTGGTTCTTTTCAATATTTGCGCATATCGGATCGTAACTTCCTGAATTATGGCCCCTGGTTATACGCAAAATCCCCCTTTCTTTAGCTTGTGGTCCCTCTGGAGGTCACAATTATTATCCAATTTAAAAAAACGTTTGATTATATCACCGTTGCACTGTAAGGAAGGTTGAGGTTGAATTTCAGGAAAATCGGACCAAAATTGACAGACAAAATGGCCGCCGTTTGTACGCGAATACTGTTAAAAAAATGATATATCATGGTTGTGGACCCTGTATAGGTCACAATTTTAATTCGATTTTGATGAGGAAGGTTGAGTTCTAATTTCGTGAAAATCGTACCAAAATTGCCGGACGAAATGGTCGCCGTTTGTACGCGAATAGTGTAAAAATATGGTATATCATGGTTGTGGACTCGCTACAGGTCACAATTCTTATCCGATTTTGATGAAAAGTCACATTTCTAGGTTGTGTACCGTCACACCATAATCATTGTCGGTTTCGAGTTTCATTAATATCAGACTGGAACTGACCAACTAAATGGCTGCTCCCAATACAGTATGAAATACAGGACGTAAAGATGTAGGAAAAATCACTTTCGGTATTGCTTGTTCTCTGTCCATCTCTCGAAAATGTGGGCGTATCCTGCCTGGCAGTGCCAGCCTATCTTTATATATAATTTTATTAATATTTCAGCATCCAGGACCAGGTGAACATCCAATACAGTTTAATTATTCCCTCTGGTTTTCTAAACGAACCCCCGGCAAACAGACAACACGTTATGATCAAACTCTTAAATTTGTCGGATCTTTTTCTTCAGTAAGTAGTACATGATAGTAATCTATTAGAAAACCAAATCGGCTAAATTTTCTGTTCAATGTAAGGAGTAGTTTGTACTCTAATATATTGGCTAATTTGTCGGGGAACCAATTTCTACTTTTGGATAAACTACTGTCTATGGCTTTCGGTTTTTCTGTGGGCATATTTCCATAGTTTAGGTGGCTATCTTTTACTGAATTTTGACTCTCTCTGTTATCTTTAAATCATTGTTTTTCGGAATTGTTGCAGGTTAAAATTTGAAGCTTGGTACACTGCTGTATAGCTGAGTTACAGTATAAGTTCGCGCTTCGCAGATTCCATTAAATGTGCAACACGTCAGAGCTTAATCTGCCTCTTGCCGGCCTTTATCTTAGCCTCAAATCTTATATGAATTATTAATTAATACGTTAATTCTTCACATAAGCCCCTAATCAACTTTCTAGACCAAATGATGGTTCTGATTTTGAATGGATGTTTTTTTGTTCAGGTAGAACAGTTTTGGTCATATTACACTCATTTGTCTCGACCCAGTGAACTTTCAGGACATAGCGATTACCATATATTTAAAGAGGGTATCAGACCCATGTGGGAGGTAAGTATAGAGATTTTAATATATTACAAGTGGCTATCAGATCAGTGTGGGAGATAAATTAGTGATTATTATTAAAGAGCATATTGGAATTATGTGGAAAGTATAATATATGGCTAAATACATTTGATTTTTGCAAAATAAAAACACGACAAGTCATAGATGGCATACAACTGTAGACAAAGAGTAGTCTTAGCACACTGGTTGAGAATTACTGACTTAGAGTAATGGTGATTTCAAAAATGGTAAAAGTCATCTGTTCATAAGTGAATAGTTTCAGTTTCACAGTGTTAGAGGATGAAGTATTATAAAGTATTAATGTAATTGTTAAATAATGATGTTTATAAAGTATTAATGTAATTATTAAATGATCATGTTTATAAAGTATTGATGTTATTATTAAAGGATGATGCTAATAAAGCAGGTGGTAAATGGATTATACGTTTAAAGAAAGGAATCGCATCACGATGTTGGGAAAATTTAGTTTTAGCCATGTTAGGTGAACAGTTTATGGTTGGGGGAGAAGTTTGTGGAGCTGTAATATCAATACGTTATCAGGTAGAGTTGTAATAAAATCAATATTTGATGTACGTATGACTATGGCTTAAGTGATTCCATGTCATGTAATATTGGCTGACACCAACATTGCCCTTGAAGTTATACATTTACATATGGCGGTATATTAAGATTCAAAATTCTCTAAATCCTGCACTTATCTTCAATTTGACACAGCATTTTGAAATCTATATCGCGTTTGATGCCTATTTCAATTTTAGCACCATATCCATCCATGTAGACCGTCTGAAGAATGAGTTATTTACATCAACGTAATGGTCCCAAATTCACCACACAGTAGCAGCACAAAACTCTAAATTTGTTCAATGTTCATGCTAAACATATAAAGCATGAAGAAGACATAGATGAAATGGAATTAAAATTGGATTTTACATTGTCTTAATTTAGAAATTACATGAATAGAATTTAGAAATTAGACGGAAACAAGACATTAACAAATTTAGAATTTTAGAATTTTTAATCTAATAATTATATACTGCCATACAGTTATGGTCTTTGTTTCATTTTGTTAAATCTTGTGAAGGACCGAATGGCCTTTGTTTGTTTTGTTGAACCTTGTGAGCAATTGAATGGCAAGAATAACCATTTGTTCCGTAAGTAATTGATATCATGTCCTGTCAATGCTCCTGTTACCTACAAAAGAATACATATGTCACAACCAATGTTTGGACGATATAGCTGCTGTGGGAAGGGAATGACAGTTGCCCACATTCAATGTTATAATTTAATTAAAGGCAAAAAGATTTATACTTATCTAATACAAGATAATAAAATAAAGATAATATATAAACACAATGTTTTTCTCTAATAGTTAAATGTATGTTTTTTTACAGGAAGATATTTTATCATTATGGAATAAAACCGCTAATGATCATGTGACCACATCAAGAATACGAGATACATTAAAAAGAATTTTAAATTTACCACCAAATACCATCATGGAATATAAATGTCACACAGATAGTTTAAAGTAAGTTTAAGTTTGGGGATATCAGCAGGGGTGGGATATCAGGAGGGGTAGGGTTGGCCGAATGGAATAAAATAAGCTGTGGGATATTACAATTCAGTTTAAGTTTTAGGACATCCCGAGGGGTTTCTTGATTGGCTGACTAGTTTAATGTAAGTTGAGGGATATTACATGGCTTGGGTTGGTGATCCTCTAGCCAAATGGTTTAGGTCCTCTAGCCAAATGGTTTAGGTATGGTTTGGGGAATGGTCACATTTCTTGCAAACGCCCTAAAGTCTACAGGTCAGAGTTCTTAACAGATTTGTTCAAATTTTCAGGGATTAACCTTATTTTTTGTTAACTTTTTGTGAACAAAAATACAGGAATTGATTTTAGAGCTAGATGGGGAGACTTTTATGGTGGTGGGCATATAGGGGACTTGATAAGCTCCTGGGTATGTTTTTTTTGTTTGCTATATGGAGTGGTTGACAGTTGGAATTTACACATAGGAACCTATAGCTCTTAAATAAATATTTAGCTTAGTGAAATATGTTTTATTCCAGAGATCGTTCAAGTTACAGAAATACTGATGTGTTTATGAGGTAGCCAGATAGTTTTTATACCAAGAAATTTTTTTAAACTATTGAAGTGTTTTTAAAGAATGTTTTAAAGAAAAGTATGACAGTTTCTCAAAAAAAAGAACAGAACTTATGTTTTAAACTAGTGAAAGAGATAGATCTACAGAAGTGGAAGTTTGTGTTTGCCCAATCAACATAACCAGAGGCTAAGCATGCTGAGACAGGGTTTTCAAACTGATTTAAGAGAAACTAACATATAAAGTCATTTCTGGGACTTGAGTTGTGAAATTTGTTAATCATTAAAAGGACAATTCTCGATCACACAGGGTGTGCTTGATAAAAGTGAGAAATCACCCAAAATATTCAGCTGTTCAGAAATGATCTTCTTTAGCTATGGAATTCCTCTAAAAACGGTAATACCACTGTTCTTATACCACTGTAAAATGTATGTAGATAGTCATCCTGACATGTGAGCATAGCATCGAATTTGAGGACTTACACATGTACCACCCAAAACACATAGAAACTTTACTAAAAGTTTATATTTTATTCCTGCAAAAATGTACCACATAGACAGATATAGTATAAAGGTCCATGTGGAAAAAGTTTAAGAGAAAAATGAAATGAAATAAAATAGAAAAATGATTTGAGCAGAATCAATATTGGAGGTGACACATTATAGACCAAAATATAAATGTTGATTTTATTGAATTTTAATTGTTGATTTGTTTTATGGATTGGTCATCTGTCTAGATAGTAGATAAAGCCTGTGTTAAGATATAATCTACTAAAATTTCTGTTGGACGTTTCCAAACAAAATTGAAATGGTATACAGCTTGCTCCTTCACTACTCGAAATAACACACCAGTTTAACCCAATTTAATACTTTATTTTAACTGAAATCAAAGAGCTTTAGCTCCTTTGAATAAAAATAACAAAATGTACTTTCCTGACAAGAATAATCAAGATATCCATTGTCCTGCATGCGCAGGGGTCTTTCCTGTGGGAGGAAACTGTACCTGGAGTAAACCAAGAAGTTGAGAAGCTCCCTATTGTTGGAAATAACTCCCTGATAAATACTTTCATGGAAGTGTATCTTTAAATCCAAATTTAAACCTGAATTATTGCTGGTGTCAAATCCTAATTTCTCTACAAGATTCTTGAGAAATGCTGATAATTGTTATCGTAGGACTAAGAATATTTTGTTTTACTCCAGTTGGATAGATGTACGAAGAAAACACTGTTTGGTTACGCCCCTACAAATGTATAATGAACATAAAAAATAATGCTTTTGGGTCATTCTTTAATTTGAATATATATGCAGTAGTGTTTCACCGGCCCCTTACAGCGGTAAAATAGAAGATGGGGACATTCACCAAATCCATGTACAAAAAAAATCTTAAACTGTTGGTTTAAGACGGGGGCCATTCTTTCATTGAATTATAATCTGTGTTGTTAACTGGTCCCTTGTCAAGCACAAGCAGAGAATCGAAACCATGCTGCCTGATGCAGCTTGGACTGTTAACCATTGCCACAACACACCCCTCTTTAATTTTAAGAAATATCTTGCGTTTACAGACTTTAGTGCTTTATAAAGAGCTGGCATTCTCGCTGCCATAGTTTAAAACTAGATGCTGCAAAAATTTCCTGATTATCAACTCCAAAGCGTTCGGACATAGCCTACTGTTCATATGGGTACAAACCCCAAATCTGTTCAAGAAATGAAGGCTGTAGGCACACACTATCAGTCACTGATAAGAATGACATCCACGCGACTTACCGTGTTCCCAATATCAACTTTTTTCCTCCGACAAATTAAATTCTAAAACATTTTTTTTATGGATTAGAAAAATGAATAATGACGTTTGAAGTATTTGTAGACCTGACTTTCCTTTCCTCAATAGGAATCTTCTCTATTTAATCAAATTGCTTTTCTGAAATTCATCCAAAGATTTTTCAACATCTAGGGTGCCCAAAATATAATTATTGTATATACACGCCATCTACTTTTTGAACAAAAATGGTGTCTACAGCACATGATGCTCCCAGGGCGACCTTCGGATGTAGGCTATGGTCCCGACTACAGTCTGAACCAGGATCCAAACGCGAATGGCCCTAGTCATTGACTATTCAATATGGTGACGAGCATGTCTGTTGGTTTGCTAGTTCAGCTCTGAACGCCAGTCTCATTACACTGTGAGTGTAACGAGACTGGCGTTCAGAGCTGAACTATTGGTTTGCCTGCTATATGTTCTCCTATTTACTCATGCATTTTTAAAAACTGGTTAATTTTCCATACTTCGATGTGAAAGCAAGCTTAAAGTAGGTTACAAATAGGATTAATCAATATAAGAATATTTTTCATTGGATTTATGTCACCCAATCAAGATCATTATACACGTCGTCAAGTTTTTTGTCGTGGGCATATAAATATTCGAATAAGAACATACTAATCTGTCAAATTCATCAAAAAAGACGAAAAAATTAATCAAACTTCAGATCTATACCCCAATGCCCATTCACCAACTTTCTGGTGTTAACATGGACCCTATAATACCGACCAAGGTGTAAATAACGCAACGGCAATGGTCAATTTTATTATATTTTTCAGAAAATCTTCTCAAGTGACAGTTTTGTCAGCCATCTTTGAACTATCCCGACCGTGCTTTATCGCATGGCTCCGCTGGTCACGACCACTGGTTGAACTAAATGCCATTCGCATGCAGATGGTTCGACTATAGTACGAAAATCCGTGCAATCGAAAGTCGTCCAGGTGGTCTCTCGTCCTTACTAAAGGGACCAGAAAATTACTTTTTGACAAACATCTGAACAAAAATGCCGTCTATAGCACCCGGTGTTCCTAGGCGGTCACCCATCCTAGTTCTAATCGAATGCGAGTATGCGACACTTAACTTTAGTGGGAGGACAAGAACTGGTGTTTTCAACGTGGTTATTACCGTAGTATAAAAAACCGTGTGTGGGGGGGGGGGGGGATGGTCGAATGGTTAGCACGTGCACGCTATGTCATAAGGTCTGTCATTGAGTCAACTAGCGTGGTTTCCCCGAATACACATGTCAAGGAATAGGGTTGCCTGCCCAACCACGTGGGTTTCCTCGACGATTGAAATAAAACTAAACTATACATTAGTCGCGAAATGACATAGTTTGTGTCGAATGTACGTTACCCCCCCCCCCCCATCAAACCATCATATCAAAGTTAAAGCATCCATCATCTTAACCCTCACCCACAGAGCTAAAAAATAATCTACAAACCAGAACTCCTGGATAAAGATCTAGAGCATTTAAAACATGTATTCTATGATCTCAACCAATACTCCGAACAGCAGGAATAGATACCAGCTTCCACACTGGTACAACAATAAACGACGTCCTAGTCGCAAATGGTAAATCCCGACCAACAATATCTACACAGCCATAAGAATGTGTGTACCAAATTACCTGCTCCTGCCAGAAGACGCCCATTAGATAATCGCACCACCAATGATGCTGCTGTATCAGAGAATAAAATCTAACCCGTGTCAACATCAAGCAAAAGAAAACCCGAACATTAATTGAGACAGTTCAAATAAAGAGACACCAGCCAGAACTCAACAGAGATAGTGTTATAAACCCCGTTTAAATTACAAATTTTCAGCGTACCAGGCACGGCACGGTTACTTATTTGTAGTGTAAATGGGTCAAAAATACTGAGCCAATTTGGCCACTGAAGTGAAGTGGTATTTGCACTATGCCAGACACGACACGGTTAAATCGCTATCCGATATCACAACTGTTGTCAGTATGAATTGCTGCGCTGTGCCAATTTAACCATGACCTTATTCGAATCACTAATGTATAAACGAGTCACTGTTGATTGTTGTTTCCCCGGTGTGAGCGTATGTGGCATGGAGATAGGGGCGCCTTCTCAATCTCGTGGGTTTCCTCCGGGCAATCCGGTTTCCTCCCACTGCTAAAGACCCCTACGCGCAAGCGAATTATTGAAATAAAATTGAAACCATATGTTAGTCCCAAAATGACCTAGTTTGTGTATTGCAAATGGTTTCATTATTATAATCAAATTGTCACTGATATCCGTAGAACTATTGTGTTTATTTTATTGGAAATTAACCTTTGTCATAAAACTGATTCAGATTATTTAAAATCATTCTTTATTATGACATTAATCAATAATCATTTAAAAGCTTTGATATGTCACATTATGTATAACAAACTTTCTGATATTACATTTATAATTAAGCTTTCTCATTGCAAGAAGTTACATTTCTATATTTGTATAATCATTATATTCTCTATACCATGAATTTTAGGAAATTTGGACAAATATTGGTTAACATTTTAGTATCTTCTACCATTTTACGATATAATATGATTGACTACATTTTCAGCTTTTCAAAGGAAAACAGCTAAATGTTATTTGGTGGATGTTTGGTTTCTTTATCTGGCTGTATAACCACCATCTATCAATAAAGATGTACCGGTGACGTTACAGGCTCCTGGTGAACATAGATATAACACCATCTCACCTATCTATCAGAAAATACAACAATATTTTATTATTTCAATGGACTCACACAGAGATGATAGAATGGAAATAAAAGAAGTAGAAGTCATTTTCATCCACCATGAAAAAATCTTATAATTGTTCTATGTAAAGGAGTATAACTAGTAAGTAGTTATCAGGAGACTTTCTCATCATGTCTGGTTGCATTGTGGCATTGTTATGCTTAGTTACGGTGGATGAGTTATTTTTGCATTCTAGTATTGTTTACGGGAGAAGACGCATGGCCCTTAAATTGAAGGTCGTTGTTTTTTAAAATGAGGTGGCATCTTGTTACTGGGCTCCAGCAGCCATGCTGCCTTGGTGCCCGACGACCTCATGAACCGTCACTGGGGACAACTCAATGACCCCAATGATTCAAGCCAATGTGGGGGTATATAAAAGCTGATTTAAGAGGCAATACATTTTATGAAAATCCCCGAAACCACTGAACAAATTTGTGTCCACAACAGACTCCATCCAAATGAAAGCATTAAATTAATACCAATGTATTTTAGAAATATTAATTACCTATACACTATAATACGTCTACATCGATATTTTTCAAAGCTATATTAAACTTTTTTTTTTTTCTCCAATTTTTTGGTATTGCTTCAAAGTTTACAGATATTATAATCTCAGCCCACAAGGAAGTAAATTAGTATAAGCCTACATGGCTTGTTTTTTTTTATCCTATTCTTTATTCCTTTAGGTTTTACACTATTTTAGTAATAAATACTGTTTAAACCAATTTAATTGTCATTCCTGTGACGATGTTTTTTACTTACCTGATCTATAGTTACCAATTGATTTGTTGGAATTTGGGATGAATATTGGACCTGAAATTTAAAGGTATACAGCAAGCTTAAACAATCCTCATAACTCAAACTAGGCCAAAATAAAAAAAAAATAACTGTGGTTACGTTTACCCATCGACGCTATTTTAAAAAGCCAAAATTCTGTGGTCTCCCTGGGCTTACTATAAAAGGAACTCAAATATATATATATATGTACCAACAAAAAACTTTCAAGTTGTGAGAAACATGTCAGCAATAAAATAACTATTTAGAATGGGCGAATTTACTTTACTTTAAATACCAACTCATTTACCTTGGCATCTTCATAACTCTTTTTCTTTTCTGCAGCATCAACTTTTACAAATGTATGGAACACTTAAAATAACATGCAAATACTAATTAATATAACCGACATAAAAACAAATTCGTTGAGCTGAAATACACTCGTTATTGCTTAAACCAAATACAAAGTTAGTCTAACACAAAAACATCTTTAGTCGCGCTAAATTCTTTATGCACTATGTAGTTGCGTTTAATGAAATTATATTTGAAAGGTATATAAAATAAAATAACAATTACGACTTCTAGAGGGTCCAAATCACGAACAATAATTCAGGAAGTTACGATCCGATACGAGTCAAAATTGAATCAATTCGAGATCTTTCAGACATATTGAAGGTTACAACAAAATCCGATAAAGGTTGTGGAGGAGCCACAAGCTAAAACGCGATTTTTCGAATATCGAAAGGAACCGCGATCTTTGGGCTATAAACATACATTTAAGTTTTTTTCAAAATCCGATCACAATTATGATCTCTAGATTGTCCACAGGTTAAAAACACGATTTTTCGTACAATCAGAGTCAATAATCCAATATGTTACGTTCCGATATGTGCCAAAATCAACCCGTCCCGGAAGGAACAATGGGAGTAGGTCTACTATAGTTTTCAAAGAAATCATCAAACTACTATCTCCCACGGGGTTCGTACACCGGTCATTTAAGAATATCTCCTAAGCGTCATCCGAAAGGGTTCATGAATCTTCGATTTACAGCCGTCCAAGAAAAACAAAGCAAGCAACAAACGCAGTCACAGCTAGTATCACAGGAAACACCAACAGTCATCCAACTTAAGTCAACCAACGAGATCACAAAATTTGCATCCAAACAGATCATTCAACCTAAGATATCACACAATAGTCATGAAAGAAGACCGGACAACTAGAATCAATACAAATCCCTCACCGGTCATCGAGGGAGAGTACATTTTGGTATTATATCCCTTTGCAAAATAGACACTTACTGGGCGCATCAGCGAAACCCGGACAGATGGCATTTACAGTTACACCATGTGTTGCCACCTCTAGAGCTACACCCTGAAACATACGAAAGGTAGCATTAACAGTTATGATTTGAATACGTATCTCCCCCATGGATAAACCCAGGGGTTAGTGGAGTGGAGCGAATGCGACCACTGGGGATACCGAGGGTGTGCCTTCATAGGCAAGAAAGCATCACAAGACAGATGTTATTAACAGTTACACCATCAACGGACTATGGGCGTGGTTAGAGCCAAAGGTCTGTGAGTACGGGCGGTCACGAGTGGCACTATATGGTGGGGCGGGGGCGGAGACTTTAGAATGCATAGATACCCAGGCGTCAGCTGTCTGCATTGAAAAATAAGTAGAAATCGTAGGGAAACAGCTCCGAATGGAATCGAAAAGACCGGATTGCATAGCCCGCCATCATGTTGAGATTGGTACCGGAACCTGTACTTTCGTTTTCATCTGACCCGCAAAATAGGTCGCAAAAGACGACCTGGACCATTTGAGAAATAGTGTAGTTCAAACATGATTGTTTATTGTCGTTACTTAGCCTCATCAGCAAATGTCCGATACAACTGTCTAAAGTCTCCTGGCGTTGTTGTCATTGCGCACGGGTTACTGTCTATTGACAAGACAAACGTCTGGACATGTGAAAATTCCACAGGCCCTAAGACTTCTGTTTATGAATCATGTACCCCCCATATCTGTGACCACATCACCAACTTTACCTGATCAATAAGTCTGCTTCCCAAACACAGAATTGAACCCAGAATGGTAATGTGTTCTCCGCGATTTTCATGTAACTCATGCTGCATGTGCTGTTCACCGGAACCAGTCCTATAAAACGCACCCCAGTGGCCCATTATATCTGGTTTAATCATTTACACTCAACGTCGGCAGCATGCCACGACTCATACAGCTCAGAAGAACCATGCGCTTGGAAGACTCGACGCTGGCCACGCTGCCGAAGCCGTTGCCAATCACTTCCATGTCAATGTTTGGACCATCTATAGGCCCCAGATACGCTTTCGGACCACCAACACCACGGATGATCGCCCCCGAACTGGTAGACCAAGGGTTACCATAGGCGACAAGACCACCATGTTGTGCAACACCAGGAGCAGAATCCCTTCACACGGACATCTGAGATTGCGAGTCCAAGATTCAACCACCATGCAGTCAACATGAGAAGAAATGTGATGGTGTGTGATGATATCGTCACCTACCTTAGTAAGACCAATTAGACCAGATTTAACAGCTGAATACGTCGCTTGCCCTGGTGCACTCACGTGACCCATCTGTGAGGACATGCTGATTATGCGCCCCCAACCTGTTATAAAATAAATTTGAATTCTGATATGAATGTAATCACCCTGAACACAACTGGGTTATTCAGACACTGACATATCATGAATAATATTTGCTCATACTACGAATATTTTGAACGCAGCAGAAATACAATTTCTGGTCATTTGCGTTAGTACATTGTATCTAACCGGGCCCCTAGCCAGCTCATAAAATTTGGTGGGGTGGTATTTGATTATTGTATATACAACGGGTTGCTTGACCCCACATTATCATTATTACGTTATGTTATTTGTCGGTCGTACTCTGAAGAACATGGCAACGGAACTCGATAAATGTGTATCTTACTTAGAAACAGTAAAGTAAATATTCGACTCTGCTCGGTTATTAAAGATTGTGTGATACTTTACAAAACAAAATATTCTCTACCTTTGATTTTCATCTTTGGTATAAACTGTCGCATAAATATGAAGGGTGCAGTTAATGAAACAGAAACCATGTCATTCCATCTCTGTACTGGATAATCTTCCACGTCACTGATATGGATAATACCTGTAAATATAATAACATTCCATTTTTTAATGTCTGCTTTTTAAAAAAATATTTTATTGCAAATAATTTACGAAAGGATTGGGGCTATTTATAGAAATAAACATTCTCCCAAGGAACATAATTAGGATAATTAATATTGGATATTAGCGCATCTTTTAGAACGGTATATTGTTACTTTGAAATAAAATAAAACCAAGTACGAACAATCCAAACTAGACAGAATTCGAAGTCCTAAAAACGTTATAGGCAAAATAGTGTAATCAGCAAATGGACTGCTCCCCGTGTAGAAAATACATGTACACGACAAACAGTGGTAACAGGTGTCCGGAAGAGTAAGCTTACCCTGCCATAGCTGCATCCAAACTATTAGGCAAAATGTCGGTAAAATAGCGTGATTGGCCAATGAACTATCGGCATGCAAAATGCACGTGATGAACTGTGTTAACGATGTAGTAAACATAATCAGGGAGATAGTAATAGTAAACGTGTCAATAGGGGGGGGGGGGGGCGTTTGTGAATCATCTTTTTAGGAAACAATATTTTCAAGGTAAGATAACAACACCAATTCAAGTGGACCAATAATGAATTCGTGATCGTAATTTCGAATAGTATGTATAATATAGCGCCCTCAAAAGGTGTAATTTTGCGAGTTCTAACTTATGGATGCTTATATGGTCGAGAGGTGTTTTTTTAATTATTGGGTTGTAACGATGGTGTTAGTTGATTAATCGGTGTTCGTTAGCGTCCGGGTGTTGATCTTGGGCGTGAGCTTGATGCCACGCGAGTGTTAGTAGGTTATTGGCTGTTACTTCATTGTAACCTGTGTTTTTGAGATTAAATTCAATTGGAGTGTTGAAATTTTAGAACAGTATAAAATACATCTCGGTGGAGTTATTGATAAGAAAATCAACAACACGGGAATGTTGAAAGTTTAAAAGCGCATTGATAAGTATACCACCTGCGTTTAAGTATATCATCTTCATCAGAATGTTGAAAATTTAAAAGTCTACGTATACTCACCGGCGTTATTTATAAGAATATCAACACCATCAGGAAATAGTTGAAGAACCTTGTCACAGAGACTTATAACACAATCTTCTTTTCTTAAATCACCTTCTACATATTCATATCTACCTTTATATTTACTATAAAATACAACACCCCATATCTATCACTGTTTTTATCTCAGACAGAAAGCTTGCAACACCCTCTAAATACTAGTATCTACCTAGGGGCGTTCATATCGATTTTGTTGGGGAGGGAAGGGTTTCCAGAGGCATGCTTCACCGGAAAATTTTTGAATCTAGAGTCCCTCCAATGCCATTTCCCTTGGACTTGGGGAAGATTTTGCAGTATTCTGATGGTCAGAAATGTTTATAGCATGATTAAAATTGAGTACTATATGGGAATCCGTGTTATTTATTAAGAATTTTACAATAACATACAAAGTACTGTTAATCAGTGACAACTTCCGAAAGTGATAATAATTACATCATTTACATGAACCTATATCTTATGATGGTGAATATATTGTCAGGTCAATATATGGAAAATACCCCTCAACCCAGAACAGACAATGAGATCATCGACTTCCGTTCAAACAAGCAGTCAAAAGAACACAAAGTGTATAACATTAACTTATTGAAAGGAACTTTTGGAGACGATGCGTGCAACGATTTGCTCTTTGTACATGTCTACTCAGGCTGTGATTCAATTTCAAGGATTTTAGGCATCGGGAAAAAATCTACCTATCGGAAATCATTGAAATCTGATCCTGTCATGAAGTCCTGTGCTAGTGCATTCACTCTTCAAAACAAATCTCAAGAGGACATATCAGATCTTGGCAAAGACCTGACGGTTGATCTATTTAATGGCAAATCGAATGATACGCTATCATCACTGTGTCATATCATTTTCACCAAGAAAGTGGCAAATGCTGAAGTATCTGACAAGCATTCACGGTTTCCCCCAACATCACCCGCAACAAGATTTCATAGCCAACGTGTGTGCTTTCAAATTGTGGTATGGACGACGATGGCAAATGTAATGGATCTAACTGAATGGGGATGGAGACAGGGAAATGATCAGATAATTTCAATTATGGTCCAAAACAATGCTGTGCCTGGCGAACTCTTGAAAATCTTCCATTCCAACTTTTCGGGGGATGCAAGTTATCTCGATGCAGGTGCAGACGCTATGGACTTCTCTACACTGCTGTATGCGGCCCTCGCCAAACTGGAAATTGTGACAATTCAAACAACATCCAATAGGTGGATACTGAAATTGAACGCTCTGAAACTTATTATATGGACAGCTGAAGGTCATGAATTCTATTTCGTAATGATTTAATAGCTCAGTGACATTCAAAGTCCTCTTAATGGGTTCCTTGTCTTCCAAAACCTGGGAACAGACATTAAGATCATCAAATCTGAGTCAATAGTTATAAAGTACACTAAACCCTGGCAGAATCAGTTGAGAAACCTTTTATTGCACGTTTTAGGGGTTAAACTGTATTTTAACCTGACTAATACATAAATTAGCAAAGATATGACGATGTCCTTATTTTCGTCAAGCATCCGTCTGGATACGCTCACAAACAAGGGTAATTAAGGCATTCTTGTTTCATTACTGAACGCAAAAGATTTTTTTGAAAAATGGCACGTATTATGATGTACAATCAAAACAGTCAAAATACAAGAAACAAAAATACAATCCCCACCACTGCATTTACTATAAAAAAAAAACACTTCAAATATTAATTTGCAATAAAAATAAAGCATACAACAACCCACAGCTAACACTACGTTTAAAATTTTTAAAGGATAACCACGCAATGCCTGAAAATATGCCCACGTGGCAACTATAATTTGAAACAAACTTTTGGGTTTTCACAGATGGATGCATGCATAGATATGTAGGATGGAAGGACCACAGAGAGGACATTTTTTTTATAAATGCTTCAAACCAAATTTTTAAAAATTACGTAAAAAACTTTAGCATTCTCGGTGTGAACAAGAAATTGTTGACATATTGAGACGGACAACAATCGATTGGTGTACGCCCCCCTCTCTTGGTATAAATTCAATGCTTGAAACCATCAAAATCAAAGGTACCCATAACAAAGTTCGTTACGTAACGTATAGGTTACCATTGACGTTTGTCCAATCAACATACTTTCCAAGCACACCACGCACATATTCCCACACCCCACCATCGGTCACCGCATCGCACCCCCAATTCCATTTCATGAAAATAGGCAACTAAATTTAAAACAGAAATATTATAAGCCTAAGCATTCAAATATAGTGTATTATTTAAAACCATAACATTATATTTATTTAAAATGAAAAACTATTACAGTGGAATTACTATTATTGTTCTACTAATCCCATTTGATTATAAGATAAACAACTTGACATTCTGTAGACTTATGTCATCAACAAACCACCCCCTTGTACAAAATCCAAATAAAAACAGATGTTACATCACGCGTCCACATCACGTGTTCCATAATATAATCGCGAGCAATATCTGTTTTTTTCAATTGCTATTCATCATAAGACTCACAATTTTCTACAAAATGAGCAAGGGCCATAACTTTGGTCTCATTAATTCCAACTAGGAGATACCAACTTTGGTCTCATGAATTCCAACTAAGAGATACTAAGATAATATGAGTAAACCACCTCGAGCACCGTGAACTGTGTAACAAGATTGGTGGAATTTTTGCTTTTTAATTAGTAGCATTGCATTAACAATATCTTTGGCTAATTATCGATTCATATTCATACATTGGACAGAAGTCATATTGTCATATGCACTTGAACCAAATGAGTGAATGACTGACTTATTTACACATAAAAAGAAGTACAAAACTAAAATCACCAGATAACACGAGTGAAACGTCTGGTGTAAGTTTCCACTGTCCATATAAGGGTGGTTTTCGACGTTATTGGGCTAATTAACCAATCGTTATAATTTATTTCATCATATTTGACCAATTAGATGATTGAAAGTCCATACGCAAAACTACAAGCCTATCATACGTCAGACCCAGACAGCCACTTTATACTGGAAGGAAAAGATGTAGCAATTTCTATCAGCTGACTCGCCCCAGCGAATCTGGTGGATTGGGATTAAGAGAATGACTTTATTGTTATTTATTAAGCATTGAACCATATGTAACCAGTCAGTGCTTTGTATAAAATGTAAAAATGAACTGTTGCATTGTTATTCCTGGTACGACAAACGTCTTAACTACCGGTAAGACAAGCGTCTTAACTCGTGAGAAGATAATTACTGTCTGAACTACTGAGATAGTAAGAAAAGAATATACAACGTGAAAAGGACGTTTGAAAAGTCAAAGAAGACAAGAGAAAATACTAGACGATCAAGGGCTGTTCTAAAATATGTAGCGGCAAAGAGAGAGGATGCGTCACGTGTTGGATGTGGGACTTTCCTGGTATTTCCCACATCTAGCCAGCGATTCATAGCTCTATAATGGTGCTACATCTGTCATATAGACACACACCGTCCTTATACACAACAAACACCTTTCTCACAATGCACACAGCCGCTCACACATCATCTCTAACACTGCAAAGCTCTCATACACGCTATATACACCTCAATAACACCATGTCTTCTACCAGACTCTCTCTCTCTCTCTCTCCTTCCCTCTCTCTGTCATAATCAGGACATAGTATCTCCTAATTAGCAGTTGCTTCTATTATCTTCAAACACGCTTTCGTAAGAACATATTTTTAATACCAGAAAAACACAATTATGTCTTACCCCCTGAAATCTTTTAATACAGAGTCGATTAAATCTTGTGAAGCAAGTCCAGTAATAACAACAGAACAACCTTTAGATGCCAGATGATGTGAGATACCCAATCCTATTCCCGTAGTCGATCCACTAACAACTGCCACTTTGCCCGACAAATCCATATTAATAATCTAGGCCTGCACTCTATAAAAAAAGTCAGAGATTTCAATAATTATGTACGAATGTAATTAAACTTGCAACCATTGAAATCAGTGTGTTTAAAGTTGGGTTTTTGTGTCATTTGCAAGAGTATACATATAGATTTAGGTATACGTTAACTATGGTGCTAGCAAAAGACACAACTCCTCCTGAAGATCTACTGGGTTAGTAAACTATAATGAGGTAAAGGAATGAGAAATATACGTACACGCACAACAATGACAAAGAGAAATACGAAGGACAGGCGTGTGGAAATCAGTTGCACAAAACATTTGTCATGGTGTAACTAGTTTATTTATATCATAGCAGGTGACCTTGTATTATTATTACTATCTATCTACAGGTGTATATTTAAAGGAACTACAAGTCAGTTATGGTGTTTGAAGGTCTATGTACCCACAAGTTATTTGATGCCGATAACCTGATTTCCTTATTAAAAATCATACAGCAACAGCCTATTGGTAGGTATCTCAGCTGAACACATCCATTGTTTACAAAAGCACGAATCATCACCGTCAATTCAAAATCTCCTGGCTTCCTGTGTGACAAAGAATTCAAACTGTAACATATCAGTGCATACACGGCCAAACAACAGGCTAATTGGTAGGTATCTCAGCTGCACACATCCATCGTTCACAAAAGCTTCGCAATACAGCTGCACGAATCATCACTATAAAATCTATCCATTAACTTCCTGTGCGACAAAGAATAAACTTTAACTTATAAGCGCATGCAGGACATAGCACCTGACTCATTGTGTAATACTAGTCATAAATACACTCCAGTTAAATTACCACACTCTGGTTTCCAGTGTTTATTAACTGTTCCAAAGTACAAGCTGAAGACATTTGGCTGTACATCCTTTGCCCCCCCCCACCCAGCCACATAAAAAAAATAATGCCTTGCATCAATGAAATTACATCACAAAGTGACCCTACATCAATATAAAAATGACTTCTCTGTTTAAAAAGCTCAATTTGTATGTATGCCTATGAAATTTAGAGACGATGACGGCAGATTTCCGTGACATAAACCTGGCAAACCCCCTCCTGCAAAAATTCCTGGATCCGCCCCTGCTTTGCTGGTAATGCAGCAGATACCTTCAACTCTTTACCAACACCTATAGACAGCCTCATCTCTCGGTGGCTTTAAGGGAAACTCAAAATCTATCAGTATCAGTGTTCAGATTTGTAACTATTTCCTTGAAATTTTGTCAGCGTTTTGAGCACCCTTATTATCATTATTAGTAATGTCCCTGATAACATTCATTGATGGGTACCATATGGGTACCATGTGTCATGTGATATGGGGCCATGATGGGGAGCCCATACCGGACCCCGACATTTTTGCACCCAACATCCATATGGGATCCATCTGGGCTCAACCATATGGGTACTAAATGGGGTTTGTGTGGGGCCTATATGGATAACTGATTTAAAATAATATGGGTGCTATATGGGGCCTGTGTGGGACCTATATGGCCATGTTAAGAAATATAATATGGGTACTATATGGGACTCATATGGGGTACAAATAAATGATATATGGGCATAATATGGGATCCACATGGGTACTAAATGGGGTTTGTGTGGGTTCTATATGGGTAAATCATCTAAAATAATATGTGTGTAATATGGGACCTATGGTCTTGATAAGACATGTAATATGGGTACTATATGGGACTCATGTGGGAGTACAAATCAATGTAATATGGGCATCATATGGGATCTGTGTGGATATGCCAGGATATTAATTTGGGTGCTAAATGGATTTCCTGTGGGATTCTAAGAAATATTGTACTGAGCTTATTTGTGGTGACAACACATATATGGACGGTAAACTATTTATACCAGATATTATAGCCGAACTTAGACTAATTTAATACAAGTATGAAATTATCTTCTAATGTATGATCATTTGATATTACATGCTAAACACTATTTTAATGATAATATCAAGTGTGCTACACAGCTCCGTGTAACTTTGATGAATTCTCTAGTTCTAAGCATGGTAAACAACAAGTACCGAATCAGTCTAATAAAATAACAAAACTATTTATTTGGTTTCATGTTTTATTATAATGCTTTTTTGGTAAGACAGTTGAAATTCGTTGGGATCTCCCACCATCCCTGCCCCTTGAATTAGCCAGGAAGCAACTAACAGCTGTTTTGATTTCTTCGTTTGTAGTGTTCACAAACATTGGATTTCTTCTGACCGACTCTGCAATTCAAAAGAAAAGCACATTGATTAGGTCTGTTGATGTGCAGCCTGACAAAGTAAGACAACTCTACCCATAGTTTGCGCCGATATTGAATTCAATCAATATCTTTGGGATACAAACACATATTTTAATTTTCATAAAAATCGGATATAAATTCTGACCTGTAGTCTCCACAAACAGTAATTAATACAAACAGAAACTCACCATTGTCTTTTGGTCCGGAACATGTGAAATAGTTGACCAGTGCTTATGTTGTCATTTTAATTCTTTAATCTGTTGTTTCAAACGGATTAAGCTGTAAAAAGACCAGATTTAGCATTTATTATATCTTTTGTTTTAAAGTGTGTTTATTTCATCTTTACCAAATTCAGTTATATATATATGTCATTTGTATTTCGTTGTATAGCTGATAAAACTTTCAAACGTTTAGTCCAGCGAGAGCAAGAAACATATTTTGCCATGAAAATGGAAATAGTCACCTTTCTAGAAATGACAGCTTTCTTGTTTTAGAGTTTACCAATATTCTGTCAAATCAAAATAACTAAGAAAAAAAAGAAACATCTATTCAAATCTATTCTTATATTATTACAAAACTTTTGTATAAATACTTTGATGCACTTGTATATTTCCACAGAAAATGATCAACTCATTTGTATCAGTTATTTTCCAAAAGACATTTTTTCGAAATATAGAAACTTTAAAACCTTTCATTTAATTTGTTTTACCCAAAAGCCATTAAGCTTATTATAGTATGAAAGGATGGGAAAAATTTACCTTTGATTAAGTTTTGTGAACTGATTTCAGAGATGTGTACCACTTTCAGCAGTTTCTTCTTGTTAGTACTAATAATATACATACTTCTACATTGTAGAATCTAAATTTCAGCCAGTGACCAAACAGACTTCAAGAGACTAAATTGGTTGTTAATGATGACTTGCTGACAGGTTTTCATGGGTGGCTTGGTGACCTCCACAGTAAAGTTAGATATTATATAATTTGTGTACAGAATCTGCTATAGTCATTAAAATCGTACTAGCAAGATACTACCAGCCATGATGTATTCATAATAAATTTGAGTAATAACGGGTCCTATTTGGCTTTTTTTTAAAAGAATAAGTATTAGCGACTCTTTTTGTTTTAAAGCTCCACAAAGACGGGCATTTGATTCGAAAGGCGGGGTGGAGTATTTCTTAAAGTGAAAACATGTATCACAATTTCATTCATAAATAAACTCTATTTTTTTTTATTCATGGTAAACATATTATTATAGTCTGTCATTTGGTATACCATTCAGTTACTAGAATTTTACTGTAATCTATATAATCTCTGCAAAGTCCATATCAGTGCATCACTAAATTTTTAGTGTTTCGACTGTTATTTTATTTAAGATATAAAAGCAATTTCTGTATGACAGTAGACTAAATCGTCTACCTATGGAGTAACTATTTATATTACACGTAAATCTTCAAGGCAATTCCACGTCAAAGTATACAATTAGGTGACAAATTTAGTTAGTTGAAAAGTTGGTCAATGTTTACATTCTTAATGTCGAATTTGTAAATATTTTGTATTTTCTTACTTTGTGTTTGTTTGATTATTCTGAATCACAACGAATGGTTTGGCATTCATTATCTGACAATGTATATAAACATGATATTTATACATTAAAATATAAAAATAATATAGTTTTGTAAAAGTAACTAACAATGAAAAATATTACTATGAGAACCTGCGTCTGTTACCAAATATTTACATTTTTTCTCTCTCATTCATATGATTTATGTATGGAATTGTTTAAAACTTCATTATCTAAAGCAAGAATAACTCATTCTTATAATACTGTCCATAAAAAGAAAAGATTTAAAAAAATTCTCAGTAAACTTTGGTTTTCATAGATGCACGTCCAGTCCATTAATTTTCACAGTATTTCATGTAATCAGATATTTACAGTTTATCTCTCATTCATATTTATTTATGGAACTGTTCAAAAACTCATATTCAAAGCTAACATCACCCATTCTTGATATTATGACCTTAAAAAGAAAACATTTGACAAAATTCTCTGATTCACTTGCGGGATTTCAAAGACGTATGTTCGTCAGCTACCAAAATTTTAGGGTCACAATATTTTATTCAAGGAGTAATGTTTTTTCGAAAGTAACTGCTCCATTAATTCAAATGAGTTAATAATTATTATTATGTATCAGTCCGATTATTTGAAAGTTTACATATCTCATGTAATGGGTTTGCAATTTGCACTCGTACATCTGTTACAAGAAAATATGTACGTCCGTTACCACAATAATTTCTAATTTACTGGATTACAAGAATCCAAATGTGATCATACAGTAGACATTTAGTATTAGTGTCCTTTTTTACAAGCAGAAAAACTTTTTAATTCCACCGGACAATTCAACTATATGTTCATGCAGGCAAATCATGGTGCTCATTTCTGTACATATGTCAATTGATATTTTAATCATATGTTTTAATACTAAATAAAACCAAAACGGTTAATTATTCATGGTTAGATAATATTGGAAGTAATAAAAATATGACAAGTTCTAAATGTACGTTTGTTACGGTGGAATTGTCCTTTAGCAGATTTAACTGTAGAAACTACATCAAAGAGAAATTTGAAAGATATTTAGACAGCCTCTTTCTCATTTGGAAAACTACGTGAAATCTTGGCCATATTACAGATTTGCACAAACGTTTAAATGATATTAGATTCATGTTGAAACAGATACTGGTGTGAGTAACCCCATATGGATACCACATTGGAATTACAATGTAAATATATATTATATAGATATATTGGCCCCTGATACACGCGTGGGTAATCCCATATGGATACCATGTTGAACCCACATACGTAATACACATGAATAAGGTCATATCATATCCATACCACGCAGATTCCAGGTGCACATGTTGGTAATCACATCTGCGCATATCGGTTCAAGGTACATACAACTAAAAGTGTGGGTTCAATAATGAGCTAACATATGCAAATAAGTAATCCCATATGGATGCCATGTTGGCCCCAGATTTAAAAAATTTATCATGTAATCCCATACAGATACCATATTATCCCCAGATACACAAATGGGTAATCCCATATGGACACCATATTGGCCCCATGTTTACAAAACAGAGTTTTAATGTGGGTAATACCATATAAATCCCATATTGGCCCCAGATATGATATACACACTATAAGGTCAGATTATCAATGTAAGAAAGAAGTTCATGTAACCATTATATCATTTGGCGTATCTCTGGGATATTATTATATATGAAAATAAAGCGTATTTGCCTACATTTGTATGTGGGAAGATACTATGGGTTCAGTATGGGAACCACGTGGTATGATCTGGGCCCACAGCTCATTTTCTCCCCATAATGGTCCCCATATTGCAATGTTTATGGGGCCATATGGATACCATATTGGACCCAGACCTATATAATTATTTTATATGTGGTAAATAAACCATATATATTATTTTGGACCCAGAAACACATGTAGGTAACTCCATATGGATACCATATTAGAATTAGATATATTATATGTGGGGGAAATGCCATATAGATATATTGACCCCAGATACACGTGTGGGTATTTCCATATGGATACCATTTTGGGCCCATGTACATAATATACAGGAATGTTGTTATACCATATCCATACCACACAGATTCTGGTTGCACGTTTTGGTTCAAGGTATAAACAAATAAAAGTATGGGTTCAATAATGAGCTAACATACCCAATCCCATATGGATACCATGTTGGTCCTAGATATACAAAAGTTAATATGTAATCCCATAAAGATACCATATTATCCCAGATACAAACATGGGTAATCCCATGTGGACACCATATTGGCCCCATGTTTACAAAAACAGAGTGGTTAATGTGGGTAATCCCATATTGGCCCCAGATGCAGACACCATATTGGTCCCATGTATACAAAAACAGAGTTGTTAATGCAGGAAATCCCATATAGATCCCATATTGGCCCCAGATACACACACTATAAGCTCAGATTATCATTGTAAGACAGAAGTAAGCATTATATCATTTGGCTTGTCTCTGTGATATTAATATATATGAAAATAAAGTGTATTTGCCTACATTTGTACGTGGGAAGATAATATGGGTCCAGTATGGGAACCTTGTGGTATGATCTGGGCCCACAGCCCCTTTTTTCCCCATATGGTCCCCATGTTGCAATGTTTATGGGGGTGCAGATATCCCGTCCCTGATTTTTTGGCCCCTCGAACTGCGACAGCCTATTGTTGTGCACGATAATTAAGTGTTTTCGCAAATGCAGAGCTCCAGCGTTAGGGCTGAGAATTCGTGGAATTGACTTCGGAAATGTCCCCTTATCTTAGAAGTATAATAATGGCTTTGTTTTTATTTTTGTTTGCAATTCGCACTATTAAACATGCCTTCCCATGTACAAATTGGGTGATTTGATGATATAGTTGGACTAAAAACATAATAAATATTCAAACTAAGTAATTTATCTATAATTTGCTTCAAATGCCCCTCAAAACATTGCGGACATCCCTCAAGCTATACAAAAAAATCTTTTGAAAGAAGACATGTTTGTGTCACGTGACAAGGTGATGGCAGAGGATTTATTGCATATAAAAGAAGATGCTGTCTTTAATCGCTGTCCATATATCATAAATATCGTAGGGAAAGTAAATTCTGTGATTATCCGCTGACCGACACCCAGGCCTTGCAACATCGTTGGCAAGAATGTGTACACCTCGAAGTAGGAGTGGAAGCGAGGTACAGATTACCGGGACGCCCAAGGTGTACCGAGTGTGTCGTAAGCGCTCCACGAACGTTGGAATTGCGTTTTCCGAGCATCTCACAAGAAAATTCATCGACCTGTGGGCCTGGGTGAAAATGAAAAATCGTTGGCGTCAGGTAATCAATCCGCTTCGCCCATGCACACTCTAAATTCCGACCAGATCCATGATTTCGCATGACGAACGATATCCCAAAACTTTTGAGTGATGCGCATATTGTAAGTTTTAAGGAAACTTTTCATAAACTGAAAGATGATTTTAGTGAAGTATTTACCGATCACTTAGAGATTAGTTGTGCCAGGATATGGAAACAAATAAGGTGGCTGGGGGTGTTTTTATAATTAAAACCTGGTTGGAGGAATATGCAGGTCAAGTATTTACTACAGTAAAAGAAGAAACTATTGTAGTACTATACTGCTTCTTTTATAGGACTTCTTCTGTGTTGTGTTCTTGTGATCGTAAAATAATACCACAGTATTTAAAGTATAAGAACTTTATTTCCAGCTGAATGATTTCCCAGGTCCTTGTTCTCCACAGATAATGGCTGTACGAATGTCTGGGTGAGTTCTGATGGGGCTTGGTCTACACTCGAATTTATACCCCCCTCCCTGCACGTCCAAGACAAAGCCTTGACGTCATCCCCCATTCCAAAAGCGTGAGGTCAAAACCCGCCCTTACATGGTTATGAAAATTTACTCCAGAAATATTGTGCATAAGATATCTGTTATCATGTTGTTGAAATATAGAACCAGTATGCTCTGCCTCGATAGCCCTTTTTATATAACAATACGTCAACCAAATGTTAGTTTATCTCAGTACCCCTGCATATATGTGAATATGTTTAGAAACATCAAACTATATCTTATCTCCTCATTCCTTGTCCATAATATGTCACTAGACTATATTACTACACTACTTCCCCCTTTAAGAATATATATAGAAGATAGATATTCTAACTAATTATGCACAAAACTATAGGTCGTATGGGGAACAAGTGGAGACTAGAGAACAAGGAACCCTGGCAAAGTAACATAAAGGTACATCAATATAATACAATTGCATGCATACAATATTTCACTATGATAAAATTTCACCTTTAAAAAAAAACTAAATCAAATTCAAAAAGTTTTTGATTCTTGAAGTGTCCTAAACGCTCTAACACCGCACACTACTACACACAACTGTTGTTAAACGTTCATCGGTTGGCATTCTTTAAGTCCAGTTCACATTCCAGAAAGAACCAAGCATTCGCTTATCAAATAGATAGCGATACAAAATAAAGTCCTGCTACAAAACACACCCTTCTACAATATATGACCTAATGAAGTTGACCTCCATAGTTTGTTTGATAATATACACCCATCCTACACGAGTAGGGTCACATATTTGACTTCTGGTTATCATGAAAGGTGAAAAGTTACACCGTGTTCACGTGTTAATGACAGTTTGATATACAACACAGCTACCGAACAATGTGCACTGGAACTGAAACACTCTGGATATATATATATATATGTTGATATAGAAACAAGTATAATATGGACATATTATATAAGCGCAAAAGTTATATGTATACTATAGAAAAACTGTCGACAGGCGCACAAACAGTCACTGAATAGTGGGTTATTCACCCATAAAACAAAAGTTGTATAAAATACACACATTCCGTGAAGGACTGTTTAACACAACACTTCTTATGAAGTCACATGGAAAATTTCCTTTATATCGGGCAGAATAAAGTCGGGAGGTAATTTCTCCACCAATTTCCTTTCCTTTGGAATCCTCTTACCAGTAGCGGCAGAAACAGTCGTAGTTATTGATGACGAAGTAGGTGTACCAAGTACTGACGTTGATTGAGCAACAGTGGTCGGTGGCGAGATGGTTGTTGATTCATTCCCATTAGTTGTTAACTCGCCGTTTCTTGAAAGAGCCATTTCTTCTCTTGTACTGATCTCAGGACGATTTCCACATTGTTTCACTCTAAAATAATGACTTACGAATTTTTTAAATTTCGGGTTGCATTTATAGCAACTTATAAAGCCAATGAGAATTACAAGTGTGGAACCAATAAGTATTATTAAATAATAGCATAAAGGTCAGGGTTTGTCTTTCTCTAAGTACCCCAAATTTTGTAACTCATAAATTAACCCTTTCATAGACATTGCCCTTGCAATTCTATAATTTTAGAGGTAATTTGGTAAGTGTATAATTATTGATGATCATGAGTAGAGGTTTCCCAAAGAGTGTCTAAAGCTTTTGTCCGAATGATTTGTTAGTTTTATGAAACCAAATTACAGTCTACACCATGGAGTAACATTTCATTCAAGGGAAATCATGAGTCTAATAAGTCTACGAATTTTAGTAACCCAACCGTTTTTGGAACAACACAACTGTTTTTGGCATTCCCAACTAAAAATCGACTCAGTTAATTAATCATTAACGTAAAAAAAAATCAAATATTATAACATACTGGCAATCAGTTTTAATAACTGTTTCGTTTTTTTATTCGGCGATTTTTCAGGTTTTAATTTACCATCGCTCTTTATATCGCATTCAAGGACACCCGCATCTATGTTGCGTTCATCATCAGAGGTGTCACTACTACTTGATGACAAGCTATTCGTGTCCATAATATTTTCAGTATCTTGATCATCACGAGCCTTCAAACGCTTGGACAATTCCATTAATGGAACATCTTCCCCGTCCGACGCGCTTTCCGATCTTTCCCGTCTAAATCGAGTAGCCAGTTGTGCCAATGGTACATCATCATCGGGCTCACTGGTCTCGTTTTCTGCGCTAGAATCGGAACTCGATGGATCTTCAACATATTGTGCCTTTCGTAGCAACTTTTCCTTATCGGATTGTTTTTCCGGAATTTGCCAATTATCAAGTTTCGCTAAACGCAGATCTTGTGCATTCGATTTTGTAGTTCGGCCTGTTAATTGATTATGTATTATAAAGGAGACCGGCGACGTTTGTTCGATTATGCGATAATATGGCGTCCATCTTTCTTGTAACTTATGTTTTCGAAGATGGTTTTTGTAATACACTGGGTCACCCACCTTAAAAAGGGTGTCAGTTGCATTTCTATTCACATATTCAGCGTTTTTACGCTGTGTTTTCCTTAACCTCTTGTGAACCAAAAGAAAAGCCTTGTGCTGATTTTGCAACGCTATTTCGTGAGGATCGGTTCCCAAATATTTCCTGCGAGGTTTCAAAATGTTGTCCAATGGCAATACAGGATCGCGATTATACAACAAGTAAAAAGGAGAAAATTTTGTGGATTCATTGACATTAAATCGAATAGCGGCCAAAGTTTGATTTAAATATAAATCCCAAGTGTTATAACTTTCTGCAATCTTTTTAGATAATATGTCGTGCATCGTGCGGTGCATTCTCTCAACGCGCGCATTTGATTGTGGGTGGTAAAACGACGTAAGGACATGTTTAATATTTAATTCTTGAAGTGTTTTCTTCATTATCCTATTTACGTTCTCGCTACCATTGTCTGTAACCAATTCTAATGGCGCCCCATAACGAGGGAAAATTTCCTCTATAAGTAAGTGGGCGACATTCTCGGCAGATTTACTTTTTACTGCAAAGGCCTCCACATAACCAGAAAAATGACAAATAAAACTAATTATATATTTGTTCCCCGAAAGAGTTGTAGGATACGGTCCCGATAAGTCTAACCCTAACTTCGCAAAAGCATAAGGTGGTATATCATAGAACTGCATAGGTGGAATTTGTTTAGTTAAAGACCTCGATTGGCATAACACGCATTCATTTACATGATTATGAATACGGACATACATGTTTGGAAAGTAATAATGCCTTTTTATGGTATCATGTGTTTTATCTATGCCCACATGTCCGTTATTATCATGATATTGTTTTATAACAGTATTTTGAAGATGTTGAGGTATATATAGCCTCAGTGTTGGATCATCATCAGGACTGGAGATGAAATATAATACTTTGTCTATAAGCAGAAATCTATTTTTTGTCTTATTACCACCCGTATTGGCCTTCAGTTGTTTAATAATAGATACAATTTCCGGGTCGTCATTTTGTTCTTTTTCTATGTCAAAATTATCCACATTTAAATCTATTTTATCCGGCAGATCTTTATCCGGAACAGTACATTTCGCATAATTATGTGGAACGAATTCATTTGAATTGAATGCACTAATCTCAAACATATTATCACTTGTGCGCGGCTCGATTGTTTCACCGACAGCGTTATTATCATTCGCTTCTCGTTTTGATGGAACTCGAGAGAGAAGATCAGCTATAGAATTTTGTTTTCCGGGTACATATTCAATCGTACAATTAAATCCCGCGATCCCCAATGCCCATAACTGTATTTTCTTATTTTGCATAGGTGATTCCAAAAGATATTGCAACGGCTTATGATCAGTTCGAATCGTAAATTTGGCATTATGTAAATAATAATCCAACTTTTGTAACGCGTAATGGATGGCATAAGCCTCACGTTCTACAACACTCCACTTCACCTGAGACTTTGACAACTTGTGTGACAAAAAGTAAATTGGGCGTTCGACTTTTCCTCCGCTTCCATCCTCGTGCACCTGCACTAACGCTGCGCCTATAGATGTATCGCTTGCATCAGTATAAAGTATATACGGTAAATTAGGATCTGGGTAAGCTAATAACGGCACTGTTGTTAAACTCTCTTTTAAAAATTCAAAAGCAGTTTGACATTCAGATGTCCATTTAAATTTTGCATATTTTTTCGTTAATTTGATTAAAGGTTCAGCAATGTTAGAAAAATTTGGAATAAAGCGTCTATAATAACTACACATTCCCATAAAACTCCTAACTTCTTTTACCGTACGAGGTTGATCCATACCCTTAATAGCACAAACCTTATCCTGATCTGTTTTAATTCCTTCGGGAGTGATGACAAAACCCAAATATTTAGTTTCTTGTTGAAAAAAATTACATTTAGAGGGTTTTAATTTCAACCCATGTTGTCGCAAACGATCAAATACAAGCTTAATATGTTCATAATGTTCTCGCTTGGAACGAGAATAAATTAGTATATCATCGATATATGCTATTGCAAAATCTTCAAGTCCTTTAAGAACGCGTGCCATTAAATGCGAAAAAATACTTGGACAATTATTAATTCCAAATGGCATAACGTTGAATTCAAACAAGCCTCTATGGCATACAAACGCTGTTTTTTCCTTATCTTTGTCATCGACCAAAACTTGCCAATACCCTGATTTCATATCAAGAGTTGTGAAGTATGCTGATTTATCTAATCGCCCTAGCATGTCCTCAATGAGGGGTAGGGGCCAACTGACGGTCTTGGTGATTTTATTAAGCTTCCGAAAGTCAACGCAAAATCGTTTTGTTCCATCTTTCTTGTCTACTAAGACAATAGGAAATGACCAAGGACTGTTACTTTCTTTTATGATATTATTACGTAACATGTCATCGATAGCCTCATTAACAATGGGTCTAGACGTTAATGGAGTACGATATGCCCGCTGTTTGATGGGGGAATGGTTGCCTGTATCAATAGTCATTTTTACCGTATCTGTATGTCCTAACTCTGAGTCACTTATCGCAAATAAATCATGATTTTTCCTCAAAAGATTAAATAACTTACCGCGTTCCGTATCTGGCACCTTGATCTTAGAAAATTTTGCATTTAAATTTGCATCAGTACACTGCGAAGCACCCCGTAAAACCTGATCCACAGACGCTATCGTACTGTCAAACGCATCGACAGCACGACCTATAACACATCCGCTTTTTAATCGAAACGTTTTGTTGGTACCGTTTACAATAAAGACTGGGATTCTTTTACCAAAAGTTTTCGCACGGTCCATGCTAAACAAAGAATTGCTGACCATAAGTCCTGGTTCACTACTCACAAACCCTTTAGTGGCTTGTTCAACCATGAAGACATCTTGCCTACTGTCGTAACTATGTCTTTTCAATTTCGCATGAACGATGTACCTTGTCTGGGGTTTTAAAATTACGTCGTTTGCTATTCGCAAAACAGAAGATATTTCTGCATCATTATCCAAGGAAACATACATTTTTCCAATTTTCATACATCCTAAATCAAAGAAAAGCCTACAACCATGAGAAACGAGAAAATCACGACCTAAAATTACGTTTCTATTCATATTGGAAACAACATGAAATACGTGTCTTAACTTTTTTCCCTTTATTTGAAATTCCAAATTTGCAGAACCGATCAATTTAAGTTCAAGTCCATTTACTGACTGTAATATAATTTTACTTTTGTCCAATTTTGGTTTATATTTTAAAGAATCATATACCTGCTTACTAATTAAAGATACTTGAGCCCCGGTGTCAACTAATGATCGAAAATTTCGTTTTTCTATTTTAATCAAACATGAACTTGAACAACCCGAAACATTTATACCAGAAAAGGGCTGTTTATATCTACTCTTCCCGTAAGCCCCCCGAAAAGAGTATCTTAGTTTCCCCGTGTATGTGGAGTTTTAGGCTTAACTGATTTATCCCGTCGTTTATATCTTGAGTTTGATTTAAGATAGTCATCAAATTTCCTACAGTCACGTTTAAAATGCCCCTCTACGCCACAAAACCAACAAGTCGTATTTCTTTGAAAACTTGTCTTAACCTCATTTACACTTCGCTTTTGTCTGCAGTCGCGGCTTACATGACCACGACGAAAACATATTCCACACGTGCGGTTTCTCACATAATCGACATCCATGGGTTCATGTTCGCTATTTGCATATACGCGTGTGTGTTGTCCGCCTAATCTTAACGCAAATCTTTTCCTAATATTTTGTTCTTGACTGGCCAAATCTACTGCTGCGACGAAAGTCTGCGGGTCGTCTCGTAAAATTTTGGTTTTTATATTTTCTAGCTGAAGTCCGTCGACAAAGAAATTAATTAGTTGCCTATCAAATTCTCGCTGTCCGGCATACCCTGGAAATGCTTCAGCAGCTAAAGATAGAATTCTTTCGGCAAAAACTTGCACGTTTTCCTCATGTTTTTGTCGGATTTTTGCTAACATTGCCAATGCCTGTTGTGTATCGGTAATTTCCGAAAACGTGTTAATTAAATCTTGTTTCAATACATCCCACGTCATATTTGCATCTGCTATGATTTTCCTTTGTATAAAATGACTTACGACCCCTCTACTTGATTGAAAAGCGACTAACTTTACCCGGTCTTCAGGTACTGTTGCGAGAACACAGTATTTTTCAATATTTTTTATCCATTCTTTAAATTGTTTTGGATCCCCTTTATACGGTTCAATTATATTAGCTACCGAATTCGTGGAAATCGAGGAAGACAACCCTGTCAAATGGGCACCTAAATTTATATAAAATTCTTCAGCCATTATTACAGATAGAAATCAGTGAAAAATCGAAAAGAGATACTCACAAAATTAAAATTTGGCTAATTCTATCTGTCCCTGGAAATCACGGCACCAAATCAACACTGTAGTACTATACTGCTTCTTTTATAGGACTTCTTCTGTGTTGTGTTCTTGTGATCGTAAAATAATACCACAGTATTTAAAGTATAAGAACTTTATTTCCAGCTGAATGATTTCCCAGGTCCTTGTTCTCCACAGATAATGGCTGTACGAATGTCTGGGTGAGTTCTGATGGGGCTTGGTCTACACTCGAATTTATACCCCCCTCCCTGCACGTCCAAGACAAAGCCTTGACGTCATCCCCCATTCCAAAAGCGTGAGGTCAAAACCCGCCCTTACATGGTTATGAAAATTTACTCCAGAAATATTGTGCATAAGATATCTGTTATCATGTTGTTGAAATATAGAACCAGTATGCTCTGCCTCGATAGCCCTTTTTATATAACAATACGTCAACCAAATGTTAGTTT
Source organism: Patella depressa (assembly GCA_948474765.1). Taxonomy (NCBI): domain Eukaryota; kingdom Metazoa; phylum Mollusca; class Gastropoda; family Patellidae; genus Patella; species Patella depressa. The sequence continues at coordinate 32,539,995 of OX419715.1, forward strand.
ATCTCAGTACCCCTGCATATATGTGAATATGTTTAGAAACATCAAACTATATCTTATCTCCTCATTCCTTGTCCATAATATGTCACTAGACTATATTACTACACTATAATATGGATAAAAATATATGTAACAAATCTTGGATGCGAAAAAGATCTGATTATTCGTGCTGCGCATATTCTACTGGAGAGGTCAATTTTACTACATTAATACAGATATGTACTGTTGTATTGAATTCGTCGAAACTGCTATTTGTGAGATTAAAATTAAGTATCCAGTTAGCGATGTTTGGGTTATTTTAGATTTTAATGCTCGGACCGATAAACCAAAGACTTGATTCGCAGTGAAGATACTGGCTACGTTCTAGTAACTATACTTGTTACCTTAAACTGTGTTTAAGGTAACAATTGGTACAGTCTAAGACCCCTCACGCAAGTTCAAATAGGTCCAAACGCACAATAATTGTCAACACACATCATTACAGTTTGTATTAAAATAAATAATTCTATCACAAATAGTGAAGACTGGATCATTAAAATAGTTACCGAACAGTTTTTCTCTGCATAGCGCTGTTTATGTTGTAGGCCTAATGACGTATTACGCAACTTGCGGCCATGACGGTCGGCCAGTTGAAATTTCGCGTAGGAGATGGGTTTCATCAAATCATATAATTATGTGGTAAGGTCAACGCCGGATTAACCATGGGGCACAGGCCCCAGGGCCCACCACATTAGGGGGCCCCCCACAAAAATCTCAATTGCGCGCCTCGAGCATAGTCGGACCGAGGATTCCAACGGCCGGTGACCTAGTGACGGGGCCCCTCCGATGCTTCGAGGGCCCTCCATCGGAAGTCCCTTGGGCCCCCTCAATCCATGTTGTGTTGCGATCGACATCCGAGAATTCGGTGTAATCTGGTGATGGGTGTAACACGTTTTTTTATTGTCGTGAGATCTTCTATCGGACCGACCATCGTCTAACTCGAATTATCGTATAACTCGAACACATTACACGTTCCCATCATTTCGAGTACGCGAATTTTGCTTCAGATTGACGTACGATTGTATATTATAAGCTGTAGTTGTTGTTGTTGTTGTTGCTATTTGTTGTGGGTATAAGCTGAATTTGATGAGATGCACACCATAATCACACGAAATATTCATATTTCTTGATTAAATCTCGTATTACCATTTTGTTTGTCAAACATCGAGTCCGGCTTGGTCGTAACGTTACTGCCTCCATTCATCAAATCATCGTGGGGGTATAATACGATTCCAAATCAAGTAACCCCGTTATTTATCACTGAGCGACTTCAAAATTAGGTTTGATGTCGCTCTGCCCACTTACAGTCTCCTCCTCTAGAATGTCATCATTTCATAGCACTCGCATGGATTGGTCCACTGAAATAACGCCAGAATGCGCTAATTTGGTGGCAGAATTTTATTTTTTTCTGGGTAGGTAGTTCTAAATGGCTCCAACACAAGTGCCTGAAATGCCAGGAAATCACGTTTCTGGCCTCCAATTTCTGAAAATTTCGGAGGGGGGGGGGGAGAGAAAACCCCCAGACCCCCTATGCGGGGGTCGGTGATCAGGGCCCCCCACCATGTTTAATCCGGCATTGGCTGAGACAGTATAAGACAATTGAGGAGTAGGAAAATGATTTTGAAATGGAATAGAGCAATTTCCGATATGTAACTGAGTAGAAGAATGATGTTATAACAGAGCTTTTAAATTTTTGGGACTGGGCTTGAAAATTTGGATCAATGTCATGGCAAATGGAACCAAATTCTCGTTATCGAGAGGATAAGAAATGGGACAGAATCTTGAGGCCTATCTGTCATTTCGCCTGTTTTGTGATTGTTTATCTGATTAATTCATTTAGTCGGAGACCGACTGCGGTGAGTATTTTTTTTGAGACCGACTAGTTTTTTTGCCATGGTAGAACACATTTCATAGAACAACATACTCACAACAGAATAAGAGTGACAAGCAGACATGGTTATTTTATACTATAGTTTTGTGTGACGTATGCAATTTAGGCACACGAATTCACGCAACTACGTTATAGTATTTGAGAACTACTATGGCATTCATTGTTTTTGAGACCGACTGCAGTGACTGCACTTATTTTGTGACCGACTATTTTTCTCTCTGGTTGAAAATTTGTTGTTAGACCAATATACTCACAACAGAATGAGAGCGAAACACAACATCTTTTCAAACATGATAAGTTGACAGGGTTATTTTATACTAAAGTTTTGCGTGAGTAACGTGACGTATACAGTAAACACTTATTTTGATACCGACTGCACTGATTTTGCGACCGACTATTTTATACTAAAGTTTTGCCTGAATAACGTGCCGTATACAGTGAGTACGTATTTTGATACCGACTACTCTATTTTGCGACCGACTGCACTGATTTTGCGACCAGACCGACTGCACTGATTTTGCGACCGACTATTTTTTTACGCCCCTGTACGGAGCTTCTGATAACATATTGCTGAAATTCAACCGACTTCCTTGTTTCGCTAATTTAAATGTTGCATATATATTCCATACAGATCCGACGAGAGTGTCCACAAGGTGCAACAATGTAAAAACAAGGGCCATAACTCTAGAGACGTGATTATCAGGATTGCGGAAATTCAATAAGCTTTTGTTCGACTAATATAGTGCTGCATATCTATTCCATACACATGGGTTGATTTCTGTGTTTTAGCAAAATGACCTCCATTTACCCCACATAACAGTGTAGTCGGGCATAAAGAGACACTCACACTCTTGCCACGTTCTCCAGAACCAGGGCATTTTCACGGCCCCTGTTTTTTAGTTTTAATAAATTATCATGGGTTAAACACATGACTTTGGTAGAAATTATTCAGAATTACATGAAGATGCCCACTGTATAAACTACAAGCAGTCAAGGGATGACTAGACCATACCACAGTGACAGCAAATAGGAGAGGGCCAAATTTTAATGGGGCATATAAAAAAAGAACAATATTGAACACAATGTCAGTAAATGTTTTTCCATTATTTAGACCAAGATACTGATCAACATCATTTAACAATTATAAATCTGTGAGGCAATGAATGATTTTAATATATTTTACATATGACATTTTTTTGTGTGTGTGTGTGAGTGTGACAATGTTTATAACATATTTCAATGACATTGAATTTACAATACATTTTGAAATTATTAACAAAGAATGTCATTATTTTTCTTCCATGGATAAATGTTATTCTTAAGAATAAGTCTATAATGCCTGAGCAGTTACAAGTTAAATTCATATCAAACATTAAAAAAATTGCCTTCTGCTGCAATATGTTTCTATTTTAAAAAATATTCTATTCTATGGCTACTTACAATTTTGTAATAAAAAAAAACATTTCAGAGTAAAAGAGTAAGGTAGTTCTAAATGACAAATTGGTGGTAACATTATTCAGTTTTCTCCTACAACACTATGTAACACAAGCATAAATTTCTCTACCCATATGTACAAATTATGTGGGTGTTTAGTTTTGTTTAGATGTACATTACTCTATCTTTTTCAATAACATTTGCTATTTAAATGAACAATATCACTCAAGAAATTCTGATGCACAATTTCCCCTTTAAACTCCTAAATCACTTGTTGATATCAGATTTAAACTTTCTGCCACTGCCTTTTAAATGGAAATGTATTATTTTTACTTATGCATATTCCCAATAAGGACATATCATCTAACATCAAAACAAAAGAGCATTAAGAAATTGGGTTTGGAACCAAAATCATGCAAACATATCTTCAGAATTTAACAGAAAACAAGAACTTGAACAAAGATATTTTATGGATAGAGCTTTTTCATTGATTTAGAGCCATAGATCTTTGAACAGATCATAACACCTAGCCAACAGAAAATCAAAATTCACAAAATATCTTTGTTCCAAACTCTCGGACACAAAAATCTTAATATAAAAAAATTAACTAAAAGTTATCATATGTGAATTGGTTATCACACACCTTTTTGTGATTGTGATTCTAACTCTTATCTATGAACATATTTAAGTCAAACATATTTTAGTTAAATAAAATCTAATAGCCGCAAGGGATATATTTGTCTACAAGGTTTCAGTAGGTATCTTAGTATATACAAATTAATATATAGTCACCGATATTTGAAGGTGAGTAGGCAAGCACCACAGTCTGGTTATTGTTTTGTACCATGTTTGAGGTGAATGGGTGGATTTTTCAATTCATTTTTATATTCATGTGCTTATGGAAAAATGATTAAGTATAGCCCCAAACATTTTACCCTATGGTGTAGGGCAGTGCACAGCACGCGATGTGTCTTAAGTGTCGTTTATTCCTCTCTCTTCTCCGAGCTGGATGAAACTTGACAGTTATTCGTAGGCACATTCCATGAGTATTAAAATCATCTGTGCCATGCCATTTGGCACCAAAATAATCCACTGAAATATGCACTCAGATTGATTAACTTTTAATTAAACATACATTATGCAAGAGCTAAATCTGCCAATTGCAGGTCTATCTTTAGGCCTGAAATGTTATCTAAATTATTAATTAACATATCCAGACCATAATCAACTCTTGATCTCATCACTAGCCTGAAATCTTTGATGGATTATGATCTCATTTACTGCTCAACTTTCCTTCTCGATTTAATTATTACATGGATAACCAAGACTGTGCTTTTTACCATACCGACTGAAGTTATGACGATCAAGAAATATGCAGAAATTGCAATTGCTTAATTCAGCGAATTGCCTTAACATTATCTAGATTTTAACTATTATAGTGAGAACTGCCAACTCGTTATCTAATCTCCCATAATATATCTTTAAGAAAACCAAATCAAAATAGAAACGCTAGATAATATCCGGACTTAGATTCTATCGAATTGAAAACAATTAAATTTCATGGACAAAATGGCAACGGGCTTATTGCATAGATCGACGAAATTTCAATTTCACATATCTTTGTAAATATTGAAAGGAATTCAACCATTATTGGACTGATATTCCTATTTGAAACTCATCTTTCACTATATTGTTGTTTGCAAGTGATTCCTTTAGTCCAGGACTGTGTTGAATCTCTACTTTATTCCCCTTGTGTGAATGGTATGTTACTACCACTAACCAAGGTTATATCAAATGATATGTTACTACCAAGGTTATAGTCAAAGGAAATTGGTACCGGTTGTTCTCTGATGTTGGGAGTTCGCTTATATGAGCGTGGTATTGACTCCCAGCTGTAATTGTTGGAAGGTTTTCTCCCAAGTATTTCAAATTTGTTAGCTCCTCAAATGGCTTTCGTGATATCACAATCAAAGGAGACATTCAGCTCTACTAATGAACAAATACAGGTGCCACTTCAAAACAATTTGCAACTTTATCAAATAATTTTCAAGATATTATTTTGTTATATGTTTTAGTAAATTTACCTCTTTTGTGTGACATGTGGTTTGATTATTTTATCCAATATATTAGAACTTTTATTTGTATTCAAAACCTCTCCACTTCATGAACTAGTTATGGTATCAGTCTGTCAAAGAGCACATAAAATGACCATTTGAAAGTTGTATGTACGTAAAGCCAGTTTTTATATCTAGAATAATTAAATCGAAATCCATTAATAATTAATAGACATCTTCACTCAAACACAATCGCAAATATAGACCCCTCCTAAATATGCCTATGTTTCAGTTTTTAACACATTTCAAATTTGGTGTATAAAGGGTCCGGAACACAAATATAAATTGCGTTAATATTCAATTGTCTATCCCATCAGGATTTGTCAGTAATTGTGACATCTATAAGAGAGCAGACAAACAAAAGTACACTATTATCCTAAAGTTTGAAAAAGATTTGTTAAAAAGTTTGGACGGGCAGGGCAACAATATTGTACGCCTATACTATACTATAATAACTAAAATAATAATAAATACTGACTTCAAGTATATATGACTACAGTATAATATTATGGTCATTGTCTGTGCTCTATATTTTAAAAAGAAAAGTTTGTCAAATCTATATCAATTATTATGAACTAATTAGAATCATCATGAAAAGTGTTCAATCATTGCTAAATGATCTGATGAAATGAAAAATCAATTCGAGCAGTGTTAATAAATTTTGTTGCAAAACAAACCATAATTTGCATTGGCAGTAAATTTAAAGTTTTCGAGTAGCATTAAGTTTTTTTTTAAATTCATGTTCAAACTCAGGAATTTCAGAATACTGATCTAGAAACACAGGAATTCAGCTCAAAATTAGTTCACATCCTCTCAAATATTTTAACACTTCTTAAAACTATAATCATCAACATCTGACTTCAGGTCATTTGAAATCCTGTCACTTTTGAAAAAAACAAACCACAATCTTCAAACATGATCAATGACAAAAAATCTTTTTTTGAAATTCAACTGCTTGAGTATTTTTCTTAAGTACATACATTTCACCAACACATTGACAAGCATACAAAAGCTGCTGATAAAACAGGATGCACATTAAATCAATTTTATCAAAGCCATGACAAATTTTGAAAACATGGTTGACATCCTCTCCTTTTTATCTATGTTAACAGATTTGGGTGTTTTATTCATAAAATCTTCTGGAAACCTTGCATTACTGTGAGCGGACACCAATAATCTGAGATTGAAAATTCTAAAGTTTCTCTTCTATGCATCATTATTTCATTTTGGACGACACCATCGCCATCTACCTCTCTTCACGCTATATGCACAAAAATCAACAAAACAAAATTTTAAAATCTCTACTAATCGTCCATCTTTGTGTTTACATGGATTCATAATTCTTCAAAGTCAAAAGTTGAGAGAGAATAAACCCCAAAAACAAAGACACTTTCGTAACAACCTGATTGAACTGTCAACTCTTTGACCTATTGGAGATGAATAATTATTGCTAGAACCTAATATATGCTTGGTTGACATAGACTAGCCCATATCGACTGGACTGGATTCGTCAGTATCACTATCATCGTCCGAGTAGGTTTCTGAAGGCGTTTCGGTGGCGGTACGAGAACCGAGGCTGGATTGTCTTGAAAGTAGAGCAGTCGCACTAGCCACCTCAGAATCTGTTATACTTGTATTATTTAAATACGGTTTCTGCATAATGGCCGTCTGCTGATGTTGTTGATATCTGAAATTATCAAATTAAGTATCAGTAGAAAACTTTAAAAACCTACCAATTTAACTGGACTGTTTCTTTGTTAAAGGAGCTAAATCGCTAATATTTGGGGCCTAGAAATTGACACAAATGGGTCGCAAGCTATATAATAATTTAATATGAATGTATATAAACTGATTTACATTCAATCGTTTCCGGTTTTTATTCTAATATCAAATCAGTTATGTTTGGCGAAGTACACCAGAAGTCTCAATTGTATCACAATATATATAGCGTCTGGTTATCCTAGTGTATATAGTATTTATTGCACATGCTCACCGTTCGAGATGTAATGTGCAGTAAACCTAGCCTTGTTCTTTGGGTCCCTAGCTGAAAATGAGCCTGAAACGCCGTATGGTACACGATTCGTGTACCTATAGTAAAAAAATATTTCGTCTTAAATATTGGATATCAGAAGCCCATCTTTTCCTGGTAAGACCACACCATCAATGTTGATTTAAATTCACAAATAATTTGTGTTTTCAATGTCGAAGACTTTCAATGATACCAAGTTAGAGACTAAGCTACTTTAAAGCCCCAATAACACTCTTGTTGCAACTGAATAATATGTCCCAATCGTCATTCTGGTCAACAAATCGTATTATTTTACAATATTCCAATTAAATGATGATATAAATTTCATCTTAACACACCTATTTTAAAAAATTGGAAAAATTCAACCAATTGATTTGAAAAGTCTAACGTAAACCTTTTCAAATGTGACTTGGATTTTAAAATATTTTCGAACCCTCTGGACAAGTAAAATAGGTTGTAATGGATAATTTACACAACAGGTAGGACACTTAAACATCTAGTACTTAGAATAAGGGTATTATTTATTTTCTGGAGCTTCCAAGCCAGCAAGAATGTTATTGTCCCTTTAAGATCTGGGCTAATATATAATCTTGTCAAAAGTGGAGTTGACCATTTCCCATAGTAATCACACTGATGAGTATTTGTAGGGTTCACCACTACTAGTGACCCCTTTCTTGCTTCACACCAAACTCTAAGGCAAATTTCTTGAGATGTTCCAATGATAAAACTCACCGTTTTTGTTGATAACCGACATCTGTTGGGTCGATTGGTCGAATACCTGTTGATAAATTAACTAAACTAGACGAATCAGAAGCCATTTCTGTAAAAGGAAACATACAGCACATAAGAGAGAGAAATATTGATTAAGGTGCAGTAAACACAAACTAAGCCATTTTAAGACCAATATATTGTGCATCTATGTTTCAATAATTTTCAGGCGCAGGGTGGATTTAAACAAAAAGTTTGAAAAACTCAACAAGGTTAGGCTAACACCTTTTGCCACATTGGAGGCAGTCGTTGTTTTTTGTATTTCAGAGGAGAGCCAAAAAAAAGCTCCCCTCAATCAACAAATTGAAAAAAAATGGCTCTCCTAAAAGGTTCTCCTAGTTTCGATAAGAGGAATGCTTTAGAAATTGAGGAGAGTGATTTAGAAATGAAGGAGAGTGATTGGTAGATAAATGTTAATAAACCCCAATGACTTTGTAAAGGAAAGTGATTTTCAATTTTAAGGGGAGGGGAAAAAAACTTCCCTCGGTCGACATTCAGGCGAGCTGTAGGTGCTTGAGGGCGATCACTCGCCTTAAAAAACAATGACTGTGGAGGGAGAGATCAAGAAGTTGTTTAATATCCAAAACACAAAATAAAACATCTTGTGACTATAGCCTATTTATAATACACAGGGCAAGACCATTAGGCAAATCAAGCTCTATGTTCTTTGAGATTCTTCTCCCAATTTCGTTCATAAAATGGTTACTTTCAAATATCATGATCATACTTATTTCGTTCAAATGACATTTTACTCGAAATAGTTCAACAGTTTTTACTCAAGAAGTTAATGACCTATCTTTCTTTAGGTCAAGTAAACCTTTCTACCCATATCAATGTTGATTAAAGGCGTTTGATATCTTATTTTATGTAATTCCGTATGACATGGGTGGGGATTATCGGGTACGCTAAAAGGAAATAAAGCAATCACGTTGCCAGATATCAGTCAACAGACGAAGTGTACCTGTAACATAGGGCTCTAAGGCTTTTGGTACCATCCTTATAACTTTTATTAAATCATCAGTTGAACACTGCCCTTTCTCTAAACCAAAAGCCATTCCCATTCTCTTTAAAACTTCGATATCATCATGTATCTCAAATGTATTATCAAATGTAAACAAATATTCATCTCTGTAATAAAACAAATATTATTAAACTTTGATTTCATCATGTACTTCAAAGACACATATTCAAATGTTCACATTCTGTAAATAAACAAAAGTTAATGCCCACAGCAGTCAACAAGAGTTGTTGCATATTTTTACTTTTTTTGGTAATGCAGCATTTATAACACACTAAAATCTGATTAAGAGTAACAACTCATTGGTTTGTATAAAGTTCTGCCCAATGCTAATGATTAGTATACAAAACATTTAATATCATGGATTTAGATGTTCAGTAATCAAAATTCATTGAAAATCAATATACTTGTTCGTCTCAAGACCTTAAACTTTGTGTATCAATCTGAAGTCAATCGAATGATAAGTTTAGCCTCCAGAGCGTCACAAGATTTTTCAAAATCAAATGGCTTCTTCGTCTTATGACTTTAACCTCTGTGTTTCCATTTAAAGTCATTTAGATATCAACTTTGGCCTTAAGACCATCTACAAGATTTTTCAAAGTGACCAAGGGCCATAACTCTGGCAGTAATTATCGGAAATCGCTGAAAATCAATAGGTTTTGTCGTCTCATGACCTTAAACACTGTGTATAAATTTTAAGTCAATCGGATATTAACTTTCGCCTCTAGAGCATCCACAAGATTTTTTGAAATGATCAATGGCCATAACTCTGGCAGTAATTATTGGAAATCGCTGAAAATCAATAGCCTTCTTCATCTCATGAACTTAAACACTATGTATCAATCTAAAGTCAATCGGATATTAACTTTGGCCCCTAGAGCGTCCACAAGATTTTCTGAAGTGATCATGGGCCATAACTCTGGCAGTATCAGAAATTGCTGAAAATCTATAGGCTTCTTCATCTCATGACCTTAAACACTGTGTATAAATTTGAAGTTAATCGGATATTAACTTTAGCAAGTGTGAACGCCGAAGGGACAGACAGACGTGGGCGACGACAATAAACGGCCACATTTCAATGTGGGCGTATAAAAATTATTAATCCTCCATATCATCATGTATCTCAAGTGTAAACTAATCTTCATCAACATAAACAAAATAAAATCACATCTAGAATATATTACCGAACAACACAGGTCTCGATAATATTTCAAACTTGATTGACAATTCTGCTAATCAGGTTAGAAAGTTTATGGCTATTAACTCGTAATTAAACTTTTTAATTCAAATATCAACACATTTTTTGTATGGCCGTATTAAAAAAAATATTAATATCGTCAAAACCAGACTAGAAATGTGACGGATGAACAGGGGCGACGCCAATAAATGTCCACATAAAAATGTGGGCGTATTAAAAAAAATAATTCTCGTAAAAACAATAGTCTTTAGACAAAGTCTGAAATCATAATTAGGTTAACTTACTTGTCATTAGAGATACTACAATCTATTACAGTCTTTTTACTAGTATTAACAATAATAAAAGGTAACTGAATCGCAGAATTCGATGCTGGTGCTCCATGTTTTGCCTCCATTTCTCGATTTCTTGAAACCAAATTCTTAAATGCAATTTGCTGTAATGAAAAGTTAATATAAATTAAACATTGACAATAGCAGATGAAACAGAGTTTGTAATTTGTATGCTTTATTTTTCTGCACCAACAGATTTGATTTGGTGTTAAAAGATTGTAAATTATCCAGGAGAGGTAGAAAATGTATATGTACTGAGATGGATTTACTTGTCATGTTGTTTCCGCTATGAACAAGATTTATATCAGATTCTAACTGTGCAAACCATGTATACAAGGGGCCTCAGTTTTTCACTTCAGAAACGTTGGATGCAATAAAAGATGGTTTTGTGATACCCATGGCTTTATGATACCTTTGACTTTGAGTATATAAAACCATATCAGGCATCAACCCTAGACTGAGGCCACCAAGCATAATCTACCTTACAGTGGTGGATGCAAATCTCTAACATGAACTAATTTTCCTCTTTACTACATGGGGAATTCTGCCCAGGCAGCAGCGCTAGTCTACTCTTATTTTGATTTCCAATTGATCTTTAGACAACCTACACGACCTTGGTTTCCTCTCCCATTTTACACTGTCAGTCTTGTCAAAATGGCAATGTGACTGAAAAAGAGAGCACAGATTTCAAGCCAAAATTCTAGTATATCTTACTTGTAATATTAATTCTTGTAACTGCTGTGTTTTATGTTTTATTCTGTCCAATCTTCGCTGTTTTTCTGTCTAGATAAAAAAAAAATTCAAAAAAATCAGCATTCCAATTATAAAGTAAACAGGACATGCACCCTGTGGGGGAGTGAGTGATAATCCCAATGCTTCATAGTAAATCCTTTTGAACTCTGTAACGGAAGGTTGCAGAATCACAAGGCTGGTTGTCTATCAAAATGCTTCCAAATTTGAAACAAGTGGTTGCCATGCAATACATACAGTTTGCTTTAGATAGGGAAGATCAATAAGGATCGCCCTTCCTTCTCCCAATGCTTCAGATCTAACTCGAAAAATGAATGTCTTTACATTAGATATAAAACATAGTCACCAAAATATAACAACAGATTTAGCTACATTTTGCTGGGTAAATCCCTGGACTGACAACTAAATACACAATACTATAGCACCAAAAATCTTACCTCTAAAGATTGACATTCCTGAGCTGAGTTTGTGGGAAGACCAATCCATCGGATTTCTTTCTTTTCTTTAGATATGATATTCATGGCCATTAAAACATTTAAAGCATCATAGACCCTTCTTCTGATGTTCTTTTGATCATACCCCTGTAAAATACAAGGGCTGATTATTGAAATCATGGAAAATCAACATTACAGGCTTCAACATCTTGTGACTTTAACCAATGTGCATGACTGACATCAATCAGTCAGTCTCCACAAGATTTCTCAAAGTGACGAAAAGGCACAAGTCTGTCAGTAATTATTGGAAATCGTTGAAAATCAATAAACTTCGTCTTAAGTAACAATTTGAAGTCCATCAGATAATATGTTTCACCTCTAAAAGATTTGTCAAATTGATCAAGGGTCATAACTTTGGCAGTAATTATTTCGAAATCCTTGAAAATCAATGGGATTCTTCATCTCATCAGCTTAAAACTGTGTATAAATTCTAAGTCAATCATATATTAACTTTAGCCTTTTGAGTGTTTACAAGCATTTGTGGACGCCTGACACGACGAACGCAGCAACAAAATACAACTACATTTCAATGTTGATGGGCGTATAAAAAAAAATGACTTCAATACAAACCGCTTCTTGTTGTGATTGGGGATTTCTGGGGTCTGTAAATTCAGCCACCAGTTCATCAGCAACCTCGTTATACGATGTAACACCTTTCCGCTGAACCTTTTCACAAACTTTCATAGAAAAATGACGTAAACCTTTGCCACCCTTTTCTCCCTTCTTGCCCCGTTTCCTAGAATAAATAATATCTTTCTTAAAATTGTAGTCATCTGAAGGAATCTTAATAGGACAATATACTAAATTCGGCTACATATGTTCTTATCACATTTGTTATTTGTAATAAATCACAGAAAGGTAACGTCTTTAAACAATCTACCAAGCACAACCAGCATCGATTGATGAACAAATTAAGTTTTTTACAGTTTTGATTAACCTTGTCACTCTATAAACAAAGTCTTACAAAGGGAATCAAAACAGTTTGATGTGGCAAAATAATAAAATAGACTGGATAGTAAAATAGATGGTGAAAGTTGACAACATACTGGTCATACAACATGGCTGGCGAAATTAACACTGCAGCATAAAAACTGTGTATAAATCCTAAGTCAATCGGATATTAACTCTAGCCCCAAGCCAAGGGGACCACAAGATTGTTCAAAGTGACCAAGGGCTATAACTCTGGCAGTAATTATCAGAAATAGCTTAATCTCTTTGTATAAATCTAAAGTCAATGGTATATTAACATCACCCTCTAGAGGGTCCACATGATTTTTCAGTGATCAAGAGCCATAACTCTGGAAGTAATAGGCTTAACTACATCTTGTGACCAGTGTGTATCGGATATTAATTTTAGCCTCAAGAGCGTTTACAAGTGATTTTTTCGAACAATCATGCCCAGTCATAATCCAGGAAGTTACATTTGGATATGCATGATTATCAAAAGGAAGAGAGATCTTCGCGAAATAAACATAAATTTCAAGTTTCATCAAAATTGGATCAAAATTGTGACCCGTAACGATATACCGTATCTTTTTTTTTTACTATATTCGAGTACAAGGAACAGCTTTTTTGTGGTACAATACATGTCAACTTCAAAAGTACCCGATAATTTTTTGGGAGATATACCTATATCTCAAGATTTGGTCAAAATTAGATATAAATTGTGACCTGTAAGGTGTCCACAATCAAATTAAGTTTCTTCAAAATCGAACAAAAATTGTGACCTCTAACTAGTTCAGTTGCGGAGAAATAGACGACTTTCAACAGGTAACTTTTCAAGGTTTTTGGTTCATAAAAATATCAATTATTATTCAATTTTCAAAACATTTTCACCATGTGATACCTAAATGCCATTTACTATTTTATACAAGTAATTTAAGATTTTCATTATCACCGGAAGTAACATCATTTTTCAAAAACTGTCTTTTTAGCCTTCCAAATAGATATCTTTTTCAAATGAGTCTGATTTGCAATGTTTTTAAAATTATGATATTTGATTCCAATCAACAAATAGATTGAACCCATACAATCATATAGCTACCAAAAAATAGTTTTTAACCTGTACGGTTGCCGTGAAATAGACGATTTTCTACAAGTCACTTTTCAAGGTTTTTGGTCTATAAAAGTGGCAATCATTATTCGATTTACATCAAATTTTTACCATAAAAATTATGGTAATTTTGTCAGGATCATAAAATGAATTGATATTGCTGGATGTGGTTGATTCTGCTTCCATTTTATTTGATGAGTGCAATGTTTATGTCTAAATCTGTTTATCAATTCAATTTGTACTGAGCGTGATATTTGTAACGTGGCACCAAAAGTGACATAAGTTCAAAGGTAACGTGGCACCAGTGAAACTCGTCATTCCTGGAACACAGGTCTAGTTTATTAATTGAAATAGCTGAATTGTCCATAGAAAACTATACAAGTAGCTAACACATATCACAACATGCTCTATAGAAAATACCATGACCTGGATAATTTTGAATGGTGATAAAATAACTTTGAAATGAAGATAAATGGGTCATTCCATAAATGAGGGGGCCAAAGTGGGACATGGGTACTAAAATTTTAAGTAATCTCAATCACTGATAAACTTATACCAATAATAGGAGTAATGTATGCCATTTGCGGGACAGTTAATGATTCCTCATTGTTGAGTTCCAAAAAAAAGTAATGAACGATTTTACATGACAGGTTACGTACAGATTTCTCGTGTAAAGGGACACCAAATTAGACTTTTAATGCTAAATTTCTGTGGATGTATAAGATATATTAATGTGTTTATGATGTATTATTATTCAAATGAGGCACCTTCATAAGAAATCTAAGCAGAAATAGTGAATATTTGTGCCAACACCTCTTGTCAGCCAATGTCGATTACATGGATATTCCCAACTTCTCCATACAAACTTAAAAGTGTCTTTAGATGTTTAAAAAAAAAAGATTTTACAAAATTGTTGAAGTTTGTATGACCCTAACCCTCGACATGAACTACTGTACTTGAAAATCAGTATTGTATCATGAAAAATCACCAAGGAAAGGTTTAATGTGATCCAGAGTATTGCAGTTTCACGTGTAAAGGGACACCAAATGTTGACGACTTGAATACTAATAATTTAATCAAGCCATATTAAGTAGTATTTCAACTTTAAAACTTGAACAATGAATGAACTTTCAAATATTAAAAAAAAATAAAACTTTCAACAATCAAAATGAGTAGCAGTCTTTGAGAATTGCTTGTGTCCCTTTCAATAGCTTACGTTGTGAACCCGTTTAGCCAAAAAAATAATTAAAAAAGACTTGAAAGAGCAAGGTAACATTTCAAAATTGTCAGCTTGTCACTGGGAAGCAAAGAAAATAATGGAGCATTAGTTACATACGTGTATACTAATACAATATCTCGTTAATGATAGGGACACGACATTTTTGGTTTCCCATTTTTATAATAATATACTGACACTGCAACCATTCTCTCACGTGATCCCCGAATACCAAGGAAGCGATAATTTTCAGGTATCGAAGAATACTATTATTTTAGACTCGGCAATTATAACGTTCAGCATTTATGCACCGTATGCAAGAGAAAAATTCGCGTCACAACGTAATTTCGATCACAACGTAAATACTGGGACACTAAACTTTGATTCGAACTTATTCAGAAAATATCCATTCGCCGGGCCATCGACTGCTTTGGATATGTGTATCATGTGACCGTAAACTAAACATCTCTCTCTGACGTAATTCTCAGATAATAGACGGCGTTACCGGTGGCATAAACAAGCACTTCGTAAATTGAACGAGGGACGCAATTTTGAATGTCGATAAAGCTAATAAAATTTTTACGGACAATTTTACAACATACATCTGATTACGTATTCGGAATTTGTTATTTTTTCAACGCCAACGAGATGGAATAGAGATGAAACATTTTGGTTTTATTTTTCAAGTTAATATCGTGGCTAAACTGACAAAAATACAACGTAAATATTGGGGACACAAAAATTTACGTTGTGAGGCGTGAATAAAAATCCTTCGTCTGAGATTATTTAACATTTGTTTAGAAATGAAAAATTACCAAACGAAATTTTACATCTTCTGCTGCATGTCTTATGAAAATATTTGGAAATATTAGTATTTTGCTCAACATGGTCTAGTTGTCAAAATGTTAAGTAAAAAATGTCCCCAAAAGTAACTCAAAATTTCAGGGACACCATGAATTGCAACATAAAAAAATTTAACCACAAACCAATTTTCTATGTTTTTATAGAACATAAGTATAAAATAATAAACATATTACATGATGAATTACTTTTTTAAATAATTGGTGATCAGCAAATAGGTATTTTTGCTGCTTTGAGCAATGATATGTATGAATTTTCAATTGGACCCCTCATTTATGGAATGACCCAAATATATAAATATTCACAGCATATTTCTCGTATTTAGACAATCTATTACAACATTACGGACCGCAGAATTGTGATGTAAAACCTAATATTAAATGAATAACTAAATAAACAGATAACTAACTTTACAGCTAGTGACAATATCGCCCCATTTAGAATATCTTCGTGTATAATAAAGTAACCATATATATACACGCCATTTTTACAACTGTCAATAATTTTTGTAATTTTGTAGTTACCTAATCTTTAGATTTAATTCTACAATACCCACAAGGCTCTCATAACATTGTAAAAATATATGTTTTTTACTCCCAACACATACGTTTTGGAGGATTTACGTAATTTCTGTTGGCAGTTGTCACACCAGCAATTGTATTAGATCCTTCAGGCTTGCTTACCCATTATCAGTGTATTCATTTTCAAAAATAATTAATTCTGCTGGTCGCTTTCTGACACTACTCCAAGGTGAGGAAGGATCAATCTGGACAGCATGTGAGCTAGGACTACAGGCAATCATCTGCAATATAAACAATTAATTCTTTATTTCACTTCCAATTTCTTGAAATCATTTTTTCTTTTTTGTTTTTAAGATAGTCTTTACACCAACCAATAGGTTGTGTAGCTCTAAGATACAGTATGTTCCAAATTTTCTGAACTTAAAGTGCTTACCAACTGCAAAAAAAGTGCTGTGATTCTAGTCAGAACGCATATGTAAAATCACTCGAAAAACCTCATGTGTGAATGTTCACAACGACTACAATTCTACTTGCTCTATCGATCGTCTGTATCTAGTATATTTTCGGTTGAATATGTACACTGGTGATCAATTAGCCAGCATATTGCTTGTCTGCCTGTGTTAAGTGAACCATTTTCATAAGTCAATCGGTAGAGCCGGGCCATATTTCGTTTTTTGATAAAAAAAAAACCTGACAAAAATAAAGATAGGTTGCCAGGCAACGAAACATATGTCCACATGGGGTTTCTGCCAGTGGGGGGTGCACGGAAAACCCAAGAGGTTGGACAGGCAACCCTTTTCATTGTCATGTACAACCGGGGATTCAAAACTAAGCCAGTTGACTCAATGACAGACTTTATGATACAGCGGCACTTGCTAACCATGCGGTCATCTCCCCCCCCCCGCCCAAAATGGCTTTGATTCTTTGATCAAAAATGCCTTGCTCACTTGATGTTTGACATCACGATTCCAGAGTTAAGAAGCAAATAAATAGCAGCTATCACAGCAAGCTTACGTTTTAGACGATTCGTTATTTTGTACAAGTCAAATGAGCGACATTATTTACGCTTGTGACCAATTGTATAAAATCGCAGAGATAGGTCAAAAAATTATGCTTGTCTGCCCATGGTTTTAAATGGTCCACAAGCTAAAAACAATATGCGCGAATATCGACAGAATCCGCTAGAGATCTTTGGAAGATAAACATATATAATTGAAGTTTTGTCCAAATCATAAAATGAATAAGCTTTGTAATGTCTCCACAAACAAATGTGACGGGGGCAACAACATGCCGGATCCACATGAAAATAAAGATGCATAAAAAGTTGAACAGAGACTCTTTAGATAAATGTAAAGAAATTGGGTATAAAGATGTAATCTACCTGTTGTGGTTGTATAGTTTTAGGTAGTAACTGAGGTTGATCTTTGTAGGGAGACATCTTGGAGGGTGATTGTAAAGCTATAATATGATACGCTGAAATAAATGTAATAACAATCATTATCCGTATATTTAAAAAAAAAAAAAAAAATCATAGAAAGTTCAATCATCACCAATTCTTTACATTTTATTCTTTGTGATCTCATTTTGAAATCAATTCAATCATGCTAATAGTACAAATCGTCTGTAATAATTCTCAAACCAGTCAGCTGCGGCATTATGATTGAACTTATTGTACATTACTATGGCGGTATATTAGTGCCAAAATTCTAACATGCTTTCGTCTAATTTCTTACTTCTATTCATGTAATTTCTAACCTCCATTCATGTAACTTCTAACTTCTATTCATGTAATTTCTAAATTAAGACAATGTATAATTCAACTTCTTTATTTGTTCAGTGTAAATATCAATTCTATTTCATCTTATTTCTAATATTGGGGCAAAAAATGTCTACTTCATTGTGGTGTTACATGTTAAGCATGAACGGCAAACAAATTTAGAATTTTGATACATCTACCTAGCAACCATCATTATGACATCGTTTGGTGTCGCCACCGTGTGCTCAGTTTGGGAATTGAGCACCTGATCGGGACCATTCTATTGATACAAACGACTCCCTCTTCGTCAGATTGAGTGGCTAGCCTGAGTGTTAAAATTGAAAACAACATCGGGAGAGAGAGATGGGGACATGGGGTTTAACATCAACTCGACACCAACCAGGTCATTTCGGTATTAACACCGTTCAATTGTATTTCAATAATTCGCTTGCGCGTAGGAGTGTTTAGCAGTGGGAGGAAACCGGAGGACCCGGAGAAAACCCACGAGGTTGGAAAGGCGACTCTGCTCCATGTCACGTAAAAACGGGAAATCGAAACCACGCCAGTTTATTCAATGACAGACCTTATGTTACAGCGTGCACATGCTAACCATTCGGCCATCCTACCCTCTAAACAACATTGAACGTGATATAAATGTATGGTTTGCAAATATTATCTCGAATACCGTGGCTAAGTGGGTAAGACGCAGGCTCGCTAGGCTGTGGGTCGGGAGTTCGATCCCTGCATTGATCGAAAAAAGTTCATCCAGATTTTCTGGCGTGGTTCCCCCTTATTAGTATTATTATTAGTGTCTTGTCGTTCCGATGGGATGAAAACCCGAGGTTCCATGTACATGTTGGCGTGCACGTAAAAGATCCCTTGACCGTTAGACTTCGATATAAGTCCACGTCGTAGATCCGCTCTCCGGGCAATATTTCCCTAAAGCACACTGTATGGCGTATGTCCGTCTCCATTAGCCCGGTTCGGAACAAAACAGTAGGGCGTTAAACCCTCTTTCATTTCATTTCATTTTCTATTTCAAATATAAGCTAAACGGGATTTGGAGAATTTTATTTTATTTTTTTTTTACGGTTGAGCCAATAATTAATATCTATATGTAGTTGGTCTATATTAACACAGGGTATAAATGTTATGGATAGGCCTACACAGATACTGAGTTTAATACTAAGTGGCCTCTCTCTCTCTCTCTCAGCACTCCTTCCAACCTTCAACCAAACGAAGAATGGGTCGTTTATACCAATTATGGTCCCGATCAGGTGCGCAATCATCCAATTGAGCACACAGTGGCGACACCAAACGATGTCATAATGATGGTTGCTAGGTAGAAGTATCAAAATTCTAAATTTGTTTGCCGTTCATGCTTAACATGTAATACCACAATGAAGTAGACATTTTTCGCCTCAATAATAGAAATAAGATGAAATAGAATTGATATTTACACTGAACAAATAAAGAAGTTGAATTATACATTGTCTTAAATTAGAAATTACGTGAATGGAAGTTAGAAGTTACATGAATGGAGATTAGAAGTTACATGAATGGAGGTTAGAAATTAGACGATAGCATGTTAGAATTTTGGCACTAATATACCGCCATACATTACAACCCAGCCAACATGCAGTGCTATGCAGACACTTACAAAGAGGCATTTTAACTAATTGCACAAAATGAGTTCTGTTAATGATTTCCCCCACTAAAATCCCGAAATAAATAGATAACACATTAATCTTTTTCAAAACCAGAGTTGTTATGTTCCAAAGTCTTGACCAATCAAATTGCTTATCGCTCTTTAGCACAAGTCGAAAATTCTCATCAAACTTAGTCAAGGTAATGATATAATGGATCTATACCCTGAGTTTAATGGATCTCAATTAATTAAACCCAAAATTTTCGTGTCCCAAAACAATCAAATTGCTTATCTCAGTTTACATTAAGCAGATGATGTTCATCAAGGCATTCACATAATAAACACCTACACCGAGTTCTATCATTTTATCTCAATTAGGAGTCATTCTTTCTCAATTAGGAAGGAGAGTTATTGTGTTTCAAAGACTCAACGTATCTGATTGCTTATCGGTCTGCTTACCTTCAGCAAAAAATACTCACTATTGAACGTAGTCATGGTATTATGTAATGATAATATTCCAATCGAAATATTTGTAGACGTGGCTTTGCTTGTTTGTTTCTTTATTTACAAACATCCCCCTCTCCCCCTTCAAAATATTATCAAGCCGAGAATATGCCATCAAAATAAATACTTTTCTCAGACATTCGTCAAAAAATGGCAAAATTCCGTTTCCCGTTATTTCACGCATCTCGCGAGATGTCTACTTTTAGTTTTCAGTTGGATTAACCAATCATACTATACTGCGTTGTTTATTTTTAGTAACATATTTTAAGAACACGTGTGATTAAAACGGGGTCTGCATTGTCTTCTAGTTATCGGATATATTGAAATAAAAACTGGTTCAATTTAATCAAGAACGCAACTTTGAATATTAAACAAGTTAGTCCTGCATTTATAAATTGATTTTCTCATAGGCCTAATTAATATTGAGACAATTTTTCTTGGTGTATACCGGCACAGTATTATTATATTTCACTAGCCTCACCTGAACAGCAGCTAGGACAACAGTCCGAAACTTGATGATTGCTACTGTACGCATCGAGTTGATAAACATTTGTCTTATAGTCTATAACACTTCGACTTGGATACTCCAAATTCATCCAAAATATAATGAATCACACTTCACAAGTTTAACAGCAATTTTTGGCTAAACAATAAAATAATTCTATCGCTTTTTACCGCGATTTGAGTCGCTTTTTGCTTAGTCTCGGTCACCCAGAACCCCCTAGTCTTCAACGCACGGAGGGTCTGGGTCGGTTCTCAATTTTTGACGAAAATTACTGGATAATCTACCACATAAAAAACCAAACATTTGGTTACGCATGGGCAATGGAACCTTTTGGCTAAAGTCTCGGTAAGTGCTAGATCTTATGAAGCCGGGCCAGGGGTCAAAATTCATGAAATTGGAACTGAGGCAGTTTTTTCAAAAAATGCCACAGTTATCCCTTCTTCACTACGGCAGTTTTTGTGTACACTGAGGCAAAACTTTCATCACTACGGCATTTTTTTAAACTGATAAATTTGATTAATAAAGATTATAAATAATAAATAAACTAAAGTATATTGAATCTGCTTTGACTCCGCGACACGAAGATTCGTGCAATTCTATATAATCCGTATCTACGTGAATTTCACCAAATATAAGTAAAGTATCATGGCACATAACTTGCGTTTTAAATGAATACTTCGCCGTTGAGGCGTGGAATTCCGATTATAAAATATCCGTATCGTAGTACTGTAATTTGATTATCGAAAGACAACTTCACACCCGTGCATGACATCATTACAAGAACATCATGCGGTGGACATGTAACGCCCCCTGGAATGCCTTTCTCACATTCCGTCTATATTTACGGCTTTACGCTAAAAATTATATTTGATTTGGTCATATTTTTCCTGTAAATTCTTCATAGCCTTTATTTCTGAAAGTTGTTTTGAACTTTTTAAATGATTAAATACGCCAGACAACGAGCCGTGTGCATTTCCATTCCACTAGAAGTAGGTCAGATGACTTGGACTTGGGGGGGGGGGGGCGGTATGTGTTTTATTTATTTTGATATAAATACATGTACTTCATAATGCTATAAACTAGTGACAAACAGACGAAAACATGCGTAGATGGTGTGAAGTTCTTTGTAATAAAATTAGCTGAGTAATCGTACGATCACGACCGTATAGGCTATCCCGTTTCATGGCCAACTGAATGAACGACTTGTGTTATCGGTATCTGCGTACGTGCGTCCGCTAATGTGACGTCAGGTAAATAGCCAATAAAAATTCCACACCGTTCGATCTATTTTTAGTAGCTGTGGTTCGAGATCTAATTCCATAGAAATATTCAGTCACGAGAACCCAGGAAAGAAACAAAATAAATTCTTATTTTCTGTTATGCCGTGGATTACGCAGTTGTACGACGGCAATTTCAGTGACCACAAGCTAAAAAGGGTGATTTTTCGGACAATCAGGGGCCATAATTCAGGAAGTGACGATCCGATGGGTGCAAATATCGAAACGGGCCATAATCCATGAAGTTTCGATCCGATACATGCCAATATCGAAAGCAGCCGAGATCTTATGGGGATAACCCTATATTTGAAGTTTCGTCAAAATCGGATAAGAACTGTGACCTGTAGAGAGTCCACAAACAAATTGTAGACGGACGGACAGGGGCGACGGCATAATACGCCCACGAGCCCTGTTCAGAACAATCCAGAGAAAACTCATCATCAGAACTCACCTGGTTTTTGTGGTGTTTGTTCTCTTAAACCTCTTAAAGCACTTGATGCATCCATTAACCCAGGCTGCAATAAAAATTATACTCACAAGTTATGATCTGATGTGTGCCAATCAACTTATAATTATTATAAAGACAGTCATTCAGTGGACCAGAACCAGCTAGAATTAATCAGACTATTAATAAATGACATCAGAACTGATTCAAGCATCAAATCAGATGTAAGGGTAAGAACAATCGTAAACTCACCACCTGAGACAGCATTGACATCACTTCATGTATGGACAAACAAATAGAGTGCTACATACATGTACATATACTTTGATAGAGTATCAGTATAGGTATATAAAACCCAGTAGTTTAAATAACAAATATCAACAACAATCTTTCAAGGTAATATATAGGCTTCTGAAGGGAATATAGGGGTTTTGTCAAAGAGTACTTAATTTTTGTCCTCTGGGGCCTTTTTAGGGACTTACAAGTAGAGTTTGGCAATGTACCTGTATTAGTAATTATTATAGTGTGTGAAGGGGGGAGTAGCTTAACCAGACAGTGATCAACAATACCATAATACAATAGTTTTATATTACTTTAGAAACTTCTCTCTGATAATCTAATTCACTATTGCCATATTTCATTCATATTTAAATAACTAACAGGTGGAATACCCACACACAAAACTTCAACTAATACAAATAGAATCAGTGAGGCATGGCCTTTAGATCAGCAAGTTACATATCAACTACCTTGTCCTACACTCAAATAACACTTCATATAATCTCACCTTATCTTTTTTTTTACTTTCAAATGAGTTCAGAAAATCTATTTTTCTTTTTTCTTTTTTTAACTAAGCTTAACTTTACACAATTATTTTGTTTACTGACAAATTTTTCAATTTTTTTTGGGGGGGGGGGGGAAATAAGCTGATCTTTTCAAAATTATTTTGTTTACTGGGAAAAAGGGATTTGACCTTCACTTTCATACCTATTTTATACAATTCATCAAAATAATTTGTTGACTATGCATATCAAATATCACTGAAATCAATTCTGACCCCTGTCCATTTAGTGAGAACAAAAAAACAACCAGTGTATAATTTGTGTCATAGTTTGATTAAGGGTTTTCAAGTTGAGGACAACTCATGAACAGGGGGACAACTACACAAAATGTGTTCAAAATTTAGAATCCAAAAATTTAACCAGCGGTTGCCACACAAAATACACCCACATTTTGCAAGAGATAGATAGAAAAATGCATGTATATCAAAAGGAACTGATCTTTGGGATATAAACATTTATTTTAAGTTAAACAAAATCAGACAAAAATTATGACCTTGAGAGGCTCCACAACCTTCGATTCACTTAGTTTTACACATTTTGCACACAAGGAGCAGGCGGTCATTGGAACTCAACTTTCATTATGGTGTATGAGTGATATACTTAAATGGCTTTTAAAATTGGATAAACATTGTTATCTCCAGACAATCCACAAGCTAAAATCGTGATTTTTGGTACAATCAGGAGCCATGAGGCAGGTCTCATTATAAAGTGTACCATAAGTTCTCGATCCCAAATGAATTATGAAATTACTGTTCCTCTTACAAAATCATTGTCTCAGGGAAGATTGATACATATTCTTCCACATTATATTTATATTTTAAACCAGTGCCTGCTAGATGGGATACGCCCACATTTAGCAAGAGATAGAGAACAAGCTAAAATCAAACACGATTTTTTGTACAATCACAGGCTGATAATCCAGAAAGTTATGGTCTAAAATGCACGAATATCGATGTATAAGCATAAGAGTATAAGATGTATTTCGATCAAAATCAGATAAAGATTGTGACCTGTAAAGGGTCCACAACCTTGGTGTTACATAGTAACTTTTAGTCTATTTGTGTACAAGGAGTGGTCATTTTGTCAGACAGTTTCGGTCTGATTTTCACGGAATTTGATCTCAACCATCGTTAAAGGACAATATTGATGTTGGTCATAATTACACAGAAGGATAACTTGTGTTTGTCATCACTTGCAGCCTATTCAAGCTTTTGTTACACATCTCCCATAGGTCATAATCCAGGAAGTTATCGTCTGATACACGCAAGGAATCAAAATCTTTGGGTCGCAACCATACTGTACATTTCAAGTTACATCAAATTCAGACCTCTGCAGTGTTCACATTCTAAAAACGTGACTTTTCGTATAATCTTATAATTATAGGGCTGTGTCGATACAGTTCATTTTCAATGCGATATGATAGGCACTGACGATAAGGCAAACCGATACGCGATACAGTCTGATAAATGTCAAAATCGAAAGAACTGAGATCTTTTGAACATAAACTTATTTTTCAAATTTCGGCAAAGTCAGATAAAACTTGTGACCTGTAAAGCGTCCACAAACAGGGGAAACAACAATATACGTTCACATGAAGGTGTTGGTGTATAACAAGCATAACCTGGGACTTGAATTCACCCAGTGAGTGTGTGAAATGTCATAGTCGCTGTGCCATTGCGACTCCTT
Organism: Patella depressa; assembly: GCA_948474765.1. Lineage (NCBI taxonomy): Eukaryota > Metazoa > Mollusca > Gastropoda > Patellidae > Patella > Patella depressa. Next base: position 32,565,370 of record OX419715.1, read on the forward strand.
ATAAGAAAAAGTTGTCGAAAACTTACGCTAATTATAGCATCAGAACTCAAAATGTTGCCTTAAGGTTTGAAATTCATTAAAAATTGTTACCTCACGAGAGCAGACAATCAAAATTGTGCTAAGTACCAAATGTAACTTTTTGTTGTTTACTCATAATCATTAGCCTAAGTTTTGACCTCTGAAGAGCAGACAAGCCAAATTAGGCTAATAAAAGGGACATTACTCCAGAACGAAAATAGTGATTGCGCTCAAATTTTAACCATATAGTTCTCCAATTTATCACCGTCTAGCCTAGTTTACTTATCACCTAAAAGTGTCATCTTTATTGATAATTAATGGATTTTAATGTATCATTTAATGTTCATATTTGAAGGCAAAACAAATATGTTTTACAAACTTAATAGGATGAATTTGTATCCTCACTTACTTTGACCACAAAAAAAAAAATTTGAACATTTTAACTCGATCAGAAGTAGAGTTATTGTGTTCTAAAGTCTGCAAACCCTATGCAGAAAATATTCATTATCGAACTTAGTCAAGGTATTGATGTAATGAAACTACACACCAAGTTTCATCACTTTCACTTTAATTAGAACTAAAGTTATCGTGTCCCAAAGCATCAACCAATCAAATTGTTTATCTCTGCTTACTCTAAGCAGATACTCATCTTCGAACTCCATCAAGGCATTGACCTAATAAACACCTACACCAAGTTAAAACAGTCTAGCTCAATGAGAACGAGTTCTAGTGCCCCAACAAGTGTGACAGACGAACCCATTTTAATATCCCCCTTCTTTCTTTGAAAGGGGGGTGGGACAACTCGCATTGCCATGCTTATACACCCACATTTTGCAAGAACTGGATAGAGAAAACACAAAAAACAGCGTTTTTTCATAGAAACAGGGGCCATAATCCTGGAAGTTAAAGTCTGAAATGTCCGAATATTGACAGGAACTGAGACCTTTGGGATGTACACATATATTTCAGGTTTCATCTAAGTAGGACCCACAATCTTCATACACATACTTTTTAAACATCCATTATGCATGCAAGAGCTAAATCTGCCATTTGTAGGTCTTTCTTTAGTCCTGAAAGGTTTTCTAAAGTATTAATTAGACATTAATTAAAATAGCATTATGCAAGAGCAAAATCTGCTTATTACAGGTCTTTCTTTAGGCCTGAGATGTTATCTAAATAATCAATTAGACATTAATTAACATATCCAGACCATAATAAACTCTTAAAGTCAACGCCAGCCTTCGATGTTGGCGGGTTGAATTCCTATATGCCGCTTAATGGCCGTTGTTAATTAAATCAATCAAGTGGATAATCGAGACTATGCGGTTTATATTAATGATTTGAGTAATGATGACCGAGGCTATGTGAATATTTCAAACGCTTTTTTCTCGGCCAATAGTGGACCAATTTGACTGAAATTTTCAGCAAATTACCTTTTCACTATCTAGTTTTTAACTATTATAGTGAGAACTGTCATCTCTTTATCTTATCTCCCATAATGTAACTTTAAGTGATCCAGGCCTTAATCAACTTTCTATGTCAACAGATTTCTCTGATATTAAATAGGTTCGGCGATACTTTGATTTAATCAAATATATGCAGTGCAGTGGTTGAAATTATTGCACACGTCTGTCAAATCTTCAAAGGCTAATATCTTTTATAATAATTTTCAAATTATTCATTTTACATTATCTACTATGGAATAGCACGAATGGATAGTTCTTTATGTAAATCTTACATAATGTATCTTTTAATATTTGCCTTCAAGCAGTGGCCATTTTGTCGTCTGATTTGCTCTGATTTTCCCAATTTGAACTCAATCATCATTATGGTGTAACGGTGATATTCTAACATTTTTTAAATCCGATAAAAATAGTGTTCCCACAGGACCAAAAGCTGAAATCACAATTTTTCGTACAATCAAGGGCCATAATCTAGAAAACTGCGGTACAATATGTGCGAATATCGAAAGTAAGCGAAATCTTTGGGTTATAAACACACATTTCAAATTTCCTCTAAATCGCTTTACAACATCTGGACATTGCAAGATTACAATTCACAAATTTATTGCTACATTATCTGCAGACATGTGAACAGCAGCATCCCACAGTGTGATAGAGCCTATCACACTGAGCCACTGTTCAGAGAAACTAATTAATGCAGCCTACTAGCAAATGTGCCGAATATAAGGCTATCCATTCAAGTAAAATTAAAGAATTTGACAGCAATCATACTGGCTCGGTCAAGATTAGGTGTGGCAAGATGAACATTCTCACCTCTATCTTAGTTACTGGTTCAAGTCCTGCATCTTTACTATAATACTTCATATTTTCCTGTTGATCATTACTCTTTGATGGTGTTGTCTGTACAATCTTGACTGGACTTGACTGACCTAAACAAAATATACTATATTTTTTAAATCGGATAAAAATTGTGATCTCTGTCTATGTCTATAGGGTCCACTAGCTAAAAAAAAACCCTTGATTTTTCATACTATCAGGGGCCATAATTCAGGAAGTTATGGTCGGATACATGCACGAATATTGAAAGGAACAGAGATCTGCCGTTTAAAAACATACATTTCAAGTTTAAACCAAATCACATTTTTCGTACAATCGGGAGCCATAGTCCATGAAGTTACAGTCCGATACATGCCAATATCGAACTGATATCTTTGGATGATAAACCTATATTTTAAGTTCCAATGAAATCGGATACAAATTGTGAGTGTGACCTGTACAGTGTTCACACACAATTATGGACGGACGTCCGGACAAACAGGGGCAACGAAAATAATGTCCACATGAAAATGTGGGCGTATAAAAATGTCATATCTTAACAACAAAAATTACAGTGCTAGATTTAAAATGTGCATTTTTTAGACTACTAAACGCTATTAAAATCAGACAAATATTGTAACTAGATCAGGGTCCACAAAGTAAGCAGATGATTATTCATTCAACGAGGAGTAATAATAACACATAGTCTCATATATTCATATATTAATATATGCCAATATTGAAAGGAATCGAGATCTTTGGGACAAAAGCTTCGTTAAAATCAGATCTAAAGATTGTCCACAAACGCATGTAAACACAAGACTGAAATTAATTATGAAATGGAGTTTAGCGTCCTCCTGTTCTGCTCCAACTGGGCTAGTGTCACTAATGAAGACGAGCATACACCATACAGTGTGCTTTGCAAGACAATAATCCAGGAAGTTACAGTCCTGGATATCAACAATGATATTTGTTCCACGTTAAGTCATAATTGGATAAAACAAAAAGTGAGCTGTGGCTGAGACTCCACGCAAATGTTACGTCCACATGAAAATCTGGACATAGCAGCCTATAAAAATTGGGACCTCTATAGTGCCCCAAACAATATGTGAACGGACGTCCTGAAAAAAGGGCGGCGACATGAAAATGTGGGACTATAAAACGAGAATGTCTATTTGTAAAATCAATAGCTCAAGCGCCTGAAAATGAAACACTAGTCAAATGCCTCGAAATTTCAACCCAACATACAAAATACAAGCCACACAGACCCTTCCCCTTTCAATTAGTTTGTGTCTCTGGAGAGTAATCTGAAATATTTACATACTTGTAATTGTGATTAGCTGTTTTTTTAGTGATCAGTAGTTACACGATCAACGGATTTAAGTTAATTGGCTTGAGATTTGTTTTAGTGATTAGTTGGTACATGCGTACAATCAGTGGAACTGGAAACCATACACATTGATGATTGGCTTGAAATTGTCAATTAATTCACCTCCAAAGGCAGATTAAGGCCTTTGATATTCTCGTGGCTTCAAACCAGATTATGGCTTATGGAGCTCTACTGATCACGCTATTTCCCAGTGGTTATTTGTAGATTCTTTTTTTGTTAAAAATTTATAAATCACTTTTCGATGTTTTAACAATTAACTGTTTTGCAGATTGAATATTGGCCTATATATGATTGGGATTTCTCTGAATCATTATTTTAATTTTGTACATAATAAAAGTTTTACAAGTTGCCTATGTGTTTTATTTCTAAAATACAAATACTTTATCATGCAAACCATGGGATCTACTATACTAGTTGGCCTCTATCCGAAAGCTGATATCATCCGCTATTATAGTAACTAGGGATCTACATCTGAAACTAAAACTAAATCTGAAAATACCACTATTTCTTGAACATGAATCACCCAATTCCATACAAAGAAAAGAATGTGGTAATAAATACTCGTTGTAAATTTGGATTCAAACATGCATGCACAATGCATTGCATACTCTACATTTATATAAGTGGCAGTTGTTTTCTGTTTCCACATGTGGAGGGAATATTCAATTTTTATAGCCTACTGAATTATAGAGATCGTCAATTTGTATTTCTCCTTTTTACTGAAATAAATTAACAGTAGAAACTCGACATCCTCGACTGCTGTCAGTAGTAATACTATATATTGGTAGATAGTAGAAAATCGTAGGGGTAATCCTATTACGGGGAGTCAACGCACACTGTGTCTATAACAGTGTGAGCTGACTCCTACAATTGCGCATGCGCTAAACGGTAAACACACACCAGGGACCAACTGAAACTGTGACACCGGGTCCAAAGCGTCACCTACCCAAGTTCGAAATGTCACTTACGCGAGTCCGAAACACCGAGGCCGTATTTTTGGAGTATGAAATGTTGCAAGTCCGAAATGACACGGACCGAAATGACATGTTATCCAATTATTGACCCATCTGCTTTCTTGTTACTCTTATTGACCTATGTCGCACTAAGCCCTACATTACTGTTTTACTAATACTAGCAATCATCAATTGAAATTGTAAATGACATCCAAGGCTAAGTATAGGATAGGACTTAATTCAAATGAAATAGAAATTATTCGTTATTTACATCTATTTATTTGTGTAATATTGTAATGTTAGTTAACGTGTAACTACTGTAAGCTTGTGCAGATGATTTTATATCTTTATTACATACTGTAGTGAGTTCAATATTATAACGTAATATGCATTAACACATACTGGTTTCATCGATATGAATGATTTCATTCGTAATGTACATCCGAAGAAGGAAAAACAGAGCTCGCAAAAATACCAGTCACCGTCCGTGTCAAGCTCAATTTTACGAAAAAAAAAATATCATTACCGTCATCCATCCACAAACTGGCAAGCGTTGTGTTAGAGTTCGCCATTGTATAAATTAATATATAAAATGAAAATAGAGTGTTAAGTGTGTATTTCTTGACTAATGTTTACACTACACATGAATTATGCAGTGTGCAGGAATGGCAAGGTTTTCCAAGGTTTAAAATTCCACCATCAAAATGGCGACTAATTTTCCAGCTCCATTTCACTTTTCCAGTAAATTTATGTAGAACTGTCCGGCTGAATCACAATTTCAACCACTTCAAAACTTAGTGCGATGATCCATTATTTCAGTTTCTGGGGTGTATTTCAGGAAATATTAAAGATAATCCGAATATCTTTGCTTAAAGTTCACTTATTTTTCATTCATTTCCTAACAAAACGAGCTTGGCGGCGTCGGCCATCTGTCAAACGTGATTGGTTGATCCAGACACGTGGGTGATAAGTGCGCCTGCGTAGTTCATTTTAACAGGTCAAAGGAGAAATTCTCAAAATGCGCAAAACAAAGCAATGGGCACTGGAAATCCATTGATCAATAAAAAAAAAAAATTATTATTAATTTGTGTGCATCTTAGTTTTGCATTGAGACATTTCTTCTCCCCCTACATAAATGTAGAAGTGACCTAGTGCATATATAGCGCATATTGACTGAAATGCCAAAAGTTTAGGATAGGTAAAGGTTTTTTGTTTTTTTTGTGAGCGACAAAGATTCAAAAAAGGTCATCAAAATGCGGGATTTTCAAAAAACAAAACTTTAATAATAGAGTGTGAATATGGGAATTGCTTTGGGGGGGGGGGGGGGGAGGGATCTGTGTTATTATTGTTATTTTTTTTTTGTTTGTTTTAAATTGTATTTAAAATATGGTGGGTGTTTAATTTGCAAGAACACTCACACGAGGTGGATTCAGGGATTTTGCAGGATGGGGTTAATTGGCTTAATTTGCTCGCCTTCGTGGGGACAAGTAGGGTAATGTTAAATGTGGGGTAAAGTGACCATAAAATTTGAAAGTCACATACATAACATACATATTTTTCTACAACATATTTTGGAGGACACAAACCGACATTTTAAAACCCTACTGTGTCATAACACGTGACTCACACTGTTAATGATATCCGCGATTTTCATTGTGGGCCCTTATTAACCCACGCGCTTTATGGGTTGTTTTTGAATAAATTGATCAATATAGGTCGCAAGCATCAAAACACCATTATAATTATTTTAAAATAACAATTATTGTTTTCATTACACAAATCATAATTAACAACCAATCTTTTATTTATTTAACATCTCTAAACTGAATTACAAAATTATTTGAAGATCTTTGCATGCATATAAATTCCTAAATATGACGTCTTTGCCGTGTCGCAAAAGCTAATTAGCGCCATGTAAGATCGATTTAAATTTCAACACAACGGTCGATGTTGTTTATTTTTTTTTCTGGTGATGCAGTCTATGTTCTGATTGTTTTATTTAATGATTTGGCGAAATCAACAATTTCATCAAGAAAATATAAGTAATTATTGTACGGTCGCTAATTTTAAGTCAGTACCGTAACGAAAAACTGTATTCTTCACCATGTGATAACGACAACTGACGTAAACAACAAAATCACGTGATCATCTCCGCCAAGAGTCCCGCCATATTTGATAAAGTACCGAGCACATTTCAGGTAAGTTTTATCCTAAATTTTCCAATTTTTCAGTGACGTAGTGCACCGTAGGTTTATTCGTTATCAGTACCGTAACGTAGGGTATCTGCAAAACTAAAAATGTACGTGTAATAAGGCAATATTTACGATAAAGCAAGTGTTTAATTGTATCCGCCGGCTGAGCGGGAACATTCTAGCACGTCCTTTACTGCCGTCAAGAAGGTTTTCGTTTGGTTGTATGTCAGTACCGTTACGTCAGGTCCGTAACGGCCTTGGCCGTAACGGAGCTGACTGACTGTTACGGTAATGACAATGTTAGTGTGATTTATATAGATTTTTCAGTCACATGTTTTGATATGTAGGCCTACTGATATTATTAGTGTTATATATTATATCACTTAAAATATTTAAATTAGTTTTCAATTTTCACTTTAGTTGCTATGACATTACTGATATTTGGTAAATCAAAATATAATCAATCTGCTGGGTGGGGGATTGGATGACAAGCAGTAGGGTCGCTTGTCCAACCTCGTGGGTTTTCTCCGGGTCCTCCGATTTCCTCCCACTGCTAAAGACCCCTACGTGCAAGTAAATTGTTGAAATAAAATTAAACCTTATGTAAGTTCCGAAATGACCTAGTTTGTGTCGAGTGGAAGTTAAAAACCCATTTCTCATTCTCTCAATCTGGGTTCTTTTTGCTCATTTTTCCTTGTAGACGACTTTATTTAATAGTTGATACTTATTTTCTCAACAGATCAGAATGCCACCTGCAAAATCAAAACCACTCACTGCAAAAGAAAGACAAAAGAAATGGCGAGAGAAAAAAAAATCTGATCCCGAAGCTCATGAAAGGTATCTTCAAGCCGAAAGAGAACGATATACACGTAGAAAAGCGGCTGGAACACGCAAAATGATTGATGATATGACTCCCCGTGAAAAACGGAAGCAAAGGAAGCAATGGAATTTGCATCAACGTAATCATCGCCAACAATTAAAGACATATGCCAGCCTTTTGACACCACCTGGCAGTCCTGATTCTGAACATCAACCAGCACAGAGCTCTAACACAAATAAAGTCCGTGGTCGCAAGCAAATTCGCCGTGATAGGGCTAAAGCCTATAGGAAAATTGAACACCTGACTGTTAAACTCCAACAAGCTCAGAAATCCACAAAAAGAGTTCAGAAACGCTATGAACGTGCAGTGAAAAAAATGAATGACATTGATACTGGTACACCAAACAGCAAGTCAAAGAGAATTCTTGACTATGGAAATAGAAAAAAAATTCAAAAGTGTCTGACATTTTCTCTTAGTCTTGCTAAAAGTATAAGGGAAAGATACCAAACACTGCGGACCCAACGAGAGAAGAAATTAGTGCGAACTGTATTTTGTAACTCCTATCTAAAGAAATACCGCCTTATCAAATACTCATCAACATTACTTGGCGTTCCTCTGAATACTCTGAAGTCACCCCAGTTTCAGAGAAAACGTCGTCGTGATCGACATTCTGATCATACAATAAAAGCTATCCAGGATTTTTTTCTCAGAGATGACAACAGTTCGATGCGACCTGGAAAAAAAGACACAATAACTCATGCAAAGGAAAAGATTCAGAAACGTCTTTTGTGTGATACAATGCTGAATCTACATCATAAGTTCGTCTACGAGAATCCTAAATTAAAAGTTTCATATGTTTTCTTTTGTCGACAAAAACCATTTTGGGTTGTAAGACCAACAATTGCAGACAGAGACACTTGCAAATGCCGCACACATGAAAACATCCAACTTATGGCAGACAGGCTGTATAGTCTGAAGATGATTACTGAAAGGGATCCTGAGAAACTCCTTTCTTCCATTTGCTGTTCTGTCAAGTGTTGTGAATGTATGTATAGGGAATGTGCAGAGTGCAAAGATTCACGACTGAAGTATGAAAAATATAATCCCACGGAGACAACTTGGTGGTATGAATGGAGAGTTGTTGACCATGACTACAAAAACCACACAACAGGTAAAATAGAAACAACAAAGAAAACTGTTAAGGTTAGAGCTGAAGGACCTTTGGACCATCTTGCAGATATATTTCAGGAAAGTTTAGGCAGAAAACTTGGACGTCATGTGTTTAATATTCGACATCAATTCGAGCAACTTCACCAGAAAAAGCTTAGCCTAGGAAATAATGAGATGATGTTTCACATTGACTTCAGTGAAAACTATTCATTGAAATACCACAGTGAGATCCAAAGTGTTCATTTTGGAGCATCGAATGCCCAGGTGACCCTCCATACTGGTATGCTGTACACAAAAAGTAACTCAATGGCGTTTGCATCAGTTTCCGATTGTAGACGACATGACGCTTCTGCAATTTGGGCACATATGAAACCTGTGTTTTACCATATTTCCAAAAAACATCCAGAAATTGACACTGTTTATTTTATATCAGATGGACCAACAACACAATATAGGTGTAAAAAGAATTTCTACTTGTTATCAACTTTGCCCTTTGAATGGAATATGAAGCATGTTAATTGGTCATTTTTGGAAGCAGGTCATGGCAAGGGGGCGGCTGATGGCGTTGGCGGTGTCCTGAAAAGAACAGCTGACCGTCTTGTTGCAGAAGGTAATGATCTGGCAGATGCCAAATCAGTTTTCAACACGTTGTCTAAAAACACAAATGTAACCCTATTCTATGTCACAGAGGAAGATGTTAAACAAATTGATGAATTTGTAATGCCTATTATGTTAAGACCTATCCGAGGTACTATGGCTTTTCATCAACTTATTAGCAATGAGAGAGCAAAAGTGCACTGCAGACGCCTAAGCTGTTTTTGCAATGGAGAACACCTCTGCCATTGCTTTAAATCACTTTTCCATGAGTTCCCAGAGAGTAGGAAAGAACTTATCAAAAATGACACAAACAGACCAAGTAGTGACACTTCTACCCCTGAAACACAAAGTGGTGCTACCCCTGAAACATTAAGTGATACTGTAGACAAATCAACTCCAATGTCTACAGAAAACATATCTCTCTACAGTACTAATGCTGAAGCCAATGTTCCAGCACCTAAATTGCACCCAGTATATGTTTTTAATGAAAATCTAATCGGTAAATTTTGTATAGTTCTCTATGACAAAAAGGGGTTTCCTTCTCTCATCGAAGATGCTGATGAGGAATCAGTTAGAGTGAATTCCATGTGTCGAGCAGGACCAAATCGCTTTTTCTGGCCATCAAGGGCAGATAATGACATTTGGTATGAATACACTGATGTTGTGACACTTATTCCTGAACCAAAACATGTTACTGGCAGACATTTCCAGGTTGAACCAGAAATTTGGGAGGCGGTTCAGTCAAATTTAGACGATTGGATAAGATAATATTTAAAACCTAGTGATAATCTATAAAATGGGGCCTGGTTGTGTGGTGTAAAATCTGCTTTAGATCATAAGGACTGTCATTTAGTCAAGTGGCAAGGTTTCGACCTCACACCAGTATGCACCATGGAGTGTGTTGCTTATCCCTTGGGACCTCCGGTTTCCTTCCACTGTTAAAGACTTGTACACACAAGCAAATTATTAAAATAAAATTGTATATATGTTAGTCCTGAAATGACGTAGTTTGTGTCAAGGGGGGCATTAAGTCATATCTGTTTTCTAAAATGGAAATTGATGATTTTTAAAAATGTTCTTTTCATGAAAGGTTATTTGAATTTCGTTCTAGTCTTGAAAGTTTTTCCAGTTCAAATGGGGAGGGGGGGGGGCGAATGGTTAGCACGTGCGCCCTGTACTATAAAACCTGTCATAGACTTAACTTAGAATTATTGAAATAAAATTAAACCATATGTTAGTCCCGGAAAGACCAAGTTTTTCCCTCTCTCTCCCAGTTCAAACATGTATTTTACGGATGGTTTTAGGGTTTATAAGAATATAATATGATTGATAAAGATAACTTTATTCAGAATTGAAGGCCTCCGGCCTATACAGTACAATATGCTAAAAAATATAAATTTACAATTGCAATTTTCAATTAATATTATGAAAACAAAAATAATAATCATTATGATTTACAGTAAAAACATATTTAAATAATACTTCACATTATGACAATAAAATATATGTAATGTGTATATATTGTCATAATGTGAAGTATTATTTAATTATGTTCTTACTAACCTTATAATAATTTATAATTAATTATGCAGTTTGAAATTATTTCAAATATGCAAACTTTAAAGACTGTTAATGTTTTATGGTATTTACATCTTAATCTCATTCCATTTAGCCAGTTTATACAATCATTGTCATTCATTAAAGTTTCATTTTTTCGTATTTAAGTTTAGTCTTTCATTGAATTTTCCTTAGTTCAACCTTATTTATCTGATGTCCGTCCTTGACGATTGTTTTATGTTTTTAGAGTTTATTTAATATTATAAATAATTTATAGCCAACAAGTGTCCATCCTGATTGATTTGTTATGTTTCTTGATTTGTTCCGCTGTGGAGATCTTTCGTTATAAATGGTTGAATGATAAATTTAAAGTTGTTTGTCGTTATTTTTTATTTTAATGTCAGTACCGTTACAGTTTGTCATTACCGTAACTTATTTGTCATTACCATAACAGAAAGGAAATGCATGTTTTAACAAAGAAGTCTAATTTATTTTCTTAATTCATGTGGCATGTGTACTTTGGCAGTGTGTCACTTCTTCATCATAGAGATCTGAATTAAACTATCTTTAAAATGGTCGAATTGATTGTCAAAAATTCGGCATTGTTTAATGAATAAAGAATATTATATATGGATAGTTGAATATAATTCTTACTTTAATTTAGTATTGATTTGCATACATAACTTCCAATGAGATGTATTACTTTAACTGACCATTATCAACAGTTAGATTGTTGCAATTTTATTGACTTTTCCTAAAATTGTCCAACAAAACATTGTTACGGTACTGACTACCTAGTGGGTGGGTATGATAATATAGTGGCCACAATTCAGACTTGTTTTAATAAAAGTGCACTGTTCGTATCATTTTCTAATGTAGAAAATATCCATATTCTCATATGTTCATGAAGAAAACCTAAAATAGTTCATTTATTTGAAAAGTTGCAAACTTGACAAATGTTGCTGTTTTCTGATAACGACCCTTATGCGACGTCTTTATTATGTTAATCTTTCAAATCTTCGTCATCTTGGCGTTAATACATACACATACCACGTTTGACTTCCAATTTTTATTATAAACTAATGATAATATTTTTGATTCAATTTCATTGATGCAAAGCATAATAAATTTAATTAATGGGAGACATTCTTGTGGACGAGAGGACTAGAAATGTGAGTCTATGGGACAGAATCTCGAGATCCGCCCCTGTCAGTTCCGCCTGTTTTGCAAGAGTTGACATAACATTTGTATATGAGGCCTATATAGTCTGACGCCCCACGACCCGCACACATGAGGCAGTTCATTATAACCGCGAATATGATGGTGTTGAGACAACAGGGTCCTATTTCACGAAATTTTAACTAAGATAAGATCCCAATTTTAGTAATTTGATTGGATAATATTAGATTGATTTTAGTGCTTAGCCAATCAAAATTGAAGTATCTACTAAAATTGGATTTTATCTTAAGTTAAAATTTCGTGAAACAGGGCCCAGAGGAGTAGAAGAATGATGATATTATAAATTTCAGAGACGCAACCGAGATTTTAAATTTTTGGGGAACTGAAAGCCAAAATAACCGAAATCAACTTGCAATCCACCTGAATGCTCATCGAAAAACACCGATCTCCCCCACACGACTAATTCATAGTACTTACCGCGCCTTTCGCAAAGAAAGGGACCATTAAAAGGGTCTGACCGTCCGCGTCCTTGTCCGTAACACTGTTTGGGACACAATAACTCTGCTTCTAATTGGGCTAGAATGTTCAAACTTGTAGGTACGCGAATGCCTTGTTTACACAAATGGACATTTATAGTATGCCTTGATGGAGTTCCAAATAGTTTCCAGGTCCGTAGCCAAAATCGAATTAGCCCCCCCCCCCCATATTTTGCCAACTATAATGATTTCTTAGGAGTGTTCAAATTGGTAGGCGAACCGTAGACTCGTAGCAGAGTCCACCGAGGCCTGTCTGTCATCATCCCCTCCTGATCATCTTTTCTTGTGCGTAGTACATACTGGTGTGGGGCGTGTCTACTGTCACTGAACATGTATACTCGCACTCACGCACTCTCGTCTCGCGTAATCCTATCGGTGTCGGTTCCATAGGCGTACGAGTCAGGGGGCAGGGGGGGGGGGAGGTGCCACCCTAACGTTCGGGCAAGCTGACTTTTAGGGCAGACAGGTAAAGTGAGAAAAAAAATTATTTCATCTACTTGGCAAAATAAAGCGCCCGAAATCTAATAAAACACTGGAATAGCAGTAAGACGCGTTTGCGGACGTCAAATATTTCAAAATTTTCTAGGGAGATCTATACAATGTCAGCCTCGCTGTCTGTAAACCTGAAATTTTTCCGGCATTTCTAGTTTTGCTTCTCTAACTGTCCTTGAGCCTCAATACATTGCTTTTAATTGAATACCACGAATACTGAGTTGACTATGGATTAAAACATTTTGTCTGGAGCCACTCTACTTTGTGTGACATTTTTCGGACATTGATTAGTATTTGTGATTGCAGCTGATTGGATGGTTGGAATTCGGACTGGGATATCGGTTACAAAACCATTGGATACTTTTGGAGTTACTTACACGTTCTACAATAGCAGAAAACACATTTGCGGAGGTTAAATTTTCAATTTTTTTCCCGGGAGGGTGAGGCCCCTATACCCCGCGACGATTGATTGATTGTTTGGAATTCGGGTTAGCAGGTAGGCTGTATTGAACCAAATTGAAGTTGCTGTATTCACAGGCTGGAATAACAGGAAGACGCGTTTGCAGCAGTTAAATTTTCCAGTCTTCGTGCGCTGTAAACGATTGATCGAAATTCGAGTTAGCCACTTTAAGCTATATTAGACCACTTTAAACATGCTTTGTTCACCGGATGAAATAGCAGGAAAACGTGTTTGCAGCCGTCGAATATTCTCAAATTTTCTTGAGGGGGAGGGGGCGTCTGTAAACCCGAAATATTTTCGGGCAATTTGGTTTCTGCCCCCTAACTGTCGTCGAGCCCGTACGCCTATGGCCGGTTCAAATGTTTGCATTTGTGTACACCCGAAGTGGGGTGCCTACGGGCGCCCAAAATGTTGGTGCCTATTGTGTAAAACATAAGGTGTCTTTTATGCAGCCTATACTGTAATTGGGAGAGGCCGGCTTGGTCGGGACACTTTTCACACTTTCTAATATTCTAAAGCCAAGTCTAGCCTATAGTAAGGTAAAGTTTATTGTCCAAACTATCAGCTAATAGTTGGTACCTAACCCAGAATCCAGTGAAACATTTCTGACTTTCTTTCGTCAATTTAGTACACTCCTTGAAACCGTCCTAACCTAACCCAAGTCGGGGCTGGTCGGGACAACACACGGGGAATGTTGAGACAAGGTTTTCCTAACTTAACCCAATTTGAATGTTTCTTAATTTAAGCAAGGGGTAATCTTTATTAGCACTAGGCTGATACAATCTGAATGCAAAGGTGGGGGGAGGAAGGGGGAGCAGATGCTTGATAATACATGGGCGAGGAATTAACATAATATTTTTCTTTAATCCGAAAGTAATAAAAATATGAAACAAAAATCTGAAACACGTAATTATATTATTTCAGATAATATTTGTCTTGTCATTGGCTTTCCACATTCGGCATCTTCCAGGTGCATTTTTTATAATATATCATCATCCTAATCACAGTTTTGACTTTGGAAGTGGGTGTGTCTTACGACAGAACGTGTGTCTTACGACGGAACGTGGGCTCACACCGTACAGACAACACAACTGACCCAGTTTTCTCTGGGGCGACTATTAGAGTAGGGTTCGCAACAAACGAAACAATCTACACCAGCGTCGTCTTCTTCGGAATCAGAGATTTCAATGCGTTTTTCTTTTTCTGTACTTACTTTCTTTCTGTTATTTTTGTCCACACCCGTTTTATGGAGACTGAATTTCATTTTCTTTGCTGCCGATTTTTTCGGGTTATTTTTATGTTAATAATAGTATATATATCGAAAATCCGTACATACCCGTAAATGATTGTTGAAAGTGGTAGATGGGTAGGTCTGGCCATAATGTGGGGCATATTGGGACAATGTCCTAACCTTCCCCAATGCGATTGTCCCAACCTCCCCCACTACAACTCGTTTCCGGTATAATAATGCTTGGAGTTTCTTACTCTTCACGCTAATCACCAAAACTGAATACTTAATAGTTCACTTGAAATTTGATATTACAGCTGTAATGCCCGGCCTACAGTTTTCCGCTCAAATCAAAAGACAGTCTCTCTACAGGTGATATTGCGGGAGTATAGTCGAAGAAAGAATTAAATTTCAGAAAATTCAGCCACAAAACCCTCCCTAAAGCACTTCAATTTGAGGCCCAGGAGTGCACCCAGGTGCGAGGAGAGAGCACCAAATTGGTAGTTCGCGCCGTTTGCAGTTCGCTATTATATGACTAGAATGATAGAATACCAATAGTACACATTTGATACTACAGCTGTATTGCCCGCCTTAAAGTTCTCCGCGTAAATCAAGACACTCTCTACTACCCTCAAAATGATATTGGCAGGAGGACACGAAGAAGGAAATTTCAGAAAATTCAGCCATAAAACCCTGCGAAGTGACCGGCTTAACTGGCGACACCCTCAGCCCCTCCAAAAAAATCCGTTGCCCCACCAGGTTGTACTCAATATTTGGCGAGACATAACGATGTTATTAATATGATAGTGAATACATCAAACTCTATAGGTTTTCGTGTTCACCGAGTTGATATCTGACTGGCGAAATGTGCAATGACCGAACGAAACGCCAATATGGCGCCCAAATTCGACAAAATAGTTAGGCTTGGGTCTAATATAGATCTTACCATACATAGTCACTTGTTTTGTATAGTGATATAGTTATTTGCAAACAATCAGTGTTTAGTTAAGAACAAATATCCACAGATTTGACATCCGTGCAACGATACAAACACGCAGGAGTCTGGATTCCCTCGGCTCCTACACGTCGCCGTAAATTGCACATAAGTTGACAGTTTGGTGGGATCAAATTCAACTTTTGTAGTGAATCCAACAAAAATTTGTCCAATCTTCTGTCTTAATTCGGACAGCCCGATTTGCTGATGAGCGATTTGCGCCCCTGCATGGCACAGTCAAAGTTCGAACACTGCTTCCATGAAGTTTTAATTCCTTTTATACGTTAAGCCTACTACATAGTTGGATCAACGGATATTCTAAATCTTTTGTTTTTATTTTCAAAGATATTTCTTAAAAATTCAAAATGGATCAAGCCCTTGTTTATCTGGATTGTAGATTAGACGTACAAGAATTCCCTGGGCTAAACATATTATTAAATGATATAGTCTATAATGCACTGCATGGAATACATAGAACCATTGACAGTAGTTCCATCTGCCCCATCACAGTTTCATGGTCAAAATTTTAGAAAAATTCAATATGCTCTTTTAAATGGACCAAGCTAAGATTTATCTCGATTGTAGATTAGACATATATATGAACCTATTGTTTTTCGTGGGGGGTCTGGATATACTTGGACCCCCCCCCCCCCCAAAAAAAAAAAAAAAATTGGCAAAATAAAGTGCCCGAAATCTAATAAAACACACATTTTGGGACTGAAATAGCAATACAACGCGTTTGCGGCCGTCAAATATTCCAAAATTTTCTTTGAGGGTCCATACAAGGTCATCTCCGCTTCTTCGCCTCTCGGAGAAAACTGGCGCCGCTGTCTGTAAACCTGCTTCGGGCATTTCTAGTTTTGCTTCCCTAACTGTCACCGAGTCCCAATATAACACTAATTTTACTTTGCTTTTAATTGAATACCACGAATTTGTACTGAGTTGACTATGGATTAAAACATTTTGTCTGGAGCCATCTACTTTGTGCGACATTTTTCGGGCATCGATTATTACCGGTACTTGTGAATGTAACTGCAACAGTCCAGGCCCGTAGCCAGCTTGTCGGCTTCGGAGGGGCAGTGAAGTTTTTAGGAGGGGCACACCCGTTACAGTCCACAGTAGGTATTTTAGAATTGTGTTTGGCAAATTTTCTTTCGGGGGAGGGGGGGGGGGGGGCAAAACAGTTTTTCAAGGGGGCATTGCCCCCCCCCCCCTTGCCACCCCCTGGCTACGGGCCTGCAACAGTCTGATTGGATGGTTTTAATTCAGAGTGGGATTTCGGTTGCAAAACCATTAGATGCTTTTGGAGTTGCTTACACAGGCTAGAATAGCAGAAAACGCATTTGCGGTGGTTAAATTTTCAAAATTTTCTCCGGACGGGTGAGCCCCCAATAGCCCACGACGATTGATTGGTTGTTCGCAATTCTGGTCAACCAGGTAGGCTATACTGGACCAAATTGAAGTTGTTGTATTCACAGGCTGGGAAAACGTGTTTGTGGCAGTTAAATTTTGAAAATGTTCTCCCAACGGCCCCGTCTTTGTGGATGTAAACGATTGATTGGAATTCAGTCAGCCACCTTAATTAAGCTATATTAGACCATTATGAAGCTGCTTTGTTCACGGGCTGAAATAGCAGGAAAAGGTGTTTGCAGCCGTCAAATATTCCAAAATTTTCTTAGGCGAGGGTGGGGGTCCATACAAGATAAGCCACGCATCTTCGCCTCTCCGGGAAGACCGGCACCGCTGTCTGTAAATCCCCAAAAACGTACGCATTTGCGCATCCTCATAAACTAAAGTTAAGTGATCAAGTTTTGTTTCATTTGGATCCTCATAAAAATTCCCCTACTAAACTCTCTCTGTCGTGTTGTTCGTAAACTTCATCAGACCGAGATGATTAAAGCCAAATGGCAACTTCAAAAATATCCAAATGATAAACGTTTATTGAAAATATATTCGGACAGACGTAGGGCCTATAAAAAGATAACCAAATTTAAATCTCGAGAAGTAAAAGATAAAATTTAGATAAAATTAATGCATTAGAAACCAACAACCCAAGGGAATATTGGAAGCTTGTGAATAAAATACTTGAAAATAAAAAGTCTAATGAAGATACAAATATTTCCTGTATTGAATGGGAACAACATTTTTCTCAAATATTAGCGACGGATGAAAACCCCGATTTACTACTCCACAGGGAGATCAGACTAAGAACTGAAACTCTTTTAGAAACTAAAAATATAAACCATGACATAAATAAGCCCATCTCTGCGTTTGAATTTAAAACAACAGTAAGAAATCTAAAGAACAACAAATCCAGCGGACCAGACTTGGATCATTAATGAAATGATTAAACATTCCTCTAGTATCCTTATTGACCACTACCTCAGGTTCTTTAATCTTATTCTCTCGTCTGGTCATTTTCCGGACAAATGGACAGAGTCATATTTAATACCTGTCTATAAGAAGGGAGACATAAATGATGTCAACAATTACAGAGGAATTGCATTAGCTAGCTGTTTGGGCAAAACGTTTTTGGCAATTATTAATCAACGACTCTCAGAGTACCTAGAAAACAATAACATTCTTGACAATTATTAACCGAAAATTATACGAAAAGAAAAATTTGTAGCTATGTTTTGTGGATTTCAAAAAAGCATTTGATTCAGTATGGTGAGCTGGACTTCTATACAAATTAGTTAAACATAATATAAATGGTAATGTGTATAATATTATAGAATCGATGTATCATAAAACAACTTATAAGATAAAATATAATGATAAATTATCCGACGTAATTTCTTCGACGATTGGTGTCAAGCAGGGTTGTAACATGAGTCCAATCCTGTTTAATATAATGTTAACGATTTACAAAACAACCTCCAAAAATCAGCTAGCACCCCGCTGCTTAATGGTAAACCGTTATCCCATCTAATGTTTGCAGATGATCTAGTTTTATTGTCTTCTAACGAGGCTGATCTACAGAATCAATTAAATAATTTATCCGAGTTCTGTTCCGATTGGCAACTGAAACTTAATCCGAATAAAACAAAAATCATGACGTTTCATAATTCTAAAACAAGTAAAAACCAAAAGTGTGTATATAAATTCTATTTTGACGAATTTGAACTCCAAAATACCGAAATGTACAATTATCTTGGATTAACAATTACTAATAATTCTAGCTTTAAAACAGCATTTTGTGACCAAATGAAAAAAGCCCGACGAGCGTGGTATGCAATAAGACAGAAACTATGCTATACTGAATCCCTGCCCTCTACAGTAATGATAAAACTTTATCATTCTATTGTTAAGCATGATAGCCCTTTATGGAGCAGAGATTTGGGGTTCATGCATAATCAAAAACAAACAATTTGAAGAAAATAGAAGTACGATCAACATTTGCAAATCTATTTTAAATATGCCTAAGCGTGCCAGTAACATGGGCTGTTTAGCTTAATGTGGTATCCATCCACTATCTTTGGACATATATCAGAGTATGCTTCTTTACTTCAAAAGATTCTTATCGAATAATAAAAACGAACTCCTTAACAAGTCATTTGTAGCGGATTATGAACTTTCCTGTAAAACTGGTGGTTCAAGAAAATCATTTTGTCATGGCGTAGGGATTTTAACCAGATATTTTGAACTTGAACAAAATGACCTAAGAAATTGTGATATAAAATCTGCCACCGAAACGAAATTTGTCGATCTTTTCCTTATAGTTACTGATCAACAAGACAATTCGCAAACGACCTATAAACTTCGGACGTATGGAAAAATGAAGCCAGAATTTTATGCAATACCGTTCTATCTACACTCCGTCAAATCAAAGGCCCATAAAATTGCGTTGACTTCGATTAGGCTTAGCACACACCAGCTCGAGATAGAGCGTGGTCGTTATAAAAATATCCCGTCATATGCACGTTTATGTAAACAATGTAATAATAATCAAATAGAAGACGAATACCATTTCATATTTGACTGTAAGAAATATAACAATCTTAGAAATTCAAAATTGACACCAATTTTCAAAAGCAATCCGCACATCTCGTGCAATATAATTAATGTATTAAATCCCCCAAACGAAATTGCTAGTCAGATTGCTTCATATATATATATATATAAGTGTCTCCAAGAAAGAGCATCAGAGTTACCCGTTAACCAACACCCCTGTTCAACATAATATGTTTATTATGCTAATAGTTTGGTTACTTTTAGACCTGTAATTTTGGAATTTACCTCCCGGAAATGTGTCAGAATGCACCAAATTGAATCTGATTTACCAAACCCCCCGTTAATTGGTTGAGTCCCTTTTATCAAACTTTTATCAAACCTAGACCACCCCCCCCCCCCCCCAGCAAAAAATCCTGGATCCGCGCCTGGACCATCTTTTAATGTTATAGACGTATTATTTCACATTGTACATCCATAAAAAAAATCACTCCGGATGTTATGTTATAATTGTATGATCAACTTTTGTTTAAACTGTGTGTGCTGTCCTAGGCGGATGCAATGATACAATAAAATCTTATCTTATCTTATCTTATCTAACTCAAGCGTAACATTCAATATGTAAAAGTCACGAAAAATATGACTACGACACCCCCTGACTTAAACATGATAAACATTGTATTGGTATGATGTTTAGTTTAACCCCGTAAAATATGCCAAAACAGTATTTGCAGAAGACTGAAACTTAAAAAAAAATTATGGAGGTGCCCCCCCCCCCCGGTGACCGGTGAGAGGGTGACCCTCCCACACTCCCGCGATTACGCTACTGCCACAGCCTCGTGCCTCCGATCTCACAGATTGTCAATATTTTACAATGTAATTTCATTTGCGGACACCCCCCCCCCCCCCCATATATATATTTCACGGCCACACCTCTGGTTCCAGGGTCTTCTAAACTTAGCTAAAATGCTGGGTTTAAGAACCATATTGTCGTTTATATTTCGATCTTAGGACATTCAGCTTTTGACGTAGGGCCTATTACACTATCACATTACTAACATCGAATTGTCCCCCCCCCCCCAAAAAAAAAAAATTTTGAATATGAGAGCAGCCTAATATAACTTTTGGTCGGAAAATGTTTTTATATTTATATCTGAAGTAATTGACACTGAAAACCAATATTTCAATATATTGCGCACATTTTTAGAGAACTTTATGGTTTTCCCGCCAAACGGATCCCCCCTTTTGAATTTGGCCCCATACCGGAATTTGCCGTCACCTTTGGAGGATTATCCACGCTCATTGCATTCACCGGGTAGAACATCTTTTAAACCGATGTCTAAGAGAATCTGTCACATATTTTACCTCACCAAATAAACAGAAAATGTCTCATGGCGGCCATCTTGAATATATGAATTTGCTAATCTACACATATTGAAGATAAATAATCCACCAAAAAAACATATTACACACCTTCTTTAGAGAACGTTTGAACTTTGTCTCTTTTAGCGAGATCAAACTTCACCTTTTGTAGAATTACCCAAGCCCATTGGATTCAGCGGGTGGAATTCTTACAGAAACAACCTTGCGAATCTGTCATGAATATTACCTCAATAAATAACCAGAAAATGTGTCATGGTGGTCATCTTGAATATTTAAATTTCCCCCATCATTGCCGGGATGGCATCATCCGGATTCTGAATCTAATCATATTGAATATCGATATGTAATCCATCAAAATAAGGGTACTTCTGGCAGCCGACTATTAATGCCGTCGTTAAAGCGATAACGGAGGCCAACACCTTCGTTAAATATAACCTTAAGTTTGGACACATTATCAGTGATTAAAGTTAACGGGGCTTAAGCGGGCCTCACCAGGATGGCATCATCCGGATTCTGAATCTAATCATATTGAAGATATGTGATCCATCAAAATAAGGTAGGGCCATAGAGCTGTATATATTGATACACCTCCATGGGTAGGGCCTACTTCTGGCAGCCGACTATATAATGCCGTCGTTAAAGCGATAACGGAGGCCAACACCTTCGTTAAATATAACCGCAAGTTTGGACAAATTATCAATGATTAAAGTTAACGGGGCTTAAGCGGGCCTCACCCGCCCAATAACGGCCCATTATTAGAGTAATTTAGAGTCAGTAGGCTTGTGTATGCGGCTTCTGAGTATCATTTGGGCGCAATACAAAGCCATGACGACCAACGTGCCCATATCAGTATGGGCGCTCATAGCCGCCCAATAAAGCTGAATGACAACCAGACTTGGATCTGACTACTTTAATACTAATAGGGTCTAGCTATCAACCAAAATATCTTGTTAGATAAAGGTCGCGAAAGACAACTCCGATATAGAATGGACCTTGACCTTGATGACAAAAATCTTTTCAATGGTACAAAGTTTGCAAGTTGAAATATTGGCTGATTTGCACTTATACAGGAGGTATTTTCTTTTAAAAGTGATATTTTCCAGATAAAATAACTTGATCAATGTATAACCTAATTTTAGATTTGTTCACAAATGGCCTTCTTTAAAAATGACATTTGTTGGTACCACATGTGCATTATCAGATTTATCATATTGTTAAATCCTTTTTATTGTAAATAAACATGCACTATCGTGACTATCTGACCAGGCGTGTATGCTATACTGTAAAGCCAGTTTAGGCCTATGTTATATGAAGGCAGCAATACACCGACCATGCCCCACAACAAAACTCTAGGCTACCCCATACACAATTAACACTTGACTATATGGAAAAAAAAACCCATGCAAATCCAAAATAAACCCTGGGCCGGCATGGCGCATGGCCTGGGTAATGACATTTGATCCATAGTTATGCCCCCTTTATTGAAAACCTTGTGAATGCAATAGATGCTGCATTTTAGACAGATTTGGTGTGGAGCATCGTGGTCATGAAAGGACAAAACCTATCGATATTTAGAGTAGGCCTACCAGGTACCGGTACAGTGACTTTCTGTTCTGTACTGGAGTTAGCACCCCCTTTGCTGAAATGCTGTAGTTTTTTAGGACTGTTTTTTAAAAATCCCTTGCATAGTACTCAATTTTACTCATCAGAGTTCTTCATTATTCCGACTTCAGAGACTAGATTAAAAAATTTCTCTGAGGGAGCATGGCCCAGATCCCCCTTGAAAGCTTACTCCTGAGGTACTTAGTTTGTAACCCTGTCACAGGTATCAGGAGCACATCTTTGTCAGTGGGTCTCATTTTCGCTCCTCCCCCCTATGGGCGTCACACATGGGGGGGGGGGGGTCTGACCCCTCAATTGTTTTCCTGGGTGGGTTGGGGACTTGGGGTCTGAATATACTTGCCCCCCCCACCCAGAAATTTATATAGTAAAATCATGTCTTACAAGGTTTATGTTAAACAATGTACAAATTAAACGCAAACACTTTACTCCGTTCATTTGACACCTCTTTCTCTGTTCGGATAAGCTGGTGATTTGGCGACGAACAGTATCGGATCAGTTCTCGACGACGACCAGTGTCTGAAATGCTGCCAGACTGCATTTCCGGCAGTCTATTTCTCAAAATATTGTGGCGAAAATATTCATTCACTTTCATTCACTCACTTCATTCATTTGACACTTTTCTCTCTGGGGTCGGATTAACTAGTGATTAGGCAACAGATGGTATCTGATCAGCTTTATTTATCTCAACAATAGGTGCCTGAATATTGTCAGACAGCACCTACTTTTCAAAATTTTCTGGAGGAAGTCCCCAATAAAGACTCGCTACTTTGGCGCTCAAGAGGGGACATTGTTGAGGTTTTCAAGTCTGTTCGTTTGACACTTTATCTCGACAATCAGTGCCTGACTGAATACTGTCAGACAGCATTTCTGGCAGACTATTTTTCTAAATTTTGTTAGGCAGATCCCCCATACCCTCCTAAAGAACTCCCTACTTTGGCGCTCGTGAATGGGCTTCGTCGAGGTTCGTATGTCCGTTCGTTTGACACTTTATCATTGCCTGAAATACTGCCAGGCTGCACCTCTGCTGGCCTGTTTTTCAAAAATTTCTGGGGAAGGTTCCCACCCCGATTTGAAGCTCCAGCCTTTGCACCCTTAACCTTGGACTTTGCCCCAGCTTTGCCCCTCCAATCACAGATTGTCAACATTTTATATAGTTTCATTTGCGGACCCCCCCCCCCAATATTTCACGGCTACGTCTTTGTCCCTCCCCCACAAACAAAATCAATATGTACACCCTTGAGAATCTATAGTTTTTAACCAATATTTGTAAAATTTGGCTGTGAAGTATTGGGGTTATGCCCTTATCCCAAAAAACGTGTGAACGTAATAAAGGCTCTAATATTTAATGGATGTCGCAGTGAATATCAATAACATGTCTTGATAACCTAGAGGTCCCCTTATTTATCCTATTGTTGGCTAATAAAGTTCATCAGGATTTTCCTCACAGATATCAAGTTTTCTTTTTGGATAAGCTTCCTATATTTTCAAACGCCCACATTTTTTATGTGGATGCATTTTTATCAGATTTTGACGAAAATTGAAATATAGGTCTATCTTCCTTTCAATTTTGGCATATATTGGACCATAACTTCAGGGATTATGTATATTGTCGTTGCCCCCGTCCGTCCGTCCACAATTTGTTTGTGGATACTCTCCATGTAACAATTTTTATTCGATTATGACAAAACTTACATGTGGGCATTTATTGTACCATAACTTAATGGATTATGGCCCCTGATTGTATCACACTTTAGAGGTCACAATTTTGACAGATTTTGATGAAACTAGAAATTATAACTTCCTAAATTATAGCGTTTTTAGCTTGTGGGCCCTCTAGAGGTCACAATTATTATCCAATTAAAAAAATGTTTCAATATAGCACAATTACACTGTAATGACGCTTGGGTCACAATTTTTATCCGATTTTCATGAAACTTAAAATATATCTGTACATCCTAAAGTTCTCAGTCCCTTTTGATATTTTTGTCCATTCCAGATCATAACTTTCTGGATTATGACCCCTGATATACGAAAAACCGCCCTTGTTTTTAGCTTGTTCTGTATCCATCTCTTCTCTTTTAAAATGTGGGCGTATCCTGGCTGGCAGCTGCTGGGTTTTTTTTTGACAAAGCCGCTGTGTGGGCGTATGTCCATGCTTTATGTAGCTATCCTTAATAATGTTTGATGTTGGTATCTGATAATTGGTGCAGAAACATAGAACATTAAACCCCAGTTAATTTTCATAACAATTGAATTCAGATTTTTTTTTTTTTTCAGAAAATGAAAATTCTGGGCTTTGATTTTGCTCCATTAAATATCCCGTTGTCTAGACGTTTAGAGACCATCTCTGTTTTCACTTTTACTTGTTGTTTCTTGTTTTGGGGTTTTGGTTGTTTGTTTTTCTGTCTATATGTGCTATTATTTACGCGATATTATTATCTCCCCTTAGCATATTTTGCTTATTATTTATACGATCGTGAAACACCAGCAAGAGGGGGTCGAAGATATCAATTGTTGAGACACTTGAAAATTTGGAAGCATTATGCTAACTTTTTTCCATTAAAATTAATAAAAACAGTGGAACTAGATCCGAAAAAGAACTACATATTTGGTGTTCATCCGCATGGAATATTGTGTTATAGCCATTTTGGAAATTTCTGTACAGAAGGATCAGGTTTCAGTGAGCTGTTTCCAGGCTTGACGTCGTATTTAACAGTTTTAAGTGGACAATTCATGTTTCCAATTTTTCGAGATTGTTTCATGCTGACAGGTGAGTATTGATGAGCCTAAATTCCAATGTTTCGTAGCAAGGTTTGGTTGCAGAGTCATCTAATGCTTATGCTTTAGATCATATTTAAGGATTGCATATGTATGACAAAGAGTTGCCTTGTAGGGTTTCTCCAGATTCTTCTTTTTTCTCACACAGAGAAAGTCCCAAGTGGGTGAGTACATGCATATTATTGAAATAAATATTTATCATAATTATGTGAATCCCAAAATGACCTAGTTTAAATGTTAAACCCTATTCCCTTCCATATTAAATATGTTCTGTAGCATTGGTTCTCCTTTGTTGTAAGAATTTTACTATTGAATACTGATAATTTGTTTTATTATTTTACATGTAGGTGCTGTGGAAGTATCGAAGGAGAGTATAAGTTATTTACTCTCTAAAGAAACGGGTGGAAATGCTGTGTCTGTTATTATTGGTGGAGCAAGTGAAGCACTGGATGCCAATCCAGGAAATTTCACTGTGCGAGCCACTAAACGAAAGGGTTTCTGTCGACTTGCTTTGAAATATGGGTAAGTGTAAGAACTACACAGATTGTATCAATGCATAGTTTTGTGTCTGACAAGTATACATGTCGTCCACTTGCCAGTGGGGTTTTCCTACTTTCTTTTAAACAAATGCTGTGACGGACTTATATGTAGTCTGTTACACATACTTTTTTTTATATGCTCACATCTAGATCCTCTAAAAGTCACAATTTTATATACCACTAAAATATACGTTCATTACAAAGCAATCACAGATAAGTTTGAAATTGTCACTTCCTGTTAAAATGGCCCCTCAGATGATCCCCCTCTTTATGCTAATTGTGGCAAAGCATGTAACGGGTACCAAGGTTGTGGAACCTCGAGTTTAGATTTAGATAAACATGTTATGATAAGGATCAAACAATGTGTCTGATTTTGTTGCACACATGACTGAAACTTTTTGGGCTATAGTCCGTATCTTAATCAAAATGTCAATATGTAGAAATTTGTTAACCCTCTATATATCTTCAGCCAACAATGCTTGTCCAATTAAGGTTAAAAAAAACCCCACAGACCAGTTAGCCCCATTCGCCAAAAAACATCGAAAGGTGATAGACGCTTCAGTTTTTAAATGATATATTTTAAATTTAGTGTGGAGCATTTCGGTCATTAGAGGATAAAGCCTATCGATAGTCAGCGCTTAGTGACCTTGGATTCCGAAATTTTTTTAAAATTGGGGTCAGAAAGAATGAATCGTGTTGATTTTCATCAGTGTAGTACTATCTGTTCCAGAGATATGATATGTGTCATTAAAAGCTTGTGAACACTATATAGAGAGAGATTAGATTTCAGGAAGCATTCTTGATACTGATCAAATTTGGTCAACATCCAAGTTTTACTTCTGAAGGAGCTACTCATGCTTCGAGCACATTTCCTGTACTGGTAAAAAGCCTCAACAAATAGTCACTTCCACTTTAAACCATTATCAAAGAGGTCATTTACTTATCTATGCATCTAAATATAGTGTTACCCTAAAATAGAAATATGAATGTGAATAGGGCTGGGTATTGGTACTATTGTGACAATATAATATGTATTTATACTTTATACTGGTTGTGTAATAAAAACAAAGCAAAATAATAATATATTGAGTTAAAACAGATTTATTCAACAATATATTGTAACTGCGCTATTCAACTGCATGAACAACCGATTCACTCAAAACTGAAAAATCAAATTGGTCATTAAGACAATGTCTATTCACAGAAGGTTGCATCTAAATGCTCTTCAGATTGCACAGAATTGAAAAATAAATTCAGAATCCATGTTCCTCTACACTTCTTAATAGATGTACAGTGCTTTAAATTTCAAATGTTTTTTTTTCCAGTGCTAGTCTTGTACCAGTTTATAGTTTTGGAGAAAACGACCTGTACGTTCAAGTGCCAAATCCTGATGGTTCCAGGTTACGAAAGTTTCAGGATTTCTGTACAAAGCGGTTGGGGTTCTCTCCCCCTATATTTCATGGGCGGGGCATCTTTAATTATAATTTTGGACTGGTACCGTACAGACGTCCTCTTAATAGTGTTGGTGAGTTTTCTGTTTTTGTATAGGGCTGAATGTTGAAGAGTGAATGTAAAGCTGATGGTTCACTCGTCATAGATATTTCAACAGAGGATTTTGGTGAGTGGTTAAAATCAGGACTTGCCAAAAATATAGACCCAAATCTTATTGAAATAAACCCAGGTCAAGCAGTATTTCAACTATTATCTCTTTAGGTTTAGGCCATTCACCTAACGCAAAATGTTTAAAAATGTAGACTACAATAATGGTGAAGAAAATAATTTGATAACAAGAAATTGTTGTAAGAAACTTGACCCGTAATTTAAAAATAAAGATAGGTTGCCAGTCAACAAAATGTATGCCAACAGCAACTAAATCATCCAAGTACTCGACAAGGGTTGTCACATATTTATCCTTTTGGAGGTGATGGGTACATTTACGAGACAAATCAATTTTGTACAGTTTGGACATAACTTTTTGAGTATCAAGAGTAATATCTCCAGAAGTTATTAACGGAAATTGTTGAAATTTTACAGGCTTCTCAGTTTTACTAATTTAAATAATTCATAGAGATTTAATACAGATTGGACAATAACTTGTGTCGTTTAAGCATTCATAATTTTCTACAAAGTGAAACAAGGACTTTAACTCAAGAAGAAATTATTGGAATTTGGTGTGAAGCATTGTGTTCATGAAAGGACAACCCCTATCGATATTTAGCATCCTGCGACTTTCTGTTCCTCATGCTAAAAAACCTTGTGAATGCAATTACAAAGGCTACAATGTTTGCCAGATTCTTATCAAATTTGGTCTGAAGCATTGTGTCATATGAGAGGACAAACCCTATCAATATTCAGTGTACCGTAACTTTCTGTTCAGGACTTTGCTGAAAACCATGTAAACATGATATAAGCTATAGTTTTTAACAGTTGTTTTTCTTCAAATTTAAGTGGGAATCATTGAGGCACTTTCCAAATTTAGTGGGAATCATTGAGGTCATGAGAGGATGTTCTCTCTACATCTCTCACATAGTTTGGGAGTATCTTGCATGGAAACGGTTTTTTTTTTTACATTTTAGTTGGTGCACCTATTAATGTAGAGAAGAATGAGAACCCAACAACAGAAGAAGTTGACGATCTTCATGACAGATATTTAAAAGCTCTTACAGAACTATTTGAAAAACATAAAGTTAAATATGGTGTTAGTGAAAATGATCATTTAGTTTTTAAGGATTAATATCGACCATTCCACTTTTTATACGCCCACATTTTCATGTTCAAATCATGCGTACAGATTGACAAATCAAATTATATGTAGGGATATTTCAAGCCATGTTGTCGCCAGGTAGGCAAAAATAATGGCCTACATGAAAACAAATTGATGTTTGTTTTTTAGTAGATAACAATAATTACATGTAGAGATTACATCGAAATTCCTTTGATGGAAAGTAAGCAAGATTATGATGTAGTGTAATATCAGTAAAAACATATCAAAATTGTTATTTAATTTGAATTGAGTCAAACATCAAAAGTTCTATATGGAAAACTAATAAATGTTAATTTTACCATCAAATGGATTAAAATGCATTTTTATGGTTTCTACTATGATTGTTGACAAATATAATCATATCATTCAAAGACAAAACCAATATTTCATAGAAAAATATATCAAATAACTACACCTGTGTAACTATATGGTTATCAGTAATATTTGACAGATTGGCAGAGAATTTGACCAGGGGTGGCAATTTAGCTTTCAGTCAGTTTAAGTGCTGCAATATAAGCTGTTTTAATGAATTCCTGATTAAATATGATACTCAGCCTACAATAAAAACAAAAAATGGAAATTTTTTGTGTTAAAGTTTGAAATTGATTTATAAATTGAGATAGTAATAAATGAATTAAATGAAATGGGGTCAGATATCCAACTTCGATGTGCCATCAGGGCTAATGAAGACAGGCATACGCCTACATTTATTACAGATTCTATCCAGGAATGGTTCTTTTACAAGCAAACCAACACATTTCCCCAGGACCTCTGGTTTATATTCCCTCCGAGCAACCAGTCACTGTCTTTGATAGACAATGGGAAACCATGTTGGAAAGTAGACAATGGGAAACCATGTTGGAAAGTCGAGTCACTGAACCACTGCAGCTCCCAGATAGTGATAAAAAGAGAGTCCAATCGACACAAACTAGGTCATTTTGGGACTAACACATGGTAGGGGTCTTCAGCAGTGGGAGGAAACCGGAGGACCCAGAGAAAACCCACGAGGTTGGACAGGTGATCCTACTCCTTTGTGATGTACAGCCAGGGAATCGAAACTACACCAGTTGATTCAATGACAGACCTTACGATACAGCGTGCATGTGCTAACCATTCGGCCATTCATTCCCACTAGTGATAAACAAATCCAACAACAATATACCGGTACATGTCATATTACACTTGTTTTCAAGGAGCTGCCCTGGTCATAATCACCCAAAAATTCCATTGCTGTCCAAGAGCAAGTTGATCAAAACATAGGTAGTCACATATGACCCATAAAAATGCATTTACTTTGAGTGCATACTCTTCTATCACTGTGGGTCTAAGCTTTGTGGACAAAGTCGCATAATGTAGGAGGAGTAATGTCTATCCCTATCGTCAATAAAATTATTGCCGCCAGATCTGGTTTTCATTTGAAAAAAATTACCCAAATTTTCAATTTACCTTCACAACAATAAAGATTGGTTGCCAGGAAACAAAACAAGTATGCATAGCACAAGCAGCTAAGTAGTCTAAGCAATCCATTAGGGTTGTTTTGTAGGTAATGGGAGAGTTTATTGACACTACAACCCATTAAGTAAGTATCACAAATAGTAAAGATTTAGTCTTCACAATGTCCACAAGATTTTTTTAAGTGATCAAGGACTGTAACTGGCAGTTATTATCGGAAATTCGAAAAAATCAAAAGGCTTCTGCTTCTCTTGAACATAAACACTGTGTATAAATTTAACATCAATAGCCTTGACTAAAAAGGACATTTGTTTTAAAACTGACCTTTTGTCAGCATGTGTATGACATATTAAATTGTACCGTAAATCTTGAATCAGTTTTTGACAAATTCTTTTCTAATTCAATATGAAGCATTGAGAGAATGAGAGGATAAATCCTATTGATTTTCCTTGTTCGCTGTCCATTTATTTTAAATTGTGGGTGTATCTTGCATGAAAAAGACTTGTTCAATTTTATCAGTATATAATTTTAAAATAATAACTCAACCAAATTTGTAATAATCATTAATATATTATCTATACATCTATATTACAATATACAAAATAATCATCACCATGGTAATATCCTCATACAAATACTAATAATAACATTCTTATATATTAATAGCAATATCAGTATGGTTGCCAACACATACCTCATAGTAACAATTTCTGCAATAGTAATATCAATATATGCAACAACTTAAAAATCACCATGGTCACATTAACAGGGCAGGATTAAACTTACATGGCGCCCTTGCCTAAAAATGTACATTGACCCTTGCCACAATCACACAAATGTAATTTATAGGTCAGTATGATAGATAAATTTATTTTATTAACAAATGTTTTTTTTTAAGAATTAATATTGGGGCCCTTTTAATATTGAGGGGCACATGGTTACAGTCCAGTCAGCACCCTTTTACTCCTGGGCTGAACATACTCTTATATACACTATCATTTACAGGTAGATAATTTTAAATTACCTTATTTTTTTTATTTGGGTCCTATAGATATGCAATCTACCGGTATTCTCAAATTCCCATTGGTACTGAGACACTCTCTGAACCTGATAATGATACTCTATTGAAAATATCAGTGGAAAGTGGGTACTATTATTATTATAAGGGATTTTTGTATACTACCAATATAGCAAAATATATATATATAAATATTACACTATGTCAGTATGGAAAAAATCAAGGATTTATTGAGTATATTATTTTTATGTCAATAGTTACAGGTGCCTTGCTTTTGGGTAGAATTTTGCCATGACAGCAACATTTATATGAACTACCAATTTGTATGCATGACCTTAGTAGTTTTTCATAACATATCAACAAATTTTATAAATTATCAAAATACCAAAGCATTTAATTTTTGAGTCACCTTTTTCAAAACTTTCTGTTTAATCAAACCTAGTAAAAAAGAAATTTATTAGATTCTGAATTGTTTTAATCATATTTTTATATTCATTTACAAGTTACATTGGAATATGTTATCTATTTTTATTTCAATACAGTTTGATCCAAAGAAGAAGATATTTTTCCAGCAGATCATTTTCTAACATGTTTTTAGTTAAAATGTTTTTAGACTAGATTAAAATATTTTAAGCACAGATTTAAAAACTTAGCAAATGAAAAGACTGCGTAAGGCCCAAGTTATCTGACAATTATCGTGTAAGGAGAATTTTCGAAATCATTTAATAAATAATATTCTTGTTCACCAGGGTTATTTTATTAAAAAGATGAATATACACTCTTCACATGTATAAATGTCATTTTGATCATAAATGTAGAAAACATAACACTGTTTGGCATTCTTTCTGAATGACATAATGAAATAGTGTAATTAAAATTCCAGGAGAAAGAAATTTGGAATTAAAGTTAGAATAGGAAATAAATTTCACCCAAATCATCAAATACAGTTATCAAACTAAATCTGTGAATTTTCAGGAATATGTGAAAAAGACTGTACTATCAATATGGGAATGTGAACATTATTTCAATGCATTTGTAGCATTGTATTCATAATTCAAATGATAATTCCCAAATTTAGGCATGGTATTTGGTTAATACCTATCACCTGAATAATTATGGAAATATTTTAAAACGTCATTTGCCATTAATTTATTCAGAGTTGTCATTGCATAAAAAAAAACAACAATATTTATTTATTTATGTCACACCAATTTGATGTTTTGTTCGTCAGGATTTTCAACAAGCGAATTTTCTTGTTTAAATTAAAAATCTAAAATAATGAAGCAAAGAGCCACCAGGTTAATCAGTCATACCACTTTAAATTTAAACTTTGAATAAATCAATAACAAAACAATGGAAGACACTCATTTGTCATATGGTAACAAAACAAAAATCATTGAGGTTTTGAGGGTTATTTGCTATTGTTTCCTGGAAGCCAGTACCAGTACAAAACTAGACAAGACCTGATGAATTTAGCAACTCAGCTTGATCAAAGCAAAGTTTACTGTAAACTATTTCAGCTCAATAAAAAAACATATACAAAATGTGTCTAGTGTGTTTCTTGGACAATTCTAGTTTTAATTTATTTTTTTAAAACCTTTGAAATGAGTAGCAGCCGTTTGATAGTATTTAATTTTTTTTAAATAAAATAATTACAATGATCATAATTATGTTTGGGAATACTGACAAACAAAAGATCAAATAGGTGTGGCCTTACACAAACTGCTCCATTTGGAACACTACATTACCATCTTTACAATCAATGAACGAAATGACAAAAAAACAAAACAAACTATAATATGTGAACAATCATGACATAAATATATTCATATATATTATATTAATCTCTCCATGTAAATATAAACAATATTAACTATTTATTACTTTATAATTTCTCAAATATGTACAAATAGAAAGAAAGAGGATGT
The DNA here is from genome assembly GCA_948474765.1 of Patella depressa. Taxonomy (NCBI): domain Eukaryota; kingdom Metazoa; phylum Mollusca; class Gastropoda; family Patellidae; genus Patella; species Patella depressa. Next base: position 32,598,671 of record OX419715.1, read on the forward strand.
AAACAGAATCCTGAAAAAACTAAAATCCAAATTTTGTTTTTCAATTCGCAATACATCACATTTTTATAGAAAGAAAGGTTGCCACAACCCCCTCCCCCCAAAAAAACAATGTACATCTAAAGCAGCTAAGTTAACCAAATATTAATTAGTTATCACAAATAAAATAATTAAAATTTGATTGGCAAAAAAAAAATCAAAATTTGATTGACTTTTAATAAGTTCTAGTTCATCCTGCTAGACAACTGCTTAGTCCAGTTAGAAAATGCTCACCATTGAAATCGGTCAACACATTCACCTAAGAAACATGTAAAGCAGGTCTGAACATTCTACTTCAATTAGAAGCAGAGTTATTGTGTCTGTAGGTCAAAGGGAAACAAGATCTTTGGGATATAAACAAAAATTATTTCAAGTTAAAATGAGATATATATTGTGGTCTGTTGGTAAAGAGTCCACACATAAATCCAGAATGACAGGGCGACAATATAATACGTCCACATGATATGTGGGTGTATAAAACAGTCTCATAAATATCAACTATTGGTATTTTTTTCCCGTAAACCTTTTCGTGTAAATTGAAATAGTTGTCTGGTCCATTTTAAGCAATACAAGCTATTGGTACAAAGATACTTTCACTCAATATCATATAATGGCCTATATAGGTAAAAAGGCAAACCTGTAAAAAGCTCCTATAGTCATTTTTTTTAATCAAAAATATCATAATTAAAAATCTATTTAAAAAATGGAAGTAAAAAAACATTAAATCTTGTCACTAAACAACTTGATTCAGTTTCAATTTTTTGTCTTCTTTCACAAAACTGACTTCATCTTCCTCTCTGAAGGCTGTATTAAACTGACCAGTTGTAGATCTGGGAGGTGTTGATCTTGATCTAGAGCTACCTGCATTATCTGAAAAAAACAAAAATTATTCTACATGATTTAAAGAATGAATCTAATTATCACAAATTAAAACATTTCATTCTATTTATTGTACAGTAGATAGATAGCTTAGCAAGTTTATGTGAACATTCCAGACAAAAGCACCAGATTTTCCACGAATTGTTGCTGGGCTTTCAAAACCTTGTAATTTGGATTTTTGGCAAATTCGCTTTTGTGCTATTTTTAGAACTATAAACTCAAGAAAATCCAATTAGAAATACATGTATAGGTTTTACTGCATGTGACTAGTCCTTGTATTTCAATTGCTTTCAAAAAGAAAAGAATTCCTAAACTCAACGATTTTGTTTTGAGAACCCAGACACATATTCTGCCTAATCTGCATGCTTTGAAGATATTAATTGCACTAAACCTAAGGATGCTGCCCCTTAATCCATTTTGAAATGAACTAGCTAGAATGGGTGTATTCAACACAAACTAGGACTAAACTCTCTATTTTCACTTGCAAGAGAAAAACCATGACTTAGGGCAAGTGATCCTTGTTGTCAAGTAGAAGTCTGGGACTGAAACCACAACACTATGACAAATCACAGTGTCATAATTGCATTAGTTAGACCATGTGGTCACAAACATACTCCCCCAACAAGGATTTATTAAAGCTGAATACATACCTTTTCTGGATGGTAATGAAGTGTTACTTGCCCCTGATGAGCTACCAGAATGGCTATCAATTAGGTGTTTATCCTCAACTTGTACCGACATACCACCCACGGCACCCTGTACAGAACCATCAGAATCTTCTGAGCTATCTACAACTTGTTGTAAACCTGTAACTTCTGCTCGTACAGATTCTGGTAACCCTGGAAACAATATTCAAATTTTCAAAATTAAATCTGTCAACCATTTTCTTCTACAATTTTACGGTCTCATGCACAAACAGGTATGCATAAAAGAACCCTTGACAAGTGTAATTCAACTGCTGACAAGGCAGAATTTCTCTTATGGTTCACTGTTTTGGGTTTGCCTATCTTCATTAGCCCAGTGGGTGCAAAAATGTTGAATGTTAAACTTTTCGTTCATCATACAGCCTGCCATTGAGTAAACTGGTGTGGTTTCAAATCCCCGGTTGTACGTGGCAAGAAGTAGGCTCGTCTGTCCAGCCTTGTGGGTTTTCTCTGGGTACTACAGTTTCCTCCCACTGCTAAAGACCCATACGTGCAAGCGAATTATTGAAATAATATTAAACCATATGTGAGTCAAAATATGTGTGACCTTTCGTGTTTTCGTCTTCTTATGTCTTTGACAGTGTATTCAATATTCAACTGTTAAAAAAGACTTAAATTTGTCTTAAAATTGATCAAATTCATCGAAAAAAAAAAACCCCTGCCCAATTCTTATATCTCCAAATAGGCTACTAGTAAATATTTTTCAAAACTATTTATCTCCGAGCAGACATGGATGACCAATAATGGGAAAATCAATCAAAGGTTTTGCACAATTTTGCTTGGTTTTCTTATAGAATGACTCTTAAGGCTTGATGGAAAAAATCTTTACCCAATAAAATTTAAAACAACAAACCTGAATTATCGAAAGTGGAAGTTCTTGGAGTTGAGGCAGATACCGCTGGTTGTGAGGCTAATAATGGTGTTCTTTCTGTTGGTTCAGCACGACTTGTGCTCCCTCCATCCTCATCTGAATCGCTGTCTGATTCATTCTCTTCACCTGGTATGACTCGTCTTTTACAGATAGGACAGGTCTTCCTGTTTTTGGTCAACCAAGGGTCGATACATTTCCGATGATAGGCTAAAACAATGATTATATAAGTGAAGAATAACATAATAAAAACATCAATATATGTTTGTGTGGAATGTTCTTGGATAGAATCCATTGGGATTTTTGCAAGTCTGCTTCCCACTACCGATAGTCTTGTGTGCATTGAAACCATATGAAAATAAAAATAATAATTAATATGTATATTAAACTAATTAAAGGGCCAATCCCGATAACTTTTTGGGGAATAATACTGCTTAATTTTGTGTTAAAATCCCTTAAAACCCATTACCTAAGGCCTACCAACTAACCCGATATTTGTGATATGCTTGTAAATAACTTAAACCTGACAGTCCTCATCTGGAAATGAAGACCGTTGTATTATACAGTAGAGGGATCAAACCAGACTTTTTCGTATAAAAATAATATATAGGTGAAATTTACCTTTTGTTATCAAGTGCAGTACATGGGTCATTCACTGTATAGACCTCTCAAGAAACGGGAATCGATTATCAGGTCACCCAACGAAAAAAATGACCCGAAACTTAAAAGGGTTACGTGTCCGGATAAGCAGTGTTGACGTTAACGTCAAAACGACTCAATATTTTGAGCTGAAATTTTGAGACAAGGTAAATACACCATGCCTCTATATTTTGGTCCATAAATTTCATAAATGCTCAGACTTTAATTTTTGAGACTCTGTTCTTATCGGGATTGTCCCTTTAACTATTAACACCACTAAGGATTACAATCAAAGCCAGACACAATTACTACCGGGTCCATACCTTCATTACACTGCTTTTAAATCTTAAAAAGCACTACTAAAAAGAGCACAACATTTTTTTGTACAATTGCACACATACCAAAATAAAGGTACCCATTTAGAGCTGGATACACTGAAATAACTGTCTTATTCAGGGCATACAACTGTTTTTTCATAATTCCTACTATATAACCTTTATGCCCAAAACCTCCTGAGGCTATATTAAAAGATTTTATTGTTTAAAAAAAACGGTGACTTACCATGTGAACAAGGTAAAATTCTCAATTTATCACCTTCTTCATAATCATCTAAACATATGGCACAAACATCATAATTATCACCTGAAAGGAAAACAATAATTTACTGAATATAAAAGAGTATGCATATTTGTACTTTAACATAAAATAGTTTGATATTGTCAAAGACAACAAACCTTGAGACAATAAAGCAAACAATCATTGAATAAATTGGTTAATCAATCAGTGATAGGAAGCCCCACGCCGCTAAATTTATGCTCTAATAAAATGTTGTTCTATCTCAACAGATGTTCCCAGTCGAAGGAAAAATTTAAGAATGATCACAAAGTTGGCTCGGAGCACCTCTGTGCATATAAAACTGTAGCCTCTGTCACGATAATAAGCATCTGTTAAAAACTGTAACATCCATTGCGTCAATTTCATCCATAGTGTTGTATAACAGGTGAGTTTTCAGTCTTGACAGACATAAATTTTTTAATAAGAAGGGGTAGTGAATTCCACAAAAGAGTTGAAGAGTACTGGAACGAACGTTTAGTCATTTCTAAGCTCGTGGATGGTACTACTAAGAGATGTTTTCCAGGAATATATGTGAAGATGAGATTTTTGATGTAGGATGGAGCAGAGTTGTTAATAGCTTTGTAGGTAAACAAGAGTATTTTAAATATTATTCTTTGATGTACAGAAAGCCAGTGAAGGGTTTTCAGTATTTTGGTGATATGGGCCATTTTCCAGATAACAGTAGGTAGATGTGCAGTCAAATTCTGAATATGTTGCAGACGTTGAATTTGTGATTTGGGAATCCGTACAGTAGAGCATGATGATAATCCAATTTAGTGGTTATTAAAGCATAAATCAAAAGTTTGAGGTTTTCGGAGCCTAAATACGTTTTGATTTTTCCTAGTTTATAAAGTTGATAATATGATGAAGAACAGACAGCAGTTATATGGTTTTCAAAAGAGAGGCACGATTCAATAATGGAGCCAATATTCTTAGCTTTGATAGTGGGATTGATGATCTATCTCGCCATCCAGTTGAAAGGTGGTTTGTTTAATTTTTTTCAGTTGGTGTTTACTCCCTAGAAAGAGAATCTCTGTTTTGTCAGGGTTTAGCTTTAGAAAATGAAGTGTCATCCCATAAAATGCATTGGAAAATTAATGGGCAACTAAACTGAAGGAGAAAGATCCAAGGAAATGGACAGTTTTATATCCTTTTAAATACCTTTTTTGAATTTCTTAATAGGAATCTTTTTTAGATGTTTAGTAGAAAGCCTTGATCTATTTCTCCTACGTCTATCACGGCACCATTTAGCTATCTGAAAATATAGAATTTTAACCACAATGGTAATCATCATCCTATGATGAGTGAATTTTTAAACATTTCTAAAATTATATGTAAGCGTAAGCACAGTGTATAAATATTAAATCAATCAGTTGATAATTATGGTTTTTAAAGCATCCACAAGAATTTTTAAAGTGATCAAGGGCCATAATTCTGGCAGTAATTATTGGAAATTGTTGAAAAACAAAATGCTTCTTCGTCTCATGACCTTTAACACCGTGTATAAATTGGATATTAACTTTAGCCTTTAGAGCATCCACAATTTTTCAAAGTGATCAAGGGCCACAACTCTAGCAGTAATTATCAGAAAAACAATAGGATTCTTCATCTGATACTTCAGCCTCTAGAGCGTCCACAAGATTTTTCAAAGTCATCAAGAGCCATAACTCTGACAATAATAATCAGAAATCATTGAAAATCAATAGACCTCTTTGTCTCATGATGTTTAACACTGTGTATCAATTTAAAGGCATTCAGATATTGACTTTAGCCTCTAGATGTGACGACAATATACAACCACATTTCAATGTGGGAGCACAAAAACTAGGCTTCATCACATTCACAAGGTTTTTGTCAAGGGGTACAACTCCAGAATGGAAAGTTGCAGAAGGCTCAGTACTGATAGTGTTTGTCCTTTCCAAATTTTGAAAAAAAATTCTGGTAAAAATTATAGCCTCAATCTCGTTCACAAGGTTTTTGGAAAGGAGAGAATAAAGTTGCAAAATGTTGAATATTAATAGCGTTTGTCATGTTCGTTCTCTCATGACCATAACACTTGTAAACGATTTGTTAAACACTGTAGCCTCTATCATCGCATTCACAAGCCAATCATTGATGAACAGAGAGGGGGACAAGGAGTGGGATTATAACAAAATTAATATTATTATATTTGCCTAAGATAACAATTTTAGACTTACCATAAAAATAACCATTAAACAAAAACATGTACCAACAACAATAGCAAATGGCCACAGATAAACTTTATAATTAGGTATTGGTATTCCACCATCCATTGTTATCAATATATTACTGAAAGTTCAAATTACACAAGATTATCACTTTGCTTAATAATTATACATTAAACTTAAAGCACTTTGCAAGTCTTTGTCTACTGATTATTTTTTATTAAACTATATTTGTGCTCAACAGAAATGAGAAGCAGAAATCGGTACATGTGTTTAAGAAATATAATCTTTGAGTGGAATTTAGCATCAGGAAACACTAAAACAGAACTCAGTTTTTATGGGAAAGAATCACTAGTAATACACAACACCCATCAATACTTAATTTTAGAACATATAACTACATGGTTAAAGATGCATTATGCAAGATTTAGATAAAGAACTAGCAGTTCTTGCTATACTAGTTCAAAAATAGATAATGTAGCTTATATTTTTTTTATATTGTAACAATGGTACCCGACAGGTCTGATTGTTCATTTCATTTTTAAATTTTAAAATCTAACTGATGTTTCAATTCATTTATATCTCTGCCATCTGACAGTCTATAGAGTTGATCAAGGGCTTGTCATGTTAATAGTAGTTTATGTAACATTTGCCAATTTAGCTCTTACATAATGCATCTTTAAGGGAAAATTCAACAGTCCAACAGTAAAGTCACTATTATTTTCCAAGGCAGAGTTCTATTTAGATGCAACTTACTTCTTTCGATAATCAAATTTATCTGCCATGTCCTTGCCGGTACTGTAACCAACAAATACTGAAGGTATTGATACTTGACTTCCATCTGTAAAAACAAGAATAAAAGTCATCAACATGTCTGTTAGTAGCATACTAATTCTACTATCATTACATATTTTCTATAGTGTAAAACAGTAATGTGATCTAATAAAACATTTTTAAAGAGATTCCAGAAAAGGTCTAAAACAAGTTCATTGTCAGCAGTAGTTTGCATTCACTTATAATTAGTAATGCGCATGATATTATAAATAATAAAGTCTTTAGGTAATATAAATACAGAATTACAGAAATATTTAGATTGTCAATTACAATTAAGCAGGAAATATTGAACAAGGCATTCGATCACCAAATAAATACTTGAACTTTCTAGCTAAGTTAGAAACAGTTATTATGTCCCAAAACGTGTGACATGTAGTGTAGAAAGACACATTTTTAATAGTGTGTCCCCTGATTTATTGGAAAGGTGGGTGCTAAGCTGGATACATGACGGATGGGAAGGTAAGACTGCTACTTAAAAGAATGAGTAAGGAAGAAAAATGAACATAATTAAACATGTCAATGATGAAAAAAAAAGCAATAATGTCACAAGTACAAAAAAAACATCCAAAACTTTATACAATCTTTCAACTTTCATACATCTACCTTAGATAGATCGATCATCTGGACAGTTCAGACTATTTCCTAAGCAGACTGGAATGTCCAGACATCAACATATCCAACAAATGTAGAAAGCATTTGGTTGGACTTAACAAGAAATAATCAAGAAATAACATCAATTCTTATTTTATACAGTAGCTAGCAATATCTTTGCTTTTATCTTTTATCTTTTATGTTCCCTGCTCTGTTCATTTTACAAGTGATAAGACAACAGATTAACCTAAAGCACTTATCACAGCAATAATATTTATGTTGTGGACAATAACCTTAAGAAAGACATCATCTAAGGGTAAGTAAAATACACAATATCTACTGTCAAGGCATCATATACTTACGAGTTCCTCCGCTCATAGGTACCAAACGTTCATCACCTTTTTTATTAAATACAATAGCTACATCAAAACCTGCTTCTTGTACATGTAATACCTGAAAATTACCAACTTTATATCAACTATAGTACAGTTAATTCCATCCATGTTCTCCCTCTCTAAATTTTCATGGAAAAATGTTTTGACAATCTAATTAAAATTCTACCAACATTCTGATGTTTTATTTTTTGGTTGTTTTTGCTATTTTGCCACTTTATCTGGTCTTGTAGCATTATTTATACCATAGTAACATGCACATTGTGATTTGTCAACTCCAATTCAATTGACCAAGTGAAATCTGTGAAAATTATGCAAAATCTTCTAGAAAGACTTTGATCATCCAAGTCTTAGTATATAGTTTTAAACCCAAATAGTCACTGAATGCTAAATATCGATAAGGTTCGTCTTCTTATGATCCCAATGCTTCACACTGAATTTGAAAACCATCCATCAAAACCTGCGAAATTCCCATGTCCGAATGACAAGGCATAAGGGCAGCAATTTAAAAGAGAAGCATATTGGTTCAGGTAGCTACATATTAAAACAGCATACTAGATTGATAAGTTTATCTGCAATCAACCAATCACAATCTGCACACTATATATAAGAATAAATGTAAACAACCAAAAAATAAATTAAAACTATTGGTATCATTTGTATAGACTTTGTGATGTGGTAGGTTTTTCGAGAAAAGAATGTGTGGTTCCTGCAGTGAAGATATACATAAACTGCGCAAGGTTTTTGCAGCAATAGAAGTAGCAGGTGGCGGGTGGGGGATGGGGGACTGCAAAGGTAGACTTAAGTAATTTAGCTCAATATAAGAGAATATCTCTAGATAAAAAATAAATCTTAGGCAAACTATTCTGATCACTGAAAGACAAGTAATAACAAATCGTGAAATAAGTTGTCAGGATGTTGACATAATGTGTATTTAAATTAAACTTAATGGCACAACAATCCAGATTAATCCATACATTTCAAAATTCAAAGATAACCATGCAAACTGTGGAAATATGCTCACACAGTAGCATATTTCAACAGCAGCACGTCCAATGTTGATCAAATTTGATAAGATGGATACTTTCAAGGAATCTTGAAATATTTAGATAAAAATGTTGCCTGTATCGATTTCAAAGGGTTTTCAGAAAAATGATCACAATGCTTTACTTGATTTCAAACAAATCCATTAAAGACAGCAGTATGGTTTTGGGCATAATTCTGAATATAAGCTGGCATACTTTTAAATTTGAAAAATTATGAGTTCAAGACCTGATGGGATTTATCCAAAGAATCCAAAAATGAAAATACTACAAATATCCACTTTTGAGAAATAAGTGGTAAATGGGTAATTTATAATAATTGTGCGTACTATAGCCCCACATTTTGCAAGAGATAGATAGAGAGCAAGCTAAACAAAAGAGATTTTTCATACAATCAAGGGCCATAATACATGAAGTGACGATCCAATATGATCAAATATCAACAGGAACCAAGATCTTTGCGTTATTATAAAGATATATTTCAAATTTCTTCAAAATCGAATCAAAATTGGGTCTTCTAGAGGGTTCAAAACCTTGAAATATATTTAAATCAGACCAGAAGCTAAAAACATGATTTTTTCAGAAAGTTATGATCCGTTATGTGCGAATATCGAGAGCAACCAAGATCTTTAGGTTACAAACCTACATCAAAATCAGATCACAATTGTGACCTTGAGGGGGTCCTCAACCTATGTTTACACTATTTGCGTACGAGGGGCAGCTAATTTGTCCGATTTTTACGATACTTCGGCGTAATGGTGATATATTTCGAACTTTTATTAAATGGGATAATAATTGTGGCCTCTAACAAGCTAAAAACGCAATCTTTTTGTACAATCAGGTTCCATAAAATTCAGGAATTTATGATCCAATATGTGCGAATATTGAAAGGAACCAAGATCTTTGGGTTATAAACAAGCATTTCAAGTTTCATCAAAATCAAATGAAAATTGTGACCTCTAGAGTTTCCACGAGTGAAAAATGCCATTTTTCATACAATCAGGGACCATAATCCATAAAGTTATGGTCCAATACATGCAAATATCGAAAGGAGCTGAGATATTTGTGAGATAGACCTATATTTCAAGTTTGTCTAAATCTATTAAAAATTGTGATTTGTAGAGTGTCCGCAAACAAATTGTGGACAGGCGTTCAGATGGAGAGGGTCTAGGGCCTGATATGTCCAGATAAAAATGTTGGCATATAAAAAATAAAATGAAATACAGAGCTGTATTTTAATCAGATCGGTTTCCAGCAGACAGATCTCGAGATCAGATCTACTAAGGCATTGACTTGACAGGAACTGCTCATTATACGGCAACATCTCTAGTCTGCACGATGTCAGCATTTCAAACTATGGCTAGTGTGGACTGTGCCTCTTACATTGAACCAGTCATAACTCAATGTTGTTATTTACTTTAGACTACCATTACATTGCATGTCAATAATCATGTTGCATATCTGTATCTTGTCTCACCAGCAATACCAGCAGTGTGTTTTAATTGCATCTCAGTATATCATTTTTTTTATTAAGCACACACAAGTACAAAAATACCTTCCTGAAGAAAGGTCTCTAAAATTATATAACAACATTAACATAGTACAAACCGGTTTGTTGTGCCTTTGTTTAATACCTAAGTTTAAGTTTTATCTAGCAGATTCTTTGTTTTGTTAAGCATTGACCTACTGACCTCCACCCATTCTGACTAAATCATCATTGCCAATTGTATTAAATACAATTGCTGTATCATATCCCGCTTTCTGGGCATTGAATACCTGTATGTATGAAGATAATATTTAAAATCTAATCTTATTTTCAACATTAGCCACACAAAGCATGGAAATATTTCCGCAGCTATGTCTCGACAGCAGCTTATCTACAAGGAAAACTTGAATAAAGAAACGATAAGTTCAGAAAATCTGATATCTACAATATATGCCAGCTTTAAAATTCTGTTAAAAATTCTACACTTGCTTTTGGGAAAAGGGCGAACTCCAAAACGGAAGACCACAGAACATTATAGGTTTCATTCTCTCAAGAAACTTTAGGATAATCATATGTTGATGGATGGACTGACTCACAGGTGGGAATATAAATAGTTGAGGCCCGTCTCCAAAAAACTTCAAAGCTTGGGCGAATTCTTGATTCATGTCTTAACGAAGTGAGCTACATGTACAAAATTCACCACAGTTAATATACAGAATAACAAAATACCTTTTCAGCAAAATCACATCCCTCCCTTGCAATTAATGCAATCCATTTAACCATAGGTATTAAATGCATATGATTTGGTGGTTTTTCTACAATGGTACAGGCATTATGGGGTTTAACATATACCAATCTCCCCTGTAAGATAAAATAATCTGATTTAAAATATCATCACTCATAAAAAAAACTTATACCAATGGCAGCTAAGCTGTATGAGCTACTTAATAAAAGTTGTCATACTCAGATAACAGTTAGGCTCTAAATTTCAGATTACACAATATTATAGTAATGTAAATTTAACAAGCAAGATACATCCACATTTTGCACGAGATGGATCTCTTGAGGGACCATAAGCTAAAAATGTGATTTTCCAAAATAAACCTACTGGTATATTTCAAGTTTTGTCAAAATCGGATTTATAGATTTCGAATTTTATAGTTAACTTTCCAATAAATTCATCAAAATATTCTTTTTTTAAATATACCGCTACTAAGATATTACAGATGACAGAATAATGTATATCAAAATCATTTTAATAAACAATCAATGTTGCATTTGGATAATCATAAATCCATGGACAAAATATTGCTGTACCTGTATACATTATACGTCTGTCTATACATTCAGATGTTTACTTTATGACAAACAATCAATTGAACAATAAACAAATTAACATATTAATTAATAAGATTAAGAGACATAGTTTAACAGATCATAGACCAGTGTGACGGCACATCCAGGATCCATGGCATTGCTTTTTGCAAGCGGTGGACAGAGAACAGACTGGGGACAAAAAGGCCGTTTCCTTACTGATCAGTCCTTACTGGTCCAGATTGGGGACAATGAACAATGATTAAAATATACATTGTTTAATATCTTTATATTCATGTTGATATACTTGATATAATCCTCACGTAGGAAGGTACAGTGTTTCAATAAAGTGTTCATTATAAACTCAAATATAAATTTGTTTGTTATGTAATCACATGGTATTTCCTAAATAATTCAAAATAATTAACAAACATGGCTGTACTAAACAAGAAGTTGAGTTTTGATGCACACCAAAATCGAACACATTCAAGATGGAAAGTAGAAGAACATTGAATATTAATAGGATTCATCCTCTCATGACACAAATGCTTCTGCTCAAATTTCCCTAAATCTGTTTACAAGGCTTTCGAGGGGGAGTGGCATTACTCTGAAACGAAACCGGGGGGGGGGGGGGAAATAACTCTGGAACAGTAAATTTACAGGGTTTAATCCTTTCGTGACAAGAATTCTTCCACGCAAAGGCGGGGGTGGCATTAGTCTGAAACACTGAATATTGACAGGGTTTGTACTCCCATGACCACACCAAATTTGACCAAAGACTGTCACAAACTGTAGCCATTATCGTGTTCACAAGCTAATTGTTGACACACACACACAGAGCGATGGGAGGAGGGGACATAATATCAGTGTCGTGGACATAAAAAAATTGATCATCCAGACATTTTTTATTACCGTAACAATGGTAGCAATATAAATCAAGACGATGCTATTCTTATTAAAACTTCCAACATACACAACTCCGCACAAAACCAAGTAATTTGACTGAAATTTCCAATTTTTCCCCACTAATATCTATGTTTAAACTATTAAAGCGAGAATTACCTAAATCTTACATTTGCATCTTTAACATACCTGCCTTATGATTTGCGTTATGAGACAGGTTCAGATCTACTTACATTTATGCCTTCACTTGGTAGACTGTCTCCAAACATGGCTGGCATGTCATCATACATTGCTACTGTAATATTGTTTACAGTATCCACCTACAATTCAAGACATAGAGATAGAAAGTGACAAGTCATTTTCAGACTAACATAATGTGTATTGATTTATAAAATCAGCATGTGTCAAACAGTGGGCAGGCTTTGAAATAACAAGTTCAGTTGAGTCGGATATATCATTATATAGAATGCTCTGTGCCATTTAACATTTGACCACAGTATAATAAGTGGTCTGCAAAGTCCACAAAGGTTGTTGCATATTCATTGTTTAGTAGTGAATGGAAGCATTTAAAAGACACTTATGGAGTAACCATGCATTAAGTAATTCAGTAAATAATTTAAATTTGATTGTAGGGCTGGGCGATGTTTCGTTTTTTGACATGAAATTATTACAGAAAAAAAATAGGTTGATAGTCAATGAAACATATGCCCACAGCAGAAAATCCAAGCAGTCGACAAGAGTTGTCTCATGTTTTACAAGACACTACTAATATCTATTTAATACAAATCAGATGATAACTTTTGCCATGTGAGCATTCACAAGGTTCTAAAAAGTGATTCAAGTTGTAAATGGAAATTGTTGAAATTCGATAGGCTTCTCTGTCTTAATAATTTAAAAGATAGCCACACAATTGCCATTTAACAATTTAATTGAAAGATAGCTACGTGAATGCAATTTAATAATTCATCTAATAATTTAAAGACAGGAAGGCAAGGCTTGAAAATACACCCAAAACTAGGATATTGAACAAATTTTAGATGACTCCTCTAGAGCTTCCAAAAGATTTTTCAAAGGGATCAAGAGCAATCATCAAGGTTCTTGTCTCATGACTTTAAACATTGTGAATTAATTCAAAGCCAAATGAATGACAAATTTGATCTCAAGAACATCCACAAAATTTTTCAAACGGGTCAAGGCCCATAACTCTGGCAGTTAGTGGAAATCATTGAAAATCAACTGGCTTTTTTATTTTTCAACCTTCAAGCAAAGGCGAAGACCTTGTTGAAAATCGTTGGTCTTCTCCTTTGACCAATGTGTATAAATATAAAGTCAATCAGATATTGACTTAAGCATCTAGAGCACCCACAAGATTTTTCAAAGTGACCAAAGGGCAATAATTTTGGCAGTAATTTGAGTAATTCAAAATCAATAGCATTCATCATCACATAACCATAAAAAATGTCTATGAATTTGAAGTCAATCGTACATGTACAACTTTAGCCTGTAAAGAGTTGACAGGATTTTTCAAAGGGATCAATCAGTAAGTGCCATGGCAATAAATATTGGATATTGCTGAAAATCAAAAGGATTCTTCATCTCATGATCATAGAGAATGTAATTAAATTTAAGTTAAATTAACTTAAATCGAATAATAACTTTAACCACAGAGGTTATGTAGATCCTGATGCCAGACGGATGAATCACTGGACAAGCAGGGACAACAACAATATACGACCACTTTCTGTTGAACTGTTCCTTTGAAAAAGTTAAAATTTATTTGACAAACTAGTCAGGATAGTGGACATGTATGATGGTTTTAAATGGCAGTTTTACACATTTTAATATGTCATGAGTCTTCTGTTAATGTTGCACATCAAGGGTCAAGACTGCAACAGTGCAAACAGATAATTACTGAAGAAACTTGCAAGTGCTAGTAAACATACATCAAATTGTAATGCTCTTCAAAATCACATATATATATATCAGAGTGGAGAGGATTATAACAGTCACTGAGCAGTGCTAGTTAACATACATCAATTGTAATGCTCTTCAAAATCACATATATCTGAGAAAAGAGGCATTATAAAAGTCACTGAGCAGTGTCCAAGCCGATATTCAGTAAGGTTTTATCTACTTTCTTTACTTTGAAATATTGTAATTTGTACTTACAACTTTTATTTCTGCGTTAACCAAACTAACATGGAATAATGCTATAAGATTGACTATAGTAAACAGGTACAAAACTGTTACATGACCTGGTATTGAACTTTCCATCTTTATAACTGACACCTAAAACATATAATATTACAAACAAAATATAATATAAGAAGATAGCTTGGAAATTATACGTCTACACATCTACTATGTCTTGACAGCAGCTTATCCAAATGTTGACCAAATTTGAAAACGATGCTTTCAAGAAATAAAACTGCTACGATAAAGCTTTTGGAAAAGGTTGGTAAGTATCTTGAACAGAAGGTCACGGAATGATGAATATGAATATTTTAAGGATTTGACTTCTTGTTACCCTGATGCTTCATTTGAAGTAAATCAATGGGGTTTTTGACTGTTATGACATAGGGCTGTTATGACTACATCCCGTATGAACAACTCATGTGAGGAGGATTAAAAGTGCATGTAAAAGTTGAAAATTACCAAGGTTCCAAACAACTCATATGAGGAGGGTTAAGTTTAAAAGTGCATGTTAAAGTTGGAATTTACGAAGGTACGAAACAGCTCACGTGAGGTACGAATGAACTAAGTACGAAACAGCCAGATTACGAAACAGCTGACTGCATCCTAAAACCTTACTGTAGGCCTAACCATTACTAATTAAAAGGCATCAAAATTAAGAAAGGATAAGAAATGTCATAGTTTTAACATTGTTCAAAGTCAATGGGGATTAAAAGTGCATGTAAAAGTTGAAAATTACCAAGGTTCCAAACAACTCATATGAGGAGGGTTAAGTTTAAGTGCATGTAAAAGTTGGAATTCACGAAGGTACAAAACAGCTCACGTGAGGTACGAATGAACTAAGTACGAAACAGCCAGATTACGAAACAGCTGACTGCATCCTAAAACCTTACTGTAGGCCTAACCATTACTAATTAAAAGGCATAAAAATTAAGAAAGGATAAGAAATGTCATAGTTTAAACATTGTTCAAAGTCAATGAGGCGGTGGTTGGAGAATTATTAGTCTCCATGCATATCAGACAGATTGATACTGTACATGTGATGTAACTAATAGTTGCCAGTTGTGTATTTAATCGAACCTTTAGTTTAGTCAACTTTTGAGTCGGAAATCTGAGCAAGGAGTCCGATCTCTCTCAAATTTTGATGAATCCTTTCGTGTTAGTGTAAATTTTGTTCATAAAATCACCTACCTTTTACCCGCGAACTAATTATCGATTGATTATTCCTTAAACTAGTTAATTAAACCATTTTTCAGGCACAAACTCTTGCTAAATAAACAATAACATTGACCAAAACATGGCCGCTTCTAAAAATAAATCATGTGATTATGAGAGTGCTTTCCCTTTACTAGAGTGGGTGGGGTTTGTAAAATTGTCAAGAATTATTTAACCATAACTTATAAGTGAACACTAACAATTTCAAAGATAACACAACACATTCTTTTTTCAGTTCTACGTTCTGAATATTTCATGAGTCTTTGTACACGATTTCAAAAGTAATTTAAAGTGTTGAATGCAGGCCCGTAACCAGGGGGTTGTAGAGTCTAGAGATATGTTTTTTGACAATTTTATGCGTGATGCCTGATGATGGCGCAATGTATTGAGATATGGATTTGGAAATTTGTATAGTGCATTAATAGGCCTATTAACAATTCCACACCATCGCGGACATTTGATGCATTAGAAATGCCGACCACGGTTTATGGTCGGTCTAGATGATAAATTGAATACTAAAGCCCCCCCCCCCCGCCAAAAATGTCCCAGTCCGAAATCCGTGTCAAATTAGGTCAAATTGGTCAAAATTCAACGGTCTTGGATCGAAAATGGCAATTTTTGTCCAATTATTAAAATATGATCGAGTTTGGTATCGATCCTTTCGACTTTACAAGGGGATTCATATTCTATAGCAAGTTATTTAGGTGGTTGATCTGGTTTTCCCGCGGAATCAGTATTGGATTGGGGAATAATTCCAGATAGTGGCGGGAAAATTCGAATTTTACAAAATAATCAAATTTGGTGTCAAAATATACATTTTTGAGGTAGTTGATCACATTTTCGTACACATGTCCTTATTTTGGTGATTATTGATTGGTTCCCCTGTGGTCAATATGGGAGGAATACCCTGAGAAATGATGGTCGTGTTTTCGAGCTCGGCGATGAATATGATGTGGGATGTAGCCTAACAGAAATTACTAGTCGTCATCCAACTAATCTTGAAAAAGGTTGTAATGCAGGGGCGGATGCTCAGCTAGGCCTACAGAAAAAAAAATAATGCCTTGCATCAATGAAATTACATCACAAAGTGATCCTACATCAGTATAAAAATGATTTCTCTGTTTAAAAAGCTCAATTTGTATGTAGGCCTATGCCTATGTAATTTAGAGACGATGATGGCAGATTTCCGTCATAGAAACCTGGCAAAACCGCTCCTGCAAAATTTCCTGGATCCGCCCCTGTAATGTTTGCAACAAGAGAGAAGCAGTTTACAATAATTTTATTTACGCGGAACCCAACCAAAAACAATTAGGTGGTGTTGGATCTTGTCCTATTTGTTTAATTGAATAATTTGATAGCTAGATAATTTACAAAAATGTTAGATATGCAAGTAATTAATGCGAATATCGAAAGGACTGTGATCTTTTACTTATAAACATACTTAAATTTCATCAAAATCGTGGCCTCTGAAGTAGCCGGTTGTCCACACGCTAAAAACGTGATGTTTTGTACAGGTCTATATAATCCAGGGGCCTATTTCACGAAATTTTAACTAAGATAAGATCCCAATTTTAGTAATTTGATTGGATAATATTAGATTGATTTTAGTGCTTAGCCAATCAAAATTGAAGTATCTACTAAAATTGGATTTTATCTTAAGTTAAAGTTCCAATTTCACATTTTCTAAGAAAGTCAAAACATAATTATTTCTATGTCTTTTGCTCAAAAGGTTGTCAACTCACTATTATACGGTCCTGGGCAAAATTTTTTGGGCATTATAAAGGGTGACACAGGGTGATTGAGGAAATAGTTACTCAATTACCTCCCTTGTTTTCCCATTCCTCTCCATGGACGGCCATCTTCAAACGTTTGAATTTGAAGTTGAAAATGATATTTTTGCCAATTTCTCAACTGGCAGTACTGAATTATAGGATTAATAGGATTATTCTTTAACAAGGTAGGACTGTTTATAGGTTCAATCTATTTTTGGGCTTTATTTTAATACATTTTAAAAATATAACTTAAAAAAATGCTATTGGAGCTTTAAAATTTCGTGAAACAGAGCCCTGGAAGTTAAGGCCAATGCATATCACCATCGGGGAACCGAAATTTTTGGGAGATAAACGTACATTTCAAATTTTGTCAAAATCAGATAAAAACTGTGATCTAGGTCTACAAACAAATTGTGGACAGACGGGCGTCCAGGCGGTCAGTGATGACGACAATGTAGGTCCACATGAAAATATTGGCGTATAAAAATGTTCATAATGTTTAAATATTGGATATTGTTCCCATTTTCACGACAAGATATATTCAAATTACAACACCAACATTGATTGAAATGAACCAGCTGCAGGTATTATTGAAATTTAATTGTGTTTTTTATTTGGAGTTTTATGGAAAATATTTTGGTTTTTATTATTTATTCAACAGCTCGTCAAGATGTCTTTTCCACACAAATTCCTCCCGACATCAACGATTGGTTCTTTTGCGCACCTGTGTATCTCGGTTATCAAGACGTTATTAAAGTATACATGTGAACCAAGCGACTGGATAATTGCACCTATCGTTACCTGTAGGTTCAGTACGCAGTACACCTTTTACCTGTGACTCAAACATCTAACATCCAAAATGGCGTCGTCTTATAGGGGGACATCGCTTTCTGCTTCAACGTACTTTACAGACTACACAAGTACCATTGGAACTGCTATAGAGAGACCAACGTTTAAGACTCGTATGCAAGATTTCAAGGAATTTCTAGCGTCAACAAATGATCAAGGACAGTTTCTTATTTTCGGCAAAAATGCATTGGATTTGTGTGAGTATTTAAGAGCACTTATCGAAGTTTAGAATTTGGGTCATGACTCATTTTAAACATATTTACAGTGTAAAATTTTATCTTATATATTTTTGTCATCCAAAAGGTATAATATATGCCTGATTTGACTTTATTATATTTTTTTTTATTCCCAATAAATTATCCCCAAATTATGGGAATGAAGACTACAGATCAGATAGGACAACTAAACCAAATAAATATGGATAATATTTTGTTTACATGTTGTCTTCAGTGGGGTCTATTTTAACGCAACTTGCTGACTTGCCTCAAAATGATAATGTGGTTCGAAAATCTGCATTTCGAAAAATGGTACTGCATTCTTGTGAATCTGAGAAGATTGTGTCAGGAAACTGTTCAAGTGTGCCATAAGCAGTCATAAACATTGTATGATCATCGCCGACACATCGTTATGCTTGATATCATGTCTCATGATTTCTAGCTGTTTCTCAACTATACGGACGGACCCTATCAATAATCGGCATTCAGTGGCCTTCTGTTCCAGAGCAACTATGTTATGTTTCAATCCATTCAAAATCTCGGCCATCTCATAGAGAGTTGGTAATGGGCTTGTCAGAAAAACTTGCAATATAAGCAGATTTAGCTCTTACACAATGCATAGATATTTTAACATTAGTCATGAAATTGATGTTTTGACTGTACATAATGAATGTGTCAATTTGTGGTGATCACTCCAGGATTTTTATGTAATTAGAGCACAAGCCAATGATGGAGGATTTAATTATCCTTCCAATTAAGTGTTCCATAATTTCTGGCAAAATACATGTACATGTATGTGTGATTTAATAGAGTATGCGCATCTGGATAAGTAATAAACCAACAGAAATTATTAAAACAGTCTGGTTTTGTGGCTTTAATTATAATAAGTTTTAACTTCATGTAGAGTTAGGATTAATATGAATTTTCATCACATTTAGTCTACCTTCCCTGGTAATTTGTTGCAACAGGTAGAAGAATCAAACATAATGTTTTAAGAAGTTTTGAAAGGTAATAACATGAAATGAGATTTATATGTACATGTATTATCATTTTGATTGAAAAAAGAATAGAATCAACAATTAATTATCTTGAGTGTGCCAAAAGTTCACATATGATGTTTTTCCTATTTTTCAGTTCTACATATTATGTATATATTGGTTATGTGGGTGATATTGGCACTAGTTTTGGTAGGATTTATGGCAGTATTTTATGTGGTTATTGACTGGAATTATCCAACATTACAGGGAGCAGACAGCATCTTACAAACACCTGGTAACACCATAGATTTTACCCAATCTAATCAAACTAAGATCCCTTTTGTCATGCCATAACTGTGAGGTCTTCCTTGTCCACACACATGTCTGCTTGCTTATATGCATAAAAGAACTGTTAGAAATTGGAATTCATTGAAGGCTAGGTTATGACTCTTGTTTCACGTTGTAAAATCTTGTAAAAGCTTCAACAACAAAAGTAATAATTTGTGTAAAATTGTTAAGCATTATTTAAATTAATAAAACAAAGAAGTCATAGAATTTCAACAATTTCCATTAATTAATTTAAGAGTAATAGCACTTGTTTCACTTTGTAGAACCTTGTAAAGCCTCTAACAACAAAAATTATTATCTGATCTGATTCTAGATAATTCGATAGACTATTCCATCCCATTCAATAATTCTCTAATGAATGCATGGTTGTCTGGTGACGGCGTTCTGAATCACAGTAATATTTAGAATTAGATTGTCAGTAGTAGATCAAATTAAGAAAATTATTTTTGTTTTTGTTTTGCAATTTGTTATTTTATTAACCATAGGCGGACCCTATCAATAATCGGCATTCAGTGGCCTTCTGTTCCAGAGCAACTATGTTTCAATCCATTCAAAATCTCAGCCATCTCATAGAGAGTTGGTTATGCCTTCTTATGCCTTCTTTTGTCACATAAATTCTGATATTATTATTCTTATTACAGATAATAAAATAGAACCAAGTACGAACAATCACAAATTTTTTTCAATTTTATCCAGTGTGAATTATACATAGTCTAGCAGTACTATTGATATAAATTTTAGAAAAATGATATGTACTGTTGTTCTGTTTGCAGGTTTATCTTTCCGTCCTCAACCAGATTCTATGTCAACAGTTATTAGATTTGTAAAAGGGGACACTACAACATATGCACATTATCTAGATCATACAGAGGCGTATTTAAGATGTAAGTATATTATAATTACATTACTATGGTAGATAAACAACTGTTTTCGAAAGCTGGGTAAGGGTTTTAAAAAATTTAATTTCAAAATCGTAGGGCTCAGACAGTAGACAAGATTAAATAACAAATCTCATGACTTGACATATTGGTATCCAACTTTTCTACACCAACCAAGCTATAATGAAGTCAGTCAAATGCACCATGTGGTTGCTACAAGGGAAAATTTTGCCTGAATAGTAGTATCAGTGTAGTTTTTGGATATGTAACCTTGCATCTAGACTACACTGGAACACCGGATTCAGATTTACACAGGTGACAGGTTGCAAAATGTGCAGCATAATGCTGTTGGTATTATAGGTTCCAGAGTTTTCCAATTCATGAGATAGCTAACCGTATGGCTAATCAGTGTTCTGTGACCTTTCATTCCAGACTTATGCCCCCTTGTCAAAAACCTTGTGAATGCAGTAGAGGGTACAGTTTTAAACAGATTTATTTCAGATTTTGTGTGAGGCATTTGAGTCATGAGATTACCTAACTTTCCATAAATGTGAAAGATGCTATATTTTTTAATAATTTCTTTTTCAAGTTTAATTTGAAGAATTGATGAACAAGGTTCCACAACCTTTTGCTCTGGAGTTATGTATTGCTCATGGCAACTGCTTTTTTGTTCCTTTCAAATGACTACATACTATATTTGACATGCCCTCCATCCTCTACTGTGCCTCCGAATTGAGAAAAGTTTGCTTCTGTTTGTTTGAGCACACCTCGCTTTATAATCTCAGCTTTCCAAGTAAATGTAAGCATTACGTAACTAACAAAGTGTAATAATATTTTTTCTAGATTACGAAAATGAAAATCAACAAGGTGAGAATTACATAGATTGTAGTTCAGTTAGAGAGCGACGAAAGGATAATTTTGATAAAGTTTGTCGTTTTGATGTTACTGCACTTGGTGCTGATTGTGTTAAGCAACAGAATTTTGGTTTCGATGATGGTCAACCATGTATTTTATTAAAACTAAATAAGGTAATGTGTGATTACTTGTCATGGTATCAACTTAACAAGTAACAAGGGTTTTTTGCAGGTTCTTGAATCTCTATTGAAATGATTGATTAGAAATTAGTAATGTAGATCACATTAGATATACACATATTATATTAATATGTACTGTTAGGCCCAGCTTCGTATGTTTTAAGATTCCACGAACAGAGCTATACACTCTTAAAGGACAATATTGGTGTCCAGTCATTATTACATATGTGATGGAACTGGTTAAATAAATTCCGCATATAATTTTAGCACAGAGATCATTGCTACGGGATATGTGTAACAAACTCCTGAATAAATAGGAAGTGATGACAAACATGACAAACGCGAGTTATCCTTCTATATAACTGACTGAAGTAATGAGCGATAACAAACTCACAGGTAAATTTCATTTCACTGATAATTCCTTTGAAGATGGAAAGAGAAAACAAGAAAAAGAGAAAAATCCTGTGCATTCCTGTGTTTTTATTCATTCTGCTCTTAATAAAAACAGAGGAATGCACAGACTTTTTCTAATTTGTTCATTTTCTTTTTATCTTCTGACAGTCAATTTTTTTTTTAGAATTGTCAGATAATCTCTCACCATCTCATATAATAAATTTTCAGTGAAATGAAATTTGTCTGTTATCATTCGTTACTTCAGACAGTTATATAGAATGATAACCCCTGTTTGTCATCACTTACCGTTTATTCAAGTATTTGTTACACATCTCATGTAGCAATGATATCTTTGTTAAAATTGTATTTTGAATGTATTTAACCAGTTCAATCACATATGTAATACTGACACCAATATTGTTCTTTAATGGTGTTCTAGAAAATCGCTTATTATAGAGTTACCTGCCTTGTCTTTCCTTTCAGTAACCATGGGGATGCTTGATTGTCAGTCCGAATCGTTCTGAATTTATAGAATTGCAATCGAGTAACGTGGAATTCAGTCCTGTCACAGTTCTGGCAGTCACGATAACTGAGGTGGTGGTTATGGCTTGAAATCCCCATTATCAATATTTTGGGGAGTGAGAGATTTCAATTGATCATTTAGTCAATTATGTTTATAGATTTTTAACTGGATGCCAGAAGAATATACCAGAAATGATACCATTCCATCTGAAATCAGAGATAGTTGGTCACAGTGGAGTATAACAGTAAATTGTGAAGGGGAGGTAAGTGTGCTCAGGGATAAACATTTATCTGATAATGCTGATATGAATCCACGTTGGGGCAGTGGTTTGGATTGTTGTGACTATGATGTTTTATCATTGTACACCCACATTTAATGTGGACAAAAATTATTGTCACGTGTTGTCATCCTTTCAACTTTTTTTTGTCACCTCTACGCCCACTGTATGCCAAAACACAAACTTCAGACATCACAAGAAATAATTTAAACAACAAATATCAGGTCATGGGAATATATATATGTTTGTATCAAAATAACCTATTTTGTTTAAGTAACTTTTTTGAGTGGATTGCCGCCCATAGCCAAAGAGCCCTACATACTAGAGAATATTGAAGTAATTAAGATATACTATGTTTTTCCTGCATGCCATTTCTCTTAATCCTATTTTTATTTGGGCTTTTTTTTTCAGAATGCTGCTGACAAAGAAAATATAGGTCAGTTGTTCTATTTCCCTGCAGAAGGCTTCCATTTCAAATATTTCCCATATTTAAATCAGCAGGGTTACAGGTCACCACTGGTATTTGTAAGATTTGATGAGCCTCGCCCTGGAACCCTTATCATGGTAAGCTGTAAAGCCTATGCAAAAAATATAGTACATAATACAATTGCTCTAGCAGGTCAAATCCATTTTGAACTTTTGGTTGATTAAGTTATTTTGTTATGTACCATCATCATAATTGTTTATAAAATATAATTTTCAAAAAACGTGTAAATTTATCCAATTATCAAAAATCCTAGAACTACACTACTTAGTGTAATCTAATTTGGATAAGAATCCGATTATGTCC
The DNA here is from genome assembly GCA_948474765.1 of Patella depressa. Classification (NCBI taxonomy): domain Eukaryota; kingdom Metazoa; phylum Mollusca; class Gastropoda; family Patellidae; genus Patella; species Patella depressa. The sequence goes on from OX419715.1 coordinate 32,622,625, forward strand.
TTGTGATATTTAAAACATCTGTAATGTAGTTTAGATAATTACCATTCTTTATAAAAAATCTATGGGGTTTATCTGTATTGTTTGTAAAACATCTACTTAGTTTAATGTAGTTTGGATGATCAGCATCCAATAATGTCCTTTTAAAAAATCTGAAAGAGTTTATGTGTATAATATTAAAACATCTGCATCAGATTTGCAAACAGTCTAATTTCAACACCCCTAAATAGTCAAATCATGGCAAATTAAAAGCTACTTCAGACTGGTAGTAACCTTTAATCCCCTTAGAACCAAATGTGAATTAACACCCTCAATCAAATCATGGCATATCAAAAGGTAACTACAAACTGGTAGTGCATGTACCTTTTAATTCCACTGAACCCAAAACACAAATTTGTTACTTACCCCATTGATTTGGAATTATAGAATAATTATTCTACACCAGTTGTTCAGTCCTTAGTCACATTTATTTACTGGAGAGAGAATGTAAGCAATACAATTACATGCACTCAGTTTCCTTGATTTTATGACTTGACACTATATACATCAACTTGGATGATAAATTAAAATTACTTGTCACTGAATATATTGATATTGTACACAATGTCTTGCTTGAGAATTTTAAACAACTGAAAATACATAAATATTACCCTACACCAATACATAAATGTTATCCTGCACAGACAAGTCCAATATTTCTGTCATCTAGTATAAGTAATGTGCAATTGGCACAAAATGCCAACGGATCACGCCACATCTGTATTTTAAAAACGGTAATATTAATTCATGTTAATTAAATACATTGGCACAGCATCACAATTCACCATTCCCCATCTTATTTTTATCGTCAGTTCCAAAGATGTTGAGTTTATTTATTTGATCTGAATTTCATAACCATTATTTTCATCATAATTATCATAAAATGGTGACATCAGTACGGAATAGTAACATCATCAAGAATGTCATCTTCAAACTGGTAACCATGTGGGCTTGTAATATAACATTAAACTGCGAAAAGTTAGGGTTAGGGTTAGGGTTAGGGTTGGGTGTAGAAAATTATATTTTATATTGTTCAGAATACGTAACTTTTTTTTAGAGTTTTCAAAAATCATTGTAAACTAAATTTTTTGTCCATTATTTTAGTATTGTAGTTATATTATAAATTCAAGTATTGATGCGTCATTTTAGCACAATTGGAATCACTTGCAAACAACAATTGTGGTGAAAGATGAATCTATTACAGGAACATCAGTCCAATAATGGTTCAGTTCGGTTTATTAATTATAAAGATACATGATGTTGAATTGAAATTATGTCGATCTAGGCTTCTTCACTATGTAAAAAGAGTGTCGCCATTTTGTTGTCTGTGAGAATTTATTTGTAGACCTGTTTTAAACTGGATTGCATCCAAACAGGGACATTGATATTTTGATTTCTTAATTGAATATTGAATAATCAGCCTTGTTACATTAAGTAATTTTTACAAACCCATATATAATTTTAAGATTATTATCATCACCCTGTCACCTGTCTGTCTGTCTATCCACACTCTACAGGTCAGATTTCTTTATGAATTGTTATCAAAATGAAGTGGGCTTTAACCTCATACCTTTTTGCACTGACTGGGCTCATGATGAAGATCCAAGAGAGGACAAACCCTATATTATATCCAGCGTTCTTCGATATTCTAATAAGTCCTCCACACCCCGCCACTTTGACAAAAAAAAAAAATTATGAACCCAATAGAGCTATAGTTTTGAACAGAATGTGAAGCATTGTGTATATATCCATTCTTATAGGCTGTCTTCATTAGCCCAGTAGGACATTAAATCCCATTTCATTTTGTTCTTAAAGGAAATGTAAAAGATTTTTGTGACACTGTGCCGAGTTTTAATTTTAAAAAAATCTCCTGTTATTCTTGCCATTCAGTCTAGTGTAGCAGATATAGAGTTTGATTCTTTAGTTATTACAGTTTCTTCTATGTTTTAGGTTTAACTGTTGATCTTTAGGTATTTTTTTTTAAAATATATGTTAACATTCATTAAAAATACTACCCAGACTTTTCACAAATTTTATTTCTATATCAGTTGTCCATTTTGTATAAGAACTTGTTAGTTTTATACTATGTTGTCGCCCCTGTCCGTTCATGGGTCTGTGTGTCTTCCGGTCACAATATCTACCTGTTTTTTTTACGGAACTTAAAATATATGTTTATATCCCAAAGATTACTGTTGATATGTGCACATATTGGACTGTAATTTTCATGGATTATTGCCCATGACAGTACGAAAAAAAATTGTTTTTGTGTACCCTCCATGCTGGAGTTATGTCACCTGCCTTTTATGCAAAATGTGAAATAAATGTATGTTCAAAATTTGTGGACTCTTCTAATGCATGTATGTTAAATATTAAAATTTCTTGCATTGGACTTTCCATTGTAGTGTAGGGCTATTTTTAATCAAGAAATAGCTGCTGCGTGGGTGTATTTCCATGCTTAGTGCTCTTTTATTAATTCATTGTAAATAGCCAATCAAATCATATATATATATTTACATGTATGTATAACATTCCTTTTATAACATATACATATTCCTTTTTTACTATTTTTTATACCCCCACATCGAAATGTGGTCATATATTGTTGTCATTCCTGTCCATCAACATCAACTTGATGATCTACTAGGTGCTGATTGTAAAAACATCTCTACCAAGTTTGTAAGTGTCATGTAAGTTCTATTACCAACAAGAGCAGACAACTTAGCTGTTGTGGGTGTATGTTTCGTTGCCTGGCAAATTATTTTATTAATTCATTGTAAATAGCCAGTCAAATTGCATATACGTGTATGTATAACATTCCTTTAATAATAATAAATACCTATGTATATTTCATTTTTAATATTTTTTGTTTTTATTTATTTGGATATACATTGTTTGTTGCTACAGGGTATAGCACCTATAACCAATATAATAGAGACTATACATATCTGTGACTTATTGATCCTTTTGATTGTAATATTTATCTTCAGAGAACTTAATTGTTACTGTTTGTAACCATAACACACATGCCCCTCAAAATGCCATTTCCAAGCAAGTTAGAAAGTTGTTATCAACTGTTTTTTATGCCAAGTTGGCATGGTTTTTTTTTTACAATAAACGTTAACGATATTATCAAATATAGATCTATATTATTATAATATGAGTTGAAATAATGGTGCAGTTAAATTAGTATGTTTATTGGTACACCCGTCCCAGATAACATTGAACTGGTTGAAATGTGGCAAATTGAAGGAAATGTAGACTTAGCAGTGATTTTCTATTTAGCCTACCGCATATTTAATGACGTAAGCAGTTATATATAATTAGCTTGTTTTGTTGATGATGGAATCAACATGCCGCTACTATTTGTAGTTTCACTGAAGAATGATATACCGGTACATAATATAAATTCAATCTATTTCAAACATTCACATATTTATCCATCCAGCCTACTAAGCTGATATACCATTTATAATTACTTTGGAAAACTGAATGAAGGGGTTAAAATATGGTTGGTATATCCTCAGAGGCGGATCCAGTGCCCTTTTTTACTGCTGAAAGTGCCTTTTTTTCAGACCCAAATATGTCCTCTCCAAACGTTTACTTAGAGACGAAAATGTCTACAGATGCAACCCCCTCGCAGCGGTGTGCCCCGTCTCCACATTAAGTGCTCTCATTTTGTGCCCCCCCCCCTTTCAAAATTCCTAGATCGGCCCCTGATCCTTTAATCCCCTCAAAACTGAACTAACAAGAGATGTTTGTGTTTTTTGACTTCTTTTATAGGAATTTGATCAAATCTAATATCTGAAGAGAGGATTTTTCTTGTTAGTTCAGTGTTTCAGTTTTGAGGGAATAAAGGATATACCAACCATGTTTCAACCCCTTCATTCAGTTTTTCAAAGTAATTATAAAAGGTATATCAGCATTAGGACCCATAGTGGAACGTCATATTTTGCACAACTCACAATTTAACATTAACATGCTGAGAAATACAGTCAGCAATTCACGATGGCCAATAGTACACTTCTAAAATCTACACTCAGACAATATTATAGATTCTGTTGAAACTGTCAAAGAACTGCCATAACCATTGGAAAACGCTGGAGCGCAGATGAAAATGGTTTTCAAATTTTCCTCAGATACTTACCCATATTCCTGCAGAAGATCGCGTTTTGGAAGTTAATTTAGACTGAGGAGTTACTTTTGATCGCCTTACCCTCGTTACCACACGGGGCTGAATTAACAATTAAGAACGCCCCTGCATCCATTCGCTTGATCCGATATGTGCATTTGTTTTTTGTGCTGTCTGTATATTGTGTCCTGTCCGTAGGTTTGTCTTATGTGATTGTGTGTGGTGTGGCACACAAATTTTCCATTGCAGATTTACCATGAACTACAAATGGCCCAGTTCACAAAAAGCTCATCTGAGCTCTGATTTTGTTAACTGAAGTACCGGCATATTAAAAATACCAACCGAATGATATATACAAGGTAGACTGGATGTCTTGTCTCTACTAAATACAGAAGTAGATCTGCCACATAAAATTAATTTTGGGGATCTGATCAAAGACTTTTCCATCTAAAAGAGTTAAAGAAATTTTTCAAATATAAATAAAGCGGAAGCATGCAAAATTAAACATTATTTTCCATCTGAATGTAAGTTTTGTTTAAAGATGCATTATGTCAACCTCTCATAAACTATTCTTTTTGTAACTTCTTTTGCTATCTTGATCACACCATTTTAACAGGAACATATTAGGTGACTAATTCATGAATCTAAAAATTGATCAAATTTGATACCCCTGTAGTATTTATTGGAAATCGCTTGAGTGTTCACAATATTCTGAAAGTTGTTATCAGAAATTCGTGAAATACAATAAATGTAAATGAACAATGTCGGGGTGTAACCCCCACAAAAAATATATAGAACTACACAATTTGGTTGTTAATATTTGAACATTTTATTATTAAAGAGCAATCATAAAAGGCATATACTTGTGTATTGTACATACAAAATTATGTTAACTTATAAAAGGAAAATATTTTGTTATTAAATTTAATGTTTTCATGGAATGGGCTAAACAAATTAAGAAAACTGATTCTATTGCAACCAAATCGCTTATTCAAGTTTAGGTCATTAAAAATATACTTGAATATTAGTTCGTCTCTTTGAAGATTCTATAACATAGAAGAATAATGAAGTGACCTTATAAATGATATATTTCATTTACAAATTATAAAGTGGAGTTTGTTCTAAGAAAATAGTGTTTGACAGTTTTTATTTGAAAAGGAATAGCATTTTGGTTTCAACCATCATCAGCAATTGCCATCCGAACTGTTTATTCAAACCAATGTCTACATTGCTGTCTGCCAAACCCACCGCTCATATTTTCTATATTACTTTTTTTTTCTCACAATTTTCTTTTTTGATTTGATCAAATTACGAATTGCTTTTTTCTGTTATCGATTCAGTGGATGATTTGGAAATTTAGTTTTCAGACACAAGGATAATTTTCTGTTTGTGTTTAGCCTTCATAAGCAAACTGATTGATCAAGAATAAAAGTCATGAACTTGCTTCTGCTTGACTGCTCTAAAAACAAGAATAATGGTTCAAGTAATTAAAGAATCAACTATTTATGTTTTGGTTTGAATGGACACCAGTCAATATTCAAAGTTTATTTGCAGAACCAGTGATACAATTTAGAAAAAAAGTATTACAAAAAGAATAAAACAAAAGCTTGTGCTGGAAAAATAAATTAAGAAGTCTTTTAGAAGTATGGAGCCATCAAACTATACACTAAGTTTCACCACTCTCTATCAGATAAAATCAAGATTATCTTGGAATTGATTAGCTCTGCTTAGCTTCAACTAGAAATGTTAATCATTTAACTCAGTCAAGACATTCACCTAATGAACGCCTACACTAAGTTTGAACATTGTGGCTCAGGTAGAATGAGAGTTATTGTTTCCAAAGTCTTGGCCAATCAAATTGCTTACTCTGAGCAGAAAATGTTCATTATCGAGCTTAGTCAAGGTATTGATGTAATGAAACTATACACCAAGTTTCACCACTCTCACTTAATTAGGACTAAAGATAATGTGTCCCAAAGCATGAACCAATCAAATTGCTTATCTCTGCTGACCCTAAGCAGAAAATGCTCATCTTCGAACTCCATCAAGGCACTGACCTAATAAACATCTACACAAAATTTGAACATTCTATCTCAATTAGTAAGAGAGTTATTGTGTCCCAAAATGTGTGACAGACAGACGGACGGACTAATTCTAATAGTCCCCTGCTTTCTTCAAAAGGGGGGGGGACAAAAAAATATATCTATGACAGTTTACATATATACCTCACCCTTTAAATATCACTTTTCTACAATTGTCAATTGTGACAGTTTAAGGAAAAGGTTAATTTTGGGCCCATTTAAAAAAAAAATCACACTTAGCATCCACTCTAGCCAAACATGGCACATCATGATCTGAAATGATTTTTAAAATCTCATTTTGTAAAATATTGTAATAGGAGTGTATTATGTGCACAAGTAAATTGTTGACGTTTCAATGGACAGGGCCGATGATGTGTGCATATAAAACTGGTTCATCATGGATATACTTCTACCGTAACTTAAAACAGGAAATCCTAATACCGGTATGTCCCATAAATATCATATAATATCAGCAAATAAATTAGTCATGTTTGTATAAATATTCTATATTATAAACACATCAGAAAAATAAATAAATAAGAAAATTGTTGAGCAAATTGTGCCGTACCATTATCTCATCTGTAGGAGTTATTTTATTAGAGAAGAATCTGGCTGCTCTATTTCAGATGTTCCTGGCTTTGTGGATCTGGTTGTAGATCTGGTTGTGGATATTCATGCAGCTGGGTTTTGGGGGCTCTGTGAGCCTGAATAGCCAACTAAAATTGATACAATGTTATTCGATTAACAAATACAATAGTACTATCATGATGATGATCTTCTTGGCACCATCTTAGTATTGCGGCGAAACATCAAAAATGTCCAAATAATAAGCATGCCTGTACATGAACTGGCTACAGGGATGGGGGTAGGTGGGTGGTAATGTACGATGGTGAGGTGGGACAGAACCATGGATTTTCGTTTTCTCATAACCCTAATGCTTAACAGCTAATTTGAGAAATAGTCAAATAGCAGCAATGTTTTGACAGCAAAAGGAAAACTTGCCCAGGAGTGAAGGGTAAATACATTCATCACGCAATTAGTTTTTCTGCAGTATTCTGCTATGTATGGGTTTATTAGGCATAATAACGTTCTGTAAACATATTTGGTCCAATATTGGCACACGTTTTAAATGTAAAGCTTTTGTAGGGCAGCTAGTGATTGGTTGGTAGACGGACTACTGACCAATCAAAATTTAAAACAACAATATTCACTCATAATAGCAGTGTGTAGTAGGATTACCTCTAATCAAACGCAACACTGCACGGAGTATGAATATAATAATGCATATAAATTTCATGCTGACCAGATGTTCAGTTTGAGTTATCACAAGGTCAGAGTTTATCACAAAGCACAATTTAATTTTGAATAATTTATTATTTCTTTTATATATAAATTCTATATAAAATATTATTTTACAACTTTGGTCACTTATAAACCATATACTATGTCAAAGTGTAGGGGACAATTTCAAAAGAAACTAGTAACAAGCTAACTTTTACCGTGTTTAATAGACTCTGTTTTAAATAAAGACATTATTGTCTTACATTACAATAACTTAATTCTTCAGACATTTTTCATTCTTATTTTCTTTTTACTGATTTTCTTGGTCATTAATTAAAACCATGGATCGTATTAATATACGATCACGTCAAAACCACACTATATTTAGTAATAGCAGTCATCAAGTCAAAAATAACATGAGTAATTACTGGTCCAAATGTGCAACTAACAAATCTTGTGTTTCAGGAAGTCTTTATAAATTGTCTAGCTAGCATTTACAAAAACCCTCAAGTGCTCAGCAAAATAAAACACAAGTAAAAGAATATTGATACATTAAAAACTATCGCGGACAATGTTAGGATATATCAATATAGCATTATTTTTTGACAGGCCAAGAAATACGTACAAAGTTTGGGGATACTCCAGAGTCCATAATTTTTGTCGGATTCAGATGAACCTTAACATACAGTTATATATTAAGGATCAAAAGATCCCGGATGTGTTTGAATTTAGTGCATATTGGAACCTCTGGTTTTAGAGTTATTTCCACTGCCTTTAATATGCAAAATATGTTCAAATTTTGTGGACACACCAAAGGCCACAATTTTTGTCCAATTTCAACAAAACTTAAATTATGTGTTAAGAATCAAAAGATTCTAGATGAGTTTGACTTTAGTGTGCATCGAACCACAGTAATTCCCCCTTTTCTGAAAACCTTGGAAAGAGTAATGGACAATCTTTAACAGATTATTTTCAAATTTGGTTTGAAGCATTTTTTCATAGGAGGATGAACCGTATTTATAATTAGTGTTCTGTAACCTTTCCTTCGAGAGTTATGCCCACTCAGCTGAAAACTTTGTGAATACGAGAGAGGCCACAGTTACAAGCCAATGTTTTTGAGGATTGGTGTGAACCCTATCGATATTTAGCGTTCCGCAACCTTCCATTTATTTGATGTGTATCGTGGGGGTCATGAGAGTTCCAAAGTTACCCACTTTTCCGAAAACCTTATTTCTAATCAGATTTGATGCATTGTAACAATGAGAGAATGCACTCTTTTTCCCAGTTCTCCATCCATCTATTGCAAAATGTTGGTGTATCTTGCACAACGAACCCTTGTTTTGAAAACATATTCATCATTTTATTTTACTGTTTCGCTTGGACATATACTCATCACATTCTATCAATTTGTTTAGACCCCTGTTAACGGTTTAATTTCCATCTAGAACAGAAGGACTGATGGGCACCAATATAAAACTCATCTACAATCTTTTGATTCTTAACACATATATGTTAGGTTTCATTAAATCGGACAAAAATTGTGGTCTCTACAGGTTCCACAAACATGGTACATATTTCACATGTGGTGTAAAAGGCAGGGGTATAAATCCAGAACGGTAATTCTGATGCACACTAATTTGAAACAAAAATTGTGACCTCTAGATGGTCCACTAATATGCTTTTCCACTATTATGACATGATGTTAACATCACGGAAATTGGAACTCGACTGTATTTATGGTGTGATTGTGAACAGTTTTTAAAATCAAATACAAGTTGTGACCTCGGGGGGGGGGGGGAACAGAGATCTTTGGAATATAAACATATATTTTGACTTTCAACAAAATAAGATAAAAATTGTGACCTGTAAAGGGTCCTCTTGCTAAAAACTGTATTTTTTGTAAAATAAGGGGCCAGAATTCATGAAGTTACAGTCTAATAAATGCTAATATCAAAATGAATCTAGATCCTTGAGATTTAAACATATACTTCAAGATTCATCAAAATTTGATAAAAATTGCAAACTGTAGTGCCCACAAACAAATGTGAACAGACACACAGAAACTGCTGGCATATCAGAATTCAATGAATCACTATGAACTGGAAAGATATACCATTAAACCAGGTCATAAAACATTTCTGAAAATGTAATTTAATTTTAATTTTGATAGAACCTGGTGAGCAAGGGCTCAGGCTACTGAACTCTTAAATAAATAAAAAGTCCCCAGTTCGAATTTCAGAATTCCTCAAGAAGAATATTCTACAAGGCTTATTAGGAAGTGAGTCCTGTAAGTCGATGGGATCTGGGTACACAGTGACATTCTGACAAAAAACACTCAAAAGTATAGGAGGAAATGCTGATGTCTAGTCAAAACTTCCTTTCCCTGCATTACACATGTAAACATCGATCAAAATGAAAACGTATTGACATATTTGTTAATAAAAGCCACTGTAAGTGTAAGTGATAGGACGTGAGAGCTCTAGGTGTAAAAACATTTATGTACATTACAAAAAGTGTGAATTATATAGATCTAAATAATACAAATGTCAATGTAGTTGAGAGTAGGATATGTTCTGGAATTTGGGAGAAACTGTTTCTGGAGTTAGGTAGGTATCGGGAACACCAAAGGTTACTGGATATTCACGGACAGGTTGATGGTAAAGATGAGCTTGAAGTGCCACCTAAGGAGTGGAAAGAGTTAGGTGTTAGTATAGGTTAAAAAATATATTTGAATTAAGATACTGATTATTTAGATCCCAGAACATTTGTACAATTTGTCACATCCGAAATAGGTTAGTTTTGAAAATTTCACAATAAAACAGCATTTTTAGCATTTATTAATCTATTAGTACAAAAATCTAAACTAAAACTAAAAGGCACAATATTAGTAGTCATACCAAAAAGCATAAAAGTCCAAAAAATTATTACAAGCAATTATGTCCACATTTTCAAGAGATGGATGGAGATCGGGAAGATCGAAAAGGCTTCTCCTCTCATTATTCCAATGCTTCATATCGAAAATATTTAGAAAAAAACAGTTAACAACTGATTTAAGAATTACTTTTATAATCTTGTATGTCATACACATGCTGACAAAGGCTCTGATTTAAAACTAATGTGAAGGTTATAGCATATAGTCAAAGGGAACATGCACATATTGGGGACAATGAAAGAATGATTCAATTTTGAAGGCTTAAAAAAATATGATGTGATTAGCAGTAGATTAATTCCTGTCCTATCTATAAATGAACACACAATTCTGGAATTCTTTGGTATAACATCAATATTCTCTAGTTTACTGTGTATTAACAGAATAACTCACAGTGTTAATAATATGTATTAAGCCTGATGCACACTACCACCAATACTTCAATTAATATTGTTTTTGTACACTATGTTAAGTCATCTTCTTAGTACTACACCGGTTGAGTGCAGAGAGTAATATAATAGTAATCACATTATGTATGTCCAGTACAAAAGTCAAAATTTGGTGAGAGAGCTTTTGTGTACGCAGCACCAAAAGAATGGAACAAATTGCCCCTGGAAGTTCAAAATAGTCCAAACTTGGCTGTATTCAAACGACGTTTAAAAACCCTGTTTTTTACCCAAACTTTTGAACAATAATTGAAATGCTTCACTTTTTATCTGTATATTGTAACTTAACTATTCCTTTGTATTATTGTGTTTATTTGTATATACATGTATGTTTTTGTTTTGTTTTTTCTTATTTTATAACATATCTACATTGTAAAGCGCCACAGAGCAGTCAGACTGACTGAATGTTCAGCACTATAGAAAACGATTAATATTATTATTATTATTATTATTATTATTAACAACCTATCAAATTGCTTATCTCTGTTTAGCCTTAGTGGTAAATCCACAAGATCGAACACTGTTAAAGTTCCAATAGCATTTTTTTAAGTTATATTTTTAAAATTTATTAAAATAAAGCCCCAAAATAGATTGAACCTATAAACAGTCCTACCTTGTTAAAGAATAATCCTATTAATCCTATAATTCACTATTGCCAGTTGAGAAATTGGCAAAAATATCATTTTCAACTTCAAATTCAAACGTTTGAAGATGGCCGTCCATGGAGAAGTATAGGAAAACAAGGGAGGTAATTGAGTAACTATTTCCTCAATCAACCAGTGTCACCCTTTCTAACCCCCCAAAATTTTGTCCATGATCGTATAATAGTGAGTTGACAACCTTTTGAGCAAAAAACATAGAAATAATCATATTTTGACTTTCTTAGAAAAAGTGAAATTGGAACTTTAATTGGAATATTGTAAAATAATACAATTTGTTGACCAGAATGAAGATTGGGACATATTATTCAGTTACAACAAAAGTGTTATTGGGGCTTTAAGGCATAACACCTATTAAACACCTACACAATCTGATTAAAACACAGATCCTATTTCGTTTTTTTATAATTCAAAAATTCGTTTTACTTGTCTTTAATACACTAGGAGCTGGAAGATTGTTATATAATAGGCATTCTTATTGGTGTGAAGAATCAACCAATGTAATGTTCTGTTTTTCCGATGACTTTTTGTCATGAACTCCCACTATAACTTGCCAGACCTTCATGTTGTGTAGGCCATCGGAAGTATAAAAAAACAAAATGAAATATGTATTTTAATCAGATTGACACCTACACTAAGTTTGAACATTCTACCTTAATTATAAGGAGAATCACTGTATCAATGTAATGAAACTATACACACGTTTCATTTTTTTTAATTCTCTTTTTGTAATATTAACATTCTAAACAATAGTCAACAACAAATTCCCTATACACTCTGACCAGGATTTAAAAAATATTTGATAAAATAACAGGAGTTACTTACCCTGATTTGTGCTGGTGAAAGACGCTTTAATGTTTCTATATCCATGCCAAATACTACAGCATTCAATGCACCTATAAATACAAACAACAGCTAACAAGGGGTTGCCACAGATGGGAAAATTGACAGTGACTATTGACTGACAGCATGCATGCACAAATGCAAATAATCTCATTTGCATATTGTATACTTCATAGTATCATTAGCTGGAATTATTATTAGATTGATAACCTCAACAACCAACAAATATATTACTGTATAGTGTGCAACTTAATTTGCCATTATATGCAATAGAAATAAGTTACTAATAGAATATTTTCTTGACGCAACACATTTCCAGTACCCTGGAACCTGAGGTCACAGTTTGAGGAGTGCTGATCATGGCAGGCGCGGATCCAGGGGGAGGCCAAGGGGGCCATGGCCCCCCCGTCAGCCCCAGTTTGACATAGTTGATTTTCGTTTTGGTTTGCTTTGTAACTGTTGTAGTTCACATATCTGTTCTTTAATAGATGATATAAACATGATTTTCGCATTATCTCCGCTGGGAACTACATCAAACCCTATTATTACACTTTGCTCCAATGCACGGCCCCTCCCTCAACAAAATCCTGGATCCGGGCCTGCATAGATTGGGTTCGTCCTTCTCTTGACCCCAATGCAACCATAACAACTTAGTGTTTCATCAACGTATGGCATCATCATTCTTTTAATTGTTTCCCGTGTATGTTGAAGTTGGAAATTTATTTGACGAAACTAGTGAGGATAGTGGACATGAATGATGGTTTCAATGGCAGGTTTATAGTTCTGACTCTACACTAACTGTTTACAGTATGTTTATACTTCTAGTTACCTAGTAATTGTCATCTCATCAGAAATTATTTGGCTTGAGTATCTATGCCTACTATTGATAATTGTGGATTTTCAAACTAAAATATGAATGCATACAATATTTCTATGTGGTTTAGCAGATACAAAGGTGGTGATTCCATCCTTAATAAATACTAACTCTGATATTGAGTTGAAACAAACAGAATTAATACTTACCATGTAGTGGAGCTGATATAGAGGCGAGTAATACCAACCAGAATAAATGATAATCTGGAGAAATTGCATTCTGAATTCTGAAAACAAAATGTATTTGTCAAGACAAATGATTGTTATAATCCCATCAAATAATACATATATCACTTATGCAATGCTATCTTTTCGTAACCAAAAATCCATGCCACATATTCACATTTCTTCTAGCAGTGTTATAATTTAGAACAAATAAAAATGAGAATAGTCCATTAACTTTCATACATTAGTGATCTATGTTTTTATGAGTAGAATTTCTGGAAATCAGAATGGGTAATAAAGTTTAGTTTGTCAGTTATCAATATCATTATTACAAATTAGGTATATTTAGCCCTGTATTGCAACAATATAATAATGACAACAAAGGTAGCTTTTCTTTTCTATAAAAAAATATATGGTAAGCAATACCATGACAATAGGACATCTGAATTCTCCCATTATAACGTACATGGGTATGAAAAACAAAAAATGTACAAACCTATTAATAAGAGGGAATATAGAAACAGCCAGATATACAAACGGATAATATCTTAATGGTTTTATATCTTCTTTTAATAATTGCTGCAAAAACAAAAGTTCAAAATAAATGTTCATTTTGGGGCTATATATGTCCAGATGAAAATGTGGGCGTATAAAAAGCATGTATGTCATATTTCTACCTAGTTTGTTAAAACACAAATACGTACTGTGACAGGACTTCATTTTGATCTAAGTCTTCAGACAGCAGATTAAATGTGTGAAAAGATGTTGAAAATATTGTTCGTCTGCTATGTGGTATGATAAAAAGATTCTACGTGTGTGGCGATTACCCAATGTTTACATTGCAGCTACTTTGGATAGCCTCGTTATCATACAAATAGTTTCTGCTAGTGTTATGCACGAATTATTTGAGCATAATACATTTCACACGTTATGACGTAATGTACCCTCAATTGTCACCAGACATTTTACAGTAACATACTCAGATTTTTTTTTTAATCCCGATCAATTTTGTTACGTTGTAATGTGTTGGTTGTTCATCGGACTGCTAGCCAGTCATAATTTGGGACAGAAATCTGTGCTGAGTATGACAGTGTTTGAGTGAGATTAGGTCTAATCAAACGAAACACTGCAAGGACTATGAATAATGTGTAAAATCAGACATTTCAATTGACTGACCTGTTAATTCAGTAGGCAGTCTGGACTAGAACGAGAACTAAAACAGAATGAAAATCAAAAGATTATTTCTATTTAAATTGTTACTTACATGATTTCTTTCTGTATCAGGATCATATGTACCTTCCCATGTTGTGGCCTAAAAATATATTTGAATAAGAACATAAATCAGTAACTAAGGACGCAAAGTATTTTATTTAAGAAATAAAATTACCAGTTTGATTGAATTTAATGTTTTCATTTATTTTGTCTGATAAAAGTCTTTTTAAAAAATGTTTGCTCGTGGATACAGTCAAGGGAACAGAAATCCAGAGACTGATCAATTAGGTCCGCTATCTCATAACCCCATTGTCAAAAACGTTAGCCTCTACAACTCTTGAGCATAAGGTCATGGAGCGCTGAATATCAATAGGTTTCACCCTCTTCTGATCCCAATGCTTCACACTCCTTTTGAAAAAGATAGCCACATGAAGTGTAGAAATTAACTCACACAGCAGCCATGCCTTGACTGGAACTTAACCCTAAAGGAAAACTTGGATGTTGATCAAATCAAACAACTGAAGTAAAAGGCAAGGGGCATAACTCTAGCACGGAAGGTCCAATGGTAATCCATGTGGTTAATGTTTTATTGGATGGCTGCCGTTGATTTCCTTCCAAGATGTGGAAAAGAAAGGGCATCATCTCTTAAAGTGGAGATTATGACTGCATGTATTTGTGTTGGGGTAAGTTCTTTCAGTTGCAAGCACTTGATGACAGCTCTATAGCCAGTTTGTCCATTCCTGGTGATGTTAATGGGTAGGTTGATAAGATTGCCTGGTACAAAGACAATAATAATATAACAGTTTGGCTCAGCGCTCGAAATTAACCATGGCAAACGGCAAAGCCGTGGTAAAAGCCGACGCAACTCCCATCTGCCACGGCATAATTCATTTTTTTTTGCCGTGGTAGATCTTATGATCCTTCAAATTTTAGTGACTAAATGTACCGGTTATAGAATAGTACCAGGAGGATGTCGATTGACCGTGTAATAACGTCATGTAAATTTATCATTTTGTATACGAAAGTCTGACAAATATATTGCAATTACCGAATACCGGTACACTTTTAACCCATGTGCTGTAGGCATATCCATGCTTTACCGTTTACAGTGTTTTTTTGTCAACGATTATAATAAACTAAAATAGACATAGATGTACACGGACTGTTGCCAATACTCTGGCTAATGCATGAACAATGTTACCATTCTCGTCATTTGTATTTTTAACAGACAACTGTATCGTTTGTCACATTCGATGGACCCGGACCGATTTACATCCTTTGTTTATAATTACTACACCCTATGTAAAGGAGCGTAATAGCCTCAATGTACCGACTGATTGACAAAATAAATAGTATTTATTAACCTCGACACTCTACATACCAAGTTTCAAAAGGAAACAGAATAATTTGATGTGATGAAATAATATTAAAATAGACAGGACAGTAAAATCGTTTACATTGGCAGTCAAGCGATGCCATGTGGGGGTCAAAGAAGACGACCTACATACGGGCCATTGTACCAACGGCACCGTACATATGGCTATATCAGTGAAAGGAACACGTGTAGTAAATTATTTGGAAATATATAGATGATATGTTTAAATATTTATGGCACTACTAATCATTTAAAGAATTAAGGCTTGGGGCATTTTTAAATCAACCTGCTTACAACTGGTCAGTAGATGTCAAAAATACCTCATCTGTCAAAGTGAAAGTACCAGTAAGTCTGATGGAGAAATGAAATGGCAAGAATGAAGAATGAATGAATTGAGTTTATGGTAAAATACTAATTATTTAGACCAGTGTCACAAAGTCATCCTGTATAAATATTGATCAAATGCGAATAAATTTGTTAACGTAACTAAATTTCAATTTGCGTAACCAGGAAATCGTTCGCATGTTTTTGAGCTCACACGACCACACGTAACCGATTTGCGTCAAATTTTGTGACGTGAATAATTAAATTTTATCCATCTTGAAAAGTTAAGAAAAGCATTGATCTTGAAATAAAAAAAATGCTGTGGTGCCGTAGCAGAACCATTCTGCCACGGCATTTTTCATTTTTTTGTGCCGTGGTAGAAAATTCTTAATTTCGAGGACTGAAAGCTGAACAATAATTTCTATGACTATATATCAATATATCACAATATGTAAATTTTATTGATAATAATTTTAGGGCTGTTAAAGATACTGCAATAATCCAATATTATGCTTAACCCCAGATTATCGCTGTTTCTTCAATACTATTATCTGAAAGATCATTGTACTTTATTGAAACATATTGTAAATCAGATTGGTCATATATAAGAATTCCTACTTGATAAATCCACACTCAACACTGCTGTACTAATGCAAAATCTTGGGTTTAACTAGAGTTGGACAATAATTTTTTTTTTACCTTTAATAAAATAATCCAATATATTGTTTGAATTGAACCTATCTTCCTTTCCCTAATAATATCCTCTGAAAGATTATTTGATTGTAAAATAGTGTAAGCATGACCTTACATGATTCAAATTTACATGCTTATCAGAGAATTCTTTATTTTGATAGGTTTACTATCTTATTTCGAGTCTTGCTCGAAGCACTATATTTCAATAATGCCAATATATTGCAGATCTTTATATCATTATCGGAAAAATGAAAATTTCAAATATTGTCCAGCACTTTTTTTTTAAACATCCATTTGCTAATCAATTATTTTTCCTCATCATATGCCCTGCCAACAACCACACCAAAACAGAACATGAACCCCACAAAGAAATTGAGGAAGACAGGACCATCACCACAGTACCTATCAATCGGTTGATAACTTTGGTCTCCAGATCGTCCACAAAGTTTCCCAAAGTCATCAAGGACCATAATTCTGGTAGTAATTATTGAAAATCGTTGACAATCAATAGGATTGTACTTTCTAAGACCTTAAATACTGTGTATAAATTTAACGTCAATCAGATATTAATTCTATCCTCTAGAACACGCACAGCAGCACAATCAATTGTGCACACCAGATGACTGGATAAATAGATGGACTGGACAGACAGACGACAACATACAACCACATTTCAATGTGGGCCTATAATGAGGAGCCTTTCCCAAACACTATTATTCTAGTGCAATTTATGATCAATTAAATAAAGAATATAAATCTGACTTACCCTTCGTTTCAAAGTAACTATTATATACGTATAAGTCACAAATAGCATTATAATGATCAAAAACAATGGACCATACCAACTGAAAAAATAGATAGTAGTCATTGGTATTACCAGCTTCACGTATCTCACAACTTTAAATTTTAACATACAAGTAGTTGCTATGCAAGATACAAACACATTTTACTAAAGATGGGCAGATAACAACGAAAATCAAAAGGCTTCATCTTTTTATTGATACAACGCTTCACATCGAATTGGAAAAATAAAAACATCAGTTAAGAACTGATTTCAGATTCACAACTTGTCCATAATGGGGCAATGAACAAAATATACATTGTTTAATATGTTGATTATAGCATTAATATTCTCCAGTTTACTGTGTATTACAGTTACATGTGTGATAGCAAATAACTCACAGTGAATATACATGATATAGACCTCATGTTGTAGGATAAACACAAATAATTATAAATCTTTTTTTGGTGTAGAAAGCAGGGGTCATAAGTCCAGGACAGAAGGTCAGAGGCACACCAAAATCAAACTCTGGTCAAGATCTTTCAATCCATAACATATATTTTAGCTTTCAAAGAAGAGACCCCTGGAAGGTCCACAAATTATGAACCTATTTTAGATTTTGTGTAAATGGCAGGTCACATAATCCTAGAACGCCCCCAAACTGCCTTCCACATAAATCTTGATAATCCTTAACATGAACCATCTTGATGGCAATTCTGATCTAAAATATAGGCCATGTACACATAGCAAAATGATCAAAATTCCCACAAATATGACTCTGAATACCCACAATCTGATACTGAATTTTACGACCTCCCTTCCCTTGCAGACCACTTTGACTTCACTGACTTCCAAGATTATTTTACAGAAGCGTAAAGGGGGGTGTGGACTCACATTATATCAACGTTATATCACATTGACCCTGTTTGGAACAATTGTTGTTTATTCTAAATCATATATATATATATATATATATGCATTGTATACATTCAACAAGGGATAATATCTTTTATTGTCAAAATTATAAAATACTCACATTCCTAGTCTCCATCTCCAATTTTCAACAATCCAACTGAAAAAATAGTAACACATTCTTTTCTCAATACTTTGACATATAGACAATTAAAACAAAGATAGGGTCACATGACAAACAGTGATTTTCTGATGGGTTATATATAATGCGGAAACTGTGGAACAAGTGCATTGATATCAACGGGGATTATGTTGAAAAATAAATATAACAATCTTTATATTGATTGCATATTACATATGTAGGTCTGAAACTTTAGGAACACCACTTGAATGACAGTTGCCATTAACCCACTTTGTGCAGAAAGGTAAGAGGTTAAAAATGAAATGAAATGAAATAGGTTTTAACGTCCTACTCTTCTGCACCTGACCTGGGCTAATGGAAGACGGGTATATGCCATACAGTGTGCTATGAGAGAAATTTTGCCCGGGCAGCAGCACTATGGTCTACTCTTATATCGAATTCCAACTGCCAAGGGATCTTTTACGTGCAGGCCAATGCACGAGACCTTGGTTTTTGGTCCCATCCGCAACTAGACAGCTGTCCTTGTCAGGCCCTCCTTCTGCATCACTGACAAGTGGAAACCACGGCGAACAATAAGAGGTTAAACCTCATTTCATTTATTCGTATATCTTTAGATAAATAACTGAGAGAAACCAAGAAGAAAATATATAACTTACCACCAAGCACCAGCTGGACCATATTGATCTCCTATAAATGGAAGGCAAGATATTACCAGGGGGAAAACCCAACATAACACATGGTAAGCCCTGAAAAATAAATGCCATTATTAGTAGTTGTTACTAGGTGATGGATAAGGGGGGAAACACAGCTATCAATGGTCTGTAGTCTGTCACAATCACACAAGTATAGTTTGAATGTCAGTATGGTGGATAGACAGATTAATCTGGCACAAACATATAAACCATAATAAATGACAAACATATTGTGAGGGATACTACTTGTGATAAGATAAAATCAAAGAAATGCAAATCAAATTTTGTAACCATATTTTTCTGAATAAGTGTTTTGATGGTAAAATAAATAGAAAAGTAATTAGAAATGTTCTAACTCTGTTGCCAGTTTTGCACCCTTTTGAAAAAAATCGTAAAAATTTAGCAGAGTAAAAAACAAAAGTCAATCTTAACTATCTACCTCGTCCGATAGCTCTTATGCAATTTTTAATTCTGGATTAAACAATTTTTTATTTCATACTTAATGTTTAAGTGTGTTTCTAAGATAACTCTAGTTATTATCATTAGTGAGACATATATTAGAGAATGGTATAAACAGATGGTATGTTGTTATAAATACCAGAGGGAAAAACCAACATAATCTATGGTTAGCTCTGTAAACTATTATTACTACAAATAACATGCACCATGTAAACAAAGTGGGACATTACTCCATGTATTGGCTGCGAGAATTACGCTATTCATTATATCTTACCATTCATATTTATCTGTTAATTTAGCTTTAATTACATTCATATAAAGATTACCAGTTATACAAGTCACCCATAATAATACTGTCCAATCTGTTAATAGAGATGCATCAATACAACTAGTTAATAAAACAGAAATTAATCTTAACACATGCATTGGAATGAAATGAAATAGGGCTTAACTTCCTACTGTTCTGTCTATACTGGTTTTAGCAATGGAATGGAATGGGGTTTAAAGCCATATCAACAAAACATAATTTGGGTCATTTTTATTTCTATGGTTACATGTGCAATATGATATGGAAATTTTGCCCTCATTTTTTGACCTCATTTTTCTGCCTTCTCTTTATTGAGATTCAACTGTCAAGGGTTCTTTTTAAAAAAATCCTAATATATATAATGGTAGACCTCATTATCTCATTCCATTTCAAACACATTTTCTTTGACAGCACCACAGATGTTACATTCAATTTAATAAATGAAAGTAACATACCAAAATATGTCAACCACCATCCTTGAAAGTTACAAGTCGGTCCATCAGGTCTCATACCACTCTGAAAAACAATTGAAATGGGTCTTAATACAATCGAAAAATAGGTTGCCAGGCAATGAAACATACGCCCACGGCAGCTAAATCATTTGGGCAATCAACAAGTGTTGTCGCATATTGCGTAATTATCAGAAAATCATTAGAATTTGTTTGGTTTTTATAAAGTTCTGCCCCATGCTAACGTTTAGTATACGAAACATTTAATATTATAGAAATAGCTGTTCAATTATCGATTTTCAAGAAATTCAAACTCAACCATCATTGATGTGTTTAACGGGGATATAGTCAAACGTGTTTTTAATTAGGAATAAAATTGTAAAAAACATGATTTTTCGTACAATCAGGGGCCATAATTCAGGAAGTTATGGTCCAATGTGTTGTATTATTTTTTACTTCACATATATACATGTATTGTTTCGATATATTTTATATTTTATCATTGCTTGATAAAGAGTAGTGAAACCTAGGTAGTTGAAACATCACTCAGAAAAAGCAGTAATTGTATTTCATAGAATTGTGACTTGTATATTCTAGTTCAATTACTCAATGCCATTGAAAACATTTATCTTCCCTTAACATTTTATTTGAGGTCAAAAGAATAAGAGTTCCTTTAGTATTAAATTATGTCACAAATATTTATTTTAGCACTTTATTTGAGGTCAAACGTTTGAATAAGAGTTCCATTAGTATTACATTACGTCACTAATACTAATACTGCTATTGACCTCACCCAGTCTAATCTATGGTAATCATGAATATACTACAGCCATACTTATCGAAACATTGTGCTTGTGTATAATAAAAAAGTGATTGTTTTCCCATATAACTGTGTTAGTTCTGGTAAAATACAGTACTTACCATTAAATAAGCAATACTATCCATTACAGCTCCAATACTTAAATATAATATTAACCTCTGAAATATCCCATAAACAAAAACCATATATCTTTTAATGCAAAAACATACCAGAATAAAAGCTAAATATTGAGTTGAATACAACAGAAAAGCAAAAACACTGTTACTATTTAAGAATGATTCTAGTTATTCAGATTGATCAGGTTCAGAGTTTTGATCTCGGTATTTCTAGCAGCTATCCAAAAGGTGAAGATTGCAATTTTGTCAAATTACAATCAATTCTTTTTGCAAATTTTTAAGTCGTAAATCTATAAAAAAATAGCCCCACAAATTTGAAAAAATCTAATAAAGACTACAGCCTCTATTACGTTCAGAAGGTATTCAAAATAGGGTGGATTATCATAAGCCTTACTAATATTTCATTTTTACAGAGTTATGTCCTTTTTTGCCAAAACCTATCACAACTGCTTTTAATGCTTGTCAGAAAATTGTGGGCAGAGTTTTGATCAGATGTTTCAAAACTCTGCCCACTATTTTCTGACAAGCATTAAAAGCAGTTGTGATAGGTTTCGGCAAAAAAAGGGCATAACTCTATAAAAAATATTACTCCAATTTTGACGAAAAAAAATACGGATCAATGTCTTGTCATAATACAAGTTTCCTGAAACTCCAATAAAAAATGTAGCCTCTATTGTGCTGACAAGAAGTATGGACAGTTCTTCAACAAGGGCTATAACTATAAAATATTAATCCGATTTTACGAAAATCAATAGGAATCCTCGTCTTGTCATAATGCAAGTTTCCTGAAGACTTCAGGAATCTGATATAAACTGTAGCCTCTATTGTGATGACATAAAGGATGATTACAATACAAGTGTATCCGTCCACATTAACATGTGGGCGTATAAAAATGCGCTTTTCTCTGTAATTGTAAAAACTTCAGACTGTTTTTCTTACCTGCGAAAATATTGAGTATTTTTTGAATAACCATATCACAGATATCATAAACACACTGGAATAAATCAAGTTTAAAATAAAAATACAATTATAATTTTTTACCAAATATACTTTAGATGTATCAGTAACTTAAATGCATCAATGATATCACTGGAAAGAGTGGAAAGGCAAGAAAGACATTATGCAGCTGAAGCTGAAATGTGATTTATGGAATATTTGTGTGCTGGAATTTTACAGACAGGCTTAGTGGCTTACCCCATACTGTGTGCAACAATGAGTGAAATTTTGACCATAGAGCAGCACAGCGGCCAGCTATTATTTCAAATTCCAACAGTCAATGTTTATTATATGTGCAAGAAAATCCCTTTTGAACAATTATACTTTGTCCCTTGCCAGACCCTCCGCTCTGCACCACTGGCAAAGCCGAACCATGTACATGAAATACTGACCGCCAAGTTAGCAAGCAAACATTTTACATTTACTGACTGAACCACCTTGGCACCCTCTTGACGAAAAGCAAGGAATTTAATGGATTTGTAAATTAGTACTTGGATTGTTGGTAATTACCGGTAGTAAAGTTTCAGGTCAATTTGAATGTGCATTAATTTAAATGATTTTCTGCGATTGAGTAATAATCTGTTGTGGTGTAAAAGCACCATAAGATATTGATTGTTTGCTGTACACCAGGGATCTTAATCAGCTCAGTAAAGTTGGCTTCAGCCCCTTGATGTATGATAACAATGTCATAAATCAATCTACTTTCAGGCTCGGCTAAATTGCAACAGGTTAATTATTACTTAAGAAGATAATAATTTAATAAAAAATATGGATAGTTTTCAGAATGGTGTGCGTATTTGTCATTATTTTTTGTGGTAATCATATATTTTAGCCTAATTCAGAATACGACATTCTACAAAATAAATTACCACAAATTATCTTTGTTGAAGTCTGGTGGTTATATGAACGGGAATAGGAGCTTCCAATTACCCTATTTCCTACCGCGGCCTCTTTTTATCAAATTCTGGCCACTTTGTGTCAAAATGTATTAAGAACCCTGTTGTGCACGTATGTAATCAACCTGTAAATGAAAGACAAGGAGCTACTTACCATCCTATAAAAGAACACGAAGCTGTTATTTTTCTCGCTATTACAACAGCATCCTGTAAAATCACAAAAACAATATGTCACAATTAAAATGAATACATTGTATCAGTACATACTTGACAAAACTACGTTGATCCAATCCTATACGTAACCCCTTGTTCATTTTTCTTTGAACAATAATAAATGACCCTATTGAAAGTAAACCAGGGGCCTGTTTCACAAAATTTTAACTAAGATCAAATCTTAATTTTAGTAATTTGATTGGAATTTGGATAATATAGGATTGATTTTTGTGCTAAGCCAATCAAAATTGAAGTATCTACTAAAATTTGGATTTTATCTTCAGTTAAGATTTCGAGAAACAGGGCCCTGTTCATTAGTTTCATTTATTTCTGAATTAAATGAGAAGCAATGTGGTTGTTAGGGTTAGGGAATAAAATCTATCGATATTCAGAGTTCCCTGGTATACGCACGGGTTACAAAACTTAAGACTTGCCTTTCAATAATGATCTAGGGGTAAAATATGTGTTGTAGATCTCAAACCTTTTGGACTCAATATTTTGATTAAACCGTCTAGTGAGGCTGATTTCACTGCCGAAATCCCAAAATAAATAGATGACACATTAATTACAAGTAATTGTTCATTGATCCTTTTCAAGAGTATCTTGCAATCAAACTAATTAGCAACTATACATTAAGTTTCATCACTCTCTATCAGATAGGTTCAAAGTCACACAAATTGCTTAGCTCTTCTAAGCTTTAGCAGGATATGTTAATCATGCTGTTATGTTCCAAAGTCTTGACCAATCAGATTGCTCATCGCACCATAGCCTAAGCAGACAATGTTCATCATTGAACTCTATCAATGCATTCATCTAATGAATGCCTACAGTAAGCCAAGTTTGGAATTCTACCTCAACTGGATGGAGAATTGTTATGTTCTAAAGTCGCAACCAATCAAATTGCTTATCACGGCCTGCTTATCCTCTGCAGAAAATGTTCATTGTGAACTTAGTCAAGGTATTTATGTGACGAAACTATGCACCACGTTTCACCACTCTCACTTAATCAGAACTGAAGTTATTGCGTCCCAAAGAAAATTGCTTAGCTCCTTCAAGGCATTGACCTAACCTACACCAAGTTTGAACATTCCAGCTCAATTAGAAGGAGAGTCATTGTGCTCCAAAAAGTGTGACAGACAGACAGGCAGAAAGACAAACCCATTTTAATAGTTCCCTGCTTTCTTCGTAAGGCTGGAGACATGTCCAAGCATATGTAATCGTAGCAAGTAATCGAACGCTATATTAGATTTAGATAGGTTGTCTGGTTGGGACCTAGTTCCTTTTGGAACTGTCTTTGAGCAGACGATGTCCACTGACAGTTCCTATCTGGCCTTATATAGCTGCAATATGAAAATACGGTAAAATACCGCTCTTCCCCACCACTGTTCTCAGGCTGTTTTAGAACCCTAACTTTCTATTTTTCATCACGATTCTTTATTTTCTGCAGAAAGGAATCATTTCTCACTATATTTCATACAAATTTATAATAATTCAAAACTATTTTTAAGTAGAATGTTCGAGTCTCACAATGGCTGCTCAGTTCAAACGTATTTTGTTTATGTTTTTAATCGAAGAATTCGACTTCATTGAAAAAAGTGTTGAATCATTATAAATGTGTGTCAGCTGGGGCAACAAATGATTTCTTTGGCAAATAAAGTAGAATCAAGGTGAAAAATAGTAGCTTATAGCTAGGCTAGGGATTCCAAAACTGCCTTTTTAGAACAGAGGACAGAGGTGGGGAGGAGTAATGTTTTCATATTATTGCAGCTAAATAAAGGCGGATAGGAACTGTAAGGGGACATCATCGCTCAAAGACAGTTCCATTGTTCGTTGTGTTTGATATGCTGTCTATCAAACTGTCATCATAATTTTAACGAATTAACTCACTGGGAATACGGAATGTTTGATTCAACTACAATTATTTTTATAATAAACTGGGCCGGGTGTTGGTTGGTGAGAAAGCCCAGTGTTTAGTATTTGAGTCTAAGTCTATATGACCACATAAACTATTATTTGATGTGAGATTGTGCAATAGAACCGAAAATTTATCCCCCCCCCCCACCGGTCCCCTCGGACTGACTCCGACCCATTTATTTCGAAAAAGGCCGCCGGACTAGTTTTGTATCTTCATATTTTGATTGATTTTTTCAATAAAACAATTCCACGAATTAAACTTACACAGTGACTTGGATTATCGGGAAATATTAAACAATCATGAGTTAAATTTCGCAATTCTGTCCAGTTTTCGTCTTTAGCAGACATCTTTGTTGTTTATGTCCTTACTGCAGTCTACATCCGGTTAGAGCTGACGTCAAAGTGACAACCCGTATTCGCCATTGATCTATATATAGATCAGTAGTGTGCACTGATTGGAGCTTTTACGTATGACGTACTTCCGACATCTATTTTTAGATCGGGAAGTCTGGCCTTTGATTTCACATTGCGAAAGTCTTCTAATATTCACCGCTGATCAATGTGACTATTTAAATGTTTCGGAAAATAATGTTTCAGTATGGCCGGATGTGAGATTACTCACACAATTTTGGAATGAATTCCTTTCATGCTGTCACAAAATTCGAATGATCGATAAAAATTTTAAAACCTATTATAACTAGTTTCAAATTTTTAAATTACATTTGCTCAAAATGGCTAAAGTGTGACATATGCCCATCTTCCCCCGTGGTCTTCATATATATATTTATCCCGATAATAATTGTTACCTTTATATTAGAATGGCATTTTATGATATATTATATAAAGCGGAAATCAAAAGATTTTTGTTGTTTAAAGTTTAGTTTAGAGTAATAGTGAGGTATGACATGTCATCCCGTAGGATTTTTATTTTTGAAATTGGGACCCCTATGAACGAGGACGTGGCTGTCTCCGACAATAATTAACGGTTGGATTTTCATGATCTGAAGCTAATTCTCAAGTTTTTTCATCACGACAACACCATTTATTATACTCTTTAAGCAATGGGAAGTAGTTTTCATTGACGTCCGGTGGGAATACCAACTTCCGGTGTCAAACTCGTATTGATTTCAGCCAATAATCTTTGGATTTACATGATCTGAAATTCATTCTGGATTATTTTTCATCATGCCGATCCCTCCTATGATACACTTTTAAGCGAATGGGAACAGTTTTTATAGAATTCCAGTAGGGAATACCAATTTCCGTTTTGTCAGCCTTCCATTTTAAGTGACTTATGAAGCATGGTAATAGGTGACTGGAATGTTTAGTCACGAGATTCAAGACACTTTGTCGTTTATAACAAGTAATGAAGTTTAATATCATAAACAGAAAGAATCTTAACAAGCCAGAAGTTGCCAGAAATGAAACAAAAAGATCATATCTTGGAAATAAATAAATCAGTTATTCATCATCATCGTTCTCATACACACCCATCTTATTGGTACGATCCCTATCAAAATACATGTAAAGATGTACATGTATAAGGTAGCCTGTTTTACAACATATTCCTGAAGCAATGGCCCGAGAAATCCCTCACTGACCATTGCTGGAATAGCGTCTGTTTCTCTAACTTATGCGGGAGTGTGTCTATTCTTTCCGTTCAATGAAAGCTATCACTTAAGTACAGCAACATGACAGTCCTTCGTTTCATCTGGGTCTTCCCTAAAACTTTGGACAGTGATTTAAAGGGCCAATTCCGATAACTTTTTGGGGAATAAAACTGTGTTAAAATCCCTCAAAACCCATTACCTAAGGCCGACCAACTAGCATGATATTTGTGATACGCTTGTAAATAACTTAAACCTGACAGTCTTCATCTGGAAATGGAGACCGTTGTATTATACAGTATCTGGATAAAACCAGACTTTTTTTCTATAAAAATAATATGTAGGTGGAATTTACCCTTTGTTATCAAGTACAGTACATGGGTCATTCACTGTATAGACCTATCAAGAAACGGGAATCGATTATCAGGTCACCCAATGAAAAAATTGACCCGAAATCTTAAAATGGTTACGTGTCCGGATAAGCAGTATTGACGTTCACGTCCAAACGACTCAATATATTTTGAGCTGAAATTTTGCGAAAAGGTAAATACACCGGGCCTCTATATTTTGGTCCATAAATTTCATAAATACTCGGACTTTAATTTTTGAGACTCTGTTCTTATCGGGAGCGTCCCTTTAAGGTATTAAAACGGTGAAAGTATGTTCGTTTCCAAACAGTATTGTTTACATTTCATTCGACTTGATAGCCTCGTTTGTCACGCAATTAGTTTTACTGCAGTATTCTGCTATGCACGGGTTAATTAGGCATAATAAAATCGTGAGTCATGACGTATACGTTATGTAAACATATTTGGTCCAGTATTGGCAGCTCGTGATTGGTTGGTAGACGGACTACTGATCAATCAAAATTTAACACAACAATATCCACTCATAATAGCAGTGTGTAGTTGGATTACCTCTAATCAGACGCAACACTGCGCGGAGTATGGTTTTACAACCACATTTTGTGAGTTCAATTACAGATAGATGGGCAGGCAGATCAAGATTCAGCAAAGGAACATAAATGCTCTTGTTAAACTGCCAGCCGCTTTTGTTAAATAGCAGGAGGGTTTAGGGATCTGGTTAGGTTAGACAGGCGTGTCGCGGTGTACTTTGTTCCTGTGATATGGGGCGACAATCCAGCACAAGCCAGTGGGAACACTTCTCACTCAAAAGTTTTCTGAACTGAACAATTGCCATCTACGTGCTGGTAGGTCTACATGCGGATCATCACCACCAAGCTTCATATATGCACCAGCCCATGTTTTCTTTGTGATGCCCACAAGTCCAGTCAGCACCAGAGAAGCTGCTGAGTCCAATCAGACCTTGAGACTTATTACTTCCAATGATTCGCACTCGCTCGAACGCATCTATCTCTAGATCTCTGTGCTTTCTCAGTTACAAATCGGAGTTGACAACGAATACCGAGACGACCCCGGGAGACAAGGTCCATGAAAATTGTGTGGGCATCGGCGTCACGCGACCAAACATGTCTTTCCCGCCAGTAACTCTCAGCTAGGGGGTCTGGGGGTTTTCTCCCCCCCCCCCCCCCTCCGAAATTTTCAGAAATTGGAGGCCAGAAACGGGATTAGCGCATTCTGACGTTATTTCAGTGGACCAATCCATGCGAGTGCTATGAAATGAAGGCATTTCTAGAGGAGGAGACTGTAAGTGGGCAGAGCGACATCAAACCTAATTTTGAAGTCGCTCAGTGATAAATAACGGGGTTACTTGATTTGGAATCGTATTATACCCCCAAGACGATTTGATGAATGGAGGCCGTAACGTTACGACCAAGCCGGACTCGATGTTTGACAAACAAAATGGTAATACGAGATTTAATCAAGAAATATGAATATTTCGTGTGATCATGGTGTGCAACTCATCAAATTCAGCTTATACCCACAACAAATATCAACAACAACAACAACTACAGCTTATATACAATCGTACGTCAATCTGAGGCAAAATTCTCGCTACTCGAAATGATGGGGACGTGTAAGCATGTGTTCGAGTTATACAATAATTCGAGTTAGACGATGGTCGGTCCGATAGGAGATCTCACAACAATAAAAAAACATGGGTTACACCCATCACCGGATTACACCGAATTCTCGGATGTCGATCGCAACACAACATGGATTGAGGGGGCCCAAGGGACCTCCGATGGAGGGCCCTCGAAGCATCGGAGGGGCCCGTCACTAGGTCACCGGCCGTTGGAATCCTCGGTCCGACCATGCTCGAGGCGCGCAACTGAGAATTATTTTGTGGGGGGGGGGCCCTAATGTGGTGGGCCCTGGGGCCTGTGCCCCATGGTGCCCCACGGTTAATTCGGCGTTGATTCAAATGTTTTAAGAATATTTCGAAGGTGTGAATTACACCGCCGTACGCGACAAGTCGTACTTGTCCAGATCCCCGTCCCTGCTCGCCATTGATAAATTGGTTCGCAGTTGGATAAGGACATGCATCTACCCACACAGAATCTCATGACAGAACCTTCCAATTACTCAAATTGACTGCACGAAACATTGGCCATGCTCCAGATGCGAACACAAAGTGTTACTGCGTGATTGATTTCTCTAAACTGAAATCGATCCGAGATTGACACCGGAAATTGATAATCCAACCGGGCTTCAAAATAAACTACTTCCATTCACTTAAAGTGTATCATAGACGGGGCCGCTCTGGTTTAAAAAAATCCAGAATGAACTTCAGATCATGAAAATCTAATGATTATTGGCTGATATCAATCCGAGTGTGACACTGGAAATTGGCACTCCCCACCGAAAGTCAATCAAAAATAATTCCAATCGCTTTTATTGTATCATAGATTGGATCGGCATGGTGAAAAAAAACACGAGAATATACTCTAGATCATGAAAATCCAACCATTATTGGCGGGATAGCCAAGTTCTCGTTCAGATTGGTCCCGATTTCAAAAATGCCCCTATCAGAGGGTTTATAATGAGTCGTAAAATTTGAACCCCCACATTTTTGGATAGCTTGGTCCCTAATCAACCAAAAGTAACAACAACAACAACAAAAAAAAACACACTATAAAGCCAAAATATCCCAAATGCTTTATCCTGAAAGGGCGCCCTTAAAGACATGATTGATGGGTCGCCTTATAATGACAATATATGATTGACGGGTCGCACATAATGCATAATGCCGAGTAAGATTGGTTGGGCGACCACGACTTGATCAATGGGGTGTCCAAAACGGCATGATTGGTGGGGCGCCTCATTCCGGAGATTGGTGGGCCGCCAACGACGAGATTGTAAGCGCCCATAATATAGTTGTTGTCGGGACGCCCATAATGCCAAGTGAGATTGGTTAGGCGCTACCGAATGAATTCGGCTCCCAAAACGGCGTGATAATCTTCAAAATTAAAACAAATCCCACTCTAACCCGATTCCCCAGAAGCCCCATCGGCACCCCAGAAGCCTTTGCCCCCCACCCCAACCCCCAACAATTTTGGGCAAGCTACGCCCATAATGTCGAGTGAAATTAGTTAGACGCTAACGAATGAATTCGTTCCCCAAAACGGCGTGATAATCTTCAAAATTCGAACATATCGCACTCAGCAGAGGCGGATCCAGAGGGGAGCTACATAAAAAAATAATGCCTTGCATTAATGAAATTACATCACAAAGTGACCCTTCATCAGTATAAAAATGATTTCTCTGTATGTATGCCTATGTAATTTAGAGACGATGATTGCAGATTTCCGTAACAGAAACCTGGCAAATCCCCTCCTGCAAGAATTCCTGGACCCGCCCCTGCGCACTGTAACCCGAATCCCGGTAAGCCCCGTCGGCGCCCCGAGAAGCCTTTGACCCCTCCCACCGCCAACAATTTTGGGCTAGGTACGGATCTGTGAAATGATTGATCGTGCCAAATGTGAACAGAATATGTTACTAATTGCAACCTGTATAGTATTTACAGATCAAATGCTCACAAAAAAGCGGACTTGGAGTCGAGCATGACACAATATAAATACATGTAGGTACATCGTATACTTTATCAGCGGTCATACGTGTATAACCTTACATAGTTCATGGCGAATATGATAAATGATTGTTTGTATATTAATTTACTTGGCAACGGTATTGATCTTGCGCTCAAGACCAGGGTCGGTGTGTATTATTGTATTCAACGATCGAGCATACTAAATAGATAATATGATCCATTGTGCAGGACGTCCACAACATTCTTAAAGGTAATACGACATATGTGTAACGTCAGTATGTTATTAAATCTACTGAAGGAATAGGGGGTTCGTCAGTTACTAAGATTGTGGTGGGTGATAGTTGTCAACGGATTACCATTATTTCATTTAATAAGTTTGGATATATCATTGAATCGTGTACTATTACGAGAAATTGAAGTTTAATAACGTGGCAAGGGCTGTACATGTACTTGAGAAATATGCTTTGAGCAAGATCGTACAATATATATAGAAAGGGACAGACATAAATAGAAGGTGACATTTTATTTATTTATTATGTCTTCGTTATAATTTCTAGCGAAATTAGGTATATTGTAAGCTAGTTAATTTGATTTTAATCCACGATGTTGACAAAGTATAGAGGTAATGGTAGTTATGGACAAAATGTGCGATTTAATTCGGGTTTAAATCGGACCTACAATGATAACAAAAGTCATTTAAGATATTCTACTGATCAGCTAGGCAGAGATTTTTCACTTCAAAACTATTCCGGTGGTGTGTATGATTCTTCTAAAAAGCGGTATACCGACTTGGATGATTATTCTACTAACCGAGGATATGGTACGTCATATCCCAAAGGACGCCATGGGTCCAGTTATGATGATCTCAATCATTATCGGAACGGTTCATATTTGACTGAAAATGGCGGAAAATATGACAGTTACATGGATGTATCACACAGAAAAGTTCCAGATACATGGACCCATCGCGACCCCGTCGGAACAGATGTCCTGGAGCCTAGACTTGCCAGAGGTATATTGAAAAAGAACCAAGCCTTTTTACGACGACATTTGGTCTTGTCCAGGAGTGTCCTGGACCAATTGGTTGATGCTGGTTTAATCGGTGATGTCATGAAGAGGAGAATTTTGGTAAGAAAACAAGTTTAAACCAGAATACATATACATGTACTTGAATACAATGCATCTTTATTTTCTCGTATTGAAAAGGATGTTTTAAATCCTTAATTGCGATTTTGCGAAAAATTGGAAAATTGATCAAAGAACCCATTTTGCTGGAGACAAGAGCTAAAGATTAAATTTACAATATGTCGTATTAACCCCGGACCTTCACAGATAGACCCCAAACCGGCGCCAATTTAAGTACCCTCGATCCGCCGTGTATCATCTTGTCTAATTTTATGGTCGGAAAAATCGCACAGGATCACCTCTTCCCTGGTACTGATAGAGACATCTCTCTTTAAAAATTACATTCTCTTGTATATTACCATGGTAACAGTGTAAGTTGTATTTCACTGTATACACGTTACCATGGTAATTCACAATGATGTAAGTTCCCTAATGATTTTTTATATCAAAAGATCCACAGATCGATATATTTACTGTAGTTGTTATAAACATCGGACATAGTAACTGATTTCTTTACGAAATAATTATCGTTAGCTGGACGTATCATTAGCATACGAAACAAAATAAATAAGTTTTAAAGTAACACAGTTAAAGAAAAATAACTCAGGATGTTACAATAGAAAACTGTCCAATTTAAACTACCGAAAAAAAGATAGTAAGGTCCGCGAAATAGTTTGGGCATTGATTCTGTCAATTTTGTGATCCCCAATTCCTGAATTATTGACAAAATGCCAGCCTGTTCGACCCCTTTTGTCGTGGAACACGTTGTTTTGAAACCATTGGTATTAACATATGAGATAACAATGGGAGAACCATTGCTGAAGCGACGCCGCTCCTGTTAAATCCAGTATTGTTATTCCACAGCATCGTTGTGCTCTAACAACAGATTGTCTTGTGGTTAAGTCAGGACTCTCACTCGGAATATATCAGATAAAGGTTAAGGAGTAATAACTGCCGAGTTGGCCTCTGTATCTGATAGTGATAGTAAGAAAGATACAAATTGTTCTTGAGTAAGAAAGGAAAGCTGACGGGGAATGGAGGTTAATAGCGTGATGTTAAAGTGTGTGTGTGTGGGTGTGTGTGTGTGTGTGTGTGTGTGTGTGTGTGTGT
Source organism: Patella depressa (assembly GCA_948474765.1). Taxonomy (NCBI): domain Eukaryota; kingdom Metazoa; phylum Mollusca; class Gastropoda; family Patellidae; genus Patella; species Patella depressa. Next base: position 32,656,182 of record OX419715.1, read on the forward strand.
GGAGGGGGGGGGGGGGTAATGAATATATGATACCGAAGTCTAATTTTATGTGCTTGGTCAGGGATGCTGTGAAGATTCTTCGTTATTTTATTCAACTATCTTAATCATTTCGTCATCATACGAATTCTTTATGTTTTCAGCACATGGATGCCAATTCTCAAGTACCAGAAATCATCAGATTGTTAGATGATCGTGGCCTGGGAACATTACGTAAATTTCTCAAAGTTTTACGAGACACGGGTTCTGGATGGATTGCAGATGTTTTGTTAGACACAGATGCTATCGAGTACGAGGAACTACGCCGCGAGGAGGGATTTGATCCGAGGGAACATTACGAGAATCGATTGGTCAGATACAACCATGGTGCAATGAGGAGGTACGATAGTGCTGGTGATTTGACAGAACGACACCAACCTCGAAATTATGGTTCATATACTGCCAGAGCCCCTAGTCCAGACTCCATTAGGTACCCCAAAGTTCCACTATATGATCTCCTTAATAGCAAACGAAATATCCAATCAGACATTAGAGGAAGAATTCGTCCGGGATTCTTTTTGTCTGGGGGTGCCAATCCGATGACATATCGTGGAAATCAAACGGACGCGGTTCCAAAAATTTTGACTGGTCTTGAAGGTCATTTTAAAAGCCAGACGGATGATAACGAAGTGGCATTGTCGTCTTTGAAACAAGAGGAAATGGCGATTCGAGAATTAATGGATCAGAACCGCCGAGAACAGCAAAAGGTCAGGAAAAACCAATACACGTTGATGGATATAGGTCAAAAGTTGAAAGAAGTCAACATTCGAACAAACGAGATTCATGATCCGGCCAAGAATGCCGCCGTCTCAACATACAGACTGTCGCAGTTGAATCAAATACCCTGGGCTAGTGGTAGATATTAGGAATCATTCATTCGCATTTATGTTAACCATACCACCTTTCATAGCAAATAATGTACACTGTAGATAGTTTTCTCGCCATTTATTTACAATTTTGTTAAAACTCATATGGTTCTATTTCTTAAAATTAAAATGGGCGAAAATTCTCGAGAATCATCCTGTAAATCTATAATGAGCGAATCTGAAATAAGAATAGCCATATGAGTGATTTGAACAACATTGAGCAACGGTGAGTGGACCTACCAAGTGGGGAAAATAGATCTGGTTCAGTGGCAACCGGGATAGGATATTACTTTCCAGGCCCGTAGCTAGCCCAAAATTGTTAGGGGACAAAGGCTTCCGGGGGCGCCGGTGGGGCTTCGGTGGTCGCCGATGTACCTACACCGCGGAAGGGTTTATAGAGTGCTCTCCATAGGCGTACGGGGGTCCGGGTTAGCTTAGTGGGAAAATTTGACGACCTCAAACGCTATTCCAGTCCCTGAGACAGTAGGTGGTCTGATATAGCCTAACTTAGATGGCCGAGTCGAATTCCAATCAATCGTTTATATTCCACGTCCCTGGGGCCTATTTCACGAAATTTTAACTAAGATAAGATCCCAATTTTAGTAATTTGATTGGATAATATAAGATAGATTTTAGTGCTTAGCCAATCAAAATTGAAGTATCTACTAAAATTGGATTTTATCTTAAGTTAAAATTTCGTGAAACAGGGCCCTGGAATGAGGCACCCCACAAATCATGCCGTTTTTTAAGCACCATTGAACAAGTTGTGGGCGCCCACCAAATCTGATTCAGCATTATGTACTATTTGCGGTCCAACATTTTAAGGCACCCCACCATTCATGTCATTATGGACGCCAACCTCCTGGGTGGGGCACCTCACAAATCACATCGTTTGAATTTTGAAGATTATCAAGCCGTTTTGGGCGCCCAATTCATTCATGGGCGCCTAACCAATCTCACAAGCATTATATTATTGGTTCCCATGATCTCGGCATTATGCGCATCCCTCTGGGATGAGGCGCCCCACAAAACATGCACATGCCGTTTGAATTTAGAAAATATTAAGCCGTTTTGGGCGCCCAACTCATTCGTGGGCGCCTAGGCAATTTCACTAGCATTATACTATAGGTGGTCGTAATCTTGGAATTATGGGCGCCCATGACCTAGGCATTATGGGCGCCCCTTTTGACTAAGGCACCCCGCAAATCATGCCGTTTTGGGCGCCACATTCATCTAGTCGTGGGCGCCCAACCAATCTGATTCGGTATTATGCATTATGTGCTGCCCAACATTATAAGGCGCCCCACCAATCATGTCATTATGGGCGCCTCCGGGATAAGGTACCAACAGATCAAGCCGTTTGGGCGCCCCTTCTGATGTGGTGTTAATCGTGTGGGTCATTATGAGGCGCCTCACCATTTTGCGAGGCACCCCAAAAACCAAGTGACATTGTTTGGGCGCCCAACCAATGTCACTCGACTTTATGTGGCGCCCATACTATTATGGAGACGTTGGTCTTGTATTGCGTTATTTGGCGCCAATTGAGGGAGCCGATTTTTCCCCAAGGGATGAAGGGCGCCCATGGGGGGCGCCGAAATTTTCCAGCTACGGGTTCGGTCACAATTGGATTGATATCTTACTTTCTCTATGTTATTTTGTGATGCCCTCGAACACCATGGCCTGGTCAGTGTGGCCACTTTCGCATTACTAACACGGGTCGTCCATTTATTTGGTTTTAATAAAGTGCCTTCGTCATTTAATTTCTTTGATAAGTTACATTTCTAAAGAAAATATTGCATGTCAGTGGCACTTGCATTGCAAATACTAGCGTCTTTAGAAAGAAAACAAAGTTGATTCCAAATGCCTATGCTGTTCTATCTTTTATTCCGATCCTCTCCGTGTACGAAGTTATGTATATATCCAAGAGATAGGAAAATTCGGAATATAAAGCTGACTTTTATATATCGGGGCCCAGGAAAAACGAGTACATGTAGTATGATTAATTGGATTTAAAAAAAACAATATTGTACCTACTATATATCATTAACGTTTCACATGTGGTGTGTGACATCTTCATTCCAGATTGTAGCGGCATCGCACAAAGAGTATTAACATAGTGCAAGTTTTAAAAAAGAATGTCAAATTATGTAAATATTCTTAATTGCATTATTCAAGGTAATTTTTGGAACATCAAGTACATTTTGTTTTTGTATTCAGGAAGTTACATCACATTGACCTCAGTTTACAAGAACAAGTGGTCAATATTATGTTCTCCGTTTTACATTGAGTGCTGTTTTCATCCAGAAATTAAATTTCACCTAAGCTTATTTTTTTTACCCATGCCTGAATTATATCTTTCATTCAATTGTCCCTAAATTATTTCGTACGTCCTTCCATAAACCTTTTCGAGAAAGCAGCCGTTACAGGTAGAGTAATCCATCGCATTCATACCCTTACGTCTCCCGGGAAAAAGAAGGGCGTGCGAAAACTTTTACACAATATGAACTGACGTATACAATTCGGGTAAATGGGCAGACATAAGCTTATGGAAGAAATAAGAAATTTGATTTCTGGGTGAAAACAGCACTCATTGCAAAACGGCGGACATACTGACCATTTGTTTTTTGTAAACAGGGGTGATAATTTGGCATTCTTTTTTCTAAAACTAAAACTATTGATAGGTGGACCTCCATATGACATGCCAATTGCGAAGGATATAATGTGTAAAACTTTTTGAATTATTCCAGTGCTCTTTAGTGGATTCGTTTCTTCTGGGCAACCCGATATTTCCATTTTAATATTCCCTAAGTTTCTTAAAACAGACAATTTTAGAGATTATTTCCATTTCTTTAATGTTATATGTTGTCATGTAAATATTATCAAAAATTATGACGATTTTTTTATACCCGTTAATTGTATTTATTGTGTTATTATGTTCTATTATAATCATACACTTGGACACTTGGTAATTACCTACTCAACACACACAGTTCAATTATTTTAAAGTTAGGGGGAAGTAAAGTAAAAAGACCAGAAAACATATTTGAAATGGAATCCTTAGATCATCAGCTTCCCAAGCCCCCTATTTGGATATTTCTTTCTACCGAAAAGGAAAATCAGCACTTTCCACATCAGCCACATTTGCCAAGGCAAGAGAGAACCAGGCCTGAAAATTATCAACGCTTCCTCTTGATTCCCATAGGGATTCAAACATTTTAGTCTCGTGCTAGTTTCTTTTTCATTTTTGGAAACAGGACTCATTCAGGATCTGATCTGCAGTCAAGATCTTTGGTACCCATGTTGCAGAAACGTTTGTGATTCCTAACTCGTTGGCGATAATGTGCTCAACCTTCTCATGAGAGATGCCCACAGCTGGCAAAATATCAATTGGTCAATCGTCAATCAGCCATCACCATGTCAATCAGCCATCACCCGGGTAATGTTTTCTTGAATGGTTGCTGTTGATAGCCTAACAGGACGCGGGTCATCGCCAATAAGGCTCTCTCTCCATGCTTAAATTCCGCAACCCACTTCTTTATTGTGGAAAAGGAAGGGGCATCATCTTCTAAAGAGGAGACCATGTCGACATGTATCTGTGCTGGGGTTAGTACTTTAATTCAGTTGCAGGTACGTGATGACTGTCATATAGCCAGTTTTGTTCATTTCTGGTTATTTCGGTGGGTATAGATTTACAAGAAGATTGTACTTTGTTGTGGCAACAGTTTGATTCAACCCAACTGATCTATCCCTTTCGGGCTTAGAATTTTTCAACTAGCCCCCATGGATAGGAGACTTTCAAACCTGTGTTATGAGAAAGTACGGATAAAGTACCTCAGGAAAAAAATTAACCCTGAAGAAAACGACGTAAGCTGATATTTTTCGGGCAATCAGACGCTAAATGTGGTCCGATACTAGCCAACATCCAAGGACATCTGATATCCAAGGATGTAAACATATTTTCATCAAAATCGGATAAAGATCGGTTGCAAGGCAATAAAACATACGCCCACAACAGCTATGTCCACGAGGGTTGTCGCATATTAATTGTTTTGTAGGTAATATACTATTTTAAAACTGACCAAGAGTAACACCTCATTAGTAATAAATACAATTTTATTGACTTCTAATTTTTCACGATGCAAACATTTATTATACAAAACATGGAAAAAAATAATGATCAATTTAGCTGTTCCAGTTACCATAAATTCGTGAAAATTAATAGGTTTCATCACTTAAACACTGTGCATTAATTTCAAATCAATGGGACAATAACTTTTACTGTTAAAGGGTAGACAGTGATCAAGGTAATAACTTGAAAGTTTTATGAACACATGTGTAAAAATAAAGCCACTTGAAAACATACATTTATAATCTTACGCATCTACAAGATTGTTCAAAGTTACCAAGGATCATAACTCTGGCAGTAATTATCGGAATTTGTTGAAAATCAATAGGATTCTTCGTCTTATGAAAATTAATACTGTGTATAATATACTATTCAAAAAAGTAGGGGATATTTGATTTTGGGGGCATAATACTAAAATATGCAAATGACTACGAAAAAAGTCACTATAGAACCTAACAGAGGAAACATTTCCAGTTACATGTGATGCCCAAACGCACCAATAGCTACCGCGTGGAATGCAGGTGATGCTTGGGATCACCATGGGGGTCCAACCCAAGATTTGCACGACTCTGACTTTGAATGTTACAGTCATTGTGGCATTGAATTCCAGGGTGGAAATATCAGTTTAATTGTTTTAGTGACCAGAAAACAAATTTTGATATGCGTCGGTTTACCCAAAATGAAAGGTTACGTGCCCTTGACATGCTACAGATCGGCACAACACAGGCGGTTGTGGCGCGGATGATGAATGTTTCTCAGTCTGTCATAAGCAGGCTATGGTCCAGATACCGTGATACACAATCTGTACAGGACAGACCACGCTCAGGTCAACCAAGGGCGACAACTCAAGCCCAGGATCGATTTATCCGTACCTTGGCCTTGAGAATTCGTGTCATCACAGCAAATCAGATCAGCGCTCGTCTTCAAACAGACACTGGTGTGAGAGTGAGTGGCCTGACGATTCGGAATCGACTGCATAAGGGTCACCTTCGCGCCCGACGTCCTCGCGTGATCCCTTGTTTGAGAGATCATCACATTCAGGCAAGACGTCGTTGGTGTAGGGATCGTCAACACTGGGATAATCGACGCTGGAGCAATGTGATGTTTTCAGATGAGTCAAGGTTCACTGTTGATTTTTTGGACAGACGTAGGAGGGTGTAGCGTCGTCGAAACGAGCGCTCCCCAGACGTTAAAGCCCCAATAACACTCTTGATGTAACTGAAAAATATGTCCCAATCTTCATTCTGGTCAACAAATCGTATTATTTTAGAATATTCCAATTAAATGATGATATAAATTTCATCTTAACACACCTAATTTAAAAAATTGGAAAAATTCAATCAATTGATTTGAAAAGTCTAACGTAAACCTTTTCAAATGTGACTTGGATTTTAAAATATTTTCGAACCCTCTGGACAAATAAAATAGGTTGTAATGGATAATTTACACAACAGGTAGGACATTTAAACATCTAGTACTTAGAATAAGGGTATTATTTATTTTCTGGAGCTACCAAGCCAGCAAGAATGTTATTGTCCCTTTAACGTCATCAGACATGATCGATTTGGGAGTGGTTCTGTTATGGTGTGGGGAGGCATCACTGTTGCTGGAAGAACGGCTTTACATGTTGTTGCAGGGCGTGTTACAGGCCAGTACTACCGGGACAACATCTTGGCAGTCCATGCTGTGCCGTTCGCACGACGTCATGGCCGCCGTTTCATCTTCCAGGATGACAACGCAAGATGTCACAGGGCCAGGATTGTTACAGGTTACCTCCAACAACAGAACATCACCACATTACCTTGGCCAGCACTGAGTCCCGACCTCTCCCCCATCGAGCATGTCTGGAACATGCTTGGAGAGAGGTTACGTCAACGTCAACAACGTCCTGCCAATGTCCAAGAACTTGCTGCTGCGTTGCAACAGGAATGGGACAATCTGGACCAAAATGACCTTAGACGTCTCATTAGGAGTATGTCACGTCGGATCAATGCTTGTTTGGCAAACAGAGGAGGATTTACCTGACTTTGTTGTGATGCTGTGGTAACTTTGCTGTTTGACCCCGGGTATCATTAATTTACCCTTATAATGGTCAGTCTGTGCCTTACTTAGTCTAACGATCATTTGGAATAAATCGATGAATGTGAACTTCATTTCATTTTGTCATTTGTTTCTTCGTCAGTTTCATAAGGTGACTTTAAAAACACTTAAAAATCAAATATCCCCTACTTTTTTTGAATAGTATACTATCCACAAGATATTTCAATGAGATTATTCAGATTATTGACAAAACTGTATGTGGCAATAATTATCAGAAATCGCTGAAAATCATTAGGATTTTCATCTCGTGGCCTGAAACAATGTGTATATATTTTGTCTCCAGAGTGACCACAAGATAATTTGAAGTGATAAAGGGCCATAACTCTGACTGTAATTATCAGAAACCAGTGAAATAGGTGATCAAGGGATGTAACTTCTTCATCTCATTGGCTTAAGCAATGTATCAAACGTCACCTTTCGCCTCTTGAGTAGTCTAGAGTCAAGTAGAGTGTCATCATGCAATTATGGATGCAGGATGGATAGGGAAAGACAGGCGAGGGCAACAACAATCACTTTACTTCGTATCATGACCTTTAACGCTGTGTATAAATTTAAAGTCAATCAGATTTTAACTTTAGCCTCTAAGTCTAGAGCATCCACAAACAATTAATTTTGTACGCAAGATGGATAGACAGGCGAGTGACAACAATATGCGTCCAAATCATTTCAATGTGGGCATATAAAAACTTGATTTGCAAACAATCAGGGGCCACAATTCATAAAGTTACGATCCGAAAAGTACCGATATCGTAATGACCCGAGATCTTTGGGTTATAAAATATATCTTAAGTTTTGTCTAAATCAGATAATATGACCCGTAGAGTGTCCCCCAAAAATGACAATGGTCCCACAGACGGACAGGGACGACATGATACCTCCACATGAAAATGTGGGCAAATAAAAAACAATATTCAATATCTATATTATTACCATTAAAATGTACATTATATATTTGTATCACAGATAAGTATATAATAGATTAGACTGTACAGTAAAACATTAATAGTAATGTGCATAAATATCTCAATCAAGATTATATCTTCTTTAACCTTATTGTGAAATACTCTGCATTGTATAAGATCCAATCTTAACAATTTTAACTATTTTTTCAAGACACTGGTCATCAGTATTTACAAGGATAGGATAAAATGAAAACAGTACATTAGGTACTGTCTGAAAAATACCTGTGATGATCAGCAGGTTAAAGGAATATTCAAATAATTTATCTTACTTCTTATGGTCATAACTTGTCCTAACGTAAAAGACAGAATTAACGTTGTATGAAATTTAAAACGGTAAGATGCTTCATAATAAGACAACACCATTCTCAAGGACTGATTACCATCTTATTATGAAACATTTCTTATTATTTATAATTTTGAAATGGGTCATCATTGACGACTGCGACGGACTGTTGATAGAGGATATAACAGTTACGCTATTCGAGTGGAGATAAAATTGTAACACATTAATACTTGCTTGCGATAAATCATAATTTTAAATTTGTATACAATTTTTTTCCTTGTATATCCAGATAAATAAGTTATAAAATTTATCATTTTGATTATCTGACAGAATAAATAATACAATAACACATAAAGTATGTGAAATAATCCAACAAGAAACCCCATTTTCTATTTTCCCTTCTTTTTCCCCTTTTTCCCTTTCTTCCCCTTTTTCCCCTTCTTTTTCTTGCCATATGGACCAAATCCTTTTCTCACCATCATTCCTCTCCACCATGCTTGAACCTAAAATTAAAAGAGATTTGTATTTAGGGCAAGATTAAAGCATGTTTTTAGAAAGCAACACAAGGGAGATAACTGTTTTCAAAACACAGAATCTCCAAATCTTAGCAACCACCTTGGCTCCATAATATGCTAACATAAAAGCTGTTGAATCATTCACGTTAACCAGCAAAATGTTGATGAATGGACAGGGACGACAGCTATGCTCAAACCATGAGTGGGCTTTTACAATTTGGGGAGAAGACCAAATGAGATAAAGATATAAATAGATTGAATCAGCAATACGGTATTCTCATTCACAAGTACAGTCTTATCGAATTGTAGAAAATAAGCACAAAGTTCATTTTAGATAGTGACCAGAAATCACAGAAAATTATTTTATCCTGTCTTACCTTCACTGCACCTTTAAGTTCTATCGCCTCCATTTCATCTTTTCTACGTATTTTTTCTTTTTCTATTCGATCTTCAACCACAACTTGTTCATATTCTTTATACTGTAAACAAAATTCATCACATTCATACTAAAAATGTTTCAATGTATATTGAATAAAGGAGAGAGAAAGATCAGTTTTCACTTTCATATGAAGGGAATTGTAGGCTATTATACTATGAATTACATTGCTGAATATAGACACTCATCTCAACAAATCACCAAAGTTGGAAACAAGTTCTCTGCCCTTGACTATATCATAATTCTATTCACACAAGATCTATTACTGGCCAAACTTTCACAGGTCTCAATTATGTCACTTGATTGAAATTTTGTTAATTCAAAATGTTCAGGATTCCTGCCCTATATTATTATTAGGCTTTCAGACTTATTATCGTCTGAGCTTTATTTGCCGTTTTTAGAGAAACTCACCAGTTTTGTCAATTCTTGCAATCTTTCTAAATCTTTAGCTTTGGATGCCTTTAAAACGTCTAATTCATGCTGCTTAGCTTCCACATCTTTTTCATATTTCTCCTGCCAAAAATCTAACTTCTTCTCCAGATTCTACAATAAATAGAGAAATAACCTCAGTTTTAAATAAATTGGCCAAATGGTTTACGTGTGCACGTTGGATCATAAGGTCTGTCAATGAGTTAAGTGGCTAGTTATCTGCTTATTTAACGAAAAGGACAATTGGATCGTGTGAATAAAAATAATACAACTTACAGAATGATGATTACGGAGGAAAGCTTCTATCTCAGAGTTTGCTCGTGTTTCTTTATCAATCTGATTCTGTAGATTCTGTAAAAAAAAACCCACAAACATACCAAATTATATGTGGTTGGATAAATTAAAAAATATTAATTTCAGTACTAGTCAACAGAAATACACTACTCTATATTTTTACAAAATTAGTCAGAAACAATCTGATTAAAAAAAAACACAGATCCTATTTCGTTTCGTTCAAAATTTTGTTTTACTTGTCTTTACTACACTAGGGTCTGGAAGAGTTGTTATGATGAGAGGGATTAGCCATTGAAACGGTTATTGTGTTCCAAAGTCTAAAACAATCACGGCTGAAACCTTAGTGGAAAATGCACATGATCGAACTATATCAAGGCATTTACCTAATAGACAACTACACCAAGTTTACACCAGGGCCGTATCTAGCGGGCGTGCAGGGGGTACATTGCCCCCCCAGAGAAATAAGGCGCCCAGAGAAATGGTGCCCCCTAAATTATAAAATAATACACATGGTTATTATCACACAGTGATGCTCTTATAAGGCACTCATCAATCGACCGGTTTTAAGGACGCCCACACTTTTATACAGGGTTCGTTTTGGTCGCCCTATCCACATTTAATAGGGTCTTATTGGTCTTGGTTGGCGCCGCCACCAAATGACATTGAGATTCTTGTTCTGGTCGCACTATCCACATGGTCTTAGTGGTGTTTCGGGCTAGTTCTAGTTTACAGGACGAGAAGTTTCTTATTTTGGTGTGTTTAACATCAAAATTAGAAATAACGGGATTGTGGCTCCAAGTGCGTGGAAAACAGGTTTGCAGCAGTCACTTTTTCAAAAAATTTCGGGGTTTGGAGCGATAATGATGTTGGGGTGTCGCTGCTCCCGCATTATATTGGTGCCCCCTCCAATCACTCTGCTACACCCCTACTTTTAAAATGCTACATAAGACCCTGGTTTAAACATTCTATCTCAATAAGAAGGAGAGTTAGGGTGTTACAAAGTCTCCATCAATCAGATTGAAGTCTATACTTTGCCTAACCAGAAAATTCTCAGCATCAAACTTTGTTCAGGTAGTGATAAAATGAAACTATGCACAAAGTTTCATCACTATCACTCAATTAGAATCGAAGTTGTCGAGCTCCAAAGTCTTTATCGATCAAATTGCTTATCCCTCTGCATATGCTGTGCGAAAAATGCTCATTACCGAACTGAGTAAAGATACTGATGTAATGAAAGTGTACACCAAGTTTCATCACTCTCACTCTTATCATGTTCCAAAGCATTAACCAATCAGATTACTTATCTCTTGATTAACCTAAGAAAACGCTATCAAGACATTGTCCTAATAATCACCTACACCAAGTTCGAACATTCTAGCTCGATCAAGTAGAAGGAGATTAATTGTTTCCCAAAAAGTGTAGGCAGTCAGATGGACAGACCCATTTAATTTTAAAGTCTGGGGAACCAAAAATCTGGGAATACATTTCCATGACACCTTTCTGATAAAATTTATATTTCTAATTTATAAGCTCAGTTTCTATAATAACCTCAGTCTCATCTTTCATTTCTTGTTCGGAGAGAAAACATCGTTTCTGGGTCTGTGTAACTGCAACCTCTGCACATTTTTTGATATATTTTCCCTCCATATTGGTTTTAGCTTTCATCTCTTGCAGTTGATCTTTCAGGTGAGCTATCATCTCTTCACGATTCTGTACTTCTGTCTCTTTCTCTTTTTTAACATCCAGTAGCTGTTTCTGTAATTGACGAACCCTTTTTCTACCATCTTCTTCTCTAAATATAAAATTTTTAACATATGGTAAAGCAGATCTTTTATTTCAAAAAAGGAAACAGTGGTAGGAACTACTTTAATTAAATGCATGGGCTTAGAGAGAGGAGTGGGTAGGTCTGCCTAGAGCAATTTTAATTTCTATCACCCTGTCTGTCAACAACTGGCTTGTGAATGTGGTAGAGGCTACAGTTTTTAACAGATTTTTACATACCTACATTTCAGTGTTGGCATATTAATACTGTTACCCAAAAATTTTTAAATAATGATCAGGACATACCCTATCAATCATAGAGTTCTTCGACCTTTCGTCCTTTTTTTTCTGAAAACATTGTGAATGATAAAACTCTGTTGATTTTCATCATTCTAGGACTTCCCATTCCAGAGATATAAAATTATTGTGTCTTTGAAAAAGCTTGTGAACACAATAGGGATTAGATTTCTTGAAAGGGGATCCTTATCAAATTTGGTCAAATATTTGGTGTGAAGCACTGTGGTCATGAGATTGATATTCAGCTTTACGCAACCTTCCGTTCTGGGCTTAACCCCTTCCCCAAATGTTTTTGGGTGGGATTTGTAAATTCTGTACATAGGAACTTGCAATGTGTGTATTTTTCAATTCTGTAGAAACCTTGTTCAAATGAAAAGAAAGGCTATATTTTCAGACAAGCTTATGAACACAATAGAGATGTTGAAGGCATAAAGGATCCTATCAAATTTGGTCAACATCCACATTTTTTCGATTAGGATAAGCTGCTATTCCTTTCTTTTTTTTTAAAACATTACTGTTGTGTGGGTGTTGCTATCTTTATCAACGCATAGGCCTACTCTGTGCCTTTGAATATATTCTCAAATTCATACTTACTTCTGTATCGTGTTTTGTAAAGAAGCTTTCCTCTTTTTCTCTAGTTTAACAGCTTCCAGTAAAGCCAGGAACGTTCTGTTGTGAATCAGTTCACCCATAGTCTCAGACATCACAGCCTCTAGAAATATTCTACAAAATAAAACATGTGGGTTGCATTAAATATATTTATAATAATTATTACAGTATGGAAATGTAACATAATTTTGATGTTGATTTTCTTCTTGCTGAGTATAACTTTAAAGAAATTCTTATATGACAAGTTTATTACTATTTTTAAAAAGGCCAAATTTGAAGTTTAAGGAGATTAGCAGATAAGGGCTTAACTTTATCTGGTATCTTAGGACAAGAAACATATTTGTATGGAAAACCCAGATTTCAACAACGTGTTGTCAAGGGGTATTTCCTTAACAGCCAACAATCCCTATTTTACCTGCAGCCTTCCGTTCCCGATTTATCTCCTCGGTGCCGAAAACCTTGTGAAAGATGATAGGTTTCAAAAGATTTTTTTTCAAATTTGATTTTGATAGCAAACAATGGGGTCATGAGAGGATATAATTCATCCGATTAACCCAGAGATGAGATTTCTTCAAGGATCCTATTAGACCTTTATCAAATTGGCTTGGCATCTAAGTTTTCCTTTTGGATAAGCTGTAGTTGAGACAAAGCTGCTGTGTGGCCAGTGTGGGTGTATTCCACACTCTGCTTGGCCATCTTTAACTTTAAATTTAAAGTATGCATCAGATGCTAATGACGCACAGTCATTTTCAAAACTAATGGCAGACACTTGGGGTTTTCATTCATATTATTGTGAGCTTTCAGTCTTTAATTCTATTTATCTAGTTTAAAAGAAATAGCACAAAATACGTTCTTGGGTTGCGCTAGATGACCAAGTTAACCTTGGGAAAATGTATTTAAGAATGTCTTTAAGAAGGCCTTTAGTACCTACCTTTATCCACGTCCTACCTTTCGAGTAAAAAATTTAATTTGAATACGCTTACCATGCATGCAGCTGGTTATAGTAAAGAGTTGAAAATGTCTACATCAGATGTTTCAAGGCTTGAAACATCTTATATAGGCATTAAGATGCCAGTCTCAAGATTAAATAACCCTGTATAGCTGTGCAACTTCATCTGAATAAATTAAAATTAGCACCATGGAAGAAACAACTACCAAATTAATTTGAAATCCATTAAGCTGTGTTAGTCGAACGATTCCGTGTTGTGAAACATCAACAGCTGTTGGACACTGGTTAACACTAAATTAAATCCTAACTGATTGACACATCACTGGATATTACCTATCATGTTGTATTTTAGCTGTGTTATCAGATGTTAGAGGATTCTGACGAAGACTTCGACGAAAAACATGGGTACTGTTTTTCAAATCACCGCCTGTTTTTAAGACCTCTTTCTCTATGAGGTTTAATTTATCAGTATTTTGTGTCATCTGTCTAACATCCATCTTTCTTGCTAACACTGACTGATATCTACTCTCTAACTGTCTCTGTGAATCTAGTAACTCACTGACATCATTGTCTACTATCTGAAATACAATTAATTAAATATGTCTATAATAATATACGGTTCTATATAAAAATTGATTAATTAAAAAAGTCTTAGAGTGCATGATTAATAAAATTTGTATAGGAATTCCAAATGACAAGACGTAGTTTCCTTTTACTAGATTTTTTTATTACTGACTCCATGTATACTATGCATAATAAAATATCAACAACTTAGTTAATGATGATCAATCAGGTAGGTAACTTATAATTTTGAACTTAAAAATGTCTAAGTATTATAAAGGTGATCAAAGTTCATTTTGGTAATATATTCATACATACTTAATTAGCATGTTAAATACATTATCCTTAGCATAAACTACTTAAAAAGAATTCATATTTCATTCGAAACATTTACATGAAATGAAATTATCTTACCTCATATGCATCTTGTCTCATATCAAATGAATGTGGCATGATTCGACCGAGAATAGATAACTGATCACAACAATCTTCTAGAACTGTTGCAACGTGGATGGCATCCACCCCACATAACATAGGTGACGTCATCTACAAATCAAATTATAAACCTAAAGCATTTTCACTGTAGATTATCACAGTTTTATTGGTTGGCTGAGTTCATGGATCTTTGGGGGGCTATGCTCCAGCTCAAAATCATGAGTTTTTTTAATCAGCCCCCAAAGAGCCGGGGCAACACAGATTCCATAGCAATTTGGGTAACATAGGTTATGTTCATTAAACTGTGTACACGCCCCGGGTTCAAAGAAAAGTCCAAAGTTGATACAAAGCACTAGCCTTAGTCTCTAACTCTGTTACTGTACTTCTTTACATATATATATAGCTTGCTTCCTTGAAACAACCACAGAACCATGTTTGGTTAGTAGCTTATCCTGCGGGTCTTTGTGGCGGTCCTTCCACCCGTTCCAATAATGTTACCGTCTAGAAGCATTCATCAAATCTGCAGTTTCTCTATTCACTTGATTTGATATTTGTTTATTTTTTGCAATATCTATTTTCTGTCTTGTCCGCAGGTTTATCTTATAGATTTTTGTTTTGCGTGTAGGGGATGTTCAGGTGATCTAGCGATGACCCCACACCAACTTTCAGCCAAATCGATCAAACCGACCTACCTTTAGCTTCGCTCGGGAAATATATTTATCTGTTCGATGCCATTTGCCTTTGTTGACTACTATTTAGATTCAAATAACAAGACACTCAGGCAGACTCCGACACTCTGCGCTACACGCCTAACGCATCCAGTTCATAATTATAACATTTATTTTCGTATATATTTTAATTTTTGCGCTAAGCCACCATTTTCTGTAAACGACTATTTGGCGTTGACCATTTGGATTGGTGTTTACGTATGAATAACGTTGTGACCTTGATGCTGACCCTGTTTGAAATTTTCCATCGTTCTCAGGGCCTTTGCGTCTATGCTTGCCGTCCCCGAATTTCTTGCTGTAGTATTATCAAATTCAATCAATGTTCGAGGTGAAAGCAGAGACTATGCCCTTGGACAGTTGGAGTAGCTTGGTCAAAGTTGTGTTAATCGCATCTAAATAGTCAACAAAGGCAAATGGATTCTCACGGATAAATATATTTCCTGTGAGAAGCTAAAGGTCAGTAAAATGAAAAGTTATTCATTATTAGGCGACATAAAAAGAATTAGTTGGTGATCGTTCCCGCCCGCCCAGAAAATTCTACCCGACCAGATTTTTTTTTTATTTTTTATTTTCAAAGTTGACCCTCTCACGATGTTTAAAACCAGTGTTAAAAGTTCCAAAATGTAGCCAGGCTACGAAATTCCTTCCTAAGCGGATATAATTATTGAAACGTGTTCAAATACTCCTAAAATGCGTAGGACTGAATGACATTTATAAACAAATTGCGACCTGTTAACGGCAGCAATGGCCGACATTTTTTTTGCACGCTTAAGCGACAAATACAAAATTTTAAATACAATACAACCTGGAACTATATGTTAAGATGGGAATACGTCTCACCGATTCTGAATTACATGGAACAGTCTCTCGAATAAATGACTAAATCAACCGATTTTCGGAATGGTCTCGAGCCAGGGGGGAGGGGGCATGAATGACTAAATCAACCGATTATACTTATATAGTGATCGTTAGTCGTTATGCAAAACATTTTTTCTTTTTTTTTACGGGTTCTTCTGGTCTTACTCTTACTATCCGCAAACTACAATATTATGAAAGTTAAATGTCTAAAAAGAATATCAGTCCAAAGGCATGGTAGGCCTATGCTTTATGAATTCAAAATTTTGCAACATTTGATATCCTGCAACATTAAACCAGTCAGCACCATCTATAGGCCTAAGTGTTCAGTTATAAACCTCTTTGTATTTTCTGATTGAATCCAAGCCAGAATATCTAAAGTTTGAATAATTAATCTGACGATTCAAATGACGATCAGTGGCTTTATTTTATATGCAGATGAGTTGTGTTTTGACATGAAATAAAAGGTTAATATTCCTGAAGTATATTGCTTATTCTCTCTATTCATTAAAAAAAAAAAAATAATAAAATAAAAACCGCCCTCCCTCCCACATTTTTTGAAAAAAAAGGACGATCACCAACTATTTTTTTTTAGGTGGCCTTCTTATTGATCGATTTGACTGAAATTTGGTGCACGAGGTCATCGACATCACTAGCCCACCTGAACACTGAACATCTCTTGAAATTTCAAGTCAAGTCTCTACGACCACGGTTACTGGTAAAAGTGCAATTGCGCCTTAATTTGATATATTTTTTTTTGTTTTTCACTGACCAAACTGTTTAGTGAAACTCAAACGATCGGTCATGATTTTGTTTTTGGATTGAAAATGGGATTAGCGATTGTTTTTAGCGTCACCTATAAAACAGCAACATACCTTAGCTTTATGTTATTTACTGTATCTTCTTAAGTAATTTTTATGCTGTTGCAGACATCTTGATTCGACGTCGAACTTTAAATAAAAACCTCAAATAGATTTTTGTGTTTAATTTTTAGACGTTTTGTTTATCGTTGCCATACGCCATTGAACTTCCGGGACTATATTTCCGCTTTAAAGGTTTCGTAGTTTAGATCTACTTTAAAATACCATCAAAATTTAAATTTGTTTGAATAATTAATTCAAAATTGATAAAAGCTTGATTGAACAAACAAAATTTGTGCAAATATAACAAAATAATAAAAACAAGGCTACGGAACTAATCCGGAAAGCTAGCTCTTTCTTTTTCTCTTCCGCCATAACCAAAAATAGGGTTAGTGAACATGGTGAACATGCCATCAACTACTTAAATTAAAATTGAAGCCCTTTCGTTACATTTTATCAATAAATATGGAATTTAAACAATTTATAGATATTAAAATTTTCATTTTCGATTGTTTACGTTTTCCGATGTGTATGTTCTGTTTCAATTTGTAACGGATTGTGATCACAGATGATTGTTATATTTACAATATTTACATGGCTAATAACATGGTTTGGGTAGTAAGGACCAAGAAAAATTACTTGTATTTCTAAGGAAGTATACTGCAAAGCCTGTTTATATAAATTTATGTGTCTTATAATCTTAATAGTTAAAGATTAATTGTCATTTGCTGCTTTCTATCCAATCCATGATCTTACTCTTTGGCGATAGGAGTGTAAATGTAAAGGGCTAAAACTAAGGTAAATAAAGTGGAGAGCTGAAAATCATTCGTACAGTTATATTTCTATACCACTACCGCACGATACTCACTGAATCTTTCCGAACGGACAAATATTTTTCTGTGTTTATAGCCACAATTCTAACCCTAACCCTTCAGAATAGTTTTAGATAAACCGAACCCTAACCCAAGGGAAAATATTTGTCCGTTCGGAAAGATCCAGTATTGTGCACCACTACCAGAATATATAATGAGCCAGGACGTAGTTTCTAAATAAACTGTTATGTGTATTTAACAAGTTATGATCATACATTAACATTAACATCAGTAATTAAAGAATAAAAAGAATAGACTGAAACTTGACAAAAAGCGTGCATTTTAATGCGTGCAAAATAGGTTAGGTGCTCTTGATTTGAAATAAGTCTGGCGAAATATAGCCAACTTCAATCTACGATTCTGAATTTCTATTTTATGTAAATGTGTTACTAGCAATTGTATTGTAATAGTTTAAAAAATGTCAATCTCAATATCTGCAAACATTCAGGCTAAAAAATCATCGAAATGTAAGCGAAATTACTGTTTGTTTACATGCACAACTCCCTTCATTAGTGAATCGGCACTTTAATTTCTGGTGAATTTTGATATAGAACCAATCAAATGATAACATTTTTGTGATTATTATGGTCTGTGATACCCCGAACTCCGACAATTACAGCCGTAGAAAACTGGATTTATCTTATTTTGATGATTGAAATTTGCTAAATTTCGACTAAATATAACCTATGTTTTTTGTGGTATCATCCGGATTATAAATATTTGACATATTATTATTCAAATTTTTACGATTTTAATAAATCTTAGCTGACAATAACATGCAGATTTCAGTTTTAAAATTGACTGAAAGCACTTGTTTGGTGCCAAGCCATGCACTGACTGGTATAGAGCATTTTGATTACATTATTGAGGTCGATCTTGGATTTTAAAATTCCATAACTTTGGATCTAATTGGAATATTTTCTTACATTCCCATAACTAATGGCATTAGTAAGCATGCATTTATTAATAAGTAAATAATTATTTTTATATTTTAGTTTAAAAGATGGCTGATACAGCGGCCAAGAAGAGCACTGTACCCTTTACAAAGGCTTACAAAAGGTATTTACCAATTTGAATTCTCAATTCTATATTGAACACTTTAATGAAAGTTCATTCAAGCTCACAACTAGGGCTGCAACAATCCACTAACCTCATAATACAATACATGTTATTGTCTGGACTTCATGATAAAATACATATCACAGTATTTGAAAAAATACTTAAAAATTTAGGCCTACTTTAAAAAATGCAGACGGGTCATATTATCAACCATAGCTAAGTGTCTGTTTTTTATCTACAAATTCCCATACAGGGGTTAATAAAAATTTTGAATCCACCAGCCCAGGGCTAATAGTCTACTGTCGGACACTAGCATAGCATTAATATCCACTAGTCCGTAGTTCGACAAGGTACAAGATTTAACCTTCAATATTTGGATATATTTTGTTGCCTGCCAACCTATCTTTTTTTAATAAAGATTGTAGACTTGATTGCCAAATAATAAAGGATGTAATAGGGCTACACAGTTAACCGATCACAGTTCGGTTGCACTGGTGAAACGGTTTTAACCAACTGATATTCGTTACTAATTGTAGTTAAATAGAGGTGGTCTATTGATTGGACAATAAAAAATAATTACTGTCTTTCAAAGTGGAATTTTTTATGATTGGTAAGGTCGTCCTGTGTACACATTGGCGTGTACCTAAAAGATCCCTTGCCAGTTGGAACTCGATATAAGAGTAGGCCATAGTGTCATTGTTCAGGCAAAACTTCCCTCAAAACACACTGTACATGGTGTATGGCTAGTGTATGCCTGTTGGCGCAGAACAGTAGGATATTAAACCCCATTTCATTTCATAGTGGGTTTAAGGTGAGCGATGTAGGAACTTAAATGTAAAGACCTGTTTAATAATAATTCATTGTGGTATTAATATTTTTGTTTTATATTGTAGATTATTCTCTAAAGCTGTATTTGTGGGCTATAAAAGAGGTTTAAGAAGACAATATGAAAACACATCACTATTGAGAATTGACGGTGTAAATACAAAACACGATACCACCTTTTATCTTGGCAAGAAATGTGCCTATGTTTACAGAATTAAAAAGTAAGTTATTCCATTTACTTCCGATATTTTGCGACATTAGGGTGAAGCAGTACCTCAGTAAAATGCTGGGTTGCCGACCAGGAAGTCTCAGATTTGCTCCATTTGTTTGTGTAGAAAGTTAATCAGGATTTTGAGGCATGGTTTCCACTGCTCAGTGGTGCAAGACAGAGTGTGTACTGGTAGTTGACAGGATTTAACAGAAACTGAGGCCCTGTGTGCACAATTCATTGGGATTTTCTCAACTTTATACAGGCAGGGTTCCCGCCGGTGGGTGGTGCAGGGGGTGCACGTACTCCCCTTTGTGTGATGAAGGGGGGGTGCATACCCCCCTTCAGTCAGCTGAGTAAATGTTTTCAAAAAGTGTGTTTTGTGTTAGAAAACAAGTGTTTAAATGATCTGTAACTAACGAAATATCATATTACATCTTATTATTTAATTCACAGCATCCCAATTCCCAACCCCTTTTGCTGACTATAAGAAGTGGTTGTGCTATGCACTGCATCCACCAATCGTGGGAAACTGTAATCGGAGCTGATTGGTCAATGCCTCACTGTATACGGAATTGTCTAAATTGTTTGACAAGCAAATAGAACCAATCACACGGTTCTTTGATTTAATTTTCTGGCCCTTCAAGATAAAAATAATTATGTGTTTTGTTTAATTTTCAAATGAAAAACACCTGATTAAACGGGTGGGGATGGTAGGGCTAAGCGGCTTTATCATCAATTACGCTATCAAATAGCCGACTGAGCATGCGCAGTCAGCCAGATCTCGGCATGTAAACAAAACATGCATCGGACATGGTGATGATAGAATCAGCAATTAATATCTGAGCAATCCTGTTTAGCATAAATAAGAGAACTTTTTTGGAGAATGACTTAAGAATCATATATTAAACTGCTACTTGTGGTTCTGTCATGCCGAATTTGCAGTGTTTTCCTCCTGATGGAATTAGGTCGGTGAATTTTCTTGTCTGAGAAGGTCAGAAAACGAATTTACAGTTATTCGGCAACCAAATAAATTGTATCTCCCTTCGAGATTTTTGTGGCGGAAACCCTGACAGGTCTTTCACAGATAGGCTTAGAACTTTTCATACAGCCCTCGTATACCCGGATGACTTAGCTGTTATGGGTGTATGTTTCATACTCTGACAACCTATCTTTTAACACATTTGCCATGCTCAAATGGGATAACAGGCAAATATGAAACCAGTCATCACTCTAATGCAGTTGTAATTATTACCTGTAGCTTTACTCCAGCTTCCTATATTTCATATAAACAATTTTGAACAAAAAACTGATGTTTTGCCATTTGTCATCATTTAATTCAGTAGCTGATTGGGTTTTATTTGTAGGACAACCTCTGTACCCGGAAAACGAACTGATATGAAAGTTAAAGTCATCTGGGGTAAAATAACGCGTCCTCATGGCTGCAGTGGTACAGTTCGTGCGAAATTCAGGAAAAATTTACCCAGCAAAGCTATTGGACACAGAATTAGGGTGGTAGGTATATATAATATTAAGAGAATAAATACAAATGTAGTATAATACGACCACACACGCACACACAAGAGATATCTAATTTTCCATTGAAATATAAAAGACTTTTCTAATCGCTAGGGAAACATATTCATTAACCTTTTTTTTTACTTTTCAGATGCTGTATCCATCCAGAATATAAATTGAAAAAAATAAATATTAGGAAAATACAGTTTTATTTGTTAGTCATGTTTAAAACCATTTTTATACCCCACATTTTAATGTGGTCATAGGTTGTCACCCTCCTGATTGACTTTAAATGTGTATATATAGTGTTCGGGGGGACGATTTATAGAGCAGGAGCCCAGGGGGTTAACCTAGCTGAAAAGAGTTCCAATTTTTTCCTTTATTTTATCAATGAATGCATATCTGGTATCATCAAAATGTAAGTCTGCCAGGTTTCGGGCGGTGGGTGTAGTATTCCATGCCCAAAATGTGATACCCCTCAACTAGTCTAGATTAGCTCAAAAGTGTCCAACATGAAATTCTCACAACAGTGTACTACTGTACATCTTCAGGTATCACAAAAACACTCTGACACACAGATATTCCTGGTGTTGGGTTACTCCTGACTGAACTATGTAATTACCAGACATTTGTAGTATACTATTCAAAAAAAGTAGGGGATATTTGATTTTTAAGTGTTATTAAAGTCACCTAATGAAACTGACGAAGAAACAAATGACAAAATGAAATGAAGTTCACATTCATCGATTTATTCCAAATGATCATTAGACTAAGTAAGGCACAGACTGACCATTATAAGGGTACAATGATACCCGGGGTCAAACAGCAAAGTTACCACAGCATCACAACAAAGTCAGTAACGAGTAAATCCTCCTCTGTTTGCCAAACAAGCATTGATCCGACATGGCATACTCCTAATGAGACGTCTAAGGTCATTTTGGTCCAGATTGTCCCATTCCTGTTGCAACGCAGCAGCAAGTTCTTGGACATTGGCAGGACGTTGTTGACGTTGACGTAACCTCTGTCCAAGCATCTCCCAGACATGCTCGATGGGGGAGAGGTCGGGACTCAGTGCTGGCCAAGGTAATGTGGTGATGTTCTGTTGTTGGAGGTAACCTGTAACGATCCTGGCCCTGTGACATCTTGCGTTGTCATCCTGGAAGATGAAACGGCGGCCATGATGTCGTGCGAACGGCACAACATGGACTGCCAAGATGTCCCGGTAGTACTGGCCTGTAACACGCCCTGCAACAACCTGTAAAGCCGTTCTTCCAGCAACAGTGATGCCTGCCCACACCATAACAGAACCACCCCCAAATCGATCATGTCTGATGACGTTAACGTCTTGGAAGCGCTCGTTTCGACGACGCCACACCCTCCTACGTTTGTCCAAAAAAATCAACAGTGAACCTTGACTCATCTGAAAACATCACATTGCTCCAGTGTTGACGATCCCTACACCAACGACGTCTTGCCTGAATGTGATGATTACTCAAACAAGGGATCACGCGAGGACGTCGGGCGCGAAGGTGACCCCTATGCAGTCGATTCCGAATCGTCTGGCCACTCACTCTCACACCAATGTCGGTTTGAAGACGAGCGCTGATCTGATTTGCTGTGATGACACGAATTCTCAAGGCCAAGGTACGGATAAATCGATCCTGGGCTTGAGTTGTCGCCCTTGGTTGACCTGAGCGTGGTCTGTCCTGTACAGATTGTGTATCACGGTATCTGGACCATAGCCTGC
Source organism: Patella depressa (assembly GCA_948474765.1). Classification (NCBI taxonomy): domain Eukaryota; kingdom Metazoa; phylum Mollusca; class Gastropoda; family Patellidae; genus Patella; species Patella depressa. Next base: position 32,679,513 of record OX419715.1, read on the forward strand.
TTATGACAGACTGAGAAACATTCATCGTCCGCGCCACAACCGCCTGTGTTGTGCCGATCTGTAGCATGCCAAGGGCACGTAACCTTTCATTTGGGGTAAGCCGTCGCATATCAAAATTTGTTTTCTGGTCACTAAAACAATTAAACTGATGTTTCCACCCTGGAATTCAATGCCACAATGACTGTAACATTCAAAGTCAGAGTCGTGCAAATCTTGGGTTGGACCCCCATGATGATCCCAAGCATCACCTGCATGGAAATGTTTCTTCTGTTAGGTTCTATAGTGACTTTTTTCGTAGTCATTTGCATATTTTAGTATTATGCCCCCAAAATCAAATATCCCCTACTTTTTTTGAATAGTATATTAGAGTATACCTGATGAGAGTTATCTAATTTCCAGTCAACAGCTAGGCTGGATTAGCTGAAATCTGTACCACCTAAAACAACTTTGGAGTGGTTCAGTACCACCACAGGAGTCCTGAATGACCACTGCCAGACAATTTGTGCGGTGGGTCACCCCTACGCAGTATTTTGTGATGATTAATTCAAAACTCACTAACCAGGGGCGGATCCAGGATTTTCAGAAAGAGGGGGCGTGCTGTACCAGCTTGGGAGTGCGAAGCCCGGAACTGTGATTTTTGAGTGTAAAAAATGCCCACAAGGACTAATTTCGTGCTAAAACTGTAAATTACGATTTCCAACCTAAACTATTTTCGTTCTCCTTTCTCGCGAGAATATATGGAGCTAAAAATTGTTCGACACCTCAAAAAATAGAGGGGGCGTGCGCTGGGTGCGCCCCCCACTGGATCCGCGCCTGCTAACTACTATATCTTTCAATAACTACTTTTTACCACTCCATGGGTTTTGTTAGGCAATGACACAACAAAAAGATATTACAGTTTTTCTTCCAATTAACTTAAGACTATATTATACAATCGTACACTTTAAAAGCATGATTTTATCAATACATCTACATTAGTTCATTTTGCTGCATTAACAAAGGAAACGCGTTAATGGATATAAAGATAAATTCTTTAATTTGGCAGTTTAAATGATTTCATTTTAATCCATTTTTAAATCTTTGTTAATTTTATTAACTAAAAACTCTTGTATAATAAACTACAGAGAGGGGGGGGGGCATCTAGAATAACTTTTCCTTATTTTAACTTGAACCAACTGCAAAATCTACCAATCTTTTTTTATCATTTGTAAAGGGAGATAACTGCGTAAATACTTCAGTTTTCTGCAAATTATCGAATATTCGTTGCAGTTATTATACTGACGTGCTGCTATTTGATATTAGGCTATTTGATTGTTTTGGGTATCGGACCCCATGACAAGAGGACAACGGGAATCTCTCCTCTCGGATTTTAGGGAATCCCCCCCCCCCCTCCACGAAGCAGTGTTTTGAAATTTCAACCTGAAATGGCAGTCTACGGAGTATAGTCCGGGCGGGAAGTCATATTTAGTTCTGAACAGAAAAAAAACTATCACACAGAGGGAAGGGGGCCCTACTGCCAGTCCAGGCCCGATGATATCACTTTGCAAATCTTGTTAATCGAGTTGGTTAGTTGAGAAACGGGGACCCGACGGAAATATTTGACAATTTACCTGTCAGCCTAAAAATTTCTAAATTCATCGAAAAAGTGAAAGGGCCACTATCTTTCACGATTTTGGTAAATGGGTCCTTATTATGTTTTTCTACAAAATATTAAAAAAAAAAAAATTGTCACTAAATTCGTCATTGCTCTTCCCCCGGAAAATTTGGAAATTGGACGACCGCAAACGCGTTCTCCAGCCCAGGAAATCGATCTCTAACAAACTCTGAAAAATGAACAGTCTAGTGACAAGACAAGGATCCCACGATAGTGGCCCATTGGGCAATCGGTACAATATGTATGGCAGATAGATTCCAGAAGATAAGAAAAAATATGAGACTGGATGTAGGGTGCCATTTTCCAAAATCAATACTTCACATTATGCATCATGGAGATCCCTGAATGCTGTCTATGACAAACAGTAGATATTTTAGAACTACGCCACCCAAAATGAATATCATTTTCAACTGGATATTCAAGAAAATGATGAAACTATATTATATACTAGACAGCAAAAATAAAAAACGTCAGTACGATTTCAAAATCAGAGAAGCACTTTAATCAAATCATTCTAGAAAATGACTTACTAAATGGATCTAAGCAATTTTTTGTGAACAGAACACGTCTCCACCGCCTGTGTCGCCGGTTTAGTGTTGTTGGGCAAACTGTAGAGGTTCACGTCGATGTCGAGGGGTTAGGATCGGTCCACGGTAAGGTATTTGGCAATGGATGTTCTCTCTGGTGAGACGTCGGCGGGCTGTATCTGTACTAATGGGTCTTCAGTGTGTTCCCACTGTCTGACGTGTTGTCTCGGATGCCTGTGGCTCACAATTTTATTATGCCTAATTAACCCGTGCATAGCAGAATACTGCAGTAAAACTAATTGCGTGACAAACGGGGCTATCAAATCGAATGAAATGTAAATAATACTGTTTGGAAACGAACATACTTTCACCGTTTTTAATACCTTAAATCACTGTCCAAGACCCAGATTAAACGAAGGACTGTCATGTTGCTGTACTTAAATTATAGCTTTCATTGAAAGGAAAGAATAGACACACTCCCGCATATAAGTTCAAGAAACAGAGGTTATTCCAGCAATGGCCAGAGAGGGATTTCTCGGGCCATTGCTTCAGGAATATGGTGTGAAGGGATTCTTCACACGCTGTCACACAACACGGTCGCCTTGTGTTAACCCTTAGTCCACTAATTCGCGGGCGATCATCTGTGGTGTTGGCCCGAAAGCGTTGCTGAAGCTGGAAGCGATTGGCAACGGCTTTGGCAACGTGGCCAGTGTCATGTCTTTGTGGCTGCACACAATGTAATGTGCTCTGTGATTATATGTAAAATTTGGAGTATTTATACCCATATGGAATTTTCTGAGGTGCTTTCTATATGGATTTTGTGATTCCTTTGGCGATATCTATTTGTAATTTGGAAACAACACAATGGAACAATATGTATTTGAAACTTCTGTAAACAGAATTGTACAATAGAAAATTGCCATGTGAGACTATTTTTAGTTGAGCTGTATGAACTATGCTCACTAACCAACAACTTACCGGTTACTGATTATCCACTCAGTAAGCAACACTTACAGAGAACTAAACTTCTAACTCAGGGGCCTATTTCACAAAATTTTAACTAAGATAAGATCCCAATTTTAGTAATTTGATTGGATAATATTAGATTGATTTTAGTGCTTAGCCAATCAAAATTGAAGTATCTACTAAAGTTGGATTTTATCTTAAGTTAGAATTTCGTGAAACAGGGCCCTGCTCTTTAATGATTTAAAGTTCCAATTTCACTTTTTCTAAGAAAGTCAAAATATGTTTTTTGCTCGAAAGGTTGTCAACTCACTATTATACGATCATGGACAAAATTTTGGGGGGAGGGGGGGGGGGTAGAAAGGGTGACACTGGTTGATTGAGGAAATAGTTACTCAATTACCTCTCTTGTTTTCCTATTCTTCTCCATGGACGGCCATCTTCAAACGTTTGAATTTGAAGTTGAAAATGATATTTTTGCCAATTTCTCAACTGGCAATAGTGAATTATAGGATTAATAGGATTATTCTTTAACAAGGTAGGACTGTTTATAGGTTCAATCTGTTTTGGGGCTTTATTTTAATAAATTTTAAAAATATAACTTAAAAAAATGCTATTGGAACTTTAAAATAGCTAAGTCTCTAACTCACTATCATCCAAAATCTTCAACTATGAAAACACGAATTATTTGTCAGTTTAAATCAACATTGATGCTGTGATCTTACCGGCGGAAAAAGATGGGCTTCAGGGGCCTATTTCACGAAATTTTAACTAAGATAAGATCCCAATTTTAGTAATTTGATTGGATAATATTAGATTGATTTTAGTGCTTAGCCAATCAAAATTGAAGTATCTACTAAAATTGGATTTTATCTTAAGTTAAAATTTCGTGAAACAGGGCCCTGATATCCAATTAAGACAAAATAAATATTTTAACATTGGTACAGGAATTGTGTACCATAATGCGTTTCAGCCCCAGTTCTCTAGCCAGACTGGAGTAACCAGACGCTAGAAATTTTCATTCGATTGAGAATGCTGGCTTATTTCGCGGAACATAACTGATTTGAAATTAAAATTTGAATAAAAACGTAAATCAATTTATATACATTCATATTACAGTATTATATGCGTTGCGACCCACTTCTGTCAGTTTCTAGGTCCCAAATGTTAGCGATTTAGCTCCTTTAAAGAAACTAAACCTTTTTAAAAACTTTCGTGGTAAACGCGGAAAAAAGACAAGTAATAAATCACAGGCTGTATCTTTGCTTAACGCACAACCAAGTCGTAGTAAAGTGCTCGATGTTGCTGACCTTGTTATAGATGAGGGAATTGATGTTTCGATCGGATTCAGACAATCCCTCATTTCAGAAGTAATCCCACCTGGTTTTTCTATTAGCCATGTTGAGAGATTGACTGGAAGAGGTGGCGGTATAGCGGTTTAGCAGTTTTGTTTAGAGATAGTTTGAAGTTAGAAATATTACTAAATTATGAGAACAAATCTTTTGAGACATTAAATCTAAAACTAAGTTCCTCCAATACTTGTGTTCATGTCTTTGTCGACCAACACGATCTAAAAGAAACAAGTATACCGAAAATGAATTTGTTGATGAGCTATCGTTGCTTATCTCTAAGAAATCAAAACGAATGTTGTGCTACAACATTAAATACGACAACCAAAATTCTCAATTTTTCAAAAACGTCGTCAGAATCTTAAAACTGCACGATCTTTAACAATATGTTCATCAGCCAACTCATAAAGCAGGACACGCCCTTGATTAGAATTGTCACTCGCCAGATTGCGCCTTGATAGAAGCAGGCGCGGATCCAGAGGGGGGGTTTGGGGGGTCCACCCCCACCCCCCTGCTCAGCTACATAAAACAAAATAACGCCTTGCGTCAATGAAATTACATCACAAAGTGATCCTACATCAGTATAAAAATGATTTCTCTGTTTAAAAAGCTCAATTTGTATGTATGCCTATGTAATTTAGAGACGATGATGGCAGATTTCCGTAACAGAAACCTGGCAAACCCCCTCCTGCAAAAATTCCTGGATCCGCCCCTGAGAAGACGTCAATATACGAGATATACAAATCGTTGATCACTACCTGGTATTTTCAAAATGGAATTTTAAAAAACCCCAACCAATGAAACTGTTAAAATCGATTCGAAAGATACGATCTATTCAGCTAGACACTCTCCGCGTTGACCTTGCTTCATCCGACTTAGTATGTAACCCTCCTCAAGACCCAGATGACCTTGCTGTCCTGTACAACACAACGCTGCTCACCATTTTGGATCAGCATGCTCCAATCGTTACAAGACAGATTATACCTCGATCTGGTATTAACTGGTACAGCACCGAGGTACGCGATGCCAAGAGAAGTCGTCGTTTGGCTGAACGGAAATGGAGACACTCACACCTTGAAGTACATCGGCAATTATATAAAGATGAAAAATCCAGAGTATCTAAAACTATTAGATAGGTTAAGTAACGCTATTATCTTGACAAACTGACTGAAGATGTAAACTCTCTTGATAAGTGTCATTTCTTTATGAAATCATTGCTTTGTACCAAATCTGCAGTCACTCAACCACACCCAGACAATTACGAAGAATTGGCAATCTCTTTCTCTAGCTGGGGTGCAGGGCTACATTGCACTCCCAGAAAAATAAGGCGCCCCGAGAAATGGCGCCCCCTCCAAAGATTTGACAACCTCTCAATTATAAAATAATACACTGATTATGATCACACAGTGATGCTCTTAAGGCACTGATGAGTCGGTCAGTTTTAATGGCGCCAAAACGCCAATGGGTACCTGATTCGTTTTCCCTCATACAAACTTTCAAACATCACTTACGTGAAGGCCATGGGGCTATAGTTTAGAGGACAAAATGAGAAATAGCGCCGCCGAAATTGACACACTGGAACGACTTGATTGCAGCTCCAAGTGGGTGGAAAACGCGTTTGCGGCAGTCTAATTTTCAAAAATTTCGGACGAGGGACTTCCGCGCTCGGTGACATTGGCATTATATTGGCGCCCCTATCACTCAGCTACACTCCCACTTTTAAAATCCTACATACGGCTCTGAGAACGGAGGCATTAGTGATAAAAATACACCCGTGAACTTGGCTAGTGTTGTGTCACTCAATGAGTTTGAGAGTTTTAGTCGGAATGACATTTTAAAGATCATTAAATCCGCCAACAAAACATGTTCACTTGATCCAATACCGTCCCATACTCCTCGCAGTGTTCCGTTTATTAGAGCTTATCCCACTACTTACTGCTGTAAAGAGTGGCAATTCTTGTTCTAAATTATGATTAATCAATAGTCCGATTAACAACCAATCGCTAACTACGTTACTAAAGCATTACTTTTAAAACAGAGCGCCAAATTGGTCCAAATATGTTTACATAACGTTACGTCATGGCTCACGATTTTATTATGCCCAATTAACCATTGCACAGCAGAATATTTCTTCAGTAAAACTAAGGGGGTTGGGATGGCCTAGTGGTCTAGAGTGCCGCGCCTCGACCTCTAGCTGGCCGGTCAATTCTGGCTTGCGGCTGTGGTTTCAAGCCCTGGTGTGAGCGTATGTGGCATGGAGATAGGGGCGCCTTCTCAACCTCGTGGGTTTCCTCCGGGCACTCCGGTTTCCTCCCACTGCTAAAGACCCCTACGCGCAAGCGAATTATTGAAATAAAATTAAACCATATGTTAGTCCCGAAATGACCTAGTTTGTGTTGAGTGGACGTTAAACCCCATTTCTCTCTCTATCTCTCAGTAAAACTAATTGCGTGACAAACGAGGCCATCGAATAAAGTGTAAACAATACTGTTTGGAAACGAACATACTTTAACCATTTTTAAATATTTTAATACCTTAAATTACTGTCCAAAGTTTTATGCAAAACCCAGATTAAACGTAGGACTGTCGTGCTGCTGTTCTCAAGTGATAGATTTGATTGAACGGGGAGAATAGACACACTCCCTCAAAAGTTCAAGTATCAGAAGCCAATCCAGCAATGGCCAGAGGGGCATTTCTCGGGCCATTGCTTAAGGTATGATACCGTCCAAGCTACTCGTACAACTTCTCGACATTCTGCTTTCTGTAATTACTTTATTAGATTTAAGGTTAAGTGCTGGATGTTTCCCATCGGTGTTCAAACAGGCTGTGGTAAAACCGCTAATAAAAAAGGATAACTATAGAGTTATTGTTATTATTAATAAGTGCCGGGCCCGTAGACACGGGGGAGGGGGGGGCAAAAAAAATCAAATTAGCCCCCCCCCCCAATATTTTGCCAACAATAATTATTTCTTAGGAGTGTTCTTACCCGGCCACATCCTCAGCCCTCCAAAAAATCCAGTAGCCCCTCCCCCACCAAAGTTTTCTGAGCTGGCTACGGGCCCGCTGGTTTGTCTGAGCTGTCGTGGGCTGTAGCATGCTGATGACGTTAGAGTGTTAATGATTCAACCAGGTATGGGGGTGTTAGGGCTGGTCACGGTGAACAGCACAGCACGTGTAGCATGAGTTACAGAAGTCAGGTTGCGTTTTCTGGGTACACAGTGTTTAAGGTCGTGAGACAAACAAACGAAACAAATTCTAATGATTTCTGATAATTACTTAATGGGGTGATACTCGTAATCAGATTTTTGTGTGTTTTAAAGGGACCATCCCGTTTTTTTTACGTTGATGACCTGATAATCGACTCCCGTTTATTGAGAGGTCTATATATAGTCTCGGTCTCGGTCTTCATCGCACGGAGGGTCTGGGTCGGTTCTCAATTTTTGACGAAAATTACTGGATAATCTACCACATAAAAAAACAAACATTTGGTTACGCATGGGCAATGGAACCTTTTGGCTAAAGTCTCGGTAAGTGCTAGATCTTATGAAGCCGGGCCGATTTTGCTAGATTCTATAAAGCGTGGTTGAAATATATCCCACAAATTCACTTGGCACATCTATTATTAGAAACAAAATAGAGACGAGGAATCGCGATGAAGAATTAAGAAGATTGTGAGAAGCCATACGTCTGATTCATGACGAGAGAAAATTACCATTTCAGTTGAAACCTTTACAAACAAAATTTTAAAGAGTGTCATCGTTGACAAGCGAGCTGTCTTGATAAATTCAGTACGTAGTAACTTAAAAGACTGGATAATCCAGACAATGACCTATTTTTCGTCAAATTTTGAGGATCCATCCAGACTAATATTCGTAGAATATTTGTATGGATGATAGAGACTAGTCTATATAGTGAATGGTTCATGTTCTGTACTTGATATCGAGTGGTAAATTTCACCTACACATTATTTTGTATAAAAGAAGCCTGGTTTTACGTAGACACCACAGAATACAGCTTGGGACATCGGTTTCCTTTCCAGATGAAAATTGACGGGTTTAAGTTGTTTGAAACGTATCACAAATACTGAGTTAGTTTCTCTGCCCATGGGTAGAGGATTTTAAGCGATTTTAACACAAAATTAAGCAGTTTTATTGTCAAAAAATTATCGGGATTCTATAGCCCTTTAAATGTTTGCATTTCTGGCAAAAGAAAAAAAATGCGACAACCCTTGTTGACTGGCCGGACCATTTAGCGGCTGTGGGCGTATTTTTTGATGCCCGACAAGCCTAATTTTCTAATTTGATTGACTTTATTGGTCGTCGTAATTACGAGATTATTATGTCGTAATTACTATATAATTTTAATAATATAGTAATTAAGTCGTAATTACGAGATATTCAATATATATATATTTTTTCCATTCGATTGAGACTAATGATCTTGGGGTTTAACGTCCACTCGACACAAACTAGGTCATTTCAGGACTAACATATGGTTCAATTTTATTTCAATAATTCGCTTGCACGTAGGGGTCTTTAGCAGTGGGAGGAAACCGGAGTGCCCGGAGGAAACCCACGAGGTTGAGCTGCTGTAGCCAAGAACAAACGCGAAATACTAAAAATGTAGATCTAAGACCAGTGGCAGTGCCGAGGAGAGGGGATAATCTTAGAAAATACAAAATAGGGTATTTGTGATTTGCTTCGGTTGTAGAGTCTGGATGATTTCTTACCAAGCCCATCCTGCCAAATTCCAAGTGCACATAAAAGATCCCTTGGCAGTTGGAATTCGATACAAGAGTAGGCCGTAGCGCCGCTGTCCGGGCAAAATTTCACTCATAGCACACTGTATGACCAAGGTTAGGTGCAGAACAGTAGGTAGGACATTAAACACCATTTCTTTTCATTTGTAAATTTACAATAAACAATAACACGTAAATCACTTGAGAAGAGCTTTTTATGATTCTCAAAGTTTTCGGGTATACGTTCAACGCGGCGAGAATATTCATTCACTTTGATACACTCACTCCGTGCCATTCCGGTTGTTTATTTCTCAAAATATCGTGGCGAAAATATTCATTCGTTTGACACTTTCATCTGATGATAAACTAGTTGGTTCGCGACAGACGGTATCTGGTAAGCTCTATTTATCTTAGTCTCTATCATCCAAAAAAATATTCTACGAATATTAGCCTGGACGCGTTGACTAGATTATCCGGTCTTTTGCAATATCAGTTGGGTAACTCGTCCTAAAACAAGGTGGTGAATCCCGTGAAATTAATTTAAGAATGCCATTTCAAATAATCCATTTGATTGCATGCCCGTTTAATATCCAACATTCTTAATTCTTTACTGTATCTGATCAGCTTTATTTATCTCGACAATCGGTGTCTGAATACTGTCAGACAGCATTTCCGGCAGTTTATTTTTCAAACTTTTCTCGCTACTTCGATGCTCATGAGGGCATCCGGTCAACTCTATTTATATCGACAATCGATGCCTGAGTACTGTCAGACAGCATTTCCTGTGGTCTATTTTTCAAAATTTTGACACTTTCTGGTCAGATTAAAAAGTGACCAGGCGAATTGGGCGTGCATTTGAAATATCCAGGGCAGTTTAAATTAAAAGAAGAGAAGTTGAAAGGCCGCTGTCCCAGCAAAATCTCCGACTTCTGCATTATGAATGTATTTATTATATAAAATATATGGTAACTACATCATTACAATAAAATAAGACACGCTTCACATAAAATGAATATGTGCAACCATTGGTATCATGTAGTATAATAATAATATCGATGTTGCTAAGTTGTGAGGTTGTCAAGAACGTTTTAGTTTTATTGTCTTTGAGCTGGCGCCGTCAGCCGAGGAATTCTTCTTAATAATTTATGAAGTGTTTGACGTTTGAAGCGATGGAAACAACAAGTGAACAGAACGAAAAGAAATGCAACTTGAGGTAACATGTTTTAAGTTGTCTAGTCACGAAAGAAACCATTTAATACAATCTGTTCAGCAATCGTTTAAAATTAAAGGAAACATTTAACAAGGAAAGTTTGTTTGAAACAGTTTAAGTCGAAGTAAACAGTTTACAAAACACTTGTTAGAATTTGTGTTTGGAAAGTTTAAAAGACCCCGACTTTGGATATGATTGCATAAAGACTTAATAGGTGTACAAAACCAGTTCATGTATGTCAAAGTGTAGATGAAAGTGTTTTGAACAGAGTAATGTAGAATCTGTTGATTTTATTGTCTATCGTTAATTAATTTTCAACAGCAATTAAGAGCATTCTTCGCGATAATTACTCAGTGCTACCGGTAATTGGACTTTTCTGAAGACTGGAAACTGTTGATAGAAGTGAACTCTGAAATACAGTTATTGTCGAATATTATATTTACACGAATTCATCATGGATAAACTATGCTTGTTAGGTACGTATGTCGTATATTATTATACAAACTAACAACAATAAGTGTATGGGGGGTCGACAAATTCTCGTCGAATTTATCTGTGAATATTGACATAATAATCACAGTATTGGCATAAAAATCTCGGAAAAATTATATTGTCGAAAAATAGATGTTAATCCCTCTTCCTGTTAATACGGGTATAAAAGGTCTTGTCAACTGATACAATGCATTGTTGTTATAGCGGATCGCCACACACCTCCAAGTATTGGTATCTTTTTGTTGCTACTGGAACACCATTCAATATTAAAGAGCGGGTGGCTCTATTCTTTGGAACCTTAAAATAGTCGAAAATTGGTCTAACTATAGGCACATATTAAATACAACGACTACGTGGCACAGAAAGAAATCAACACCGGCACTCGCATGCGCACGGGACACGAGGGGTGTCTGATAGCTCTTTTATCCCCATACCGTGATAGCAATCCTGTTATTTCAATACTCCTTCAGTGGTAAATAAAGAATTTATTTTAATGAATGATAATGTAGAATGACCAATATTCGAACCAAAATTACGATTTTTTTTTTATTCAGCACCCCGGAAATCTAAAAAATGACATACTACACTAAAGAGTAACAAATATATTATATACGGTGAAACCACCAATAATTGCCATTCTTGTGGCCATTTTGAAAAGCAAAGTAGTGGATATAGCCAGACCGACCCATTATACCACGACATTCGTATCTGGTACCTCCAGGGGCGTAGCCGTGAAATATATAGGGGGGGGGGGGGGCGCAACTGAGTGGGGGGTATTCCAATAAATTTTGTTTATTTAAAGTCTCAGTCTTCTGTTAACATTGTTTGGCATATTTTACGGGGTTAAACTAAAACATCACACCAATACAACGTTTATCATGTTTACAGACAGCGGAACCGGTCTTTCCCGAGAGGCGAAGAAGCGTGGCTTACTTACCACCACCTAAGAAAATTTTGGAATATTTGACGGCTGCAAACACCTTTTCCTGCTATTTCAGCCCATGAACAAAGCAATTTCAAAGTGGCCTAATATAGCCTAATTAATTAAGGTGGCTTGCTGACTCGAATTCCAATCACTCGTTTACACCCACGAAGACGGGAGCGTTGGGAGAAAATTTTGAATATTGACCTGCCACATAACCGTTTTCCTGCTATTCCAGCCTGTAGTCTGTGAATACAACAACTTCAATTTGGTCCAATATAGCCTACCTGGCTGCCCAGAATTCCAAACAACCAATCAATCGTCGCGATGCTATGGGAGACTCACCCTCTCGGAGAAAATTTTGAAAATTTAACCACCGCAAATGCGTTTTCTGCTATTCTAGCCTGTGTGAGCAAGTCCAAAAGTATCCAATGCTTCTGTAACCGAAATCCCACTCTGAATTCCAACCATCCAATCACACTGTTGCAGTTGCATTCACAAAGTAGAGTGGCCCCAGACAAAATGTTTTAATCAATAGTCAACTCGATGATAGTTTGGGAAGAAAAACTAGAAATGCCCGAAGCAGGTTTACGGGCTGCGGCCAGTTTTCTTCGACCCCTCAAGAAAATTTTGGAATATTTGATGGCCGCAAACGCCTTTTACTGCTATTCCAGTCCTAAAATTAGTGTTTTATTAGATTTCGGGCACTTTACTTTGCCAATTTTTTTTTTGGGGGGGGGGGGGAGGGGGTCCAAGTATATTCAGCCCCCCCCGGACCCCCCATGTGTGACGCCGATGGGTACCTCTAAAAACATATAAAATGACATATTGCACAAAACAATTCCAACTACACATTGAAACAAGCCATTTTGGCTGCCATTTTGATCAAACAAAATTGCTGATATTGTTGGAGCAAAATCTTAATACTACTATTTTCGTACTCAGAACCCCTGAGAATCTAACATGAAATATTACGCAATCCAGGAACAATATGCTGAAAAACACTGAAAATTGCACGACGCAGTAACAAATATACGGTGTAGAAAGCAGAAATTTGTCATTTTTATGGGCATTTTGAAAAGCAAGATGGCGGATATTGTCGGATCGACCTTATACTACGAATTTCGGTTTCAGTACACATGAAAACCTATAGAAAGAAGTATTAAACAACAAAATAGCAAGTGAACAGTGCGTTTGCCATGTGACTGTCTTGTAACATACCGACATCTCTTACTTGGTTTTTCTTAAAACCCACTTTCGTGACTTGGCAACTTCAAACGGATATGGCACAGTCAATTTTTTCCCGATACAAACATACCATACGTTATTTTGAAGGTACTGAGATCGATAATGTGCAAAATAACAGCGACTCAATTTCCCAAATTTCCTCATTGTGACTCATTTTGCCAACAAGGGCCGCACCCTGTCACGAAATATTTGGACATTGTCTGAACATAAATAAAACACAGAATTTCAGGAATGTATCTCAAAGTCACCATACTCAAAGAGCTTGATTATAATTAATCGATTAAATTGTGTAATTAATTCCAATCCCATCGATCAGTTATTGTCTTAATTTAACTAATTCGTCATCACGTTAACAATAGCACGATCGACAGCATTTACGCTTTGAGAACATGTAAGGCCTTTAAAAAAAATACATTCATTGATTTCAAAGCTAGAATAAATGTTGAACACAGAGATTAATACCCAAACCATTTTGTCCCTCAGATCGATCAATCCTCACTTAAGTTCTGACCATTTAAACTTTGCGTTGATTTCTTACCGCCATCCTTACGTGTCTTCGAAAAATTAAGAAATACGAATATTTCTATATTTTTCGTAAAAGCCACCCCATCCTTCGCCCAGGTTTTTATACGTGTGGTTCACCTACAGAGCACAATTCTTTATGGGTTGTCTTGAAACTTACCATAAGGATGACCCCCCTTTTTAGTGCATGCCCGCCCCCAGGGACAGAGTCAAGCTTACTGCTTATATTTGTTTGCTTATCACCTGCAGGCCACACTTCTTAATGGATCATCTTGAAACTTTGCGTACTTATGTTTTATTCCTATTGTTTTTGATTAAGCCCAATCCCCAGGAGCAGAGCCACGCCCATTTTCTTTTTGTATGTCGCCTACAGGCCAGAATTCTTAACTCGGCGTCTTGAAAGCTTTTCATACTTATTCCTTATAGATGACCTCTATTTGATGCATGTCCGACCCCCTTGGACAGAGTCACGCCCATTGTGTGGATGATTCTTTTTTTTTCTTTGTGTGTCTGGGTGTTGCTTACATGTTACAATTCTTAATGGATCGTCTTAGAGCATACAGACCGCAATTCTGAATGGATCATATTGAAACTTGTCGTATGCACTCATTATAGACCAAGGGCGGCAACCACCGATTTTGGCGCATGCCTCGACCCAGAGACAGAACAACCCCCACTTTTTGTGTAATTCTGAATGGATCATCTTGAAACGTTGCATATTTATTCATTTTACTGTGAGGATAGCAACTATTTATTTTGGTGTATGCCCTGGCCCAGTTGTTTATTTTTGGCTGTAAATACTCTACAGGTTGCTATAATAAACATATTTTGTTCAAAATCAGCACATCATTCATTTCAATAACAGGGTGGTACCTATTTATATTGTTCCATATTCAACCTCCGTGACAGAGCAACGTTCAATGTTTGTATTTATCGTCTACAAGCTACAATTCTAAATCGATCATCTTGGAACTTTTCATATTCATTCTTCGTACCGTAAAGGCAGCCCCGACAGCCACTTTTTAAAATTAATGTCTAGTCTGTAAATGTGGCAAACAAACCCAACGCGTCGTTGCCTCTTGTCATATTACAGGCAGAAAGGGGGCGTATATTGCCCTGTTAGCGATGCTCGTGCTTTAATATTCGGATGTGCTTATTTACGCAATAACAATATGACTTTCATTAAAAGGGTTTTAATATTTCTGTCGTTTTGAGACTAACGCATGGTTCAGTTTTTCCCTCGCGACAAAGTTTAGGTACATTTTTGTTGTTTCTACTCAGTCCACACAGGAATTCAAACTCGTCAATTTTTACCTTTAATAAAGTTTTAGCGATAATTTACTGATAAAAATCCTTTTATAATAATTTGATTCTTTTACACCCTGCCTTAGATTGAAAATAGATGATTTGAAATCATAGAATCAGGTCTATAAAATATAATTATCACGAAGCGTTAAAATTGAGAAGACTGTACCAAATCCTCTACACGCTGTCCTTGATCGAACATAAAGATGGAGTTGATTTAGCAACCACGGCACTCTGACACGTTATTCTAATCAATGTTTAATTATATCTAAAATTGATTTATTCACAGATTCCGATGATCACAAGATTGCGGACTTTGGAAATATTGATTTTATCAATTCAATCAATTTTAATTCCATGTTGTAACCTGGTAGAGACACTCATGCGCTATGTGGGGGGGGGGGGCTTCTAGTTTAAAATATCAGCCTCGTATTCCAGGCTGTGTGGCCATGAAATGTACGGGGTGGGTGGAGAGATTCGATCACCAATTTATGATTAAAAGCAGAGTAACTAACACCGATCTAAATCTATTCTTAGGGGCATGTAAACTCTCAATAAATCAGATAGGCAGAGTCAACATTGTTGAAACATTTGTCTGTAAATAATTAAATCTTTAAAAATTACGTAATAATCAATAGTTAACCAATGTAAGTTTGGGTTACAAGGCGTAATGTGTTCATGTCTTCAGATGATGGGCTGAATACATTTACACTCCCTACAAGTTTAATAGGTAGTCCAGCGAAGACTGAATTCCAATGACTTGAGTTTTCGTAAGCATATTGCTTTTAAAAGAATCACCAATACCCATTTCAGACAATCATATTCATTTTGTCTTAAATTACTAGAGAATTATAGATGATTTTGTGTTATCTGCATACATGTACGCGAATAAGTCATATTCAAGTCCATACTTACTAATTCTTCTACCTAGGTGTTTTTATGAACCGGGTACAATTAACGAGGTCAGTGAACTTAATCATTTAGGATTGATTTATCACATTAATTGTAAATGAAATAAACACACGGACAAACTAGTAAGTAAGTTATCAACATTAGTTATATTTGCTCTTTAAAATATCGATTGAATAGAAAATTATTAAACACGCCAATATTACTTCGACTTGGTTCAGTGATAACTTAACTAATGAACTAGAATTCAGTCAGAGGTTTTATCCATGCCTTACTCTACAAAGAGACGTCATATAAGTTTAAATTAATGCTCAAAATTAGAAGCAATGTTGCGCCCCGCATCTCTATGATCTCTTGGAACATTCCAGTACCAGTAATTGAGAGTGAGAGAGAGAGAAATGGGGTTTAACGTCCACTCGATACAAACTACATGTAGGTCATTTTGGGATTAACATATGGTTTCAATTTTATTTCAACAATTCGCTTGCGCGTGGGGGTCTTTAGCAGTGGTAGGAAACGGGAGTGCCCGGAGGAAACCCACAAGGTTGAGAAGGCACCCCTATCTGATGCCACATACGCTCACACCAGGGATCGAAACCACAGCCAGAGGTGACCGGCCAGCTAGAGGTCGAAGCGCGGCACTCTAGACCACTAGGCACCCACACCCCCCACCCCCCACCCCCAACCCCCCACCAGTAATTGAAACAAAGCTGTTATAAAGGTAATCCGATGCAGAACTGAAATGTTTTCCATTCTAAGAAATAAGAAACCATATATCTCTTACAATCTGTGGAAATATGCTAAATATCGTGCCACTATATTACTATTTAGGATAAAGAAAACTAAAAATAACTCATATTGCAAACAAAGATTATCCAGCTCAGATTTACCAAGTCACAATATACGTATGTTAAGACGCGTTGAGAATCACCCATCACCCAGGTCCGTACGCCAAGCAAAAAAATCATGGCAAGGTTATAACCCAAGGATAAATTTACCAATTCCAAATCGGTTTGGGAAAGGATTCGTAGAATTAAATGTAAAAATAGTGCATTATATCGAAATGTTGATAATTCCAACCTAACAATATTTTCTGATATCGCTAATACTCTGGCCAGTAGTTTCCCATTCAATTCATTACCCACTTTCTTCTCTGGTGCTTTTCAAATTATTAAACATCAACAGGAGATAAGGCGACTTAAAATGATGGATAAATGACAAGCTTTCTATTGTTGAACTGAAACGAGCTCGGAATACTGCAACTGGTCAGATGAAATTCACTACCAGATTTTAAACCTTTACCTTTTTCTGCACTCTAAATATTATTAGATCTTTACAACTGGATTTTGGTGGATGGGAATTTCCCTCCTTCGTGGCATGAAGCCACAATAATTCCCATCCTTTAACCGGATAAAGATCCTACGAATCCTACCAATTATCTCCGATCCCTTTAACTAGCTGCATTTGCAAGACCATGGAGACATTGACCAACCGAAGGCTTCCTTTGTACCTTGGGTCCAACAACCTCATTTACAGACCTCCAGTGCGGATTTCAGTACAAATCTCGTTAGATTTAAAATATTGGTCGCGGATTCTTTCATCCAAAAACAACATTTAGTAGCTATATCTTTTGATCTGGAGAAAGCTTATGATACCACAAGGAAACATGGTATCACGCGCGGTCTATATAACCTCGGTCTGCGGGATCGCATACATATGTTCGTTCAAAACTTCTTAGAAGATAGGTTGTTTATTAAGGCATGTCTGGGATCAATATTCTCTGACAGTTAAGCACATTTTGATCGAGTGCAAGTATTTAGAAAAATAAGAGAAAAATATGCCACCGTTGCCACTTTCCACAATCTATTTGCCCAACCGGATTTGTATGGAAAACTCCTAGACTTTTTAAAGGAGACAGGCTTTTATCATAACTTAGTATTGTAAATGATCATACTGTAACCGTGTTTTTTTTGTATTCTTGGTATATTTAATGTACTGTGGTATGTTTTTATATGATTTTAATTATTTAATGCATAGTGATATTTTGTTTTAAATGTATGCATTGTTCCTGGGATTATATTTAATATATCTCAAATAACTCAGCATATAATTCTGGCGCAATACAGCCCGGCTGGTACGGACGTGCCATATAGCAACATTTCATTTCATTTCCATATCATAGGCAACCAACAAAATCACTTGCATATTATTCATCATAAGTTTGACAAGTGGACTATGATTGTAATATGTTATGTATAAACGAAGATATACGAACGAAGATATACGAACAGACTAAGGGAGTCAAAATTAATCTTAATCCTGACGCTGACCCTTGCTTGTGTTTTATGTACATTAATAATATTTGTTTTTATGTTTTCAGCAGTTTTTATAACGTTAGTCTGCGGAACACTAGCGACAACTACAGAATCAATGAGCGGCACAGGATCAACGCCAGTCTCTGGAGGATCGGGCGGATCAGCGGGCGGGTCAGCGGGTGGATCTGCAGGAGCGGTCACAACAACTACAGAAAGCTACAAACATTTCTTCGACGACCCTCACAACCAAGCCACGTACATTGTTCTACCTGTAATGATATTTGTGTACGGTGGATGCGCAATGATCTACTGCATTGCTAAATGTCGCAGGAACTGTAAGAAGCGTGCAAGACGCAAACAGCAAGAACAGCTAATGCGAGAAACTCGTGAACAGCAGCAGCAGAACAGCTTCGATAACATGTCCTACAGAGATGAATACAACAGCTCAATAGAAGATCTTAAGAGAAACAACTTTGAGGAAGGGGCGATGGGCGGAACACCCACTTCTCCTTACGAACCACCGGTCGGAGCCGCTAAACCCATGCTACAGAAAGGCGCTCAGAAGATGGGATACAATATCATGACAATGCCTAACTCCACCGAGGACCCAGTTATTAATGCGAATATTGATGTGCATCTAAAAAATGCATTTTCGATGATCGAGAACGCTGCTCGAGATATCAAGATGCAGCAGGCCCTTGGTCTCAAATCTTGTCCGGATCGCTATCCAGCCGACCATGAAAACCAAGGCCCGATTCCTAAAAAGGGTGGATATAAACAAAAGTATTTTATTGGTGTATGAGCAGTTTATCCTATGCATTTGTAATTAAGCGTTTAATCATTTGTCTTAATCCGGTTGCTACTATGATTTTAAAATTAGCATTAGGCGCCAAACGACTTAATAAAATTACATAATATAAGTGACATCGACTACTATCTTGTGGCGTCATCATTTTGTTCGAAAAGTTTTATATTGTATCAAACTGCTCTACCATGATGATGTCAATGACTTCTTTCGGAACTGTGAAAGATGGCATGATCTGTTCAATATAAAATAGATTAAATGGTCTCGCTGGTATAATAGCTCCCCCTAGTACAAGTGTTGAAGATGTACTTTTAAAAAATCAACTTTCTCCGATGTCGGCATGGCCTATTCCAATCTGTTTCAGAAATATATTACGAATGCCTTCTTGTAGCTGTGTAGCGAATATCCACTCTTGATCAGTTTGGGCCGATTCTTCAACCGGGTTTAAAAATGTTTTCTGTAGTCTAGGTCATCGAGACCCATGTTTGTTGGAGCGTTGCTCGCAGACATTTTAGTTACTGCTATTCGGTTAAATGTAACAAGAGCGTAACAATTATGTTGACTGAATTATTCTTGTTTGTAAATATTTGATGAATGTATTCTCGGACTTATTATTGACTAATGTTTAATTATGTCGCGGATTTGGTCGCCGTGGGCGCCAGGGTCGACTTTATTTTAATGTTTGTCGAAAAACTTTAGCTGGCCGGTTCCCTTGGTCGTGGTTCCGATCCCTGGTGTATGCTAATTGGTCTTTAAACAATTTTTAAATTTTATATTTTTAAAACAATCTCGGCCACTGATCGATATGATTGAGTTAAATTTGAACACCAAGAAAGGGTTTTCTTTTTTCTGGTCTTAATAAAATTGTTGTCGGTTCGATCCAGCGTTTCGAGAATACGGCCGTAACACTACTCGATTATTTCACCTTATCCGTTTTCGGTCTATTCACTTGTTAAATAACATAATTTAGCTTTACTTAGAATTAAATGTTAATACACAGGTTTAAAATGTAAATATTATGCCCACTGATTAGGTAATCTATTCACGTTAATTCGAAAACCGAAGTTAAGGTGCGTCTTATTTGTCGTACATTATATTATATTATGAAATAATATCCAAGTTTTTTTTATGTTGGTCGTAACACTCAATTCTTTTGTCTCGACAGTCCCATTTCTTAAAGCTATTTAACGGAGAATTCCTTGAACCACATATACTTATGCCAGAATAAAAGTTACAGATAAAGACCATGCACAATCCAAATATATCTTGTTCCAATTTTGTTTTTTTGATTTAAGACCATTTACCTTGGATTCTATATCTATTCTAGATGTGTCATAGATAAAAAAATAACAATTTTCGTAAAAGCTAGTCCATCCTTTAAATTAATGAAGGTTTATTCTAATAATCTGATATATCAATTGCATAATAACAACAGTTTTGTTTCGACTTTTGACATGTGAGCAACCTTGCTTATCGGTTTTAAACACTATTTTGACAGTTTATCGGAACAGAATAGCACAATATTACAATGGACGATGTGAAATGGGCACTAAATCATCTATTTTTATACTATATACTTCACTTGGAGGCCTTATTCAGCTTTAACCTGTATATTTATGACTTTGTTATACAGTGAAGGCAAGCGCACAAATAACATTACATTTACACTGACGATGGTATCAACACTGAAGGTTGTGCGGTTTACGGAATCTGCAAACTATTTTAAACTTTTTGGTAAAAGTTTGACAGTGTAAATCCAGCTTACGATTGTTTGTCGCTAAGAATCTATTGTATTTTATCATGCACCATGTCATTTGTGTTAAAGTTAGATCATCGTTGTTTAAGTTTTATTTATATTTTTTTCTAATTTTTATGTTTTTTGTTTAGCTATATGTGGCTAAGTAAGTAAGATTTAAGATGCTGGCTCGCTAGCTTGGGGGTTACGGGCTCGCTTCCGGTGTTGACCGAGAAAGTTCATGGGGATTTTCCGGTGTGGTTTCCCCCCTTGTCAATGGTGCAGACCGGCTACCTGAGAAGGATAGCTGTCTTGTCCTTCGGATGCTACGTAAAACCGAGGTCCGATGTACACATTGGCGAGCAAAACAGTGTGACGTTAAACGCCATTGCATTTTTTAATTATTTTTAACAGTCAATGTGAATTTTCTTCTCGGGTTTTAATTACGTTTCATTTTTTTTTTGGGGGGGGACCTATTTTGTCTAAAGTCGGTGTTCAGATCACATGAATGTATTGAATAATCAAACTGTGCGTATTGTGTTGAATTTGGGAAATTAGTAAATGAGAAATACCTTGGTTGATTAAGGGTTATAACAGTTTGGAATACCGATATAAAAGTTATTCTTTCCGTGAGTGTAATGTAGTGTAGAATCAGAGAAATACACGAAACGACACAGTTCTCTTGCAATCAAAAAAATTGCAAGAAACCGAAGACATATGCGATCGAACATCGTCCACATATCATTTTAATTTTCCTTAATCGAAAATGTGTATGCATGCATCTTTATACGTGCATGTATTATACAACAGTTATCTGCCTTCTTGCAGGTCTTTTTCTGACTTTAAAAGTTTTATTAATTATTATTGGGGCATTTATTCACATAGCAAACTTGTGATCAACTTTCCAAGTTATCGCACTGTCGAGATATTTTATAGATTAAAATATTTAACGATAACATGCATGGATAACCGAGCATCGGTATTATCGTAGTAATGCTGGAACGTGACACAATCGAGAATGTCAAAACTGTAAATACTCACAATTTCGCCTAGAATAAAGTAATATGAAATTTTCATTATATGCATATTTTATCTATTAATTTATTATAGCAAGATGGTCCAGCAGCTCTTTATATAAATCTTACATATACTGCATATTGAATCGATATCATGTATAAATGGCTAACATGTACATGAACGTATCTTCCGGGCATGTATAATATTATGTTACGGCGCTATTATATTCATGTCCATAAAGAAGTAGTAAAATATTCATGATGTGTAGGCAAGTTATGTTAAATACCACGACAGTTTTAGAGTGTGTTTATGTTGATTTTATATTTTGTCACCTGTTGATATAATATTTTGTCACCTGTTGATTTTTGAATTGTTATTTGATATTTGTTACATAGTAACATATTTTGGAAAGTATTTAGGTGAATCTGTGATGGTTGAAAGATAATTCAACTATATGACACCCCCTCCCCCCGCCAGGAAACAAAAGTAAGCGCCCGCGTGAGACAAACTACGGAACACAGAGATATTTTTTTAAAACCGTGCAAGTTACAGCGAACTGTGCATAGTATTTGGTTTACTTTATTATTGTGTAATATTTATCCTTGTCTTTCTCCACATATTCAATTTTTTAATAATAGTGATTCGTTTTCTTAATTACCAAGATCTGATTTGTTTACCATTTCTTATGTGTGGTTATTTGATATACACTATCCATTTAAACTAATTGTTGAAAATTGAATAAATTCTTTTTGTTGTATAGTTCAATTTATCATTTCTTAATTGCCCTTTGAACTGCGAATTTATGAACTTTTTGAAATCTACTGTCAAATTGTTGTTTCTTGGGGTTGACAGGCCTGGCAAGCGTTCCCCATTTTGTTTTTCAAATGTAATGTGAAGCCAATATATTCACCCGTCTGTCCTGGAGGTACACCGCCACCCTCCAGTCAAACACATCACGCATGCTCGTTTTCCCGTAAACCTTTGAGACGTGATAGAGGCTACATATTTCTTTCGGGCTTGAAACGTATCTGGGAACCAACCAAAGGACAGAGAGTGTAAGTTTTAACCAACGATGGCGTGGCATTGGCCGAAAACGCAATATGGTTATGTTCTTTCTCTAGCGTGTTAGTCAACAGTGGCTAACAGTCATCCATACTCAAAAGGATATCTTAATGCTAAGATACTCACTTAACTACTGGATTATACTTATAGACGGTAACGATTCCAAAATGCCCTTAGAACCGAGATGGAGTGAAACGCTTTATTTTCATTTTAGTTGTCTATAGGATCGGCTAGTAACGGATAGAGGTCAGAGCTGATCTTTTATTTTGAAGGGGAACGAAATATTTATTCTATAGATGAAGTTAACCCTACCTGCTAGAGACAGTCTAAACCAACCCAGATAATCGAATCGTGTTCTAAAATCAGCAACATTTTTTTATGATCATTGTTACATGGGATTACATTTTTCTTTTTTTGACTTTCAAATTAAACAAGCAGCTACAATGAAAGTTACACCCACATTCTGTAAGACATGGAGAGAGAACACAATAAGGAGCCATAAGTCAGGAAATTACGACCAGATATGCGCTACTATCGACAGGAACCGAGAGTTTTCGGTTTAAACATACATGCTAAACACATTTTTTGTTCAATCAAGTTCATAATCTGTGGGATGTAAACCTATATTTCAAGTTCCGTTAAAATCGAATAAAAATTGTCCAGAAACAAAATGTGAAAGGACGAATGGGCAGGAACGACCACAATATAGATCAGTGTGAAAAAGTGAGCTTATAAAAACATACCACTCATGACACCCGTTTAAAAAAGTTGTCTAATTTAAGCCTTATTGTAATTTTATATTCTTGGGAAATGTATATCTGCTAAATATGCCCTCTCGTGCATTACACAAGTTGACGAAAAATATCCTGTTTTACATGTTATCGATGAGCATATCTGTGCCTTTTAAGACAAACTTTACTTTAACAGTTTAGGCCTGTTACTGATAAGTATTATCTCAAACAAATAAAATAAATTCTATTTCATTCCAGTAAATCAGAAAGTATATTTAATCTTGATCAAAATGACGTCTTTTGGGGGTAATTGGCCGTTTTGGCAACTTGTCAAAGCCAACCATATTCTTAAGCGTACCTTTATTTCTGTTACAAAACTGGAATTATTTTATCTGAAATCTAATATTGAACCGCTTGTAAAAAAAATTAGAATGGATGCAAGATGATATATCATTCCATCAATATTAGCTCATTAATGTTTGAACTACATTGTCATGATTGGTGTGTTTGAAAAGAAGTATTGTTTATTCCATCCAGTTTCAGCAAATTAATATTTTAGAAGATTGGAGAATGGGTTGATTATCTCTGAAAAAAGCACAAGTTTATTACCGAAAACAAAATGTTATTTCGCCTAACTCACTGGGGAAATAAATGTTTTATGGAATACTATAGTGTATATAGACGGTTGACAAACTGTGCATGACATTGCCATGGTAGCCAATACACAGTTATCCTAAATATTGATCTATATATACATACATACATAAACGTCAACATCGCTTAAAGGATAAGTCAAGCTTAACGACAAATAATGGAAATCTTTATTTTCTATTTCCTTTGTTTTCTATTTACCATTTGCCAGTAAAATTAAAAGGACGGTTCCGCGACCAAGAGGGTGACTTATTTCAGTATATCCAGCGTGCGTACGGGTCTGTCCTGTATGAGGACGCAGCCACGCAGCCAAAATTTGCTCAATTACACAACAGCGGAGAGCGAGAGAGAGAGAGAGAGAGAGAGTGTCAGGTTTAACGTCCACTAGACACAAACTGTCATTTTGGGACTAACATATGCTTCAATTTTATTTCCATAAATCACATGCGCGTGGGGGTGTTTAGAAGTGGGGGGATCAGAAGACCCGGAGAAAACCAACGAGACTGACCAGTCGACACTACTCCGCGTCACGTACACGCTTAAAAGACAAGTTTCCAAGTGATTACAGGTTAGACACAGAGGCGGATCCAGCGGGGTGGGGGCGCCCCTCCGCCTAATTTTCGACAGTGCCCCTTTTTCAGACCCAAAAATGTCCGTTCTGAACGTTTACTTAGACGAAAATATCAGCCAAATAGCTATTGGAATGGCTACAGATGCAAGGAAATGACACCCCCCCCCCCCCCATTCAGTGCCCCTCCCCCTCCTTCAAAATTCCTAGTTCCTCCCCTGGTGCATAATACGCCAATAACATTAAATGTATAAAAAGTAATAATTATTGTGATAATTAAAGTAATAATTATTGTGATAATTAAAGTAATAATTTTTATTTTTAAATATTAACATTTTTTAATAAATTAATAAGTCTTTATTTTCGGTAACCATTTAAACCTCCAAAACTACCGAGACCTCCGACGTCTCCAAATTCCCCCTCAAATCCAAATCCGTCTATTCCACCCGTAACTACCCAATCCAACTATTCCGTTCATTCCATCACTGTAGCCACTAAATCGACCGTACATTGGTGTGCCAATAGTATGTGCAGTAGGAACAGTCACTTGTCGAACGATCGGTTGTTCTACCATGTGAACGACCGGTTGGGCGCCTGCAGTATGTGTGACCGGTTGGACGACGGTGGTTAGGTGCTGTACGGGTGCTGCCACTGATGTATGAGCGACACGTGTTGCTGCTTGTCCCCTTGTCCGCATGGTGTTCTTCATCGTGATTATGGTGATTGTAGTCATCAATGGGTCTGGAGTTATCATAGTTATCTTACCCATTAAATGGTTGTCTTTGGAGTCTCGTTATTCCAGTCTACAGCGGTAGTATTCTCCTCCCGTCTTCATTTTTGACTAAAGTGATTTTTCGAACAATTTATCGAGCGGGAAACCTGTGGCGGGGGAAGGGAGCATTTATGAATCAAAATATTTTAGTAGTGTCCAAGGGGGTGGGTAACGTTCACTGAGAAGAACGGTGTAATTTTGGACTAGCATAAGATATTGTTTTAGTTTGACAGATAATTAATTTGACTGTCGATCTATTGGTTGCAATGAATCTCGTCAACTCTTCCATAACTCTTTTATGTCTTTTAAACCCCAATCGGGACCTCAGCCATCATAAAGGCCATGGTAACAGACAAAATTCCAGTCGAAATATCACAATGTGGTCCGAGGGGTCAGGGGTCCATCATCTTCAATAGAAGACACGATCTCTCCGCACATCTTATCAAGCCCATCACGCAATACCCTGCATATTATTTCGACTGGCTACTGACCCAGGTGGGGGCATCTAATTAATCGAGAGAAAATACCATCACCTTAACTGAAAATGTTTACCTGTGATAGGTTTGTTTAATGTCAAGGTTTCCGTGGAGGTCGCCATATTTGATTTGAGTGTGTTTGTGTCACGACCTTTGATTCGACAACGCACTTGTTCGCGTGTTTGCGGTAAATGGTGATAACGTACGTGTAAGTTGGGGTATTTCAGACCAATGTAGCAATGGCTAGATGTTGTAAAACTTGCGGTCGTTGCTTCAGAAACATGGGGGCCCATGAACCTCCTTTAAATTACCGCTTTATTTTCAAATATATAAAATTCATCTACGGGCCCGCTCGAGGGCCCACAGCTACCCAGTCGCTAACTCAATATCGTCCACATGCTAACGACGTATGTTTGTTCGAAGTAAATCAAGATATAATTGTTTTTAGAAACAATAGTGTAATAAAGTAAAATGAGAAATGGTTCTTGAATAATCAACAAATAGAAACTGTAACTTACTCTAATTATCTGGGCCTAATATTTTCCTCCAGATTGAAATGGTCGGCATTTTTAACATGTTTATAAGTCAAACTAAGTTACAATCAGATAAACCTATACTACAGGAATGGTCAGATAAATTATCAGAAAGCGAAAGTTTTATAGATTATTGCAAATTAGAAATAAATCTAGTTCGGGAATCTTATTTATTGTCGAACATTCAATTAAAACACGTAAGATTTATTACAAAATTTGCATAGACGAAATCAAACCACTTTCCCATTATATATGCGATCAATCAATTTGATGAAGAATTATTTCATTTTATGTTTGAATGTATAACGCCAGAACGTGTACATTTGATAAATCAGTCGCTGTCACTTCCTAAACCCGTCAAACTCTAGCGATCACTGATTATTATTATCGATCTCCAATAAAGGGTCACCAAATATCATATTATTATATAAATTGCTATAAATAATTATGCCCGTGCCCGGGCTAGTTGATTGTTTGTAAATAGAGCCTACTCATTTGCAGGTTTGCTACTACGGAAGTATACGTATTTTTAAAGATATTTTGAAATTCTAATAACATAAACACACGTTTCATAAATTTATCATCAAACTTGCTTATGGTATTACATTGTTAAATATATCAGAATTGTAAATAAACATCCAATTGTTCACAATTAATAATTTTGTAACGAATCGCACCTTTTAAAATATAATTGTACATATAATTTTTTAATTGATTCAAACTTGTAACGTTTGGTCTTTGACCTATATTACTGCAATAAACTTATACATTATTATTACATCATCCACAGTCTTCGATATTACAAACATTACAATCATCAATGATGGTGTGGCACGATACTGGATCTTTCCGAACGGACAAATATTTTTCCGTGTTTATAGCCACAATTCTAACCCTAACCCTTCTGAATAGTTTTAGATAACCCTAACCCTAACCCTAACCCAAACCCTTCAGAATAGTTTTAGATAAACCTAACCCGAACCCTAACCCTAACCCAAGGGGAAATATTTGTCCGTCCGGAAAGATCTAATATTTTGCGATGGTGTTATCTTACCGTAAAAAGATGGGCTTCTCATATCCAATATTTAAGATAAAGTGAAAATTTTAAAATTGGCACACGAATCGCGCTATTTATAAGAAGCGAATCGGTGGAAGAGGCTGAACATATACCATGTAGAAGAATACTACCGGTGTAGACTGGAATGACAAAACGCCAAAGACTACTATTCAATTCTGAAACTTCGCATATTTAGCTAACATAAGTGATTGGAAATAACAGTAAAATAAAACGACTGAATGTAAATCAGTTTATATACATTCATATTACATTATTATATGCGTTGCTACCCATTTGTATCCATTTCTATGAGCCAAGGAATAGCAATTTAGCTCCTTTAATAGAGTCAATACATCAAATGATACTTCTCACGCGTTCATGTCGTGCTGTGGACTGTCGATACGTCACCATTGTGGAAAGTATAGAAAGAATGGCGTTTCAAGTGTCAACAACATGATTGTTTCTATGACCTCCTTAGGGAGGTAGATTTAGCTAGGGAAATGGCCTTTTTGGCCACTTTTAGTTTCTAGAATTCCAGGGGGTCACGGTGGCTAAGAGGATAAGGCGCTGGTTTGCTAGCCGGGAGGTCGGGTGTTCGATTCCCGCATTGGGAGAGAAAATTCATTTCGATTTTCCGGCGTGATTTCCCCTTGTCAGCGATGCAGAAGGAAGGCCTGGCAAGGACAGCTGCCTAGTCGTTCGGATGGGACGAAAAACCGAGGTCCCGTGTACACATTGTGGAGTGCACGTAAAAGATTCCAAGCCAATGCCCGGGCAAAATTCCCCTCATAGCACACTGTATGGCGTATGTCCGTCTTCCATTAGCCCAGGTTAGGTGCAAAAGAGCAGGATGTTAAACCCAATTTCATTTCATTTCTAGAATTCCAACTGGAATCGTTCTTTTCCGCCAATATGTAAATGCCATTTCGTCTCACCCGAAAGCCCAAGCAACTCCACTGAAGCTACCCTTGTCATATGGAAACATTACGTTCTTACCAATGTTGGGAGTCCAGTTGCGACGAATCCCCACCGCTTTGAACACGGTGAATAATCTCAGAAATCAAATCACCATTGTCCTTTTAAAACCAAACCTCAAAGCAACGTCACCGAATTCCAATGGCTAGCAATTAGGCTACAAAAAATAAAAGCAGGCACCTGTGTTATAATAACTACGTCGATACTACATACCGTAAGGTATATCAAAGAATCAAGAAGACACCTACTTGGGCAAATATCGGAAGGAAAGACAATAGCAATGCTGTCCACCAAAATGAAAATGAGTTAAATTTGAAGGGCACAAGACTGCATGGTATTTAAATCAGAGACTAAGGTCCTCGGTATGATCTTCAACTCACGACTGACACGGCAGTCACATGTCGAGGGCATAGTTAATCGCACACCAAAACCCCCGAGCATGATCAAAGGGACATAATGGGGAGCGGATCGCTCGATAATCAGCTACGGACGGTTGACGTCTGTTAGCACAAGCGACAATCAACTGGGTAGACTCAATCGAATGCAAAAGAAAGCTCTAGGGTTAGCAAATATCATATTCAGTTCAAGAGAACATACTATAGAAAAAGCACAATATGCAAGATTTTAAAAATGTCCCTTAGAAGGAAGTACTAACCACCCCGTCCAATTAATACTATTATTTTTATTGGTGACATTGTGGTGACAGAAGTTTCATTGTAATCTTTCCTGAATTTTGTGAAATTAGTTACCCCTGAAAATCCGAAACAGTGAGAATTTTACTACTTTCAAAACACAGCTGAAGACTCGATTATTTTGGGAAAGTTGGTTACTCCATAGAGTTTCCACGATTTTAAATTATCTGCCTTTGCAGATAACAATATCCATGCCGATTTCCCTGCCAAAATACTGACTTTTCTTCTTCTTTTGTTTTTATTCAATGGTTCTGATTTCGCTATATTTTTCATTTTGCGCTAATGCGGTCAATGAAAATTACAAAAATTCGGGGCGTAAGTATGTCAAGAATGCAAATCGTCCGCCAGTATGTGTAATGTTATAATGATATTGCAAAATAAAAACACCGAGACAAATTTACACATTAATTCGAATTCGTTATATAAAAATCAGTAAATGTTATGTTTTATTGAAGTAAAGGTTATCTACTGTAATAGTAGTATCGTTGACCAGTTGTCTGTGACTGACTGACTACTTCTGGATAACCGTCGGCAGTAGTAGCAGCTCTGCTCCCAGCTGCGTATACATACGTATGTTGATGGTATGCTGGTTGCTGAGCATTAAGATAACGGTTGATAGACTTGAGGCTGGGTACAAGACTGGCTATGAGAAATTGTCTTCGTTTGTTGGCGACTTCTGGCTTGATTGTTTGGTGATTGGGACTGCTGTGTGTCAGGAAAAGCTTGTTTATAGTAGCATACGGGTTGATAATATTGGTACTCAGCTGTAGGAGGATGGTATGGTAATCCCTAAGTTTCGGATAGCTTCTGGATTATTTTTTTGTATAGAGGGTGGTGGTACGTTTGAGAAATCGTTTGCGATTGTTGGAGATTTTTTGCTTGATTGGTTGATGATTGGGAAGTGTGTATGTCGGTCGGAGCTTGAGTAGAGTAAGTAGTATACGGATTATAGATATTGGTAATCAGGTGTACGATTGTATGTGTAAAAGGTAGGTGCTTGGTAACCGTAAGGTTGCTCATATGAAACTTGCCGATACGTTTGATGGTCAGCACTTTGATCGTAATACCGAACTCATTTTGGAACATAGTAGTATTGCTGTTCGGGATATTGTGGACTGTAGTCATTGAATTGTTGATAATTCCCCTCGCCTACGTGAATCTTGGACGGCTTTCTGTGTTTTTGTGGTATTGCTATTTTGTTTGCTGGAACACCTTTCATTATAGCGGGAATAGGGGTAGGTGCTGTGACTGGGGAACTTATCGATGCTACAATTGATGCACCCCTTGTATGCGGAACCATTGGGGCTGGGGTTTCAGGAACACTAACTCGCTTCTAAAAGTTGGAGAAAAAGTAGATGAAGTGGGTGATCTCCTAAACCGTTGCATCAATGGTGATAATTTAGTCGCAGTAGATGACCTTTGTTGGTCATCACTCGTGGCTGGCGATACTCTTATTAGAGAAACCTTTGGTTGTCTCCTAAGGTGTTGCATTCTTGCTGATAATTTAGCAGCAGTAGATGACATTTGTTGGTCACTATTCGTTGATGCAGATAGAGTGGTGGCTGTTAGGAGAGATTGGTAGAATATGGGTTGCAAGCCGTTGATATTTTGTAAAAGTGTCGGAGGAAGAACCACTGCTGTACGGTTTCTAGATGGGTTTTTTTCAGGGGTAGTTGGTTGCAGATATGTAGTTATAACACCGGGGGTATTTGTTGTGCTGGCGTTGATACATTGGTTGCAACAGCTACTTGATTTTGAACTCATTAACCTTTCTAGCAATGCTGGTAAGTCTGTGACAACAGCGGGCTTTTGTACACTATTGAATGTTGGTAGTGAGGGTGAAGCAGTTTGAAGGTTTGAACTCTTTAGTCGTGCTAGCACTGTGGATCGACCAGTTGCCGTAGCATTCCTTTGGTTCTGGGGGAACTCGACCTCTTTGTAGAGGAAATAATGCTGTTGGAAGGTTTGAAATTTCATATGGCAATGGATCTATCGGAAACGGAAGTTTTATTTGAATACCACTTGAAGCGATGACTTGACTGTCTTTGTCGAATAGAGCAGAAACTTTTTGTTGAGGTGAAACGGGATTTCAAAATTGTTGCATCATTGTTGTTTACTTTTCAAAACCGCTAGTATTTTGCCCATCACTTGACAGAGGAGGCCAATTTGATACTGTAGTTAGGTTGCTTTCTGTAACTGATAATGACATTGGGAGACGGCGTGAAGCGACGATCGGTGTGCCGACTGTGTCGATTAGAGCAGGGACTTGGTGGAGAGGTGAATCGGGATTTCTAAGTCGTGGGAAACAATGAATCATCCGTATGACAGTCTGTTGATTTTTCGATGACTTGTTTTGTTACTTTGTCGAATAGAGCAGAAACTTTTTGTTGAGGTGAAACGGGATTTCAAAATTGTTGCATCATTGTTGTTTACTTTTCAAAACCGCTAGTATTTTGCCCATCACTTGACAGAGGAGGCCAATTTGATACTGTAGTTAGGTTGCTTTCTGTAACTGATAATGACATTGGGAGACGGCGTGAAGCGACGATCGGTGTGCCGACTGTGTCGATTAGAGCAGGGACTTGGTGGAGAGGTGAATCGGGATTTCTAAGTCGTGGGAAACAATGAATCATCCGTATGACAGTCTGTTGATTTTTCGCTGACTTGTTTTGTTACATTTAAAAATCCTTTCTTTGAATCATTTAAATAAAGATCTATAGCTTTACTAATTAACTGCTATTCACAATTACCATCTAGTTCCAATAGACTGGAATATTGATACGAATGATGAACAAGTCATTAGAGACTTTTGGCAAGCGTTAATTCCTTGTGCGTATCGCGTATACGTATGGATTTTGTGTGTGGCGTCATCAATGTGTGTGTATTTCTCATACGTGATATAGCACACGGATACGGCAGTCCGTATCGAACAGCTTACACACGGAGAAGGTCCGTATAACAATGTGGTCTTTTTAGACACTGAAATGTTGTATCATAGCGTTTTTTATGAATCTATGTGTATCTTAGAACAAATAGGTGTATATTTGATGTGAATTTAATCATAATAAAGACTGGAATTTAATCATTATTTTTGATGGGGTTTTCTCGGAATTTTCATACTTTTCCTGTCTGTCTGCACGCTCGTTGATCTACGCGCTAGATTTAGGAAGATATGGGACCTTGTAAATCTGTAAATGATGTGATTCTATGGTAAAGGGATGTAAATGATAAATTAGTGAAACCAAAAATTCCTGTCGAGTCAAAGATTTTTTGTTAAAAGATGCGACATTAATTTTTTTTAATAGCTCTGCAGTCGGCGAATGACTTCACGCACTCCGAGAAATTGTAGGCGAGGCATTTGACTAGTACTGATGGTGATCTTGGTAGATAACTGCCATCATGCTGTACAGAACTAAGCTTAGCTCAGTGATGAATACGTACGCGGCGCAAGAATCTGCCAAAACTCTAAAACTACTCTGACGCAACGTGTGACGTGTATGATACGGATACGGATAGGGAAAATCCCACTCGCCAAAGGTCTCTATTGATTGAATCTTAACTAGAAGTCGTTAAAATCCTCTGGATGGTGCTAAAACCCCTTTCTACTGTAGCAGATGACCGATCAAACACAAATCAATAAGAAGTTAAAAGTGCAGATGTAATTCTTGGTGGTAGGCAGATATGAATTTCCGAAATCCTATTTTTTCTGAAACAATCTATATTTTTGTTTCACTTTAAACTTCAAATGTTTTGTCGAAGATACGAGTCCAAATTGAATCAATGTCCAAATTGAGAAGACAAACGCCGCCCTGCCCCCGCCCCCTACCCCCTACCCCCTACCCCCCGGATGTGTGCCTGATGTGTCATAATGTCTGTAATGCTGGGGACTGTGGTTATTATTTAGGCCTTGCAACATTGTTGGCAAAAGTGTGTGCACTGGACGTAACTGTAAGATGCCTGAATTTAACATATAAGTGAGACTTCTAGAACGTAGAATTCCTAAGACACCCCCCCCCCCCTCTGCTACTATGTTCTATACTATTATTCCCTGGGTTAAGAACTCCCGGTTGCGAGGATAGATCTAAAGTTCAAGCTCATGTTACTTCCGTTGTATCTATGTCATTTTTTTTTTTTAAAAAAAAGACGCGATACAGTTTTTCTCGCACTTTTTTCATCAAATATATGCCCGCATTTTGCAAGAAATGGATGGCGAAGAGGTAAAAATCAACAGGCCCTACCCTTTCATTCAAGATCTTTAACATATTTGTTAAGTTTCATCTGAATGGAAAAATAATTGTAGGCCCTAGGGAGGGCTAATAAACTTCATGCATATTTCACATTTTGCGTAAAAAACAGGGGACCAAAGCATACCAAAATTGAACTCATCCAAGAACTAGTGATAAGAACTTCGACACGACCATAATTATGGTGGAACTGTGATAAATTTGAACGGTTTTGAAAAACTCTAAACCATCCACCAGCGAAAAAAAATAATTGCATAATAAAGTAGGGATAAAACCAGAGATGACACTGCATGTACTTTTGCGCGCATTTTGCCACTCAAATATTTTCGTAACTGAGATATCGGTTTCATCCGCATGTAAACCTTTCTGATTATCTGAGATTTTTAGTTTTCTTTGTTGGATAGTTGATGTCGTTTCCAATTTTTAAACCAGGAATTTCTCTTTAAAAACATTATCTAAGATTTAGGACACATTACCAAAAATTCAGTTGTTTTTCTAAATTTAATTTCAGTTTGTTGACATATATCCAAAGGCGCGTATAAGTAAAACATGTTTTTATTTTATGTTTAGATTCTCGCAATGATTCGGGGTTACAAATACCAAACGAACAATAGAACTCAGCAAAAACATGATGCTATACATTCTGTCTTCGGATAAGAGGTCCAAGTGGACGTGGGTATAGGAAAAATAATAATGGGGCTAGAGTTGATCCTTGGGGAACTCCAATGGACAATGAGAGACGGTCAGGAATTGTTTCTCTTATTTTTATTTGTTGACTCCCGTTTTTAAGGTAGGAATGAAGCCACAATAGTACATTTCCAAGGTTTCTAGTCTTCTAAATAGTATCTGATCGAACGCTGCGCTTAAGTTTAGCAAGATAACACAATTCCACAGTTTCGATCTAAATAAATGTCAATGTCCGATTTTATTTTCAGTACAGCAGTCTCTATACTGTGACCTACTTTATACTCAGAGTTTCATGAAGATTATTTCGATTTAGTTATACTGCAAAACAAATGGGCGACAACCTTCCCAAGAACTCTTTAATGGCAAATTAGAAACCGGTCTATATATAGTTCTTTAAAATACATTGAACATATACTAGGTTTCTTTAATAGTGGTAGTACTAATGCACCTTTCAAAGATGTAGGCATTGTTGCTGACAACAAGGAAGCACGGGCCAATATCGAAAAGAATTCAGATCATTTTGATATAAACATATATTTTAAGTTACATCAAAATCGGATAAAAAATATTGACATCTAGATGGTTTCACACCAAGACATTCAATGTTACATACAGATAGAACTCAACCCGTCCACCACCTGAACATTCAATGTTACATAAAGTTAGAACCCAACCAGACCCCTTTAAAGAAAGTAACTCATCATTATATTGTTTTTATATTGATTGTTAATGCATTTTATCAAGAGTTATCAAGAATGATCCACACCATTAGCTGTATATTCTGCTTTAAATCTGGAAAAATAAGAAATGGTAGTTTAACAGTATATTATATTCAAAATAAACTCATAATCAATAAATCTTAGCGGAATTTGAAATTCAGAGGTTAAAACGATATTTTTAAACATAGCTATTTGTTAACTGTGTAGCATCCTAACCATACAGTTACGCAAAGTGACCGAAGAACCGTGAACCTCATATCAATTCAGTCTCTTTTCATATAAGTAAATATACCTGAGTAAAGCTGTCTTACAGACTAGTTAATGTTTGTCGTCTGCTTCCATCGCAGACGTGTAAAACTGAAAGCAAATAAAATATATACATACATTGTCTAACCAGTGAAGGTTGTACCATCTGGTGAGCTTCCAGTGAAGGTAGCTGGACAATTAACGTTACCAGTAGTGGTTAGGGTTGTTACTCCTGCACCACTAACACTGTATGAACAACCATTAGCAGCAGTGATATAACTCAAACCACTCGGTGTAGTGCCATAGATGTTGCCAAAACCATCTTTCATGTAAACGTCACCATTTGTCGGATTTTTATAATATGTGACGCCATTACTTCCTGTGTAGTACACAGTTCCGTCTAAATTCTTATAATATGTCGTCCCACTTGTAGGATCAGTATAGTATTGAACTCCATTTGGCTGGACATAAATTCTGGTTCCTGAAGAATCGATGAAGAATTTGTTACCGCTAGCATCGGTGTAGTACCGATTTCCGTCAGCAGCTGGGGAGTCTATTCGATATCTGATACCATTAATGGTGGTGTAAGTCGAACCGTCCGATGTTACGATATAACTTCCTCCAGTTCCGCTTGTATTTGGGATAGTTCTTTCGCCGTTAGGTCCAGGGGGATATGTTTTTTGTGTACCAGGGTCGTAAAGACTTCCGTTGGGAAGAACGCTGTACAGTTTACCCTGTGGATCCTTGTAATATTTGGGGGGATTATAAGGGTTAATAGCTGTCGGTGTGTATGCTCCTGTTCCTGCTGTGTTGAAAGGGTTGTAGGTTCCGGTTCCTGCTGCGTTGTAAGGGTTGTAAGCGTACGGATTAAGGTAAGGGTTGTATAAGTAGGGGTTTGGATTGTAAGGGTAGGAGGACTTGGAATGTCGGACTTCATTTTTAGGAGTGGCCGCCAAATTGGAAACTTTGTCAGGTGTTTGAGCAATGTTAAATTTTGACATCAAACTGGCTAAAGCCGTTGATGGATCGGTTGTTGGTAAAGCATAGATCACATGTGCACAGGCTACTGCTATTATCAATAAGGTCTTCATCTTTGACAAAGCCACCTGTTAAAAAAGTTAAAATATAAGAATAATGTTATAATCAAAGTTAGAAGTACAATTTGTCTATACCTACATCCCAATTAAAGTGAAGCTAATACAAGATCGAGTTCTCTTCTAGCTAATCCAAAGCTTAGGTGTTCGTATAGTTGCAGATAATAAAACCACATGACAGACATATTTTAATTTGATTGGGCACGCAATTGTACTTTGTAAAAGTTGTATGAAAAATATTGTGTTCTTGAATGTGTTCAATTTAACAGCGAATTGAAATTCAGAGTGTAAATAGATATCTTAACACTCGAACCCTCTATTGTTTGGAGTACAGTTACATAAACACGAGTTACAGTTACATAAACAACTGTTTTTAGTTGTGCATATTACAAGTAATATTTAGTTCCCCTTATTGATGATTTAGAAATTAAGAACTTATTCATCGCAAAAGAGATATTATAGAACCTGTCATGGGCCTTCAAATATAAATTAAACCCTTTTCTTATTTGGTAAAAACTTCCCAGAATCACTTAAAACGCATATTTATTATTCATTCGCGATTTTGTAAAAAAATGCCACAGACACCCTTAGCAGCATTCGGATCGGAAATATTCGGTACTGGGTCCGTTAGTTTAGTAAAAGAATCTGCACACTTCGTTTCCATCCTACAGGCCTGGTACATGAACCTATGTATTTTGTATTAATAATATTAAATTGCAGTTGCCATTACCCGTCATTCAGATAGCATACTAAGAACCTATCTACATTTTTTGGGCACTACCCACTACCCCCCCCCCCCCCCCAAGTAAAAAAATTTCCCCGTACGCCTATGGCTCCGCCTGAGAACAAGCCTAACCTGATTAGTCTCGGTCACCTAGAACCCCCCTAGTCTTCAACGTACGGAGGGTTTGGGTCCGTTGTCAATTTTTGACGAAAATTACTGGATAATTACTGGATAATACGGGGGGTTTGGGTCCGTTGTCAATTTTTGACGAAAATTACCGGATAATTTTTTTTTTTTTTTCTTTTTTCGTGTCCTTAATCAGCCACCGTAGTATAATCTACCGCATAAAAAAAAACCTCCCGGTTACGCATGGCAATGTGTCCCACAATTCACTTGGCACATCTATTATTAGAAACAAAACAGAGACGAGGAATAAACATGAATCGCGATGAAGAATTAAAAAGATTGTGACAAAAGTCATACGTCCGATTCTTGACGAGAGAAAATTGCCATTTCAATTAAAACCCTTACTACAAATTTTAGAGTGTCACAAGTGAGATGTTTTTGAAAGATTCAGTACGTGGTAACATAAAAGACTGGATAACCCAGACAATGACCTACTTTCCGTCAAATTTTGAGGACCCATCCAGACTAATATTCGTAGAATATTTGTTTGGATGATAAAGACTATAACCTAATTAACCGACATTTTAATTCCTACATCGACGATTTTACATGTAGTCGAAAACACTGACTATGCTTCTAGAAATTTTTAGAAGTATTAATTTCTCTTCAGTTTTCATATTGAATGAAATTTAATATGTTTATTTAGCCGTTGTGTGTATGAAATGTGTCAAACTGATCAGAGCCTAATCACGAAATAGTCCACTAATTATTCAATATGGCGGCGACCATCAAAGATAATTGCACAGAAGCGGTTTTGTTTGCGAAGACAAATTTAGGAGTGTCTAACCTTGTTTTGAAAGATAAACAGATTGTAACTGTTAAGACAGTTTACAATGGTAAAGACCAGAGGCGGATACAAGGGGGTGGGGGCGCCCAAATTTTCGACAGTGCCCTTTTTTACTGCTGAAAGTGCCTTTTCTCAGACCCAAATATGTCCGTTCCGAACGTTTACTTAGACGAGAATATCAGCCAAATATATCTTGGGCCAAGGAAATTTCGGATATGCCCCATCTCCGCGGTCAGTAACTTGAAAATTCAACTTTGAAAAATTGAAAGTAGAATAATAAAAAAAAAATACGTGGCCCTATTATGCTTCCGTATTCTTCTAATAGTATCCATTCTAATTTATTAACCATAAAATGGACAATCACATTTTGTTAAATTTGGTATATTGCATGTGATGTATATCTAATTTCCTTTATTTATACCACCTATAACATGTATTATTATTCATGGTACATTAATCAGATTGTAAGTATGTTCATAAACGTATTGAAAATATTTTTACTTTCCGGCTATAGGTTAAAATTATGTCGTAGTCAAGGTCACCTGAAGACGCTTAATTAAACCGATTGGTCAGTGTTAGGTGGATTGTCACTAAAGCAGTTTCAATGCCTGCAATAGACAGTACAGCAAGCTTACGTCCGACAGCCTGTAACCGCCACAACTACTGACAGTGGCGGTTACAACCTGGGTTGGTTTACAGGATTAGTTTTAAATACCTCTTACTCAGTTGAGATAATATTTCATATACGGGGAAATTGCTGTACAAAAGTGTGTGGAGTTTGTAAACGGAGGTTACAATCATTGTGTTTTTTAACATTTGTCTGTAATTCTTCATTTACTGCTTTTCGGTACAGAAACTCTGTAATATCACAGCTAAATGTTTATTTACAGTTCATTTACTGGCAACTATAGCTGCCAGTGATTTTCATGTAAATTTACCAGATTTTTTCTAACAGTGTAAAGCCTCTTTAACAGAATAGTACAATTCTAATAACATTATTTTTAAAGTAAACCCATGTTATCAATTTATCGTAGTTTTTTTTTAAATAAAAAGTTCTATATAAAACAATTAATCAGAAACCAAAAGAATGAATGAATGAAATGTTGTTTAATGGCACGTCAGCTCCAACCGAATCAGAAATAAGGTACAATCATTGCATTGAAGTTGTCAATATACAAAAGCCAAATTAAAATTGCTGAAAATTTGATTAGTAGAACTAGTCAATGTTTACTTACTTGGCTAAAGTCCAGACAACTTCTGATACCAATGTCTGAGTCGGTTCCATTTTTAACCCGTAAAAATAATTAATCATTCGCAACCTTGACCGATCGCGTCACCGATACGTCATCCGTAAAGCTGTTGTCAGTGTTATATATATTTTAATACATCTTCTCAATATCAAAAAATATTGAAAATCAGGTGCATTGTTGTTTAAGGAAATCACCACCTTACCTTTTGTCACGACAAAATTTGAAGTTTTAAAGATTCATCAATCAACCAGCATCTATTTTTATAAAGGAATTGGAAATAGGGAGTGTTTTTATTATTAAGGGGTGCTAATAAACTGGTGATTAACGTAAATATTAGAACAGGGATAATGGTATAAAAATGCGTGACTTTCTCACGTATAAATACTGGTCATTAAAACTATCCCTCCCCTTAAAGAAGTAAAAATGATTTTGTATATAATATTGTCATCATTATTAAGAACCATCTGTTGAATAGAATCCCCCCATTAAGAAATCTTTGGCATGGTTCATCACCAACAAAAACGTGACTTCAACAATTGTTTTTTTTTATGTACTTTTGTTTAAATTATGTGGCTATTTGTTTAAATCGAAAGTAGAACATTCATAAACAGCAGTACATACAGATCAGGACTAAACACGAAAACTGTTATCAGGTCAACGTTCACCTGTTTGCCTATATCTGGTTATAAGAGCCCTTGATAGAACTGGATAAAGTGAGGAGCGATACCCCACAATATTTTTTTTTGGGGGGGGGGGAGTATTGGATGTTAAATAGGCAATGCAAATAGATTTTTTCTGAAATGGCATGTCTTAAATTTATGGGCTTCGACATCTTCTTTTAGGGTTATTTTCAGCCTGTCTCAAACTTCTCCTTCTTATCTAAAATAGTTAAGAACGCCGTTAACAATGGTTTGCGATCATACATTACGATAAACAATCTTTGGGACAAGTTTCAGTCATCACATAGAACAGAAATCGCTCTTGGAAGAACCTTAAACAAAATTAGATCTTCTGCGGATAGTGATTATGTAACGGCTCTAATGCATTTGATACTGTGGATCATCAAATCCTCTTCAGTAGCATCAGAAATGAATCCCTAATTACAGGAACTGCACATACTTTGTTTATGTCCTAACTTAACTATGTAATCAATAGGTTGTAATAAATAATGTTACGTCTCATCGGATCTTGTTATCCTTAAATGTGGAGTACCCCAAGGATCGGCCCTAGGTCCAGTGTTGTTTTTGCCCTACTCGTCATTTGTGGCTAACATTATATACCAACATGACATCAATCACCTTCCATACGCAGATGATACACAATTTGTATCATCTTTCAAAACAAATCAGATCAACCCTGCTCTTAACACCGCAACCTTATTTTTTTTTATCAACTATACGTCATTCACG
Source organism: Patella depressa (assembly GCA_948474765.1). Lineage (NCBI taxonomy): Eukaryota > Metazoa > Mollusca > Gastropoda > Patellidae > Patella > Patella depressa. Next base: position 32,720,087 of record OX419715.1, read on the forward strand.
CACTTATCCAAGATCATTCTATTCCATTGTTTTACCTGACAAAAAGAGCCGACATACCGGAGAGCGTTTGGGCTTCTTTTGAGGCAAGTGGCACATGAAAATGGTTTCAACTGTCAAGATACAATCCACTACTCTTTAGAGGGATGGTACGGACGCCTAAAAAATCAATTGGAAAAGCCCTTCCGAATATTTTTGAAGTAATGGCATTTTTGAAAGAAGAGCAAAACACAATCACCTAAAAAGAAAAAAAATACACCGATATCAACAAAACGATTGAAGCCTCGAAACATAGATATTAACAAGGAAGAATGAATTTGTTAGAATTTCTGGACTATGTGGGACACTTTATGCGTGCAAAATGTTAAAATTATGTGTTATGTTAATTATGTGTTTAAGGTTGTTTTAAATTCTAAAAAAATAAATGCTCCCAAAATTATCTGCTTAATTGGTTTTATCCGTCAGCTTGGGTCCATTGTTCTTGGTCACTCAACCTATTATTCTTAACGACGACCAAAATTTTTCCGCTAAAACTCGGCGAGTCGGCGATATTGGAATGAACCCCTTGGAATATAGTCACCCCCGTCACCCCCATCCCAACCGGCGTATAGGATAGGAACCCCGTGTCCTACAAGCTTCCATCTGGACATGCACACGCATGGTTGTATATATATTATATAACACATGGTGCGCATCTTATCAGACGCACAATCAGCATCAGAATTTATGTTTATATATATATAGCGGCAGAAATTAGCTCCGTAAACCGCGACTGATCTCTTAGGTTTTATGGTACAAAAAATAAGTCAGATTAAACCACCTCGGCGGATGAAATAGGTCCTGAACGGTTTTATCACCTTATAATTGTATAAAAATGTAATTTGAGACCGATTACAGGAAATTACGACCGGAATTGATTTGAAAAATGATGGGTGGAATGACTTCGCCACAAAGTTTCGGAACCGCGTAGTTCGGAATTCAATCTTAATTTCATCGACTAAATTCATACATTGGACGAAATTTACCATACGAAAGTTATCTTACCCAACACCGACCGAAAGAATATATATATGTGCATCCGTGAGTACTGAACCATACAATTCGAAACGCTATAACTCTTAAAATCATCGCTCGAAGTTCAGGAATTGTGAGAGATTGAAACAATTAAACAAATTTTTTTAATGCACTCCGTGCCCCACTTCGTTCCTATTTTATCCGTAATGCACTCCGAGCCATTGTCACGATACTGTTCCGACAATATGCACCCAATTTGTTATTTTTGCTGTTTATAAGAAGAGGCGTTGACAACTTTTCCGTGAATGTGGCAACTTCCTTGTACGTACAGTCCGCACTATCTTCGATGTATGCAAAATTTCACAATAATCAACATATACAAATTTCGAAATTTATTCTTAAAATTTTGAAAATCGTCAACGAAATGAAACATTGTCGACGAATAGAAATCATTGTTTGTTATGGCACAGATGCGAGGAAATCGATGATAATTTTTTAAAAAAATTGGGGGGGAGAACCCCCCCCCCCCCCATACCCCCCTCTACTGCCCACGTCTACGGCACTTGGATGCGTGTCTGCGGCACCACTCGCTCGGCGATCGTTGAGACACATGGGGTTATCACCCCCCTCAAAAATCCTAAATCCGCAACTGGAGACGTCATGGTTTGGGCCGCTATCAACGTCAACTTACCAGAAGTCCACCAATCTGATTAAAACACAGATCCAATTTCGTTTCGTTTTTTATAGTTCAAAATTTCGTTTTTACTTGTCTTAACTACTCTTAGATCTGGAAGACTTGTTATTTAAGTCGTGTTCTGCCTGAAATGAGGGGTCAGCCAATCAAATGGTCTGTCGAATCGACCGTTTGACCTTTTCATGCGTGGAACTGTGGGTAAATATTACCAGCGGATAGAAATCAAAACAAAACAAAAGTTTTAAAAAGCATGGCGGTCGCTAATAGGTTAATCGAATGACTGACGTTATCGGGTCAAATGTCCGGTGCTTGATACCTGACGTCAGGGAACGTGAGCTCCAACTATAACTTGTTAGATCTACATGAGTGTAGGCCATCGAAAGTATAAAAAAACGAAACGAAATATAGATCTATATTTTAATTAGATTGCCTGTCCACCTGTCCATGGCAGTTGAGCATAAGCTCATTTTAAAACAGTGGGCCTAAGCCTATAAAGAAAAAAGAAAAGAGAATTCTTAAATTCATCTAATGATAGTGCTAATAGGTCATTCTGTTATCTAATTGAATCAGGAAATCAAAATTTTGCCTTCTGCTTTGATCTTAAATGCTTGGAAAATGGATTTGCGGTTGTCAATTTTCAAAATTTTCCTTTGGGGAGAACATCCCCAGACTTCGGTGCGCTCGTGACGCGCGTACTTGTGAGGGCCTTGGTCACTGACCTGACAGGTGGACCTTCGACCTACTAGTCCAGTGGCTGGGAGGGGGGGGGGGTCGCCACCCGAGCTGTGAATTTATGAGACCAAGTTTTTCTAGACCAGTTTTTTGTGTAGATTCCGAATCTGGGTGGTGATCAGGTGTTTGAGGGGTCTTTCCCGAGCTAAAGGGGGTGCAAATGTCTACAATGAGCGTGTGTGTGGTGGGGGTGGGGCGGAATGACATGTTGACATAATATATTAATAAAACATAAATTTCTAGAACTGTCCATCTTTGAATAAGTGTCTATGATGCCCTTGACAACTGTTTTGGTTTGTGGGGAGGTGGGGTGGAGGTAGCAGGTGTAAGTGTGCGTATGTGGAGGGGGGTCATTATGTTGCCATAAATAATGATCATGTTATATATTAATAAAACATACATTTCTAAGACTGTCCATCTCTAAATAAGTATTTATGAAGCCCCTGGACAACTGTTTGATTTATGGGGTGGAGGTAGCGTGTGTAGAGTGGAGGGGTGGGGTGGGGGTAAAATGATGATTTTCTTAGAGCTTGGTAAAAACATTACTTTTTAATTCTACTGCACATCTCTAAATATGAGTATAAGATTACCATTGTTTGGGGGAGGGGGTGGGATTTTGTATTTTGGGGAACAAAAACCCCTTGGTTCCATATTGATCTGAAAAATGTTTTCTTGAGTTTTTCGTTCAGTACCAATATTGTCATTCAAAATATTAAATTATAATGGCACTTTCATATACTTTGCATATGCCTCAGATACCCATTCACATTCCAGTCCTGTATCCTGTGGTGAAAAATAACAAAACTTTCTACATTATTACCATTTTGCCTGAGTAGTCAATTACTGCACATTAAACGCAATAATTATGTTGCAACAAAATGGGGACAGGCTGCAAAGTCAATAATCGAAGAGAGTGCACCCCTTTAATATGAATGTGCCAATTTTTACTGATAATACTTAGAAAGCCTATTTAATTACCTTTTGGAATATATTTAGTTGGATGTCTAGAATTTTGTACGATAATGCGAAATTACATCTCTATTCTGAGCTAAAGGAATTGATAAAAATAATATATTATTCTACTTTCATTTGATAGACGTAACGTTGGATTTTATTGGTTGTTAAAAATAGATGAGTTTGGGCGACTGTTGTCTTAATTCTGAATAGGTTGCCAACGAACAGGTTGCCAGCTGGATCGGTCGAATAGCTCGCTAGCCGAATAGGTCGCCAAGTTGTGTTCAGTGACCTTGACATTGACCTAAATAAAGATAATTCAGTGGAGAAATGTAAGTAATGACAACGAGATATGTCATCTAATGCTTTGGTAGATGTTTCAGATTGTAAAATCAATTGTGCATAAGAGGTTATATGTATTTTGTATTAGAGGTTTCTTGTATTTTGTCTTTTGCAATAGATGTATGAGGTATTTTGTATTAGAGGTTTCTTGTATTTTGTTTTTTGCATTAGACGTTTTAGGTATTTGATATGGCATTATGTTACATGTGTGTTTTGAATTAGACATTTCTACATAGCATTAGGTTTTTGCCGCTTTCCCCCGCCATATTGTAGTACCACTGGTGCGTGGGGCGTCAGATTGTACAGATGTTATGTCAACTCTTGCAAAACAGATCTTGAGATTCTGTCCCATTGACTGACATTTCTGGTCCACTCGTCCACAAGAATTTCTCCCAGCAATGACCTCATATGCCAGGATATTGAATCTATTTTTCAAAATTTTCTCAAATTACTGTGTTATAGGCGCAATCATTAATATGACATAAACTATATGTGAACTTAAATAAAACTGCTTTCCAACGAGACAACGATCGGTGAATAACATTATAGTTCTACAATACTATATTATTTATTATATGTACTACAGGGACGCTTAATGTTATTGCCAGTGTTTTGTTTACTTTCATTGTGGGGTGGGATTGTGGATGGCGCCCTAGATTTGAAACCGCCCCTACCTCACCCCCATATTCGCTAGAAAACTCACTCGCGGTGCTCGGCTCCTGATTGCGTCACTCGCATTGGAGGGGGGGGGGGGTATGTGCATCAGTCGGTCGCATTTTGGCTAAACACCCCCCCCCCCCAAACGAAATCATTATGTACGCCTCTGCACACGGAAACCCACCCGTCGTCCACCCGACACAATGGGAATCTTATACACATATTTAGAGATGTTTCATCAAGATACTAGACAATCATCATTTCCCGCCGATTTTATCCCCACTCACACCTCCACCCACCCCTCTACACACGCACACCTGCTACCTCCACCCCATAAATCAAACTGTTGTCCGGGGGCATCCTAAAGACTTATTTAGAGATTGGCATTCCTAGAAATTTATGTTTTATTAATATATAACATGATCATCATTTATGTCAACATAATGTCACCCCCCCCCCCTTCCACAAACGCACACCCACACCTGCTACACCCACCCAACATCCCCTCAAATCAAAACAGTTGTCAGGGGCATCATAAACACTTATCTAAAGATGGAAAGTCCTCGAAATTTATGTCTTATTAATATATTATATCAACATGTCATTCCGTCCCACCCCCACCACACACACACACACACGTTCATTGTAGACATTTGACCCCCCCCCCCCCCAAAAAAAAAACAGTCAAACGCCTGATCACAACCCAGATTCGGGATCTACACAAAATACTGGTCTAGAAAAACTTGGTCTCATAAATTCACAGCTCGGGTGGCGATTCCCCCCCCCCCCTCCTTCAGCCACCGGACTATACCAGTCCGGCACTGCAACTTACTGTCCCAGTTGGTGGTGATCCAAGGCAATCTCAACGCTCAACATTATGTTGGCACCATCCTTCATCCAGTGTTGGTTACATTGCTGGCTCAACAGGGCGTCCGTCGACATGGCTTTTCAGCATGACAACGCCCGACCCCACACTGTTTGGTTGGCAAGAGACTCTCAACAATCATTATGTCCGTGTTATGAATTGGACCGCTATGTCTCCCGAAATAAACCCGATCGAACACCTCTGGGAAGAACATGGACGACGGATTCGAACCCAAGCTGTGCCACCACGAAATGTTGCAGAGTTTGCACAGGCACTCCAGAAATCATTGGCAAACAATCCCAAGGCGTGTAGTGGGACACCTGTGCCAGTCCATGCCAAGGCGACTTCAGGTGTAAGAGCTCAGGGCGGACAAACCCACAACACAAATTTCCTTTCAATTAGACCCTTCAGTAGTTTTACTACATGTAGCTATAAATCATAGGCACTTGAAGGGATTAAAATAAGACTTATAGTCAAGCAGTAGTAAGAAGTTTTAGTTTAATCCCTTCAAGTGCCTGTGCTATAAACCTCTAGTTCAGATATGATTTAAGGCAAAATTAAATTACAAACGGATTTAAACTAAATCCGTATCTATAATAATTGTGTAATTTGCTCACAAATATAGATTTAGGGTAAAAACTACGTTCTGTAACTGCTGGTGTGAAGCAAATGGTTTGAAAACAGGAAGAACAGTATTTCTACGAGTATTATTGTAACTAAATATGATTGTAAGGGAGTGGCAAATTTGGTCCACACAGCGACATTACGGTCTCCTCTTAGAATTGTTATAAGGTACACGCCAACATGTACACAGAACCAGGGAAATAATTAGTGGTGGTGAGGGGGTACACTGCATCCCCCAGAAAAATAAGGCGCCCCGAGAAAAGACGCCCCTACAGGTTTACTTGCTTACGACTTTGATAGCGGCAGTCCCAGCGCTCAATATTTTGGGCATTATTATATTGGTGCCTCATCACTCCGCTGCACCCCTACGTTTAAAATCCTACATACGGCCCTGCCCAGAACATCAATGACAACAGTGAAACAACGCTGGAAAATTTGTGGGGGGGGGGAGCTTTGAAGGCCAACATGGGGATCAAATCTGCGGCTCGCTTGCATTGATGCCACTTGCATGGAGAGCAGGAATATATGCTGTACATGTACACTGCACCCCTACTCCCTCAATTACAATGCATAACGTAGGATCATCTTCACTATACGGGTTGGTGCTAAACAGTAAGACAGTTCAAAAAACCCATGTGATTTATCTGTTCATCACAATTGTCACTCCATTACAGTATTGTTTAGTTTTGGCCACATATTTATTTTGGCGAGAAAACTAAATATTTATATATCTATATAGATGCCAGAGGCGGATCCAGGATTTTCAGAAAGAGGGGGCGTGCCGCACCCACTTGGGAGTGCGAAGCCCGGAACAGTGATTTTTGAGTGGAAAAAATGCCCACAAGGACTAATTTTATACTAATCCTGTAAATTAGGATTTCTAACCTACACTATTTTTGTTCTCCTTTCTCGCGAGAATATATGGAGCTAAAAATTGTTCGCCACCTCAAAAAATAGAGGGGCGTGCGCCGGGTGCGCCCCCTCTGGATCCGCGCCTGGATGCTTTGTTTCAGTTTATATATTTGTTAGAACTTTAGTCTCAAATCCTATCTAAAATAAAGTTTTACAATAGTTTACAAATATTATAGTAGAAATAAATTGAGGACAACATATTTTGGCCCATGTCTGCTGTGAAATCCTATTCAGTTTATCAAATAAATTATCAATAATTATTGATATTTGCCACAAAAGGGAGATAACTCCCGTCGTTAATGGTGTGGCAGACCACCATTAATTTTCCCATTGATTTCAATTTTAATTCTGGACTCTTTGCCAACCTCCAACTTTTCCCAAATTTTCGTCGGGCTGAATGCTTTTCACTACAGACAGAGGAACAAATGGCCATGTCTTTGCACTAAAATTTGTATGAGATTGGCCACCAAAATTTTGAGATACACAAACTTTAAAGAAGCACACTAAAAACATATAACTAGTTGCCGTTCACATCACCGTGTAGCCATCCCGCCTCAAAATCATGAATATTTACCAAAACCTGGCAGAAAATATTAATTCAAACCCTCTTCGCCCATTCTAGATCAATAAATAAACAAAAATGGGCATGCAAAAGGGGAGAGAGAGACACAGAGAGATTTGCTATAAATAGACGGGTACCGAGATGGTGAAATTTAATGGCCGTTTGCTTCCCATATTACCGGTAATAGATTTCCAAAATTTTGTGTGATCCCTGTAAGGAACTAATTCACTATTCTTTGGCACATAGAAATTTAATTTTATGCCAAGGACATCAGAATTGTTAAACAAGCGATTGTCATGCAAGATACGACCACATTAAAGATATTGATGGAGAACAGGGAAAATCAATGGGTTCATCCTCTTATCCACAAGTTACAATGTTTCACATCGAATTTGAAAAACAAAATCAGTTAAAACTGATTAAAGATTTATTTTCTTAACTTGCTGAAAATGGCTAAATTATTATGGTGTAGCAGTGATATATTGAAACAGTTGGCACTAGTTTACTAACTTACAGTCCAATATGTGCCAATATCGAAATGTGTGCCAATTTCGGGGGATATCAAAACCAGATGAAAATTGTGACCTGTATAGTGTCCACAGACACATGAACTCAAAAACGGTCTAACCGGGACGCAGACATAATACGTCCACATGAAAGGGTATGTGTAATACTCTGCCTAACGTGACAACCAAGAGCATTCAAAAAATTTAATTGCCAAGGGAAATAAATAAATAGTTTGAACCCATGTGTGGTTGTAAAACCAACTTTATTTAAAAATATCTCGGTTCATTAACATAGTTTATAAAACCACACAGAAATAATTATAGTAGTCATAGCAAGATTATTCCCCAGGTGACACATATAAATAATTTTAGTAGTAATAGCAACATTACTCCCTGTTAATACAGACATAATCATAGTACTTACACTATTCCCTAGTAACATAAAAAAAATATAGTTGTCATAGCTACATTATAATACATATAATAGTTATATTAGCCATAGCAACAGGAATCACCAAAATAGTGATCAGAAACTTAAACAATTTTCCAACAAAATTTGTGCCTATAGATACCAAGGACTAAAGCCCAAACCCCAACACTAATACAAATAGTCCCTCTCCCTAGATCAAGTCATAAGACACGGACACTGTTGTGACTAGAAGTGTTTCTATTAAGTGTCTGTGCGTTTGTGTACTTAATCCCTATGGTGCTTTGAGCAGGTTTGTTCAATCTAAGGGAAAGGCTAAAAAAGACAGTTTCGAAAAAAAAAAAAAAAACTATTTAACAATACTGGGTAATTAAATGCATTTTTTTTCTAGAAAATATGAGTAAATTACAAATACCACATTAAAATTAGAAAGTCATGGCCATTTTTTTTAAAAATAAAAGATAATCATGCAAAGTACAAATATATGCCAACACCCAACACATCAGCTATGTCTGGGAAAATTCATAGCCATAAACAGATGTTTATCCAAAAGGAAACCTTGGCTGTTGACCAAACTTGATTACCTTCAGGATATCTAATCTTGTTTGTATTCAAAGGGTTTTCGGAAAAATGGGTTAACTGATTATTGATAGGTTTCATCCTCCCATGACCCAAATGATCAAACAGATTCATTAAAAGGTGGCAATAATTATCAGAGAAATCAGTGAAAGTCATTACACTTCTTCGTCTCATGACCGTAAAAACTGTGTATAAAGTGGATAATAACTTTAGCACTAGTCTGGAGCATTCACAAGCAATTGTGGATAGACAGAAGGATGGGGGTGATGACAATATACATGAACAACTACATTTCAATATGAGTGTATAATAAAGAAATAAAAATATTAAAAATCACCTAAAATGTAACTAACACATGCTCTTATTATCATAATACTGTTCATTCTTATAATGGGTATTCTAGGGAGCAACAATGGCGCTGTGAGTAATTAACGAGGAAATAAAGGTGACAGATACCAGTATTAGTCATGTTTCCCTTGTCAGTTGGAAATACAAGGAGAGTAGTAAAAAGATGCAGCTGTTCGGGTACAATTCCTGTCATGGCACATACCCGACTTCAATCGCTAAGTTGGAACAGAAAAGTAGGAAATTACCCCCATTTCATTTCTAGTCTATAGTTTACTCAGTGATCTTCTAGGATACTAGGTTTCTTTGGAAAAGTATTCTATATACTACAACTTAATAATAAAATTGTAACCATTGTTTTAAGTCTCTGAGTGAGATTTGAGCGTTATCGGAATCCCTTATGAACTCTCTAATAGGAATAACAGTCTATTTGGTATTTAGAAACAAATAATACTTCTCATTTAAATGTTATCTAATCAGTACATGTTAGGAAATTTGATAGCAAAGAATTTTGCCCAGACAGCAGTGTTCATCCTTACTCTTCATTAAATTCCAACTTTCAAGGGTTCTTTTAATGTAAGTACACTCAGATGCGTAAGTACACATGTTGGACCTTGTTTTTTGGTTTCATTTGACTGACTAAAAATTCCCAAGGTATTTCTCAGCACATGTGGTAAAAACAGTAAGTGTTTTTCATAGAATAGTGTCTAGTGTCCTTTAATTATAAGTTTACATCATGATGTGTCAAATGGTTGTCAGGTCCTATCATATTTTGTTATTCACCCCAAAACAGGTCCCGATTTGTGATCGGATTTTCATAAATTTGATAGGAATACTTACTGTGCTGATGCTTACCAACTAACTAATACTACATGTTACTCATACACAAGGGTTCACTATAGCACTGGAGCCTTATTCACAAAATTTTAACGAAGATGAAATCCAAATTTAAGTTATTCGATTGGATAATATTAGATTGATTTTAGTGCTTTTTGCTTAGCCAATCAAAACTGAAGTATCTACTAAAATTTGGATTTTATCTTTAGTTAAGATGTGAATCAGGTCCCTGATGTTACAGGTTTCACTGATTACACCCATGTAATAGTAAGAACCTCATATCATTGATAAGGGTTCACTGTAACATTGGTATTAGGGTTGACTAAAGACACCCATGTTTATTCAAAACCTTACATTATACCCATGCAATAGAGAAAACCTTATATGATATACAGGTGCTTCATTATAATATTGACGTTGATCATCTATTGACCTCAGTCATATTATAGCGAGACTCTTATATATACTAGACTTTCACTATAACATTGATGTCAGTATCTAATTATTGCACATTTGTTATAAAGAATCTCCTATATTTTACACAAGGATTCACTATAAAACTGTAGTCAGGGTCCAGTGACATACATTATACACTTCAGCTTCACTATAACACTGATGTAAATATAAAGACAATGGGGTACATGATCAATCACAAGATGAAAATTAAACATATATTTGCACGATTCAAGTTAGACAATATTTATGATATTAATCATGAGTATTAATTCTTGATATGAAAATATATTAGACTAGATTATAGATTGGTCTTATAATTAATAAACAGTTGGATGTCGCTTCTATCTTGAACAAAGACCATAACCCTTGATGTTTGATACTTTAATATCTATCGCTAATATTGTCATGCAAGATACGTCCAGATTTTGCAAGAGATCAATAGAAAACTGGGGAAATCGATTGCAGTCATCCTCTCGCATTGTCCAATTGACTGCACACTTTATTAAATTTAGAAAATTTTCAGCAAAAGGGTAATAACTTCAGAACTGAAGGTTGCAGAATGATGAATATCTATAGAGTTTGTCCTTTTATGAACCAAAATGTTTAAAAAAGACCTGTTAAAAAATTGTAGCCTCTATCGCATACACAAAGTTTTCAGCTGAGAAGCCATAATTCTTGAGTAAAAGTTTGCTGAATGCTCATATTCAATATGGTATGTTCTATGAAAAATGTGTTAAAAACCATAGCCTCTATTGCATTCACAAGGTTTACGAAAGGTATGATGCAGACCAAACCAAAATTAAACTCATCCAAGATATTTTGATCCTTAACATAACAAGCCAACAGTGAGGCTGATGTCCCCCGCCGAAATCCCAAAATAAATAGAAGACACATATTAATTAATCGCACATTTATTTTTTTCAATGTATCGAGCAATCAAACTGTACACGAAGTGACATCCAAAAGTGTTTTATAAAGAAAAATGCTAAAACCGACGAGAAAAATGAAAATGTACCCTAGTTAGGGGGACCCTAAAGGCAGACAAAAGGGCCCCTCTGGCCAAGGGAAAGGGCCCTCGTGTCCAAGTCAGTCGTTTCTATACACTGTTACTGTCGAATCGATTACTAAATGAGAATGCAGTCATTGTATTGGCATAAAAATCATCAATCAAGATGAATCTAAGTTATCTTGTCCCAAAGTATCAACCAATCAAATTGCTTATCTCTGCAAAGCGGAAAATGCTCATCTTCGAACTCCATCAAGGCATTGACCTAATAAGCATATACACCAAGTTTGAACATTTTAACTCAATTAGAAGGAGAGTTATTGTGTTCCAAAGTCTCGACTACTCTCGACCAATCAAATTGCGTATCGCTCTGCTTACCTTGAGCAGAAAATGCTCATTATCGAACTTAGTCAAGGTATTACTGTAATGAAACTATACACCAAGTTTCATCACTCTCACTTAATTAGAACTAAAGTTATCGTGTCCCAAAGCATCAACCAATCAAATTGCTTATCTCTGCTTACCCTAAGTGGAAAATGCTCATCTTCGAACTCCATCAAGGCATTGACCTTATAAGCATATACACCAAGTTTGAACATTTTTACTCAATTAGAAGAAGAGTTATTGTGTTCCAAAGTCTCGACCAATCAAATTGCGTATCGCTCTGCTTACCCTAAGCGGAAAATGCTCATCTCCGAACTCCATCAAGGCATTGACCTAATAAGCATATACACCAAGTTTGAACATTTTAACTCAATTAGAAGGAGAGTTATTGTGTTCCAAAGTCTCGACCAATCAAATTGCTCTGCTTACCCTGAGCGGAAAATGCTCATTATCAAACTTAGTCAAGGTATTACTGTAATGAAACTATACACTAAGTTGCATTACTCTCACTTAATTAGAACTAAAGTTATCGTGTCCCAAAGCATCAACCAATCAAATTGCTTATCTCTGCTTACCCTAAGCGGAAAATGCTCATCTTTGAACTCCATCAAGGCATTGACCTAATAAACACATACACCAAGTTTGAACATTCTAGCTCAATTAGGAAGAGAGTTATTGTGTCCCAAAAAGTGTGACGGACAGACGGACAGACAGACAGACAGACAGACAGACGGACGGACGAACCCATTTTAATAGTCCCCCAACTTTCTTCGAAAGACGGGGGACAATTAAATCAGTCTAGAGAGTCCACAAACATTCCTATTTTAGTTAAAAAAAACAAAACAAACCCATGGGCCTTAACCTAGGAAGATGTGGTCTGATGGATACCAAAATTGAACTTGTCAAGATCTACATGTATGTTAAGTTTCATCTGATTCAGACATAATCTAATTAAAACACAGATTCAATTTCATTTCGTTTGTTATAGTTTAAAATTTTGTTAGACCACTTGGATGAAGAAGAGTTGTTATATAAGCGGCGTTCTAGTAAATGTGAGGAATTAGCAAATAAAACACTGTATTACAGTGGGTTCTTGGCATGCTCTGCATGGAACTATGGGTAAACCTCTAGAAACTTCAACCCCTAACATGACCTCCAAGTACAACTGGTCAGATCTCCAGATAGTCTAGGCCATCGAAAGTATAAAAAAACGAAAACGAAATATAGATCTGTATTTTAATTTGATTGATTCAGAAAAACATTGTGGCCACTGAACAGTTGACAAACTTTGTGGTATTTAACAATTTGTGTAAAAGGCAGGGGGGCATAATTCCGGAACGTAAGGTCTGGACAGTACAGAGGTCGTAATATGTCCACATGAAAAACTTGACTTTTGATAAACTTTGTCAACCCAGACCAAACTGATACTTAAAGATGCATTATTTACGAGCTAAATCAGCCTAATGCAGATCTTTCTTTTGACCTTAAATATTACATAAATCATTTAATTAGACCTTAATTTACATGCTTGGCCCATAATCAACTCTCTAGAACTTTGGATGGTTTTGATTTCAAACATATTTAATTATGATTGGCATAATGAATAATCATGGTTTTGTTTATTATTGTAATGATGGTAGTAATGACAACAAGAAACTGTTCTGTAAAACAATGATAACTCCACTCAGAAGTAATGTGATTGAAATTTTCAACATACTTCTTTTTCATCATCTAAATCTTACATAATGCATCTTTAAAGCATAAAATTAACTAAGAAGAATATTCTTCACAGAACAATAAATTCTTAGTTACTTATAAAATATTTGTACTGTTTGGCTGTGGGGGATGGATTTCTCTAAATCTACATTTATAACAACAGTGAGGCTAATGTCACTGCCTCAGTTCAAAAATAAATAAATGAAATGACACTCAATAAAAACTTGCACAATTTGGTTTCAAATTGAAAGCACAGTACTTTGAGAGTTACTGGTAATGTTCCATACATTTGCCACAAATGTGTAAATATTTTTGGATTATTAACATAATTTTCAGTTAATGGAGTGAAGCTCGATCATTAGAAACTGATCGATTGGTCAATATAAATGTAGATTGTAGAATTATTATGTTAAAGTCATTATACAATTTAATAATGACAAAATAAAAAATATGGCATTATCTGTGCAAATTTCCAAAATAAAACATAGGACATTATAATGACTGTCCTATTTCTCAATACTTTATGATAGATTTGAATTGTTTTAGCAGTTAAATATCTTAAATACAAGAAGTGCATGAAGCTATATCAATTCACTGACAACCCTCATAATAAATGAACTCATCTTATTTCTTTAAATATTTCTGACAAGTCTATTTCTTACCACACAGATTTTTTAATTTCTATGTGCCTCAACCTTGTTATTAGTACGAATGAATTAATGTTATTATGTTTTTAGCACTCTATAAATTAATAAGGATGGAACTAATCTTAATATTTACACAGACAGAAACAGAAAATAATTAGAGAGAGCATCACACTAAATGTAAAACATCTAATAATTTAACGAACATGATATATCAACCAAGATATATCAATCGACCAAAATATACTGATCGACACAAATATTATACACAATAAGTTTAAAGTTTAAAATTAAATGTCTGATTATTATGCCTAGGTTACAGGTCTTAAGGTCAAGGATCTTTCTTTTCACGTCAACTTCTCAACTCTGACCCATGAAATCATCCTATATTTCATCATCTTAGCAACAGTACTACTTTGGTTCCATAATTTATGTCTGTATAAAAAAAGCCGAGTTTGAAAACAACGCCTGAATTATTATCCAATCAGAATACACAATTATAAATACAATGCTGTAGATCAACACAGCAATAAGTCTCAGTATATAGTAGAATGTTCACTATGCCAGTCTCAGAGTAACGTACATTTGTGTTGGTTTCTGCGGAGTGGTTGAGGTTGTAAAACAGCACGTACTCCTTCATCAAAAACCTGGTGAGGAAAAAATTAAAGATTGTTAACATAATCTTATATATATGCTTGTCAACTTGATTTACTTTGCATATGACTGTATGGATTTCAAGCTGTGACATTACCGAGCGTCATGCAACCATCCCTTGTTATATCAAAACAGGAACCAATTGTAGACATTCACTTTCTTGTTGAATAAGGATTAACATTAATATATACATTGAACATGTAATGTGCAAATAAGTATTCATAATTTGCAAATCTATTAAAATCATATGTCAATTGCATATTTATGTTTCTTATAATCTTTTGGTTTCACTCCATTAATTAATTTGATAGTTTCCTTGTAGGAAATGATTCTTTAATTACTCAAGTTGTTTGTTATTGGAGATGGGGCTGCATAAGTGTGTTGATCAAATTTGATACTGGTTATTGAAGAAATCTCATCTCTATTGTATTCACAAGCTTAAAAAAAATATGTTAAAAACTGTAGCCTCTATTGCGTTTCGGGAAAAGGGGGCTGGTACTCCAGAACAGAAGGAGGACGATATATATCATGAGCACAATGCTTCAAACCAAATTTGAAAAATAATCTGATGAAAACTATGGCATTTATTGCATTTAGAAGGTTTTCAGAAACAGGAGAAGAACTAAAATGTCGCAGAATGCTGAATATCATTGCAATAGAGTTAATCTTGTCATGAGCTAATGTTGATGTGAAACGTGAAAATAAACCCACAGAGCAGCAATGTCTCAACTGTAGCCTTGTTGCATTCAGAACAATTTCGTGTAAGAGGGCATAACTCTGGAACAAAAGTTTGCAGAACAGGTTTGTCTCTCATGATCACAATGTTAGCCTTTAGTGCATTCACAAGGTTTTTGGAAAAGGGGGCATAATTCTATAACTCTGGACCAGAAAGTCTGATGCACACCATTCTGTAAGATAACTAATATTTATGGCCATTCTTTAAGTGGATTTAAACACCTGCAAGATTTTGAAATTTGACGATAAAATGGACAATTGAGGCTAAGTCTCGGTTGTTAAGTACGGTTGCTAGGATATTGAATCAGCTTGGCTTTATCTTCAAATACTCATAACTGCGTTCAGAATAAAGTTATTTGACTGAAATTTTCAATATACATGTATTAATCTTTAGTTACCTACTTGTGAACTTTTATAGCAAGAACGTTAAGCACTAGCAGAAAATCTATATGGACAGTAGTGTCTCCACCTACTTTTCACAGTTGCGGATAGTCTGGTGAAGATCTGTGGCATGGACATAGTACATGTATGTAATACAATATGGTATAAATGTTAAAATACTAACCTGTTTAAGACCACGTTGTGTTAGAGCTGAGCATTCCATATATTTTATAGCTCTTATTTTATTGGACAACTTAATGCCCTGCTCACGTTTGATTGGGTTTAAACCCTGGGCTGCTAACTGACCAATCGCCTCCTTGTTTTCACGTAAATCTATTTTTGTACCTGGTTAAACAAAAGTCTTAATTGTTAAAGGAGCTAAATAAAGTAATGATTTACGTTGATTTGATTAGAGTTGGGATATGATGAAAATATAACCAACTTCTCAACAACAGCTTATTCGAAAGAAAAACCTGTATGTTGACCAATTCTTACAAGGGTCTATGATCCTTCAAGTAATCCAATTAACATAGTGTTCACAAGCTTTTACAAACACATGATCAATTCAAGAACTAGGCATACAAACACAGAAGTAATATTAAGTTCAAAAAGCCTGGCTATTCCCCCCATGTACCACCCCCAACTTTAAGTATAATTGGTCAGGATTATGTGTGTACAATAGTATACAAATTTGCTGATAAAGTTCAGGAATAAGCCCACATAGCAGCTATGTATTGACAGCAGCTTATACGAAAGGAAAACTTGGATGCTGACAAAATTTAATAAGAAAGGATGCCTTCAAGAAATCTGATCGCTTAAAAAACTCTGGTCAAGAACTGATAATGTTGCCTCTTATGACTTTCACAGGGTTCATTTAATATTAAAGGGTTTATCCTCTCAATGCTTCACCAGATTTGAAACAAATCCATTGAATTCTTTGATAGCCATGTAGTAATTGAACAATTTTATAGATACACAATAACTACTATGCAATTTTTTAATAGCACCCCTATATCACGCAGGAGTTCTGTCCCTCTGAAAAATTCAATATTAGTTTCATTGACAATTGACATTGCTTTTTTGAGAAATATTATTGAATACATAACAAAGGTATGCTAACACGTTGAAAGCATATTATAGATCAGAAATTTGAGGTAGGGAATTTTCTTTCCAATTCACAAGTTTCTGTACGGGCAAATACATAGATGACTATCATCTTATCCAAATACATATACATAGATGACAATCATCTTATTGATTACTAAAACATTGAGTTCTAGATTTTAACAATTTTTGGACAAATACCACTTTTTAAAACTAATCCAATCTTGACTGTCATATAATTAAAATATCTGGTACTAATATAACCTGTGCCTAAATATATTAACCCCCTCTGGTTACACTGTATTATAGTTAAACACCGAAAACCTTACTATATCATGGTACCAACGACAAATCTCACCTTGGGCACCCCAACCCTTTTATGTTTGTTGCATGCTATGTATTTATGTCCATGATGTAATCATGCTTATAATGTCATAACTGTTGGATAAAATGATGTTTTTTATATTGCTTTCTATTTATTACTGCATATCACATCTCAATGCTGAGGTATAAAAACATTACTTTAGTAATAGTAAACAATCAATGTTGCATTACATAAATACATCACAAATATTACCGTTCACCTAGGTTTATACAGTGTGTTATCCACGTGCTGTACTTCAAAACAAACTGTACATTTTACTTCTGTATCATAAAGGGGAATATCAATTTTTCCTTTATTCTCTAGCTAATAGATTGGGGGTGAATGTTGTATATGGTGGCATGTTCGACATTTGTGTTTACATTAGATGTGCTATTTGGCCACGATTTTCAACTATGCATTATACTAACCAACAACGATTACTGGTGCATCAGGACAGTGATGTTTCACTTCAGGGTTCCATTTTGTCAAAACATTCTCGTACGACGAGGGACTCACAACACTAAAGCATATTAAAAATACATCCGTCTGGAAAATAAAGAACAAGATTAAATTATATTGAGAAATGTAGACCAGTATGATTCAAACATAATATATAATATGAAGATATTTTGCCATGAAATAAAAGTTGTCCCAGGAGTCAGCGTTTAGCAGGTGCCCAACAGTCTAGCACCTACTTTTGTGGAGATCCTGGATAGAAATCAGTGTCAACCCCCCTCTATCATTCTTTCTTCACTATCTCATGATGATTAACAAGCCTTACCATGCAGATAGATGTGATAGTTTTTTTGATAATGTCCATACAAAGTTTAAAAGAGCTTTATATGAAATTAATGGACCAAAAAGTCCATTATGTAAATAATGTAATTATTTGGATATAAACTGACACGAACCTGTGGATATGAAAGTGGTCGTAATCTATCGTAGTCTTCTTGACCGGCAGTATCCCACAACCCCAAACTAACTGGAACGCCATCTACCATCATATTAGCTGTGTAGTTATCAAACCTGTTGATTAGAAAATACCAAATTTACAAACAAAATTTAATGAGCTTGTTCAAACATGGATCTAAATAGTCATGAAAACTTGATAAACATGTTGGTCTATGTTGTTGTTTATTACAATTTTGATTTCCAATATATTTTATAAAATGTCAATAATTTCAATTTAAAATTTTTTTAATGGAAATAAACATGAATAAAAAAATTAACACTAAAAAAAACAGCTGCTTGTCGGAATAAGGAATGATAACTTTTGTCTCAGTCTCTATAGGGCAAGATTTTTCAAGAAGGTCAAGGGCCATAACTCCGGCAGTAATTTAAATTATCAGAAAGTCTACAGTACAGACTTTTTCGGCTCACAAGCTTAAACACTGTACATAAATTTAAAGTCATTTGAATTATAGCTTTGGTCTCTAGTTATTGTCAATATCTTCATGATTTGGTTAATTTTGACAGAGGGTGCTCAATAATTTTCCAGGTATATAAATCAAGTAAATTAACTTACACTGTTGGTACATATTCACCAGGAAAACTATCTGTTGTATATGATATTAACATACAAGTTTTTCCTACAGTACCATCCCCGACAACAACACATTTTATAGGACGACCTTGAGCCATTTTGTTACCTATAGTAAATAAAATTTGTAAATAAGGAAATTATAAAATTTCAAAACACATCAAAATTACAGCTAAACAAGCCAACAGTGAGGCTGATGTCCTCACCCGAAATTCCAAAATAAATAGATGACACATACTATTTAATTGCATATTTATTTTTTTTTTAAAAGTATGGAGCAATCAAACTATTCTCTATCAGATAGAATCAAGATTATCTTGTCCCAAAGCACTGACCAATGAAATAGATAGATTAGCTCTGCTTAACTTCAGCTCAAAATGTTAATCATTGAACGCAATCAAGACATTGACCTAATGAACATCAACATCAAGTTTAAACATTCTACCTCAATTAAAAGCACAGTTGTTATTACTTGTTATGTTCCAATGTCTTGACCAATCAAATTTCTTATCGCTCCTTAATCTGAGCAGAAACTTCTCACCATCAAACTTAGTCAAGGTAATGATATAATGAATCTATATTCTGAGTTTCACCACTCTCAATTCATTATAACCAAAGTAACTGTGCCCCAAAGCATCAACCAATCAGATTGCTTATGTCTGCTTACTGTAAGCAGAAAATATTCATCATCAAATTCCATTCTGAGTTTCACCACTCTCAATTTATTATAACCAAAGTAACTGTGCCCCAAAGCATCAACCAATCAGATTGCTTATGTCTGCTTACTGTAAGCAGAAAATATTCATCATCAAATTCCATCAAGGCATTCACCTAATGAACGCCAACACCAATTTTGAACATTCTAGCTCAGTTAGAAGTAGAGTTATTGTGTTTCAAAGTTTCATCCAATCAAATTGCTTATCGCTATGCTTACCCTGAGCAGAAAATGTTCATCATCGAATTTAGTCAAGGTATTGATGCAATGAAACTATACACCAAGTTTCAGCACCCTCACTTAATTAGAACTAAAGTTATTGTGTCCCAAAGCATCCACCAATCAAATGCTCATCTTCGAACTCCATCAAGGTATCGAACTAATAAACACCTACACCAGGTTTAAACATTCTAGCTCAGTTAGAAGGAAAGTTATTGTGTCCCAAAGAGTGTGATGGTCAGACAGATGGCTGAACCCATTCTAATAGTCCCCCACTTTCTTCGAAAGGCGGGGGACAATAAAATTTTAAGTGAAATACACACTCACAGCAGCTACTTCTCGACAACAGCTTATCTGAAAGTGAAAGGAAATTTGGATGTTGACCCAATTTGATTAGGATCATGAATGCCTTCAAGAGATCTGATCTCTATTATGTTCACAAGCTTGAAATCCGTTAAAATTGTTGCCTTTATCGAGTTTTGGGATATGGAACTTAAGGTCACAGTTGCTTTCGTGAACCCAATGCTTCACACCAAATCTGAAAAATATCAGTTAAAAACTGTGGCCTTCTACGCATTAAAAGTTTTGGCTAAGGGTGCATAACTTTGCAACGAAAGGTTGCAAAACACTGATTATCGATAAGATTCGTCCTTTTATTACCTCAATGCTTGAAACCAAATTTAAAATAAATCTGTTAATCCCTAAAATAAATTTGACAAAAATGTGGACTTTAAAGTTCCAATTTCATATTTTCTAAGAAAGTCAAAACATAATTATTTCTATGTTTTTTGCTCAAAAGGTTGTCAACTCACTATTATACGATCATGGGCAAAATTTTTTGGGCAGACACCGATTGATTGAGGAAATAGTTAACCAATTACCTCCCTTGTTTTCCCATTCCTCTCCATGGACGGCCATCTTCAAACGTTGAATTTGAAGTTGAAAATGATATTTTTGCCAATTTCTCAACTGGCAATAGTGAATTACAGGATTAATAGGATTATTCTTTAACAAGGTAGGACTGTTTATAGGTACAATCTATTTTTGGGCTTTATTTTAATACATTTTAAAAATATAACTTAAAAAAATGCTATTGGAGCTTTAAAGGCAGGGGACATAACCCAAGATTAAGTCTGATGCGGACCCAAATCGAACTCATTCAAGATTTTCTGCTCTTTAATATTTTGGGTAAAGATAGGGAGCATAACTCCAGAAAGGAAGGTCTGATGCACACCAAAAATCAACTCATCTAGGAGCTTTTGATTCTTATTTCAAATTCCATCTAAATCATACAATAATTGTTGCCTCTAGGTACAGAACTTTTGTACACAATTCACATTTTGCGTAAAAAGCAGGACGTATTAGCACCGTAATCGAACACATATCTGCATTGCCGCTATTTTATTTGCGAACAGGGGGTGGGAATATTGACGGAAGTTTCAATCCTATTTTCACTAAACTCATTTGTGATTTTGGTTATTTATACAATATGGGGCCTTGTTACTGTCCAATATGTGCCAAAATCAAACCAATCCAAAATCTTTGGGATATTAACATACATCAAATTCAGATATATAAAATTGAGACCTGTAGAGTGTTCACAAAAAAAAATGTGAATAGACATCAGGACAGAGAGGTGCGACAAAATAACAATGTCAACATGTAAAAGATGATGATGGCAGTGTCAAATCAGTAGAAAGTAAAGGGAACTTTAGATGACCATAACTTTTAATGAGATTTACCAATTTGAACAATTGTCCATCTCTGTAAGTCTATAATAAATGTATTTGCCTTTTACAGCTGTACTTTAGCTGGATTAATTTGAATTTAATTAAGAACACAATAACTGTAAAAAATAATGTGCTTGGTTTGATAAAGAAATATTCTGACTTACAAATTAATCTATTCTGAATCTCTACTATCTATTGTATTATCTACAAATCGCTTTTCTTCTGTATTTGACCTATTTAGGTCAGAATTCAAATTCTTCGCATTGAATATCTGTCATTCCACACTTGGTAAATATTCTTCAAGCCTAAAATAATGTAAAATACAAAATAATCATTGACGGGTTATTCACACATGAAAGGCTCTTTCCCATTCATACCTTCTCTTCCAAATACATGGGAAAAGATAGTCACAGAACAACTTATCAGAAGAGAAAATTCGGATATTGAGCACATTTGTGAATGCTAGAGAGTCCACGATTCAAGTACATGTAACACATAACTTTACACCATTTGCATAACAGAAGAGCCTATTTTGTCAGGCAGTTTTGAGTCGTATAAATATACATTTAAAGTTTCATCAAAATCAGATAAAAAAAATTGTGATAATACATGTACATTTAATATTTATACCAAAAAATGTGTGATAAAAAAGACAATACAATAGCACAGTTTAAATTACTAAGACCATAAGACATTTTTGGGGTGAATTTGGTTATTTGCACACTATAATGCAAAATATATTTTCAGTATTTACAATGTACAGTACGCCAGATCTCATTCAGGGATAGCCAATTTTCTATTGTTATTTTCAGGTACCGTAAAGGTATCAGATGATTCAGAATCTGAATCCCTGATAGAATGATATAATGAGTTTCGGTTATATTTGTAGGAGATGCTTACAATTATGCTTGTCATTCACTTTTACTTAAAGCATTAAATTTTGGGCGACGGTATCTGATACAAATGGCAAACTGTTTTCTCGATCAAGAATCGTTGCTATTCAACCAGTTCTTACGTTTCTGACCAGTGGTAATAATATAATTAAAATAATAATATCCGATAGACATCTTTGTATATTGTACATGCCATATGAAGCCACAGTAAACAGATTTATTCTCCTCGAAAAGAACCGTCGGCCATTTTTGTTAAAGATGAAACGAACCATCAAATGGATTAATCATTAGGATGAAATAATGATTTGAGATAGACTTTATATATATCATTGGCAATCATCAATCAACTAATCATTAATTTAAGACAACAGATTAGTATTACTCATTGATGCGATCCAGATTATCAGTCAGTTGATTAATTTATAGAAATTTTGCCACTTTCATATTTTTATCACGAATTGCGAATTTGGTAACAGACAGCTTGTGTGAGCCCTGTCGACACCAGAAACAATATTGAGTCGATGACTTAACCAATGCTGTGTCAACAAGTCAACAAACATACTTTGATATTTGTTGACAACTTAGACTTTTCATGCATGTGGAGGAGTTAGTCAGGTTGTGGATGAGGTAACATGATTTCTTGGGTAAAAACTAAAATACTGGTACCCCAGGTTGATACTCCCAACACTTGTGCAGTCTTGAACGTTGAAGAATGTATTGTAGCAGTGGTACTTTTCATAAATTTCCACGAGTGGTTTAATGAAAGGTTAAAAAGGGATTTAGTGACAGACATAGCAAAAAATATATCTCTGAAATTGAAAAGTCTAAAAATAAATTCCAAATAAATTGCATTATTCTAAAACCCTGTCTGCTGTTACTCACAATAAACATAACCTCACATCTACAAAACTTGTCAGCACTCTAAAAATACATCAGGGCTTGGTCAAACGCTGAGTTTCCTACTCATAGGTTAAAAATAAAACTAGTACTGTACGCAGTAGTAACAGTACTACCGGTAACCTAGAAGAAAGTCTGGGAGGCCAACAGTGATTTTCAGAACGATACTCCTGCAATTTATCTATGCCAAATTTCGGTCATTAAAAGGGTAAATAAATGGATATACGCGAAGCTTAGATCAATCGGAAAATAAAATTCACCTTATTGTGGTCCATTGTAGTTGAATTCTACACGTTTTCCATAATAAAACACGTTCAGGTAGACCTTCTTTCTTTATTACAAGCAATGGATGACAGCAGCTGCCTCATCATCTCGCAATATCACAATAGTTCTCGCATGCAACGAGATTTAATTGATGCCTCGGTTATCAGGACACTCCAATAAATCGGTCAGTCTGTTACCTTTCATGCCAGTCTGGCTGTCATTCCCCACACAAGCGTTCGAAGTGGCCCCTGGTGACAAATACAAAATGCTGTGCTAAACCACAGGCACTGAAACTTGAGTGGAGCTGGGGTCCAAATCAGTATAATATACAGGCCTATAAGGGCACATTTGCCATTGCCAGAGGGCCACGGTCCACGCTCAGTCGTCGATCTATTAGCCCCCACCCACCCCTTTAATCAATGTCAGAGGGCAAGTGTTATAAGGTCCATGGTGAAAGTAGTTGCGCTATTCCGGGAATTCTCGTATTTAAGCCCTTGGGCGCCTTGGCTTAACTTCGAATTTAACCATTTCAGTGATGAAACATCTATTCTGAAATCAAGCCCAGGGCTTAAAGAGGAAAAGGGACAAACAATTAAATTTTCACATTGAGTTTCTAAGATGTCAAAATTTAAAAGGGAGGTCAATCTAAAATAAGCCCATGGGCTCAAATTCGAATTTGGGCCTAATAACGACAGGGCTTAAAGTTCCAATAGCATATTTTCTAATAAAGTCAAAACATAATTATTTCTATTTCTTTTGCTCAAAATGTTGTCAACTCAATATTATACGATCATGGGCAAAATTTCATGGGGGTTAAAATGGTTGAGACAGGCTTATTGAGGAGATAGTAACTCAATTACCTCCCTTGTTTTCCCATTCCTCTCCATGGACGGCCATCTTCAAACGTTTGAATTTGAAGTTGAAAATGATATTTGTGCCAATTTCTCAACTGGCAATAGTGAATTATAGGATTAATAGGATTATTCTTTAACAAGGTAGGGCTGTTTATAGGTACAATCTATTTTAGGGCTTTATTTTAATACATTTTAAAAATATAACCTAAAAATATGCTATTGGAGCTTTAAATACGAGGATTCTCATAGGGGCCTTTAATATTTGGTAGGGACGCTTGATCTTAGGGATTTTTGATGACTATTGAGACCTGGCCCATTCCTCCTCCCGTTTGTCCATGGGCGTCTCACATGGGGGGCGTCCGACCCCCCCCCCAATAAAGTGTCCGAAATCTAATAAAACACTAATTGTAGGACTGGAATAGAAGTAAAACGCGTTTGCGGCCATCAAATATTTTAAAATTTTCTTTGGGGGTGGGGGTCCATACAAGGTCAGCTCCGCTTCTTCGCCTCTCGACGAAAACTGGCCGCGGCCCGTCAACCCGAATTTCACTTTTCTTTTAATTGAATACCACGAATTTGTACTGTTAATTAAAACATGTTGTCTGGGGCCACTCTACTTTGTGCGACATTTTTCGTGCATCGATTATTACTTGTGAATGCAACTGCAACAGTGTGATTGGATGGTTGGAATTCAGAGTGGGATTTCGGTTACAAAACCACTGAATACTTTTGGGGTTGCTTACACAGGCTTGAATAGCAGAAAACGCATTTTAGTTTAACCCGTAAAATATGCCAAAACAATGTTTACAAAAGATTGAAACTTTAAACAAAATTTATGGGGGTACACCCCCCCCCCCTCCCGTTGGAGGGTGACCCTCATATTGCGCTACATCAACTGACAGATTGTCAACATCTTATATAATTTCGTTTGCGGACCCCCCCCCCCCAATATATATTTCACGGCTACGCCCCTGCGTTTGTCCGATATGTTGTTCTGTTGCTTGTTTTGGATTCTGGCATCTGGATGGGTTTTACATTCCTTTTGTTTTTGTTGGTTCTCTGATGGAAGAATCCAGCGCCTGAAAAGAGCAGAGATAAAATGAGCAGTAGCCTAAAGCTATTTGAACTTTTAATAAAATATGTATCGTGATACTGCGGGGCAGTGTGTGTAAGCGGTGAGGGGGTAGAGCAGTTTAAAGGAGCTAAATAAAGTGATCCTACATCAGTATAAAAATGATTTCTCTGTTTAAAAAGCTCAATTTGTATGGATGACTATGTAATTTAGAGACGATGATGGCAGATTTCCGTAACAGAAACCTGGCAAACCCCCTCCTGCAAAAATTCCTGGATCCGCCCCTGAAATGGGAGTTTAACATCCAAATGTTCTGCTCATGGGCAATTAGAAGACGGGCTTAGGCCATACAGTGTGCTATGAGTGAAATTCCAACTGCCATGGGATCTTTTACGTGCACGCCAATGTGTAATTTACGGGTCCTAATTGGTTTTTCGTCCCCACTCCCCCGAACCACTAGACAGCTGTCATCGGGCCCTCCGTCCTGCACCGCAGACTCGGGGAAACCACACCGGGAATTGCGGTGAACATTCTCGGCCAATGCAGGGATCGAACAAGCAACCTCCAGACTAGCGAGACAGCGTCTTACCCACTTAGCCACCGTGCCTCCGGAATGGTTTGGTGGAATGTTAAAATTGAAAACAAAATTGAGAGAGAGGGAGGGGGCGGGGTGGAGGGTAAAGTCCACTCGACACAAAATTAGGTAGGGGTCTTTAGCAATGGGGTGGGGGAATCGGAGTACCAGGAGAAAACGTACGGGGTTGGACAGACGACCTTACTCCTCAGGCGCGGATCCAGAGGGGGGGGGTCCCCCCCCCCCCCTGCTCAGGATTGAACATTTTTTGATGCGATTTTATTGGCGATTTAGACCTGTTATTTTGGAATTTACCTTCCGGAAATACGTCAGAATGAACCAAATTGAATCTAATTTACCAAATTATCGGTTGAGCGCAATTAGTTAAGCAATTATCAAACCTAGACACCCCCCCCCCCCTGCAAAAAATCCTGGATCCGCACCTGCTCCTTGTCATGTAACAACCAGGGAATCGATACCACAGTCCACACCAGTTGACTCCATGACAGAACGAAATAATACAGCGGCAAGTGCTAACCATTCGGCCACCCAAACCCCAAACATAGGCGTACGAGTGAGGGGGGCAGCTGCCCCCTAACTTTCGGGTAAGCTGACTTTTAGGGCAGACTGGTAAAGTGAAAAAACAATTTCTATTTCATCTACTTGGCAAAATAAAGTGCGCGGAATCTTAAAAAAACTAAGTTTAAGGGCTGAAAAAGCAGGAAACCGGGTTCCGACCGTCAAATATTCCAAAATTTTCTTGGGAGTCCATACAAGGTCAGCGCTGTCTGTATAAACCCAATTTTTTTCGGGCATTTCTAGTTTTGCTTCCCTAACTGTCACCCTAATATAACGCTTATTTTACTTTTCTTTTAATCGAATACCACAAATTTGTACTGAGTTGACTATGGGTTAAAAAATTTTGACTGGAGCCACTCTACTTTGGGCGAGATTTTTCGGACATCGATTATAATTTGTGAATGCAGCTGCAACAGTCTGATTGGAATTCAGAGTGGGATTACGGTTACAAATCCATTTGATACTTATGGAGTCGCTTACACGGCTATAGACGGGCTAGAATATATAGCAGAAAACGCATTTGCGGTGTTAAATTTTCAAAAAATTTGCCGGGACGGTAAGACACCCAAACCCAGCGACAATTGATTGGTTGTTTGGAATTCGGGTCGGCCAAGTAGGCTATATAGGACCAAATTGAAGTTGCTGTATTCACAGGCTGGAATAGCAGGAAAACACGTTGGCTGCAGTTAAATTTTCAATATTTCCTCCCAACGGCCTCGTCTTCGTGGACTGTAAACGATTGATTGGAATTTGAGTTAGCTAGACTGTATTAGACCGCTTTGACGTTGCTTTGTTCACGGGCTGAAATGGCAGGAAAACGTGTTTGCAGCCGT
This sequence comes from Patella depressa, assembly GCA_948474765.1. Classification (NCBI taxonomy): domain Eukaryota; kingdom Metazoa; phylum Mollusca; class Gastropoda; family Patellidae; genus Patella; species Patella depressa. The sequence continues at coordinate 32,747,748 of OX419715.1, forward strand.
CGAATATTCCAAACTTTTCTTTTGAGGGGGCGGGGGAGTCCATGTGGTAAGCTCCGCTTCTTCGCCTCTCGAGGAAGACTGACACCGCTCTATGTAAACCCGAAAGCCTATGTAAGTAATACTTTGAAATTAACACGTTCAATATTGAAGGTAGGTCTCATTACACTCGCTGGCGAGTGAATAGGTCTCATTACACTCGCTGGCGAGTGAATGGGACCTACGTTCAGAGCTGAACTACACGTTCAACTCCTGTGCATCAGTGTAATTTGAACAAAACTCACGTTTCCTGGTTCTAGTAACCAATCTCGCATCAAAATTATTGTGCAAATTCTGCAACTTTTTCAGCTGAGTTTTGCCACGGTCATGATAGAGACTGTTATAATAGTCCAATATCGATGTTACTAGTGCATGTACGAACCTTTCAGTTGTCTTTTAACTCAACAAACGGCTAATGCGACATATCTTGAATAGTGCAAAAGTTAACAGTCGGAATCGAAAACGCCAATATTACGAAGACTATTATACTCTGAAATAGCCTCGTTCGTTACAACTCGAACAGACTGGCTGGGAAAAGAGTCACGGGAAAACGACTGGAAATGAATTACTTCGGTTTTGGAATAATAGTGGTTTGCCTCCAGTGGAAGGCTGATAGGCCCTGTCAATCAATTTGCAATGTACATGTACTAGTACTTATACTTCTAGAGTACTATAAACCGGCTGTGGACAAGCTCCTCCCTAACTGTATACAGAAAAGGGGCGGAGCTCGTTATTAGCCCTCAGGACATGAAATTAAACCTGCATTATGCAAGAGCTAAATCTAATTATTGCAAGTCTTTATTTAGGCTTCAGATGTCATAGAAATTATAAATTAGATCTTTATTTACATAACAAGCACAAAATCAACTCAACTCTGTAGACCCACGGATGGCTTGGATTCAGCTTGGATTTAACCCTTTCATTGCGTCTACCCGGTTGTACCGGGTATTATAAAGGCAGTGGCTATTGTTACGACGAGTCGTAACAATAGTCCTCAGGCTATTGTTACGACAATGCCTTTCAAGGCACTCCATTGGCTAAATAGAAGGAATTCCAAAATGGCTGCCAATCTCCCCAACACCAGCTTCAGGAAGCGAATCTCCCCAACACCAGCTTTAGGAATCAAGTGGCAATGCAAATTTGTACACACGGAACTCTCAATCTATACCTTACCCTAACCCTAACCCAAATATAGCCGATGGATGGCCCGGAAAGCATCGTTTTAACAATCGGCCAAGGACTACTCGTCGTAACAATATAGCCACTATGTATTAGAAAATGCCGTTAAAAAGCGCATACCCGGTATTACCGGGTACTCAGTACGGTCCTCGCTAAAAATTACCACCGTGGCTGCAAGTGCCATCTATTGTATTTGCTATACACTAGAACATATTTCCACGTGTTTAAAAGCGGCAAACCGTAAAATGGCAGAGTGCGCATCACGGCGAAGTCGTGAATGACATCTTCGCTGACCAAAATAGTGTGGACAATTTCTAGGCTTTTACTGATATCACTGATACACATAATTTGTTTCAAGTTAGTTGACAATGATTGTAGTCAGGAGAGTGATGGGTAGTATAAAGTGCGTGATTTGTTGCGCGACCCTCCGCCTTTTATGGCTATACCCCCGCCCCAATCTGTTTCACAGAGAATTACTTACGAATTATCTCTGTAATGTTCAGATGACTGTCCACAACACGTGCGTTGACTGCACGCTGCTGAGTCATTGGCTCAACGGCTCGTGCAATGTTTACTTAACATTGCTTCAGGCAAAATGATGCATTTTACTCATTTTAATACCCATTGCACTAGATAGGAAATATTTTGTAACTACAAATACTTCAAACTTCTTTATTTATTTTTCTTTTACCTCAAAAAAATGTTAGAGAATTTCATTTGTCGGAGTAAAAAAGTTAATATGCCGTACTCATTAAGCCTCGTCGATGTCATGCTTATCAGTGATTGTAGCGGCCAAGCGAATATTCACTGCGGGAACAGTTTGCCCCCGCCCCACAAATATGAACATGACAGGGGCAGATCCAGAAGGGGGGGTTTGCCCCCCCCCCCCCCTGCTCAGCTACACGAAAAAAAAATAATGCCTTGAATCAATGAAATTACATCACAAAGTGACCCTACATCAGTATAAAAATGATTTCTCTGTTTAAAAAGCTCAATTTGTATGTATGCCTATGTAATTTAGAGACGATGATGGCAGATTTCCGTGACAGAAACCTGGCAAACACCCTCCTGCAAAAATTCCTGGATCCGCCCCTGCATGATAGCCCTGTGTAGTATGTCTGCAGTAGATTGTGACGATAATTCTGATGTTGATGATAATGGCCTGCTTGTGAAAGAGGTAGGCAATTCCCGAGTCCCGAACGTGTAGATCTATTGACTTACTTCAGTGATAATGATATGGGATGAAAGTGAAAGTGAAAACAAGGTATTGCAATCCGCACGTGGTCATGGCAGCGGGAGACGTTGTGTTCGTGCTCGTGGTGGTATTGCTCGTGGCTGCATGTTTATTGTTATATCTTTATCATACATGTAATCCAGTGATAAAAACTCAATCCCATAAGTATTTCATGGAGAAAAATAAAATCCGTTTTAGTGTTAGATTTAGTGAGAAATGAGAAATCCAAAATGGCCACCATGACGTCACGTGACTACATGAATATGCAAATTACTGAAATTCTATATTTTCCTCATAGCCCAACCTCATGCTCATCCATAGATGTGTATATATACACCTCCATGTGCTCATCCCAACACACAAAAATAATTTTCATAAAAGCTTCCATATAAGTACTGTTTGACATTCAATTCCAAACCCTCTTTTTTCCTCAAAAAAGGGTCCAGCACAGGCAGTGGATTTACGTCTAGCATTGAAAGGGTTAAACGGGATTTCGTTGACTGATTTAATTATAATGGCGTCGTGAGAAGAAATTCATCGTAACGTTGTCGTCGCTTTCCCCCCACTGATAGGGTAAACGTTTTTTTCCGTCCACCGGAGCCTGGTCTTATGACGTCATGTGGATTGTGGGTTAGGATAAGGGTTAGGCTTGGCCCAGGGTTAGGGTTAGGGCTAGCCCTGTCTACATCTCGAGACTGTGACGAAATCTGCAGGCCACAACCCTTATCCTAACCCACAATCCACATATGACGTCATACGACCAGGCTCCGGTGGACGGTAAAAAACAATCTGTTTCACAGAGAATTACTTACGAATTATCTCTGTAACAGACGACTGTCCACAACAGGTGCGTTGACTGCACGCGCCGTTAGTCATTGGCTCAACGGCTCGTGCAATGTTTACTTAACACTTAACTGCTTCGGGCAAAATGATGCATTTTACTCATTTTAATACCCATTTACACTAAATAGGAAATATTTTTTAACTTCAAATACTTCAAACGTCTTTATTTATTTTTCTTTTACCTCAAAAAAATGTTTGAGAATTTAATTTGTCGGAGTAAAAAAGTTAATATTCCGTACTCATTAAGCCTCGTGGATGTCATGCTTATCAGTGATTGTAGCGGCCAAGCGAATATTCACTGCGGGATCAGTTTGGGTAAAAAATGCTTACCCACTGATAGATCACAAACTGATCCCGCAGTGAATATTCGCTTGGCCGCTACAATCACTGATAAGCATGACATCGGCGAGGCTTAATTAGTACGGTATATTAACTTTTTTACTCCGACAAATTAAATTCTCAAACATTTTTTTGAGGTAACAGAAAAATAAATAAAGACGTTTGAAGTAATTGAAGTTAAAAAATATTTCCTATTAAGTGTAAATGGGTATGAAAATGAGTAAAATGCGTCATTTTGCCCGAAGCAGTTAGGTGTTAAGTAAACATTGCCCGAGCCGTTGAGCCAATGACTGCAGTCAACGCACGTGCTATGGACACTCATCTGTTACAGAGTTAATTCCTAAGTAATTCTCTGTAAAACAGATTGGATAGATCAGTGTTTCCCCCGCCATACGGATCGAGGCTAAATGATAGAGTGTACGAAGCGAGGCCGCTGTTGAGCGAGGTCAACTAAACACAGATGATAATGACAAATTGTACAATACCTGGAGACCATGCGATGACTAATACAGACGGACAGGTCTTCTGTCTGAATAATATCAATAAAAATATTTTTATTTCCCCAATTTAGGCACGACGCCACTGGTGTATACCTATAGATTTATCATAATTATATTATAATATTATGTCCTATAATATTCAATTGATTTAATGCATGCCCAAAATGAATATCGTTAAACACACATTATGCAAGAGCTAAATCTGATTATTGCAAGTCTTTATTTAGGCTTCAGGTGTCTTAGAAATTATAAATTAGATCTTTATTTACACAACAAGCTAGTGGCACTTGCGTTTACTCGATTAGGATAAAATTATGGAAATTGATAAACATCGCAGCTAATATCACAGGCCTGTAGCTGGACACATCTCACCAAACATTCCCACGCCGTCACCAACAAGGGCCAAAGTTATTTTTAGTCTTTCTCTTCCAATCCCTTTTCATCCTTTTGCATGGCGATTTTTGTTGAATTTTTGGTGTAGAAACGAAGAAAGGGGTTGGGAAATGCATTTCTGTCGGGTTTTGGTGAATATTCATGGTTTTGAGGCGGGAGGATAGTCTACATGTGAGTTGAGAGGTTGGTTAGGTTGACGTGTAAGGCCGAAAATTGCATGGTTATTAATTTGTCTCTACTTCCAGCTTGTGTACTCAAGTTTTTCATGAAGAACCTCACATGCGCTTTTGGGCAAGGGTTTACCACAGAAAGCGTTCTACCCTACGAAAATTTGAGAAAAAGTTAGAACCGATCTAAGATACGAGAATTAACATTAAAGTCAATGGGAAAATCATTGTAGCCAACTCCACAGCCTGGAATAGCATGTGGTCTCAAACTAGTAATTATTTCCCCTTATTTTATGATGGTTTGTAGTGCGATGCGAGTTATAAATAGAGACTTTTTCTCTTAATTCTTTTCTCCCCTCTTCCTTCATTTTTTAGTTGACTTTTTGGTCTAGAATTGGAGAAACGTGATCTAATTTGCTATTTCATAGCAGTTTTGGGTAATACTGGTGATATTACAGCAAGGGAATAGGGGGTGTAAAAGTGTTTTTCTGCAGAGCAAACATTGTGTCGGAAGTGAGATTTTTACCCCAGTCAACTTCAAATCCCTATAGTGTAGCGAAAAATCTAAACTGCCAACCCCCAACAAAATGATGATGAGAAGATAGCCAAATGTCGGTGGTACTACCGTACTCTTTACCGCCGACCACCGCCGACTATATGCTTTTTACCGCCGACCGTCGTGTAATTACCGCCGCCCAAATACTTTTTACCGCCGACCGCATTGTAATGACTTTCGACCGTAATATAATTACCGCCGACCAAATACTTGTTACCGCCGACCAAATGCTTAATGATTCCTTGATACCGCCGTCCGCCGACTACTTTACGGTTGTTGTTTTTTTCTTATAAAAAAGAATACAACAAGAATGTTATTTTTTATTTGAGGTGTAATCACGTACAACTGTCAAAAAAGATATATATTTTAAAGAATATAGAAGGACAAAACTACAATTTACATATTGAAGGGCAAATGTATCAAGATTGTTTCAGAGAGAGAGAGAGAAATGGGGTTTAACGTCCACTCGACACAAACATATGGTTTAACTTTATTTCAATAATCCGCTTCCGCGTGTGTCCTTAAAGTTTGGAACCAGCGGAATGTTGAGCAAAATGCTACGGCCTGTGATGTTACAGGGCAAATAGGCTAGTCTGAGACCAATTGTCAAATTATTTCCCTTGATATTACCACGGTGAAGGCTGACAGCTGTCAATCATGAATACGTAAATCAGCTGTGAGGGCTAAGCTCCGCCCCAACTTTGATGGAAACAGATAACTATGAAGGAAAAGTGGTAATAGTCGTAATTATCCAGTCTGGATCTGGATATGTACGTTGCAGTCGTGATGATGCAAATGAGTAGCAGCCAGTTTGTATTTGTATGCCAGTTGGACTGAAACGATTTCTTTCAAAATTCGAAAATATAAAAATCAAAGATAATAACTATGCCGAAAAATAAAGGAGGTGGCGGAAAATCAAAAGGAGCAGAAGGGGGGAAAGAAGTAAAAGAAAAAAAAGGAACAGGAACTGCAGTAAAAGTAAATAGAAAGAGTAGAGGGCCTCAGTGTGCACTGGAAAAAACATTAACTGATTTAGGATTTTGAAGTCAGGCCATAATAAATCACTTGTCAGGGGTGGCATTTGCGGCCGACAAGCAGAGTTTGCATTTTCATTCGTAAGAGCTGCAATTGAACCTTCCATTGCCGCTGCCAAATTACATCTTTGTTTTGCATTAAATATTTGCATTAGCCTATATATATTTGAAATGATCGCAGTGTATCGAATAATAGAATAACTTATAAGCTTATAGAATTAAATTACTGTAACAAAATTCTAAAATTATTTTTCAGGTGCGTCATATATTATGTGAAAAACAGTCCAAGATTTTAGAAGCCTTACAGAAATTAAAAGATGGTGGTAAATTTAATGAAGTTGCTTCGCAGTATAGTGAAGACAAGGCTCGGTCAGGGGTAGGTAGGCCTACCATCATTTTAAGTCAGATGATTACCTAGAAATGTAGTCTAATTGAATTTTGAATCAGGAACTGGTCCCAAAGCGATACATATGTTTTTGTTCATTTAGGGGCACCGATGCTTTAAAAAAAACAACCCCAAAAACATGAAACAATTGTTTCTATCCCCTAACCACTCAGAATCATTGCCATATAAACTTTCTCATAGTTTACCACAAAATGCAGCCCTGTTTACCAATGCAGACCATTTGATCAGTCAAAATGTCTCACATTGTACTAAACATGGTTTTAATAAAAAAGTATGTCATGTTAATGTAATACGTCACACCGTTTCTCATCAGGCACCTTAAAGGAGAATGTTACTGCAAAACAATCCAAACCTCTTACTCAATATTATCTGTAATTCAATATTGGTCCATTTCAATCAATATTGATTTGGTTATCTTACCATAAAAATATGGAATATTACTGTCCAGTGTTTTAGACACATTTAACATTTTAAAGCGATAATTTCATATTTTTAAGTTGTATTTTTTAAATGCATTAAAATAAGATTTAAAATAGATATTTATTAACAGTCCTACCTTGTTAAAGAGAGAGAGAAATAGGGTCCACTTGACCCCAACTAGGTCATTTCGGGACTAACATATGGTTTAATTTTTATTTCATAATTCGCTTGTGCGTAGGGGTCTTTAGCAGTGGGAGGAAACTGGAGTACCCGGAGAAAACCCATGAGGTTGGACAGACGACCCTACTCCTTGCCACGTACAACCAGGGATTTGAAACCACGCCAGTTGACTCAATGGCAGGCGGTATGATACAGCAGGTGCTCACTATCCATTCGGCCATTCAACCCCCCTCCCTTGTTAAAGAATAATCCTATGGATTAAAATCCTATAATTCACTATTGCCAGTTGAGAAATTGACAAAAAGTCATTTTCAACTTCAAAATTAAATGTTTGAAGATTAGGGTTGCAAAGGGTGGGAAACTTTCCGGGAATTTTGGAAAGTTCCCAGGGAAACTTTCTGGGAATTTTCAGAGTTGGGAATTTTTAAATCTATTTTTAGAACTGAAAAATACTAAAATTATAATTATTTACTGGAATTTTCTTTTTCTCTATTACTTTCATCTATATAAACTATTAAAAGTTATTTAACCATGTTAGTTGTGTTCGAAATGGTAAAACTAAAGAGATAAATTTATGTAAATTCTGCTCTCAAAGGTATACAAAAAAATTTGAAACTCTTCGAAGCTGACAACGATCCTCCCAGCACAGAAATTTCAGATATTCATGAGGATTTATCTGAACCTGAAATCTCCCGTTTATCCACCGATGATGATGTAGATAATGATTTTGAAGATAATGTGATGAATTGCAGAGTTACTTAACTTTGAGCATTAATTATAGAGTGTGTGACCTGTGTATGAACAATTTAACAGAACTATCTCATTATTAGTTGTTAGATTTTAGTATATAAGACATATCAGATAATATGTTTAGTTATTAAAATAGTACTGTCACTTGCAACTCATTAATAGCGACACAGGTTTCAAATATTGACACCAATTTGAAAATTCCTGGAAAATTCCCGGGAAATTTACCCTGTTTGAAAATTCCTGGGAATTTTGGAACCCTATTGAAGATAGCTATTCAATTGGGGGGGGGGGGGAATAGGAAAACAAGGGAGGTAATTGTGTTATTATTTCCGGTGTGAATGATTTTTGTAACTTGTGAGAATCATGCATATGATCGTATAATAGTAGGTTGACATTGTCTATTGAGCAAAAGACATAGAAATAATTATGTTTTGACTTTGTTAAAAAAATATGAAATTCTCGCTTTAAAATAGGTTCACAAGGTATTTTATGGTTTTGGACGCATTTTGTAATGATCAAAGAAAAATATACCCTACAAAACAATTTGGAAGTAATAAGCAATGGATGCACAAACAACAAAATAATAATGAAAAATGTGTAGAATAAACTAAGGGGTTTTACTAAGCCTGTTCCCCAATCCAATTCAGACATCCTGAATAAAAATATTGTTTATAAAAAAAAAATGTAGAAAATCAAAAGTTAAAAGTAGAAAATGAAAAGTAAAAGGGAAAACATACAATGTCTGTCAGATTCAGATAAAACTTAACATATAATGATGCCCACCTGTGGAATAAGCTCTACCAAAAACAATCAGAGAAAGTTCTGCTTTTGTTAAATTTAAATTAGAGATATCTTGCCTATGATGAGTAGCCAATAGTTACACAAAGGTTTTGAGTAAAGGTTGGTGACTGGAAGTGAATGTGAAATAACAAAAACTAAAAAAGCAAAAAACATGCATTTGGAAGTTTTGTTACAGGTAACTTTTCATTTTTATGCGCCCACATTGAAATGTGGTCATATATTGTCATCGCCCCTGCCCCTCTGTCCATCCGGTGTCCACAATTGCTTGTGGATGCTCTAGAGGCTAAAGTTAATATCCGATTGACTTTAAATTTATACACAGTAAGGTCATGAGATGAAGAATCCTATTGATTTTCCGCAATTTCCGATAATTACTTCCAGAGTTATGGCCCTTTTGATCACTTCAAAAAATTTATGGACATTCTAGAGGCCAAAGTTGATATCAGATTGACTTTAAATTTATACACAGTGTTAAAGGTCATGAGATGAAGATGCCTATTGATTTTCAGCAATTTCCAATTATTACTGCCAGAGTTATGGCCCTTGATGACTTTGAAAAATCTTGTGGACAGAGTTTAGGTTCTTAAGACAAACAAGTATATTGATTTTCAATGAATTTTGATAATTGAACAGCTAAATCCATAATATTCAATGTTTCGTATATGCGACAACTCTTGTTGACTGCCCGGACTATTTAGCTGCTGTATGTTTCGTTGCCTGTCTTTGTCAGTAAATGTAAGTTTTCTTTTTTTATGTTTTTAGGGTGACCTTGGTTGGATGACCCGAGGAAGTATGGTGGGGCCATTTCAAGAAGCAGCTTTTAGTTTACAAAATAGTACAGTTGGTTCACCCATCTATACAGACCCACCCATAAAAACTGTTCACGGTTACCATATTATCATGGTGGAGGGAAAGAAATAATATAAACAATAAACTTGTGTCAATATATTTCACATGTGAACATATGTGGAGACTTTCTACATGTGTAATATCAACCGTTTATTTTATTCAATTTTTATAAATAAAAAAGAAGTTGTGTAACTATTCAGTGAATTTATGGCTTATGTTGTTGTGATAATATTGTGATTTATGTTAGGAGAAGATTCACCAGTACAGGTATGCCTTGGATTTTATGGGATAAATTTTAACTATACCTTCGATTTCATTGTTAATAGAATGGAATGGGTTTTATGTCTCAACAACACAATGCTTTGGTCATTTGGAGACAAATATATGATAATCTTTTGGTTACGGATGTAATTCAAGTTAGGGGAATAGTTGCCCAGACAGTTTATTTCAACCAATTAATTCCTTTCCATGTACGCCATCCAGGTTACTTTTGGAGTTTGGTTTTCATGCCTACCGAATGACTAGGCACACATTCCTTGATACCTTGCAGGCACCACCAACTAAAATTAAAGTCTGTCAGTGTACAAAGTTGAGACATGGGAGTACAATAATTGTTGTATGTGGCCACATTTGCATGTTAAAATAAAATAAGACATATATAAAATAATACAGACTTAAAGGCTTGAAAATAACCTAATAAAGCTGCCTAGTTGTGATTTAAAAGCTTCTTTAAAATAATAAGTTTTAAGACCTGGTTTAAAAATAGCAATACTCTCACTTGCACGTAAATATCAAAAGGAACCAAGATCTTTGGGATATAAAGATATATTTTAACTTTCATCACAATCGAATCAAAATTGTGACCTATAGAAGGACCACAATACTCCACAACCATGGTATTACATACGGACAGGGGCGATGACAATGTACGTCTTTATGAAATGTGAAAATCTCTAAAAATAAAACTGAATGAATCCTGGGTAGCACAATTTACCCAAATCTTCCATTATTTCAACTTATAAAAAAATAATTTATATTGACATTTGATAATATACCATTCTATATGCCAAAATGTCATTTTTAATTTACAATCATAACATATTTGTGTCAATATGCCCCTTAAAATGCAAGTTTCAAGTAAGTTTGGTAGTCGTAACCAAATCCACCATTATTTTAAGTCCGATCTAAATAATTTATATCAATATTTGATAATATACCATTTTTGTTTTGAATTTGAAACCAACTTGTGTATTGCACAAAATTGTTTGTTTAAAAAAATTGCATTTTGAAGGAGAGTTTTCAAACAAAAACAGTATTTCAAATTTAAAATGATAATTTGCTATAAAGAACAGCAATTTATTATCAAATATAGATAGAAAATTAGTATCAGACAAGTTGAAATAATGGTGGATTTGGGTAAATTATGCTACCACCGAATCCATCCAGAAAATTTGAAATGAACCCCCTGCGACAGGGCCCACCAGTCTACTGGAGGGGCCCCTAGTACAATAAAACTGCCTCTAAGTCCAAGAAAATGGTGCCTTGGGCTTCAAGGCAAGGGGGGTATACATTTGGTGCACTTACTTTCCTACTAATCAAACGATAGTATATATTCTTTCTCCGCTCTAGTGTGAATCGTGCATCACTTTGCGTTCCAGTAGGGGGCCGCAGTTGCTCACTTGATAAGATAATGGCTGTTTAGCTGAGAAAGATCATCTGGATGTTCTGGCGTGGCTTCCCCTTGTCAGTAATGCAGGACAGAGGGCCTGGCAATGGACAGCGTGTATTCGTTCAGATGGGACGAAAAACCGAGCTCCCCTGTACACAAAAAAAGCACCAATAACAGTTTAAACTCCATATAGAGATATAGCACACTGTATGTCGGTCTTCCTTAGCCTAGTTGGAGTAGGACATTAAACCCCATCTCATTTCTTTTCCATATGTTCAGATCATTATTTTTAAAATATATTAAAATTTAAGTAATTTCTTTCAAACAATTTTCTCCAGATGTCCATAACTAATTTTTCCCACCAACAGGGTTAATGAAGTATGCAACATGGGAAAGTTTAAACCATAAAAAATGAAACAAAATAGGATCTGTGTTTTAATTAGTTTGGAAAAAATATATCTTTGACCATCTCGGTCTGTGAGGCATCTGGTTCCAAACGACCAAATGGACTCTAAATCTTTTCTACGATGATGTAATTTTCAAAATGTTCTAACAAGACACCTAACAGGTTGCGGTGGTCAAGGATATATTTTTGCCAATCTGATTAAAACACAGATCCTATTTGGTTTCATTTGTTATGGTTCAAAATTTTGTTTTACTTGTCTTCACGACACTAGGATCTGGAAGATTTGTTGTATTATCGGCATGCTGGTTGAAGTGAGGGAATAACTAATGAAACGGTCTGTTACAGCGACTTCTTGGCATACTATGCACAGAACTGTTGATAAACTACTAGAAATGTCAACGCTGATTGATTAATCAATGCCTGATGCTATGGGGTCAAAAGCTGCTCATACGACCCCTGACACGACCTTCCAGTACGACTTGTAAGATCATCAAGATCATCGAAAGAAGAAAAAAGCGAACTGAAAATTAACCCTGTGTCTGTATTCAAAGGATATCTTTAGTCTAAGATAGTCACTTAACTACTAGCTTTCACTTAAATATATGTTAATTATCTATCGTACACACAATGTACCGTCAACGCCAGGCCTAAGTCTATGAATTTCTCAAATGAAAGATTGATAAACACTAAATGATTTGTTCAGTCTTAACTTAATCGACAAAAATTTCCTATAGTAATGTAAACTGATATTTTAATAAAGTATAGTGATGCTGTTAAGGAGACATAACTTGCTTGCGATATTTGAAATTCTTGATTTTTGGCAGTGGAGGGTATTCCATAAAAGTTAAAAATTCATGCTATTTGGCAAATGTGAGTATTCCATAATTTTAATGTGCTGTTCAGTTTTTCACATATGCAAGTATATGTAAACTACAACCTTTGATTACCGATTTAATGTAATACAGTCAGTTAAGTGGAAAAATTACTCACTGTTAGAAAACCTTTGAATACCGACCCTGTATTTTAATCAGATTGTATTTGTTCAAATCAAGCCAAGGCCTGGCATATTGGTAAAAAGAAGATGGGGTTTCTATTCGTTGGGTAGCACGATATACCAAAATCCACCATTATTTCAACTTATAAGACAATAATTTATATTGATGTACCATTTTATGCCAAAATGTCTTTTTTAATTCACAATCGTAAAGTTTTTCTGCCAAAATGCCCCATAAAATGCAATTTTCAATACCGATTTCCACACCAATTCATGTTAAAATAAAAATTAGTTTACATTATCTGACATAAGGCCAAAACACAATCTCGAAACCAGAAAAATTTTTGAAGAAATTTCTCTGGTGAATCGGGGTAGCCATTTTCCCGGAAGGTGACATGTAATTCCTACGCGCGAAATTTCTCGTTTAAATTTGCGTCGTACGCCCCTGATTTTACGTGCCTGGATGACCGAATCACTTAAAAATATACCCACGCGTAGAAAAATAGATCTTTACAAAAATTTGAATTTGTTCGTTTAGGATCCAATTTTTTATGTCAGTGAGTTGACTTTGACTCAAGGATCATTTTACAACAAACGAAACGACGATCCGACCTCTAGTTTTCGAGAAATCGACCCAAAAAGATTGACCAATCAGAGGTCAGAATGGGCGGGGCTTAGGTTTGAAAAAATTGGAAAAAATGGACGGTCTAATGTGCCAGAGGCCTTCGGCTCCACGGCTGCCTCTGGGAACGAGATTGGCCAAAACATGTACAACTATTCGATAACTGCAATTGTAACACAGACCGAGAATCTTCCTTTTGTTGTTTTTGTTGAATAATCAAATTGGTTTTCCTCTACTAAACTTACTAGAGAGTAACTGTGCAATAAAACTACCAAAACACCGTTCCTGCAAAGAATGTGCACATGTACTATCATTTATAATCATAATATATTTCGACAAACATTTTTTGGCAGTGACAATTAAGATTTAGAGTAGGTAGTAGCTCTCTTTGGGGGACTAACTTGTCTTCAAATAAGTTCAAATAATGTGAAAGTTAGAATTTCGTGATTTTTGGCCGGCGCGTCGAATTACCCAATAACACCCAATAACTCCAAAATAACACCCATAATAACACCCATTAACTCCAAAATAACAACCAATAACTACAAAATGTTGACTTTGGAAACACAAAATAACAATTTAGTTGAATTTAAGAACCAACGGATATGGAAACTCTACAACAAGATATGCTGGAATTAGAAAACTGGTCAAACAAATGGTTACTCAAATTCCATCCCGACAAATGCAAGGTACTGACTACAGGAACGAGAACCTTAACTCCATACGAATATAAGCTGTGTGACACCAAACTCAAATATACAGAGAAGGAAAAGGACATTGGGGTAATTGTTGACGATAAATTAAACTTTGAAGACCACATGAGTGAAAAAATAAAGAAAGCCAATAGCATAATGGGATTAATACGTCGATCCTTCACATACTTGGACCAAACAACATTTCTACTACTGTACAAAGCACTAGTCCGTCCACAACTTGAATATGCAAATCCGGTATGGAACCCATATAAGGTAAAACATATCACAGCATTAGAAAAGAGCCACAAAGCTTATTCCAGGATTCAAAGAGACATGTTACGTTGAAAGACTGAAGAAGCTGAAACTCCCAACACTAGCATACAGACGTACTCGTGGTGACATGGTCGAGACCTATAAAATAACATCAGGAATCTGTGATAATAGTCTGCCACAATTGTGTCAACCACACCCAGATACAAACACAACTAAAACAAGGGGACACAGTAAAAAAACTCTATTTAAGAAGATCAAACAAAAATACCAGAAAAAACTTGTTCACAAACAGAGAAGTACAATTATGGAATAATCTACCTGACAGTGTAATAACGGCAAAAAATACTAAAACATTTGAAAAACGCCTGGATAAACATTGGATTAATCAAGAACTCCTGTATGATTTCAAATCCAACCGGATTACCCAAAATAAAATAAGCGAAGCCGACGATATGGATCTGAGTATAGTGGCCGACGGCTATCGCTCAGAAGAGGATCTGTAAGTATCTGTAAGATAAGTTGGTGCTTCGCCATCCCAATGGAGCATCATGGGGCCAAGCATTATGGGGTTTTGATTCGTTTCTCGATTAATAACAGCTTGGTTTTTATAAGACAATGCAGTAACGAAACATTTACCCAAATTCAAGGTTTGACTACTACTACTACTACTTAGTGTTTAACGTCTGCTTCCACATAAGTTATATTGCAGACAAGACTTAGGAGAGCCGAAGCTGATTCCTGTTTTTTAGAAAATGATTTTGCAATCTTTCCATTTGGCTTTAAGCCATGGATTGGGTTTAGTGGAAAGTTCTTCTCTTTATTTATTAAAAAACATATCATTTGGTAGATGATCTCGTTTGCTTCTGGGTTGGTTGGTGTCATCGTTTGGGGTTAGTGTTTAGGTGCCTTACTCCACTATCCCACTCTATGGGTTTAGTATCAGTTTTATTTACGAAATAGTGTTTAGGTGCCGAGTGCGTCTGACCGAAACTCCCCCTTACTCCACTATCCTGCTTAGAGTGGGATAGTGGAGTAAGGAGAGGCCACGATAAGACGGGCCTGGCACCTAAACACTAACCCTAAACTATGACACCAACCAACCCAGAAGCAAACGAGATCATCTACCAAATGATATGTTTTTTAATAAATAAAGGGAAGAACTTCCCACTAAACCCAATCCATGGCTTAAAGCCAAATGGAAAGATTGCAAAATCATATTCTAAAAAACAGGAATCAGCTTCGGCTCTCCTAAGTCTTGTCTGCGATATCACTTATGTGGAAGCAGACGTTAAACACTAAGTAGTAGTAGTAGTAGCGTAGAATGTTTGGCAGTTAAATAGAATTTATTTACAGACTAATCGTTATGTCGTCGGGTAGCGCATTTTTGCGCTAAATTATTGGAAGTTAATTTGAATTTCATGAAAAACTATAGCGGGGACATCTGTAATAACGTTTTGTTATTGCAACCACCTGACGATACCCATGGAAGGGTTGAAATAGTTATTCCACATTTGACGCCCATGTACAATTAAAACGAATTGCAACGAAACCATACATTAATTTCTTGTTAACAAAAAATCACATATACGAGTTATCTCCCTTCAGGCGTGTGAGCGTAAAGCAGCGATGTTCTTAAATTCAACTAAATTGTTATTTTGTTTCCAAAGTCAACAAGTCAACATTTTGTAGTTATTGGTTGTTATTTTGGAGTTATTGGGTGTTATTTTGGAGTTATTGGGTGTTATTGGGCAGTTATTGGGTGTTATTGGGTAATTCGACGCGCCCATTTTTGGCCGTAGTGGTTATTCCATAATTTAGAAATTCGTGCTTTTTGGCGTTTACGGATATTCCATAAGTGCTATGTAAAATACCGATTTATACTAACAAACTTGGTTAAGTGGGAATATTAAGTATTTTCATTTGATTCTAAGAAAACCTTTGAATACGGCACGTAACATTCTTCCTGGATTTGTTCTTTTTCCGAGGTCGTTTTTTTACGACATCAAACCAATTAACCTTGTTTACATTTTCTTAGTTCCGGCACATGGCTGCATTTGACATTGAGACTGTTCACTGGTAGTAAAATCAGGTTCTCATTTGCCGATTTGTTCCAAGAAGAAGTACCAAGGATGTTGGCGGTGCGGAAATCAAGGAAACTGATAGACATTGGACTAAGAGTAAAACTAAAACAGGTAAATTTTGTTCAGAGATGGTAGATGAACCGTTAGGAGGAGTGCCAGGATTAATTCGGTACAAGACGATTTACGAAAAGGGGAAATTCAACCAATATTTAAACTCGTATATAGTTATTTTATATGGAATTTGGACACTTAGTTAAACACTGAAACTTTGATGAAACTTGAAATATATGTTTTATATTGGAAAGATCTCTATTGCTTTCGATATTATCGGATCTTGCTTCCTTTTCGGCAATACTATATTAATATATACCGGTACCGGAAAACACCATGTTATACTGAATACCGGAAAACACTAAATACCAGAAAACACACTTAATACCGGAAAACACCCTAAATAGGTAGCCTGGAGCCTGATCCTCTTTGTGCGTGGGTTAGGGTTAGGTTTTTCCGTTGTGGTTTAGGTTTAGGTTTTTTGTGCATTTTCCGGAGGACCAGACTCCGAGTTGCATATTTAGGGTGTTTTCCAGTATTTAGTGTATTTTCCTGTATTTAGTGTTTTTCCAATGTTTTCTGGCATTTAGTATAACATGTTTTCTGGTTGTTTTCCAGTTGTTTTCCGGTGTTTTCAGGTATTTTCTGGTATATAGTATAGCCCTTCCTTTTGACTGTAACATCCTGGATTATGACCCTTGATTGTATGAATGGTCTTATGTAAGGTTGCAATAATATATGATTTAGGGGAGAACACAAAAAGTCGAGATTGGATTAGACCTACGCCTGAAACACTTAATGTTACAGAGCTATTCCAACTAAACTGAAATTCTATCATTAAATTCAGGTAGCTGTTACCAATCACAGGTTTAATTCCTTCTGTTTGTGTATTTCAGATTTATCCATCTACATGTACAGCACAGACAGTATTATATTCAACTCGAAAACTTGGAGTATGTAATAGATTGCGTATATTATGTTTATTATTAAACGGATAAGACTTCAAAATGAAATGTCAATCTGATCTGATTTAGTTTTATATGTTGATTTTTTGTGATAAATTTTACAGTATCCTAGAATACTGATAATCTAAACGTTACAGATTCATAGGCCGAAAAAACTATGTCCCATGTACACACATTTAAAAAAAACCTTGACAGTTGGAATTCCGGTCAAAATTTCTCTAATAGAACGGTCTGTGGTCTTCATTAGCCCAGTCAAAGCAGAACAGAAGGGTGTTAAAGTTTAACAGTTAAACCCCATTTCATTTCATTTGGAACACATCAGATTTTAACTTCTGGTTTACTGTCCCTAACAAACCATTCTGCAACCTTGCATCCTAGAGTTAGAAATGAAATGGGGTTTAATATCCTACTGTTCTGCTTCGAATAGGGCTAATGAAGAGGGGCATACACCATACAGTAGTGTGCTATGAGGCTAATTTTGCCTGGAATTCCAACTGTCAAGGGATCTTTAACGTGCACATCAATGTGTACACAGGACCTTTATTTTTCATACCATCCGCACAACTAGGCAGCTGTCCTTGTCAGGCCCTCCGGCCTCCATCCTGTATCACTGACAAGGGGGAACCATACCGGAAAACTGGAGTTACAAACCTTTGAGACCTGAGGCTACTGTTTTTGACAGGTTGTGTTCAGATTTGATGTGAAGCAATGGGACGAGAGGATGCACCCTATCAATTTTCCTTGTTCCCAATCAATCTCTTGCAAAATCAAAATGAGGACATGCACTGCATGACAATCGCTTGTCATATTATTTCTACAAGTTCTATGATTTTGATTGCCATAAAAATATCCTTGTTTTTTTTGTATGATATTTCAGGAAGTAGCCGCAAATGTGGAAGATATTCGTAATATTGGTATTTCTGCTCACATTGATTCAGGAAAGACAACTCTAACAGAAAGATTATTATTCTATACCGGTAGATTGGGAGAGATGCATGAGGTAAACTATGTACATATTCAGGCTTTACACAGTATGCATGAAATATAGCTGTATAAACATTCATATACATCAAGAAAGGGGGGTTGGGATGGCCTAGTGGTCTAGAGTGCCGCGCTTCAACCTCTAGCTGGCCGATCACCTCTGGCTTGCGGCTGGGGTCTCGATCACTGGTTTGAGCGTATATGGCATGGAGATAGGGGCGCCTTCTCAACCTTGTTGGTTTTCTTCGTGCACTCCGGTTTCCTCCCACTGCTAAAGACCCCTTCCGGCAAGCGAATTATTGAAATAAAATTAAACCATATATGTTAGTCCCGAAATGACCTAGTTTGTTTCGAGTGGACGTTAATCACATTTCTTTCTCCCTCTCATCAATAAAAAATTCAAAGTTGTATGTTGTAAGAGGCACATGTATCATACATAGTGCTTTTATCATTTGTAGGTCCACCTGCCCACTATGCTTTGATGTCAGTGTTGGTTGCGAAAGTTCCTCTGGATTTTTCGGCGTGGTTCCCCTTTGTCAGTGGTGTGGGGTTGAAGGGCTTGGCAATTTAAATGTATAGTCATTCAGATGGGACTGCAATAAGAAAAGATCTTACTCACTGATTCTTAGTGGAAAGTTGAGTTTTGTCACAATCATCTACCAATAGTCTCTATAAGTGCTGGGTGCATTATGCAGATTTATATCCCCCAATATTCTTTGAAAATAGATCAAATTAAATCAATGATTTTCTTCACAAATAGGGATAAACATAATCAAATTTCTATGATTATGAACCAACTACTGTATTATGTTTAGTAAAAACTTGCTTATGTGTTTGGAATCACCACTAGTTGTTAAAATCCATAGTACAATTAAGTATACCAGATAATAGATAAGTAGAGTCTACAGAAGTGTACAATTTTAAACTGTATCAAAAGTAAACAAAATCAAAATTCCTAGCTCTGATCCCTAAAGTTGGCGGCTGAACATTGATTTGAATGTTAACGAACAAAGTGGCTAAAAATGAGAGATAATATCTGGGGCTAATACAACCACGTCATTTTAAGTCTACTTTCAAAATGGAGAGAAATATTCCTGTTATGGAAAATCAAAAGGCCTTGTAAATTTACTGAAGTTTTCGAAAGACGTCGTTACGTCGTGGTCCATCAGTTTTGTTCATAGGCAAACAAGTTTGCAAGAGAATCAAGATTCTAGCGCTAAAATCATGAATAGTCTTTAATGAGTGTCGTCTACTTACTTTGGGATTGTTTGCTTTTGTATTTACATTGGTTTTCTATGGACTGTCCGCCATATTGAAAGGAACAATCCTATTGATTTCAGCAATTTTCAATAACTTTCACATTCATTGTTATGAAATTTTATGAGTGTATGTTTCTTTGACGGGTAACCCATTTGATATTACAGGTACGAGGTAAAGATTTAGTCGGAGCAAAGATGGATTTTATGGAATTAGAAAGACAACGTGGAATAACGATACAATCGGCTGCTACATATATCGACTGGAATAATACAAATATCAACATTATTGATACACCAGGTATGTTTCATCTTGACTCTTTTGCCGTCAAAGTTTTGTTTAAAACTGGGAAGTTTATATAGTGCAGCTCCAAATATTTTAGTAAAAAATATTCAACTTCTTTTGTAATTCGGTAGCTTTTATGAATAAGGTCAGAAACTTGGCCTTGTTTAAAGAGGGACATTTGTAAGATGACATATACCTCAAATTCATACTATTACAATGTCAACATCCAATACCGGTCTGATAATATTTAAAAGCTATAAAGTTAGCCCTCTGAGTATTCACTTTACACATTGATGTCAGTATTGTTTAAAAAATTAGCATAAATAAATACATTATTGTTCGACAGTTATAAATGCCATGCCTTTTGCTCTATAGTTTTTGGCCAATTCTGATGAAATATGCTACGGATCAAAAGATCATGACTGAGTTTGATTTGGTGCCTGTCAAAGCTCAACTCAAATATGATGTGAAGCATTAGGACAATAAGAGGGATGAACCCAATGATTTTCCCTGTTCCTGGTCCATCTCTTTAAAAATGTGGGCATATCTTACACGGCAACTGCTTATTTCTCATTCATGCATATTGCTTCTTGAAAAAATGAATTTTACAATACAAGAACACAAAATTAAACTTAATAGCTCAAAAGATCGATAAAACATCTGTACTGTTTCAAAAAGTATCCATTCACTATACTGATGAACAGAGTGACTACATAATAAGCTCACACAGAAATGTGGGCATATGAAATCTGTATGCTCAATTCATCAAGATGGATAGAAAATTGAACCGGAGCGAAAATGGTAATTTCTTTCATAGTATCTCATTACACATTAACTGCATTAATAAGATATAAGAAATAGGACTATATATATGTTGGGGTTTTTTTTACAAGGTCATGTAGATTTTACGGTAGAGGTTGAGAGAGCACTGCGGGTTCTAGATGGCGCTGTTCTTGTATTGTGTGCTGTTGGTGGAGTACAGAGTCAGACATTCACTGTTAATCGCCAGATGAAGCGTTATCAAGTACCATGTATAGCTTTTATAAATAAGCTTGACAGAATGGGTTCAAATCCTGCTCGAGTTCTATCACAACTAAGGTAAAACATTTACTATATTGTGTGTTACAAATTAAAATAAAGTTGTATCTTCTTACCCTAACTTCATGGATTATGGACACTGATTGTACGAAAAATCATCTTTTTAGCTTGAGGACACTCCAGATCTCCCATTTTTTATACGATTTTGATGAAACTTAATATGAATGTGAATAAATCAAAAATCTAGGTTCCGTGCGATATTGGCACATAACAGACCTTTACCTCCTGTATTATGGTCCCTGACTGTACCGAAGATCAGCTTTTGAGCTTGTGGACCCTCATGAGGTTGTAATGACAGTCAAACTGCCTGACAAACTGGCGCTTCCTGTAGGCAAATAGTGTAAAAGTATTTAATACCAAAGGTGTGGACCCTGTAGAGGTCACAACTTTTTATTTGATTTTAAAACATATTCATATACTTCTTCGTTACACCTTAATTACAGTTGAGTTTGAATTTCGTATAAATCAGACTGCGACTGACAAAATGGCTGCTCCCCTTTACGCTAAGCATCAAACTTTTAATATATGTTAATATCCCAAAGGTCTTGGTTCCTTTCAATAATGACGAATGTCAGACCGTAACATCTGGGATTATTGTGCAAAAAATTGCTTTTATAGCTTGTTTTCTGTCCATCTCTTGCAAAATGTTTGCATGAGTTCAATCAGTTTGAAGTGTTCGATTCGACCGAAACTAATCATTGATACTAGGTACAACCTAGTAACCATTTTACCTCTTATATTTTCACACTCTCTACTATTGATCTGCGTATCAAGTTTATTTAACAGACAATCTCACCTTGGTCCATACAAAGAGAAACACATACTAATCGCCTCCCACATAATTAGTCTCAAAATTAAAAATTTTAGGGTTTTTTTTAGCTTGAATAGATGACCAAATTATACATTTAATTATTTGTTATTCTTTAGAAACAAGTTAAGTCATAATGCAGCATTTTTACAACTACCTATCGGGCTAGAATCTGATCATGAGGGAGTGATAGATTTAATACAACAGAAAGCTATTTATTTTAAGGAACCATATGGGTAAGTTATTAAAACTGTTGATCCTCTTTTGCATTTTTCAAATAATATATAATAATTCATGGTTTAACCCATTCTAACATAACTAAAAGTTGAACAGAGATAATCTATGGCATATTTTACCCAACTCTTATAGGTGGTACTGGGTTGATCAAATTGTCCACCTTAAGAGGTTGTCAAATGTTGTAAAATTTACAATTTATCATGTCATACTTAATACTATAATGAAGCATTTTTGGACAGATATTCCTCCTAGATATTTAGCTTTCGCAATTTGATTTATACTGTGGACACAATTCATAGCCCTGCAGATAAGAAAAAGATAGCTACACAAAACATTGGGGTAATGAGACTGTTCCAGAGTTACTACAGTTTTTAACAGATTTTCTTCAGATTTTGTGTGAAGCATTGGGGTCGTGGGACGATAAACCCTTTGATATTCAGCACACTGAGTTCGATTTTGATGTGCTTCAGACCTTCCACTCTGTGCTTATTCTCCCTGCATTTTTATGCAAAATTTAAATATATACAAAGTTTGCATCAAAAGATCACAGATGAGTTTGATTTTGATGTGCATTGAATCTTCCATTTTGGGTTTTTGTCCATTTTTTAGAAAAGATTGTGAATGCGATGGAGCCTATATGTTTTACCAATTTTTTTCGAATTCAGTGTGAAGCATTGAGGTCAAGAGAGCAAAAATCCTATCGATAATCAGATTTCTGCTACCTTTTTTAATTTATTTCCTCGAATCAGAACAGTAGGATGTTAATCACCATTTGTGAATGATAGAGGTTAGGGCCTGCTGTTTTAACAAATTGTTTAAAACATGCACCATTTCATATAGCAGCCTTGATTATTAATTCATATTGTTGTATTACACAACAAACAGATTACTATTTAGATAAAGAAAATAGCTATCAGCCTTCTTCATGACACTGTGATACTTTGGACATCTATATATGCAAAATGACATATTTTACAGGTTAAATATTGTTGAAGATGTAATTCCACAAAATATGAGAACAGAAGCAGACCACAAAAGGCAAGAAATGATTGGTAAGTTAATGTAGATTTTGGGCAATCGAGAAGTCACAATTTTTATCTGATTGTAATGAGATTTAGGTTGATTTGTGCCATCTTCAAGCATTAGGCAGAATATTTGATTTTTTGACCATAAATTTATATTCTAAATGGACCAATATTACACCGTTTAGGAAAACGTCACTTATTTAGGAACTGCTGTATCAAGAGAGATGCCTTTAACAGGGGTTCTATCACCGATGCAATTTTGGTTTCCATATTTCTAATGCCTTGTCCATACTATTATGTTCTATTGTGGATATACAAATTATTCGTTATTTCATATGCTAAGGTTGACAGGCTATAGCTGCGACTTGGCAGGGGATATAATAATTTGTGATGAATGTTCTGAAAAGTTTTGTCAGGAACTTCATATTTGTGTGCTAATGTTTTTGGTATCTGATACGTATGATAAATAAGGGGATGGTGTAAATCTCTCTTCTGTCGCAAAATCTGAGATTTTTCTATTCAGTATGTAAAGCACTTCCTGTGCTACGATTACTCTTTTGTGGGAGGATCATGTAGAGAAAGTGCATGAATCTAATAAAGTAAAGACTAGTCTGGTGAACCAGGTGATCTTGTCCTCTATATATCAGATCAGACGAGTCCACTTATAAGAAAATAAAACAACACAAACAGTTATGCAGCCAAATATGATGTCGATTTTCATATGTTATCCAAAAAGAAAACCTGGATGCCTTCAATAAATGGGATTTCTATCTTGTTCACAATCTTTTTCGGACACATAATACATCTCTGGAGCTGAAAATTAATTGTGTTAAAAACTGCATCCATTATCGTGTTAACGAGCCAACTGTTAAAAACTGCATCCTTTATCGCATTAACAAGCCAGTTGTTGAAGAACTGACATGTCAGTATCAACAACATAATACGTCTATTCAGTAAATGTTGGCATATAAAAATGAATTTCCAATGACTTATATAAAAGAATCCTTAACAGTTGGAATTAAAATAAGAGAAGGCCACAGCATGAGCCGAGTTGGTGTAGAAAGTCTTTGTCTAAATGGTTAACGACAGCACAAGAGTCAATACCCTCACTTAAAATGCAGTAGCCATGAAATAGTCAGTTAGCTACACATTTCCATAAAACAAAGAACTAATAATGTGTACATTTAGAGGAAACATCTCTGTTCTGATCCCATGTGACTGCCAATTGCAGTGTTGCCCCAGTGTTAATGAAAATTGAGAAACAAGACACCACCGTTAAAAAATTAAATAATCAGTAATTAAGAAAACAAAATAATTCAAGGGACAAAGAAAAAGTGGTTATCAAAAAGATCTGTAGCCTCACTCAAGCTGTGTGATGATTCCTTATGTTAATCCATGCTTATTTGATTTTTAGAGTGTATAGCCAATGTTGATGAAACTCTTGGAGAAATATTTCTTGATGAACGATTACCGACAGAACAAGATATCAAAGTAAGGATATCTGTCTTATATCTGTTTTGAAAACACATAGTAATGATAAATAGCTGGAACAGTTATATTCCTGACTTTCAAATGTATTTAGTACTCTGTCCGTATGAAACCCTATCGTTATTCAACGTTTCACAACTTTCCATGCTAGAGTTATGTCCCCGTTTCTGAGAAAAGGCTATAGTTTTTAATAGCTTTTTTTCATGTTTTGCGTCAAGTATTGGGGTCATTGATCCATATCGATATTCATAATCCTCCTCCTGTACTCCGGGATCATGGTGGCTAAGTGGGTAAGACACTGGCTCGCTAGTCTGGGCGTTACATGTTTGATCCCTTCATTGGCCGAGAAAGTTCATCCAGATTTTCCGATGTGATTTCCCCTGACAAGAACAGTGTTTAGACAAAAAACCGAGGTCCTGTGTACACATTGATGTGCAAGTAAAAGATCCCTTGGCAGTTGGAATTTGATATAAGAGTAGGCCCTAGCGGGGGTTCCTGGGCAAAATTTCCCTCATAGCACACTGTATGGCATATGCACGTCTTTGTTAGTCTAGTTTTGGAGCAGAACAGTAGGATGTTAAACCCCATTTCATTTCATTCCCCCCTCTACTGAATACTGGGTAACTTTTAACATTTTTTTTTTTGCAAATTTGGTTGGAAGTAATCTTATCAAATATGCTCAATATCCAAGTATATCTTTCTGATAGGCTGCAGTTGAGGTAGAATTAATGTGTGGGCGTATTCCACGCCTTGTGCGGTGTTTTTAAATTTAAACCAGGGTTTTATTTATCTACTTGTTTTCTTAATTTGAATACAATTTAGCGTAGATTAAGCTGTGAAAATTAGAAATGGTTCAAAAAATATAAACGATTAGCAGTTTTAATTGTAATGTTTGGTGTAGTCTACTTGCTTGTAAAAACATTTTCATGGATTCTGAATTTACAGGCAGCAGTAAGAAGATCGTGTGTAGCAAGGAACTTTACACCTGTTTTACTAGGTACAGCATTAAAAAATAAAGGTGTACAGCCTTTGTTAGACGGCATCGTGGATTTTCTTCCCAATCCTTCAGAAGTTACAAATTATTGTCTTGATAATTCTAAAGGGTAAGTCACATTGAATATTTTCTAGTAACTTTATTTGTAATGTAATCAAACTATAGCTGACAATGGCTCAGTTAATGTTGGTGTAAGTACCGTTACTTCTTCCACTAATGCTAGAAACATTGGAGCAATATTCGAATCATCGATGAGTATGGAATGCTAAATTAGTAATATAACAGGCTATATAAACCATCTGCACAATCAGTACAATGGATTTGATAATCTCAACTCAGTGTTATCTGATGTACCTTTAAATTTGAATAAGTTATAGATGATTCAAAATTCAACTGCAGGACTTATTTCACAAACTTCTTACCTTGATTGATCATTTAACTCGTGTCATGTTTAATCTTCATCATTCATGGTTTACTGCTCAAACGAAAGACTTAGACGGGGCACATTATCGTTATCAAATATTGTGAATGCACTTTTGCAGCTCTGGAACAAACTCCCTCTTGATATGATACAAATCACATTAGTTTCTGTTTTTAAATCAAAAGTTAAGACATATCTTATGTATGACTGGTAAGAAACAGTGTCTTAGTCATATGGCGTACATGTAAAAAAATACTGAACAGTTGGAATTTGAAATAAGAGTAGGCTGTAGCACCACTGTTCGGACAAAACTTCCCTTATAGCATACCTCATGATGAAAGCCTGTCTCCATTAGCCTGGATGAAGCAAAAATTTAACATGTTAATCCCAATTAATTTGATTGCATTTCATTTCCAAATAATGAACTGATTAGACTTAGTGGTCAAAATGTTTGTCAACTTGGTAAATCATTGTACCACTATGGATTATATGAGATGTGTTTTTTGTTTTTGTAGAATTGATAAACCAGAACGTGTTGTGTTAGATCCAGAAAGGAAACATACAAATCCTTTTGTAGGATTAGCATTTAAACTGGAGGTGAGTGTAAATAATACAAAATGTCTGTTTGGGGTGCGACTTTATACTTACTAAGATCGTTGATTGAAGAATATATTCACACCAAAGGAAAAGCTATAGCACTGACACTGTCAAAATCTGAGTTAACAACTGTGATCAAATTGTCACCAAGTTCACTATCTTCATCTTTGAATAATATGTCCAACACTTTCTCAGCAATTAGCCATGACATAAAGTCACAGTTTGGTTTTTTTTGACATAAGTCCTCCAAATCGCTGGAAAATTAGCGAAAAAATGTAAACAATGAAACGCCACCTAACGAACATGGAAGTTAACTCTTTTAAAAGGCCTGTAAATAAATACAATCGGTAATCCCAGAATATTTTGGGTGCCATATGTGGAGGGCTCTCACTAAACTGCTCTGATCATTGTTATCCCATCTTCAATATCCGAATAAATTGTTCCGTATGACAAAAATAATATTTCGGCCACATTAAATCTAGATTCCATGTGTATTATATTTTACCATATCATACTTACACCCCCTTCTTGGAAAACATTTTTTGTGTATTAGAATCTACAGATTTTAAAAGTTTGTTTTCAAATTTGGTTTGAGAAGTATTGTTATCGGATATCATAAACCCTGTTGATCTTCAGTAATCTTGAACTTTCTGTTCCAGGGATATATTTGTCCAAAAAAAGCTTGTGAACACAATACAGATTAAATTCTTGAAGGCTTCTTGATCCTCATTCACTGTATTGTGTGGCTATCTATTGAAATTTGTAGCAATTCTGTAACTTATCATGTATTTTTTTATATATTATTTTTTGTAGGCGGGTCGATTTGGCCAGTTGACGTATCTGCGTATATATCAGGGTGGATTAAAGAAGGGTGACGTCATCTACAACACGAGAACTCAGTCTAAAACAAAAGTTTCACGATTAGTCCGTATGAATGCCGATGAGATGGAAGATGTAAGTGAAGTATTTGCAGGAGATATTGCTGCCTTATTTGGTATTGATTGTGCCAGTGGTGATACATTTGTTAATAAAGGCAATATGCATCTATCTATGGTGAGTTTATTTAATATATTAGAATTGGTAATGAATAATAATACCTGCACACCATGCATGAGAATGCTCAAAGTGCAGTGCAAAAATGATCACAACTTTTACATAGATAGTGAATTCTTTCTTAAAGAAAAAAGCTTTTGAGTCTGGATCTAAATATAACACTGGAGAGTTATATATATAGTAGTAGATCATTCCATTGTTGGGGCTGAGTGGAAAAAAGACTGTTAAGCTTATGATTTAAGAGATCACTCAAGTATTTTGGGACTGTACCATTTAAACATCGAAATCTATAAGCCCAACAATTTTAAATTCTGTAACTAATAGGAAGAAAATTCTTTGAGAATAGGAGTTATGTTGGGTTTTTGGAGATTATTCTGTCTACATTGTTCTGGATCCTTTAGAGTAGGGAAACAAGAGAGGGTGGAATCTATTCTGGAAAGAAACACCAGTATGTTGGGATTCATTATCTGGTATAAATGAAAATGAGAAGGTCAATATAGCATAGATCAAACAACGGAAGCAGTGGGACAGATTCCACACAGGTTACATAGTCTGGTTAATTTAACATTATTTTTTTGTATTTTAGGAATCTATGTTTGTTGCTGAACCTGTTATATCAATGTCTATAAAACCAGCCAAGCAAGCTGACATTGATAACTTTTCTAAAGGTATCGCAAGATTTACTAAAGAGGATCCAACATTCCGTGTACATTGGGATAATGAAAATAAAGAAACAATTGCATCTGGTATGGGTGAACTTCACCTTGATATATATTCTCAGGTAAATGGTTGTATTTAACAGATAAATTCATCTGTGTACATTAGATATATTAAATGGTGCAGTGAGTCAGAGTAGTATTTTGTCATAATGGTATCTCCTTGTCAATGGTGCAGGATGACAGTCAGGAGATCTGGTGTACATATTGGCGTGCACGTAAAAGAACCAATGACATTTAGAATTTGATGAAGAGTAGTCAGAAATATTGCTTTTTGTGGGCAAATTGTCCACTCATCATAGCTCACTGCATGATGGTTCTTACCAGAGTTGATGCAAAAAATGTCTGAGCTCACACTTAAATCCTATTCTAAAGTAAAGAATTTGAGTCAATTTCACTTATAGTTAATCTTTCAAAATGAAAATGTAAGCTTTCTCACTCATATTAGAATCTTGATTCGTTTGTATGTCTAAATTTTTTAATAGAGATTGGAAAGAGAGTTTGGAGCTAAATGTGTTTTAGGAAAACCCAAAGTTGCTTTTAGAGAATGTTTGTTACACACAGTTGAGTAAGTATAAGAAGACAAGAACTTAATGAACATCTATATCCGGTACATAATTACAAGACCCCATTCCATTCTATCATATATCTGAATATTCTATCATTGTGTAGACCACTTGAAGCCAATCATATTATTGTGTTTCATAAGCACGAAAATCACGTATGACAGATACAGGGATTGGCAAAATTCTGACCACAAAAATGGCCATTCAGATATCAAATTTCCAAAAATATTGACAGCACTAATTTTGATTATCGTGGAGTATTCCTGAGGCAGTCAATATCTGTTGAAATAATGAAGTAAGCAAATTGCTTGAGACACTTAGGTGCACAGTGAAGAAAAGAGAATTGTTTTTTAACTGATTATGAAACATAAATGAAAATGATTGTAAAATGTTATGGATTCAAACTATTAATTGTTTTAATTTAACACATGAATAATATGATAATAATACCTCACTAGCTCAATCATTCATGTATGAATTGATGTATTTAAAGATTTGATTATCTTCACAAGAAACAGTCAGGTGGTCAAGGTCAGTTTGCCAGAATCATCGGTAAAATTGAGGTAAGGAATATGAAAGTAAAAATAATTTTGCTGTGATGTAGTTGGACCTAGCTAGAGATCCCATGGTCTACCACCAGCATATTCCTGAAGCAATGGCGCGAGAAATCCCTCTCTTACCATTGCTGGATAGAAGTCATATTCTTGAAATTGGGCCGGGCGTGTCTCTTTTTAAAGTCCAATCAAATCCCTCCTCTCTTCTCGCATTCGGCATAATTTTCAAAATGGCCCACGAAGAAAACATGTTGGCACTGGATAATCGAGCATAATAAATTTCGCGGGTTATGACGTAAACAAGTCGCGATTGTCACTAGATACATTGCGGTAACATATTTTGAGGTCTGGTTAACCCCGTTATTTTTTGTTACAATGTAGGTCATTGGTTGGTAATGGCACTACCGACCAATAATAATTTAGCACAACATTGTTCACTCAAGATAGCAGTGTGAAGTGGATTAGTTCTAATCAAACGAAACACTGCGCAGGAGTATGACCACCAGTTACAGGAAGAATCTTTTTAAAAAATGTGATGTTATCTTATTTATCAAGTATTCAACCCTGATAATCAGTCAATCATAAATATAGTGCCTTGAAATGTGAGGTATTGTTTCATTTGTTGGTTTGTTTCATTCTGTTTATATTCAAAAATGTATTTATATGTATTGTTTTTAGAACTGTAGATTTGATGGGTATTAAAACTTTTTAAATTTAAGCCATTACCTGCAGAAGATAATACAAAATTGTCTTTTGAAGATCAAACAACTGGTACAAATATACCGAAACAATTTATATCATCAATTGAAAAGGTAGGTTAAAGCCTAAACTATATACCAACAATACAATAGTTGGTTAACACGCAGAGCAGATTATATTATTATGCCCACCATTAAATGTAGTTAGGATTTTTTCCAGAAAATAAGCACTGTGATTCTCAATTCCAAAAAGAGTGTCAAGCAAGTGACAAGGAGAATTTCAAAGTACAATGCATGTGCCAACTGCATAAATAAATATATCAAAACCAATCATGACAGATGAAATATATTTGTTACTCACACCACCTCATTGTCGAAACTGGCAAAACTTTGACATGGCTGAATTCTGTATCACTGATTGCAATTCTGTCAGTAAGGCATGTTTGGGACTGACAATCAAGCACCCCATGATAAATGTGAATGAGGCTGAAGGGGGATTTTTCCTCATTCTTATTTCCCTATTAATATTTCTGCATGAGTACATACTATAAATTTAGGTAGTATGTAAATATCCATGTCTTCTAAAATGTGTATTATAATATTTATGAATATTTTGTATTATAGGGCTTTCGAAAAGCGTGTGAGAAAGGTGGTTTGTCTGGACAGAAAGTGGCAGGTCTCAAGTTTATAATACAAGATGGTGTTACCCATCCAGTCGATTCCAGCGATCTTGCATTCTCTACAGCAGCTGAAATGGCTGTAAAAGAAAGTATGTATTATTCCTTTAAATTCATGAAATAGTCTTGACATTGGCCTCTCTTTTATCACTACACTGTACAGTTATTGTGATTTCTGACAGTTTTTACAGCCTTTTGATAAACTAGACTACATGTAGCTAGTTAGTTAAATTTGTTTTCTCTTATTTTTACCAGTATAGATGACCATAAAATATACTTAATTAACAAATTTTGGATCAGTATGCTGTTTGGCAAGATTACCACCTTTTTTGTAGAGTGTCTTAAATCAATATTTGCCATTTATTCTGGCCTTTCATAAGGAATAATTTGAAAAAATGTCACATTGGTCAAATTTCTCAATAGAAGGCCTTAAGCAAATAGTATGTTATGGCCTTATCTGTTTTATATTATAGTATATTTAGACCCAGTATGGAATATATTAGAACCGATCATGATGGTTGAGGTTAACACTCCAGCAGATTTTCAGGGTTCTGTTATGAATAGTTTAACAAAACGGCATGCTGTTATTACTGGTACTGATGCATTAGACGAATATTTCACTCTGTATTGTGAAGTAAGTTTAAGTATAATATCACATTTCATTTGATGTCCATTACTCTTTCCCTCCATTAAAATTCTGGGATAATCCAAGATTTTAAAATGGCATTCAGTTACAACAAATTGTGAAAAACTAGAAATAGACCCTCCTGTTAATCAGGTCTTGAGACAAACAAGGATTCAAGGATGCTTGGGGTGTTTTTTCTTCTTATAAAAATGTTGAGAGGGATTTGAAGCACGTATCAACAGAAAAGTTAGTTCGAATACGATTTTAGTACAGTCACTGCTGATTACTACCTTAGTTTTGAGTTTGACCCTTGTTTCATGTTGTAGAAACTTCGCTTGAACAACCAATTCTGTATAAAATTGACATCAGTGTGTCGTAAATGTTGACTGCTTGGGTTTATGTTTTGCAACGTTTCTTTTGTATATTTTGGAAGAAATAGTCCATGTTTTCGTGGACTGTCTCCCTTGTCATTTTGATTGAAGTCTGTATCACTAGATTTGATAGTACTTTTATCTTACTTAAATAATAAAATTTTCTTGTTTATTTTATCAGGTTCCATTAAATGATATGTTTGGCTATGCTACAGAATTACGATCCTTAACACAAGGTAAAGGAGAATTTACAATGGAATATAGTCGGTATTGTCCAGCTTTACCTGATACTCAAGAAGAATTAATACAGACTTATCAACAGGATATAGAGCAATCACACACAAAGAAAAAAAAGAAAAATTAAAGGTCACATATTGTAAAACTTTCACTCATTTTCATAACCCACCCTGTCCAATGGTCTGTCAGCTTTTGGTTCATTATTGCTTAGGATATAGATTATTTTAAAAAAATTGGGGTCATGACAGGACAAAACCTATCAATGTCCAACCATTCAAATTTGGTGGAAAGGATTGAGGTAATGAGAGGACTAACATTATTGATATTCAAAGTTCCACCACCCAGGTGCAATTTGTTGGGTTTTTTCTCAAACAGTAAGCCTAGCTGTTTTGTCCTATATCTTATCACAAAACTACTATGGGAAGATATTTGGAACCCAGGTATTGAAATGAAAAGTAGTTTCTGTTCAATCATGTATGAAATATGAAGAAGTAGTATGCATTATGTAGATATATTTTTGTTATATTTTGTAAATGAAATGAAACTGTATTTATTTGTAAAATAATCTGATGTAATTTTAGAATAATAAATTGATATACTGGCATATTTAGTTACTTTATATGCCTACATTAAAATGGACTCTTAGAGACACCAGTGGTGGAAGTATTTATTGTCTTGAGACTTACTAGACTATTGATTGTCAGCGATTTCCAATATTTACTGCAAGAGTGATGGCCCTTGATAAGTTTTAGAAATCTTGTGGATGATCTATAGAGGAAAGAAAGAGTATTATTTTGGTTATATGTGGCCATTGAATAGAATACATGAGATAGAGTAACAACTGGTATGTTATTTGTCAGTTTAGTTGAACATGCTGAACTTAATTAACATTATTTATATTGATGACCATCTCAAGAAGAGATGGGGGCCCACAAACATTGTACATATTTCACTCACATTTTGTGTAAAAGTTCTGTGTCCATGAGCCAAGAAGTTAAAGTCTGATGTGGACCCAAATTGAACTCATTCCAGATCTTTTGATTTTTAACACATTTTAAGTTTCATCAGAATTGGGACAAATATTGAGGCCTTGAGTATACGTATTACATGCTTTTCCACTATTTGTGTAATGGGGAGCAACCCTTTTGACAGGAACTCAATGGTGATTTTGGGCGACAGTGGCACATTTCAAGCAAAAAACGCACATGTACAAGTCAAGTTTATGGAAAACTGAACTATATGTACTGTCATAGGTACTGGTAATGAGGTACATTTGTAGTAGCGTGTGTTTACGACAAAGTTTCAAATTTTTGAGCTAACTTGATCCGATGAATAACATTTAGTAATTGAACATATGAACACAATTACTGAGCTTATTACTAAGCGACAGTTCAGCAAATGGTGTATGAATGGTTGTCGAGTATGGAATATGCTTTGAGTAGGGCCTAATTATGTATTGATTGTTTGGTCACATAACCACTAGATTTGTAACATGTCTGTACAGGTTAAATACTAGTCTTTCTACGACATGGTCTTTCTAACATTTCTTTATATAAAAATAAATATTTAACAAGCAGATAAATAGGATGATATTGCACATACATGTACAGTACAAATGATAAGAATGTCAAAAAAAAGTATAATCAAAAGACCAATGTATTAATTCCATATCCAATTATTGTAAATAAACAGAAATTATCAACCTCTACAAGACAACTAATACATGTAGAACACAAGAAATTTTACTATTTTATTATATTTTATATGTTGATTTGTGGAGTGACAATACGTCTTCCTAGTAAATTTGAGGTCTATAGATAAAGCTAGTGTTGAGATATAAGTGATTGAGTGTAAGAGAGGAAAACCCCATAAATACATATTTATCTCTTAAAATTTCAATGTCATGGCATTATATTTTGTGTTTTCTTCATCCATGAAACCTGGAATATAATAATTTAATCTCCCAGGTATACTCAATCCACAATTTTACTGAACCGCACACATATCATTAGATACCTTTGGTCCTATATTGTTTGTTTCAAGTAAGTTAGGATGTCATAGCAGCCAAAATTCACTTTGGTCAATACTTAACATCTAAATATTAAGTCTCTGGGAACAATTCTCTCCATCACATTTCACACATTACAATAGAAAAATAAACATTACCACGTTTAGTCTTAAAATATCCAATATTTTCTTTTGACAAGAAGCTAACCCATTTGTTTTACTTTCCAATTCCATAGAAATTCACTAGAAGAACCATACTTTTCCAAACGTTTGATTTGAAATTCAAGAAGGTGGAACTACCAGTTGTCTCAGTCATTCCAGCCTATATTTTTCCTGTTTTAGTCTGAAATGCACAGCAGCCATGGTGTATATAATGACTGTCATTTTCCTCCAAGATATCTCTGTATGACCTTTGACAGGGTGAACAGATTTGGTTTTATTGTAGTCAAAGCAAAACAATATGGACTGGAATGATCAAGAATTCATATCTTCTACATTAAAGCACTTATCAAGTCAAAGTGTCTGTAAATTCAGATGAACTAACATACTCCTCAGAGTTACTACCCTTAATATCAGTTAAATCTTTAGACATGACCGTAAAAGTACTGTTCACAAATGACTCACTTTGTGTTCCATCTTGATTTGGTTGACCGTTTGTGTTATTATGCATGTGTATATCACTAGATGAGGCGTTAATCGAGAAGTCTGACGTTAAAACTAAAGGGCTTTTACTTGTTTCTATGTTGTTTGTCTGAAATTCACCTTTATTGTCATAGGAATCTTGGTGGAGAAGTTGCTTATGTTCTACAACAGATTTTGAATGGTATGCAAATTCACTGATTTGCCTATCAAGAGGAAGATAACTCTCATTTATTTCAGTATCTAGAGAGTTCAGCAAAGTCGATTGATCCTGTTGAGTATTTCCCGACGCGGAACTTGATCCAGTCATACTTCGCGATCCATCTTTCACTGAAGAATTAACTGTTGTCTGCCCACCAGAAACTGATGGTGTTAATGAATGAGTTGTAGAATGATCACTGAAAAAAAAAAAATCAATGTGGTTGTTCTATTTATTTCTCTAAAACAGTCAGCCATCTTTTGCATAAAATTTCATTCTATCCATGGATATCTTTCTCAAGATGGCATCTTATCTACGTTATTTGTTTAAGATTATTACAGCCTGATGCACTGACGACTATAGTAATTCTACTTCAATACTAGATGTAAACTTTGCAGTTTATACCATTTCAATATAAGAAAACCAGAGAACATTAAACCTCCATCACTAATGGGCAATATCCGACATACATGTTTCTCCTATAGGAAGTGTTGGACAACACAAGTTAATAAAATCTACTTATACTCAAAAATAAATATACAAATACAGTAAAATGTACTTGTTGAAAAATTCTAGAAATATGAAAATGCAGCAATGACTCAAATTATGATTCTTTGAATTGAATCCAATATTCAAATAGATTTTGAATATTTGAATACTAAAATCAGCATGTAGTGATGACTAATTCAATGCATACTTACCATTTAACCCCTAACCGTAATTCTAATAAAGATTTTAAATTAGGTAATGTTAATCTTAAATCACTCGTACCTAACCCACAATAAAAACGTAACTGAAATAAGAAAAAAAAGGTGACTACAACAGGAGACAAAAACATAAAACTAAGTCCCACAATTAATTTTTGTAATCATTTCTGTTTGATTAATTATTCATATAACCCTAATATAAAATGAAGCACACAAATGAGACAGTGTTCATGTTTACTGACCAATCAATTTAACTGCTTTAAAATAAGCGATTTTAAAGAATTTAACATCAAAAAGACATTATGTATGGTCAGTCTATAGGTTTTGTCTGAATAAAAAACACTTGCCAAATTATGGAAGATAGGGCACTCATAAAGTTATATGAAACCACCTGGCAGTGATAAAAAAAAGCTACAAGTTACATGAAACAGAATAACAAAAAGCGGTTAGTTTCAATAAACCACAAGACAATATTTCTATATACTGTTTTTGTAAATCTTAATATCTTACTGCTGAATGAATAATTAAATAGAACAAACCTGACTTATATTTTTATTCAATAAAAATACACCATAATTAAACTGGAATTTCTCTTTTCCTTTACCATACAGTGGAAAACTGAAAACAAAATTGCATCTTTTTTTTATTTTGTTGACTCATCCTGCCATTGTCCCAATACTTCACATCAAATTTGAATAATATCTATTAAAAACTTCAGGGTCTATCACAATCATATAAGATTTTCAGGAAATGCCGCACAACTCTGGTGTGAAAGGATTTGTCCTTTCATGACCAAAATGCTGCACACCAAATTTGAAAGGAATCATTAGAAACTGCAGCCTCTAACATGTTCACAAGCCAACATAATACGCCAACACTAATATGTGAGTGTATAGAAATCTGTGGCTTCTATCGTGTTTACAAGTTTTTCGGAAAAAGGGTAACTTGAAGGAGCATTAGGTAAGATTAGATAACGAGCTGATATATCCCGCTATGATAGTTAAAAAAAAGATAATGAAAACAGAATGCTGAAAATTTCAGTAAAATTGCTTCACTCTGAACCAAGATATTAGCTATTCAATTTTAGGCTACTTTGATCGTCATTACTAACGTTGAATTGGTAGAATAATAAACAAAGTCTTGATTGTCCATTTTTTCGTTAAATTATCCATCACAAAATATATTCACATCCATCAAATATCACAGGCTGTTATACTTGATAAGTTAACATGGTCATACATTACCAAATCCTACCTTTTAAAAAAAAAGAAGCATCACTTACTCTCTGTCTTTCTCTGTTAATTTAACATGAATATGATCACGTATTTGCGATCGTGAACCACGGAATTCCATGATGTAACGTAGAGGTAGAGATAGAATCTGAGAGATCATTAATGTCAGGTGACATGTGTAACCTAGTGCCACAGCAATCATCATCTCATCCTGTCCTAAAATAAAATTTCAATTTGTCCTTATTACTACTAAACCATCTTCACATCGTTAACCACATAAAAGAATATATCATCATACTATCACCTTTGACTTCCTTGTCTGCAGGTCCGACATGAAAACTATATCTAGCAGTTTCTGGGGGTAGGTAGAAGTAGAGGGCATGCAACACCATCAATAGGCGCTGTAATTAGGGTATAAAGAATAAGTTTGCCAAGTTTCATGGTGATCCATTTAAAATTAAAGCCAGTAGGTGATACAGGCAAAAATTATGTGTTGTTCTCCCCTTCAGGGTCATGCATGCACACAAAACGAAAGGGATCATCCTTTCGGTAAAGGAATAATCCGTTAAGAATTGCAGGCTGTAGGCAATATCCACCCACACAACCACACAGGGCGACATTATGAATTACCTACCCTGATAACTCTCTGAGTTAGGTAATCTTACGGCACAAATATACATCTCTTGTTTCTCAGACTGAAAATAAAAGGAGATAGCTATACAAAGCGTGGAAATATGCCACAATACAGCAGCTATGTCTCAACAGTAGCTTATCCGAAAGGAAAACTTGGAGGATATTGATCACATGCACCAAGGGTTCATCCTTTCCAATTCCAATGCAAGTGTGTGTGTGTGTGTGTGTTGGGGGTGGGGGGGTTGACTCAAGAAAAGCATATCATGGATCCAACGCTGAATATTGATAGGATTTATCCTCTTCTAACCCCAACGTCTCTATTGTGTTGATATGGTTCAGTTTATCAAATTTAATTTAAAAAAAAACTTTTTTCTCTATGTTAAGAACAGAAGGGCGTAACTCTGTTACTGAAGGTCAAGAGGGTTGAGCCTCTCATGAACCCAATTACTTCAGACAAATTTTGAAAGAAGGTTAACAAGGTTTTCGGAAAATGGAAATAACTCAGGAATGCAAATCAAAAGGCTTCATCCACTTATGACTCCAATGCATTACACCAAATCAGTTAAAAGCTTCTACTCAGCTATTGCATAAGTTGTAAATTAGTAAAGAATAAAGTAGAGAAAGGCATATAGAAATGATCAATACATGTCAATAAAATATACCCTTAATTCATTTACCTCTGTTCAATAATCTATTTATCAATTTGACAAAGAAGACTGGCAGAGAGTTAATGTATTTACCTCGACTATAGGAAAGACTGACGTAGCGAGATCACCAATAAGCTGTTTTCTACGTATTAATAATTGAGCGCTCTCTTTGATCCATTTCTCACGTTGTTGATTATACGTCTGCCGTTCCTCATCTAGTTTATTTCTAGAAATATTTAAATTATTTATATTCTCTTTTAACTTTTCATCTGAAAAACATGAAGTTTAAACATTGTCAAAATACATAAACATTAATATTGTCAAAGTTAAAGTCATTGAGTAACGGTAATAGAAACTGGCAGAAATCGGTGCTCAAACGTGTTTGAAATAATGTTCATGGACAGAAACATTATTGAGAGCGTAATGTCAGGACTGGTAGCATATTTTCAATTGCTTCTTTGTATTCAGTATTAGGTTTCTCTTTTTTATCAAAATGAAGACTTATGCCTTAACTTCATAATTAATAGGCGGTGTTCATGTGGGTCTTATTTTCAAAGTTTTCTCAAATTTGGATTGTAGTGCAGTTTCTGTGCAGTGTGCACCTTTTCAAAAAAATGTGAAATTTTGTCCGGTCAAAAAACAAAAGTCAACCTTTAAAACCTATCTCATCCAACAATTTTTATCCGATTTTCAATATCTTAATATCTTTTAGAAACCTTTCACAATTGACAACCAATCGTTGCATTAGAATTTTATAATTGATTTCATATATAATTTTTAAATTGATTTCGTGAAATTGAAATTAAAAAAAAAAAGCCAACAGTGAGGCTGATGTCCCCGCCGAAATCCCGAAATAAATAGAGGACACATATCAATAAATTGCACATTTATCGAACAATCAAACTATACACAGTTTCATCACTCTCTGTCACATAGAATCAATGAATATCATGATCAACATTAAACATTCTACCTCAATTTAAAAGCAGAGTTCTTATGTCCGAAAGTCTTGACCAATCAAATTGCTTATCGCTCTGCTTACCCTCTGGTGATAATGTTCATTATCAAACTTAGTCAAGGTATTGATGTGATGAAAGTATACACCAGTTTCATCATTCTTAATTAGAACTGAAGTTATCGTGTCCCAAAATATCAACCAATCGATTTGCTTATCTCTGCTTACCTTCCGCAGAAAATGTTCATCTTTGAACTCCATCAAGGCATCAACCTAATAAACACCTAGGCCAAGTTTGAAATTTCTAGCTCAATTAGAAGGAAAGTTATTGTGCTCTAAAGTTTTATCACTCTCACTTAATTCGAACTAAAGCATCAACCAATCAAGTTAGAGAGTTATTGTGTCCCAGAGAATGTGACAGACAGACAGATAAACCCATTTTAATAGTCCCCCACTTTCTTCTAAAGGCGGGGGGACAAAAAAATGTGAAAATCTTTGAAATCAGGTGAAATCTTGATGCCAATCAATTAAGAAGATAGCGTATATTTGGAATTTTTTGTAAACATAAGTTCTGTATGCTTTTTAAAAAACAGGAATATTTGCCCGGGTGAAAAACGGAAATCAGCAACTTCAGTAGGTTCTTATTTGGAATTTTTTCTAAACAATTGTTCTGTGCACCTTTAAAAAACAGGAAAATTTGCCCAGGTAAGAAACGGAAGTCAATCTTTAAAATCTATTTCCTCACGCAATTCTTTATAATTGATCATTGGAATTAGAGATATTTTATCTACATGGTTTTTACAGGGTTCCCGCGGCTTCGTCTAACATTTTTTCAAGGATATTCAAGGATAAATATACATCAAATTCCAGGATTTTCAAGGACATTTTTAGCATAAAGTTACAATTTTTCATCTGAAAAACAACCAAAACATTACCAACTATCGTTAAAATCTCATATTTAAAAGGAATTGAGGACATAAACTGTTTTTTATTATTACAGATTGACTTTCTGCACACCGGGAAAAACTCTCGCCATTTTTAAAACAGAGTTATTTCCCTTTTCGTCATTATGCATTGTTTAATGTAATTACTAATACCGATTTTGATTAGTCAGTGTAGTGGCTTCTAGTATGTTAATTGTACAATGGAGTCACGTGAGACTATTTGGTAGCCTTACGGTAAATGTCATTGGCTTATCTTGTTATTACGTGACAAAACACGGCTGTTTATTTAGATCAGTTGATTGACAGGTATACGTCAGTTATTGTTTATAGTATAACCAGCATTACTTATAATCTAAACGGGATTTTCAGATCAACTTACTAGTATTACCAACAAAATTACGGATCTTAACTGAAATTCAAGGATATTTTCCTATTTCCGCGAAATTCAAGGATATTCAAGACCTTGAAAATGAAATTTCAAATTTAAGGATATTCAAGGATTTTCAAGGACCGCGGGAACCCTGTTTTTAAAGTGATGTCATAAAATTGAAATTTAAAATAAATTGCAAATCTTTGAAATCATGTCAAATGTTGATGCCAAACAATTAAATAGGTGTTACGGTACTAATTTTGAAAGTTACATCAAAATTGATAAGTAACACAAAGGTTCTGTGCAACTTTAAAAAAAAGGAAGTTTGCCCTGCAATGTTTTTTGTTACATTTCTTATAACTCTAAGGTTCTTGAAAAAAAAAGGTCAACAATACACATTGTTGGTATTAATGTATAAGAGTGTGACTTAGTTGTATAAAAACTAACAAATTTGTTTCTAGGATAACTTTAGTCATTATTATCATGTAAGTCCGTATTTGCCTTTTAGTCAAGAATTACAGAAAATAGTGAGAAATCGCTTTGTGTTTTAGGACTTACATCGTGATCTGATTGTATTATGCTGTCTATCAAACGTATCTTTATCAGTCTGTAGTTTTGTCGTCTGCCAAATCA
This sequence comes from Patella depressa, assembly GCA_948474765.1. Classification (NCBI taxonomy): domain Eukaryota; kingdom Metazoa; phylum Mollusca; class Gastropoda; family Patellidae; genus Patella; species Patella depressa. Next base: position 32,788,845 of record OX419715.1, read on the forward strand.
ACTCATTACCTAACTGATTTACTTTCAATAATAATTCTTCTCGCTTTGCTAACTGAAAATAAAATCAAAACTTCTTGTAGTCAACCATGCATATATATTTACTAAAACTTGAAAATTAACAGTTTAAAATTAACAGCTTGACAATGTTATTTTTCATATCTTTGTATAAATCAGCATTAATTTGCGACATTGATTTTACTTCTCCAAAAGAGAAACAAAAGTACAGAATCTTTCTAGTCAAAGACCAGTGTCACTCCTTCTCATACCTCATTTTCAATTGGTCGATTTAGGAGGTATGTGTCGCTACATTCTATAATCAGATGTAGTTCACTAAACACACAAGTGACAAACTAGGTCATTTCAGGATGAACAGAAGAAAATATGAAAAATGAAAATGCATCATTTCGATTAAATAAAAGGTTTGAATATTCTTAATTATTATTCAAATAGTAGAATCAGCATTCAGTTTGACAAATAATACTATAATACAGATTTTTTCTATGATTAGTTTTTTAAGAACAAATACTGACCTTCTCATCTAGTTGTTGTGCAGCTATTAATTTATCTTGTATGTGTTGATGGACTCGTCGTACAGAAGCTTGGGTCTGTTTTACAGCTCTTAGTATGGTATGGATTCTGGTCAAAAACAAATATTAAAAGATAGCCACATGCAGCAGGATATATGGAAGGAAAATTGGACATTGACCAAATTATCCTTAAATCAAGGAATATCAGTAGGATTCGTCTTCTAATGAACCCAATGTTTCCAACAAATTTGAAAAGAATCTGTTAAGTTGTCTGAGTAGTCAACAAGGGTTGTCACATACAATATATTTATTCTTTGGTAGGTAATGGGAGCATTTAAAAGACACTAAATACTGATCAAGAACAAATTATCAGAAATAATTAAAATTTGAATGGATTCTAGTTCTTTAAGATTCTAACAATCATTATACTAAACATGTACTTTTGACATTGATAAATTTAGTTGCTCTGGGAAATCATTAAGATAGGTTGCCAGGCAACGAAACATACGCCCACAGCAGCTAAGTCGTCCGGGCAGTCAACAAGGGTTGTCGCATATTTTTACTTTTTTCGGTAATGAAACATTTGTAATACACTAAAAACTGATTAAGAGTAACAACTCATTATGTAATTATCAGAAAATCATTAGAATTTGATTGCTTTTTATAAAGTTTTACCCCACGCTAACAATTAGTATATACATGAAACATTTAATATCATGGATTTAGCTGTTCAGTTATCTAAATTCATTGAAAATCAAAATACTTGTTCGTTTCAACACCTTAAACTCTATGTATAAATCTAAAGTCAATCGGATATTAACTTTGGTCTCTAGAGCGTCCACAAGATTTTTTGAGGTGATCAAGGGCCATAACTCTGGCACTAATTATCGGAAATCGCTGAAAATCAATAGGCATCTTCGTCTTATGACCTTAAACACTGTGTATAAATTTAAAGTCAATCGGATATTAACTTTGGTCTCTAGAGCGTCCACAAGATTTTTTGAGGTGATCAAGGGCCATAACTCTGGCACTAATTATCGGAAATCGCTGAAAATCAATAGGCATCTTCGTCTTATGACCTTAAACACTGTGTATAAATTTAAAGTCAATCGGATATTAACTTTGACCTTTAGACCGTCCACATGATTTTTTAAAGAGATCAAGGGCCATAACTCTGGCACTAATTATCGGAAATTGCTGAAAATCAATAGGCTTCTTCGTCTCATGACCTTAAACACTGTGTATAAATCTAAAGTCAATCGGATATTAACTTTGGCCTCTAGAGCGTCCACAAGATTTTTTGAGGTGATCGAGGGCCATAACTCTGGCACTAATTATCGGAAATCGCTGAAAATCAATAGGCGTCTTCGTCTTATGACCTTAAACACTGTGTATAAATTTAAAGTCAATCGGATATTAACTTTGGCCTCTAGAGCCTCCACAAGATTTTTTGAAGTGATCAAGGGCCATAACTCTGGCACTAATTATCGGAAATCGCTGAAAATCAATAGGCGTCTTTGTCTTATGACCTTAAACACTGTGTATAAATTTGAAGTCAATCGGATATTAACTTTGGCCTCTAGAGCGTCCACAAGATTTTTTGAAGTGATAAAGGGCCATAACTCTGGTAGTTATTATCGGAAATCGCTGAAAAACAATAGGCTTCTTCGTCTCATGACCTTAAACGCTGTGTATAAATTTAAAGTCAATCGGATATTAACTTTGGCCTCTAGAGCGTCCACAAGATTTTTTGAAGTGATCAAGGGCCATAACTCTGGTAGTTATTATCGGAAATCGCTGAAAAACAATAGGCTTCTTCGTCTCATGACCTTGAACACTGTGTATAAATTTAAAGTCAATCGGATATTAACTTTAGCCTGTAGAGCGTCCACAAGCAATTGTGGACGCCGGACCGACGGACGGACCGACGGACCGACGGACGGACGGACGGACGGACGGACGGGGGCGACGACAATATACGACCACATTTCAATGTGGGCGTATAAAAAATTAATAGGCTTCATAACAAAAACACTGTGTATTAATTTCAAATATGTAACCAACTTTTAAACGCTTGGAGGTTCACAAGATTTTTAAAAGCGACCAATGGTAATAACTCACGAACAAAACAATTGTGTGTGAAAGTAAAAGCACAAGATAGTTAAAAAAAAATATCAAGGGCATATCAAATCTATAAGATAACTTTAGTCTCCACAGCGTCTACAAGTTGTTTCTAGGTGATCACTGATCAAGTATAACAATTTTCATGTGGATCACATATTGCTTAGTAAGGCTGAATGTAAATCAATATATTAATATATGCTCTTAGATTCATTTTCGTCTTTTTTAAGGTCCAAAGACTAATTTACGAACAATGAATTTATGATACAAATCAAAAGGAGAATGATTATTTTAGGATACACCCATATATAGCTTGACTTGTTTATGAAAATAGTTTTGTCATTTCTGATGAGAGAAACAAAATAATACAATGACAGATCATGGATGAAATTCAATTTATTGAAGATATTAAAATTCAATTTACATTTTGATTCAGATTATCAAACTGTCTTAGTTACATACCTTGTTAACGAGTTGGAATTGTAAGAACGTCTCTGGTTGGCTAAATAAACATGCAACATTTTAACGGCCAACTGTTTTTTATTTTCTACCTCTTCTTCCTGAAATATTTAAAATAATAAACGATTGTTGTCAACAAGGACATTTATTTCAGAGTAATCAGGAGTATGATCTGACAATCTTAAATATATTCATGCGCCTGACAAAAGAACAAAAATCCAGAAACCAACAAAGTAAACTATGTGATCAGCTCACATACTATTGACAAAAGTTTCAAATGGCAAGTTACTCTTGTAGCCAAAATAACTGATCAGTGCAGTGTTTTATGTCCCAAAATTTTGCCCAATAGACTTCAGCCACAATGTATTTTTTTGATAATTTGTTATCTATAGCACATATATTATTATGTAGTTCCTAATTTGCTCACTTATTTACTTTATCAATACTATTATTAGAGATAATTACGGTCAGTCATCCTTTCAGTACATTCAACATTATATTCACTACATCTTGCTGTCTGTTTGCAGCCAGACATTTGCCAATTGAAATGTACAGGTCCAATGCAATATTTAGTTGATAGGATGGGACAAAAAAACGAAGAACTCATGACAGAGTTCAACGAAGAGTAGACATAATACTGATGTCTGGGCAAATTTCTCTCATAGCACACTGTATGGCATATTTCAATCTTCCTTTTCCCGGATAATGCTGAAAAGTAGAACATTAAACCCATTTCATTTCATTTATCATCCCCTTGCATAAACATCCTGTTGCAGCAATTGACTCTTGCAGTGACTGCTCACTATGACTACAATGATTACAACACCAAAGGTCTAACTAATAAATATTTTGGTTACAAGAATTCAAATCTAACAATAAGTTGTTCCAAACAATTGATGACAGCGATAGAGGGCTGGAATATATACCGGTAGTAGTAGTAGTAACAAATAAAACATGACATTACCTGTTTTGTGAGTGTTTGGATGATTTCTGAATCTACAAAGTATTTATCAAACATTCCAAATATGACTGTATTAGGTCTATACTTAACACCTTCCATTTGTAACTAAAAATAGAAAAAATAACACCTGCTGGACTTGCCTGGTTAAAAATGATTTGGAAGAGGCCAGAGTGAATTATGAATAAAATATTGCTTATAAAGTCTTGTCCACAGTACACTTTCCAGGGTTAAACTGATTCAATTTTTATCTAAGAGCAAATACAAAAGTCAAACCATTCAGTAAATGGTCTAATACTTAGCCTCAATTTAATGTTAACAAGTGCACTAAGAGCATGTTTTATTGTTGTGTGGATTTGGCGCTATATACATGTAGTGCTTTAAAGAGATTATGTATCCCAGGGTTCATCAAAGATTCAATCATCAAACGGCTAAATCAGCAGATTAAGAAGTGTTAATAGGATGGTCAAAAAGCAACATTAACTTCAAAGTAAATAAGCTATAGCAGTTTAAGCAAAAAGAATTGATAGGGATTGAAATTAAAAATTCCACTACATTTGAGAATAGTGGGGGAATGTTGTTGCCACATCATTACACCACTGCTCTAATTTTGTAGTCCTTTGGTCATTTATTTTGCAGTGTACCTAGCTAATAAACGTATCATAAAATTAACAGCAATTGCCTCATTAGCAATCTTTGTGTGAACTTCATATGCTTAATATAATATCATATTGTTTGTGAAATTTATATTGAGATAAAACTAAGTCCTTTTAAAGGACTTTGTATTAAATTAATGTCAAAAGTAACTAATAATAATATAAAAAACAAAACAAACCTTATCAGCAAGAAACACAAGACCATCAAGATTAATTTGCAAATCCACCAATAGTTTAACATTTTTACCCATACCAATCCATATCTTTATAACAACATCTTCAAATATCATGTTAAAGAAACATACTAATTACAGTTCAATCAGATCAAATTTAAATGCTTTTTGAATCATTTTATGTTCTCTTTTCAACATTTTACATAAAGCTGCTGATCGTCATATGCATCTTTCGGAAAAACTTTCACAACCAATTTATACGATCAAAAGTAACTAGTTACTTATTTGAGTAATTTCCGAGAAAACAGCAATTTTGTGTGAGTTTTTATGACCATAAAAAGGGTAAATTATTGTTAGATTTTCATAAAAATTGGACCATTTGATAACTCTTGAAAATCCATCATATTTGGCCAATTGCAATTATTTGTGGTTATTTTGGCTAAAACTGTATTTTACAAATGAGCCTGTTTAGTTATCTGCTTAAATCTTACATTTTTTATTCCAATCACCGACTGGCACAAATCAATGTAAACATAGTGATATTAAAATATAGTTTCTAACTTACGAAAGGATTATGGACATTCTAGTAGCATGTCCAGAACCATAGCTACTACCATCGCCCCCTCAAAGGAAAATGTATTGATTTAAAAGATTTAAAAATGTACCAAAACATTCCCAAATAATGGCTTTAAATATTCCAACAGTAAAATGAGCACAAAAATAATAACATTTGCTATTAAAATTTCAGATCTATAGCCCTATATTAATGTACCAATAGATCTTTTTTTTAAAGTCCTTTAACCCTTCCTGGGCTAACCACTTCATACCCATAAAGAGCTATGCAAATATTGAGTAAAAGTCAAGTTTTAGACCCTGTTGTGAAAAAACCTTAATAACTTGAATATGAATACGACCACAACTGTAAAATGGCAGATGTATATCCATTGTATATGACTTGTGGTTTTTGCATATTTTCGGTTTAGCTTTTATGGTTACCATGGTTACCACTATGTTTCAAAATGGCTGCCATATTATTGTCATAAATGAAATATTTGATATTTTCTTGCAATTAAAAAAATCAAGATCTGCAGGAATAAAGCTACATGGATTATTAGCATGACAAATATCTGTTTTGTAAGAATAGTATAGTTTTTTGGGGGGAAAGTCACTAAATTGTGATAATAATGGGTTTTTTCTCAAAATAATAAAATAAAAACGAGCAGGTTTTTTTGTAGATAACACAAATATAAAAATCATCAGTGCACGAATTTTATAAACAATAAAATAAAAATAAATTTTTGGAAAATAACAATAATATTTACCAAAATATTCACCTTACGGTTGCCATAGTAACCAATTTGACCCTTTCATGTATAGGTTTATGTTGGCAGCGATTTACGTGCGCGGCAGCATAAAAGCAGACGAATAATTTCCCCTTGAGAAGTCTTCCTTTTTTTGGTCTTTATTTGGTGACAAACATCTGAATTTTCGTCAAAAGACGATACCCCAAGCGTAGTATAGTCAGTACCCGAATCCAAAATACGCGTGACGTCATCGGCATCGGAACTCACGGCTAAATTCAGCCGAAGTCTTTTTGTTGTGCAGGACGCCATTACTCAGCTGTTCTGACTGTTGGTGGTTGTTCCGTCAATATAGGAACCCCCCTCGTAATAAAAACACGTGTTAAACACCATCTAAGGATAAAAACATGCTTTTACAGTGGAGTAAATCAGGTCAAATAAACTTCCCGACTATAGTCGGGAGCCGCTCTGACGGACTACAATATTCTCCCGACTATAGTCGGGATTAGCGCAGGAAGGGTTAAGGAACAAAAACGGCAGTACAGAAACAATTTCAAAAAGTTTTCTGAATTGCCTTCATAGTTGGAATTGATTAATATTCATGATTTTAGATAAGTATAAAATATATATATATATATTTGTTTTTATTCTATGACAAGAAAAAATTTCACAAAAAGGATACATTTAGAAATCGTGTCCAATTTATCTTCAAAGAAACTCACATCAAAACTCTTCCATGATGGATTCTGAAAAATATATTAAATAATGAGAATTAACATACTGCCTTCTCGGATTTCAAATTCCAACTGTAAAGGGATCTTTTACATGCACACCAATCAATGTTTCCCTGTGCTAAATAACTCTGACTATAAATAATTTGAAAATTCACTATAATAATATCAATGAATTTCATAAAACTACTCCTGTTTGTTTTCATCTGTTTGACACTTGTTCGAAACATTTTATAGATGACCTAATTGTTCCAATGTCGCCACGGTTCGCTCTTGTATTTTGTGTATGTTTTAAAAAAATGTCATAAGAAACAGCAGCATTTAACAAGGGTTGTCGCTTATTTATTTTTTGTGGTTAATGAGTGAATTTGCAAGACATTGATATCAATTTAAGACAGACTGAATGATAACTTAACAAAGTGAAACAGTGGTTATAGCGCTAGTAGTATGTAACAAAAGGTTCTTCGTTTTACTAATTCAAATAATGCATTTATATTTTATACAGATCGGATGATAAATCTTGTCGTTCACTGGGTTCTACAAAGTGAAACAAGGGTCATGACTAGAAAAGAATTGTCTGTTATTGGTGAAATTTGATATTAATATTGGGAGAAAGATTGAGATTAAACTGTATAAATGAACTACTTACCATGGATCCAATAATTTTTTCACTTTTATATACAGCTGAAACAAAGAAAAGAAATTTACCAGCTACCCGACATTAATTCATGTCAAGTTAATATTAAAAACAAGTGTTTGGCAGAATTTACCCTAACCTACATTCTGTAGATACAACTGGATGTTGTATTGCTTTGCCTGTAGAAAATACAGAAGTAGCTGAAGCTATCCCACTAGAGAAGTTATCACCAGGTATCAATTTCACAGTAATGTCTCTGTTTAAATGATTCCTTCTACACAAATCACCATCAAGATTTATTGTCATCTTTGTAGATTTTCTGAACAGAGTAATAAAGGATTGCACAAGTCACTTCTAAGTCTAAGTATTAAAATACTGCTGGTTTTTTTTGAAAAAGTAAACAAATGATGACCAAGTTAGGCAAACTGTTTAGCAGCTTAAATCTATATTGAGATGTCATGACCATTTAGTAGCACACTAAATTCCCCCTGTAAAAGCTTTTAGTTTGGTAAATGACCATAAGATAGTGGTAAATATACTTGAAGCTGGTGTTAACCTGGTAAACTTTACCACATACACTCCACACGTCACACCGATCTGCTCAAATTAGTTAACATATCTCAAAATACTTTTCTATCTTAGCGATTTTAACCCAATTCAACTTAGACACAAAACAAGAAATATGTATAATAAATACATGAATGAGTTATCCACTACAGATTTAGAATCTACAATAATGTCTGAAATCTAATTACATGTACTTACCTTCTGATTTCTCATCTTTATGTAGAGTAAAGAAAGCATCCATCTTGCTGACTTCACTTCTTTTAAAACTTTTGCATTGTAAATTTCTCATCCATACAGACTTCAGATGACGCAGTCGTTTCTAAAATGAAAATATCAAATTCATTGTACAATTAGTATATGTAAGGTAGCTTTAACAATCCTAATTATTCAAAGTTTTATAACAAAGATAGGTACCAAGTCAAAAATGGTTGTTGCATATTTCATCTTTTGTCAGTAATGGGGGGCATTTAAAGGCAACAATTTTCGTCTTTTGGGGGTTCACATGGTGCTACAAACTGAAGAAAGCCTTCACACAAATCAGATGATAACCTTTGTTGTTAAAGCGTTCACTGGGTTCAACAAAGTGAATCAAGGGCCATAACTGAAGACGTAATTAACAGAAATTGCCTTATTTCAATAAACTTCTCTGTTTCACTAATATAAAGGATGCTCACAAATTCCATACAGATTGGGGGTTGGGATGGCCTAGCTGGCCGGTCACCTCTAGCTTGCGGCTGTGGTTTCGATCCCTGGTGTGAGCGTATGTGGCATGGAGATAGGGGAATAGGGGCACCTTTTCAACCTTATGGGTTCCCTTCGGGCACTCCGGTTTCCACCCACAGGAAAGACCCCTTTCGTGTGCGCTAAGATAATAAAAATGAAAAATAAGACTTGTCTGCGATATCACCTAAAAACCACATTCATACAGATCGGATCTAACTTTTGTCATTAAAGTGCTCCACAAGGTGCATTAAAGTGAATCGAAATAAATTCAGGGAAATTATTGAAATCATATATCGCTTTCATATGTCATTCATTACCAAATGAACCAATTTGACATCTATTATTATATACAGATGCCATGATCACTTTAGGGAATTATATCGTAATCAATACTTAAAATATGATAATCTCGACTTTATTCATTAAAGATGCAGCAAAATATCACGTTCATAACAAATGGAGTGCATTTGTGATTGCGTAGGAAGTATATGACCCTATTTTATTACTTCAAAAACACAACGTTCATGTTTGATTTCCGAGGTAAAATAGCAACATGCGTTTCCCCGACTACCAATGACATTCATGTTTATCATGCCAGTTTTGTATCCACCACTATTGGTAATTGTATTTGTATCAGCTGATATATTTTACTGTTAATATCTGATATCGGTAAAATTGATAGGTGCCAGACCGGACCAATACAACATACTTCCAATCATATGATTTAGTTATTTTGAAACAAGTGCAGTAGATTAGCTTCTGGCAAAAGCCATTTCCACTTGAATACAATAATTTCAGTATTTAGTGCGTAAAATAAACAGACTGTAACAATTATTTATGAATGAAACTAATGAAAATAAATTCTACAAGCATTAAATGAAAATGCTTGGTTATACAAGAGATAATTAGGCTGACAATCATAATGTAAAAATAGATCAATGTTTTTTATTAGGAATGTACCAGGATTTCCTAGTCTGTGGATGAAAGTGTCGAAGAATAGGCTGCAAGATTACGGTGGATAAAACCTACTCAGACCTACTGTCAAGATACATAAGTCAATCCTATAAGGTACAACTAAGTTGTTGTTGACTTCCTGGAGAATGACATAGCCTACATGTAGTAGAAGTGGAATGAATTTGGGATAAATGGTCATTCGATCTGACCCGATTTAAACATTAAAGGGAGGGAGAGAGAAATGGGGTTTAACTTCCACTCGACACAAACAAGGACTAACATATGGTTCTATATTATTTCACTAATTCACTTGCACATCATAGTACTAGTAGGCCTACTCTTCAGCAGTGACAAGAAACCGGAGGAACCAAGAAAAACCTCATGTGGTTGGACACGCGACCATACTTCTAGTCACGTACAACCGGGGAATCGAAACCACGCCAGTTCATTCAATGATAGACCTTATGATATATAAAGGGCACATCCACCCCACCCCCTCCATAGGGTAAATAAAGTGAAAATAGTGAGACAGTACTGTACATCGTTAAAGAAAGTATCATAATATTAATAATACATAATTTAATTAAAGAAAAGGGGGGACTAGGACTAGATTCTGGGTAAGTAATTACCTGATGGGTTGGCAAATCAAAAGGGCTACGAACCCTCTCAAACCCTTCATTAGCTGCCATGAAGGTGAATTTAACGGACGAGGGGAGTGTACATCATTTACACCACTGAACAGATAACAGTTCTATTTCCAGATCAGCGGAAGTGGCATTTTCTGCAACATCCTCCGTATGATATTGATTCTCGTCGAAGGTCATGTGACTGAAATAAAAAGTTAAAGGGATTTGCAATACATGCCGTTTTAGTTAATACATGGATAATTAGTATTACCAAAATTGTGTTTTTGACCAAAGCAAATAAAATCTTGAAATGGAAAACAGCTAGTTTAATAATATATTGTCTTTTCAAAATACGCAAATCACGCGAGATTTTCATGATAATTTGTCATGTGACTTGCAGACAGCTTTAATAAAATTTGTGTGAAAGTTTGTTGTAGTAGAAGTTATTTATTGGTAAATATTGACATATTATCTGTCACTTTATTAATTTTCATTTTTTTGTTGAGAGAAAGGGGGGGGGGGCTTTGGCCTGATGAAAAGAATCAAACATGATGTAACAGTTTACTTGCCGTTAGTTCCAGTGGCAAACTCAATTTCTTTAGTTTATTACTGTAGGCCTAATGCATGTTCATGTATGTTACGTATGTATGACGTTGTACCATCTTTAAAATAAGTTAATTTTATACTATTAGTTACTTATTACACATACGCAGCCCAATCTACTGAAACAACATTCATTTATCAGCAAATATTGAATGACAATAATAAAGTAAATCAAACCTTGTTTGGGATTCGTAATCGTGCCTGGTAGGATTATCTATTAGGCCTATCTGATGAAATGTAGTTGAATGTTGCAGAAATGTTATAAATTCAATAACAATAGACAATTGTTGTTTTGATGAAAAATACTGTCGATTTTGCTTACTTTTTGCGAGTGTGATTCGTGTTCGGCATTGCTACATGGTTCTAAATAGGACCATCTAGTTAATCTTGAAACATGGAGGGTTGAGAGATGAGGTTAGTTATCTACTGCAGGGTCTACCTAAGTCAAGTGTATTTGGGGTTACCAGATTAAACATTGAAGAAACTGGGACATTTATTATTCTGATCAGACTATAGCTACATGTAATTTAGCATGGAGAGTGCAACAAATAATGACTAAGGGCACGATACACTGTGCATCGTAGGCACGAACATAAACAATATTAAGCAATAATTGTTTTCTTCTCTTGTAAATGGTTTTATTACTGACAAAATAAAATTAAGTGACCAACCTTGTTGACTGCTCTGACGACTTGGCTGCTGTGGGTGTATGTTTCGTTACACGGTAAGCTATCTTTCATTGTTCTTTTTATTTTATTTACAGATCCAAGTTAAATAAAGCTTCTAAATGAGTCAGTTACCAACACAAGGTATAGAGAAAATACCAGATTCTACAGGTTACCTTGTTCTGACACAAGATGGTGCTGTCATCAGTGTGAGTAGAAGTCTGCTATTTAATATCTATTTTAGCTATTACATATAATAGACAATAGCATACCCTTTGCTGTGCCGAAGTATTTGCCTTTTAAAAGATATGGGCTAGCTACTTAAGGTATTCTCATTGAAAGGAGAGAGAGAGAGAAAATATGGTTTAACGTCCACTCTACACAAACTAGGTTATTTCGGGAATATTTGGGACTAAGTGGTCTTTAGCAGTGGGAAGAAACCAAGGTTGAACAGACGACACTACTGGCAACTCTTTGTCATGTCCAACCGGGAAATCGAAACAATGACTCAGTGACAGACCTTAAGATACAACACGCACACGCTAACCATCCGTCCATGCAACCCTTCCTTCACACTAAAGGATAGAGGTCCATACTCCATTTCAGGGAAATAATATTTTACTGTCATCATCTTGTATTTTTGTCCTCTAGTTGAAGAAAAGTGTCAGGTTGTACATTGTTTTTTATTTTTCGTGTGGAGGTATATTATGATTTTAGCTTGCGAAGCCTCTAGTGGTCACAGTGTTTTATGTCACTTAAAAAATGCTCAAATCATTACCCACAATGACGAGTTCAAATTTCATGAAAATCAGCACCTCTGTACACAA